>CM061747.1:149990068-152980177 GCA_030979885.1 Lolium multiflorum
AAATAGAATATGCAATCTGATGCTAACTTTGAAATTTAATAGAGACAAATCTACTCAGCCAAATTTTACAAACTTTATATATTTGGAAACCTTAGGAATTTATCTATACAATGCCACTGGATTGAACCCTAGATCTATTATAGAATTTAAATGAGAAAATAATCAAGGCAGGGACTTTTCTGCATTAGAATAATTATTAAAAATCAACCAAACATGCTTTTAAGTTAATTCCAACTCCTATAATTCACATTTCACTTATACTAATTGTTTTTATAAAAATATGCCATGCTTACTGTGTATGATCATGGCCTAGTTAAATTAAAGGACTATATGACTATTTCTAGTCAAAACTATTGTCCCAAAATATTAATAAATCATATGGGATTATTTTCTTCCATTTAAATCTTGTCATGAACAATCCAATATGAGGTGAAGACTCTGGTCATAAAAATCTCATATGGTTTGTTGATGATATTAAATCTTTACCATGCTAAGATTAAATTGTATGAGGTGCTACACCCCATTTAAATCCTTTTCTTAAATGATAAGTGTGAAGAGGTTGACTTGGGTCAACCTAGGTCACATATTATGCATAAGAGAAATTAAATCTTAATAAGATAATGAGAGGAAATTATTTCTCTGAATAATTCAAAGTAACATTCAAGATTAGTATGAGAGGAAATTATTTTTCCTAATTAATAAGAAAAACACATCCACCAACATAATAGTGATATGTGATGCTAGTTTAAGTTGTGTGAATCATGTGTGTGCTTAGTTTAGTAAATAAATTGGTGTGATGATTGTGTACCCCGTATTCGTATTTTAGACGCTAGTACCGAGGAGTATCCAGGAGGAGGAGGAGGTCTACTTCCAGGAAGAAGAAGACCACTTTGACCAGTTTTCCAACCAAGGCAAGATAATACTCTTGCAAAGTGCTAGCTCATCATGAGCCAAGCACCACCCATTTACTTTATGTTTATGAGCCTATTTCCCAGTTTTAATTCCAAGTTTTACTTACTGTTATTTTTGTACTGTTGATTCATAATTCAATAGGGTTAATGTTAGATTAGTACAAGAGTATCAAAGTTAGCCTAGAAGCAAAGCAAAGTACTTAGCACCCCTCATCCTTAGATGCTAGTGCTGAATTAAAAATGACTACTCTAGATGGGAACATGTGTGGTGAAATAATGATGATAAAGATTATGAAATGACTTTTGAAGGTGAATATGACCAAGAGAAGATAGTGATTTTTGAATAAAAACTAATATTGGTTTGGATGCGATACCTTTCCAATTATTGAGTACCCCCACAATACCTGATTATGGGTAAGGGCTTAACTAGAAGTTTATGTATCTTAGTATGAGTTCCCTCTGAACACACATCATAGGGGTTATGCCAAGGCTGCCTCCGTTGTTGAGAAATGATGTGAATTGAGGTGAATTGTACGGCCAAGCCCTGTGCAGTTCCCAGGTTGATAGTTGGTCTTCACCTGGGAGGCCAAGCTCATGGGGAGAGGTGCTCATACTAGGGTTAGTAAATGAAAGGTTATGGTTGATGATCCGCGTACTGTGTTACGATGATTCGGGGAAATCCCGACGGATGAAATCAAATGTTGTGGCACAAGTGTGCAACCTCTACAGAGTGTAAACCTATTCGAATAGCCGTGTCCACGGTTACGGCGGACGGTTGGAAAGGCCATACAGTTTCCAGTATTAGAATTTGAACATGTTGATGATATGAATGGTGAATGGTGACTTGAGTATATTGAAAACACAACAGAGTTGTGGGAATGACACTAATGTTCCCACTTGAGTTAGTTAGCACATGAATAAGTCTTTAGTAAATACTTGCAAAAATAAAATTGAGCTTTATGCAAATAAACTAGAGCTTAGCACCCCCTACTAGAAATGTTAGCACTTACACTAGTATTAGTTGCGAGTACATAAAGTACTCACGGCTGTGTCCCTGGCTATTCAAATGGCCAGACTATGAAGAGGAGCAGCAGTACGAGGAGGACGGTCAGCAGGAAGTCTACAACAACTAGGAGTCTGCTAACGTCAAGCGTTGGCCTGTGGACTATAGAGTCCTTGTATCTTACGCTTCCGCTATGAACTTGTGCTTGTTCGTTGATCAGTTTGATCGTTAGATCAACTATTTGTGTATGGATCATGTGATTCCAATCTGTAAGACTTTATGGTTTGTAATAAATGATGACTCTATGATATTCAACTATTATGCCTCGCAACAACAATATTCCTGGGATTGCGATGTATGACATAATAGGCATCCGGACTTAGAAATCCGGGTGTTGACAAGTTGGTATCAGAGCCATTGTTTGACCTTAGGAGACCCTAGTTTAGAATGGACGTCCTGAAAAATTTAGTTTCAAAAAGGAATGAAGTATTTCTGAAAAATTAAGTCTTTGTCTTCTCTTTAAAGTTCTTTGAAAAATAAGAAGTCATGTTCTTCCTTAAGAAATATACCTAAAATTTTGCCACACTTGTTCACTTCTCTAACTTAATCCTTCACTTCACTTTCAGATGGAGCCCGTGAACACGAAGTTTTACCAGCTTGGGAATGGGGGAAGCTTGATCTTCGAGCACGACCTCAACGCCCTGTCCGACCACCTTGGTCGCCCGCACCCGGAGTTCCACGGAGCCCAGATCGCGAACCAGCCAGGAGGCGAACTGCAGTGGATCATCACTGCGGATTTGAGGGGCAAGATGGAGCCTCCCACTTCTGAGAGGATCCTCTTCTCCTTCATGGAGAGCAACTGGCTGGACGGACTTGCCCGCGCCCTTCAGGAGGGACTCGCACGCTTGTGCGGGATGAGCGGGGAGGCACTCAAGCACCCTCGCTTTTCTCACCTCGCGAGGCGTAACTCTGCTGGAGAACCCATGGACATGCAGCCTCACCCCGAGCTGAAACACCATGTGGACCATCTGGATTTCATGCTGTACCACACTCAGCAGGATCTGGACAACGCGCGCAGCTACGCCAACCAGACCCACCTTGCACTGACTGAGCACGCAGATGCTATCAAGATGCTGTCAAAGGACCGCAAGACGCTCCGCCGGCAGAAGGCCAAGAAGGACGCTACCATTGCGCGTCTTCGCGCAAAGATAGCTTCACTAGAGGCCACTGTCAAGGCCCAGGAAGACCAGCTGAAGGAGATGGAAGAAGATGGAGAAGACATTCAGGGAGGAAGCGACTTCCTGAGTGACGACAACGACTTCGAGGATGATGAGAACACCGAGGGAGAAGACTACGACTTTCTGGACGACGGAGAGGACGACCACACCCCCCTCGATGTGGATGACGATGAGGAAGAGTAGTTTTCACTTATGCACTATCGTAGGTGTGAGTTGTATCCCGCCCCATGTATCGTAGCTTGGAGAAGAAGGGTTCTTAAAACCCTTAGTGTGTTAGCTTGTAATGTGTGATGCTTGTTATGAATGAATGAATGTTTGTGTGTTCTGTGCATCATCAAAAGTCTTTAAGTTTAAAACTTACCCAAAATAAGCCATAGAAAATTCCCTCTTATCTCATGATCTATCTACCTGTTCAGATGGCTCATCGCAGATGCGATGATGCAACTGCTGCAGACCCTGATGGCAGACAGGGAGACAGACCGAGCTGAACGTCAAGCCAGCCTCGCAGCACTGCAGCAACTAGCCAACAACCAGCAGGGCCATGGACACCATGACCATCCAGGATCCAAACTCAAGAATTTCCAAAACACCAACCCACCTGTTTTCAGCAAGACTGAAGAGCCCTTAGATGCAGATGATTGGCTGCAAACAATGGAAAATAACTTGGAAGTAGCTGGAGTGGATGAGAATGAGAAAGTGCTGTTTGCTACGCACTACTTAGCAGGACCAGCAAGAGCTTGGTGGACCAGCGCCCGTGCATTAAATGCCGGACAGATGATGACTTGGGCTGACTTTAAGCTCAAGTTTAGCAAGTACCATGTACCACCAGGTTTGATCAAGAAGATGAGGGATGAATTCCGGGAATTGAAGCAAGGCCGGATGTCGGTGGTAGAATACCGCGACAGGTTCCTCACCCTGTCAAGGTACGCCCCCGATGAAACCGACACCAATGAGAAAAGGAAGGAGAGATTCCTGAACGGCCTGCATGACGAGATGCAGACAGTACTGGTCAACATTCCCTTTGCTGACCTTGAAGCCCTAGTGGATTCTTCCATTCAAATGGAAGGCAAGTTGCACCAGGCCAATGAAAACCGCAAGCGCCGCATGATGAACCAGAGTGGGCCCAGCAATGCCCCAAGATATCGCCCTAGCTCAAGCAGTGGTTTTGCCCCCAGAAACAACAAGCCCCAGAACCAGGTGTCGCGCCCCGGTTTTCAGAACCGGAGCGGAGGAAACCAAGGCCAGGAGGCCCCCACCACAACAGCAACAACCCCAACTCCTATGTGCACCACAACAGCAACTTCAACCGCGCTCCGCCGCGAGCCCCCAACAACAACAACAACAACACCAACACTGCACCAAGGACCGGAAGCAATGCCATTCCGGTTGGAACCAAGGACAAGTCCACAATCACCTGCTATGAATGTGGAGTGGTGGGACACTTCTCCAATGAGTGCCCCAAAAGGCTGGCCAAGCTCGCCGGCAACACCGCTGCACCTGCTCAGCAGCAACGCCGTGTCTCCACCGGCAAGAAGTTCGCCCCCAACAACCCGCACAACCGCGGAGGTCGCCTCTACCACATGAACGCCGAGGAAGCCCAGGAAGCCCCAGATGTGGTGTTGGGTATGTTCTCTGTTAACTCAATACCAGCAAGAGTGTTGTTTGATTCCGGAGCATCACATTCTTTTGTTACCGAAGATTTTGTGAGCACTAGTAAGATTCAACCAATCAGCTTGAAACATGTCATGATAGTTCAAATACCCGGATCAACAACTAAAGCTAGAAAATTTTGCAAAGAAGTACCCATCAGAATTCAAGAAATAATGTTTTTTGCAAACTTAATTGTTCTGGGAACAAAAGGATTGGAAGTAGTACTAGGTATGGATTGGATGGCGAAACATCATGGATTGATAGACTGTGCCAAGAAGGCCATCACCATGACTAGTAGCACCGGAATAACAATAGAACATGTGTCTGAGAAACTCCCCAGAAATTTCACTTGCAACCAAGGAGTAGCCAAACCAACTCTGGATCAGATCAGGGTCGTCTGTCGATACGCTGATGTGTTTCCGGATGATCTACCCGGTATGCCCCCGGACCGGGATATCGAGTTTATCATCGAGTTAATTCCTGGAACAGGACCTATAGCCCAGAGAGCCTATAGCATGAACCCGGCAGAATTAATAGAGCTGAAGAAGCAACTGGATGATATGTTGCACAAAGGTCTGATTCGACCAAGTGCGTCGCCTTGGAGATCACCAGTTTTATTTGTGGATAAGAAAGATGGTGCCAATCGGTTATGTACGGATTATCGTAAACTTAACGATGTCACCATCAAAAACAAATACCCCTTGCCAAAGATAGAAGACCTGTTTGACCAGCTGGCCGGTGCCACCGTATTCTCCAAGATTGACCTTAGGACAGGTTACCATCAACTGAAGATTCGTGCCACAGATATCCCAAAGACTGCTTTCACCACCAGATATGGACTGTATGAGTACAATGTCATGTCATTTGGATTAACCAATGCCCCCGCCTATTTCATGAACCTCATGAACAAGGTCTTCATGAACTTTTTGGATAAGTTTGTCGTTGTTTTCATCGATGACATTCTTATCTACTCCAAAACCGAAGAGGAACATGAACAACACTTGGAAATAATCCTAGAAACCCTGAGGCAGCACAAGTTATATGCCAAGTTCAGCAAGTGTGAGTTTTGGTTGAAGGAGGTAGGATTCCTGGGACATATCTTGTCCGCAAGGAGGAATTGTTGTAGATCCCGCCAAGATCAAGACTGTCACAGAATGGAAAGCCCCAACCACTCAGACCGAGGTCCGCGCATTCCTCGGATTAGCGGGATATTACCGCCGATTCGTTGAAGGATTTTCCAGCATAGCCCGACCCATGACTCAACTGCTGAAGAAGGACAAGAAGTTTGAATGGACTGCCAAATGTGAAGAAAGTTTCCAACAGCTCAAGAACAGATTGACCACAGCCCCAATACTGATCATGCCGGATATCACCAAGCCATTTGATGTCTACTGTGATGCATCCAAGATTGGTCTTGGATGTGTGCTGATGCAAGAAGGCAAAGTGATATCATACTGTCCCGGCAACTGAAGCAGCATGAACAGAACTACCCAACCCATGACCTCAACCGTGTCTAGTGTTAGCCCCCGAAGGTTTGGCGTCATTACCTCATGGGTAATCGATGCGAGATCTATTCGGATCACAAGAGCCTGAAGTATATCTTCACCCAGAAGGAGCTGAACATGAGGCAACGCAGATGGTTAGAGCTAATCAAGGATTATGATATGGAAATCCACTATCACCCCGGCAAGGCCAATGTGGTAGCGGATGCCCTGAGTAGACTGCCTTGTCAGTTAAACTCCATGATAGCAAAGGAACAGCCTAGCCTATACCAAGAGTTTGAGCATTTCAGAATGGAGCTAGTTAGTGAAGGATACCTAGCCAGCATAGAACTGCAGCCTACTTTGATTGGACAGATCAAAGAAGCCCAGAAGGGAAATGCCAGCATTGACGGAATCAAGAGTCAGATAGCTGCAGGAAAGGCACCAGGATTCACCATCGATGAAGAAGGAGTACTTTGGTACAACGGTCGCCTGTGTGTACCGTCAGATTCGGAATTGAAGCAAGTCATACTGAAGGAAGCTCACGACACCCTGTATTCCATTCATCCCGAGGAACTAAGATGTACCAAGACCTCGAAGGAACACCGTGGCACGAATGAAGCGAGAGATAGAAGCAGGCCGGCCAAGTGTGATATCCAAAAAAATAACGAGTCACAAGTGTAACATCAACGAATTCGCAGGATCGTTGCAACCTTTAAGGCATTCCTGAGTGGAAATGGGATTCTGTCGGTATGGACTTTATCACAGGATTGCCCAAATCTAGCAGAGGAAATGACTCCATTTGGGTTGTCATTGATAGGTTGACCAAGGTTGCACACTTCATCCCTGTCAAGACCACATACCAAGGCCCAAAGTTAGCTGAGTTATACATCTCAAGGATAGTCGCCCGCACGGAACCCCCGAAGTCACCTTCGTGTCGATAGAGGATCACAAATACCCCAAGATTCTAGCAGAAAGTGCATGAAGGGACTAGAACCTGTCGAACTTCAAAGATGTACCTTGTCATCTGCAGATCGACCTATTGACGAGAGTCAATCAGATACTAGAAGATATGTTGAGAGCCTGTGTTACTGGAATATGGATCCAAGTGGGAAGATCGCTGCCATATGCAGAATTCGCACAACAATGGCTTATCGTTTCACCTAGCGTATGGCCCCCCCTTTGAAGCCTCCCGTACGTAAGGAAATGCCGTAATTCCCTTTGAACTGGTCAAGTCTTATGAAAGCCGTTTTGGGCCGATGTTCTTCTCGAGAAGCCGAGAGAAGGTACACAAGATCCATGAAAATTTCAAGACTGCACAATCCCGACAGAAGAGCTACGCCGACAAAAGCGCGAGAGATGACTCCGAGATTGGAGATTTCGTCTACCTCAAGGTGTCACCCCTCAAGGGAATGCAGTAGATCTCCAGCCGAAAGGAAAACTCGCACCCGTATATGCTCACCTTCAAAGTCTCCGAGTCGCCGAGGCTGTAAGGTTCATCAACTGAACTACCTGAAGAAATGGCAGCCGTGCACAATGTGTTTCACATCTCACTGCTAAGTGCCTTGAAGTACCGGAGAAGACTGAAGTATTCAAGAATATAGATCATCGTTCGGTGGATATCAACACAGACTTGACCTACCGAGAAGTGCCTATTCGCATCCTGGAGGAAGCATACAGAACCACCCGCACCAGGAGTATCAAGTTCTTGAAGATTCAGTGGAGCAATCACACTGAAGACGAAGCCACTTGGGAACGCGAAGAAGACATGAAGAAAGAATACCCCGATCTCTTTAGTACCTAGTTTCTCTCGATCTCGGGACGAGATCTTTTGTAAGGGGGAAGGGTTTGTAACATCCCAAATTTCAATCCAAATGAACAAGAGAGATAATTCCAGAATCCAAAATTTGGAGCCAACAAAAACTTTTCTCATCATATAGGACTATGCATATTAGCTCACCTTATTAATTTATTTGAGTGTGCTTTTGCCATGATGCTTGTTTATGTGTTACCCTCATTCCAAAAACCCTAGCAATGATCACTTGATCACCCAAGTCAAATAAAAATGAAATAGAAAAGAAATTCTAAAAACCCACTTCACACACACATAAGGCTTAGGCCATTTTTACAATTCTTTGATCTAGGCCAATTTGGTTTGCACCATCACTTGTAAATGGTTACTAAACACTTATTAACCCCTTTGAAATCAAGCCAACTCAATTCAAAACAAATTTGAAGCAAATATAAGCTCACATATGATTATGGTCATATGTGCCATTTTTACCCTGATGCTCACTTTGAGCCCCTGGCTTTTTACTTTTCACTTCTACACCTGGCTATTTCTTTGCACCTCATCCAAGACAACATCAAGCACTCCAACTTTGCTCAAGACCACACCCCAAAACTCCCTCTCTATTTCAAATGGCAAGCAAACAAAGTGAGGACTTTTTATTAAAGTGAAGATCACATGCAAAATGATTTTTTGCAAATCAATTCCATTTTGAACCCCACCACCACCAATATGCTACATTTAATATATGTTTGCAACCCACCAAAAAGATTTGCAAAATTCGAAAATAATCTTCTTGCGGGCATTATGTCAAACACCTTGCAGGCAGGGTATCACTTTGAGCCCATACTGAATATTTTGGGTTGGACTTGGTCCAAACCTGCCTTCTCTGCACCCTGGCACCTCCTCTTATCCCTCAGCATCAGTGCCAGCCACTGTGCTTCCCTCCCCTTGCTCAACATGGTCAAAACCATGCCATGCCGTGGCATGGCATGCCACCTCATGCCATCGCCTCACCTGGTCACCTCCGGCCTGCACCGCCATGTCCCCTCTCTCCTCTCACTCCCCGGACGAGCCTGCACTCCTTGACCAAGACCGCCGCACGCTGCTGCACAGCCACGCCCAGACACGCCTGCAGCGCGTCCCATGCCGCGCCGCAGCGCGCATGGCGCCAACCCCCCGGACGCGCGCAGAGCGTGACGCCGCCACTGCCTCGCACCACCTCGTCCCTCCTCTCAACTCCACGACGCGCACACCACCTCCCTCGAACCGCCTCGACACGCTCAAGGGCCCGCGGGAACGCCGCAGGTGACGCGAGCGTCCACGACAGCCCGCCATGACCTGCAAGCTCCCGTCACGATCGCCGCCGCTGTAGCCCCTCTTTTTCCCCGCAATCAAGCCCTACAGCACCGCCGTGACCTCGCCTGCACTTGAGCGTCATCGCCAGTACCTCTGCGCCACCCTACCGTCGACGCCATGGCTGACCTCACCTCAGACCCCCGGCCACCTCCCGCTCCTATAAAAGGAGGACTTCTCCCACCAAATTGAGCACGCCGATCATCTCCTCTCCTCTCCCAGCTTCTCCTCGTCACTTCAATTCCACCAAATCGTCGCCGGAGGCCTCCAATCGCTAGCTCGGAGCCGCCGCCAGTAGCCGGAGTTCGCCGGAGCAGGAGGCCACCCCAGGAAGCGCCGCTGCTACCAGGGGGATCCTCGTCCTCGACAACGACGCGGCGCACCTCTCCGACGACCGCCGGAGCCCTCAGGCGCCCTCCGACCCCCTACTGCCGCCGCCGGTGAGTTCCTCGCTCGCCGTCGACGACGACGCGTCTGGACCGTGCGATCGCGTTTTAATCGCACGGCTCTCCTTCCCCCGTACCGCTTCGGGCGTTAAGCCCCACTGACGCGTGGCCCCCGCCGTCAGACGGCCTGCTCGCGCTGGACGCGAAGTGGGCCGGCCCAACTCCTTTTCTCTCTGCAGCCCAGCTAGTTTTCCCGCGCGAGCCCACCAGTTTAAATTCGAATTTTCCAGAATAAATAGAATATGCAATCTGATGCTAACTTTGAAATTTAATAGAGACAAATCTACTCAGCCAAATTTTACAAACTTTATATATTTGGAAACCTTAGGAATTTATCTATACAATGCCACTGGTTTGAACCCTAGATCTATTATAGAATTTAAATGAGAAAATAATCAAGGCAGGGACTTTTCTGCATTAGAATAATTATTAAAAATCAACCAAACATGCTTTTAAGTTAATTCCAACTCCTATAATTCACATTTCACTTATACTAATTGTTTCTACAAAAATATGCCATGCTTACTTTGAATGATCATGGTTTAGTTGAAGGACTATATGACTATTTCTAGTCAAAACTATTGTCCCAAAATATTAATAAATCATATGGGATTATTTTCTTCCATTTAAATCTTGTCATGAACAATCCAATATGAGGTGAAGACTCTGGTCATAAAAATCTCATATGGTTTGTTGATGATATTAAATCTTTACCATGCTAAGATTAAATTGTATGGGGTGCTACACCCCATTTAAATCATTTTCTCAAATGATAAGTGTGAAGAGGTTGACTTGGGTCAACCTAGGTCACATATTATGCATAAGAGAAATTAAATCTTAATAAGATAATGAGAGGAAATTATTTCTCTGAATAATTCAAAGTAACATTCAAGATTAGTATGAGAGGAAATTATTTTTCCTAATTAATAAGAAAAACACATCCACCAACATAATAGTGATATGTGATGCTAGTTTAAGTTGTGTGAATCATGTGTGTGCTTAGTTTAGTAAATAAATTGGTGTGATGATGTGTACCCCGTATTCATATTTTAGACGCTAGTACCGAGGAGTATCCAGAGGAGGAGGAGGTCTACTGTCAGGAGAAGAAGACCACTTTGACCAGTTTCCCAACCAAGGCAAGATAATACTCTTGCAAAGTGCTAGCTCATCATGAGCCAAGCACCACCCATTTACTTTATGTTTATGAGCCTATTTCCCAGTTTTAATTCCAAGTTACTGTTATTTTGTACTGTTGATTCATAATTCAATAGGGTTAATGTTAGATTAGTACAAGAGTATCAAAGTTAGCCTAGAAGCAAAGCAAAGTACTTAGCACCCTTCATCCCTAGATACAGCTGAATTAAAAAATGACTACTCTAGATGGGAACATGTGTGGTGAAAGAATGATTATGAAATGACTTTTGAAGGTAAATATGACCAAGAGAAGATAGTGATTTTTGATTAAAAAACTAATATTGGTTTGGATGCGATACCTTTCCAATATTGAGTACCCCCACATACCCAACATGGGTAAGGGCTTAACTAGAAGTTTATATATCTTAGTATGGTTCCTCTGAACACACATCATAGGGGTTATGCCGAGGCTGCCTCCGTGGTTGAGAAATGATGTGAATTGAGGTGAATTGTACGGCCAAGCCCTGTGCAGTTCCCAGGTTGACAGTTGGTCTTCACTGGGAGGCCAAGCTGAGAGGTGCTCATACTAGGGTTAGTAAATGAAAGGTTATGGTTGATGATCCGCGTACTGTGATACGATGATTCGGGGAAATCCCGACGGATGAAATCAAATGTTGTGGCACAAGTGTGCAACCTCCCCAGGCAGAGTAAACTATTCCGAATAGCTCGTGTCCACTAAGCATGATTTGGTTGGAAAGCGCTAAGGCGCTCTCCAAGAGATTAGAATGAACATGTTGATGATATGAATGGTGAATGGTGACTTGAGTATTAAAAACACAACAAAGCTGTGGGAATGACACTAATGTTCCCACTTGAGTTAGTTAGCACATGAATAAGTCTTTAGTAAATACTTGCAAAATAAAATTGGCTTTATGCAAATAAACTAGAGCTTAGCACCCCCCTACTAGAAATGTTAGCACTTACACTAGTATTAATTTGCGAGTACATAAAGTACTCACGGCTGTGTCCCTGGCTATTCAAATGGCCAGACTATGAAGAGGAGCAGCAGTACGAGGAGGACGGTCAGCAGGAAGTCTACAACAACTAGGAGTCTGCTAACGTCAAGCGTTGGCCTGTGGACTATAGAGTCCTTGTATCTTACGCTTCCGCTATGAACTTGTGTTTGTTCGTTGATCAGTTCGTTGATCGTTAGATCAACTATTTGTGTAATATGGATCATGTGATTCCAATTTGTAAGACTTTATGGTTTGTAATGAATGATGATTGTGATACTTAACTATTATGTCTCGCAACAACAATATTCCGGGATTAAGTAGGTATGACATATTGTGTATCCTGATTCTCTGCAACCGTGTTGACACAAGTATAGGGGATCAAACAGTCTTCTTTAGGAAGTATTACCCAATTTATTGATTCAACAAAGAGGAGACAAAGAATACTTGTAAGCCTTAATAGCGGAGTTCAGCTGGACCTGGAAACAGACTTGCTCGCAAGAGCGCCTATCGAGTACGCGATGGCAAAGAGGAATAGTGAAATAACACCGAATAGTGAAATAAAGACAGCGTAGTGATTATAGTAAACAAGAGGATTAAAAACACTGTAGGCATAGGAACGGATGAACGGGCATTGCATGGATGAGAGAATTCATGTAACAATCATGGTAGGGCATTTGCAGGTAATAATAAAGCGGTATCCAAGTACTAATCAATCAATAGGCATGTGTTCCATATATAGTCGTACGTGTCGCAATGAGAAACTTGCACAACATCTTTTGTCCTACCAGCCGGTGGCAGCCGGGCCTCTAGGGAAACTACTGGAAATTAAGGTACTCCTTTTAATAGAGTACCGGAGCAAAGCATTAACACTCCGTGAACACATGTGATCCTCATATCACCGCCTTCCCCTCCGGTTGTCCCAATTTCTGTCACTTTGGGGCCTCGGGTTCCGGACAGCAACGTGTGTATACAACTTGCAGGTAAGATCAATAAACAATGCATATAATGATGAAACAATAACATGTTCAGATCTGAGATCATGGCACTCGGCCCTAGTGACAAGCATTAAGCATAACAAGTTGCAACAATATCATAAAGTAACATCTACGGATACTAGGCACCATGCCCTAACAATCTTGTGACTATTACATGATCAATCTCATCCAATCCCTACCATCCCCTTCAGCCTACAACGGGGGAATTACTCACACATGGATGGGGAAACATGGCTGGTTTATTATATATGCTGGCAGATGTCGGTGAAGATCCCCCTCCAATTCCCCGGCCCCGGCGGAGTGCCGTAATCCAGAGTTTCCGGTCCCGAGGCGGAGTTTCGCGATGGCGGCGGCGTACTGGATGGTCTCTGGAAATATGGTCGAACCCCCTGGCGTTTTTAGGTCGAAAGGCATATGTAGTCCAGAGGAGAGCGTCGGGGGGCCGCCGAGGCGCCCACACAACAAGGCGGCGCGCCCCCCTCCTGGGCCGCGCCGGCCTAGTGTGTGGGGGCCTCGGGCCCCCACCTGGCTTGCCCTTCTGGCTCCGTCAATATTCTGGGAAAATAGGGCCTTTCGCATAAATTCCGAGGATTTTCCCGAAAGTTGGATTTCTAAAAACGAGACACTGTATAATTCTGGCCAAAACAGCGTTAGTCCGTGTTAGTTGCATCCAAAATACAACAATTAGAGGAAAAACAATAGCAAAAGTGTTTGGGAAGGTAGATACGTTTTGGACGTATCAACTCCCCCCAAGCTTAGCTTATTGCTTGTCCTCAAGAAATTCAGTTAACAACTGAGTGCGATAAAAGAACTTTCACGAACACATTTGTTCATATGATGTAAATATTCTCATGATATGGCAAGTGCTTAAGCAATTCATAATAAGGTACATGCAAATAAAGTCATCTAGTAATTGTGTCAATCATAAAAGAGATACCAACAAACTAATAACAAGCATCATGAAGCACTTCAATAAGCAGGATTGCAATGTTCATAGAAGGATATGATAAAGTGGTATCTCGCTTGCCTGTATTTGTAGCAAAACATAAATGCCTAGGCACCTCTGAAGTTCATAGAAAGACTAGAAGTAAATTTGTCAAAGATAAAAGCATCAAAGTTATACCACAGCTGATCATATTTTGGGACAAGCATATTATACTAAGAATGACAGTTATGCTCTCAAGAAAGTGCTCAAAGAAAGGATGGTGACTCAACATAAAAGTAAAAGATTGACCGCAGGGAAGCAAGGATTGGGCTTACGTGCTAGAGCTTTCAATTTTCAAAGATGAATAAAATTATTTTGAGAGGTGTTTGTTGTTGTCAATGTGAATGATAGTGGGTACTCTAACCACCTCGCCAACCAGTTCAAGAGCGGCTTCCATGAAGGACGTTATCTCTACCACCAAGGTAGATCATCCCTCTTCTCTTTGTTTACACATGTATTTTAATTTCATTATGGATGACACTTCCCCCAACCTTTGCTTACACAAGCCATGCCTAATCCTCGAGTGCCTTCCAACATTCACATACCACGGAGGAGTGTCTATTTGCAAAGTTAAGTTGCTTGCTGATGAATCAGAGCAAAACACGTGAAGAGAATTATTAATGAAGGTTGATTAATTGGGGCTGGGAATGCCAGCTCTTTTTGCAAAATTATTGGATAAGCGGATGTGCCACTAGTCCATTAGTGAAAGTCCGCCCAACAAGATTGAAAGATAAAACACCACATACTTCCTCATGAGATAAAACATTAACACAAATTGAGAAGCATTTTGAAAGTTTTAAAGGTAGCGCATGAGAATTTACTTGGAATGGGTTGAAATGCCATGCATAGGTATTTATGGTGGACACTTTGGAACAACTTGGTTTTCAGGTGTTTGGAAGCACGAGCAGTGTTCCCGCTCAGTACAAGTGGAGGCTAGCAATTGGGAAGCGACAATCAAGAGAGCAATAACTGTCATAGTCATGCTTGCGACAAAATAAAATTAACGGAGGCATAAAAGTGATACAAGAACTCTGAAGCAAAATAAATCATCGAGGCTTAATTGACTTTTGTTTAGTCGATCATATGCATGCGTGAGCATGTGCCAAGTCGATTCAAGTTAATTATTCAGAGAGGATACCACAATGTCATACCGATCTATAAATAAAACAATGCAAGCAAACATTCATGACATGCTACTCTACCCCATAGTGAATTCAGCAGCCATAGGGAGGTGCAAGGAATGGCGACCCAGGGAGACTCCCCATGGCGATCTCCAATCTCGTATCTAGAATTCTCTCGGCGGTGGATCCAAATGGAGGACATTTTCCGATCCAAGTTCGGATCCCAACCCTTCACCTTGCCCGGCATCCTGATTTCAACTCGGGAAGATCTTTCTCAACCAAGATTCCGCACCTTTCCTCCCTGCAACATGTCCTACATCCTGTTTCAGGTTTTTCGATGGTGGTATCATTTGGTAGAGCCACTTTCAACCCTTCCACCATCAACGTTGGTCTGCTCCTAGAGGCTGCCTTTGGTAACCGTATGATAAATTCAGAGTCTCCCCACGTAGAGAGAGTTTTCATCTTTGATGTTTTTTCTAAAGAGGTGGGTTTTATGATCCGTGGATCTCGCATAAACACATTGCGAAAGACTTCATCTCTATCTCCACTTGTGGGTTTGGAGGTCCGAATTGGAGACTAGAGGAACCGAGATGGTATGATGAACAAGACTTGCAGAAATGGACCGATGCTGGCTCAAAGCATTTTAATCGTTCTACTCATAGATCCGCATATCATGTCCAAGATCGACGTAATTTCTACGTACTACTCCGAAGTTTGTGTGAGGAGCTGTCCCTCACTGAGCTACGCATACCATTGGTTCTCTAATCCATGGTATTAATCATGATAGATCTACTCCACCTGATTGCAATTCGTCAAATGGAAGAAGTGGAATTCAAATTCAAGCCAAAATCCCATCCTTAACTGCTAGAGAACCCTGGCATCAGGCATTGTGAGGTTTGGGCCATCTACGTAAAGACAATTACGGTATCCCGATCTTCTGCTCTCGTTGCTTGATGAAGGGGCATTGGAACAAATCGTGCACCAATCAGATTCGTTGCCGTAGTTGTTATAATTACGGGCATGTTGCGGCAAAGTGTCTCTCCAGATTAAGATCCAAAAGACTTACGTGGAAAATCAAATCTGTTAACCCTATATATGAAGGTAGGATTTTTAATTTCTCCATCGCATAGCGACGTCTCCATATCCCACGTTTCGAATCTACACTAAACCCCAGTTCCGCACAAGCTTCGACCTCATGGCCAATTATGACTGTGACCCCTTCCCTCATGTACCGGCTGGTATGGCGATCGTTCCTGCTGGTCCTTTACGTGCTCAACGTGGGCATGTCATCATTGGTGGAGACTTCCCCCGCCTTCTCGTGGACGATCGGGCGTCGCAACATTTGCGCTGCAATGAGCCAGAACCATCATGAGATCATTGCTGAGACGATTGCTGCTCAGTTGCAAAATTTTGGTATTGAGGTCAGATCTATTTCCAAGTGTGCCATGGGATCTGCTTTAGTTCGCTTCCCCACGGTTACAGATCGAGATGCCGCTGTCAATCTCAGCCCAATGTGGATTGGTGACACCATTCGAGGTTTGTCCCGCAAGACTGGGCCATCAACAAAGGCAACTCTCCTAACCCATGATGTTTGGCTAATGATCATGAATTATCCGCTTGAATGCTGGGATGTAGAGATCATTATGCGAACAGTGGTGCCCTATGGTCGTTTCCTTGTGTGGAATAAGGACATGTCTGACAGATCTAGGATCCTGGTGAAGATCGAGCATATGATGTGGACACACCTGCCTCTCGGGCTCGTGGTGACGTAAATCGACGATGACGGCAATGCGGACCTTTTGGACATGTCCACTTTACATTATTTTAGTTGCTTGTGTGGTGCAGATGAAGATCCTTTTGCTCCCCCGATGGAGGAAACCCACACCGTTAAGTGATTTATGAGCATGGAGGATTCGCTGCACAGATCAAGCAATGCATAATGCTGAAGATATGGACCAAGGTCATGAAGAGTGCGCAGATCCAACTGTGCTGTCTACAAATGCTGCTCGTCGCCTAATGAGCAACCGATCCGTGGACGCCCGGTTATGGATACACGTGCAACTCGGGCACCACCTGACGTATCTACTGATCCCTTGCAAATCCTTCGCAGCCTGGTTGCATCCATCAATGATAGCAACGTAGATTCTTCCAAGCTTGATGGCATTGCATTTGCAGGCGCCAAATGTTCCATCATAGATAGCAGAGGACCAACTCATACAACCAGCAACAGGTTATCATGGTTGATACCATCTTGCCGTGACAAGAATGCAAGGAACAGCTCGTACTAATTGAGGAAATCTGTGAGACCCAAGTACCAATTGCACTCTTCCGAGCAAAGAAGCAGACAAAGGACCTATGGTGGTAACCGAGGTTAGAGAAGCACTGGGGACAGCGGTGGATTTGGTCGCAGGGATACAAGGATAAAGAAAGTGCCCCAGCTACAGAATGTTTCTGAGAAATGAGGAGATGGGCACTTAGGAATCAACTCTAATCCTGAAACAAGGTTTGAAGTCAGATCGAGACCCTGTGGCCGATGCCCCTCCCCTCACCTACCTTCCACTATGCTTTCACTGTGTTGGTCATCGCAAGATGCCACCTACGGCTTGTATCGCAGGTTGCCTTGACAAAAATGCTGTTAATGATAATGAATAGATGCTCTATCACTTTGGCCATTTATGTGGCTATATGCCGCATTATTATCCCTAGTTCGATCATAGGTTATTGCTTGTCGAAGTCCGTTATCTCTCCCACCTCCCCTTTGTGTATTCCGCATTACAATCAGACAATCCACGTATCTATACTCTGCTATACGACATCCTCTCGTTTTATCCGTATTTTGCATATGTCACATTCGCTTTCAGCCTCAAAAGACTAGGAATCGACTAATTACGCATTTATCTCAAGTTGATTAATGAGTACATCAAATAGAATTTGGAGAGTTTTGGACTGGAATATAAGAGGCATTAATTCACAAGAGAGATGGGATGATATATCCAATAAAATTAATGAAAGAATCGGCAGTAATATCATTTGTATGCAAGAAACTAAGAGGGAAATTTTGACACTCGCTATATTAAGCAAATTCTCATTCAAGGAGGTTTAACTAATTTGCCTATGTGCCATCTTTGGGGTAACTCCTCGAGGAATTATCACTATATGGAATGGCGCAATGTATAATGGTACTGTTAATGTACCAAAAATGCATTTCATATTGCTGTGCTACACCCCACTGTACATTCACCTGCTAGGACATGGTACCTCACAAATATATATGCTCCATGTAACATTGAGGGCAGAAATGATTTCATCCAATGGTTTGCTGACTGAATCTATCTCGACTATGATTTATGGATGTTAGTTGAGATTTCAACCTCATCAAGTTCAAGACAGTAAATAGACCAGGAGGCAACAAGCAATATGATCATGTTTAATTCTCTTATACAAATTCACAGATTTGGAGGAGATTCCATTGAAAGCTGCGTAGCCTACACTGAGGTAATATGCAAATAGCTCCTCTCGCTAGAAAAGCTAGACTGGATCTTTACTTCTTCCAATTGGACATCCACTTTTCCAAGTACACTTGCCGAACCTATGGCTAGAAGAGGCTCGATCATAAATCTATCTGGTACAAATCGCCTCAAATCCCAAAATGTCAAATTCAGGTTTGAAGAATTCTCGCTTGATTTTTAGGACTCAATGATGTTGCCAAAAGCACTGCAACACTAAGGGTACTACAAGAATGCAAAGACAGATATAACCGCGCATTTAAATCCCTAAGGCATGGTATAAAAGAAGTGAGCAAGCACTTATCTCACTATCTCGTCATCATTAGCAACCGTAGCTATGTCCTTACATTACTTGATGGATTAGAGGAGCAGACTCCCTATCTATTGTGGAAAGAAATTTCAGAACCTGCTCTCGACCGAACATCAAAGCAAGTTAATTGAAGCACAAAGATTGTATTGAGAAAACGTGCAAATATCGATGGGCTAAACTTGGGGATGAAAATACTAAATTTTTCCTGCCACGGCTGTTAATGTAAACCATGTACATAATCATATTGTTTATCAAGTCGCGTGGATGGAATTATAACCTCTCCGCATGATCGAAGGCAGCTATTCTCATGGAATGCTTTCGTAAACGTAATGGGTAAATCAGAACCAACCGGGAGATGAAATTTGATCTAGCCGCCGATCACACCACAGATCTCTAGGTTGGAAGTCCCATTTACAAAAGAGGAAACATGAAGTGATACATGTATGCCAAATGATAAGGCTCCCCGGTCCCGATGGATTTAATGGACAGCTCATGAAAAAATATTGGCATGACATAAAGGAACAGCTAAGATTTATGTTTCAGCTTTTATACTGCAACTTGGATATTCACAGCTCCGAATACTGCATTCATAACTCTCATACCTAAAATCAGTTCTCCTTGAGACCTATCTCGATTTCAAAGCCAATATCATTGGTAAGCATGGTAATCAAAATCATCACAAAACCTGCTAGCCAATAGACTACAAAAGGAGATTATTCCACTTATTCAATGTGAATCTCAATATGGTTTCACCAAACCGTAACCATACGACTGCCTTGCGTGCATTTGAATATCTTCATAGTCACAAATCAAAAAAGGAAATTGTGATTATCAAATTGACTTCAAAAGCATTTGATATGATTGAATATAAGGCCATTATTGATATGATGAAGCATGTGGGTTTGGAGATCTCTGGATTACATGGATTACCAATATTTTAACTACCGTCGACTAGTGTCATACTCAATGGAGTGCTAGAAAAATATTATTTGCAAGAGAGGAGTAAGGCAAGGTGATCCATTATCCCCCCTTCTATTTGTTGCACTCGCGAACTCTTGCAGACATTGTGGTAAATAATGCATGGCAAAGAAGGACATATTCATCTACCCCTTGGACAATTGCTATGGCAAAAATATCCCATACTACAATTTGCTGATGACACACTTTTGATACTACCACCTAATATTGACCAGATTGGATATCTCAAGTCTTTATTGCAAGATTTCACCTTGTCCATCGGCCTTAAAATAAACTACCATAAGTCCTCTCTTGTTCCTATCAATACTTCTCCACAGAAAAGTCAGAGCTTGCCAATAGTTTTGGTTGCAAATTGGAGGCTTTACCCTTTACCTACCTAGGACTACCAATGGGTACTACAAGACCCGTAGTTGACGACCTAACACCAATGATATGTAAAATTGATAGAAGGCTTTCTGGTCGGCAAACCTAATGTCTATAGTGCAAGATCGGTTACGTAAAGTCTATTGTTTCGCTATGCCAAATCATATTATGGGAGCAATGAAACTACATGCCACACATATTGACCATATTGAAAAGGCAAGCAGAAATTTCCTTTGGCATGGTAAGGATATACATAAAAGTGGGTCATGCCTGGTCAAATGGGAAAAAGTGTGTCCGCCTAAGAAACCGTGGTCCGGTGTACTTGACTTAAGCAAGAGAACAAAGCCCCGATGATAAAAAATCCCATAAATTCTATAATTGCAGAGACATACCTTGGGTGCAGCAATATGGAGCGCATTATAACTCCGGGACATTGCCCGATCAAGACTCCTTGAAGGGATCACACTGTATGCGTAGTTGCATCTCATTTCTTGATGAATTCAAATCATCACTGCGAACCCCGGAAATGGGCATGATACTTCTTGGTCGATAAATGGAGTGATAAATGGAATGCTTCAGACCTACATAGCAAATTCCTCATCTTTTTCTCTTGCTAAAAACAAGAAAGTTACACTGAATATGCCATTCAGCAAATACAAGAGAATAGATACAGCTTGTTCCATACGCCACTATCTACTATTGCCGATGAACAATGTATCGTACACTAATACCCTCAACTGCCTCTACCCCAGAATGATTTGATGGAGAAAGATAAATGGTCTTTGATGGAAACAGGGAAATATTCTACTAAAAAGGTATATCTTGCTATCACCAAGCCAAATATAGCACCTGCACCATTCATGTGATTTGAATTCTGCTTGCTTGCCAAACACAAATTTTTCTTTTGGCTGCTATTACAAGACAGTGAATACTAAAGAGTTATGAAACGAAAAATTTCTTTGTGGACAATCAAAGATGTGTATTATGTGATGACAATGCAGAGGAATGCATGACCCACCTTTTCTTTGAGTGTGACTATAGCAGAAATTTCTGTGGAGAATTGGGATTGAATGGAACACTGACTCGATATTATTGATATGGTCACAAGAAAATGAAAGAACCAGCTCAGCTTTTTTTAAAGAAGCCATGATGGTGGGATGTCGAGTATATGGAATCAGAGGAACAAGATTATCTTTGATAATGGACAAGGATATCGAACTCCTCATATGCTTTCTTTAAATTATCTGCCCTCTAGGGTATAGGGTTAAGCCTGCCTTAAAGAAGGCATGCAAGATTGATTGATAATTTGTAATTTTCTTTTCTATCGAATCGTAACATTGTAAATATGTTTTTATATATAAAAATGAACCACAGGGGGGCCTTTCCCACCTTGTCTTCAAAAATAAAATATTAATAGATTCCATGAGAGATCATAAACTACTAGACTTTCATTAAATGACATATACTCATATGAACCAACTAATCATGCTCACATGGATGAGTATATGTACAAAAATGAAAACAAATAGAGTTCATACCAGCCTCTCAACAATCAAATTGCCGAGATCGTCATTATTGCCTTTCACTTGTGCAGCTTGAATAATAATATGAAATGAAACCAAGCTCCAACCACCGGAGACCTCTGAACTCCCTAATGAAATTTACAAAACCAAAGAAGAACAACAAATATTTTTGGTGTTTTCGGGTTAGAAACAAGAACAAAAGGAAACAAGCAAACAAAGCAAAATCTTTTTGGATTTTCTTATAGCAAACCAATGATAGCAAACAAAGTAAAATAAGAGCAAAGAACCAAATAAACAAATGGTGAAGAGAAATAACAGAAATTTTTGGTCTTTTTGTGTTTTAGGAAAGAAACAAAGCGGAAACAATAGAATGCAAACCAACAGAAACACAGAAAAGCAGGTGATAGTAATCTGCCAAAACCTGACAGCAGTACAGAAATCGAAATTAACAAAATCTTCCATTGCTCAGCTCAAAAAGTGTTCAAATAATGAAAGTTAGATAACAACCTGGGGCATATGCTCAAAAATTTGCAACTCAAAATAATGTTCTGGCTGTGCGTACGATTTTTTTTGGTAACAGCACAGAATCTGTTTTTGGACAGCACTTCCCCAAATATCATCTCCCTCTCATTAGAAAACCACTCTAAGAACTAAACAAGTATGTACAAGTATCCAGCAACCATAATATGCAAAGAATGAGTGATGCCGGTATACCTCCCCCCAAGCTTAGGCTTTTGGCCTAAGTGGAGTTCATTCCCAACGAGGGTCGGGGTTCCACGCCGGTGGATCATACATGGAGTGATAATAAGGCCCCTGCGCAGAAGAATGTCGTGGAGGCTCCACATGACCATAATGTTGATATGAGGAGCTCGCTGCATCGGATGAAGAGTCGAGGTGCTCCTCGGCCTCCTCCGTGCCGTCCCTTGCATGATGGCCTTCCCTTTCTATGTATGCATTTAGCTCATTTTCTGTGACCGACCACCCTTTCCTGGAATCAAGGTTAAGCAGAACAGGTGCAGGCAATCGTACTAGTTTTTCAATTTTCTTAGTTATTCTCCAATTTTTCTTATAAAATGTTATCCTATAATACAGGTTGTTCAAGTTAGATGCATCTGAAATAAACTCATGTTTAATCATGGAAACAACATCAAGTTTCTCCATGGAGAGCGGAATATCTAGGTGGTGAGGTTCTACACCATGCATAGCTAATAAGCGAGAGGCGATAAGACCTCCACAAATTCCTCCTTTCTCACGGTTAGTAGCAAGTCTACAAGCTATTAAAGCACCCAAATTATAAGTCATATCCTGTTGCAAAGCGGCAGCTAAGAAAGCCATATCTTGGACAGACAACTTACTTGCATTCTTTCTAGCAAGAACGCACTTTGTAACGAAATAAGCAAAGTAGCGGATAGCTGGGAGTTGAATGCTACTGATCTTACCACCATCATCGGAGAAGCTTCTCCCATGACAAATCATTGTATAAAGATTCGAGAGCTCCCGCGGCGTTCCCCTGACCTTCTCGCAGGATCCCCACTGCGGCACTCTAATTGCTGCACAAAAATCACTAAAGGGCAAGTTGATAGTTTTGTTATAAATCTTGTATCGGACCATGGGGTTAGTTTGAGACCGATGAAATTCGAAATCCTGCACAACCGACACCGTTAGTTTAGCATATTGGTAAGGTTCACCAACAGTAAAACCTTCCAACCCTGCATTGGAAATCAGTGTTTGAACATCTTGCAGGATTCCTGCATTCCGCATAAAATCCGTGCATGGGTAATAAGAGGGGTATACTCCCTCTTCGCGGTGAACTCTCATGACTTGCTGCACCTCCAATTCTTGTTGGTTTAGTTGGTGCCTACTTCCTTCCATTTTCTGAAATTTTTCAACAATCATTATAAAATTTGATTTCAAGGTATATAATTGAGGGGAACTACTATAGGAACTTGCTAGAGTACTAATCATGCATCAAAACTAGTTTCTACAACTTAGAACAAGCATGCAAGCTCACTAAACATGTTACCTACAGCAGCAAAATATTCAAGATATACTCAACCAAACAAAATTCTAATTGGATAATCAAAGGAGTCACATACCGGAGAGCAAATGTGCCAAATTTCAGATAGAAATCTGGGCTGAGCAAAGAGATCGAGAAATCTCGAGTTCTTGAGCAGAAACGCGAGTGAGAGAAAGTGAGTACGAGTTTTTTCGGGAGAGAGAAGAGAATGAGTGAAAGGGATGATGAAGTGGGGCAAGGAGGGGCCCACACACCAGGGTGGCGCGCCCCCCTTGCTGGCCGCGCCGGCCCATGGGGTGCCACCCTGGGGTGCCCCACTGGTCATCCCCAGGTGCTCCCAGTGTGTCTTCGAAAAATAAGACTACCAGTATAATTTTTGTAAATTTTTGAGAACTTCGAAAAATGCACATTTCTGGGTGTTAAATTAATTATTACTGCGCAGGAAAATGATTTCCAAAATCTTAACAACTAAAGCATATTGCAAAACAAAAAGTGCTACAGCAAGTAAAACAAGTGGAGGAAGAAAGAAAGAAAGAAATGTTGTTTAGCTCTCTTATGCATTAAAATATACTTGTTAACAAGGTTGATCAAGTCTTGCTACCAAATAAATTTTATATGACATAAGAAGAAATAAACCTCAAATCAATCATGTTACCTTATATTGAATTGATATGGATCCAATCACAAGAGTTTGATATTCTTCTTTAGGATCATATATAGGACAATCAATGGATCCCACTTTGATAGTTTTCACATTAAAAATTGTATTAACTCCATATACTTTATCAATCCTCTTGGGAAAATAGACAGTATGTTCCTTGTCATCAACATTGAAAGTAACCTTGCCTTTATTGCAATCAATAACAGCCCCTGCAGTATTAAGAAAGGGTCTTCCAAGAATAATGGACATATTATCATCTTCAGGCATTTCCAACACAACAAAATCAGTTAATATCAAGCAATGTTGAGTAACTTGAACAGGAACATTTTCACATACACCAACAGGAATAGCAGTAGATTTATCAGCCATTTGCAAAGATATATCAGTTGGTATCAACTTATCTAAATCAAGTCTCTTGTAAAGAGAAAAAGGCATCACACTAACTCCTGCTCCCAAATCACATAGAGCAGTTCTAACATAATTATTCTTGATGGAACAAGGAATAGTCGGTATACCTGGGTCTCCCAGCTTCTTTGGAACCTTACCATTGAAGGAGTAATTAGCGAGCATAGTGGAAATCTCCTCATTGGGAATTTTCCTTTTGTTAGAGACAATATCTTTCATATACTTTGAATAAGGAGGCAATTTAATAGCATCAGTCAAAGGGATTTGCAAAAATAAAGGTTTCATCCAATCACAAAATTTATTATAATGTTCCTCTTCCTTTGATTTTAGTTTCTTAGCAGGAAAAGGCATTTGCTTTTGAACCCAAGGTTCTCTTTCATTACCATGTTTCTTTGTAATAAAATCTTCTTTAGTGTACTTTTTATTTTTATCATGCTTTTCAGGTTCTTTTTCAATTTCTTCTTTATCAGGAGTATCATTCTTATCATTATCTTCATCATGTTCATTACCACTTTCAGTTTCAGCATCAGAAATAGAAATACTATTAGGATCATTAACAGGTTCAGAGGATTCTACAACAGTTTTATGTTTCTTCTTCTTTTTCTTAGAAGGACTACTAATTTCTTTAGTTCGTTGAGAATCTTGTTCAATTCTTTTGGGGTGCCCTTCAGGATATAGAGGATCCTGGGTAGAAACACCGCCTCTAGTTGTTACTTCATAAACATGTTTCTCTTCATGATTATTTTTTAACAAGTCATTTTGCACTTTAGTAAGTTGATCAATTTGAGTTTGAATCATATTAAAATGTTTAACAAGCATCTTAACATCATTGGAGGTTCTCTCCACAATATCATGCAATTTACTAATAGCTTGAGAATTTTCCATTAGATGATTCTCTACTCTCATATTAAAATTACTTTGCTTAACAATATAATTATCAAATTCATCTAAACATTGATCAGGAGGTTTTGAATATGGAATATCTCCTCTATCAAAGCGTTGAAGAGAATGTACCTCAATTGTGGATGAAGGGGGAATTATCTTACATAGGTCTTCTATTGGAGGCAAATTCTTCACATCTTCAGATTTAATACCTTTCTCCATAAGAGATTTCTTGGCTTCCCTCATATCTTCATCATTTAATTCAATCATACCCCTCTTCTTCAGTATTGGTGTCGGAGTTGGTTCAGGTGTAGACCAATCATCATGATTTTTGCTTATCTTTGCCAATAATTCTTCAGCTTCGTCCGGAGTTCTCTTCCTGAAAACACAATCAGCACAACTATCCAGGTATGCCCTAGACTCAATGGTTAGTCCACTATAAAATATATCAAGTAAATCATGTTTTTCCAAATCATGTCCAGGCCGAGCTCTAATGAGAGAGCAAAATCTTGCCCAAGCTTCAGGCAATTTCTCTCCATCTTCTTGATCAAAACTATAAATTCTCTGCAGAGCCATATGTTGAGCACTAGCGGGAAAGTATTTCCGAAAGAAAACATCAAGCAAACAACTTGGACTATCAATAGAATCAGGAGGCAAATTATTATACCAAATCTTAGCATCATCCTTTAATGAGAATGGGAAAATCTTAGCAACAAAATAAGTACGCATCTTAACATCATCAGAAAACAAGCTACTTAAAGTAGAAAGCTCATTCATATGTTCTACAGCACTCTCTTTTTCAGTACCACAGAAAGGTGTTTTCTCAACAATAGATATATGAGATAAATCAAGAGAAAAGTCATAATCTTTATCCTTAATGTTTATAGGAGATGTGGCAAATTTAGGATCAGGAGACAGTTTATATCTAACAGCATGTTGTGCAATAAGCTTTTTAAGGTTACTTGTACTAGTAGTAGCATTGCATTTATCAATAAAATCATCATCAAGTTCCACATAATCTTCATCAAGATCATCAATCTCAGGTGAATTAACAGGTGTAACAGTATTTTCATTAGGAGTTTCAGTATTTTCAATTTGTCTAGACCTAGCAATCGTAGCATCTAGAAAAGGACCTAATGAACCAGTATTATCAAGCACAGTAGAAGCATCATCAAAATTATCAGAGGAATTTTCAGATTCAGCAGAAATACCAACACGTGAAGTTTGTGGTGGTGAAACAAGTTGACTTATCACAGATGGTGAATCAAGAGCAGCAGAGGTACTCAGAGTTGTACCTTTTCTTGTAGTGGATGGTAATATGGCGACTTTAGTATCGCGAGGTTTACCCATGATGGAGAATTTGCAGCGAACAATATCAATCCAAGTGAACTTGCAAATAAAGCTATGCTCCCCGGCAACGGCGCCAGAAAATAGTCTTGATGACCCACAAGTATAGGGGATCGCAACAGTCTTCGAGGGAAGTATTACCCAATTTATTGATTCGACACAAGGGGAGACAAAGAATACTTGTAAGCCTTAACAGCGGAGTTTTCAATTCAGCTGCACCTGGAAACAGACTTGCTCGCAAGAGTTTATCAGTAGCAACAGTTTTATGGCAGAATGAAATAACAGCAGCAATGAAATAAAGACAGCAGTAGTGATTATAGTAAACAGCAGGATTAAAATACGTAGGCACAGGGACAGATGAACGGGCGTTGCATGGATGAGAGAATTCATGTAACAATCATGGTAGGGCATTTGTAATAATAAAGCGGTATCCAAGTACTAATCAATCAATAGGCATGTGTTCCATATATAGTCGTACGTGCTCGCAATGAGAAACTTGCACAACATCTTTTGTCCTACCAGCCTGGCAGCCGCCTCTAGGAAACTACTGGAAATTAAGGTACTCTTTTAATAGAGTACCGGAGCAAAGCATTAACACTCCGTGAACACATGTGATCCTCACATCACCGCCTTCCCCTCCGGTTGTCCCAATTTCTGTCACTTTGGGGCCTCGGGTTCCGGACAACAACGTGTGTATACAACTTGCAGGTAAGATCAATAAACAATGCATATAATGATGAAACAATAACATGTTCAGATCTGAGATCATGGCACTCGGGCCCTAGTGACAAGCATTAAGCATAACAAGTTGCAACAATATCATAAAAGTAACATCTACGGATACTAGGCACCATGCCCTAACAATCTTGTGACTATTACATGATCAATCTCATCCAATCCCTACCATCCCCTTCAGCCTACAGCGGGGGAATTACTCACACATGGATGGGGGAAACATGGCTGGTCGATGGAGAGGCGTCGGTGGTGATGACGGTGAAGATCCCCTCCAATTCCCTGTCCCGACGGAGTGCCAGAACGGAGTTTCTGGTCCCGAGGCGGAGTTTCGCGATGGCGGCGGCGTACTGGATGGTTTCTGGAAATATGGTCGAACCCCCTGGCGTTTTTAGGTCGAAAGGCATATGTAGTCGAGGAGAGCGTCGGGGGGCCGCCGAGGCGCCCACACAACAAGGCGCGCGCCCCCTCCCGGGCCGCGCCGGCCTAGTGTGGGGGCCTGCCCCCACCTAGCTTGCCCTTCTGGCTCGTCAATACTGGGAAAATAGGGCCCTTCGCATAAATTCCGAGGATTTTCCTGAAAGTTTGATTTCTGCACAAAAACGAGACACCAGAGCAATTCTGCTGAAAACAGCGTTAGTCCGTGTTAGTTGCATCCAAAATACACAAATTAGAGGCAAAACAATAGAAAAGTGTTAGGAGGAATTATGAACGTATTGCTATCCTAGAAACTTGTGTTATCCATGATAATCAAACCAATAGGATTAGTGAACTTGAAAAAGCTATGGGAACCTTGGGTTCAACTTTTTCTTCTCTTAAGTTTAAGGAGAAAGCTTATGTGGGTAAAGAGCAAAAATTCATGTATGTCTCTAAGGTGCCTAAACCAAAGAATTATTATAGGCCTAAAATTGATAAAACCCCTAGCACCACCATGGGAAATTTGGATAATGGAGCATCTAAGGTACCCTCTGCAACAAGTTGTGTTTGTAAGAAAAATTATGATGTTGATGCTTCTTCTCTTGATAATACTTGATTTGCACTTTCTGCGCCTAGCTGAAAGGCGTTAAAGAAAAGCACTTCTTGGGAGATAACCCATGTTTTATTTTATTACTGTATTGTTGAGTCTTGGAAGTTGTACTGTAGCAACCTCTCCTTATCATGTTTTTGTGCCAAGTAAAGTCTCTATGGTAAAGTTGATACTAGATTTGGATTGCTGCGCAGAAACAGAATTGCTGTCTGTCACGATTTGCGAGATCTCTCTCTGAAAAATAAAAAAAAATCTGCCAATTTACGTGCGTGATCCTCATATATGTACGCAACTTCATTAGTTTTGAGTTTTTCCGTTTGAGCAAGTGCCTCTGAAAATTCGTCTTTACGGACTGTCTCTGTTTTTGACAGATTCTGCCTTTCATTTCGCATTGCCTCTTTTGCTATGTTGAATGGGTTTCTTTGTTCCATTACCTTTCAGTAGCTTTGTGCAATGTCCAGAAGTGTTAGGAATGATTATGTAACCTCTGAATATATGAATTTTTGATTATGCACTAACCCTCTAATGAGTTTGCTTTAAGTTTGGTGTGGAGGAAGTTTTCAAGGGTCAAGAGAAGAGGATGATACAATATGATCAAGAAAAGTGAAAGGTCTAAGCTTGGGGATGCCCCCGTGGTTCATCCCTGCATATTTTAAGAAGACTCAAGCATCTAAGCTTGGGGATTCCCAAGGCATCCCCTTCTTCATCGACAATTTATCGTGTCACTTCGTGAAACTATATTTTTATTCCATCACATCTTATGTTCTTTACTTGGAGCGTCTGTTTGCTTTTATTTTTGTTTTGGTTTGAATAAAGTTGGATCCCGCCATCCTTGTATTGGAGATATTACGCTCCGCTTTTTCATATGGAACACTTGTGTTCTTAGTTATGCTTTAATGTTCATGGCGAAGGCTGAAAATTGCTTCGTTGATTGCTATTTGGTTGGAATCAGAAAATGCTTCATATGGTTTGGAATAACTTGATACTTGGCAATTGTTTTGAGCTCTCATAGATCATGTTTAAGCTCTTGCATCATGTAGTTTAATCTATTAGTGGAGAACTACCATAGAGCTTGTTGAAATTTGGTTTGCATGATTGGTCTCTCTAAGGTCTAGATATTTTCTGGTGAAGTGTTTGAACAACAAGGAAGACAGTGTAGAGTCTTATAATTCTTGCAATATGTTATTGTGTAAGTTTTGTTGTACCTATTCATACTTGTGTTTGCTTCAAACAACCTTGCTAGCCAAAGCCTTGTACTGAGAGGAAATGCTTCTCGTGCATCCAAACACCTTGAGCCAAAACCCATGCCATTTGTGTCCACCACATCTACCTACTATGTGGTATTTTTCTGCCATTCCAAAGTAAATTACTTGAGTGCTACATTTAAAATTTCATTCCTTTGTCTTTGCAATATATAGCTCATGGGAAAATAGCTTAAAAACTATTGTGGTGATGAATATGTAGCTATGTGTCTTAGTTCTTATAAGTTGCTTGTTGAGCGGTAACCATGTTTCTGGGGACGCCATCAACTTTTACCTTTGTTGGATATCATGTGAGATGCTATGCATGTTCGTTTTGTATGAAGTAAGGGTGATTTATCATGATCAAATGGTTTGAGTATGCATATGTTAGAGAAGAACATTGGGCCGCTAACCAAAGCCATGTATCATGGTGGAAGTTTTCAGTTTGGACATTCATCCTCAATCTCTTATGAGAATATTATCTGTTGTTGAATGCTTATGCATTAAAGAGGAGTTCATTATCTGTTGTCTATGTTGTCCCGGTATGGATGTCCTAAGTTGAGATCTATTAAAAACGAGAAATCAAATGCGATTGATCTCCTTGGACCTTTGTACAGGCGGCATAGAGGTACCCCTTTGTGACACTTGGTTGAAACATATGTTATGCAATGATAATCCATGTAAATCCAAGCTAATTAGGACAAGGTGCGAGCACTATTGGTATTCTATGCATGAGGCTTGCAACTTGTAGGAAGTATTATGCATAACACATATGAATTATTACTACCGTTGACAAAATTGTTTCTATGTTTTCAAACTAAAAGCTCTAGCACAAAAATAGTAATCCATGCTTCCCTCTGCGAAGGGCCATTCTTTTACTTTATGTTGAGTCAGTTTACCTACTTCCTTCTATCTTAGAAGCAAACACTTGTGTTAACTGTGTTCATTGATTCTTACATGATTACTTATTGCACTTGTTATATTACTCTATGTTGACAATTATCCATGAGATATACATGTTACAAGTTGAAAGCAATTGCTGAAACTTAATCATCCTTTGTGTTGCTTCAATGCCTTCTACTTTGAATCTATTGCTTTATGAGTTAGCTCTTATGCAAGTCTTGTTGATACTTGTCTTGAAAGTACTATTCATGAAAAGTTTTGCTATATGATTCATTTGTTTAGTCATTATCTCTTTGTTAGCAATCTATTGCTTCAGATCACTCCATTCATCTCATATGCTTTACAATAATGTTGATCAAGATTATGTTGGTAGCATGTCACTTCAGAAATTATTTGTGTTATCGTTTACCTACTCGAGGGCAAGTAGGAACTAAGCTTTGGGATGCTTGATACGTCTCCAACGTATCTATAATTTCTTATGTTCCATGCTACTTTTATGACAATACTTGATGTTTTATACATACTTTACATCATTATTATGCATTTTCCAAGCACTAACCTATTAACAAGATGCCGAAGCGCCAGTTGTTGTTTTCTGTTGTTTTTGGTTTCAGAAATCCTACAAAGGAAATATTCTTTAATTGACGAAATCAACGCCCAGGGTCTTATTTTTCCACGAAGCTTCCAAGAAGGGGATACGAAGTGGGGCCACGAGGGCCTGATAGGGCGGCGCGGCCGCATGGGGCCCGCGCCGCCTCCAACCCTACCCTTCCGCCTACTTATAGCCTTCGTCGCAAAACCCCAGTACAGAGAGCCACGATATGGAAATACTTCCGAGACGCCGCCGCCGCCAATCCCATCTCTGGGGATTCAGGAGACCGCCTCCACCCCGGGGAGAGGGGAATCATCACCCAGGGCTCTACATCATCATGCCCGCCTCCGGATTGATGCGTGAGTAGTTCATCCTTGGACTATGGGTCCATAGCAGTAGCTAGATGGTTGTCTTCCTCTTGTGCTATCATGTTTAGATCTTGTGAGCTGCCTAACATGATCAAGATCATCTATTTGTAATGCTACATGTTGTGTTTGGTGGGATCCGATGAATATAGAATATTATGTCAAGTTGATTATCAATCTATCATATATGTGTTGTTTATGTTCTTGCATGCTCTCCGTTGCTAGTAGAGGCTCGCCAAGTTGATACTTGTAACTCCAAGAGGGGGTATTTATGCTCGATAGTGGGTTCATACCTCCATTGAATCTGGGACAAGTGAGAAAGTTCTAAGGTTGTGGATGTGCTGTTGCCACTAGGGATAAAATATCAATGCTTTGTCTAAGGATATTTGTGTTGATTACATTACGCACCATACTTAATGCAATTGTCTGTTGTTTGCAACTTAATACTGGAGGGGGTGCGGATGCTAACCCGAAGGTGGACTATTTAGGCATAGATGCATGTTGGATGGCGGTCTATGTTCTTTGTCGTAATGCCCTGATTAAATCTCATAGTGATCATCATGATATGTATTGAATCTTTATTTGTCAATTGCCCGCCTGTAATTTGTTCACCCAACATGTTATTTATCTTATTGGAGAGACACCACTAGTGAACCGTGGACCCCGGTCCATTCTTTTACATCTGAATACAAATCTAATTATTGTTCTCTACTGTTCTTTGCAAACAAACATCATCTTCCACACTATACGTTTAATCCTTTGTTTTCCAACCGGTGAGATTGACAACCTCACCGTTACGTTGGGGCAAAGTATCTTGATTGTGTTGTGCAGGTTCGTTGGCGCCGGCCTGGTGTTGCGCCGCACTACACTCCTCCACCAACAACCTTCACGTGTTCCTTGACTCCTACTGGTTCGATAACCTTGGTTTCTTCGAGGGAAAACTTGTCGTATGCATCACACCTTTCTAAGTGTCCCAATACAACTAGAGCTAAGCAAATAGGCACAAGATATATGTAGCACAAGTGATAGCAAGATATATGTACTTCAAGCATGATGGCTATCACAAGGAAAGTAAGCTCGGGTATAGAAATAACCGAGGCACGCGGAGATGAAGATGTATTCCCATGTTCCCTTCCTTTGCAAGAAGGTACGTCACGTTTGGAGGAGTGGAATTCCCCAACACCACGAAGGCTCACCCTATTCTCCGAGCCTATCCCATGAAGGAATAGCCCTTTCCTTATGGTAGCTTTTCCTCCGCTCCGGAGATGGCAAGCTCCACAACCACTTCACAAGCTCCACGAAGGAGAAGCCCGGGCCTCTTCACAATCTTCCACGAAGAGGTCACCGGGACACCAACCAAGCCAACTAGGAGGTCACCCTCCAAGAGTAACAAGCTCACGGTCTCTCACTCGAACTAATCGTGGTGGAGAGCTCAACACTATGCAATGATGCAAAGCAAGAACACTAGAGGTGTTCAAATCCTTCACACTCAAATCCCACCAAAGCAACAAATGCTAGGATGAGATTAGAGAGGAAGAACAAAGAGGAAATCAACAAATGACTCCAAGATCTAGATCTAAAGAGTTCCCCTCACTTAGAGGAGAAATGGATTGTGGGGATTGTAGATCTAGATCTTCTCTTAGATCCCCGAGAATGAGCAAGAATCATTAGGGGAAACAAGAGATAGGGAAAGTTCTTCAAAGTCAACAATGGAGAAGGGAGAGAGTATAAGAACTTACCCACCATGCTAAGAATGCCTATTTATAGCCCATGGGAACATATAACCGTAGAAAATAATGAACGACCCAACCGACCAGCTGGGATGCTGCGACAAAGCCGGCGGGGCAGTCAGCATCAAAGGGCCCAACCGCGGAAGGCGTCATGACCGGCCGGTGGTCGCTGGGCGGCCAAGGTGCACATGGGCCGGAGACCCCAGAGGCAGGGTGTGCACGAGACGAGCAGCCGCTTCACCGGCGGACGGCGGAGGCCCGGCAGACGGCTGGCCTGATCGCAGGACTCGTGAAGATCTTTTCATTTTCTTAAAAATAGAAAATGCTCCCAAACTTTGATTGACATGAAACCAATTTTGCTGGAAAGATAACGACGAATAGAACCCCAACAATATGAAAAAATCAAAATAATATGTTATTTCCAAGTTTTAGAATTTTTTTTTAAAAATGCACGTATGTATATCCTACGTTGACACATATTTGTGCGGATTTTTACATAGGGATTTCTATTTCCCTCGTCGTTAGTTGTACTCGGCTTCCCCGCCTCCTTAGTTTTTCCTCGCCTTACCCAAACGTTTGTCTGAACCGCAAGGAGCTCGGACGGAAGGAATCCGTTGTTGACCGCTCCATGCTGACGAGTGGGGTCGTGTCGTTTGTGGGGTCGCGTCGTGTGGGACCGCGTCGTGTGGGGCTGGTAGGAAGGGACCGCGTGGGACATGACGAGGCCGTGTTTGTGGGGCCGTAGCGTGTAGGGCCGTAGCGTGTGGAGCCGTGTGGGTCCGGGACGGGGGCACGAGTGGTTTCTGTCTCTTTCGCCCAGATTAGCAGTTTTCAATGTACCTTTTTCCTCTCTATCGCTCGATCTCATTCATATTTGATAGCCCAAATTGGTAGCAAATCTAGAGAAGCTTCTCCTTCTGTTTTTTAACGCCATTCATTTCTTTATGCCTTCGTTTTTACCCAATCAGGTAGGAAATCTAGGGCACAAATCCAGAGAGAAAATATAGGATAAGCTGCATACAACAACCAACATAGCATAGATATATTCAGGACAGATCCAAATGTAGTACCGATAGATCCAACATAAGCTACATTTTACATGAATTTAAGCTGCTCTACAGATAGAGCAGTCACATACAGAGAGTGCAGTAGGCACGTTCAACGCCTCCAGGTGGCGCGTGTGACTCGCTTGGAGGTTGCGCAGGTGAATCCCAAGTGCTTTGTGTTTGGCCATGTACGCATGCACGTTCACGGTACTTCCAACTCTAGCGCCATATCTGCCAATGGATTCAGCATGGTTCAGCAGGGTGTTGAAGTTGGTGTCGAAGAGCCTCCTGTTGCAGAAGGGGCACTTGTAAATGCCTTGAGCAAAGGGGCGACCGTATTGGCCGGACTGCAGCCTCCTGAGGACGTGACGAGTCTTGGTGTGGAAGGACTCGTCGTCGCTGTCGACGTCGCTGCTCTCCACCTGTCACGTAGCACCAAAGATCGTGCAAAAAACACGGAGTCAATTGCAACGATGATTGAACAGAGAGTGAACAAAAAATCATGCATGATAATATGGGCTCGAAAAAAAGAGGTAGCCTCAGTTACATTGGACACACTTATATCCAGGATTTGAGTAAGTAAACCAAAGATCATGCACAACAAATTTGTACACACCAATTGTTTACTGACCAAACCCTGAATCAATTTAGGGATGCCCAAATATTCATCATCATCGGCACAAATCTGAAACAAAAGCAAATCACAAACACTAATAACGCAAGATCTAACACAAAAGGATCGAACTAGGAACAGACGAACAGTAATAACGCAAGATCTAACACAAAAGGATTGAACTAGGAACAGACGAACAGTAATAACGCAAGATCTAACAAAAAAGGATTGAACTAGGAAGAGACGAACAGTAATAACGCAAGATCTAACACAAAAGGATTGAACTAGGAACAGACGAACCGTAATAACGCTAGATCTAACACAAAATGATTGAAATGAGATAAGAACAAGGGAACAAAGGGTTACCTCCGACTCGTAGTCGACGATGGTGGTGTCGTAGGGGTTCTCCGGCGCGTCGTACTGCACTGGTTCGTACGGGTCCCAATCGACGGGGGACTGGACGGGGGCGGCGGCCGATGCGCCGGCTGCTACGTTGGAAGCAGCGACAGGGGCCTGGACGGGGGCGGCGGCCGATGCGCCGACTGCTACGTTGGAAGCAGCGACAGGGGCCTGGACGGGGGCGGCGGCCGATGCGCCGGCTGCTACGTTGGAAGCAGCGACAGGGGCCTGGACGGGGGCGGCGGCCGATGCGCCGGCTGCTACGTTGGAAGCAGCGACAGGGGCCTGGACGGGGGCGGCGGCCGATGCGCCGACAATGGGCATCTCATTCTTCTCCATCGCCGGCGGTTTTCTTCGGGGTTTTTTCTTCGGTTGTGGAGAAGATGATGGGACAGGAGAGGCGGTTGCAGTGAGCCAGTGAGAACGTGCGTCGAGGGAGAGAAAGAGGGGCTCTATAAAGACGAAGGTGGCGTGTACCGCAACACGCGTCCGCTATGCACGGCTGCAGCGTGCACCGCTACACGAGTCTAACCCTGGGACGTTTGGTGTACTCAGTTATAACCTCAGGCCTTATACAGAAATTTTATCTGTACTCAGTTTTCCCCTCGAGGACTTAGACCGGCAAGTGCAATATACTCAGTTTTACCCTCAAGTAGCTGGTCAACAGAGAGTCAACAAATGAGATTAACATAGCTAATTGAGTCATTTCATGCGCAAAAAAATCCAAAAAAATAAAAACATAGTGGCAACTACTCATGGAGTCTTCCTACGCAACCTGCCACCTAGAAAACCTTAACAAACATATATAAATCAAGTTTTACCACAAATTGCCACTTCTCAGAATCACTAGTGTAGCTATGAAGATGCATGGTTTTCCACCCAAACCCCTTTGCAAAACATCTTTCCCAAAACATAGTTTGTCTAAATGATGCCATAATTGTCACACTCATGTATATTTGAATTGCAAATAATTTGATGTAGCCCAATATGAATTATATTGTACAAAACACACATTTTTCATTTTGTAATTCTTTTGTTTGAATCCCTTAGTCTATTTACTATTTATGTGCCCTTGGATTCTTAGTACTACTCAGTTTTGCCCTCAAGTACTGTCACAAATGCTCTGAGAAGCCCAAACTTATCCTGATTGGTTGAGCCGTTGTCACACGGATCGACTCCACGAACCGTTGATCCACTGATCTAACGGGCAGTATACCCCTATCCGTCTCTTCGTGGCAACCTCTCTCTCTCTCTCTCTCTCTCTCTCTCTCTCTCTCTCTCTCTTCGTGGCCACCCATCTCTCTCTCCTCTTTTAGAGAATATAGTTTGGGATATAGTATTGGTATTTTGAAACGGCCTAAAAGTGGTATAATTTTGTTATAAACATGAGGCATACATTTTTGCTGATTTCGGCGATTGCATTATTTGTCACCCCTCTAACAATTATCAACTATCTTTAGCTGTCCTTTTCTTTTAGGGAATATAGTTTGGGATATGGTATTGGTATTTTGGAAAGGCCTAAAAGTGGTATAATTTTGGTATAAACATGAGGCATACATATTTGCGGATTTCGGTGATTGCATTATTTGTCACCCCTCTAACAATTATCAACTATCTTTAGCTTTCCTTTTCTTTTAGGGAATATAGTTTGGGATATAGTATTGGTATTTTGAAACGGCCTAAAAGTGGTATAATTTTGTTATAAACATGAGGCATACATTTTTGCTGATTTCGGCGATTGCATTATTTGTCACCCCTCTAACAATTATCAACTATCTTTAGCTGTCCTTTTCTTTTAGGGAATATAGTTTGGGATATGGTATTGGTATTTTGGAAAGGCCTAAAAGTGGTATAATTTTGGTATAAACATGAGGCATACATATTTGCGGATTTCGGGGATTGCATTATTTGTCACCCCTCTAACAATTATCAACTATCTTTAGCTTTCCTTTTCTTTTAGGGAATATAGTTTGGGATATAGTATTGGTATTTTGAAACGGCCTAAAAGTGGTATAATTTTGGTATAAACATGAGGCATACATATTTGCGGATTTCGGGGATTGCATTATTTGTCACCCCTCTAACAATTATCAACTATCTTTAGCTTTCCTTTTCTTTTAGGGAATATAGTTGGTAATTTCGGTGAATGCACACACTAACTTTGAAAACAACTACAAGTACATGTAACTGAATAATGGATTTGTAACAAGGTATCCCTTGTAACAACTTCTAGCGCCTGGTGAGCAATGATAAGAATCCGATCGTAATTATACAACAAAAAAACAACCAGCCATCATATTAGCTTGCTTCTTCAACTCGATCAGCTGCCTTAACTGCTTGTTCATTTTCTTCAGTTCTCCCTTCACTTCCACCAGTTCTGCATTGGGAGCATTAGGCATAATCGGAAGGTCCCTAATCGGAACGGCTCCTCTCTCCGCCGCATTCTCTACAGCAAGTCCCCCCCCCAAATAGCGCCAATTGATTCCTGCAACTGAAGCCTCTGAACGTACACATCGATCCACTCGAAATGCCTGCATTTCTTCAAGATCTGAAAACAACAACGTGAACCCTAAATCCCAAATTCGAGGGAATAACAAGAAAATCGAGAGAAAACAGAGAAATTGGAGCGAGATCTAACCTTATCCCCCTCTCTATATGGCAAGCTCTCGCATGCAACGAACTCACGTCCACGGTTGCCGTTCTCGTCCGTCTTACAGATCGACCGCTTCAGAGGCTCCTGGCGTGGGCAGTCAGGGCATCTTGTCAAAGGCACGGGTCCATACTGCGGCCATGAAGAACGGGAGGTCGAAGAGAAACTAGACATCACCCGCGTGCCGGAGAAGGGCTGCCGCTGGCGGAGAAGAAGAACAATGGGGCGCGGAGAAAGAAAGGGGAAGCAATGGCACGGGCACGGGCGCGGGGCTAGCTCGGGCTCCCATTTTGCAACGGTCACCTGGGTAAGCTGTGGGTCCGGCGCGCTAACGTGGACAAGTTGTGGGTCCCACGATGATCTGGATAAGTGGAGACGTGTCCACTGCGGGGCACCAACAGCGGCCCCACTTGCCAGCACCAACCAACGTCAACTAAACGGGATTCCTTCCGTCCGAGCTCCTTCTGCGGGTTATAGACAAGGGGTTGGGGAAAACTGAGGAAAAACTAAGGAGCTGGGGAAAACTGAGTACAACTAAGGAGCCGAGGGCACGAAAATAGAAATCCCTTTACATAAGAAAGGACCATCAACCATGTGTGACCTATGCTTAAATGTGAAAGGAAATTTTCCGACGAATGAACCCAACAAAAACTGGAAATATGGAGACTCCTCACAGGATATTTTTAGATGATTCTAGAGAGGGAGTCTCCCACCGTCAAGAAACGGTGAAGACGTCCAAACTCGAAAACGCAATAGAAGATGCATGCGGATTCCGTTTTCGATGAACTTGGGCTTGTTGTAAAGCTAGCAACAAGCTCAAGAACCTCACACAGAGAAACACCAAGAAGCAATAAGGATATGCAAAGTATGCAAAGGGTTGAGCTCCCTAAGACGATGTGATCAAGTTACCCAACCGAAAGCTCCTCTTGATAGTGCGGCTATCTATCCTATAATCCGGTCTCCCAACAACCACCTTGAGACCGGTAAAAGGAAAACCTAGCAAGCTCATACCTTTGCCTTGCGCATCCCGCTTGATCTTGATAATAAGTCTTCAAGCTCCACTCAAGCCGGAATGCCTTACTTATTGATCATCGTTACTTCGTGAAGACTCACAAATGCTCCCCCATACACCATGATGGGAAAGCTCCATTGATGCACATCTTCACATGTCCATTATCACCAAATGGATGGCAAGATTGGGGCCAACCGATCCTGGACTAGCCCCGCCACCCACCATGGAAGGCGGCACCGAGATCTTGGGGCCCTCCGCATGTGATAATAGGAGGCATGCCACCACCAATAGCCCCAAGCTTCCCCCCTGTGCGTGCACGCCTGGTGGCAAAGAGGAGGACAAGGAGGATTTTAGGGTTGAGGCGTCGACCTACCGGCTTTGCCAAGTCGCCCAAGGCGGTGAGGGGGCGGTGGGGGAGGTCGACGCCGGAGCCGTTGGACCGTGAATTTTGTAAACTTATTTTTCAATTTAATTTTTTTTCTGGAAATTTTTGTGTTGCATCGTCACGTTTAGGGTTTGCCATGTGACTCAAACGACCTGGCGGACGCCAGACGGTCCTCCCACGGGACCATCCAAACGAGCAAATTTTTTTTCAAAAGAATTATCTCATTCCTATGTCCCAAAATGTAACGCGCCCCAGATTTATTCAAAAGTCAATGTTTTTAAAGTTTGACCAAGTTTATACACAAAAATATAAACATTTACAATACTTAAATCATCACTAATAGATTCACCACAAAGATTATATTTTCTTAATATATCCATTCGATATTTGTACGTAATTTTTTTTATTTGGTCAAAGTTAGTACTCCTCCATCTCAAAGATAAGACAATGTTTTGCCTCGCGACATGATCTGCTTCAAGCCGAGACAAATCTTTCATTATTTACCCCTAATAAATTTGAGATCTGCTTCTTCTGGATGGCATGCGTAGCTCATCTCGCTCACCGCACAACCACCACATGGAAACAATACATGCTCCACTTCCTAATTTTGCTCTGTGCCAACCATTCAATAATTACTCCTTCCCTTTTTGGGTCAATGTAAATTTAAGTGTAAGGGGGTAGTTTTGGAAAGATCTAGATAAACCAACACTAGCGCTTAATCTATGGTAAAAGTTTAGAAAAGATTTACGCTCTAAGCATTGGGATGAGGGTAAGATTTGATAAGGCGTGTAAGGACATGGAGGGAGTAATATTTAAGTATCCTCATTGAAGATGGGCTTACTACAGGGCAAACCATGTGAACTCGGGTGCACGTGGACACCAATATGAAAAAATCAAAATAATATGTTATTTCCAAGTTTCAGAAAAAATTGAAAAAATGCACGCATGTATATCCTACGTTGACACTTATTTGTGTAGATTTTGACATAAGAAATTAAGGACCATAAACCATGTGTGACCTATGCTTAAATGTGAAAGTGGAAGTTCCTATTTCCGTGAAGAGTACACAACCAACATTACAGTGTTATTTGGAGACTCCTCACGGGATATTTTTAAATGATTCTAGAGATGGAGTCTCCCACCGTCAAGAAACGGTGAAGACGTCCAAATTCGAAAACGCAATAGAAGATGCATGTGGATTCCGTTTTCGATGAACTTGAGCTTGTTGTAAAGCTAGCAACAAGCTCAAGAACCTCACACAGAGAAACACCAAGAAGCAATAGGGATATGCAAAGTATGCAAAGGATTGAGCTCCCTAAGACGACGTGATCAAGTTACCCAACCGAAAGCCCCTCTTGATAGTGCGGCTATCTATCCTATAATCCGGTCTCCCAACAACCACCTTGAGACCGGTAAAAGGGAAACCTAGCAAGGCCATACCTTTGTCTTGCGCATCCCGCTTGATCTTGATGATAACTCTTCAAGCTCCACTCAAGCCGGAATGCCTTACTTGATCATTGTTGCTTTGTGAAGACTCACAAATGCTCCCCCATACACCATGATGGGAAAACTCCATTGATGCACATCTTCACATGTCCATTATCACCAAATGGACGGCAAGCTTCAAGCATATGATCCTCTTGAGATGCTCAACTTGAACTTGCCCAACTCAACCTTGATGATGATCACCACTTGATGTCATCCTCTCATGGGCTATATGAGATCTCACTTTTGATGCATGCCCATGGAAAGATACCTAACCCACATAGACAACACAAGGGCACATATATGATGGGTTAGTTCATAAAGCATAATTGACAAGGCTTACCATACCACATGACTTCACGTGGCACATTCTTCATGCTTCATGTGTTGACCAAACTTGAATCTATTCTTCACTCTTTGTATTGGTCAACCTTGTATCTTCTCATGCTCTATCATACTATCTTGAGGTGTATAAAGAATTATTCATTTGTTTGCATGCTCTAAATCTTAGTCAACCATAGCTCAACTTATGAGACTATCATGACACCGACTTTGAGCCATAACTTGAATTATTCACTTGGAATCAAGCACTCAAGATCTTGATCATTCATTGCTTATCAAGATAGAGCATGGCTAATATTAAGTTCCACATAAGAACTCCATCTTCATTTCTTCTTCTTGATCATATCACATATATGTCTTCAAATCAATGATCTTGATGCCAATACTCAAGGTATATCTTTTATCTTCATGGCATCCATACTTGAATCCAACACATGGACTACAAGTAGTATCTATGGAATATTCCTTCATATAAACTCAATGAAAACATTAGTCCATAGGGGTTGTCACTAATTACCAAAACCACACATAGGGGCAATATACCCTTACAATCTCCCCCATTTTGATTTTATTCGTGCACCCATAACTCAGTTGAAGCGGAGAACTATGAAATTAAGCCTAACCTTTTAAGTTTGGTTCTGAACTGGCAAGGAGGCTTCTAGATGATATGCAAAGCAACCATGCCCAATGGCATGTAGAAAGATCCTCCTCAAGAAAGGTGAATGCAATCACCGAAGGTAACAATGAAGAGCTTACTTCAAAGGTAGATGAGCTTATACATATTCTTACAAGTAAAAAAACTACCCAAGTTAATGCCATCACCAACTCTAATGTTGAGGAAGTAGACTTCATAGCAAGAAATCCTCGTAAACCTGCATGGAAGAGTCAAAACTATGGATCTAATTTTTCTAGACAATATAACAACAATGCAGGAGTTCTAAATAATAACTACACCAACTGATAAGGGATTAACTTATCAATGCCTACAAGTTGTAGACTAGGGTTTAGTTGGAAGTAGAGGGCAAGTAGATCTCGAAGGTTTCAGCCGAAAAGTATTCGAATGCTATGAAAACTAGAGTTGTCTGGAAAACAATGATCCTCTCTTTGTCCCTCGACTCCCCTTATATAGGAGGCGAGTCGAGGGTTTCGTGATACACAAGTTATAGAGTTCGGAGGGTTTCTGACCCGTCCCGCAATAGTTACAAGTCAATATTCCTAATACAATTCTATCTTTCCAAACTATCTCTCGATTGGGCTTCTGGGCTTTGTAAATCTTCGGGTCGTGGGCCTTCAGTAAACCCCGGGTACCTTCTCTGGCAGGCCCATTGGGGATGCCTATGTCGTAGCCCCGAGATTTTGCTTGAATCGAAGAGTCAGGGAAAATCTCCATCTTTACAATCTGCATATGAGTTCTTCAACTCGACAAATAATCTTTTCGAAAGATTCATGTACAGGGATAACGGTAATTGGGGCTGGTTCATCTGACGGATCAGGTACCAGTTAACTGCTCTCGTAGCAATCCACCAAAACCTACTTCAAGATCACGTCCCTGGACATGATCTCGGGATACTGGCGTAATTCGACATGTGCCGCTTAAGGTCTTACCAGATGCCGAATTCCAGTCATAGTTTATCTGCAATTTAACGTGTCCATTAGGATTTTCTTCGTATCTGTTGACACGGAAAAAGTAGCAAAGCGCCGTCAGAGGCGGTGCCACGCCGCACAGGACGGATCCCGGGGACTTACCTTCGCAGAGTTTTGCGGCATTCAGAGATTATTTCGCGACTTAGGCGCTCTGAGAATATATTGTCGAGTGCTTTTTCCGGCTGCTGGAATAGCACATTTATTCGAGTCAACGGATGACTTATATTGCTTTTAACTTATCCTCCCGATGGGAGTATTGAAGAGTTATTTTGATAACTCGAAATATACTCATCGTTGTTTCATTAAATTTCATCACGCACGCGAGCAGCGTTCCATGAGTAGCTCCCCGAGGCGCAGCCAAGTGCTTGTACTTGGTTGTAGGCTCACCTTTTTAGCATCTTTGCCACTATATTGTTATGTCTCATAATTTGTTCATATTTATCGGGTGCGCAAAACAAAGACTATGGAAGTAGCCCGAGTACACAATGAGGATTTATACTTGGCTATAGGCTCCAATTTGTCTCTCACAATATTTTTGAATCGTCCATTTCGAATCATTTCCATCAAATTTCTCGACATACTTTTGTAAAGTAGCCCCGAGCATTTGAACAAAAACTTGTATTTGGTCAAAGGCTCTCGAGATTATCAGTCGTTCTTTGTCGCCATTTTTCACATCACCTCTGCCGATGTTTTTCCATTGGTAAAATGACATCGTTGGCCGACGTTGGCCACGATCACCGTATTGGGAAGACGCGGTTCTGCCTCTTCACCGACATGTGGGCTCAAAATCCGCACATGTTGACACGTTACGCAAGTGGGGGGCACACGTCTCCGTATCTCGCACGCGGATCATAGCGCCCTTGCTCGGTCTCCATCATAGTAAAAATACTGCTTTACCCCTTGGTCCACGTGTAAATCATCAAGCCCATTCACACAAGATCCGATGGTGCGTCACCTTGCAAATTTGACTATAAAAGATCTCTTCTTCCCCTCCGCTCTCCCTTTGCCGCGCCGTACCTCCGTTTCTCTCTCTCCAAAATCCCTATCACAATACGCTCTCGAAGCCCCGTGCCTACTTCCCTACCGCAGCCTAACTCCACTTAATGCCGCCGCAGACTAAGCCTGCCACTAAGCACACCTCCCCCATGGCGGCATGTAAGGCCTGGGTAATCCTCCTCAGCGGGAGAGATCTAGGATCTCAAATCAAGATGGAACCTGCTCAAGAAGCTTGGGTTCATGAAGAAGGAGAACACGCTGATCTTCCCCAGCGAAGAGAGTGCTACCCCACGCCACGCATTGGATACCGGGTAACTTTCGTCGACCATCTCATCCGTGGCCTAGCTACCCCAATCCACGAATTTCTTCGTGGATTGCTCTTTGTTTACGGTCTGCAACTCCATCATCTCACCCCCAATTCCATCCTTCACATCGCCATCTTCATCACCCTCTCATGTAAGCTTTCTCGGGACCCTCCTGGGGCCTGTGGAAACGCATATTTCTTGTCCGCCGCAACAGCTCCCACACCACTGCCTATAATGTAGGTGGTGTAGTTATATGCGTCCGCCCAGATGTCGAATATTTCGATGTCAAATTCCCCGACTCCTTCAAGGGTGGCGAAAAAGATGGCTTTATGTCCAGGAGGCGCACAATGACTATCGCAATACAATGTCGCTCCTTTTGATGGTGGCTGAAAATCGGGCTCGGTCACTGCTCATGGACGCAAGCCTCTCGATGAAGAAAACAGCGACTGATGCCCTTAGTTAGTTGTGATCATGAACTCCGTAATACCCACGGCAAAGAGCTGTTAAGTATTCGTATAACTCGCAACTTCCTTAGGATTAGAGTGCAGCCTCTTCAAGCTCGCAAGAACCTCTCTCTCGGATGTCGTTAAAAGACGTGGACGTTTTTTCCAAGGACCCGTCGACAAAAGACTTGGAAAGGCTCATCCGAAAAGATGTCATCGCCGAGCAAGAAAGACACTATTCCATCATCTTGCCATGAACTGCTCAAAGAAGACCAACGCTCTCCCCCAGGTGAACTATTTTTGCCCTTTCGAATTTTTAACTCGTGTAGACCGCTAATTTTACTGCTTTCCCCGTATAACTTACTGTCGACATATTTTGTCATCTTGTAGAAACATCAAGTTTTATCGTCTCTTCCTCTCCTTCCTTAGGGCGGAGAAGTCGAAGAAAGAACCGTTGTCAACGACGACAACCAGGGCACTTCTCGTCCCGAGAGTGAAGGCGGTTCCCACAACCACGTCCTCGGAAAAGAGAATGAAACCGAGGTTTCCGAGTCTTCACGTTCACTCCTTCAACTGCTTCCCGAAAAATAAGAGGAAGAGGAGGATCTAAGATTCCTGCACCTCCCCACTGTAAATCTCCTCATAAGGGACTGGGAAAGAGGAGAAACCCAACCTACGATGATGCTCTTGTTAGCTCGTAAGTTCACATCATCTTTTGTATTTTTGCTATATTGCTTTTTGTTCATATCTTCATGCTATATTTTGCTACATAGTGGCGAAGAAGAGGACCCCATTGTTAACGTGATGCTCATACCGAGCACGTCACATACCTTGGTGCTTTCCGAGACTCGCCTTGCTACCGAAGAAACTCGCCTCCCCAGCGAGACAGGGACTTGACTCTCCCGCAGCCCCCGTGCCTCTTCGAAGAAGCAAGGGTTGAACTTGTTGAAGGATCAAATCCTTCCCTGGGAGTTCTTCGCTCTGCTGGATGATGTAAGTGGCCTTATCTCCTATTGTTATCGCTGCTCTAATCTTCTTTCGTCTTCTGGCTTTCTCACCCTTTTTCGTTTTCCTGCCTCTCATGCAACAATTTATTCGTCTTGGTACTCAATTTATTGGGTACCGCGACCATGTGAATAGTTTGAAAGGTACTTTTATCTCTTTCTTTGTCGAATAATTTTGTTTCGTACCATGTTGTAACTTTTATTGATGTACTTACCAGAGGCTCTCAGCCAATAACCATGCTTTGATGATCTTGCTCTCGAGCTGGCAAGAGCGAAAAAGCCCGTGAAAAGCGGAGCTTGAATGTGCCTAAGTTGAGAGTCTTCGAAAGAGACTTCATGATGCTGAAAATTCTTTAGTGAGCGCATATCCCAACAGATTGCTCGTGAAGCGTATCGCGCCGCTTGGAGTCGCAAAATCGCCGCTTTGTCAGTAAGTACTCATCACTTTCCTCTCATTCCCAATTTTTACGTATGTTGTTAATAGTCTGAATTTGCTTCACAGGAAAACGAGCCAAGAATATCAACTTGAAAAGCCCGAAGATGATCGCCCCGACGCCCTTTCTTCTCGAATTTATGGGGACGAGGCGATGCTGCATTTCGATGCAAGGCAGGATTTTCGGCGTTTTCCCCTATTTCTTCCCGAAGACGAAGAGCCCAACACTTTTGTTGCGCTCGCAATATTCCGAAGGAAGATCTTAGCTTGCTCTTCAGAAAACCTCAAGATTACGTTGAAGGCACCATTGCCTTGGTTGCGAGAGGAACAAAGGTCAATGGACGAAGATTGGTGATGTGAAGAATATGGAAACAAAGAGGTGGCGCTGATGATCAAGGCTCAAAGCCTCACTCAAGAAGATCCCGGCCTTCTGTACAAGCCAACGCCTTCTCCTCCAGCTCCGCCAAACCGGAGGTCAATAGAATATCCTATCTCGCTCTTTTTCTTTTCTTTCTTTCTTTTGACGCTTATAAATAGATATAGTTGCGAACAGATTGGTTCACTAGGATCCAACCTTTTGTAAGGACCATGTAAATATCTTGAAAATCAATGGAAATCTATCTTTGCTCGATGATTGATGTCGAACTTTTATTTCCAGTTGGTGTTTGATAACTACACTTCAACCCTCGTCCTTCCGATGCCTTACCCTTCCTCCCACGAAGAAAACCTCGTTGATGAATTTATTGAAGATTCTTCGAGTGCAGTCAGCACAAGACTTGAAAGAACTCAAGAGCTTCAATCTCAATGAAGAAACAAACACGATAGTAATGGACCAATCCCAGAAATCATGAGAGGGAAAAGTTGCGCCACAATAAGCACAGATGCTATAACTGCGAAAGAGGCCGCGGGCTGGAGTAACAGCTACTGAGAAAATTTCATGCTTGAACAATGGATCGAGCGAGCTTGGAAATGGCGAAGCTTTGCAAGTCGAAACTTTTCCAGCTTGTTTTCCCCTTCTCTCTAACTAGTGTAATACCGTTGAATAGGTTCTTTTTGGACGCCGCCGAAGATCAATGGATGGATACAAGGTCGACTTTCCTTGTCAACTGGCGCTAGACCATGGCTCCCTATTTTGGCTACCCCCGAGCGCACCTGACAAATCGTCGATCTCCAAGATCGCTACCGCCAAGTTCGTGAGTTCCTTGAATTTTGTACCAAAACGTTGTCCATGGTCTACAACTCCATGTTCCTTGAAATGTTCAGCCTAAGACTCGCTGAATCGATGACCAAGTTTAAAGACTCGCGTCAAATCCATGGTTTGTAAGAGCTCAACTAGTAGCTGGTGCCAGATTTGCCCTTATTATGCTTCAGATCTGCCACTCAAAACTGGATATGACCAAGGTGGTTGAAAAAGTCCATAACAAGTCGAGGCTGATGAGGGTGTCGAAAGATTGACACAATAGTTACGCCGCTATCAAGAAATAATTGGTGACCTTCTTCGATGGATGCGACTTTTTGCACATGGTCATTATGTTGATTTCGGGCGCCTCAAATGAAGAAGATAGGATAAATATAGACGACTTTGTTAGGCCGTGGATCGAATCTATTTTTCCTGTTTAACTATCTTGTCGAGAAACTCAGACATTTTCGTATATTTGTAGAAAAAATACCTCTAGCCCCCGAGTATTTTGGTGGATGGTATCTTTATTTTTTACTTTTCTTGCGAGGTGTGTTAAACCAAGGCAAAAAGCGTTGCAAATTTATATATTGTATGGATGTCTGTGTTGGAGATATGCCCAAGAGGCAATAATAAATTGGTTATTATATATCTTTGTGTTTATGATAAATGTTTATATACCATGCTATAATTGTATTAACCGAAACATTGATACATGTGTGTTATGTAAACAACAAGAAGTCCCTAGTAAGCCTCTTGTATAACTAGCTTGTTGATTAATAGATGATCATCGTTTCGTGATCATGAACATTGGATGTTATTAATGACAAGGTTATATCATTATGTGAATGATGTAATGGACACACCCAATTAAGCGTAGCATAAGATCACGTCATTAAGTTCATTTGCTATAAGCTTTCGATACATAGTTACCAAGTCCTTTCGACCATGAGATCATATAAATCAGTTATGCCGGAAGGGTACTTTGATTACATCAAACGCCACTGCGTAAATGGGTGGTTATAAAGGTGGGATTAGGTATCCGGAAAGTATGAGCTTGAGGCATATGGATCAACAGTGGGATTTGTCCATCCCGATGACGGATAGATATACTCTGGGCCCTCTCGGTGGAATGTCGTCTAATTAGCTTGCAAGCATATGAATGGTTCATAAGAGACCACATACCACGGTACGAGTAAAGAGTACTTGTCAGGAGACGAGGTTGAACAAGGTATCGTGATACCGATGATCAAACCTCGGACAAGTAATATATCGCGAGACAAAGGGAATCGGTATCGTATGTAAATGGTTCATTCGATCACTAAGTCATCGTTGAATATGTGGGAGCCATTATGGATCTCCGATCCTGCTATTGGTTATTGGTCGGAGAGAAGTCTCAACCATGTCGCATAGTTCGCGAACCGTAGGGTGACACACTTAAGGTTTGATGTCGTTTGAGTAGATATGGAATTTGGAAATGGAGTTCGAAGTTTTGTTCGGAGTCTCGGATGGGATCCAGGACATCACGAGGAGTTCCGGAATGGTCCGGAGAATAAGATTCATATATAGGAAGTCATATTCCAAGTTTGGAAATGATCCGGTGCATTTATGGAAGGTTCTAGAAGGTTCTAGAAAAGTCCGGAAGAAAGGCACTATGGAAGGTGGAGTCCCGGAGGGACTCCACATCCATGGCCGGCCAAACCCTAGTGGGGGAGTCCCAGGTGGACTCCACCAAGGGTGGCCGGCCAACCCCCCACAAAGGAAAGGTGGGAGTCCCACCTTGAGTAGGACTCCCTCCTTGGTAGGTTTCCCACCTAAGGTAGGTTTTCTTTTGGGGTCTTATTCGAAGACTTGGGATCGATGTCTACTCACGCTTTTAGAGATGTGTTGGGCCTCCAAGAGCAGAGGTTTGTAGAACAGCAGCAAGTTTTCCCTTAAGTGGATCACCCAAGGTTTATCGAACTCGGGGAGGAAGAGGTCAAAGATATCCCTCTCAAGCAACCCTGCAATCACGATACAAGAAGTCTCTTGTGTCCCCAACACACCTAATACACTTGTCAGATGTATAGGTGCACTAGTTCGGCGAAGAGATGGTGAAATACAAGTAGTATGGATGTATATGAGTGGTAATAGCAATCTGAATAAAATATGGCAGCAAGTAAACATGCAGTAGAACAGTAAATAAACGGAGATTCGATGTTTGGAAACAAGGCCTAGGGATCATACTTTCACTAGTGGACACTCTCAACATTGATCGCATAATAAATAATAACTTCTCTCATTTGTGCTACATATACTCTTGTTTGATAATGAACACCATTCGTTGCGTAGGATTACACGAACCCTCAATGCCGGAGTTAACAAGCTCCACAACATTCGATATTCATGTTTAAGTAACCTTAGAGCATAATAGATCTTTGCAAAATAGACCGAGTACTAACATAGCATACACACTGTCACCTTTACACTATGAAGGGGGAATAAATCACATCAATACTATCATAGCGATAATCAACTCCATAACCTACAAGAGATTATGATCATAATCTACGACAAGAACCACACGATGCACACACTGTCACCATTACACCATGCAGGAGGAATAGACTACTTTAATAACATCACATGAGTAGCACATAGACTAGTAGCGATACAAAGCACATTGCAATCATAAAGGGATATAAATAAGCACTTCACTATGCTATTCATAACAGTGAATAAGTATTCTGTGAAATATAGCCTAAGAGACCCACACGGTGCACACACTGTCACCTTTACACACGTGGGACAAGGAGTAGCAAAATTATTGGATAAGCGGATGAAGCCACTAGTCCATTGTGAAAGTCTGTCAAAAGTAAATGACAAGATTGAAAGATAAAACACCACATACTTGCTCATGAGCTATAAAACATTGACACAAATAAGAGATAATAGCTTTTGAATTGTTTAAAGGTAGCACATGAAGTATTTACTTGGAATGGCAGAAAATACCACATAGTAGGTAGATATGGTGGACACACATGGCATAGGTTTTGGCTCAAGGTTTTGGATGCACGAGAAGCATTTCCTCTCAGTACAAGGTGTGGCTAGCAAGGTTGTTTGAAGCAAACACAAGTATAAACTGGTACAGCAAAACTTACATAAGAACTTATTGCAAGCATTATAAGACTCTACACTGTCTTCCTTGTTGCTCAAACACTCTTACCAGAAAATATCTAGACCTTAGAGAGACCAATCATGCAAACCAAATTTCAACAAGCTCTACGGTAGTTCTCCACTACTAGATTTAACTACATGATGCAAGAGCTTAAACATGATATATGAGAGCTCAAAACAATTGCCAAGTATCAAATTATTCAAGACCATATGAAGCATTTTCTAATTCCAACCAAATAGCAACAAGTGAAGCGATCAACTTTCGCCCTTGAACATTAAAAGCATAAACGAAGAACACTAGTGTTCATATGAAAAAGCGGAGCGTGTCTCTCTCCCACACAAGGATGAACTTATTCAGAGAATGAAAATAACAAAACGAAAATAAAAGCACACAGACGCTCCAAGTAAAGTACATAAGATGTGATGGAATAAAAATATAGTTTCACTAGAAGTGACCTGATATGTTGTCGATGAAGAAGGGGATGCCTTGGGCATCCCCAAGCTTAGATGCTTGAGTCTTCTTAAAATATGCAGGGATGAACCACCGGGCATCCCCAAGCTTAGACCTTTCACTCTTCTTGATCACATTATATCACCCTCTTCTATTGACCCTTGAAAACTTCCTCCACACCAAACTTCAAGCAAACTCATTAGAGGGTTAGTGCATAATCAAAAATTCACATGTTCAGAGGTGACACAATCATTCTTAACACTTCTGGACATTGCACAAAGCTTCTGAAAGTTAATGGAACAAAGAAACCCATTCAACAAAGCAAAAGCGGCAATGCGAAATAAAAGGCAGAATCTGTCAAAAACAGAACAGTCCGTAAAGATGAATCTGGCAGGGGCACTTAACTTGCTCAAACGGAAAAACTCAAAACTAATGAAAGTTGCGTACATATCTGAGGATCACACACGTAAATTTGCATATTTTTTTGATTTTTTACAGAGACTTCTGCGGTCGTGACAGAGCAATGCTGTTTCTGCGCAGCAATCCCAAATATAGTATCAACTTTAACATAGAAACTTTAATTGGCACAAAAACATGATAAGGAGAGGTTGCTACAGTAGTAAACAACTTCCAAGACTCAACAAAACAAAAATTGCTGTAGTAAAATAAACACATGGGTTATCTCCCAAGAAGTTCTTTCTTTATAGCCATTAAGATGGGCTCAGCAATTTTAATGATGATGCTCTCATAAGGATGAGAGTTGAAGCAAAAGAGAACATCAAGAAGCAAATTCAAAACACATTTAAGCCTAACCCACTTCCTATGAAAAGGAATCTTGTACACAAATAAATTCATGAAGAACAAAGTGACAAGCATAGAAAAGCAACACAAGTGCAATTTCAAGATTCTCAACATAAAGAGGGGAAACTTAATATTATTAAGATGCATATAACCATGTTTCCCTCTCTCATAATAACTTTCAGTAGCATCATGAACAAACTCAACAATATAAGTATCACATGAAACATTCTTGTCATGAGCCACATGCATAAAATTATTACTCTCCACATAAGCATAATTAATTTTATTAGTTGTAGTGGGAGCAAATTCAATAAAATAGCTATCATTATTATTCTCATCAAGTGTAGGAGGCATAGTATAATCATAATAAAATTTACTCTCCATAGTAGGCGGCACCAAAAGACCACTATCATTATAATCATCATAAATAGGAGGCAAAGTATCATCAAAGAAAATTTTCTCCTCAATGCTTGGGGGACTAAAAATATCATGCTCATCAAAACCAGCTTCCCCAAGCTTAGAATTTTCCATATCATTAACAACAATGGTGTTCAAAGCGTTCATACTAATATCATTGCTACCAGCATGCAAATAAGATTCCATAGGTTTTTTAATTTTCGCAGCAAACAATCCATGTCTTAACTCAGGAAATAGAATAAGAAGCTCATTGTTACTTTCCATTATGCCTAACTAGTGAAATAAAAACAAGAAACAAAAAGATGCAATTGCAGGATCTAAAGGAAATAGCTTTGAGTACTTACACGGCGCCGGAAAATAGCTTAGTAGCCGAGATCCGGAGTGTGAGTACCTTTTACCTTTCCTCCCGGCAACGGCGCCAGAAAATAGCTTGATGTCTACTCACGCTTCTTTTCCTGTAGACAGTGTTGGGCCTCCAAGAGCAGAGGTTTGTAGAACAGCAGCAAGTTTCCCTTAAGTGGATCACCCAAGGTTTATCGAACTCAGGGAGGATGGCGTGTAACTCACACGTTCGTTGGGAACCCCAAGAGGAAGGTATGATGCGCACAGAGCAAGTTTTCCCTCAAAAGAAACCAAGGTTTAATCGAACAGTAGGAGCCAAGAAGCACATTGAAGGTTGATGGTCGCGAAATGTGATGCGGCGCAACACCAGGGATTCCGGCGCCAACGGAACCTGCACAACACACCCAAGTACTTTGTCCCAACGAAACAGTGAGGTTGTCAATCTCACCGGCTTGTAACAAAGGATTAAGCGTATCGAGTGGAAGATGTTTGCAAAGAAAACAGTAAACACAAGTAGATTGTATGCTATGTAAAGAATAGGACCGGGGTCCACAGTTCACTAGAGGTGTCTCTCCCATAAGATAAAGCATGTTGGGTGAACAAATTACAGTCGGGCAATTGACAAATAGAGAAAGGCATAACAATGCATATACATGATATGATAAATATAGTGAGATTTAATTGGGCATTACGACAAAGTACATAGACCGCCATCCAACTGCATCTATGCCTAAAAAGTCCACCTTCAGGTTATCATCCGAACCCCATTCAGTATTAAGTTGCTAAGCAACAGACAATTGCATTAAGTATGGTGCGTAATGTAATCAACAACTACATCCTTAGACATAGAATCAATGTTTTATCCCTAGTGGCAACAGCACATCCACAACCTTAGAACTTTCTGTCACTGTCCCAGATTTAATGGAGGCATGAACCCACTATCGAGCATAAATACTCCCTCTTGGAGTTAAGAGCAAAAACTTGGCCAGAGCCTCTACTAATAACGGAGAGCATGCAAGATCATAAACAACACATAAACAATAGATTGATAATCACCATAATCATAGTACTCTCTATCCATCGGATCCCGACAAACACAACATATAGAATTACAGATAGATGATCTTGATCATGTTAGGCAGCTCACAAGATCCAACAATGAAGCACAACAAGGAGAAGACGACCATCTAGCTACTGCTATGGACCCATGGTCCAGGGTGAACTACTCACTCATCACTCCGGAGGCGACCATGGCGATGAAGAGTCCTCCGGGAGATGAATCCCCTCTCCGGGTGCCGAGGCGATCTCCGAATCCCGAGATGGGATTCACGGCGGCGCGTCTCCGGAAGGTTTTCCGTATCGTGGCTCTCGGTACTTGGGTTTCGCGACGGAGGCTTTAAGTAGGCGGAAGGTCAACGCGGGGGCCACACGAGGGGCCCAGGGGGCAGGTCGGCGCGGCCAGGGCTTGGGCCGCGCCGCCCTAGCCCTGGCTGCCTCGTGGCCCCACGTTATCTCTTCGGTCTTCTGGAAGCTTCGTGCAAAAATAGGACTGGGCGAAAGTTTCGTCCAATTCCGAGAATATTTCCTTACTAGGATTTCTGAAACCAAAAACAGCAGAAAACAGCAACTGGCTCTTCGGCATCTTGTTAATAGGTTAGTTCCAGAAAATGCATAAATATGACATATAATGTGCATAAAACATGTAGGTATCATCAATAAAGTAGCATGGAACATAAGAAATTATCGATACGTTGGAGACGTATCAGCATCCCCAAGCTTAGTTCTGCTCGTCCCGAGCAGGTAAAACGATAACAAAGATAATTTCTGAAGTGACATGCCATCATAATCTTGATCATACTATTTGTAAACATATGTAATGAATGCAGCGATCAAAACAAAGGTAATGACATGAGTAAACAAGTGAATCATATAGCAAAGACTTTTCATGAATAGTACTTTCAAGACAAGCATCAATAAGTCTTGCATAAGAGTTAACTCATAAAGCAATAAATCAAAGTAAAGGTGTTGAAGCAACACATAGGAAGATTAAGTTTCAGCGGTTGCTTTCAACTTATAACATGTATATCTCATGGATATTGTCAACATAAAGTAGTATAACAAGTGCAATATGCAAGTATGTAGGAATCAATGCACAGTTCACACAAGTGTTTGCTTCTTAAGGTGGAAGGAGATAGGTAAACTGACTCAACAATAAAAGTAAAAGAATGGTCCTTCAAAGAGGAAAGCATCGATTGCTGTATTTGTGCTAGAGCTTTTATTTTGAAAACATGAAACAATTTTTTCAACGGTAGTAATAAAGCATATGAGTTATGAAAATTATATCTTACAAGTTGCAAGCCTCATGCATAGTATACTAATAGTGCCCGCACCTCGTCCTACTTAGCTTGGACTACCGGATCTTTGCATGCCATGTTTCAACCAAGTGTCACAAAGGGGTACCTCCATGCCGCCTGTACAAAGGTCTAAGGAGAAAGCTCGCATTTTGGATTTCTCGCTTTTGATTATTCTCAACTTAGACATCCATACCGGGACAACATGGACAACAGATAATGGACTCCTCTTAAATGCATAAGCATGTAGCAATGATTATTATTCTCATATGAGATTGAGGATATATGTCCAAAACTGAAACTTCCACCATGATTCATGGCTTTAGTTAGCGGCCCAATGTTCTTCTCTAACAATTTTGCATGCTCCAACCACTAAAATGATAGATCCTTCAGACAAGACGGACATGCATAGCAACTCACATGATATTCAACAATAGTTGATGGCGTTCCCCAGAAGCATGGTTATCGCACAACAAGCAACTTAATAAAAGATAAAGTGCATAAGTACATATTCAATACTACGATAGTTTTTAAGGCTATTTTGTCCCATGAGCTATATATTGCAAAGGCGAATGATGGAATTTTAAAGGTAGCACTCAAGCAATTTACTTTGGAATGGCGGAGAAATACCATGTAGTAGGTAGGTATGGTGGACACAAATGGCATAGTGGTTGGCTCAAGGATTTTGGATGCATGAGAAGTATTCCCTCTCGATACAAGGTTTAGGCTAGCAAGGTTATTTGAAGCAAACTCAAGGATGAACAAGTGCAGCAAAACTCACATAAAAGACATATTGTAAACATTATAAGACTCTACACCGTCTTCCTTGTTGTTCAAAACTCAATACTAGATATTATCTAGACCTTAGAGAAACCAAATATGCAAATCAAATTTTAGCAAGCTCTATGTATTTCTTCATTAATGGGTGCAAAGCATATGATGCAAGAGCTTAAACATGAGCACAACAATTGCCAAGTATCACATTATCCAAGACATTTTAGAATTACTACATGTAGCATTTTCCAATTCCAACCATATAACAATTTAACGAAGAAGAAACTTCGCCTTGAACATTATGAGTAAAGCCTAAGGACACATGTGTCCATATGCAACAGCGGAGCGTGTCTCTCTCCCACAAAGTGAATGCTAGGATCCATTTTATTCAAACAAAACAAAAACAAAAACAAACCGACGCTCCAAGTAAAGAACACAAGATGTGACTGAATAAAAATATAGTTTCAGGGGAGGAACCTGATGATGTTGTCGATGAAGAAGGGGATGCCTTGGGCATCCCCAAGCTTAGACGCTTGAGTCTTCTTAGAATATGCAGGGATGAACCACGGGGGCATCCCCAAGCTTAGAGCTTTCACTCCTCTTGATCATAGTATATCATTCTCCTCTCTTGACCCTTGAAAACTTCCTTCACACCAAACTTCAAGCAAACTCATTAGAGGGTTAGTGCACAATTAATAATTCACTCATTCAGAGGTGACACAAACATTCTTTACACTTCTGGACATTGCATAAAGCTACTGGACATTAATGGATCAAAGAAATAAATCCAACATAGCAAAAGAGGCAATGCGAAATAAAAGGCAGAATCTGTCAAAACAGAACAGTCCGTAAAGACGAATTTAAAGCTGGCACCAGACTTGCTCAAATGGAAAAACTCAAAACTAATGAAAGTTGCGTACATATCTGAGGATCACGCTCGTAAATTGGCAGATTTTTTCGAATTTTCTACAGAGAACTGTGCCCAGATTCGTGACAGACAGCAATGCTGTTTCGCAGCGATCCAAAATATAACATCAACTTTGACATAGAAACTTTACTTGGCACAAAAACATGATAAGGAGAGGTTGCTACAGTAATAAACAACTTCCAAGACTCAACAAAACAAAAAATTGCTGTAGTAAAAACATGGGTTGTCTCCCATAAGCGCTTTTCTTTAACGCCTTTCAGCTAGGCGCAGAAAGTGTAAATCAAGTAACATCGAGAGTAGAAGCATCAACATCATAGCTTGTTCTAATAATAGAATCAAAAGGCAACTTCATTCTCTTTCTAGGGAAGTGTTCCATACCTTTCTTGAGAGGAAATTGATATTTAATATTACCTTCCCTCATATCAATAACAGCACCAACAGTTCGAAGAAAAGGTCTTCCCAACACAATAGGACAAGATGCATTGCATTCGATATCCAAGACAACAAAATCAACGGGGACAAGGTTATTGTTAACCGTAATATGCACATTATCAATCCTCCCCAAAGGTTTCTTTTTAACATTATCGGCAAGATTAACATCCAAATAACAATTCTTCAATGGTGGCAAGTCAAGCATATCATAAATCTTTTTAGGCATAACAGAAATACTTGCACCAAGATCACATAAAGCATTACATTCAAAGTCATTGAATTTCATTTTAATGATGGGCTCCCAACCATCTTCTAACTTTCTAGGAATAGAAGTTTCAAGTTTAAGTTTCTCTTCTCTAGCTTTTATGAGAGCATTTGTAATATGTTTTGTAAAGGCTAAATTTATAGCACTAGCATTAGGACTTTTAGCAAGTTTTTGTAAGAACTTTATAACTTCAGAGATGTGGCAATCATCAAAATCTAAATCATTATGAGCTACAGCAATTGGATCATTGTTCCCAAGGTTGGAAAAAATTTCAGCAGTTTTATCACAAGCAGTTTCAGCAGTTTTAGCAATTTCAGGCAGTTTTGTACGCTTTGCACTAGGAGTAGAAACATTGCCAACACCAATTATTTTACCATTGATAGTAGGAGGTGCAGCAACATGTGGAGAATTAGCATTACTAGTGGTGGTAATAGTCCAAACTTTAGCTACATTATTCTCTTTAGCTAGTTTTTCATTTTCTTCTCTATCCCACCTAGCACGCAGTTCAGCCATTAATCTTATATTCTCATTAATTCTAACTTGGATGGCATTTGCTGTAGTAGTAATCTTATTATCAATATCATTATTAGGCATAACTTTCAATTTTAAAAGATTAACATCAGAGGCAAGCCTATCAACTCTAGAAGCAATAGTATCAATTTTATCAAGCTTTTCCTCAACAGATTTGTTAAAAGCAGTTTGTGTACTAATAAATTCTTTAAGCATAGCTTCAAGACCAGAGGGTACATTCCTATTATTGTTGTAAGAATTCCCATAAGAATTACCATAACCATTACCATTAGCAGAAGGATATGGCCTATAGTTATTACCAGAGTTGTTCCTATAAGCATTGTTGTTGAAATTATTGTTTTTAATGAAATTCACATCAACATTTTCTTCTTGAGCAACCAATGAAGCTAAAGGAACATTATTTGGATCTACATTAGATCTACCATTCACAAGCATAGACATAATCACATCAATCTTATCACTCAAGGAAGAGGTTTCTTCAACAGAATTTACCTTCTTACCTTGTGGAGCTCTTTCCGTGTGCCATTCAGAGTAATTTATCATCATATCATCAAGAAGTTTTGTAGCCGCCCCCAATGTGATGGACATAAAGGTACCTCCAGCAGCTGAATCCAATAAATTCCGCGAAGAAAAATTTAGTCCTGCATAGAAGGTTTGGATGATCATCCAAGTAGTCAGTCCATGGGTTGGGCAATTCTTTACCAAAGTTTTCATTCTCTCCCATGCTTGAGCAACATGTTCAGTATCTAATTGCTTAAAATTCATTATGCTACTTCTCAAAGATATAATTTTAGCGGGAGGATAATATCTACCAATAAAAGCATCCTTGCATTTAGTCCATGAATCAATACTATTCTTAGGCAAAGATAGCAACCAATCTTTAGCTCTTCCTCTTAATGAGAAAGGAAACACTTTCAATTTAATAATATCACCATCTACATCTTTATACTTTTGCATTTCACAAAGTTCAACAAAATTATTGAGATGGGCAGCAGCATCATCAGAACTAACACCAGAAAATTGATCTCTCATGACAAGATTTAGTAAAGCAGGTTTAATTTCAAAGAATTCTGCTGTAGTAGCAGGTGGAGCAATAGGTGTGCATAGGAAATCATTATTATTTGCATTTGTGAAGTCACACAATTTAGTATTTTCAGGGGTATTCATTTTAGCAACAGTAAATAAAACAAACTAGATAAAATAAATGCAAGTAACTAATTTTTTGTGTTTTTGATATAGAGAGCAAGACAGTAAATAAAGTAAAACTAGCAACTAATTTTTTTGTGTTTTGTTTAGGTGCAGCAAACAAAGTAGTAAATAAAATAAAGCAAGACAAAAACAAAGTAAAGAGATTGAGAAGTGGAGACTCCCCTTGCAGCGTGTCTTGATCCCCGGCAACGGCGCCAGAAAAAGAGCTTGATGGCGTGTAACTCACACGTTCGTTGGGAACCCCAAGAGGAAGGTATGATGCGACGCAAGTTTTCCCTCAGAAAGAAACCAAGGTTTAATCGAACCAGTAGGAGCCAAGAAGCACGTTGAAGGTTGATGGTCGCGAAATGTGATGCGGCGCAACACCAGGGATTCCGGCGGAACCTGCACAACACAACCCAAGTACTTTGTCCCAACGAAACAGTGAGGTTGTCAATCTCACCGGCTTGCTGTAACAAAGGATTAAGCGTAAGTGGAAGATGTTTGCAAAGAAAACAGTAAACACAAAGTAGATTGTATGCTATGTAAAGAATAGGACCGGGGTCCAGTTCACTAGAGGTGTCTCTCCCATAAGATAAAGCATGTTGGGTGAACAAATTACAGTCGGGCAATTGACAAATAGAGAAAGGCATAACAATGCATATACATGATATGATAAATATAGTGAGATTTAATTGGGCATTACGACAAAGTACATAGACCGCCATCCAACTGCATCTATGCCTAAAAAGTCCACCTTCAGGTTATCATCCGAACCCCATTCAGTATTAAGTTGCTAAGCAACAGACAATTGCATTAAGTATGGTGCGTAATGTAATCAACAACTACATCCTTAGACATAGAATCAATGTTTTATCCCTAGTGGCAACAGCACATCCACAACCTTAGAACTTTCTGTCACTGTCCAGATTTAATGGAGGCATGAACCCACTATCGAGCATAAATACTCCCTCTTGGAGTTAAGAGCAAAAACTTGGCCAGAGCCTCTACTAATAACGGAGAGCATGCAAGATCATAAACAACACATAAACAATAGATTGATAATCACCATAATCATAGTACTCTCTATCCATCGGATCCCGACAAACACAACATATAGAATTACAGATAGATGATCTTGATCATGTTAGGCAGCTCACAAGATCCAACAATGAAGCACAACAAGGAGAAGACGACCATCTAGCTACTGCTATGGACCCATGGTCCAGGGGTGAACTACTCACTCATCACTCCGGAGGCGACCATGGCGATGAAGAGTCCTCCGGGAGATGAATCCCCTCTCCGGCAGGGTGCCGGAGGCGATCTCCGAATCCCCCGAGATGGGACGGCGGCGGCGTCTCTCGGAAGGTTTTCCGTATCGTGGCTCTCGTATGGGGGTTTCGCGACGAGGCTTTAAGTAGGCGGAAGGTCAACGCGGGGGCCACACGAGGGCCCGGGGCAGGTCGGCGCGGCCAGGGCTTGGGCCGCGCCGCCCTAGCCCCTGGCTGCCTCGTGGCCCCACTTCGTTATCTCTTCGGTCTTCCGGAAGCTTCGTGCAAAAATAGGACCCTGGGCGAAAGTTTCGTCCAATTCCGAGAATATTTCCTTACTAGGATTTCTGAAACCAAAAACAACAGCAGAAAACAGCAACTGGCTCTTCGGCATCTTGTTAATAGGTTAGTTCCAGAAAATGCATAAATATGACATATAATGTGCATAAAACATGTAGGTATCATCAATAAAGTAGCATGGAACATAAGAAATTATCGATACGTTGGAGACGTATCAGGATCCCCAAGCTTAGTTCTCTCAAGCAACCCTGCAATCACGATACAAGAAGTCTCTTGTGTCCCCAACACACCTAATACACTTGTCAGATGTATAGGTGCACTAGTTCGGCGAAGAGATGGTGAAATACAAGTAGTATGGATGTATATGAGTGGTAATAGCAATCTGAATAAAATATGGCAGCAAGTAAACATGCAACAGAACAGTAAATAAACGGAGATTTGATGTTTGGAAACAAGGCCTAGGGATCATACTTTCACTAGTGGACACTCTCAACATTGATCGCATAATAAATAATAACTTCTCTCATTTGTGCTACATATACTCTTGTTTGATAATGAACACCATTCGTTGCGTAGGATTACACGAACCCTCAATGCCGGAGTTAACAAGCTCCACAACATTCGATATTCATGTTTAAGTAACCTTAGAGCATAATAGATCTTTGCAAAATAGACCGAGTACTAACATAGCATACACACTGTCACCTTTACACTATGAAGGGGGAATAAATCACATCAATACTATCATAGCGATAATCAACTCCATAACCTACAAGAGATTATGATCATAATCTACGACAAGAACCACACGATGCACACACTGTCACCATTACACCATGCAGGAGGAATAGACTACTTTAATAACATCACATGAGTAGCACATAGACTAGTAGCGATACAAAGCACATTGCAATCATAAAGGGATATAAATAAGCACTTCACTATGCTATTCATAACAGTGAATAAGTATTCTGTGAAATATAGCCTAAGAGACCCACACGGTGCACACACTGTCACCTTTACACACGTGGGACAAGGAGTCTCCGGAGATCACATAAGTAAAATCCACTTGACTAGCATAATGACATCTAGATTACAAGCATCATCATATGAATCTCAATCATGTAAGGCAGCTCATGAGATTATTGTATTGAAGTACATAGAGAGAGATTAACCACATAGCTACCGGTACAGCCCTTAGCCTCGATGGAGAACTACTCCCTCCTCATGGGAGACAACATGATGGAGATGGCGGTGGTGTCGATGGATAAGCCTTCCGGCACTCCCCTCCGCGCGGCGTGCGAGAGACTCCGTCCCCAGCATCTTGGCTTTGATGGCGGCGGCTCGGAACTTTTCTGACCGTGGCTTATTCGTCTCGAGGTTTTAGGTCGGGGGCTTCTTATAGGCGAAGAGGCGGAGTCAAGGGCTACGGGGCCCACACAAGGCCGGCGCGCCCTCTGGCGCGCCGCCTAGTGTGTGGGGCCCCGTGGCCCCCTCCGGTCCCTCTCGGGTGTTTGGAAGCTTCGGTGAAAATAGGTACGGGCGTTGATTTCGCCCAATCCGAGAATATTTCCTTACTAGGATTTCTGAAACCAAAAACAGCAGAAAACTGCCTTCGCATCTCGTCAATAGGTTAGTTCGGAAAACGCATCAAAACGATATAAAGTGTGAACAAAACATGTAGGTATTGTCATAAAACAAGCATGGAACATCAGAAATTATAGATACGTTGGAGACGTATCAGATCCAACTCTTGGGGCTTCCACCTATATAATGAGGGGCATAGGGGAGGTGGCCGGCCAACTCAAGCCCACAAGCTGGCCGCCCCATAGCCGGCGCCATAGCCACCTCTCCCCAAACCCTAGCCGCCTCCTCCTCCACCGCAACTCCGCATACGCTTAGGCGAAGCCCTGCCGGAGTTCTCCACCACCACCGCCACCACGCCGTCGTGCTGCCGGGATTCCGAGGAGGATCTACTACTTCCGCTGCCCGCTGGAACGGGGAGAAGGACGTCGTCTTCATCAACACCGAACGTGTGACCGAGTACGGAGGTGCTGCCCGATTGTGGCACCGTCAAGATCAAGATCTTCTACGCGCTTTTGCAAGCGGCAAGTGATCGTCTACATCCACCCCGAGATCTAATCTCGTTAAGCTTTGCGAATCTTCGAGGGTTAGTCTCATCATCTCCTCGTTGCTACCGTCTACTAGATTAGATCTTGGCTTGGTTTTCGTTCTTGCGGTAGGAAATTTTTTGTTTTCTATGCTACGAATCCCATCAGTGGTATCAGAGCCGTGTCTATGCATAGATTGGTTGCACGAGTAGAACACAATTGTTTTGTGGGCGTTGATGCTTTTGTTGTCTTTAGTTCGTGTACTTTGCATCTTGCGGCATAGTGGGATGAAGCGGCTCGGGCTAACTTTACATGACCGCGTTCATGAGACTTGCCCCACGTTCGACATGCAACTTGTATTGCATAAGTGGCTTTGCGGGTGTCTGTCTCTCCCACTATAGTGAAGATCCAATTTACTCTTTCTATTGACAACATTAGTATCACCGTTGTGGTTCATGTTCGTAGGTAGATTGGATCTTATGCGAAAACCCTAAACCACGTAAAATATGCAAACCAATTAGAGGCGTCTAACTTGTTTTTGCAGGGTTTGGTGATGTGATATGGCCATAATGTGATGATGAATATGTATGAGATGATCATTATTGTATTGTGGCAACCGGCAGGAGCCTTATGGTTGTCTTTAAATTTCATGTTGAGTAGTATTTCAAAGTAGTTGTAATAGTTGCTACATGGAGAACAATCATGAAGACGGCGCCATTGACCTTGGTGCTACGCCGACGATGATGGAGATCATGCCCGTTGATGATGGAGGATCATGTCCGTGCTTTGGAGATGAAGATCAAAGGCGCAAAGACAAAAGGGCCATATCATATCACATATGAATTGCATGTGATGTTAATCCTTTTTATGCATCTTATATTGCTTAGATCGCGACGGTAGCATTATAAGATGATCCCTCTCACTAAATATCAAGATAATAAAGTGTTCATCCTTAGTATGCACCGTTGCTAAGACTTGTCGTTTCGAAGCATCACGTGATGATCGGGTGTGATAGATTCAACATGTGCATACAACGGGTACAAGCCAGTTTTGTACACGCGGGTACTAAGGTTGCCTTGACGAGCCTAGCATGTACAGACATGGTCTCGGAACACGGGATACCGAAAGGTAGAGCATGAGTCATATGATTGATATGATGAACACTTTGAGTGTTCGCCATTGAAATTACATCTTGTTCGTGATGATCGGGCTTGGTGTGGTGGATTTGGTTCGTGTGATCACTAAGACAATGCGAGGGATATTGTTTTGAGTGGGAGTTCACCTAGTTTTTTAATTTTGTTAAATTAAAATTTGAACTCAATTTGTCATAAACCTAGTCTAAACTATTGCAAATATATGTTGTAGATCATGGCGTCCCCATCAATCAATTTTAACCAGTTCCTAGAGAAAGAAAAGCTTAAAAGCAATGGTAGCAACTTCACCGACTGGTTCCGTCATGTGAGGATCTTCCTCAATGGCGGAAATCTGCAATATGTGCTCGAAGCACCGCTAGGTCCCCCACCACCCCCTGCAGTGTGCGAGGAAGAAAAGAATGTTTTCGAGACTCGTACCAAAGTGTACTCTCAAGTTCAGTGTGCCATCCTGTGCAGCCTAGAGGCAGAGCTTCAAAAGCGTTTTGAGCACCACGACCCTTGTGAGATGATCCGTGAGCTCAAAGTTATCTTTGAAACTCATGCGGCCGTGGAAAGCTATGAAGCCTCGAAGCAGTTCTTTGGCTGCATGATGGAAGAGGGCAGCTCCGTTAGTGAGCACGTGTTCGCTATGTCCGGACACGCGAGGAAGCTCAGTGACTTGGGGATTGTGATCCCTAACCAGCTGGGTATTCATCGTGTTCTCCAATCACTGCCACCAAGTTACAAGAACTTCGTGATGAACTACAATATGCAGAACATGAACAAGGAGTTACCTGAACTCTTCTCCATGCTGAAATCTGCTGAGGTTGAGATACAGAAAGAGCACCAAGTGTTGATGGTCAATAAGACCACCAAGTTCAAGAAGCAGGGCAAACCTAAGAAGGACCTCAAGAAGGGTGGCAAGAAAGCTGCCGCTCATCCTGAGAAGCCTAAGGGTGGCCCTAAACCTGATACTGACTGCTATTACTGCAATGGGAAGGGGCACTGGAAGCGGAATTGCTCCAAGTATCTGGCTGATCTGAAGAGCGGCCTTGTCAAGAAGAAGAAAGGTATATCTGATATACATGTTATAGATGTTTATCTTACACGTGGAGCATCTTTGAAGCGGCCTTGCGCTAAGAGTTTGGGCTAAATTGCCCGTGTATCTGTAATATAGTAAATCGTATCGTGTTTAGAATTAACAGATAGAGTCTGGCCCGTGCACGGTTAGGTGCACGCCTCAATTAGAAAGTCCCTTGGACTATAAATATGTATCTAGGGTTATCGAGAAAGGAGGACAATCACGTTCACAACAAACACAAATCAGGCGCATCGCCACCCCTTCCTTCGAGGGTTTCTTCCGGGTAAGCATCATGCTGCCTAGATCGCATCTCGCGATCTAGGCAGTACACGTTTATTCGTCTACCTTGTGCTGCTCGTGCTGAAGCGTTGTTGATGGCGAGCAGCACTACTTATCCTTAGGTGTTTAGGGGCTTGCATTGGTGCTTTCTCGTGCATATATGCGTGGCAATGCCGTCCCTCGACACCTAGCTGCCCTTACACCTATCTGGGTGTAAGGGCAGCATCTTGCTTGTTCGTTACTTAGTAGATCCGATCTGTTATAGTTGCTCCTTGCTCCGCAAGGATTAGTTTAATATCTGCATAGTTAGGCCTTATGCTGGGGTCGGACGATCCGGTAGTGCGTTAGGTGTTGTTTACCGTTCCTACAAGGGATGTTCCGGGAATTAACGTTATGTTGGTTTTTAGGCCTCTTGTAGGGGTAGTTTGCATCATCTTCCGTATCTGCTAGGCCCGATCACACGTAGGACGTTCCGGTTATGCGGTGAAAACCCTAAACTGTCGTAGATTGGTTTAGCTTTGTTTTGATCAAGCAGGATCCCCATGTCATTGCAAATCCAACGTGAACCATGGGGCGATCGGCTCTTTGAGCCGATCCGCAGGGCAACCTGAGAGCCGATAGGGCTCGTATTTAACGTTTACGTGTCTACCATGCAGGAACAATCGAAGCAATCTAACACCTTCCGATCGGGTCTAGGTCAGGTGGCACGCCCTAGCAACCGCCAGGACGTGGCTGGAAGACTTGCGGGACGACGCGAGGTGCCAGGGTCCACTAAGCGGCCTTGGGAGCCTCCCGGCTCTTCGTGTTGCTTAACCATTGCCCGCCGGTGGGTTTTGGCAGGTAACACATTCTGGCACGCCCGGTGGGACAATCTTCTGCAACATCCACGTCAACACCGACATCCGAGATGGCAGAGGAACAGATCACATACGAGGATCTCCCTGCGGAACACAAGAAGAAATACGATGAGCTGAAGGCCATCGTTGAAGCCGAGCTCATCGGCTCCTTTGAGAAGACCCGGTCGCACGACATCAGGTTCAAAGGATTCACGCCACAAGGCGTCCTCGAAGGGTTGGATCTGTCTCTCCCTTCTGAGGAACGTACAGAGCCCCTGCGACAGAAATCAACTACGTGGTGACTCATTCGCTGCATCGGCATTCTGAGAGCCTGGTAAATGCTTTGAGCGCGTTGCGCTCCGTGGTGTAAGAGATCATGAAGCATCGTACTCCCCTTCAGACCTGCTCTAGGGACTCACCAGGGAGAGGTGCAACTCCACACCAGGCCACCATTGCCGTACGCGATGGCAGCTCCACAGCAACAAGGTTCGCCGGCATACGTTGTCTACAAGGTTGGAGGTGATCCGGGCGACTATCAGTTCTATATGAGCCGCCCAAGGAGATCCCGCACGGATACGTGTGCACGTTTGTGCCTGGACGCAACAACTGGATGCAAAGCGATCCAGCTCCAACAGAGGGATTGCCGGAGCAGGAGCAATTGTTCCGAGGAGGAACGCTGCAGAGCGGGGAGTTTGGGGCAGACGCTGAGAACAAAGCGTGGCTAACCAAGTATGCCACTGCACCAATTCATGAAAGCTCATCTGCTACTTCCTCCACCGCGGATCAGATCAGTGCAGTGATGTCTACGGGAGCTTCTATTCTTGTAGACAGTGTTGGGCCTCCAAGAGCAGAGGTTTGTAGAACAGCAAGTTTTCCTTAAGTGGATTACCCAAGGTTTATCGAACTCAGGGAGGAAGAGGTCAAAGATATCCCTCTCATGCAACCCTGCAACCACAAAGCAAGAAGTCTCTTGTGTCCCCAACACACCTAATAGGTGCACTAGTTCGGCGAAGAGATAGTGAAATACAAGTGGTATGAATGAATATGAGCAGTAGTACGGCGCCAGAAAATAGCTTGCTGGCGTGCAGTTGATGGTAGTAATATTGCAGGAAGTAAACATGCAGTAGTAACGCAGTAAAACACAGTAAAACAAGTAAACAAGCAGCGATAGCGTATTTAGGAACAAGGCCTAGGGAATAGACTTTCACTAGTGGACACTCTCAACTTTGATCACATAACAGAATAGATAAATGCATACTCTACACTCTCTTGTTGGATGATGAACACATTGCGTAGGATTACACGAACCCTCAATGCCGGAGTTAACAAGCTCCACAATTCAATGTTCATATTTAAATAACCTTAGAGTGTAAGATAGATCAATACGACTAAACCAAGTACTAACATAGCATGCACACTGTCACCTTCACGCTTATGTAGGAGGAATAATACACATCAATACTATCATAGCAATAGTTAACTTCGCAATCTACAAGAGATCATGATCATAGCATAAACCAAGTACTAACACGGATGCACACACTGTCACCATTACATCGTGCAGGAGGAATAAAACTACTTTAATAACATTGCTAGAGTAGCACATAGATTAATTGTGATACAAAACACATTGCAATCATAAAGAGATATAAATAAGCACTTCACTACGCCATTCATAACAGTGAATAAGTATTCTGTGAAATATAGCCTAAGAGACCCACACGGTGCACACACTGTCACCTTTACACACGTGGGACAAGGAGTCTCCGGAGATCACATAAGTAAAACTCACTTGACTAGCATAATGACATCTAGATTACAAGCATCATCATATGAATCTCAATCATGTAAGGCAGCTCATGAGATTATTGTATTGAAGTACATAGGAGAGAGATGAACCACATAGCCCTACAGCCCCGAGCCTCGATGGAGAACTACTCCCTCCTCATGGGAGCAAGCAGCGGTGATGAAGATGGCGGTGGAGATGGCAGCGGTGTCGATGGAGAAGCCTTCCGGGCACTTCCCGTCCGGCGGCGTGCCGGAACAGAGACTCATGTCCCCGATCTTGGCTTCGCGATGGCGGCGGCTCTGGAAGGTTTCGCGTACCGTGGCTTCCTCCGTAAGGGTTTTCGATGCAGGGGCTTTATATAGGCGAAAGGGCAGCCTCGGAGGGGCCTGGGGCCACCACACCATAGGGCGGCGCGCGCCCCCTCCGGCCGCGCCAGGTGTGTGTGGGCCCCCAGGGCTTCCTCCGGCGCTCTGTGTTGGATGGTTCCGGGAAAAATAGGAACTCGGGCGTTGATTTCGTCCAATTCCGAGAATATTTCGTTACTAGGATTTCTGAAACCAAAAACAGCAGAAAACAGAACCGGCACTTCGGCATCTTGTTAATAGGTTAGTTCCAGAAAATGCACGAATATGACATAAAATGTGTATAAAACATGTAGATATCATCAATAATGTAGCATGGAACATAAGAAATTATCGATACGTTGGAGACATATCAGCATCCCCAAGCTTAGTTCTGCTCGTCCCGAGCAGGTAAAACGATAACAAAGATAATTTCTGAAGTGACATGCCATCATAAACTTGATCATATTGTAAACATATGTAATGAATGCAGCGATCAAAACAATGGTAATGACATGAGTAAACAAATGAATCATAAAGCAAAGACTTTTCATGAATAGTACTTCAAGACAAGCATCAATAAGTCTTGCATAAGAGTTAACTCATAAAGCAATAAATCAAAGTAAAGGTATTGAAGCAACACAATGGAAGATTAAGTTTCAGCGGTTGCTTTCAACTTGTAACATGTATATCTCATGGATAGTTGTCAATGCAAAGTAATATAATAAGTGCAATATGCAAGTATGTAGGAATCAATGCACAATTCACACAAGTGTTTGCTTCTTGAGGTGGAGAGAGATAGGTGAACTGACTCAACATAAAAGTAAAAGAAAGGTCCTTCAAAGAGGAAAGCATCGATTGCTATATTTGTGCTAGAGCTTTTATTTTGAAAACATCAAGAGAGTATAAAAGTAAAGTTTTGAGAGGTGTTTGTTGTTGTCAACGAATGGTAGTGGGCACTCTAACCCCCTTGCCAGACAAACCTTCAAAGAGCGGCTCCCATTTTATTTTATTTTTGGGTGGCACTCCTTCCAACCTTTCTTTCACAAACCAGCTACAGACTTATTGGAAATCATACATACCGATGTGTGCGGACCAATGAGTGTAGCATCGCGCGGTGGTTATCGTTATGTTCTAACCTTCACAGATGATCTGAGTAGATATGGGTATATCTATTTCATGAAACATAAATCCGAGACTTTCCAGAAGTTCAAGGAATTCCAAAGTGAAGTAGAAAATCAACGTAACAAGAAGATCAAGTTTCTGCGTTCTGATCGCGGAGGCGAATATCTGAGTTATGAGTTTGGCATGCATTTAAAGAAATGCGGAATACTTTCACAATTGACACCGCCGGGAACACCACAGCGCAATGGTGTGTCCGAACGTCGTAATCGAACTCTCTTAGATATGGTTCGTTCTATGATGTCTCTTACTGATTTGCCGTTATCATTTTGGGGTTATGCGTTAGAGACAGCAGCATTCACTTTAAATAGGGCACCATCGAAATCCGTTGCAACGACACCGTATGAATTATGGTTTAACAAGAAACCTAAGCTGTCGTTCCTTAAAGTTTGGGGTTGCGAAGCCTATGTAAAAAAGTTACAACCGGACAAGCTAGAACCCAAAGCGGAGAAATGCGTCTTCATAGGATACCCTAAGGAAACTATAGGGTATACTTTCTATCACAGATCCGAAGGCAAAATCTTTGTTGCTAAGAACGGAACCTTTCTTGAGAAAGAATTTCTCACTAAAGAAGTGACTGGAAGAAAAGTAGAACTCGACGAGGTTATTGAACCTTCTCTCGTTGATCAGAGTAGCGCAGTACCGGAAGATGTTCCTGTGCCGCCCGCACCGGTAACAGAGGAAGCTAATGATAATGATCATGAAACTTCGAGCGAGGTAGCTACTGAACCTCGCAGGTCGACAAGAGAACGTACCACTCCTGATTGGTATGATCCTTGTCTAAATCTCATGATTGTGGACAACAATGATGAGGACCCTGCGACATATGAAGAAGCGATGATGAGCCCAGATTCCAACAAATGGCAAGAAGCCATGAAATCCGAAATGGGATCCATGTATGATAACAAAGTATGGACTTTGGTAGATCTACCTGATAGCCGCAAGGCTGTTGAGAATAAATGGATCTTCAAGAGAAAAACAGATGCTGATGGTAATATTACTGTCTATAAAGCTCGACTTGTCGCAAAGGGTTTCCGACAAATTCAAGGTGTTGACTACGATGAGACTTTCTCACCTGTAGCGAAGCTAAAGTCTGTGAGGATTTTGTTAGCAATAGCTGCATTTTTCGATTATGAGATTTGGCAGATGGATGTCAAAACGGCGTTCCTTAATGGTGACATTGAGGAAGAGTTGTATATGGTACAACCCAAAGGTTTTGTCGATCCTAAAAATGCTGACATGGTATGCAAACTTCAGCGTTCCATTTATGGACTGAAGCAAGCATCCAGGAGTTGGAACCGACGCTTTGATAAGGTGATCAAAGACTTCGGGTTTATACAGTGCCATGGAGAGGCCTGTATTTACAAGAAAGTGAGTGGGAGCTCTGTAGCATTCCTGATATTATATGTAGATGACATATTATTGATTGGGAATGATATAGAACTATTAAGCAGTGTAAAAGGTTATTTGAATAAGTGTTTTTCAATGAAAGACCTTGGTGAAGCAGCGTACATTTTAGGCATCAAGATTTATCGAGATAGATCAAGACGCCTAATAGGGCTTTCACAGAGTACATACCTGGACAAGATTCTAAAGAAGTTTAGAATGGATGAAAGTAAGAAAGGATTCTTACCGATGTTGCCAGGTAAGGTCTTGAGTAAAACTCAAGGTCCGGCTACGGCAGAAGAAAGAGAGAGGATGAATCAGATCCCCTATGCCTCGGCAGTAGGCTCTATCATGTATGCCATGCTGTGTACTAGACCGGATATAGCACATGTTGTTAGTTTGACTAGCAGATATCAAAGTGATCCAGGAATGGAACACTGGACAGCGGTCAAGAATATCCTGAAGTACTTGAAAAGAACTAAGGATATGTTTCTTTGTTATGGTGGTGACCAAGAGCTCGTTGTAACAAGTTACACCGATGCAAGTTGGAACACTGATCCTGATGACTCTAAGTCTCAGTCTGGGTACGTGTTTATATTGAATGGTGCTGCGGTAAGCTGGTGCAGCTCCAAGCAGTGCACGGTGGCGAAGTCTTCAACAGAATCGGAATACATAGCGGCTTCAGAGGCTTCATCGGAAGCGGTATGGATGAAGAGGTTCATTGTTGAGCTCGGTGTGGTTCCTAGTGCATTGGACCCACTAGTCATTTATTGTGACAACATGGGTGCCATCGCCAATGCACAAGAACCAAGGTCACACAAGAAGCTAAAGCATATCAAGCTGCGTTTTCATTCGATTCACGAGTACATCGAAGATGGAGAAGTAAAGATTTGCAAAGTACACACTGATCTGAATGTAGCAGATCCGTTGACTAAAGCTCTCCCTAGGGCAAAGCATGACCAACACCAGAATGCCATGGGTGTTAGGTACCTTACAATGTAATCTAGATTATTGACTCTAGTGCAAGTGGGAGACTGTTGGAGATATGCCCAAGAGGCAATAATAAATTGGTTATTATATATCTTTGTGTTTATGATAAATGTTTATATAACATGCTATAATTGTATTAACCGAAACATTGATACATGTGTGTTATGTAAACAACAAGAAGTCCCTAGTAAGCCTCTTGTATAACTAGCTTGTTGATTAATAGATGATCATCGTTTCGTGATCATGAACATTGGATGTTATTAATGACAAGGTTATATCATTATGTGAATGATGTAATGGACACACCCAATTAAGCGTAGCATAAGATCACGTCATTAAGTTCATTTGCTATAAGCTTTCGATACATAGTTACCAAGTCCTTTCGACCATGAGATCATGTAAATCACTTATGCCGGAAGGGTACTTTGATTACATCAAACGCCACTGCGTAAATGGGTGGTTATAAAGGTGGGATTAGGTATCCGGAAAGTATGAGCTTGAGGCATATGGATCAACAGTGGGATTTGTCCATCCCGATGACGGATAGATATACTCTGGGCCCTCTCGGTGGAATGTCGTCTAATTAGCTTGCAAGCATATGAATGGTTCATAAGAGACCACATACCACGGTACGAGTAAAGAGTACTTGTCAGGAGACGAGGTTGAACAAGGTATCGTGATACCGATGATCAAACCTCGGACAAGTAATATATCGCGAGACAAAGGGAATCGGTATCGTATGTAAATGGTTCATTTGATCACTAAGTCATCGTTGAATATGTGGGAGCCATTATGGATCTCCAGATCCCGCTATTGGTTATTGGTCGGAGAGAAGTCTCAACCATGTCTGCATAGTTCGCGAACCGTAGGGTGACACACTTAAGGTTTGATGTCGTTTGAGTAGATATGGAATTTGGAAATGGAGTTCGAAGTTTTGTTCGGAGTCTCGGATGGGATCCAGACATCACGAGGAGTTTCGGAATGGTCCGGAGAATAAGATTCATATATAGGAAGTCATATTCCAAGTTTGGAAATGATCCGGTGCATTTATGGAAGGTTCTGGAAGGTTCTAGAAAAGTCCGGAAGAAAGGCACTATGGAAGGTGGAGTCCCGGAGGGAGTCCACATCCATGGCCGGCCAAACCCTAGTGGGGGAGTCCCAGGTGGACTCCACCAAGGGTGGCCGGCCAACCCCCCCACCAAGGAAAGGTGGGAGTCCCACCTTGAGTAGGACTCCCTCCTTGGGTAGGTTTCCCACCTAAGGTAGGTTTTCTTTTGGGGTCTTATTCGAAGACTTGGGATCCAACTCTTGGGGGCTTCCACCTATATAATGAGGGGCATAGGGGAGGTGGCCGGCCAACTCAAGCCCACAAGCTGGCCCCCATAGCCGGCGCCATAGCCACCTCTCCCCAAACCCTAGCCGCCTCCTCCTCCACCGCAACTCCGCATACGCTTAGGCGAAGCCCTGCCGGAGTTCTCCACCACCACCGCCACCACGCCGTCGTGCTGCCGAGATTCCGAGGAGGATCTACTACTTCCGCCCGCTGGAACGGGGAGAAGGACGTCGTCTTCATCAACACCGAACGTGTGACCGAGTACGGAGGTGCGCCCGATTGTGGCACCGTCGTCTCCAACGTATCGATAATTTCTTATGTTCCATGCTACTTTATTGATGATACCTACATGTTTTATGCACATTATATGTCGTATTTACGCATTTTCTGGAACTAACCTATTAACAAGATGCCGAAGAGCCGATTGCTGTTTTCTGCTGTTTTTGGAAATCCTAGTAAGGAAATATTCTCGGAATTGGACGAAATCAACGCCCAGGGTCCTATTTTTGCACGGAGCTTCCAGAAGACCGAAGAGGGAAGGAAGTGGGGCCACGAGGTGGCCACACCATAGGCGGCGCGGCCCAGCCCGGCCGCGCCGGCCTGTGTGGGCCCCTCGCGCCGCCTCTTGACCTGCCCTCGCCTACTTATAGCCTCCGTCGCGAAACCCCCAGCACCGAGAGCCACGATACGAAACCTTCCGAGACGCCGCCGCGAATCCCATCTCGGGATTCAGGAGATCGCCTCCGGCACCCTGCCGGAGAGGGGATTCATCTCCCGGAGGACTCTTCATCGCCATGATCGCCCTCCGAGTGATGAGTGAGTAGTTCACCCCCGGACTATGGGTCCATAGCAGTAGCTAGATGGTCGTCTTCTCCTTGTTGTGCTTCATTGTTGGATCTTGTGAGCTGCCTAACATGATCAAGATCATCTATATGTAATTCTATATGTTGTGTTTGTCGGGATCCGATGGATAGAGAATACTATGTTATGGTGATTATCAATCTATTGTTTATGTGTTGTTTATGATCTTGCATGCTCTCCGTTATTAGTAGAGGCTCTGGCCAAGTTTGTACTCTTAACTCCAAGAGGGAGTATTTATGCTCGATAGTGGGTTCATGCCTTCATTGACACCTGGGACAGTGACAGAAAGTTCTAAGGTTGTGATGTGCTGTTGCCACTAGGGATAAAACATTGATTCTATGTCTAAGGATGTAGTTGTCGATTACATTACGCACCATACTTAATGCAATTGTCTGTTGCTTAGCAACTTAATACTGAATGGGGTTCGGATGATAACCTGAAGGTGGACTTTTTAGGCATAGATGCATAGCGGTCTATGTACTTTGTCGTAATGCCCAATTAAATCTCACTATATTTATCATATCATGTACATGCATTGTTATGCCTTTCTCTATTTGTCAATTGCCCGACTGTAATTTGTTCACCCAACATGCTTTTATCTTATGGAGAGACACCTCTAGTGAACTGTGGACCCCGGTCCTATTCTTTACATAGCATACAATCTACTGCAATTGTGTTTTACTATTTTCTTGCAAACAATCATCTTCCACTCGATACGTTTAATCCTTTGCAAGCCGGTGAGATTGACAACCTCATTGTTTCGTTGGGGCAAAGTACTTTGGTTTTGTTGTGCAGATTCCACGTTGGCGCCGGAATCCCTGTTGTTGCGCCGCATCACATTTCGCCACCAACAACCTTCAACGTGCTTCTTGGCTCCTACTGGTTCGATTAAACCTTGGTTTCATACCGAGGGAAACTTGCTTCTATACGCATCATACCTTCCACTTGGGGTTCCCAACGACGTGTGCATCTACGCGTATCAAGCTAAATTTCTGGCGCCGTTGCCGGGGAGATCAAGACACGCTGCAAGGGGAGTCTCCACTTCTCAATCTCTTTACTTTGTTTTTGTCTTGCTTTATTTTATTTACTACTTTGTTTGCTGCACCTAAACAAAACACACACAAAATAGTTGCTAGTTTTACTTTATTTACTGTCTTGCTCTCTATATCAAAAACACAAAAAATTAGTTACTCGCATTTACTTTATCTAGTTTGTTTTATTTACCGTTGCTAAAATGAATACCCCTAAAAATACTAAGTTGTGTGACTTCACAAATGCAAATAATAATGATTTCCTATGCACACCTATTGCTCCACCTGCTACTACAGCAGAATTCTTTGAAATTAAACCTGCTTTACTGAATTTGGTTATGAGAGATCAATTTTCTGGTGTTAGTTCTGATGATGCTGTTGCCCATCTTAATAATTTTGTTGAACTTTGTGAAATGCAAAAGTATAAGGATGTAGATGGTGATATTATTAAATTGAAAGTGTTTCCTTTCTCATTAAGAGGAAGAGCTAAAGATTGGTTGCTATCTTTGCCTAAGAATAGTATTGATTCATGGACTAAATGCAAGGATGCTTTTATTGGTAGATATTATCCTCCCGCTAAAATTATATCTTTGAGAAGTAGCATAATGAATTTTAAGCAATTAGATATTGAACATGTTGCTCAAGCATGGGAGAGAATGAAAACCTTGGTAAAGAATTGCCCAACCCATGGACTGACTACTTGGATGATCATCCAAACCTTCTATGCAGGACTAAATTTTTCTTCGCGGAATTTATTGGATTCAGCTGCTGGAGGTACCTTTATGTCCATCACATTGGGGGCGGCTACAAAACTTCTTGATGATATGATGATAAATTACTCTGAATGGCACACGGAAAGAGCTCCACAAGGTAAGAAGGTAAATTCTGTTGAAGAAACCTCTTCCTTGAGTGATAAGATTGATGTGATTATGTCTATGCTTGTGAATGGTAGATCTAATGTTGATCCAAATAATGTTCCTTTAGCTTCATTGGTTGCTCAAGAAGAAAATGTTGATGTGAATTTCATTAAAAATAATAATTTCAACAACAATGCTTATAGGAACAACTCTGGTAATAACTATAGGCCATATCCTTCTGCTAATGGTAATGGTTATGGTAATTCTTATGGGAATTCTTACAACAATAATAGGAGTGTACCCTCTGGTCTTGAATCTATGCTTAAAGAATTTATTAGTACACAAACTGCTTTTAACAAATCTGTTGAGGAAAAGCTTGATAAAATTGATACTATTGCTTCTAGAGTTGATAGGCTTGCCTCCGATGTTAATCTTTTAAAATTGAAAGTTATGCCTAATGATGATATTGATAATAAGATTACTACTATAGCAAATGCCATCCAAGTTAGAATTAATGAGAATATAAGATTAATGGCTGAATTGCGTGCTAGGTGGGATAGAGAAGAAAATGAAAAACTAGCTAAAGAGAATAATGTAGCTAAAATTTGGACTATTACCACCACTAGTAATGCTAATTCTTCACATGTTGCTGCACCTCCTACTATCAATGGTAAAATAATTGGTGTTGGCAATGTTTCTACTCCTAGTGCAAAGCGAACAAAACTGCCTGAAATTGCTAAAACTGCTGAAACTGCTTGTGATAAAACTGCTGAAATTTTTTCCAACCTTGGGAACAATGATCCCATTGCTGTAGCTCATAATGATTTAGATTTTGATGATTGCCACATCTCTGAAGTTATAAAGTTCTTACAAAAACTTGCTAAAAGTCCTAATGCTAGTGCTATAAATTTAGCCTTTACAAAACATATTACAAATGCTCTCATAAAAGCTAGAGAAGAGAAACTAAAACTTGAAACTTCTATTCCTAGAAAGTTAGAAGATGGTTGGGAGCCCATCATTAAAATGAAATTCAATGACTTTGAATGTAATGCTTTATGTGATCTTGGTGCAAGTATTTCTGTTATGCCTAAAAAGATTTATGATATGCTTGACTTGCCACCATTGAAGAATTGTTATTTGGATGTTAATCTTGCCGATAATGTTAAAAAGAAACCTTTGGGGAGGATTGATAATGTGCGCATTACGGTTAACAATAACCTTGTCTCCGTTGATTTTGTTGTCTTGGATATCGAATGCAATGCATCTTGTCCTATTGTATTGGGAAGACCTTTTCTTCGAACGTTGGTGTTGTTATTGATATGAGGGAAGGTAATATTAAATATCAATTTCCTCTCAAGAAAGGTATGGAACACTTCCCTAGAAAGAGAATGAAGTTGCCTTTTGATTTTATTATTAGAACAAGTTATGATGTTGATGCTTCTACTCTCGATGTTACTTGATTTGCACTTTCTGCGCCTAGCTGAAAGACGTTAAAGAAAAGCACTTATGGGAGACAACCCATGTTTTTACTACAGCAATTTTTTGTTTTGTTGAGTCTTGGAAGTTGTTTACTACTGTAGCAACCTCTCATTATCATGTTTTTGTGCCAAGTAAAGTTTCTATGTCAAAGTTGATGTTATATTTGGGATCGCTGCGCAGAAACAGCATTGCTGTCTGTCACGAATCTGGGCACAGGCCTCTGTAGAAAATTCTAAAAAATCTGCCAATTTACGAGCGTGATCCTCGATATGTACGCAACTTTCATTAGTTTTGAGTTTTTCCATTTGAGCAAGTCTGGTGCCAACTTTAAATTCGTCTTTACGGACTGTTCTGTTTTTGACAGATTCTGCCTTTTATTTCGCATTGCCTCTTTTGCTATGTTGGATTTATTTCTTTGATCCATTAATGTCCAATAGCTTTATGCAATGTCCAGAAGTGTAAAGAATGTTTGTGTCACCTCTGAATGTGTGAATTATTAATTGTGCACTAACCCTCTAATGAGTTTGCTTGAAGTTTGGTGTGAAGGAAGTTTTCAAGGGTCAAGAGAGGAGTATGATATACTATGATCAAGAGGAGTGAAAGCTCTAAGCTTGGGGATGCCCCCGTGGTTCACCCCTTCATATTCTAAGAAGACTCAAGCGTCTAAGCTAAAGGCATCCCCTTCTTCATCGACAACATCATCAGGTTCCTCCCCTGAAACTATATTTTTATTCAGTCACATCTTGTGTTCTTTACTTGGAGCGTCGGTTTGTTTTTGTTTTTGTTTTTGTTTGAATAAAATGGATCCTAGCATTCACTTTGTGGGAGAGAGACACGCTCCGTTGTTGCATATGGACAAATATGTCCTTAGGCTTTACTCATAATGTTCATGGCGAAGTTTCTTCTTCGTTAAATTGTTATATGGTTGGAATTGGAAAATGCTACATGTAGTAATTGGTAAAATGTCTTGGATAATGTGATACTTGGCAATTGTTGTGCTCATGTTTAAGCTCTTGCATCATATGCTTTGCACCCATTAATGAAGAAATACATAGAGCTTGCTAAAATTTGATTTGCATATTTGGTTCTCTCTAAGGTCTAGATAATATCTAGTATTGAGTTTTGAACAACAAGGAAGACGGTGTAGAGTCTTATAATGTTTACAATATGTCTTTTATGTGAGTTTTGCTGCACCTGTTCATCCTTGAGTTTGCTTCAAATAACCTTGCTAGCCTAAACCTTGTATCGAGAGGGAATACTTCTCATGCATCCAAAATCCTTGAGCCAACCACTATGCCATTTGTGTCCACCATACCTACCTACTACATGGTATTTCTCCGCCATTCCAAAGTAAATTGCTTGAGTGCTACCTTTAAAATTCCATCATTCACCTTTGCAATATATAGCTCATGGGACAAAATAGACTTAAAAACTATCGTAGTATTGAATATGTACTTATGCACTTTATCTTTTATTAAGTTGCTTGTTGTGCGATAACCATGCTTCCGGGGAACGCCATCAACTATTGTTGAATATCATGTGAGTTGCTATGCATGTCCGTCTTGTCTGAAGGATCATTTTAGTGGTTGGAGCATGCAAAATTGCTAGAGAAGAACATTGGGCCGCTAACTAAAGCCATGAATCATGGTTGAAGTTTCAGTTTTGGACATATATCCTCAATCTCATATGAGAATAATAATTGTTGCTACATGCTTATGCATTTAATAGGAGTCCATTATCTGTTGTCCATGTTGTCCCGGTATGGATGTCTAAGTTGAGAATAATCAAAAGCGAGAAATCCAAAATGCGAGCATTCTCCTTAGACCTTTGTACAGGCGGTATGAGGTACCCCTTTGTGACACTTGGTTGAAACATGGCATGCAAAGATCCGGTAGTCCAAGCTAAGTAGGACGAGGTGCGGGCACTATTAGTATACTATGCATGAGGCTTGCAACTTGTAAGATATAATTTACATAACTCATATGCTTTATTACTACCGTTGACAAAATTGTTTCATGTTTTCAAAATAAAAGCTCTAGCACAAATACAACAATCGATGCTTTCCTCTTTGAAGGACCATTCTTTTACTTTTATTGTTGAGTCAGTTTACCTATCTCCCTCCACCTTAAGAAGCAAACACTTGTGTGAACCGTGCATTGATTCCTACATACTTGCATATTGCACTTGTTATATTACTTTATGTTGACAATATCCATGAGATATACATGTTATAAGTTGAAAGCAACCGCTGAAACTTAATCTTCCTTTGTGTTGCTTCAACACCTTTACTTTGATTTATTGCTTTATGAGTTAACTCTTATGCAAGACTTATTGATGCTTGTCTTGAAGTACTATTCATGAAAAGTCTTTGCTTTATGATTCACTTGTTTTGATCGCTGCATTCATTACATATGTTTACAAATAGTATGATCAAGATTATGATGGCATGTCACTTCAGAAATTATCTTTGTTATCGTTTTACCTGCTCGGGACGAGCAGAACTAAGCTTGGGGATGCTGATACGTCTCCAACGTATCGATAATTTCTTATGTTCCATGCTACTTTATTGATGATACCTACATGTTTTATGCACATTATATGTCGTATTTACGCATTTTCGGAACTAACCTATTAACAAGATGCCGAAGAGCCGGTTGCTGTTTTCTGCTGTTTTTGGTTTCAGAAATCCTAGTAAGGAAATATTCTCGGAATTGGACGAAATCAACGCCCAGGGTCCTATTTTTGCACGGAGCTTCCAGAAGACCGAAGAGGGAAGGAAGTGGGGCCACGAGGTGGCCACACCATACGGCGGGCCATTGCCCTCGCCGCGCCGGTGTGTGGGCCCTCGCGCCGCCTCTTGACTCCTTTCGCCTACTTATAGCCTCCGTCGCGAAACCCCCAGTACCGAGAGCCACGATACGGAAACCTTCCAGAGACGCGCCGCCGCGAATCCCATCTCTCGGGATTCAGAGATCGCTTCCGCACTGGGCCGAGAGGGATTCATCTCCGAGGACTCTTCATCGCCATGATCGCCTCCGGAGTGATGAGTGAGTAGTTCACCCCTGGACTATGGGTCCATAGCAGTAGCTAGATGGTCGTCTTCTCCTTGTTGTGCTTCATTGTTGGATCTTGTGAGCTACCTAACATGATCAAGATCATCTATATGTAATTCTATATGTTGTGTTTGTCGATCCGATGGATAGAGAATACTATGTTATGGTGATTATCAATCTATTGTTTATGTGTTGTTTATGATCTTGCATGCTCTCCGTTATTAGTAGAGGCTCTGGCCAAGTTTGTACTCTTAACTCCAAGAGGGAGTATTTATGCTCGATAGTGGGTTCATGCCTTCATTGACACCTGGGACAGTGACAGAAAGTTCTAAGGTTGTGATGTGTTGTTGCCACTAGGGATAAAACATTGATTCTATGTCTAAGGATGTAGTTGTCGATTACATTACGCACCATACTTAATGCAATTGTCTGTTGCTTAGCAACTTAATACTGAATGGGGTTCGGATGATAACCTGAAGGTGGACTTTTTAGGCATAGATGCAGTTGGATGGCGGTCTATGTACTTTGTCGTAATGCCCAATTAAATCTCACTATATTTATCATATCATGTACATGCATTGTTATGCCTTTCTCTATTTGTCAATTGCCCGACTGTAATTTGTTCACCCAACATGCTTTTATCTTATGGGAGAGACACCTCTAGTGAGCTGTGGACCGGTCCTATTCTTTACATAGCATACAATCTACCGCAATTGTGTTTTACTATTTTCTTGCAAACAATCATCTTCCACTCGATACGTTTAATCCTTTGTTACAACAAGCCGGTGAGATTGACAACCTCACTATTTCGTTGGGGCAAAGTACTTTGGTTTTGTTGTGCAGATTCCACGTTGGCGCCGGAATCCCTGTTGTTGCGTCGCATCACATTTCGCCACCAACAACCTTCAACGTGCTTCTTGGCTCCTACTGGTTCGATTAAACCTTGGTTTCATACTGAGGGAAACTTGCTTCTATACGCATCATACCTTCCACTTGGGGTTCCCAACGGACGTGTGCATCTACGCGTATCAGTGGCACCGTCGAGATCAAGATCTTCTACGCGCTTTTGCAAGCGGCAAGTGATCGTCTACATCCACCACGAGATCTAATCTCGTTAAGCTTTGCGAATCTTCGAGGGTTAGTCTCATCATCTCCTCGTTGCTACCGTCTACTAGATTAGAACTGGCTTGGTTTTCGTTCTTGCGGTAGGAATTTTTTTTTGCTTTCTATGCTACGAATCCCATCGGGCCAGGTAAGACAGACTTTGTCAGTCAAAAACCCGAGTCTGTCGAAGAAAAAGATGTATCGCAATATCTTTATTATATTGCAGCACCGCGAGCCCGCCTCATTAAAACCTTCCAGCCCCACTCGGTGCCCTGAAAGGAAAAGAGTGCGTCTGAAACTCGCGGCGTTTCAGTACATTGTATGTTTACATATATATCTTGACTTAAGCATAAAAATGCCTAAGTTGCGCCACGTTCCAGGGATTTGGCTCTGCAACCCCTGTCTTCTTGTCCTTTATCATGTACGCTCCTCCTTCAATTACGAGTGACAATATAGGGGCCTAGCCGGGCACTGAGTTTTTCATGGCTATCTTGCGTGAGTCGAAGAACTAGGTCGCCAACTTGAAAAGATCTTGGCCGTAATCGATCACCGTGGATAGTTTTTCATATCCCGTTGGTATTTTAAGACTCGTGACAATATCATCACGAGCCTTCACAATGCATCCATATCTTCCTCGCGCTCTTCTCGAAGTTTCTTCATCAAACTCCGCTACTCGGAGAATTGTGTTCTATTTCTATCGGCAGCACTGCTTCAGCTCCATGGACTAGAAAAACGGGGTTTCCTGTGTTGCTGTGTTGGGTGTTGTTCGTATGCTCCATAGCACACTTGGTAATTCCTCTGGCCAAGTATGCCGAGCTTTTTCCAATGGTCCTAACAAGCGCTTCTTGATGCCATTGCAGATGATGCCATTTGCTTTCTCGACTTGACCATTAGTTTGCGGGTCGCGACGCAAAATGTAGTTTGATACCTATACTGCACAATAAGCCTTGAATTCCTTGGACGTGAAATTGCTGCCATTGTCTGTGACGATGCTATGAGGAACTCCAAACCGAAAAATAATGCTCTTGATGAACTTGACCGCCGATGCTGCATCTGGCAAATTTATCGGCTTCGCTTCAACCCACTTGGTAAACTTGTCGACAGCTACAAGCATATACTCGTATCCTCCTGGCCACGCCTTGTGTAATTTTCCCACCATATCAAGACCCCATTGAGCAAAGGGCCACGACAAAGGTATTGGCATCAATTCACGTAAAGAGTGAGGTTTTGCGGCAAACCTTTGACACGCATCATGTACGCACTATGTCCTTTGCATCCTCGATGGCCGTTAGCCAATAAAACTGCTCTGAAAACCTTGGCCGCAATAACTCGATTCCGGGCATGATGTCCGTACTCTCGTGCACGTCCTTTAAAAGTACCCGACCTTCTTCAGTGTGACACGCTGCAAGACTCCGATATACTTTTCTTGTAAAGTTCGCCTTTAACCACAGTAAAAGCTTTGGATCTCGAATAATTCGCCTTGCTTCTACCGGATCTCTGCATCTGCCTTGAAATATATGCAGTATAAGCTTGCATCCATGGTACTTGCACTACCATTACCTCGTGTGATTCTTCCGCATCTCCAGGTGCGCATGCTTCGAGGGTTGTCGAAGCCCCCGAGCCCTTCTCGACCTTTTCTTTCTTCTTTGGTTGTTTCCTTGCCTTAGTCGACCTTTCACTTATCTCCTCCCAAAATACTCCAGGTGGTATTGCTAGGCATTGTGACCCGATATTTGCCAAAACATCGGCTTCGTCATTGCTGAGCCTGCTAACATGATTCACTTCACACCCGTCGAAAAGCTTCTCGAGTTCATTATATAACTCCTTGTATGCTATCATGCTATCATTGACTGTCGTCACATTGATTCATGACTTGTTGAGCCACCAGCTGGGAGTCGCCGTATATTTTTAATCGGGTCGCACCACAAGCCTTCGCCATCCTCATCCCATGTATCAGTGCTTCATATGCCTCATTGTTAGATGCGTTGGGAAACATCACCCGTAGTACATATTTTAGCTTGTCTCCTTGAGGTGAGACCAATATCACGCCAGCTCCTGCTCCTTCTAACCTCTTGGACCGTCAAAGTTCATAGTCCAGGTTCTCGATAAATCGGGCGGTCCCGTGTTTTGCAGCTCCATCCACTCTTCGACGAATCTCGGTAAGATCTCACACTTGATCGCTTTTCTTTTTCCGTATCTGATGTCCCGAGGGAAAGTTCTATTCCCCAAAGGGAGACACGACCCGTAGCTTCCGGGTTATTCAGTATATTTGACAATGGTGCCTCATTGACCACTATTATCGGGTGTGCCAAAAAATAGTGTCGTAACTTTCTTGCTGTTGTAAATACTTCGTATGCTAGCTTCTGATAATGCGGGTACCTCTGTTTTGAAGGCGATAGAATTTCACTAATGAAGTATACCGGCATTTGTACTCCATGTAGTTTCCCTTTCTTCCTCTCGCTCAACCACGAGTACCGTGCTGACCACCTGAGGTGTGGCCGCAATGTATAACAGGAGAGGTTCCTTTTCCTTGGGCGCCACCAACATTGGAGGTGTCGAGATTGTGCGCTTGAGATCTTCAAAAGCTCTGTCTGCTTCTTCGTTCAACTCGAACTTTTCTCCTTGTTTGATCAAGGCATAAAATGGCAACGCCCTTTCGCCTAACCTGACGACGAATCGCTCAAAGCCGCGACTGTCGCTTAGCTGTTGTATCTCTTTAGCTTTGTTGGCTTCCGCATTGTCACGATAGCCCGAATTTTCTCCGGTTAGCTCGATTCCTCTTAACGATACTCGAACCCGAGAAGTTCTCTCAGGACGCCAAAAGAGCACTTTGTCGGGTTTAGCTTGGACAGAATTTGTCGAGGTTGTGGTTTCTCTGAGATCATCGATCAATGTTGATCCTTCCTTTGTTGTTATGACGACATCATCGATGTATACTTGGACGTTCTTGCCAATCTGCGTGGCCAAGCACTTCTGCACCATCCGCTGGTATGTTGCACCCGGGTTTTTTTTAACCCAAAAGGCATTGTTCTGTAGCAAAACACGCCATAAGGGGTGATAAAAGCTGCTTTGACTTCATCTTCCTCCTTCAGTCGAATCTGGTTATAACCAGAATATGCGTCCAAGAAAGAAAGACGTTCACAACCTGCCGTGGAGTCGATGATTTGATCGATCCTTGGGAGGGGAAAGTGATCTTTTGGACAATGTTTATTTAGACACGTGAAGTCGACGCACATGCGAAGGACCTCCGTGTTTTTCTTCGGGACCAACACTGGGTTTGCTACCCACGTGGCTTCTGTGTGTATCTCTTTGATGAACCCAGCTTCTCTGAGTCGATTGATTTCTGATAGCATAGCTTTGCGGTTTGGTTCCGAAAAACGCCGCAAAGGTTGTCTGATTGGCCTAGCCAATGGATCCAAGTTTAGGGGGTGCTCGGCAAGTTCCCTGGGTACTCCTGGCATGTCAGCTGGACACCATGCGAAGATTTCTCACTCACGGAGGAACTCGACGAGCGCGCTTTCCTATGCGAGGTCCATGTTTGTGGCGATAGCTGTCGTCTTCTTGGGATCTGTCGGGTGTATCTGCACTTCCTTCGAGTTCTTGGTAGTGTCAAAGGTTGGTTCTTTAGTGGCCTTCCCGTCTGGCAGCACGTCATAGTCAGTTGTCTTTTTGACGCCATATACTCCGCTTGCATCCCGAAAGTTTCTGTACGATGGAAATCCTTGTCGCACTTATTCAGCTAAGGCACTCCCTTTGACCGTGATTGGTCCCTTGGGTCCAGGCAATCTCCACAACAGGTATGTATAGTGTGGTACTGCCATAAATCTAGCATATGCTGGTCGTCCCAACAAAGCGTGGTACTGTGATGGAAAATCCACGACTTCAAACTCCAGCCTCTCGATCCTGTAATTCTCTCGGGTTCCAAACTGAACGTCGAGATTAATCTTCCCCAATGGATAACTTGGCTTGTCTGGTGTGATACCATGGAAACGCGTATCCGTTGGTTTTAAGTTCGCCAAGGATATGTTCATCTTCCTCAATGTATCTGCGTACATAAGGTTTAGACTGCTGCCTCCATCTATAAAAACTCGCGACACATCAAATCCTGCGATCACCGCTGGTAAGATTAAAGCTGATTGCCCTGGTCGAGGAACTTGCTGCGGGTGATCCGCTATGGTGAAGCCAATGTCCTGTCCCGACCAATTTAGATACTCTATTGTTGGTGGAGGCATCTTCTCTGCCATAAAAACTTGCCGAGAAATCACTTTCTGGGCTCTGTTGGATGGCCTGGCCTTCTGAATCATCGAGACCGCGCCGTTGGTGTCGATATATGGAGGCGGTGGTCGAGACCGCACCATTGGAGTTGGGGTCAATATATGGAGGTGGGTGTGGTGCTGCCGCTATTCTGAGCTGGTGTCGATTTTCGTCCGTAATTGCGGGAGGAGGCGGAAGATGAACCTCGCTCCTTGGCCCCTGAGGGTATCTGTTTGCTGCCTGTGCATTGGCATGCCCCGCAATTCTGTTCAACGCCCAAAAGTTCGGGCAGTTTTCCGCAGTGTTCGACTGCCTCTTTCCATTGTTGTCGAGGTAAAAGTGCATTTGGCATGGTCCGTTCATCATATCTTCGGGAGATACATACGGCCTCTGGAACCTTGGACCATTATTTTGCCTATTTTGACGAGGGCCATCCCTGTAGTCACCACGCTGCTCCCCGCTCTTTTGATAATCATCTCGATTATTTCCTTCATTATTTCCTCGGAAGCCGGCCGATATTTGGCCGGGACCGTTGTGATCTGAATACTGGCGAGGGAAACGCCGTCTATTTTGGAAGTTCCTGTTACGATCTTCCGGGTGACCTATGTCGCTTGTTGTTGACGGCATCCTCTCCATCTGCCCAACGATTTGCTATCTCCATGAGTGCTGCTATTGTCTTTGGATTAGTTCTCCCTAGATCCTCGATGAAGTCCTTCCTTCGGATCCCTCCGACAAAAGCATCTATCGCTCTCTCGTCAGATACATTTTCTGCCGAGTTTTTGATGATATTCCACCTCTGTATATATGCCCTCATCGACTCGTCATACTTCTGTCGACAGGCTCTCAACTCCTCTATCGACGCAGGCTTCTTGCATGTAGACAAGAAATTCTTTACGAACAGGTCCTCGAAGGTTTCCCAACTGTCGATAGATCCAGGTGTAACCCTGATCCATGATCGAGTCATACCACTTAAGTATACCTGGATACTTTGCATAGCTGTTGCTCTAGTTCCTCCTCGTCAATTTTACTGTCTCCAGGTAATCAACCAACCAATCCCTCGGGGTCTCGTTGCCCATCAAATTTTTTGTAATCACAGTAACTTGAAATCTCAGATTTAAGATTTCGTGTTTTGCGAACTCGGCCGAAAGTAAACAAAAGGAGTCCGCATGCATTCGTCATCTACTTCAGGGATCGCACGCTCTGCCTCTCGTGTCGCGTTTATCAACCCGGAAATCACGCGCCGTCTTCGCCGATGTTCTCGGGGTTCTTGCAATCGCGGCTGTAGGTCGGGACTATTTTGCCTCAAGACCTTCGGGAGGTGTGCTTGTTCCTGCGAATGCTGCCCTATAACTCCAACTCCTGCCAAAGCCATGTTATACAATGCCTCTCTTGGATCTCCGGGAGGTGGCCTGGATGCCAGTATGGGCCCGTGTCGCCATATATCCCGTTTCCGAGGTTTTTTGGTATAATGTTTCCTCTTTCATCAATCGACATAAAAGACATGTCGAGATTCCGGATCAAGTTCTCCCTATCCGCTCCCATATTCTCCTCTCTCGCAGCCGACCTTGCCCTATTACTGCGCCGTCTCGTGTTGTCTCCCGAAGTTAAGCCGACTGCTCTGGCCACTACCTCTTCGCTCGTTTGACGCGGTAAGCGGCGCTTCTTCTCAAGTTCAACAAGGAGCCTTTCTTTGTGCCTTCCTTACTTTGAGCAGCCTATATTGGTACGCCGCAACTCCGCGATCGCGTAATGGTATTCATCGGCCCGTGTCATCTGGCCTTTGCCGCTCTATCCCAGCTTCTGCGGAGTCAGACTCTCATTCTGGCTCAGACCAATGTACTTGGTGCCTGAACTCATGAGATCAGCTGATCGACGTATGGATTTTCCAAATTGTCAAAGGCCTCCATGTCCTCGGTCTCGCTCGGCTTGCTTCCTCAATGGCATACACTGGGTGATGCGTTGTGCTCGAGTGTTGTCGATATTGGTGACACCGTCATATAGATCGGCGAAGACCTCACGAATAGAAGTAGATCTGTCGATGAAATCGAAGCATCGATGCTGTCGGAATCGCTGCTTATATTTGAGTCCGCAGACGACCCGACGGATATGTTGCCGAAGATCTTGATGAGCTTGTCGCTTGATGCAAGCTTGGAGGAGATTTCCGACGAAACCTCCTCATCGCCATATTCGAACGATGAAACCGATCCCGACGAATCGAAACCAGCTGCAACCGATCTCGCCGACTCCAATCTTGCGAGTTGATAAGATCCTTCCTTCCCGACGCGGAAGTGGAACCTCCCGAACGCCATATCCATGGGCTCCTCCAGATGTGTATATGCATCCATACGGGAGGGTGGGTGAGGAACAAAATCGACTAGAGCGGTTTCGATCTGTTTACCTCGATCCATCGTGTTGCTTGCTACCGAAGAAGTCGAAGATCTTGAACGTGCCATCGAGATCGGATCCTTGCAGCCTCTAATCCCCACAGACGGCGCCAATTGACAAAGGATTAACTTATCAATGCCTACAAGTTGTAGACTAGGGTTTAGTTGGAAGTAGAGGGCAAGTAGATCTCGAAGGTTTCAGCCGGAAAGTACTCGACTGCTATGAAAACTAGAGTTGTCTGGAAAACAATGAATCGATCCTCTCTTTGTCCCTCGACTCCCCCTTATATAGGAGGCGGAGCCGAGGGTTTCGTATTACAAGTTACAGAGTTCGGGAGGGTTTCTGACCCGTCCCGCAATAGTTACAAGTCAATATTCCTAATACAATTCTATCTTTCCAAACTATCTCTCGATTGGGCTTCTGGGCTTTGTAAATCTTCGGGTCGTCAATAAACCCCGGGTACCATCTTCGACAGGCCCATTGGGGATGCCTATGTCACCAACGGTAGTGGAGCAAGCAATAGTAATACTTCAATTTAAAGTACTTTCAAAAAATGTATGCATGCTCAAGATGAAAAAAATAGTACCCTTATAAAGCTTATTGAAAATCGCAGCACTATGTGAGGGAATTTAACTAATTAGATTGTTTCTCTTAAAAACAATGTTCAAGTTCTATAGGAAAGGACAAACACCGTTGAGACACAAATAGGGAAGATAACCGAAAGAGAAACTATAATACTTCGTAAATATTTGCAAGTAAGTCGAACTAAGCCCCGTTGAAGACCTCAAGATGATGTTGATTGAAAAAGAAGGAGAAGCACTTGAAGAATCGGACTATAGTAATGTTCAACACCAGAGTACTCCGTAGAAGATCTCATAAAGATGGTCACGGTAAGACATCCCGGTGCAAGCCACAATAGTTGAATATCAAATCAAATTCAAACCAGGTCGAAATAGAAGTTTCAATCCCTAATCTTACAAGTATGAATCTCTCTATGTATCTCTCTCTTAGTGCAAGTAGGATGTAATGGATGGGGTGATGATCTTGATGAGATGGATCTTCGATGGAGTCGAGATTGGTCTTCTCCTTCTTCAAATCTGATTTCTACTCTCCTGGTGTGAATGGTGGCTCCTCTTTGTGTTTCTCCCGTGGGACGCTAAACGGCAAACTTTTTTAAAAGAAAGTATTTACTCGGAATGTCGGCAAGCCCCGCCCGTACCGATGCCCGTTAAAGCCTCTACGTCGCCAGATCAAGTTTGGCTCAAAAGGAAATGTATTTATTTCGTTGCAATTAGCCCATAAATGCCCTTGGATCCTCCAGATATGATGGTTTCCTGAAATACATAGTTGAAAACAAGGTTTCGCTTGGATCGCGATATTATCATTAGTTGAAACACAAAATCCAGTGAAAAACCAATTAAAGCAATAGATAGATGGTGGAAAATCCATAGTAAAATGCATTAAAATTTGGAGCTACCAGTATTACAAATATGGCCATAACCATGTAGGGCAGCTCATATGGCACTAAGAACTATGAAGAAGATGAGAGAAATAGATCAAGTTACACAAACCCGTAGTCCATAGGTGGACTACTCCCCTTGATCATGGTGATGATGATGAAAATGTTGGAGAAGGGGGAGATCCCCACCGTGATGATCTCGGCGAAGTTTCCCCCTCCAATCTTCGCTAATGCGGCCTCTGTTTTCGTGTTTTTTTCTTCTGCGGTGCTCTCCTCCCAAGAACTCTTTGGGTCCATATACATAGTGTTTTTAGGTTAAAATACGTCGGTGGGCAAAAGAATTAAGTGATTTGGACGATCGACAACCGAAAGAGCCTGGGTGGCGCGCTCTACATGTATGGGCGCGCCACCTGGTCTCTTTTGGGCCCCAGAGCCATCCAGGTGTGCTTACAGTCTCGGTGCTTCTCCGATGAAATAATGACGCTCAAAAAATCCCGATTCGCTTGGACTCATAGGTCTCTCGAAAGTGAAAAATACAAAAAACACAAAATTCATGTTATGCTGAGTTATAAACCAAATAAAGGGGATCATTGGTAAATCCCCATAAATCAATGTAAAACATGTTATTATCATCATATATGTTGCAAATATGTGGAAATTCAATATGATAAAGGACAAAGTTCATGTATGCATTTTACATGCATCACGCCCCGTCCTATCACCACAAGCCACCGCAATGGGGCTGCCACAGGGGGTGACGTGCCTCTGCTTGCCTAGGGCCGCCGGCCCGACGTCTGCCCAAGATCCCGACGATCCACTCACGGACTAGCCATGGGCGGATCTGTATAGGGTGATCCTGATTGATACGTCTCCAACGTATCGATAATTTCTTATGTTCCATGCTACTTTATTGATGATACCTACATGTTTTATGCACATTATATGTCATATTTATGCATTTTTCGAACTAACCTATTAACAAGATGCCGAAGAGCCAGTTCTGTTGCTTTTGGTTTCATAAATCCTAGTAAAGAAATATTCTCGGAATTGGACGAAACTTTCGCCCGGGGTCCTATTTTTGCACGAAGCTTCCGGAAGACCGAAGACCTAACGAAGTGGGGCCACGAGGAGGCCAGGAGGGTGGCCGGCGCGGCCCAAGCCCTGGCCGCGCCGACCTACCCCCTGGGCCCCTCGTGTGGCCCCCGCGTTGACCTCCGCCTACTTAAAGCCCGTCGCGAAACCCCCGTGCCGAGAGCCTGACGGAAACCTTCGAGAGACGCCGCCGCCGCGAATCCCATCTCTGGGGATTCAGGAGATCGCCTCCGGCACCGCCGGAGAGGATTCATCTCCCGGAGGACGCTACACCGCCATGGTCGCCTCGGGTGTGAGTGAGTAGTTCACCCCTGGACCATGGGTCCATAGCAGGCTAGATGGTCGTCTTCTCCTTGTTGTGCTTCATTGTTGATCTTGTGAGCTGCCTAACATGATCAAGATCATCTATATGTAATTCTATATGTTGTGTTTGTCGGGATCCGATGGATAGAGAGTACTATGATTATGGTGATTATCAATCTATTGTTCATGTGTTGTTTATGATCTTGCATGCTCTCCGTTATTAGTAGAGGCTCAGCCAAGTTTTTACTCTTAACTCCAAGAGGGAGTATTTATGCTCGATAGTGGGTTCATGCCTCCATTGAATCTGGGACAGTGGAAGAAAGTTCTAAGGTTGTGGATGTGCTGTTGCCACTAGGGATAAAACATTGATGCTATGTCTAAGGATGTAGTTGTTGATTACATTACGCACCATACTTAATGCAATTGTCTGTTGCTTTGCAACTTAATACTGGAGGGGGTTCGGATGATAACCTGAAGGTGGACTTTTTAGGCATAGATGCAGTTGGATGGCGGTCTATGTACTTTGTCGTAATGCCCAATTAAATCTCACTATATTTATCATATCATATATGCATTGTTATGCCTTTCTCTATTTGTCAATTGCCCACCGTAATTTGTTCACCCAACATGCTTTATCTTATGGAAGACACCTCTAGTGAACCGTGGACCCCGGTCCTATTCTTTACATAGCATACAATCTTGCAATTGTGTTTACCTGTTTTTCTTTGCAAACATCTTCCACTCGATACGTTTAATCCTTTGTTACAGCAAGCCGGTGAGATTGACAACCTCTTTGTTTCGTTGGGACAAAGTACTTAGGTTGTGTTGTGCAGGTTTTGGCGCCGGAATCCCCGGTGTTGCGCCGCATCACATTTCGCGACCATCAACCTTCAACGTGCTTCTTGGCTCCTCCTGGTTCGATTAAACCTTGGTTTCATACCGAGGAAACTTGCTTCTATACGCATCATACCTTCCACTTGGGGTTCCCAACGGGTGTGCATCTACGCGTATCAAGCTAAATTTCTGCGCCGTTGTTTGGAGATCAAGACACGCTGCAAGAGGTCTCCACTTCTCAATCTCTTTACTTTGTTTTTGTCTTGCTTTATTTTATTTACTACTTTGTTTGCTGCACCTAAACAAAACACAAAAAAATTAGTTGCTAGTTTTACTTTATTTATTGTCTTGCTCTCTATATCAAAAACACAAAAAAAATAGTTACTTATCTTTACTTAATTTGCCTAGTTTACTTTATTCCTGTTATCATGAGTAATCCTGAAGTTGAAGTTCGTTCTTTTAAGCAACAAGGTGGAGAAAGTTTTAAAGATGCTTGGTATAGAATTAGCAATGCTCATCAAAGGTGCATTAAGAAACACTCCACCACTATCCTTCTTAGGAACTTTTATGTTGGTTTATCTAGTTGGAATAGATATGTTCTTGATACTCTTTCGGGAGGTAATTTCCTAGGTACTCCCGCTTTAGAAGCTAGTTGCATCATTGAGAGTCTAGTTGGAATACCACCAGTTAATGAAGTTAAAATTGAAATCTCTCTTGAAGATGTTATGAAAAAATTGGAAACCATAGAAAAATTTTCCAAGTATTGAAACTAAATTAGAAATGTTATTGGATAAAACTGATGAACTTGATAAATCCCTAGGAGGAATTGATGAAAGAATTAGTGTCCTAGGAACTTGTGTTATCCATGATAATCAAACCAATAGGATTGATGAACTTGAAAAGCTATGGGAACCTTGGGTTCAACCTTTTCTTCTCTCAAGTATAATGAGAAAGCCTATGTGGGTAAAGAGCAAAAATTCATGTATGCCTCTAAAGTGCCTAAACAAAAGAATTACTATAGGCCTAAAATTGCTAAAACCCTAGCACCACCATAGAAAATTTAGATAATGGAGCACCTAAAGCACCCTCTGCAACAAGTTGTGTTTGCATGAAAAATAATAATGTTGATGCTTCTACTCTCGATGTTACTTGATTTGCACTTTCTGCGCCTAGCTGAAAGGCGTTAAAGAAAAGCGCTTATGGGAGACAACCCATGTTTTTACTACAGCAATTTTTTGTTTTGTTGAGTCTTGGAAGTTGTTTACTACTGTAGCAACCTCTCCTTATCATGTTTTTGTGCCAAGTAAAGTTTCTATGTCAAAGTTGATGTTATATTTGGGATTGCTGCGCAGAAACAGCATTGCTGTCTGTCACAAATCTGGGAACAATTCTCTGTAGAAAATTCGAAAAAATATGCCAATTTACGAGCGTGATCCTCAGATATGTACGCAACTTTCATTAGTTTTGAGTTTTTCCATTTGAGCAAGTCTGGTGCCATTTCTAAATTCGTCTTTACGGACTGTTCTGTTTTTGACAGATTCTACCTTTTATTTCGCATTGCCTCTTTTGCTATGTTGGATTTATTTCTTTGATCCACTAATGTCCAGTAGCATTATGCAACGTCCAGAAGTGAAAATAATGATGTGTCACCTCTGAATGAGTGAATTATTAATTGTGCACTAACCCTCTAATGAGTTTGCTTGAAGTTTGGTGTGAAGGAAGTTTTCAAGGGTCAAGAGAGGAGAATGATATACTATGATCAAGAGGAGTGAAAGCTCTAAGCTTGGGGATGCCCCCGTGGTTCACCCCTGCATATTTTAAGAAGACTCAAGCGTCTAAGCTTGGGGATGCCCAAGGCATCCCCTTCTTCATCGACAACATCATCAGGTTCCTCCCTGAAACTATATTTTTATTCAATCACATCTTGTGTTCTTTACTTGGAGCGTCGGTTTGTTTTCGTTTTTGTTTTTGTTTGAATAAGATGGATCCTAGCATTCACTTTGTGGGAGAGAGACACGCTCCGCTGTTGCATATGGACACATGTGTCCTTAGGCTTTACTCATAATGTTCAAGGCGAAGTTTCTTCGTTAAATTGTTATATGGTTGGAATTGGAAAATGCTACATGTAGTAATTCTAAAATGTCTTGGATAATGTGATACTTGGCAATTGTTGTGCTCATGTTTAAGCTCTTGCATCATATGCTTTGCACCCATTAATGAAGAAATACATAGAGCTTGCTAAAATTTGATTTGCATATTTGGTTTCTCTAAGGTCTAGATAATATCTATTGAGTTTTGAACAACAAGGAAGACAGTGTAGAGTCTTATAATGTTTACAATATGTCTTTTATGTGAGTTTTGCTGCACTTGTTCATCCTTGAGTTTGCTTCAAATAACCTTGCTAGCCTAAACCTTGTATCGAGAGGGAATACTTCTCATGCATCCAAAATCCTTGAGCCAATTACTATGCCATTTGTGTCCACCATACCTACCTACTACATGGTATTTCTCCGCCATTCCAAAGTAAATTGCTTGAGTGCTACCTTTAAAATTCCATCATTCACCTTTGCAATATATAGCTCATGGGACAAAATAGCCTTAAAACTATCGTAGTATTGAATATGTACTTATGCACTTTATATTTTATTAAGTTGCTTGTTGTGCGATAACCATGCTTCTGGGAACGCCATCAACTATTGTTGAATATCATGTGAGTTGCTATGCATGTCCGTCTTGTGAAGGTCTATCATTTTAGTGGTTGGAGCATGCAAAATTGTTAGAGAAGAACATTGGGTCGCTAACTAAAGCCATGAATCATGGTGGAAGTTTCAGTTTTGGACATATATCCTCAATCTCATATGAGAACAATAATCATTGCTACATGCTTATGCATTTAAGAGGAGTCCATTATCTGTTGTCCATGTTGTCCCGGTATGGATGTCTAAGTTGAGAATAATCAAAAGCGAGAAATCCGAAATGCGAGCATTCTCCTTAGACCTTTGTAGGCGGCATGGAGGTACCCCTTTGTGACACTTGGTTGAAACATGGCATGCGAAGACCCGGTAGTCCAAGTTAAGTAGGACGAGGTGCGGGCACTATTAGTATACTATGCGTGAGGCTTGCAACTTGTAAGATATAATTTTCATAACTCATATGCTTTATTACTACCGTTGACAAAATTGTTTCATGTTTTCAAAATAAAAGCTCTAGCACAAATACAGCAATCGATGCTTTCCTCTTTGAAGGACCATTCTTTTACTTTTATTATTGAGTCAGTTTACCTATCTCCTTCCACCTTAAGAAGCAAACACTTGTGTGAACTGTGCATTGATTCCTACATATTTGCATATTGCACTTGTTATATTACTTTATGTTGACAATATCCATGAGATATACATGTTATAAGTTGAAAGCAACCGCTGAAACTTAATCTTCCTATGTGTTGCTTCAACACCTTTACTTTGATTTATTGCTTTATGAGTTAACTCTTATGCAAGACTTATTGATGCTTGTCTTGAAGTACTATTCATGAAAAGTCTTTGCTTTATGATTCAGTTGTTTACTCATGTCATTACCTTTGCTTTGATCGCTGCATTCATTACATATGTTTACAAATAGTATGATCAAGATTATGATGGCATGTCACTTCAGAAATTATCTTTGTTATCGTTTTACCTGCTCGGGACGAGCAGAACTAAGCTTGGGGATGCTGATACGTCTCCAACGTATCGATAATTTCTTATGTTCCATGCTACTTTATTGATGATACCTACATGTTTTATGCACATTATATGTCATATTTATGCATTTTCTGAACTAACCTATTAACAAGATGCCGAAGAGCCATTGTTTTTATTGTTTTTGGTTTCAGAAATCCTAGTAAAGAAATATTCTCGATTGGACGAAACTTTCGCCCCGGGTCCTATTTTTGCACGAAGCTTCGTAAGACCGAAGACCTAACGAAGTGGGGCCACGAGGAGGCCAGAGGGTGGCGGCGCGGCCTGCCCCTGGCCGCGCCGACCTGCCCCTGGGCCTCGTGTGGCCCCCGTGACCCTCCGCCTACAAAGCTTCCGTCGCGAAACCCCCGAGAGCCACGATACGGAAACCTACGAGACGCGCCGCCGCGAATCCCATCTCGGGATTAGGAGATCGCCTCCAGCACCTCGCCGGAGAGGGGATTCATCTCCCGGAGGACGCTACACCGCCATGGTCGCCTCCGGAGTGATGAGTGAGTAGTTCACCCTGGACCATGGGTCCATAGCAGTAGCTAGATGGTCGTCTTCTCCTTGTTGTGCTTCATTGTTGGATCTTGTGAGCTGCCTAACATGATCAAGATCATCTATATGTAATTCTATATGTTGTGTTTGTCGGGATCCGATGGATAGAGAGTACTATGATTATGGTGATTATCAATCTATTGTTCATGTGTTGTTTATGATCTTGCATGCTCTCCGTTATTAGTAGAGGCTCTGGCCAAGTTTTTACTCTTAACTCCAAGAGGGAGTATTTATGCTCGATAGTGGGTTCATGCCTCCATTGAATCTGGGACAGTGACAGAAAGTTCTAAGGTTGTGGATGTGCTATTGCCACTAGGGATAAAACATTGATGCTATGTCTAAGGATGTAGTTGTTGATTACATTACGCACCATACTTAATGCAATTGTCTGTTGCTTTGCAACTTAATACGGAGGGGTTCGGATGATAACCTGAAGGTGGACTTTTTAGGCATAGATGCAGTTGGATGGCGGTCTATGTACTTTGCCGTAATGCCCAATTAAATCTCACTATATTTATCATATCATGTATATGCATTGTTATGCCTTTCTCTATTTGTCAATTGCCCGTGTAATTTGTTCACCCAACATGCTTTATCTTATGGGAGAGACACCCTAGTGAACTGTGGACCCCGGTCCTATTCTTTACATAGCATACAATCTACTGCAATTTTTTACTGTTTTCTTTGCAAACATCTTCCACTCGATACGTTTAATCCTTTGTTTACAGCAAGCATGAGATTGACAACCTCAACGCTTCGTTGGGACAAAGTACTTGGGTTGTGTTGTGCAGGTTCCGCGTTGGCGCCGGAATCCCTGGTGTTGCGCCGCATCACATTTCGCGACCATCAACCTTCAACGTGCTTCTTGGCTCTACTGGTTCGATTAAACCTTGGTTTCACTGAGGGAAACTTGCTTCTATACGCATCATACCTTCCACTTGGGGTTCCCAACGGACGTGTGCATCTACGCGTATCACTGATGCACATGCATTAGGGTAAAAGGGAAATTTTAGCACTATTTGTGTGTTTAGCAAGGTAAATGCATCAGGTTAGAGTAAGAAAAGTGCATCATGGAGGAAAGAAATTTAACTAACAATATTAAAAGCTTGATAAGTGCATCAGGGAACTTTTCGTCCCAGCTCCACCCCTGGGACCAGCCCCGCCACCGACCATGGAAGGCAGCACCGCAGATCTTGGGGCCCTACGCGCGTGATGTATTATGGGAGGCATGCCACCACCAATAGCCCCGGGCTTTCCCCAGGCGTGCACGCCGGTGGTGGCAAAGAGGAGGACAAGGAGGATAGGAGGGTTGGAGGCGTCGACCTAGTGTTTTGCCAAGTCGCCCTAGGCAGGGAGAGGTGGGGGGAGGGCGACGCAGGAGCCGTTGGGCCGTGACTTTTTTAAACTTTTTTTTCAATTTAATTTGTTTTTTTTTTAAATTTTGGGGTTGCATCGTCACATTTAGGGTTTTCCATGTGACTCAAACGACCTGGCGGACGCCAGACGGTCCTCCCACGGGACCATCCAAACGAGCAAATTTTTTTCAAAAGAAATTATCTTACTCCCTATGTCCCAAAATGTAACGCGCCTTAGACTTATTCAAAAGTCAATGTTTTTAAAGTTTGATCAAATTTATACACAAAAAATGAACATTTACAATATTAAATCAATATCAATAGATTCACCATAAAGATTATATTTTCTTAATATATTCATTCGATATTGTAGATGTAAATAATTTTTCTTAAATATTTGGTCAAAGTTAGTACTCCCTCCATCTCAAAGGATATGGCGTAAATGTTTTGGATCGATTATTAAGGACGGTTTCAGCGAGACAAATATTTCATTATTTACCCCTAATAAATTCTGAGATTCGTTTCTCTCCTGGATGGCATGCGTAGCTCATCTCGCTCACCGCACAACCACTCACATGGAAACAATAACTGCCACTCCTAATTTTGCTCTTCTGCCAGCCATTAAATAATTACTCCTTCCCTTTTTTGGGGTCAATGTAAACAGTAGAAGGGGTAGTTTTGGAAAGATCTAGATAAACCAACACTAGCGCCTTAATCTATGGTAAAAGTTTGGAAAAAAATTAAGCCCTAAGCATTAAGATTTGATAAGGCGTGCAAGGACATGGGGGTAGTAATATTTAAGTATCCGCGTTGAAGATGGGCTTACTACGGAGGCGGACCATGTGAACCCGGGTGCACGTGGACACCAATATGAAAAAATCAAAATAATATGTTATTTTTAAGTTTTAGAAAAATTTGAAAAAATGCACGCATGTGTATCCTACTTTGACACTTATTTGTGCAGATTTTGACATAAGAAAGGACCATCAACCATGTGTGACCTATGCTTAAATGTGAAAAAGGAATTTCCTATTTTCGTGAAGAGTACCCAACCAACATTACAATGTTATTTGGAGACTCCTCACAAGATATTTTTAGATGATTCTAGAGAGGGAGTCTCCCACCGTCAAGAAACGGTGAAGACGTCCAAACTCGAAAACGCAATAGAAGATGCATGCGGATTCCGTTTTCGATGAACTTGGGCTTGTTGTAAAGCTAGCAACAAGCTCAAGAACCTCACACAGAAAAACACCAATAAGAAATAGGGATATGAAAAGTATGCAAAGGGTTGAGCTTCCTAAGACGATGTGATCAAGTTACCCAACCGAAAGCCCCTCTTGATAGTGCGGCTATCTATCCTATAATCCGGTCTCCCAACAACCACCTTGAGACCGGTAAAAGGAAAACCTAGCAAGGCCATACCTTTGCCTTGCGCATCCCGCTTGATCTTGATGATAACTCTTCAAGCTCCACTCAAGCCGGAATGCCTTACTTGTTGATCATCGTTACTTCGTGAAGACTCACAAATGCTCCCCCATACACCATGATGGGAAAGCTCCATTGATGCACATCTTCACATGTCCATTATCACCAAATGGACAAAAAACTTCAAGCATATGATCCTCTTGAGATGCTCAAGTTGAACTTGCCCAACTCAACCTTGATGATGATCACCACTTGACGTCATCCTCTCATGGGCTATATGAGATCTCACTTTTGATGCATGCCCATGGAAAGATACCTAACCCACATAGACAACACAAGGGCACTGATGGCGTGTAACTCACACGTTCGTTGGGAACCCCAAGAGGAAGGTATGATGCGCACAGTAGCAAGTTTTCCTCGAAACCAAGGTTTAATCGAACCAGAGGAGCCAAGAAGCACGTTGAAGGTTGATGGTCGCGAAATGTGATGCGGCGCAACACTGGATTCGGCGCCAACGCGGAACCTGCACAACACAACCCAAGTACTTTGTCCCAACGAAACAGTGAGGTTGTCAATCTCACCGGCTTGTTGTAACAAAGGATTAAACGTATCGAGTGGAAGATGTTTGCAAAGAAAACAGTAAAACAAATAGATTGTATGCTATGTAAAGAATAGGACCGGGGTCCACAGTTCACTAGAGGTGTCTCTCCCATAAGATAAAGCATGTTGGGTGAACAAATTACAGTCGGGCAATTGACAAATAGAGAAAGGCATAACAATGCATATACATGACATGGTAAATATAGTGAGATTTAATCCGCATTACGACAAAGAACATAGACCGCCATCCAACTGCATCTATGCCTAAAAAGTCCACCTTCAGGTTATCGTCCGAACCCCCTCGTATTAAGTTGCAAAGCAACAGACAATTGCATTAAGTATGGTGCGTAATGTAATCAACAACTACATCCTTAGACATAGCATCAATGTTTTATCCCTAGTGGCAACAAGACATCACAACCTTAGAACCTACTGTCACGATCCCAGATTCAATGAAGGCATGAACCCACTATCGAGCATAAATACCCTCTTGGAGTTAAGAGCAAAAACTTGGCCAGAGCCTCTACTAATAACGGAGAGCATGCAAGATCATAAACAACACATAAACAATAGATTGATAATCACCATAATCATAGTACTCTCTATCCATCGGATCCCCACAAACACAACATATAGTATTACAGATAGATGATCTTGATCATGTTAGGCAGCTCACAAGATCCAACAATGAAGCACAACAAGGAGAAGACGACCATCTAGCTACTGCTATGGACCCATGGTCCAGGGGTGAACTACTCACTCATCACTCGGAGGCGACCATGGCGGCGTAGAGTCCTCCGGAGATGATCCCCTCTCCCAGGGTGCCGGAGCGATTCTCCGAATCCCCGAGATGGGATTCGCGGCGCGGCGGCTCTCTAGGAACTTATCGTGGCTCTCGGTACTCGGGGTTTCGCGACGGAAGCTTTAAGTAGGCGGAGGGTCAACGCGAGGGGCCACACGAGGCCCAGGGGATAGGTCGGCGCGGCCAGGGGCCGGCCGCGCCGGCCCCCCTGGCCTCTCGTGGCCCCACTTCGTTAGGTCTTCGGTCTTCTGGAAGCGTGCAAAATAGGACCTGGCGAAAGTTTCGTCCAATTCCGAGAATATTTCTTTACTAGGATTTCTGAAACCAAAAACATAGAAAACAGCAACTGGCTCTTCGCATCTTGTTAATAGGTTAGTTCCAGAAAATGCATAAATATGACATATAATGTGCATAAAACATGTAGGTATCATCAATAAAGTGGCATGGAACATAAGAAATTATCGATACGTTGGAGACGTATCAGCATCCCCAAGCTTAGTTCTGCTCGTCCCGAGCAGGTAAAACGATAACAAAGATAATTTCTGAAGTGACATGCCATCATAATCTTGATCATACTATTTGTAAACATATGTAATGAATGCAGCGATCAAAGCAAAGGTAATGACATGAGTAAACAAGTGAATCATATAGCAAAGACTTTTCATGAATAGTACTTCAAGACAAGCATCAATAAGTCTTGCATAAGAGTTAACTCATAAAGCAATAAATCAAAGTAAAGGTGTTGAAGCAACACATAAGAAGATTAAGTTTCAGCGGTTGCTTTCAACTTGTAACATGTATATCATGGATATTGTCAACATAAAGTAATATAATAAGTGCAATATGCAAGTATGTAGGAATCAATGCACAGTTCACACAAGTGTTTGCTTCTTAAGGTGGAAGGAGATAGGTAAACTGACTCAACAATAAAAGTAAAAGAATGGTCCTTCAATGAGGAAAGCATCGATTGTTGTATTTGTGCTAGAGCTTTTATTTTGAAAACATGAAACAATTTTGTCAACGGTAGTAATAAAGCATATGAGTTATGAAAATTATATCTTACAAGTTGCAAGCCTCACGCATAGTATACTAATAGTGCCCGCACCTTGTAACTTGGACTTGTCTTCGCATGCCATGTTTCAACCAAGTGTCACAAAGGGGTACCTCCATGCCGCCTGTACAAAGGTCTAAGGAGAATGCTCGCATTTCGATTTCTCGCTTTTGATTATTCTCAACTTAGACATCCATACCGGGACAACATGGACAACAGATAATGGACTCCTCTTAAATGCATAAGCATGTAGCAATGGTTATTGTTCTCATATGAGATTGAGGATATATGTCCAAAACTTAAACTTCAACCATGGTTCATGGCTTTAGTTAGCGGCCCAATGTTCTTCTCTAACAATTTTGCATGCTCCAACCACTAAAATGATAGACCTTCAGACAAGACGGACATGCATAGCAACTCACATGATATTCAACAATAGTTGATGGCGCTCCCAGAAGCATGGTTATCGCACAACAAGCAACTTAATAAAATATAAAGTGCATAAGTACATATTCAATACTACGATAGTTTTTAAGGCTATTTGTCCCATGAGCTATATATTGCAAAGGTGAATGATGGAATTTTAAAGGTAGCACTCAAGCAATTTACTTTGGAATGGCGGAGAAATACCATGTAGTAGGTAGGTATGGTGGACACAAATGGCATAGTAGTTGGCTCAAGGATTTTGGATGCATGAGAAGTATTCCCTCTCGATACAAGGTTTAGGCTAGCAAGGTTATTTGAAGCAAACTCAAGGATGAACAAGTGCAGCAAAACTCACATAAAAGACATATTGTAAACATTATAAGACTCTACACTGTCTTCCTTGTTGTTCAAAACTCAATACTAGATATTATCTAGACCTTAGAGAAACCAAATATGCAAATCAAATTTTAGCAAGCTCTATGTATTTCTTCATTAATGGGTGCAAAGCATATGATGCAAGAGCTTAAACATGAGCACAACAATTGCCAAGTATCACATTATCCAAGACATTTTAGAATTACTACATGTAGCATTTTCCAATTCCAACCATATAACAATTTAACGAAGAAGAAACTTCGCCTTGAACATTATGAGTAAAGCCTAAGGACACATGTGTCCATATGCAACAGCGGAGCGTGTCTCTCTCCCACAAAGTGAATGCTAGGATCCATCTTATTCAAACAAAAACAAAAACGAAAACAAACCGACGCTCCAAGCAAAGAACACAAGATGTGATTGAATAAAAATATAGTTTCAGGGGAGGAACCTGATGATTTTGTCGATGAAGAGGGGATGCCTTGGGCATCCCCAAGCTTAGACGCTTGAGTCTTCTTAAAATATGCAGGGGTGAACCACGGGGCATCCCCAAGCTTAGAGCTTTCACTCCTCTTGATCATAGTATATCATTCTCCCTCTGACCCTTGAAAACTTCCTTCACACCAAACTTCAAGCAAACTCATTAGAGGGTTAGTGCCGATTAATAATTCACACATTCAGAGGTGACACAATCATTATTTTCACTTCTGGACATTGCATAATGCTACTGGACATTAATGGATCAAAGAAATAAATCCAACATAGCAAAAGAGGCAATGCGAAATAAAAGGCAGAATCTGTCAAAAACAGAACAGTCAGTAAAGACGAATTTAGAAATGGCACCAGACTTGCTCAAATGGAAAAACTCAAAACTAATGAAAGTTGTACATATCTGAGGATCACGCTCGTAAATTGGCAGATTTTTTCGAATTTTCTACAGAGAATTGTGCCCAGATTCGTGACAGACACCAATGCTGTTTCTGCGCAGCAATCCCAAATATAACATCAACTTTAACATAGAAACTTTACTTGGCACAAAAACATGATAAGGAGAGGTTGCTACAGTAGTAAACAACTTCCAAGACTCAACAAAACAAAAATTGCTGTAGGTAAAAACATGGGTTGTCTCCCATAAGCGCTTTTCTTTAACGCCTTTCTAGGCGCAGAAAGTGCAAATCAAGTAACATCGAGAGATGGAGCATTGACGTTCTTCCCAGGGGCGTTGGGAGTTTTCTCAACAATGCATTGTATCTGGTCTATATAAGTAACCCCTCTCATTGCTCCTAGGCTTACTATTTTCATCAAACAAATTTTCAGGAACAAGCCAAGCATAGTTATTTTCCAAAACTTCATGCATCCCTAGTAGTTTACTAGGTATTGGCGCTTTAATTTCCCTACCATCATTAACATTATTAGTATACTTAATTCTATCCATATCCATCTTTTCAAGTATTTGTTTAAAATTAGGAAAGAAACCAAGCCTCTTATGCTTAATAAAACTTTTCTAGCTTCTTTAACTATATCCTCAAATTCTCTAACAAGGACTTTTAAAACAAAATTTCTCTTTTCCCCCATCTCCATATCCGAAAGTGTAAGAAACATATGTTGTATTATGGGATTGAGATTAACAAATCTAGTTTCTAACATGTGTATCAAACAGCAGAAGCACTTTCATAAGTAGGAGCAGTTTTTGATAATGGTATATCTTCAAAATCTTCATCCATACTAACATGGGTGAAAAATTCTTCTATATTATCTCTTCCAATGATACACCCTCGTCCTACCGGTATCTCTTCCAAAGTAAACTTAGGATTAAGCATGATGAAATAAGCAAAAAGTAAACTAGGAAAATAAAGTAAAGACGAGTAACTAATTTTTTTGTGTTTTTGATATAGAGAGCAAGACAGTAAATAAAGTAAAACTAGCAACTAATTTTTTGTGTTTTGATTTAGTGCAGCAAACAAAGTAGTAAATAAAATAAAGCAAGACAAAAACAAAGTAAAGAGATTGAGAAGTGGAGACTCCTGCAGCGTGTCTTGATCTCCCGGCAACGGCGCCGAAAAAGAGCTTGATGGCGTGTAACTCACACGTTCGTTGGGAACCCCAAGAGGAAGGTATGATGCGCACAAAGCTTTCCCTCGTAAAGAAACCAAGGTTTAATCGAACCAGGAGGAGCCAAGAAGCACGTTGAAGGTTGATGGTCGCGAAATGTGATGCGGCGCAACACCAGGATTCGCGCCAACGCGGAACCCGCACAACACAACCCAAGTACTTTGTCCCAACGAAGCAGAGGTTGTCAATCTCACCGCTTACGTAACAAAGGATTAAACGTATCGAGTGGAAGATGTTTGCAAAGAAACAGTAAAACAAATAGATTGTATGCTATGTAAAGAATAGGACCGGGGTCCACATCACTAGAGGTGTCTCTCCATAAGATAAAGCATGTTGGGTGAACAAATTACATGGCAATTGACAAATAGAAAGGCATAACAATGCATATACATGACATGGTAAATATAGTGAGATTTAATCCGGCATTACGACAAAGAACATAGACCGCCATCCAACCGCATCTATGCCTAAAAAGTCCACCTTCAGTTATCGTCCGAACCCCCTCATTAAGTTGCAAAGCAACAGACAATTGCATTAAGTATGGTGCGTAATGTAATCAACAACTACATCCTTAGACATAGCATCAATGTTTTATCCCTAGTGGCAACAACACATCACAACCTTAGAACCTACTGTCACGATCCCAGATTCAATGAAGGCATGAACCCACTATCGAGCATAAATACCCCTCTTGGAGTTAAGAGCAAAAACTTGGCAGAGCCTCTACTAATAACGGAGAGCATGCAAGATCATAAACAACACATAAACAATAGATTGATAATCACCATAATCATAGTACTCTCTATCCATCGGATCCCGACAAACACAACATATAGTATTACGATAGATGATCTTGATCATGTTAGGCAGCTCACAAGATCCAACAATGAAGCACAACAAGGAGAAGACGACCATCTAGCACTGCTATGGACCCATGGTCCAGGGTGAACTACTCACCCATCACTCCGGAGGCGACCATGGCGGCGTAGAGTCCTCCAGATCCCTCTCCGGCAGGTGCCGAGGCGATCTCCGTAATCCCCGAGATGGGATTCGCGGCGGCGCGTCTCCAAGGTTTTCCGTATCGTGGCTCTCGATCGGGGTTTCGCGACGAAGCTTTAAGTAGGCGGAGGGTCAACGCGAGGGCCACACGGGGCCAGGGGATAGGTCGGCGCGGCGGGGCCCGGGCGCGCCGGCCACCCCCGGCCTCTCGTGGCCACTAGGTCTTCGGTCTTCCGAAGCTTCGTGCAAAATAGGACCCTGGGCGAAAGTTTCGTCCAATTCCGAGAATATTTCTTTACTAGGATTTCGAAACCAAAACAGCAGAAAACAGCAATCGGCTCTTCGGCATCTTGTTAATAGGTTAGTTCCGAAAATGCATAAATATGACATATAATGTGCATAAAACATGTAGGTATCATCAATAAAGTGGCATGGAACATAAGAAATTATCGATACGTTAGAGACGTATCAGGCACGTATATGATGGGTTAGTTCATAAAGTATGATTGACAAGGCTTATTATACCATATGACTTCACGTGGCACATTCTTCATGCTTTATGTGTTGACCAAACTTGAATCTATTCTTCACTCTTTGTATATTGGTCAACCTTGTATCTTCTCATGCTCTATCATACTATCTTGAGGTGTATAAAGAATTCTTCATTTGTTTGCATGCTCTAAATCTTAATAAACCATAACTCAACTTATGAGACTATCATGACACCGACTTAGATCCATAACTTGAATTCTTCACTTGGAATCAAGCACTCAAGATCTTGATCACTCATTGCTTATCACATAAGCTAGAGCATGGCTAATATTAAGTTCCACATGAGAACTCCATTTTCATTTCTTCTTCTTGATCATATCACATATATGTCTTTAAATCAATGATCTTGATGCCAATACTCAAGGTATATCTTTTATCTTCATGGCATCCATACTTGAATCCAACACATGGACTACAAGTAGTATCTATGGAATATTCCTTCATATAAACTCAACGAAAACATTAGTCCATAGGGATTGTCACTAATTACCAAATTCACACATAGGGGCAATATACCCTTACAATATGCTATCCCCAATGATGATTTTATTCGTGCACCCATAACTCAACCCGTTGTTGTAGCGGAGAACTATGAAATTAAGCTTAACCTTTTAAGCTTGGTTCAGCAGAACCAATTTGGAGGCTTAGCCGCTGAGGACTCAAGTATGCACTTAGATACATTCACTGAAATATGTGATATGATGCGCATTAAAGATGTTGACCCAAATGCGGTAAAACTACACTTGTTTCCTTTTTCATTAAGAGGAAAAGCAAAAGACTGGTTGCTAGCTTTACCTAAGGGCACTGTCGTTGCCTATTCGACGGTGCCTCGGAGGAGGGATCCTCACGAGGGGGAGAAGAAGTAGGGGCCATAGGGCAGAGTCTCTGGACGGTGGTACGTGATTTACCCACTGAACACCTGCTCGAGGACATGGCTTAATCTTGTCCGGAATTATCTGGGCGCTTTGTGTTGTTACAGTTGTGGTTGTGCCTCTAGGGCCCCAGGATCCGGCTTATAAAGGCGCCTGATCTAGGGTTTACGGAGAGTCTAGCCGGAATACAAGATGCCTAACTACGGAATATTACATTGCCGTGCACGTCAAGGATCCACCTTTCCTTACTTGCCGTAATGGATCCGGATACTTCATGGGCCTTCACGGATCCGACTTCATAGGTCGGTTGAGATTCGGCTCCGTTCCTGGCTGGACTTCATCCATCTTCTATCAACAACAACTGTGCCGCCCGATGAGCCATATGCCACCTTCACCATCTGTGGGCCACCCGGGCTTGCCGGATCTAGACCACGTCGTTGATAGACCCATAAAGTATACCCACAACAGGCACTATAACTTCATGGGATGAATATACTAATATATTTATGACTAAGTTTTTCTCACCAGAAAAGACTATGCAACTACGTTCTAACATTACAGGTTTTAGCCAAGAAAACCGCGAGCCACTAGTGCTTTCATGGGAAAAGAAGAAGGAAGCCACTATAAACTGTCCAAGTCATAGAATGGAGGATTGGTTAATCCTACACTTGTTTTATAATGCCCTTAACCCAATGTCAAAGTCTATGCTTGATACTGCAGCTGGAGGAAAATTCATGAGCAAGCCAGTTGAACTGGCAAGGAGGCTTCTAGATGATATGCAAAGCAACCATGCCCAATGGCACGTAGAAAGGTCCACCTCGAGAAAGGTGAATGCGATCACCAAAGGTAACAATGAAGATCTTACTTCAAAGGTAGATGAGCTTATACATATTCTTAAGGGCAAGGAAAGTACCCAAGTTAATACCATCACCAACTCTAATGTTGAGGAAGTAGACTTCATAGCAAGAAATCCTCGTAACCCTGCATGGAAGATTCAAAACTATGGATCTAATTTTCCTAGACAATATAACAACGATGCAGGAGTTCTAAATAATAACTACACCAACGGTAGTGGAGCAAGGAATAGTAATACTTCAATTTAAAGTACTTTCAAAAAAAATATGCATGGAACAAAATAGTACCCTTACAAAGCTTACTGAAAACCGCAACACTATGTTAGGGAATTTAACTAATTAGATAGTTTCTCTTAAAAACAATGTTCAAGTTCTACAGGAAAGGACAAACACCGTTGAGACACAACTGGGGAAGATAGGTGAAAGCGAAACTATAATACTTGCAATATTTGCAAGTAAGTTAGAACCAAACCCCGTTGAAGACCTCAAGATTATGATGATTGAAATAGAAGGAGAAGCACTTGAAGAACTGGACTATGGCAATGCTCCAACACCAGAGTACTCCGTAGAAGATCTCATAAAGATGGTCACGGTAAGACATCCCGGAGCAAGCCACAATAGTTGAAGATCAAATCAAATTCAAACCAGGTCGAAATAGAAGTTTCAATCCCTAATCTTACAAGTATCTCTCTATCTCTCTATCTCAGTGCATGTAGGATGTAATGGATGGGGTGATGATCTTGATGAGATGGATCTTCGATGGAGTCGAGATTGGTCTTCTCCTTCTTCAAATCTGATTTCCTCTCTCATGGTGCGAATGGTGGCTCCTCTCTGTGTTTCTCCCATGGGACCATCCAAACGAGCAAAAATTTTTCAAAAGAAATTATCTTACTCCCTATGTCCCAAAATGTAATGCGCCTTAGATTTATTCAAAAGTCAATGTTTTTAAAGTTTGACCAAGTTTATACACAAAATATGAACATTTACGGTATTAAATCAATATCAATAGATTCACCACAAAGATTATATTTTCTTAATATATTCATTCGATATTATAGATGTAAATATTTTTTCTTAAATATTTGGTCAAAGTTAGTACTCCCTCCATCTCAAAGGATATGGCGTAAATGTTTTAGCTCGATTATTAAGGACGGTTTCAGCGAGACAAATTTTTCATTATTTACCCCTAATAAATTCTGAGATACGTTTCTCTCCTGGATGGCATGCGTAGCTCATCTCGCCCACCGCACAACCACTCACATGGAAACAACAACTGCCCACTCTCCTAATTTTGCTCTTCTGCCAGCCATTCAATAATTACTCCTTCTCTTTTTTTGGGTCAATGTAAATGGCAAGAAGGGGTAGTTTTGGAAAGAGCTAGATAAACCAATACCCACGCCTTAATCTATGATAAAAGTTTGGAAAAAGATTTACGCCCTAAGCATTGAGACGGAGGGAGTAAGATTTGGTATGGGGTGTAAGTACATGGAGGGAGTAATATTTAAGTGTCCACATTGAAGATGGGCTTACTACTAGGAGGCGGACCATGTGAACGCGGGTGCACGTGGACACCAATATGATTTTTTTTAAATAATATGTTATTTCCAAGTTTTAGAAAAATTCGAAAAAATGCACGCATATATATCCTATGTTGACACTTATTTGTGCAGATTTTGACATAAGAAAGGACCATCAACCATGTGTGACCTATGCTTATATGCTTAAATGTGAACGTGGAATTTCCTATTTCCGTGAAGAGTACACAACCAACATTGCAGTGTCATTTGGACATTTTGTCATTTTCGTGTAGACCACATACAATAGTATTTTCCGTAAAAACTTGCACACAAAGGTATCATCATAATATGTACATTAAAAAATTATTTAATTGTTTTAGAATTTTTAAATAGCATATTTTCAATATTGGAGAAAGCAGATGCACCCGTACCCTAGTTCATCTTTATATTTCCCTTGCTACTGTACCTATAGGAGTACTCACAAAAGGCAGCCGGAGAACAGTGCATCAAACACAATTCGGGTTCGTGGATTCCACCGGTTCTTCATTGACCAGATCTGGCCATAATCCAGCGGGCAGTGAATCATAACACCAGTGCCGAGGATTTACCGAAGTGCCCTCAAGCCCTAGCTCAGGAGCTTCGGCCGTCTGGATTGCCAGGAATACCCTCGGGAAGCCTTTTGCCGCCGGACCTGCCGAAGTGGACGGATGAGCATGACCGGCGACGCTTGTCGTATGCTACCACAGTACACGTTCCGTTCGGCTCGCTCCAACCCATTCGATCACCCAGATCCTTTTGTTATTGACCAGGATCGCGAGAGCGTTGACTTCGCCCACTTGGCGTGGTGACGTGGCGCGGATGAGCTCGCTGGCACCAAAAGCGTGCGTGCGCGCGTTCCAGCAGATCGGACGGCGGAGAGACGTCCTTTGGCTGTGACCGTTGCGCGCGCGAGTCAGACCGCGGGACCCGCCGCGCAGAGGGAGGGGAAGCAAATTCCTCGGGAACCGGCACGCGGGAAGAGGAAGGCGGTGGGGCCCGCGGCGTTGTTTATTTCTGGGGCCGGATGGTGTCACGTGATGGGCCTGGAATCCTGGCCTGCTGTCCCTCTGACCGCCCAGCCAGCTGACTCTGACCAGGCCACCGCACCCGCTCTCGCTGACACGCGGGATCTTTAACCCGTCAGAAGCATATATATTTTTTTTCGTGCTAAAAAATAATAGGCGAGGAAAGCTGGAAGGCAAGCAAACGAAGGGAAAAAAAGTGCTCTAATGACGAGCGGGGTGATTGATTCCTCCCCGCCAAGCACGCCCAAAAAGACGAGGCCTTTTTTTAACTAGCCATCAATACGGCCACTAGTACCGCCCCGTCAAATTAAATACTCAGGAGTAAATACGTGGCGTAAACGAAGCATGCAATGCAAGCAATGGTGGCCTCTTTCGAATTTCGAATACCGCAGCGGACCCAAATAAATAGAGTAGTAGTACTACTGGAGTGGACTAGTCTCACTTGTCCTCTACTACTACTACTAGTATACCTTTTTCATTTTTTAAATCAAATCAAAATGAGAAAAAGAAAACGTAGCTATGACTACTTCTGTCACGAGCTCCAAGGAGAAAACAAAACATTATTTTTATTTTTTCAAGCCAAAAAGAGAGGAGAAAAAGCAGTGGTAGCTCCCCAACCGCGCCCTCCCGCCCGCCTTTATTACTACCCGAAATGCAGCGCCTGCATGTGAGCCGCGTACCCGTAACAAATCCCCTTTTTCTCTCTCCCTTCTTTATTACCTTTACTTTTTAGTAATTTCCATTCCCCGTAATTTCGCCTCGCAGCCTCCTTTTCTTTCCTTCCTACCTCTCCCCCTCCAGCTACCTAGTACCAGAGCCAGCCAGGGAGTGAGCTCCTTCCACTGAGCTGAACCCAGCTGCGAGAGTGGCGTTCGTTGCTGTCGAGAAGAAGAAGAAGCTGAGGTGTGTAGTCGCCGCCGCCGATCTAATCCATCCCGTTAGGTGCGTGCACGCGCGCGGCCCCTCCTAACCTCCACCTAAATCTCCCTCTCACTCCCTTTTGTTCTCTTCCTCTTTATCTGCTCCTGTTTTTTCTAAACCAAACATTGTTTTCTTGCTCGATCCCTCCCATGTTGTTGTTATCTTCTTCACCATCGTCTTTTTCGGCTTGGTCGTTCGCCTTGATTTGCAGTCTGCTTCCTTCCCAGCTGAGCTGAGGGAGAAAAGCAGCACCTCGGTCGGTCAAACTCGAATCGGGACTGACTGTCTGATTGCTTGTTTTTTTTCTTTGGCCTCAGACGAGAACCGCTCGCTCCGAAGTAGAGGCTCAAACCGCAGCAGCAGCCGGAAGAAGCGGACGCCGTTGCTGCCCGGACTAGATCTGGGCGAAATGGAGGCCAAGGACGTCGCGCCGCTCCCCGCCGCCACCGCCGCCGGCCCCGCGCCGCCCGTGCCGGCCCCGGTCTCGCAGGCTAAGCCGGCGCCGCAGCCGCCCGCCTCCATGCCGCCGCACGCGCACCCACAGCCTCCTCCAACCTCCATGCCGCCCCACGCGCATCCGCAGCCGCCGCCCACCTCCATGCCGCAGCACGTGCACTCTCACGCACCGCCGCCGCCGCACTCCCACTCCCAGCCGCCGCCGCCGCAACACGCGCACAAGCAGCCACCGCAGCCGCTCCCCTTCGCGCACCACCAGCCCCACCACCACCAGCAGCCGCAGCCGCAACACCATCAGCAGCAGCAGCCGGCGACTGGCGCGGGGACCCCGCCGGCGCCCATGCCGGGGAGCGGCATGCGGCTCTCCTTCGACCAGATGGTCGGCAAGCCGCCCGGGGATCCCCAACACCACCAGCAGCACCCGCATCAGCAGCATCAGCACCACGCGCCGGGCCCCATGCTCTACAACGCGCCGCAGCCCTACGCGACGATCCCGCCGCCGGGCGCCAATGCGCTCGGGATGGGCGAGCTCATGCGCAAGAAGCGGGGCCGCCCGCGCAAGTACGCGCCAGACGGGAGCATGGCCCTCGCGCTCGCGCCCCTCTCCTCAGCCTCCGGCGGCGCGCCCACGCCGCCGCCCGGCCAGCAGCAGCAGCAGCCGCCGCACGGATTCTCCATCAGCAGCCCGCCGTCAGATCCCAACGCCAAGCGCCGCGGCCGGCCCCCTGGCTCCGGCAAGAAGAAGCAGTTCGAAGCACTGGGTAATCAACGCGCCACCATTGTTTTATCCATATACGAACGCCATCGCTCCTTGCATCGTAAATCTGACTTCCTCTCCGTCGTTTCCTGCAGGGTCTTGGGGCATCTCCTTCACCCCGCACATCCTCTCCGTCAAGGCCGGCGAGGTAGCAACCGACACCCATCCCATGCATCTGGGAGAAATCCCACAAATCTTGCATCTGCTCTCCTTTTCCTTTGATTATTCCTTCCCCGTCCATGCATGCATCCGTCCGGTTCAGTGTGTTGCCAGCATCATGCTGCTCTACCGGCCTACCCAGTGCACCTACTTGCACTAATTGTAGTGGATCTATGTCTCATCTGAGCCTTTGACTAGAGAGTAGCTGGAGTTCCTTGCCCTAGGACAGGAACGTGGGGGGGAGGGAGGAGGATCTGCCGGTGCGGAGGCAGGCAGCCTGTGGTGGTGTGGTGGCCGGTAGATTCCCAGCAGGGCTGTCTGTTGACCGGCCCCACCGGTCAGTGTCAACCAGGAATTGAAAGAAACGATGGGAGATGAGCTTCTGGCCTTTTGGATACTACACGCACCAGCAAGTGGTGGCACCTGTGTCTCTTGCTGGTGGTGAGCCTGGACCATCAGTCATCAGAGAGGGTGACTAGCTGAAACGATCGGCCATATTGATAGAGCAAATTGACTGTACTTCCGGTTTCTCTGCACTGCTTATTGCTCCTAACTCTTTTAGCTTAAGGGAAACATTGCACTTTAGGTAAGGGTGATTTATTACGATGGTAGTAAAAGGTTAAAGCATAACTACTCTTGGTCGAGGGAAAACAATAGATGTTGATAGAGCAAATTGACTGTAGTTCATGTTCATTGCTGTGCTTATATTGTTTCTAGTTTCTTTAACTCAAGGGCAAGTTTGTGCTTTCACAACAAGTTGATTTTGAATGGTAGTAAAAATTTAAGGTACAACTATATTTGGTTGAATCGAATGCACTGAATGACACAATGTAGTGCTGTAGTCTGTTATATTTTACTGTGTTTTTAAATTGGAATTTTCAATTTGGTTACTCCTAGTGTAACTGGCACAAAGCATGCAAACTATCTGTTCTTTGTGGTAGTTCACCTGTATTAGGCGGTAGAAGTAAATACTGTAAGATGTGTTAAATGAGTACTTATGTTAGGTGTAGGATCCTTGTTCGAACAATGGTGAGCTTTGCATATTGCACTTAAGTTTTTGTGATACTACCTCCGTCCCAAGGAATAAGGTGCACGAGTATTTCAAGACGAACTTTGACCATAAAAATTGAGCAATACAATCTTGATTATATTATATGTAATTAGTATCGTTGGATTCGTATTGAAAAGCACTTTCTAATGATGCTAATTTCATACAAACAATCTTTATATATTTGAAGTAATTTTTGGTCAAACAAAAAGCACGTAAAACGAGGACGCCTTATTCCTTGAATCGGAGGTAGTATTTTTGTAGCAACTCATTGTACCTTAGATGTGCGTATTTGTGTTTTCTTTTTTATGAGCCACCTTCTGCAGTATTTGTGTTTTCTTTTTTATGAGCCACCTTCTGCATACCTTTTTCTCTAATGCAGCATGCAATTTACATCTGTGATCTAAATATATCCATACTTCATGTTTAACATAGCCAGCAACCTACTAGTTAGTCAGTCTCTGGAAATTCGTGTTCTATTGCTAAATGCCATATTTTTTCTATGACAGGATGTTGCTTCAAAAATAATGTCCTTCTCTCAGCAAGGACCTCGCACGGTTTGCATTCTTTCAGCAAATGGTGCAATAAGCAATGTGACACTTCGGCAGCCAGCTACATCTGGTGGACTAGTGACTTATGAGGTACATAATTGGAATGCTACTTGAGTCTATTATTCAAAGCTCGTGGCCATACAGCTTTCTGGCTATGTTGCTAGGTTAACTTTCTGATGTTTGATTCTGGTGCAGGGCCGCTTTGAGATCATTTCTCTTTCTGGTTCTTTCCTGCTTGCGGAGGATGGTGACACTCGTAGCAGGACTGGTGGATTGAGCGTTGCACTTGCAGGATCTGATGGCAGGGTGCTTGGTGGATGTGTAGCTGGGCAGCTAACGGCTGCTACACCTGTTCAGGTTCTGTTAGCTGTATTCTTCTGTTTTAGCTTTAGTCTGTTCAAATATTTCAAAACTCTGACTTGGAATATCTGCCATGTGTTCTTTGTCATCAGGTTGTTGTTGCTAGTTTCATTGCGGAAGGTAAGAAGTCAAAGCCGGCTGAGCCAAGGAAGGTTGAACCAATGTCTGCGCCTCCACAGATGGCCACCTATGTGCCAGCTCCAGTGGCCAGCCCTCCCTCTGAGGGCACATCCAGTGGATCTTCTGATGACTCTGGCAGCCCCATGAACCAGGGCGGGATGCCCTACAACCACTCTGGGCAGCCGCAGCAGCAGCCGCCGCACCCTCAGCAGCACATGCCCCCTGCGTATGCATCTGGCGGCTGGTCGCTCTCGCACCATCAGAACAACAACAGGCATGACGCTGACATGAAGATGATGTCGAATTAACACCGCATATTCTCAGCCTTTGAAGAGAGCCTTATTTGTTGGCTGGGCTGGAGAGGAGGAGCTGATAGTTTTCTGGCCGACCTGCTAGCTAGGAGATTTAGGTTCATCATGATCTCACCTGCTGTTTTTTCCTAAGATTAATCTAGCTGCTCTCTGTAATGCTGTGGCTCTTGTAAGCCGCAGTCACTAACGTGAGTTATTATCGTCGTCATGTACTGGTGCCTTCTGAGATCTTTACCGCTTAGGCTAGTCGTTTGATTGCTCTCTGCTGCGGATCATGAATTCTGTAGGATGTTTTTTAATTTCAATTCAAGAACTTTAGGATGTTTGCTTGCCATTGGGCATTGATTGTGTTGTCTGATGGGGCATTCCAGCCTCTTGGTTATATTTCTGAGATGAATGCTGCATTGCAGTGGTGCGAGATGCAATATTGTTGGCAAGTGCTGAGTGTCTTTGCTCCTGTGGCCTGTGCTGCTTGCTGCTTACTGCTCACACCTCTGCAAAAAAAGGGTTCTTGCTCAGTCGACTTGATCTTTGAACACTACCAAATATTTTAGGTGGTTTCATTAGTGATCAAGATGAAAATGAGAGGCCATGGATAGACCTGACAAACTTGTTCGTGTGCATGATCTCATTGGAGAGACATGTCCTGATATTATTTGTTTGTCAAAAACTAAAAAAATGTGGAGTTCTCCTCGTATCATATTGGACTCATGTGATAAATACAATTGGAATTGGCTTTCTGTTAATAATAATACAGCTGGGGGTATTATTGTTGCCCGTTTGATGTTTTAAGATGGGTCATTCATATCTATTGTGTCTCTGTCTTAATAAAAAAATAGGAAGGATGTAATAGTGTGGAGAATTATCTCAGTGTATGGTTCTGCATATGGGAAACATAGGTTAGATTTTATAAATAAACTGCATAATGTGTATGCTAATTGGATATGGCAAACATTAGTTGGAGGAGATTTTAATCTCATTAGAACACTGGAAATACAATTCAACATTGGGCTGATTATTTGATGATTGGATAAATAAATTTGGCCTCATGGAGATTAAAAATGCCACTAGGCAGTTCACTTTGGGGTAATAACAAAGAGAATATGATTATGGCTTTGCTTGATAGAGTCTTTGAGAGTATGTTTTCTTCTAGTAATGTTACTCCTAAACCAAGGGTGAGGAGTGACCAAAGTTTGAAATAGCCGGCTACTGAAAATAGCGGCAGAATTTTTGGCAGCTAGGAAAAGCTATAGCCCAGCTATAGCGGCTAAATCATCGATTTAGCGGTTTTGCTAATTCATGGGGAAAAATCAAAGTTCTTATATATCTATCAATAATTCACAAAGATTAGCACTGCCATTGCTGGCCAAGATTCACGTCATCTACCAGCAAATCGAGTAGCAACATATGGAGAACAATTCCATGCCTACAAATCTACCAGAACTGATTCCTCTTTCTCCCGTAAGGTACAAAGCAGCACCATTTGCCAGATACTAGAGAGTATGTCAGAAATCCTTGCTTGACATCGTTGCCAGTGGTAGGGAGCAACAAGAGACGGAATAGTGGAGAGGCGTCCCTGGTAGCAGCAGATCAAAGAGTGGAGGCGCGGCTGGGGGTAGCAGCAGTCAGGGGAGGAGGGGCTTGATCCGGGAGCTAGCGGCCAACGGGAGGGAGCAAGCGCGGCCGGCCGCAGGACAGGAGCTACCGAGGACAGGCCGCACGCGCCGCCATGGTCGCTGCTGTTCGAGGACGACGAGGAGAGAAGAGAATGGGGATATTTGGCTAAAGTTAGGCTTCGGAGAGTTCTATGTGGGTTTGGGCCGCGCAAAACGTCGTCGCCACAAAACGAAATTTTGGGACAATTATTTTGGGCCCTGCGCGGAGCCTTAGCGGCTATTTTTTTTCCTGTTTATAGTGCTAATAGCGGGGTTTTGAGGCTAATAGCGGATTATCTCGTCATAGCCTTTAAAGGGCATAGCTGTAGCGGCAGGTCCCTCCGGGCGGCTATAGCCGGCTATAGCCGAATATTTTAAACTTTGGGAGTGACCATACACCTTTGGTTGTCGACACCGGTGCCATTAGGCCACCAAAAGTTAAACAATTAGACTTGAAAAGTGGTGGCTCCAGGTGGAGGGTTTTGATCAAGTAGTGGCCAAGTTCTCGTTAGCTCCTTGTCCCCATGAAAAAGCCATTGAGAGATGTCAATTTAAAATTAGGAATACAAGAAAAAGCATGAAGGGTTGGAATGCTAATCTTCAGGCTAGTCAAAATAGAACTAAAAGAGAGTTGGTGGCGGAGTATGATTTATTGGACCTTCCTGCTGAATCTACTCCTTTATCTTCTAACTCTAAAAAAAGAATGAAAAACATTTCTTCTGATTTAACAAAAATTTGGAAGAATGAAGAGATTACGGTGAGACAAAGGTCGAGGGAAAGGAAAATTCTTGAAGGTGATCGTAACACCACTTTTTTCCATGTTGTATCGAATGAGAGGAGGAAGAAGGAAATCACTAGTTTGGAAGGCCCTGATGGGATGGTGAAAGATAACAAAGGTATGCTTGATATTGTCGTTGACTACTATAAATAACTATTTGGTTATGAAGATAGGCTAGACATTGATTTGGTAGATGACTTCTGGCATGAAGACGAAATGGTTACACCTGAGCATAATAATATGTTGAATGCAGATTTTACTGAGTAGGTTGTGAGGGATGCTGTCTTTGGCTCTTATGCTAAAGGAGGAGCCCCTGGCCCTGATGGCTTTCCCTTTTTATTTTATCCACACTTTTGGGATTTGATAAAAAATAATTTATTAGAAATGGTTAATGTCAGGAATAAAGGGGAGTTAGATTTATTTCGGTTGAACTTTTTGCTTTTGACTTTGATTCCAAAAGAGGCTGATGTTGTAACTATATAGAAGTTCAGGCCTATTGCATTGACTAACTGCAGTTTTAAAATCTTTTTGAAATTTGCAACCAATAGGTTAGGTGTGGTTAGTGAGGCTCTGATTTCTCCTAACCAGACAACTTTTATTAAAGGAAGGTATATACTAAAGAGTGTTGTATGCACACGTGAAATTATTCATGATGTAGCACATAGTGATCAATCTGGCTTTATTTTTAAACTTGATTATGAGAAAACATATGATAGAGTCAATAGAGAATTTTTGTTTGACATGTTAAGAAAAAGGGGCTTTAGGTCTAAGTGGCTTAACATTTTGAAAACTATTCTAGACAAAGAATCCATGGGGGTGAGATTAAATGATGAGAACAATGAGTTTTTCTTGACAGGGAGAGGGGTGAGACAGGGTGACCCTGCCTCCCCCATTCTTTTTAAATTTATGGCAGATGTCTTTACAAAATGCTCATGTGAGCTGGTGCAAACAACTAGATTACTGATTTAATGCAGGGATTAAATAACATTGGTGTTGTTAGCATGCAATATGCTGATGACACTTTGTTATTTTTTTTAAATGACCTAACTTGATGATGTAGGCTTAGCCTAGTTGTTGGGGTCACAGTGGTGCACCCTAACGACCAGAGTTCGATCCCTGTCAGAGACGAATTACTGGAATTGTCACGCCAAGTCCCGCTTCTACTATATAACTAGTGTTCTAGTTCCTCCTAGACACTGTTTCATTTTTTTAAAATGACCTAACTTTTTCAACCAACTTAAAGTGGATCCTATCTTGCTTTGAGCAAATGTATGGGATGAGGATTAATTTCCACAAATGTGACCTAATTCCCATTAGGGTTGATGAGCATGAGGCACAAGTGGTATCTCAGACTTTAAGTTGCCGCCAAGGATGTTTCCTTTGAAATATATGGTTGTTCCTCTACACCACAAGAAGTTGAAAAAAAGAATACTTACAATCTATAATTGATAAAACTTTAAAAATGTCTGCTGGTTGGAGAGGAAAACTCCTTAACCATGCTGCCAAGCTGGAGCTGGTCAGGAGTGTCCTTGCTAGTATCCCTCTGTATTTGTTGAGTGTTATAAAGTTCCCTAAATGGGCCATAGCCTTGATTAACTCACTGATGGCTGATGGCGTGTAACTCACACGTTCGTTGGGAACCCCAAGAGGAAGGTATGATGCGCACAGCAGCAAGTTTTCCCTCAGAAAGAAACCAAGGTTTAATCGAACCGGGAGGAGCCAAGAAGCACGTTGAAGGTTGATGGTGGCGAAATGTGATGCGCGCAACACCAGGGATTCCGGCGCCAACGTGGAACTGCACAACACAACCAAAGTACTTTGCCCCAACGAAACAGTGAGGTTGTCAATCTCACCTTGCTGTAAAAAGGATTAACCGTATTGTGTGGAAGATGATTGTTTGCGATGAAAACAGTAAAACATGTATTGGGTAGATTGTATGCGATGTAAAGAATAGGACCGGGGTCCACAGTTCACTAGAGGTGTCTCTCCCATAAGATAAAAGCATGTTGGGTGAACAAATTACAGTCGGGCAATTGACAAATAGAAAAGGGCATAACAATGCATATACATGGTATGATAAATATAGTGAGATTTAATCAGGGCATTACGACAAAGTACATAGACCGCCATCCACCGCATCTATGCCTAAAAAGTCCACCTTCAGGTTATCATCCGAACCCCTTTCGGTATTAAGTTGCAAGCAACAGGACAATTGCATTAAGTATGGTGCGTAATGTAATCAACAACTACATCCTTAGACATAGCATCAATGTTTTATCCCTAGTGGCAACAACACATCCACAACCTTAGAACTTTCTGTCACTGTCCTAGGTATCAATGGAGGCATGAACCCACTATCGAGCATAAATACTCCCTCTTGGAGTTAAGAGCAAAAACTTGGCCAGAGCCTCTACTAATAATGGAGAGCATGCAAGATCATAAACAACACATAAGTAATAGATTGATAATCACCATAACATAGTATTCTCTATCCATCGGATCCCGACAAACACAACATATAGTATTACGATAGATGATCTTGATCATGTTAGGCAGCTCACAAGATCCAACAATGAAGCACATGAGGAGAAGACGACCATCTAGCTACTGCTATGGACCCATAGTCCAGGGTGAACTACTCACTCATCACTCCGGAGGCGATCATGGCGATGAAGAGTCCTCCGGAGATGATTCCCCTCTCCGGGGGTGCCGGAGGCGATCTCCTGAATCCCCCGAGATGGGATTCGCGGTGGCGGCTCGGAAGGTTTTCCGTATCGTGGCTCTCGCGGGGTTTTCGCGACGGAGGCTTTAAGTAGGCGGAAGCAACGCGGGGGCCACACAAGGGCCCCACACGCCAGGCGCGGCCCAGGGCTGGGCCGCGCCGCCTGTTGTGGCGGCGCCTCGTGGCCCCACTTCCTTCCTCTTCACGCTTCGGAAGCTTTGCAAAAATAGGACCCTGGGCGTTGATTTCGTCCAATTCCGAGAATATTTCCTTACTAGGATTTCGTAACCAAAAACAGAGAAAACAACAAGCGGCTCTTCGGCATCTTGTTAATAGGTTAGTTCAAATGCGTAAATACGACATATAATGTGTATAAAACATGTAGATATCATCAATAATGTAGCATGGAACATAAGAAATTATCGATACGTTGGAGACGTATCGCATCCCCTTAGTTCGCTCGTCCCAGCAAAACGATAACAAGGATAATTTCGGAGTGACATGCCATCATAATCTTGATCATACTATTGTAAACATATGTAATGAATGCGCGATCAAAACAATGGTAATGACATGAGAAAACAAATGAATCATAAAGCAAAGACTTTTCATGAATAGTACTTCAAGACAAGCATCAATAAGTCTTGCATAAGAGTTAACTCATAAAGCAATAAATCAAAGTAAAGGTATTGAAGCAACACAAAGGAATATTAAGTTTCAGCGGTTGCTTTCAACTTATAACATGTATATCTCATGGATAGTGTCAATGTAAAGTAATATAACAAGTGCAATATGCAAGTATGTAGGAATCAATGCACAGTTCACACAAGTGTTTGCTTCTTGAGGTGGAGAGAGATAGGTAAACTGACTCAACAATAAAAGTAAAAGAAAAGTCCTTCAAAGAGGAAAGCATCGATTGCTATATTTGTGCTAGAGCTTTTATTTTGAAAACATGAAACAATTTTGTCAACGGTAGTAATAAAGCATATGAGTTATGTAAATTATATCTTACAAGTTGCAAGCCTCATGCATAGTATACTAATAGTGCCCGCAACTTGTCCTACTTAGCTTGGACTATCGGATCTTCGCAATACACATGTTTCAACCAAGTGTCACAAAGGGGTACCTCCATGCCGCCTGTACAAAGGTCTAAGGAGAAAGCTCGCATTTGGATTTCTCGCTTTTGATTATTCTCAACTTAGACATCCATACCGGGACAACATGGACAAAGATAATGGACTCCTCTTTAATGCATAAGCATGTAGCAACAATTATTATTCTCATATGAGATTGAGGATATATGTCCAAACCGAAACTTCCACCATGATTCATGGCTTTAGTTAGCGGCCCAATGTTCTTCTCTAACAATATGCATGCTCCAACCATTAAGGTGGTAGATCTCTCTTACTTCAGACAAGACGGACATGCATATAGCAACTCACATGATATTCAACAAAGAGTAGTTGATGGCGTCCCCAACATGGTTATCGCACAACAAGCAACTTAATAAGAGATGAAGTGCATAAGTACATATTCAATACCACAATAGCTTTTAAGGCTATTTTGTCCCATGAGCTATATATTGCAAAGGCGAATGATGGAATTTTAAAGGTAGCACTCAAGCAATTTACTTTGGAATGGCGGAGAAATACCATGTAGTAGGTAGGTATGGTGGACACAAATGGCATAGTGGTTGGCTCAAGGATTTTGGATGCATGAGAAGTATTCCCTCTCGATACAAGGTTTAGGCTAGCAAGGTTATTTGAAGCAAACTCAAGGATGAACCGGTGCAGCAAAACTCACATAAAAGACATATTGTAAACATTATAAGACTCTACACCGTCTTCCTTGTTGTTCAAAACTCAATACTAGAATTATCTAGACCTTAGAGAGACCAAATATGCAAATCAAATTTTAGCAAGCTCTATGTATTTCTTCATTAATGGGTGCAAAGTATATGATGCAAGAGCTTAAACATGAGCACAAAAATTGCCAAGTATCACATTATCCAAGACACTTTAGAATTACTACATGTAGCATTTCCCGATTCCAACCATATAACAATTTAACGAAGAAGTTTCAACCTTCGCCTTGAACATTATGAGTAAAGCCTAAGGACATATTTGTCCATATGCAACGGCGGAGCGTGTCTCTCTCCCACAAAGTGAATGCTAGGATCCATTTTATTCAAACAAAAACAAAAACAAAAACAAACCGACGCTCCAAGTAAAGAACACAAGATGTGGTGAATAAAAATATAGTTTCGGGGAGGAACCGATGATGTTGTCGATGAAGAGGGGATGCCTTGGGCATCCCCAAGCTTAGGCAGCGAGTCTTCTTAAAATATGCAGGGATGAACCACGGGGGCATCCCCAAGCTTAGAGCTTTCACTCCTCTTGATCATAGTATATCATACTCCTCTCTTGACCCTGAAAACTTCCTTCACACCAAACTTCAAGCAAACTCATTAGAGGGTTAGTGCACAATTAAAAATTCACATATTCAGAGGTGACACAATCATTATTAACACTCTGGACATTGCACAAAGCTACTGGACATTAATGGATCAAAGAAATTCATCCAACATAGGAAATACGGCAATGCGAAATAAAAGGCAGAATCTGTCAAAAACAGAACAGTCCGTAAAGACGAACCTGAAAGGGGCACTAGACTTGCTCAAATGGAAAAACTCAAAACTAATGAAAGTTACGTACATATCTGAGGATCACGCTCGTAATTTTGCAGATTTTTTCGAATTTTCTAAGAGACTTATGCCAGAATTCGTGACAGACAGCAATGCTGTTTCTGCGCAGCGATCCCAAATATAATGTTGGGGGGATGACCCCCGGTATGCCAAAGGCATGCCAAACCGGATGGTCTATTCATCAAGATACCGGTTTAATATTTATACCGGAACTCAAAGATAGGAATTTGGCTAAGTAAGCTAAGCCGGTATCCCCAGAGGGGTATACCGGAAGGAAGAAAGATACCGGAGCACCGGAAGGAAGAGCATGTCAGCTGGCTGGTCAAAGATTCCGTCGGGAGCTAAAAGACAAGGATGAGCAAAGCAAAGTAGCTTTAAACGAAGGCCTGAAGACAAAGAAGAGGATGACGGCCAAAGAAGCCGGAGGACGTCAGCCTCCCTGTTTAAAGACCCCGGTGTCATCTATGATTAAAGTAGCTTTAAAGTATCTTTGTAAAGTAGTTTGTCTAGTCAAAGATCCCATTAGGGTTTCTTGTCCTGTAAGCCACCCTCTCCCCTATATAAGGAGGGGGCAGCCTCTTTCATGCGCGGAGCAATAGGGAAGATAGAGACAGAACCTTGTAAGCTTGAACCTGTAACCTGTGGAGATCAAGGAAAATGGTGATCTAGAGCGAGTTCTTCCTTGTGTCTTTCTTCTTCAACCTCTGGCTTTGCCAAGTTCTTGAGGAAACCATCCGGAAGTTCGTCCCATCTAGTCACAAACCCTCCCCGAATCCTCTAGCGTCCATTCGGCCCCAAGATAAACCATCCTATGGCATCTGTTTATTCCCACGACGGAGTTCATATTCGGGCGGGCATCCTCGACATCAACGGCGAGCGCACGGTGTCCGCGCTCGTGCAACGCATCTACAACATGGACTTCATCAACGACAACGCGGGCTGCTTCACCAACGGCGGCAAGTTCCGCAGAGCCGCACCATCGAGTTCGGCGACATCCGCGTCTACGGCACCGTTCCGTTCCCCGTGCGCCGCCTCTCGCCGGTCTTTGGTGGCGCCGGATCCGCCAAGATGGCTGTGCTGGCGCCGCCGCCGGCAGCGTGGAGGTCATGATGGCAGGTGCGGTCAACACCGGCAAGGAAATGTGGAGGAAGGAGATGAACGTGCGGCATCGACCCGGCAAAACCGCGTGGGCGTGACGTCGGCGTGCAGGGCATCGTCGGCACCACGGCAACACCTCTTCAAGCGGCGATGCACCGCGGCCCATCGCATGAACATCGACCCGGCAAAGGCTGGGAGAGCTGGAGGCCACGCGCAGGCCCTGCTACCGGGTGCGCCGACATCATCGGAGGCGCGGCGAGCTGACCCTAACCCTACGTGAGGTACAACGCTGCCCATGGCTTTGCTTCTGTTAGTGCACATGCCGCTAGGATGGAAAACCGGCTTAAGGCTCGCAATCTAGATCGGGATTTGCGCAAAGAAGTTCTTGCCGGCAAAAGTGCATCTGATCCGTAAGCATCGTAGAAAAGCCTAAGTACAGTAGTCCGGATAAAACTATAAAAGCCGCTAAAGCTGGTAGAGCTATGTGAATCGCTTTCCGGAACGAGTTGGCAAAGCGGCAAGAGCGTGTGAAAGAGCTGCTGAAAACCATTGAGCAGCAAAATGCTGAGCAGCTAGCTAAGCTGGCGACAGGCCTCAAAATCGCGCGTTCAACAAAGAATGCGGAGCAAGTCAGGGAGCATCGTCCCCAATCCGGACAAAAGAAGGAAAGAAAGAATGCACGAGAGATTGTGTATCCGGTTTGCCGGAAAAAAAGCGGGCAACATGATGCGGTAGAAAAAGGCAAAGGGCGATCGGGGCTACGCCAGGAGGCTATGCCGAAACAATCATGCCCGAGTAGATACGAAACCGGGCAAAATTATCGAGCCGCAAGAGTGGCATATGTGGATGAAGAAATGCCACCACCAGGTACGCGAGCACCGCATGACCGGAAGGATATGACGAATCAGATTCCGAGGTGGAACAGACAGAGTCCAGGAACCCTTGAGGCGCACAGGGAAAGATGTTTGCCGACCGGGATGCGAGGCACGGTTGGACAAGTACATCTTTCCGCAATAGTCGAATGTGAGGGACCTCCTGGCCCAAGGTGTTTTGGCCCACGAATCATGAGAGAAGAAACCAGTGCGCAATTTCCAGTTGCCAGGACACAAGAACGTATGATGGTACGACCAAGCTGGAAGACTGGCAGATTATGTCACAATTGTTTACGTGGCTGGTGGTGATAAATGGCGTTGGGCGGTAAGAATCATACCGTCCTACCTCGTGGTCTGCAGGATTTGGCTTAACAATTTGCCGGGAGCATTAACGGATGGTTGGATTTTGAGGAAGCATTTGTGAACAACTTAGATTACAAAAGGCCAAACCCCCCAACAACTTGCGCTGTGCCAACGTGCGGGAGAAACTGAGATTATCTCACCCGGTAGAACTCAATGAGAAACACATGTGAAGGAGTGATTGAGGCACAAGCAATTGCTTGGTTCAGTCAAGGATCCGGAGGGATCACTTTGTGGCAAAAGGCTGCAGAGAAGCATGCCAACAACCTTGGCGGAAATGATACGTGTGGCGGATAGCTATGCATTGGGAGACCCAATGCAAGCAGTGCAAGCTGAGCCGGAGCAATCAAACCCGCCGCAGCAGCGACAAGAGCACACCGGGACAACCGGAACAACAAAAGAAGGGAAGATTTCCCGGATCGAAGATACGCACCACAGCAAGTTGCTGCCGTGCAAGAAAATTATGACGCCAGCGGCAGACCCAAAACCGGATCGCAGCCATGGGCGGGTCTAAGAAACATGGGTGAGAAGAAACCAGGGCCAGAAAAAGAATTGGCAAGAGCCCATGAAATACACCATGGAAGCTGCCATGGACCAGCCTTGCCGGTGGCACACGCCGAACCCGGACCACCCGTCAAACCATCGACGAAGGATTGTTCTTGGACCAAGTACTTGATGCAAAAGGTGCAGTGAAAGATGCGCAAGGACAAGGGTGTGCCACAATGTTGCCGCCGCCGCAAGATATGCTGCGCCAACAACAACTGCCACCACCACCACCACTCACCTGGAGCAAATGCTCTACCGGTACAACCTCAGCCAAACAGGCAGCAATACCAGCAAGTTAACCGGGTGGAGGAAAATCGTGACCAACCACCTCCACCGGCACCATTAGGCCGGAATGTTTACAAAGACCCACACTTGTGCATGGTTGTCTTTGTCACCGAGCCAACCGAGCAGAGCGTGCATCGCCGTTCCATGGAAGTGAACGCGGTGATGCCGGCGGTACCCAAGTACATGCTATGGTCAGATCAGGAAATAACCTGGTCGTTCAAGGATCACCCTAAAATCATGCCGAATCCGGGCGCATACTCTTCGTGGACCCCTCATGAAGGGGCCGGAAACTCGAGTAAAATTCAGCAAGGTGCTGATAGACAATGGCAGCCAAACATCATGTACAAGCACACCATGCGTACGCTGGGCATAACGGAGAATATGCTACAGCCAACTCACACAACTTTCCATGGGATTGTTCCCGGTTTGTCTTGCGCCCCGATAGGAAAAGTTCGGGTGGATGTGTCGTTTGGAGGACGTGACAACTGTCGTGTTGAGAATATTGAGTTTGAGGTGGTAGACTTAGATAGTCCTTACCATGCACTGCTGGGAAGACCGGCATTGGCGGCTTTCATGGCCTCAACCCATACGGCTTACCTCAAGATGAAGATGCCGGCACCTCGTGGACCCTTGACCGTGGTGGGAAACTATAAAGTCTCAATGGAAACCGCTTCCGCCGGATCAAACCTGGCAGAATCACTGGTGATAGCGGAAGAAAAGAAAAGAATGCAAACTGTTGTTGCGCTGGCTCAGTCCTCAAAGTTGAGCTTAGCGGCAATGAGTGGAAACTTGGCCTCACGCATTCAAGCCGACAAACGAGACAAAGGGCATTGTGCTGGATCCGGCTTACCCAGACGCACCGTTCGTCGGTGCGGCCTCGATCAAGCATGGAAAGCGCGCTCGTCAGCTTCCTCCGTGAGAATCGGAACATCTTTGCTGGTCTGCGATGACTTGGTAGGAGTTCCGAGGGGCTGAGCACTCTCTAAACGTCCGGAAAGATGCTAAGCCGGTGCGTCAACCTTTGCGCCGGTTCGCGGAAGATAGGAGGAAAATCATTGGAGAAGAAGTGACAAAGCTGTTAGTTGCCGGTTTCATCGTGGAGGTCACGCACACAGAGTGGCTGGCTAATCCGGTGATGGTCGAGAAGAAAAAAGATGAGAACTGGAGGCACAAGCTCCAAAGGTGTGGCGCATGTGCATCGACTACACCAACCTCAACAAAGCTTGCCAAGAGATCCTTTCCCTTTGCCCCGAATCGATCAAGTGATTGATTCTGCTCTGGGTGTGAGTTGTTGTCGTTCCTGGATGCGTATTCCGGCTTCCACCAAATCCCTCTGAAAAAGAAGATCAAATAAAAACTGCGTTCATTACCCCGCACGGGCTTGCTATGTTACAATGCCTTTTGGTTTGCGCAACGCTGGTGCAACGTACTAGCGCTGTATGCAAAAATGCTTGTTTGATCAAATCGGAAAGAATGTGCAAGTTTATGTGGATGATATTGTGATAAAAACTAAAGTAAAAGATACCTTAATCGATGACATCCGGCAAACATTTGATAACCTAAGACGGTTCCGGATGAAACTCAATCCGGCAAAATGCACCTTCGGTGTCCGCAAGCTGCTTGGTTTCCTTGTGTCGAGCCGGGGCATTGAGGTCAATCCGGTAAAGATCCGAGCAATAGAAAGAATGACTATCCCACGGGAACTGAAAGATGTGCAAAAGTTTACCGGAAGCTTGGCATCGCTAAGCTGGTTCATAAGCAGCCTAGGAGAAAAGGCCTTGCCACTCTATGCTTTGATGAAAAAATCGGATACTTTCGTCTGGACCACACAGGCAGACGCAGCATTCAAAGAATTAAAGAACATGCTCGTAACGGCCCCAATCTTGGACTCGCCCTTGGAAAGAGAACCTATGTTGCTTTATATAGCGGCAACAAACGGGTGGTTAGTGTTGTGGTTGTGGTGGAAAAAGAAGAGGAAGGAAAAACCGTCCAGAGGCCGGTATACTACTGAGCGAAGTGCTCTCCTCTTCAAAGCAGAACTACCCACACTTCCAAAAAATGACTTATGGCGTGTTCATGGCCGCCACGAAGCTCAAGCATTACTTTGAGGAGCACCCCATGAAGGTGGTGAGTGAGGCACCCATCTCCGATATCATGGGTAACAAGGATGCCAGCGGCCATTGCAAAATGGGCAATTCGGCTATCAGTATGTACCGGTGTATGAAGAAGAGATGCCATAAAGTCGCAAGCTTTAGCTGATTTCTTGGTCGATTGGGCGGAGATACAATACAAGCCGCGAGCACAAAATAGAATATTGGAAGATGCTTTGACGGATCCAAACTCAAAGAAGGTCCGGGTGCCGGTGTGGTACTCACCTCACCTAAGGAGATCACCTCCGGTATGTTTTACAAGTGCACTTCAGGGCATCAAACAATGTCGCTGAGTATGAAGCTCTGATACACGGGCTTAAGGTCGCAAAAGAAATCGGAGCGCTCCGGATCATTTGCTACGGCGATTCAGATCTTGTGGTGCAAGTGTTCCGGAGATTGGGATGCAAAAGATGCCAACATGGCTTCATACCGGTTTCATGTGCAAAAGATTGCCGGCTTCTTCGAGGGATGTGAGTTTCACCATGTACACGGGCTGAAAATGAAGCGCGGATGCTCTATCCAAGTTGGGCTCATCTAGGCAAGAAATCCCACCGGAATAGCCTTGGCACATCTAAGAGTTCCATCAATCAAGCCAAGCCCGGAGTCGGAATCGTACCAGAGTCGCATGTGGTGCCAATGGAGATTGACGAAGGAAACCCGGGGACTGCTCCGGCCAACTCGGGTACCGGTAAACTCGGGGGCTGCGACGCCCATGGGAGGAGGCAATGCTCGTGGACAGCATGGACATAGACATGCCGGTGTTCGTGGTTAGAGAAGCGCCATCTTGGGTTAAACCTATTAAGGAATTCCTGGTCAACGGCACCTTGCCGGTTGACGAAAATGAGTCCAGAAGGATACAGAGGAGGTCCAAAGCTTACACTATCATCAACGGTGAGGCATACAAAAGAAGTGTTACCGGTGTCCTACAAAGATGTGTGGAGCCGGAAGAAGGAAGAGAAATGCTTGAGGAAATTCATCGAGGAGAATGCGGGCACCACGCTTCGTCAAGGGCGCTGGTGGCAAAAGTGTTCCGGCATGGATTCTATTGGCCAACGGCTTTGGAAAATGCGGAGGATATGGTAAGAAAATGCAATGGGTGCCAGGTACGCCAAGCAAAATCATACGGCATCCGGTTTTAAAACCATACCGCTAACTTGGCCATTATTGTCTGGTGCCTAGACATGGTTGGACCATTTAAAACCGCGGGAAACATGACCCACATCTTGGTAATGGTGGATAAGTTCACCAAGTGGCTGGAAGTGAAGCCTATCGCAAAATGTGATGGCCATACGGCGGTAAAGTTCCTAAAAGATGTAATTCTGCGGTATGGATACCCACAGTATCATAACTGACAATGGCTCAAACTTTGCTCAAGGAGAGTTCAAACGATTTTGTGAAGACAAGAACATCCGGTTGGATTTGTGCTCGATGGCGCACCCACAAGGCAATGGCCAAGTTGAAAGAGCGAATGCTTTGGTACTTTCCGGTATCAAACCAAGACTCATTGATGCAATGGAAAAATCGCCGGGATGTTGGATCGATGAGCTACCATCGGTGCTGTGGAGTCTAAGAACAACTCCGAACCGGTCTACCGGATACACGCCATTTCATGGTTTATGGGGCGCGGTCACAACCGACATTCATTCCCCCCATGCAGCTCTATATACGAAGAAGAGGTAAAGGAGGCCCGGGAAAATGATGTGGACTTGCTAGAAGAAGCAAGAGAACTAGCTCTGGCAAGAACAGCCATTTATTAGCAAAACCTCAGACGCTATCATAGCCGGAAGGTTAATCCAAGAGTGTTCCGAGAAGGGGACCTGGTGCTACGCCTAGTGCGGTACTGAAGGCCGGCACAAACTTTCCTCCATGGGAAGGACCTTTCATTGTGAGCAAGGCTCTCCACAATGATGCCTATTACCTAATTGATGCACGGGAATGGAAGAAAGGAAAGGCGGACAAGTCAGGAGAGGAGACCAAACGTCCATGGAATGTAGCTTTGTTGCGTCCTTTCTACTCTTGAAGTGGTGTTGTAAGAGTTCCTTTTTGTACCTTAATTGCTATGAATAAAAAGATGTCGGAACCTCGAATGAATCTCGGGGACTACCCTTACTAAGTTGCATGAAACATGTTTATTTTTTCTGTTACCGGTTGCTTATTGAATGTTTTTTCTTTCCGGTTTAGTAATGTGCTAGACCATACCGGAGTCTTCGACTCTGCTGTTGTCCATAACTTGGCTTCATGGCAAGCAAGATAAACCGGTAGGGGATAAGCACATGAACTGCGGAAAGAGCAGGAAAGAATAATCGGAAAAGTTTGACTAACCCGGTTATACCGGGTTTTGCAAAAATTTCGAGTTATTTCTAAGTTCAAGAAAATGCTTGCATGGTAAAAGAACTTTGTGCTCATACGCCAAAAATGCCCAGAGAAGGTAGGCAGAGCCAAGGCAAAAGAGCCAAGTATGCATCAATTGGATGCGGAAACAATTTCGGAATCATTGCAAGTGCAAGAAAAATCAACTCAACAAGCGAATATCTTAAAACAAACATAACTTAATAAATTGCCGGTACAGCTTACCGGCATAAAATGTTGCAGCACAAACCAAAAGGTTGAGTTTCATCTTACATCATAAACCCCGGCATACCGGGGTAGAATTTAACAAGTTTTGTTACAAAGTAACCAGGAACAGGTGATATCTTGTGCAACGCCAAGTTAGGCAGCAGGGGCTTCCGGGGAGCAGCGCCGGCATCAGGAGTTGGCGGTGGCACATCCTCGCCTTCATCTTCCTCCTCCTCGCTCAGATAATCTTTGACATCTTCGAGAGGGGGATGAAGGTGCGCATTTCAGCGTACTCCGCGATGTACGCGCGGGTCCGCTTAGCGGTAAGAACCGGGTCCACATCGGTGGGAGCACCTTCACGCACGACGAAAGCATCCAGATCCAGCTCCGGATACAAGGAGCAGGCAATGCGGGCCTGTCCGCTCCGGCGTGGGCGACGAGCTTGCCCTCCGGATCGGCGGCACCTTTCAGCGGTCGCGATAAGGGAGAAGGTGTCGGGCACTCGCCGGGCCGGAGGGTCTTGAAGAGCTGGGAGGCCACCTCGGGGATGTCGGAAAGATTCTGGTCCACCGAGCGCATGTGCGAGACCCGGGCGTTCAAAGCAACCAAGTGATCATAGGGATTCAAGGTGCCCAAGTTGTTGCCGGCTCTTTGCGCCGGTGTTCGCAACCTTCTTTATGGCATGAGCCTGGGAGTCCGGAAAGAGCCCTACGAGACAAACGAAAGCTAAGTATATGATACCGGAATGAATAAGCTTGTAACGAAAAGAGAAAAGGAGAAACATACGAAGGGCAAGCGCGTCGATCCGCGTGACCGGAAGGTCGTACTCCTTCTGTTCGCTTTCAACCGCGCAACCTCGCCCTCGGCTGCTGGGCCTTCTTGGCCTCCTCCGCGGCAGCCTTGTGCGCTTTGCGGCTTTGCCCTGGCTGCTTTTAGCGCCTTGGCGCCCTCTTCCACTCTGCTCCAACACCACATTGGCATCCTCCAGCGCCTCGTTAAGCCTGGCCTCAGCTTCGGCGGCCTTCAGCTCCTCAGCGTGCCGGACTCCGGCCTGGATAGCCTGATCCTTGAGCTCTCTGGAGATCTCTTCTGGGCCTCCAGGGCCTTCTGGTGATCCCGGATAAGCGGCTTCTTTTCAGCTAAAGCCGAAAAAGAAGATGTTAGCAAAAACACAAAGACAGATGAAACACAGAGAAGCAAGTTAACCGGAAAGATAGAAGTTGTACCTTGGAGTGTGGCAATCTGGGCTTTGAGGGCCTCAATGGAGGCTTCCGGAATAGCTGTTGCATGGAAAAACTTGTAAGTAACAAAGAAAAGAAAACTTTCCGGTAAAAGATGCCGGAGGCATGAAAGATTACCTTGGCACTTGCTGTGCGCCTCAGCAAGGCTCCGGTGCTCCCATAGAAGCTCCTCAAAGAGGGCCTTCCGGGCGTCGGCCGTGCTCTGTTTAAAGAAATGATGTTAGTGAAGAACGAAGGATTTTAACCCGAAACTCGGGGACTGGTTATGCCGGTTTCATGCGTTTCTAGTAAGTTTTGCGCTAAGAGCGAGCTCTCAACCCAAAACTCGGGGACTGGGAGTTTGCGGCGTCTTTTAAAAGAGAGTTTTGCGCTAAGAGCAAGCTCTCAACCCAAAACTCGGGACTGGGAGTTTGCGGCGTCTTTTAAAAGAGAGTTTTGCGCTAAGAGCAAGCTCTCAACCCAAAACTCGGGGACTGGGATTTTGCGGTTTACTATGAGAAAGATGCCGGTTTCGGAAATTCTTTAAAAGAAAGTTTTGCGCTAAGAGTTGCACTCTAAACCAAAAACTCGGGGACTGGGAGGATAGACAGGATCCGGAAAGAAGAAAACCGGCATCAAGAAAATTTACAAGAGAGTTGATAGAACTTACCACCACGTTGGCGGTGGCGTCGTACCACGCGCTGTCGAACTCTTCACGGCACGCTTAAGGCGCGTGAAGTGTTCTTCGTAGACCGAGGGCCGGCTGGATCGGCGGCGGGAGGCGATCCTTCCCCAAACCGCGAGTGCTGCGGAGATGTCCGCATCATTCCAGCGCTGGGCGTAAGGGAGGAGAGGCCCCAAGTCTTGGCCCCAGCGCTTCAGCTCAACGATCCGGCCCAAGAGGCGGAAGGTTTGTCTTGGACCACCACGGCGGCAGGCCCGATGTGCAGCACTAAGGCTGCGAGCCGCTTGAGGCACTGCCATCCGTGGCCTTTCCGCGGGACGCCCCGAGATAGTCGGTGATCTTGAGGACGCGCGGCGGCTTGGGCGCGGTCGCCGGCTCCTTGGGTCGGTGGAGGCGTTGGCGTGGGCCGGTTACCTCAGGAGCGGAGGTTTCCGGCGGCGGCGTCGGTGCTGAGGTTCGGCGCGGAAGCTTCCGGCGCGGTCTTGGAGGAGGTTTTCTTCCTTTTCTTCTTCTCGGGGACGGGAGGAACAGAAGGTTCCGCCCGCCCGGTTCTTCCGGCGCCCATGTTGGGCGCCGGTGTCTTGGGTCTCGGAGGGAGGCAAAGCCCTCTCCGGGCTAGGGGCCAGGGCCGCCCGAACTGTGCCCCCGAGAGGGAGCGGAGGGTGTTGGCACAGATGGTGCCGGGCTGGAATGAGGAGGAGGAGTCGAGGTCTGGCCGAGCCGGAGCCCTCGGCCTGGGGCCAAGCTTGAGCGCGGGGCTGAAAGAGAGAAAAGAAGAAGTTTGGAAAAAAGCAACCGGAAAAGAACTCGGTGAAAACAAAACAAGCGAGAAAGAAGCCTTACCGTAGCCGTCGCATCTGTTTTCCCTTGTGGCGCCTCATGGCAACGACCTTACCCGCGACGGGTTCGGTCCGGAAGCGCTTGGCAGGAGGAGGTTGGCTTGAGCCGGCATCGCCGGGGTCTTGTTCTTCGGCCCTGGGCCATGAGTTTGTCCACAAACTCTTGGCCTGCCTCGGCCTGCGCGGCGCCACATGCTCATGGACCTGTGGGTTGACGTTGGTGAGGGCACATCTACAGAAGAGCAATAGCAAAGGAATATGAGAAGTATAAAAGAAAAGCTACCTCAAGGATGGTCAATTCATCGACGAACCGGCAGGTTCCGGCGGAGCCTTGCCAAGGCGCGCGGGAGTCCGGCCCATCTTCAAGTCACGCCAGAAAATGACGGGGTCGGGGTCAAACTTGTCGAGACCGCGCTTCGCAACGGCCTCGCTTGTCGGATTCGATGCCGAAACGGTCCTTGGCCTGAAGAAACAACAAAAAGAAAGAAGAGGTTAGCCGCAATAAAAGCTTCGGAGAACCGACCCGAGTTGTGTAATTTCTTACTTCTTGGGTCGGAGGGTTAGTAGAGCTAAGAGGCGGAGGCCCCATTCCCAATCTTCCGGCATGGAGGTGGCGATCTGCCTGGCCTTAAGAACGACATCCTTCTTCTGAGAGGAGGCCGGTGATCTTGGTAGGATCGCGGGGCCATACATCTCGCACATCTTGTGGGCGCGGCGCAGAAGCACCCGGTGCGAGATGAAGGTGCGGATGATGTCGTCAGAGCAGAGGTTGGTGTCCTTCATCCGCTATTTCATGAAGCGTATGATCCGGTTTGTCTCGTTGTGAGACTCCTTTGGATTGTAGCTCCAGTTAGTCTTGGTGGGCGGCGGATCAGGAGGCAGATCAATGAGATCTGCGGCGCCGTTATTCCTAACATAGAAGAAGGTCCCTTGCCATAACCGGCATGACTCAAGACCGGAAAACTTGAAGAAGGGCTCGCTTGACGAGAGCCAATGATGCAAGACCCGCATTGAACGGGGAGTTGGGTTTCGGAATGTCTAAGCCCTGAACGGAATTAATCCGAAGGGCGAAGAATCGAGCAAACGTCTCGCGAGTGGGACGAATGCCGATGTATGCCTCCATGAAGGTGACATAGGGAAAGGTAGAAGATGGCGTTGCCGGGAAGATGGTGAGGTTGGAGTTTGTAGAAATCGAGAAAATCCCGGAAAAAGAAGAGACGGAGGAGGAAGCCGCGCTCGAGTGGCGAGAAAGACAACGCGTTCACCGGGTTCGAGCACCGGTTCAATCTCGTCGCGGGAATCGGCGGGATACTCCTTCCGGAATCCTCCGGGACGGTATAACCGAGTCAATCTCATACTCACTCACGCTGGAGCCCATCCAGGCTCGGGTGATCTCGGAAGAATCAGCGCCGGAAGCTTGGCTAGAGCTACCGGCATCTTGTTCTTGGCCGCTATCAGTTTCCATGCGCTGATCTGCGCTGACCCCGTCGATGCGGGATCTTCCGGGTTTGGAGGAAGAAGTGGAAAGGTATTGTTCGGAAGACATTCAGATTCGAGAGCTTCCGGTATCTACTCGGAAAAACAAATTCCCCAAGAACTACCCCCGCGAGAAGATCTACGAAGGAGAGAAAAAGCAAAGAAAAGGAAAGGATAAATACGCTTTCAACTCAAAATCTGAACTGCAAGCAAAAGAGGAGAAAACACGAGTAAGGCATAACCTGGGGCGGCAGAGTCGCAAAGGGAGAGGATCGCCGGCGTTTGGGTGAGCTCGCTGTAGGCAAGGAGTTCCGGCGACGGCGAGGCGGAGAAGGGCTTGAAGGAGCACCAATGTCGCAGTCGAGAGAAGCCGCCGCAGGAGTTCTCTTCCGCGGTGAAGTCCGGCGGCGTCCGGCCGGGCGAAGATTTGCTCGGCTTGGAACTTAAGCAAGCAAATGGAGCGGCGGAGGCGTACGAACGAGGAGCAGCAGTGCGCAAGGAACGGGAGAATGCGAAGAAGAAGAAGGAGAAGGGGCGGTTTGCCCTTATAAAGAAAAAGAGGTGGGCTGAAAAACCGCCGAACCGTAGCGGTTCCCCGTGGGCCGCGACGGTTCGCCCGCGTATCGCCACGTGGCGCGATGATACACGCGGAAGAGAAGGGCCACAGGGAGGCACACACGGATCCGGAGAAGTGGTTGGGATCCGCTGTGGATCAATTAATGCGCGCGCAAGCCGAACGGGTGACTACCGACACGGCGCGTCGATCCACGATGCGCATGTCAGCGACGGCGCGGGACCGATATATTCTCGACCGAGGAAGTGTTAAATGAACAAGATGCCGGAAGATAAGCAGAGAATGCCTTGCAAGAAAAGGGCATAAGTCCGGGCAAGGATGCCGGAGCAGAGTCCGGATAAATAAACCGGTATACAAGAACATGGGAACCTGGCAGTCTGGACGGCCACTATACCAGCTTAGGGACTAATGTGGGGGGATGACCCCCGGTATGCCAAAGGCATGCCAAACCGGATGGTCTATTCATCAAGATACCGGTTTAATATTTATCGGAACTCAAAGATAGGAATTTGGCTAAGTAAGCTAAGCGGTATCCCCAAGAGGGTATACGGAGCAGGAAGGAAAGATACCGGAGCACCGGAAGGAAGAGCATGTCGGCTGGCTGGTCAAAGATTCCGTCAGGAGCTAAAAGACAAGGATGAGCAAAGCAAAGTAGCTTTAAACGAAGGCCTAAAGACAAAGAAGAGGATGACGGCCAAAGAAGCCGGAGGACGTCAGCCTCCCTGTTTAAAGAAGACCCCGGTGTCATCTATGATTAAAGTAGCTTTATAAAGTATCTTTGTAAAGTAGTTTGTCTAGTCAAAGATCCCATTAGGGTTTCTTGTCGTAAGCCACCCTCTCCCCTATATAAGGAGGGGCAGCCTCTTCTCGCGGAGCAATAGGGAAGATAGAGAGAGAACCTTGTAAGCTTGAACCTGTAACTTGTGGAGATCAATGAAAATGGTGATCTAGACGAGTTCTTCCTTGTGTCTTTCTTCTTCAACCTCTGGCTTTTGCCAAGTTCTTGAGGAAACCATCGGAAGTTCGTCCCATCTAGTCACAAACCCTCCCCGAATCCTCTAGCGTCCATTCGGCCCCAAGATAAGCCATCCTATGGCATCTGTTTGTTCCCCACGACGACATATAACATCAACTTTAACATAGAAACTTTACTTGGCACAAAAACATGATAAGGAGAGGTTGCTAGTAGTAAACAACTTCCAAGACTCAATAATACAGTAAATAAAATAAAACATGGGTTATCTCCCAAGAAGTTCTTTCTTTATAGCCATTAAGATGGGCTCAGTAATAAGAGTTGATGCAAAAGAGAGCATCAAGAAGCAAATTCAAAACACATTTTAGCCTAACCCACTTCCTATGAAAAGGAATCTTGTACACAAATAGATTCATGAAGAACAAAGTGGCAAGCATAGAAAAGCAACACAAGTTCAATTTCAAGATTCTCAACATAAAGAGGAAACTTAATTTTATTAAGATGCATATAACCATGTTTCCCTCTCTCATAATAACTTTCAGTAGCATCATGAACAAACTCAACAATATAACTATCACATAAAACATTCTTGTCATGAGCTACATGCACAAAATTATTACTCTCCACATAAGCATAATCAATTTTATTAGTCGTAGTGGGAGCAAATTCAATAAAATAGCTATCATTATTATTCTCATCACCATAATCATCATACATAGGAGGCATATTGTAATCATAATTAATTTTCTCCTCAATAGTAGGTGGACTGAAAATATCATATTCATCATTGCAAGCATCATATATAGGAGGTAAAGTATCATCAAAGTAAATTTTCTCCTCCATGCTTGGGGGACTAAAAATATCACAACCAGCTTCCCCAAGCTTAAATTCTTCCATAGCTTTAGCAATAATGGTGTTCAAAGAGTTCATGCTAATAACCTTGCTACAACTATTTTGCAAACAAAGTTCCATGGGTTTTTTAATTTTCGTCAAACACATCATGTCCTAATTCAAGATAAATTTCATAAAGATCTCTAATTTTGTTGTTGTTTTCCATTATGCCTAACTAGTGAAAATAAAAACAAGTACGGGACTAGACATGATAACAAAATAAATTAAATGCAAGTAACTAATTTTTTGTGTTTTTGATATAGAGAACAAGACAGTAAATAAAGTAAAACTAGCAACTAATTTTTGTGTGTTTTGTTTAGGTGCAGCAAACAAAGTAGTGAATAAAATAAAGCAAGACAAAAACAAAGTAAAGAGATTGGGAAGTGGAGACTCCCTTGCGGCGTGTCTTGATCTCCCGCAACGGCGCCAAAAAGATGTGGCGTGTAGTTAGCGTGGGAGTTAGAAATCTCTGTGGTGTAGCTTTTCTTCAGTTCCCGGCGCCAAAAAGAGCTTGATGGCGTGTAACTCACACGTTCGTTGGGAACCCCAAGAGGAAGGTATGATGCGCACAGCAAGTTTTCCCTCGAAAGAAACCAAGGTTTAATCGAACCGGGAGCCAAGAAGCATGTTGAAGGTTGATGGTGGCGAAATGTGATGCGGCGCAACACCAGGGATTCCACGCCAACGTGGAACCTGCACAACACACCAAAGTACTTTGCCCCAACGAAACAGTGAGGTTGTCAATCTCACCGCTTGTAACAAAGGATTAACCGTATTGTGTGGAAGATGATTGTTTGCGATGAAAACAGTAAAACAAGTATTGGTAGATTGTATGCGAATAGGACCGGGGTCCACAGTCACTAGAGGTGTCTCTCCCATAAGATAAAAGCATGTTGGGTGAACAAATTACAGTCGGGCAATTGACAAATAGAAAAGGGCATAACAATGCATATACATGGTATGATAAATATAGTGAGATTTAATCAGGGCATTACGACAAAGTACATATACCGCCATCCAACTGCATTTATGCCTAAAAAGTCCACCTTCAGTTATCATCCGAACCCCTTTCAGTATTAAGTTGCAAGCAACAGACAATTGCATTAAGTATGGTGCGTAATATAATCAACAACTACATCCTTAGACATAGCATCAATGTTTTATCCCTAGTGGCAACATCACATCCACAACCTTAGAACTTGTCACTGTCCCAGTATCAATGGAGGCATGAACCCACTATCGAGCATAAATACTCCCTCTTGGAGTTAAGAGCAAAAACTTGCTGAGCCTCTACTAATAACGGAGAGCATGCAAGATCATAAACAACACATAAGTAATAGATTGATAATCACCATAACATAGTATTCTCTATCCATCGGATCCCGACAAACACAACATATAGTATTACAGATAGATGATCTTGATCATGTTAGGCAGCTCACAAGATCCAACAATGAAGCACATGAGGAGAAGACGACCATCTAGCTACGCTATGGACCCATAGTCCAGGGGTGAACTACTCACTCATCACTCCGAGGCGATCATGGCGATGAAGAGTCCTCCGGGAGATGATTCCCCTCTCCGGCAGGGTGCCGGAGGCGATCTCTGAATCCCCCGAGATGGGATTCGCGGCGGCGGCGTCTCGGAAGGTTTTCCGTATCGTGGCTCTCGGTGCGGGGTTTGACGGAGGCTTTAAGTAGGCGGAAGGGCAACGCGAGGGGCCACACGAGGGCCCCACACGCAGGGCCGCGCGGCCAAGGGCTGGCCGCGCCGCCTGTTGTGGCGGCGCCTCGTGGCCCACTTCCTTCCTCTTCACGCTTCGGAAGCTTCGTGCAAAAATAGGACCCGGGCGTTGATTTCGTCCAATTCGAGAATATTTCCTTACTAGGATTTCTGAAACCAAACAGAAAACAGCAACTGGCTCTTCGGCATCTTGTTAATAGGTTAGTTCCAGAAAATGCGTAAATACGACATATAATGTGTATAAAACATGTTGATATCATCAATAATGTAGCATGGAACATAAGAAATTATCGATACGTTGGAGACGTATCAATGGCTCATTGTCTGGGGGATATATGAGGGACATTATAAGTATCATTTAGCCAACTGGGGTTTGGTATCACAGAAAAAAGGAGTTTGAGGGACTAGGCATTCCAAGCTTAGCTGAGATGAATATGTACCTCCTTTCTTCCCGGATAAAAATACTAATTAGATGATAACAGGCTTTGGAAACAAGTGATAGACTATAAGTATAATGTCAATAATCCAAACATTTTCTCATGTTCCTCTGTGGTTGTTTCAGCATTTTGGAAAGGATTTATATGGGCAGCGAAAGCTGCTAAGCTTGGTTATCAATGGAAAGTGGGGAATGGAAAGAAGATCAAGTTCTGGGAGGATCATTGGTTTGGCTCTTCCAGTCTTGCAATCCAATACCGGGAAATTTACTTCCTAGTAAATGAACAAAATGGCACTATTGCTGAGCTATGGGATGGGACACAACTTAAAGTAACTTTTAGAAGATGTTTTGATCACAAGCAGATGCTTTTGTGGTATGAGATTTTATAGATTGCCTAGACCCTTCATATTACAGAAGAGGATGATAATCTTTTATGGAAACTTGAATCAAATGACATATATAGTATGAAATCCCTATATGCAGTGGTCAATTTTAGGGGGATTTTACCTGTATATATACAAAATGTGTGAAAAATTAAAACACCACCAAATATTCATTTCTTCCTATGGCTGCTGTGTCATAGTAGGATTCTCACTAGAGGTAATCTAGTTAAGAGAGAAAATGTGGATGACCTGACCTGTGTTTTTTTGCAATGAACCTGAGACCAGTACACTTTTTTTTTGAGTGTGTGGTTGCTAGAGCTATTTGGCAGGAGATTTTGCACTTGACTAGGTTGGTGTCTTCCCAGGTTTCACTATAATCCTTAGCTACATTTTTGGAGCAGAATAAAACTCATAAAGTGCTTAATATGATTAATGTTGCAATATTATGGGTTATCTGGATCACTAGGAATGACTTGTGCTTCAATCATACCCCATGAATTGGTTTACAGGTCATTTTGGCGCAAGGCAGCTTACCTGCTTGCTCAATGAAACATTCTGCTTAGGGGGCAGAAAAAAATATGAAGATGAAGGTGAGTTCCTTGGAGGCGTTAGCTCATGCTCCACCATCACTGTTGTGACCGGATCATGACTGATCCCAGTGAAGAAGATAATGACATCTACTGAAGTAGAGTTGATGAACGAAAGCTGTTTTGGGGGACGTGGATATCAAGATTACATCTACTGATATATCGAGGACTCTGGCGGCCAATGCCTTGATGCTAGTGGGTGACAAAGAGTACTTTTTTTTGACCGTGAAACCGTAGGGAAAAACCCCTACGGTGTAATTTTCTTTTTTTATAAACAATATATACAAAAGATGTATGGAAGAGTACTTCAATACAAGATGTAGGGTTCCCTGTCACCCACAATAGCTTTATGTTGTAGTTGCTTTATAGTCAAGTGCTGGGCGTGTGTGCCTTCCCTCGGAGCTACATTATGAGTTCCCCCTAGGTGTGGGTGTGTGTCCGTAAAACCTGAATGTTGTGATATGGTTTCATGCAATGGAGCCGGGGCGAGGCCCATTTCATCTAAAAAAATCTTTTAGGTGGTTTCTTTTCTTGAAACCAAGTTTACTACTCTTTAGAGAAACCCATATTAGGTGTGGTGGTTTTAGTCTAAATTTGATTTAATTTGAACTAAAACCTTCACAATTATTATAGATCAGAGTAAGACCATGTATTATCAAGAAAATCCGCCACCTCGAAGTGAAGTAGCTAATGGCTCTCTCCCACCTCTCCCCCACCTCTACCTTCGCTCCCTCCCACCTCTCCCCCATCACCGTGCTTGGCTATGGCTTCTAGGGTTTCTTCTCCATGGACGACATCCTACACTGGGACTTCTCCCCCGGCCCGGCGGTCGAGGATCAGGTGCGTCGACGTTTTGGTACTTCTGTGCACTTTTCTCCTTCCCCTGGGGTGGCAGAGTTCTTCTTGGTGGTCTCTTTCTCCTCTGCATCCTTTGCTCTTTCGGAAGATTCAGTGGGTTGGGCTTTGCAATCTTGCATTGGTGGTAATCACCTTGGATTCAGGGTGTTCCAACTCAGTGATCGACGTTTTCGCTTCTCAGTGGCTTCAAACAAAGTGGGGCATTTCATATATGGTTTGCATGACAGAGTTTGGCCGGAATTTGTATGTCATTTCGCTCTGTTCAAGGGAGTACATCCATCCATCTTTGGGTTGCAGCATCCGGGTTCAGATTCGTGGCATTCTTCAGAACAGAACTTGGTGGTTGCACAACGTGCACCGACTCATTTTCGCCCAAATTTAGATGTGCATATTGAGAGTGCGCGAGGTGATTTGTCTTCGGCCAAGGAGTTAGCCAAGTTTGGTTTTTCTAGGGAGAAGCTTCCAGATCATGTCTCCAGCAAGGCTACGGTTTCACAGTTGGGTTCTTTAGCTTCTCTCAAAAGCTCGTCGCCGGCGACAGTCCGGTTTGGATCCTTAGTTGAACCAGTTATTTTGGAAAATCAATCAACAGTTAATTGTCGTTTCTTTAATGATAATTATGTCCACAAATTGTGTGCTAGCCTTCCTAAGGAAACTCTAGAGCATTTGGAAGTTTTAAGGCTGGCAAAATATTCAGAGGAGGAAATCATGGAGTTGCTTGATCTGCCGCTTATTCCGCCTAAGGATCTGGTTTATCAATTTTTGGGTTACTGTTCGCGCTGTAGCCTCAAGGATCACCTACGCAAAGATTGTCCAGGGGTATGTTTGGGATGTCAACGTTTGGGCTCGCGCTGTCAGCCTTGTGTACCTATGGCCAGCCAACGCAAACCTCCTGAGGTTAAATCTGTGGGGAAACATGCAGTTGACACGTTGGGTGCTTTGAATCTTCATAGGGCAGATTCGTTCTGTAACATTTGCCTGACACGAGGGCATTCCTCAGATAGCTGTGAATCTAGGCCTCGATGCAAACTGTGTAAGGAGTTAGGCCATATTGGCCAGAGTTGCAGGCTTCGCTGCAAAATGTGTGTTGTGGGTTGCACCTGGCTTCTGTCTGCCCTAAGAGGAAAGTTTGGAGAGTCAAAGCTGGTCAGCGGTCAGTTGATCCTTTACCTGTGCGAGATGATTCGCATTATGATGGTTTCCATTCTAGGAAGGTTAACACTAATTACAAACAGTTTATTTGGGTAAGAAAGGATCGTCGTCCCCCTGATTATGAGATTATCTCCGCTGGCGTTCCCTCTTCGCCCGTCACCCCTTTACAGTCGAACCCGCCCTCCTCTGTATCAGTTCCTCCGCCCCTCCCTCAGTCGCCACCACCTCAAACTCCTCCACCACCACCTCTTTCACCCACGCCAACCTGCTCTGCGACACAGCCGCCGAGGCCAGTGGTAGGCCGCATGGCGAACTTCGCTGTGCTGCCCTTCCGCTATCTGCCGGGGCCCCTCTCCATCAACCATGGGCCGGCAGATCGGATTCAGCGAAGTGTCCTGGTCGTCAGCGATCCTCCGTTGCAGCATGAGGAATATGCCATCATCACCGTCAGCACCGACATCCTCGACATCAATAAGGAAGCCATGCTTGATAAGGTTTGCACCATTCTGGCAAGGGACCATGGGGCACCGGTTACGTTTCCTAGAGTTTATCCTTTGGGAGTGGGTCTTGTTCGCTTTGATTCACCTGTGATTCATGATCGCTTGATCAATACTAGTCCCCATGCCTTGGATAGTGAGGAGGAAATTACTTTTAGTGTGATCCGCCATGACGAGGGCCTGAATAGACGTGCACCTGTGTTTCAGCATGAGACCTGGATAATGTTTCTGATGTTCCCTCTGGATTTTCAAACTACCTACTATGTCAATAAAGCTGTCTCGTTGTTTGGAAAATTACTTATGTGGCATAATCCCAGAGTCAACAAAGTCAGGGTGCTAGTGAAAGTACTGATAACGGATCTGCGTTTGGTTCCGTTTAGCTTGCTTATGGCGCAATCTGGGAACTTTTTTTCGGTCGGAAGGGGGATCGTGGTCTGCCCCAGTATACATTCTGGATGGTCGTGCGGTTGCTCCTGAGGCTGTGGGCAATGAAGATCCTGTTCCCCCCTTAATGTTACCCCTCATCCTTACGAGCTGTCGTTCCTCAATGATCTACAGCAGCATCATCTGAATTTACAGGTCTGGAACCAGCAAAATGCCGATCTGGCATGGGAACAGGAGGCTGGTGAGCCTTCCCAGCAGAACCAGGATGGATGGGGTCAATGGCCGGTGGCTGCGCCGCCTCCTTCGCCTAACATCTACACTGGGGTCAATTTCAGGGCAATGACTGGATATGATGGTCCATCGATGCTAGATGGAATTGTGCCTGAACACAATGTGTCTGACAACCCTGCGACATGGTCCCCTGAATCTGACTTTCTTTCGGAAGTGGAGGCTGCGGCAGATGCAGTGATCAATGGGACACCAGCTTGTGCTTTATCGTTCTCTCGTGCTACGGGCGAGATCGTCAGAATTGGAGGTGGAAAAATTGTCTGTTCTAACTACTGCTGCTGATGCAACTGATGGTCGTTCTCGCAGTTCTGTTTTAGTGGTACTCGTGGCAGGATTTCAGTTTACTCCTGCCAACTTTGCTGCTCTCATGAAGTTTCTTGGTATGGAGATTTACAGCGCAACACCTGCCCTGGAGTATGTTGAGTCTGACGCTGGGTTTTTGTCTGAACTGAATGTGTGCCAAGTTGATGTTGGGCTGCAATTCTGTCTTCAGTTCAAGGGGTGTTTCTTCCTGGCCAAGCTGATCCGGGGTCTTTCAGGTAGCCTTCCTGAAGACCTGGCGCTACGGTTTGAACTTAATTCGATGTTGTCTCCTCGGAAACGCAACTGGGCTGTTATTCTTGGTGGGCTGAGGTTGGACGAGGAAGGGAAAGTATTCTGGGCCGATGAAAGCTGCTCTGAAGATATGACTGATTCGACATCTGCTTCCTTTGCTAGTGCTCTGTCTAATATCTCTCAAGATGGTGGTGTGGAGGTCACTTCGGCAGCAGGGCCTTGTCGGAGGGGTCGTCCTCGTAAGACTGGAACTCCACAGGTGGAATCACATGTTAAGAGAACCTTGCGTAGCAATAGCCACGGGTACAACTATGAGATGATCCCTTACCAACCTTCTCGGCGCAAGGCTTCCAAGGTACCTACAGCAACTACTCCAGCGGTCCTTCAGATTGAAGAAATGCAACGCATCGGGGTGGAGGAGTGCCAGATTGACCCGACTGCTCTGACGGTTGAGCGTCTGATGAAGCAGTGGGAAGAGAAGAAGTGATCTGCCTTCTTTTATCTGTTTTACCTCGTTATTTCTGCTTAAGTGTTGCTGTCTGTGTGTGTCGTGAACTATCTGTGTGTTTGAACTATTTGTGTGTCGCTATGGATTGTGATCGTGTTTGGAACATCTTATGTTGGAACATCCGTGGTATTAATGATCCTCTGAAATGGACGGTAGTGCGTAACAAATTAGAGGAAAGTTGTGTCTCTATTATCTGCTTACAGGAAACAAAAAAGTTGGCGTTTGATTCTAGTTTCATCAAAAAGTTTGCTCCTCGACGTTTTGATAAATTTGCTTTTATCCCTGCTGAGGGAGCCTCGGGTGGTTTACTAATTCTATGGGTTGGTAGCCTTATTTCGGGGAGAATTTTGTTGGAGGAGTGCTTCGGGTTGGCTGTTGAATTCACTTCGAATATTTCAGCTGAAGTGTTTACTCTGGTTAATGTCTATGGACCCTGCTCAGGAATTGCTCGAGAGAACTTTGTTGCTTGGTTGTTTCACCTTGACATTGCAGATGATGCGTTGTGGCTAATTCTCGGAGACTTCAACTTCTACAGATTTGTAGAGAGTAGAAACAAATAGGGGGAAAATTTGACTGATATTGCAACTTTTAATGAAATTATTAGCTATCTTGGGCTCATTGAACTTCCGATCAAAGGACGCTCTTTCACATGGAGTAACTGAAAGTTCAGAGATGGTAAACCTAGAGGGGGGGGGTTAATAGGTTTCTACAGATTTTAATTCTTTCTTTGCAATATTAGGCTTTGCGGAATATAAAGGTGAGCCTAATGCAAACTAGGTGAAACAACCTATATGAGGATACAACTAACTCGAGCACGAAGGCTCTCACAGGCAGTTAAAACACAAGTAAAGAGTTCGGTTAGACATAACCGATAGCACGCGGAGACGAGGGTTTATTCCCGTGTTCCCTTCCTTTGCAGAAGGTACGTCACGTTTGGAGGAGTGGAGGTCCCACGAAGGATTCCCCGCCACGAAGGCTCACCCTATTCTCCGGAGCCTATCCCACGATGGAATAGCTCTCTCACTTGTGGTAGACTTTGAGGTAGCCTCCAAACCTTCGCAATCTTGTCAGGAGCAAATCCACAGCCCGGATGGTTCCGGACCACTCTTGCCCGCCTAGGGTTCCAAGGAACCCTAGAGAGCAAGCTTCTTGATGAATACAATGGTGAATGAGATTTGGCTTGGTAGAACAGTAGACCGGGCCCTCCTCTATCGTTTCCCCGGAGGGATTTGAGTTTGGGTGGTGGAGGAGAGAGATTTGAGGCTTTTGGTGTTTCTAACAATGGAGTATGAGAGAAGGAGCTCAAGAACAGCTTGTAGTGTAGTGCCTACCCCTTCAGAGGTAGGAGAAGGGGTATTTATAGTGTCACTTGAAATATGGCCATTGCTCACTTGCCAACTCAGCTTTCTCCCGAGAATCCCGGTCAACTGGAGCACAGACCGGAGCGCCCGGTGCACGGGCCGGTCGGACCGGACCAGGGACCGGACGCGCCGGTCCAAACCGGGCGGCAGACCGGATCCCAACCGGAGCCTTGAAATGTCGCTCACTACTCCCTCCAGTTGCTGTCAGCGTAGAGCCCGGTTGGCGCGGGGGCCCGGTCGAGGGCCGGTCGGACCGGGCGGGGACCGAACCGCCGGTCCAAACCGGGCGGCGAGCGGACCCCGGCCGGGGCAACTCCGTGTCTTCCGATCGTCGCCCGGAAGCCATCGCGCAAGCCCCGATTGGGAGGCTCGGCCCACCTCCGGTCGGCCGAGCGGCAGACCGGAGCATGCCGGCACGAGCGGTCCAACCGGCCTATGACTGCCTCTGAGAAGGGTCTTTTCATTGTTGTCGAAGTGGGGGGGTCTCCTTTAGCCTTCTTGTTCCTTTGATACACCATTTATGCCTCTTTGGCTAATACCGAGATTATCTTTACAAACATGTATTAGGCCAAATACTCTAGCACGGTGTCATTGTTACCAAAATAATGGATAAGGGTAAAATACCCTTACAATCTCCCCCTTTTTGGTATACGATGACAAACCGAGCTAGAGTCACATATAGATATTATGATAAGCTCTAAACCTTGATTCCATATAAGATATTACGACAGCTCCCCCATAATGTGTGCACTTGGAGAATTTGCGTTTGAATACAAAGTGCACCATTTGTGGAATATGAGAAGCTCCCCCAATATCTTTAGGAAACAAGCATGGTATGGAAAAATATATCAAGATATATAAGCATAAAGCATGATCATCCTAATAGAGTGATTAAGCATACAAATAGTCATCCATACACGAATTATTCAAAGTAGCAAACGGTTCTTGAGAAAGCAAAGCAAATAAGCACAAGCCATATAAGAATCAAATAAAGCAACACCCATGGCTTGTGATAACCAAATAACCCCGTGATCCTAGACTCTACTCTCTTCTCCCCCTTTGGCATCGGAACACCAAAAAGGCGAAGAAAAGAGGAGAGATGCTAGCGCACCCATCAGAAGAACTCATGCCCAGTGGAATATGAGGTCTCGCCATCGCGCTCTTCATCATCATCCTCATCACCTTCATCCTCTTCCTCTTCATCATCATCGGCACCAGCGGGGCACGAGCAGTCCTAGGAGGAAGACCACCATGAGCATACATGGAGAGGTCAAGTCTGGAACATCTCATCAGTAATGTGAGGCATCTCCCAAACAGGTGCAACCACAGGCTCCATCTCAGGTCCAGAAGTAGGAACAGGGGCATTCCTAGCAGCCATGAACTCATTCTATCGCCTCCTTGTCTCCTGGTTCAAAGCAAGACTTTGATGTGCAACATCATTGGTATTCTTGCACATTTGCCACAAGCTGGAGAAGAACCGAGAGGCACCGCGCTTGGGGCGCCTAGAGTAGCTGGAGCTAGCTGCAGGATCATGTTTTTCCTTGGAACGGCGCTCAGAGGGCATCATGGCAGGGACTTCCGGACGAGTGTCCTGAGTGGGGAACTTGAACGTTTCCATCGTGATGATTTGATCTAGCTTGTTGTTGGGAGAAGGTACCACCTTGTTGATGAGCCGCTGAACATACTGAGCATAGTTCGGAGTCATGCGGCCCAGAACAGAACGCTTCAGCTCACAGTAAAGGAGATCACAGCCATCAATTTGCCTTATGTTGTCAGGATGGCAATAGTACATCAGATTCAGGTGGTAGTTCCTGACTTCACTGGTGTCGCCTGACTTGTTGATGAGATTCTCACGGAACATCTTGGCAAGCACAAGATAGGAGTAGTACATCCCAAAGATAGTGGGAGGACCAGCTGTAGGGTTTGGCGGATAGCAGAAGGAAATGTCACCCTTAGTGAGCTTAGGCCGAGAATGAATCTTGAACCCACGTGCACTGCCACCACCAAAACCCAAGGCCCCACAGAACTCAGTATAGGTGCATGAGTACTTCTCTTTGCCAGTCATCCAAGTCATAGTGCGATCATCATCTTCATGGAAGAATACGGTGCAATGGAACTGACGGACAAGAAGGGGACAATAGGTGCCTTCTCGTTGGCCATCATCGGGCTTCAGGCACACAAGATCATACAGTCCCAAACCCTTCAAGGTATCCACCACAAAGCGGTACTTGGTGGCTTCATGCAAGGCGAGCTCTTCAGTGTTGATGGCCTTGGGCATCACAATGGCACCATTCTTCATACACACTATAGTGTTGTAGAAATCTTCCCAGATGCTTGCTTGAGTCTTGGTCCAGAAGAGCCTGTCCCCATCAGTGTAAGTCCGTTGCACAAAGCGATACGGATTTTCCTTCCTCACACTTTGCCAATCAGCAATATGTGTTGTGCCCACATTGTAATCTGGCACTATTTCATCATCATCTTGGGCTGCGTGTTTGTCTTTCCTCTTATTGGCAACTGACTTGCTTCTTCCCCTAGCGGAGCTGCCAGTGTCAGTAGTCGGAGGTGCTTTAGAAGGCACACGCCCGCTAGTACGGCAGCCAGGAGGCCTTGGCGCAAGCCTTCCTCTCTTGGCAAGACCACCACGGTCATCACCACTCGAACCACCTGTGAATAAGCAAATAGAGCAAGGATAGCAGTGGGGTAAGTGTACATGTCATCAGTAATTAGGGAGGCCAAAAAGCATAGCATATATTCAAGTGTTTCGATGAGATTATGCGAAGAACTGGGCGATCCGGCGCACAGGCCGGTCGAATCGGACGACAGACCGGACCAGCCGGTTGCCAATCCGGTCGACCGGGCCGTACGCCGGACCGGCCGGTTGAGAGGCCGGTTGACCGGGCCTGTGACCGGGTCTGTCGAATTGTGATGTTTGCCCAGAAATTCAATCACAAAATCATCAAAAACTCATCAACTTGAACATATACTATAGCAGTGGAGTGGGGTATGTGCATATTGTGGTGGAAACACTCTAATGGCATGAGGACTTACCCTAGGTTTCCTAGGTTTCTCAAAATTTCCTAAGCCTAACCCTAGTTTTCTCAAATTTTCCTCAAGAAAAATGCAATGTGAGAGGCTTAGATGAGGATGGAAAGGGAGACCAATTTACCCGAAGACATGGTCCTCCTTGCTCAAGGGAACAAGAAGAACACCAAGGTAGAGCTTGAGGGCAAAAATCCCAAAATCTCCAAATATGGCTTGAGAGACACCAAATCCCTTGGTGGAGATGCTTGAGAGATCCCGATCTATGATTGGGTGAAGTGTGAGGGGATTCTAGTGGTGGGAAGGCCCTAGAGAGAGGTGGAGATGGTAGAGGCGGCGGCCATGGAGGCAATGGTGAAAGAGGAAAAGTGAGGAAGAAGACCCCCAAGGGGTAACCTCCTCCTACATAACCAGCCGCACGGCCGGTTTGCCGCAAGGTCGACCGGGCCAGGCGCCGGATGGCCCGGCGCATAGGCCGGTCCAACCGGGCCAGGGACCGGTCAGAGACATTTTGCCCAGTTTTGTCTCGTTTTGCCTCGTTTTGCCCATATTCTTTGTGTAAATGTGTATGAATGCTCAGATGATGACATGTACATATAGATAGATAGACGATGATGAGATGAGCATAGACATGGGGTTGGAAACACAAAGCTCTCTAGGCATACCCATTGGAGTGAAATCCAAACAAGATATAAATAGCAACAATGGGCATGATTCGAAGTATATCAAGAACCATAAAACATTTTTAAATAGTTTTTGCAATAAGATCATTTAGCCTTGTAGAATCAAATTAATTTGCGAATGAGGCTTAATGAGGGGCGGGGGATTACTCCCCCTATGTGAAAGCGCAAATGTCATGTGACCTTGAAGAGACGTGCTTGGGTCCATATAATGACATTGGGTCTATTTATGTTGCACACATAGGTATGCATCATACTAAGACATGGTAAGATGACTATCCCCATATGTGATGTGCCTCTAAGCTAGATAGCTAGATAAATGCAAGAATATAGTGCAAGAAGTTATTCAATCTAAGTTTTTAGGATCAAGAATACCAAGTTCTCCTCTCAAGTTCACAAACCGGGCTTCATCCAAAGGCTTAGTGAAAATATCCGCCAATTGGTACGATGTCCCCACATGAGTGAGATCAATGTCCCCATTGGCAACATGGTCACGTAGGAAGTGATGGCGAATGTCAATGTGTTTGGTGCGACAATGTTGAACCGGGTTATTGACGATCTTTATTGCACTTTTGTTGTCACATAGAAGAGGCACCGTACCAAGAGACACACCATAGTCTTTCAAGGTTTGCTTCATCCATAACAACTGAGTGCAACAAGATGCCGCGGATATGTATTCGGCTTCGGCGGTGGATAAAGCGGTGGGGTTTTGTTTCTTGGATGACCCGACTCACAATGACCGGCCAATAAATTGGCAAGCCCCGGAGGTAGACTTCCGGTCAACCTTATCACCGGCCCAATCAATCCGAATAGCCAATGAGTTCAAAGGTTGACCCTTTGGATACCACAGCCCGAGAGTAGGAGTATGAACAAGGTATCTTAGAATCCGTTTGACCGCCATCAAATGGCTCTCCTTAGGAGCAGATTGAAAACGAGCACACATCCCTACACTTAGCATGATATCCGGCCTAGAGGCACAAAGGTAGAGCAAGGATCCTATCATGGAACGGTATACCTTTATATCCACATCCTTCTCACCATCACATGAGCCAAGTTGCCCCTTTACGAGCATGTGTGTCTTCATTGGGTTCGCATTGGTCATGTCAAACTTCTTGAGCATGTCCTTCACATACTTTTCTTGAGATATGAAGGTGCCTTTTGCAAGTTGCCTCACTTGGAAGCCTAGGAAGAACTTCAACTCTCCCATCATGGACATCTCAAATTTCCTAGTCATCAATACCTCAAAAGCTTTGTTATGATTGGGTTTAGTTCCACCAAATATAATATCATCAACATATATTTGACATATAAACAAGCCACCCCTTTAACCCGCTTGGTGAAAAGGGTGGAATCGACCGTACCCATGCAAAACCCATCTTGTAGTAGGAAATCCCTAAGGAACTCATACCAAGCACGTGGAGCTTGCTTGAGACCGTAGAGTGCCTTATGGAGTAAATACACATGGTTGGTTCGACATGGGTCTTCGAAACCTGGGGGTTGAGCTACATATGCAGTTTCTTTTAGGGGACCATTCAAAAATGCACTTTTCACATCCATTTGATGTAGTTTGAAATTGTGGAAAGATGCAAATGCAAACAAAAGACGAATAGCTTCAAGACGGGATACCGGCGCAAAGGTATCCTCAAAATCCATACCTTCTATTTGGGCAAACCCTTGCGCCACCAACCTTGCTTTATTTCTAATGACAATGCCATTCTCATCTTGCTTGTTCTTGAATACCCATTTGGTCCCAATAACATTGATGCGATGATCCTTGGGTCTCTCAACTAGAGACCATACTTCATTACGAGTGAAACACTCCAATTCTTCTTGCATGGTAATAACCCAATCCGGATCAACCAAGTCTTCATGTACCTTGAGTGGCTCAAAACTAGACACAAAAGCATGATGTTGACAATAAGTGATAAGTAATGCATGGTGTCTACGAGTTACCACTCCTTTTGAGATGCTACCAAGGACATGATCTACTTTCATGTCACTTGCCCTTGTAGCCGCCTTGATCTTCCGAATGGTTCCTTCATGATCAATGAATTCATCTCTTGCTAGTACTTGATCACGAGGGACAACTTGAGCTTGAACATGAGTTGAGGATGTTTCTTGATCATCATCATGGTCTTGCTCAGTGGGTTGAGGGCTTTCTTCTTGTTCTGCGGAATGTGGCTCATCTTGAGTGGATGATAAATCTTGGGTTGCACTTGATGGTTCAACTTGAGTTGAGCTAGGCTCAATTTGAGGTGAGCTTGATACTTCTACTACATCACCTTGATCATCATTCTGAACTTCCATGGGCCGGATGTGTCCAATGCCCATATGCTTGATGGCACTAGATGGATCATCATCATTACCTGCAGCACATGGAACAACTTGCTCCACTTGGGAGCCATTATCCTCCAAGAACACCACGTCACAAGATACTTCAATAGTCCTAGTGGACCGGTTGTAGTATCTATAGGCGTGGGAGTTCTCCGCATATCCAACAAATATGCCCTCTATGGTTCTAGTTTCAAATTTACCAAGCTTCCCTTTATTGTTCTTAACAAGACATTTGCATCCAAAGACACGAATGTACATGACATTAGGCTTGTTACATGTGAGAAGCTCGTATGGAGTTTTGTTGTGGAGGGGGCGGAGGAAGAGCCGGTTGGAGTAGTGGACAGCTGTAGAGATGGCTTCTCCCCAAAAGTTGTGGGGTGAGTTGAATTCACTCAACATGGTTCTTGCCATCTCAATGATAGTCCGGTTCTTCCTTTCAACAACACCATTTTGTTGAGGGGTATATGGAGCTGAAAACTCATGCTTGATGCCCTCATCATCAACAAACTCTTGCATAGTGTAGTTCTTGAACTCGGTGCCATTGTCGATCCTAATCGCCTTGATCTCGGATTCATATGTACGTTGAGCTTTCTTGGCGAAGGTGATGAACTCTCTATGGGTCTCATCCTTAGACTTAAGGAGAAAGACCCTAGAGTATCTTGAGTAATCATCAACAATGACAAGTCTGTACTTGCTCCCACCAAGAGTATCATAATGTGATTGCCCAAAGAGATCCACATGAAGAAGCTCCAAAGGCCTAGATGTGGTGACGATACTCTTGATAGGATGTTTCTTCTTGAGTTGTTTTCCGGCTACACATGCACTGCATACACGATCTTTCTCAAAAGAAATGCCGGTTAGTCCAACAATGTGCTCACCCTTTAGGAGTTGTTTAAGATTCCTTGATGCGCGTAGATGTACACGTCCGTTGGGAACCCCAAGAGGAAGGTGTGATGCGCACAGCAGCAAGTTTTCCCTCAGAAAGAAACCAAGGTTATCGAACCAGTAGGAGCCAAGAAGCGGTGAAGGTTGTTGGTGGAGGAATGTAGTGCGGCGCAACACGGTGAAACCGGCGCCAACGTGGAACCTGCACAACACAATCAAAGTACTTTGCCCCAACGTTGATGAGGTTGTCAATCTCACCGGCTTGCTTTGAAAACAAAGGATTAAGCGTATCGAGTGGAAGATGGTGTTTGTTTGCAAAGAACAGTAAAGCAGTAGAATGTATTCAGATGTAAAAGATTGGACCGGGGTTCACTAGTGGTGTCTCTCCAATAAGATAACTAACATCTTGGGTGAACAAATTACAGGCGAGCAATTGACAAATAGAGATTCAATACATATCAACGATGATTACTATGTGATTTAATCAGGGCATTACGACAAAGTACATAGACCGCTATCCGACATGCATCTATGCCTAAATAATCCACCTTCAGGTTATCATCCGAACCCCTTCCAGTATTAAGTTGCGAACAACAGATAATTGCATTAAGTATGGTGCGCACATTATCAATCCTCCCCAAAGGTTTCTTTTTAACATTATCGGCAAGATTAACATCCAAATAACAATTCTTCAATGGTGGCAAGTCAAGCATATCATAAATCTTTTTAGGCATAACAGAAATACTTGCACCAAGATCACATAAAGCATTACACTCAAAATCATTGAATTTCATTTTAATGATGGGCTCCCAACCATCTTCTAACTTCCTAGGAATAGAAGCTTCAAGTTTTAATTTCTCTTCCCTAGCTTTAATGAGAGCATTTGTAATGTGTTTTGTAAAGGCTAAATTTATAGCACTAGCATTGGGACTTCTAGCAAGTTTTTGTAAGAACTTTATAAATTCAGTAATATGACAATCATCAAAGTCTAAACCATTATGTTCTACAGCAATGGAATCATTGTCACCAATATTTTGAAAAATTTCAGCAGTTTTATCACAAACAGCAGTTTCAGCAGTTTCAGGCAATTTTGTGCGCTTTGCACTAGGAGTAGAAACATTGCCAACACCAATTATTTTACCATTAATAGTAGGAGGTGCAACATGTGAAGAATCAACATTACTAGTGGTGGTAATAGTCCATACTTTAGCTACATTATTTTCTTTAGCAAGTTTTTCCTTTTCTTCTCTATCCCACCTAGCATGCAATTCAGCCAACAATCTAATATTATCATTAATTCTAACTTGGATGGCATTTGTTTTAGCAAACCTAGCATCTTCAACTTTCTCGGGCATAACTTTCAATTTTAAAAGATCAACATCGAGAGCAAGACTATCAACCTTAGAAGCAAGAATATCAATTTTATCAAGCTTTTCTTCAACAATTTTATTGAAAGCAGTTTGTGTATTAATAAATTCTTTAAGCATGGCTTCAAGACCAGAGGGTACACTCTTATTATTGTTGTAAGAATTACCATAACCATTACTATTAGAAGGATATGGCCTAAAGTTGTTGTTACCATAATTATTCCTATAAGCATTGTTGTTGAAATTATTGTTCTTAATGAAATTCACATCAACATTTTCTTCTTGAGCAACTAATGAAGCTAAAGGAACATTATTAGGATCAATATGAGATCTACCATTTGCAAGCATAGACATAATAGCATCAATCTTATCACCCAAAGAAGAGGTTTCTTCAACGAATTTACCTTCTTACCTTGAGGAGTTCTTTCGGTGTGCCATTCAGAGTAATTGATCATCATATCATCTAGTAATTTAGTTGCGGCGCCCGGGGTGATGGACATAAAAGTACCTCCAGCAGCTGAATCCAATAGGTTCCTTGAGGAAAAATTCAATCCTGCATAAAAGGTTTGGATGATCATCCAAGTAGTCAGTCCATGGGTTGGGCAATTCTTTACCAAAGATTTCATTCTCTCCCATGCTTGAGCAACATGTTCATTATCAAATTGTTTAAAATTCATTATGCTACTTCTCAAAGATATAATCTTAGCAGGAGGATAATATTTACTAATAAAAGCATCTTTACATTTAGTCCATGAATCAATACTATTCTTAGGTAAAGATAGCAACCAATCTTTAGCTCTTCCTCTTAAGGAGAAAGGAAACAATTTCAATTTTATAATATCACCATGTATATCCTTATACTTTTGCATTTCACAAAGTTCAACAAAATTATTAAGATGGGCAGCAGCATCATGTACTAACACAAGAAAATTGCTCTCTCATAACAAGATTCAGTAAAGCAGGTTTAATTTCATAGAATTCTGCTGTAGTAGCAGGTGGAGCAATAGGAGTACATATAAAATCATTATTATTTGTGCTAGTGAAGTCACACAACTTAGTATTTTCAGGAGTACCCATTATAACAGTAGTAAAGTAAACTAGGCAAATAAAGTAAAGACAAGTAACTAATTTTTTGTGTGTTTTTGATATAGAGAACAAGACAGTAAATAAAGTAAAGCTAGCAACTAATTTTTGTGTGTTTTGTTTAAGTGCAGCAAACAAAGTAGAAAATAAAATAAAGCAAGACAAAAACAAAGTAAAGAGATTGGAAGTGGAGACTCCCCTTGCGGCGTGTCTTGATCTCCCCGGCAACGGCGCCAAAAATATGCTTGATGCGCGTAGATGTACACGTCCGTTGGGAACCCCAAGAGGAAGGTGTGATGCGCACGCAAGTTTTCCTCAGAAAGAAACCAAGGTTATCGAACCAGTAGGAGGCAAGAAGCACGTGAAGGTTGTTGGTGGAGGAATGTAGTGCGGCGCAACACCGGTGAAACCGGCGCCAACGTGGAACTGCACAACACAATAAAAGTACTTTGCCCCAACGTAACGGTGAGGTTGTCAATCTCACTTGCTGAAAACAAAGGATTAAGCGTATCGAGTGGAAGATGGTGTTTGTTTGCAAGAACAGAAGCAGTAGAATGTATTCAGATGTAAAAGATTGGACCGGGGTCACGGTTCACTAGTGGTGTCTCTCCAATAAGATAACTAACATCTTGGGTGAACAAATTACAGGCGAGCAATTGACAAATAGAGATTCAATACATATCAACGATGATTACTATGTGATTTAATCGGGCATTACGACAAAGTACATAGACCGCTATCAGAATGCATCTATGCCTAAATAATCCACCTTCGGTTATCATCCGAACCCCTTCCAGTATTAAGTTGCGAACAATAGATAATTGCATTAAGTATGGTGCGTAATGTAATCAACACAAATATCCTTAGACAAAGAATCAATGTTTTATCCCTAGTAGCAACAGCACATCCACAACCTTAGAACTTTTTGTCACTGTCCCAGATTTAATGGAGGCATGAACCCACTATCGAGCATAATTACCCCCTCTTGGAGTTACAAGTATCAACTTGGCCAGAGCCTCTACTAGCAACGGAGAGCATGCAAGAACATAAACAACACATATATGATAGATTGATAATCAACTTAACATAGTATTCTCTATTCATCGGATCTCACCAAACACAACATGTAGCATTACAAATAGATGATCTTGATCATGTTAGGCAGCTCACAAGATCTATAACAATGAAAGCACAAGCGGAGAAGACAACCATCTAGCTACGCTATGGACCCATAGTCCAAGGATGAACTACTCACGCATCAATCCGGAGGCGGGCATGATGATGTAGAGCCCCTCGGTGATGATTCCCCTCACGGCGGTGCGGAGGCGATATCCTGAATCCCCGAGATGGGATTGGCGGCGGCGGCTCTCGTAATGTTTTCCGTATCGTGGCTCTCGTACGGGGGTTTCGCGACGGAGGCTTTAACTAGGCGGAAGGGTAGGTCAAAGGGCGTCACGAGGGCCCACACTACAGGCGGCGCGGCCAGGCTTGGGCCGCGCCGGCTGTGTCGCCACCTCGTGGCCCCACTTCGTCTCCTCTTCGGACTTGGAAGCTTCGTGCAAAAATAGGCCCTGGGCGTTGATTTCGTCCAATTCCGAGAATATTTCCTTACTAGGATTTCGAAACCAAAAACAGCAAAAACAGCTGGCACTTCGGCATCTTGTTAATAGGTTAGTGCCGGAAAATGTATAATAATGTTGTAAAGTATGTATAAAACATTCAAGTATTGTAATAAAAGTAGCATGGAACATAAGAAATTATAGATACGTTTGCGACGTATCATTCCTCATGTTAACATGACCAAGGCGGCAATGCCACAATCAACCTTCGTCATGCTTGGCCGCCATTAGACATGTGGAGGGAGAGGGGCTCTCTTTCGAGAGGTCAACCACGTAAAGGTTGTTCTCCACATATCCAACAAGGACCAATTTGAGATTGTCACTCCTAAAGACTTGCACATAATACTTAGTAAAATATGAATTATAACCGGCATCGGCAAGATGATATATAGAAAGCAAGTTATAACCAAGGGATTCAACAAGCATGACCGTCTCAAGGCACAAGTCCTTAGAGATTGCCACCTTGCCATACCCAAGTACCTTTCCCTTTGAGTTGTCACCAAAGGTGATGCTTGACTTCTTGTTAATATCTTCAATGAATTGGTCAAGCACACCTCTTCCTCCGGTCATATGATTGGTGCATCCGCTTTCAAACACCCATCTTGGACCACCGGAGGAATACCCCTACAAAATCAAGTAGAGGATTTAGGAACCCATTGATTAATGGGTTCCCTAGTCATGGCAACAAGATCTTTTGGTACCCAAATCGAGTACCCTCTATAAGCATAGCCATTATGAGGGCCAACATAGTTAGCATAAACATCACCATAATAATCAATAAATAAAGCATAGTGATTGTTTGGCCCCGTGCGGTCACCACTAGTGGCTTTGCCCTTTGGGGCTTTGCCATCATTAGTGACCTTCTTGTTCTTTTCTTGAGCGGGCTTCTCTTTCTTGTAGTTGTTATTCTTGTAGGGCTTGGGAATATACCCAAGTCCATGCTTTTGATTGTTTGACCTTTGCTTACTCAAGAGGTCATCCAATCCCATCTTATTCTTGGTTGTGGTGAACTTGGCAAGTTCTTTCTTCAACCTAACATTTTCCTCAAGACTAGTTGCTTGCTCACAAGCCGATTCATTAGGATAATAGTTGAGACCATATTTGGTTACCAAAGATTCAAGATATGTATTGGTCTCAACATGCAAAGATAGTTCCTCTTGTAAACGAACATGTTCCGCAACAAGCTTAGCATGCTCACTAGTAAAGGTGGTGGAGGAACTAGCAACATCTTTATCAATAATAGGATCATTCATTGATTCAAGAGCCTTTGAGTAGGTTTCTTGGAGTAGGTCATGGTTCTCTCCAAGTTTCTTGAGCTCATCCTTAACAAGCTTGTTAGCTCTTTCAAGGTGGTCAAGATCCCTAGTGAGAGAAGCATGAGCAACTTCAAGCTCCTCCTTTGAGGCATTGAGCTCTTGGGTCAATGATTGAGCCCTTTCAATAGTTTCAAGATCCTTAACTTTATCTAGTTCATAAGTTTCAATTTGTTGCTTAAGGCCTTGGGATATGCACCTTTTGGTTTTTAGCTCTTGTCTTAGGAGATTGAATCTCCGTTCCTTATCATTCAAGTGATATTCTAATTCCTCAATGGACTCGTCCTTTTCTTTGAGGGAGTCCATCAAGAAATCAAACTTGACAAGAGCTTCACCACGAAGGGTGCATCTAACTTTGTAAAGTTCCTTAAGCATGGCTAATTCTTCTTGATTTTCAGATTCCTCATCAAGAACACTAGTTAGGGAAGGTGGGGAGACCATTACCTTGGTTTCTCTTGCCATTAGACAAGAGCCAACGATCGTAGAAGGGAGAGAATCATCGGAGTCATCATCTTGAGTCATTCTTGCCATGAAGGAAGAACCGACATCATTCTCCGTGGAGTAGTCCTTGGAGTAGTCATATGTGAAGAGTGGCCCGGGCTTGGAGAAAGCCAATCCGGCCACTCCGGCCTCCTTCTCCTCATCTTCCTCTTCTTCATCGGAGATGTACTCGGCCCCAACAAAGGCTCTTCCCTTGTTCTTCTTGTATCGATCGTTGATTCGGTTTGGCTTCAATCTTGGCTTGACCCCTTTGATAAACTTTGGCTTGTCTACCCTTTTCTCATAAGGGCACTCATTTGCAAAGTGGTTATCTTCATCACAGTTGTAGCAAGTTCTCTTCTTCTTCTTTTCATTGAGCATTGGGAACTTTGCCTTGTACTTCTTGGCAAAGAAGGCAAAGTCGGTAGCAATGTCACTAGTTGAAGTCATCTCTTCATCTTCTTCAATTTCATAGTTTTCTTCTCTACCATGGTCAGCTCTAGCCTTGAGAGCAAGGTTGTGTGACGCTTCATGGTTGCATGAGGCTTCATCCACACGGTTCATCGCCATGAGCCTTTTTCCTGTCTTGGCCATGTTTTCATTGGCGGCCACCTAGGAGACTAGATCATCGGAGTTCAAATCAGCACTCTTGGTGATGATTTGCAAGTTGAGTGCAAGGTTGGTGTCTTCTTGCTTGACTGCAATCATGGCAATGACCTTGGACTTTATGAATGCTTCATTCATCTCGAAGCCATCATTGTACTTCTCAACACCAAGTCCCTTGACCCTCACTTTGAGAGCACCAAGCCTTGCATAGGCATCGGCTACGGATTCTCCTTCTCTAATCATGAACATGGTGGCCTCTTGCTTTGCGGACTCATAAAGAGCTGCTTGGATCAAATCGGTTCCCTCTTGGAGTACTACGATCCGATCCCACAACTCTTTAGCGGAGTCAATGTCATTGACTTGATCAAGGAGCTTGCGGTGGATGCCACTTCTAATCTTGTCACGTGCGGAGGCATTGAGTTGACGGTTGTAGAACTCGGTGGAGGTCAACGGGATCATGTGGCTCCCGGTATCCATGAACAATGATCTCCCATAGCTCCACACTGCATCTACGAATATGAGATTCCAAAGCAGAAAAGGAAAGTGAGTTCCATCAAAATGGGGAACGGTCCCACTATGGTTTATATGAGGCATGGGTGAAGTGTTTTTGGGATAGTCATGGTTGACTTCATGGAAGGTTTCCTTAGAGGCCGAAGCCCCACTAGGAGCTCCACCAGCAGTTAGGTTCTTAAGCATGGCAGTCATTTCTGCCATTTGACTTTGTAGTTCATCCTCCTTTTTCTTCTTCTCGGCATCATATGCCAAGAGTCTAGATTTCATTTATTTAACCGAAAGGTTAGAGTCGTCATCTAGACCCTCGAATAGTTTTTCCATCTCACTCTTAAGGTGGTGAAGCCCTTAATAAGAGTCCAGGCTCTGATACCAATTGAAAGTTCAGAGATGGTAAACCTAGAGGGGGTGAATAGGTTTCTACAGATTTTAATTCTTTCTTTGCAATATTAGGCTTTGCGGAATATAAAGGTGAGCCTAATGCAAACTAGGTGAAACAACCTATATGAGGATACAACTAACTCGAGCACGAAGGCTCTCACAGGCAGTTAAAACACAAGTAAAGAGTTCGGTTAGAGGTAACCGATAGCACGCGGAGACGAGGGTTTATTCCGTGTTCCCTTCCTTTGCAAGAAGGTACGTCACGTTTGGAGGAGTGGAGGTCCCACGAAGGATTCCCGCGCCACGAAGGCTCACCCTATTCTCGGAGCCTATCCCACAAAGGAATAGCTCTCTCACTTGTGGTAGACTTTGAGGTAGCCTCCAAACCTTCACAATCTTGTCAGGAGCAAATCCACAGCCCGGATGGTTCCGGACCACTCTTTCCCGCCTAGGGTTTCCAAGGAACCCTAGAGAGCAAGCTTCTTGATGAATACAAGGGGAATGAGATTTGGCTTGGTAGAACGTAGATCGGGTCCTCTATCGTTTCCCCGGAGGGATTTGAGTTTGGGTGGTGGAGGAGAGAGATCTGAGGCTTTTGGTGTTTCTAACAATGGAGTATGAGAGAAGGAGCTCAAGAACAGCTTGTAGTGTAGTGCCTACCCCTTCAGAGGTAGGAGAAGGGGTATTTATAGTGTCACTTGAAATATGGCCGTTGCTCACTTGCCAACTCAGCTTTCTCGAGAATCCCGTCCAAGCCGAGCCGGAGCGCCGGTGCACGTCGGACCGGAGGACGGACGCGCCGGTCCAAACCGGGCGGCGGACCGGACCCCAACCGAGCGCTCCGTCTCCTCCAGTTCTTCCCGGAGTAGGCCGGTTGCGCGGGGGTCGATCCGTCGGACCGGGCGGGGCCGGACCCGCCGGTCCAAACCGGCGACGACCGGACCCAGACCGGGGCAACACCGTGTCTTCCGATGCGTCGCCGGAAGCCATCGGCGCGGGGCCCGGTTGGGGCGAGCGCTCGGGGCCCGATCGGTGGCGGCGACCGACATCTTGCCGCATCTGGGTCAGCGACCTATGACCGGCTGCTTGCTGAAGACCTCCTTTTTGATTGTTGTCGAAGTGGGGGGGTCTCCTTTAGCCTTCTTGTTCCTTTGATACACCATTTATGCCTCTTTGGCTAATACCTGAGATTATCTTTACAAACATGTATTAGGCCAAATACTATAGCACGGTGTCATTGTTACCAAAATAATGGATAAGGGTAAAATACCCTTACAGTAACATGCACGCAGATCCGTTGTTAGTTCAGCTTGACTGGTTCTTCACGTCCACGGCTTGGACTTTGAAATTCCCTAATACTCTTGTAAAACCTTTAGCTCGTCCCACCTCGGATCATGTGCCTTGCATTGTTTCTATTGGGACTAAGATTCCGAAAGCTAGAGTGTTTCGCTCTGAGAACTACTTGATTCGTTTGCCTGATTTTTTGGATAAAGTCAAGTCCATATGTGATATTTCTTGTTTTGGTGACAGTGCTAAAAGATTATCTGCCAAATTTAAATTGTTGCGCAAAGGACTCAAACAGTGGAGCTCCAGCTTTGCAGTCTTGGACACACCCAGCTTTGCAGTCTTGGACACACTGATAGCTAATTGTAATGCAATCATTCTGCGCCTGGATGGTTTTGAGGAACTTAGAGTTTTACATATCTCTGAATGGAATTTCCGCAATATAGTAAAGGATAAGCTGCAGTATTTACTGCTCTGCAAACAAGAATATTGGAGAAAGAGATGTACAGCTCGTTGGGCTCGTCTAGGGGATGAGAACACTTCGTTTTTCACTCCATGGCTACTATCAGATATAGGAAAATTTTGATCTCGTCCTTGGCACGGGAAGATGGTTCTGTGGTAGCAGATCATGGTGAAAAAGCTAGTCTGCTTTGGAATGCGTTTCGTAGCAGATTGGGAGTCTCTATCCCTATAAACCCTTAGTTTGACTTCTCCAAGTACTTTGAGCGTTTTGAGGGATTAGATGTGTGCCGTTCACGCATGAGGAAATTGATAGAGTGGTGGCTCATATGCCAAGTGATAAATCACCAGGCCCAGATGGATTCTCTGGTGTTTTCCTTAAAGTGTGCTGGCCAGTTGTGAAATATGATTTCTACAATCCGTGTCAAGAATTCTGGGAAGGATCTGTTAATTTGCAGAGTATCAATGATTCTTTTATTACATTGATCCCCAAAATTCTGTCACCTGAAGGGCCAAGTGATTTTCGTCCCATCTCTCTTTTGAACATATGTCTGAAATTGCTTACCAAACTATTAGCTAATCGTCTACACACTAAAGTCTTGGATATTGTGCATGATAACCAATATGGGTTTCTACAATCAAGAAATATCCAGGATAGTGTGGGATGGGCTTATGAGTACATTCATCAGTGCAAGCAAGCTAGGTCACCTTCTGTTATTCTCAAACTAGACTTTGCCAAGGCATTTGACGCAGTGGAACATGAGGCTATTTTGAAAGTTTTTGACAATTTGGGTTTTGACCCTAGATGGTTGATGTGGTTAAAGATGCTGATGTCTTCGGGTACGTCTGAAGTGCTACTCAATGGGGTTCCAGGTAAAAAATTCCATTGTCGACGTGGGGTTCGACAAGGAGATCCGTTGTCTCCTCTCTTGTTTGTGGGTGTTTCTGAATTATTGCAAGCTATGGTTAATTACTTGTTACGTGATGGAACTATAAAAGCACCTCTAAACATCCCAAATACTGACTTTCCCATTATTCAGTACGCTGACGATACTCTTCTGGTCATGCAAGCCTGTCCTATGCAGCTGCCAGCGCTTAAGATTGTCCTAGAGGAGTTTTCTCAAGCAACAGGCCTCCGAGTTAACTATGCCAAGTGAGCTATTATGTCCATCAATATATCAGATGATCTGCTTTCTTCTTTAGCCTCTTCTTTTTGGTTGTCAGATTGGTTCTTTACCTTTCACATACCTGGGTCTACCCATGGGTACGACTAAACCAACAGTCCAGGAACTTTCCCCTTGGTGGGATTAGTGGAGCGTAGGCTGAATGCCAGTGCTAGGTTCTTAAACTATGGGGGCAGATTGGAATTTGTTAAATCCGTACTGTCAACTTTGCCCACCTTTTATATGAGCTCCTTGAAGCTGCATAAAACTATTCTGAATATATGTAATAGAGTACAGAGACACTGCATATGGGCCAAAGATGATGAATCCTCGCCTATCAATGCACTTGCAGCCTGGTCCCTCGTTTGCCGCCAAAAAAAGCATGGGGGCCTGGGGGTTAGGAATCTGGAAGTACAAAATAAGGCCCTTCTGATGAAACAGATCCACAAATTCTATTCAAAAGCATCGACTCCTTGGGTGTCTTTGGCTTGGTCTCTGTATGGTGATGGAGTTCCACATGCAATGACCAAAAGAGGTTCGTTTTGGTGGAAAGATATTTTCAGCTTTGTGAGTGAGTATAGAAGCATCACACGTAGCCAAGTTCAATGTGGTTCATCGACGTTGTTTTGGAAAGATTTCTGGACTGAGGGAGATTTGCTTTGTCAAAAGTACCCACGACTGTTCTCATATGCACTAGATGAGGACATATTTGTCGCCAAGATGGCAAGCATGGAACAGCTGAACTCTGGCTTTGTTCTACCCCTTTCGGTTGAGGCATTCCAAGAATGGCAGGAAGTAACGCAGTTGGTTGCTCATACCCCTATATCGGCTCATCTGCCTGATCTGCGTACCTTTTGCTGGGTAGCAATTACACCCCCTCCAAATTCTATAACTTTCTGTTTGCTAGTCTACCCAGTGATGTGGCTCTGAATGACATTTGGAATTCAAAGGCCCTCCCCAAATTAAAAGTCTTCGCGTGGCTACTGTTTATGGACAGACTCAACACACGTGATCTCACGCAAAGGAAGCACTGGCACCTCGAGTCTGGTTTTAATTGTGAATTATGCCTCAACAATTCTTTGAAAACAGCTCAACATCTATTCTTCTGCTGTGAGTTTGCAAGCCAATGTTGGAAATTTATTAATATCCACTGGGACTCTTCTGTTCAGTTAAACTAGAATTATATGACGGCTAAGGCAGCTTTTAATGGTCCATGTTTTTTTGAGGTTTTTGCATGTGCCACTTGGAATATCTGGAAAATCCGAAATGATCTGATCTTCAATCATACTCCAGTCTCTGTTGCTAGATGGAACGTGTGCTTTCAGAGTGACTTATTGCTGCATCAATACAAAGTTAAACCTGCCAAAGTTCAACCCTTAGTTGAATGGATTGCTGCTACTTTTCTGTAATCTTTATCTTTTTTTGGAACTTCTTCCCCCTCCCCCCCATCTTTCTTTTGGCCTTGGGATAGGCTGTTGTAAATTTGTACATATTTTTTCTCTTTATATATAAAAAGCAAACCAACAAAGTTGAACCATGGATTATGTAGTGCAAAAGCGAACCATGGAGGCTTTTCAACCGATTCAGCACATATTGAAGCATCGGTTCAAGTGCTCTGACAAGAAAAACCAACAAAGTTGTTGGTTCGATTCCAACTGACACAAATAAACTGATGGTAAGTTAAATGCATGGCACAAGCACAGTATAAGCTTTAGATGGCCTGCGTGCGAGGTTATAGTATTGTTAAAAGCTCAGTTGTAGGTCTCAGTTGTGAAAGCGTTGCTATACATAGCAGCCCAAATGCACCGATGCCAAACTCTCACCTTTCCCTTTGAACAGAACATACATAGTGCATGTACAGTTTCGCTGACATTTCCGTGATCGGACGCTGTCCAGTTTCGCAGGGTAGGAACGGTTGATATGTCAAAAAAAAAAAGGTAGGAACGGTTGACGTTGACCCACCAGTCAGTGTGGGGAGGGTCTTTCTTCCGTCACGAAACTGGCAACCCAGCCGTGGTGATCCCTTTCCTGGCCTCATCGCGTCCAACTAAACTGACTCCCACAGCTCCGGGCGCGCTTCGCTCCGCCAGGACCACCAACGGACGAGATGGCCTCGCCGGCGACCGCCGACTCCGACCAGGTCCGCCGCTCCTCCCCCTCCCCCGATTCCTCTCCCCGCTCGGTCTCAATCTGTTCGGTTGCACATGGATCACGCGATCCCAATCCCGTTCATTCGTTCCAATTTTTTATCCACGACCTCTCGCTTCACTGACGCGTCTTGCTCGGTCGGGTAGCTTACCTTCAGTTGAAATGTTAGATTTTAGACTAAAGGTGCTCGTAGCTGCAGTTCGGTTGATTGCCGGTAGGTCTGGGTTCCCCCCCCCCCCCCTTGCCTGATGTATGTCTACCTTGTACAAGTTAGAAGTTACCACAGGGATGGTTGTTTAGCTCTATATATACTACACATTGAGTGAGAAGATTATAAACACTGCCGCGATTTGTAGTCAGACTATAGCGCTAATCAGGGACGGATCCAGGAATTTTAACTTTGGGTGTTCAAATTTCAACCATCAAAAAGCATAAGGTTAAAAACTGAAAATGCTCCAGGCCTTCGCCCCATTAAAAAATAAAGTCGGCCATTGTAGCAACAATATCTCAAAGAGTTGAAAAACATGCAAAAATGTAAAGAGAATACATTGCAACAATATAATCTAGCATAGCTTGGAAGCCGTGTGTCCAACTCTAGACGCCGCCCGGTCCGGCTTCCCTGCACCCCTACCGTTGTCGGCGTATCGGCTTTCTTCTTTCCCTCCTCTACCTAGTTGGGTCTCTACTCGATTTGGGGATGTTGGTCACATGCCGTAACTCTTTTCTCTTTCAAGCATAGGCTGGTCGCTGCTTTGCCATCGCTCGATCTGAACTCATTGCTTTCGGCTAGTTGGCAATGCCATCTAAATTAAGTGTACTTCTTTCTTTGGTCATAAGTCAAACTTTTTAAAATCTAGCTAACTTTATAGAAAAGAGTAACAATATATGTGACATCAAAGCGGTATATTGTGAAACTATATCTTAAAATTTTAATGTCATAAATGATATTATGTTTTCTTATAAGGTTAGAAGCACACTTATTTGTGGGCAGGGAGTATTTGCTAATTCAAGATTTGGTCTCAATTTGGAAGAGAAAGTGTGAGATAGATTTGCTAAAAAATACACCGGAAGTGATACATGAACTATATACAGTATGTACATACGATTTTTTTGAGAAATTTTTGGGTGTTCATCTGGACACCCATGAGCCATGGTGGATCCGCCCATGGCGCTAATGTGAGTTTTGATTGTTCTCTGGCCCATATTTAGCTCAAAAATTCAACGGATCTTATTTTTCTTGTCCAGTCAAGGAATGCTTGGTCAGAATGAAGAGCTCGAACCGTGCCTTAGTTCATAATCAACAAATAGTGTAGCATCCTTGAGTGGGTTTGGTTCTGTGTTTGTATCTACTTTGATTGGTCTATACTGGTTCTAGAATGCTCAATAGGTTTCGGAGGGTTTTGCATGATTTTTTTGGGCAAATATGGTGTGTTGTTCCTCACAATAATCGATCCCATCATCAAATGTATTCCCTCTTTTAGGATATCCATCCTTCTCCTGATGATGTCTTGCACTCAACTTTCATCTGTTAAGTACCTCTGATTGATTTCACCAGAAAATGTTTTTCCGCACTCTTCTTACCAGGTGCTGGTGGAAGCAAATGGCTCTACACGGACATTGATCTTGAATAGGCCAAGGCAGTTGAATGCCCTCTCCTCTGCAATGGTATGTCTGCAAGAGTGATTTAATGAGAGCTTTACTACTACTTCCTCCGGAAATAAGTGACTCGGATTTGTGTAGATTAGTATGTATCTACACACTTTAACGCGTCTAGATACATGCGAATGTAGACAAATCCGAGTCACTTATTTCCGGACGGAGGGAGTAATAGGTCATATGGCAATAGTAGCCACACTGTGTTTCAAAGGTTGAGGTGAAATCTTTTGCTTTTATCTTTTAGGTTACAGGACTCATGAAGTGTTTCACTTCTTACGAGGAAGACAATGCAGTTAAACTGTTGATTGTGAAGGTAATGGATAGCACTGTGTGTCTATTATCATTTAGTATTTGTTTCAGTTCTTACATATAGCCTCTGCGTTTCTTGTTTTTTCGGGTGCTGTGATATGTGGTTACCCTGTGAATATTTGCGTGTTGTCTATTAACATGTAACTAGAAATATAAATTGCTCAATAACACAGCAATAAGTAACTGTGAGCATCAGTTACCGAATCATTTTTCCTGAAATCAAGCAGTAAGTAATAATTTGCTGTGCTTAGTCTGCTTTGGAGCACTCCTTGCCAGTGGCAGTGCTAGACCCACAACCCTGTGATGTCAATCCACTCAAACTCCTTGTAGCTGTAATATTGCATGGAGTTTTTTTGTGCATGAATGTCAATTATAGGTGTCTTAAACAAGTTGTGTTGTCAATTCACTCAAAATCCTTCTAATTGTACTATTGTATGAAGCTTTTTTATGAATGCCATTTTTTAGAAGTGTTTTAAACAGTTAGCATCCTAACCTGTGTGTAGAGCTGCCACTACTCGCTGGTTTGAATTGTTTGACTCTAGTAAAACCATTATGGCGCTCCTGATATTTGTTGCGGCGCCTTGCAGTCATTTTTCCATTCATACTCCTTGCTGATTTGAAGCATGAATTATTGGCTTCTTGTAACAATTTTCACATTTAGTACTCGGGATGATCTTTATTTTCTGTTGCTATTGGCATTTGTGCTCATTCTGTTTTTATTTCCTGCAATCCTTATGTTAGCTCTCTGAGATAAATATAGTTTCCGCTTATCCATGTTTCTCATGGGATTCAATCTTCACTTTTTTAGGGGAATGGAAGAGCATTTTGTGCTGGAGGTGATGTTGCTGAAGTTGCCCAGTCTGTAAATAAGGGTACTTTCTGCTTAAGCTTGTGTCAATGATATCGGACTATCTAAAGCTGATTACTTTCAGATTTTTTGCTTTGACATCTGTCACCTTTATTTGTCCAATACAAATTCAAACCAATAACATTTAGCATATATATTTATTTATCGTTACGCCAGACATTTGATTAACTTTACTCTATGTTCTCTGAAACCAGATAGCTGGAAATATGGTGCTGATTTTTTCCGTACTGAATTTTTGTTAAACTATATCATTGCAACTTATAGCAAACCACAGGTGAGCTGCATCCTTCGAAAGTCATTCTCCATGTACATTCTTGTCACTTCTAAATGCTACAACATTCAATTGTAGGTTTCTCTGCTTACTGGAATCGTCATGGGTGGAGGTGCTGGTGTTTCTATACACGGAAGGTTTCGGGTTGCCACAGAGAACACGGTATATTCTATGGATCAAACTCAAATGGAGTTTTGCTTCGCTTGTTGCTTATATAGTTACATCTGTTAATTGGGGCTGTAGTTGGAGTGTCACGAGGCAGCTTCAGATCTGCTTATTTGGGGTTCTCGCACATTCTGTTGAGTTTTTAACTGTGTAATGATGGCATATTATGTTATTTGAGTTCAGTCTCTCAATTTTATATTATGATGGTACTATATGCATGTACACTCATATGCTATACTGTCTACTGGTGCTGGTGTTGCACCACAATGCCTACATGTCAGATAATAATTATGGAGATTGTAATCAACTTGCCAGCTACTGTGCTCTGTCTATGTTAGTACTAGTTTTATACTTAGGAGTATGTGCTATTTTGCTTGGTGCATTTTATGGATAACTAGCACGCTTCCATGTACAAAAATGTGTGTTGATCTATTTTGAATTTTCTGCAGGTTTTCGCAATGCCAGAAACCGCATTGGGACTCTTTCCGGACATAGGGGCTTCTTATTTTCTTTCTAGACTACCTGGGTTCTATGGTGAATTTTGTCTCACACTTTTGTTATTCAAATGATTTTTCGCACAAGTCTGTACCAATTTGCTCTGCGTTGATTTTACTTTCCCTTGCTGAGTAATTTTCATAGATCACCCTTAAAATAACTCTGTTGAGTAGTGCTGGATATTATTCACATCCATGGGCAGTTATGCATCCCTGAATGCTCTCTAACAATTTTTAGTGGACCATGTGCTTATTTTATTTTCAACAATGGTGTTTACTATGTGTAAAATCCCAATTATGAAAGACATATGGTTCAGGTAGCAATGGGAGTATTATCAGTTTATCACATAAAAAATAAAATTTAAATCCTCATGCTGAATGGGTTGTGGAAATATATGTTTCCAAAGTTCTGAATGTCTGTTCAATGTTAGGGATCAATGGTCAATTGGCTATACACCCTATTTAGTTGATTGGAGAACTATCTTGGGAGACAATTTTTCTCTAAATTGTCAATGACGTCTTTATCCAGGAGAATATGTTGGTCTTACTGGTGCAAGATTGGATGGTGCGGAAATGCTTGCATGTGGCCTGGCAACTCATTTTGTCCATTTGAATGTAGGTTTGCTGATAATTTAAATTTAGTGCTTTGTGCATCACTATGTGCTTGTTTCTTACGTCCTTTGAAATTTGAGCAATGCTCGGTGCATTGTTGATCTACCATCTACAAATACTTAATATCAGTTGACCTACATCTTTTCAGTGTGTGCTAGCATTACTCTATAATTCCTAGTACATTTTTTTCAGAGGATGTCGTTGCTTGAAGAATCACTTAAAAAGGTGGACGCTTCTGATCCATTTGCTATATGTGGAATTATTGATCAATTTTCACAACAGCCATCCCTGAAAGGAAGTAGTGCTCTGAATAGGTGAGAGGGCAAGTGTACTTTATACTATTGATGAAGAAAAGAGAAACTGTTTTACTCCTGCTCTTTCCCATGCATACATGAGAAGTCCCTGACATATTTTGGCAACATGTCATGAAAAATTTCACACAAGCTTACATATTATCTTACTCATATTGTGTGGCTGTATTGGTCAAAAGATATGAAGCTGCTTGTATCTTTAGCGGCTCTGTGGCTTTGCAATCAGTTAGCTTGTATGTCCATGATGTTCCTTAACATTCTGTTCCAAATGATGTAATAGCGCTGACCCGGATAGATTGTTTAAGCTTTGCTTTTTTTATTTTTAAAATTTGGTCCTAAGGCCCATAGTAGATGCTAGCCGAAGTGCCGAAGTCCATGTTTGTGTGCAATTTAGGTCATACACTGCATGGAATCATTCTGATTTCTCAGATAACTGTTTTTACTATGGGCTGCATGATCCATTGATGCTCCGACCCATTATCTCCTGATTCCTCTTTGCCACTTGCTTTCTTTTTCCTTTTTGTGCTCCAAGGCTGGAAATCGTCAACAAATGCTTCTCCAAAAGAACAGTCGAAGAAATCATATCCGCTCTTGTGAGTTTCTATGGAATTAATTGTGGTTTTTGTGGGCTTATGTGTTTTTTTCTGCTAAATTTGGTACCTATCATGTCAGGAACAAGAAGCTCCAAGTGTGGCTGGTGAATGGGTTACTGTCGCAATTCAATCATTGCGGAAGGCTTCTCCTACTAGTCTGAAAATCTCCCTCGCATCGGTATCTCTCAAGCATTTACTGAACATTATCCTCGTAATGCAATTCGGTTGTTTAATTCTTTTGGCATGCTATGCTATTCGCTAGTAATAAATGCTTGTTTAGATCATTTGACCCTTGAATAGTTCCATATACTGAATATCTCTATTGTTGTTAGGACTATCGATGTAGTTGTGGAGATTTGGGACCTGGACTCTTAAGGTTTTTGTTCGTGAAAACGCAAAAGCCTTGCGTTTCGATGCATTGATAGATAAAGAAGAGTTTATGTACAAGTCCGAGGACGGACACAACACGCCGTACAACTCGACCCAAGAAAAAGAAAACTAATCTAGGGGAGCAGCTGGCGCACACCCCGGGCTCCCGCGTCCGCCCATTGCCGCGCCTCGGCCACGATGTCGTTGAACAAGGATGGCACCGAAGGACGCATGTTGTCAAAGACCGCCGCGTTCCGGTGTTTCCAAATCCACCATGCCGTAAGCATGATCACCGACGAAGTGCCCTTGCGCAGCTGGCGAGGGGTGGTCCGCACCACCAGCGACCACCACTCCGCGAAGTCACCCTCAGCCGTGGGAGGGCCTGAGGTGGATCGGATCCACGACAGAACCTCAAACCAAATTGTCCTGGAGAAGGAACATCCTGTGAGCAGGTGGCTCATGGTCTCGACAGATTGGTCGCAGAGCGGGCATCTCGGCGCATGCGGAAGGCCGCGCCGTGCCAGTCTCTCCCCCGTCCAGCATCTGTCAAGGCAGGCCAGCCAGATAAAGAACTTCACCCTCGGCGGCGCCCAGGATTCAGACCATGCACAATGGATCACTCCTGTAACTATTTGTCTCATGGATCAGTTATGAGTTCAGACATTTGAGCTTCAAAAGTCTACTTGAAATTGTTGGTGTGGGGTCGCACCATCTGTGTAGTATTTGGTTCTCCGAAGTCTGCACAACTATTGACATATATCAACTAGATAGTGGGTAACTCAAATGCGGATTGCACGCGAAACCCATAGTGCATGCTGCAAATTCCAAAAGAATTTAAAAAATACTGCTTTCTTACATGTTACAAAAACACAAGAGATAAGTGAATAGTATTGGATATGATTCACCAGTCCTTTTTGCACATGACACAAATGGCCATATTTTTGTAAAATTTTGCAGGTTAACAAGATATGGCATAACCTTCATCCAACATTTTTTTGCACTCTAAAATATTCATATATTTTGCATTGGTTGTGTATAAACTGCTTTTGTACTCCATATATGTGTTCTTTTTTTTTTGAACTACACTGACCACCAACTTTTTTTTTTGGTGTTATAATGTTGTGTGTCAAAATTTCAAGTGGGGTCAGCTTACCTTTAACTGGGTCCAGTCTTATCCCTCCTTCCACCTGCTCTGTCACCTACCCTATCTCCACTTCCTTGTCTTGCATTCATTCCTGTTAAAAGAAATTCTTGCCAACTTATGGACAGCAACAGCTGGTGCCAGTTTCTCAGATAGTCTCTTGGCAGACTGTTTCGGATATTCCCATCCACAGGGACTTCCTCAACCTTATGATCTTGTACTAATGTTCTAGTTGGTAGGAGTCAAATTGAAGGGTTTTACGGTGATAATACCCGAGGCCACCAAGATGAAAATATTTGCCATCTAGAGCCTATTCCAGTCAGATAGATATCTGGGTATAAGGTCTCGTGGTCTGTCTTGGACCAACTCAATCAGAATCGGGATGTCAAACCGCCAGCTATCACTATCACTACATATTAAAGTAATTAGCTTTTGCACATGGAAAAGTAATTGGGTTTGCACGAAACATGAGTACAAAAATTCTTAGTTTACATTAGAATTCATGAGTTAGGACGAACCTATTTGATCAACGCCTGAAGCAAGTTTTCTGTCTTATCATGCGCATTCCAAGCTAACTGATGTCTAAGTTTTTTCTCTGTGCTTGCGGTTTCAGATAAGGGAAGGGAGACTGCAAACTGTCGGCGAATGCTTGCGTCGAGAATACAGAATGGTTTGCCATGTTATGCGTGGTGACTTCAGCAGAGATTTCTTTGAGGTAACGTCGACATCTGCATCAGTGATGTTGTCTATTCGAGATCAATATATCTAAAATCCAATTACGATTGCAGGGATGCAGGGCTATACTAGTAGACAAAGATCGAAACCCAAAGGTCATGTTACTTCATATTTATACCGAACCTCAGTAAATTTATTAGGCTCCTTGTTTCGTGCGGCATGCCATCTCAACTGAATCCTATTGGTGTTTTTGTTAACTGCAGTGGATGCCACCAAGCCTTGGTCAGGTCCACGATGGGGTCGTTGAGAAATATTTCTCCAAGGTTGATGATCCACATTGGGAAGATCTGAACCTACCCGCTAGACTGTCCCATGGAAGAAGAATTGCTCCCAAGCTTTGATTGAAGTCTCGTGTGGAGGATTCAAATGAAAGCATCCACCATGGTCCCGAGTGAACATGAAATAAATCGAAACTACATCTGTAGATTAACTGCTATTACCACCCACAGAAGTCTGTTATAGTAGAAGAAAGTTGTAACTGTTCGGAATTCTATTATCCCTGGCTGCGGTTCCTCTCAAATGGTGATGCTTAGCTGCCGGCTGTCACGTTGCACGGTTCAGTAGTAGTGTTTGTTCATCCCACTGGGAAAAGGCCGCCTAGGCCCTCTGATGGCGTCCTAATTGCAGGGAAGCTCTTGCTGAAGACTTTCTCTCTCTAAAAAAAGCTCTTGCTGAAGACTTGGGGTGTAAGCAAAGTTAGCATTAGCTCGGTTTAAGGAATTCTTCAAGATATAGCAGACGGTTCTGGAGGTTCCAATGCTATTGTTGTTAAAGAGATGAAAAAGTATTCACTCAAGTTTGCTGCGGTTCGATTCATCCATGAAAGAAGGAAACGCGTTGTTGATGCTCACAATTTAGTCCGAGCATCTGGCTCTCTCGATCCGGGCCGAGAAATTAAACCGATCCCTATGCTCAGTTTTGAACATTATCAATTAACAAAGTTGGGATGGTTTATCTAAAAAGCAGATTGAACATCTTTTTTTGTATGTCCTATAATAATATTAGATTACGTTACGCTGCAAATGTCCAGCTCACTGAGGCACTATAATAAGACCCTCGTTGCCTTTCTTTAGGAGTCTTTGTAAGTATAAAACAAAACAGTTGACATGTCTTGGTCGGACAACTTGATGATATTTTATGGCTTCAAACCGCTGGAGAAAAAAAACAAATACTGTACTTGTAGCTGAATGGAGACCGTCCATCGCTTTCCTCGCTTCCAACCACTCCTTTCTTTTTCTTCTCTATATCCAGCACACAATACAAACTAGGAAGTAAAATATTGGTCATACCAATACGTTACTCTGCTTCGTATCATATGATTCAGTCAAGATCTCTCCCCCTCGCTCTAGCTAGCGTGCGTGCATGCGTGGACACCTCATGAACGATACCTTTTTAATCTTTCTTTCTTTACAGATGGTCATGGAGAATCTCTTTGACTATCTTTATTGCGCATTTCTTGGGCCGGCTAGGCCTGGATCACAAAGGCAGGCCGAAGGCCTGGATACATTTCCCAATAAATATCACAGTTTTTCTTTTCTGCTCCAAATCTCATTCACTATGTCTGAATCGTTACATCTTCGTTCGACAGTGGCTACCCATAGTGGGAATAACACAAATACTAACATAGACCTGTATCTTGTATATGATACTATTCTAAGTTACTCCCTACTATGACTAACCTAAGTTCATCTTCCTCCTCCAAAATTGCTGCACCAAAATCACGTTATTCATCCTTTCCGTGCCACTGGCCAACCACTTATACTGTATGCCCCACGTGGCAAGCAGCGCTATTTCTCCCGTCTCATTGTCCATCCTCAATGAACCAAACCGACTCCGCCGTTGGTATGTCACCGCTCGGGCCGTCGAAAACTACAAAACAGTCTCTGGCCAAGGTTGCTTCCTAACCTACGCTGGCGTCCTCATCTCCATATTGAGTGTAACCTTCGGCTCGGACCAGACCCATAACTTTTCCTCACCGTCTCGGGCTCGGATCGGTCCAACATAGTCTCATAGACCATGGACATAGAGGGCAGCATGCACAACACATGATGGGCTAGAATTTGCAAAAAAAAAAACAAAAAAAAATCCAGTCAATTGTGATTCAGAAAATCTCCAAATTTAAACTGGTTTTATATTTAAACTTCAATTTCTTTTCCATCTGTAGTATTACACCCTTTCCAAAAATGTAAGTCTTTTTAGAAAGTAAAGTATGTTAAATAATCAATCGATCATTTTTTCTTGTGGACAAACTAACCTATAAAGACTCGTTTGATTCATCATGGTATAGGAATAGGAAATATATAGGATGGTGATGCGCTGTCTTCTACTCGAATCCCATGAGAAGACGAACTCTCTTTGATTGTAGTGAATGGCTTTTTTTGATCTGACATAATGCTATTTTTCTTTAAAAACTAATTTGCAATACAAGATTCTTATGAGATATGATCTCACGAAACAACCAGCTTGTGCAGAAAAAAATGCTGTAAAATCTCAATCCTACTGGAAATCAAAGTAGCTAGGCCTGAATCTTTTTTCTTTTCGGACAAACTAATCAATGAATCTACCAGTTATTAACCATGAGTATGCGAGCAGTAGGAACGAACGCATGGCATGAGTGCATGCAATACATGCGCCGATCCAATTAATTAAACTAAACCCAACCACTAGCTGCCCCACATGAGACTAAATTAATCTGTATCTAATTCCTGCTCCGCGCCGAAAACTTCCCCATCTTTCACTCTCAGCGCATGGCCCCTTCTCTTAATTAACTTCGATGTTGCTGTCACGCATCGGTCACCACTGTTTCCTAATTGTAACTGCTTATTAGTAAGGAGCACACGATGCTAGCATGTGTACGTGTGTGTGTGTGTGTGTGGAGCGTGTAGAAGCTGCACGCATAAAATGTGCAGAGCTATGTATATGAACAATGTGGTACTGTGTAGCAGGCTGTGGCAACACCGTATTACGTACAGTAGTTTGGGATGCAGCTGCTTGGTTAATTGGTTTGGATCAATTAAATAGAATGGGTGGTATCCCGAGTACGTATGATTTCTTGAGCAGGTCATGGACTAATTATAGAAGATGGCGCGGTATCTTTCGGCAAATCTGACCCTGGGAAAAGCTAAGGTACTTCTTCTGTCCATTAAAGTTGTCTTCTATTTATCTAATTTTTGATGCATTTACACACTATCTAGTATGTGGATACATTCAAATTTAAACAAATTTATAATAATTTTCAGGAGATGGAGGAAATATTATCTATCCCGAAGAATCTATTTCTAACCCTATGTTTTTGGCGCCAGGCCAAAGTAATGTTCGTCAGCATCATGGACAGTCTGTGCGAAAGTGGGTTGGCGCCACAACATACGGCGCCGAAGTGAGGTTGGCGTCAAACCTAACAAGTCATTTTCTACCGAAATTACTTCGCGCCGATCTGTACAACTTTAAGTACATGGCCAAATTCTGAAATTCCTTCCGGATCGAAGAGACTAGTTTTACCAGGATCAAATTTGTCAAGAAATAGGTCGATTCGTGTATAACCTACTCGTAAGACACACGCTCTTCCGCGTAGAGGAAAGAGTGGGAATGGGGAGGCCAGTGCATGCAACCGATGGATCCACTGAACTGAAGACTGACTTTGGGAGTCGTCGTCGTCTCTCAGACCTCGGGCATGCAAATGCAACGCATGCACAGTGTTTCACACGCATCGGGTGAGCTAGAGCGGTGGGTGGAGCTTTGAGCGGTTCAGACGCGCGTGACGTGCTTGCATGGACGTACGTATGCTCTGACGTGTTAATCTGCACGTACGAAATTTGTTGCGCGCCCTGACTTTCTTGAACTAGTAGTGGTACTTTCTCCGTTAGGATTGGAAGACCGGCATGTATCTCTACATCTTCAATTTGTCTAGTAAGATAGTATAAATTGTCCATCATAAAATTATATCATTAGAAAAGAACATTCAAACTTTCTAATGATACATGTTTTATAAAAATACTTTGTACGATGTTGATTAAATTTACGACCTAACGATACACAACCGTTTTATAGTCTCTAACGAAGGGAGTAGTACGTATAAGGATGGCAATTTTACCCACGGGTACCGTACCCGCATGGGCAGGGTATGGGTACACTTTCATGCCCACGGGTAGTACCCATACCCTGCCGTTAAGTCATGGACAGGGCACGGGTATAGCCTTGTAGCCGCGGGTATACCCATACCCTGCCCGTTTATTGTTAAATTCTTACGTGACACGTCTATTTCTGTTGACTTATGAGTTAGAATATGAGAATGTGATTTTTATATTATGTTAATTATTATGTACTCAACTACCTGTTATTGAGTTGAGATAATTAAATTTTTTAATCGAAATTGTTATCGATAAATGTAAATGTGATTGACATGTGTACAATTTAACCTACCCATCAGGTACCCAATGGATACGGGTACCCGCCGGGTATGGGTATGAGTATAGTTTTATACCCATGGGTACGAGTATGGATAGAAGTTTGTACCCATTGACCATATAGGTATGGGTATGGTATTGCTCTACCCCGCACATACCCTGCCCATTGCCATCCTTAAGTACGTACCTATAGAGGCGATCCATGAGCTTAAGACAATCGACAATATCGATCCACGCCCAGGTCAATTTGCAATAAAATTTGTACCACTCCCTTTGATCCATTACACTTTGTCGCTGATATGAGTGAATGGATAGATACACACGATTGAACGACAAGTATTATAAATCAGAGGTAGTACGACCTTTTAGCATATACTCTCCTTGTTAGAGTTTTAAAACTATTAACTAGGAAATAAAAAGCTTCCTTCATTTATTTTCTTCTTTTCTCTAATGTACTCTATGTTCTTTTTTCATCTTTTTTCTCTCATGTATGTAAACTATTAATCCATGCATTAATTAATGACGAAGCACTGACTATTTTCTCTCCTTTTTCTTTTCTTCTGCGGGGAGGGTTTTACTATGTACTTCCTCCTTTCAAAAATAGAATACTTGTAGTTCTTGATTGAAGTCAAACCTTGTAAGTTTAACAAACTATATAGAAAAAATGTTAACACTTCTACTCTTAAACCAATATTGTTAGAACGATCGTGAAATATACTTTTATATTGTGTACATTTGGTATCCTAGATGTTTATGGTTTTTCTATATAGTTCGACAAACTTCAAATAATTTAACACTAAACGAAAAACTATATGCATTCTTCTATTTTAAAAAGTGACTACTATACTAGATTGCGTATAAGCATGCATTTCCGGGTGCCTCTTTGTACTCTACCAACTACAGCTATCGATCTAGAGGAAATTGCACAAACCACCACCATTTGTTGTTTTCGTTGCGCAAAACACCACATTTACATGTTTGTTGCAGAGAACACCACCTTTTGATGTAATGTGTTGCACAGAGGTCCAAATCTGATATTGGAATCAGATTAAGCTAATTAACTTCAAATTTGACAGCTGACCCCATAAAACAGAGATGATGTGGCGTCCACTATGTCATCTAGTGTGTTTTCAAACTTTTTTAAAAAAGAAAATCCAATAATTAAAACAATGTTAAAGAATAATTTTGGGAAAGTTTGAAACGAATCTAACATGCCGTATGAAATTTGTGTCACATTTTTAGATTCGGTCAACATTTGATGAAATTTTCAAAAAACACAATGTAAATATTCTAGCAATTAAAACAATATGACCTGAATAATTTGAAAAATAATGACATAATTTAGAGAAGTAAATCAGGCAGAAGATGAAGTTAAAGGTCCTTCATATTCACATATCTAGGGTCAGACATAGCGTTTGAACCTAATTATTTACGATAGCATTATGAAAGAAAAAATTTGTGTTCGTTGTAAAAAAGACAAATTGCGATGCTATAATTTCATTACAGACAAAACAATTTTTTATATTTTTTATCCAAGTCACAAAAAATGTTCTTTCATGCCGAAAATTTAGTGGGCCAACATAGAATATTCGAACATACACGTGAATATTTTCTCAATTTTTTCTCATATTTTTTTGAATTTTTTTTGAAAATTTCATCAAACACTGATCGAATCTAAAAAAATTGACACAAATTTCAGACGGCATGTTAGATTCGTTTCAAACTTTCCCAGAATTATTCTTTAATATTGTTTTAATTATTGGATTTTATTTTTTAAAAAAGTTTGAAAACATACTAGATGACATAGTGGATGCCACATCATCTCTGTTTTATGGGGCCAGCTATCAAATTTGAAGTTAATTAGCTTAATCTGATTCCAATATCAGATTTGGACCTATGTGCTAAACATTACATCAAAAGGTGGTGATCTCTGCAACAAATATGTAAAGGTGATGTTTTGCGCAACAAAGACAGCAAAAGGTGGTGATTTGTGCAATTTCCTCATCGATCTATGCTACTGGTGCACTCTGTCTAGCATGATCTAGCTCTATAGTCCGAGACCGTGACTCCCCATCTGCGTAGCATAGTGCTACTGCTAGAGTACTAGGAGTACTACCAACAAATCCCATCCGTTTAATGGAGGATCTATCACTGCTCGGCTTAATGACCGACGCCGAATCGAGTCAAATCGAATCAATTAATTGTCATATCAATAAGCAAGACGTACGACTCCAGCTAACCTTCCTCGATCATACAGTACTCCCGATTAATAAAAATCGTCAAAATGGTTGTTTAGAATGAGGTTTCGCATACCTAGTCCCGATTTGATTAATTGGTCAACCAGCCGGCCACCATCAGAGTGCTAGCGGGTAGCAGCCATGTGGTCTATGCCGGTATGCATGTGTTGATTTTGTATCCTCTCCCTTTGCTGACCGACCTGTCAAACAAGCTTGGTTTAGTTTTTGGTCGACCCGATGCATGCCATAGCGGGTCTTACGTTTTTTATTTGTTTGGCCCAAGGAAAACCGCCCCGTTGTTAGACAATTCTGAATTTCATGCATGGATTCACATGATTGTTGTTTGAGTTTCGACGATGTGGCAGATGAGTATATATAGGGGACCGTGATGTCCAGGCGAGAGAGATTTACCATGACATATACTAGTATTATATGCTCGCATGATCTGATGAGGTTCAGATATGCCGCGAGAGTAGTTCATAGTGTGTGCGTGGGGAGTTCACCAGCTGCGCCGTTCGCAGCGGAGTTTTGGTTCTTGTACAAAAAAAATTCTTGTCTTCTATAAAGATCTAGTACGCCAACGGCGTACCCTTGAAAAAAACAGATTGGGTCGTCCAACTTACTACTAGCTAACTCTGAGAATTAACTTAACTCTCAGCTAGCTGATTTTATCGAGTGTTAGTGGCAATTATATTAATGTTGCAACTCGTAACTAACACGAATCATGAACCAACCCAACGGTTTGGAATATTTCTCACATTTGCAACATCTGTGCAGGTACTATGTTAGTTGGACAAAATTCAGAGTTTCATTTTGCTATATGCATGCGGTACAAAAATCATCATTTTCTTTACTACTTTATCTCCCGTCGCAAGAAAGCGCTCTTAGTTCAGTTCGGTGGAACATGTGTCTCCAAAACCCAATGTCGGCAAACTTGCAATCATGTGTGTCTGCAACCCATGGCTTACTTAGCGGTAGATAATCCCCGCTCCCATGTAGAGCCCCCAAACATTGTTTCCAAATAAAACTAAGCTTTCGTGCAAAGTAGAAGCAATAGGAGTACCTAGCTACGCACGAACATGTAAAGCCACGATCATTGCTACTTCATCACTCGATGGAGCACGTCGATGCATGCATGTCTCGCGGCTCCCGCTTCCGTACACGCGGTCGCTCCAATAGCTCTCAAGCGCGTGCCACGTGTGGAGCGGCCAGTGGTTTGTGCTGCTGGCACGCCCATCCACGTTGGCTGGGCCGGCTTGGAACGGACGGACGGGGCACGTTCTGGAAGGGGAGTCAGGTGGCTCACGCATCCTGCGCGGCTGCGCGCGTCGGCGTTGCCCTGGCCGTCTCGTCGCGGAGCGGTTCGCGCTGGACGGTGCGGGCGTCCAAGTGGCGCGGAGGGAGGTCCACGTGTCACTGTCTAGGAGAGAAAACGACACGTCGTCGCGCCCGTGCACCGGCCGGCATCAAATACTGCCTGCACGTACGTACGCGCCCATGCCTGGTGTGCCCGCGGGGTGAGAATATTATGGCACTTTATGTCGTCTCGGACCAAACCATCTATCTTGCTCACAGCTTTACTTAACATCAAGTTTTTGTCAAATCCACTTGAAAAAAAAAGTTTTTGTCAAATCGACCACATCAGTTGATTCCCTGAAAGAAAAAAAACTGCGTCAGTTGATATGAAGGTGAACGAGTGAACGCCACCAACCGAGATTCTTTTCTTATACTTCCTTCATTCCTCGTGGAAAAATGGCTTACATAATGAAGGATGACCAAAAACTAGACAGTTTTCAGTATAAAAAAATAGACACTTTTACACTCCTCATTTTTTCTCCTCTTGTATATATTTTATCTCTTTAAATAAAAAATTACTGTCGGGTCACTCCTACAGTTTTCAGCTAAAAAAAATTAGTGTCATAGATGTTGCTTAGTTTCATTATGAAGTTGGTTAAATTTCATTTTTTTGACATACTCAGGTAATATAAAAGTACAAATACACTTATTTACGGACAGAGGAAATAGACTACTAAAGACTACGCAAATCAATTGGCGCAGCCACTATTTTACACATAAAATGGTAAATTAATTTTAGATATCACAAGCAATAATTGAGGGCGTAAACTTACCGCCACATGTTAATTTGTTCATAAAAGGGTGTACCTATTTCAATCTATAATGCCTATAGATTTTCTGCACGGTAATTAGCGCAAGTCATTTTTAACACAAAATCCCCTAACGAGTCCAACCATGATCTCAGAAATAGGAGAGAAATAAGGAAATTCAAAACAGAATTTCGAAAATCTCCCGATCCCTCCATTCAACTGATCGGTGGAAGGGGTTCTTTGCAAATAAACACATATCTACTCTTATATTATGAAATAAATGCAGAAAATCTATAGGCATTATAGATTGAAACGGAGGAAGTACCATTTAGGACACCGTTTCATCGTTTTTCACATGCACTTAGCTTATTGAACGTAAAAAAATGAAAAAGAGAAATTTTCAATCTCTCTTGAGAAATCCAAACGCTCACTCTCGTCCGGACGGGGGGAGTTCCAAACGCAGGAATCAAACCCAATAGTAACTTTTAGCACACCGTTCCATCTTTTTTCACATGCACTTAGTTCATTGAACGTAATAAAAGAAAATAAAAATAAGAGAATTTTTTAGTCTCGCGAAAAATCCGGACTCTCGCTCTCTTGCGGACGGAGGGAGTTCCAAACGCAGGTAATCTCTGCCAGTCACAGGTGACGGGCGGGTGCGCACTGTTCCCGGTTTCCGTGCACGGAGCTAGCGTTACTTTGAACGCGTCGCGCAGCTACCACATCAGGGCCGACCACGTGTCAGGATAACTGCACCCGCCACGATCTACGCCTCGGAATACCTTGTGATACACGTTTGAGCCCATCCCCTACCCTGTCCCCTACCCCTACCATTCAACTCTTACCACCCACACGTCTACCCTAGGTTTCACTGACATCTGGGTCCGCGCTCTTCTACGGCCCACGTCGTCAGCGGAGCAGCATGCGTATCTCCTAAAACTGGAACAGCCCCGCCATTAATTTGTTGAAACTGTGGGTCTGTGGCATGCGTAGGCTCCGAAAGAAAGATCTACGTTTGCTAATTTCGGCCATGCCGTGCGCAAGCAAGCAAGCATCGGATTTCCCGTAACTTTTTGCCGCGAGTTTTTCGACGGTGGGAAACTGGGAATAATACTGGGCACGCACTACCGTACGTGTAATAATATAGGCCTCTGGTAATTTCCTGCTTATTTACGGTGGACGGAAAGCTACACGGGAGGACGGTGACGACTGACGCGAGATGCTCGATCTGCAAGTTGCACGGTAAACAGATGGATAAAGCAAGAGGGATAAAAAGGTGACTATCTAGCTATCCTGTATTTTCGCGGCACGTGGATGCGACATAGAATCTCGTTCCCTGTTTGTGACAGTCGACGGCATGCGCCGAAGACTTGTCCACTCACAGTGCATGGACAGTATATCTTTTTTGGATTTGCATTTTCTTTGGCGGTAATTGAAAAGATCGACGGAAATTGTTGCTGCGATCGTTTGGTTATACGGGTGCTGCTAGCATGGACCAGCGCGCCCACAACTTGTGACGAGAAGGCAGGGCGAAACGGCTGTTTTCTGAAAGTACGTAGTAGTTGATGTGCATATAGGGTAGCTATGGGGCCTGATCATATCGGCCGAACATATGCTGCCCAACCGATACTTACATTACCGACTACATACGCTTCACGCAAGAAGATTAACTTTTCATGGGTCTGTCCAGTTCTTTGATCATTTAGTTTGTTAATTCATGTTAAATGCATAGATGGATATGTCACTTTCTACGTTTCATATACTCCATAATATCGTAGATCCGGATTATATGTACATAAAATATACCTGAATACATCTAAATTAGCAACTACTACTAATATACTGCCTCATTTTGAAATATAAGCATTTTTTAGAAAGTAAAGCTTATATTTCGATACGATATGCTTGATTTTTACATGTACACGGTGCGTCGTAATTAACATGACGCCCGGGCGCTGCTTACTTGTGACTTTTTTCTGCACGTACGCACCAAGCTAACCGTTGTCAACTCATGAACAGTGCAAACGCGTAGCATCACCATTAACAGTGAATCGACCCCGTGTGTTGAAAGGAGCGGCAGAATACGCAAAGTACGTACTGCACTGCACATACGTGTATATCGATCGATCTGACTGCACGCGCGCGTTCTAGCTAGCTAGCTCACGCCCTGCAGATATGGATGGCGATTAATCAGTAGCTATCCCCAGGTTTAAAAGCTTGCAGGAATAAGCAGAGATCACAGCTGGGAGGATCAAATCTTCTCCGTATTTATCACCGCCATTAATCAGCACCATGTAGGTACGTAGGTGTACACAGTTCGCGTAGCCGTGCGTCATTGCGTGCATGTCTGTCTCATCTACGCGTGCAGATTACAGCTAGCCCCTGGCAGTAAAATAAATACCTGCCAAAATATAGTGCTACCGCATGTATTTCCTTCCTTTTTAACATAAATATTTTCAATATTTTTTCGACTTTTTAATAACTTCCTAAGTTTATACTACTCCTAAAGTAAACCCTAAAGCACGCATACGCTAACGCCGAGTTTTCCCTGTCTTATATAGTCCTAACCACGAGTCTGACGGGCGATTAGAGCCAAATCCATCTCGCTGTATAAAGCGGCTACGTGAGACTGCGCGGTGGGGCCCGGCAACCCATCCTCGTTCCCGTCCCGTTTCATTTCCTCCCTTCCCCGTCGCGTCACCACCACCGCCCCGAGCCCCCTCCAAAACTAAACGAGCACTCTCTCTCTCATCCCCCCTCTCCTCTCCTCTCTCCTCTGTCGTCCTCTCCCCCTCTCGGCTCCGCTGCGCTGCTTCCGCCCCACGCTAGACCGAAACCCCAGCCCGCCCCCATCTCCATCCCTCTCTCTGCCAGACTGCTCGCCGATGGACGGCGCCGCGCCGCTCGCCGCCGGGAGGTAGGGGGGCGCGAGGGCCCCGATCGGCGAGGGGGGTGGGGCCGACGGGCATGAGGGCGCCGCAGGAGCGCGAGCGCACCATGAGGGATCTCTACGATCGTACGCGCCACAAGGATCTCGAGGTACATCCGCCGCCGCCCGTCTAAGCTACCGCCCCCGCCGATTCCGCCCCCCGCCGCCGCTGCTTGCGGCGGCGGCCGTGGGGTTTGGGCGAGATCGACCGTGTCGGGGTTTCGCGATAATAGGGTTCGTAACGCGTCCGTGATTGCGTGCGTGCGTGCGCGCGCGCGTGCGGATTGTTTCGTCTCGTTATTAGGTCTGTTTTTCTCGGGGGAACGCGGTTTCGCGTGGGGGCGAATCCGGATTTGATGGAACTCGTTGCCCTGAATCCCACCCGTACTATTTTCGCAGTAATTTAGGCGTCAATCTAATCGATATATACTGAGTTACGGTTCCGAGGGTTTGCTGATTGACGCGCTAGTTATTTTATTCTTCTGTTTGTGCCGCTCAGGAATCTGCAGCAGCCAAGGAACGTCGCCGCATCGGGGGAGGGCGGGCGGAGGGGTCGGAACAGCACGAAGTGGCCCCGAAAGCAGAGGTGAGCATTATAGGGTTGTGGTTTTTTCCATGAATATGCAGGGGAAATATTCTTTGGTTCTCTGGGAATTTCGGGCGAATGCACATGCTTGTCCGATTGTCAGATGCCCACAGGCTACGTAGGATGAGTTCAGTCTAGATTATTCCTGTGCGTTTGGCCTGCACATTAGCTGTTGCGGCATCAGATGCTTGGAGTTGATTCTGAACCCATAATGCTGCAGAGTAGGGGCGTATGGCTATGTGAGTAGTGCATCCCCTGCTTCTGGGATGACCTAATCTCACCTGAAAAATGGCTCGAAAGACGCTTTGACGCTCTTTCTGTACTACGCTATGATAACCTTTGTTTACTTGGTTAGCCTATGTTTGTCATGCTTTTTTGTGCTGTGAATATGAATATTACTGTTTACACTGATGCTTGCAAAGTGCGCTAACAATGCATGCCAAACAGTGCATTCCATGGTCTTAAAAATGTTTCTGGATTGCCAGCCATTCATTGGAGGTAATACATTTTATGCTAGCACGGCAGCTCGCTGCTTAAAATGAGCTAGTGTAATTGTTATACCTAGCAATGTTTAATAATCAGTTGAAGGGATATCTATTTAGTCAATCCATGTTATGTTCCTGTTGTATATATAATGTGCATTTTTTGTGGCTTCTAGGTCTTCATGTATGTTTATTTTTGGAGAAAATCTTCATGTATGTTTACACCGTTCTTTAATAATGACTGTGGACATTGATGTTGGTTCACCTTTTGCCAGGACAACCCGACAGTAAGAAAAAGACCAGCACCATGTGACAGTCCTCGTGCGAAGGCAGAATCTGGCACCTGTAATCTTTGTTCTGCCCCTTGCTCCTCCTGCCTACACAGAAGTCTTGCACCTGTGGATTCTAATATGGACTGCGGATCATCTCAAACGTGCTGCGCAAGGTCAGAATCAAAAGGTAGTATGTTGGTTCGTAGTGGGAAAGGGCTCCATACAAAGGGTGGGGAAAATGAAGATGAATTCAGTGCTACTTCAAGCCACACTTCCTATTCTGAAAATGGTGGACATAAGGCCATGGCAAGATCATCAGTTGCGGCAGATTCGGAGGTTGACATGCCAGCAAAACGTAGAAAGCTATTGAATCATGATCCAAGGTTGCCTAGAGAAGAATGCCACGACGATAGTAACTCGTGTGTTACTGGTACATCGGCAGCAAGCAAACTTTTGTTGGATAGGAAGGATAAACTATCTACTTCTGCATCGAGTCGTGATCTTACTGCGAAGGACTATAAAGACAAGAATGTTGCTTGTCACAACAGGCTGAAGAATTCACGTATCGAAGAATCTACAGAAAAGAAGAGTTCTGATGTTCATACTGCGCAACCTGGCTCAGTTGACCGATCAGTTCCTGCCGATTCTCCTTCAGTTGTTACCAAAAAGTTACTCCGAACACAGTCCTCTGCTAGTGCTTCACAAGGGTTATCTCCTAAGAGGCCATGCCAGGGTTTAGCGGATTCACAAGATAATTTAGCACAAAAAACTTATGATAAAGTTTCAAATGATAAGATAGATCAGTCAGTAGGAGAAAAATTAAACCCCTCTGTGATTGGTGGTGGCAAGCATGGCATGCTGAGTAGTCGCACTAACAAAATCAAGGCTGGATCTTCGTCAAAGGAACTGGAAAGTAGCACCCCATGCTCGAGGAAGAGCATTCATGGGCACACTGAGATTGAATCTGTTCATGTCGCTAAGAGCAACAACAATTTTGAGGAAGACCAGAATCAGGATTTATCTACAGATACATCTAGTGGCAGAGAGTTGAATACACAGAATGATGCCATGGCAGAGTGTGGGAACTCCGAAAGCTTAATAGATGTATGTATCTCCTTGATCCTTCTTTTTGTGCCATTTTCTCTGTCAAAATGCAACTCCTATAAACTTGGTAATATGCAAAATAAACCTTAGTTGACATTGTGTTTAGATGAAGTTTGTTAGTTTTGAGGTGGGCTTGGCTTGAGAGGTAGGGAAATGTTTGCAAAGGAACATCTAGGCCTTTGTTTAGTTGGTGTAGAACACACTTAACATCGCATATATTGTTGGCAGTAAGTGAGCAATACTTGTGGACTGTTAGAATATGAAGTGAACCTTTGTCTCATTTACTTCTTTGTTTCATCTGGAAGATAGACTGAACCGGTGAAGTTATATCGAAGCTTGAAGCCAAGTTTTCTTCTGCACAACGTATGAAATTATGAAATACTAGAATCTGGGATAGTTTGTTGAGCATTTTTAGTTATGCAGGGTGACTATGTAAAGATTTTATTTAGTACATAGGATTGTTTTTGGGCTAGCAACCTCCATGGAAACATACAACTTTAATTTAAAGCATACAATATTGTGCTTGCGTTTGTATGTGGTAATATACTCAGTTGGAAGTTTTTTACTTTTTTCTCCGTAATGGAAATTTGTACTATGAAATAATAGTTATGTTCTTGTACCCATCAAGAATTTTGTTGCAGGGAAGATCAAATTCTGGGCTTCTTTAATTCATACACTTGTTCTGCATTTGCATATAGGTTCCACTCTTAACTAAAGCCTTAAAATTTCAGAAATATTGGCATGATATTTGACTACACTTCAGAATATAATTTGTGATATGCTTTGATTTGCATGACCTTTTCTTCTGCTTGTCACCATTGTTTTATAACATTTGCTTCTCTGGCTTCCATTATACCCCAGGTTAATGTTTGTGATATATGTGGAGATGTTGGTAGGGAGTATCTTCTGGCTACATGCACTAGATGCCTTGAAGGGGCGGAGCATACGTAAGACAAAAAACTGTCTTGCCTTTTTTTTACTTCGTCAGAAATATCACATTCACAAGTTGAAAGTTATTTTGCTTTTCATACTGGAACTGATACTATTTTTACTATTCTCACAACATACTAAAGCTTACACATGGACTGTAATTCTTTTTTACGGTATTTACACAAATAACATTTCCACTAGAGTAGATAAGGAAAGGAAAGGCAAAGGATTCTTTTTTTTTTTTTTTTTTTTTACTTATTAGAAATTTTGGACTATCTGCTACTGTTGTATGATATCTCTTGGTTACATTTCTGTTGTATGCTATGCTAGCTATTGACACCCCGTTTATGACTGACCAGTTATTGCATGCGAGTGAAGTTGGACAAGATTCCGGATGGTGAATGGTTATGTGAAGAATGCCAGCTTAATGAAGATCGAATTAAAAAAAGAAGCAACCGTGGTGCATCAACAGTTGATATTTTGGATGGGAAGAACCAAAGTTCAGGAAGCATGAGCAACCCTAAGACCTTGCAGATTGCTGTCACTAATTTGGAGTCTCAGCAAATTGCTCGTGGTACACCAATAACTAATCACTTACCTGGTAATGATAAAAAACTGCATTCAATGTCAATTGATCCAGAATCACGGCAAGTGAAGTGTGCCACCCCAACTGCTGAAAGGCTGGATTCAAAGAATAAAAACTTCGGAAGCATTGCAAATCGTAAGAGGTTGCAAGTTGTTACCTCTGACATGGAAGCACGGCCACCCACTTGTGGCACACCGTCCGGCGGAAGATTAGGCAAGAAGATTGAAAGTTCTGAAGATTTGTTGAACCGTAAGAAGTTACGAATCGCCACTGATATAGAATCACCACTGTCAAGTGAAGGCTTGCTGAGTCCACCTAAATCATGCAAGAAGCATGCAGAGAATGCATCATCCTCTGATGCGAGGCTGTTCAAGACAGAAAGCCCTAGGAAACATGACATTTTCTCTCGTCAGAACTCGTTTAAGAAATCTGATAAGGGGAATTTCAAGTCACCTAATAATGCTCTAGTGAGGGGTGTTCAGGCAGTAAAAAATTCTGCTACCTTATCACGGTCATATTCGTTAGGAAGTATGGCGAATGCCAAAGCGCAACCAGTCCCTTCACCACGAGGTTTGAACAATTCTTTCATTGTTTCATTTCCAATAAAATCTTTATGCAGTTTCTTGTTTGTACTGCATTGTTAACCTCCTAACTTGGTCCACTAGGTCCTTTATCGAAGCAAATGTCTTTCAACAATAACAGCGAACCAAAGGTCAAGCAGTTGGTGGAAGGTGTGCCAAGCAAGCTGAAACCTGTAAAACATTCCTCGGTAGATGTTGGAGAGAAGGGGCCCATGAGAAAGCTTCTCAAACCTGAATCATTTAACCGCGAGGGTTCAATTTGTAAAGACTCAAGTTCAACAAAACAGAAGCAATCACTTCTCCTGTCTCGAGATGAAAAACCAAGAATGTTGAAACCTACGAAAGATAAGAGCTTCTTAGAAAGAAGGGCTTCTTTTAATCTTCAGAAACCAAATATTCCTTCATCACCAAGGCCTGATAGCTCTATGAAGTCGGGGGAACGGAAAATCGACCAAGACAATCCAAGGCCTGGACCAAGCATACTTAAAACTAGCAAAAAAACGGGTAAGCTGTTCATTTCCTTTACGCAATTTCTTGAGAAAACATGAAGTTTCAATTTATTGACATGCTTCCATTTTATGGCTTGATGGTACTAGGTACTATTGAAAAGAAGCAGAGTTCTGTTTTGTCCAAAAAGGAGAAGGGGGATGTTACGGTTCACCCAACATTAATAGGAGGTTTTTCTGCTAAAGATGTGTCAACAGTGCAGTCTTCTTATCCACTGCTTCCAGTGGAAAATGTTAATAAGGACAGTGATTGTGCGGGTGAATCTTATGATAATGAAATGCTAACTAAGCCTGAGGCACTTTCCGCGCCGTTGGGCATGACTTCCGAATCAGATTTGCAAGATATGGTGCGAAGAGCTGCTTCAGAAGATGTGACACCTACTGTTGGACATCACCAAGAAGATATTTTGGTAAGCACTGGAAATAAACCAAGTAAAAATGCAGAGACTTCAGAAGACAAATTGCCTGAGAATCCACATGGTCCTGCAGTGGCACAGAAACAGTGCGCCCCTCGAAGTGCAATGGCACAAAAACTGTGCGCCCCTGAAAGCAAATTGATTGAGCCAAACCTGAAGCATCAAGATTCTTTTGAATTGCCTCCTATTGGAAATCTTTCCAGAGCTTTAGTTATTCCAGAGCAGACTTACATCTGGCAGTATGTCCTCTCCCCTTTGCTTTCTTATGTAGTACTTATGAAGTCTTTAACATGTATATTTTTTTCAGAGGTATCTTTGACGTTTCAAGACCTGGAAACTCTTCTGAAATATTTGATGGGATTCAGGCTCACCTGTCCACCTCTGCCTCACCGAAAGCACTTGATGTAGTCAAACAATTACCTCAGAGAATTCAACTGGTAGAAGTTCCACGATGTTTCTCATGGCCACAGCAGTTTAAGGAAGTACAGCCGAATGAAAATAATATTGCTCTTTTTTTCTTTGCTAAGGATGTTGAAAGGTACTGCTTAATGTTTGATTACTTTCATCTCTTACCTCAGTAAGCTAACTGATTTTTCCTGTCTACTTATGCAGTTATGACAGAGCATATGGCAAACTCTTGGAGAAAATGCTTGTTGGAGATTTGTCCCTAATCGCAAATATTAGTGGCTTTCAACTTCTCATTTTGTCATCTGATAAGTTACCTGAAAAGATTCAAAGTAATGCTTTACCTTAGTTAACCTTATTGTCTAAAAGGTGTGCCTGGGTTACTCATTTAACTGATTCTATACTTTCCAGGGTGGAATGGCTTACTCTACTTTTGGGGCGTTTTCTACGCTGGTAAAGCAAATAGTTCAACAGAGCTAATCAGAGTGACAAATCCTTGTCCACTAGAACCGACCTCTGGAGCGATTGATAAGCCTGTGTGTCCCCCTAAGGTTCCTCTGTCTTTGGGTATAGATTTGAACGAGTGCCCTGGTGATGAATTTTATGACCAGCCTCTATCACTTGGATCAGAGACAGAGAAGTTTGGTTCCTCGGAAGATAGCCAGACTTTATTGAGGTCGAAACATGAGGTTGAAAATCTGGATGAACGTGAAATACGTCACGAAGGAACTGTTGTTACCAGAGAAACTGTATTGGGAAGTGCTACTGCAGGTGTCCGTGAAACTTATGTTCCTGCGAGCTTGGGAGGTTGCAACATGAAACCAGATTATCCAAGTGTTACAACAGGTGGTGATACTTTTTAATGAAATGGAACTATTATTTGGAGCTAAAAAAAATTCATGGCTAATCATTTTATTCTCTTACCTTTTTTTCACTTATTTCAGGCGGCATAGGAACTGCAAGTAGAGACATCATGGAGGATGAGGAGAGCTTTAGTCCAAATGAAGCTCAACACGATGTTGAGCAGCACGCAGGTGCAGGCAGATTAACGTATGACGATATATTGGCTAAGAAGCAGGCTCTCACATCCTTGACAGAAGTATCTGTACAGCATTCAAGGGAATCAATCTCGAAGGCTGACTTTGTTATGCGTGATTCTGGGCCAAACTACAAAAGGCAAAAGACTTTCAATGGAGATGAACAACTGCCTAGCATATGCTTGTCGAAGATGCATTCCTTGCCAGCTGGTTGGCGTACTCCATTAGACGACATACAGTGTACCTACAGGGGTCTTGCTGATCTAGGTTCAACAACTGTCTCGGATCATGTTGTGCATGTTCTTTCATCTGATGATGAAGACTCTCCAGAACCTAGTACTACTATGAATAAGGCATCGTTGAAGGCAGAGGGGGGATCTTCCCCTCCATTATCACTATCCCTGTCTACAGTGGCAAAGACGCACAATCTTGCCGGTTCTGTCACAGGAGATGATCGATCACTGTCTCTATCTCTTGGGCTCCCCCTCTCTGGTGTAGCAAAAGGAAATCAAGATCTCGAGATAAAGCAGTTTCTGCCGGAGAAGCCTGGCATAAACACTTCGTTTCTTCTTTAGATATGCGGGTGTACAGTTTTGTGCTGTGTTTAACTTATGGAGTTTAGACAGGGTAGAAGTATGGTATAGCTGTTAAGTTATGAACATCTTGGTCTTATTTCACTGTATGCATCCGCTGCTGTTGTTGGTTGATGCTGGTCTGGTGATGGTATTGACTGCTGCATTTTGTTTGATATATGGAGTTTTAGTTGCACAATGTGAATTGTTCTATAGATCTTATGGTTAATTCTCCTTTACCTAGCTGACAAATTTTGAAGTCCTTGAACTTGCATGCATATCTGTCATCACAACAATTAGGTATGTGCAGGTACCTCTTGTCAATTGTTATTATCAATTGATTCGGTGGTGATTATTGCTGGTCTTTGTTGAACTTCAGTTTCATTTTGGCATGCAGTGATGTAGGAGTTATCAAGTTTAACATGAGGGCTGAAGCTTTTCCACACGTTACTACGGTACCTCTTCTTTTATATGACATCTTATAGAATGTTAGCTTATAGATGCCAGTTCATTAGTCATGTTTTTCTCATTCTGTATCTGCAAAATTTCGATACATGAGATAAGCATTCAACAATAGAACAAGGGACTCGAAAGCTCACCTATGCAACTTCATGTCGTGTAGATGATTTCATTCATGTTTGGCCAAGATGGCAAAATGTGGAACCACTTCCATTCTCAAATTATGTGAACAGTGGCTTTAGTTTTGCTGGTCAACGCACCTTTACCACAGGCAGTGTTCAAGAATCAAGATAGTTTAGTAAACTAAGATCTAACCATGAACACAGTTATAGAGACGTGATAAACACCTGTCGGGTCGCTTCCGCAACTGGATAACTAGCACCAAAAATTGTCTTTACATCTGATGGTCCGGTGTTCTAATAATGCATACCTTACTGGAACTTACGTATTTATTACTGCCTTCATCATGGTCTGTCTCAGATATTGATGGTATTTGTGAGCCTGTTTCTGGTTCTTTACTTTTTACGGGAAAGTAGTATATCTACTGCTATTATTTCTACTTCTGCGGTGACTGGGTTGCACCTTTACACATTTTGGGGCCCAGAGCACGATTAATCCGGCATGGGCTATGTGAGCTTAAGGTAGTTACCGGACAATTGAAAAGTTTGGCAAGTAAAGCCGGTGTTTCTTCGCCGTGGCCGGCACGTGAATAGGGAAATGTGTAAAAGGGGAAAGTTATGTGCAATGAAATGCAAGCACGATTTAGGGAGTGTTTTTTCTGCATAATATGCCTGCGTATCGATATGGTAATCTTTGTCAATTACAAAAAATGAATCATTTATGGATATTTTTCGCAAGTATGCGTAGATCCAGTTTAGCGCATTCTTCACTCCACGAGGATCAATATCAAATGAGTACTTATGGTAAAAGAGATAGAGAAATTCTTGATTATTGATGACCCTCCATGTATGTCGCTAATACATACTGCCATCTATCGGCTCTCATCGCGCAATTCAACATGCAACCCTTCCTTCCTATGCAGAGTCGGGTCCATTCTTCGCATCGACAAATGCAGAAGCGTCATTTCTCTCCTGCTTTATTTCTACCTATGCGGATGGTGGGGCCTATTCCTTGTAGGCTTGGATCTCTTCAGAGATACTGTTACAACTATTGTTGACCAGGAAGGTAATTTTGGAGCACTGTTTAACAATTAATACTAATCTTTAGGCAAATGTAAACCATAACAGTCCACATTTCATTAATTGCTCATCTGCTTTAGAGGTTAACAGTACCCCGTTGTAAAATATTCTAGCTGATCACTTAGTACACACTGTTGTAGATTTGTTCCTATTCACAAGCATCAATTAACCATTTTTTTACAATAAAATGGTTTGGATCAATCTGGCGTTCTCTTAGGCTCTTATAGATGAATTAAAGGAGTATGGTATTGGGACAGTTGAAGCAGTCACCATAGGGTATAACTGAGTGGTAAAGAAAAATTGGGGGCTAACAATTGAGATCCAAGGAAAGAGTTGAAGAAAAGGAGACAAACAGGGGAGCAGGTGGCTTGAATCTTAGGTTCCTGGGCACCGACATCTCCGCTGTCGTCTTCAGTGATATATCCTCTTCCCTCCTATCCCTTATCTTTCTCTTCGTGCCCCTGCCTTCCTCTTCTTTCTTAGCTCTTCTTCCATGACCCTCTGTCTGTTGATTATTGCCTCTGCACTACTGCAGTGTAACGCTTTAATGCTTGATGGCTTGATACTTCTGTTCGCTTGACGCTAAGTCGCTAATGCTAAAGGATATTAGATTCTGAACTTGTAGGCTGTGATATTTATGTTGCTGATGATTCTATGTACTCGTGTATTTAATTGCCAGCTTTTTTCACTTTATTGATATCCCATTTTCATAAGTAAAAAATAGTGAGCAAGGTATTGACATGCAGTTTATTACTACTCCCTCCGTCTATAAAAGGATGTCGAAGTTTGATTCAAATTTGGATGTATCTATACACTAAAAGGTGTCTAGATACATCCAAATTTAGACAAATTTTCCACATCCTTTTATGGACAGAGGTAGTATTTGGTTTAACTTGGGATAAGAGAAGAGAGATTAAATTATGGAAGAGGAGATGTGAGACTATCAACAAGTTAGGTTACTCAATTCATGTTTATTCAATTTATTGGAGGTTGAATGGTGCATTGTGCTATTACATTTTTAACAAGTACTTGCTAGAACTTGGAAGAGGGATGACGCTACATGGAAGAAGAGCAAATGCTGCATGGGCTCAGGAACTACCAACATCAAGGTATGCATGTGCCACTAAATTGCTGAACTTACTGCTATAGTAGGCCAGGAGATGTCTGTATGTCCTCTTCGCGCTGCACACTTTAGGCCAGTAAGCAGTAAAGAAGCGTTGTGTGTTGTGTCAACTCTATTCCCCTTATCACCTAAATAATTATGGCCTGGTAGGTAAAACGTACTTGTAGAACTTCAGAACCTCTTCAAAGGCACATCTTGGTCTGACAGAGGGCTTGGAGGTTATGTAGCATTGTTAGTGTTTTTGTACTTTAGTTCATGCATGCAGTTTGAGAGTTGATGCAAATTGAGTGTCATTTATGTGCTGTGAAGATTAAATATTAAACATGTATGTGCGAAAATTTCAAGTATGATATTAGCACTTTCACTTGAAAATGTATACTCCTGGGAACCAACACTTGGAAATATCATCCATGGGTCATCGCTCAATGTCATTCCAAAATAAAATCAAAGTAATATTAGTTGTTTCACTTTCAATTTTTTGTCTCAACTCTTGTCGAATATGTGCCATCAGTGGTATTGGTATAGCAAATTGTAGTAGCTTTGTAATAGGGGGGGATGTATCTAGACGCAATTTAGTGATTTAGTGTATAGATACATCCAAATTTGGACAAATCTACGGCATCCTTTTTGGGATGGAAGGAGTATGTTACTTTTAGCATTATCCTCCAGCAACTTATGCAACTCACTAGTACCCCAGCGCAGCAACTTATGCAACTCAAGAGTACCCCAGCACCATCCAGCTAATGCTTGGTGTTTAAAGTCCTAGTTTTTTTTGCTTTAACATTTGAATATAGGATGAACCTGATTGGTTTCAAGCAATTAAATATGGCAGTCCTCAACAACATGTCTTGTTGCTTTATTACTGTTTCTGGTCCTTTAATATTGGTTAAGTCTGTAAATTATTACTTGCGATAACACAAGGGTGGTGAGCAACACCCACAGTTTCATTTGATGACTAAAATCTAGGCCTCGTAGAAGGACTGAGCTAGTTAGTTGGGAGCGTTTAAGAGTTGCATCAGGTTGTAATATTTTTCGCCTCTCTGTCCGGTTCAAATCTTACATTGGATTATGTGGTCTGTTAAATTTAGATGATAGTTTTGGTTATTGCAGGTGTAACGACTTGCCAGATGTTGCTCCTGAAGAACCCATGTGTGGTGAGCCTGCGGGACTTTTGTCCATGGTACCAGGTTTGTTTTTTCGAGAATTGTAGGCTTGTAGCTACTGTAATCGGGTAGTTCTGTTTTTGTTGCTATCAGAAGCACGGTAGATAGTTGATTTTTATGGTCACCGGTCGGATGATGCAGCTGAAGCAGCCTTGCATGCAAATCACAGTTGAGCCAAGCTGACAGTGATGTCAAGTAAGTGCATCATGTCTCATACGGAACTAGTGACTGTTGCTCATGCTCTTGTGAGAACTTCTAGTTGTTGCGCCATGTCTGGAACGTCAACAGCCTAGACATGAGGTCCTGCCCTGATGGGCTCAAATAATCTAGGGGAACTCAATTTATGTCCCAAGTAACTCATAGGGCACATCTAATAGCTTACTGACCCACAGTGCAAGGTAAAACATCTTTCTCGTTGGATTGTGTGGGATCAAGATGCCATGTACTGTGCATTTCCATAGGATTTTAAAACATATGACTTGTTTCAGTAAGAAATGCTGCTATATTTCAAAGGAAAGAAACCCATGGATTATTAAGGAGACAGAGAACAGAGAGATAGATTCTAAGTGCATTTGATTTTTCAAAGGAAAAATAAAATAAGGTTTGAGCTTATGGTAAGATTCTTATGGAATGGAGTGTTTAAAAATTTGTATGAATTGTAATCCTCTTAAATTCCTGCGAAATTCATTCAATCTAAAGAGGCCCTTAGTTTCTACCTTACTATTCTTCTGTTCTGCGTGTAAGAGAAGAGAGGTCCTCTTCTCTTCTGCGTGTAATTATCTTACCCAAAAGCTCTTTGGATGAGTGAGGAATTGGCGTTCTCATCACTATTTGTTCTACTTTAGCCTTCCCTTCCATAAGGTTCCTCTCTGGCTATCATAAGATATTGCTTCATAGTTTTCATCCACTTGCTGGTAGTATTCTATCTGAGGAGTTGATTCCTTTTACCAACACGATACCAGCTACGGATTCTTTCATAAATTTTCAACTCTTTTACCCCTGGTATTCATCAAATACTTCAGAACTAGGGTATCCTGTGGTTCCAATATGTTCCCTTTTTTTCCTAGTTCATGATGCTTCCATGAACCTATGTCTTACTAACTTCTTCAACTTCACTGGCAATAACACCTCGTTCGAATGAACAAGTGATTTCTCGCACCTTCTCTTCATACATATTCCATACCACGGTTTCACCATACCAGCAGTGGTCCATACTAATCGAATTTTCTTCCTCTGGGGTTTAAATTGCAAGAAATCCATTAGCTAAATTCTTGGATGTTGTCTCTTAAGTGACTTCTTTTGCATTCCCTATTCATAGTGATTATGGATCTGATCCTGCTTCTCCATATTCATCATTCTTGTTTCTTCCGTCCTTCTCTTATACTGAAGTACTCCTTTGTTTATGGCTGGATTTGATGTGGAATTTATCCTTCCTTCGAAACATCATTGGTACTTTGTTTTGCTCCTTTCTTCCGAACATTCATCTCTTATTTACTATCTTAGGAACTCGTTTGTACCCTCTAGATCTATAAGACCAAGTAAGAACTTGATGATGCAACATCTATTTGCACATCAAAGTAGGGCAGAAAGACTGGTAGACAAACGATTGGACATATCTATAGTCGGGAGTTGGGAGTGTGGTGCCTCATATCTAGGGTTCATACTGAAGAGAGGGAGTGCGTGAGGTGTAGGGTTCGTAATTGAGAAGGGAGTGTGCACGGTAGTGTGGGTAGTTTGGTTGTGGAGAAAGTGTCTTCCTGTATTATATAGGAAATGTGAGCGAGGATAGGGTCATCTGTGAGGCCCACGCTCTCAATTATCTGTATTCCAATATGACTGTAATACCAACAAACTGACCTGTGGACCCTCTTAGAAAAACTTCCCCTCAATTATTACACACAAAATAGAAATATACTATTAGACACGCATACACAACATTTTTGTACTTATACATAAGCAATGTTAACAAAAGAAAGCGGTAATGATAAGCTACTTCGTGTACACAAGGAATAAGCCTGGCAATCACCGCTGGGTGGGAGGGGGTTGACACTCGTCCTTGAGCCTTGTATCTCAGGAGCACCTGGTGATTGGCTCTCTCCTTTTCTTTGTTGTTGAATTCAGCTTGGGACTTAGATTATTGGGATTTCTATTTTCGTGCCCCTGCTTCGTTAGTTGTACTCAGTTTTCCCCAGCTCCTTAGTTTTTCCTCAGTTTTACCCAAACGTTTGTGAACCGAGAAGGAGCTCGGACGGAAGGAATCCGTTAAGTTGACCGTTCCGTGCTGACGAGTGGGGTCGTGTCGTTTGTGGGGTCGCGTCGTGTGGGACCGCGTCGTGTGGGAGTAGGAAGGGACCGCGTGGACAGACGAGGCCGTGTTTGTGGGCCGTAGCGTGTAGGGCCGTAGCGTGTGGAGCCGTGTGGGTCCGGGACGGGGCACGAGTGGTTTGTCTCTTTCGCCCATTAGCGTTTTCAATGTACCTTTTTCCTCTCTATCGCTCGATCTCATTCATATTTGATAGCCCAAATCTAGAGAAGCTTCTCCTTCTGTTTTTAACGCCATTCATTTCTTTATGCCTTCGTTTTTACCCAATCAGGTAGGAAATCTAGGGCACAAATCCGGAGAAAATATAGGATAAGCTGCATACAGCAACCAACATAGCATAGATATATTCGGGACAGATCCAAATGTAGTACCGATAGATCCAACATAAGCTACATTTTACATGAATTTAATCTGCTCTACGATAGAGCATCACATACAGAGAGTGCGTAGGCACGTTCAACCTCCAGTGGCGCGTGTGACTCGCTTGGAGGTTGCAGGTGAATCCCAAGTGCTTTGTGTTTGGCCATGTACGCATGCACGTTCACGGTACTTCCAACTCTAGCGCCATGTGCCGTGGATTCAGCATGGTTCGCAGGGTGTTGAAGTTGGTGTCGAAGAGCCTCTGTTGCGAAGGGGCACTTGTAAATGCCTTGAGCAAAGGGGCGACCGTATTGGCCACTGCAGCCTCCCGAGGACGTGACGAGTCTTGGTGTGGAAGGACTCGTCGTCTGTCGACGTCGCGCTCTCGACCTGTCACGTAGCACCAAAGATCGTGCAAAAAACACGGAGTCAATTGCAACGATGATTGAACAGAGAGTGAACAAAAAATCATGCATGATAATATGGGCTCGAAAAAAGAGGTAGCCTCAGTTACATTGGACACACTTATATCCAGGATTTGAGTAAGTAAACCAAAGATCATGCACAACAAATTTGTACACACCAATTGTTCTGACCAAACCCTGAATCAATTTAGGGATGCCCAAATATTCATCATCATCGGCACAAATAAACAAAAGCAAATCACAAACACTAATAACGCAAGATCTAACACAAAAGGATCGAACTAGGAACAGACGCAAGATCTAACACAAAAGGATTGAACTAGGAACAGACGAACAGTAATAACGCAAGATCTAACAAAAAATGATTGAACTAGGAAGAGACGCACGAATAACGCAAGATCTAACACAAAAGGATTGAACTAGGCAACGAACCGTAATAACGCTAGATCTAACACAAAATGATTGAAATGAGATAAGAACAAGGGAACAAAGGGTTACCTCCGAATCGTAGTCGACGATGGTGGTGTCGTAGGGGTTCTTCGGCGCGTCTACTGGTTCGTGCGGGTCCCAATGGGCCGGCTGAGGCGGCGCGGCGTCGCCGCTACGTTGGCGGCAGGGCACAGACGGCGGCGCCGATGCGGGGCGCTACGTTAGCGGCGCGGGGCACAGACGGGGCGGCGGCCGTGCCGGGCCGCTACGTTGGAAAGCAGGGGCACAGGGGCGGCGGCCGCCGGCCTACGTTGAAGCCGACGGGGCCGGCGGGCGGCGCCGCGCCGACAATGGGCATCTCATTCTTCTCCATCGCCGGCGGTTTTCTTCGGGGTTTTTCTTCTGTGGAGAAGATGATGGGACAGAGAGCGGTTGCAGTGAGCCGGTGAGAACGTGCGTCGAGGGAGAGAAAGAGGGGCTCTATAAAGACGAAGGTGGCGTGTACCGCAACACGCGTCCGCTATGCTGCTGCAGCGTGCACCGCTACACGAGTCTAACCCAGGACGTTTGGTGTACTCGGTTATAACCTCGGGCCTTATACAAATTTTATCATACTTTTCCCTCGAGGACTTAGGCCGGCAAGTGCAATATACTGTTTACCCTCAAGTAGCTGGTCAAGAGAGTCAACAAATGAGATTAACATAGCTAATTGAGTCATTTCATGCAAAAAAATCCAAAAAATAAAAACATAGTGGCAACTACTCATGGAGTCTTCCTAAGCAACCTGCCACCTAGAAAACCTTAACAAACATATATAAATCAAGTTTTACCACAAATTGCCACTTCTCAGAATCACTAGTGTAGCTATGAAGATGCATGGTTTTCCACCCAAACCCCTTTGCAAAACATCTTTCCCAAAACATAGTTTGTCTAAATGATGCCATAATTGTCACACTCATGTATATTTGAATTGCAAATAATTTGATGTAGCCCAATATGAATTATATTGTACAAAACACACATTTTTCATTTTGTAATTCTTTTGTTTGAATCCCTTAGTCTATTTACTATTTATGTGCCCTTGGATTCTTAGTACTACTCAGTTTTGCCCTCAAGTCTGTCACAAATGCTCTGAGAAGCCCAAACTTATCCTGATTGGTTGAGCCGTTGTCACACGGATCGACTCCACGAACCGTTGATCCACTGATCTAACGGGCAGTATATCCCTCTCTTCGGCTCTCTCTCTCTCTCTCTCTCTCTTCGTGGCCACCCATCTCTCTCTCTCTGTCGGTGGAGAATAAACATGAGGAATATAGTTTGGGATATAGTATTGGTATTTTGAAACGGCCTAAAAGTGGTATAATTTTGTTATAAACATGAGGCATACATTTTTGCGATTTCGGCGATTGCATTATTTGTCACCCCTCTAACAATTATCAACTATCTTTAGTTGTCCTTTTCTTTTAGGGAATATAGTTTGGGATATGGTATTGGTATTTTGGAAAGGCCTAAAAGTGGTATAATTTTGGTATAAACATGAGGCATACATATTTGCGGATTTCGGGGATTGCATTATTTGTCACCCTCTAACAATTATCAACTATCTTTAGCTTTCCTTTTCTTTTAGGGAATATAGTTTGGGATATAGTATTGGTATTTTGAAACGGCCTAAAAGTGGTATAATTTTGTTATAAACATGAGGCATACATTTTTGCGGATTTCGGCGATTGCATTATTTGTCACCCCTCTAACAATTATCAACTATCTTTAGCTGTCCTTTTCTTTTAGGGAATATAGTTTGGGATATGGTATTGGTATTTTGGAAAGGCCTAAAAGTGGTATAATTTTGGTATAAACATGAGGCATACATATTTGCGGATTTCGGGATTGCATTATTTGTCACCCTCTAACAATTATCAACTATCTTTAGCTTTCCTTTTCTTTTAGGGAATATAGTTTGGGATATAGTATTGGTATTTTGAAACGGCCTAAAAGTGGTATAATTTTGGTATAAACATGAGGCATACATATTTGCGGATTTCGGGATTGCATTATTTGTCACCCTCTAACAATTATCAACTATCTTTAGCTTTCCTTTTCTTTTAGGGAATATAGTTGGTAATTTCGGTGAATGCACACACTAACTTTGAAAACAACTACAAGTACATGTAACTGAATAATGGATTTGTAACAAGGTATCCCTTGTAACAACTTCTAGCGCCTGGTGAGCAATGATAAGAATCCGATCGTAATTATACAACAAAAAAAACAACCAGCCATCATATTAGCTTGCTTCTTCAACTCGATCAGCTGCCTTAACTGCTTGTTCATTTTCTTTAGTTCTCCCTTCACTTCCACCAGTCTCGCATTGGGAGCATTAGGCATAATCGGAAGGTCCCTAATCGGAACGGCTCTCTCCGCCGCATTCTCTCCAAGTCCCCCCTCCCAAATTGCGCCCCCAATAGCGCCAATTGATTCCACTGAAGCCTCTGAACGTACACATCGATCCACTCGAAATGCCTGCATTTCTTCAAGATCTGAAAACAACAACGTGAACCCTAAATCCCAAATTCGAGGGAATAACAAGAAAATCGAGAGAAAACAGAGAAATTGGAGCGAGATCTAACCTTATCCTCTCTATATGGCAAGCTCTCGCATGCAACGAACTCACGTCCACGGTTGCCGTTCTCGTCCGTCTTACGATCGACCGCTCGGCTCCTGGCGTGGGCAGTGGGCATCTTGTCAAAGGCACGGGTCCATACTGCGGCCATGAAGAACGGGAGGTCGAAGAGAAACTAGACATCACCCGCGTGCCGGAGAAGGGCTGCCGCTGGAGAAGAAGAACAATGGGGCGCGGAGAAAGAAAGGGGAAGCAATGGCACGGGCACGGGCACGGGGCTAGCTCGGGCTCCCATTTTGCAACGGTCACCTGGGTAAGCTGTGGGTCCCGCGCTAACGTGGACAAGTTGTGGGTCCCACGATGATCCGGATAAGTGGAGACGTGTCCACCGGGGCACCAGCGGCCCCACTTGCCAGCACCAACCAACGTCAACTAAACGGGATTCCTTCCGTCCGAGCTCTTCTGCGGGTTATAGACAAGGGGAAAACTGAGGAAAAACTAAGGATCTGGGGAAAACTGAGTACAACTAAGGAGCCGAGGGCACGAAAATAGAAATCCCTAGATTATTAGGCAATTTTTGAGTGATTTTAATTACCGAAAACAACATTACAGATGCACTAGCATATTTAACTAAACACATGTATCACATCTGAACATGGAACAAGTAGCGGTGCATCGTAAGAGAGAAAAATCACGTACATCGCGACCGAGAAGGTCACACCACCACCACCACCACCACCACCACCATGGACATCGTTGATGTCGGATTTGTCGAGGAAGCATCCGAACTGGCGAAGAAGAACACGAACATCAGCAAGCAGTTGCGTCGAGATGCTCTCCAAAAACTTTATCGCCCGCCTCCCGGTATAGGATCTCAACGGACGGGGTTTAGGAGGCCTGCTCTACCGAACGGCGCTGCACGCAGTCCTCGGGATTGGGAAGACTAGAGAGTAGCACAAAAAAAGATTTCTCGAGAGAGACATATGAGATAGAGCTACGCCCTAGATATGTTCTCTAGATATGTTCTGTCTCTTGGTATAGGCTTCCACAAAAGGTATTTCAAACTTGAACTCGAGTCATGCGACACCGCTAGGCGGGCGTTGGAGGAGTGTGCCACTGCTTCATTACACACCTCTGTTGAAATGGATTTGGAGGAGGTTGCCGCTTCATGTATTTGTAGGGTGCGAACGAGCGAACCAAACGGTGGATCTATATCTAGGGCGCGCTGAAATTTCACCTCACGCAACTGCTCACCCTCTCCCTCCCTCGCGCCGCCACAACACAACGTCGTTGCTACCAAACTCCGCCGCCGCACCGCCCGATTCGGTCGAGCCCGACACCCTGAGCTCGCGTAGGTCGCCCCGCATCCCGCCCGTTGTTCCTCGCCCAGCTCCGGGTGCCGCCGTGCCGGCCGAATCGAGGATGAGCTTCGGCGATGAGTTCGTCGACGTTGATCTGTCCGATTCGTCAGGCTCGGACGATTCCGACCTCGACAAGCTGCTCCAGTATGACGAGGTGGAGGCCACCATCCTCCTTCTCTCTGTCAAGGAGCCGGAGGACCACGCGTAGCTGCTGAATTGGAGGTGCGGCTCGGTGATTGGCCAGAACCACATCCAACGGACTCGCCTCCTCGGCCACGAGCAACTGATGGATGACTACTTTGTCGAGGTACCTACCTATCCGCCACACCTGTTCCATAGGAGGTATCGCATGCGTCGTAGTTTGTTCGTCAAAGTCGTCAAGGTCTGCGAAGCCAACTCGAATCACTTCAAGCAATGTAGAAATGCTGCTGACGTGATAGGTTTCAGCCCCTATCAAAAAATCTCGGCTACCATGAGGGTGATTGCGTGTGGCATCCCTGCGGATTACACCGATGAGTATCTTCAAATTGGCGAATATACAACCACGGAATTCGTGCGTAGGTTTGCTCGCATGATTATCAAGTTGTTTTGGCCAACCTATCTTCGAGCTCCCAAAGAGGATGACACAAAAAGATTAATGGAGATAAATGAGAAAAGAGATTGGCTTGGCATGCTTGGTAGCCTTGATTGTATGCATTGGACATGGAAGAATTGTCCCAAGACATGGCATGGACACTATTGTGGGAAGAGCAAAGATGCTACCATTATACTTGAGGCCATTGCATCACAAAATTTGTGGATTTGACATTGTTTTTTGTGTGTGGTTTGTCGGATGTCATCAACGTGCTGCAAAGATCCCCTTTATTTGCGAAACTAGCAAATGGGGAAGCACCCACTTGCAACTACAAGGTCATGAGCAATGAATATACAATGAGATATTACCTAGCCGATGACATTAATCCGGATTGGGCTACTTTTGTGAAGCCTATGGACAATCCCCAAGACAAAACAGAAGTTGAATTTGACAAAGCTCAAGAAGCAACTAGTAAGGACGTTGATAGAGCTTTCGGTGTTTTGCAAGCAAGGTTTGCCGTTGTTCGTGGCCCAACCCAGTTTAAAGAGATGATCATTGAGGATGAAAGAGAGTTAAGTCTGCCCTGCTTCTATGACAACGTTGACACCCGAGTGCAACCCCAACGCAATCTTGATTACATTGAAGCTTTCCTTGAAACACATCGGTAGATTGAGAATGCCAGTACCCATGCCCAGCTCGTTTATGATCCTACCATTCCATTCATTTATGTGTGAGATGCATCATTGTTAAGACATCTGTTTGATTGTTCGAAAATTGTTGTAATTTGGTTGAGATATTTCTTTATTGTTCTATTTTTCCAAAACTGCTATAATAATTTGGTTGAGCTATTTGTTTATCTGTTGTAATAATTTGGATGTTTATTTTATGATCGACTATTGCTTGTTCATGTTTATATCATGTTGCATATGAATTCTATGACAAACCCTACTTTTAAGTTTTGACCCGTAAACACGAGTTTGGTGAACTGAACTCGGGGTTTTCAGTTCGCGTATTTACGGGCTTTGCTAGAGATGCTCTAACTAGTCTGTCCAAAGTGAAAGGATCGTATGCCGCACCTAGAGGGGGAGGGGGGTGAATAGGTGCTACCCAATTTTTATTTCTTTTTCAATTTAGGCTTGACACAAAAGTAAATTCTCTAGATATGCAACTATGTGAATTTACCTAGATGGCAAGGTATACAACTAAGCAAGATATAGCTAGACAAGATATAATAACCCTCTATGTGCTTTGGTTTTTGATTTTTTTGATTTTCTTATGAATTTTTATGCCAATTGAATCTTGGTCAAATCGATCCTAGGTTTGACTAAGGTTTATACTAAGACATATTATAATGGATTTCGGAATTCTACATGGTTGAGATTGTCATTATGAATAGTATGATCTTCATATATCTCAACTTGACAATTGATATATCATGAAGAGAAGTGGTTTTGGGTTTCAAACATGAAATTTAAAAAACCTCCCAAAAACTTCATTTTAGAGTGACTAAGAAGGATCCAGGCTTACCTTTTCATTTTCAGGTTTTTAACTTGTACCACACAAAGAACCGAGTTTTAAACAAGAGACAAACACCAAATAGTTCGAACATATGCACAAATGATAAAAAGGAGGACACAAGCTCTTTAAGAATGTTAAGCGCATATGATTGTGCCTCAACCCGTGCAAATCCTAATAGACTTTCTTCTCCCCCTTTGGCATTGAAACACCAAAAAGGAGAAAAGAAGCGATGCTACAACGTCCCATGGAGGCTTAAAAATCACCGGATTTCCCACCACCGGAGGACTCTTTCGTCTCATCGTCATCTCCGGACTCGGCGATCTCACGCTCACTTTCTTCATCATCATTAGGAAGATGCTCTCGGCGAGAAGGACCGGGTAGCCCAAGCTGCTCAAATTCGGTCACATTGCCATGCTGGGACATCCACTATTCTTGAGGAGTAATGACCTCTTCTGACCCGCTCTCAACAGGAATCTCCAATTTGCGCATAATAAGCTTGGTGTTCTGTCTCTCCATCTTTTTCCGTGTGAGCTTGATATTGACGCTTGTTAATGTCAACCTTGAGACAAAACATCTTGGCAAGCTTGGTCTCAATGCGAGCAAACCACCCACTGTCAGATCTAGGAGGGATATACTCCTCATTAGAGTCTTCTTCGACCTCTTCAACAGGGGACTCGTCATCAGTGGGAGCACCAGGAGGAGAGGGATGAGGCTTGACCTTGAGTTCCTTGGGTTTGTGAGGCAAACTAAGAGCATCTTCCAGTAGATTACCAAATCCCACATTATCCCAGCGGGAACAAATGAACCTCATAAAGTAAGGTGCAAAGATCGGAGACTTGCGAGAGATGATGCAAGTCCAAAACTCCTCACGCAAATAATCCATCACATCAAGCTGAAGGTGGGTGCCACGGTGTTAGTGAGTGAGATACAGAAGATTCACAACATATCCATAAATCTGATCAACACAACCAACCTTGGGATTCAGGACTTCGCTCTAGATGCGAAGGAGAATGTCATATACTGGACGAACGAACTTCTGAGAGCCATACACCACCTCGCCGGGTAGATAGAGATCAGCCAGAAGAGTCTTAGCAAGGGGCTTTGGAGTGTGGTGAGCACGGAAGTAGCCTTCAGTGTTGGTAGGAAGCACAAGGTAGCCCAGACATGCGGCAAACTGCTCCCAAGTGCCATGCAACATGTGACCCTCGGTCAACCAAGTCATTGTCTTGGCATCATCATTGTCAATGTACACAGTGGCATAGAATTGGTCGATGATGTCAACATTGTAAGGATGATGAAACTCCATTAGAGGGATGAGACCAAGTTGCTCACAAATCTCCCGAGCCTCAGCGAAATGTTGAGCATGCTTGTCCATGTGAGCAAAGTTAATGTGGTGCATACGAGCAGAGCAACACAATAGGCAGCCTCATCATATATATCCATATATATCTTCTCTTGATAGCGAGTCCAGAATTCAGTGGAACACTTGGTGGCCTTGGGTTTGAAATATACATTTGTTTGTCGCAGCCGGGCATACTCATGATCAGGCTATTTCCCGATAGGTGTGCGTTTCAGCCTTGTCATAGTGATGTTGCCAGGTTCAGTTTTAGCCATACCTTTCTCACGGCGAGATGCCTTCCTCACCGGCAAAATCTCAGCTTCAAAGTCTCCATGAGTAGCTCGTTTGCCCGTGTTTACCCCACGGCGAGGATGCGAACCACCTGCACCTGAGAAAGCAATAGATAAAGGGATTTAAAGGTAGAATACACTAAATTTAGAAAAAAAGTAGACCAGACATTGCATCATGAATGAAATTTAGAGGTAAAACTGTAAAAGCCACGATAGATTAGGCAACAACATCGGCGGCAGTGTCGGGGTGCGATGGGCGGCAGTGCCGCTGAGGGGTGGCCGCCAGTGCCTGTCGACCAAGAAATCCACCTGATCCTATCGAGGACTCTCACATTGTGCCTAAAATTTTCATCCTAGCATTGCAATACATCATCTACCCCCATGGAAATTTGTACGGAGCAAATCGACCGGCGATCTATCTTCTAGGCATGTCAACCAAGCCTAGAGAGGCAGAGAGGAGGAAGAGCGTACCAGAGGAGGAGGCCGGCCGGCCGAAGCTTCGCCGACCAGGGGTTGAGGGGAGGCTCGAGATAACGACCTCTGCGCTGGGGCGGCGTCGGCGGCGGCTGGAGCGGCGAGTGGGAGGAGAGGAGCACGGGGGGGGATGGGGCGGTTGCCCTAACTCCCCCTAGGCCCGTCACTTAACTCCACCGCCAGCGGCAGTGCCAGACGATAGTGACCGGCAGTGTCGTGATGCCGTCACTGGCAGTGCCGACGTGAGACCACCGGCAGTGCCGACAAAAACGCCCCAGGCCCAAAAACCTCCTTTTCAAACAATGCTACACTTACGGGCTGAAAGCTACGCACTAAACTTACGGGGTGAGGTGGGATCAACCGGTTGGTGCAAAAATTAAGGAGAAGGTGGGCCACGTTTTTTGTCTTTGCTTCAAATCAAGCCACGTACTCCCCGTAACTTAATCCCGTAAGATCAGCCCATAGGTCTAGCATTTTCGTGGTTTCTTTGATAAGATGGGGCTTGGGATAGATGATCCAAACTGTGAGATGGTACATGATCATTCATTTTTGCAAACATTACAAATAAATACAAAAAACGAGTGATTTCCCATAAGAACATGTAGATAAGAACATGTAGATGGCAAATAGAATCCATTAAGCTCCCAATAACACCAATTCTTCACAAAGAAGAAGTCGGTGGCCTAGGCCACCATATATGAGTGTTATGGTATGGCATCGCGGAGATATAGCTTGGGTCCAAAACCAATACTCGTCATCGAAGGTCACATATCAACACATGATATAAAGAGAATGATTTGTTACTTTTGGCATTATGGGGGGAGAGATAGCTCAATAATTTAAACCGCACTCCTATCTCCATGCCCACATCTAAACCAAATAAAGTTTTGAGAGGGAGGTGTGTTTGCAAGATGGTCAAGCTATACTCCTCGAATCAATGATATTTTGCTTCATCAAGAGGCTTCGTGGATATATCGGCGAGTTGGTCTTTGGTTGGAACATAGCATAGCTCAATATCACCACGGGCAAATGATCCCTAATGAAATGATTTCGGATCTTAATATGCTTCGTTCTTGAATGTTGCACCGAATTATAGTCAATCTTGATGGCACTTTCATTGTCACATAAAAGAGGCACTTTGTCACAAGTGACACCGTATTCCTTTAAAGTTTGCCTCATCCATAACAATTGGGTGCATCCACTTGCGGCGGCAACATATTCGGCTTCGGCGGTAGAGAGAGATATAGAATTTTGCCTCTTAGAAGACCAACATACCAAGGACCTACCAAGAAATTGGCAAGCCCCGGAAGTTGATTTCCTATCATCCTTGTCTCCCGCCTAATCCGTATCCGTATATCCATTAAGAGAGAAACTTGAGCCTTTAGGATACCAAAAATCATATCTTGGGGTATCAACCAAATATGGAAAGATTCTTTTGAGAGCTACCATGTGGCTCTTTTTAGGAGAAGCTTGATATGTTGCACACTTACCAACACTCAACACTATGTTCGGTCTAGATGCACAAAGGTAAAGCAAAGATCCAATGATGGAGCGATATACCTTTTGATCCACATATTTACCATTGAGATCTAGTGCAAGATGACATTTGGTAACCATTGGAGTGGCTACACCCTTTATTTCCTTCATCTTGAACCTCTTGAGCATGTCTTGGAGATATTTTGCTTGATTGATGAAAGTCTTTTCTCTCAATTGCTTGATCTCAATACCAAGAAAGAACCTATCGGTCATAAGCTTTGAAAATTCATCATTGAAAGCTTTGTTAGTAGAGCCAAAGATAATATCATCAACATATAATTGGCAAACGAAAAGCTCCCCATTGACCCTATTAGTAAAAAGAGTCGGATCGATTAGCCCAACATCAAACCCATGGTCTAGCAACAATTCTTCAAGGGTCTCGTACCAAGCTCTAGGAGCTTGTTTGAGACCATAAAATGCTTTTATCAAGCTTATAGACGTGGTTAGGAAAGTCGGGATCCTCAAACCCCGGGGTTGTTTAACATAAATCTCTTCATGCAAAGGACCATTAAGAAATGCATTTTTTACATCCATTTGTTGTAACTTAAAATTATGATGTTATGCATATGCAAGAAGGATATAGATGGACTCAAGGCGAGCCACATGAGCATAAGTTTCTCCAAAATCAATTCCTTCAATTTGGGAGAAACCTTGAGCTACAAATCTTACTTTGTTTCTCACAACAATTCCATGCTTATCTTGCTTGTTCTTGAATATCCATTTAGTGCATATAACATTGCAACACTCCTTTGTCTTCTCTACTAAAGTCCATATTTTGTTGCGCTCGAAGTTGTCGAGTTTATCGTGCATAGCATCCAACCAATTCAGATCTTCAAGAGCTTCAAAAACCTTCTTTGGTTCCACTAAGGAGATATAAGCATGATGATTGCTAAAGTTAGCCAATTGCTTTCTCGTGGACACTTTTGCTCTTACATCACCAAGAACCTTGTGTGTGTTCAAGACGTTCCAAAGTTCTAGCTCTTCTAGCAATACGACGGGACTCAGTCTCTTCCTTGGAGTTACTAGTTCTTGGAGGGATCACTTGATCAACTTGATCGTTTTGGTTCCCGTCACCATCAACTTGAGCTTCCTCGATTTCTTGAGTGTGCTCAATATCATGTGCTTGATCTTGGACATCATTCGATGTGTAGCAAATATTAAATGGATACTCATCATAGCCATCATGAATCCTTGGTTGATCTTATCCTTGATCTTGCACACTAGAGGAGGGTCTTGTTCTTGTTCTTGGGTTGGTGCATCATTAGCTTCAAGAGTTGGAGCTTGTTGATGTTGTGAGGATGAGGGCTCCACAACAATAGAGCATAGTCATTCCCGAGACGCCACATCGTGTCCGTCAATGGAGCGAAAAATCCCACACCCATTCTTACTATGGCATCTTGAGATATTTCATCACCTGCACAAAATCCACTTACCCCACTTGGGAGCCATTATTTTCTCGAACTTCACACTACAAGATTCGATGATAATCCTGGAGGATTTGTCGAAGACTAAGTGTGAGATTCGACACCGTAACCAACAAATATACCCTCCAAAGCTTTAGGAGCAAATTTATATAAACAAACTCGTTTGATTTTATAGAAACACTTACACCCGAACACCTTGAAATATGAGATATTAGGCTTGTTCCCGGTGAGTATTTCATATGGAGTCTTGGTCAAGCCCTTGCGGAGATAGGCCGGTTTGAAGAATGGCATGCGGTGGAGATGGCTTCGGCCTAAAACTTATAGCGGATTTGTACTCCGCCATCATAGATCTTGCCATATCCATAAGAGTCCGGTTCTTCCTCTCCGCAACACCATTTTGTTGAGGGGTGTACGCAGCAGAATATTGGGTGTTTTATCCCTCATCACTAAGAAAATCATTGAGTGTGTAGTTCTTGAACTCGAAGCCGTTATCACTTCTTATTTCCAATATAGTGAGATTGTGTTGACGTTACACCTCGGTGGCAAAGTCGATGAAGATTTGTTGAGTCTCATCTTTCTTCTTGAGAAAGTAGACCCAAGTATATCTTGAATAGTCATCAACAATCACCAAGCAATGTTTCTTCGCACCAAGACTAGCATGAGTGGTAGGACCAAAGAGATCCACATGAAGGAGCTCCAAGATCCTCTTGAAAGAGATAATATTCTTGCTCGGATGCGGAGAGTCGTGCATTTTGCCTTCAACACAAGCCCTACAAACACGATCTTTGTTAAAAGAGACATTGTACATTAGTCCCACAATATGGTTCCCCTTGTGAAGACTTTGCAAAGTCTCATGTTGATATGGGCCAAGCGACGATGCCATAACCAACCCACATCCGCCTTTCCTAATAGGCACATCGCACTTGACGTGGTGGCCCCCGAGAAGTCCACCACATACAAGTTGTGTTCGCGATACCCAACGAAAGCGACTTTTAGAGTCTTGCTCCACAAGAGGACCACAATATCATTATCAATAAAGACGGCGAAACCCATCTTGCCAAGGACGAAAACGGACAACAAATTATAACAAAGGGTTTTAACAAGCATGACATCCACAAGAGTAATGTTGTGTGCAACCATAACCGTGCCAAAACCCAATACGTCAGATGTTGAATTATCGCCAAAGGAGACGGTGATTTCATGAATGTTGGGCCTCAACTCCGTGACGAGATCCATGCCGCCGGTCATATAACTTGTGCATCCACTATGAAGCACCCATTTTGAACCTCCGGCGGCATAGTCCTACATGAGATCAACTCTTGGATTTAGGTACCTATTTTTCAATGGGTCCTCTTTTGTTAGCAGCAAGGTTCTTTGGGACCCAAATAGACCAAGCAATATAACCATCATAAGGGCCGACATATTTTGCATAAATATTACCATAATAATCTTTAAATAAAACATAGTGAGGGTTAGCAATTCCCGGATGATCATCATTAATGGTTTTGGCCTTTGGGGCATCACCATTAATGACAACCTTCTTCTTTTCTTGTGCGGGCTTGGCCTTCTTCTTGTTTTCATTTTTTGTCTTGGCATTATAGCCAATGCTCTCATTTCCATTGTTTGATCTTTGCTTACTCAAGAGGTCATCCAAAGATAGCTTATTTTCGGGAGAGGAGGCCTTAGCAAGTTCATCCTTCAACCTAGCATTTTTCTCAACAATATTTGCATGATCACAAGTAGAGGTAGAAGAGCTAGGCACATCATATTTAGCAAGCCTAATTTGAAGTTGCTCATTAGACTTGGAGAGGAGAGAGTGTTCACTCTTCAAGGCTTTGTGAGCCTTGTCTAGATCATCTAGATCATTCACAAGTTTCTCATGATCAACACCAAATTTGGCCTTTTTTCCTTTTAAGCACTTTTACCTTAGCCCTAGGAAGATCTCTTTCTTTGGTGAGTTTAGTTATTTCATCTTGAGGCTCTTCAAGAGTTTCTAGTTTCTCTTCAAGAGAGGCTCTAGTCTATTGTTCTTCCTCAAGAGCATTTTTTAAAGAGGCAATTTCAAGAGAATCCTCTCTTTCTATTTGACACTTTTATCAAGCATATCTTCTAGTTGAGCTATACGAGACATGAGAGCCCCAACATGCTTTTTGTTGTCACATTTGAAGTTAAAGATGAAAGCATCAAACTCTAGCAATTCTTGTTTAACTTTTAAGCTAGCATGATCAATCCCTAGAGTATTTGGCATGTTAGGCATAGAGGGGATAGGGCATGATACCTCGGAAGATTTAGCCATGAAGCAATTTTCTTCCTTCATGTGAATATCCTCATTGGGGGATTCAATTGGTGATGAATGGGTGGTGATGGAAGCGAGAGAAACCAACCCATTGGAGGTTTCATCTTATTCTTCTTCTTCTTCTTCTTCATCATCATCATCATCCCCGGATGTGTATTCTTCTTGAGTTGAGAGCACAATAGATGTATGCAAGGAGGGCCTATTCATGAAGCAATGTGCATTCTTGATGTGAGGGTTCTCATTGGGGGATTCAAAGAGGGGTGAAGAGGAAATATCAGTAGTGGCAATGGCGGCCATTTCCTTTGAGGTCTCTTCTTCATCATTATCACTATCTATCATTGTCGTCGACTTTAGTCATTAGCACAATCCTTGTTGGCATCTTGTTCTTCTTATTCTTGATGTAGAGTTTCTTGTTGGGAGCCATTGAATCTTTGCTCTTGTCCTTGGGAATGAGCATTCCACCACGAGTTTCTCTATTCTCATAGGGGCACTCGGCGATGAAATGGAACTTGTTACCACAATTGAAGCAAGATCTTGATCTTGGGCCTGAGCTCTTGAACCCACTTGCTTTGTTTCTCTTGATGTTTTGTTCCTTTGCTTTGGATGGATCAACCCAAAAGGTTCTTGCATGGAATGCCATATGGTCATGGTAGTGCTATTCCAAATCCTCCGGATAGGACGTGCTCCAAGAGGTTCTATATGGTTCTTGAGCGTCCACCTCTTCCACTGTATTGACCTTGAAAGCAAGATTTGTACCTCTTGCCATCCCTATAGCACGATTCTGAGAATCTTGAGAATTTTGTTCGGCCATCTTGAGAGCTTGCATCTCATGCACCACTTGATAGGAGGTTAGCTTAGGATAGCTTTCTCTTCCAAGGAGACTCTTGACATCAATGAGTTCATAAGGCATCATGCAATCAATATACTTGTCCTTGATCCAAAAGTCATCAATATGTTGGGCACCCACATTCCCAAAGGCATTGGTAATTTTGATAAGCCTTCTATACATCTCATGATGATCTTCATATGGCAACCTCATGAACCTTTCGGCTTGGTTCTGAAGAGCACTATACTTGTTTCTCTTCATGCTTTCACTTCCCACAAAGATTTTGGACAAACCATCCCAAGCTTTCTTGGCGGTGGTGAAGTTCTGAATATAAGCCAAGTCCTTTGACCCCACAGCTTATTGAATCATGTTCAAGGCAATAGAATTGAGATGGTGATCAATCTCTTCTCTTCTATTCAATTTGTCGGGGTTGTAAGGCTTGAACCCTTCAACAATGATTCTCCAAAGCTCATTGGAGGCACTGCATACATGAGAGCGAAACTCAAATTGCCACTTATTACAATGTTCAACATTAAACTTGGGTGGATCACCCCTATTGTTTATATGAGGGTGGGGAACCGGGATATCGGGAGAGCGCAAAGGAGGAGGAACAACATTGTAGCTCTCACCGCCACCCGCTTTAGGAGAAGCATTAGGAGAAGCATTGGAGGTTTTAATTTTGTCTAAGTGATCACCATCTAAGGGCTTTGTAGAAGCGCGTGAGCCTGAATCATCTCCCTCTTCTAAAGAGTCCTTGTCCTTTTCCTCTGTGATGGGAATGACGGGAGGGACCGATTTTAGAAACCCCGAAAAATATATCTTCATATTTTCCATATTAGCTTCCATGGAGGATCTCAAGGATGTTTCCATAAACTTGAGATCTTCCATTGAGTCCAGCTTTGCTGTCCCTTCCGGAGTCTCATCGTCCGGCATACTCTTAGGCGGTTAAGCCCGAAATATGACACGAGGCTCTGATACCAATTGAAAGAATCGTAAGTCGCACCTAGAGGGGGGGGGGGTGAATAGGTGCTACCTAATTTTTAGTTCCTTTTCTATTTAGGATTGACACAAAGGTAAATTCTCTAGATATGCAACTATGTGAATTTACCTAGATGACAAGGTATACAACTAAGCAAGATATAGCTAGGCAAGATATAGACGCGCAATCAAGGATAGAGGTAACTGAGAGTGGAGCACGCCGAGACACCGAGATGATTCCGGTAGTTCCTTCCTTTTGAGGGGAAGTACGTCTACGTTTGGAGGGTCGCCACAAAGGCCTAACCGACGCCACGAAGGTCTCACCAGGTCTCCTGTGAGCAACGCCACAAAGGCCTAGCCCACTTCCACTAAGGGATTTCCTCAAGGCAGAAATTAGGCCTTTATGAAGTTCTTGGGGCACACATCCACAACCAAATTGGAGGCTCGCAATATCTATAACAACACAACAACAACAACAAGAACAAATAAAACACAAATAACTAGGTTTCCAAATAGAACACTAGCAAGGGGGCCCTCAAGAAAATGAGGGGGGAATGCAAATCGCTTCGGTGAAGATGTAGATCGGAGTCTTCTCCTTCGATTCTCCAAAGCTTAAGAGATTTGGGTGGTTGAGGGAGGAGATCTGATGATTTTCGAGTTCTTGGTGCTCAGCAATGGTGGAACAAGACTTGAGGGTTTGAGCACCTTTCCAAGGTAGGGGAAGGGTTCCTTAAATACCCCTCTACCATTTCTGCCCCTTGGGAACACTTCAACGGCAGTGCCGGCCTAGAGATAGCGGTAGTGCCGGCCACAGACAACCTAGGTCACCTGGTCGACATAACAGCCGACAGGGCCGAGGTGCAGCCACCGACAGTGCCGGGGTGCACCCAGCGGCAGTGCCGGCCTTCTGTTACCGGCAGTGCCGACCTTTTGAGATTTCAGCCCAACTCCTTTTTTCCTTTTTGGGGATCAATTTTATCAGCGGCGGCCCTTTACTTTATCTGACACACACTTAGCAACATATTAGATTATCACCGGTGTTGTTATTAAACACACAAAACCTTAGAGATCATGAAATGTTCTTTCACAAAGTCGAAAAGTGCCTTTGGCACATGAGCAGCACTGATTTCGGTTTTTAGTAACATATTTCTGCGATTTCAAAAAATCTGAAATTAAATGTGCATATACATATAAACATTCCGACGGTATGGTATAAATTTTGAATGAAAGTATGTTGTATTTGAGCTATACGAAAAATATAAATTTCTATCAAAATCTAAATTTTCCATCCCTATGCACAGCCACAATTTTTTTTCCATATCTCAAAATACAACACAAATATTCAGAACATGTGTATTTATGAAATAAAATTTATGATTTTTTAAAATAAAGAAGTATGATTTTAAAATATTATGAAAATCATGAGCGGTGCTCGGGTACACCACATCTGCACTCGCCCAAAGTGGCTTATTCATTTACAAGCGGTGGAGCCACTCGGTGACGTTTGTACTTGTACACGTATATGTATAGACTTCAGATTTTTAGCAAATCAGCAGTTCTAACCATAGTTTAATTTTCGTTTTAGACTACGTCTATTTTAGTACTCCCTCCGATTCATATTAATTGACTCTAATATGGATGCATCTAGATACATTTTAGTTTTAGATACATCTATATTGAAGTCAATTAATATGAATCGGAGGAAGTACTGTATTTACGTAGAGTACTTTATACTCTAGATGTATGCGTGATGTAATATATTTCCATGTTTGTCACATGTTGAGATTAATTACGTCAGTTATTTGCAATTGAGATTTTAAATTTCTCGCAAATAATACATCAATTCATTGTCTTAATTGAGTCCTTTGGCTCAGTACGAGCACGAAGTGATAAGCAAAATTCCAAGGGATTTCTTTATATTGATGTATTGGGAATACAAGATAGTATATTGATCTACTGCATTGCAGACTATCACCACGAGTTCTTAAGCCTACACTTTGTTATATTTGACATTCGTTAACAAAGTGTGTTTCCAAACATTTTATTAAGTTGTGACACAAGGTCCTAGAAATATGAGTATCTACTCATTTCATGAGATTATACTCTCTAGTGCTAAGAAATAGATCCTGATATTTGTTTGGGAAGCATCTGCGACATGTCATACTTAACAATTTAAAGTTCACACTAAAAACTTCAAGTCCACTTCTTAAAATTATTGTTAATTTGCATAGTTCTTTCCAACATCACCATGATGGATTTTAATTAACTAAACATAAACTAATATTCTTCGGTGCGGTGTTGCAATAGAACACAAGTATTTTTGTCAGTTGCATTGTGTCAGCACTTTGATATAATAGAGATTTTATACTATATATTTAAATAATGTTTTGTCACAGAAAATTCTTCATTTCTATATATAGCTTTCTAGAGGAAAATCTGATGGAAGAGGAATTATGCCTTATGGACAGTGCTACCACAAACTCCATATCGAGGGAGTTAAAATACTTTCAGCTGAAAAAGATAAATGGATATATTTTAGCTATCGCTCAGTAATTGTTGGCACTGGACATGCCATATTACCCTCCCAAACGGTACACAAATGATAATTGAGGAGGTTTTGTTGTACCTAGATTCTTTATGTACCTTAATCAGTTATCGAGATATCTATAACAATGGTTTTCACATGAAAACCCATGAAGACAACAAAGAGGAGTATCTACTCTTAACAAAAGATTATGAACATTGCAAGCAAGTACTTGAAAAGATTTCTTCTCTGTCGTCCGGACTATACTATACGTACATCAAGCCCGTCGAACGTGTTGCTTACAAGGTAATTTTTTAGAATGTTGTCACATTCCAAACCTAGGATGATCGACTAGGACATCCATCCCAGCATCGGGATGATGAAGAAGATTACTAGAAATTCCATTGGTCACAATTTGCATGAGTCTAAATACCCTCAGTCATCCGAGTTTGTGTGCACATCATGCGTCACAGGGAAGCTAATTTTGAGGACCTCACACCTTAAAATACAGGCATAACCACTTCAGTTCCTTGAACGTATTCAATGAGATATTTTTGATCCCATCCAACCACTATCTGGACCATTTAGGTATTTCATGGTTCTAATTGACGCATCTACTACACGATGGTCACATGCGGGCCTTTTGTCCACACAAAACCATGCATTTGCCAAGATAATGTGGGAAGTAATTAAGTTAGAGGCCCATTATCCAGAAAGTCGAATTGAATCAATTTGCATGGAGAACCTTGCAGAATTCTCTTCACTTGACTATTGCATGGCCCTGGGATTGAAGTTCAGCACTCTGTTCCATACATTCATACTCAAATTGGTTTGGCTGAGTCCCTTATCAAGAGGATCGAACTCATTGCAACACCTGTCTTGCCAACCTCGTGTTGGGGTCATGCAGTTTTACACGCTGCTGACTTAATCCAATTGTGATATACTGCATATCACACAACTTTCCTTCCGCAATTGATACGTGGAAGTATGTGCTACATACATCCCAATCTCACCACCTTAGCGGACATCTATGGGCCCACATAGTAAATTGGGGATCTATGCGGGTAAGAATCGCCGTCGATTATTAAGTACCTGGAACCCATTACTGGGGATCTATTCACAACCCGTCACGCTGATTGTATATTTGACGAGGAATATTTTCCGACATTAGGGGGAGATTTCATGTACCAGAATGAATGCCCGGAGATTGATTGGAATGCTATCGCCATTTCAACCTCTGATCCACGTACCAAAGCGACCGAACTCCAAGTTTGGAAAATCATAAATATGCAACATCTTGCAAATATTCCAGATTAATTTACTGATCTAAAAGGTATTACAAGATCCTGAAAACCCGGCTAGAAACGCGCCTGAAAGAGTGGAGGTGCCAATAAAAACCACTCAACTCAAAGAGTGGAGGTGCCAATAAAAACCACTCAACTCCCTGATCTCCAAAAGTGGGAGAGTAGTACGACCTCTGAACTAGAACCTGCTTCTAGCAAGCAACAAAGGAGAGAGAGAGAGGTGAAAATCCTCCAAATCAGTAAATGCAAGTCAACTCAACGTTGACAAATACCTTATGGGTAGTATACATCTAGTGGACGGGCAACCTCCACAACCCTGCTCCAACTTGCACATACTGGCTGGGACATCGCATCGGAACATCTAGACACGCGCGTATTTGGAAATCACGAAGAGTCACCAAGGGTGCATGAGGTATCCACCAACTATATCGATTCCGGAGAATCACTATAAGTCTACGAATGTCGACACTTATTTTTCTGCTACAATTGCAAATACCCTTCTTAATGATCATGATCCAATGACTATCTTTGAGTGTGAAAAACGCTCCGACTGGCCTCAATGGAATAATGCAATACAAGCAGAACTTGCCTCACTTAATAAAATGAAGGTATTCAGAGAAGCAATACCAACACCTCCCAATGTTTTCCCTGTGGGATTCAAATGGTTTTTAATCCAGAAACGGAATGAGAACAATGAGGTGGTGAGATCAAGGCAATGCTCATACCACATGGTTTCACATAGACGTCCGGCATTGATTTCAATGAGACATATTCTCCGTTAATGAGCGGTGTCACTTTTCGGTATCTAATATTTTTGGCAATGTGTTACCCTCCAAACCCCCGACGGGCTTTGGTTAAGCAACACGAAGAGCGGGAAGCTCCTAGGGCCGCTTAGTGGATCCCCGGCACCTCGCGTCCCGCAAATCTTCGGCGCGCGTCGGCGGTTGCAGGCGTGCCACGACCTAGACCTGGTCGGGAAGGTGTTAGTGCTTCGATTGTTCCCGCATGGTAGACACGTGCACATTAAATACGAGCCTTATCGGCTCTCGGGTTTCCCTGGATCGGCTCAAAGAGCCGATCGCCCCATGGTCCTTGATGGATTAGCAATGGCATGGGGATCCTGCGATCAGGACAAAGCTGAAGCGATCCACGACGGTTTAGGGTTTTCACCGCATAATCGGAACGTCCTACGTGCGATCGGGCCTAGCAGCTACGAGAGACAATGCAAACTACCCCTACGAGAGGCCTAAAAACCAACATAACATTGATCCCCGGAACATCCCTCGCAGGACGGTAAACATCTAACGCACCAGGATCGTCCACCCCGATAAGGCCTAATGCGGATATTAAACTAATCCCTGCAGATGCGGGGAGCAACTATAACGGATCGGATCTACTAAGCATGATCAAGCAGATGCTGCCCTTACGTCTAGATCGACGTAAGGGCAGCAAGGTGTCTAGGGACGATTGCCACGCAGATATGCACGTGAAAGCACCAATGCGAGCCCCTAAACACCTAAGGATAAATAGTACCGCTCGCCATCAACAAGGCTTCAACACGAGCAGTACAAGGATAACGAATAAACTTACGCTGCCTAGATCGCTAGATGCGATCTAGGCAGCATGGTGCTTACCCGGGAGAAACCCTCGAAGAGAAGGGGTGGCGATGCGCCGTATTTTGTGTTTGTTTGAACGATGATTGTCCTCCTTTTCCGATAACCCTAGATACATATTTATAGTCCAAGGGACTTTCTAATTGAGGCGTGCAACCGTGCACGGGCCGGACTCTATCTCTTTAATATAAATTACAACGCGAGCTACTATATTACGGATACACGGGCCACTTAGCCCAAACTCTTAGCGCAAGGCCGCTTCAAGATGCTCACGTGTACGTCCTTCAAACCTATCTTCCCTTACGGCCCAACTCCCGATTTGGCCAGAATCGGGTGGTAAACATGCCCCCTGGTTTTGATAATGGTAATTGCAAAACCATCTGCTTCTTCGAAGGGTCATGTCGTGGCGAAGCAGCTTTCTTCATGATGACGTCTTGCCTCTCGTCTCGCACGACTTGACGGCTCGGCACCACATCCTTGAAACCTTAGGCATTAAATTGCTATACCCTTTTATTTGGCCACTTCCTGTGGTTTCTTCCTTCATCCCCCGCTCCACAGCCATCGGCAAACGGAAAAAACCCTCCTCCGCCGCCATGTCTTCCTCTTCGTCTTTCTCCCTCATCGGGTCTTTCCACCCATTCCTCCACCTCCCGTGAGCCAACGCCTGAACGGGACCCACAGGAGGTCCACACGGCCAACATTCGCCGCGCCATAGCCGACGGGGACGAGTCGACCCACGACTCATTCGTCTGGTCCGAAGACGACCAGTCCAACGGGGAGAGCGGCCTTCGCTTCCTTGCCGTTGGGCAATCGGAGGAGGAAAGCGACGACGACGGCTTCTCCTGGGACGGCTACTCCTCCGCCGAGGAGGTGAAGGAAGAGGAGGAGGACACCACCTCCCCCGACGAACCGCCGGCCAAGCGTCGGCCCGCAACATCGGCGACTTCGACGGCGACTATGGCGACGCTAGCGAAGAAGATGAGGACAATGAAGGTCCCGCCGGTGGTCACTACAGAAGCACGACGAGCGGCCGGAGCAGCGCCACGCGGCGACGACGACGAGGGCAGCGGCCCTTAGATAGGATAGAGCTGGGAGTAGTAGATGGGGCAATGTTTCCCCTAGCAATTCCTTTTGAGAGCAATCAGCTCTTTATGTAAGAAACCCTTGCTTATCAATGAAGAATTCCCCATTTGATTTTGCTGATTCCTTAGTGATGATTTAGCCGATTGCCCTTCGCACTGAGTCTGCCGATTGTCGATTCGGTAGATGCTCAATGAGCCGATGGCAAAGCATCAGCTTTTCCAATAGATTGCAAAACAGGTCGATCCAATCACCTTCTCAGATATTAACTTGCAATCCATGATATTCAGATCCAAACCTCCAACCGGACAGGTCCAACGTGCAGCTGTGAGACCCTTAGATCCTTGGACTTCGAAATCATCCGATTGTAGTGTTTGTTCTGACAGCAAAACTCCGGATTAATGCTTCCAGGAAAGCTCCTTAGTCCTCTCTGACAACCTTGATTTTGAAGCCGATACTCCTGTAAAACGTGTTACTCGTTCACGCCTTCCCTCGTTTCCTTGCGCAACGGACGGTTCGAGCCGATCAACGATGATGGCTCTTCTACAAACTCTTCCTGCCATCCTAATGGCTTTCCTCTGCGAGTCCTCCTGTTCCACATGGTCATGATGCAGAGATAGCCAATGCCAACACCACGGGCTCTTCAGAATGAGAAATTTTCGGGCTAGCTGCCCCCGAGCCTCGGTCAAGGCGAGCACAAAAGTGGACCAGCCACACTGGGCCACTATCGGCCTCAAGCGGTGACGCGATTCGACCAAATCATTCATGGCGAGAACCTCCGAGGTGAGCTGCCCCGAGTCATTCATCGAACTTGGGAAAGCTTACGCTCAAGGACAATGCACTAGGGCAGCCCTGGCAGATCAGCTCCCTTGAACTAAGAGGCCTCACACGTAGGTGGCCCTTGAACTCTTGAGTCATTTTTGAGTCGATTTTGAATTCTTGAATATGTGATTTACTGTTGTCAAAAATTTTATATTTTCGATTTTTATGGTGGCCGATGGTTCGATCCCCCCCATACATCCTCGTATCTCATCCCTCGTATCTCGTGCCTCTCAAGTAATTGATGGCATCGATCGGCTCTGTCTGGATCTCGAACAAAGACGAAGGTATGTTGAGGATAATTTCGGCCGATTACCATCGGCCTCCTTTTCCGTTGCAATGCTTGACGATGGTTTGCAACTTCTTGGATTTCCGCTGTAGCTACGTGGCATGCTGGAAATAAGATCCCTTGCTTTTCATTTTTTAAGGGCCGATCTCAGGGATCGGCCTTGCCACGTATGTCCAATGTCTTGGACTTGCTACTCCGTCCAGGTCATGGATATCATGTTTGTACCACCGATGCCTCGCAGGCATCGCCGATGCCTCGGCTTTCGCCTGTTTTGGGCGCCATACTTTTTTGCGGGCGCGCCTTTGTCTCCAACGTTTGCTGGATTTTCGCGGCCGGATCGGGCCGTGCTCTTCTCAATGTGTACAGTACTGTGCCTCGCTTCTTCCAAGTTTTCGCAGCGCACCCTACGCTTCCGAGAATGGGAGTCCATCGTGGCACCACCTTGGTCGGTGATACCTATCTTCTTCTCCATCGACTCCTCGAAGTCTTCTTCTTGAGATGACTCACTCGTTTACTCGATGTGGGAGAGGTCCTAGACGCTCGAACACCGAAACTTCGTCGTCCTCCTTTGTCATTCTTGCGTTCTCGATTGTTGGCAATCGGCTCATTCCGAGTCCCAGAATGTTTGAAGAAGGGACAGTTCAGTGCCTATCCACGTTGTCTTGCTCCCTTGACCTCCCAGGCGCGACGTTCGTACCCGTCGTTGTTGCCGCTCCGACGATACCTCCCGTTCTCCGCATCGACGACGATATCTTTCATCGTCTTCGTCGTAGCGCCGACGTCGGTCGTACTGCTGCTCATATTTGTTGAGGAGGTGCACGGATAATGGGCGCGATACGTATGCTTCTCACCTCCTCCTCGGTCAGGTACCGTCTATCGTCCGGTCGCGTGGAACGGCCTCCTCTTTATCCTTGCCACGAGTGGCTGCTTTCTGCTTTGTCCGCGCCATGGCGATTATGAACCCTGCCATATTGACATCGAAGAGAACCCTGGTTCTCTTATGGGTGGCTTAGGTCCACCATGTTGACGTCGGAAACGACACGCCTTCATGGCAACCGTCCGAAAGTCAATCGGCCTGATTCTATCGCCATCTGAATTTGTGCAAGATTTGCGGTCGTTGGTGGTGTGCGTGAACGTATGATGCCACTTGCAGTATAGCTTGTTCATCTCTTGTGTTAGGGATCTTGTGGCCTTCGGTAGCTTCAATGTTTTTCGCAATGATCGAAGATCTGTTCGGTTTTGGTTACGTCAAAGTCCAACCCTCTTGGAGGCCCCGGTGGATTCACCCATTGCGGGACACAGTAGGCGTCCGAGTCCACTCGCTACCGCAACTTCGATCGTCCGCGGAATCTTCATCTTCATCGGCATTGACCAGGCTGATCGCGCTTGAACTTGTCTTGGTACGATTGGATGGCGCTCATATAAGGTCAGTCTATTGACCAGGTGCGTCAGCGAGTTGTACTCAACTTGAACGTCGGATCCTTGAACGACGCTGCAGGCCTGCCACGGCGCTCGATCGCTTCTTTCTCGATTATATGAACCGAATAGCATCGGTTCTTGACGATTCAAACGTTGAATGTACTCACCATCGTCTCGCTTTCCGAACTCGTGCTAGTTCGGCAATACCATTCAGTAGTCTCGAATGGTATTGTGGAACAGTTCCTCCACTTCCATGATTGCAGAATTTGGCTGCAGAGAGGTGTACCACCCAAAGCTGGACCGGTGAGGGATTGCGAGAAGCACCTCACCGTAAGCGATCCGATGCCGAAGCCATGCCCACTGGGCAGTGTATCGCTCACGTGCTCGATGGAGCTCGACCCTTCGACCCAGAATTTGTGAAGTAGCCTAGGTAGTGGGAGCGGGAGTCGAACTCATTGGGGTACGGCTTGGAATAGCCGATTATCTTCTTCTTCGGCAAGATGCCGAATTGATCTCTCTCAGAGCGCTGATCTCTGCGGTGGAGGTAGTAACTGAGCTTTCACGGACGGTGTAGTGGCGTACTTGGCTAGCCACGCTTGTTTCTCGCTTGCTCTTAGACTCCCGCTCGCAGCTTGTTCTTCCCGAACAATTGCTCCTCCGCAATCCCTCCTGGTGGAGCCTGGATCGCTGCGCCCGCCTTGCCCGCACATACGCACACACGTATCCGTGTGGGATTTCCTTGGGCGGGTAAGAAGGTAGTCGCCGGGTCACCCCCATCCTTGTAGACGACGTATGCCGGTGAGCCTTGTTGATGTGGAGCCGCCATTGTGTACGGCAGAGGCGGCCTGGTGTGGAGTTGCATCTCTCCCCGGTGAGTCCCTAGAACAGGTCCTGAGGGAGTATCGACGCTCCATGATCTCTTGCACCACCCGGAGCGCAACACGCTCCAAAGTGTTTACTGGCTCTCAGTGCCGTGCTGTTGAATGAGCCACCACATAGTTGATCTCCTGTCGCAGGGCTTGGGTACGTTCCTGTGAAGGGAGGGACAGATCCAACCCATCGAGGATGCCTTGTGGTGCGAATCCTTTGAACCTGACGCCGTGCGACCGGGTCTTCTCAAAGGAGCCGATGAGTTCGGCCTCGAGGATGACCTTCAGTCATACTTCTTCTTGTGTTCCGTGGGGAGATCCTCATACGTGATCGGTTTCTCGCCACCTCGGATGTCGATGCCGACATGGATGTTGACGTGGATGTTGGAGGTCCCACCGCTAATGTGTTACCCTCCAAAACCCCCGACGGGCTTTGGTTAAGCAACACGAAGAGCCGGAAGCTCCTAGGGCCGCTTAGTGGATCCCCGGCACCTCGCGTCATCCCGCAAATCTTCGCGGCGCCCACGGCTGGCGTGCCACCGACCTAGACCTGGTCGAAGGTGTTAGTGCTTCGATTGTTCCTGCATGGTAGATACGTGCACATTAAATACGAGCCTTATCGGCTCTCGGGTTTCTGTGGATCGGCTCAAAGAGCCGATCGCCCCATGGTCCTTGATGGATTAGCAATGGCATGGGGATCCCGCTTGATCAGACAGTAAAGCGATCCACGACGCTTAGGGTTTTCACCGCATAATCGGAACGTCCTACGGGCCTAGCACGAGAGACAATGCAAACTACCCCTACGAGAGGCCTAAAACCAACATAACGTTGATCCCGGAACATCCCTCGCAGGACAACGGCATCTAACGCACCACCGGATCGTCCGACCCGATAAGGCCTAACTATGCAGATATTAAACTAATCGAGATGGAGCAACTATAACGGATCGGATCTACTAAGCATGATCAAGCAAGATGCCCTCACGTCTAGATCGACGTAAGCAAGGTGTCTAGGGACGGCATTGCCACGAGATATGCACGTGAAAGCACCAATGCGAGCCCCTAAACACCTAAGGATAAATAGTACCGCTCGCCATCAACAAGGCTTCAGCACGAGCGTACAAGGATAACGAATAAACTTACGCCTAGATCGCTAGATGCGATCTAGGCAGATGGTGCCCTGGAGAAACCCTCGAAGAGAAGGGGTGGCGATGCGCCGTATTTTGTGTTTGTTTGAACGATGATTGTCCTCCTTTTCCGATAACCCTAGATACATATTTATAGTCCAAGGACTTTCTAATTGAGGCGTGCACCTAACTGCACGGCCGACTCTATCTCTTTAATATAAATTACAACGCGAGCTACTATATTACAGATACACGGGCCACTTAGCCCAAACTCTTAGCGCAAGGCCGCTTCGAAGATGCTCCACGTGTACGTCCTTCAAACCTATCTTTCCTTACGGCCCAACTCCTGATTTGGCCGAATCGGGTGGTAACACAGCGCAAAATCGTTTGTCTCTGCAATTGATGGACGTCATGATCGCATATCTTTACCGATCACTAGATTCATACATATACATGAAGGTTCCTGGGGGAGTTTCTGTCCCGGATGCAAGCGCAAAATGCAACATGTACTGTACGTGTAAAACTGAACAAGTCTCTATACGGTCTGAAGCAGTCGGGACGGATGTGGTACAACCGACTTAGTGAGTTCCTTCTTTACAAGGGTTATTACTCCAACAGTGATGACGGTCCATGTGTCTTCATCAAGAGGTCCTCTTCAGTATTTTGCATAATTTTAGTGTACACATCGATGACCTCAACATCATTGGCAACACACAAGATATTGATGAAGCACGCAATCATCTAAAGATAAAATTTGAGGTGAAGGATTTAGGTCAAACCAAATTTTGCTTGGGTCTCCAACTCGAGCACCTTCCCTCGGGAATAATGGTAAACCAAGTTGTCTATATCCAGAAAATATTGGAGAAATTCAATATGGACAAATCATATCCATCTAAAACTCCCATGGTTGTTCCGTCTCTAGATGTAGTATTTTAGTACCATTGGAGTGCTGATGTATCTTACAAATTGTACGAGACCTGACCTCGCATTTGCAGTAAATTTATTTGCTAGACACAACACAATTCCCACCAAACGTACAATGAATCTTGGTCTATTCTTTTAGTTTCAGACAAATCTGGACACAAATATGATTGGATACAGGAGGGCTCATGACGTCTTGAGGAGGCTCAAGTAGGGCAAACTCGACAGCTACGTGGCTAGAGACGTGCATATGTGCCACTTCTACCAGAGGTCTATCAGCAACAACTACGCCAGCTTCATGATGTTCAGGGGCAACAAGAAGGAGAGGAAGCGGCATCGATTGGAGGTTGAAGAACATGTTACTGCTGCACTTTGACTTTGTACTCTGTATGTGCGTGATGTTGCTTCTTAAGCAGCCATCCTTTTGAAACTAGGGATCCCTTGAAACTTTGTGTCGGCTATGTTATGAACCTTTATTGTTGATGTATTCTATGAGAGTGGATTTTGTACACCCACGCATGGGTGTGGGTGTATTATGTACCGTTCGTTTGAACCTCGAGATTTGTGCACGGAATAGCTGGGGTGAATATTTTCCACCCCTTCGTCAATTTTCCCGTCCCATCACCAACCCCTTATCCCGTGGCTTTTTTTTTCTGCGCGACCCGCTGCCTGAGCAGGCTCTGTTCTTGTCGGGAGAAGTTGCCCCTAGCCTAGGTGGAGACGCTGCCGCTGACTCTATCCCAAAATCAGTAGGGGACCGGGCCAAGATTCTTGATTTTCTCCCCGCCGGCCATCATCCCCGGACGCGGCGGCTGCTCCGTCGTCCACCGCGCCACCGGGAGCATTTTTTCCCCGCCCGCCACCTTGCCCGCTGTTGCGGCAGTCAGATCTGCAACGGCCGTGGCGGCTGCTCCGTCGTGCCTCCAGTTGGTTCCACCGTGCCGCCGTGCAGCCTTTCCTCCAGTCGTCTCCACCGCCCCGCCGTACCTCCAGTCTTCTACACTGTTCCGCCGGCCCGCGGGTAGGGATACATCGACCCCCATCTGTTCTCTCCCCCTCATCTTGTCTTGCTTATGTACTGACGGCGAGTTGCCGAGTTGTTCTACGTGCATGCAATAGCTGCCGGAGCAACTCGAAAACGGATATTCCCAGAGTTTGGTAGTGGACGATTCGGCAGATGTCATGTCCGCCATTGATGTACGCGCGCAACACCATCTCCTCCAGCAGCTTCATGCCCGCCGCGCTGGTTCCCGCCGTGGCGGTGCCCGTGGAGAACGCGCGAGCGCGGTGCGCACGAGGCCGGACGCCATCTCGCGCACCAGCGACGCCGTGGCCGCGGTGAGCGCCTGGAACACGAGGTGGACGTGGGAGCGGCGGTCGCTGTACAGCGTGCCGGTGAGCCGCGCGCCGAGGCCGACCTGCTAGTGAGCGGCTAGTCGTGAGTCAGCATTTTCAAAACTGTAATTAACTTAGGGTGTCTTCGAGTTCATACAGAGTCTTGATTCGAACAAATACATGGCAGGTTGCTCCTGGCCATGTCGTCGAGGAGGAGCATGGGCTCCGGCGGCGTCAAGCTTGCAGCCAGGTTGGTTTCACTCGAGCAGGGCGACTCTTCTTCAGATGCTGGGTGCCAAGGCGTCGACGAGGGCGACGACGAGCTGCTTAGACACCGCATTCGTTTAGCGACGACGCGTCTCGGCGTCTGGAACATCATGCAGCGACAGGTCGGCGCTCAGCTCGTTTGAGATTCTGCTTTGGCCGTCACGCAACAATTTGTCGTTAGTTCGCAGTTAGGCTTGAATGGTGGCAATTTGCTATGGAACAACGTCAGGCTGTTCTGTTTGAAGCCATTTATGGGTCCATTTTCATCGACAGGAGCTTTTGCCGATCCTTTTGTCATTTTTTCTTAATCTGTTCCAGTCCGGAATCTTGGTAGGGATCGAGTTCTGTAAATGAAATCCAGGAAGATTCCTATTCCCTAGTCATAACCTGCGCCAATGTCTTCCTACTTGTGAACTAAACTACCCACTAATTGCTAAATAATCCCACTTACGAACACAGGGTACAGCAGAGCTTGCATTGGTACATAATCGAACACATGGATCGGCATCTTTTTATCCTAATTTTGTTCTTGTTTGCTCGAGTCTTGGACGGGCGGGAGGTTAATCAAAGAACATAGAGAGGTGGAGCCGTGGAGGCATGGTGCAGGTCGCACCAAGCAAAATTCCAGGATTCACCGTGACTCCAGGGGCGAGGTATCGTGTCCCTACTGATTTGACTGGACATGGTGCAAAAGCAAGGTCCCATACTCCTGTCCTGTGCAAGTCAGCAAGTGTAGGCTAAAAGGCTGGAGAGCCGGCTATGCGTTCTGTTCATCGTGCGATCAGTTCACTGGTCTTCTGCTTTTACTATTTTGCAATCGATTAGAACTAACACACTGATGCTCTGAAACAAACAAAGTCCATTACGGCTAATAAATCTAACAGGATTAAGCTCCCTTGAGGCAGTCCCCGTTGTTCTGGTCCTTGCGGCATGAGTGAACAGCAATCCTGAGCGGAACGCCGGCGTCAACGAAGATGTGAGCACCTCCTCAAAGTCGCGACGGGCTTGGAGGTGCCCTTCACCGCCATGGCTATGGTCTCGCGCGACAGACTTGGAGGTGCCCTTCACCGCCTTGGATATGGCCTCGCGCAACGGCCATGGCCTCCCTGACCAGGGCGTGTAGGCCGTACGGCACGCGGCACACCGTCAGCGTCTAGCGTCCGGGTCGTTCACCAGCGCTAGCGAGAGCGCGCTCGTCCCGGCGATGGCGTCGACGGCGAGCTCTGCTCGGCGCGCATACCGTACTGGGCGACACCGTGCCACAGCATGGAGAGCAGCCCGGCGACGAAGTTCATCTTCCTCTACATGGCGCCGCACATGGCGTTCTGGACGGAGTGGATGGCCTCTTTCGCCGTCGCCGCCCCGTGCTTCGCGTACAGAAGGTCACCGTGCTGCTCGAGCGACTGCCGCTCCTCCAGCGCGACGACCTCCACGATCTCCAGGTGCCGGCCTCTCCACCCTCGCGAGCCATCGGTTTTAGGCAGGACCAGCACCAAAATGGCATAGGATCTTGTCTCTGGAGATCTCCCGCCGTTGAAGTTGGAGACCTTGAGCATGGGCATTCATGTGGCAACTGGCAAACCACGGCTCTCGATGGCTCCATGTCGCCGCTGCTCGCCGTCGCGTGAGCCGAGCCCTGACCGAGCACCTAGGTGGGCTCGCTGGACATTACGTCCTCGCCGCTGCCGCATCCGCCGCCGGTGTTGCAATGGTGCGCGCGAGGAAGGTGGACGAGAGGATGGTGGTCTAGAGTCTAGACAGTGTGCCTGTCTGGTGAGAGAGGAGACGCACCAGCGGATGGTGCGCCCTGGATTCCTGTTGTGAAAAGCCATGTCGGGAGGCTTTTTGCCTTTGTTGATGGGACCCAACAACTTTGCAAAATTGAAGAAAAAAGGTTAATATGATTTCTCTCACCTGGCATCTTATCCGAATCTCCAAGCATCCAACGGCTATGGAAGCACCCACACCCATGCTTGGGTGTACAAATGTATTTCCCTGTATTCTATGTCCTTATATCTGCATCTATATTTATTTCTAGATGTTTGCTACCAAATTGGGTATGGGTAAGCATGAGAGAAAGAGAAGTTGCTCTAGATTTGATACCAAATTGGAAAAAAGAATGAATGTTATGAATTCAAATACACGCAGAGATATAAAAATACAAATCCAACATGAATAGTGTCACAAAAATACGAAAACACAAAATGGCACTATTCACATAGCAATTTGTCATTTTTTGGTTGTCTTTGTGTATTTCGAATTTGACTCTGAAACTTCTACGCAATGTGAACACACAGCTCATGAACACCCAGAATTTTTGTATCATTTTTTCTGTATATATAAATTTGAATTATCAAGGTATCACATAAAGAGTGGGATCACTAGACATTTTCCGAAGGGCAGGGTGACCCAGACATGGTCCTATGCGGACCCACTTACGCCCCCACACGCCAGAATAACGGTCAGTGTCGTTGACCCCATGACAACATCCGTTAGACCTTCTTGTGAGAGAATGAGACAAGAAGTTGGGTAAAAGTGAGTACAACTAACGAAGGAGGGGTCATACAGCTCCTTGATGTAGACAACACATAGAGATCTACTACTCCAGCTCTATATGAACAGACATAGTACTAGACTAGGTAAAAAAAAAATTTCAGTGCTACAACAAGATATGGACAAAAACAAGATCTTGGCGTGAAGTAGTATACTTTCTCTTAGATACTGCAATGAGTAGTATATACATTACTAATATACAGGAAAAAAACGCTCCATTTTTTACCAAAATATATAGCTTGGAAAAATACAGACAATGGCACCACTCCTATATTACAAGCTAATATAAAGCTAACGGTAGCCATGAACAAGTTCATGCTTTTTTCACATGATCAACCCATTTTAACATCCTGGGATCTCTTAATATAGTGCATAGCATACATAATCTCCTAGCTAGCTAGTTCTTCAACTCAGCAGCAAGAAGTTATGTATACCTTTGAGTGGCGGATAGTCAGCGCCGCCGCCATACGGTCAACCTCCGCCGTGTCCTCTCACGGTACCCCGCCTTCTCCTCCTCGATGCCACCATGTAGAAGATCTAGCGGAACACAACTGAGGAGGATAAGGCCCACCGTGCTCATCTACGGCGGATGCGCACCGTCCAGTCGGGAAGATTGTAAAATGCCTCGCCTCCTATGGGCCACCCTGGTCCACCACAATACCCATAAAGTATATTCACAACATTTATTTGTTCCGGTTGCAGTTGATGTTGCCTTGTGCTTGGGATGTCGTCCCGCTCTTCCTATTTGCGACAAAGCAATGGATGCGCAGGTGGCGGTGGGACATGACATGCGGTGAGAATGAGAAATGGGGGTGAGAGGAGGAAGAGTGAGCGGTGCGGGGATTTATGGCACGTGTTCCCGAAGGCACGCGGTGTTCCCTTCTATGTCGTTGCGCGTGTAGCCGAGGCGACGCATTGCGCCCCAATGGGCCTGGCTCCACGGAAATTGTTGATTCAACATTTCCTCTAGACATGTGCTTTAATAGCCGTGTTGACCACAATGTCGAGGGAGCCCAGGTAACCGTACATGCTGATTTCATCTCCCGGGGGGGGGGGGCTGGCTAGAGGTTGCATGGTCTACCAAACACGCCCAAGTTTATTCAGCTATATCATTCTAAAAGGTCAATCAAAATATTGATGTTAATTTCACCAAGGATCAACACTGACTTCTTCTATTGCTGATGTGACACTATATCTTCCTCTCAAAACAAAGTCTCCACATCATAATAGATTATTCTCCAGATAAGTATTAGAGAGCTCGACCGGAGCGCCATCAGTCTTGAGTCCTCATCTGAATTATCTACGAACCACATGTACCACCAGTTAACAATATCTCACCTAGTCAACCTAATTGACTTTGGACCCCAATAAACCACACACTTCAAAGTAACCATGATGTGCACTAGGCGATATACCGTGGTAGACATGTCTTTACTTTCAATTTATCACAAAAACTTCATGTTTACCCGGAGGATCAATGACGCATCTCAAGCTATAAAATTAACATACACGAAAGTTATTATCTCCTAGCATAGTAACTCAAATACCACAACAATAGAAAACACAAGCAGAAGAATATTGTGTGACTGAAAATAATATACAAAGACAAACACATCAACAACAATGGTGAAGCTTTGTACCCATGAACAACAGGTAAATATTGACAATTTTTTACCTTGTTGTACTTTGAATTTTCCACATATTGCAAAAATAATATATATTATACATATGGAATATTTGATCTACATAGATACCAACAGAGACACGTCCATTGGTTGGCTAACCAGGACAGGTGCTGGACTGTTGAACGCCTAGCTTGTCATGGCTACACCAAGCGTCACAGTCTATGCACCACCTGATGTTGGAGGTCCTTTCTACCGGTAAGTTTGGCACGAGGTTCTTGCCTGGCTAAGGATGATTGCAAGGGCACCGGACCATGAGCCTTCCCTCATGGACTGGTGGCGCCAAGCAAAACAAGACACGCTCATGCCGCTTCGCAAAGGTCTTGCCTCTGCTAATTTGATTATCCCTTGGATGACCTAGAAGCATATAAACGTCTGCACTTTCGAAGGTGCCCAGCCATCGATGCCACTTCTGACAGCAAACATGAAGGAAGAGATCAGACAATGGGCTCGTGCAGGCACCCAGGGGTTTACTGTTAGTTCTGCCATCCACTTGGGAAGTGCAACTGGTGTATGGGTTTAAGAAATGTGACCCGCCTTCTCGTAGGATGTATGCCAAACTCTATCTTTTCAATTAAATGAAATGAAACACAAAGGTCACATCTGCATTTTCTCAAAAAAAAAAAAAGATACCAACGATTTCATAGGACAGATCACACAAGATAGCATGTTTGTAGGTATATAGAATGACAAGGTTTACAATAATATCATTGCATGAGGTCTTAATGTGCATAAGAGGTAGATAAGACAACACATGGTGTAGATTTGTTGGTGAAATTTGGCACAATAGCACACAAGGTATGTTATAGGAATTAGAATCAAGTTGACGCGATGGTGCAATGCTTGCTTGTAAGACGCTGGAGCGCTAAAAAAAACTTGTATGACACAAAGTAAACATCAATCTTAATATACAGGCAGGAATGACTCAATATTACTTATGGCTTGTTTGATATTAGAGTTTTAGTGAGGATTAGCGGGATAATCCGCTCCAAATTTCAAATCCCCACTTATCCTCAATACATGTTTGGTGCTAGAGTATAAACGAGTTTAATCCCCACTTATCTTCACTTTTTTCTAAATTTTAGTGTAATTTTTTCAATCCCCAATACTCTATCCCTACCTAGTGGATTGGGATGGGGTTTTGTGACGATTGGGTGACAGCAGAGATTCACCCAATACTCTAGAGTATTATCCCCACTAATCCCCACTAAAACACTAATACAGATTAAATGTAATCTTAAATAGACATGTTTAATGTAATGAGAGTGATCTGCCATGATATAATACATGTGGAGTTACACAAAGGAAGTGAATCTTACTAGTTCTTAGGGAAAGAACTAGAAATGAGCCTTTACAAACAAAAAAAAATACACACACACACACACACACATGCACACTCAAACGTAAGGCAGAATGAAAAAAAGATCAAAGTGACGAGCAACCTTTCTATCATGGCTGACCAAGTGTATGAATTCGCACCAACACCAAATACAAACAGATGAAATGCTTCAGCTAAGCTGGAACAATTCCCATTTCTTCATCATTTTTGCAGCAACCAAAGAGGGAGCGGAACCAGGCCCAGAAGCTTGTCTGCTCTGTTTTCTTCTGGCTTGCTCCTCTTGAAGCAACCATCTCAGCCACATATTGAACCACGGCCTGACATTAAAAAGAACACATCATTCAGCTAGCTAAGGACCAAAGATACTAAATATAGCAGAACAGCACAAAATACGCACCTGAGCCCCTAACTTTATAACTTCTCTTGGCGGTACTTCCAGTGGAGTCTCGTCAGCATGAAATACACTAAGCTTAGCAAGGAACTGGAATGAATCAGGCAGTGTGCGTATCTGGTTGCTGCTGATGTCCAACTCTTCGAGGATCTCAAGATTTCCTATTGATCTTGGCAGTGCTCTTAAATCGGCAAAGTTCCTGCTGACATTCAACTTCACAAGGCTAGTCGCAAAGCAAATGTTTTCAGGGATCCCTTCAACTTCATTGAAACTGACATCCAGCTCTCTCAATCTGGTAAGCGAGCCAATTGTTGTAGGCAGGCCTTTGATTCTGTTGTAGTGTAACGTGAGAATCTCAAGCTTTTCCAACTTCCCAATAGCTTCTGGAAGGGCTTTCAACTGATTGAAGTCCAATCTAAGTTCCACAAGAGACACGCAAGATCCAATAGTATAGGGTAGCTCCTCAAGCTCGTTTGTCTCAGCTATTAATCTTCTCAAGTTAATCAATTTTCCTATACAATCTGGCAATATCTTGAACCCATTCGAGCTCAGGTCAAGATTTGCTAGGCTTGCGAGATTTCCAAAGGATGCAGGAAGAGACTTCAGCTGGTTAGCATGCAAATCAAGATCAATTAGGCTAGACAGTTCCCCGAATGTATCAGGAAGATTGTTCAGCCGGTTTGAGTGGAGGTCAAGTTTCGTCAAGTATCTAAGGCTACCAATTGTTGATGGGAGTGCCATGATCCTATTCTCAGATATATCAAGCTCAGTAACATCTTGCAACTTCCCAAGTGAAACAGGGAGCCATTCAATCTGGTCTACCAGCTTCCCTCGGAGGTTGAGCTCTGTGGTACCTCTCTTTGCTGATGACTCTATAAGGCTTGCTACTTGGATAAGGCTCAACTTCTGGTCCACCATGTCAGTGCCTGCATAATGTTCACAGGTGTATGTTAGGATAAATATGAGAGCTCGTAATTTTTATTATATTTATGCCACGTTACAAACTGATCTTTACTAGCCTAAGAATGGTTTTGGCCTATACTTTTCTTGAAAAGGAGTGAGCCTTCCATATGTTCAGAAATATATATATATATACACGCTATGCTACAAAGCACCTCAAATAATAATTAGAGGTTTGCTTTGGTACACCCCCTTTAAGAAATGTCTTACGAGTATTAAAGTCACTTTAAAGGGGTTTACCCGTAAAAAAAAGCTACCCGAAAAAAAGGGGTTACTGTGTATTTTCTCCTCTAATCATCTCTAAAAAAAATTAGTCTACCCCTCGTTCCGAAACTCAAAATAGGCTGCTAAGTGCAGCTTGAACTCCGTCCTGCACTGCAGCTCTCTGTGAACTCCACCCATAGACCCAATTGGAGAGGCAATCCCCAACGTAAATATTTTAGCCTTCAACTCCATGCTGTCAAACATTAACTGTATCATCATCTTCAATCATGAGTAGGGTTTATCACTCAACCTTGGCACAGAGAGAACTCTTTGAGAGGAAGGAGTGGCCTTCTAATTCTATACAATCCACTCACTCTCTCTACCACATCTACCTCCTGCTCCCCTGGCTCTACCGATATGGATATCAGTTATCATATGGTGAGAGAGGTAAGGGATTTGGTAGGGTTGGACACAACAATCATTTTTGCGTTGTCACATCTGCTCAGGAATGGTGGTATTGAAGTGTGCCAAATTCTTTTAATGGTATTTTTCTCAAGCTGTGTTATGGAGGTGAGTTTCCAATCAAAATTATTGGCATGATTGCCTAACTATTATAATCCCATAATACGTGTGCACGCATACATGCACAAAAGGAAGAAACATCACTGACCAAGAGATTACTGCCACTGAAGCTACCCAGCGGAAAAAAAAGTTAGGCAAAAGAGTTGACTATTTAACTTGCATGTGATGCCAAGGGGGTCTGTTGGGTGTAAAAGAGCAGCTCAAGAGTTGACTATTAGAACTTGCATGTGATGCCAAGGGCATCAGGTTTGAATAAGTATGCATCACTTGGCCTGTCGACTTTTTTGTGGATCAGGTCGGTTTTTAATATTAAGATTATAGAAGAAGCATGTGATATGTGGGCTATATGCATTTTTTGATGCAAGAGGCTGGGCTAATAAAACTCTTATTTCAACAAAAAACAGTAATGGGTACCATAGAAAATAACAGTAGCCCATGGTATGGAATGCGACTACCTACCATGGCATCATCTGAAGAATGCATTTACAAACGAAATGGGCCAAATAAAACGATACCATAGTTCTAGAAGAATTTCGCCTCAAGTCAGATTTGTGGCCATTCGATCCCTTAATCCAACGTGAACCGCAATATCCTATGTATATGCTGCCTTTTTCTAATAGGTCGGGTTTAAGTTGGATATAACTATACTCAATACAAATCCTCATGTAGACTAAAATAAATGTTCATAGAGATATGACTTAAGGCGAAATGGAAAATCAGCTAGCTGATGATTAAAAAGCAGCAGCGGCAAATTTAGTGGATTGTGTCTTACTACATTAATCAAACTACCAGGGGATACCAGTACTAGTTTCTAGTCAAACTACCAGGGGATACCAGTACTAGTTTCTAGTCAGCTTTCCTGAAAAAAAAATGGACAATAACTATCATCTACTAAGTAAAACCTAGGTTCCACGATTCCAACAATTAATATGAGACAAGGAACAGATCCACAAGGCTGCATACAAACAATACAGTTACAATAACTATAATCTACTAAGTAGATAAATTCGTTTCGAATTTTAAGATTTTATTTCAAACAATAATTCACAACAATAAAATCGTGATCCGAACAGAACCATGCATGAAATTGACGAAAATAAACTCACCTGTAGAGCCATGGCGAGGAAGCGATGAGACGGCCTCGGAGTCCAAGCCGAAGCCAACGCCCGTGTTCCCACGCTCTATCTCCAGGACCGCCGGCGCCGCCGCCACGTCAGCCCGCCTGGTCTCCGTCTCCACCACGACCTCCTCATCCTCCTCCACATAACCATCTCCGCCGCCGCCTCCTCCGTCCCCAGACGGGGACACGATCCTGGACGCCCTCTGGATGAGGCCATCGAGCACCTTGAACCGCCTCTCGAGCTCGACGACGTGCGCGGCCTCCTTGCGCTGCTGCAGCGCGCGCAGGCGCACCGCGGCGCGCCTCGCCTCCCTTAGCACGGCGAGGAGCTCCCCGGGGACCCCGTCCGCCTTCCGCTGCCGCGCCGCCTCCTCCCGCCCGACCTCGGCCAGGCGCGCCTCCTCCTCCGCGTCCGCCGAGGCCAGCACCGCCGACGCCGCCTCGACCTCCTCCACGGCCGGCCGCGGCGGAAGCTCCCGGAACACCCGCGTGAGCTCCTCCACCACGCCCGCCGTCGCCGCCATCTCCGCACGCACGCTCGGAGCAAGCAGAGTCTAGGGACAGAGGAGCGGGCCGTGTTTATAGGAGAGGGCTCCCATCCGAGGAAAAGTCTTCTGATGGAGAGGGCTGAGCCAGAATTTAAAATAAGAGTGAGGGAGCTCAGAATAAAATGTGCAGGCGGCCCGCTGGGCCACGTGGGTCCCGGCGATTAGCTGTCGCCGCATCGGGGTGTGTCCCGTAGGATCTGGAACATCGCGTCCGGATCGCACCACACTGTGGCCCCCTACCTCCCTTTTACCTTGTTCGTCCCAGTGCTACCTTCGTCCCAGTGCTACATGGTTCCAAATTTTCAATATTGAATTGGTGCATTATTCACCTAATTAAAAATATTCTTCCTCATATAAGCTATTTTAGTTTAGCAATATATTTCTATACTCACCATTACCTCCAAGCTATTTCAGTCCTTAGGGTTGGGTTTGATGTAGGCCGCATACTCTATTTTTAAGAACACCAGTAGGGCGTGAACGTGCCAAAATTCGCCCCGTTGTCAGGGAGAATTTCTGAGTGGACCCTAGCAACTCCTGGTATATCCCGTTGTGGCAACATTGCGGGCACATTCGTGATAGGTTTTAGGTTTTTAAAATATTGTGTTACAATAGTAAAATCTTGAACTTGAGACCTCTTAGGGGCATGTTTAATTCGTAGGATTCTTAGAACACAGAAATAGGAAAATCGCAAGATTATAATGTCATGTTCAGTTGAACCCTACATCATTTGAGACCTACAATAATTCTTTTAAGTACCGTTTGATTCAAAGGAAAATCAAAGGGATTGTACCATTAGGTTTGAGTGGATGGAAATTTTCGTCCAAAACATAGTGCAACGAAATCCTATTAGAAAAAAATCCTATGCATTTCTAAGGATTCAATCCTACGAATCAAACAATGCAAATAGGAAAACTTCATGAGAATGATAATCCTTCAAAATTCCTACAAGATTCCTCTGAATTAAACAAGCCCTGGATGTGTTATCATATTGAATATAAACTAGCCAATTTGTTAAACAGAGTCCAAACTAGTACCATATTAAAATTGATGCACCAGCTTATTCAAACAAATGTTTTAACCCATGAAAAGTGGCTATATGTACCAGAGCTAGACAATATATTTCAAGTATCCAAAACCATGTTGTAGCAATTTGTTTTCGGGATCAACGTGGATTTTACCATGTAGCGTTTGACGACGTCCGGTTTTGCAGTCTCGGCACCGCCGCCACTGCTTAACTGCATAGTCTCTGTCGATCGAGTTGATGATCCAAGTCTTGGAGAAGTACTATGCTAGTACCGCCTGAAAATGATCCGCGAAGTTAGCACTGATGCGGCTGCTTCGGTTGTTTCCTCTTTTTAACTCCTCGACTGGAGCAGTAAAAATGATAAGGTTAACCTAGTGGCATGCCGGTAGATTTAATTGATCAGTTAACAGCACTGAATGACAAAACAGACAGGCACACGTGAGGTGTTACCCGCTTGTTTATCGCATCGTTGTGGCACAGGCTGGGACGACGAGGAGACAGATCAGATATCGGTGCTGCAACTGCAACTGCAACACAATTTTCGCAGGACAGATTCGTCCTTGCATTTCCTCGGTGTAATCGACCGGCTGGGTACTATGGCACTTCAGTGGACAAGAGCGAAACGACAGCGGTTTGGGGAGACCCGATCTCCTCTTGTGTGTATCGGGATGGCAAAGCTAGGATCTAAGAAAAATCGCCGGCCTGGCTTCCTCTTCCTGGGAGGAAATTGGGGTAGACGATCAACATCGGCGCTGCACGGAACGGCCTTGACCTCCTGGCTCCTGCGGTTAACTTATGCAAGGATCCTGGTGAGCTGAGTCATCGAAGAATAACTGATGTGGAGAGCAACGAAATCTGCTTTGATCATTGCTGAGATCATGCAGGAAAGTTCAGTGGACCTGTGGATTGGAGGAGTTTAGACGATAAGTAAAACTTTCAGCTGGGTGAGATGAGCACCAAAAACAGTCGGATTGACCACGACTGAGGTAACGATGAGAACCTCAAAAATGATAAATTGGAGATGCGGGGGATCGAACCCCGTGCCTCTCGCATGCAAAGCGAGCGCTCTACCATTTGAGCTACATCCCCGTTGATGCTGTCTACGCTCTTTTTACGTATATGAAAGGAAGTGTTAACTCAGTGCTAGATTTGCGACAGCTGACCAAATGTGGAAACAACCGGCGAACACGCCCGCCCACTGTATTATGAACGTAGACTAAAACAGTGGCGCCTTGTTTTGTTAGTCAAACTAACATAGCAACGTGCGCATACTAAATTATCACCTCAGGCTGCACTAATTGGATCAACATATCGGTGCTCTAAATAAACAAAACGCACGCTTACCTCAACGAAACAATCAAATCAAACCTAACATAAAAGTAGGAGCACAATATACATCTTGAGTGATCAGATTCTGAATAGTACTCCACCTAGTGGAGTAAGGCAAAAGCATGATCCTAGCTGATCGATCAAGTACATAAGTCTACTGCGGGCCCTTGTCGTCGTGGAAAGCTCCAATCGGGAAGCAGAAGCATCGTTGCCTGCTACGTCAGAGGGGACTCCACGACATGGCATGAGATGCCCCATTGGCGTGCGATGGAGATGATTGGGGAGCTCGGTTTTTGGAGCGTTTCGGCCCGCCCACGAAACCCCAATTAATAGATAGATCAATCATGTCTACGGAAGAGAACGCAGCACTGCACCTACACCTGAACCTGTGGTTAGTTAAGCAGACACATGTAACGGAACGGAGGAGGAAGTCTCCTGTTTTTGGTTGATTTCGGTTCGCTTTCGATCCAGATGGACTAGACTAGACGGCTGCTGCGAGCCCTCCTTGCTGATGCACAAGTGTACAAGCCTATCGCTAGCGTTGATGATTCATCTTCTGGAACACGTACTTAGCACCACAGCGGCCTCCCCGGAGGGCTGACGACTTCTAAACCCTAAACCCTAAATCATTTTCATCATAAGTAGTACATTGAATAAGTGTTTTACATATATGGACGTATGTTTTTTAGTATTTTACCGCGCTACAACATACCTATTTTGTTGAATTCATCGGGATCCTACAAATAAAGAAGAAAAAATTCAACTAAAGAAAGCGACCCTTTTTGACACAAATATGTTAAAAGTCTTTCATACAAAAAGCCACACACCTTGGGAGTCAAGAGGAGGAGCCAATTGATTCAACAAAATTAACAAGGGCTTCAACGACATTAGGTACAGCCGCAACCATCAGTGGTGTGTGGTCGTATCACACTCCCGTGATTTTGCCTCATCAAATACTTTACTCCGTGTGATCGGATCAGAGTTTAGACGCATAGACAAGCCACCACGTCCAATATAGTATAAAAACCCCCACTTCTGGAACAAATTCGAAGGGGAAATCAACAAGTGGGAATCTGACTCTAGCATATCTAGGATCTTGAAGGACACACCATCGACCTAGCTACATACGTCATCCTCACCGTCGTTTACTCCTTCATCTTACATTCGTTTTGTTGCAATTACAAATCCTAGTGTGGATTTTGAATGTGTACTCGGTCGTTCAATCATTCATCTGTCTTTCATATTATTATTATTCTAATGATGCCTTGTGCCCTCATCTATAAGTAGCTCCCTTAGTTCTCGGGGAGAGGGAGAAATCCTAGCACCACCATGAATTGTATGCAAGGATGTATTGGCTATTGTTGGTATATAAAATCTGGTAGTGTTCTTCATGATATTTATGTGAATGTCGACTGCATAATATTTTTCTATCGTACATAAATCATGTTACCGTTGGTGCAAGACGGGGTTAGTGGTCATAGCGGTTCAAGAAGCTTCTCCACTTTTTGTTGACAAACAATGAGGGAATAACATACATCCAAGGTCTTACTTCACATCCACGGGGAGACCCTTAATTGTTAGCATACTCCTACAGCATGCTATAGGAGGGCTAGTGATGGTTGCGCGGGATATGTAACCCATGTTTCGGACACATGTTTATGTGGGGCTCTGCTCGTGCATGACATGCTTATAGTAAAGAATACTATCCTACACAATTCTATTAAATCTAGTGGTGAATCCAACTGTTTGATAGCGTTTTTAGCCCTATTTCGGTTCTCATCATTTGCACCGTTTATTCTCTATTTGCTATATACTTGATTTCTTGCAATACTATTTTTTCTCACGAACACAACCACCCACAAACATTTTATAAAAATCACAACCAGAAGCAAAAGACCGCCGCCACCTCAACCCTCCCTAGTTTTATACTCTTACTCCCAATATAACTACAATCATTTTGTGCACTTGCATGCATCAAGATCATAACGAGCCGAAGCATTGGTCACTTGGGCAGTAGGACCTGGCTTAGCTCGAAATACTGAATCTCCTATCCAAGACCTAGCTAGAGGTGCTTTAATTAGTGTGTGGGTCACCCAATTGCTCATGCGTGCGACTAAATATCTGAAATACTATATCTCATGTCTTTACTCTAGAACCCTTATATAATGAAAACTACCACTAAAAATCATTACTATAGTCTACCTTCACATGCAACATATCAACATCACCGGATAATTATAATAATAAAAATAATAATAGCGTCTCACTTTGATTGTGGCCTTATCTATCCACCCATTAATTTCGTACCTTTACAAGCCAAGCTTTCCCATTGAAGAGGAAAGGTAGAAAAATAATCGACAGTCCAATCAATACTGCTCATTATATATGAAAATACAAAAACACATATCCAAGTCATTCTTAGGGCGCCAAGAGCCGTCAATAATAACTAGAAATGAGGATTTGAACGTCTTTGAAAATAGCCATAGTTGTAACAAATAATATTTCTAGAAACTCAATTCGGCACATGGGAGCATATGCTCCTGCCACCGGATTTTTCTTTTTTTGAAATGTCGGTTTTCCGTGGAACCACTTTGTGAACGTGAAGAACTTCGAGAAGTTCCTATTAAATTTTATGTCCGAACTTTTTAACATTTTAAAAGTGTATTTAAAATAAAATTTAAAAACCGGGAGCATATGCTCCCGGGTGCCAAAACACAACTTTATAACATATTTGTAAATTGTTCAATTCCTGCAGCAACACACGGATCATCCTTGTAATTAAAAATATGGAAACCACATATGGTGTATTGTATTGGACCTCCCGCAAGCTACTACCACATACAAAGTGTTAGCCATGAGTACTCAAGGGTACCTGTGGAACTTTATCCCGCTTCTCCCGGCTCGGGGGGGATGCGCTCGTTTCGGTCATTAGATGGGTCACTTAGTGGGTGTTGCTGCAAGTACCAACGACCACTCCTGCTAGTGACTCCTCACCACCACCGTTGCACACAGGTACGGCGCTAACGAAAACTGTGTTGACTCTACTACCAACTAGGGAGTTGCGGAGCAAAACGGTAGTATCTTCGCTGCTATGGAGCGAGAGGTGTTGGTGCTACAAACCTAGCGCCTCCACCAGCGGTGTTTTCAAGGGGGACAACTGTTGCTTGAGGGCGCTCGTCGCCACAACCGAAGAAGCCAATGCTACAGAGGCGACATGATGCGGGAAGGCCGGTGATGTGTTGGTTTCGGTTACTCTATTTTACATGGGTTTTTTTAGTTATTGGTTTTGTTGGAATAGTTGTTGCGTTTTGCTTGATTTGTTCATGAATTTTGTTGCATCCAAATAGCTCTTCGAGTACCAACCCATCAGGATTTGTTAGGACCTCACATAATTTACTGTCAAAAAGGGGTACATATACACAAAGCTTGCAGCAGGCTTATGAACGTTTTGTTTGTTTGCTTGCGCTGGACTCATTTGGATTTGTCAGATCCTCTATAAGAAAAAACGTGCACGTACCATATCATTCGAGCAGCCCATTCAAGAAAAGGAAGAAGACAGGGCCGGCAGGCCCCTCCCCTCACGTCTCCGGCGACCGTCGGCGTCGTGGTGTGGTGAGGGTCCCTCCCCTATACAGTTGTAGTGTAGGTTTTGGTTTTGCCTCCGTGGTGACTGGCACTATGTCATGTAGAAGATCTTGGTCTTGGTCGTGGGCGAGCAACGGCCCAAGACGGCCGGTGTGCTTCTCTGCTGGAACTCCATGAGGGGAGCAGTGAGGCGTCGATCTGGTGTCGGCATCAGCAATAAGCTCAGGGCGTCTCCGATTTGTGTGGTTGCTGCCAAATCCGTCCGTCGTGGAGGTGGACGTCGTGGAGGTGGACAGAAGGATGCAACCGTACGATCTGGTGGCGTTGAAGAAGATCTTGAAGCTTTGCTTGGTGGAGTTCATCAACGCCGGCGATCATGCGCCGCCGTTATCCTCGGTTCAAGAAACCACTCCACGCCTCGGTGTTTTTTGCGCCGACGGTTTTTCGTCCTCCAGGCCGGTGTGCCACATCATAGGAACTTCTGCTTCAGTACGGCGCCGCGCGTCAGCTACGCCACAAGTGGTCTCGTCCCCGGTGGTGTGGTCCACAGCCGTTCATCGAAGCTTTGCATCAACGACGGTGGAGAAGGACTGGATCGCGTTTTTCGCTTTCTTTTGAGGTCCTTTTTGCAAAGTCTGAGGGCCATGATGTAATCTCTGTAATGTTTAGGGTCCTCTTTGTAATTTGTTTCCACCGATATGAATGAAGCTTCTAGACCCTTCTATGTTCAAAAAAGAAGTCAAGAAAAGGAAGAAGACAGACATAGCATCCCGACTTTGTAATAAAGTGTCAGTTTTGCTAATCATGATCATTTAATGCATTAATTTTGAACTTGAGAAAAAAATGTATTAAAAATAAAGAGGGAAACCCTAAAGTTTGTGTACATCTCTACCTATTTCAAACTCTACAAAAACAGGTTTCAAATTTCAAACTAAAAAGGTTGGGAACTTCTTTGTCAAATTAAGAAACCTCAAGAATATTTTCATAATTTTTGAAGCTTGTTTGAATCACCAGTTAAATTCAAAACAAATTCAGATTTTGAAAACAGAAAATGACGGAGGATCAAGAGAACCCTCACAGGTAGGACCCACTCTGTCAGGTACGTCCTCTAGGCTCTAGCTCAACTCAAGCAGCTGCGTGGCGGCGCACGAGCCCGCCGACTCAACCTCCTGCTTGCCGTCCTCGTGGCCGAGGAGAACCACCTGGTGAGCACCGAAGCATCGCACGCGGCACGCATTTCCTCTAGGCTAGGGCTAGCCCCATACTCTCGGTCTCTCTTCATTTCCCGGCGTCTCCCCCCACGAGCTACGAAATCCTAAGTTCCTAACCATGGCCGCCTCCTAGCGCCGCCGTTCCAAGCCTCCCCAAGTTCCTCCGAGCATTCTACGATCTCGGAATCTCTTTCCTATTCCTCCTAGCAAAACTAATCGAGTCGGGGAGCCCGCAATCGCCGCCGCCGAGCTCGTCTTCCCCGTCACTGGCCGAGGCCGCCGCCGTCGATCCGCCGCCCCCGAAGACTTCTCCATCCTCCCCAATACGGCGTCAGCCCTCCTGGTGAGAAAAAGGTCCGTCTTGAACTTCTCCTTAGAGCATGTCTAACAGGCCCTTATTTCTCTGCCCCGTATAACGCTAGTTTTTCGCCCCGTATCCTAAAAGTGCGTCTTGCTCAACCATTCCGTCTAGCAGACCCTGTATTTGGCCCTGTATTTTTAAAAATTAAAACCCCGGGAAAATGAAACCATAGTTCTTCTTCATTGATCATACATTGGATCATACATATACATAGCGATCCTAGCTACTCGAGGATGATGTATGGCACGAAAGCAACGCTGGCGGCAGCTCCTCCTCCGCCGTGCGGCAGCCTCCTCCTCCGCCATGGCGGCCTCCTTCGCTCGGAATTGCCACGGCGGCGACGCCGCCGCTTCCTCCGCCTCCGCCCGCGCCTTCTCGGCGGCCTCCACCTTGGACTCGGCCAACGCCCGCAAATGCCGCGTCCTCCTCGCCCTCCGCTTCCTCCTCGCCTCCGCCTCCGCGCCGGTCGACCATGCCGCTCGCCGCGCGATCACGCTCCCACTCGGCGCGCCACGCGTCGGCGCGCGCTCATCGGCTTGAGCGGCGGATCTGGTACCACCGCCCACCGGCGGCGAAGTCCCGGAGCGGCATGTAGTACGCGCCGGCGTACTTGCAGCCGCACGACGGCTACCGCGGCGGAGCGCTTGCACTTCAAGCGCCACGCGTCCACCACGTTGTCCGGCGAGCGGATCGCTTCGATCCGCCGGAGAGGCGCCACTGCGCCGCGGGCGTCCATGCCGAGCTGGGGTCGAATGCGGCGCGGGGAGGAAGTAATTGCTCGAGCAGGCGGGAGGCGGCGGCACGGCGGAGCAGGGTAGCGAGTGAGGGGTTAACCCTCACTCGCACCCGCCAGTATAAATAGTGGGCGGAGGGGCCGATTTGGACCCCGTATTCCGCCGAAACGGCGGCCCGAATACGGGCCTACTAGACGGCCCAAACCGCGCCTGCCCCGTATGTCGCCGGAATTTTACGGGGTGGGCGGGTTATAAGGGGCCTGTTAGACCTGCTCTTATCTCTCTGCATTCCCTGGTTCGCCGTGCCGACGAGCTCCGTCGTGAGCCGCCGCTAGTTTGGTCATCAGCACAACCCGGGTGACCATATGGTCCTTAGCTCTGCCCGTTAAAATTCTCGCGTCGAGGTGCTCCCGACCCGTTCGTTTCTGGAGCTCCCCGCGCCCTCCTACGCCGTTCCGGCGATCGCGGGTGCCGGGCTGCCGGCCGGCCGTGCCGGTTGAGTAGTTTAACCCAGGCAGTAGGCTGTAGGCCTCTCGTCCACTACTCCACGTGGCTGTTGAGGTGAACTTAGCTCACTATCAGCCCCCGTGGGTAGATCAGCCCCGGTGCAAAATGTTCCAGGGTTTTCTGTAAAATTCAGAAATTGTGTTAAACTTATAAAAATCACAGGAAATAAATATATTGATTTGAAAAAATGCAAATAGCGTCCGATTCAAATTAGTTGACTCCACTTTATCTAGATATAAGGATATATAGTCAACAAACTCATCTAGAGACATCCGTATTTAGACAATTTGGAGTCAACTAACTTGGAATAGAGGGAATATCAAAATTGTTAGAAAAATAACATATATCTGTTTATGTCAAAATAATCTATGTTTAGATAAATTCTAACCTTTGTTTTAATTAGAATAACAAATAACTCTTTTATGATGATATGGAGTTAATGAAAATGTTGAGGCATTCTAAGTCCATTTAAATTATTTTTAATTATTTTAGTTCTAACATTTGACATGTCATGTCATGTCATACATTTGTGTGCGCATTGCATTATTATGCTATATCTTAAACGTTTATACTCCCTTTCCTTTTTTTTGAGAGGGTTTATACTCCCTTTCCTGTAGTTGGTTCTTTGTGATGGGACCGAGATTGAGCCTCATCTCAACTCAGTTCGATAATAAGTACTCGTCTACTAAGGACAAGGCAAGCGTGACCTCTGATTTCTATATTTTCAAAACTTACTTTGGCTCTCCCACTTTATTTATTGCATAGAATTCCAATACTTTTTTTTACCGTAGATTGAGTTCAGATATATGTTGCATGAATCATTCTTGTAGCCTAAATATCACGATCTAATGTTAAGCATAATTAGGTTTGTGTTTGCATCGTTAGAGCCTTTTTATACTCCCTTCGTCCCATGAAGATTGTATACAATTTATGAAAATTTGGATGTATCTAAATTCTAAACACTATATAGCATCTAGATACATTTAAAATTTTGATAAATCTCGGACAAACTTCATGAAACGGAGAGAGTACATGTTATGTTTAGTCGTGCTTATTTGTTAAGTATGGTCCATCCGGTTGATGAATCTATTATGATAGGATGACGTGGTATGATCAACCATTTATGTGTTAAATATTCTTAAAGGCTTGGAAGGTCCACCATATCGGGTTGTGGGTTACCCCATTCTTGTTGATCTAAGATCTGATTTCTTGCCTCTTGAACTAACATTGAGCGTATGTCCACATGAACCTACAATGGCATCCTCTTGACTCACTAACTTGCCTAGTCTATTACACGAGTCGCATAGCCCTGGCTTTTCATTTGGCACGTGCCTAGAAAACGTGAATTGACTTTGGGACTTGGCCCATTACAACAAAATAATCCTTTTGAAAAGACTCATGGTTTAAGCGATACTAAGGTAAAGGTCGTGGTCAACCACACTATGTCAGCATTTCTCAAAAGATAGCTAATATATTTCATTAAGAGTTGGTTGGCATGTAGGTAAAGCCGTGCACCCCTGAAAGATTAAATATGTTTGAAAAATCCGTGTCCACAGTTACAGACGGCTTAGGAATGGTCGTGTTGATCATAGTGAACATAAATCTAATTGTGAATTTTGGCAATTATCCTAATTGATAGATTCAGATTCAGATGATGATGATATAGCTAGTAATATCCTCTCTTATCTCATTTCAAATGTTATAAGTAGACGAGCTTCTAACTCTTATCCCCTTTTAAATGTTATGAGTAGACAAGCTTCTACTTTTACTGATTTTGTAAAGAAAACTTGCTTTATTCTAAACTAGCTCAATAGAAAGACTTTCATAACAGAGCATGTACACAGTACACCTGTACTTCCTATTTTTGGTATAGATAAAGCTCATGCGCCTGATGGCGGTCTCTACGTTGATGTCGCCGAATAGTTTGTGGTTCCTAGGTAGTAGCATGAGATTTATGAGACGTCATTTCCGTTGCTATCTTGTTATGTAGCAATAACATAATTTTCTTTTTCATTGCTCGTCGTAATCTTGTGTTAGTGACGTTTGTGCATAATAATTTGGTCTTTACTCTCCTAAGAGCATAATAATTTGGATCTTTACTCTACTAAGAGTTGAACTATTACTCCTTTAAGTTGTAGCGTTATTGTTGTGCTTACCCATCTCGTATGTGCACAATGCTAGTATTGATATAAAGTGCATGTTAGGGGTTTAAGGCGTTCGAGCTCATTGTTATGCGAAAAATGGTTATGGTGAACATTGTGGTGGGGTTCTGGTTTTGATTGTTTTCTGGATATGTTTCGTCCTAGTAATCACTAATCTAGATTGTCTAATACACATGTCGGTCTAGTTTTGATCCTGGGTCCCGACAATAAAACCAATAATTTTTTTTTCTTTTTTAGTCACCTATCGTTGCAAAAAAAAAAAGGGAGAAAAACGACAACAGCAAATATATCTAGCTATACTAGTGACAAAAAAAAAAACTGTCCCTAAATAAGACGCGACCATGCGAACAAACCCAAAGTCGTATGTTTCAACTTTCAAGTCCAGGTTCTCTGACACGACGCCACCAACCAGTTCACAGCTGTGCTCACTTCCGTTGTCTCACCTGGCAAGGTGTCGACCAGCAGAAGGCACCGGTTGACTAAAAAGAAATCCGACGGCCAACAATCACTACAGCAAATCTGAACTCCGTTGCTCGGACTCAACCTCCGCAGCACAAGTCGTTTTCCATCAGAACCATGACTGACTGGAGCAGCCGACTACTGTAGTCCAATCAAATTGCGCACACGAGCGGCTCGCCGAGTTCGTGCCCTTTCCAGCTCCTCTTCACGTGAGCTCATGGTAGTCCAGTGCAGTGCAATGCAAGGTCAAGGCCGGCGACGCTGCCTTCGCCATGTATCAGCGTCAGGAAAAGGAGAACTGTGTATCGTCTTGTGACTCGGCAAGTTGCTCACCAAACGCAGGAATATGGTGTCCACTCGATTCCTGATATTTGGGACACCTAGACAGCATCACCAGCGGCAAGTTAGGACAGACAGATCAGAGTCAGAGAGGGGTTCAAGTGTGTGTATGGTAGGACAATCTACGATTAAAAAAAAATCAGTAAGCTATATAAGCGAGAAATTCAAATAGTAAAAAATTCTGAAAAACACAGAGTTGGGGTACAAGTGATGCCAAACCAGTAAATTAGTTTGTTGTTTACATAGTTCAGAAAGATTTATTAAAAGGAACACGTAAAGAAACAGGTAAATTCATTTGCTATCACATGCAAAGACTAGCGAGGCAGCTATCACGCCATTACTTAAAGGGCACACGATAGCAACATTCCAGAAAGCACATGAAGCCACTTTTTGCACAGCGCTAAATTAGTGAAGTTTAGTAAGTGCAAGGTTACACGCATTATTGAACCACAGACCTTATATAAGGAACTTATGGCAGGAGAAGCGTCACTTACTTAGGGTTGGTACACCTCATTTTGCATTGGCATCTTCCAAGGAACCTGAGCGTTCGTCTTGAGCTTCAGGCTGCACCAATGGCCTCTACTGTAGATTCCAGCAGCAACAAGAGCAGCTTGCTGATGCTTCGTGAGAAAGTGAAGAAACTTGGCAGGGTTCCTGCTTCGTGGGCGGCATACGCATGGAGTATTGGAAGAGAAGATCAGAGGAGAGCCATTCATGCTCTCAAGGTTGGCCTGGCTCTCACACTTGTCTCACTCTTGTATATACTAGAACCATTGTTCAAAGGATTGGGCAAGAATGCAATGTGGGCTGTCATGACAGTTGTTGTTGTGCTCGAATTTACTGCAGGTAATCTAGCATCAAATCGATAATAGTATACGTTATTTCTGGACAAAGTTCTCCTGATTCTGACAAGTGAATAATCAACAGGTGCAACTATATGCAAAGGTCTGAATAGAGGATTTGGAACAGTTGTTGCTGCATCTCTAGCATTTATCATTGAACTTGTAGCAGTAAAATCTGGAAAAGTTTTCCGTGGTTTCTTTGTGGCATCTTCAGTCTTTCTGATAGGTATGGACCTTGTAAAACGTAAACTCGGGACATACAACTTGGTTGTATCTAATGTTATCACAATTCTTAATCGCAGGATTTGCGGCAACATATTTGAGATTCTTCCCATCCATTAAGAAGAGCTATGACTATGGGGTGGTAATTTTCCTACTAACCTTTAATCTTATCACGGTCTCAAGCTTCCGCCAAGAGAATGTGCTGCCTTTAGCACGAGATCGCTTAAGTACAATTGCAATAGGGTGTGCCATATGTCTCTTTATGAGTCTCTTAGTACTACCAAACTGGTCAGGAGAGGACCTCCACAGCTGCACTGTGCGCAAATTTGAAGGATTAGCAAAATCAGTTGAAGGTGGGTATCATCATATAACAGTAAGGTGGTAACTATTATCCTACTAAGAATGTGAAGGTATGGGGTTTTCAACAAAATCTTTACCAAAGAAAATTTGCAGGTTGTGTGAATGAGTATTTCCGAGATCAAGAGAAGGATGATAACATTTTTGATAATAAAGCGTCAAGAGATTCCATTCATATTGGCTATAGAGCAGTACTAGAATCAAAATCAAATGATGAGACCCTGGTAAGTAATTCACCATTTAATGTTTCAATCTTCTTTTCTCTTCTACGTGCAACTTTTTTCCTATCAGACATATATCTTATTTGAAATATTATACCCTTAATAATGGTTCGAATGTAATAACAAATTGTGCAGGCACACTATGCAAGCTGGGAGCCAAGACACTCAACGCAGTGTTACAGTTACCCATGGCAAAAGTATGTGAAGCTTGGATCAGTGCTTAGGCACTTCGCATATACTGTCGCTGCACTTCACGGGTGTCTCGAATCGGAAATCCAGGTACAATACTAAAATTTTCTGGTACATCCCGGTTTTCCATTTTTATCAGATATCTATCCTCTGCCAATTAACATGTAGAAGTGAATATGACATAACATATTATTTCAAAACATCTCTCAGTAAATAATATGTGCTCACATAATTTTATTTATAAATGCTGTAGACTCCAACATCCGTCAGATCACTATTCCGAAATCCATGCACTAGAGTTGCACGAGAAGTGACCAAGGTTCTACAGGAGCTTGCAGACAGCATTAGAAATCACCATCGTTGTGCCCCTGATGTGTTGTCTGATCATCTTCATGAAGCACTACAGGATCTAAACTCCGCAATAAGGTCACAACCACGGCTATTCCTTGGCTCAAAACATGGATCTGTCAATAGTCGTATGCTAATTGAGTTGACCTCAGGCAAGCATACTGCCTCAAGAACTGCTCTGCCTTCATTCAAGACCGATACAGCATCACTATTAGAAAGGAAAATCACAAAAGGAGATCAACCATCAGAACGCAATGAGAGGAGCACATTAGGGCGGACACTAAGTAAGATAGCCATCACAAGCCTTGAGTTCTCTGAAGCACTTCCATTCGCTGCTTTTGCTTCATTATTGGTAGAAATGGTAGTACGACTGGAGTTGGTTATTGAAGAAGTTAAGGAACTGGAAAGGGCTGCAAATTTTAAAGAGTTCACTGGGCATGATCATCTGACCATTGATCTCACTTGCAAGGAAGAGAAGAGAAACAATAATGGTGTGCCAGGCAGCCACACAGTGTCTTCTGCAGCTGAATAAGCACTCACTTGTAGATCAGAGCAGCAGCGTATCATTCTGAAAACAATATGTATTTATTCTTTTGTTAGAAAAATATGAGCTGTATAACCTCAGTTTTACTACTGTTAGCATGACATTTAGGTAATCAATAATTCTCCACCTACCAAAGAGTTGTTTGCAGATCTACCAGTGATCAGACTTGGAAGGATGTTTAGTCTATTAAGTGAGTTAATTCACCTGTTTTCTGGACAGTAAGTAATGCCTTTTATCCAAAATGTATCCTTCTCTGACCTGTGTTTCACATGGATAACTATGCAGCTACTTCCTGCCTAACATCTGGAACATGGTCTAAGGTATATCGGCCAAGCCTTCCTGTACGATAGAGATTGAGTAATTTGATAGCCACACGTTTACTCATAACCTCACTTGATTCAGCAGAAATCCTGAAAGCATTCTGCAAGGATGTAAGCTGGATTTCTATCAATCTTCTTAAATCATCCTCGTTCCCTAAATCTCCCTGAAAAGTTGCTATAGTCTCAAAAATCGCTTGGCGAACGCTTCTAACAATAAAATCCTGCACACCAATAGAATGCTTGAAATTAAACATAGTAGCTAATGTTATGCATGTAAGAACAAAGAACTAGATGCTCTTTAAATGCTGTACACCAAGAAATAAGTCCATTTTCTAGCAGTGATGGTAAGAATTGCATGAGATCAATATAAAGATTAGATTAGTACACTTTACCTGGGTATGATCAGACGAATACTGTCTTTTACTATGGTGACTCCTGGTGGATAATGCATCAGAAAAACAAGATTTATTTCCCAATATATTCAGGTCGTCCCACTCTCTGTATTCCTTCCTTGAGTTCAAAATTGAAAGAAGGCATTTTGCAATCTCATACTCATCTAATAAGGAATCCTTGATTGCTCCTGGAATGAAGTGTGTATACATCAGATAATAGTACATAATGGAAAGTGAGAACCCAAACTTCATCCTTTCATTGAAGTTAGTACCTGTCAAAACCAGCCTCGGGCCAGAATCATCATTAGCAAATATAGGAGATAGAACACCCGGAGTATCTAACACATATATATTTGGATGACTAGCCACCTGAAAACCAGCATAATTATCTTGTTCAGATTAAAATGACACATTACAAACATATAGACAGTTAACCGGGCCAACAGATCCTGATGGTTGTGGCATCCAGCACACACTAGAAGCTGCAAAAGACACGCGCTGCAGCTATTTCTACAATCAGCACGCTTGAGTTTGTGGCACTTGTCTAAAGAAAAGTGCATAATATAAATCAGAGGGTTTTCCAAGTCATCCAGCTAGTTCATTTTCTGATAATGAGATAACCACATCAGCAAGCACAAGTACTCCAACATGTTCAGAGAAAACCACAGATTATTTTTATTCAATTGGACCGTACTCCCCGAGGTATTACAGCATCAAGTTACCTTGTAACCACTTATATCCCTGGTTTCTCCCGGATGGCTGCTGACAATCGCATGCTTGAGCTTTCCCTTCTCTGAAAGACGACCGAGCCATTGTTGCACAGTGATCAGACCACAAGCAAAGGAACTATAGTAATAGGACAAATAAGGTGCATCAAAATACTATTACAAACACAAAAGGCAAGAAATAAGATGCATCACCTGCTGCCCCAATCCTCCCAATTTGATGCATCGCATTGACGATGGCCGACTTGCCAACATTAGGAATACCGACCAAGAGAACAGTTCCTGTGCAGTCGCTCACCCCGACCTTGATCTCCCTGATCCTCCCCAGCACAACATTCAACAGCTATTGAAATGAGCCCCAGTTAGATACACATAGGAAATCACATTATAATAAGGAATTCAATCGGTAAATCGCTGCAACACTAGCACGGTTCTGACTACCTCCTTGATGCTTTCCTTGCTATGCGAATTGACGGCGACGCACGAACAGCCCCTTCGCTTCATGAACGTCACCCACTTCTGAAGCAGCAACAGGATACAGTTAAAATTGCGTATATCCTAACCGAACATATCTGCAGCGTCCCAGGGAGTTCAAAATTCTCCCATGTGCAGCGCTCGGGGTTGTGATTCGATTACCTCGGTTTCGGAGGGATCTGCGAGGTCGGCCTTGTTGAGCGCGACGAGCCGGCGCAAGTCGGGCTCCTCCGGGGAGCGGGGGCGGAGAGGCTCGAATGCCGAGGTGGCGGGTACCTGCAGGGGAGGATGGGGTGAGTTCACGAGCCAGTGAATTTTGGTAGTAGGAATTTGTCTCGTCTGAAAGGCGGGGAGTGGAGGAGGAGGGGGGCGGTGGCGACAGCCGGCAGGCAAACGTACACGGGCGTCGCGGACCTCGAGGACGAGGTCGACGAGGGGGATGCGGGCGCGGATGGCGCGGTCGGCAGCAGCCATGTGTCTGCCGTACCAGGCGCCGGAGAGGCCGCGCACGGCCGCGCTCAGGCGGCGCGAGAAGGCCTCCGCCGCCGCTGCCGTTGCCATTGCAGACGCCGGACCGAGGCGGGAGTGGGTGCGAGATGCTGTCGTGGGCCGTGAGAGTGTGGCCCGAAAGAGTCATCGCGTCGTAATAATGGGCCGCCAGCCTTTAATAAACCTATCTCCAGGGGCTGGATCTCCGAGTAGACTTCACTTCTTCCAGGACCAGCTACACTCATTGCGTGCTCGTTGATTGCTTACTGACTTACTGTGGCACTGGGTTCGAGTGAGTGGTACATGTTGTCTCAAAAAATAAAGAGTGGTAGTACATGTTGAACGTTCAAGAAGCGACAAGAACGTACGGGAAAAAGCACCGTGCCTTGGATCTCCAAATGCTGAAAAAGTTACAGAAGTCGTACATGCCCCGACCATTGTGGTGGGTTCGGGATTTCTAGATCATTAATCATAGCTTAATGGTTTTCAGGTGTACCATGGTTTTCATTTGCGGTCAGGTACTTTCATTCTGTGATTTTTCTGATTTTCGGCTGCATGTGGACTAGTCTCTACTTCACATGGTTTGGTCTTGGATTTCACAACATAATTGTCCATCTTACTCTGAACGCCAATAATGTCAACGCTCCAAGAGCACAAGTGAAACAATTAACCTGGTCTAGTTGATCGAGCAATCACACACTTCCGGTTGACAACTCTTCAATTGGTTGTGCTAATTTGCAGTCAACTGGACGTAGAAGTGGCATTTATCATACTACCTTTGCTCACAAATACATGATTTCTTATAATGCATGCAATTTATAGGGGCTAGAACCCCCCCCCCCCCACCCCATTGTTATCTCGGTCGATTATAAGTTATATATTGATTTTGTACTATCGTAGAGTCATACAAGTGAAAAGGAAGACATTAACCAAAAGTACAATTTACATGCGGTTGCAAGTGCAATTTCACTATGTAAATGTTATGCTTCAAAAATGGATATAAATACACCATTATCAATTTTGTTATATTTTGAATGTTGATGCTACTTTTAAGTTATTATATATATTCTTGTTTATAATAGGCTCTATATCGAGTTGGTTAATTAGTCACTTTGTTTTTCGCACCCTACCGTGGAATCCTCGCTCTGCCTCTATTAATAGTCCAATTATGCGCCACAACTCCAACTAGACTTTGGGCATATGACTATAAACCAAAAGTATTCCAACATGTTTTATTCACCTGCAGTGCATAGGGGACAAGATTGATCGTGGCCAATATTTAATTGTCTTACTTTTAACGTACTGGGAGTGCTTAGTCTATCTGACAACGTTCACGTGGGCTGCACGGTCACCTATTTATATTAAACATTTTTACGGTTTACATCTTATTATCACATAAGTGAAAAAGTATTTTCATTACATTAAAAAAATCAGCATCTATCTGCATCGGTAATATGTGAAATCTTAAAGTTTGCTAGCATAGAACACACACCCTTCTATCATATAAAGTACAAAAATACTAAATAATATTTTTATTGAAATTGTGCTATTAAAATATTAATTACTTTAATATTTATGTGAACCTAATTCCATCTATACTTACAAAAGGAAAGAAAGGACAAAATCACATGCATCCATCTATTGAGTAATTTGTTCCATTTAGCTAGTGATAATGAAACAAAGCCAAAAGTGAGACCTACTCTGGATGAGATCAAAAGATGCAGCATGCTTGACGTCTTGTATGTATTGTAGTGCATTTATACGTGTTTGTGTGTGTTTTATCTTATAAATATCTTGATAGATGACTCTACGGTGCCTATGAGTCTAAGAAATGAATCTCGGGTACTTCAGCTTTAGTTTTCATTTTAGTCCACTAATTAGTTAGGTAATCTCCTCTTCTATTATTATCGATATTTGGTTACATTTTCCATGTAGTGCACATCAGAATAATATACATCCGTATCAAGAGCTCTAGACAAAGTTGAGTCACTTATTTTAGGATGGAAGGAATATCTAATTTGTGAATGCATTGGATTAGCTTTATTACTTGACCTTCATTAATGTCTAAAAGATCCAATTACTTGCACCCCTTTTTCTTTGAGGAGAAAAAAGAGGTATTTTAATGATCTTGTGACATATAGACACTGACTCGTGCAAAACTACTTGTGAGAAAAAAGAGCCAATTACTTGCAGCACTCTTGATTCGTGCGCTCAACTTTGAGAAGACATACTCCCTCCTTTTCAAATTACCCTGCTTGGAGATTTAGCCAAAGCCAATTTTATTTGTAAAATTTGATGTTTTTCCTAATATACTTCTACTTTGAAACGGGACAAGTACAAATCTACCGGTGTACTGAACTGGAGATATCTTATTTCTCACGCTACATTAAGTTATGTGCACCTCATTTCACACAAAAGCTTAATCGGGATGAAACGGTAAAGCGGACGGCTGCTGACAATTTCATGCTTGAGCTTTCCCTTCTCTGAAAGACAACCGAGCCATTGTCACGCACTGATCATGATCAATATCAAACCAACTATAGTAATAGGACAAATAAGTTGCATCAAAATACTATTACAAACACAAAAGGCAAGAAATAAGATGCATCACCTGCTGCCCCAATCCTCCCAATTTGATGCATCGCATTGACGATAGCCGACTTGCCAACATTAGGAATACCGACCAAGAGAACAGTTCTTGTGCAGTCGCTCACCCCGACCTTGATCTCCCTGATCCTCCCCAGCACAACATTCAACAGCTATTGAAATGAACCCCAGTTAGACACATAGGAAATCACATTATACTGTAATAAGGAATTCAATCGGTAATCGCTTCTCACGTGTGCATCGCGGGGTTGTGATTCGATTACCTCGGTTTCAGAGGGATCTGCGAGGTCGGCCTTGTTGAGCGCGACCAGCCGGCGCAAGTCGGGCTCCTCCGGGGAGCGGCGGCGGAGAGGCTCGAATGCCGAGGTGGCGGATACCTGCAGGGGAGGATGGCGAGAATTCACGAGCCAGTGAGTTTAATAGGAATATTGTCTCGTCTGAAAGGCGGGGAGTGGAGGAGGGGGGCGGTGGCGGCAGCCGGTAGGCAAACGTACACGGGCGTCGCGGACCTCGAGGACGAGGTCGACGAGGGGGATGCGGGCGCGGATGGCGCGGTCGGCGGCGGCCATGTGCCGGCCGTACCTGGCGCCGGAGAGGCCGCGCACGGCCGCGCCCAGGCGGCGCGAGAAGGCCTCCGCCGCCGCTGCCATTGCCATTGCAGACGCCGAACCGAGGCGGCGAGGCGGGAGTGGGTGCGCGATGCTGTTGTGGGCCGTGAAAGTGTGGCCCGGATAAGTCATCGTACTATTCCAATAGGCCGCCAGCCTGGGATAAGTTTATCTCCATGGGCTGGATCTCGGAGCAGACTTCACTTCCAGGCCCAGCTGTGGTCTTGGACTTCAGGCTTTCCACTACACTCATTGCCTGTTCGTTGATTGCTTACTGTGGCACTGGGTGTCTGGGTTCAACTGTTCAAGCGAGTGGTTCACATTCAACGTTCAAGAAGCAGCTCTCACGTGCACACAACGAGCTCGTCATGAGGTCGAAGCGACGACAAGAACGTGCGGGAGAAAGCACCGTGGCCTTGGATCTCCAAATGCTGAAAAAGTTACAGAAGTCGTACATGCTAATTCGCATCCAAAACGACAAAGAATACTGGCAAAAGAGTCATGGGGATTGTTTGCCGAAAGTGCAGCAAGAGAGAGCGACCTACTCTATTTTTCAAACCCTGATTAGCCTCAGTTGGTCTATTCCGAGGACATGGAACCTCCCTTTTAGCAGCCATATGCGCCGACCATTGTGGTGGGTTCCGGATTTGTAGATCATTAATCATAGGTTAATGGTTTTCAGTTGTACTGATCATGGTTATTCTTTGGGGTCAGGTATTTTCGTTCTGTAATTTTTCTGATTTTTGGTTGCACGTGGAATAGTCTCTACTTCCACATGGTTTGGTCTTGGATTTCACAAGATAATGGTCCATCTAACGCTGAACAACACACTGCCAATAATGTCAACGCTCCAAGAGCACAAGTGTAATAATTAACCTGGTCTAGTTGATGCGAGCAATCACACACTTCCGGTTGACAACTCTTCTATTGGTTGTGCTAATTTGCAGTCAACTGGACGTAGAAGTGGCATTTGTCATACGACCTTTGCTCACAAATACATGATTCTTATAATGCATGCAATTTATAGATTGGAATGAAAATATGATCCAACCCCCGACCTAATGGTTTGCCCCTCCAAGATTGTGCAATGGACTAGAATATCTGCTCAATCGGTTTCCATGCCCTTTCGTGGCTGCGCCTACCTTCTAGGGCGCTACAACGCTCGATTTCCACATGCGCCGCCTCACCGGGAGAGAAGACTGGCGTACGGCCTAGCCTACTCGGTGCCACGCTTGTGCAATACGTACACCCACTACGACTAGTGTGCCAATCTGTGATACGCCTCAGGTCATTGATCACTTCTAAATCTAAGGTATGCCCAATAATCTAGTGTTACAATTAGATTGATATAGACTAATTTAAGTTAGTATTTGTGTTACCTTGACCGATTATAAGTTATATATTGATTTTTGTACAATCGTATAGTCATACAAGTCAAAAGCAAGATATTTGTTGAAATTATAATTTTCCTACAGTTGGAAGTACAATTTTGCTTCAGAAATCGTATGCTTCAAAAACGAATATAAATACACAATAGTCACTTTTGTTATAATTCATTGTTGTTTTTAACTAAACTATATATAGTATGTTTTATGTCATTGGTTAGTCGCTTTCTTCTTTGCACCCTCTATGGTCGAATCCTCTCTCTGTCCATGCTAATAGTCCAATGGGGCGCCACAACTTCAAGTATGCCTTGGGCACATGACTGTTAGCTTAATCGTCATTAGTGAAAACATTGAAATTAATTGATTGCACTTAGAACACCTAATTTGCATATCAATAGAACGAATAGGGGATTATCTTACAGGTAGTTGAAGCACACATTTGCCTGCTTGTTGCGGACGAGGTTGGAGTCGAGGTAGGCACGAGGAGCAGGTCCATGTGGTGGTTGCAGGGCCGCAGCTAGCACAACCCTCTTTGTAGCGTCGAGCTTGTCTAGGAAGAGGAGTCAGTGGGTTGTAGTCATGGAGGAAGTTCATGGTCGCCGGCACTAGCCGTGGACGTGGTCAGCGATGGTGATGGTCTTCTGATCCCCTTTACCACACTTTTAGGATCGACTGTTAGGAGTGTGGGAGATTAGTCCCATACGTGTTTTTTTTCAGTGGGTTAAACCTCCTCTTTTATTTGTGGTGGTAAGGGGCCAGGGGCCAAAACCAAAAGTTGTTTTTTGTGTGCCTCGATCAGGCACCAACGTAACAAGGGGTTGGGTGACCACGTCCCCTCTTTTCTCTCTTGGTTGTTAGCCAAGATCTAATTCCAACATTCTCCCCTTAGATCATATAGATAACAACATCATAAGCCCACTCTCAATAGAAATAACATACCAAAGTAAGGTGTTACATTGACCAATGGCATGCCACTGAACCTCGGTACTTATAGTACATTATCCTATTTTGAAATGCAAAACATAATACTTTATGGGAGTTGGTTTATTTGATGGTCCTTATTTCCAGGATCAAAAGGCTTTCTAGCAACCCATTCCGACAACATAATCATAAATAGGAGTGACTAGGCCTTTGATAATTGGATCCCAAAAAACATAAAGAAAAATATTTATATGCTTAACAACAATAGTATGATCATATATTCTATCTTTCTCAACATGAAATATATTGTTAATATGGTTTTGGCAACACCATTTGACTTGCTATTACTCGCATAGAAAACAGTGTGTTCATAATGCTGTAGGTGGTTTAGAATGTTGTCTACCACCTCAATTTCGGGAATAAAACTTGTTTGACATACAACCTTCCCAATAGCCTCTTAACATGCCACATAATAGTGCATCATTACTAATGACATCAATATTAATTTAGAGATTTTCCACGATATAGCTCCACATCCGAAGGTGAGGATTTGACATGACAGTGGAAACCTTAATATCCACACACCTTGCAAGAATATGTCTAACATAACCCACGATATCGAGGTTAGCAGACATATTATTAATAAGCATGTAAACTTTATTGTCTTGCATGTACCGCAAGACCTCTTGGCGGATTTTCCAGTTGTCCGTTGCTGGACTTATTGTGTCTTTGCCAATTATCCCGATCATAAATAGGGCGTGTTCATACTTGAAAACACATATTGCTTCTGACAGCTGAAGCATAAGGAACCGATATTATCTGATCAGTTTAGATGGTTCCTTGGATATTTAAATGTCCACCCTTATCACCCTTAACTTTAGTAGCAGGTGAGATAGAGTACTAGTGCATACGTTCGTACTCCAACAATGGGTAAGTCATCATAATAGAACATATAATCCTCTTGGATTCGACTGATATCTTGGCGAACCTCACAATCAAAGTATGAGGCATTACCAAGATCCTTGATATCATAGTTAGAAGATTGAAAACTCTTGGATAGGCAATAAGATTCAATTTACATAAAGTAGTGAAGCTTACTCCCCTTGTCCTGAGGTGCTATTGTAACATTCTTTGTTTAAAACTTGTAAGATTTCCTTAGAGTCACATTTGGTTCTGTAGAGACATTTACAACCTAGCATTATTTAACTCATTCAGGAAACTCTATTAAGTTTCTTCTTCATTAAAAATTCATAATGTTCATCATACATAGCAAAGGTCGCCAAGATAAATGTTCACACACATTATTTATCATATGAAAATTGTTGAGGCTCAACACCAAGTGTTGTGTTAGGGACTACATAACTCTCAACATAATTGATGCATATGAACAAAGATCTCATGGAATTCTCCTTAAGATTCATGTTCATAAGCTCCAGTTCTCTGTGATCAACATGGCTCCAAAAATTTGATAAAGCTTCATTTCAGTTCTAAACCACAACACCATTGGGAAGGTGGAAAAGAATATGATGAAATGTAGCAAATTATTATAAATGACATTGGTCGGAATTACAATCATGGGCCACATGGTACCAACAAACTCGCCACTTTAGTGAAGCAAAACAACGGATCATTCATGTGTGTTTCATAGTGTTCATAAGGGTGTAAGTACATAATAATATGTTTAAAGGAGCTAGCACATTAGTGTGATTTTCATTCACCCTCCAAATAGGACTTCTTGTTGGTTCCGTCTTGCTCACAGGACAAACACGTTCATCATTTGAGTGTAAGAAAAGTGAATGTCACATTCCATATTAGATGAGATGATCCATACCCCCCCCCCCCCTGAAATGTGTAGAATGACCACAATTTCGACGAAGTCTCGTTATTTAATTCTCTTACATCTTAATTGTGCTATAGCACACATTAATATTAAAAACATATTCATTCAATGAGGACATAAAATTTATCACCACATTGTGAGACTTATAGTGATCACATTATAAAGAACAAAATAATCATATGAAGAAGCAAAATGCCTTTGAATGCTTTAGTCTTTATTGTTCTCATAGAAAGAATCCATATCCATTGTTGAAAAATGGATAACATCTTTATGATCATCATTATAAACACATTAAACATTAAGATAACTTGCAATGACACGAATAAAAACAAGTTATTTATGATCCCCTTTACCACACTTTTAAGATTTGCAGTTAGGAGTGTGGGATATTAGTCACATAGGTGTGTGTTTTCACGGTGAGGCAAACCTCCTCTTTTATATGTGGTCGTAAGGGGCCATGGACCAAAACCAAAAGTTGCCAACGTAACAAGGGGTTGGGTGACCACGTCCCCTCTTTTCTCTCTTGGTTGTTAGCCAAGATCTCATTCCAATAATGACCACATCTAGAAAGCGTCTGCAATGACGTGAACTTTGCTAGCTATCTTGACAACGTTCATGTAGGGTTGCACAATCACCTATTTATATTAAACATTTATACTTTTTACATCTAATATCACAAAAATTTTAGCATCTTCATTACATTCCAAAATCTAGCAAATGTCAACATTGGTAAGATGTGAAAACATGAAGTTTGCTAGCATATAACACACTCTTCTGTCATTATAAGTACAACAATGTTGAAGTAGAATACATTTTTTGTGGAAATTATGTTATTAAAAAATTAGTTTTAGATTCTTGTTGAACTAAATTCCATCTATATTTATACAAAACATAAAAAAGGACAAAAGCACATGCATCCATCCATTGAGTAATTTTTTCCTCTATTGATAATGAAACAGAGCCACAATCTTATATGCATTATAGTAAATTTAGACATGTGTGTGTGTGTGTTTTATCTTACAAGTATCTTGATAGACGACTCTACGGTGCATATGATTCTAAGAAACGAATCATGATTATTTTAGCTTTAGTTTTTGTTTTAGCCCACTAATTAGTTAGGTCGTCTCCTCTTGTATGATTGATATTTGGTTACATGCATTTCCCTTGTACTACACATCAGAATAATATAGTAGTACATAATATGACAATGCATTGCCACGGTATATTAGCTTTATTACTTGCCCTTCATTAATGTTTAAAGGAGCTAATTACTTGCGTACCTTTTCTTTGGGGAGAAAAAAGAGGTAAAGTCACATGGTACCAACTTGAACTATGTGGTCAACTTTGAGAATACATACTCCCCCCTTTTCAGATTACCCTGCATTCCGGATCTAGCCAAAGTCAACTTTCTAAAATTTGATGTTTTCTTCCGGATCTGGATATGTATTGAAGTTGCCCCTACTTCGTCACGACTTTTTTTTACCACACGCAGCAGCGTCACTCGACGAATTTGTGCCAGTCTCCCGGGCTTCATTGCCAAGTTGTACACCTCCTCTCCCAGCTGGAGCTTTGGCCTGAAATTATAAAGGGAGCCCTCGAGCAAAGTAGCAACTTTGTCGCCGACTTCTTGTCAAATTATGTGCACCAATCATTTCACGCAAAAGCTTAATTAATAAGGGTAAAGCAAACATTATATATACACAAAAATCAGTTGTACTGTGCTTTAAAACTTATGATAGGACCATATATAGGCTCGAGAAAATAACTTGTGATGGGCTCCTTTGAACCGAACAAAAGCAAAACAAACAAAAAATTGCAAATACTATTCAGTATGTATTTTATTTTTATTTTACATGGTTAGACAACACGGTGGAGGTGGACAGACCTTGCTCCAAAATTCGTGCATGCTCGTTTGATTCGGCATGGGGCATGGCATGTAACACGACCAACCCAGACTTGTGTATCACCAGCCTGGCCTCTCGTCGCGGTCGCCGTAGCCGTCGTTGTCCTCGTCTTCGCGTGACGCTAGACGTTGGAGCGTGAGAACGTGAGCACCGGTTTAGCTATAGGGTATGCTGCGTTCACGCCCATGTCCAAATGTTCTTTTTGGAGCATCACGTACAAGTTGTCGATGTGGATGGGCGGTAGCTTTGCTACACTTTTGTCCGGTCACCGCGTCGCGGCCTGTCCGTCTCCCAAGGGAGGCACTCTCGCTGCCGTCGGCGTCCTTGTTGAGCTACATGGTCACGCACATGTTGTGCTGTCAATTCCATGCTCATTTGCGCCGTATGGCTGCGGTAGTTGCAGTGTGCGCGCTGTGTAGTTTCTGGGAGAAAAACAGCAGAGTTTTTTTTTCTCTTCCTCATTTTATTATGACATGGAATCCAGTTCATCTCTGAATTTAAGATTCTTATGTTAGTTTCAGAAAATCGATGGCCATGTCTCGATGTGTGGCTGCCGTGAATTCCTGATAGTAGGAACCTTGGTTTGCAAGTCGTACTCGGTGAAACATAACATCAGACGGAGCCTTAGGTCGGAAGTACATGTTGAATATATAAGCAAATATCCATATGAAATAATCCGTACGAGTAATTGATAAATCATGACTATGAAAACAATAAGTAAACTAATCGTGAGTAGTAAGGTAGATTAACAGATCACATCTAAACAAGAAACCGATCGCATCTACCGAACAAGAACAAGAAGCTCTAACAGAAACCGAAAGAGAAACGACAAGATCACATACTTCACAGCAGCGTCGTTGTCGCCCATGTTGAGGTTGTCGAAGAAGTCGCTGAGGTCCGGGAAGAAGTTGTCGGTGTGGAGAAACTCGTCGTCCAAGACGACGTCGTTGGCAGTAGTCGCGCCGAGCGCTCCCCAAAACCTGATTGCCCTCACCCGTACAGGTCACGAGAGGCAGGGTTCGGAGGCCTACTGTCCAGAGGGTGCACGCCGACGACGGGATGAGGAAGACGAAGGCGGCGGCGCAATGAACGGAAACAGTCGGATGTGGCACGGTAGGGTTCTCGTCCGCTTATATAGTGCGGTTTGGGAAGGTCGTGAGGCGCAGCCCACGTCCGAGTCGGCACAGCCACGATCCAGAAAATCCGGAAGGCAAAACGGCTGAGTAACGCGTCCGTTAATGCGTCCGTTAATGACTCAGAATTGATTACACAATTAATTTCCCGAACAGCAAAAAGATAAGCTCGGCTCGGCGAGATTCCCGCAACCCGCGGCGCGTCGTGACGTGTCGTGACGAGGCGAGGCGGGCGGCGGAGGAGGAGGAGTGCGCGAGGGCTCTCTCTTCTCACTCACTTACTAGAACTAGAACAGCCCACCTTATATACCACTCCAACTCTCTCCCAACTAGCAATGTGGGACTAAACTTTAGCCCCACTAGTGCTGCCACTGATTAATGGAATGGGCCATGAGTTTCAGAATTTGATAATGGGCTGGGCCAAAGGCCAAATGCCCACAAATTCCAAGCAATCCCCCACAAACTCTCATTGGCACATCTCATCAATAAGTTTCCAGAACATTGTTTTATATACCGGTATGTCGTGGAGACTGTTAAGTTGAACTTCCACTTAAAGCTTCATATTACACTAGATTGCAACTTGGATAGTGGACTATGCCTTGAACTACAAGTTTTTGCGCACTAGCTTCATACAAAGCCTAGACCGATACTAGGCTGCCGCGAGGCTTCCTCGCGGTTTGGAGCTTATACGTCATACTCCAGGGCCTTTCATGAGTTTACTAGAGAGCACCCAACTCTCATAGACGACGTTTAACAATCAGACTCATATAGGTGTGTTCTTCAAAAGATGTTCTGCAGGACATCTCTGCTAAAATAAGCCACTTAGAACACATTAAGATAATTATCAACCTGCCATGCAGATTAGGAGAGTATTGCATCTTACGGAGTGGTAAAATTGCTATAGGGATATACTCTCCTCCCAACCGACCAACAGCTTGTCTCCCGTTCTAATTCACGGGATCTCCGATCACATAGAGTGGGTTACCACCGTGGACAGCTCATAGTGTGGGTCTCATACCCATCTCCTCGATGCATTTTCTATCACATTTCGTGATAGTCCCTTTGTGAAGGGGTCTGCAGGTTTCTAGACGTATGGATATAATCCAACGCTATAACTCCGGAGTTTCTGACAGTTTTCAGTCTCCTCTTCACATGCCTTGATGACTTCATATTATCCTTAGAACTGTTTACTTTGACGATCACAGTTTGATTATCACAGTTCATAGGAATAGCGGGTATTGGTTTTTCAACCACAGGTAAGTCCATCAAGAGCTCACGAAGCCACTCTGCTTCAACAGTGGCTGTGTCTAATGCTGTGAGTTCTGCTTCCATAGTTGACCTCGTAATGATGGTCTGCTTGCAAGACTTCCAGGAAACAGCGCCACCTCCAAGTGTAAACAAATAACCACTTGTGGCCTTAGTCTCATCAGCATCAGATATCCAATTCGCATCACTATAACCCTCAAGTACCCTTGGATACCCAGTATAGTGAATGCCATAACTCGCAGTGCCTTTCAAATAGCGCAAAACTCTCTCAAGAGCATGCCAATGAACATCTCCAGGTCTAGACACAAAACGGCTGAGTTTACTTACAGCAAAGGAGATGTAGGCCTCGTGGCGCTGGCTAAATACATAAGCGAGCCAATGATCTGCGAATATCGCAATTGATCTCTAGCAATTCTTTTATTCTTTCGAATTATCACACTAGGATCATAAGGCGTTGGAGAAGATTTGCAGTCGCTATACCCGAAGCGACTCAGGATCTTTTCCACATAGTGGAACTGAAGCAATGTAATCCCACCATCGTCATCCTTCAGCAGCTTGATGTTTAAGATCACATCATACTCCCAAGTCCTTCATCTCAAAACAACGAGATAGGAACTCCTTGACCTCCTTAATCACAGTAAGGCTGGTCCCAAATATCAATATGTCATCGACATAGAGACATAGAATAACTCCCTCGCCCCCACCATGGCGATAGTATACACACTTGTCAGCTTCGTTTACAACAAAGCCTTCAGCGGTTAAAGTTCTTTCGAACTTCTCATGCCACTGCTTAGGTGCTTGCTTAAGCCCATACAAAGACTTCAGTAACTTACACACTTTTCCTTCTTGACCATCTACTACAAATCCATCTGGCTGCTCCATATAAATTTCCTCTTCAAGCTCTCCATTTAGGAAAGCAGTCTTAACATCCATTTGATGAACGAGAAGACCATGTGAGGCAGCCAAGGATAGTAGCACTCGAATGGTGGTCAATCTGGCAACAGTGAGTATGTATCAAAGAAATCTTCACCTTCTTTCTGGGTATAACCCTTGGCCACAAGACGTGCCTTGTACTTTTCAATAGTACCATCGGGCCTAAGCTTTTTCTTGAACACCCATTTGCATCCCACAGGTTTGCACCCATAAGGACGATCAGTAACCTCCCAAGTTCCATTAGCTAAGATGGAATCCATCTCGCTACGGACAGCTTCCTTCCAGTAGTCAGCATCTTGAGATGCATAGGCTTCTGAAATAGAAGGGAGTATCATCCACGAGGTACACAATGAAATCATGACCAAAAGACTTTGCAGTCCTCTGTCTCTTGCTCCTTTTGGGAGCTTCATTGTCATCCTCCACAGGATTGTCAAAGTGTTCTATAGCCATGGTAGGTTCAGGAAATAATTCCTGAGTAGATGAACTGGGCATCTCCTGAATTGATGAGCTAGACGTTTCCTTCATAGGAAAGATATCCTCAAAGAAAGTCGCATCATTCGACTCCATAATTGTACCAACATGCATGTCGGGTACCTCAGATTTTACTATCAAAAATCTATAGCCAATGCTATGAAAAGCATATCCCAGAAGAACACAATCCACGGTTTTTGGTCCAAGCTTGCGCTTCTTGGGTATTGGCACATTTACTTTCGCCATACAACCCCAAGTTCGTAGGTAAGAGAGTTTCAACCTTTTCCTTTCCCATTCCTCAAACGGGGTAAGGGTTTTGTTCTTTGTGGGGACACGGTTTAGGACATGACATGTCAATATCGCCTCCCCCACCATGCCTTGGATAGACCCGATGTATCTAACATGGCGTTAACCAAATCAGTTAGAGTACGGTTCTTTCTTTCGGCCACCCCATTTGACTGAGGTGAGTAGGGAGGCGTCCTCTCATGGATAATACCATGTTCCGCACAAAAAGAATCAAACTCGTTGGAAAAATACTCTCCACCACGATCGGACCTTAGCCGCTTGATCTTTCGATCAAGTTGGTTTTCTGCTTCAGCTTTAAAGATTTTGAAGTAATTAAGAGCTTCATCTTTAGATTTCAGGAGGTACACATAACAATATCGAGTAGAGTCATCAATTAAAGTCATGAAGTATCTTTTCCCTCCTTTTGTCAATTCGCCATTCATTTCACAAAGATCCGAATGTATAAGCTCCAGCGGTGCCAAGTCTCTTGCCTCCGCAGTCTTGTGAGACTTACGTGGTTGCTTTGCTTGCACACATACTTGGCACTTGGATTTCTTGACAATAGCAAATTTCGGAATTATATTCATATTCGCTAGCCGCGTCATGCACCCAAAATTAATATGACAAAGTCGTGAATGCCAAATATCGGACTCACTATCATTGCAAACATGATTAATAATTTGAGTACATATGTCTGACAGAGATAAGCGGAACAAGCCTCCGCATACATAACCCTTTCCAACAAATTGTCCACACTTGGAAATTACAACTTTATTGGACTCAAAGACCAACTTAAAACCATCTCCATAAAAGCGATCCGCTAACGAGATTCTTATTAATGGAGGGACGTGCTGCACATTCTTCAGCTTGATGGTCTTTCCCGAAGTAAACTTCAGATCCACCGTACCAACACCACGAACAGAAGCACGTGAGCCGTTTCCCATCAGCACGGAGGAAGTCCTTGCAACCTGATAAGAAGAAAACATAGACACATCAGAACATACATGTGTATTGGCTCCGGTGTCTATCCACCAATCAGGAGAATTACATACTGAAAGGACAGTAGAGAAACCGTACCCAACGTCCTTCATCTCATATCAACGCCAATAACAACATTTGCGGACTTGCCGCTGTTCCCACGCCGATCATGGCGTTATGGGCAATCAGGAGCCCAATGTCCAGGAGCGCCACAAACATGGCAGTTCCCTTTCTTCTTATAAGGAGTCTTCCTCTTGAAGTTGGTTGAGTTTGAGGCTTTGTTCTTCTCGTCAAACTTGCCTTTTCCATTGTTCTTATTCTTAGACTTGTGGGATTGGAAGTTTTTCTTCTGTACCACATTGGCACTAGAACCTCCCTCAAAACTACGAGCGCGTGTGTCCTTTGCTCTCGCCTTCTCTTCCACATGAAGCGAGCCAATGAGATCCGAAACGGAAAACTCTTGTCTCTTATGTTTCGGAGAAGTAGCAAAGTTCCTCCATGAAGGAGGAAGCTTGGCAATAATGCCACCGGCCACAAATTTGTCCGGTAAGGTACACTTAAACTGCTCAAGTTCTTTGGCAAGGGACTGAATCTCATGAGCCTGCTCAACCACGGAGCGCTCATCAGTCATCCTGTAGTCATAGTATTGCTCCATGACATACAATTCGTGCCAGCGTCCGAGACCCCAAATTTGGCCTCGAGCGCATCCCACGCATCTTTACCATGGTCGAAAGCCATGTACGGGTCAACAATGTTGTCCCCAAGAATGCTGAACAAGGCCGCCTTAAACATGGCGTCGACCTTCTCAAACTTTCCCTGCTCCTCTGCAGAGAGAGGCCCCTCAGGTCTAGCATCTGTGGCGCTAAAACAGCCTAGGTTTGTAAACCATAGGACTGCCTTTGTGCGCCACCTCTTGTAATGCATACCATCAAAGAGGGAGGTCGAGTAGCGGCAGCAAGCTGCTTGAATTGATTTGCCTATAATCAGGTTTTGGATTGTTGAATATATAAGCAAATATCCATATGAAATAATCCGTACGAGTAATTGATAAATCATGACTATGAAAACAATAAGTAAACTAATCGTGCAGACTAGTAAGGTAGATGAACAGATCACATCTAAACAAGACAAACCGATCGCATCTACCACAGAAACAGAACAAGAAGCTCTAAGAAACTGAAAGAGAAACGACAAGATCACATACTTCACAGCAGCGTCGTTGTCGCCCATGTTGAGGTTGTCGAAGAAGTCGCCGAGGTCCGGGAAGAAGTTGTCGGTGTGGAGAAACTCGTCGTCCGAAGACGACGTCGTGGAGCAGAGCGCCGGAGCGCTCCCCAAAAACTGATTGCCCCTCACCCGTACAGGTTCACGAGAGGCAGGGTTCCGGAGGCCTCACTGTCGGCAGCTGCACGCCGACGGACGGATGAGGAAGACGAAGGCGGCGGCGCAATGAACTGGAAACAGGTAGTCGCATATGTGGCACGTACAGGTTAGGGTTCTCGTCCGCGCTTATATAGTGCGGTTTGGGAAGGTCGTGAGGCGCAGCCCACGTCCGAGTCGGCACAGCCACGATCCAGAAAATCCGGAAGGCAAAACGGCTGAGTAACGCGTCCGTTAATGACTCAGAATTGATTACACAATTAATTTCCCGAACAGCAAAAAGATAAGCTCGGCTCGGCGAGATTCCCGCAACCCGCGTCGTGACGTGTCGTGACGAGGCGGGCGGCGGAGGAGGAGGAGTGCGCGAGGGCTCTCTCTCTTCTCACTCACTTACTAGAACTAGAACAGCCCACCTTATATACCACTCCAACTCTCTCCCAACTAGCAATGTGGGACTAAACTTTAGCCCCCACTAGTGCTGCCACTGATTAATGGAATGGGCCATGTGAGTTTCAGAATTTGATAATGGGCCATGGGCCAAAGGCCAAATGCCCACAAATTCCAGCAATCCCCACAAACTCTCATTGGCACATCTCATCAATAAGTTTCCGAATATTGTTTTATATACCGGTATGTCGTGGAGACTGTTAAGTTGAACTTCCACTTAAAGCTTCATATTACACTAGATTGCAACTTGGATAGTGGACTATGCCTTGAACTACAAGTTTTCTGCGCACTAGCTTCATACAAAGCCTAGACCGATACTAGGCTGCCGCGAGGCTTCCTCGCGGTTTGGAGCTTATACGTCATACTCCGGGCCTTTCATGAGTTTACTAGAGAGCACCCAACTCTCATAGATTGCGACGTTTAACAATCGGACTCATATAGGTGTGTTCTTCAAAAGATGTTCTGCAGGACAACATCTCTGCTAAAATAAGCCACTTAGAACACATTAAGATAATTATCAACCGCCATGCAGATTAGGAGAGTATTGCATCTTACGGAGTGGTAAAATTGCTATAGGGATATACTCTCCTCCCAACGACCAACCTTGTCTCCCAGTTCTAATTCACGGGATCTCCGATCACATAGAGTGGGTTACCACCGTGGACAGCTCATAGTGTGGGTCTCATACCCATCTCCCTCGATGCATTTTCTATCACATTTCGTGATAGTCCCTTTGTGAAGGGGTCTGCCAGGTTTCTAGACGTATGGATATAATCCAACGCTATAACTCCGGAGTTTCTCATTCTCCTGACAGTTTCAGTCTCCTCTTCACATGCCTTGATGACTTCATATTATCCTTAGAAGCGTTTACTTTGACGATCACAGTTTGATTATCACAGTTCATAGGAATAGCGGGTATTGGTTTTTCAACCACAGGTAAGTCCATCAAGAGCTCACGAAGCCACTCTGCTTCAACAGTTGTGTAATGCTGTGAGTTCTGCTTCCATAGTTGACCTCGTAATGATGGTCCGCTTGCAAGACTTCCAGGAAACACACCTCCAAGTGTAAACAAATAACCACTTGTGGCCTTAGTCTCAGCATCAGATATCCAATTCGCATCACTATAACCCTCAAGTACCCTTGGATACCCAGTATAGTGAATGCCATAACTCGCAGTGCCTTTCAAATAGCGCAAAACTCTCTCAAGAGCATGCCAATGAACATCTCCAGGTCTAGACACAAAACGGCTGAGTTTACTTACAGCAAAGGAGATGTCAGGCCTCGTGGCGCTGGCTAAATACATAAGCGAGCCAATGATTGCGAATATCGCAATTGATCTCTAGTTCTTTTATTCTTTCGAATTATCACACTAGGATCATAAGGCGTTGGAGAAGATTTGCAGTCGTTATACCCGAAGCGACTCAGGATCTTTTCCACATAGTGGGACTGAAGCAATGTAATCCCACCATCGTCATCCTTCAGCAGCTTGATGTTTAAGATCACATCAGCTACTCCCAAGTCCTTCATCTCAAAACAACGAGATAGGAACTCCTTGACCTCCTTAATCACAAGGCTGGTCCCAAATATCAATATGTCATCGACATAGAGACATAGAATAACCCTCGCCCCCACCATGGCGATAGTATACACACTTGTCAGCTTCGTTTACAACAAAGCCTTCAGCGGTTAAAGTTCTTTCGAACTTCTCATGCCACTGCTTAGGTGCTTGCTTAAGCCCATACAAAGACTTCAGTAACTTACACACTTTTCCTTCTTGACCATCTACTACAAATCCATCTGGCTGCTCCATATAAATTTCCTCTTCAAGCTCTCCATTTAGGAAAGCAGTCTTAACATCCATTTGATGAACGAGAAGACCATGTGAGGCAGCCAAGGATAGTAGCACTCGAATGGTGGTCAATCTGGCAACAGGTGAGTATGTATCAAAGAAATCTTCACCTTCTTTCTGGGTATAACCCTTGGCCACAAGACGTGCCTTGTACTTTTCAATAGTACCATCGGGCCTAAGCTTTTTCTTGAACACCCATTTGCATCCCACAGGTTTGCACCCATAAGGACGATCAGTAACCTCCCAAGTTCCATTAGCTAAGATGGAATCCATCTCGCTACGGACAGCTTCCTTCCAGTAGTCAGCATCTTGAGATGCATAGGCTTCTGAAATAGAAGTGGGAGTATCATCCACGAGGTACACAATGAAATCATGACCAAAGACTTTGCAGTCCTCTGTCTCTTGCTCCTTTTGGGAGCTTCATTGTCATCCTCCACAGGATTGTCAAAGTGTTCTATAGCCATGGTAGGTTCAGGAAATAATTCCTGAGTAGATGAACTGGGCATCTCCTGAATTGATGAGCTAGACGTTTCCTTCATAGGAAAGATATCCTCAAAGAAAGTCGCATCATTCGACTCCATAATTGTACCAACATGCATGTCGGGTACCTCATATTTTACTATCAAAAATCTATAGCCAATGCTATGAAAAGCATATCCCAGAAGAACACAATCCACGGTTTTTGGTCCAAGCTTGCGCTTCTTGGGTATTGGCACATTTACTTTCGCCATACAACCCCAAGTTCGTAGGTAAGAGAGTTTCAACCTTTTCCTTTCCCATTCCTCAAACGGGGTAAGGGTTTTGTTCTTTGTGGGGACACGGTTTAGGACATGACATGGTCAATATCGCCTCCCCCACCATGCCTTGGATAGACCCGATGTATCTAACATGGCGTTAACCAAATCAGTTAGAGTACGGTTCTTTCTTTCGGCCATCCCATTTGACTGAGGTGAGTAGGGAGGCGTCCTCTCATGGATAATACCATGTTCCGCACAAAAGAATCAAACTCGTTGGAAAAATACTCTCCACCACGATCAGACCTTAGCCGCTTGATCTTTCGATCAAGTTGGTTTTCTGCTTCAGCTTTAAAGATTTTGAAGTAATTAAGAGCTTCATCTTTAGATTTCAGGAGGTACACATAACAATATCGAGTAGAGTCATCAATTAAAGTCATGAAGTATCTTTTCCCTCCTTTTGTCAATTCGCCATTCATTTCACAAAGATCCGAATGTATAAGCTCCAGCGGTGCCAAGTCTCTTGCCTCCGCAGTCTTGTGAGACTTACGTGGTTGCTTTGCTTGCACACATACTTGGCACTTGGATTTCTTGACAATAGCAAATTTCGGAATTATATTCATATTCGCTAGCCGCGTCATGCACCCAAAATTAATATGACAAAGTCGTGAATGCCAAATATCGGACTCACTATCATTGCAAACATGATTAATAATTTGAGTACATATGTCTGACAGAGATAAGCGGAACAAGCCTCCGCATACATAACCCTTTCCAACAAATTGTCCACACTTGGAAATTACAACTTTATTGGACTCAAAGACCAACTTAAAACCATCTCGACATAAAAGCGATCCGCTAACGAGATTCTTATTAATGGAGGGACGTGCTGCACATTCTTCAGCTTGGATGGTCTTTCCCGAAGTAAACTTCAGATCCACCGTACCAACACCACGAACAAGCACGTGAGCCGTTTCCCATCAGCACGGAGGAAGTCCTTGCAACCTGATAAGAAGAAAACATAGACACATCAGAACATACATGTGTATTGGCTCCGGTGTCTATCCACCAATCAGGAGAATTACATACTGAAAGGACAGTAGGAGAAATACCGTACCCAACGTCCTTCATCTCAGTATCAACGCCAATAACAACATTTGCGGACTTGCCGCTGTTCCCACGCCGATCATGGCGTTCTGGGCAATCAGGAGCCCAATGTCCAGGAGCGCCACAAACATGGCAGTTCCCTTTCTTCTTATAAGGAGTCTTCCTCTTGAAGTTGGTTGAGTTTGAGGCTTTGTTCTTCTCGTCAAACTTGCCTTTTCCATTGTTCTTATTCTTAGACTTGTGGGATTGGAAGTTTTTCTTCTGTACCACATTGGCACTAGAACCTCCCTCAAAACTATGAGCGCGTGTGTCCTTTGCTCTCGCCTTCTCTTCCACATGAAGCGAGCCAATGAGATCCGAAACAAAACTCTTGTCTCTTATGTTTCAGAGAAGTAGCAAAGTTCCTCCATGAAGGAGGAAGCTTGGCAATAATGCCACCGGCCACAAATTTGTCCGGTAAGGTACACTTAAACTGCTCAAGTTCTTTGGCAAGGGACTGAATCTCATGAGCCTGCTCAACCACGGAGCGCTCATCGGTCATCCTGTAGTCATAGTATTGCTCCATGACATACAATTCAGTGCCAGCGTCCGAGACCCCAAATTTGGCCTCGAGCGCATCCCACGCATCTTTACCATGGTCGAAAGCCATGTACGGGTCAACAATGTTGTCCCCAAGAATGCTGAACAAGGCCGCCTTAAACATGGCGTCGACCTTCTCAAACTTTCCCTGCTCCTCTCCAGAGAGAGGCCCCTCAGGTCTAGCATCTGTGGCGCTAAAACAGCCTAGGTTTGTAAACCATAGGACTGCCTTTGTGCGCCACCTCTTGTAATGCATACCATCAAAGGAGGGAGGTCGAGTAGCGGCAACAATGCTGCTTGATTGATTTGCCTATAATCAGGTTTTTGGATTGTTGAATATATAAGCAAATATCCATATGAAATAATCCGTACGAGTAATTGATAAATCATGACTATGAAAACAATAAGTAAACTAATCGTGCAGACTAGTAAGGTAGATGAACAGATCACATCTAAACAAGACAAACCGATCGCATCTACCACAGAAACTAGAGAACAAGCTCTAACAGAAACGAAAGAGAAACGACAAGATCACATACTTTCACAGCAGCGTCGTTGTCGCCCATGTTGAGGTTGTCGAAGAAGTCGCTGAGGTCCGGGAAGAAGTTGTCGGTGTGGAGAAACTCGTCGTCCGAAGACGACGTCGTGCTGCCAGTAGTCGCGCCGGAGCGCTCCCCAAAAACCTGATTGCCCCTCACCCGTACAGGTTCACGAGAGGCCGGCAGTCGGTGCACGCCGACGGACGGGATGAGGAAGACGAAGGCGGCGGCGCAATGAACTGGAAACAGGTAGTCGCATATGTGGCACGTCGGTTAGGTTCTCGTCCGCGCTATATAGTGCGGTTGGGAAGGTCGTGAGGCGCAGCCCACGTCCGAGTCGGCACAGCCACGATCCAGAAAATCCGGAAGGCAAAACGGCTGAGTAACGCGTCCGTTAATGCGTCCGTTAATGACTCAGAATTGATTACACAATTAATTTCCCGAACAGCAAAAAGATAAGCTCGGCTCGGCGAGATTCCCGCAACCCGCGTCGTGACGTGTCGTGACGAGGCGAGGCGGGCGGCGGAGGAGGAGGAGCGAGGGCTCTCTCTTCTCACTCACTTACTAGAACTAGAACAGCCCACCTTATATACCACTCCAACTCTCTCCCAACTAGCAATGTGGGACTAAACTTTAGCCCCCACTAGTGCTGCCACTGATTAATGGAATGGGCCATGTGAGTTTCAGAATTTGATAATGGGCCATGGGCCAAAGGCCAAATGCCCACAAATTCCAGCAATCCCCCACAAACTCTCATTGGCACATCTCATCAATAAGTTTCCAGAACATTGTTTTATATACCGGTATGTCGTGGAGACTGTTAAGTTGAACTTCCACTTAAAGCTTCATATTACACTAGATTGCAACTTGGATAGTGGACTATGCCTTGAACTACAAGTTTTCTGCGCACTAGCTTCATACAAAGCCTAGACCGATACTAGGCTGCCGCGAGGCTCCTCGCGGTTTGGAGCTTATACGTCATACTCCAGGGCCTTTCATGAGTTTACTAGAGAGCACCCAACTCTCATAGATTGCGACGTTTAACAATCGGACTCATATAGGTGTGTTCTTCAAAAGATGTTCTGCAGGACAACATCTCTGCTAAAATAAGCCACTTAGAACACATTAAGATAATTATCAACCTGCCATGCAGATTAGGAGAGTATTGCATCTTACGGAGTGGTAAAATTGCTATAGGGATATACTCTCCTCCCAACTGACCAACAGCTTGTCTCCCAGTTCTAATTCACGGGATCTCCGATCACATAGAGTGGGTTACCACCGTGGACAGCTCATAGTGTGGGTCTCATACCCATCTCCCTCGATGCATTTTCTATCACATTTCGTGATAGTCCCTTTGTGAAGGGGTCTGCCAGGTTTCTAGACGTATGGATATAATCCAACGCTATAACTCCGGAGTTTCTCATTTTCCTGACAGTTTTCAGTCTCCTCTTCACATGCCTTGATGACTTCATATTATCCTTAGAACTGTTTACTTTGACGATCACAGTTTGATTATCACAGTTCATAGGAATAGCGGGTATTGGTTTTTCAACCACAGGTAAGTCCATCAAGAGCTCACGAAGCCACTCTGCTTCAACAGTGGCTGTGTCTAATGCTGTGAGTTCTGCTTCCATAGTTGACCTCGTAATGATGGTCTGCTTGCAAGACTTCCAGGAAACAGCGCCACCTCCAAGTGTAAACAAATAACCACTTGTGGCCTTAGTCTCATCAGCATCAGATATCCAATTCGCATCACTATAACCCTCAAGTACCCTTGGATACCCAGTATAGTGAATGCCATAACTCGCAGTGCCTTTCAAATAGCGCAAAACTCTCTCAAGAGCATGCCAATGAACATCTCCAGGTCTAGACACAAAACGGCTGAGTTTACTTACAGCAAAGGAGATGTCAGGCCTCGTGGCGCTGGCTAAATACATAAGCGAGCCAATGATCTGCGAATATCGCAATTGATCTCTAGCAATTCTTTTATTCTTCGAATTATCACACTAGGATCATAAGGCGTTGGAGAAGATTTGCAGTCGCTATACCCGAAGCGACTCAGGATCTTTTCCACATAGTGGGACTGAAGCAATGTAATCCCACCATCGTCATCCTTCAGCAGCTTGATGTTTAAGATCACATCAGCTACTCCCAAGTCCTTCATCTCAAAACAACGAGATAGGAACTCCTTGACCTCCTTAATCACAGTAAGGCTGGTCCCAAATATCAATATGTCATCGACATAGAGACATAGAATAACTCCCTCGCCCCCACCATGGCGATAGTATACACACTTGTCAGCTTCGTTTACAACAAAGCCTTCAGCGGTTAAAGTTCTTTCGAACTTCTCATGCCATGCTTAGGTGCTTGCTTAAGCCCATACAAAGACTTCAGTAACTTACACACCTTTCCTTCTTGACCATCTACTACAAATCCATCAGGCTGCTCCATATAAATTTCCTCTTCAAGCTCTCCATTTAGGAAAGCAGTCTTAACATCCATTTGATGAACGAGAAGACCATGTGAGGCAGCCAAGGATAGTAGCACTCGAATGGTGGTCAATCTGGCAACAGGTGAGTATGTATCAAAGAAATCTTCACCTTCTTTCTGGGTATAACCCTTGGCCACAAGACGTGCCTTGTACTTTTCAATAGTACCATCGGGCCTAAGCTTTTTCTTGAACACCCATTTGCATCCCACAGGTTTGCACCCATAAGGACGATCAGTAACCTCCCAAGTTCCATTAGCTAAGATGGAATCCATCTCGCTACGGACAGCTTCCTTCCAGTAGTCAGCATCTTGAGATGCATAGGCTTCTGAAATAGAAGTGGGAGTATCATCCACGAGGTACACAATGAAATCATGACCAAAAGACTTTGCAGTCCTCTGTCTCTTGCTCCTTTTGGGAGCTTCATTGTCATCCTCCACAGGATTGTCAAAGTGTTCTATAGCCATGGTAGGTTCAGGAAATAATTCCTGAGTAGATGAACTGGGCATCTCCTGAATTGATGAGCTAGACGTTTCCTTCATAGGAAAGATATCCTCAAAGAAAGTCGCATCATTCGACTCCATAATTGTACCAACATGCATGTCGGGTACCTCAGATTTTACTATCAAAAATCTATAGCCAATGCTATGAAAAGCATATCCCAGAAGAACACAATCCACGGTTTTTGGTCCAAGCTTGCGCTTCTTGGGTATTGGCACATTTACTTTCGCCATACAACCCCAAGTTCGTAGGTAAGAGAGTTTCAACCTTTTCCTTTCCCATTCCTCAAACGGGGTAAGGGTTTTGTTCTTTGTGGGGACACGGTTTAGGACATGACATGCAGTCAATATCGCCTCCCCCACCATGCCTTGGATAGACCCGATGTATCTAACATGGCGTTAACCAAATCAGTTAGAGTACGGTTCTTTCTTTCGGCCATCCCATTTGACTGAGGTGAGTAGGGAGGCGTCCTCTCATGGATAATACCATGTTCCGCACAAAAAGAATCAAACTCGTTGGAAAAATACTCTCCACCACGATCAGACCTTAGCCGCTTGATCTTTCGATCAAGTTGGTTTTCTGCTTCAGCTTTAAAGATTTTGAAGTAATTAAGAGCTTCATCTTTAGATTTCAGGAGGTACACATAACAATATCGAGTAGAGTCATCAATTAAAGTCATGAAGTATCTTTTCCCTCCTTTTGTCAATTCACCATTCATTTCACAAAGATCCGAATGTATAAGCTCCAGCGGTGCCAAGTCTCTTGCCTCCGCAGTCTTGTGAGACTTACGTGGTTGCTTTGCTTGCACACATACTTGGCACTTGGATTTCTTGACAATAGCAAATTTCGGAATTATATTCATATTCGCTAGCCGCGTCATGCACCCAAAATTAATATGACAAAGTCGTGAATGCCAAATATCGGACTCACTATCATTGCAAACATGATTAATAATTTGAGTACATATGTCTGACAGAGATAAGCGGAACAAGCCTCCGCATACATAACCCTTTCCAACAAATTGTCCACACTTGGAAATTACAACTTTATTGGACTCAAAGACCAACTTAAAACCATCTCGACATAAAAGCGATCCGCTAACGAGATTCTTATTAATGGAGGGGACGTGCTGCACATTCTTCAGTTGGATGGTCTTTCCCGAAGTAAACTTCAGATCCACCGTACCAACACCACGAACAGAAGCACGTGAGCCGTTTCCCATCAGCACGAAGGAAGTCCTTGCAACCTGATAAGAAGAAAACATAGACACATCAGAACATACATGTGTATTGGCTCCGGTGTCTATCCACCAATCAGGAGAATTACATACTGAAAGGACAGTAGGAGAAATACCGTACCCAACGTCCTTCATCTCAGTATCAACGCCAATAACAACATTTGCGGACTTGCCGCTGTTCCCACGCCGATCATGGCGTTCTGGGCAATCAGGCCAGGAGCGCCACAAACATGGCAGTTCCCTTTCTTCTTATAAGGAGTCTTCCTCTTGAAGTTGGTTGAGTTTGAGGCTTTGTTCTTCTCGTCAAACTTGCCTTTTCCATTGTTCTTATTCTTAGACTTGTGGGATTGGAAGTTTTTCTTCTGTACCACATTGGCACTAGAACCTCCCTCAAAACTACGAGCGCGTGTGTCCTTTGCTCTCGCCTTCTCTTCCACATGAAGCGAGCCAATGAGATCCGAAACAAAACTCTTGTCTCTTATGTTTCAGAGAAGTAGCAAAGTTCCTCCATGAAGGAGGAAGCTTGGCAATAATGCCACCGGCCACAAATTTGTCCGGTAAGGTACACTTAAACTGCTCAAGTTCTTTGGCAAGGGACTGAATCTCATGAGCCTGCTCAACCACGGAGCGCTCATCAGTCATCCTGTAGTCATAGTATTGCTCCATGACATACAATTCAGTGCCAGCGTCCGAGACCCCAAATTTGGCCTCGAGCGCATCCCACGCATCTTTACCATGGTCGAAAGCCATGTACGGGTCAACAATGTTGTCCCCAAGAATGCTGAACAAGGCCGCCTTAAACATGGCGTCGACCTTCTCAAACTTTCCTGCTCTGCAGAGAGAGGCCCCTCAGGTCTAGCATCCGTGGCGCTAAAACAGCCTAGGTTTGTAAACCATAGGACTGCCTTTGTGCGCCACCTCTTGTAATGCATACCATCAAAGGAGGAGGAGGTCGAGTAGCGGCAGCAATGCTGCTTGAATTGATTTGCCTATAATCAGGTTTTTGGATTGTTGAATATATAAGCAAATATCCATATGAAATAATCCGTACGAGTAATTGATAAATCATGACTATGAAAACAATAAGTAAACTAATCGTGCAGACTAGTAAGGTAGATGAACAGATCACATCTAAACAAGACAAACCGATCGCATCTACCACAGAAACAAGAACAAGAAGCTCTAACAGAAACTGAAAGAGAAACGACAAGATCACATACTTCACAACAGCGTCGTTGTCGCCCATGTTGAGGTTGTCGAAGAAGTCGCTGAGGTCCGGGAAGAAGTTGTCGGTGTGGAGAAACTCGTCGTCCGAAGACGACGTCGTCTGGCGAGAGTCGCGCGGAGCGCTCCCCAAAACCTGATTGCCCTCACCCGTACAGTTCACGAGAGGCAGGTTCCGGAGGCCCACTGGTCCCGGGGGCAGCACGCCGACGGACGGGATGAGGAAGACGAAGGCGGCGGCGCAATGAATGGAAACAGGTAGTCGCATATGTGGCACGTACTGGTTAGGGTTCTCGTCCGCGCTTATATAGTGCGGTTTGGGAAGGTCGTGAGGCGCAGCCCACGTCCGAGTCGGCACAGCCACGACTCAGAATTGATTACACAATTAATTTCCCGAACAGCAAAAAGATAAGCTCGGCTCGGCGAGATTCCCGCAACCCGCGTCGTGACGAGGCGAGGCGGGCGGCGACGGAGGAGGAGAGCGTGCTCTCTCTCTTCTCACTCACTTACTAGAACTAGAACAGCCCACCTATATACCACTCCAACTCTCTCCAACTAGCAATGTGGGACTAAACTTAGCCCCCCACTAGTTGCCACTGATTAATGGAATGGGCCATGTGAGTTTCAGAATCTGATAATGGGCCATGGGCCAAAGGCCAAATGCCCACAAATTCCAGCAGTACATGGTGTGTGCTGAGGATGACCCGCCGCCGGCCGGTGGGCGGTGACAGTAAACCAAAGAGGAAAACAACGGCTTCGGAAGAAGACGGTGCTGGAACGAGCGATGCCAATTAAGGTATCCCATTCACCTCTCTGGCTCTCTCTCAGAGGATCGCCATCTATCGGCGACTTAGCCGCTCTATCTCTTGCCGACCATGTCGTCTAACTACACTCCAATATAAAATTAATGGGTTGTCATCTTCAACCTACAGGGACACATAACACATTTCCATGCATGCCCCACATGCACTTATATATGTACATCTGACAACTCGGAGAGCCAACCTGTATTTGACTGTACTGCGCCGTTTGATGAGGCTGGAATCAGTTTGCAGTTTGATCTAGAGCTCCATGGCACAGTAAAATTTCTCTAGATCCAACCATCTTGGATTTCCTTGACAAAGAAAATAATGGCGAAAACTTTGCGTTTTGTAGGATTTATGATCGTCAAAACAAGACTATAAACATGTGCACACAAATTTGCAATATCTACTACTACTAGTAATAGCTAGCTTCATAAGTTTAATTAATACATTATTTTTTTAAAAAATGGGGAAAACTCCGACTTCTGCATCTATTGATACATAGATGGCTATATAATTAGTTACAAAATTTCAGAGTGGGTTTCACACGGCAAAAGAAACGGACACAATGTTCAACCAAACTCCAAACACAATAGAATTACATGCAGCACCAATCATATTGCTAAACCACCCTCCAGATTACATGAGCATATACCAAACTAACTTCCTAATTCAGAAACCTCTGTTCCTTGGTTCACCCAAAATTTCACACTGATAAAGAAGGGTGACAAATATACTAATGTTACTTCAGCGGTAACAAATTAAAGGTGACTTTTGAGTTTGGTCGCAGCACTAAAATAATTGGCAGGAGAGCAAGGGTACGCCGAAAACCGGCTTTGCTAGCGATTCTTTCCCTGAGTGGCCCTTATGAAGCTTTGAATCTGTTTTATTTGGTGTCTTGGAAGAGAAGCAAGCAAGCTAGTTATATTGCACATTTATACTATGGTTATGGACATTTCCTTCCTAGTTTTTTTAATACTGCCATGAGGTTTCCAGTAGGGCAGGCAAGGCATATCTTGTACATGCATGCTTTGTGTCCCATCCTTTTATGAAGATTCTGTTTCATATAACTAATTATTTTTGCTTGCAGTGTTGATTAATTGATCCTTGGTATATGTGGTGGCATATAGGAAAATTCAGTGTCCACTTCTCCCCTCTGTTCGCTTTGCTAAATAGTTAACACAATATGTATAGCCGGCCAGACCTTTAAATTATTCCAGCCCTAGCTACCTATGGAAAATTTCTATTGATTTTGTAAAGAATAGAGAGACATATGCGAAATATGATGGATGTTGTATTACGTCTCATGGACAAGTATATATAGTGGTACAAACTTGGAGGCTAAGATAGCTCTCATAGAGATATGGTAGGTAGAGATTACAAATCCTAGACTACCAAATATATCTCTAACACTCCCCCGCAGTCGTAGCGGTAGTGACGTGAACAACAGTACCGTCGCGGACGATCAGACTGGAGAGAAGCCGAAGGTAGAAACCAACGGGCTGACACTCCCCCGCAGTCACAACGTTAGCGTCGTGGACGGAGTTGCGTCGCGAATGCTTGGACTGTAGAGGAAGTGAGGCGCAGGCGAGGTGGTAGCCCTTTATGCCGATGTCGAGGTAGCCGAGAGCGTGGGTGCTGCAGCCTTGGTCGAGGGAGCCGCGCGAAGGGTGCCGTGGTCGATGTCGTGGTCGGGTGCCGGTGTCGAGGTAGCCGCACATGAAGCCGCAAGCGCGTAGTGCGCGAGGAGAGTGACAGAGACGCGTCGAGGCAGTCGTGGAGAGGGTGTCGATGCCGAAGTCGATGCAGTCGGAGCCATCGAGGACGAGGTGCAGCCCTAGTTTTGCCGAACCATGGCGCACGTCGGGACGAAGGCACCGGCTGCCGAACCGAGTATGCATAGAAGAAGTCGGTGACGCTGTCGAGGCAGTCGTAGAAGAGTCGATGCCGGGGAAGACGTTGTCGAAGCCGATGAGGACGAGGGTGAGAGCTTGAGGCTCGGAGGCGTCGGGGACGAAGGCACGTACGGTGCTGCAGTACCGGACGTGCGGAGGTAGAGAACATTACAAAGTGCGCGCCATGTCGGAGTAGACTAGTAGAGGAGGTCTCGACGACGGGTGTCGGAGTAGAAGAGCAGGTGGTGTAGTCGGGGAAGAGGCGAGTCTCGACGACGGGTGTCGGAGTAGAGAAGCAGGTGGCGTAGTCGGGGAAGAGGCGAGGACGCTGGCGGCAAAGCTGTAGTGTACGAAGACGTAGAAGGCGGCTAACCCAGCGGTGACCTGGGGTGGTCATGCTGGACGCCTAGAGGCGTTGCGGTGATCGGCGAGCCGGCGACCTGGTGGGCGAGCCAGCGACGACTGGGGTGGAGGCGCGGCGGTACACGGTTGGCGAGGAAGACCCGGCAGTGTGACGACCATGCGCGGATGGAGGTGACCCGCGCCGAAGGGGCGGCGCGTGGTGGCCTCGACATCGATGCGCGGACGGCGGTGACCGCGTGCGGCGACGCCACGCCTGAGGGCCGACATAGCGGGGCGCGAGTCGGGGCAGCGGCGGGAGACCACCAGCGACATACACGCCTCGGAAGGCGCGTCGGAGGCCGGTAGCATGGACCAAAGGCGGTGGCGCTGCGGCCCGAAGGGGCGGCACCCCGTGCTCGATCGGTGGTAGGCGCGTGCTCGGGGACGTGCTTGGCGTAGACGTGCGCGGGGTCGGTTGATCAGACCGACGGCGGCACGATACGCGCCATGGCGTGGACGACGTGCAGATCGGAGTCGATGGCGGCGTTGTCGATGTAGTCCCGGTCGATGGCGACGAAGACGGAGCGCCCCGTGTGCGGCGCGTGCGGCTGTGCCGTGCGGTTGATGGCCGGTGCAGGTCGATGCCGAGGTTGGAGTAGAGGCGCGTGATGACGACGGCGGTGGGCGACTCAATCCGATCGAGGATCGGCAAAACCAAAAAAGAAAACGCCGGTCAAGCGACCGACGGAGCAAAAAGAAAACCAATCTACGGATTGGAAAAAAGACTCGAGACAGCAGATCAACGGATCGGCGGACGAACCCTCATACGGATTGCGCGGCCCCGGAGTAGATCATGGAGATCGACCGGCGGCGGGCGGAAGCGGCGGCTAGGTTAGAATCGGCGCCGCTCTGATACCATGTAAAGAATAGAGAGACATATGCGAAATATGATGGATGTTGTATTACGTCTCATGGACAAGTATATATAGTGGTACAAACTTGGAGGCTAAGATAGCTCTCATAGAGATATGGTAGGTAGAGATTACAAATCCTAGACTACCTAATATATATATACCAAATATATCTCTAACAGATTTCATTAGCTTTTGTTCAGCTTATTAAGCATTATATGGCACTCACTGATATGGATCCCAGATGCACAAAGGAAGTTGCCTCAGAAACAACATCTATTATCCAAGTAAACACTTCAGATTGAAGCTAGCCACCTAAAGTGTTTCTGCGCATAAATAATTAGCAGTAGAATCGAATATTTCTGACATCAGCCAAGGGCACTAATTAGCCTCTATGTGCATGATCACAGTTTACTAAGTGATTAAGAGTGCTGATTCTAGTTACAGATAGGCGTGAGAAGCTACTGATTTGACTTCTAGATGACCTTACCCTACTAAGGCCACCATTACATGAAACTAAACAGGGAGATTCTTGGTGTAGAAGCTAATGGAGTTGCCGGTCAAGATAAGATGATGCATAGGTCATCTGATCTCTTCGACGTCTAATCATATGCATGAGTCCACCTCAGCTGTCTGTACTTACATTTGCAAAGCTGATGCTATATATACCTGATCATACAGGCCGCTTTAGCTCACCTGGACCAGTAATACATAAACTGGGGAAATCATGATAACAAGAGAAAAGTTGTGTTCACATACTAACTTGGAATTCCAATGCTGACGGTCAGTCAGACCACAGCTAACTGAACTAATTAACAATACCTGAATGAGGTGATAGAAAAATAAGTGGGGGTTTACTGGAGATATGAGATCAAAAGGGGCCAACCTTAGTGGCAAGCTGATGAGGCCGTGATGGTGCAGATGATGCCCTTCTTTAAAGGTGACCCCGGTCATGCCTCGCAGGTCAAGCAGTTCAGAACTAGCTAGGCCCTACGGGTACGTATAAAGCAATTCTGGTCTTCCGGTAGCACCACTAAGCGTTCACATCTGAGCTGCGTCATCTGTCCTCTGAGATCACTAGTCTTGACAGTGAAACTAGCAGTGCTCTGGTCCTAGATACTAGTACTAAGCTAATGATCCAAAGCTAATCATGCATGCAATGCAAAGTACAAAGTTAGCATTTGTTTCATTATGGGGGCTGGCGTGCCCTTGGTTTGTGGAGACATTATATAGTTAGTAAGACCTAACAGGGAGCTAGCTGGACTTGATCACTGGATTTTAGTTAAATTACCTCTGTTGGCTACGCAGTTCAGTTAGAATTAGACAATGTTGACTGTAAATCAGGGGTGCAAGTGGGTCAGCCGGGCTGACACACACCGATTTGTCTTACTCCCTCTGTCCCACGAAAAAAAAGGCGTACCCGCTCTCACACATTGTGGAACTTGTCTTATTTTTGAATTTGGATGTATCTACATGTTAGATAGTGTCTAAATATATCCAAATTTTGACAAATCTAAAATAAATTTCGTGGAACGGATGGACTAGTACATTTTTCTTGAATTTTTGAAAGGGGTGACAAAAGATTTGCCACCTTTCATTGATTAAGGAGTGTCTTGATAAGACAAACAAGCAACGAATAATAAAAAGATGTTCCTAAGGGATTACTCTCATGTCATTACAAAACTCAAGTGCTTAGCTCCTACGGTAGCTCAAAGCTTAACCTCATCCTTAATGATCTCGAGAAGAATGGTAGGAGGTATGACTTTGTTGTTGAAGACCATTGGGTTTCGTTCTTCCAAATTGTCCAACTCAGAAGCATGGTGTGGTAAGCCATTGCCTTGCGATTTGGGCTAGCATTGCAAGCCATCATAGTCCACCAAGATTTGAGAGAGAGGTCGACCATCCACTCGAGTGTTTAGATGGAGGAGATACCAATCCAATTCTTCACCATATCCCAAAGCCTTTTGGAGAAGCGACAAAGGGAGAAGAGGTGAGCCGGCGTCTCTGGACTTTTCATACAAAGCAGGAAAAAACCCACAATTGTGCCATCCTATCCTTTCAAGATGATCCTTCGTGCGAATCCTATTCCGGATAGCCAATCATGCGAAAAAATTGGATTTTTGTCGGTGCCCAAGCCTTCCAGACCAACTTGTTCATGCCCGTTTCATGAAGTATTGTGCATTGTAGGCCGAGGTTGTGATGTATTCTCCATTTGCCGTGAGGTTCCAAGAGATAGTATCATAGGTATAATAGTTGAGGTGGACTACATTGAGTTGCATCCAAAGTTGAATGTAATCATGAATGTGTTGCACGGTCAAGCTAGTGTCCATCTTTATTTTCTGAGATCCAAGCGTTGTTGAGCAAGGCTTGATTAAATATCTATTTCTTTCTTTTGGATGCCTCGTAGATGAGCGGGGCAATGTCCTTGGGCTTTTTCCCATTGAGCCAAGGAAAATCCCAAATGGTGCAATTTTTTTCCATTGTTAATGGTGATGGTGGTGAAAGCAAAGAAGAGATCCATGTCAACCACATCCCAAGAAGTGGCCATACCGACCCATAGCTTCTTTGGGTCACGCCACTCAAACCAAGACCACCGCAAACGGAGAGCCCCTGCAAATTTCTCAAGGTGCAAGATTCCCAAACTGCAAGCTTTTTCTGTCTACAAACCAACTCCCAATTTAATTTGCACTTGCCACCGGAGGCCTCTATAGTACCAGCTCAACGGAAAGCAAGCTCGATTTTGTTCATGTAGGCTAGACATCCCGGTGCTCTTTTGAAAACTGTATCAAGACCGGTGACCTCGCCAAACAAACTATGGATGGAAGATAGGTTTTGGATATCATCTTTGGTTGGGTGCACAAACACGGCTGCACCATCCGCATGAAGGGAGATTTTATTGCTTGTCCCCCTACCTCTTATCTTGTGCAGGAGCTCATTTTGCGTAGCCAACTTGAGAATTTGCTTCAATGGGTAGATGGCAATGACACAGAGAAGCGGGGAAAGGGGTCATCATCATGGAAAAAAATGGCACGCTATTTCGGCGCTAATAGCACGCTATAGCGTTTCTAGACAGCCCACGCTACATCATTCCGGCGCTATAGTGTGCTATAGCGCGCGATAGCGTATTTTTCAGCCGACGCTATTTTGTTATAGCACGCTATTTTTTTCCTTGGTCATCATGCCTCAAACTTCTCCCATGCTTGATCAGGGCACCGACCACACGATTAAAGAGAACCCTCGAAGAGGAGGTAGAAAGTAAGGCGGTAATCCAATCACGAAACTTGGGAGGGAAGCCATGTCTATTTAGAAGCTCAATAATGTACTTCCATCTAACGGAATCAAACGATTTGCGGATATCAAGCTTGAAGAGAAGCGGAGGAATCTTGCACTTATGAAGCCTCCTCGCAAGATTGCGTACATACATGATATTGTCGTGAATACTCCTTTTTTATGAAGGCACTTTGAGCACTGGTTACTAGATGGTTCATGAGCGGACCAAGACGGATAGTAGTCATCTTGGCCATGGAATTTTTGGCAAAAAGGATCACCTTCACGAGTGAATTGTCAAAAAGGACCACCTCCAAATGAAATTGACAAAAAAGACCACATGCGTCGTGGCGGCAAGCTCCCCCAAGCAACACGTGGCACCTGCCGCCACAGCCTGTGGCGGCACGTTGCCTGTGGCGGCAGGTGCCACGTGTCGCTTGGCGAGTTTGCGACCACGGCGCAGGTGGTCTTTTTTGTCAATTTCACTCGGAGGTGGTCCTTTTTGACAATTCACTCGTGGAGGTGGTCCTTTTTGCCAAAATTCCCTTGGCCATGATCTTTGTAATGGCGCCAATCAAGAGCACAATGTTAGCCGAGTTGCCCCATAATGGCGTAATGGGTCTATAGTCGGTAATCTCTTCGTCCCTTCCTTTCTTGACCAAGAGCAGAATGTTAGAGTTGACACATTGGAGGCAGGCAACATAAAGGTTGTTGAATTGGAGAATGGCTTGCATGAAATCCTCTTTTATAATTGCCCAACATTTCTTGAAGAAGGCCCCAATAAAACCATTTGGATAGGGCGCCTTGTCGGAAGGCATTTGAGAAATGTCGATGAGGACTTCTTCTCCAGAGAAGGGGTCATCAATACCATCCAAAACAGTGCGAAAGAAGTATGATGGCCGATGAGTCAGACATCTTGAATTCCTAGACCCTAGTGAATAGATTGTTGCTTGGAATGCAAAGGCTTTTGTCGTTTAGTGTGGTTAAACCTGTTGTGATTTCTAACCATGAAGCTATTTTTAATAATATTTCATCTTTGAACCTCCAAGTGAAGTTAAGCACTGGCATTTTGGTCAAGGAATGGTGGTAAGCAAGTAGTTGAGCACCAACCCCTGCCCTGAGAGTGAGAGTGACAGAGTAGTGGTAAGATGGTGACTGTTATTGACTGAAGCACTCAGCTGACTCAAGTTCTTGGGAGATTTGGTGGCTGAGAAGTACATTTGTCTCACAGTGGCCAGTGGAGGCAGAGTTGTTCTTGTTTTCAGAGAGAGACAAGAAGAAAAAAGTGCAGTTAGCTAGGAAAGAAAAGGTTGCAAAGCCAAAGCAAGTGCAGCACTCCAGCTATAGCTTGATGTCACTGCATGGCCAGGGCCTCTTCCCTATATAGCAACAGAATGGGTTCAGTGATGTTCCCTTTATGTCTAAGCTAAGTACAGTCTCTTTGCTAATTAATTGTTAAGTATCTCACTTCGTTCCTAGAACTCCCAAAATGTCTTATATTTACGAAACGGAAGGAGTGCATGTTTAGATCATTGCTTAGTTTGTAGTATCTGATTGATCAAGCCTTGATGCTAGTGAGCTCACCGCAACGGTACCGTGGCCGAAAACTTATCTAGTCAAGATCCCAAATAGTACCTCTGTAGATGCACTCCCGCGTTATTCTTTTGTGTACATGTTCGATAAACTAGTCTGTCGGTAAAACAAGTTTCAACATTCAGGTGGACGGCTGGAAGAAATGACCGGAGTAGCTTTATCGGCCTCAAAGTAGTATGAAAAGTTGATATATTGATTCCCCTGCATCATATGTATCGATTTTACACATACATACAATCTACTTAAAATACTGTAATAGTACTACTGTATGGTTAGCTGTCTGCTAGCTTCAGAATCATTCTGACTAGGATTCACATGTACTTCCATTCCACCCTGACAGTGATAGGAGCAACTGCTTCTCATGTATGTATGTCACTTCACAGTTACCTACAAACTAATAGCAGCTCCAAGATTTGTTACTCTAATTCCAGACCGAATCAGTTCTTGTGTGATTATCCCAGCCGCGTTGTCCTGATGCGATTTGCGCCCACGGCTTGGTTCCTTCCACGAACATTCAGATATTTAAGTTCAGAGTACAGCATGGAAACAAAAAATCGTTTTTCATATGAGGCGACTTGCATTGATGCGTCAACACAACAACATTAAGGCAATGCACGTTTGGGAGCAGAGAAGGGCCAGGCACGAGAGGATTCGATGTGCATAATGCATGTCAATTCAGAATCCACAATATGCAGGGAAAGGTCCATCGGCGTCACTGATTAAATTCCTCTGAACAGATGGTCACCGGTTTAAACCTAGTATATGTTGCATGTCACTGAAATCCCGCATCTCTAGCTGTAAAAAAACACAGGCTCAGTCTGGTGAGAAACCGTAAAAATGCAATTCGGCTGAAAGTCGACACGCACGCGGAGCGACACCGGTATGAACTCGAGCTGTGGAAAAAACACACAAAGTAATTTTTTGGGAGGTCATGGAGCTTATCTGAATACTGAATCCATTACGCGGTTGACGGTAAATTAATTAACACTAACTAAACAGATCAGGCTAAGCACAGATCTTCGTGACAGCGGAATAAACCCATATACAAAAAGGAAAGCCGATATGAAAACAAAATTGCACTTTTGGGCACACGGAATTATGATTTCAGAAAAGAAAAAAAAACATCGTCATCACCAGGACGCTTTGCGCAAGGAACAGACACGTTGGTTAATGGTGAACTGGCTCTCAAGAAACAGAAAAAGGAAAGGCGCGGGCAGAGTGCGAAACGGGTTTTTGGCGGCTGCTTGGAGGCTCGACAAGCGCTGCAGGAGGTTTGGAATTGCTTGTGTTGTACAACTTTCTCACCTCGCCATCGCTTTTGGCTGCTCTATATATACCGGTCATTTGCCACTCACAGCTTCCTCCCCCAATTCAGCAATCACACACAAGCACACCTCCTCTCCTTCTTCTTCTTCCTAGCGCCGCCAAAGCCTGCCACACCTGACCTAGTTACCTAGCCACAGCTTACAACACTTTGCCTCTCAAATTCATCTTCAGGCACTTGACCATTCACCCACCAAGTGCTTGACTTGTTCTTCTCCTAACTAGCTACCTGTTAGTCAGTTAGCATTTCTGTTTCTAGCAGCTTGTGACCTGAGGATAATGATCGTGAATCCTGGCAGCTCCTACGTAGTCTTCATTGCCGCCTCGCCGCTGGACCTCGAGCAGCTCTTCTACTTCTGGATTTTCGACATCTTTAACAGATACTCCACCTGACTCCGTTCTCTTCCCCACCTCTGATTAAGTCCTGCCGGCGATATTTGTGATCGGCAGTTGACGCTAAATTATATAGTTACGTAGCAAGTTGTAGTTCAGAGTTCAGACAAGCAAGCAATGGCCGGGACAATGACTCTTCCGCCTGGGTTCCGATTCCACCCCACCGACGACGAGCTCGTCGGGTACTACCTGAAGCGGAGGGTCGACAATCTCAAAATCGAGCTGGAGGTCATCCCTGTGATTGATCTCTACAAGTTCGAGCCGTGGGAGCTGCCAGGTAAATACCATCTGATCGGTTTATGTACTAGTTCAACATGTTGCAATTTCGCCAACCATGCATGATGTGTGCGCAATTTACTACTGCTTGATGCATGTGAGTTGAATTTTACCAAAGTCAGACAGCATATGGTTTACAGTTTATTCGTGATTAGTTTGACATCCTAGATTATAGTACTAAAAAGAAAGAGTTTGGCATCCTAGATTATATATATGAAAAGGGGCTTTGTTGGCAGCGGGCATCATACAGACATCCTTATTCTTCCTAAGTTGCTTAGGCCGGTTGCAGATGACTCATGCTACCGCCTTTTTAGAAATGTTCTCTTCCAAACATGCACAATTTTTTTTAAAGTCATTCCATCTCACTTTTGGCATATTCTTCACGGTAACTAATCAGTGAAAAGTTAATTTTGCTATAGTAATCTTCCGCGTAGCAATCACTGAGCTGTGCTATTATTATTATGGCATCATAGCATAGGGTGAGCACTGTGAATGAGAATTAACATTCAGAGTCCTTGTTGGCTTTGTTTCTTCAGAGAAGTCGTTCCTGCCCAAGAGGGACCTGGAGTGGTTCTTCTTCGTGCCGCGGGACCGCAAGTACCCCAACGGGTCGCGCACGAACCGGGCGACGACGACGGGGTACTGGAAGGCTACCGGCAAGGACCGCAAGGTGTCCTGCGACGGCGGCGCCGTGTGCGGCGTCAGGAAGACGCTGGTGTTCTACAAAGGCAGGGCACCCGGCGGCGAGCGCACCGACTGGGTCATGCACGAGTACCGCCTCTGCCAGGACCTCCTCCACGGCGCCTCCAACTTCATCGGCGCCTACGCACTCTGCCGCGTCAGCAAGCGCACCGAGGCCGGCCTCCTCCACGGCGGCGACGCGGCGGCGGCGCCGGCCAAGGCGAAAGGCCATCAGCAGCAGATGCGCAAGGTGGGGAGCAGCTCGTCCCTGGTCACCACCGACCACCAGCTGAGCTGCAACGCCTCCTCCTTCACGCCCAGCCCTCCGCGTCTGGAGCTGGAGATCGTCGGCAACGCGTTCCAGCTTCAGAGTTCACCTTCTCCCCTGTTCGGAGGGGAGGTGGTGTCCGACATGGCCGCGCCTCTGGGCTTTCCGCAGCAGGACGCCTCGGCATTCTTCATCGGCGGCGACCTCGCCGGTGCAGCTGCAGGCGAGTCGCACATGCCTTTCTTCGGCGACATGGGAATGATCCCGGAGCACGAGCTCAGATGGGACACCTTGCCGCCCTACGCTAACACCCTCTCCAGCGCCGCCGCCACCGGTACGGGCACTAGCTCTGCTTTTACAAGCTTGATCAATTGTTGAATTACCCCGTCGCCATTTGCATAAACTCGATCTGAACTTCTTCCTTTTTTATTGTCTTGCAGGCGCAGCGGAGCTTTGGAACCCGGCACCACCGAACGCCGCCGCCCCGTTGCTGTGCAGGGAGACGAGCGACGACCTGACGGCGTGGTTCACGTCGCTGGACGAAAACATGGTGGTCTACTGAAGCTGCAAAAGATCGTGGTAATTTCGGTAACAGACGAAATAAAACCCAGAACCTCGCTTGCTCTCGGCGATGGCGGTATATTTTCAGCCACTGACCGTATGTGTACGGGTACGTAATACGTATATAGGTATGTGTCTTGTGGTTGCTACGGAGTGACGGCCTATTTTAGCACTGTCTTCTCTCGCTGTGGCAGGCACGGCACTCTTCCATCTCTTTACTTTGATTCAGTCTCTGTACGAGCCACCGCTGCAAATTACGCAGATGTATTTGTACTCCCATTTCACGGGAATGTAACAACTCCCATTTGCTATATATACTATGATATATACATCCTCTGTTCCATAATTTGATATTTTTTGGAAAACTAAATTAATTTTCCAAAACATACTACATTATGGAACATAAGGAGTAGTTTATATAACCTTGTTTACGAAATGGAGGATGCATTGTCTGTTTAGATTAGGATTGCACTCCACCTCGTGATGTGTAATCTGCAGAGAACTTAGAACGACACATCACAGCAATCACCACCACGTCGTAAGCGTGTGATTAATATGCACAATTGATATTCGGTTCCTTTTCCCCTAATTTTACCTAATCGGATCAGACAATTAATCTTTCTAAAAAAAAGATCAGCCAATTAATCTGAACTTTTCCTATTCTTCATCAAGCTGATTGTAGAATGGAAAATGATTAGATTCCCCCGGGGGACGGACGTCCCGCAGCCTCCTGCTCGTGCGTGCGACGCGTGTCGCTGGGCCCCACCAAACTGGTCGTCCCCTACCTCCGGTTTTCCTCCCCGAAATCCTCCAGCTCTGCATCAAGCGTAACCGCCCGCCGCCCACCTCGCCGGGATCCCCCTCCTCTACGCGCACCGTCCGCCCATCGCCTCTGCCTGCGCCCGGACGAACACCACAGCGCCACCGCCACCGCCACCGGATCGAACAAAGAGCCAGGATCTGCCGCCAGTGGATCCGCCGCCCGCCCTCGGTCGGGATCGAATCCACCGCACCGCGCCGAGCCGGCCGGCGATGGAGTCCTCCTCCTCCACCCACGGCAGCGGCGGCGCCTTCCTGCCCGGCGGTCTGGGCCTGGGCCGCGGCGGGAGCGGAGGAGGCGGCAAGGGGAGCTGGAGCGGGAACGGGATCGGCGGGGACAGCTCGTCCGCCATCGGCGGCGCGTCGGCGGACGCGTGGACGTGCCTGGCCAGCTCCGGCCTGGAGGACGACTTCCTGGGCCCGCTGCAGAGCGAGCTTGGAGGAGACCCCATCGATGGGCAAGGTGCTACGGCGTTGGTGGTTACCATCTCTGTTAGTGTGCTGTGGTATAATAAAAACACCGATGCTAAGATTATACATTTTTGGGCTACAATTGTTCTGATGTTTTGCTAATTTGGTACTGAAAATTTGCTACGATGTCTCCGGCGAGTTCTAAGATCATTTTTGCTATAATACCATATAATTTGTGCTACAAACATTGTGTGATTTTGCTTTAATAGTAAATTATTTTTGCTATGTTATCTCCGGCGATCTCCCCGGTGAGGTCACCGACAAATTCTCTATCAATGCCTCCAGTGAGATTGACTTGTAAAAAATGATGTCTGCTATCTTTTTTTTGCTATAATTGTTTTGTTGTTTTGCTACTTTAGTATAGAAATTTTGCTTCGAGGTCTCCGGCGAGGGTCTCCGGCGAAGTCTTCGTTAATTTTTCCGATGATATTGGGTTTTGCTACATTAGCATTTTTCTGCTACAATAGCATATTTTTTTGCTACGAGGTCTCCGGCGAGGTCTCCGGCGAGCTCAGCATTTTTATTTGATTTCGTGACTGAACCGTTTTTTGCTACAATGTAGCAAAAGCGGATTATTTTTTGCTGCCGGAAGTTGTTTTTTTGCTACATTCAGTAAAAGCAGATCTGACCGTCTAAGATGGCCGATCCGACGGCTGGCGACCCGGGGGCTGGGAAATCAGATCCCCCGGGGGACGCCCAGCAGTTTCCGTGCTCGCATTTTCTGACATGCATGGTTTAGGGTGGATATAAATGTAACGGTGCGTAAAATAAGTATTCATACAGTTCAATATAAATGTTCAGTATTCACGAAAATATGACTTCCAGGCGAAATGGAAAATCAACTAGAGGTAATGGTAGAGGCACTCAACTTATCATGAGCCATATATTCATAATTATATCTAAACACATCACAAGTCTTGTAGTACATCCTAATAGTTGTATCGAAACAAATCATAGTTGCTAAATCATGATAAAAATATGTAAAAAAAAAAAATCACACTTGGTGGGTCTTCACATGTATAGGATAATAGCATAATGACATGCAGTACCTCAAATCAAAATAAACTATTGACAAACTTTTTTCCTATCACATTGGAATCACATACACAAACAATAAATGTGGATGCTTAAAATTTATATGTATTGATTTAATATTGTGTGCAATTGTTAATGAAGACAAATTCACTATAACTACTGGAGTTCTGTATATGATATCACATACAGAACTCCAGTTTGATAAAATATTACACAGTATAAATGTCAGTATATTCGCATTTAAACTCAATTTCATGTATTATCTATTTTATCTACACTACAGAGTGGCTCGAAACACCGACAGCCAGAAAACCTCGGCGTAGCCACATTGGGCAGTCGGCGTAGGCTAAGCCGAGGGTAGCCCTCGGCATAACTCCTCGGGAAAGATCCACCTCGGCAGAGCCACGTGGGCTATCGGCGTACGCCCGGCCCTCGGCGTAGCATGTATACGCCGACGGCCACCTCGGCATCTAGACCCTCGATGCAGGCCACGCCGCCCCGTCCGTTAACTTCAAAGGGTTTTTTGATTTTTTTTAAAAATATATTTTAATCTCCCACATGGATCATTTTAACTCTAACTACACTTAATCTTAGGTCAAATTACACTCATGGTCAAACTTCCCACTATGGTCATCCGTCCTCACACTACTCCACCCCTACCACGCTTAAGAGCATCTCCACTCGTCTCCCCACGAACGCCCCCACGAGCCTTTTTTCGTTCGGATGGACGAAAACGGCCCAGCCACGCCCCCAGCTTCTCGTTTTCGTCCGGATTTAGGCTAAATCCGTCCGGACTCCCCAGGCCATCCTCGGTTTCCCGGGGTGCTGCCGGGGACTCCGGATGGAGCAAACTCCGCGCTCTGGCCCGCGTGTCAGTGAAATTAGCCAAAAACTGGGCGACCATGTGGAGGAAAACGGCTGGAAAATCGTTGCTCCCCATGCCAAAAATACGTCCAATTCGAATCAATTTTTATCCGGATTGTGCCCCGGGGGCCTCCAATGGCTGGGATGCTCTAACATCTTCATTCCTTGAGGTTGAGATTTCAAGAAAGAAAAGAAACATCGTTGATAATACTACCATATCAATCTTATTAACCCTTAGACCGTGGTATCACAACTCTTTATTATTTTAAATTTTAAATAATTATTTAAATAAACATCAATGGTTTAGTGATAGTAATCTATATGCAGGATACAATTATTAATTTATTTATTTTAAACATAAAAAATATAAAATCCTAATTTTCTGGAAAAAACTAAGATCTTTCTGCTTTCATATTTTCCATTTAAAATTTTGAGAATCTAAAAAATGCCACGAATGTAACTTTTTCCCACGATTATTTTGATATATTATACATTTTTTCAACTTCGATGCAACCAAAAAAGCTGTTTTACCGATACATGACGCAAATTTGCAAAAAGGTTGAAATCATTTTTGTTAAATTCTTTTGCAACTAGATGACATAACACATGGGTTTTATTTTTTGAATTTTTTAGTTATTTTCTGCCATTCAGTTGAAACTTCAAAAGGCGATCTATTGGGGGTGCGGAGGGAAAAAAATTCAAGGCTACGCCAAAGATGGCCGTCGACGTAAATAAAAAAAAAAGGGAAAAGGGTTTGCCGAGGGCAACCGTCGGTGTAGTTGTGACGCCGTGACAGCTCCGTCACGACCTAAGTTTGGTGGGCCGCATGCACGGGCCTACGCCGACAGCCCGCGATGCACCGAGGACAGCCGTCAGCGTAGCGTTTCCTACGCCGATGGTATTGCTACGTCGACGGCCCTTTTGGCGGGCTGGCCTGGCCGCCCATACTTCGACGGCCCCGACTTTTGGCCATCAGCATATGAGCAGGCTGTCGGCGCCTTGCGCCATTCCTTTAGTGCTAGTACGGGCTACTAGAAACAAAAATACAACGCGGAATTACTGCAAATGTTGGTAGAGTGCATTTACGGTTGTTTTAACTGTGAGTACATGATGTTTAATATGGGACTCGTGACAGAATCGTAGAATCCAGTGGAGAATACCACAAGTGTATCATAAAGAAAATGGAAAATGGCTTCGAATACACATGAAATGTATTGCATGCAGTTAGTTGTGGCTCCTGCAGACATAGCTGTCAGTATCTTCACCAAAATGACAAGTTGATGCTACACAACTGAAGAAAATAATCCCAATTATTATGCCAAAACGAACAACGAATACCATTTTGCAAAGGCTATACTGAGATGCATTTGCAAACCACAAGCTTCTCGATCGTCATCGACCCACCACCTTGGCTCATCAAGGCGATTGACAAGCTGCGTCACAGATTTATCTAGAGTAGTGACGAGATCGGTGTAGGTGGTAAGTGCTTGGTTCGTTGGGCTTAAATCTGTAGGCCATTGGAATTTGGTGGCCTTGAATTCCTGATCTGCGCGCGGAGGGGATGGATCACACGCCTTTCCCTCCTTAGGTATTGTTTAATACTCCGTATTATAGTGTTGGTGGAGATTAGTAGGGATAATACTCTAAAATATTGGATGAAACCATATCGTCACCTAATCCCTCCCAATCCCTGTAAAATTCCAACATCAATCCACTAGATAGGGGTAGAGTATCGGGGACTGAAAAAAATACACTAAGACTTGGGGATAAGTGGAGATAAACGGGGATTAAACTCGCTCAATACTCTAGCACCAAAGATAGATTTAAAATAAGTGGGGATTTAGAGTTTGCCGCGGCTTATCCCCACTAATACTCTAGCGCTAAATAAGGCCTTAATGCCTTAATGACAATGTTGCGTGCTCGCTGTTAAATGCAGGTGCCCGATTGAATGGACATGGATGCCAATATGTCACCTAGAGCTGGGTGAATAAGCGATTTAATTTTTTTACGATAATGGCTAGAACAAACGAGGAATAAAACTAGAGTTTTGTCAAGCACAAAATCTATATGACTAAGGTTTACCTATGTGCACCAACAACTTATACTACACAAGAAAAGCAACTATGTGATAGCAAAATATAAAATTCAACCACAAAGGTTATCATAAAGTAAATTGTATGAGTAAAGAGCTCGGGTATATAAATAACAGAGGCACACGGAGGTGACGATGTATGCCGAAGTTCACACTTACGAGTGCTACTATCGGTTGGAGCGGTGTGGATGCCAAAGCACCCCAAACGCCACGAAGGCTGCATTGTATTCTATTCGAGCCTTCCATCAAAAGGGAATTCTTCGATCCACTATGGAACCTTGAGGGTGGCCACCGAATCCGAGCAAGCTTTGCGCAATCTCCACAACTTAAGTGGAGGATCCCAAGAAATTGTCACGAAGGCCTCACGCTCGAGGAATCTCCATAACTTAATTGGAGGCCCAAAGAACACCAATAAGTTCACCAAACTGTCTAGAGTCCAAAGACCCAAGATGAGCAAGCTCCGGGTACAAGCACATGAGAGAAATACTCACGAACTTTCACCTCCACGTATCACCGCTAAGAACTCAAACCGGTGCATCAAATGCAATGGCAAGAACACACAAAATGCTCAAATCCTTCACTCTCAAGTTCCACCCAAAGATACATAAGCTATTGGGGGGATAAGAGAGGAAGAACAAAAAGGAGAACACCAAATCTCCAAGATATAAATCCAAAGGATTCCCTACCAAAGACTGGTAGGATTGTAAATCTAGATCTCCTCTCTCTTTTCATCAAATGGGAGCAACAATCATGGAAGGAATAGAGAGATAGAAAGATCAAATAAGGTCAACAATGGGGCAAGAACGAGCTATGCAAAGTTAAGTACCATTGGAAAAGACAGCCCCTTAAAGTACATCGTCTTCATTTGCCTCCATACTAGCAGCTCAAAGGGTATCTGAACATATGATGTTCTACATCATTGCGTCCAACAGGGATGATAGCTGATGGCGTGTAACTCACACGTTCGTTGGGAACCCCAAGAGGAAGGTATGATGCGCACAGTAGCAAGTTTTCCCTCAGAAAGAAACCAAGGTTTAATCGAACCAGGAGGAGCCAAGAAGCACGTTGAAGGTTGATGGTCGCGAAATGTGATGCGGCGCAACACCAGGGATTCCGGCGCCAACTAGGAACCTGCACAACACAACCAAAGTACTTTGCCCCAACGAAACAGTGAGGTTGTCAATCTCACCGGCTTGCTGTAACAAAGGATTAAACGTATCGAGTGGAAGATGTTTGCAAAGAAAACAGTAAAACAAGTAGATTGTATGCTATGTAAAGAATAGGACCGGGGTCCACAGTTCACTAGAGGTGTCTCTCCCATAAGATAAAAGCATGTTGGGTGAACAAATTACAGTCGGGCAATTGACAAATAGAGAAAGGCATAACAATGCATATACATGACATGGTAAATATAGTGAGATTTAATTGGGCATTACGACAAAGAACATAGACCGCCATCCAACTGCATCTATGCCTAAAAAGTCCACCTTTAGGTTATCGTCCGAACCCCTCCAGTATTAAGTTGCAAAGCAACAGACAATTGCATTAAGTATTGTGCGTAATGTAATCAATAACTACATCCTTAGACATAGCATCAATGTTTTATCCCTAGTGGCAACAGCACATCACAACCTTAGAACTTTCTGTCACTGTCCCAGGTATCAATGAAGGCATGAACCCACTATCGAGCATAATTACTCCCTCTTGGAGTTAAGAGTAAAAACTTGGCCAGAGCCTCTACTAATAACGGAGAGCATGCAAGATCATAAACAACACATGAACAATAGATTGATAATCACCATAATCATAGTACTCTCTATCCATCGGATCCCGACAAACACAACATATAGAATTACATATAGATGATCTTGATCATGTTAGGCAGCTCACAAGATCCAACAATGAAGCACAACAAGGAGAAGACGACCATCTAGCTACTGCTATGGACCCATGGTCCAGGGGTGAACTACTCACTCATCACTCCGGAGGCGATCATGGCGATGAAGAGTCCTCCGGAGATGAATCCCCTCTCCGGCAGGGTGCCGGAGGCGATCTCCGGAATCCCCCGAGATGGGATTCGCGGCGGCGGCGTCTAAGGTTTTCCGTATCGTGGCTCTCGGTACTGGGGGTTTCGCGACGGGAGCTTTAAGTAGGCGGAAGGTCAACGCGAGGGGCCACACGAGGGGCCCAGGGGGCAGGTCGGCGCGGCCAGGGCCTGGGCCGCGCCGGCCACCCTCCTGGCCGCCTCGTGGCCCCACTTCGTTAGGTCTTCGGTCTTCTGGAAGCTTCGTGCAAAAATAGGACCCTGGGCGAAAGTTTCGTCCAATTCCGAGAATATTTCTTTACTAGGATTTCTGAAACCAAAAACAGCAGAAAACAGCAACTGGCTCTTCGGCATCTTGTTAATAGGTTAGTTCCAGAAAATGCATAAATATGACATATAATGTGCATAAAACATGTAGGTATCATCAATAAAGTAGCATGGAACATAAGAAATTATCGATACGTTGGAGACGTATCAGCATCCCCAAGCTTAGTTCTGCTCGTCCCGAGCAGGTAAAACGATAACAAAGATAATTTCTGAAGTGACATGCCATCATAATCTTGATCATACTATTTGTAAACATATGTAATGAATGCAGCGATCAAAGCAATGGTAATGACATGAGTAAACAACTGAATCATATAGCAAAGACTTTTCATGAATAGTACTTCAAGACAAGCATCAATAAGTCTTGCATAAGAGTTAACTCATAAAGCAATAAATCAAAGTAAAGGTGTTGAAGCAACACATAAGAAGATTAAGTTTCAGCGGTTGCTTTCAACTTGTAACATGTATATCTCATGGATATTGTCAACATAAAGTAATATAACAAGTGCAATATGCAAGTATGTAGGAATCAATGCACAGTTCACACAAGTGTTTGCTTCTTAAGGTGGAAGGAGATAGGTAAACTGACTCAACAATAAAAGTAAAAGAATGGTCCTTCGCAGAGGAAAGCATCGATTGCTGTATTTGTGCTAGAGCTTTTATTTTGAAAACATGAAACAATTTTGTCAACGGTAGTAATAAAGCATATGAGTTATGAAAATTATATCTTACAAGTTGCAAGCCTCATGCATAGTATACTAATAGTGCCCACACCTCGTCCTACTTAACTTGGACTACCGGGTCTTCGCATGCCATGTTTCAACCAAGTGTCACAAAGGGGTACCTCCATGCCGCCTGTACAAAGGTCCAAGGAGAATGCTCGCATTTCGGATTTCTCGCTTTTGATTATTCTCAACTTAGACATCCATACCGGGACAACATGGACAACAGATAATGGACTCCTCTTTAATGCATAAGCATGTAGCAAAGTTATTATTCTCATATGAGATTGAGGATATATGTCCAAAACTGAAACTTCCACCATGATTCATGGCTTTAGTTAGCGGCCCAATGTTCTTCTCTAACAATTTTGCATGCTCCAACCACTAAAATGATAGACCTTCAGACAAGACGGACATGCATAGCAACTCACATGATATTCAACAATAGTTGATGGCGTTCCCCAGAAGCATGGTTATCGCACAACAAGCAACTTAATAAAATATAAAGTGCATAAGTACATATTCAATACTACGATAGTTTTTAAGGCTATTTTATCCCATGAGCTATATATTGCAAAGGTGAATGATGGAATTTTAAAGGTAGCACTCAAGCAATTTACTTTGGAATGGCGGAGAAATACCATGTAGTAGGTAGGTATGGTGGACACAAATGGCATAGTAGTTGGCTCAAGGATTTTGGATGCATGAGAAGTATTCCCTCTCGATACAAGGTTTAGGCTAGCAAGGTTATTTGAAGCAAACTCAAGGATGAACAAGTGCAGCAAGACTCACATAAAAGACATATTGTAAACATTATAAGACTCTACACTGTCTTCCTTGTTGTTCAAAACTCAATACTAGATATTATCTAGACCTTAGAGAAACCAAATATGCAAATCAAATTTTAGCAAGCTCTATGTATTTCTTCATTAATGGGTGCAAAGCATATGATGCAAGAGCTTAAACATGAGCACAACAATTGCCAAGTATCACATTATCCAAGACATTTTAGAATTACTACATGTAGCATTTTCCAATTCCAACCATATAACAAATTAACGAAGAAGAAACTTCGCCTTGAACATTATGAGTAAAGCCTAAGGACACATGTGTCCATATGCAACAGCGGAGCGTGTCTCTCTCCCACAAAGTGAATGCTAGGATCCATCTTATTCAAACAAAAACAAAAACGAAAACAAACCGACGCTCCAAGTAAAGAATACAGATGTGACGAATAAAAATATAGTTTCGGGGAGGAACCTGATGATGTTGTCGATGAAGAAGGGGATGCCTTGGGCATCCCCAAGCTTAGACGCTTGAGTCTTCTTAAAATATGCAGGGATGAACCACGGGGGCATCCCCAAGCTTAGAGCTTTCACTCCTCTTGATCTTAGTATATCATTCTCCTCTCTTGACCCTTGAAAACTTCCTTCACACCAAACTTCAAGCAAACTCATTAGAGGGTTAGTGCATCATTAATAATTCACACATTCAGAGGTGACACAATCATTCTTTTCACTTCTGGACATTGCATAATGCTACTGGACATTAATGGATCAAAGAAATAAATCCAACATAGCAAAAGAGGCAATGCGAAATAAAAGGCAGAATCTGTCAAAAACAGAACAGTCCGTAAAGACGAATTTATAAATGGCACCAGACTTGCTCAAATGGAAAAACTCAAAACTAATGAAAGTTGCGTACATATCTGAGGATCACGCTCGTAAATTGGCAGATTTTTTCAAATTTTCTACAGAGAATTATGCCCAGATTCGTGACAGACAGCAATGCTGTTTCTGCGCAGCGATCCCAAATATAACATCAACTTTGACATAGAAACTTTACTTGGCACAAAAACATGATAAGGAGAGGTTGCTACAGTAGTAAACAACTTCCAAGACTCAATAAAACAAAAAATTGCTGTAGGTAAAAACATGGGTTGTCTCCCATAAGCGCTTTTCTTTAACGCCTTTCAGCTAGGCGCAGAAAGTGCAAATCAAGTAACATCGAGAGTAGAAGCATCAACATCATAGCTTGTTCTAATAATAGAATCAAAAGGCAACTTCATTCTCTTTCTAGGGAAGTGTTCCATACCTTTCTTGAGAGGAAATTGATATTTAATATTACCTTCCCTCATATCAATAACAGCACCAACAGTTCGAAGAAAAGGTCTTCCCAACACAATTGGACAAGATGCATTGCATTCGATATCCAAGACAACAAAATCAACGGGGACAAGGTTATTGTTAACCGTAATGTGCACATTATCAATCCTCCCCAAAGGTTTCTTTTTAACATTATCGGCAAGATTAACATCCAAATAACAATTCTTCAATGGTGGCAAGTCAAGCATATCATAAATCTTTTTAGGCATAACAGAAATACTTGCACCAAGATCACATAAAGCATTACATTCAAAGTCATTGAATTTCATTTTAATGATGGGCTCCCAACCATCTTCTAACTTTCTAGGAATAGAAGTTTCAAGTTTTAGTTTCTCTTCTCTAGCTTTTATGAGAGCATTTGTAATATGTTTTGTAAAGGCTAAATTTATAGCACTAGCATTAGGACTTTTAGCAAGTTTTTGCAAGAACTTTATAACTTCAGAGATGTGGCAATCATCAAAATCTAAATCATTATGAGCTACAGCAATGGGATCATTATTCCCAAGGTTGGAAAAAATTTCAGCAGTTTTATCACAAGCAGTTTCAGCAGTTTTAGCAATTTCAGGCAGTTTTGTACGCTTTGCACTAGGAGTAGAAACATTGCCACCACCAATTATATTACCATTGATAGTAGGAGGTGTAGCAACATGTGAAGAATTAGCATTACTAGTGGTGGTAATAGTCCAAACTTTAGCTACATTATTCTCTTTAGCTAGTTTTTCATTTTCTTCTCTATCCCACCTAGCACGCAACTCAGCCATTAATCTTATATTCTCATTAATTCTAACTTGGATGGCATTTGCTGTAGTAGTAATCTTATTATCAAGATCATTATTAGGCATAACTTTCAACTTTAAAAGATTAACATCAGAGGCAAGCCTATCAACTCTAGAAGCGATAGTATCAATTTTATCAAGCTTTTCCTCAACAGATTTGTTAAAAGCAGTTTGTGTACTAATAAATTCTTTAAGCATGGCTTCAAGACCAGAGGGTACACTTCTATTATTGTTGTAAGAATTCCCATAAGAATTACCATAACCATTACCATTAGCAGAAGGATATGGCCTATAGTTATTACCAGAGTTGTTCCTATAAGCATTGTTGTTGAAATTATTATTTTTAATGAAATTCACATCAACATTTTCTTCTTGAGCAACCAATGAAGCTAAAGGAACATTATTTGGATCAACATTAGATCTACCATTCACAAGCATAGACATAATCACATCAATCTTATCACTCAAGGAAGAGGTTTCTTCAACAGAATTTACCTTCTTACCTTGTGGAGCTCTTTCCGTGTGCCATTCAGAGTAATTTATCATCATATCATCAAGAAGTTTTGTAGCCGCCCCCAATGTGATGGACATAAAGGTACCTCCAGCAGCTGAATCCAATAAATTCCGCGAAGAAAAATTTAGTCCTGCATAGAAGGTTTGGATGATCATCCAAGTAGTCAGTCCATGGGTTGGGCAATTCTTTACCAAAGTTTTCATTCTCTCCCATGCTTGAGCAACATGTTCAGTATCTAATTGTTTAAAATTCATTATGCTACTTCTCAAAGATATAATTTTAGCGGGAGGATAATATCTACTAATAAAAGCATCCTTGCATTTAGTCCATGAATCAATACTATTCTTAGGCAAAGATAGCAACCAATCTTTAGCTCTTCCTCTTAATGAGAAAGGAAACACTTTCAATTTAATAATATCACCATCTACATCTTTATACTTTTGCATTTCACAAAGTTCAACAAAATTATTGAGATGGGCAGCAGCATCATCAGAACTAGCACCAGAAAATTGTTCTCTCATGACTAGATTTAGTAAAGCAGGTTTAATTTCAAAGAATTCTGCTGTAGTAGCAGGTGGAGCAATAGGTGTGCATAGGAAATCATTATTATTTGCATTTGTGAAGTCACACAACTTAGTATTTTCAGGGTTGGCCATTTTAGCAACAGTAAATAAAGCAAACTAGATAAAGTAAATGCGAGTAACTAATTTTTTTGTGTTTTTGATATAGCAAACAAGATAGCAAATAAAGTAAAACTAGCAACTAATTTTTTTGTATTTTGATTTAGTGCAGCAAACAAAGTAGTAAATAAAATAAAGCAAGACAAAAACAAAGTAAAGAGATTGAGAAGTGGAGACTCCCCTTGCAGCGTGTCTTGATCTCCCGGCAACGGCGCCAGAAAAAGAGCTTGATGGCGTGTAACTCACACGTTCGTTGGGAACCCCAAGAGGAAGGTATGATGCGCACAGTAGCAAGTTTTCCCTCAGAAAGAAACCAAGGTTTAATCGAACCAGAGGAGCCAAGAAGCACGTTGAAGGTTGATGGTCGCGAAATGTGATGCGGCGCAACACCAGGGATTCCGGCGCCAACTAGGAACCTGCACAACACAACCAAAGTACTTTGCCCCAACGAAACAGTGAGGTTGTCAATCTCACCGGCTTGCTGTAACAAAGGATTAAACGTATCGAGTGGAAGATGTTTGCAAAGAAAACAGTAAAACAAGTAGATTGTATGCTATGTAAAGAATAGGACCGGGGTCCACAGTTCACTAGAGGTGTCTCTCCCATAAGATAAAAGCATGTTGGGTGAACAAATTACAGTCGGGCAATTGACAAATAGAGAAAGGCATAACAATGCATATACATGACATGGTAAATATAGTGAGATTTAATTGGGCATTACGACAAAGAACATAGACCGCCATCCAACTGCATCTATGCCTAAAAAGTCCACCTTCAGGTTATCGTCCGAACCCCCTCCAGTATTAAGTTGCAAAGCAACAGACAATTGCATTAAGTATTGTGCGTAATGTAATCAATAACTACATCCTTAGACATAGCATCAATGTTTTATCCCTAGTGGCAACAGCACATCACAACCTTAGAACTTTCTGTCACTGTCCCAGGTATCAATGAAGGCATGAACCCACTATCGAGCATAATTACTCCCTCTTGGAGTTAAGAGTAAAAACTTGGCCAGAGCCTCTACTAATAACGGAGAGCATGCAAGATCATAAACAACACATGAACAATAGATTGATAATCACCATAATCATAGTACTCTCTATCCATCGGATCCCGACAAACACAACATATAGAATTACATATAGATGATCTTGATCATGTTAGGCAGCTCACAAGATCCAACAATGAAGCACAACAAGGAGAAGACGACCATCTAGCTACTGCTATGGACCCATGGTCCAGGGGTGAACTACTCACTCATCACTCCGGAGGCGATCATGGCGATGAAGAGTCCTCCGGAGATGAATCCTCCGGCAGGGTGCCGGAGGCGATCTCCTGAATCCCCCGAGATGGGATTCGCGGCGGCGGCGTCTCGTAAGGTTTTCCGTATCGTGGCTCTCGGTACTGGGGGTTTCGCGACGGGAGCTTTAAGTAGGCGGAAGGTCAACGCGAGGGGCCACACGAGGGGCCCAGGGGGCAGGTCGGCGCGGCCAGGGCCTGGGCCGCGCCGGCCACCCTCCTGGCCGCCTCGTGGCCCCACTTCGTTAGGTCTTCGGTCTTCTGGAAGCTTCGTGCAAAAATAGGACCCTGGGCGAAAGTTTCGTCCAATTCCGAGAATATTTCTTTACTAGGATTTCTGAAACCAAAAACAGCAGAAAACAGCAACTGGCTCTTCGGCATCTTGTTAATAGGTTAGTTCCAGAAAATGCATAAATATGACATATAATGTGCATAAAACATGTAGGTATCATCAATAAAGTAGCATGGAACATAAGAAATTATCGATACGTTGGAGACGTATCAATAGCGTCATCATGATAGTAGAGCATGACGAACACGGTCAAGTGTATGCATTATTGCGACCGACTTACTACCTCGGTGAAGTACTGATAGGATCCAAGCAACGGTACCCTCATTACTAGAAGTTGGCCTACGAAGTATTCTTCTCCACCAAGAAGTTGAGCATTACTTCTGAGAACACCCGATTAGCGAGGCTCCACTGTCTTCAATCTTTGACAATTCTGATGCCACCGACCAAGTAACTGATACGCGCGAAGCACACGTCCGTTGGGAACCCCAAGTGGAAGGTATGATGCGTATAGAAGCAAGTTTCCCTCAGTATGAAACCAAGGTTATCGAACCAGTAGGAGCCAAGAAGCACGTGAAGGTTGTTGGTGGAGGAATGTAGTGCGGCGCAACACCAGTGAAACCGGCGCCAACGTGGAACCTGCACAACACAATCAAAGTACTTTGCCCCAACGTAACAATGAGGTTGTCAATCTCACCGGCTTGCTGAAAAAAAGGATTAAACGTATCGAGTGGAAGATGGTGTTTGTTTGCAAAGAACAGAGAACAATGATTGCAGTAGAATGTATTCAGATGTAAAAGAATGGACCGGGGTCCACAGTTCACTAGTGGTGTCTCTCCAATAATATAACTAGCATGTGGGTGAACAAATTACAGGTGGGCAATTGACAAATCAAGATTCAATACATATCAATGATGATTACTATGTGATTTAATCAGGGCATTACGACAAAGTACATAGACCGCTATCCAACATGCATCTATGCCTAAATAATCCACCTTCGGGTTATCATCCGAACCCCCTCCAGTATTAAGTTGTAAACAACAGATAATTGCATTAAGTATGGTGCGTAATGTAATCAACACAAATATCCTTAGACAAAGCATCGATGTTTTATCCCTAGTAGCAACAGCACATCCACAACCTTAGAACTTTCTGTCACTGTCCTAGATTCAATGGAGGCATGAACCCACTATCGAGCATAAATACTCCCTCTTGGAGTTACAAGTATCAACTTGGCCAGAGCCTCTACTAGCAACGGAGAGCATGCAAGAACATAAACAACACATATATGATAGATTGATAATCAACTTGACATAATATTCTAGATTCATCGGATCCCACCAAACACAACATGTAGCATTACAAATAGATGATCTTGATCATGTTAGGCAGCTCACAAGATCTATACAATGATAGCACAAGCGGAGAAGACAACCATCTAGCTACTGCTATGGACCCATAGTCCAAGGATGAACTACTCACGCATCAATCCGGAGGCGGGCATGATGATGTAGAGCCCTCCGGTGATGATTCCCCTCTCCGGCAGGGTGCCGGAGGCGATCTCCTGAATCCCCCGAGATGGGATTGGCGGCGGCGGCGTCTCTGGAAGGTTTTCCGTATCGTGGCTCTCGGTACAGGGGTATTCGCGACGAAGGCTTTAAGTAGGCGGAAGGGCAACGCAGGGGGCCACACGAGGGCCCCACACGCTAGGGCCGCGCCGCCCTAGTGTGTCGGTGCATCATGGCCCCACTTCCTTTCCCCCTCGGTCTTCTGGAAGCTTCGTGCAAAAATAGGGCCCTGGGCGTTGATTTCGTCCAATTCCGAGAATATTTCCTTACTAGGATTTCTGAAACCAAAAACAGCAGAAAACAACCACTGGCGCTTCGGCATCTTGTTAATAGGTTAGTGCCGGAAAATGTATAATAATGTTGTAAAGTATGTATAAAACATTCAAATATTGTCATAAAAGTAGCATGGAACATAAGAAATTATAGATACGTTTGAGACGTATCAAGCATCCCCAAGCTTAGTTCCTACTCGTCCTCGAGTAGGTAAATGATAACACAAATAATAGTCTTGATGACCCACAAGTATAGGGGGTGTATCGTAGTACTTTCGATAAATAAGAGTGTCGAACCCAACGAGGAGCAGAAGGTGTTGACAAGCAGTTTCGATGAAGGATTCACTGTAAATGCTCACAGACAAGTATTCAGGGGGTTTTGATATTGCAGATAAATAAAGTACAAGTAAATAAAATGCAAGAGAAATAATTGCAGCGAGTGGCCCAATCCTTTTTAGCACAAAGGACAAGCCGGTTTGTTTACTTATAATGACCAAGCGTTCTTGAGGACACACGGGGATTTTAGTCTAGTGCTTTCGCTTCATGTAGCTAAATAATCTTCATTGTTTTGATAAGTGTTGTGTGGGTGAACCTATGCTAATGCACCGCCCTTCCTAGGACTAATACATACTTGTGATTATACCCCTTGCAAGCATCCGCAACTACAAGAAAGTAATTAAGATAAATCTAACCACAGCCTTAAACTCTGAGATCCTGCGATCCCTCCTGCATCGATATACTAACGGGGGCTTAGGTTTCTGTCACTCCGGCAACCCCGCAATTAGCAACCGAATACAAGATGCACTCCCCTAGGCCCATAAATGGTGAAGTGTCGTGTAGTCGACGTTCACACGACACCACTAGAAGAATGACACCACAACTTAAATATCATAACATTGAATATTACTCAACCATAGTTCACTACTAACATTTAGACTTCACCCATGTCCTCAAGAACTAAACGAACTACTCACGAGACATCATATGGAATACAATCAGAGGTGATATGATGATGAATAACAATCTGAACATAAACCTTGATTCAATGGTTTCACTCAATAGCATCTATAACAAGTAGAGAATAATGCCGGGAGAGTTTCCCCTATCATACAATCAAGATTTAACCCGAATTGTTACAGCGGTGACGAGGTGCAGCGGTGGTGATGGCGGTGTAGATGGTGGAGATGATGATGATGATGATGATGGAGATGATGTCCCGCTCGATGACGATGGCGATGGCGTCGATTTCCCCCTCCGGGAGGGAATTTCCCCGGCGGATTCCTGCCCGCCGGAGAGCTCTTTCTCTCTGGTGTTCTCCGCCCCGCAGAGGCGGCTGTAACCCTTCGTGAGGTCCTCTCTGTGGCTTAGGTTTTCGGGACGAAGGAGTACGCGAAGAAAAGGAGGCGAAAGGGGCTGTGGGGCCCCCAGACACATGGTGGCGCGGCCAGGCCATGGGCCGCGCTGCCCTATGGTCTGGGCCCACAGGCTCCTCTCTTCTTCCCCTCTGGCTCCCTCCGTCATCTGGAAAAATAGGAATTTACGTGAAATTTCCTTCCACAGTTGATCTTCCGAAATATTGCGTTCGACGGTGCTTTTTCCAGCAGAATCTGGCTCCGGTGCTTGATCCTCCAATGATGATGAAACATGCAAAATAGATGAAATAACATAAGTATTGTATCCCAATATGAAATATATCAATGAATAACAGCAAATTATGATACAAAATAGTGATGCAAATTGGACGTATCAACTCCCCCAAGCTTAGACCTCGCTTGTCCCCAAGCGAAACTGAGCTCGATAAACAAGACCACATGTTTATGGAGTGAAGAGTCGATAAATAAAATACGGACAAGAAGCATCATATTCATTCACACAAGACATTCTAGTAAACAACTTCCTCATATAACTCATCTCGAAATAAGTAAAGAGAAATCACAAGTAAAGGTGCATAAGAAATCATAGTTGGTGATGGCAAACTTTGTTCTTGGTCAGAGAACTACTAACGGATTGTACTTCTAAGCAAAGCTTTCATATTAGAATTTATAGCTGAGCCTTCATATTTAAGCATAACAATCTCCTCATAATCATTGATAACTTCAAAGTCATATTCATTCAGATAAAATTGGTACTAAACAAGAAAGTATAAAAGACATGATCAACTGAATCATAGCATAAATGATTGGTTCACAACAACTCAATTGCTTGCTTGAGATAGAGAGAAATAGGTTTACTGACTCAACATAAAAGTAAAAGACAGGCCCTTCGCAGAGGGAAGCAGGGATTAAATCATGTGCTAGAGCTTTTCAAGTTTTGAAATCATATAAAGAGCATAAAAGTAAGATTTTGAGAGGTGTTTGTTGTTGTCAACGAATGGTAGCGGGCACTCTAACCCCCTTGCCAAACGAACCTTTCAAGAGCGGCTCCCATGAGGGACGGCATCTCTACCAGCAAGGTAGATCATCCCCCTTCTCTTTTGTTTACACATGTATTTTAGTTTTATTAAGGATGACACTCCCCCCAACCTTGGCTTTCTCAATCCATGGCTAACCGAATCCTCGGGTGCCTTCCAACATTCACATACCATGGAGGAGTGTCTATTGCAAAATTAAGTTGCTTACTGATAAATCAGAGCAAAACATGTGAAGAGAATTATTAATGAAAGTTATTAATTGGGGCTGGGAACCCCGTTGCCAGCTCTTATTGCAAAGTTATTGGATAAGCGGATGTGCCGCTAGTCCATTGGTGAAAGTCCGCCCAACAAGATTGAAAGATAAAACACCACATACTTCCTCATGAGCTATAAAACATTGACACAAATAAGGAGTAGTAGTTTGAATTTTTTAAAGGTAGCACATGAAGTATTTACTTGGAATGGCAGAAAATACCATGTAGTAGGTAGGTATGGTGGACACAAATGGCATAGGTTTGGTCTAAGGTTATGGATGTATGAGAAGCATCTCCTCTCGATACAGGTCTTTGGCTAGCAAGGTTTGATAGCAAGCATAAAGGTTGAGGGAAACAAACAAATATACATATGATAGAAACAATCATGCATCTTTCTCATAAGCACAAGCAATTTTAACTTTAGAATACTAAGCATAGAGATAATAGAGTAATATATCTAAGTGTATTTCTCTCTTCTATTAAACATCAAGGTGTTGTTGCTATTGACCAATGCTAAGTTTGCCAAAACCAAATAGATTTACTTGATGCTCCCAAAGTGATATCAATACTTATGTCAAGAGTAATCATATAATGGAGATTGCAAACTAAAATAAGGTGTGCAAAAAGTAAATGATAAGACTTCTCATTAATATTCCATAACGATAACTCACACCAACGGATACATAGATAACTAACTAAGAGAGATACTTCCACATTGCATACTATTCCATATGATAACTTCCCTACTCATGATATGACACTACTTGATAGTAAAAGATAAAGGTAATGATGATGTGATACCGCGGCACTCCCCCAAGCTTGGAACAAACCAAGGGGATGCCAATACCGATGATGAATTACTCCTTCGGTGATGATGGTGATGGATTCTTCTCGACAAGCTTCTTAACAAGCTCCTTTAAATCTTCAATCTCATAGGTGAGGTTGCGAATCATCTCCGAGTTGTGCTCAACGCGGCTCATAATCATGTCAGGTGGTGAATTCCAACTCTTAGAGTTGTTTCCCCATCCTTCAGCTTCAGATTTCATCTCTCCTGCAATGTCAGAACGATCTATATCCCAATTACTTGGCAACACTACCTTGGGGGTCCTTTCAGTTTGACGATCGTAGATTAGATTGCGGTAAGGGTTGTAATTGCTCGGAGAAGATGTCCTTGGAGCCAAGTAATGACGTGGAACCGCTCCTCCGGTAGCGATTCGTGCACTCCTCTTGATGTTGGATGGATTTGATATCACGCCAATACTTGCAACGGTGGCTTGCTGGTGTTCCTGCGGAGCTTCCTCCACTTCTTCCTCATCCTCTCTTGCGTCTTCTTTCTTCAGCTCCGGGTCTTGAATATTTTCCTTCAAAGGTTCCTTGTCCTTGTTGTTGGAGACCATGGTGCTTCTAGATCAAAACAAATCTGGCAGAAAACAGCTCGAAACAAAACACGACGAGAAAACGATATTACGGACCTCCAGGGGTCCGGGGGATTATATAGCAAATATTTTTACGACAAAAGGAAGGTTCCAGATCGAACCAGAGTCGGAAAGGGGCAACGAGGCGGCCAGACCATAGGTCGGCGCGGGCCCAGGTCAGGCCGCGCCGGCCTATGGTGGCACCCCCTCGTGCGTCCTTTCCACTCCGTTTCGAACTCGTAATTTTTCATATTTCCTAAAAACAGCAGAAATAATGTTCGGAAAGGTAAACGCGGACTTTTTATTACCTGTACTGTTACCTATTCAAAGTCGAGTTCTGGCGGACTGTCAATTTGTCCTTTGATGAAAGCCTCCGGTGTTTCCACTTGAATAATATCAACATCAACATTATAAGAATCACCCGAGATATAATGCTTGAGTCTTTGTCCATTCACCACTTGCGTAGCATTGCCTTGGAGAGAGCTAATTTTAATTGCTCCTGAACGATACACCTCCTCAACAACATATGGTCCTTCCCACTTCGAGAGTAATTTCCCTGCAAAGAATCTGAGACGAGACCGATACAATAGAACTTTATCTCCAACATTAAATTCTCTTTTAATGATCCTTCTATCATGCCACTTCTTAACTTTTTCTTTAAAGAGTTTAGCATTTTCATAAGCTTCACTTCTCCATTCATCTAGAGAACTTAATTGCAACAACCTCTTATTACCGGCTAGTTTAGGATCTTTATTTAGTTCTCTAACAGCCCAATAAGCTTTGTGCTCTAGTTCTAGAGGTAAATGACAAGCTTTTCCATAAACCATTTTATAAGGTGACATTCCCATAGGATTTTTATAAGCAGTTCTATAAGCCCATAGTGCTTCTTTCAATTTGCTAGCCCAATTCTTTCTAGATTTATTAACAGTCTTACCCAAGATAGCTTTAATCTCTCTATTTGATAATTCTACTTGACCACTAGTTTGAGGGTGATAAGCGGAAGCAATTCTATGATTAATACCATACTTAGCAAGAGTTTTTCTAAAACCTCCATGAATAAAATGAGAACCTCCATCAGTCATAATATATCTAGGTACTCCAAATCTAGGAAATATAACATCTACAAGCATTTTTATAGAGGTCTCACCATCAGCACTTTTTGTAGGTATAGCTTCTACCCATTTAGTAACATAATCAACAGCGACAAGTATATGAGTGTTACCATCTGAAGAAGGGAAAGGACCCATGAAGTCGAATCCCCAACAATCGAATGGTTCAATAACAAGAGTATAATTCATAGGCATTTCATTGCGTCTAGAGATATTACCAACTCTTTGACATTCATCACAAGATAAAATAAACTTCCTTGCATCTTTGAAGAGTGTTGGCCAATAAAAACCTGATTGTAGAACCTTTTGCGCGGTTCTATCTCCAGCGTGATGTCCTCCATAAACACTACCATGACATTTACTCAATATCTCCTGTTGTTCATATTCAGGAACACATCTTCGCATAATACCATCTACTCCTTCTTTATATAAGTGTGGGTCATCCCAAAAATAATGCCTCAAGTCATAAAAGAATTTCCTCCTTTGCTGAGCTGAAAAGGTTGGAGGCAAATACTTCGAAACAATAAAGTTAGCATAATCTGCATACCAAGGGCTCTCTCGCGAGCTCACCTTTATTACAGCCAATTGTTCATTTGGAAAACTATCATTAACAGGAACAGGATCATAAGCTTCTATTCTTCCAATCTAGTTCTCCAAGAGCAGAGGTTTGTAGAACAACAGCAAGTTTCCCTTAAGTGGATTACCCAAGGTTTATCGAACTCAGGGAGGAAGAGGTCAAAGATATCCCTCTCAAGCAACCCTGCAACCACAAAGCAAGAAGTCTCTTGTGTCCCCAACACACCAAATACACTTGTCAGATGTATAGGTGCACTAGTTCGGCGAAGAGATAGTGAAATACAAGTAATATGGATGTATATGAGTGGTAATAGCAATCTGAATAAAATATGGCAGCGAGTAAACATGCAACAGAACAGTAAGTAAACGGTGTTTGCAGTATTGGAAACAAGGCCTAGGGATCATACTTTCACTAGTGGACACTCTCAACATTGATCGCATAATAAATACTTCTTCTCATATGTGCTACATACACTCTTGTTTGATAATGAACATCATTCGTTGCGTAGGATTACACGAACCCTCAATGCCGGAGTTAACAAGCTCCACAACATTCGATATTCATGTTTAAGTAACCTTAGAGCATAATAGATCTTTGCAAGATAAACCAAGAACTAACATAGTGCACACGCTGTCCATATTACACTATGAAGGAGGAATAGATCACATCAATACTATCATAATGATAATTAACTCCACAATCTACAAGAGATCGTGATCATAGCCTACGACAAGAACCACACGGTGCACACACTAATCACCTTTACACACGTGGAGGAGGAATAGACTACTTTAATAACATCACATGAGTAGCACACAACTAGTAGCGATACAAAGCTCATCATATGGATCTCAATCATGTAAAGCAGCTCATGAGATCATTGTATTGGAGTACAGAGAGAGAGATTAACCACATAGCTACGGTAGAGCCCTCAGCCCCAGGGGAGAACTACTCCCTCCTCATCATGGGAACAGCGATGGCGGTGAAGATGGCGGTGGAGACGGCTTCCGGGGGCAATTCCCCGTCCCGGCGGCGTGCCGGAACAGAGACTTCTGTCCCCCGAATCTTGATTTCGCGATGGCGGCGGCTCTGGAAGGTTTTCTCGCGTCTCGTCTTCTCCGTCGGTGTTTTTAGGTCAGGGACGATTAAATAGGCGAAGAGATGGAGTCGGAGGGGCCACGGGGTGCCCACACCACAGGGGGGCGCGCCCCCCCTCGGGGTGTGGTGTGGGGCCCCCTGGCTCCCCTCTCGTCCCTCTCCGGTGCTCTGGAAGCTTCCGGGAATTATAAGGTCTTCGGTCTTTATTTCGTCCGATTCCGAAAATATTTCTTTACTAGGATTTCTGAAACCAAAAACAGCAGAAAACAGCAACTGGCCTTTCGGCATCTCGTCAATAGGTTAGTTCCGGAAAACGCATAATAATGACATATAATGTGTATAAAACATGTAGATATCATCAATAAAGTGGCATGGAACATAAGAAATTATCGATACGACGGAGACGTATCAGCATCCCCAAGCTTAGTTCTGCTCGTCCCGAGCAGGTAAAACGATAACAAAGATAATTTCTGAAGTGACATGCCATCATAACCTTGATCATACTATTGTAAAGCACATGAGATAAATGCAGAGATTCGAAGCAATGATGAAGATAATGAGTAAACAAATGAATCATATAACAAAGACTTTTCATGAATAATACTTTCAAGACAAGCATCAATGAGTCTTGCATAAGAGTTAACTCATAAGCAATAAATTCTTAGTAGAAAGCTTTGAAACAACACAAAGGAAGATATAAGTTTCAGCGGTTGCTTTCAACTTTAACATGTATATCTCATGGATAATTGTCAACACAAAGTAATATAACAAGTGCAATAGGTAAACATGTAAGAATCAATGCACACAATTTACACAAGTGTTTGCTTCTAAGATAGAAAGAATAGGTAAACTGACTCAACAATAAAGTAAAAGAATGGTCCTTCAAAGAGGAAAGCATCGATTGCTATATTTGTGCTAGAGCTTTGATTTTGAAAACATATAGAGAGCATAAAAATAAAGTTTTGAGAGGTGTTTGTTGTTGTCAACGAATGGTAGCGGGTACTCTAACCCCCTTGCCAGACAAACCTTCAAAGAGCGGCTCCCATTTTATTTTATTTTTGGGTGACACTCCTTCCAACCTTTCTTTCACAAACCATGGCTAACCGAATCCTCGGGTGCCTGCCAACAATCTCATACCATGAAGGAGTGCCTTTTTATTTTAGTTTTATTATGATGACACTCCTCCCCACCTTTGCTTTCTCAAGCCATGGCTAACCGAATCCTTCGGGTGCCGTCCAACAATCACATACCATGGAGGAGTGTCTATTTTTGTTAATTAATTTGGGACTGGGAATCCCATTGCCAGCTCTTTTTGCAAAATTATTGGATAAGCGGATGAAGCCACTAGTCCATTGGTGAAAGTTGCCCAACAAGATTGAAAGATAAACACCACATACTTCCTCATGAGCTATAAAACATTGACACAAATCAGAGGTAATAACTTTTGAATTGTTTAAAGGTAGCACTCAAGCAATTTACTTTGGAATGGCGGAGAAATACCATGTAGTAGGTAGGTATGGTGGACACAAATGGCATGAATATTGGCTCAAGTATTTGGATGCATGAGAAGTATTCCCTCTCTATACAAGGTTTAGGCTAGCAAGGTTATTTGAAGCAAACTCAAGTATAAAATGGTGCAGCAAGACTCACATATAAACATATTGTAAGCATTATAAGACTTTACATCGTCTCCTTGTTGTTCAAACACCTCAACCAGAAAATATCTAGACTTAGAGAGACCAATCATGCAAACCAAATTTTAACAAGCTCTATGTAATTATTCATTAATGGGTACAAGGTACATGATGCAAGAGCTTAAACAAGATCTATATGAGCACAACAATTGCCAAGTATCACATTATTCAAGACATTATACCAATTACTACATGTAGCATTTCCCGTTTCCAACCATATAACAATTAACGAAGCAGTTTCAACCTTCGCCATGAAAATTAAAAGCTAAGAACACATGTGTTCATACGAACCAGCGGAGCGTGTCTCTCTCCCAAACAATCATTTATTCAAACAAAAACAAAAACAAAAACATACAGACGCTCCAAGTAAAGTACATAGGATGTGACCGAATAAAAATATAGTTTCAAGAGAAGAAACCTGATACTTTGTCGATGAAGAAGGGGATGCCTTGGGCATCCCCAAGCTTAGATGCTTGAGTCTTCTTAAAATATGCAGGGATGAACCATCGGGGCATCCCCAAGCTTAGACCTTTCACTCTTCTCGATCACATTATATCACCCTCTTCTATTGACCCTTGAAAACTTCCTTCACACCAAACTTCAAGCAAACTCATTAGAGGGTTAGTGCATAATCAAAAATTCACATGTTCAGAGGTGACACAAACATTCTTTTCACTTCTGGACATTGCATAAAGCTACTGGACATTAATGGATCAAAGAAATGAATCCAACATAGCAAAAGAGGCAATGCGAAATAAAAGGCAGAATCTGTCAAAAACAGAACAGTCCGTAAAGACGAATTTAAAGCTGGCACCAGACTTGCTCAAATGGAAAAACTCAAAACTAATGAAAGTTGCGTACATATCTGAGGATCACGCTCGTAAATTGGCAGATTTTTTCGAATTTTCTACAGAGGCCTGTGCCCAGATTCGTGACAGACAGCAATGCTGTTTCTGCGCAGCGATCCCAAATATAACATCAACTTTAGCATAGAAACTTTACTTGGCACAAAAACATGATAAGGAGAGGTTGCTACAGTAGTAAACAACTTCCAAGACACAAATATAAAACAAAGTACTGTAGCAAAATAACACATGGGTTATCTCCCAAGAAGTTCTTTCTTTATAGCCATTAAGATGGGCTCAGCAATTTTGGTGATGCACCCGCAAGAAATAGTATTTGAAGCAAAAGAGAGCTTCAAGAGGAAATTCAAAACACATTTAAGCCTAACATGCTTCCTATGCAGAAGAATCTTATACACAAATGAATTCATGAAGAGCAAAGTGACAAGCATAAGAGGATAAAACACGAGTAACTTAAAGATTCTCAACATAAAGAGGGGAAACTTAATATTATTAAGATGCATATAACCATATTTCCCTCTCTCATAATAACTTTCAGTAGCATCATTGATGAAATCCACAATATACCCGTCACTTAAAACATTCTTATCATGGTTCATATGCATAGAAGTATCATTAATTTTGGCATAAGAAGAGTTATTCTCATTAATAGTAATTGGAGCAAGATTATTATCAAGAATTTGAACATGGTAAACAAGTTGCATACTAAGGGAATGGTTTTTAGCAAGCCCATCATAACTATGACAAGTTTCATAAGGATAATTGTAACATGTGTCATATACATCTCTATAGCAATTATCTAAACCAGAATATGTAATATCATCATTTTCACTAAAAGTAGAAGTCTCAAATATAGGATCTTCAAGCACAACATCCCCAAGCTTAGAGCTTTCAATATCATCGTTTAAGGGGACATGAATAATGCTATCATCATTACTTTCATAATCAGTACCAAAGAGATTTCCAATATCAAAGGTAGTGTGCTCATTCAAATCATGATCGCTAATGTATGTAAAGGGCATAGGAAGATCATCGTATTCAGATTCATTATCACAATAATCATTAGGAGCAACATACTTACGGTTACCTAGCGTTATCTCGTTCACGCGGGGATACGCCGTTACCTCTTTCTTTTTATTCTCCTTCTTCTTCTTCTTCTTCGTTCCCTTCTTCTTCTCCTTCTTCTTCTTCTTCTCTTCCTTCTCCTCATTCCCTTCTTTAGGAGGAAGAGGCTTGAAGGGTGGCTTGTCCGCATAACCTGATTTACTTTTAGAAACAATAGAAGAAACTTGGGAGGATCCCTCCTTTTCATTAATTAATTGAAAACACACAGCGGTCCTATCATATTTTGGCAAGGTGTCATCTTCTAAAATATTCTGTATGTAAGTATTTGTATGGCAATTATTAATGCAGTAAGAAAGACAACCATGCAGGACATCATCAATATCAAGATCGTTAATATTTAACAAAGAAATTTTTCTTGATAACTCTTCACACTTCAAAAATAAGGTAAGTTCATCATGCTGATTAGGAATAATTTCATCATCACAATACAAATTTGCAGCACTCATGGGGTTTGAATTATCATTGGAGGAGCATTGAAAATTAAAATGACCAACTCTATGGCAAAGTTCACAAATAAAAGGATAGAGGGCACACACTTTTTCTCCAAGATCATCTAGAGCTCTAGACCACTTTCTAGTTTTTTCATTCCTGTGATGGATACAATATTCATCTTCTATTTGATTAATTCCACAAGGTCTATGTATTCCACAAAAATTAACATGCTTATAGGAAATAGCATTCTTAGGAGTTTGAGCATGCTTATTGCAATCATTAACAACAATGTCATTCTTCATGCAAGCCTCTTTAAAAGGTTCATGATACTTATCAAAATTCTTTTTAGGCAATTCTAAATGAGAAGCAAAGGCTTTATAAAGATTTGCAGCAACTTGAGAGTCAAGACCATAAGTAGCACTCATATTTCGAAATTTATCAGTATTCATAAAAGTTTCAATGCATTCATAATCATAATTTATACCTGACTCTTTACCTTTGTCGTTCTCCCAATCTTCAGCGTTCTCCTTAATCCGATCAAGAAGGTCCCTTTTAAACTCTTCTTTATTGCTCGTGAATGATCCAGAACAAGTAGTATCCAGCAAGGTCTTATCTTGAAAAGAAAGTCTTGCATAGAAATTATCAATGATGATATTACCTGGAAGCTCATGATTGGGGCATTTGAGCATTAAAGACTTCAATCTCTCCCATGCTTGGGCAATACTCTCTCCATCATGAGGCCAAAAATTATATATATGGTTTCGATCTTTGTGAATTTCACTTGGAGGATAGAACTTGGAATAAAATAGAGGCACAATATCCTTCCAATCAAGAGAGCGCCCGTCCTTCAATAGTTTATACCAATGCGCCGCTTTACCAGACAGCGACATAGAGAATAGTTTCTTCTTCACTTCATCCATAGAGATACCTGCACACTTGAATAACCCGCATAATTCATGCAAAAACAGTAAATGATCTCCAGGATGGACAGTTCCATCCCCTTCATAGCGGTTATCCATAACACGTTCAATAATTTCCATAGGTATTTTATACGGAATACTTTCAGCAGGTGGATTTAAAATATCAGAAGCATCATTAGAGTTATCGCATATGGGAGATAAAGCATTATCAGAGCAAAATATTTCTTCCAAAGCGGAGGAGCTAAAAAGATTATTTTTATGTAAACTAGCTTCCCCAAGCTTAGACTTCTTCATAGCATTAGCAGTAATTGCATTCATACTAATAACATTGCTACTATCATGTAAATAAGGTTCCATAGGTTTTTTAATTTTCGCATCAAACCATCCATGTCTTAAATCAGGAAATAGAATAAGAAGCTCTTTGTTGTTCATTATGCCTAACTAGTGTAAACAAGAAACAAAAAGATGTAATTGCAGAGTCTAAAGGAAATAGCTTCGAGTACACACACAATGGCGCCAGAAAAGTACCTGGAACCGGAGTGTGAGTACCTTTTACCTTTCCTCCCCGGCAACGGCGCCAGAAAAGTGCTTGATGTCTACGGGTGCTTCTATTCTTGTAGACAGTGTTGGGCCTCCAAGAGCAGAGGTTTGTAGAACAGCAGCAAGTTTCCCTTAAGTGGATTACCCAAGGTTTATCGAACTCGGGGAGGAAGAGGTCAAAGATATCCCTCTCAAGCAACCCTGCAACCACAAAGCAAGAAGTCTCTTGTGTCCCCAACACACCAAATACACTTGTCAGATGTATAGGTGCACTAGTTCGGCGAAGAGATAGTGAAATACAAGTAATATGGATGTATATGAGTGGTAATAGCAATCTGAATAAAATATGGCAGCGAGTAAACATGCAACAGAACAGTAAGTAAACGGTGTTTGCAGTATTGGAAACAAGGCCTAGGGATCATACTTTCACTAGTGGACACTCTCAACATTGATCGCATAATAAATACTTCTTCTCATATGTGCTACATACACTCTTGTTTGATAATGAACATCATTCGTTGCGTAGGATTACACGAACCCTCAATGCCGGAGTTAACAAGCTCCACAACATTCGATATTCATGTTTAAGTAACCTTAGAGCATAATAGATCTTTGCAAGATAAACCAAGAACTAACATAGTGCACACGCTGTCCATATTACACTATGAAGGAGGAATAGATCACATCAATACTATCATAATGATAATTAACTCCACAATCTACAAGAGATCGTGATCATAGCCTACGACAAGAACCACACGGTGCACACACTAATCACCTTTACACACGTGGAGGAGGAATAGACTACTTTAATAACATCACATGAGTAGCACACAACTAGTAGCGATACAAAGCTCATCATATGGATCTCAATCATGTAAAGCAGCTCATGAGATCATTGTATTGGAGTACAGAGAGAGAGATTAACCACATAGCTACGGTAGAGCCCTCAGCCCCAGGGGAGAACTACTCCCTCCTCATCATGGGAACAGCGATGGCGGTGAAGATGGCGGTGGAGACGGCTTCCGGGGGCAATTCCCCGTCCCGGCGGCGTGCGAACAGGACTTCTGTCCCGAATCTTGATTTCGCGATGGCGGCGGCTCTGGAAGGTTTTCTCGTCTCGTCTTCTCGTCGGTGTTTTTAGGTCAGGGACGAATAAATAGGCGAAGAAATGGAGTCGGAGGGGCCACGGGGTGCCAGACACGGGGCGCGCCCCCTGGCCCGCGCCGGGTGTGGTGGGGCCCCCCGGCTCCCCTCTCGTCCCTCTCCGGTGCTCTGGAAGCTTCCGGGAATTATAAGGTCTTCGGTCTTTATTTCGTCCGATTCCGAAAATATTTCTTTACTAGGATTTCTGAAACCAAAAACAGCAGAAAACAGCAACTGGCCTTTCGGCATCTCGTCAATAGGTTAGTTCCGGAAAACGCATAATAATGACATATAATGTGTATAAAACATGTAGATATCATCAATAAAGTGGCATGGAACATAAGAAATTATCGATAACGGAGGAACAGGATCATAAGCAATATTTTCCAATCTAGACAAATTATCAGCAACAGGATTATCAGCACCTTTCCTATCTATAATATGTAAATCAAATTCTTGCAACAGAAGTACCCATCTAATAAGCCTTGGCTTAGCATCTTTCTTTGTCATAAGGTATCTAATTGCAGCATGATCAGTATGAATTGTAACTTTTGAATCAACAATATAGGGTCTAAACTTATCACAAGCAAAGACTACAGCTAACAATTCCTTTTCAGTTGTAGCATAATTTCTTTGAGCAGCATCAAGAGTCTTACTAGCATAATGAATAACATTTAATTTTTTATCTACCCGCTGTCCAAGAACAGCGCCTACAGCAAAATCACTAGCATCACACATAATTTCAAAAGGTAAATTCCAATCAGGAGGTTCGACTACAGGAGCAGTTGTTAAGGCTTTCTTTAGAGTTTCAAAAGCTTCCTTACAATCATCATCAAAAACAAAAGGTACATCTTTTTGAAGAAGATTAGTAAGAGGCTTTGAAATTTTAGAGAAATCTTTAATAAATCTCCTATAAAACCCAGCATGACCAAGAACACTACGAATACCTTTAACATCCCTCGGATAGGGCATCTTCTCAATTGCTTCAACTTTAGCTCTATCAACTTCAATACCTCTCTCGGAAATTTTATGTCCCAATACAATTCCTTCATTAACCATAAAGTGGCATTTCTCCCAATTAAGAACAAGGTTAGTTTCTTCACATCTCTGCAAAACTTTATCGAGGTTTCGCAGGCAATTATCAAAAGAATTTCCATAGACAGAAAAATCATCCATGAACACCTCTACAATACTTTCACAAAAACCATGAAAAATAGCAGACATGCATCTTTGAAAAGTAGCAGGAGCATTACATAAACCAAAAGGCATACGCCTATAAGCATAAGTTCCATAAGGACAAGTAAACGTGGTTTTCTCTTGATCTTTAGCTTTAACAGCAATTTGTGAAAACCCAGAATAACCATCAAGAAAGCAAAAATGAGTATTTTTAGATAATCTTTCTAGCATTTGATCAATAAAGGGTAAAGGGTAATGATCTTTCTTAGTAACTTTATTAACTTTTCGAAAATCAATGCACATTCTATAACCTACAACTATTCTTTGAGGAATAAGCTCATCATTATCATTAGGCACAACAGTCATTCCTCCTTTCTTAGGAACACAATGCACAGGACTAACCCATCTACTATCAGCAATAGGATATATAATACCAGCTTCAAGAAGTTTTAATACCTCGTTCCTTACCACCTCTTTCATCTTCGGAATTAGACGACGTTGATGTTCAACAACAGGCTTTGCATCTTCTTCCATATTAATAGCATGTTGGCAAATAGAAGGAGAAATCCCTTTCAAATCATCAAGAGTATAGCCAATAGCTCCTCGGTGTTTCTTCAATATTTCCAATAACCTTTCTTCCTCAATCTCTGAAAGCTTAGAACTAATAATAACAGGATATATTTTCTTATCATCAATATGAGCATATTTAAGATTATCAGGTAAAGGCTTTAAATCAAAAACAGGATCTTCCTTTGGTGGCGGTGTTGTACCCAAATCTTCCACCGGTAAATCATGCTTGAGAATAGGTTGGCGAAGAAAAATTTCCTCAAGCTCATCTCTTTCTTTCCTAAAAGCTTCACTTTCACTATTCTCCAAATGTTGCTGCAAAGGATTATTAGGAACAAGAACAATAGATGCACACTGCTCCATTTTAAAATCATTACTAGGCAAGTCAACTTTATAAGGAGTTTTGGTAAATTTAGAAAAGTTAAATTCATAAGGTTCACCAGCAAATCTAGTCAAAATTTTCTCTTTCTTACAATCTATAATAGCTCCACAAGTATTTAGAAAAGGTCTACCAAAAATGATAGGACAATGATCACTAGCAGCAGAACCAAGTACCAAAAAGTCAGCAGGATATTTAATCTTACCACATAGAACTTCCACATCTCGAACAATACCAATTGGAGAAATAGTTTCTCTATTAGCCAAATGAATAACCACATCAATATCTTCAAGTTCACAAGAACCAATTTCATGCATAATCTCCGTGTAAAGCTCATAAGGAATAGCACTAACGCTTGCACCAATATCACATAAACCATAATAGCAATGATCACCAATTCTAACAGATAGCATAGGAACACTAACTTGTTTGGGTTTATTAGGATGTGAAACAATATTAGAAGCATCTTCACAGAAAATAATATGACCATCCTCCACATTTTCAGTCACAAGATCTTTAACTATTGCAACAGCAGGTTCAATTTTAATTTGTTCTTCAGGTTCTTTAGGTTTCTTTTCACTTTTATTAACCGCACTAGATATGACAGAGTACTCCTTCATTTTAGCAGGGAAAGGAGTTTTTTCAATATAAGCTTCAGGAATAACATTATCAACAGTTTCAATCACTACACATTTGTTTACAGATGAATCAACTTTATCTTTATACGGTTCATGATACTTATCAAAATTCTTCTTAGGCAATTCATAATGAGAAGCAAAAGCTTTATAAAGATTTGCAACAACTTGGGAATCAAGACCATATGTAGCACTCATATTACGAAATTTATCAGTATCCATAAAAGCTTCAATGCATTTATAATCATAAATTATACCTGATTCTCTATCTTTGTCGTTCTCCCATCCTTCAGTATTTTCTTGGATCCGATCAAGAAGGTCCCTTTTAAACTCTTCTTGCGTGTAAATGATCCAGAACAAGAAGTATCCAGCAAGGTCTTGTCTTGAAAAGAAAGTCTTGCATAGAAATTATCAATAATAACATTACCAGGAAGCTCATGAATGGGGCATTTGAGCATTAAAGACTTCAATCTCCCCCAAGCTTGGGCAATACTCTCTCCATCATGAGGCCAGAAATTATATATGCGGTTCCGATCTTTGTGAATTTCACTTGGAGGATAAAATTTGGAATAAAATAAAGGCACAATGTCCTCCCAATCAATAGAATCACCATTCTTCAGCAATTTATACCAGTGCGCCGCTTTACCAGACAGCGATATAGTGAATAGTTTCTTCCTAACTTCATTCATAGAAATACCTGCACATTTGAATAACCCGCATAATTCATGCAAAAACAATAAATGATCACCAGGATGGACAGTTCCATCCCCTTCATAGCGGTTATCCATAACACGTTCAATAATTTTCATAGGTATTTTATATGGTACTACTTCCTCACCTGGCGCTTCATCCACTACCGTTGCAGTAGTAGTAGATTTCCCAAATAGAAATTGAAGAGAGGATCTCTCCATAATGATTTATAGCAGCAGGCAGAAATAAAATCAGCACAAACAGTAAAGGTTTTCCTTACCAATTCCACTTACCAATAGCGCTTCACTCCCCGGCAACGGCGCCAGAAAATAGTCTTGATGACCCACAAGTATAGGGGGTGTATCGTAGTACTTTCGATAAATAAGAGTGTCGAACCCAACGAGGAGCAGAAGGTGTTGACAAGCAGTTTCGATGAAGGATTCACTGTAAATGCTCACAGACAAGTATTCAGGGGGTTTTGATATTGCAGATAAATAAAGTACAAGTAAATAAAATGCGAGAGAAATAATTGCAGCAAGTGGCCCAATCCTTTTTAGCACAAAGGACAAGCCGGTTTGTTTACTTATAATGACCAAGCGTTCTTGAGGACACACGGGGATTTTAGTCTAGTGCTTTCGCTTCATGTAGCTAAATAATCTTCATTGTTTTGATAAGTGTTGTGTGGGTGAACCTATGCTAATGCACCGCCCTTCCTAGGACTAATACATACTTGTGATTATACCCCTTGCAAGCATCCGCAACTACAAGAAAGTAATTAAGATAAATCTAACCACAGCCTTAAACTCTGAGATCCTGCGATCCCTCCTGCATCGATATACTAACGGGGGCTTAGGTTTCTGTCACTCCGGCAACCCCGCAATTAGCAACCGAATACAAGATGCACTCCCCTAGGCCCATAAATGGTGAAGTGTCGTGTAGTCGACGTTCACACGACACCACTAGAAGAATGACACCACAACTTAAATATCATAACATTGAATATTACTCAACCATAGTTCACTACTAACATTTAGACTTCACCCATGTCCTCAAGAACTAAACGAACTACTCACGAGACATCATATGGAATACAATCAGAGGTGATATGATGATGAATAACAATCTGAACATAAACCTTGATTCAATGGTTTCACTCAATAGCATCTATAACAAGTAGAGAATAATGCCGGGAGAGTTTCCCCTATCATACAATCAAGATTTAACCCGAATTGTTACAGCGGTGACGAGGTGCAGCGGTGGTGATGGCGGTGTAGATGGTGGAGATGATGATGATGATGATGGAGATGATGTCCCGCTCGATGACGATGGCGATGGCGTCGATTTCCCCCTCCGGGAGGGAATTTCCCCGGCGGATTCCTGCCCGCCGGAGAGCTCTTTTCTCTCTGGTGTTCTCCGCCCCGCAGAGGCGGCTGTAACCCTTCGTGAGGTCCTCTCTGTGGCTTAGGTTTTCGGGACGAAGGAGTACGCGAAGAAAAGGAGGCGAAAGGGGCTGTGGGGCCCCCAGACCACAGGGTGGCGCGGCCAGGCCATGGGCCGCGCCGCCCTATGGTCTGGGCCCACAGTGGCTCCTCTCTTCTTCCCCTTCTGGCTCCCTCCGTCATCTGGAAAAATAGGAATTTACGTGAAATTTCCTTCCACAGTTGATCTTCCGAAATATTGCGTTCTGACGGTGCTTTTTCCAGCAGAATCCTGGCTCCGGTGCTTGATCCTCCAATGATGATGAAACATGCAAAATAGATGAAATAACATAAGTATTGTATCCCAATATGAAATATATCAATGAATAACAGCAAATTATGATACAAAATAGTGATGCAAATTGGACGTATCATGCTACCAACATAATCTTGATCAACATTATTGTAAAGCATATGAGATGAATGGAGTGATCTGAACAAAAGATTGCTAACAAAGATAATGACTAAACAAATGAATCATATAGCAAAACTTTTCATGAATAGTACTTTCAAGACAAGTATCAACAAGACTTGCATAAGAGCTAACTCATAAGCAATAAATTCAAAGTAGAATGCATTGAAGCAACACAAAGGATGATTAAGTTTCAGCAATTGCTTTCAACTTGTAACATGTATATCTCATGGATATTTGTCAACATAGAGTAATATAACAAGTGCAATAAGTAAACATGTAAGAATCAATGCACACAGTTAACACAAGTGTTTGCTTCTAAGATAGAAAGAAGTGGGTAAACTGACTCAACATAAAGTAAAAGAATGGCCCTTCGCAGAGGGAAGCATGGATTACTATTTTTGTGCTAGAGCTTTTGTTTTGAAAACATAGAAACAATTTTGTCAACGGTAGTAATAATTCATATGTGCTATGCATAATACTTCCTACAAGTTGCATGTCTCATGCATAGAGTACTAATAGTGCTCGCACCTTGTCCTAATCAGCTCGGATAACACGGATTATCATCACATGACATATGTTTCAACCAAGTGTCACAAAGGGGTACCTCTATGCCGCCTGTACAAAGGTCTAAGGAGAATGCACGCATTGGATTTCTCGCTTTTGATTATTCTCAACTTAGACATCCATACCGGGACAACATAGACAACAGATAATGGACTCCTCTTTTAATGCTTAAGCATTCAACAACAAATAATATTCTCATAAGAGATTGAGGTTGTATGTCCACACTGAAACTTCCACCATGATACATGGCTTTAGTTAGCGGCCCAATGTTCTTCTCTAACATATGCATACTCAAACCATTTGATCATGAAATCGCACTTACTTCAGACAAGACGAACATGCATAGCATCTCACATGATATCCAACAAAGGTAAAAAGTTGATGGCGTCCCCAGAAACATGGTTACCGCTCAACAAGCAACTTATAAGAATTAAGACACATAACTACATATTCATTACCACAATAGTTTTTAAGCTATTTGTCCCATGAGCTATATATTGCAAAGATAAATGAATGAAATTTTAAAGGTAGCACTCAAGTAATTTACTTTGGAATGGCAGAAAAATACCACATAGTAGGTAGATATGGTGGACACAAATGGCATGGGTTTTGGCTCAAGGTGTTTGGATGCACGAGAAGCATTTCCTCTCAGTACAAGGTTTAGGCTAGCAAGGTTGTTTGAAGCAAACACAAGTATGAACAGGTACAGCAAAACTTACACAAGAACATATTGCAAGCATTATAAGGCTCTACACTGTCTTCCTTGTTGTTCAAACACTTTACCCGAAAATATCTAGACTTAGAGAGACCAATCATGCAAACCAAATTTAACAAGCTCTACGGTAGTTCTTCATTAATAGATTAAACTACATGATGCAAGAGCTTAAACATGATCTATGAGAGCTCAAACAATTGCCAAGTTATTCCAAACCATATGCAGCATTTTCTGATTCCAACCAAATAGCAATTTAACGAAGCAATTTCAGCCTTCGCCATGAACATTAAAGCACAATTAAGAACACAAGTGTTCCATATGAAAAAGCGGAGCGTAATATCTCCAATATAAGAATGATGGGATCCAACTTTATTCAAACCAAAACAAAAATAAAAGCAAACCGACGCTCCAAGTAAAGAACATAGGATGTGATGGAATAAAAATATAGTTTCACTAGAAGTGACCTGATAATGTTGTCGATGAAGAAGGGGATGCCTTGGGCATCCCCAAGCTTAGATGCTTGAGTCTTCTTAAAATATGCAGGGATGAACCACCGGGGCATCCCCAAGCTTAGACCTTTCACTCTTCTTGATCATAGTATATCATCCTCTTCTCTTGACCCTTGAAAACTTCCTCCACACCAAACTTCAAGCAAACTCATTAGAGGGTTAGTGCATAATCAAAAATTCACATATTCAGAGGTGACACAATAATTCTTAACACTTCTGGACATTGCACAAAGCTTCTGAAAGTTAATGGAACAAAGAAACTCATTCAACATAGCAAAAGCGGCAATGCGAAATAAAAGGCAGAATCTGTCAAAACAGAACAGTCCGTAAAGACGAATTTTGAAGGGGCACTTAACTTGCTCAAATGGAAAAACTCAAAACTAATGAAAGTTGCGTACATATATGAGGATCACGCTCGTAAATTTGCAGATTTTTTTGATTTTTCTACAGGGAAATCTGTACGAATTCGTGACAGACAGCAATGCTGTTTCTGCGCAGCGATCCAAATCTAGCATCAACTTTAGCATAGAAACTTTACTTGGCACAAAAACATGATAAGGAGAGGTTGCTACAGTAGTAAACAACTTCCAAGACTCAACAATACAGTAAATAAAATGTAACTTGGGTTATCTCCCAAGAAGTGCTTTTCTTTAACGCCTTTCAGCTAGGCGCAGAAAGTGCAAATCAAGTAACATCAAGAGAAGAAGCATCAACATCATAACTTGTTCTAATAATAGAATCAAAAGGCAACTTCATTCTCTTTCTAGGGAAGTGTTCCATACCTTTCTTGAGAGGAAATTGATATTTAATATTACCTTCCTTCATATCAATAACAACACCAACGGTTCGAAGAAAAGGTCTTCCCAAGACAATAGGACAAGATGCATTGCATTCAATATCCAAGACAACAAAATCAACGGGGACAAGGTTATTGTTAACCGTAATACGAACATTATCAATCCTCCCCAAAGGTTTCTTTTTAACATTATCAGCAAGATTAACATCCAAATAACAATTCTTCAATGGTGGCAAGTCAAGCATATCATAAATCTTCTTAGGCATAACAGAAATACTTGCACCAAGATCACATAAAGCATTACATTCAAAGTCATTGAATTTCATTTTAATGATGGGCTCCCAACCATCTTCTAATTTCCTAGGAATAGAAGCTTCAAGTTTTAATTTCTCTTCCCTAGCTTTAATGAGAGCATTTGTAATATGTTTTGTAAAGGCTAAATTTATAGCACTAGCATTGGGACTTCTAGCAAGTTTTTGTAAGAACTTTATAACTTCAGTAATATGACAATCATCAAAATCTAAACCATTATGTTCTACAGCAATGGAATCATTGTCACCAATATTTTGAAAAATTTCAGCAGTTTTATCACAAGCAGTTTCAGCAGTTTCAGGCAATTTTGCACGCTTTGTACTAGGAGTAGAAACATTGCCAACACCAATTATTTTACCATTGATAGTAGGAGGTGTAGCAACATGTGTAGAATCAACATTACTAGTGGTGGTAATAGTCCATACTTTAGCTACATTATTCTCTTTAGCAAGTTTTTCTTTTTCTTCTCTATCCCACCTAGCATGCAATTCAGCCAACATTCTAATATTATCATTAATTCGAACTTGGATGGCATTTGTTTTAGCAAACCTAGCATCTTTAACTTCCTCAGGCATAACTTTCAATTTTAAAAGATCAACATCAAGAGCAAGACTATCAACCTTAGAAGCAAGAATATCAATTTTACCAAGCTTTTCTTCAACAGTTTTATTGAAAGCAGTTTGTGTACTAATAAATTCTTTAAGCATCACTTCAAGACCAGAGGGTACACTCTTATTATTATTGTAAGAATTACCATAACCACTACCATTATTAGAAGGATATGGCCTATAGTTGTTGTTACCATAATTATTCCTATAAGCATTGTTGTTGAAATTATTACTCTTAATGAAATTCACATCAACATTTTCTTCTTGAGCAACCAATGAAGCTAAAGGAACATTATTAGGATCAATATGAGATCTACCATTTGCAAGCATAGACATAATAGCATCAATCTTATCACCCAAAGAAGAGGTTTCTTCAACAGAATTTACCTTCTTACCTTGAGGAGTTCTTTCAGTGTGCCATTCAGAGTAATTGATCATCATATCATCAAGTAGTTTAGTTGCGGCGCCCAGGGTGATGGACATAAAAGTACCTCCAGCAGCTGAATCCAATAGGTTCCTTGAGGAAAAATTCAATCCTGCATAAAAGGTTTGGATGATCATCCAAGTAGTCAGTCCATGGGTTGGGCAATTCTTTACCAAAGATTTCATTCTCTCCCATGCTTGAGCAACATGTTCATTATCAAATTGTTTAAAATTCATAATGCTACTTCTCAAAGATATAATCTTAGCAGGAGGATAATATTTACTAATAAAAGCATCTTTACATTTAGTCCATGAATCAATACTATTTTTAGGCAAAGAAAGCAACCAATCTTTAGCTCTTCCTCTTAATGAGAAAGGAAACAATTTCAGTTTTATAATATCACCATCTATATCCTTATACTTTTGCATTTCACAAAGTTCAACAAAATTATTAAGATGGGCAGCAGCATCATCATTACTAACACCAGAAAATTGCTCTCTCATAACAAGATTCAGTAAAGCAGGTTTAATTTCATAGAATTCTGCTGTAGTAGCAGGTGGAGCAATAGGAGTACATATAAAATCATTATTATTTGTGCTAGTGAAATCACACAACTTAGTATTTTCAGGAGTACCCATTATAACAGTAATAAAAGTAAACTAGGCAAATAAAATAAAGACAAGTAACTAATTTTTTTGTGTTTTTGATATAGAGCTAGTAAATAAGACAGAAAGTAAAGTAACTATTTTTTTTGTGTTTTTAATATGAAGCAAACAAGACAGTAAATAAAATAAAGTAAAGCAAGACAAAAACAAAGTAAAGAGATTGGAAGTGGAGACTCCCCTTGCAGCGTGTCTTGATCTCCCCGGCAACGGCGCCAGAAATTTAGCTTGATACGCGCGAAGCACACGTCCGTTGGGAACCCCAAGTGGAAGGTATGATGCGTATAGAAGCAAGTTTCCCTCAGTATGAAACCAAGGTTATCAAACCAGTAGGAGCCAAGAAGCACGTGAAGGTTGTTGGTGGAGGAATGTAGTGCGGCGCAACACCAGTGAAACCGGCGCCAACGTGGAACCTGCACAACACAATCAAAGTACTTTGCCCCAACGTAACAATGAGGTTGTCAATCTCACCGGCTTGCTGAAAACAAAGGATTAAACGTATCGAGTGGAAGATGGTGTTTGTTTGCAAAGAATAGTAAGAAACAATGATTGCAGTAGAATGTATTCAGATGTAAAAGAATGGACCGGGGTCCACAGTTCACTAGTGGTGTCTCTCCAATAATATAACTAGCATGCTGGGTGAACAAATTACAGGTGGGCAATTGACAAATCAAGATTCAATACATATCAATGATGATTACTATGTGATTTAATCAGGGCATTACGACAAAGTACATAGACCGCTATCCAGCATGCATCTATGCCTAAATAATCCACCTTCGGGTTATCATCCGAACCCCTCCAGTATTAAGTTGTAAACAACAGATAATTGCATTAAGTATGGTGTGTAATGTAATCAACACAAATATCCTTAGACAAAGCATCGATGTTTTATCCCTAGTAGCAACAGCACATCCACAACCTTAGAACCTACTGTCACGATCCCAGATTCAATGGAGGCATGAACCCACTATCGAGCATAAATACTCCCTCTTGGAGTTACAAGTATCAACTTGGCCAGAGCCTCTACTAGCAACGGAGAGCATGCAAGAACATAAACAACACATATATGATAGATTGATAATCAACTTGACATAATATTCTAGATTCATCGGATCCCACCAAACACAACATGTAGCATTACAAATAGATGATCTTGATCATGTTAGGCAGCTCACAAGATCTATACAATGATAGCACAAGCGGAGAAGACAACCATCTAGCTACTGCTATGGACCCATAGTCCAAGGATGAACTACTCACGCATCAATCCGGAGGCGGGCATGATGATGTAGAGCCCCTCCGGTGATGATTCCCCTCTCCCAGGGTGCCGGAGGCGATCTCCTGAATCCCCCGAGATGGGATTGGCGGCGGCGGCGTCTCTGGAAGGTTTTCCGTATCGTGGCTCTCGGTACAGGGGTATTCGCGACGAAGGCTTTAAGTAGGCGGAAGGGCAACGGGGGCCACACGAGGGCCCCACACGCTAGGGCCGGCGCGGGCCTGGGCCGCGCCGCCCTAGTGTCGGCCTCGTGGCCCCACTTCCTTTCCTCTTCGGTCTTCTGGATAGACCCTGGGCATTGATTTCGTCCAATTCCGAGAATATTTCCTTACTAGGATTTCTGAAACCAAAAACAGCAGAAAACAGCAACTGGCTTCGGCATCTTGTTAATAGGTTAGTGCCGGAAAATGTATAATAATGCTGTAAAGTATGTATAAAACATTCAAGTATTGTCATAAAAGTAGCATGGAACATAAGAAATTATAGATACGTTTGAGACGTATCAGAAACCAAGTGAGCAATCGGGCTAGGCGCCTTTGAAATCATGTACAAACCCAAGGTAGTGGTCAAATATCACGCTCTTGTCGACTTCCTCATCAATTGGACTGAGTCATCCAAACTATCTATACTTCGACGGTTCCAAGCAAGTCGCGGGACTCACGGGCTGGCGTCAGTCCGAAATCCTGATGTCTACGCACGCTTCTATTCCTGTAGACAATGTTGGGCCTCCAAGAGCAGAGGTTTGTAAAACAGCAGCAAGTTTCCTTAAGTGGATCACCCAAGGTTTATCGAACTCAGGGAGGTAGAGGTCAAAGATATTCCTCTCAAGCAACCCTGCAATTAAGATACAAGAAGTCTCTTGTGTCCCCAACACACCTAATACACTTGTCAGATGTATAGGTGCACTAGTTCGGCGAAGAGATAGTAAAACACAGGTGGTATAGATGGTGGTAATATTGCAGGAAGTAAAGATGCAGTAAAACAGTAAATAAGCGATGTTTGCAGTATTTGGAAACAAGGCCTAGGGATCCTACTTTCACTAGTGGACACTCTCAACATTGATCACATAATAAATAAATAACTTCTCCTCACTTGTGCTACATTCACACTCTCTTGTTGGATAACAAACACCATTCATTGTGTAGGGCTACAAGAGCTCCCTCAAGCCGGAGTAAACAAGCTCCACAACATCCGGAGTTCATATTTAAGTAACCTCTAGAGTGCATAATAGACCGTTGCAATTTAGACCGAGTACTAACATAGCATACACACTGTCACCAATAGCTATGAAAGGGGGAATAGATCACATCAATACTATCATAGTAATAGTTAACTTCATAATCTACAAGAGATTACAATCATAACCTACGCCAAGTACTACATGATGCACACACTGTCACCTTTACATCATGGAGGAGGAATAGACTACTTTAATAACATCACTAGAGTAGCACATAGATTAATAGTGATACAAAGCTCATCATATGGATCTCAATCATGTAAGGCAGCTCATGAGATCATTGTATTGAGGTACATGAGAGAGAGATTAACCACATAGCTACCGGTAGAGCCCTCAGCCTCGAGGGAGAACTACTCCCTCCTCATCATGGGAGACAGCAACGGCGATGAAGATGGCGGTGGTGTCGATGGAGATGGATTCCGGGGGCAATTCCCCGTCCCGGCGGCGTGCCGGAACAGAGACTTCTGTCCCCCGAACTTGACTTCGCGATGGCGGCGGCTGCGTAACTTTTCTCGTCCCGTGGCTTATGTTTTTAGGGTTTTCGGGGCGGAGAGATTATATAGGCGGAAGGCAGCCTCGGAGGGATCCTGAGGGACCCACACCATAGGGGGGCGCCCCCCCTTGGCCGCGCCGCCATGTGGGGTGGGGCCCCTTGGGCTTCCCTCTGGTCCCTCTCTAGCTCTCTGGAACTTTCGGTGCAAAATAGGAAGTATGGCTTTTATTTCGTCCAATTCGAGAATATTTCTGTAAGATTGAACCAAAAACAGAAAACAGAACCGGCACTTCGGCATCTTGTTAATAGGTTAGTTCCGGAAAATGCATAAAAACATCATGAAGTGTGAACAAAACATGTAGGTATTGTCATAAAACAAGCATGGAACATCAGAAATTATAGATACGTTGGAGACGTATCAAATCCCCTAAAGGTGACAAGTTGAAATATGTACTGCAGATTCACTTCAACGCCACCAACAATATAGCCAAGTATGAAGCTCTCATGCATGGCCTTTGAATAGCAAAGGACCTAGGTATCAAGGAGATTCGGTGCTTTGGAGATTCATACTTGGTGGCTGAGCAAGTTTCTGGAATGTGGGATGCCAGAGACTGATACGTCTCCAATGTATCTATAATTTCTTATGTTCCATGCTAGTTTTATGACAATACCAACATGTTTTAGTCATACTTTATAATGTTTTTATGCATTTTCTGGAACTAACCTATTAACAAGATGCCAGTGCCGCTCTGTTTTCTGTTTGGGAAATCCTACAGGAAACATTCTCGAATTGGACGAAACAAAAGCCGAACCTCTTATTTTGCCGAGACGGACATAGGGAGCCGAAGAGGGGCCAGAGGGGGGCCCACCCCCATGGCGGCGCGCTGGGGGGGGGCCCTATGGTGTGGGTCCCCGGGACCCTCCGAGGCCGCCCTTCCGCCTATATCATCTCCGTCGCGAAACCCTAAAGAATTCAGCCACGATACGAGAAAAGTTACGCAGCCGCCGCCATCGCGAAGTCAAGTTCGGGGACAGAGTCTGTTCCGGCATGCCGCCGGACGGGGAATTGCCCCCGAATCCATCTCCATCGACACCACCGCCATCTTCATCACCGCTGCTTGTCTCCCATGATGAGGAGGGAGATACGTCCCCGACGTATCCATAATTTCTGTCGTTCCATGCTTGTTTTATGACAATACTTACATGTTTTGCTTGCACTTTATGATGTTTTTATGCGTTTTCCGGAACTAACCTATTAACAAGATGCCACAGTGCAGTTCCTATTTTCTGCTGTTTTTGGTTCCAGAAAGGCTGTTCGGGCAATATTCTCGGAATTCGACGAAACGAAGACCAAACCTCCTATTTTTCCCGGAAGGCTCCAGAACACCGAAGAAGAGTCGGAGAGGGGCCAGAGGGCCACCACACCATAGGGCGGCGCGGCCTGGCCTGGGCCCGCGCCGGCCTGTGGTGTGGAGCCCCCAGTGCCCCCCTGCGCCGCCTCTTCGCCTATAAAATCCCTTTCGACCTAAAAACACCGTACCACTTGACGAAACTCCAGAAAGACTCCAGGGGCGCCGCCACCATCGCGAAACTCCAATTCGCCGGGACGGGGAAGTGCCCCCGGAAGCCATCTCCATCAACGCCACCGCCTCCATCATGCTCCGTGAGTAGTTCCCCCATGGACTACGGGTTCTAGCTGTAGCTAGTTGGTATTCTCTCCCCCATGTACTTCAATACAATGATCTCATGAGCTGCCTTACATGATTGAGATTCATCTGATGTAATCGGTGTTGTGTTTGTTGGGATCCGATGGATGATACATTATGATTAGTCTATCTATAAAGTTTGTGAAGTTATTGTTGCTGCAATCTTGTTATGCTTAATGCTTGTCACTAGGGCCCGAGTGGCATGATCTTAGATTTGAGCTCTATAATTATTGCTTAGATTGTATCTACAAGTTGTATGCACATGTCACTGTCCGGAACCAAAGGCCCCGAAGTGACAGAAATCGGGACAACCGGAGGGGATGGCGGTGATGTGAGGGACACATGTTTTCACGGAGTGTTAATGCTTTGCTCCGGTGCTCTATTAAAAGGAGTACCTTAATATCCAGTAGATTCCCTTGAGGCCCGGCTGCCACCGGCTGGTAGGACAATAGATGTTGTGCAAGTTTCTCATTGCGAGCACGTACGACTAAATATGGAAAACATGCCTACATGATTAATGAATTGATGTTCTTTCTTAATGCCTTATCAATCCTATCAATTGCCCAACTGTAATTTGTTCACCCAACACTTGTTATTGGAGAGTTACCACTAGTGTAGATAGCTGGGAACCCCGGTCCATCTCGCATCATTATATACTCGTTCTACATGTCATTGGAAGTAGTATCAACTATTCTCTGGTGCCATTGCTCTCATATTGCTATTACTGCTACTGTGTTACTGTTACTACTGCTCTCATATACTGCTACTTTCACATCACCCCTGTTACTAGTGCTTTTCCAGGTGCAGCTGAATTGACAACTCAGTTGTTAAGGCTTATAAGTATTCTTTACCTCCCTTGTGTCGAATCAATAAATTTGGGTTTTACTTCCCTCGAAGACTGTTGCGATCCCCTATACTTGTGGGTCATCAAGACTATTTTCTGGCGCCGTTGCCGGGGAGGCATAGCTCTACTCATAAGTTCACCTGGGGAGTACACTCTACCTCTCTCTCCGCTTTTATTTTATTTTGTCTTGCTAGTTTATTTCTGTCTAGTTTATTTGTGCTTAGTTTATTTCTGTCTAGTTTTACTTTGCTTAGTTTACTTTTGTCTAGTTTATTTTTGTCTTGTTTTATTTTCCCTATATACCCGAAAATCCATAAAAATTTGAAAAACCTAAAAATTAAAAACTGCTGTTATGGGAGAACCAACAACCTACTTGGAGCTTATAGAATGTTATAATAATTATAGAGAATCAAGAACTGGTAAAATAATGAGTGCTATGATAGAAAAATTGAATACAATTGCTGAAATCTTGCTTGAACGCCATAATATAAACTGTTGCTCTCAACAGGATACTAAACATCTTAAATTTCAATGTGGCTTTAGTGAGGAATTTTTAATTAAGAACTATAATCGGAATTGCTATATTCATTATGGGTTCGAAGAGGTAGAACAATTTGTCTTATTTATGGGAGCCTCCGAGATAGAATCCTTCATGGTTGAGAATTATGAAACTTGTGTTGTTTGTAAGGGCCTTAAAGATTATGTCTCTACTATCCTTAATTCTTGCATAGAATGCTACAGTAGGAATCCTTATATCCTTGATTATAAAGAGAGACACATTAATGCACAAGAATGCACTCACAATTTGCAGGAACCGGTGGAAGAAGAAATTGATGAACTTGAAAGCTCATTGGATGAAAAAGAAGAGGAGAGCGACGAACAAAAGGAGGAAGAATGGATTAGCTACCCATGTCAACCTTCTAATGAGAGTAACTCTTTATCTCTTACACTATTTGATTGTCCTCCATGCTTACCGGAAGAGGTTGAATGTTATGTTCCTGTGGATTCTCTTGAAATAGTACCTATGAGTAATACTTGTGAGAATGATTATGCTACTGTTATTTATGATAATCCATGCTACTTTGATAAATCTTATGATAATGCTTTGTTTGTGCCTGATGTCGAAATGCATGGTACTAAAGAATTTTGCTTGGCAAATGTTTATGATAAAGCTCTAGATGATGGTCCTATGTTACTTGATAATATTAATTGTACTACTAATGAAAATGGGATTGGAGAGTTCTTGACATTATCTATGTGTCCCATATCTCTTGAGATTGATCATTCATCTTGCTATATTATTGATAAAAGTGTGTTCGAAAGTTTTAATTCCACTATTTTTGAGCTTGATAAAAATTATATGTTTGTGGATCATGAAAAGTATGCTGCATGTGATAGTTATATTGTTGAGTTTATTCATGAAGCTACTGAAAATTATTATGAGAGAGGAAAATATGGTTGTAGAAATTTGCATGGTACTAAAACACCTCTCTATATGCTTAAAATTTTGAAGTTACACTTGTTTTATCTTCCTATGCTTGTTACTTTGCTTTTCATGAACTTGTTTATTTACAAGATTCCTTTACATAGGAAGCATGTGAGACTTAAATGTGTTTTGAATTTGCTTTTTGATGCTCTCTTTTGCTTCAAATACTATTTCTTGTGAGTGCATCATTAAAACTGCTGAGCCCATCTTAACGGCTATAAAGAAAGAACTTCTTGGGAGATAACCCATGTGTTATTTTGCTACAGTAATTTGTTTTATATTTTGTCTTGGAAGTTGTTTACTACTGTAGCAACCTCTCCTTATCTTAGTTTTGTGTTTTGTTGTGCCAAGTGAAGCCTCTAATCGAAGGTTGATACTAGATTTGGATTTCTGCGCAGAAACAGATTTCTATCTGTCACGAATCTGGGCTTATTTCTCTGTAGGAAACTCAGAAAAATCTGCCAATTTACGTGTGATCCTCAGATATGTACGCAACTTTCATTAGTTTTGAGTTTTCTGATTTGAGCAACGGAAGTACCATTTTAAAATTCGTGTTTACTGGCTGTTCTGTTTTGGCAGATTCTGTCTCTGTTTTTTGCATTGTCTCTTGTGGACTTTAAGTGAGGCTTTCTAGACGTGGAGAGCTGTAGCTAATGTTTTATTGAGTTCTTGCAATGTGTCACTACAGGACCAAGGTGGATTAAAGTTTTTTGAGTACTAACCCCTCTAATGAAGTTTATGAGAAGTTTGGTGTGAAGGAAGTTTTCAAGGGTCAAGAGAGGAGGATGATATATGATCAAGAAGAGTGAAAAGTCTAAGCTTGGGGATGCCCCCGTGGTTCATCCCTGCATATTTCAAGGAGACTCAAGCGTCTAAGCTTGGGGATGCCCAAGGCATCCCCTTCTTCATCAACTTATCAGGTTCCTCCCCTGAAACTATATTTTTATTCGGTCACATCTTATGTGCTTTACTTGGAGCGTCTGTGTGCTTTTATTTTTGTTTTGTTTGAATAAATTCGGATCCTAGCAATCCTTGTGTGGGAGAGATACACGCTCCGCTTTTTCATATGAACACTCGTGTTCTTCGTTTTACTTTTAATGTTCAATGATAAAAGTTGGAAGCTATTGCACTTATTTATATTTGGTTGAAAACAGAAAATGCCTCATAATGTCTTGAATAATTTGACACTTGGCAATTGTTTTGAGCTCTCAAGTAGATCATGATTAAGTTTTTTCATGTAGTTTAAACCTATTAGTGGAGAACTACCGTAGAGCTTGTTAAAATTGGTTTGCATAATTGATCTCTCTTAAGGTCTAGATATTTTCTGGTAAAAGTGTTTGAGCAACAAGGAAGACAGTGTAGAGTATTATAATGCTTGCAATATGTTCTTATGTAAGTTTTGATGTACCGGTTCATACTTGTGTTTGCTTCAAACAACCTTGCTAGCCTAAGCCTTGTATCGAGAGGGAATACTTCTCGTGCATCCAAAACCTTGAGCCAAAACCTATGCCATGTGTGTCCACCATACCTACCTACTATGTGGTATTTCCGCCATTCCAAAGTAAATTGCTTGAGTGCTACCTTTAAATAATTCAAAATGCTTCTCAATTTGTGCCAATGTTTTATAGCTCATGAGGAAGTATGTGGTGTTTATCTTTCAATCTTGTTGGGCAACTTTCACCAATGGACTAGTGGCTTCATCCGCTTATCCAATAATTTTGCAAAAAGAGCTGGCAATGGGATTCCCAGTCCCAAATTAATTAACAAAAATAGACACTCCTCCATGGTATGTGATTGTTGGATGGCACCCGAGGATTCGGTTAGCCATGGCTTGTGTAAGCAAAGGTGGGGAGGAGTGTCATCATAATAAAACTAAAATAAAAGGGCACTCCTTCATGGTATGAGATTGTTGGCAGGCACCCGAGGATTCGGTTAGCCATGGTTTGTGAAAGAAAGGTTGGAAGGAGTGCCACCCAAAAATAAAAATAATTCATGGGAGCCGCTCTTGAAGGTTTGTCTAGCAAGGGGGTTAGAGTGCCCACTACCATTCGTTGACAACAACAAACACCTCTCAAAACTTTACTTTTATGCTCTCTTTATGTTTTCAAAACCAAAGCTCTAGCACAAATATAGCAATCGATGCTTTCCTCTTTGAAGGGCCATTCTTTTACTTTATGTTGAGTCAGTTTACCTACTTCCTTCCATCTTAGAAGCAAACACTTGTGTCAACTGTGCATTGATTCTTACATACTTGCTTATTTGCATTCATCATATTACTTTGTGTTGACAATTATCCATGAGATATGCATGTTACAAGTTGAAAGCAACCGCTGAAACTTATATCTTCCCTTGTGTTGCTTCGATGCCTTTACTTTGAACTTATTGCTTTATGAGTTAACTCTTGTGCAAGGCTTTTGATGCTTGTCTTGAAAGTACTCTTCATGAAAAGTTTTGCTATATGTTATCTATTTGTTAGCAACTATAGATCATTGCCTTGAGTCACTTCATTCATTTCATATGCTTTGTAATAGTATGATCAAGGTTATGTAAGTAGCATGTCACTACAGAAATTATTCTTTTTATCGTTTACCTGCTCGGGACGAGCAGGAACTAAGCTTGGGGATGCCGATACGTCCCCGACGTATCCATAATTTCTGTCGTTCCATGCTTGTTTTATGACAATACTTACATGTTTTGCTTGCACTTTATGATGTATTTATGCGTTTCCGGAACTAACCTATTAACAAGATGCCATGCCAGTTCCTGTTTTCTGCTGTTTTTGGTTCCAGAAAGGCTGTTCGGGCAATATTCTCGGAATTCGACGAAACGAAGACCAAACCTCCTATTTTTCCCGGAAGGCTCCAGAACACCGAAGAAGAGTCGGAGAGGGGCCAGAGGGCCACCACACCATAGGGCGGCGCGGCCCGGCCTGGGCCCGCGCCGGCCCTGTGTGGAGCCCTGATACGTCTCCAACGTATCGATAATTTCTTATGTTCCATGCTACTTTATTGATGATACCTACATGTTTTATGCACATTATATGTCATATTTATGCATTTTCTGAACTAACCTATTAACAAGATGCCGAAGAGCCAGTTGTGTTTTCTGCTGTTTTTGGTTTCAGAAATCCTAGTAAGGAAATATTCTCGGAATTGGACGAAACGCCCAGGGTCCTATTTTTGCACGAAGCTTCCGAAGACCGAAGAGATAACGAAGTGGGGCCACGAGGCAGCAGGCCAGGCGGCGCGGCCAGCCCTTGGCCGCGCGGCCCTGCCCCTGGGCCCTCGTGTGGCCCCCGCGTTGACCTTCCGCCTACTTAAAGCCTCCGTCGCGAAACCCCCATCGAGAGCCACGATACGGAAAACCTTCCAGAGACGCGCCGCCGCCAATCCCATCTCGGGATTCAGAGATCGCCCGGCACCCCGCCGAGAGGGGATTCATCTCCCGAGGACTCTACGCCGCCATGGTCGCCTCCGGAGTGATGAGTGAGTAGTTCACCCCTGGACCATGGGTCCATAGCAGTAGCTAGATGGTCGTCTTCTCCTTGTTGTGCTTCATTGTTGGATCTTGTGAGCTGCCTAACATGATCAAGATCATCTATATGTAATTCTATATGTTGTGTTTGTCGGGATCCGATGGATAGAGAGTACTATGATTATGGTGATTATCAATCTATTGTTTATGTGTTGTTTATGATCTTGCATGCTCTCCGTTACTAGTAGAGGCTCTGGCCAAGTTTTTACTCTTAACTCCAAGAGGGAGTATTTATGCTCGATAGTGGGTTCATGCCTCCATTGAATCTGGGACAGTGACAGAAAGTTCTAAGGTTGTGGATGTGTTGTTGCCACTAGGGATAAAACATTGATTCTATGTCTAAGGATGTAGTTGTCGATTACATTACGCACCATACTTAATGCAATTGTCTGTTGCTTTGCAACTTAATACTGGAGGGGGATGATAACCTGAAGGTGGACTTTTTAGGCATAGATGCTGGATGGCGGTCTATGTACTTTGTCGTAATGCCCAATTAAATCTCACTATATTTATCATATCATGTATATGCATTGTTATGCCTTTCTCTATTTGTCAATTGCCCGACTGTAATTTGTTCACCCAACATGCTTTTATCTTATGGGAGAGACACCTCTAGTGAATTGTGGACCCCGGTCCTATTCTTTACATAGCATACAATCTACTGCAATTGTGTTTACTGTTTTCTTTGCAAACATCTTCCACTCGATACGTTTAATCCTTTGTTACAGCAAGCCGGTGAGATTGACAACCTCACTGTTTCGTTGGGGCAAAGTACTTTGGTTTTGTTGTGCAGATTCCACGTTGGCGCCAGGAATCCCTGGTGTTGCGCCGCATCACATTTCGCGACCATCAACCTTCAATGTGCTTCTTGGCTCCTCCTGGTTCGATCAACCTTGGTTTCTTTCTGAGGGAAAACTTGCCACTGTGTGCATCATACCTTCCTCTTGGGGTTCCCAACGGACGTGTACATTTACGCGCATCAAGCACTTTTTCGGCGCCGTTGCCGGGAGATCAAGACACGCTGCAAGGGGAGTCTCCACTTCTCAATCTCTTTACTTTGTTTTTGTCTTGCTTTATTTTATTTACTACTTTGCTGCACCTAAACAAAACACAAAAAAATTAGTTGCTAGTTTTACTTTATTTACTGTCTTGCTCTCTATATCAAAAACACAAAAAAATTAGTTACTTGTCTTTACTTTGTTTGCCTAGTTTACTTTTTGCTTATTGCATCATGTTTCCTTTTAATTTCACCACAAAAGACATACCGGTAGGACGTGGGTCCATAGTTGGGAGAAATAATATAGAAGAATTTTTCAATCATGTTAGTATTACTGAAAATTTTGAAGATAAACACTTGGTAGAACTTGCACCTACCTATGAAATTGCTGCTGCTGCTTTAGTTCGCATGTTGGAAACTAAATTTGTTAATCTCAATCCTATAATCCAACACATGTTTCTTACACTTGGTGATATGGAAGAAGGGGAAAAGAAAGATTTTGTTCTAGAAACTCTTCTTAGAGAATTTGGTGGTCTAGCAAGAGAGGCTAGAAAGGTTTTTGCTAAATTTAATATGCTAGGTTCTCATACCAATTTTATTGGTCTCCTTGAAAAAATGGACATGGATAGAATAAGGTACACTAATAACATTAATGATGGTGGGGAAATCAAAGCACCAATACCATGTAAACTCCTAGCTATGAATGATGCATTAGAAAATAACTATGCTTGGCTTGTTCCTGAAAATTTGTTCGATGAGAGTAGCAAGCCCAAGACTAATGAAAAGGGAGACGCTAAAACTTATATATCAAATATACTATGCTTGGTTGAGAAAACTCCCAACACCCCTGGTAATAATGTTGATGCTTCTTCATTTGATAATACTTGATTTGCACTTTCTGCGCCTAGCTGAAAGGCGTTAAAGAAAAGCGCTTATGGGAGACAACCCATGTTTTTACCAGCAATTTTTTGTTTTGTTGAGTCTTGGAAGTTGTTTACTACTGTAGCAACCTCTCCTTATCATGTTTTTGTGCCAAGTAAAGTTTCTATGTCAAAGTTGATGTTATATTTAGGATCGCTGCGCAGAAACAGCATTGCTGTTCTGTCACGAATCTGGGCACAGTTCTCTGTAGAAAATTCGAAAAATCTGCCAATTTACGAGCGTGATCCTCAGATATGTACGCAACTTTCATTAGTTTTGAGTTTTTCCATTTGAGCAAGTCTAGTGCCAGCTTTAAATTCGTCTTTACGGACTGTTCTGTTTTGACAGATTCTGCCTTTTATTTCGCATTGCCTCTTTTGCTATGTTGGATTTATTTCTTTGATCCATTAATGTCCAGTAGCATTATGCAATGTCCAGAAGTGAAAATAATGATTGTGTCACCTCTGAATGAGTGAATTATTAATTGTGCACTAACCCTCTAATGAGTTTGCTTGAAGTTTGGTGTGAAGGAAGTTTTCAAGGGTCAAGAGAGGAGAATGATATACTATGATCAAGAGGAGTGAAAGCTCTAAGCTTGGGGATGCCCCCGTGGTTCACCCCTGCATATTTTAAGAAGACTCAAGCGTTAAGCTTGGGGATGCCCAAGGCATCCCCTTCTTCATCGACAACATCATCAGGTTCCTCCCCTGAAACTATATTTTTATTCAATCACATCTTGTGTTCTTTACTTGGAGCGTTTGTTTTTTTTGTTTTTGTTTTTGTTTGAATAAAATGGATCCTAGCATTCACTTTGTGGGAGAGAGACACGCTCCGCTGTTGCATATGGACACATGTGTCCTTAGGCTTTACTCATAATGTTCAAGGCGAAGTTTCTTCTTCGTTAAATTGTTATATGGTTGGAATTGGAAAATGCTACATGTAGTAATTCTAAAATGTCTTGGATAATGTGATACTTGGCAATTGTTGTGCTCATGTTTAAGCTCTTGCATCATATGCTTTGCACCCATTAATGAAGAAATACATAGAGCTTGCTAAAATTTGATTTGCATATTTGGTTTCTCTAAGGTCTAGATAATATCTAGTATTGAGTTTTGAACAACAAGGAAGACGGTGTAGAGTCTTATAATGTTTACAATATGTCTTTTATGTGAGTTTTGCTGCACCTGTTCATCCTTGAGTTTGCTTCAAATAACCTTGCTAGCCTAAACCTTGTATCGAGAGGGAATACTTCTCATGCATCCAAAATCCTTGAGCCAACTACTATGCCATTTGTGTCCACCATACCTACCTACTACATGGTATTTCTCCGCCATTCCAAAGTAAATTGCTTGAGTGCTACCTTTAAAATTCCATCATTCACCTTTGCAATATATAGCTCATGGGACAAAATAGCCTTAAAAACTATCGTAGTATTGAATATGTACTTATGCACTTTATCTTTTATTAAGTTGCTTGTTGTGCGATAACCATGCTTCTGGGGAACGCCATCAACTATTGTTGAATATCATGTGAGTTGCTATGCATGTCCGTCTTGTCTGAAGGATCTATCATTTTAGTGGTTGGAGCATGCAAAATTGTTAGAGAAGAACATTGGGCCGCTAACTAAAGCCATGAACCATGGTGGAAGTTTCAGTTTTGGACATATATCCTCAATCTCATATGAGAATAATAATCATTGCTACATGCTTATGCATTTAAGAGGAGTCCATTATCTGTTGTCCATGTTGTCCCGGTATGGATGTCTAAGTTGAGAATAATCAAAAGCGAGAAATCCAAAATGCGAGCTTTCTCCTTAGACCTTTGTACAGGCGGCATGGAGGTACCCCTTTGTGACACTTGGTTGAAACATGGCATGCAAAGATCCGGTAGTCCAAGCTAAGTAGGACGAGGTGCGGACACTATTAGTATACTATGCATGAGGCTTGCAACTTGTAAGATATAATTTTCATAACTCATATGCTTTATTACTACCGTTGACAAAATTGTTTCATGTTTTCAAAATAAAAGCTCTAGCACAAATACAGCAATCGATGCTTTCCTCTTTGAAGGACCATTCTTTTACTTTTATTGTTGAGTCAGTTTACCTATCTCCTCCACCTTAAGAAGCAAACACTTGTGTGAACTGTGCATTGATTCCTACATACTTGCATATTGCACTTGTTATACTACTTTATGTTGACAATATCCATGAGATATACATGTTATAAGTTGAAAGCAACCGCTGAAACTTAATCTTCCTTTGTGTTGCTTCAACACCTTTACTTTGATTTATTGCTTTATGAGTTAACTCTTATGCAAGACTTATTGATGCTTGTCTTGAAGTACTATTCATGAAAAGTCTTTGTCATATGATTCACTTGTTTACTCATGTCATTACTTTTGTTTTGATCGCTGCATTCATTACATATGTTTACAAATAGTATGATCAAGATTATGATGGCATGTCACTTCAGAAATTATCTTTGTTATCGTTTTACCTGCTCGGGACGAGCAGAACTAAGCTTGGGGATGCTGATACGTCTCCAACGTATCGATAATTTCTTATGTTCCATGCTACTTTATTGATGATACCTACATGTTTTATGCACATTATATGTCATATTTATGCATTTTCTGGAACTAACCTATTAACAAGATGCCGAAGAGCCAGTTGTCTGCTGTTTTTGGTTTCAGAAATCCTAGTAAGGAAATATTCTCGGAATTGGACGAAACTTTCGCCTGGGTCCTATTTTTGCACGAAGCTTCCGGAAGACCGAAGAGATAACGAAGTGGGGCCACGAGGCAGCCAGGCTAGGCGGCGCGGCCAGGCCCTTGGCCGCGCGGCCCTGCCCCCTGGGCCCCTCGTGTGGCCCCCGCGTTGACCTTCCGCCTACTTAAAGCCTCCGTCGCGAAACCCCCAGTACCGAGAGCCACGATACGGAAAACCTTCCAGACGCGCCGCCGCGAATCCCATCTCGGGGATTCAGGAGATCGCCTCCGGCACCCTGCCGGAGAGGGGATTCATCTCCCGGAGGACTCTACGCCGCCATGGTCGCCTCCGGAGTGATGAGTGAGTAGTTCCCCCTGGACCATGGGTCCATAGCAGTAGCTAGATGGTCGTCTTCTCCTTGTTGTGCTTCATTGTTGGATCTTGTGAGCTGCCTAACATGATCAAGATCATCTATATGTAATTCTATATGTTGTGTTTGTCGGGATCCGATGGATAGAGAGTACTATGATTATGGTGATTATCAATCTATTGTTTATGTGTTGTTTATGATCTTGCATGCTCTCCGTTACTAGTAGAGGCTCTGGCCAAGTTTTTACTCTTAACTCCAAGAGGGAGTATTTATGCTCGATAGTGGGTTCATGCCTCCATTGAATCTGGGACAGTGACAGAAAGTTCTAAGGTTGTGGATGTGCGTTGCCACTAGGGATAAAACATTGATTCTATGTCTAAGGATGTAGTTGTCGATTACATTACGCACCATACTTAATGCAATTGTCTGTTGCTTTGCAACTTAATACCGGAGGGGTTCGGATGATAACCTGAAGGTGGACTTTTTAGGCATAGATGCAGTTGGATGGCGGTCTATGTACTTTGTCGTAATGCCCAATTAAATCTCACTATATTTATCATATCATGTATATGCATTGTTATGCCTTTCTCTATTTGTCAATTGCCCGACTGTAATTTGTTCACCCAACATGCTTTTATCTTATGGGAGAGACACCTCTAGTGAACTGTGGACCCCGGTCCTATTCTTTACATAGCATACAATCTACTGCAATTGTGTTTACTGTTTTCTTTGCAAACATCTTCCACTCGATACGTTTAATCCTTTGTTACAGCAAGCCGGTGAGATTGACAACCTCACTGTTTCGTTGGGGCAAAGTACTTTGGTTTTGTTGTGCAGATTCCACGTTGGCGCAGGAATCCTGGTGTTGCGCCGCATCACATTTCGCGACCATCAACCTTCAACGTGCTTCTTGGCTCCTCCTGGTTCGATCAACCTTGGTTTCTTTCTGAGGGAAAACTTGCACATGTGCGCATCATACCTTCCTCTGGGGTTCCCCGACGGCATTGTGTGGAGCCCCCAGGTGCCCCCCTGCGCCGCCTCTTCGCCTATAAAATCCCTTTCGACCTAAAAACACCGTACCACTTGACGAAACTCCAGAAAGACTCCAGGGGCGCCGCCACCATCGCGAAACTCCAATTCGGGGGATAGAAGTCTCTGTCCCGGCACCTGCCGGACGGGGAAGTGCCCCCGGAAGCCATCTCCATCAACGCCACCGCCTCCATCATGCTCCGTGAGTAGTTCCCCCATGGACTACGGGTTCTAGCTGTAGCTAGTTGGTATTCTCTCCCCCATGTACTTCAATACAATGATCTCATGAGCTGCCTTACATGATTGAGATTCATCTGATGTAATCGGTGTTGTGTTTGTTGGGATCCGATGGATGATACATTATGATTAGTCTATCTATAAAGTTTGTGAAGTTATTGTTGCTGCAATCTTGTTATGCTTAATGCTTGTCACTAGGGCCCGAGTGGCATGATCTTAGATTTGAGCTCTATAATTATTGCTTAGATTGTATCTACAAGTTGTATGCACATGTCACTGTCCGGAACCAAAGGCCCCGAAGTGACAGAAATCGGGACAACCGGAGGGGATGGCGGTGATGTGAGGGACACATGTTTTCACGGAGTGTTAATGCTTTGCTCCGGTGCTCTATTAAAAGGAGTACCTTAATATCCAGTAGATTCCCTTGAGGCCCGGCTGCCACCGGCTGGTAGGACAATAGATGTTGTGCAAGTTTCTCATTGCGAGCACGTACGACTAAATATGGAAAACATGCCTACATGATTAATGAATTGATGTTCTTTCTTAATGCCTTATCAATCCTATCAATTGCCCAACTGTAATTTGTTCACCCAACACTTGTTATTGGAGAGTTACCACTAGTGTAGATAGCTGGGAACCCCGGTCCATCTCGCATCATTATATACTCGTTCTACATGTCATTGGAAGTAGTATCAACTATTCTCTGGTGCCATTGCTCTCATATTGCTATTACTGCTACTGTGTTACTGTTACTACTGCTCTCATATTACTGCTACTTTCACATCACCCCTGTTACTAGTGCTTTTCCAGGTGCAGCTGAATTGACAACTCAGTTGTTAAGGCTTATAAGTATTCTTTACCTCCCCTTGTGTCGAATCAATAAATTTGGGTTTTACTTCCCTCGAAGACTGTTGCGATCCCCTATACTTGTGGGTCATTCCCCCGAGGCTGAGGGCTCTACCGGTAGCTATGTGGTTCATCTCTCTCCCATGGTGTGATCTTTATGTGATCATGAGCTTTGTATCACTATTAATCTATGTGCTACTCTAGTGATGTTATTAAAGTAGTCTATTCCTCCTCCATGATGTAAAGGTGACAGTGTGTGCATCATGTAGTACTTGGCGTAGGTTATGATTGTAATCTCTTGTAGATTATGAAGTTAACTATTACTATGATAGTATTGATGTGATCTATTCCCCCTTTCATAGCTATTGGTGACAGTGTGTATGCTATGTTAGTACTCGGTCTAAATTGCAACGGTCTATTATGCACTCTAGAGGTTACTTTAATATGAACTCCGGATGTTGTGGAGCTTGTTTACTCCGGCTTGAGGTGTGCTCTTGTAGCCCTACACAATGAATGGTGTTTGTTATCCAACAAGAGAGTGTTTGAAAGTAGCACAAATGAGGAGAAGTTATTTATTTATTATGTGATCATTGTTGAGAGTGTCCACTAGTGAAAGTATGATCCCTAGGCCTTGTTTCTAAGCATTGAAACACCGTTTCCAACAAGTTCTGTTACATGTTTGCTTGCTGCCATATTTATTTCAGATTGTTATTACCACTCATATTCATCCATATTACTTGTATTTCACTATCTCTTCGCCGAACTAGTGCACCTATACATCCGACAAGTGTATTAGGTGTGTTGGGACACAAGAGACTTCTTGTATCTTAATTGCAGGGTTGCTTGAGAGGACTATCTTTGACCTCTACCTCCCTGAGTTCGATAAACCTTGGGTGATCCACTTAAGGGAAACTTGATGCTGTTCTACAAACCTCTGCTCTTGGAGGCCCAACACTATCTACAAGAATAGAAGCACACATAGACACCAAGCTATTTTCTGGCGCCGTTGCCGGGAGGTAAGGTAAAAGGTATTCACATCCTCCGACTACTAAGCTATTTCCTAGCACTGTTGCGGGTGTGTGAGTGCTCGAAGCTATCTCCTATAGATTCTGCAATTTTATCTTTTTGTCTCTTGTTTTTATTTTCACTAGTTAGGCATAATGGAAAACAACAAAAAAAATAGTGAGCTTTTTAATCTTTTTCCTGAGTTAGAATTGTTTGATGCGAAAATTCAAAAACCTATGGAACTTTATTTGCATGCTAGTAGCAATGTTATTAGTATGAACGCAATTACTGCTAATGCTATGGAAAAGTCTAAGCTTGGGGAAGCTAGTTTTTATGATCCTTTTAGCTTCCCAGTTTTAGGGGAGAAAATTTGCTCTGATAATACTTTATCTTCCATATGCGATAACTCTAATGATGCTTGTGATATTTTAAATCCACCTACTGAAAATATTCCTTTCAAGATACCTATGAAAATTATTGAACTTGTTGTGGATAACCGCTATGAAGGGGATGGAACTGTCCATCCTGGAGATCATTTACTGTTTTTACATGAATTATGCGGTTTATTCAAGTGTGCAGGTATTTCTATGGATGAAGTTAGGAAGAAATTATTCTCTATGTCGCTGTCTGGTAAAGCGGCGCATTGGTATAAACTGCTGAAGGATGGGCATTCTCTTGATTGGAAGGATATTGTGCCTCTATTTTATTCTAAATTCTATCCTCCAAGTGAAATTCACAAAGAGCGAAACCATATATATAATTTCTGGCCTCATGATGGAGAGAGTATTGCCCAAGCATGGGAGAGATTGAAGTCTTTAATGCTCAAATGCCCCATTCATGAGCTTCCTGGTAATGTTATCATTGATAATTTCTATGCAAGACTTTCTTTTCAAGATAAAACCTTGCTGGATACTGCTTGTTCTGGATCATTCACGCACAACAAAGAAGAGTTTAAATGGGACCTTCTTGATCGGATTCAGGAGAATACTGAAGGATGGGAGAATGACAAAGGTAGAGAGTCAGGTATAAATTATGATTATGAATGCATTGAAACTTTTATGGATACTGATAAATTTCGAAATATAATTGCTACCTATGGTCTTGACTCTCAAGTTGTTGCAAATTTTTATAAAGCTTTTGCCTCTCATTTTGAATTGCCTAGGAAGAATTTTGATAAGTATCATGAACATTTTAAAGACATCAGCATGAAGGATGAAACTGTTATTAATGATTGCAATGAACATGCTCAAACTTCTGAAAATGTTATTTCCTATAAGCATGTTAATTTTTGTGGAGTTCATAGACCTTGTGAAAAGAATAAAATTGAAGAAGAATATTGTATCCATCATAGGAATGAAAAAACTAGAAAGTGGTCTAGGGCTCTAGATGATCTTGGTGAAAAAGTTTGTGCCCTCTATCCTTTTATTTGTGAACTTTGTCATAGAGTGGGTCATTTTAATTTTCAATGCTCCTCCAATGATAATTCGAACCTCATGAGTGCTACAAATTTGTATTGTGATAACATGATCACTGATAATCAGCATGATGAACTTACTTTATTTTTGGAGTGTGAAGAGTTATTGAGAAAAACTTCTTTGGTGGATATGAGTGCTCTTGATATTAATAGTGTCCTGCATGGGTGTCTTTCTTATTGCATTGATAATTGCCACACAAATACTTACATACAAAATATTTTAGAAGATGACACTTTGCCAAAATATGATAGGACCGCTGTGTGTTTCGAACTTATTAATGAAAAGGAGGAATCCTCCCAAGTTTCTTCTATTGTTTCTGGAAATAAATCAGGTTATGTGGAGAAGCCTCCCTTCGAGCCTCTTCCTCCTAAAGAAGGGAACGAAGAGAAGGAAAAGAAGAAGAAGAAGAAGAAGAAGAAGAAGAAGAAGAAGGGAACGAAGAAGAGGAAGAAGAGGGGAAATAAAAAGAAAGAGGTAACGGCATATCCCCGCGTGTATGAGATAACAATAGGTAACCGTAAGTATGTTGCTCCTAATGATTATTATGATAATGAATCTGAGTACAATGATCTTCCTATGCCTTTTACCCATATTAGTGATCATGATTTGGAAGAGCACACTACCTTTGATATTGGAAATCTCTTTGGTACCGATTATGAAAGTAATGATGTTAGCACTATTCATGTTCCCTCAAATGATGATATTGAAAGCTTTAAGCTTGGGGATGTTGTGTTTGAAGATCCTATATTTGAGACCTTTACTTTTAGTGAAAATGATGATATTATATATTCTGGTTTAGATAATCGTTATAGAGATGGATATGACACAAGTTATAATTATCCTTATGAAACTTGTCATAGTTATGATGGGATTGCCAAAAACCATTCCCTTAGTATGCAACTTGTTTACCATGTTCAAATTCTTGATAATGATCCTGCTCCAATTACTATTAATGAGAAGAGTTTTTCTTATGCCAAAAATAATGATACTTTTATGCATATGAACCATGATAAGAATGTTTTAAGTGATGGTTATATTGTGGATTTCATCAATGATGCTACTGAAAGTTATTATGAGAGAGGGAAACATGGTTATATGCATCTTAATAACATTAAGTTTCCCCTCTTTATGTTGAGAATTTTGAAGTTACTCGTGTTTTGTCTTCCTATGCTTGTCACTTTGTTCTTTATGAATTTATTTGTGTACAAGATTTCTATGCATAGGAAGCGGGTTAGGCTTAAATGTGTTTTGAATTTGCTTCTTGATACTCTCTTTTTCTTCAACTCTTATTTCTTGCGAGAGCATCATTAAAATTATTGAGCCCATCTTAATGGCTATAAAGAAAGCACTTCTTAGGAGATAACCCATGTTTTTATTTTGCTACTGTTTTGTTGTGTCTTGGAAGTTGTTACTACTGTAGCAATCTCTCCTTATCATGTTTATTTCGTTTTTGTGCCAAGTAAAGTCTCTAATAGAAAGTTGATGCTAGATTTGAATTTCTGCGCAGAAACAGATTTTTTAGCTGTCACGAATTCGCGTTTTTCTCTCTATCGAAGAATCAGAAAAATCTGCGAAAATTCACGCGTGATCCTCAGATATGTACGCAACTTTCATTAGTTTTGAATTTTCCCATCTGATCAAGTTAAGTGCCTCTAAAAAATTCGTCTTTACGGACTGTTCTGTTTTGGCAGATTCTGCCTTTTATTTCGCATTGCCTCTTTTACTGTGTTTGATTGGATTTCTTTGCTCCATTAAATTTCATTGCTCCATTAAATTTCAGTAGCCTTGGGTAATGTCCAGAAGTGTTGGTAATGATTGTGTCCTTGCTGAACATGTGAATTTTTTATTATGCACTAACCCTCTAATGAGATTGCTTTGAGTTTGGTGTGGATGAAGTTTTCAAGGATCAAGAGAGGAGGATGATATGATATGATCAAGAAGAGTGAAAAGTCTAAGCTTGGGGATTCCCCGTGGTTCATCCTGCATATTTCAAGAAGACTCAAGCGTCTAAGCTTGGGGATGCCCAAGGCATCCCCTTCTTCATCAACAACTTATCAGGTCACCTCTAGTGAAACTATATTTTTATTCCGTCACATCTTATGTACTTTACTTGGAGCGTCTGTGTGCTTTTATTTTCTTTTTGTTATTTTCATTCTCTGAATAAAATCGGATCCTAAACATCCTTGTGTGGGAGAGAGACACGCTCCGCTTTTTCATATGAACACTAGTGTTCTTTGTTTTTACTTTTAATGTTCAATGGCGAAAGTTGATCGCTTCACTTATTATTATTTGGTTGGAAACAGAAAATGCTTCATGTGGTAATTGGTATATTATCTTGAATAATTTGATACTTGGCAATTGTTTTGAGCTCTCAAGTAGATCATGTTTAAGCTCTTGCATCATGTAGTTTAAATCTATTAGTGAACTACCGTAGAGCTTGTTGAAATTTGGTTTGCATGATTGGTCTCTCTAAGGTCTAGATATTTTCTGGTAAAAGTGTTTGAACAACAAGGAAGACAGTGTAGAGTCTTATAATGCTTGCAATATGTTCTTGTGTAAGTTTTTGCCGGTTCATACTTGCGTTTGCTTCAAACAACCTTGCTAGCCAAAGCCTTGTACTGAGAGGAAATGTTTCTCGTGCATCCAAAAACCTTGAGCCAAAACCCATGCCATTTGTGTCAACCATAACTACCTATATGTGGTATTTTTCTGCCATTCCAAAGTAAATTGCTTGCGTGCTACCTTTAAAATTTCATTACTTGTCTTTGCAATACATAGCTCATGGGAAAGTAGCCTAAAAACTATTGTGGTAATGAATATGTTGCTATGTATCTTAGTTCTTATAAGTTGCTTGTTGAGCGGTAACCATGTTTCTGGGGACGCCATCAACTTTTTACTTTGTTGAATATCATGTGAGTTGCTATGCATGTTCGTCTTGTCTGAAGTAAGGGTGATTTATCATGATTAAATGGTTTGAGTATGCATATTGTTAGAGAAGAACATTGGGCCGCCAACCAAAGCCATGTATCATGGTGGAAGTTTTTTGGACACTAATCCTCAGAATCTCTTATGAGAATACTATTTGTTGTTGAATGCTTTAAGCATTAAAAAGAGGAGTCCATTATCTGTTTTCTATGTTGTCCCGGTATGGATGTCCTTAAGTTGAGATCTATCAAAACTGAGAAATCAAATGCGATCTATCTCCTTGGACCTTTGTACAGGTGACATAGAGGTACCCCTTTGTGACACTTGGTTGAAACATATGTAATGCAATGATAATCCATGCAAATCCGAGCTAATTAGGACAAGGTGCGGGCACTATTGGTATTCGATGCATGAGGCTTGCAACTTATAGGAAGTTTTATGCATAACACATATGAATTATTACTACCGTTGACAAAATTGGTTCCATGTTTTCAAAATAAAAAGCTCTAGCACATGAGTAATCCATGCTTCCCTCTGCGAAGGGCCTTTATTTTACTTTATGTTGAGTCAGTTTACCTACTTCTTTCTATCTTAGAAGCAAACACTTGTGTTAACTGTGTGCATTGATTCTTACATGTTTACTTATTGCACTTGTTATATTACTTTATGTTGACAATTATCCATGAGATATACATGTTACAAGTTGAAAGCAATTGCTGAAACTTAATCATCCTTTGTGTTGCTTCAAAACCTCTTACTTTGAATCTATTGCTTTATGAGTTAGCTCTTATGCAAGTCATTTTCATACTTGTCTTGAAAGTACTATTCATGAAAAGTTTTTGCTTTATGATTCAGTTGTTTAGTCATTATCCCTTTGTTAGCAATCTATTGCTTCGAATCACTTCATTCATCTCGTATGCTTTACAATAATGTTGATCAAGATTGTTTTGGTAGCATGTCACTGATGTCTACTCACGCTTCTATTCCTGTAGACAGTGTTGGGCCTCCAAGAGCAGAGGTTTGTAGAACAGAAGCAAGTTTCCCTTAAGTGGATCACCCAAGGTTTATCGAACTCAGGGAGGTAGAGGTCAAAGATAGTCCTCTCAAGCAACCTGCAATTAAGATACAAGAAGTCTCTTGTGTCCCCAACACACCTAATACACTTGTCGATGTATAGGGCACTAGTTCGGCGAAGAGATAGTAAAACACAGTGGTATAGATGCGGTAATAATGGCAGTAAGTAAAGATGCAGAAAAAAAACAAGCGATGTTTGCAGTATTTGGAAACAAGGCCTAGGGATCATACTTTCACTAGTGGACACTCTCAACATTGATCACATAATAAATAAATAACTTCTCCTCACTTGTGCTACATATACTCTTGTTTGATAACAAACACCATTCATTGTGTAGGGCTACAAGAGCTCCCTCAAGCCGGAGTTAACAAGCGCCACAACATTCGGCATTCATATTTAAGTAACCTTTAGAGCATGATAGATCTTTGCAATTCAGACCGAGAACTAACATAGCATTAGTTAACAGTAAAACTGAACCATCTAGACCCCTCCACAGTGATTTAACGTATCGGACCGTCCGATCTCATGTAGAAACGCTCAAGATCATTCCACCGGTCCGCAACGTTGCTTTTACTTCTTGGTGCTTTGAATCGCTGTGTAATGGCCCAGCCAACTTATTTGGGCTGCTACTCCGGAGATTAAGCTAGATATCCTCTTGTTAATCGGGCCCAAAAGTCCAAAACCAATCAAACGGCCCGCTCGCTCTCTCCAAGCAGCCCTTCCCCGATGGCCAGTGCTACAAATCGGCACATAAAGGGACCGGCGACGGTGCATAATGGCGTGGAAGCTCGACCATTCTCCCCCCCCCCTTCCTCCGGTAACTGCAGCCATAATAAGTGTGCGTACGTTACGCCCATGATTACGTAGGTCCTTTCCCTCTAGAATTTCTCCATATATTTTGCTCCTCTACGTTTTATTTCATCTCTCACATCTGGTAGAATTTCTTCATTCCTCGTCGGCCATGGTCCTTGTGTAGGGTTTCCCTGCTCGATCTTGTTCATCCTACTCATTATGTTACCTTCGAATTTCCTTAGCCAGATAATTTAGATCTATTTTTTTTCACTGCAGGTGTTGTTCGTTGCAGGTAGGACTTTAGGCATCAGGGGAGCATGCTGCTGCGCCTGGTATCTATTCAGGTATGTTGTATGCTTATTCTTGCTTTCGATGTTCTGTGCCGCCCGTTCAATTTCCATGCAACGTACAGGTTTGATTTGGAGACTCCTTTGTGCTTATATTCATACAATATTAAGTCATTCTGTTCCAGATCGCTATTTTGTATTTTGTTTATCGGCTGTTTTATGTTACTGCAGACAAACTTGTATGCATTAAATAAATTGTGCAAAGCAATCCAAATTTTCAATCATGAATAGATTGGCTGATGGCACCATGGACATTTACAGGTAAGTTTTGCTATTATGGAAGTTATAATGTTGCCCAAGTGTTGTAGCGATGAGATGCAAACACAATATCTACTTTTACTAATACCATGGAGATGAATTATGATGATAAGTTAGCAGTCCTGGGGAGCACTGGGGAAGAATGCATTTACAAGAATGGGCTCTGCCTCCTACTGAAATAGTGCCCCCCTTCCATTTACTACTTTTATTTCAACCATCCACCATGGACATAGAGCAGGTGTTGGATTGGGGAATGTTATTGTAGAATCTGTTTCCGGAATGTTGATTACTGAATCTTAAAGTATCTAAGAAGGATGATATCATATCAGATTCCAACTTTTGTGGGTGTTCTAAATTTAGCATGTAGAAGCTGATTTTATACCACATATTTTGTAGGTGATCATCCATAATATGTCAGTATAATGAAGCTACAATGCACCTCGTAAGATTTTGGCTCACATTATTATTAAGTAACCATTGGACTACAGAACTAGATGTATTGGACTGTTGGGCATCTTCATTAACATATTTTCTTATCACGATGCTCCAGGAGTTAAAGCATTTCTTCTCGTGGATAATATTTTCAGAATCAATGTAAATTCTGTTATCTGATTGAAGTGCAATACTCCTTTAAGATGAGACCTTTTCTAACTATTTTATCTGAAGGTTGAATACTATATGGTCTGTGTATAGATAATATGAATGAGTCCAAAGGAATTTTAATGGTAATTTAATTTGGTCAATTATAATTTGTATTCTCCCCGTATATTGGAAAAGAACTGCGATGCCCCCTATTTTCTAAGTTAATATTTGACATAGTTTGGTGCATTTAGAATTATAAGTATGGAAGAATGAAAGTTTTTAATTACGTATTACTGGATTGCGGTTACAGTACTTGTATGAATGAGTCGAATCTAAATGGTGGCAAACTTGTTGGTTTTTGTAACTATCTAATTATTTGGTGAATAGTGTTAGCATGGACTCTCCTTCAATTTCAGAAGAAAAGTTTATCTTGGTTAAAAATGAAGTTCGTCTCACTAGACACATTACCCAGACCTATCCAATTGATATTGATCTCCTCATCCATATATCTGTTTTTTGTTCTGTAATACTGTAAAGGACTAGAAAGAGATGCCAAGCTGATTTTGGATCAACCTGCCACTTTGCCTTTAGCAGCTTATTTGAATATTAAGTGCATTAATTTTTCCTTCAATTTAATTGAATTAGTTGCAAGCATGTAACGGTATTGAAGCTCCTACTTATATTCTTGCTACTTTTATTGCTCAAAAACTGAATATGGTAGCTTCTTCTTGCCTTGCACCAAACCTATTTGGGGCTGGAGCTCTAAATGTTGGTCCGCATTGAGTGGAAAATCAGCCGACTCTTTTGCTGGTCAAAGAAGAGGCAAGAGGCCACACTGATGCAAGCACAGAGAAGCAATCTGAAGCTCTCACAGGTTTGCTAGAATGAGATGGAAGTTTCTCGCTTGACATGGATTAGTATGAAGATAGTCCAAGCCTAATCCTTTGTAATCTCATCTATTGTCTCGATTCTTCTGTTGCGTGTCAATCTAAATAATGAATTACCCATGAGGAAGTATTTGCCTTATTCAAAAGAATACTTAAATATTATAATTAGAGAAAATATTCAACAATCCATGTTATAGTGTTAGAAGATATTAGCCTCAACCAATACTAAAATTTCTATATTAGCTGGGCAGCATTTCTCTTCTTTAATTTGTTTATTAGAAATAATAAGAGCAAGATTTGAGCACACAAAAAACGATGAACACAACAAGCCTTCGAATAGCATTATTTGGTTTGGCATCTTTTTAATCACAGCCTTATTTCTTAATCCATATCGCTTCTAGCTGATGGCGTCTCGACAGGATTATGAGAAACTCTGGACTGTCGGTTTAGGGCTGCACCTGAAGGAAACTCTCTGGATATGAGGAAGAAGGATGCATTTTTTAAAATGATGATTCTTTTAGTGGTTGCCCTACAGCTTGGAAAACAAACATTGAATTATTTTAAATTCTCAAACAATGAAGGAGATCATAATATCATTAATATGTGTTCTGGTACACCCGTGGCTGCCTTCGCCGTCGGGTGAGGGGGCTAGCTATGTATCCACACGTCTTACATTTCTCGGCCGTGTGACAGGGAGCTCATGCCGAAGAGTCCAGTCATGAGCTCGCCAAGTTCAGTTCCAGTGGCAGAACGGCTCGTGATGGGAGCAACGATGGCTACCTATTGGTCGATGCGGAGGCGAGCGTGATAATAGGGGAATTAGATGGTACTATTTCATGAACATAATCTGAGGCATTTGCAATGTGGACATTTTCCAACAAAATATATTATTTTTCATTATACATGAACGGGCGCAGCAACGCGCGCTCTTACGATCTAGTACACACTGTCACCATTACACTATGAAAGGGGGAATAGATCACATCAATACTATCGTAGTAATAGTTAACTCCATAATCTACAAGAGATTACAATCATAACCTACGCCAAGTACTACATGATGCACACACTGTCACCGTTACATCATGAAGGAGGAATAGACTACTTTAATAACATCACTAGAGTAGCACATAGATTAATAGTGATACAAAGCTCATCATATGGATCTCAATCATGCAAAGCAATTCATGAGATCATTGTATTGAGGTACATGAGAGAGAGATTAACCACATAGCTACCGGTAGAGCCCTTAGCCTCGGGGGAGAACTACTCCCTCCTCATCATGGGAGACAGCGATGGCGATGAAGATGGCGGTGGTGTCGATGGAGATGGCTCCGGGGCAAATCCCCGTCCGGCAGGGTGCCGGAACGAGACTTGTCCCCCGAATTGGAGTTTCGCGATGGCGGCGGCGTCCCTGGATTCTTTCTGGAGTTTCGTTAATCGGTATCGAAGTTTTAGGTCACGAGGGGTCTTATAGGCAAAGAGGCGGCGCGAGGGGGTGCCAGAGGTGGGCTCCCCACACCCGGGCGCGCCCCCCTTGGCCGCGCCGCTGTGGTGTGGGGCCCCTGGCCCCTCTCGCTCCACTCGGTATCCTGGTCCGTCTCGGTGAATTATGATGTTTGGTCTTCGTTCGTCGAATTCCGAGAATATTGCCCAAACAGCCTTTCTGGAACCAAAAACAACAGAAAACAGGAACTGGCACTTCGGCATCTTGTTAATAGGTTAGTTCCGAAAAATGCATAAAACGATATAAAGTGTGAACAAAACATGTAGGTATTGTCATAAAACTAGCATGGAACATCAGAAATTATAGATACGTTGGAGACGTATCAAGCATCCCCAAGCTTAGTTCCTACTCGAGTAGGTAAACGATAACAACAATAATTTCTGAAGTGACATGCTACCAACATAATCTTGATCAACAATATTGTAAAGCATATGAGATAAATGAAGTGATTCAAAGCAATGGTAAAGATGATGATTAAACAACTGAATCATATAGCAAAGACTTTTCATGAATAGTACTTTCAAGACAAGCATCAATAAGTCTTGCATAAGAGTTAACTCATAAAGCAATAAATTCTTAGTAGAAAGCTTTGAAGCAACACAAAGGAAGATATAAGTTTCAGCGGTTGCTTTCAACTTCAACATGTTTATCTCATGGATAATTGTCAACACAAAGTAATATGATGAATGCAAATAAGCAAGTATGTAAGAATCAATGCACAGTTAACACAAGTGTTTGCTTCTAAGATAGAAAGAAGTAGGTAAACTGACTCAACATAAAAGTAGAAGAATGGCCCTTCGCAGAGGGAAGCATGGATTACTATTTTTGTGCTAGAGCTTTTATTTTGAAAACATAGAAACAATTTTGTCAACGGTAGTAATAATTCATATGTGCTATGCATAATACTTCCTACAAGTTGCAAGCCTCATGCATAGAATACCAATAGTGCTCGCACCTTGTCCTAATTAGCTTGGATTAACACGGATTATCATTGCATAACATATGTTTCAACCAAGTGTCACAAAGGGGTACCTCTATGCCGCCTGTACAAAGGTCCTAGGAGATCAATTGCATTTGATTTCTCGTTTTTAATAGATCTCAACTTAGGACATCCATACCGGGACAACATAGACAACAGATAATGGACTCCTCTTTTAATGCATAAGCATTCAACAACGATAATATTCTCATAAGAGAGTGAGGTTGTATGTCCAAACTGAAACTTCCACCATGATACATGGCTTTGGTTAGCGGCCCAATGTTCTTCTCTAACAATATGCATACTCAAACCATTTGATCATGAAAATCACCCTTACTTCAGAGAAGACGAACATGCATAGCATCTCACATGATATCCAACAAAGGTAAAAAGTTGATGGCGTCCCCAGAAACATGGTTACCGCTCAACAAGCAACTTATAAGAACTAAGACACATAACTACATATTCATCACCACAATAGTTTTTAAGCTATTTGTCCCATGATCTATATATTGCAAAGATAAAGGAATGAAATTTTAAAGGTAGCACTCAAGTAATTTACTTTGGAATGGTAGAAAAATACCACATAGTAGGTAGATATGGTGGACACAAATGGCATGGGTTTTGGCTCAAGGTGTTTGGATGCACGAGAAGCATTTCCTCTCAGTACAAGGCTTTGGGCTAGCAAGGTTGTTTGAAGCAAACACAAGTATGAACAGGTACAGCAAAACTTACACAAGAACATATTGCAAGCATTATAAGACTCTACACTGTCTTCCTTGTTGTTCAAACACTTTACCAAAAAATATCTAGACTTAGAGAGACCAATCATGCAAACCAAATTTTAACAAGCTCTACGGTAGTTCTCCACTAATAGATTAAACTACATGATGCAAGAGCTTAAACATGATATAATGAGAGCTCAAAACAATTGCCAAGTTTCAAGTTATTCCAAACCATATGAAGCATTTTCTGATTCCAACCAAATAGCAATCAACGAAGCAATTTCAGCCTTCGCCATGAACATTAAAGCACAAATAAGAACACAAGTATTCCATATGAAAAAGCGGAGCGTAATATCTCCAATACAAGGATGGTGGGATCCAACTTTATTCAAACCAAAACAAAAATAAAAGCAAACAGACGCTCCAAGTAAAGAACATAAGATGTGATGGAATAAAAATATAGTTTCACTAGAAGTGACCCGATAAGTTGTCGATGAAGAAGGGGATGCCTTGGGCATCCCCAAGCTTAGATGCTTGAGTCTTCTTAAAATATGCAGGGATGAACCACGGGGCATCCCCAAGCTTAGACTTTTCACTCTTCTTGATCATAGTATATCATCCTCTTCTCTTGACCCTTGAAAACTTCCTCCACACCAAACTTAAAGCAAACTCATTAGAGGGTTTGTGCATAATCAAAAATTCACATGTTCAGAGGTGACACAATCATTCTTAACACTTCTGGACATTGCCCAAAGCTACTTAAAGTTAATGGAACAAAGAAATCCATCCAACATAGCAAAAGAGGCAATGTGAAATAAAAGGCAGAATTTGTCAAAACAGAACAGTCCGTAAAGACGAATTTTTCAGAGGCACTTAACTTGCTCAGACAGAAAAACTCAAAACTAATGAAAGTTGCGTACATATCTGAGGATCACGCACGTAAATTGGTAGATTTTTTTGATTTTTCTACAGAGAGATCTACGCAAATTCGTGACAGACAAATCTGTTTCTGCGCAGTAATCCAAATCTAGCATCAACTTTACCATAGAGACTTTACTTGGCACAAAAACATGATAAGGAGAGGTTGCTACAGTAGTAACAACTTCCAAGACCCAACAATACAGTAGCAAAATAAACACATGGGTTATCTCCCAAGAAGTTCTTTCTTTATAGCCATTAAGATGGGCTCAGTAATTTCAATGATACTCTCGCAAGAATTAAGAGTTGAAGCAAAAGAGAGCATCAAGAAGCAAATTCAAAACACATTTAAGCCTACCACACTTCCTATGAAAAGTAATCTTGTACACAAATAAATTCATGAAGAACAAAGTGACAAGCATAGGAAGATAAAACACAAGTAACTTCAAGATTGTCAACATAAAGAGGGGAAACTTAATATTATTAAGATGCATGTAACCATGTTTCCCTCTCTCATAATAACTTTCAGTAGCATCATTGATGAAATCCACAATATAACCATCACTTAAAACATTCTTATCATAGTTCATATGCATAAAAGTATCATTAATTTTGGCATAAGAAGAATTCTTCTCATTAATAGTAATTGGAGCAGGATCATTATCAAGAATTTGAACATGGTAAACAAGTTGCATACTAAGGGAATGGTTTTTGGCAATCCCATCATAACTATGACAAGTTTCATAAGGATAATTATAACATGTGTCATATCCATCTCTATAACGATTGTCTAAACCAAAATATATAATTAATATCATCATTTTCACTAAAAGTAAAGGTCTCAAATATAGGATCTTCAAGCACAACATCCCCAAGCTTAGAGCTTTCAATATCATCATTTGAGGGAACATGAATAGTGCTATCATCATTACTTTCATAATCAGTACCAAAGAGATTTCCAATATCAAAGATAGTGTGCTCTTCCAAATCATGATCACTAATATGGGTAAAGGGCATAGGAAGATCATTGTACTCAGATTCATTATCATAATAATCATTAGGAGCAACATACTTACGGTTACCTATCGTTACCTCATACACGCGGGGATATGCCGTTACCTCTTTCTTTTTATTCCCCCTCTTCTTCATCTTCTTCGTTCCCTTCTTCCTCTTCTTTTCCTTCTCCCCGCTCCCTTCTTTAGGAGGAAGAGGCTTGAAGGGAGGCTTCTCCACATAACCTGATTTATTTCCAGAAACAATAGAAGAAACTTGGGAGGATTCCTCCTTTTCATTAATAAGTTTGAAACACACATCGGTCCTATCATATTTTGGCAAAGTGTCATCTTCTAAAATATTTTGTATGTAAGTATTTGTATGGCAATTATTAATGCAATAAGAAAGACACCCATGCAGGACATCATCAATATCAAGATCGTTAATATCTAACAAAGAAATTTTTCTTGATAACTCTTCACACTTCAAAAATAAGGTAAGTTCATCATGCTGATTAGGAGTAATTTCATCATCACAATACAAATTTGCAGCACTCATGGGGTTTGAATTATCATTGGAGGAGCATTGAAAATTAAAATGTCCCACTCTATGGCAAAGTTCACAAATAAAAGGATAGAGGGCACAATTTTTTTTACCAAGATCATCTAGAGCCCTAGACCACTTTCTAGTTTTTTCATTTCTGTGATGGATACAATATTCATCTTCAATTTGATTAATTCCACAAGGTCTATGTATTCCACAAAAATTAACATGCTTATAGGAAATAACATTCTAAGTTTGAGCATGTTTATTGCAATCATTAACAACAATTTCATTTTCCATGCAAGTGTCTTTGAAAGGTTCATGATACTTATCAAAATTCTTCCTAGGCAATTCGAAATGAGAGGCAAAAGCTTTATAAAGATTTGCAATAACTTGAGAGTCAAGACCATAAGTAGCACTCATATTTCGAAATTTATCGGTATCCATAAAAGTTTCAATGCATTCATAATCATAATTTATACCTGACTCTCTACCTTTGTCGTTCTCCCAATCTTCAGTGTTCTCCTCAATCCGATCAAGAAGATCCCATCTAGCTTCAACCTCCTTGCTTGTGAAAGATCCCTCCAAACAGGCATCAAGATAGTCCTTGTGATGTCCTGAAAGCCTTGCATAAAAATTATTAATAATAACATTACGGGGAGCTCATGAATGGGACATTTGAGCATTAGTGACTTCAATCTCCCCCATGCTTGGGAAATACTCTCTTCATCACGAGGATAAAAGTTACAAATGTAATTCCTATCAATATGCACTTCATGAGGAGGATAAAATTTAGAATAAAAGAGAGATACAATTTCTTCCCAACCAAGAGAATGACTATTCTTCAGCAATTTATACCAATGCGCCGCTTTACCAGACAGCGAAATAGAGAATAGTTTCTTCCTCACTTCATCCATAGAGATACCTGCACACTTGAATAACCCGCATAATTCATGTAAAAACAGTAAATGTTCTTCATAGCGGTTATCTATAACACGTTCAATAATTTTCATAGGTATCTTGAAAGGAATATTTTCAGTAGGTGGATTTAAAATATCACAAGCATCATTAGAGTTATCGCATATGGGAGATAAAGTATTATCAGAGCAAATTTTCTCCCCTAAAACTGGGAAGCTACAAAGATCATAAAAACTAGCTTCCCCAAGCTTAGACTTTTCCATAGCATTAGCAGTAATTGCATTCGTACTAATAGCATTGCTACTAACATGCAAATAAGGTTCCATAGGTTTTTAAATTTTCGCATCAAACAATTCTAACTCAGGAAAAAGATTAAAAAGCTCACTAATTTTTTTTTTGTTTTCCATTATGCCTAACTAGTGAAAATAAAAACAAGAGACAAAAAGATAAAATTGCAGAATCTAAAGGAGATAGCTTCGAGCACTCACACACCGGCAATGTGCTAAAAGCTTAGTAGTCGGAGGATGTGAATACCTTTTACCTTACCTCCCGGCAACGGCGCCTAAAATAGCTTGATGTCTACTCACGCTTCTATTCCTGTAGAGTGTTGGGCCTCCAAGAGCAGAGGTTTGTAGAACAGCAAGTTTCCCTTAAGTGGATCACCCAAGGTTTATCGAACTCGGGAGGTAGAGGTCAAAGATAGTCCTCTCAAGCAAACCTGCAATTAAGATACAAGAAGTCTCTTGTGTCCCCAACACACCTAATACACTTGTGATGTATAGGCGCACTAGTTCGGCGAAGAGATAGTAAAACACAGGTGGTATAGATGGTGGTAATATTGCAGAAGTAAAGATGCAGTAAAACAGAAACAAGCGATGTTTGCATTTGGAAACAAGGCCTAGGTATCATACTTTCACTAGTGGACACTCTCAACATTGATCACATAATAAATAAACAACTTCTCCTCACTTGTGCTACATATACTCTTGTTTGATAACAAACACCATTCATTGTGTAGGGATACAAGAGCTCCCTCAAGCCGGAGTTAACAAGCACCACAACATTCGGCATTCATATTTAAGTAACCTTTAGAGCATGATAGATCTTTGCAATTTAGACCGAGAACTAACATAGCATACACACTGTCACCATTACACTATGAAAGGGGGAATAGATCACATCAATACTATCATAGTAATAGTTAACTCCATAATCTACAAGAGATTACAATCATAACCTACGCCAAGTACTACATGATGCACACACTGTCACCGTTACATCATGAAGGAGGAATAGACTACTTTAATAACATCACTAGAGTAGCACATAGATTAATAGTGATACAAAGCTCATCATATGGATCTCAATCATGCAAAGCAATTCATGAGATCATTGTATTGAGGTACATGAGAGAGAGATTAACCACATAGCTACCGGTAGAGCCCTTAGCCTCGGGGGAGAACTACTCCCTCCTCATCATGGGAGACAGCGATGGCGATGAAGATGGCGGTGGTGTCGATGGAGATGGCTCGGGGGCAATTCCCGCTCCGGGGGTGCCACGAGACTTCGTCCCGAATTTGAGTTTCGCGATGGCGGCGGCGTCCCCGGAGTCTTTCTGGAGTTTCGTCAATCGGTATCGAAGTTTTAGGTCACGAGGGTCTTATAGGCGAAGAGGCGGCGCGGGGGTGCGAGGTGGGCTCCCACACCCGGGCGCCCCTCCTTGGTCGCGCCGCCATGTGGTGTGGGCCCCCGGCCCCTCTCCGGCTCCACTTCTGTCCTGGTCCGTCTCGGTGAATTATGATGTTTGGTCTTCGTTCGTCGAATTCGAGAATATTGCCCCGAACTTTCTGGAACCAAAAACAACAAAACAGAACCGGCACTTCGGCATCTTGTTAATAGGTTAGTTCCGGAAAATGCATAAAAACGATATAAAGTGTGAACAAAACATGTAGGTATTGTCATAAAACTAGCATGGAACATCAGATTTGGAGACGTATCAATCACTTCTTTGGTATTTTATCGTTTACCTGAGTGAACTATGCTTGGGATGCTTGATCGTCCCAACGTATTTATATTTTCTTATGTTCCATGCTAGTTTATACAATACCAACATGTTTTAGTCATACTTTTAAGGCATTTTATGAACTACCTCCTAACAAATGATGTTGAAGTGCCGTTTCTCTGCTGTTTTGGGTTCCAGAAATCCTACACAGGAAATATTCTCGAAATTGGACGAAACAAAAGCCGAACGTCTTATTTTGCGGAGACGGACACAGGGAGACGGAGAGTGGCCAGAGGGGGGCCCAGGGGGGCCCACCCCACATGGCGGCGCGGCCAAGGGGGGGGCACCCCTATGGTTTGGGTCCCTCGGGACCCCTCCGAGGCCGCCCTTCCGCCTATATATCATCTCCGTCGCGAAAACCCTAAAGAGTCCAGCCACGATACGAGAAAAGTTACGCAGCCGCCGCCATCGCGAAGTCAATTTCGAGGGACAGAAGTCTCTGTTCTGGCACACCGCCGGGACGGGGAATTGCCCCCGGAATCCATCTCCATCGACACCACCGCCATCTTCATCACCGCTGCTGTCTCCCATGATGAGGAGGGAGTAGTTCTCCCTGAGGGCTCTACCGGTAGCTATGTGTTTCATCTCTCTCTCCCATGGTGTGATCTTTATGTGATCATGAGCTTTGTATCACTATTAATCTATGTGCTACTCTAGTGATGTTATTAAAGTAGTCTATTCCTCCTCCATGATGTAAAGGTGACAGTGTGTGCATCATGTAGTACTTGGCGTAGGTTGTGATTGTAATCTCTTGTAGATTATGAAGTTAACTATTACTATGATAGTATTGATGTGATCTATTCCCCCTTTCATAGCTATTGGTGACAGTGTGTATGCTATGTTAGTACTCGGTCTAAATTGCAACGGTCTATTATGCACTCTAGAGGTTACTTTAATATGAACTCCGATGTTGTGGAGCTTGTTTACTCCGGCTTGAGGTGTGCTCTTGTAGCCCTACACAATGAATGGTGTTTGTTATCCAACAAGAGAATGTTTGAAAGTAGCACAAATGAGGAGAAGTTATTTATTTATTATGTGATCATTGTTGAGAGTGTCCACTAGTGAAAGTATGATCCCTAGGCCTTGTTTCTAAGCATTGAAACACCGTTTCCAACAAGTTCTGTTACATGTTTGCTTGCTGCCATATTTATTTTAGATTGTTATTACCACTCATATTCATCCATATTACTTGTATTTCACTATCTCTTCGCCGAACTAGTGCACCTATACATCTGACAAGTGTATTAGGTGTGTTGGGGACACAAGAGACTTCTTGTATCTTAATTGCGGTTGCTTGAGAGGACTATCTTTGACCTCTACCTCCCGAGTTCGATAAACCTTGGGTGATCCACTTAAGGGAAACTTGCTGCTGTTCTACAAACCTCTGCTCTTGGAGGCCCAACACTGTCTACAAGAATAGAATCACACGTAGACATCAGAGACCCACATATGGCCGCCTATAAAGTGTAAGTAGACGAGTTCGCCAGATGCTTCCAAGGTTATAAAGTCAAGCACATACCAGGAGTCTACAGCGATGAATCCGATGCACTTTCCCTCCTTTGATCTGGTCGCAAACCAATCTAGGCACGTGTCTTCCTTGAAAATTTATGGATTCCTTTAATTCAAGATGTTGACTCAGAAAACGTGGATAAGTTCGACTCGTCCCTACAAATAGTTATGGAGCTATTCCCGAGTTGGACGCAGCTATATATCAACTACCTGGTGGACAAAAAGCTACCAAATGACGAAGTGCTTTGGCGGAAAATTATCAGCTGAGCTAAGGCCTATACTTTATCAGTGGCCAATTGTATAAGCAAAAGAAGGGATTGAAGCACTAAGGGCCGGGGAAGTCATACCGGCGATTGTGGCCATGATACCTTCGCCAGATCCCTTTTTGCCAAGGCCTTAGGCACGGCTTTTACTAGCTAACATCCAAAGAATAATTGAAACATGTATTGGTTGCCAGTATTACACCACGAAGCCACATGTGCTGGCTAAAGAGCTCAAGACCATCCCCATTACCTAGCTTTTTTTCTCCTGGGGGCTCTAAATGGTTGGCATGTTTAGAACAACATCGTATGGACATACTTATATCCTCGTTGCGGTGGTTAAGTTCACCAAATGGGTGGGAGCTAGACCCATAGCAGGCGTCAGTGGGGAAACTGCCACGCATTTTGTCATGGACATTATCAGGTATGGTCTTCGTCATAGTATTATTACTGACAATGGAAACAACCTAACACAAGGAGAACTCGAGCAGATACTGCAGTCACATGGGTATTCTACTAGATGTAGCATCTGTCACGCACCCTCAGTCCAATTGACAAGTCGAGCACATGAACGGTTTGGTCCTCGTGGCATACGACCCCAGCTAGAAACTCCTCTGCATTGTGCTCCAGGGGCCTAGGTGGAAAAATGGTTGGGTTTTCTTTGGATCATATGAACAAATCCAAACATATCTACCTACCGGGTATACTCCCTTCTTTGTGGTCTATGGATAAGAAGCAATTCTGTCGAGTGACATCCCCCATGATTCTCCTGCGGTTGCCATCTTCGAAGAATTAAAGGCTGACAAAAAGCGTCAAGATGCCCTTGATCTTCTTGAAGAAGAGCGAGACCTAGCTCTCGAAAGATCTGCTATATACAAACACAAACTCCGCAACAATCATAGTCGCCGAGTAAAACACCGTTCATTCAGCAAAGGTGATCGTGTGCCCGTCTAGTGAAGAAAAAGAGACACAAGATGGCCCTGGCTTGGGAAAGACCATTCACCATAATCAAAGTCCTTACCAATGGGTCCTACTAACTAGTTGATGTCCGTGATCGCAACATGCTGAAGAAAAATACTAAGGGAAAGAAGCGTAACCATGGTGAAGTCCCATCTGATGAAGAATATGAAGAGACGGATTGGCCTTAGAATATAGCTCAGCTATGTCCTTTCTATTCTTAGACCATCCCCTATAATCACATGATCAATATAATGAAACAACATCAATGGTGTGCTCATATTACCGAGTCTTGTTTACAGCTCTTGTTTATACTTTGTTCTTTACATGATCATATATTTTTGGATTCTCTAAAGAATTTACCGAATGATCACTCTCTTTACTTATTTAAGGTTCACATATGTGGCCTTCACACTTATAATTCTAATAATGCCGACTTCGGGCATTAGCTATATCACTTTTAACTATAATGTTTTTAGCCTTATGCATGGGTTTCACAGTAGTATGTTACGGTGCCAAAAGCCAGCATTGTTCCAGGTTTAAATGGTTTAGCGTTTTTCTATGTTGCTCAGGTGGGATTCTGTTGCCGGAGGTATTCCGTATTGAGAAAAGATCGAAATGCATAAGTTAGACAAAAAAATCGTGCAAACAATAAATTAAAAAAAACACAAGAGGATATTTATATATTTATGCAAAATAGGGCTAAGTATTTGTTCTATTACAATAATTTAAGACATAATTGATACAATTTTTTGGTAGTGCATTTGCAGGATAGAAGGGTGTTGGTATTGTTGCCTACTACTTCTCGTCCTCATCGACCTCGTCTTCATCATCACTCGGGGGGCTTAGCCGGGAGGTCCAGATGGTTGCGGAACTTCTTCAAGTTCATCATGCGAGCAATGTGGAAGCTAAAAGGTTGGCTAGTTCCTCCAGTTGCGCCCTCGTGATAGGCACACTCTCTCGCTCAGCTAGCATCCCTTCGGTAATGGTAAAGAGGTGCGCTTCTTTGTGATGGCCATGTAGGAGAGCTAAGGCCAGGGTGGTGCCACCTCACATGGATGACTCCTCTCAATTGGTCGCCAAGCTGGCGGTATACTCTAGCTTCTCCACCAAAGTGTTGATGGTGCCCGCCTCTAGACCACCCACTCCCAACTCATGTAGGAGACCCTTACATGATGGAAGTACTGCTCCAAGAGCTTCCTCACATGGGTAAGGAGGGTAGAACAAGGAAGGAGGGACTCCACATCAGACAAGCCATATGGAAATGGAAATGCAAAAAAAAAAAGGAAAAGTGTTTTTAAAAGAACAAATCCTTTAAAAAGGATTGATAATTCCTAGCAAAAAAATCATTAAGTAAATGAAGTCGGTACTTACCAAGGATTTCATAGTAGAGCTCTGCATACTCATCCTAGTTCCCACCTATCTCCTCTTAGCTACTCTTGGGGTGGCAGCATGGCTTTCGGTCGGCTTTTGCGCTTCCTCCAAGGTGTACTTCATAGAGGCCAGCTCTTCTCGTTGCTTGGTGAAGGCGATGTCAGTAGATTCCTCCTTCGCCTTGATCTACACGGCATTCTCCTTTTTATCCGCTCAAGGTACTTGAAGAGCTCTTGATTCTCCATGCACAACACCTCCTCAGACTCACCTCTTGTTGAGCTTGTCGATCTGAAAGTCTTTGTCCTTAAGAATCTTCTTGAGGACTCGGATGATGGCCTTCTTATCTCTAAGGGCCCTAGAGTTCATTGAAGTCATCTCACGACTCAGAAAGTAACATAAATCAATTATTATTCAAAATCGGTTAAAAGCTCGAAAATATAACGAGACACATTGACGACTATGTTCTTAGTCGGCATGTGACTTGGGGGCTACTAGGATTAGACACTTACACATTTTTCCTTCATTATCACGTCTATACCCTCGGTGGCGTACCTAAAAGGCAACCTCCACTTCATCTATAGGAGGGTTTGTGGCAGGATGAAAGCCGTCTTGATCCTTTAGGGCTGCTTATTTCAATACAACCTTCTCCTCCTCTTCAGAGTTGTAAGGATCCACTTAAGCCGTCTAGCTCGAATACAGCCGGGTCTGCCGCTAGGCTATGATAAACTTGGGGCATCATTTCCCGAAGAATCAGTTGTGTTCATGTTCAGGATGTCATCCAGTGATAGTTTTGGCCTAGACTTCCTTTAGATGGTCTTGGAGGGCTTGGACACCGCGCTTGTACCCTTAGCCGAGGGTTTGCCTAGGCCTGATGCCGGCGATGGCTTCAGTCTCAAATTCGACTGACGAAGTGTGGGCTTCACCAAGCTAAGCTTGGAGGTCTTCTTCACCCTATGTTGACGAAAAATTCAAGCGAGATGCAAAACTTCGATTCCTAGTAAAAAACCTAAAGGATAAAAACAACAGTGCTTATTTGACAACTGGCACTTTGATAGTGTCATCTGCATCATCCTTAATCAGGAGGAGGGTCTTCCTCTTCTCTGCCTCAAGGGAAAGAGTCTTCTTGGCGCTAGCCTTAGGCTTCTTGGCTGCCTCGCCACTAGAAGCAGTTGCCTTGCGTTTTTTGGGCGGTTGTGCTTCCGTCTCATCATCGGAAGGGGACATGTTGTTCTTTCCATGCGGGCGAGTTGGGAGATCTCTGCTAAATCCTCCTCTTTCTAGTCGGGCATCTGCACTCACAAACAAAAAGTTAAAATCTAGTAGGTATATTTTTCCATGAATTTAAAGGAGAAACCTCTCAACACGAAGAACCAATAGAAAGTCTAATATAGAAAACGCAACAAGTAATTCATGAGCAATCCTTTTTGACGAACTAGAGCTTGTCGTGAGAATAACCACAAGATCTAAATCACCTCATGGATAAGATCCAAATAACAACAAGAAATATGATCCAAATGATGCAAAGGTTTGCGATCTCTCTAAACAATACGATCAAGTTAATAATTCGAGAGTCATCTTGATAGTTCAGCAAATTATCATAAACCCAGTTTCCAAACAAGCGACTGGTAAAAGAGAAATCCTATCAAGAAAAAACATTAACCTTATGACGACGATCTTTACCGCAACAAGACGGAGCATATTTCTTGATTATACTTGTTTAGTGAAGTATTGCGAGTTGCACCCATACTTCACTATGGGAGATCTTCTTCTTTGGCGCATCTTCACGTATCCATGGTCAGCATATGGATGACAAGTTTCAAGCATATGATCTCTTCTATATGGCTCTCTTTAACTTGCACTTCATTTTTCTTTCTTGATTATGATGATGTCTTCATGGTACACATGAGATAACACTCCATTTTGGTCTTCAAGACATACTTGACATAGGCTCTACTTCACTCATGACCAACCTTTGGATTACTCCTTGATTAACGCCTTGGACATCACGTCATCTTCTTATTTTAGCCTTGAAGTCAACATATGGTTCAAACATTATCTATGGATAAATCCTACAAACATAACTCAATTTGCAAACGTTCGTCCAAGAATTTTTTCATTAACTATCAAAACCACACATGAAAGTTCCATGCACATTCACCAATTAATCCTTGAGGATGGCCTCAAAATCAGTTTCTGGCATGATCTCTAGCTTGACGAAAAGTGCATCGCCAACCTAGTGCATGACTTGTTCAAGCCGTGGATTCAGAAGCGTGAAAAAAAAAACTTCTATAAATTTCAAAAAAAAAAGTTGAAAACAAATTTTGGTATAGTCTATGATGTAACCTAAAAGCATGAAAAAATACAAAACGAAAATCTTTGTTGCACAAAAATAACAAAATCTGATTAAATTTTGAGATTTGAAAATATACATACTCAGATCCATACGTTAATTAATAAATTTTGTGTAGCATGGAGTACAAAGTATTTCAAATTACTATTTTGCACGATTTGGGATAAATCATTGGCTACAACCGGGTTTTTTCATAATTTTTTTAACTCGTAAATGTGATTTCAGATTTTCCTAAATAACAAGATCATTATTGCCCGGAAGCCAAAAATATGATGTTGTAAAACAAAGTACCACCATATAACTGTGACACTACAAAAAGAACAGTACCACCATATGACAGCACAACCACTGCCTACAACAGATTCAGATGCTAAAGACTACCAAGCTCACATATGAAGTTCATAAACTCATATCACATATTAGAGGTAAATCGATATAACTATATAAGATAAATTATTTCACACAGAGTGAACAATAGGCCACGTAGAAACGGAGTGCGTAGTTGTATATGTAGTCGATTCATCCATTTGTAGTCTATCACGCGTCATGCCAATGCTGTTGGGCTCCCTAGCGTGGCATCCTTCTTTAGGAAGTAGCGATGGAACACGTGTGTGCATGGTATGGTGGGAGGACCACGACACGGTCGCACATGAAAAAGTTTGAGATGCATACCGTTTAGACACTTTGCACATCGCTTGTTGGGTATGTCGTTCCCTTTGATGATATTCCACCGCTGTATGTACGCTCTCATTGAATCGCCATAATTCTGTTTGCACGCCCTTAGTTGCTCTATGGACGCAGGTTTCTTGCACGTGGAACAGAAATTCTTCACGAATAATTTCTCGAAAGTTTCCCAGCTATCGATGGATCCCATTGGCAGTTTCTTGATCCAGGATCTTCCGGTTCCACTGAGATGGACTTGGACACTTTGCATGGATATTGCTCTGGTTCCACCCAACAGTTTCATTGTTTTCAGGTAGTCAATTAACCAATCTTCGGGATCTTGCAAATCATCAAACTTTTTGTAATTGTCTGGCAACTTAAAGTCAGATGGAACTTTCGTCCTGCGAACTCGTCGAATAAAGCAGGAAAGTCCGCACATATCTTCTTCCGCAACTTCTGGCGAGTGTCGCCTGGATCTATTCTCTCTTGTTATGTCCACTCGATCTTGTGCCTCTGTATTTCTCGCCACGTCTGTCCGTGGAGGATCTCGCGCCACCGTGGTGGGTCGAGGGCTGTTTCTCCTTGGAGCACCTTCAGGTTGTGGTGTACTTGGACTCGCGAATGCTGCTCCCATGGCTCTCACTCCTGCCATGGCCATCTGGTATAGTGGCTCTCTCGGGTCTCCTGCTGGAGATCTTGATGCTAGTATAAAGGCTTGTGTCGCCATATACCCGGCTTCCGATGTTTTGGTGATGATATTCCCTCTTGTATCAATCGAGACATGTCGAGATTCTGAATCAGCTGCTCTCGCTCATGCTCAGGTAAGTGTGCTAAGCGAGACCTTCCCCTGTCGCGTGCTGCTCTGTGGTTGGATCCCGAAGTTCCTGAATATCGACTTAGCTCTGCCCTTCTTCGGCTTGACGCAGAAGCTGCGGCTCCCCTCTTGTCAATTTCGGCTCTCTGTTTTTCGAGTTCTCGTCCAGCACGGACGAGTTTTTGTACTGGTAAGCTTGCAATTCTTCGGCCGTGGCAGTCGTAGTCATCGGCTCCTTGCCATCCATGACTCTTGCTGCTCTGTCCCAAGCTTCTTGTGGAAGTTGCACCCTATGGCGAGGAGTGGTTCCAACATATTTATTTCCCAAACCTTGTATGAGATCAACGGGATCGATGTATGGATTTCCCAGATCATCGAAAGCCTCTGACGCTTCATCCTCTTGACGACTTGACTCTCCAATTGCGCGGACTTCATGATATTTTGGAATTTCATCTTCTTCTTCAGGGTCGGTGACACCATCGTATAGATCGGCGAGGACCTTCCTAACAGAAGTAGATCTGTCGATAAAGTCGAAGTTGTCGACGCTATCTGAGTCGCTGCTTATATTTGAGTCCGCAGACGACCCGAAGGATATGTTGTCGAAGATCTTGGCGAGTTTTCCGCTTGAAGCGGGCCTGGTGAAGCTTGATGGCGAGATCTCTTCTACACCTGACTCGAACGATGATGACGATCCCGAAAAGTCGGAATCAACCGCGAACGATCCCGAAGAACTTGGTATCGCGAGACGGTGTGATCCTTCTTTCCGACGCGGAAGTGGAAGCTCCCGAACGTCATCTCCATGGGCTCCTCCAGATACGCATATGCATCCACACGGGAGGGTGGGTGAGGAACAAAATCAACTAGACCAGTTTTGATATGTTTACCTCCGTCCATCGCGTTGCTTGCCACCGAAGATGTTGACGATGTTGTCGAAGATCTTGACGATGCCATCGAGATCAGCTCCTTGCCGCCTCTAATCCCCACGGACGGCGCCAATTGACAAGAGATCAACTTGTCAATGCCTACAAGTTGTAGACTTGGATTTTCGTGGAAGTAGAGGGCAAGTAGATCTCGAAGGTTTTAGCCGAAAAGGTGCTAGACTGCTAAAAAGCTAGGTTTTGTTGACAATAAGATTGATCATTTTTTTGTCCCTCGACTCCCCCTTATATAGGAGGCGGAGCCGAGGGTTTCGTATTACACAAATTATAAACTCCGGGAGACTCTTTGAGTTCGATCCGTAAGAATACAAATCTCTTTATTCCTAATCTATCTCTGCTTGCCATAGTCGACTCTTTGCTGGGCTTCCGGGCTTTATAATCTTCGGGTTATGGGTCTTCAGTAAACCCCGGGTACTATCTTTGGCAGACCCATCCGGGATGCCTATGTCAGTTACTCCAAGAAAATTTTCATTAACTATCAAAACCAACCACGCATGCGAACTCCATGCATATTCGCAATTTAATCCTTGGGGATGGCCTCAAAATCAGTTTCTGGCATGATCTCTAGCTTGACGGAAAGTGCGCCGCCAACCTAGTGCCTGACTTGTTCAAGCCGTGGATTCCGATTCTTTGTAACTTAGAAGCATGAAAAATAAAATAAAAACATCTATAAACTTCAGAAAAAAAAATTGAAAACAAATTTTGGTATAGTCTATGATGTAACCTAAAAGCATGAAAAAAATACAAAACGAAACTCTTTGTACTGTGGACTACACAAAAATAACAAAATCTGATTAAATTTGGATACTTGAAAATATACATACTCAGATCCATACGCTAATTTGTAATTTTTGTGTAGCCTGGAGTACAAAGTATTTGAAATTACTATTTTGCACGATTTGGGATAAATCATTGGCTACAACCGGGTTTTTTTCATAAATTTTTTAACTCGTAAATGTGATTTTCAGATTTTCCTAAATAACAAGATCATTATTGCCCGAAAGCGAAAAATATGACATTGTAAAAAAAAGTACCACCATATAACTGTGACACTACAAAAAGAAAAGTACCACGATATGACAACACAACCACTGCCTACAACAGATTCAGATGCTAAAGACTACCAAGCTCACATATGAAGTTCATAAACCCATATCACATATTAGACATAAATCGAAATAACTATATAAGATAAATTATTTCACACAGAGTGAACAATAGGCCATGTAGAAGTTGTATGTAGTCGATTCATCCATTGTAGTCTGTCACGCGTCATGTCAATGTCGTCGGGCTCTCTAGCGTGGCATCCTTCTTTTGGAAGTAGCGATGGAACACGTGTCTGCATGGTATGGTGGGAGGACTACGACATGGTTGCACGTGGAAAAGTCTGAGATGCATACCGTTCAGACAATCTGCACATCCCTTGTTGGGTATGTCGTTCCCTTTGGCGTACCTAGTCAATGGAATGCTTGGTGTGACTTTCTCTTCGGTGGGGAACGGAATGCTTCATCGTCGAAGCGTGACCTCCAATGTGATCAAGCGATAGTTGCGGTCACGGGCGGATGGAGAGATGCGCGGGGGGCATGGCCCCCTATGCTAGAATTTGTCTGAAAGCCCCTATATAATATGCGGATTGACCCTTGAATTTATCAAAATTTACCTATATAAATCCTCCTAGAAATCTTGGTCTTATAGGAATCTATAATATTTAAATAGGAGCAACCCACTAAGTTGAATTCTCTCAACATGCAAGCTATCCACCTCACCAACTGCCACATCATCAGGTCTCCACGTCACTTTTTAATACATATTTGGTTTTACTTTGGTGGCATACATGAAGCTCCGGAAAAAAAGCAGCACATTTATTCCTATTTTTTGCTGCTATAGACGTGTGTCTTCCTCCTCAGAGTAATCACACCACGACTCCTCTTATTCCCACTACGTATTTCCCATTTTAATTCTGGCATTGAGTACCATCGCTACACCTTGCAGTCCCAGTGCCGCTAAAAATTCCCTCTCCACAAGCATCAATGCCCCACATTCGCGCAAGCTAGCTGATACGGCGCAATCACAATTAACTTCAGCAGCTTCACATGACGCTGAATAATAGCCAGCACAATCTTGTGCCTTCCCTGCCACAAATGTTCGTTTAACCCTCCGAAAGGGTGTACCCTCTGCCGCTTCATCTCCAGGAACTGAAGATGGACCAGCAACGCCATCTAAACAGGCATGAGATTAAATTCTCCTCCATAAGCCCAACTGTATGGTTTCTTTATATAAGACCAACGCATTTGGCAGCCGTCCAGTATGACAAACTCGATGATCCCCACGCCCGGGGCGATTTGTGGCCATCGCATGCATGATGCGTGCTCTTTTAGCGCCACTGTTTGTTCCAATAGTTTCTTCCCGTTGGATTCAATCCTTCATCATATGGAGTGTGGATGACTGGATGAATACTACTACCACTGTATGTCTCCTGTTTTCTCTCATCCTAATGAATGTTAATGTTTTCTACAGTCACACAGGGAGTTCGACGAGCTCAACAAGTAATTTTTTCACCAGATCATTTATTTTTTTTCTCCAATTAAGTTGTGCCGTTTGACAATAGCGTTTTCACAGAAACAAAAACAAATACCTGCTTCAACACTGCAGCATGGCTATCGGGCTGCTCGAGCATATATATCAAGTTGAACATTTTCACACGCTCACATGTCATTACTCAACCAGGTGACTTCCCGCTCCATCCACATACCAAGCCTTTTATGTTCCTTGCATATCCCGTTGTGTTCTTCTTTTTGACATTTATCGTTCTCTTTTTGGACCATGATATGTGCAAAATGCATCACAATTTTAAAGCTATTTATGTTGCTTGCAGGTAGCACAAATATCTAAACATAGACGACAGTACAACAAAACATTTCATATTTGAGATGCTATTCTGCTAGATGAGTTCTCATATTTATTGTTACAATGTTGGAATTGTCCTGATTGGATTCCGATAGAAATGATCAGATCTATTGGTATTTTATTCCCATTTGGTACCATCAAACATCGATCCATTCTAAATAAGATTACTTATTCTAGGTTCTGCTTCACCATAGATTATGTCATTGCTCATTAGTCCAGCGTCCAGGTAATTTAAGTCCTTGGTGTTATTACATTTCTGTTTTCATTTCATTACTTGAGTGCTTTACTTGAAGGGGAGAAATAATCCACCTAGATATTGTTCTGAGAAGTGTTTCAGTTGAAAGAAAGAAATAATTCACCTTGCTCTGAGAAATATGCGGACAATGTGTTAATTACATAGTTTCTCGCTGCAAGTTTAAATGCTATTCGGCATGCTCAACGTGTGTCATTTCCAACATATCCCCTTCCTGTTATTTATTTTTGTTTGTTCTCTTAATTTATCTCACGTTGAAGCCTTAGGCTGGTCATAGTGGGGAGTAATTTAGACTAGTAACATATGTCATGTTACTAGTCTAGGTTACTACCTTCATAGTGGGTAGTAATTTATATGTGGTGTCATGCATTGTGTCATTTATTATGTTGTAGACTCATCTTGTCTTGGGGTGTGTGATGTTATGGTAACATAGCTAGTTACCACCTCACTCTCTTTCTTCATTTATTGACATGCCATGTCACCAAAATGTTTTGAGATGCGTGATGTTACTAGCTATGTTACTCCCACTATGAGCAGTCTTATACTATATTCTAAATAACATGGAAAGTTTGATGATGAATCCAATGCGTTCACTTAATGCACCTATATACTAAATGTTTTTTCTTTGAACCAAGTAATTTCATAATTGTAGCTTCCCAATATTCTAATTTAAATTTAGCCACAACAAAATATGATGCCCTCAATTTCCGCAGCAATCGTGCGGGGTATCATCTAGTTCCGAGAATAGATCGATGCATGATTGACAGGGCACAAATGCTTGTGCTCGACAAAGGAAGATGTGGTCACCGTCATTCCAAGAATCAATCTCTGGCAAGACTAGCTGAAATAAAAAGACGAGTGGCCGGCGCGCCGCATTTTTTCCCCCACAGATTTTAATCGCATAGTGCTCTTTTCCCAGCATCTCTCTTTATTTTTGGCCATTCTAAATTCTGATTCTTTTTCTTTTCCGTATCATGCAATAATAATAGGGGAAAAGGACATCATCCATGTACCACCTCAGTGACCCCGAAATAAGTGAGAATTTGTTGTCATGTTGCTTCTTGACATTTCTACCGTGGTCTGTTTTGTCTTCAACATGTACGCATCAATGGTGCTGTAACAAATGATGGTTGCACCGTTACATGATGTTTGTCCTTTCATACTGGTCAAACCAGCTGACAACCAATTTATGTTTAGCTGACAACCAATTTATGTTTGAATAGTTAGAAGAGCAGTGGCACCTTCAACTTACCAGAGATTAAATTTTAGATTTAACACCTAATTTCTTTCACAAAGACGAATGTTTTTTTAATGGCAGCGAGACGTCAAGATCTTTCAGATCATTTTCTTGAACTTAGCCTCTCAAAAATGTTCACACAGTTAGGGTGAAAAAAAAGGTCAAACCAGTTTATATAGTCAATTTCAGCCATGAGGCGGCAGCAGCAGCAAACAAATTTTTAAAAAAATCTAGAACTCGCAAGTGCCCCATTTTCTTAACACTTTTATCTTTTTTTTTAGGGAATCTTAGGGCATGTCCATGCACTGCCCTAGAGGTAGTGCTTCACACCTTTAGCTAGGTTTGGGTGGTTCAAAGTAGGTTCGAATGAGGAGGCAGCCTCCTTTTCAAGAAGTGGGATCTTAAGCCTTAAAAGCATGTTTTTTGGAGAGAAAAAGAGATACATACTGTCATATTTGTGGTGTCCCTTCTCTTTAGTTGTAGCTTCCATTGGAGAGATAAAATACACCATGTTGCTTCTGACAATTTTTTTACATGGAGCATCTAGTTATGTACGCCACCATTGCTCATGCATTTAACACTTATATCTTATCATGGGACTTTCTGCTGTTACGACTCTCAAATTCAGCCCATCTTTGTAGGATGCAGTGTTCACAGGGGAAAAAAAGTGTTTACCGGACCCACACATCTCAATCACTTTATTCCTTCTGACCATTTTTTTGTTCTTTTCCTGGGCAGGAGAGGACAAGCTGCAGATTTTTTGTACATGAGGTATCTTTACCCATTTTTTCTTGAGATGGTGCAATTTTCATGTAGTGCGTTCCATAAGAGATAAAAATTTCGACACATGGGTAAAATATTCTATGCCACTTGAGTTCTAGAGATGACACATACTACTATATGAACAAGACTATTTAAGTCAATTAATGCAAGCTCCTAGAACAATTAAGGCTTCAGATGTCAGAGGACACGCTCAAAGCATCATCTGACATGGCCAAGGCCACCTAAGTCAACGCCACCGTCCATCCAGAAAACCAGACTCAGATACAAAAAAAAAATGCAAATCACTACCAATTCTTTCAATAGAAAAGCAGCACATGAGGAAATATGGTAGAATCGAATGGAATCCAGATGGCTCTAGTTTATTTTCTCCCCAGCTAATCACAAGGAAGGAAGCCTCCCTTTCTCCACACTATCGTCCAGCCACCTAGTGGAAAAAGAAAAAGGAAAAAGGAGAAACTGTCAAGAGAACGTCACCTTAATTACAATCTTCTCTCCCAGAGGAGCACCACCACGCAATGATCAGCAAAATGTTGCTGCCATCGCTCGTGTAAACAAAGTCCCCTCTGCTCTTCTCTTCCAGATCACAACAACGGCGTTTTGGGCGGACGTTGCACGATAAAACAGTGCATTTCAATCCCACTCCTAGCAGTGCATCAGACACCCCCCAGTGGACACTCATCATTGTACCCTTTTCTGTTGAAAGGCAACATCAATTCAGGGGCAGATAGCCCTAACCACGCCAGCTGTTTTGCTTCTTGGACTCGAAAGTAGCACCGTCGTTGAGCATGTCCTGGGCGTCGGTTTCCATGCCAAGCTTTGAGAGCGCAAGGGCTTGGAGGTAGAAGGCGGTAGGCCATTCGGGCATGCAGACCTGCGCCTGCATTGCATCCCGGAGAGCAAGCTCTGACTGCCCGTTCATCAGGTAGGAAAAACTTCGCCTGGCAAAAACTGTAGCTGAAGGCACTCCCATCATGCCAACTAGCTGCAGTATGGTAAATTAGCTTGTCAGGTTACAGGAGAAACAGATTCACAATGCTCAACATAAATCAAAACTAATGAATGATTTTGTGGCATGTGCAGGTGCAGCAGTAACAAGGTACAATGTCTATATGTGACAGCCTACTAACTTGAACTAACAGGCATACAGGCATTCAGAATGTTCATCAGTTAGCCATAAAATGCCTATCTGTAGCTTTTTCACATCATATGATAAAGTTCCAAACTAACTTGTCTTGAGCACAAAAGACCATGCAGCAGCAATGTATGGGCATTGCAAATTTTATGACACTAGGATACAAGGGTAAAAAAGCCAATTAGTTAGCCAATTACATCTGTACTCCCTCCGATCCATGATGAGTGTCTCGGTCTTAGTTCAAATTTGTACTAGTCCCTTACTAAAATTCCGACACTTGAATGGATCGGAGGTAGTAGCTTCTTTTACATCATATGATAAAGTTCCAAATTAACTTGTGTTGAGCACAAAAGATCATGTAGCAGCAATGTATGGGCGTTGCAAATTTTATGACACTAGGATATCAGGGTTAAAAAAGCAAAGAACTGAAGTGAAAATACCTTCGAATAGTAGTCAATTGCAGTCTTGAAATCCTTATCTCTAAATGCAATATCACCAAACTTCTTTGTGTTCAGCATCTCTTGAACTTGCTGAGTCCATTCTTGAAAGGATAACTTCAGTTTTTACAGCAGCATAAACATGCACCAAATAAAACTAGCTTATCTTAACAAAGCAGATGATTTGACTCATAAAAAGGAAGCAAAAGCACATGTCATATTTTGCGCACAGAATGAAATGAGCAAGGAGTATAATGAGCGAAACAACATCCTAAAATTAAAAGCCGATGAAATACTTGGTTATCCAGTGCATGTCTGCTTCTAAAATTACAAACAGGAAAGACTGGTGAATACAAGTCAACTTATGTCCATAGACAGAGACAATGTTTTAGATAAGCAATCCACAACGTAAAGAGATATTTTATGCTAACTATGCACGCCCACAAAGCTAATCAAAAACTATAATATGGTAATAAACCATGAGTATGGGGCTTTCGAGAACAAGTTGGTAGTTAAGTCAAGAGGAAACTACAAGCAAGCCAAGTGGATCACAAAATCATGACCAAGGAAATATCACCACACAAATGACGATTAACATCAGACGCAGCATAAATGAGGAATGGTTCATGGCTTGCATGTTACCTCATTCTCTGCACCTTCGTCATCTTTGTAACCTGTTTTGAGCAATATATCATGTACTGCTGTAAGGTCCATACCGGCGCAGGCCTTCCCAAGCGGAGAAAGAATAGTTGGCAAAACTGACGTGGTTTTTGTAATGCCCATTAATACATGTGACGCCACCTAGATTATGTTATAACAGAAATGAATGGTGTTACTATAGGCAACGAATAATATTTACTGATACTTCTGAAACAAGGCTGAAGCTACATATTTACCTCCTTTTGCTTCTGAAGAGGCCCAACAGAAGACAATAGATACTTTATGTTGGGTCTGTCCCTAGCTTCAAACTGCAAGCATTTTGATGAAAGATCAACCAATTTTGAAGCATCTTCATTAGCATATTGCCCTTCCAAGGAGGAATCCATCAGCAACAGTATATTCTTTCCTCTTATCAAATCAAGTGCCTGCAGTCCAAAACAAATGAAGTGAGAAATCCACTGGAATAGCAACATTGATAAATGCTGATACACTACCCTATCATAACCTCACTCTCATGCGACAATTTTCTTTGGCTTGTTATCTTTAAAAAAATGTTCCACGAGCTGCACTTAGCTTTAAATAGAAGTAGTTCGACTATTCGAGACAAGATAGTTGCACTTTCTGGTCATTATGAAAATTTAGTGCTTAGCACACTTAACACCATGGTTCAAAGCACATAGCAGGCCATGGTTGCAAACCTTTTATGAGCTTTCAATGTGAAATTAAACAACGATATGGTACTTTCAAGGTTGCAAGGAACTGGTAACAAGAAAAGCAAAAATTCAATGAAGCATACATGACTAGGAGGAATGTGTTTCCCGCTCAAAAGATCCAGCAAAACTGTTCCGTAGCTATATATCACACTCTCAGCAATGACTCTGCCTGCCATACAAAAGTCAAGCACAAATTATTCAGTGCAATCCAAATAGCATGCACTAAGTAGTAGTCGAGAGCAAGAAAAGGAAATATGTGCTAAATTATCACAACAACCCAAGAAGGTATGTATTCTCTGATACTCGAAGTTTACAGTGAGACATCCAAAAGAGGTTCCTGAATTAACTTTTTGGACATCATAAGGACACTAATCTATATGAAATGAGCTTTCAGATGCTGAGTTGGTGCACTGGATAGCACTTATTCTTACCTAAAGTAATAACACCGATACATCTAGCTAATCATGAATGTGCAAGGATCATGTGGTAATTCATACCGGTTCTTAGAAACTCCGGAGGGGTGTAAGCCAGGTTGGTGCTATAACTTTTTCCGTCTCGGCTGTTCTTCATTAGTCCAAAACTTGACAAGCGAGGATCGCCTTCCTGATAGAAATTAGATATTGTTCATGACAAGTGAGAATTCCCTCATTAGGTACAGAGATCAGACAAACTTCACAAAGAGGACTTTTATTTAAGGGCAGATGCAATTCAAAAGTCAGCTGGCAAAGTAATTAGACTAGCAGGTACTACTACTACTAGACAAGCAAATCTATGCGTACCTCATCGAAAAGTACTCTGTAAGCATTCAAATCGTGGTAGATTTTCCGGTTCTCAGCATTGCAATGATCTAGAGCTTGCGCGATATAATGTGCGACCCTCAACCGCATTTCCCATGGCAACGGCTGCTTATCCCCTGAGAATAGACACAGGCCAAACTCCACAGTCAAACAGGGAAGCAAATATAGCAAGAGAGAAAATGCAGACACGCCCACGTAGTCCTGGCAAATTAAGCACATCCGTTTTTGTACAAGACAGCAAGAGTCAAATGTAGTAATGGTAGAGGTGCATTAAGCTGTTCAATTAATGCAGAGAATTAATTAAGAGCCATGTTTTGATCCAACCTCCACGGATCATCATCAAGTAGTACGTCACGGAGCCCGTAGCAACAGAAACTAACTGGAATATGAAGAGAAGTGTGACGTACAGTGGAAGAGGTGCTTGGACAAGGTGTCGTTGGGCATGTACTCGGCGACGAGCAGCCGCTCGTCGCCCTCGGCGCAGCAGCCGATGAGGTTGACGAGGCGCTTGTGGCGCACCTTCCCCACGCCCGCCGCCTCCGCCTGCAGCAACCGAAACACGTGAGCGAGAGGCCTGCCCACGCCGCGAGATCCGGAAGGGGATCCCCGAGCCGCGGCGCAACAGACGGAAAACCGCGCGCATTGCGTTCGCGTGCGGGAGCGAGGGAGCGTACCAGGAACTGCTGCGGGTCGGGCCATGAGAGGCGGGAGAAGCGCTTGACGGCGATGAGGCGTCCCCCGTCGAGGCGGCCGCGGTAGACGACGTTGGGCGCCTTCTCGCCGCTCTCGGAGACGATGAGGTCGGCGCTGAAGCCCTTGGTGGCGGCGCGCAGCTCGGCGAGCCCGAACTCCCTGAACACGGGCACCGCCCGCTTCGCCCCCTCCTTCTCGTCGCCGTCCGCCCCCGCGCCGTCCACGCCGTTCGCCGCCTCTGCCCGAGCGCGCGCGAGCCGCCGAGCAAGCAAGCAAGAGGAGCGGGCAGATTAGATTCGTTCCGGATACGTGCAGAGTGAATGCGAGTGGGGCGGGGGGCTAGGGTTTAGTACGAGGCGGCGGCGGCAATGGCGGCGGGGTTTGCTGTGCTTACCGGGATCTGCGGGGTCGTCGGCGGGGAGCGCGGCGTCGGCGTCGGGCGGCAGCGGCTTCCCCGCCGGCTTGGACTGGAAGCAGCCCATCGGAGATCTGGTAGCCTGGCAGCGGGGCGGAGCGGAGCAAATGCGAATGGTTGAATGGAGGTGGGGGAGGGAGGGAGTATGAAGTGGTGGAGGAAGCGAGCAGGAGGGGCGAGTGTGGCAGAGGGAGGTGGGAGGCAGCGCTCCGAGAGAAGCGCGGCGGCAGCAGGGAGGACACCGGGATCCGCTGCTGCGCACCGAACACCGTGCAGCCACGCGCACGCACCTTGCTCCGCTTCTCCGCTGCACACTCTTTTTTAAACAGAACAAAACATAACACAGACATCATTCGATTTCTATAAGATATACTTGTATCTGTAAGATATACTTGTATCTGTAAAATATATACTTGTATCTATAAGCTATTTGTATATTTGTGTACTAGCAACGGAAATGTTTCTTGCTGCTCTATTTTATGTTGTATCCAGAATCAAAACCGTGCATGTGTTCCGGCAGAATAATATGAGAATGGGTCCATTTAACTTGAATGCAATGATGTTTTTTTCCTTCCTAGATTATTATGCACAACGGTTCAGCCGACCAGGGGACCGACCAACCAGCCAAGCGAAGTTGGGTACACAGAAGATACACTGAATAGTATAATACATTTGTCTCTACATCATGAGGCTCACAGAATTACCAACATCAAAGATGTGTTTGGTTTGAGTTTGAGCCAACTTAATTGTTGCATATATGTGTTTAGCCAGTTGCGGTGAAGAAATATATACTAGTGTTGGCTATACATGGGTGGGAAAATTTTGGTAATCATCTAAACAAGATACGAATATTTATCTTAATCTAAGGTCTTTTTTTTTGAGGTTTACGGGGGGAGAGATTCCCCACCGCTTGTTGCATTCCACTCAAAGAGCCCAGCAAGGCCATGTTCTTTACAACATATGACAGAAGTACACGGGGGTTTACATGGGAAGAGAGAACACAAAGTAGCTACTGAGATCTAGCACAAAAGGGTTACAAAGTGACCAAGAACCACGCCACATGCAATTCAGACCTACAAGAACAACATAGAGGTACACCGCCATGAATCCAAGCTTGCCGGAAGTGTGCAGACATGACAGTAGATCAACATCTTTAGTCTTCATCAAGCCACCCGAAATGTGGCAATTTGGTCGCCGCTCTTGCCGCGGAACTCCACTCGCCCTTCAGGGGAAGGAAGCCCGGAAGGAGGGAGGACCGCAAAAAGAGAACAAGGAGATCCCAGACCAAGGATGGTGTCCTAGCAAGCACCCTCCACTCGCCCTCTAGGGGGAGGAAGCCCTGGAGAAGGGAGACCCGCTGCTAGGAGACGAGAACAGCCGAGGAGATGGGCTAAGAACTTGTTAACCCGGCTTCAGACTAGAGAAAGAACGACACATGTAACACAAACCGGGCACGAAGAACTCCACTTTGTGCGAAAAGCCACCCCTCCGCATCAAGCCAGTCGGGCCTGACTATGTGGTTGCCGCTCTTGTCGACGACGTCCACTCGCTCTTTGGGGGAAGGAAGCCCCGAAGAAGGGAAGACCGAAGCAAGAGAGCGAGGAGATTCAGCCAAAACAGATACCGTCTAGGAAAACGCCTTCCGCTCGCCCTTCTCGGGAAGGAAGCCTCGAAGGAGGGAGGGCACTGCACAGAAGACAGCTGCAAGGATGAGTCGAGGACTCGCTAACCCGGCGTTAGAGGGGTGAATTGGGCAGCCAGGAGAGGACGAAGCATATGAATCAGGTGAAGATAGCTCACAGTACTACTGTAGAAGCGAACACAAGGGAAGGGGAGGCCAAAATGGGAGGAGGGGGAGGTGGCGGCTCGGGCGCCGGATAAGAGGAGGTGGCGACTCGGGCGCCAGAGAGGAGGAACTTGCAGCCACACGACAGGGCAGCGCCAGAGTCGGAGTGGTTCCAATGCGACGCCTTCAAGAAGGTAAACGACCCAAGGGGACGCCGTCGTCGCAGAGCTTTCACCCGGAAACACACGGGTGTTGATGCACCCCCGAACCAAGCCACAAGGGATACGACGCCAAAAGGCCGCCGCCATGGTCGCTCAGACGTGAAGTCAGAGAAACGGATTCCCAGAGAAGCACCACACCAAAACTCAGGGGCAGCAATCGCGGCACCTCCTGGAGAGGCGCAGTTGCACCATGCCAAGGGACTGCACGCCCGCAGCCAAGGAGCAGCATCGCTGCCGCACATGCCAAGCTCAACAGGACAACTGCAGCACCATTGATCTGCCGTCGGGGCAGCAGCTAGAGGGGCGGGCCACGGCCACCAGGAGGAGCAGCATGAGGCCTGGCCAAGCCCTGGGACCGAGAAGGGGTCGCCGGAGCGGAGCGAAAGCCAGGGGACGCGGAGCGGCGCTCCTGGGTCCGGGATCGACGGCCGGACTGCCGGGACGCAGAGCAGAGAGGCGACCAGTAACGCGGCCTCGCGCGAGGAGGCTCGGATCTGAAGCCGCAGGGGGCCATCGGCCAAGCACGGCCGCGCGCCGCGGCAGATGCGTGGGGAGCAGACCGGCCGGCCGACGGGCGATTGGGGGAGCAGGGAGGGGTGGAGGCGCAGGGCGGTGGGAAAAACGCAGGGGCAGCGCCCCGCCGCCGCCGTCAGTCGGCCGGGGAGGCCACCGGCGGCGGCGGCGAGGGATTCGGTGGTGGGGAGGGCCGGGAGGGTGGCGGGGGTCGCCTCGGAGTCGCCTTTCGAGCGACCCGGAGGCGCTATCTAAGGTCTTTTTTGGTTCATAGGATACGGAAATCATGAGAATAGAAAAAATATAGGATTGGAATGTCATGGCTAGTTGAATTATATGGAAAAAATGAAGTGTGTTTGTAGCAAAGGAAATTTTCCATGAGGTATGTCCTTGTTTTTTTCTATAAAATTTACACTACAGGATTTCTATAGGATATGTTCCTATAACTCAAACAACATGTGTAGGAAATTTTTCTATAGAATTCAAATCCTACACTATTCCTATGCAATTCTTATAAAACAAATGAGCCCTAAAAAATTACATGATACTATGATGCACAAGAAGTTGTACTACACTTTTTAGCGCGTGGTGATGCATCCTTCAATAAAACAAGCATTTTTATGAAACAACATGAAACATGTTAGCTATTTCCAAAACAACGTAATAGAAACAATGTCTTTTTACGAAAATACCGTCAATCTATTAATAGTCATCAAAATTGACCCAAAAGCATAAAAATTAATAGTAGGTATTTCAACCACCTAGCGACGACTACAAGCACTTGCGCGAAACGAAGGCGCGCCGCCGTCCTCGCGCCTCCATCACCGGAGCCAGCAAAGTTTGTCGTAGTAGAGCTTTGTTGTAGTAGATAAACGGAAATTCGTCGTGCTAAAGCCCCAAATGACCAACGCAACAAAGCAGCAACCATCGCAAAAGATGACAACCATATATCAGAAGCGAAGTTGGGTACACAGAAGATACTGAATAGTATATGTCCTGATTGGTTGCACAGAATTCGGGCTCGGAATTGGAATTGAGGTCCAAAGTGGCGAATTCCGCTGTTTGTTTGCGCTCGGTATTGGATCCTGGAATCGATGGACCAATTCCGAGGGCAGCCCGCGCGCAGCTAACTTACATTTGTACCGATTCAGAGGATCAGACCTCCGTATTGCTCTGAATTGGAGAGGCAACGCTTCGCTCTGCCTCGCTCGCGACCTGGCGCTCGATGCCGCTGCCGCCGCCCTGGACGACCCTCTCCGGCGCCGCCGTCCACGATTCCGGCGCCGCCTCTCCCCACGCCGGCCCTCTCCGGCTCCCCTCTCCTCCATCGTCCGCGATTCCGGCGCCGCCTCTCCCCAGGCCGGCCCTCTCCGGCTCCCCTCTCCTCCACCACCACGATGGGGCTCGTAGCAGCCGCCGCCGCCGCAGTGAGGCCGTGCTATCGCCGACTCCTCTCCTCCGCCTCAGCGGCGGCAGCGAAGGTCTCCGCGACCCCGCTCTTCCCGAGATGCTCCCACCCGCAGCACCATCCCATTCCTCGTCTCGGCGGCGTCGCATACCTCGCAGTCCGACCCGACCTCCGTCTGCAGGGCCCCCGTCGCCTCCCTCCCCGCCTCCGACCGCTGGGCCACCCCACCGCCGCCTGCAGGGCCCCTCGCCTGGAGAGATCTGGTCGGCGCGCAGCAGCTCTGCAACCGCCGCCGGTGACTAGGCATGATCTGCCTTTTTTCTAATTTATTGTTCAATGTAAAAAAATACTCTCATTTCCACACATGTGACATCCAAACAGGATTTGGTATTCCATTGAAACCAAAATTCTATAGCTGAATACCATGCGCATCCAAACACTCTTTGGTATTCCATTGAATTGGTTGATTTGGTTTTCCATTGCCAATTCAATACGGAGGTCAATTCTGTACAACCAAACAGGGGGTAATACATTTGTCTCTACATCATGAGGCTGGCAGAATTACCAACATCAAAGATGTGTTTGGTTTGAGTTTGAGCAAACTTAATTTGTTGCATATATGTGTTTAGCCAGTTGCGGTGAAGAAATATATACTAGAGTTGGCTATACGTGGGTGAGAAAATTTTGGTAATCATCTAAACAAGATACGAATATTTATCTTAATCTAAGGGCTTCTTTGATTCATAGGATAGAAAAATCATAGAAATAGAAAAAAGTATAGGATTGGAATGTCATAGCTAGTTAAATCCTATGGGAAAAATGAAGTGTGTTTAATTGTAGCAAAGGATATCTTGTTAAAACTATAGAAGGTCAACCCCCCTCGTACCCCCTCGGGTTGTCTCCCTCCAGGCGACTCGGGGGGGCGGAACCCTAGCCTCCCACCGCCGCCGCCTTCCCCACCTCCCTCCCTTCCCCTCGCCGTCCCCTGAGGCCGCCGGCGGCGAAGCCTGGCGCGGCCGGTGACGGGAGCGGCGGGGATCCACGCGTGGTCCCCTGGTGCGGCGATAGGAGGCACGCCTCCGCGCCGGGGGGATGGTCCCGTTCCCTTCCGCTCGACGGCGGCGCGGCCTCTCATCTCGTCTTCAACACAGCCTCGCCGGGCGGGCGGTGATGGGGGCGGCGACGCGGCCCTGGACATGGCAGTGCGGCCTCTCCTCCATTTCCTCGCCGCGGCCTCTCCGGGCGGGCGATGATGGAGGCGGCGGCGCGGCCCCGGATCCTAGCGATGATGGGGGAGGTGTGGTCCTCTCCTCCTTCCTCGCCTCGGCATCGCTGGGCGGGTGGGGATGGGGGCGGATCTCGTGCTCTCCTCCTCAAGGTCTGGGACCACGGCACCAAGGGCGGTGGCCCTGGATGGCGATGGAGGTGACAGCGTCGACCTGGTGGCAGGTGGTGGGCGTCAGGGGCCGCTGACCGCGGCACCGCGGTGGTGGTATTCTCTATCGTCGGGGGAGATCGGCTAGTTCTGTGGCTAGCAGTGGCGGATCTTGCAATCCGTCGCCTAGCTCCCGATGGCGAGGCGCAGCTGCCGGTGAAAGCTGGCCCGGACTTCGGTCATGGCGGATGATGGTGGCGCGTTTCGTCGTTACCTTGTTGAAGGCATTGTCTCCGCCGTCTTGCCTGGGCTACTCCAGGGGAAACCCTAGACCCGGGTCTCCCGGATCGGACGATGGCGGCGCGCAACACCGTTCTCCCTGTTGGGGGTATCGTTTTTGGAGCAGACAACAGATGGCGGTGGTGTTGAGGTGGAGCGGTGTGCTTTTGCTGTGTCAACATCGTCGAGTCGCCGTGGCATGGTATAGTGGTGTCTCGGGACGGATGCAGTGTGATGGACACGCGCGGGATGGTGGAGTCGTCTGGCGCCGTGGCGGCATCGATGGCAGGCTTGGCATGGTCAATACGATGATCTCTTTTGAAGATGCAGTCGAGCAAGACGGCGGTAGCAACTTCTATGGCGTGTGCGTTGGCGTATGCTAAGAGTCTGCTTGACTGGATGTGCTTCTCATCTGCTATTGGGCGGCCTGGGAAGGCATTTGGTTTTTGGATGATATGAGTTGGTGAATTGTCACCCCCTTCATCCCTCTGTAAGTTTAGCGTGTTGTGAATAATCTAATAAAAAATCCGTGTGCATCCTTTGGATGCAGAAGTTAGGACGATATTTCCCCATTTCGAAGAAAAAAATTTGTAGCAAAGGATATTTTCCATGAGGTATGACCTCATGTTTTTTTCCTATAAGAACACTACAAAATTTCTATAGGATATGCTCCTATAAATCAAACAACATGTGTAGAAAATTTTCCTATAGAATTCAAATCCTACAATATTTCTATGCAATTCCTATAAAACAAATGAGCCCTAAAATTGCATGATACATACTATGATGCACAAGAAGTTGTACTACACTTTTTAGCGCGTGGTGATGCATCCTTCAATCAAACAAGCATTTTTTATGAAACAACATGAAACATGTTAGCTATTTCCAAAACAACGTAATAGAAACAATATTTATTTACAAAAATTCCGCCAATCTATTAATAGTCATCAATAGCAGTACAAATTGATCCAAAAGCAATAAAAATTACAAGTATGTATTGATGTCTACGGGTGCTTCTATTCTTGTAGACAGTGTTGGGCCTCCAAGAGCAGAGGTTTGTAGAACAGCAGCAAGTTTCCCTTAAGTGGATTACCCAAGGTTTATCGAACTCAGGAGGAAGAGGTCAAAGATATCCCTCTCATGCAACCCCGCAACCACAAAGCAAGAAGTCTCTTGTGTCCCCAACACACCTAATAGGTGTACTAGTTCGGCGAAGAGATAGTGAAATACAGGTGGTATGAATAAATATGAGCAGTAGTACGGCGCCAAAAAGCTTGCTGGCGTGCAGCTGATGGTAGTAATATTGTAGGAAGTAAACAAGCAGTAGTAACGCAGTGTAGAACAAGCAGCGATAGCGTATTTAGGAACAAGGCCTAGGGATTAGACTTTCACTAGTGGACACTCTCAACATTGATCACATAACAGAATAGATAAATGCATACTCTACACTCTTGTTGGATGATGAACACATTGCGTAGGATTACACGAACCCTCAATGCCGGAGTTAACAAGCTCCACAATTCAATGTTCATATTTAAATAACCTTAGAGTGTAAGATAGATCAATACGACTAAACCAAGTACTAATGTAGCATGCACACTGTCACCTTCATGCTTATGTAGGAGGAATAATACACATCAATACTATCATAGCAATAGTTAACTTCGCAATCTACAAGAGATCATGATCATAGCATAAACCAAGTACTAACACGGATGCACACACTGTCACCATTACATCGTGTAGGAGGAATAAAACTACTTTAATAACATCACTAGAGTAGCACATAGATAAATCGTGATACAAAACACATTGCAATCATAAAGAGATATAAATAAGCACTTCATTATGCCATTCATAACAGTGAATAAGTATTCTGTGAAATATAGCCTAAGAGACCCACACGGTGCACACACTGTCACCTTTACACACGTGGGACAAGGAGTCTCCGGAGATCACATAAGTAAAACTCACTTGACTAGCATAATGACATCTAGATTACAAGCATCATCATATGAATCTCAATCATGTAAGACAGCTCATGAGATTATTGTATTGAAGTACATAGGAGAGAGATGAACCACATAGCTACCGGTACAACCCCGAGCCTCGATGGAGAACTACTCCTCTTCATGGGAGCAGCAGCGGTGATGAAGATGGCGGTGGAGATGGCAGCGGTGTCGATGGAGAAGCCTTCCGGGGCACTTCGTCCGGCGGCGTGCCGGAACAGAGACTCCTGTCCCCAGATCTTGGCTTCGCGATGGCGGCGGCTCTGGAAGGTTTCGCGTACCGTGGCTTCCTCCGTCGGGGTTTTTAGGTCGGACCTTTAAATAGGCGAAGGGGGAGCCTCGGAGGGGGCCACCACACCATAGGGCGGCGCGCCCCTCCTGGCCGCGCAGGGTGTGGTGTGGGGCCCCAGGGCTCCCTCCGGCGGCTCTCGGGTGTTCTGGATGGTTCCGGAAAAATAGGAACCCGGGCGTTGATTTCGTCCGATTCCGAGAATATTTCGTTACTAGGATTTCTGAAACCAAAACAGCAGAAAAGAACGGCACTTCGGCATCTTGTTAATAGGTTAGTTCCAGAAAATGCACGAATATGACATAAAGTGTGCATAAAACATGTAGATATCATCAATAATGTAGCATGGAACATAAGAAATTATCGATACGTTGGAGACGTATCAGCATCCCCAAGCTTCTGCTCGTCCCGAGCAGGTAAAACGATAACAAAGATAATTTCTGAAGTGACATGCCATCATAATCTTGATCATACTATTTTTAAACATATGTAATGAATGCAGCGATCAAAACAATGGTAATGACATGAGTAAACAAGTGAATCATAAAGCAAAGACTTTTCATGAATAGTACTTTCAAGACAAGCATCAATAAGTCTTGCATAAGAGTTAACTCATAAAGCAATAAATCAAAGTAAAGGTATTGAAGCAACACAAAGGAAGATTAAGTTTCAGCGGTTGCTTTCAACTTATAACATGTATATCTCATGAATAATTGTCAACATAGAGTAATATAACAAATGCAATAAGCAAGTATGTAAGAATCAATGCACAGTTCACACAAGTGTTTGCTTCTTGGGATGGAGAGAAATAGGTGAACTGACTCAACATAAAAGTAAAAGAATGGTCCTTCAAAGAGGAAAGCATCGATTGCTGTATTTGTGCTAGAGCTTTTATTTTGAAAACATGAAACAATTTTGTCAACGGTAGTAATAAAGCATATGAGTTATGTAAATTATATCTTACAAGTTGCAAGCCTCATGCATAGTATACTAATAGTGCCCGCACCTTGTCCTACTTAGCTTGGACTACCGGATCTTTGCAATGCCATGTTTCAACCAAGTGTCACAAAGGAGTACCTCCATGCCGCCTGTACAAAGGTCTAAGGAGAAAGCTCGCATTTTGGATTTCTCGCTTTTGATTATTCTCAACTTAGACATCCATACCGGGACAACATGGACAACAGATAATGGACTCCTCTTAAATGCATAAGCATGTAGCAATTATTATTCTCATATGAGATTGAGGATATATGTCCAAAACTGAAACTTCAACCATGATTCATGGCTTTAGTTAGCGGCCCAATGTTCTTCTCTAACAATTTGCATGCTCCAATCATTAAGGTGATAGATCCTTCAGACAAGACGGACATGCATAGCAACTCACATGATATTCAACAATAGTTGATGGCGTTCCCCAGAAGCATGGTTATCGCACAACAAGCAACTTAATAAAAGATAAAGTGCATAAGTACATATTCAATACTACGATAGTTTTTAAGGCTATTTTGTCCCATGAGCTATATATTGCAAAGGTGAATGATGGAATTTTAAAGGTAGCACTCAAGCAATTTACTTTGGAATGGCGGAGAAATACCATGTAGTAGGTAGGTATGGTGGACACAAATGGCATAGTGGTTGGCTCAAGGATTTTGGATGCATGAGAAGTATTCCCTCTCGATACAAGGTTTAGGCTAGCAAGGTTATTTGAAGCAAACTCAAGGATGAACCGGTGCAGCAAAATTCACATAAAAGACATATTGTAAACATTATAAGACTCTACACCGTCTTCCTTGTTGTTCAAAACTCAATACTAGATATTATCTAGACCTTAGAGAGACCAAATATGCAAATCAAATTTTAGCAAGCTCTATGTATTTCTTCATTAATGGGTGCAAAGTATATGATGCAAGAGCTTAAACATGAGCACATCAATTGCCAAGTATCACATTATCCAAGACATTTTACCAATTACTACATGTAGCATTTTTCAATTCCAACCATATAACAATTTAACGAAGAGGAAACTTCGCCATGAATATTATGAGCTAAGAACACATGTGTTCATATGAACCAGCGGAGCGTGTCTCTCTCCCACACAAGGATGAACTTATTCAGAGAACTAAGATAACAAAACAAAAACAAAAATAAAAGCACACAGACGCTCCAAGTAAAGTACATAGGATGTGACTGAATAAAAATATAGTTTCAGGGGAGGAACCTGATACTTTGTCGATGAAGAAGGGGATGCCTTGGGCATCCCCAAGCTTAGACGCTTGAGTCTTCTTAAAATATGCAGGGGTGAACCACGGGGCATCCCCAAGCTTAGAGCTTTCACTCCTCTTGATCATAGTATATCATACTCCTCTCTTGACCCTTGAAAACTTCCTTCACACCAAACTTCAAGCAAACTCATTAGAGGGTTAGTGCATAATCAAAAATTCACATGTTCAGAGGTGACACAATCATTTTTAACACTTCTGGACATTGCATAAAGCTACTGGACATTAATGGATCAAAGAAATGAATCCAACATAGCAAAAGAGGCAATGCGAAATAAAAGGCAGAATCTGTCAAAAACAGAACAGTCCGTAAAGACGAATTTTAAGATGGCACCAGACTTGCTCAAATGGAAAAACTCAAAACTAATGAAAGTTGCGTACATATCTGAGGATCACGCTCGTAAATTGGCAGATTTTTTCGAATTTTCTACAGAGGCCTGCGCCCAGATTCGTGACAGACAGCAATGCTGTTTCTGCGCAGCGATCCCAAATATAACATCAACTTTAACATAGAAACTTTACTTGGCACAAAAACATGATAAGGAGAGGTTGCTACAGTAGTAAACAACTTCCAAGACTCAACAAAACAAAAATTTCTGTAGGAAAATAAACACATGGGTTATCTCCTAAGAAGTTCTTTCTTTATAGCCATTAAGATGGGCTCAGCAGTTTTAATGATGCACTCGCAAGAAATAGAAGTTGAAGCAAAAGAGAGCATCAAGAGGCAAATTCAAAACACATTTAAGTCTAACATGCTTCCTATGCATAGGAATCTTGTAAATAAACAAGTTCATGAAGAGCAAAGTAACAAGCATAGGAAGATAAAACAAGTGTAGCTTCAAAAATTTCAGCACATAGAGAGGTGTTTTAGTAACATGAAAATTTTTACAACCATATTTTCCTCTCTCATTATAACTTTCAGTAGCAACATGAGCAAACTCAACAATATAACTATCACATAAAGCATTCTTATCATGAGTCTCATGCATAAAATAATTACTACTCCCAACATAGGCATAGTCATTCTTATTAATTGTAGTGGGAGCAAATTCAACAAAGTAGCTATCAAATATAGGAGGTATATTGTAATCATAATCAAATTTATCCTCCATAACAGGTGGTAACAAAAGACTACTATCATTATAATCATCATAAATGGGAGGCAAAGTATCATCAAAGTAAATTTTCTCCTCAATGCTTGGGGGACTAAAAATATCATGCTCATCAAAGCCAGCTTCCCCAAGCTTAGAATTTTCCATAGCATTAGCAACAATAGTGTTCAAAGCATTCATATTAATATGTTCCATGGGTTTTTTAATTTTCGCATCAAACCATCCATGTCTTAAATTAGGAAATAGAATAAGAAGCTCATTGTTGTTCATTATGCCTAACTAGTGTAAACAAGAAACCAAATGTCGCAATTGCAGAGTCTAAAGGAAATAGCTTCGAGCACACACACAATGGCGCCAGAAAAGTACTGTTACCTGGAACCGAAGTATGAGTGCCTTTTACCTTTCCTCCCCGGCAACGGCGCCAGAAAAGTGCTTGATGTCTACGGGTGCTTCTATTCTTGTAGACAGTGTTGGGCCTCCAAGAGCAGAGGTTTGTAGAACAGCAGCAAGTTTCCCTTAAGTGGATTACCCAAGGTTTATCGAACTCGGGGAGGAAGAGGTCAAAGATATCCCTCTCATGCAACCATGCAACCACAAAGCAAGAAGTCTCTTGTGTCCCCAACACACCTAATAGGTGTACTAGTTCGGCGAAGAGATAGTGAAATACAGTGGTATGAATAAATATGAGCAGTAGTACGGCGCCAGAAAATAGCTTGTGGCGTGCATTGATGGTAGTAATATTGTAGGAAGTAAACAAGCAGTAGTAACGCAGCAGTAGTAACGCAGAAACAGTAAACAAGCAGATAGCAGTATTTAGGAACAAGGCCTAGGGATTAGACTTTCACTAGTGGACACTCTCAACATTGATCACATAACAGAATAGATAAATGCATACTCTACACTCTTGTTGGATGATGAACACATTGCGTAGGATTACACGAACCCTCAATGCCGGAGTTAACAAGCTCCACAATTCAATGTTCATATTTAAATAACCTTAGAGTGTAAGATAGATCAATACGACTAAACCAAGTACTAACGTAGCATGCACTGTCACCTTCATGCTTATGTAGGAGGAATAATACACATCAATACTATCATAGCAATAGTTAACTTCGCAATCTACAAGAGATCATGATCATAGCATAAACCAAGTACTAACACGGATGCACACACTGTCACCATTACATCGTGTAGGAGGAATAAAACTACTTTAATAACATCACTAGAGTAGCACATAGATAAATCGTGATACAAAACACATTGCAATCATAAAGAGATATAAATAAGCACTTCATTATGCCATTCATAACAGTGAATAAGTATTCTGTGAAATATAGCCTAAGAGACCCACACGGTGCACACACTGTCACCTTTACACACGTGGGACAAGGAGTCTCCGGAGATCACATAAGTAAAACTCACTTGACTAGCATAATGACATCTAGATTACAAGCATCATCATATGAATCTCAATCATGTAAGGCAGCTCATGAGATTATTGTATTGAAGTACATAGGAGAGAGATGAACCACATAGCTACCGGTACAGCCCCGAGCCTCGATGGAGAACTACTCCCTCTTCATGGGAGCAAGGAGGTGATGAAGATGGCGGTGGAGATGGCAGCGGTGTCGATGGAGAAGCCTTCCGGGGCACTTCCCCGTCCGGCGGCGTGCCGGAACAGAGACTCATGTCCCCAGATCTTGGCTTCGCGATGGCGGCGGCTCTGGAAGGTTTCGCACCGTGGCTTCCTCCGTCGGGGTTTTTAGGTCAGACCTTTAAATAGGCGAAAGGGGAGCCTCGAGGGGCCTGGGGCCACCACACCATAGGGCGGCGCGGCCCCCTCTAGCCACGCCAGGTGTGGTGTGGGGCCCCTGGGCTTCCCTCGCGGCTCTCGGGTGTTCGGATGGTTCCGGGAAAAATAGGAACCCGGGGTTGATTTCGTCCGATTCCGAGAATATTTCGTTACTAGGATTTCAAACCAAAAACAGCAAAACAGGAACTGACACTTCGGCATCTTGTTAATAGGTTAGTTTCAGAAAATGCACGAATATGACATAAAGTGTGCATAAAACATGTAGATATCATCAATAATGTAGCATGGAACATAAGAAATTATCGATACGTTGGAGACGTATCATGTATTTCAACCACCTAGCGATGACTACAAACACTTTCGCGAACCGAAGGCGTGCCGCCGTCCTCGCCCCTCCATCACCAGAGCCAGCAAAGCTTGTCGTAGTAGAGCTTGTTGTAGAAGACAAACGGGAAATCGTCGTGCTAAAGCTCCAAAAGACCAGCGCACCACAACAGCAACCATCGCAAAAAATGACAGCCGTAAATTGAAAGAGACTAACCTGAAACCACACCAACGAACATGAAAACCGATCGAATCCCGGGTGAAAGTGCATGGAGCCCCCATGTGTGGTTTTGGTAATTAATGACAATCCCTATGGACTAATGTTTGCATTGAGTTATATTTGTAGGTGTTGTCCATAGGCAATGCTTGAACCATATGTTGGCATCAAGGTTGCAATAAGAAGAAATTGATGAAGGATATCAAGTGTCAAGTATGTCTTGAAGATGAAGATGAAGTGAGCCCTCAAGTTACTTCAAGACATCAACATGATGAAGAATGAAGAAATGAAGTGCAAATTCAAGATGAGACAACTCGAAGAGTTCATAAGCTTGAAGCTTGCCATGGATAAATGAAGTGCAAGTTCAAGATGAGCCATCTCGAAGAGGTCCTTTGCTTGAGTCTTGCCATCCATATGGTGATCATGGATATGTGAAGATGCACCGAAGAAGAAGCTCTCCCATGGTGGATTATGGGGGAGCAATCCACATGGTGGTCATGGTTATGTGAAGATGCGCCGAAGAAGAAGCTCTCCCATGGTGGATTATGGGGGAGCAATCCACAAGACTTCGTCAAGCAAACACAAGCAAGAAAGGCGTTCCATCTTGTTGAGGTCAAGATCGTCGTCATCGAGCTCAAGTGGAATGCGCAAGTATAATGCTTGCTCTTGATAGGGTTTCTTTCTCACCGGTCTCATAGTGTAGTTGGAGACCGGTTTATAGTTTAGTTGCCGTACTATCAAGAGGGCTCTCGAGTGAGTAACTCGATCGTATCGTTCGGAGAGAGCTCAAACCTTTGCATCCTTGCATCATCTTTCTTGGTTGTTATTTGGACCTTATCCATGTGATGTTTTAGAGCTTGTGCTTATTCTCATGACAAGCTCTAGTTCATCGAAAACGGATTTCGCATAGATCACTTGTTGCGTTTTCGAGTTTGGTTCATCATCTTTCTTGGTTTTATTTGGATCTTATCCATGTGATGTTTTAGAGCTTGTGCTTATTCTCATGACAAGCTCTAGTTCATTGAGAATGGTTTTTGCATGGGCAACTTGTTGCATTTTTAAGATTGGAGGTTTTACCGGTATGTCTTTTTTAGATAGGTCAAACCTTTCATCATTTGTTTCTATCCTTCCTTATTGGACTATGATGGTTTCCTGCATGATCTTGTAGAGCTTGTTCCTAGCTTTAAAACAAGCCCAAGATCATCAAAATCGGAGTCCGGATGCTAAAGTTATGCCCGTTTTAGTTTTGGTGTTTCTGCAGTTTTCTGGGGGCGGATAATCCGGCCCGAATGCCAATTTTGGACAATATCCGGCCAAATATCCGGCCCGAGTCCAGGGGCGATTTTCGGGGGGCGGATAATTGATGACCCACAAGTATAGGGGATCGCAACAGTCTTCGAGGGAAGTATTACCCAATTTATTGATTCGACACAAGGGGAGACAAAGAATACTTGTAAGCCTTAACAGCGGAGTTGTCAATTCAGCTGCACTGGAAACAGACTTGCTCGCAAGAGTTTATCGTAGTAACAGTTTTATGGCAGTGGAAATAGCGAAATAACAGCAAGGAATAAAGACAGCAGTAGTGATTATAGTAAACAAAGGATTAAAATACGTAGGCACAGGGACGGATTTAACGGCGTTGCATGGATGAGAGAAACTCATGTAACAATCAAAGCATGGGCATTTGCAGATAATAATAAAACGGTATCCAAGTACTAATCAATCAATAGGCATGTGTTCCATATTTAGTCGTACGTGCTCGCAATGAGAAACTTGCACAACATCTTCTCGTCCTACCACCGGTGGCAGCCGGGCCTCTAGGGAAACTATGGATATTAAGGTACTCCTTTTAATAGAGTACCGGAGCAAAGCATTAACACTCCGTGAACACATGTGATCCTCACATCACTACCATCCCCTCCGGTTGTCCCGATTTCTGTCACTTCGGGGCCATTGGTTCCGGACAGCGACATGTGTATACAACTTGCAGTAAGATCATAAACAACGAATATCTTCATGAATAAATAACATGTTCAGATCTGAGATCATGGCACTCGGGCCCTAGTGACAAGCATTAAGCATAACAAGTTGCAACAATATCATAAAAGTGACATCTACGGATACTAGGCACTATGCCCTAACAATCTTATGACTATTACATGACCAATCTCATCCAATCCCTACCATCCCCTTCAGCCTACAGCGGGGAATTACTCACACATGGATGGGGGAAACATGGCTGGTCGATGGAGAGGCGTTGGCGGTGATGGCGGTGAAGATCTCCTCCAATTCCCCGTCCCGGCGGAGTGCCGAACGGAGACTTCTGCTCCCGTGACGGAGTTTCGCGATGTGGCGGCTCTCTGGAGGGTTTGGCGACTTCGACTTCTCCCGTGCGTTTTTAGGTCGAACCCGATAAGTAGTCCAAAGGGGGGCGTCGGAGGCCGGCCGAGGGGCCACACCATAGGGCCGCGCGGGCCCCCCGGGCCGCGCCGCCTTATGGTGTGGGGCCCTCCTCCACCTCCTTCGCCCTTCTGGCTCCGTCAATATTTTGGTAAAATAGGGCCATCTGAAGAAATTCCGAGGATTTTCCCGAAAGTTGGATTTCTGCACAAAAACGAGACACAGAGCATTCTGCTGAAAACAGCGTTAGTCCGTGTTAGTTGTATCCAAAATACACAAATTAGAGGCAAAACAATAGCAAAAGTGTTCGGGAAAGTAGATACGTTTTGGACGTATCAACTCCCCCAAGCTTAGCTTATTGCTTGTCCTCAAGCAATTCAGTTAACAACTGAGCGATAAAAGAACTTTCACGAACACATTTGCTCATATGATGTATATATTCTCATGCTATGGCTAATACTTAAGCAGTTCATAATGAGATACATGCAAATAAGATCCTCCAACAGCTATGTCAATCATGGAGAGGTACCAACAATTAATAATAAGCACCATGAATCATGTATGTAAGCAAGATTGCAATGTTCATAAGAGAATATGGTAAAGTGGTATCTCGCTTGCCTGTATTTGATCGGCAAAACATAAATGCCGAGGCACCTCTTGAGTTCATAGAAAGACTAGAAGTAGTGATTGTCAAAGATAAAAGCATCAAAGTTATACCACGATCAATCATATTTTGAGACAAGCATATTATACTAAGAATGACAGTTGTGCTCTCAAGACAGTGCTCAAAGAAAGAATGGAGACACAACATAAAAGTAAAAGATTGACCCTTCGCAGAGGGAAGCAGGGATTAACATGCGCTAGAGCTTTTCATTTGTAAAGCAGGAGTAAAATTATTTTGAGAGGTGTTTGTTGTTGTCAACGAATGGTAATGGGTACACTAACTACCTCATCAACCGGACTCACAAGAGTGGCTCCCATTTATTTATTTTTGGTTGGCACTCCTTCCAACCTTTCTTTCACAAACCATGGCTAACCGAATCCTCGGGTGCCTGCCAACAATCACATACCGTGAAGGAGTGCCTTTTTATTTAAGTTTTATTATGATGATGACACTCCCCCAACCTTTGCTTACACAAGCCATGGCTAACCGAATCTCGGGTGCCGTCCAACAATCACAAACCATGGAGGAGTGTCTATTTAAGTTAATTAATTTGGGACTGGGAATCCCATTGCCAGCTCTTTTTGCAAAATTATTGGATAAGCGGATGTGCCACTAGTCCATATGAGAGTCCGTCAAAAGTAAATGACAAGGTTGAAAGCTAAACACCACATACTTCCTCATGAGCTATGAAACATTAACACAAATTGAGAAGCATTTTGAAAGTTTTAAAGGTAGCGCATGAGAATTTACTTGGAATGGTTTGAAATGCCATGCATAGGTATTTATGGTGGACACTTTTGGAACAACTTGGTTTTCAGGTGTTTGGAAGCACGAGCGGCGTCACCGCTCAGTACAAGTGAAGGCTAGCAAAAGACTAGGGAGCGACAAATCAAGAGAGCAGTAACTGTCATAATTATGCTTGCGGCAAAATAAATTAACTGAGGCATAAAAGTGATACAATAACTCTGAAGCAATATAAATCATCGAGGCTTAATTGACTTTTTGTTCAGTCATATGCATGCGTGAGCATGTGCCAAGTCGATATAAATGAATTATTCAGAGGAGGATACCACAATGCCATACTTACTTATGAATAAAACAATGCAAGCAAACATCCATGACATGCTACTCATATTAATAAATTGGAACTAAACATGAGAGATCATGAACTACTAGACTTTCTCAAATAACATATACCTCACATGAATCAACTAAGCATGCTCATATGGATGAGTATATGTACAAAAATGAAAGCAAATAGAGTTCATACCAGCCTCTCACCACAATCAGATTGTCGTAGATCGTCATTATTGCCTTTTCACTTGTGTAGCTTGGATAATATGAAATGAAAACCACGCTCCAGCCACCGAAGACCATTGAACTCATGATGAACTTTACAAACCAAAGAAGAACAGCAAATATTTTTGGTGTTTTCGAATTAGAAACAAGAGCGAAAGAAAACAAGCAAACAAAGCAAAATCTTTTTGGGTTTTCTTATAGCAAACTAACGATAGCAAATAAAGCAAACTAAGAGCAAGGTACCAAATAAACAAATGGTGAAGAGAAACAACAGAAATATTTTTGGTCTTTTTGTGTTTTAGGAAAGAAACAAAGCGAAAACAAAAGAATGCAAGCTAACAGAAACACAGAAAAGCAGGATGACAGAAATCTGCCAAATCCTGACAGCAGTACAGAAATCGAATTTAACAAAAATCTTCCATTGCTCAGACCAAAAAGTGTTCAACTAATGAAAGTTAGATAACAACCTGGGGAACATGCTCAAAAATTGGCAACTCAAAATAACGTTCTGGCTGTGCGTACGAATTTTTTGGTAACAGCACAGAATCTGTTTTTGGACAGCACTTCCCCAAATATCATCTCCCTCTCATTAGAAAACCACTCTAGAGACTAAACAAGTATGTACAAGTATCCAGCAATCATAATATGCAAGGAATGAGTGATGCCGGTATACCTCCCCCCAAGCTTAGGCTTTTGGCCTAAGTGGAGTTCATTCCCAACGAGGGTCGGAGTTCCACGCCGGTGGATCATACATGGAGTGGTAATAGGGCCCCTGTGCAGAAGAATATCGTGGAGGCTCCACATGACCATGATGTTGATATGAGGAGCTCGCTGCATCGGATGAAGAGTCGGGGTGCTCCTCGGCCTCCTCCACATTTTCCCTCGCACGACGGCTTTCTCTTTCTATGTACGCATTTAGCTCATTTTCTGTGATCGACCACCCGTTCCTGGCATCAAGGTTAAACAAAGCAGGTGCAGGCAATCGTACTAGTTTTTCAATTTTCTTAGTTATACTCCAACTTTTCTTATACAAAGTTATCCTATAATGCAGGTTGTTCAAACTAGATGCATCTGAAATAAACTCATGTCTAATCATGGAAACCACATCAAGCTTCTCTATAGAAAGCGGAATATCTAAATGGTGAGGTTCTACACCATGCATAGCTAATAAGCGAGAGGCGATAAGACCTCCACAAATTCCTCCTTTCTCACGGTTAGTAGCAAGTCTACAAGCTATTAAAGCACCCAAATTATAAGTCCTATCCTGTTGCAAAGCAGCAGCTAAGAAAGCCAAGAGGACAGATAATTTACCTCCAGTCCTTCTTGCAAGAACGCACTTTGTGATGAAATAGGCAAAGTAGCGGATGGCTGGATGTTGAATGCTACTAATCTTACCATCATCATTGGAGAGGCTCCTCCCATTACAAATCCTTGTATAAAGATCTGAGAGCTCCCGGTGTTCCCCTGATCTTCTCGCAGGATCCCCATTGCGGTACTCCAATTGCTGCACAAAAACACTAAATGGCAAGTTGACAGCTTTATTGTAAATTTTATACTGGACCATGGGGTCAGATCGCGACCAATTGAACTTGAAGTCCTGCACAAAAGACATAGTTAATTTTGCATATTGTCTTGGCTCTCCTTCAACAAAACCACTCAGCCCTGCACGAGAGATTAGAGTTTGCACATCTTGTAAAATCCCCGCACTTCTCATAAAGTCCACGCATGGGTAGTAAGAGGGGTATACTCCCTCCTCACGATTGACTCTCGTAACTTGCTGGACTTCCAATTCTTCTTGGTTCAATTGGGGCACACCTCCTTCCATTTTCTGAAATTTTCAACAATCATTATAAAATTTGATTTCAAGGTGTGTAATTGAAGGGAACTACTATAGGAACTTGCTAGAGTACTAAACATGCATCAAAACTAATTTCTACCACTTAGAACAAGCATGCAAGCTCACTAAACATGTTATCTACAGCAGCAAAATATTCAAGATATACTCAACCAAATGAAATTCTAATTGGACAATCAAAGGAGTCACATACCAAGGAGTAAATGTGCCAAATTTCAGACAATCTGGGCTGAGCAAAGAGATCGAAAAATCGCGAGTTCTTGAGCAGAAACACGAGTGAGAGAAACTTGGTACGAGTTTTTTTGGGAGAGAGAAGGTGCTGGGAGGAAGAGATGGTGTAGTGGGGCAGGGGGGCCCACACCACATGGTGGCGCGGGCCCCTTGCTCGCGCCGCCTATGGTGTGGCACCCCCTGGTGCCCCACAGGTCATCCTCTGGTGCTCCCAGGTGCCTCGTCGAAAAATAGGACCAACGGTATAATTTTTGTAATTTTTAGAGAACTTTGAAAAATGCACATTTCTGGGTAAATTAATGATTACTGCGCAGGAAAATGATTTCTAAAATCTTAAATGACTAAAGCATATTGCAAAACAAAAGTGCTACAGCAAATAAAATAGGTGGAGGGAGAAATAAAGAAAGAAGTGTTGTTTAGCTCTTTTATGCAATAAAATATACTTGTTAACAAGGTTGATCAAGTCTTGCTACCAAATAAATTTTATATGACATAAGAAGAAATAAACCTCAAATCAATCATGTTACCTTATATTGAATTGATATGGATCCAATCACAAGAGTTTGATATTCTTCTTTAGGCTCATATATAGGACAATCAATGGATCCCACTTTGATAGTTTTCACATTAAAAATTGTATTGACTCCACATACTTTATCAATCCTCTTGGGAAAATAGACAGTGTGTTCCTTATTATCAACATTGAAAGTAACCATGCCTTTATTGCAATCAATAACAGCCCCTTATTAAGAAAGGGTCTTCCAAGAATAATGGACATATTATCATCTTCAGCATTTCCAACACAACGAAATCGTTAATATCAAGCAATGCTGAGTAACTTGACAGAACATTTTCACATAAACCAACGGAATAGCAGTAGATTTATCAGCCATTTGCAAAGATATATTAGTAGGTATCAATTTATCTAAATCAAGTCTCTTATAAAGAGAAAAAGGCATTACACTAACACCTGCTCCCAAATCACATAGAGCAGTTCTAACATAATTATTCTTGATGGAACAAGGAATAGTCGGTATACCTGGGTCTCCCAACTTCTTTGGAATCTTACCATTGAAGGAGTAGTTAGCAAGCATAGTTGAAATTTCCTCATTGGGGACTTTCCTTTTGTTAGTAACAATATCTTTCATATACTTTGAATAAGGAGGCAATTTAATAGCATCAGTCAAAGGAATTTGCAAAAATAAAGGTTTCATCCAATCACAAAATTTATTATAATGTTCCTCCTCCTTTGATTTTAATTTCTTAGCAGGAAAAGGCATTTGCTTTTGAACCCAAGGTTCTCTTTCATTACCATGCTTCTCAGTAATAAAGTCTTCTTTAGTGTACTTTTTATTTTTAGCAGGCTTTTCAGGTTCCTTTTCAATTTCTTCTTTATCAGAGTATCATTCTTATCATTATCTTCCTCATGTTCATTACCACTTTCAGTTTCAGCATCAGAAATAGAAATACTATTAGGATCATTAACAGGTTCAGAGGATTCTACAACATTCTTATGTTTCTTTTTCTTTTTCTTAGATGGAGCACTAGTTTTAATTAATTGAGAATCTTGTTCAACTCTTTTGGGATGCCCTTCAGGATATAGAGGATCCTGGGTAGAAACACCACCTCTAGTTGTTACTTCACAAGCATGTTTTTCTTTAGAATTATTTCCCAACAAGTCATTTTGCACTTTAGTAAGTTGATCAATTTGAGTTTGAACCATTTGAAAATGTTTAACAAGTATCTTAACATCATTGGAGGTTCTCTCCACAATACCATGCAATTCACTAATAGCTCGGGAATTTTCCATTAAATGATTCTCTACTCTCATATTAAAGTTTTCTTGCTTAACAATATAATTATCAAATTCATCTAAGCATTGAGCAGGAGATTTTGAATACGGAATATCTTCCCTAGTGAAGTGTTGAAGCGAGTGTACCTCAATCATGGACGAAGGGGGAATTGTCTCACATATATCTTCAATAGGAGGTAAATTCTTCACATCTTCAGGTTTAATACCCTTCTCCTTAAGAGACTTCTTGGCTTCCCTCATATCTTCATCATTCAATTTAATTATACCCCTCTTCTTCACTATCGGTGTCGGGGTTGGTTCAGGTGTAGACCAATCATCATGATTCCGGCCTATTTTAGCCAATAATTCTTCAACGTCGTCTGGAGTTCTTTTCCTGAAAACACAACCAGCACAACTATCCAGGTATGCCCTAGACTCAATAGTTAGTCCACTATAAAATATATCAAGTAAATCATGCTTTTCCAAATCATGGTCGCTGAGCTCTAATAATAGAGCAAAATCTCGCCCAAGCCTCAGGCAATTTCTATCCATCTTCCTGGTCAAAATTATAAATTCTCTGCAAAGCAGCATGTTGAGCACTAGGGAAAGTATTTGCGGAAGAAAACATCAAGCAATTCTTTTGGACTTTTAATAGAACCAGGAGGCAAATTATTATACCAAGTTTTAGCATCATCCTTTAATGAGAAAGGAAAAATTTTAACGACAAAATAAGTACGTATCTTAATATCATCAGAAAACAAACCACTAAGAGTAGATAACTCAGTCATGTGTTCAACAGCACTTTCTTTTTCAGTACCACAAAAGGGTGTTTTCTCAACAATAGCTATGTGAGATAGATCAAGAGAAAAATCATAATCTTTATCCCTAATGTTTATAGGAGATGTGGCAAATTTAGGATCAGGAGATAGTTTATATCTAACAGCATGTTCTGCAAGCAACTTTTTAATTTTTCTTGCATCAGTAGTAGCATTGCATTTTTCAATAAAATCATCATCAAGCTCTACATAATCTTCATCAAGATCATCACTAGAATATTCAACAGACTCAGGTGAATTAACAGGTGTAGCAACATTAGGAGTTTCAGTATTTTCAATTTGTCTAGACTTAGCAATTGTAGCATCTAGAAAAGATCCCAATGAACCACTATCATCAAGCACAGCAGAAACATTATCAATATTATGAGAATTTTCAGATTCAGCAGAAGTACCAGCACGCGAAGCATGTGGCGGTGAAACAAGTTTATCAATCACAGAGGGTGAATCAAGAGCAGCAGAGGTACTCAGAGTTGTACCTTTTCTTGTAGTGGATGGTAATATGGCGATCTTGAGGTTTACCCATGATGGAGAATTTGCAGCGAACAATATCAATCCAAGTGAACTTCCAAATAAAGCTATGCTCCCGGCAACGGCGCAGAAAATAGTCTTGATGACCCACAAGTATAGGGGATCGCAACAGTCTTCGAGGAAGTATTACCCAATTTATTGATTCGACACAAGGGGAGACAAAGAATACTTGTAAGCCTTAAGCGGAGTTGTCAATTCAGCTGCACTGGAAACAGACTTGCTCGCAAGAGTTTATCAAGAGTAACAGTTTTATGGCAGTGGAAATAGCGAAATAACAGCAGAGTGGAATAAAGACAACGGTAGTGATTATAGTAAACAACAGGATTAAAATACTGTAGGCACGGGGACATTTAACGGCGTTGCATGGATGAGAGAAACTCATGTAACAATCAAAGCATGGGCATTTGCAGATAATAATAAAACGGTATCCAAGTACTAATCAATCAATAGGCATGTGTTCCATATTTAGTCGTACGTGCTCATGAGAAACTTGCACAACATCTTCTGTCCTACCAGCCGGTGGCAGGGCCTCTAGGGAAACTCTGGATATTAAGGTACTCCTTTTAATAGAGTCCGGAGCAAAGCATTAACACTCCGTGAACACATGTGATCCTCACATCACTACCATCCCCTCCGGTTGTCCCGATTTCGTCTTGGGGCCATTGGTTCCGGGCGACATGTGTATACAACTTGCAGTAAGATCATAAACAACGAATATCTTCATGAATAAATAACATGTTCAGATCTGAGATCATGGCACTCGGGCCCTAGTGACAAGCATTAAGCATAACAAGTTGCAACAATATCATAAAAGTGACATCTACGGATACTAGGCACTATGCCCTAACAATCTTATGACTATTACATGACCAATCTCATCCAATCCCTACCATCCCCTTCAGCCTACGGCGGGGGAATTACTCACACATGGATGGGGAAACATGGCTGGTCGATGGAGAGGCGTTGGCGGTGATGGCGGTGAAGATCTCCTCCAATTCCCCGTCCGGCGGAGTGCCGAACGGAGACTTCTCCCGTGACGGAGTTTCGCGATGTGGCGCTCTCGGAGGGTTTCGCGACTTCGACTTCTCCCCGTGCGTTTTTAGGTCGAACCCGATAAGTAGTCCAAAGGGGCGTCGGAGGCCGGCGGGGGCCACACCATAGGGCCGCGCGGGCCCCCCTCCGCGCCGCCTTATGGTGTGGGGCCCTCGGCCTCCACCTCCTTCCCCTGGCTCCGTCAATATTTTGGTAAAATAGGGCCATCGAAGAAATTCCGAGGATTTTCCCGAAAGTTGGATTTCGCACAAAAACGAGACACCAGAGTTCGCTGAAAACAGCGTTAGTCGTGTTAGTTGTATCCAAAATACACAAATTAGAGGCAAAACAATAGCAAAAGTGTTCGGGAAAGTAGATACGTTTTGGACGTATCAATAATCCGGCCCGGGGGCGGATTTTCCGGCCTGGGAGGTCTCAAACGGTCATATTTCGTTGGGAGGGGGTATATAAGACCCCCTTCTTCCTCCTTGGGCTGGTTGGTTCACTCTCTCTCTCTCTCCCCTCCATTGTTGTCCTTCAAAGATTGCCCTAGTTCTTGATTCCTCCCATGATTCTTGCATATTCTTGAGGGAAAAGAGAGAGGAGATCTAGATCTACATCTTCACCAATCAAATCCCTCTCTTTGTGAGGGAACCCACTAGATCTTGATCTTGGAGGATTTTGTGTTCTCTCTTGTTCTTCCTCTCTTATTCCCCCAATAGCTTTTGTAGCTTTGTTGGAATTTGAGAGAGAAGGATTTGAGCATCTTTGTGGTGTTCTTGCCATTGCATTTGGTGCATCGGTTTGAGTTCTCCACGGTGATTCGTGGTGGTGAAAACAAGAAGGTTGTTACTCTTGGGTTCTTGGAACCCTAGACGGATTCTAGGACTTTGTGGCGGCTTGTTGGGAGCCTCCAATTAAGTTGTGGATGTGTGCCCCAATCTTTGTGTAAGGCCCGGTTTCGAAGGAAATCCCTTAGTGGAACCGTGACCTAGGCCTTTGTGGCGAGGGTCACCGGAGATTTAGGTGAGGCGCCTTCGTGGCGTTCGGTGTGTGGTGTGAGTACCGCATCTTGGGGTGAGGCCTTTGTGGCGTTGGTGTGCATCGAGCAACCACACCTCAAGGTGAGCCTCTTGTGGCGTTCGGGAGCACTAAGCAACCGCACCTCTCCACCGGAGATTAGCACTCGCAAGAGTGTGAACTCCGGGATAAATCATCGTCTCCCGCGTGCCTCGGTTATCTCTATACCCGAGCTCTTTACTTATGCACTTTACCTTGTGATAGCCATCGTGCTTGAAGTTATATATATCTTGCTATCACATACTTGCTTGTATTGCTTAGCTTGTTGGTGCACATAGGTGAACCTTTGCTTAGAATAAGTTGTTGGTGCACATAGGTGAACCATAGTATATAGGCTTTGGGCTTGACAAAGTAAACGCTAGTTTTATTCCGCATTTGTTAAGACCATCTCGTAAAAGTTTTAAACCGCCTATTCACCCCCCCTCTAGGCGACATCCGTGTCCTTTCACCTGGAGATCCGCCGGCACACTCCAAGCGCCCTCCGTCGATGCTAGATTGATGCCCACAAGTATAGGGGGTCGCTGAAATCTTTGATGGGTCAAATTTATAGTTCGACTCGAGGGAAACACAAGAATACCAATAAGACTTTAGCAATTGAGATGTCAATAAACTCACAAAGCAAGTGGTGATTTTATAGCAGTTGATTCAAAATAGTAAAGAAAACAGTAAATAAAAGCAGCAGATTTCCATTTTTCACCGGAAGAAGTAATGTGAAACTTTCAGTGGCTAAAAGCGTAGGCATGAGGCAATAATGGGGCAATGTATGGATGATATTGACCATGTAATGTAATCCAACTAACATAGCACTCATCTCTAATTCAGTTGTGTGTAGGTGTGTGATCCAATTATAGTTATGCGTACTAACTAAGAGAATTTGCATACATCTTTTGTCCTGCTTGCCCATTTCACCGGGGCCAACTTGGAACTACAAGCAATTAAGGTATACCCTTCCGCATAGACCAGAACAAAGTATTAAGATTTATGAACACACATAATTCTCGAAATTATTACATCTTCCCCTTGTTTTTTCCCACCTGTCACCTTAGGGATTCACAGGGTCAACATAATAACAAGTAATACACCTTGCAGATAAATACCAACCTCATATATATGATAAAGTAATATAGGTTCAGTACTGAAATCATGTCACTCCATCTGGCCCTAGTAACAAGCATTAAACATAAAGGTGTACAACACTCATACAAGAATATCTTCAAGACAAACACCTAAAATCTCGATACATATGGAGGATTACATGATCAATCTCATCCAAAACCCATCCACTTCTTAAGCCTACAGAGAATTACTCACTCATGGTGATGGAGAGTGAGTCCATGATGGTTGGTGATGATGTCAGTGGCACTAATGATGAAGAAGCCCTCGAAATCCCTCTCTCCGGGGTGGAGGGCAAGATCAATCTGACCCCGAAACAAAGATAGTGGTCTTGGCGGCACTCTGTTTTGCGAAACATCCTCCCTTCCTACGGGGGTAGGTTTTTAGGGTATATAAGACACCTCGCGAAGGGGGGAGGCGAGACGATGACCGAAGGCCGAACGGGCCTAGGTGGCGTGCCCAAAGAAGTAGGGCGCGCCACCTGGCCTCGTTTTTGCCTCGTCGCTCCCCTCTCGTGATCCAAAGCTCCATGTCCCTTCTTTTGGTGAAAAAACTTCCATGGTATTTTCCCCGATTTTATTTCCTGCGAAAACTTGATAAAAAGGAGACTTTGCTAAAAATAGCATCAAATTCAGCAGTTTTTATCCAAGTATGGTGAGATTCCGGAGTAATTCATTGAGAAAAGTGCTTGAAAAAGTAGATACATTTGGGATGCATCATAGGTGCACCACCGGAGCAAGAATAGGATGGAGAGGACCTTATTCTGACATCAAGATGGAGCCGCCGCCTCACCATCTAGAAGAAAGCACTGAAAATAACCTACCAAAAAAACGAAAACCCTCCCGCCGGCGAGAGGCCGTGGTCCGCCACACCTCCAAGGCCCCAAGGCCACCGGAGGCGGAGCGAACTGGCAGCGTCGCCGGTGAGGGAACGGAACCATGGATGGGTTTTCCTATCCGCCTCTGGATCGCCTTTTGTAACAGAAACAATGTTGTCTCAATAGAAACAAATAATTTGAGAAAAGAAATGTTACATTATGTTTGGGCCAAAGTTTGCCTTGTCGTATGCGAAGTATTTAACTAACCAAAGTTGTAGGTTTTGTTTACCTAGCAAATGCTGGCAAGAAGAATGAGTTTGAGTGGACAAAAATGGTTTCGCATGTTAAAGTATTGGTAGCCATCTAAACAAATACTAGCCGTTTGGTCACCCAACCATTGTTAAAGCATAGTTTGACAACTATCTAAACATACCCATGGATCCAAGAGTATGGATTCTAAGATTGTCCCATATAATTACTAGTGTGTGAATGGTACCTAGGACAAAATTATGAGTTCATTCATGTCTTGGCCTCAAAAGGTGTGTTAATAGTACTCCCTCCAATTTGTATCATTAGTCCTACGCGTAGCCCTAGGTTATCATTTCTACTAACGAAATATGAGGTGTATATATATATATATAAATCACTAGAAACTTTAGATGTTATATTTTCGAATGGTATAATTTTTATTTTATAAATTGATATTATATTTGTTAAATTAATGACCTAGATACACGTGTAAAACTAATGAATCGATATGGAGGGAGTAGATGGTATCCATGACACCTTGACACCTAGTGTCATCGTTGATTTATCTTGTAAAACTTTGTGCTTGCTCGCTTTCCATACCTCCGAAAAATGAAGATTAGACGCACTCCCTCTGTACCGGTTTATTAGGCCGACACGTAGTTTGAGAAAAGAGTTTCAACGAAATATAAATTATATGTCACAAATATTATACCATTATAAGCACATTTGAATGTGAATCCAATGGTATCATTTTTGTGATATATAATTTTTTCGACTAAATTTAAAGCTAAGCATTCTTTTGGACTACGTGTTGGCCAAATAAACTGAGGGAGTAGCCCATTCACAACCTGCTTGGGTTCGAGTCAATAGTCAAAGTGGTGGAATTTGTTCATGCAAAGCATCGAGAGCCAAGCAAAAAAAATGGCAACTCTTAGGTGCTTAAAACTCCAAAAAGATTTGATAAGACTGGCATGAAGTCCTTGGAATCTGCTAAGCATTTTGTCGTTTTTGTCGTGTTCCAGTAAATTGTATTTCCTCCGTTTCTAGATATAAGGTGTATAGTTTTAGGCACGGAAATTAAGAAGCACACATGGAGAGAAAAATACACAAACTTTTGGCGGGATTGATCCTGGACAATTGACATGACAAAATAGAGGAGTTATCAAAAGATGAGGAAACACAAGCAAATCCCTAAAAAAAATGTCCATACAGGTTATCTAACGCAATAAACCATATATTTTAGAGACTTTTCTTTAAAAAAAAACTATACATCTTATATCTAGGTACGGAGGGAGGAGTGAGTTCTATGTTCTATGGTATGTTTGGGATGTGTATCTTTCATGATAAATAGTTTAATCAGCATAGTTTGGAAGGAACTTGAAAGTTTCGAAGACATATTTCTACTAGATGCTTCACCGCAAATTTGAATCTGAACCCGGGTCCAAATGTGGACAAAATCATTTCTGCGAGCATACAAATCAAGTTAAGTGCATGTGAGATGTTGCCATATCTGCAAAAGAGACCTTATGCCTAATCAAACTCAACCCACGATTTGCATTTCACTCATGGTTCCTACTTTCTTCTGGCATGCATGAAGAATCCAAGCTGCCGCAACAGGCCGGTTCTGAAAAGGAATTCGGTCGTGACTGGGAACATGTCATTTATCTCTACGTGAACCCTGTTAACTAAGATTTTTTATTCATACATGTTCTAATGTTTTTCCTCACTACTAACTCGAGTATTCCATCTAGTTGAACCACAAAGTCTTTTTTTCTGAAAGAAAGATAAGAGAAAGAATATAATAATAATAATAATAATAATAATAATAATAACAATAATAATACAAACATATTCAACAAGATAAAGTGTGCGTGTGGTGGGGGAGGGGGGCTCATTGGATCCTAGAAGTACAGCGATCTATTCGAGCGAAAGACCGGCGTTGTATCAATGAGCTATCCAAGTGATGATGATGAAGTCATGAAGACAATATTCGAACTCAACAATCTAGATACTACAAACTGACATGAGTGGGTTCCAAAAAAATCCATGCTAGATGTGTCAATCAGCACACCAAAAGTTATGAACTCGTGGCAATCCAACAATTCTCACAATCGGGTAAAACTGAAAATCGGCTAGTGGACAAGCAATGCTTACACCTAATCCAACCATGCTTAGAGCATGTCTAACAGGCCCCGTATAACCCGCCCACCCCGTAAAATTCCGGCGGGATACGGGGCAGGCGCGATTTGGTCCGTCTAGCAGGCTCCGTATTCGGGCCGGCCCTTCGGCGGAATACGGGGCCTAAATCGGGTCGCCCCTACTTATACGGGCGGGTGCGAGTGAGGGGTTAACCTCTCACTCGCAACCCTAGCTCCGTGCGCGCCGCCTCCTCCATCCTTCTCCGGCGAAATTACTCGCTCCCCGCGCCGCATTCCACCCCATCTCCGCCATGGACTCCGCGCGCGATGCCTCGCGGCGAGCGGATCAGCGATCCCGCTCGCCGGACACGTGGAGGAGCGTGGCGGCTCAAGTGCAAGATCCCGCGGAGCCGCCGTGCGGCGTGCGGTACCGGCGCGCGACGTGCGGATTCGCTCCGGGAGTACGCCGCGGGTGGGCGGTGGTGCGGCAAGACCCGCCGCTCAAGCCGGAGCGGCGAAGCCATCGAGAATTGGCTCGCCGAGTGGCGCGCGACCGCGCGTCCGGCGGCATGGGCGGCGACCATCGCGGCACCGGCGGAGGAGCGGAGGCGGCGAGGAGGGAGAGGAGGCGGCGGAGGAGGCGGCCTTCGGCGTGCGGTGGCCGAATCCGAGACGGATGCCGCCGAGAAAGCTCGGGCGGAGGCGGAGGAGGAGGCGGCGGCCATCAACGCCGTCCGGGAGTTCGTGCGCGAGGCGCAGGAGGAGGCGGCCTCCATCGCCTTCATCCCCTACGTCATCCTTGACGAGTAGATGTAGGATAGATGTAGTATGATCCGTAGTATGATCGGAATATATGTATGATCCGTAGTATGATCAATGAAGATGAACTTTCCGGGGTTTTTATTTTTAAAAATACGGGGCGAAATACGGGGTCTGCTAGACGAAATGGCTCTTCCGTTAGCAGTTTTTCGATACGGGGCGAAATGCGAGAGTTATACGGAGCAGCGAAATACGGGGCATGTTAGACATGCTCTTACAAGTTTGAAAGAGAAGAACTTGTCACGCCAAACGCTGATAGCCTTGTCTCGGGTCAAAATAATTTCACTTTGATCAATTTTATAGAGCAAACTTCAACATTGACGATACTAAATCAACACCACCAAACCTATCGCGTACCAATATGTTTTCTCAATACCAGGGACGGAGCCCGGAATTATCTACAAAGGGGGCCAACTGAACAAATTTTTTTACATAGAGGGGGCCATATAGGTAAATTTAGAGGATTTTCTACATGCTTTTTACATAATCCATAGCGGTGTTTTAACAAAACTTCCATTGTTAGGGGGGCCATGGCCCTGGCTGGCACCCCCTGGCTCCGTCCCTGCTCAATACATAGAACGGATATTTCCTAAATGTTAAGTTATCCCTATAAATTTGATCAAATTTATTTAGTTTGACTTAAGACAAAATAGATTTTAGGGCATCTCCTACGAAGCGACGTATATCAGACGCTCAAAAGTGGTCGCGCGCGTCCGTTTGCGTCGTCCCGCGAATATATTTTGACCGTGCGTTCGTTTGCGTCTGGGTGTGCTCCCAGCGGGGCGACTCATTTTTATTTTTCAATAATATTTTTCATTCACCAAGTAAAGAGCTACTATACTACAAATTAAAGGAGATATAAGCCCTAGTCTACTTGCTGCCCGATGGCCCGGACTCGTCGTTGCGTCCCTCCCTTGTCTGCTTCTCCGCCACCCGTCGTGCGGATGCTAGAGCTTGGTGCGCTGCCGCATCCTCTAGCAGGCGCTGCCGCAACGTCTCGTTCGCGGCATCCTCGGCCTTCTTGAGCGTCTCGAAGGAGTCGACTAACGCCCTCTGCTCCGCTGCCCTCTCCTCCAGGGTAGGCTCATCAGGGTCAATAGATGACCAATTGATGTCGGAGAAGTCGTCCTCTGCGGCGGCCGCCTCACTGCGGCATTCCATCTCGGCGCTGAACGCCGCGTGGGCCGCCCGCTCCTCCTCTGCTTCCTGCTTCACGTCAGCCATGAACTTCGCGTCGAGGACGTTGTCGCTCTTTCGTCGTCCTCCAACTCTTCTTCAGAGCTATTGACCGGGGGAGGTGGAATTGGAGGTGGCAGCCGCGGTCGGCGCTGCTCATGGCAAAGGTGGATGTTGTGCGGCTAGGGTTTTGTGTGAGAGGAGATGAGATGCGTGTGCCTCTGATTATATGCCGGAGGCAGGCGACGGGCGCGGCACGCGTGACATCGCTATTACTTCGTGCATAGAGGTAGGCGACAGCCGCTCGGCATGCGAAGCATCACCATTAACGTGGCCGCAGACTGCCGAAGCGACGCCTCGACGCTGAGAAGACGCATCGAGAATAGGTGGCTGGCAGACGAACCCGACGAAACGTCAATCAGACGGTCACTCAGCGTCCGTTTATGTCGCCCCGTTGGGATAACCTTATATATAAAAGGGCCATCTTTTTGGAGCAAAATCTGAACAAACCAAAACAAAGGAACTACAGTTGCGCAGTGGTCGAAGAGACACGGGCGGACAGCCGTTGGGCGCCACGGCGGCACGGCCCCACAGCCTACCCAGAAAGTCGCTGTCGCAGGCTCAGCACATGATCTTGCCGGTGTTTGCTGTTCGGCCCGGCATCTCAGTAACAGTCTATCAGGGTCCACTGATCAGCCGATGACGCGACACCACTTACTCGAGGGCCCACCATGCCATGACACGGGTATGCATATGAGTCAACTTGGCTCAGCGTAGTTGGCTTGTTCAAAGTACGATTAGCTTGGTCCCGCCTCTACTCAGGCTACGCTGATCTGCTCCGTTTGGTGCGGTGAATTCCGAGTCACATGGCACTAGGTACCGTTATTACGTAAGCCTACTTAGCATGATTTGTGAGCTACTAGCACCAGTACACGATTTTGATTTTGTTTTGTTTAAGGGCCATTGGTTCTAGTAGTTATCTACGATCTTCTTTTGAAAATATAGATGATATGCTTATGAAAATGTTACGGTAGCTAGCTTTGATATTGTCTATGGAACTACGGAAGCATCAGCTACCTGCTACCAAGGCAACCAAGTTGTGTCGTCGACTCATCTTTGATTTAATACGGAGCAAATCTTAAGTGATGATGTAAGTTTCAGCGGCATATAACTTACCTTCGAGTTACAGTAAAGCTGCCATTGGCGTTCTATTCGCGACACATTTTACCACAACAACGTAACTTATAGCCTAAAACTCTTTTTGTTGCGCTAAGACATGTAGCTCTATCTCTCGATGAAAAGTCTATTGCGGAAATTGGTAAATGATGGGCGAGAGTGTCTCTTGCTTGCTGCTGCTAACTTTTGTGATGGAAGAAATATTAGAGCATCTCTACAAGCGTCACCTAAATAGGCGCCAGCAGTGGCGCCGACAATGACCTATCGGGGCCGCCGACACGTCTTCTTCCATTTAGAGTAGGTTTCCCCACACTGGCGCACCCCAAATGCAAACCCCAAATGAAGTTCAAAATTCGGAAACGCAAAAGACGGCAAATTTCATTCGATTTCTAGCTAGTTTGTACAAAAGTGGCCCGAATACAAAAAAACTAGTGGAAGGCGTTGTAGTCGTCGCTGTCCACGCCGTCGCCACTGTCGTCGTTGGAGAACTCCCAGTCCTCCTCCTCCTCTTTTGGCGCCGGTGGTGGAGAAGGAGCGGCGGCAACGAGGTTGACGAAGTTGTCGGAGTCCTTGGCGGACCACAGCTCCGCCTCCCGTGCGTTGTAGGTCACATGCCGGTAGTCCTCGTCGATGCGCGTTGTAGGCCACCTTCCGCTAGTTTCTATTTGTATCCGAGCCACTTTTGTACAAGTAGCTAGAAATCAAATGAAATCCGCAGTCTTTTGCGTTTTTGAATTTTGCACTTCATTTGGGGTCCGCATTTGGGGTGCGCCGGTGTGCGGAAACCTTTCCCAAATAGAGGAAGGCGTGCCGGCGGCCCCGATAGGGCTGCCGGCGCCTACTTGGGTGCGCCGCTGAAAATGCTCTTAGGTCGCTGATGTCTACGCACACTTTTATTTTTGTAGACAATGTTGGGCCTCCAAGTGCAGAGGTTTGTAGAACAACATCAAGTTTCCCTTAAGTGGATCACCCAAGGTTTGTCAAACTCAGGGAGGTAGAGGTCAAAGATATTCCTCTCAAGCAACCCTGCAATTACGATACAAGAAGTCTCTTGTGTCCCCAACACACCCAATACACTTGTCAGGTGTATAGGTGCACTAGTTTGGTAAAGAGATAGTGATATACAAGTAATATGGATGATTATGAGTGGTAATTACAATCTGAAATAAAAATGGCAGCAGGCAAATATATATCAGAACTGGTTGTAAATGGTATTTCAATGCTTGGAAATAAGGCCTAGGGATCATACTAGTGGACACTCTCAACAATGATACCATAATTGAATACATAGATATTATTACTTCACTATGCTACTCTAAACCACTATCCGGTTTGATAATAAACATAAATTCACTGCGTAGGGCTGCATAAGCATTTCTTAAAGTTCGCATTCCCAATCTATGGACGCCACACACTATCACCTTGAGCATACAAAGATGGTACTAACTAGACACCACAATTCATAAGTATTTCTGTAAATTAAGCTTAAGAAATAAAAACGGTGTGCACACTGTCACCTTCACACCGTTGGACAATGTGTCCCTGGAGATCACATAATAAAACCACTTGAGTAGCATAATAGTTGAAGAATAACATCTACTTATTCAACTAGATTACAAAGCTCATGATCACATAAAGATCATACAAGGAGAGATAGATAGACCACATAGCTAGCGGTAAAGCCCTCAGCCTCAGGGGAGAACTATTCACTCCTCATCATGGGAGTCATCAGTGGCGATGAAGATGACGGTAGAGTCGATGGAGATGGCTCCGGGGGCAATTCCCTGTCCCGGCAGGATGCCGAAACAGAGACTTCTGTCCCCCGAATCTTTTCTGCGACGACGGCGGAGTTACGGAACTTTTCGTGGGCGGAGGCTGATTGATTTAGGGTTTTTGGTCAGGAGGAATTTATAGGCGGAAGGGCGAGGTCAGTGGAGGCCAGGGTGGCCCACACCACCCCTTGGCGCGGGCTTAGGCCAGGCCGCGCCAACGCATGGTCTGGCCGCCCTGCGCCTCTTCTTCTTCCCCCTCTGGACTCTGTCTTCTTTACGGTAAAATATTGACTTCGGCTTTTGTTTCGTCCAATTCCGAAAATATTTCCTGTATAACTTTTCTGAAATACAAAACAGCAGAAAACAGAGAACTGGCACTGTGACATCTTGTTAATAGGTTAGTGCCAGAAAATGTATAAAAGTGCAACGAAGTGTGAGCAAAACATATACGAACTGGTGTAAAACAAGCATGGACCATCAAAATTTATAGATACGTCTGCAACGTATCAGTTGCCGCCACGTGTACGGCGGCCGGTCTCGCCCCATCGGGTTCCGACGACGATCGAAATTACGCGTCTTTAAAAACGTGACCGGCGCCATGTCTCTCTGACGGGCGGGGCCTGCAGATGAAATCCAACATGGCGTGAGGCGTCGGCACGCCTGATTCATGCCCAACTCGTAGGGGCCGGCACGGGGTTGCCGGCTGTTTTATTGGGCTCGAAACAACGCCAATGCTTTATTGGAAGCCATGGTGTGATCCCAGTTTTACCGTCGGCCCCCAAATTGTTATTGGGGGTGCTATTGAGCTCCCTGGTGGAGATGCTCTTATAGTTCCTACTATGGGGAAGCAGATTTGGTGCACATGCTCCGAGTTTTTAAAATATTTTAAAACTATACTTTTGTGTTTCAAAAAAAATTCCAAATTTATTATATGAATATGTACACATGTCCTCAATACTCGTGCGAAGTTTCGATAGAAATTGCATTGTATTTTGAGCTACAGGAAAAAAAGACAAATTTTTGGCTATTTATAGGGGCAAATATTTGTCATAAATTTGTCTTCTTTGTACAGCTCAAAATACAACATATTTTTCTCCAAAAGTTCTGCCATACCTTCGGAATGGTTAGATGTATTTGGGTATTTAATTTCAGATTTCTTGGAATTCAAGAAACATGAATTTGAAAAATCAGGAGCATTAATGCTCATGTGCCAAAGACACTTTTTGCTGATATGGATGATAACATTTCAGGTAGGGGTTATCCAAGGAGCTCACAAGAAAGGTTACTTGCTTCCATCATTACAAGGTACAAATCCTTAATGAGATGCTTGATAGAAACATAGTTGAGATGAATCAAAGATTTTTTGAAACTTCTACACGCCTATTAAAGTCTGCATGCATTGACCCTACATAGTCATTTAGAAGCTTTGATAATGAAAAGCTAGTTGAGCTTGCAACTATGTACTCTGTTGATTTATCTTCACATGATTGTTGTCTCTCCGGTGACGAACTCAACATATGTATTGATGTGATGAAGAGAAGTCATGAATTCATAGCTTGTGACACTGTAAGTGTTCTTGCTCTCGATTTGGTTCAAAGTAGACAATATTTGATCTTTTCATTCGTCTATCGTCTTATTACACTTGCGTTGACATTATCGGTGGCAACATCATCAGTTGAGAGAGTTTTCTTGGTCATGAATATTATCAAGACATATTTCCAAACTAAGATAGGTGATGATTGGCTCAATGATTTGATGATTTGTTATGTTGTGAAAGAGATATTTGCAAAATGGATAACAAGAATATTATGATACGATTCCATTCCAACAATAATCATCAAGGTCATCTTTCTCGACAAATTTCGTCTTGATGACACATATACAACTTAATATGGTACGATACAAGTAGTTTCTAAGTCATTTGTGTGTGTTTTATGTTCTTTCTTGTTGTACTCGGTGAACTATGAATATTGCATCTTTGTTGAGCATTTTTTTAATACACTTGCTTTTATGTCAAGTTTTTTTAGAGATTTTCTGTTTGACCTGGCTCGACTCAATTCCTGGCTTTGCCACTGGCTATGTGTACTAGCATCTTCTAACGCTTGCACTGTTGTAGTGATAGTATAGGGACATTTTTTTAGCATTGTTGCCATAAAATTTAAAAGATGTGGCTAAAGGGTGACGGATCCCTCCCGTCACAGTACCTTATTAGGTATTAGATGAGAAACTCTCATAGTACATTGTTTAATTCATTTGTGCACCAAGTGACGGGAACCGAAGCTCTAGCCACAAATAATATCGTGGTTGTTTCGCATGGCACTGAGATTAACAAAGGTTCACAACTACTTCACATCGCATATTGGTATTTTTTCTTATCTTCTTAGAATTTCTCCGGAGAGCAAATATTCATTTAGAAACTCCTAGAAACATCTATTTCTGAACTAAAAAAAGTAACATGCATCTCCCATTATCACGAAATGAACTCCTTGGAGAAAATGTAGAGTCGAATCTACAAAATAGGTCTCCCTGTCCCCTCACAAGGAGAAAGATGGGTTATCTGTCAGCCAGTTACATTTAGGAAAAAAAAGAGAAATCGGCATACACCACGCTCTTACAAGTAAAAAGTTAAATTATGTGGACCATGCTTTACTCCATTGCAACAGGGTTATTCTTGTGCAGGACGAGCAGCCTTAGGAAGAAGATGAAGTGGAGTATTTATAGCACTTCCCAAAATTCAGCCATTGGTGAAATTTGGGGCCCGGATTATCTGGCCCAATAATCCAGCCTTTTGCAATAATCTGGTCAATAATCCCCGGGTATACTTAGAGCACCACCCTTGAGTCGAGCCGTTTTTCAAGTGGCCGAATATTTGCCAATAATCCGGCCTCGGATTATCCGGCTTTCTGAATAATCCGGCCAATAATCTGGGGTATACAGAGCTGAAATCCTTCAAGTCCTTAGCCATTTTCTAGGGACCGGATATTTCGCAATAATCTGGCCCCGGATTATCCGGCCTTGGAAATTTCCAGGCACCACCTTTTCAGCATATATTAATCGGAAGTATGGGATTTGATGCATATGAGCCCAAACATCCCGCACCACTTATCACACAGTAAATCATCACTAATGTTGTCATCTAACACACAAAATCATAATGGTAGAAATATGTTCTTTCACTAGATACCACCTATAAAAAATGGCGGGGGCAGAAAGAGAAATGAGATTCTTTCGTGCACGGTATATACCGTGCTCGTTTTTACCATCAGATTTGTACTGTTTATTGCCTCGCGGTTCATGCTGCCAAAAATCATTATGTTTCGTCATGCCTCGAATATTTCATACGGATTCATACTGGACTAAACAAAGTGATTCGTGCATGCATGCTAGATACCACCCTCTCCCTCTTGCACTAGGAACTTGGGCTTATTGACCACTTGGTCCATCAACCTCTTCTTCATACCTCGACCAAGTGCCTCCATGCATGACTTTTCTCCCGTACGTTTGTTTTTTCTGTTAATTAACTTGCAACTGGTTTCAATTGAGATCTTAGATTTTACGTTCCTTCTATTGATACATAGGGCATATTAGGTCACCAGCATATGCCCAATGCCCTGGGTATTTAATTTGGGTTGTTTGGTTGCCTTCCTGTGCAGCTGGGCCTACATAGCACGAGAGTAGCTATGTAGACATACCCGAATAGGCCCTTTTCGTGGATCCAAACCTGTGGGAGTGCAAGGGGCACACGAATGTTCACACGGGGAAGGGCGGTAGATGTTGCATCCATTGTGAACACACGCCATAAATTCACTCACCGATCACTCTCACTCTAATCTCACACTTTCATCAATGATACCTCTCCCGGTGATATAACCACAATGTCGTCTTGACCATGGGTGGCAGGAACCCAAATGTTCACATGGTCACCTTCCATCGCCATAGGTTCATGAGCAATATCCCCCCTTTGCACGTGCTTCATCAATTCATTGGAAATGGTTGTAAGCCCTCCACCATAATAACTTAGGAAGCATTTAGGTACATGGATTTGTAGCTAGGACATTAGTTTTGTGGTTCTCGGTGACGACATGTACATCACATCTATACCTATGATGCATTTAGGGTTTGATTGTGTGTGTATTAATCTAGTTGTGCTTGTGTTAGTTTGTCCATTCTTTTCGAAGAAGGGATAATGCGCATATCAATCTTTGGCTTGTTCAATTTGGTACTATTCAAGGTTTGATGCGGTCTAATATTGACTGGGTGGTGCGGTTGTTACTATTTTCCTCCATATATGAGTTTTATGATTGCTCATGCCGATGATTAACTTGCATGTATATGCAGAAGATCCCCAATGGGTTGCATGGTACGCATGCCCATTATGAATGGTCTTCTCACACACATTGCACATATGAGACACTACCACACTCCATTTTGACATTGTATTGCAGGGGTGATGATTAAGTTGTGCAACAATTTTAGTACAAGGGATGCATATGACCTATTGTACCCATGCAATGTAGAAGTACATTGTTCTGCATGACCCCTCGTATAGTAGGATCATATTTTTGATTGCACATATTATGTGTGCGCTGCTATTAACTTATTATGATACATCAATGTTTAGATGTTTATTCGGAAATGTCACGCTATGCTCAATGTTTATATGTTTATTAGACAGTGTCACACTATGATTGCACATAGTTCTATGTACAATCAGTGTGCTTTTGCATTCTCCATGGCAATGTATGCATGCTTGTTGAAAGTATAATATATGTTATTTGTTATCATGATGCAGTTTGTTCATGTACTAATTCATTGTTTTATGCTTTCACATTGCCAATAATTAATTGTGCCACATTTTTTGAGGTGTTATCATGAAGTACCTAGTGGTGTGTACAAGTACATTGCATGTGCTTTTTTTCTTGGTACTTTTGTTTCAACTCTTGGAAGTATAATGTGTGCCTTGTTACTATGAGGCAGCTTGTTCGCTTTATTGCATTGTCGATGATTATTACAATGGCATGCTATGCTGAAGGTATGACCAATTGTACTAAGTGGTATGTAAAAGTACATCACTTGTCCATGCTCTCCGGTATGGTTTGACCATTTGAAAATGCTTACCAGTAAATTGCATCGCCAATGGTTATCATTTTTTTGTAGTGCTTTGCTAACAAGTTGACGATTGTCAATGAAACCTCATCCTAGTTTTTTCGAGAGGGCGACACCATCAAGATTCCAAGGGGAGGCCTCCTAGTATTGCCACTTCCATGAAGAAGTATCCCCTATCCACTTATGCAAGGTGTTGTTAGCGCCTGGGATAGATGTGCTTCACATTTTGGATGTCCTCTGAAAGTACTTGGGTCCTATCTTTAGGAGCATCACCCTCAATAGCAACACTTGTTGCAACTGGTCAACGATAGAATGGTCATGCATAAAGGATGGCCAGGGTTTGTTGTTGCTCACTAGCTCATGATAAGCTACTTTCTAACCTTCAAGCTCCCGCAACCAGATGTCTATGTGGTGACCATCTTCGACTAGTACCGCTATGAGGTGGTTACCAAATGCAAAGTGCAGGAGGCAATCCTTACATGATCGATAAGGACTATATGGTTGTGAGCTCTTGTGGTGTTAACGGTTTGTGGTTTATGACTTGCATTATGTATGTATATGTTGTCCGTACTTAGTAGGATGTGTGCAAAAGTGTTAATAACCTCGCCTCTCCTAGAAGAGGTTACCACACCAGCCATGTTGCACACAACAAACCCAAATACCTGCAATGCATCAAATTAATTAAATAGTGGCTTCATTTCCCTCTTTATAGAAGCGAAGACTCTACCCAACCAAACGATATGCACAACGTGGCTCTAACTAGCAAACAACGGAACTACTCCACATGACCATGTGCAAATCGGCCCGGGTAACCAACCACACCCAAAAGGACGAGATGTCCAAGTAAAAGAAATCTTATTCTTGAGTTGGGATCATGAGTTGCATCAATCCTTCCTAAAATATCCTGACCGGTCGAATTGTGGGAGAAAGGATGCGGATGCTAGCTACCACAAACATGCTTAGCTCTACAACCTGATGGTGTCTCTAAGCATGACCAGTTGCATTTCGTTTCATCCCTTTGCATGGAATGGTCAATTATTTTTGAATGCTTACCTTTGTGTTCATGTAGAGAAAAAATATGTACATACAAGAGTTGGCAAGGTATACACCGTGCATGTTTCACCTGTCAATTTGGTAATTCAAGATTCATATTAAATTATTTCACCAAGTTACATTTTGTTTCGGAAAATTACATGAATTTTGAATGAATTATACCATGCACAGTAGGAAGTCATTTGTTCTTCACCTCATTTGTCACGGCAGTGCTTGGCGGATGATGGCGAGACGTCAAAGGGATAGGCGGGAGACGGTGATGGCTCATGGCACAGCGGACCTCGCGCGGCGGCGCCCATCCCGCGGCGAGATTGATTGTTTTCCTCATTGCAGTCATGCTGTGAGCGGAAGCGGTGGGATTTTGATTTCTGGCCTCCATTCGTCCGCGTAGGCTGGGCCACCACACCCAGACGGGTGGGTGAACCACTGCCCTCCTCTCCCCTCCTTCCTCCACGCGCGAAAACCCCAGCCAGCCACCATCTTCTTTCTTCCTCTTCCACCAAAATCCCCCCGACGAAACCACAAAAAAATCCACAAGCTAGTGGTAGTGCGCAGACGTGAAGGACGCCATGTCTGTGCAGTGCGCGGCGCACGCAGTCCGGGCGATTGCCGCGTTCCAGTCGGCCCCCTCCTCCCGCCGCCGGGTGAGCCATGCATCCGTTGTGCCTTGCCAGCCCAGGCGCGCGGTTGCGCCGGTCCGAGCTGCGGATTCTTCGCCGCCTGCCGCACCTGCGCCGTCGTCGTCGTCGTCCGGAGCAGCCAGCGACAAGCCCATCGTACCCGACGACGACGGGTTCACGCTCGCCAAGGTGAGCGGCTCAGGCGCTTTCTTGGTTCTTGAGAGCTAGCTAGCAGCAACGAGTAAGCGGTAGGCGGTAGCGTTCTGTTATTAGACTTTGACACGCTGAATTCCCCGTGATATGTAGGTTTCATTTGGCGTGATTGGGCTAGGGGTTGGTGGCTCCCTTCTGTCGTAAGTTCAGATGTTACAGACTCTTATTGTGCAAACGAGAGAGATCCAGAATGCTTTTATATCGGTGGCTCATATGTATTTGTATCTCAGATATGGATTTGGGGCGTATTTCAATCTTCTCCCCGGTTCAGAATGGTCTGCTCTGATGCTAACCTACGGGTTTCCTCTCACAATCATCGGCATGGCCTTAAAGGCAAGAACTCTCTTCTTTCTGTCAGTTATTGGTCTTCTCTAAATTATGGTTTTATACCTGTAACCATGTGTTGAGATTATTGATTGACCATGCTTAAGGTCTTTACGAGTTTATTAGATTGGACTGTATTTGGATTTATTTGTTGAGGTATGTGTTAATTCTTGAATTATATGCAGTATGCTGAACTAAAACCAGTGCCCTGCATTACCTATGCTGATGCTTTCGCTCTAAGAGAACAGTGTGCTACCCCTATCCTCAAGCAGGTAATTTCGAAAATCCATATAGATTGTAAATAATACTTATGTGATATTGGCACATTTTTAGGAGTAAAAATTGTATGTGAAGCTAATTTTTCGATAAAGTTAGCTTCACAGACATTTTTTAGAACTTTCAGTGATTGTCAAGAAAATACATGTAATCCTTCTCTACTAAGACAAATTTAGAACCTCAAACTACTTATAGCAAGACAAACTTTTTGTTATGTTACACCCCATCTTCTGATTATATCCAGTGTCTAAGATGCTATATATATCTGTTGTGAGGTTTTTCTTATGCTGTTATGCATGTTATTCTTAAACGCCTTAGCTACTTCCACCTCTTCTATGAATAGCGTGACCTTTAAGAAAAAAACTCACTATTTCTATCTTCAGTTTTAAAATTGTAGATATTATATCCAATTCAAACCAACATAGGTTCAGATATGATATCTCTATGGCAGCCAAAACACAGAAAAAAAATTCTACTGTTCATGCATCACGGGTGCAAATACATATGGGCACATGGTCTTGATCTATTACGGGTAAACAACCTTTATAACATGGATCATTGTTCCTGAGCATGAGCGTACAGACCTTAAGTTTTAGACTACTCCTGTTAGATACTTCTACCAACCATCCCAAAGACCGATCTGATAGGAAGTGGAGATGTAGTTCAAATCATCGACTAAGTTCAACCATTCAAATGCTAAGCAAAGAAATCAACAAGTACTTCTCATTTGAAGCAAATGACAAATGCAGTTCCATTTGAAGGCATGAAAACAACAGTAGTTTTTTATTTTAGGAAATAACAGATGTTTTTCATAGAGTATATATGGCAATCACTCTGGAAGTCTACATAGTAGGTACACAACCATCCATATGATAGACTGAGGTTACATTGTTCTCCCTGGCTCACCTTTCCACCTACTTGAGAAACCTGCCAAAGCATGTTGAGAATAAACAACAAGAGATTGAAAACAAAATTCAACATAAAATAGAACCAATATGGCCTAACAGTTGGTTGTCGATCAGTGTAGTTTACCCAAAATATAAGCAAAATGGTATCAGAGAAAAGTGTGGACAATTAACTAATTATAAATATCACCAGTTTCTGCGGATGAAACTTTAGAAGGTTGTGCACATATTTCTGTTGGTATGTGATTAAAAATTCTGGAAGAACGTTTGTTCACCAATTGTGTATGATTATTGCCTAATTTTCAGTACTTGTGACAATCATTACAGAATATGTACAATATCACTTGTTAATCTTGCTCTTACCTCTAGGTCAGAAGTGATGTTACACGTTATAGATATGGTGATGAGCAGCACCTTGACGAAGCGCTGAAGCGGATCTTTCAATATGGTTTGGTAATTCATGCTTTTGGTGCTTTGTCATGACCTGAACATTGTTTTCCTTTTATTTTACCTGTAATCTCAAGTTCACTTCAGCTACTGTAGATCTTTAGCAAATCTCTTTGGGTTGGACGGATTCTGTTACTTTATCCTACTTATCTTCTTTTTATCTAACTGACAGGGTGGTGGCATTCCAAGACGTAGTGCACCTATATTACAAAAAATTCAAGAAGAAGTAAATTTCGAATCTATTTATTTTGTTCTGTGGAGTAAATGTTCTATATATTATCATATTTACTGCAAATCACACATATATGTTTCACAAATTGTATTTCATAATTACATTAAATCCCATTAGATTGTATTTTTTCTGACCACTGGTCCCATAAATATCACCTTGCCATTAGTCCCCATCAGCACAGATCGCAAGGCAAAAGAGTAGATGGTTTTCACTACCAGGGACTCCAGCCTGAGAACTAAGGCTGTAGCCTAAGTTGGACTAGTTTGAAATCTTGTGTGATTTATTCAGGAACGGTTCTAAATATGTTATGGAAATTGCAGATGGAAATAGCTTTCGTCACACAGTATTGTTATGCTTGTTACTGAATTCAGGATGTTTCACAAATAAGTGTTTCCTCCATCCCCCTGGACGACTAAAATGTCTAGCCGTTCTCTCAGCTTCCCATATGCCAATGACTTATGTTTGTTGAATGGTTCTATTATCTTCACTTTTTTCACACCAAATGCTTCATACCACAAAATCATCGCATCATTTAACAAAAAGGCATCTCAGTTCCCTGGCATAATTCTTGGTTCAAAGAATCACAATCATATTTTTCCTGTAGGTATCCGATGATGGGAAATACTGTTTAGTACTTGAATTCGAAGCCAAATCATTGGAGCTGTCTGATTTTGAGAAAAGACAGGTTAGCACCCTCCTTTTCTTTTAGATTTCTAAAGCCAAAATAAACTAAGAAGTAATTAGTTGTTAGAAGAAAGTTACTCCAAAACTGAATGCACGTTGTTCCATGATATCATATAATACTTGTTCTCCGATCCAGTAAAGAATTTGATATGCAAGATCATCTGAGTACTAAATCCTTGCAAAAACATTTGTCATACACAGGCAAAATTCACCTCCTTTTTTGGTCCTGGAATTAAGGCAGAAATTGGTGAGTTGTGCTCTTTTTCTTATCTACATAAGAATATCAAGCTTATTTTTTACATTCAGAAGACTACCAAGCTTCTTATGCCCTATAGCACCCGTCATCTTATCGTTATTCTGGTGATCCAGGACAAGGTGGTGATGATCTGTATCAAGTGCGTCTTATCTCGGAGACTACTTAGGTAATTCAGAGGTTACTTAGGAAACACGTAGCATGGGGCCTGGCCTGAGGTGTCGTGCAGGCAGCCAAACACCCGAAACTTGCATCTGATGGGCTTGGTTCAGGCTGGCGCAGGCAACCAGTTGTGCCCGTAGTGGCAGCTTATGCAGTTCCATTCTCTGCTAGTATACAACAAAATGTTCATTGTTCCACTAATTTGCATGTATGATTTTTTTTGCGGGAATGTATATATGATGGTAATGCTGTAAAAGGAACTCCTTAATTTGGTATTGGGCTTTTGTCCAGATGTAGCTCCAAACCTAGCATCATACGCTTCTTGCACAGGCTCGGAGAGAAAGAGCTATTTTAATATAGATGTAAATTGGTTTTACCTTCTTATTCACAACACAAGTGGCCATTGTAATAAATAAACTACCATGTTTATAGGCCTATCTTTTGACCGTGTTTTAAGAGTTTCTTCTACAACTTATTTATAACAAATGCCACAACATTTTTGAATGGTTTTGAGGCGCCGTGGGAAAAAATGCCACTAGGATGTTGCAAGCATACAAAAGAAGTGTTGCACGGGTGAAATGTATGTTACAATGGCCAGACAGTCTAGATTTGTGTTCTTATGAAATCAGACAGTAGGGGAGGACAGGAGGTGGTCGATCGCCAGCATGCTGGGCTGTGCACCATAGCACCACCCTTGTCACATATGCTTGCTTCAGCATAAAAGTTACAATGAATGTTACAATCAACGGCAAATTGCCCAATAATAGATGGATATAAGGCAATCAAAGAAGACAAACCAATTTCCAAAACCTAATTCCTCATGGGGGCAGTGGCGGCGGCGTCATCCTTCTCGTAGAAGCTGGCCCTTGTGTAGGCTCTTAGACGGTAGACAAGGGCGATGCTTTCCGCGTCAATGGTATCCATGTGTGGGCCCATGCGCCGCACACGAGTCTCGTCCGCCCTGTAGTTGCACTTGAACCTCTTGGGCATATCTTCGAAGCTGTAGGCGCCGTCATCTATCTCTTGTGCAACGAACCTCGGCTTCTTCACCACCTGGTCCAGCGATCTCTTCTTGCTACCTGCCTCTACCTCCATGGCACCACCTGCCTCCCGCACGCACGTTTCTTTTTTGTTTTTGCGTTTATCAACTTGTAGCTGCTTGATCGCTTGATCTCGTAGCGTTTCCCCCTCCACCTATTATTCCTAGAATTTATTGACAGATATTACAGGCACAACCCAAGACGGACACGGACTCTTTGATTCGATCTAGTATAGGTCGAGAGTTTACAGTTACGTACCGGAGACGGATTCCTGTTTTTTTTTTTTTTTTTAAAAAACTTAGACGGATTCGTGTTCGATCAGTAGTATAGGTCCAGAAGCACCTAGTCTGATCTGTCCGACAATTTGAAGGGGATGCCACGTCCTCCAAACGCGCGCACGCACAAGGATTGACATCGAGGTCAATTGGCCTTCAGAGCATCTCCAGTCGCGTCCCCCAAACGATGTCCAGGCAAAGCGTCGGATTAGTCGTTTGGGGACGTCCGGACAAAATTTTCGTTTGGAGAAGGTCCCTTTTCTAGCCACGTCCTCCAAACACGACCTCCAAACAAAAAGTAAGTGTAAAAGTCGTGTCCGGCGTCCTCGGTAGAGCCTCTATACACAGGAGATGGGCTAGGGACGCGGGACAATATTTGGAGCACGTCCGGACCGAAGTGACCTTTGGGGCACGCGACTGGGACGTTTTTTTGGCCGGCGTCCCCCAAATCCCTTTGGAGGACGGGACTGGAGATGCTCTCAGTCTTCAAATATCTGTTCTGCAGCTGGGCGTGTTCGGCAATCCTCCAGCTTCCAGCTTCAGAGAAATCCACCGTGGAGCAGTGCCGAACATCATAACTCCACGAAGCTAGATCTGAGAAGCTGTACCATTTTGTTGTACAAAACTCGGAGCACCATATCTGCAAATTCATGGATCAGCAAACGGTGGAGCAGCCCGAAATTACAGGCATATGCCACCGCCTATGCCACCGCCTAGTTAAAAAACGATTCATTCTTTTGCCCTCGCTCTCTATTCTCTCGTCCCCAACTCCCAATCGACCACGCCGCCGCTGAGCTTTCCATCCCACTTGCGCCGGCCGCCGAGTCTCTCCTCCACCCACCATCCTCCCGCCTGCTCTAAACGCCACGAGCCCAAAATCCGTCGTCACCTCGCCCAGCAGCTCCGTCCATCGCCTCCTCGACCTGCAAATCGAATCCCAGATCTCCGGTCGCCACAATTACCCCGCCGCCTCCATCCTCGACTCCGGTCGTCACTCTTATCCCGCCTCCATCCGCGCCTCCGCAGGCTACCCGGAGCCTCCCAGCCCACCGCTAGCTCGCGGATTGACCCTCCGACCCCGACCAGGTCGTGCGGCCACCGGGTCCCCGACCTCCTCCAGTTGCAGATCCGTCCACCGGCATCGTCCTGCACGAGATCCTGGCACCTACCTCGACGCCTCCCTGCACGAGATCCTGGCACCTACCTCGACGCCTCCTTGCACGAGATACTGGACAAGTCTAGATGCATGGCCCCGTCCTTAGCAGGCCAGCCTGGCAAAAATGGGCTTTCGGCCCAGCTAAAATTAGGAGCAGTGCCGAACGTTTGCTGCTCCGTTCCAGAAGCTAGAGTGGCTGCGAGAAGCTGGATCGATGGAGTTTCACGAAGCCAGACGGTTGCCGAACACGCCCACACCTACCAATGTCTAGTTCAGTTAGGGCATCTCCCAACCGGCGAAGCAGACGGCCGCGTCCGTTTGGAGCGTTCGTGGCGACAGACCGGACAGCGCGCGTCGCGTGTCGTTTGGGTCACAACAACCGCGACGCCGCAAATGTAATAAAAAACATAAATGAAAATGAAAAATAAAAACAGCACCAAATAAATATAAACTACTGGTTAGTTAAACTTAGCCCTATTTTGGGCAATTTTTACACAAAAGAAAGCCCTATATGGGCTTTAAACTAAAAAAAAAGAAACCCTAGGCAGTTTTGCGGCCGGCTACCCCGATAGTACTCGTCATCGTCGCGTCGATGACGACGCCCCCCGCGGCATTCGCTCACGCCGGAGGGCAGGGACTCGGCCGGGCTCCCATGCGCCCTGCGGAGTGCGGGTTCGGCGGCTCGCCGCTTGTGCCCCGCCGCGGACTCTGCCGGGCTCCTCCTCCCAGCGCTCTCCTCCCCAGCGCGCGGCCGCTCCTCCTCGAGGCGCGCGGCGCGTAGCCTCCTCCCGACGGCGCGCCGGCTCAAGGAAGGCCCACGCCTCCGCTGGGCGTCCTCCAGGCCTTCCCGGCCTCCTCCCGCGCGGAGGTGCGCGGCCTCGGCGAGTGCGGCCATTTGGCCGGCTCGTCGAGGTCCTGCGCTCGCGGGACGCCGCGGCGCGCTGCGGCTCGGGTCGTCCTCCTCACGGGCTGCGTGTGGCCGGGCGCGGGCTCGTTGATGTAGAGCCGCCCGGGCGCGCCTGCCGCCAGCGGTGTCGTGAGCGCGCGAGGCGCGCCGTCGCGGATGTGGCACGTCGCCGCGCGGCACGTGCTCCACCCGAACCACAAGTCCTAGTTGGGACTTGCGTCGCCGTACGCCGGGTCCTGCGGAGGTCCGCCGGCGCGCGCCTCGGATCTCGGCGTAGCGGGCGCGGCGGAGCCGGGATGGGCGGCACCGGAACCCGATCGGGCTCGGGTGCCGGCCGTGGGGAGGTGCACGTCCACACGGCATTGGGACGCCGGCGTCCCAGAACATCGCGCCACCGCACGGTGCGTAGATCCTCGCGTCGGGAGCGCCGGCCCTTGCGAGCAGCCGGCGGCGCGACTTGCCGGCTGCGCGGCCTCGTGGTCGTTGGCGGACGGCTCGAACTCGCGCTTCGGCCATGGCGGCGCGGAAGCCGAGCTCGCGCGTGCGGCGGAGTGGAAAGTGGGGCCGGATAGGGACAGTCCTTCCCAGTCCACATTTAATAGGGAGGACAAGACGGGTGGGCCGACCACGCGGACAGGCGGACACGCGAGGACGCCGCGTGCCATCGCGGCCACGCAAACCCGGCCAAGATTTGGGCCGGGTTTGCGTCGTTCCGGGCGGCCGTCCGCTTTTGCGGTGCGTACCGCGTTGGGCGGGTTTTGTCCGTTCGCCATCCGGACGGGCGCGGATGGGTCGCCCGGTTGGAGATGCCCTTAGCCTTCAGCTATCGAAGATGTGCTCTACAGCCTACCAATGCTACAATGAACATCTCTCTCGGTGAAACGACAACTCGAAATTAAAACTTACCCTTGCAGCAATATGTTTCCTTAAAGAAAATAGAATATCACAAGACATAGTATTTATTAGTCTTGACAATCCAAACATATCACTGTTACCTTCTTTTCAATTGCTAACGCCAAAAAACTTAGAAGGTGCGATCAACGGTAAACCAATCATTTAAAAAAAAAAAAGCTAAACCAAGCGAATAAGAATGAATATTGTATTAAAATTTTCAGTGTTCACAAGTAAATTCAACATAAGCTACAGCTCGACATAGCAATCGTTATCCATAAAAATTACTCAGACATCCCTGTAACGCAACACGGTAGACGGTAGAGTAACACATGAAGGCGCCATCAAAACTTTCTCTCTTGCGATAGTACGAGACATGACAGGCATGCTTCAGCATGTTCCGCATCAGCCCTGGACTTTCCTCACTTGGATGTGGTGAGTGGATTCTTCTCTCCAGATCGACTGTGATCCACTCTGAACAAGGGTGACATAGTCCCCTTCACTCATGTATTTGGCGTCCTGTCAAGCATCAAACAAAGCCTTGATCAGTCAGAATGAAAACAGAAAAATTAAGGGACTAAACTTTTCATGGGAAACCAGCATGTTTATTGTCCAAATAGTGATAAAAGACAAACTGGCTTTACCAGCAAGCTCGTAATTGCTCTCGAGAAAGTCTCTTCCGCATCATCTGAGAACTCCATCAGAATGGGAACCACGCCCTGATAGAGTGCCAGCCGTTGCTTCACTCGTACTCTGCAAGAAGAGTGGAATGCCATCGTCAGTACTCCAGAGCATCAATTGTAGATCAATGCAGAACCTACTCCCAAAGTGGATTTCTCCAGGGCATCAATCGTAGATCAATGCCATCGTCCATATATTTTGGCATCGCATCGGTAAACTTCACAAAATAACTTACTCATTGGTGAATGCATATATGGTGGACGAGGGACGGTAGTGGCTCAGAAGAACAGCCATGGAGCCCACACGTGTAAACACAATGATCGGTGTCTGGAGGGTGTTTGCCATCATCGTTGCATGAGATCCAAACATTTTACTTAGTTGGCTTTTGCAGAAGTCATCATTGAGCAGAGCCTGCAAGGAAAATCGTGAGAAAGCAAGGGTTCAGAACCAAAAAAAAAAAAAAAAAGGTATGAGGCAGTTGGAGCCTAAACTATCAACATCAAATAAAGCAGAAGACACTGTATAGCGGGTTGAAGGTGCGGAAACCAGAAGAAAAAAAAGGATCATACCTGTGGGCGTGCAACAAGACTGGGAGCTTTAGTTGGGTCATAAAGGCTGGATTCTGTTCTAAGTGCCACAGTGTGCATCACCTTCACTGCCTTCAATGGGTACCTGAACAAGGTAAGATGCAGAGGTAAGTCGAAATGCAATACAAATGAATGAATGTAGATCTTTTCCCACATAAGAACAGGTTGAAAACTTACTTTCCGTGAGCAGTTTCACCAGAGAGCATAATGGCATCAGCAGCTTCTCGAACAGCAATTGCTATATCAGAGACTTCTGCCCTTGTTGGAGTTGGGTGATCTATCATGCTTTCCAACATATTTGTGGCAACAATTACTGGTTTCTGCATGCTTCGGCATGTTCTGATAATCTCCTCCTGTAAAAGGTATCGCAGTTAAGATGTAATTGACGCTTGGTTAAATTTTAGACATACTAACGAAAAAGGGGGATATACAAAAGATGAATATTTTTCTTGCCGCCCTATAATTATATATATTGTTCTTTAGTCTCACCTGTAGTAAAGGAACTTCCTCAACTGGAAGTTCAGCACCCAGATCTCCACGAGCCACCATGGCCTATAAACATTTCAAGAAGTTCAGTATTCAGTAACAAACAAGTTCATGAAGGTGGTGAATTATAAAATTTTCATTATCACATACATAAGATCTGCTTGCACACACACAGGATGCATCAAGACATACATAGAACAAAGGAATTCAGACAATATTGTGCTCAAAGTTTCAGTTACAACCAAAGGTTCTCAATAAACCATTTCTTGACCTAACTACTCATGACACATCAATCTAAGGTAATTTACATGTGGGAAGGAGTTGCTACTAGTTTTAACATGAATGAACTAATAGTACAGGCAATGTTCAGGGCCTTACCCCATCTGAAGCAGCAATAATTGACTGCAGGTTTGGAATTGAATCAGCACTCTCGATTTTTGGAATGACATGTATATCCGCATTAGCACCTGGATATTAAAACATCAAATTAAATATTGAGAAAGCTCCCAATATAGATTTTCAGGACTTCAAAAGATGACAGGAACATTACTTTTCAGGTAGTCCTTGAGTTCATGAATAACATTGGCATCCTTCACGAATGAAACAGCATAGAAATCAACACCATTTTCCACACCAAACTTGATGTCTTCCCAATCCTTCTCTGTTGTAGCAGAATCATGTCAGGATTTGTGGACAACTATGTGACAATTGAATATGTTAGGGCAGAAACGAACAAACCTGTTATAGATGGAAGAGTTGCACTCTTTCCACGTACATTAAGGTGGCGCCTTGATTTCAACTCTCCACCATCAACTACTACACACTTGACCGTGTCGGTTGTTTTTGACTTCACGGCAAGCGACATCATTCCTCCTGTAAGACAAGCAATATGTGAAGGATCAGAAGTGTAACATTATGTATTGTTTAGCTGCAACCAATATGAATAAATTTTGAAAGACAGCTAAATAATCTGATAGAATGAAAGTAGTACTTCCTCTGATTCACAATATGAGTAGTTTTTAGGACATTGGCATGGCCTTCAAAGCAAAAAAAATACCATACTTTTGGAAAAAAAAACATGATGCTTTAAATAATATAAACTATGTCTTATGAAAATATACTTCATGAAAAAATCTAGTAATTGATATTGTCCCGTTGATAATTCTTTGATTCTTTCTATATTGAGGGTCAACCCTAAAAGTGCTGAGTGACACCACAGAATCTAAAACGGCTTGCACTATAATAAATCAGGAGGAATAGACTGAGCAAGAAATAACCAGGAGTAGTTGTAGAGAAAATATGAGGTACTTGCTTAAAGCAGACATTAATTATCCACGTGAAAAATTGCGACCTAAATGGTGAAAGATCAGTCCTCACCATCCACCAACAGTATGTCACCAGATTCAACATCACTTATGAAGTCATCATAGTTCACGCTGACAGTGTCTATGGTGCTGACCCCCCTTGTGATCGTGAAATTGAACTCTTGTCCTTCCACGAGCATGATTGGCTCAGGAACATCCCCACTTCTCACTTCCGGACCCTGCATCACCGAACCTTAAATCATCTTATCCCATTTGACCGTTACATCGAATTTCACGTATCCAGCCATGACATACCTTTGTGTCCAGCATGATAGCAATGGTGTTGCCATCGGTGTTCTCCGCGTTGTACTCCTTCACCAAATCGATCACCTTCTTGTGCGACTGGTGGTCGCCATGGGACATATTCATACGCGCGACATTCATTCCAGTCTCCGCAAGCTTCCAGATCATCTCCCGCGTGTTGGTCGAGGGGCCTATGGTGCAGACAATCTTCGTCTTCCTCCGGGTGTTCACGCCAGCCGCTTGCGAGGTGGCGTCAGCAGCAACCTCGCTTTTGCTCTGCAGGGGAAAAACTATTAAATCATTGACTGAACGAAGCACATGTTTCGACCAGCTGAATCCCCCCATCATCATGTTTAGAATATTCAAAGCAAACTAATAGGGAGAACAAATGGGACTGTAGCAAGAGAACCCAGGAATTGCCTCGTAATCGAAAACCAAATGTGTGTTAGAGTCCAGTAATCGACATAAATCACTTGGAGAGCACGAGCCAGCCATTTTTTTATTTTTCAAGTCTGAACTGCTTTTATTTCTGTTCATACTAGCGTCAGATCAGAGTAAAAGACATGCAGTCCTCTGAATATAATGCGGTGGAAATGAGCAGATCAAAAGGGCTGAGCGACGAGGCTACAGCAAGCTGGAGCAGATCACGTCGGAGCACCCAACGCGGCGCTCGGAATCAAGCGCGCGGCAACGGCGGCTCCACGACGGCTACAAGCGCAAACAGACAAATCCGAGCAAAGCGCGACACGGCGAATCCAACCGGGATCAAAATCTCCGAGCACTACACGAGCGCGGGGGGCGACGAATCGCTCGAACGGCCCGCGTCAGAACCCAGAGCACGAGACAGAGACCAATCTCCGTTCAGCGCGCACGGAGCAGAGCAACAAGCTAGGAGGCGCGCGCGAGGGAGAGAGAGAGCCGGCGTGGACACTCACCAGAGCCGAGAGGGAGCCGTTGTTCCCGACGACGGGGAGATCCGCCGCCACCTTCTCGGAGGCGGAGGTGCGCAGCACCCGCGCGGCGACTGCCCGCCTGGGCTGCGGGGGCGCCGCCGTCGCCGACCTGGCCGCGGCCACGCGCGTGGCCGGCGCGAATCCGCGCACCATCTCCCCCGCCGCCGCCGCCGCCGCCATTGTTGGAGGATGGACCGGGGTTCGCGCAAGGGACAGAAGCTGCGGTCGCGGTCGAGGAGGAGGAGGGAGAGGCCGCGAGCGATGCGAGGGTTAAGTTAAAGGGGGGAGGTCGCAGCGCAGGCACCGCCCGTTTGATCCGTGGGCCGGGCCTTTATACGCCGCGGGCGGGGTGGGTGGGAGGGCCCGTCGCCAGGTTAGCAGGGCGGCGCGGTCCATACGATGCGCTCGCAGCCTCGGTTCCACCGCCCGCCCAAGAGAAGCGGAGTCTCTAGCCTGCCTGCTTGACTGGCGTGAACCAGTTACATGTGGGACCTGTCAGACATGCCAAAACTGGAACAGATCTTTTTTTTCCAAAATATCTTTTGTTCCGTGGTACATGTACACGCACCATTGCACACACTACGGTTGGTGTTTGACTTTTTTTTTTGAACAGTACAAGACCCCAGGGGAAATTACATTCCAACACCTGGCAGGTACAAATTTACAAAGAGGCCCCTTACATCACTTGCCCTAATGAACCTATTATTTAAAGATAAGGCTTTTTTTTGCAGAAAACACCCTATAAGAAGATGAGAAAACACGATCAAGGACATCGGGCTCTCCACCACTAGAACGTCGGCGACCTCCAGGCTTTGCAGCCGAGATCAGAGAGGAGTTTGCTCGCATGCTCTTCTCCGGCGAATGGATCCAGCCGCCAGCAACAGCACGGACACCGGGGACGCAAGGCTCGTTGGATGCGAAAAGCGTGATTGGATGGTATGCATTGTGGCTCGCACGCTTGAGATGGAATGGTTGAATCGGCAGTTTTTTAGGGCTAAACCTCATCGGTTCGAAAAATGAAGACATCTGCACGTCGGAGCTCGCCCGAGGTGGTGGGAGAATGCGAATCCCGGGGCGTTTCGCATCAAAGTTAAGTGTCACCTCCTCTGTTAGCCTCAATCCAAAATCCTAATTTCCCCCCTTCTCGACATCAGTGGTGGCGAGCACGGAGACTACTCCAACAGCTAGTTCCTTCTACTCCAACACTGGTCCATTGCCATTGTCTGGAGAAGGAGCTTGTCTTTGATACGTCTCAAACGTATCTATAATTTATTATGTTCCATGCTACTTTTATTACAATACTTGAATGTTTTACATTACGACATTATTATACATTTGGCACTAACCTATTAACAAGATGTGAAGTGCAGTTCTTTGTTTCTGTGTTTGGTTTGAAATCCTAGTAAGGAAATATTCTCGGAATTGGACGAAATCAACGCCCGGGGCCTATTTTACACGAACCTTCAGAGTCCAGAAGGAGACGAGGTGGGGCCACGGGCGGCCAGACACAGGCGGCGCTGGGCTGGCGCGCGGCCTGTTGTGTGGCGCCCGTGACGCCCGACCTACTTCCGCCTACTTAAAGCCTCCGTCGCAAACCCCAATGCGAGAGCCACGATACGGAAAACATTCGAGAGGTCGCCGCCGCGAATCCCATCTCGGGGGATTCGGAGATCGCCCTCGCACCTGTAGGGAGAATCATCACCGGGAGGCTCTACATCATCATGCGCCTCCGGATTGATGCGTGAGTAGTTCATCCTTGGACTATGGGTCCATATCGGTAGCTAGATGGTTGTCTTCTCCGCTTGTGCTTTCATTGTTATAGATCTTGTGAGCTGCCTAACATGATCAAGATCATCTATTTGTAATGCTACATGTTGTGTTTGGCGAGATCCGATGAATAGAGAATATTATGTTAAGTTGATTATCAATCTATCATATATGTGTTGTTTATGTTCTTGCATGCTCTCCGTTGCTACTAGAGGCTCTGCCAAGTTGATACTTGTAACTCCAAGAGGGGGTAATTATGCTCGATAGTGGGTTCATGCCTCCATTAAATCTGGACAGTGACAGAAAGTTCTAAGGTTGTGGATGTGTTGTTGCTACTAGGGATAAAATATTGATGCTTTGTCTAAGGATATTTGTGTTGATTACATTACGCCATACTTAATGCAATTATCTGTTGTTAACTTAATTCTGGAAGGGGTTCGGATGATAACCGAAGGTGGATTATTTAGGCATAGATGCATGTTTGGATAGCGGTCTATGTACTTTGTCGTAATCCCTGATTAAAATCACATAGTAATCATCGTTGATATGTATTGAATCTTTATTTGTCAATTGCTCGCCTGTAATTTGTTCACCCACATGTTAGTTATCTTATTGGAGAGACACCACTAGTGAACTGTGGACCCCGGTCCATTCTTTTACATCTGAGTACATTCTATTGTGTACTTTGCAAACAAACACCATCTTCCACTCGATACGCTTAATCCTTTGTTTTTAAGGTGAGATTGACAACCTCCTTGTTACGTTGGGGCAAAGTACTTTGATTGTGTTGTGCAGTTCCACGTTGGCGCCGGTTTCAGCGGTGTTGCGCCGCACTACATTCCTCCACCAACAACCTTCACGTGCTTCTTGGCTCCTCTTTGGTTCGATAACCTTGGTTTCTTTCGAGAGAAAACTTGCTCAGCGCATCACACCTTCCTCTTGGGGTTCCCAACGGACGTGTACATCTACGCGCATCAAGCCATTTTTTCTAGCGCCGTTGCCGGGGAGATCAAGACACGCTGCAAGGGGAGTCTTGATACGTCCATTTTGCATCACTATTTTATATCATAATTTGCTGTTATTCATTGATATATTTCATATTTAGAGATGATACTTATGTTATTTCATCTATTTTGCATGTTTCGTGATCATCGGAGAATTATTCACCGGAGTCGGATTGTTGGAAAAAGCACCGTCAGCCATATTTCGAAGATCAACAATTGACGGAAATTACACGAAAATTCCTATTTTTCCAGAAGACGAAAGAAGGGGGAGCCGGGAGGAGCCACCATGGCCCCCCATAGGCCGGCATGCCATGCAGCCGCGCCGCCTTGTGGGGAGGGGGCCCTGACCCTCGCCGCCTCTCCTTCGCGTACTTCTTCGTCCCGAAAACCTAAGCCCGGGGAGTTACGGAGAATTGGAGCCGCCTTTGGGGCGGAGAAACCCGAGAGAAAAGAGCTCTCCCGGCGGGCAGGTCCGCCGGGGAAATTCCCTCCGGAGGGGGAAATCGCGCCATCGCCATCGTCATCGAGCTGGACATCATCTCCATCATCATCACCATCATCTCCATCATCTACACCGCCATCTCCACCGCTGCATCTCGTCACCGCTGTAACGATTTGGGTTGGATCTTGATTGTTTGATAGGGGAAACTCTCCCGGTGTTAATTACTACTTGTTATTGATGCTATTGAGTGAAACTATTGAACCAAGGTTTATGTTAGATTGTTATTCATCATCATATCACCTCTGATCATGTTCCATATGATGTCTCGTGATTAGTTCGTTTAGTTCTTGAGGACATGGGTGAAGTCTGGATGTTAGTAGTGAATTATTGTTGAGTAGTATTCAATGTTATGATATTTAAGTTGTGGTGTTACTCTGCTAGTGGTGTCATGTGAACGTCGACTACATGATACTTCACCTTTATGGGCCTAGGGGAGTGCATCTTGTATTCGTTTGCTAATTGTGGGTTGCCGGAGTGACAGCAACCTAAACCCCCGTTAGTATATCGGTGCAGGAGGGATAAGGATCTCAGAGTTTAAGGCTGTGGTTAGATTTATCTTAATTACTTTCTTGTATTTGCGGATGCTTGCAAGGGGTATAATCACAAGTATGTATTAGTCCTAGGAAGGGCGGTGCATTAGCATAGGTTCACCCATACAACACTTATCAAAACAATGAAGATTAATCAGCCGTATGAAGCGAAAGCACTAGACTAAAATCCCCATGTGTACTCAAGAACGTTTGGTCATTATAAGTAACCAAACCGGCTTTTCCTTTGTGCTAAAAAGGATTGGGCCACTCGCTGCAATTATTTCTCTCGCATTTTATTTACTTGTACTTTATTTATCTGCAATATCAAAACCCCCTGAATACTTGCATGTGAGCATTTACAGTGAATCCTTCATCGAAACTGTTTGTCAACACCCCTGCTCCTCGTTGGGTTTGACACTCTTATTTATCGAAAGTACTACGATACACCCCTATACTTGTGGGTCATCAAGACTTTTTGGCGCCGTTGCGGGGAGTGAAGCGCTATTGGTAAGTGGAATTGGTAAGGAAACTTTTGCTGATTTTGTTTCTGCTTGCTACTATAAGTCATTATGGAGAGATCCTCCCTTGAATTTCTATTTGGGAAATCTACTACTACTGCAACGGTAGTGGATGAGGCGCCAGGTGAGGAAGTAATACCATATAAAATACATATGAAAATTATTGAACGTGTTGTGGATAACCGCTATGAAGGGGATGGAACTGTGCATCCTGGAGATCATTTACTATTTTTACATGAATTATGCGGGTTATTCAAATGTGCAGGTATTTCAATGGATGAAGTGGGAAGAAATTATTTGTTATGTCGCTATCTGGTAAAGCGGCGCATTGGTATAAACTGCTGAAGGATGGGCGTTCTCTTGATTGGAAGGATATTGTGCCTATTTTACTCTAAATTCTATCCTCCAAGTGAAATTCACAAAGACCGCAACCGTATATATAATTTTTGGCCTCATGATGGAGAGAGTATTGCCCAAGCGTGGGGGAGATTGAAGTCTTTAATGCTCAAATGCCCCATTCATGAGCTTCTGGTAATATTATTATTGATAATTTCTATGCAAGACTGTCTTTTCAAGATAAAACCTTGCTCGATACTTCTTGTTCTGGATCATTCACGCGCAATAAAGAAGAGTTTAAATGGGACCTTCTTGATCGAATTCAAGAAAATACTGAAGGATGGGAGAACGACAAAGGTAGAGTGTCAGGTATAAATTATAATTATGAATGCATTGAAACTTTTATGGATACCGATGAATATCGTAATATGAGTGCTACATATGGTCTTGACTCTCAAGTTGTTGCAAATACTTATAAAGCCTTTGCCTCTCATTTTGAATTGCCTAGGAAGAATTTTGATAAGTATCATGAACCATATAAAGATAAAGTTGATTCGCCTAAAGGCAAATGTATTGAAATTAAAACTGTTGATCATGTTCTTCCTGAAGCTTATATTAAAAAAACTCCTTTCCCTGCTAAAATGAAGGAGTATTCTGTTATAACTAGTTTAGTTAATAAAAGTGCAAAGAAACCTATAGAACCTGAAGAACAAATAAAAGTTGAACCTGCTGTTGCAATAGTTAAAGATCTTGTTACTGAAAATGTGGAAGATGGTCATATTATTTTTGTGAAGATGCTTCTAATATTGTTTCGCATCCTAATAAGTCTATGAAAGCCAGTGTTCCTGTGCTCTCTGTTCGAATTGGTGATCATTGCTATTATGGTTTATGCGACATTGGTGCAAGTATTAGTGCCATTCCTTATGAGCTCTACATGGAAATTATGCATGAAATTGGTTCTTGTGAACTTGAAGAAATTGATGTGGTTATTCGGCTAGCTAATAGAGAAAGTATCTCTCCCATTGGTATTGTTCGAGATGTTGAAGTTCTATGTGGTAAGATTAAATATCCCGCTGACTTTTTGGTACTTGGTTCTGCTGCTAGTAAGTTTTGTCCTATTATTTTTGGTAGACCTTTTCTAAATACATGTGGAGCTATTATAGATTGCAAGAAAGAGAAAATTGTTACTAAATTTGCTGGTGAATCTTATGAGTTTAACTTCTCTAAATTTGCCAAAACTCCTTATAAAGCTGATTTGCCTAATGAAGATTTTAGAGTTGAACAGTGTGCATCTATTGCTCTTGCTCCTAGTAATCCTTTGCAGCAACATTTGGAGAATAGTGAGAGTGAAGTTTTTAATGAAGAAAGGGATGAGCTTGATGAAATTTTCCTTCGTCAACCTATTCTTAAACATGACTTACCGGTTGAATATTTAGGTGTAACACCACCACCAAAGGAAGATCCTGTATTTGATTTGAAACCATTACCTGATAATCTTAAGTATGCTTATATTGATGAGAAGAAAACATATCCTGTTATTATTAGTGCTAAGCTTTCAGATATCTAGGAAGAAAGATTATTGGAAATATTGAAGAAGCACCGAGGAGCTATTGGCTATACTCTTGATGATTTGAAGGGGATTTCTCCCGCTATTTGCCAACATGCTATTAATATAGAAGATGGTGCAAAACCTGTTGTTGAACATCAGCGTCGTCTAATTCCCAAGATGAAGGAAGTGGTAAGAAATGAGGTATTAAAACTTCTTGAAGCAGGTATTATATATCCTATTGCTGATAGTAGATGGGTTAGTCTTGTGCATTGTGTTCCTAAGAAAGGAGGTATAACTGTTGTGCCTAATGATAATGATGAGCTTATTCCTCAAAGAGTAGTTGTAGGGTATAGAATGTGCATTGATTTTAGGAAAGTGAATAAAGTTACTAAGAAAGATCATTACCCTTTACCATTTATTGATCAAATGTTAGAAAATTGTCTAAAAATACTCATTCTGTTTTCTTGATGGATATTCTGGGTTCTCACAAATTGCCGTTAGAGCTAAAGATCAAGAGAAAACCACTTTCACTTGTCCCTATGGAACTTATGCTTATAGGCGTATGCCTTTTGGTTTATGTAATGCTCCTGCTACTTTTCAAAGATGCATGTCTGCTATTTTTCATGGCTTTTGTGAAAAGATTGTTGAGGTATTCATGGATGATTTTTTTCTGTCTATGGGAATTCTTTTGATAATTGTTTGCGAAACCTTGATAAAGTTTTGCAGAGATGTGAAGAAACTAACCTTGTTCTTAATTGGGAGAAATGCCACTTTATGGTTAATGAAGGAATTGTATTGGGACATAAAATTTCGAGAGAGGTATTGAAGTTGATAGAGCTAAAGTTGAAGCAATTGAGAAGATGCCCTATCCTAGGGATGTTAAAGGTATTCGTAGTATTCTTGGTCATGCTGGTTTTTATAGGAGGTTTATTAAAGATTTCTCTAAAATTTCAAAGCCTCTTACTAATCTTCTTCAAAAAGATGTACCTTTCGTTTTTGATGATGATTGTAAGGAAGCCTTTGAAACTCTAAAGAAAGCCTTAACAACTGCTCCTATAGTTGAACCTCCTGATTGGAATTTGCCTTTTGAAATTATGTGTGATGCTAGTGATTTTCTGTAGTGCTGTCCTTGGACGAGTAGATAAAAAATTAAATATTATTCATTATGCTAGTAAAACTCTAGATGCTGCTCAAAGAAATTATGCTACAACTAAAAAAGAGCTATTAGCAGTAGTTTTTGCATGTGACAAGTTTAGACCCTATATTGTTGATTCAAAAGTCACAATTCATACTGATCATGCTGCGATTAGGTACCTTATGGAAAAGAAAGATGCTAAGCCAAGGCTTATTAGATGGGTGCTTCTTTTGCAAGAATTTGATTTACATATTGTAGATAGGAAAGGTGCTGATAATCCTGTTGCTGATAATTTGTCTAGATTGGAAAATATTACTTATGATCAGGTTCTGTTAATGATAGTTTTCCAAATGAACAATTGGGTGTAATAAAGGTGAGCTCGAGAGAGCCCTTGGTATGTTGATTATGCTAACTTTATTGTTTCGAAGTATTTGCCTCCAACCTTTTCAGCTCAGCAAAGGAGGAAATTCTTTTATGATTTGAGGCATTATTTTTGGGATGACCCACACTTATATAAAGAAGGAGTGGATGGTATTATGCGAAGATGTGTCCCGAATATGAACAACAAGAGATATTGAGTAAATGCCATGGGAGTGTTTATGGAGGACATCACGCGGAGATAGAACCGCACAAAAGGTTCTACAATCAGGTTTTTATTGGCCAACACTTTTCAAGGATGCAAGGAAGTTTATCTTATCTTGTGATGAATGTCAAAGAGTTAGTAATATCTCTAGACACAATGAAATGCCTATGAATTATACTCTTGTTATTGAACCATTTGATTGTTGGGGATTTGACTTCATGGGTCCTTTCCCTTCTTCAGAGGGTAACACTCATATACTTGTCGTTGTTGATTATGTTACTAAATGGGTAGAAGCTATACCTACAAAAAGTGTTGATGGTGAGACCTCTATAAAAATGCTTGTAGATGTTATATTCCCTAGATTTGGAGTACCTAGATATATTATGACTGATGGAGGTTCTCATTTTATTCATGGTGGTTTTAGAAAAACTCTTGCCAAATATGGTATTAATCATAGAATTGCTTCAGCTTATCATCCTCAAACTAGTGGGCAAGTAGAATTATCAAATAGAGAAATTAAAGCTATCTTGGGAAAGACTGTTAATAAATCTAGAAAGAATTGGGCTAGTAAGTTAAAGGAAGCATTGTGGGCTTATAGAACTGCTTATAAAAATCCTATGGGCATGTCTCCTTATAAAATGGTTTATGGAAAAGCTTGTCATTTACCTTTAGAATTAGAGCACAAAGCTTATTGGGCTGTAAGAGAACTTAATAAAGATTTTAAACTTGCCGGTAAGAAGAGGTTGCTACAATTGAGTTCTTTAGATGAATGGAGAAGTGAAGCTTATGAAAATGCTAAACTTTTTAAGGAGAAAGTTAAGAAGTGGCATGATAGAAGAATTATTAAAAGAGAATTTAATGTTGGAGACAAAGTCCTATTGTATCGGTCTCGTCTCAGATTTTTTGCAGGAAAATTACTCTCAAAATGGGAAGGACCATATGTTATTGAGGAAGTCTATCGTTCAGGAGCAATAAAAATTAGCTCTTTGGAAGGTAACGCCACACAAGTAGTGAATGGACAAAGACTCAAGCATTATATTTCGGAGATTCTTATAATGAAGACATTGATATTATTCAAGTGATAACTCCGAAAGCTTTCATTAAAGATCAAATTGACGTTCTGCAGTCGACTCGAATAGGTAACAGTTTTAGTAATGAAAAGTCCGCGTTTAGCTTTCCGAACAATATTTCTGCTGTTTTTGGAAAATATGAAAAATTACGGGATCGAAACGGAGTGGAGGAGACGCGCGAGGGCCGTCACCATAGGGCGCGCGGCCCCACTGGCCGCGCCGCCCTATGGGGACAGCCCCTCGGCGTCCCGTTTCCACTCGTTTTCGGCCTGGAACCTTCCTTTTGTTGTAAAAATATTTGCTATATAATCCCCCGGACCCTGGAGGTCCGTATATAGTTTTCTCGTCGTGTTTTGTTTGAGCTGTTTTCTGCCAGGATCTGTTTTGATCTAGAAGCACTATGGTCTCCAACAACAAAGACAAGGAGCCTTGGAAGGAAGAGATGGATGAAAGGATCAATAAGGAGAAGAAGAAGATAGCATCAACAAAAGGAGAGTGGGAAACTATGGAGAGTAAGCCAATTTTGGTGGGATCGGTTAACACGGGCGTTCTTTTTCTCATAACTTGCAGGGACTTCTTCCGCCTGCTCTTAGCCTCGACTCTTTCCCTTGTGTGGAGGAAGCAATACGGGTTTGATGAGTTTTGTGATCAATATCGTGCTCTAAGAAGGGAAGTGGAGATACTTCGGGAGGAGAACAACTTCGCAGAATGTTGGAATATTACTCTATTCCCATCACAAGGCCGCCACCGCCACATTCGATAACAATGAGTCTCTTCAAGTTTTGGTGCGGAATTGCAAAATTGAGAAGCTGAGTGATATGTCGAAACGTATCTATAATTTCTTATGTTCCATGCTACTTTTATTACAATACTTGAGTGTTTTACACATACTTTACAGCGTTATTTTACATTTCGGCACTAACCTATTAACAAGATGCCGAAGTGCCAGTTCTTGTTTTCTGCTGTTTTTGGTTTCAGAAATCCTAGTAAGGAAATATTCTCGGAATTGGACGAAATCAACGCCCCCTATTTTTGCCGAAGCTTCCGGAAGACCGAAGAGGAGACGAAGTGGGGCCACGAGGTGGCCACACCAGGGCGGCGCGGCCGGGCCCTGGCCGCGCCGGCTGTGGTGTGGGCCCTCGTGTGCCCTTTGACCTACCCTTCCGCCTACTTAAAGCCTCCGTCGCGAAACCCTGTGAGCCACGATTCGGAAAACATTGCGAGAGGCCGCGCGAATCCCATCTCGGGGGATTCAGGAGATCGCCTACCCCACCGGAGAGGGGAATCATCACGGAGGGGCTCTACATCATCATGCCCGCCTCCGGATTGATGCGTGAGTAGTTCATCCTTGGACTATGGGTCCACTACAGTAGCTAGATGGTTGTCTTCTCCGCTTGTGCTTTCATTGTATTAGATCTTGTGAGCTGCCTAACATGATCAAGATCATCTATTTGTAATGCTACATGTTGTGTTTGGTGAGATCCGATGAATAGAGAATATTATGTTAAGTTGATTATCAATCTATCATATATGTGTTGTTTATGTTCTTGCATGCTCTCCGTTGCTAGTAGAGGCTCTGGCCAAGTTGATACTTGTAACTCCAAGAGGAGTAATTATGCTCGATAGTGGGTTCATGCCTCCATTAAATCTGGGATCGTGACATAGGTTCTAAGGTTGTGGATGTGTTGCTACTAGGGATAAAACATTGATGCTTTGTCTAAGGATATTTGTATTGATTACATTCATACTTAATGCAATTATCGTTGTTCGCAACTTAATACGGAAGGGGTTCGGATGATAACCTGAAGGTGGATTATTTAGGCATAGATGCATGTGGATAGCGGTCTATGTACTTTGTCGTAATGCCCTGATTAAATCACATAATAATCATCGTTGATATGTATTGAATCTTTATTTGTCAATTGCTCACCTGTAATTTGTTCACCCAGCATGTTAGTTATCTTATTGGAGAGACACCACTAGTGAACTGTGGACCCCGGTCCATTCTTTACATCTGAATACATTCTCTGCTTTTTACTGTTCTTTGCAAACAACCACCATCTTCCACTCGATACGCTTAATCCTTTGTTTTCAGCAAGCGGTGAGATTGTCAACCTCATTGTTACGTTGGGGCAAAGTACTTTGATTGTGTTGTGCAGGTTCCACGTTGGCGCCGGTTTCACTGGTGTTGCGCCGCAGTACATTCCTCCACCAACAACCTTCACGTGCTTCTTGGCTCCTACTGGTCGATAACCTTGGTTTCTTTCGAGGGAAAACTTGCCTGTGCGCATCACACCTTCCTCTTGGGGTTCCCAACGGACGTGTACATCTACGCATCAAGCTTTTTCTGGCGCCGTTGCGGGGAGATCAAGACACGCTGCAAGGGGAGTCTCCACTTTCAATCTCTTTACTTTGTTTTTGTCTTGCTTTATTTTATTTACTACTTTGTTTGCTGCACTTAAACAAAACACACAAAAAATTAGTTGCTAGCTTTACTTTATTTACTATCTTGTTCTCTATATAAAACACAAAAAAATTAGTTACTTGTCTTTACTTTATTTGCCTAGTTTACTTTACTGCTGCTATAATGGGTACTCCTGAGAATACTAAGTTGGGTGATTTCACTAGCACAAATAATAATGATTTTATATGTACTCCTATTGCTCCACCTGCTACTACAGAATTCTATGAAATTAAACCTGCTTTCTGAATCTTGTTATGAGAGAGCAATTTTCTGGTGTTAGTACTGATGATGCTGCCCATCTTAATAATTTTGTTGAACTTTGTGAAATGCAAAAGTATAAGGATATACATGGTGATATTATAAAACTGAAATTGTTTCCTTTCTCATTAAGAGGAAGAGCTAAATATTGGTTGCTATCTTTGCCTAAGAATAGTATTGATTCATGGACTAAGTGTAAAGATGCTTTTATTAGTAAATATTATCCTCTGCTAAGATTATATCTTTGAGAAGTAGCATTATGAACTTTAAACAATTTGATAATGAACATGTTGCTCAAGCATGGGAGAGAATGAAATCTTTGGTAAAGAATTGCCCAACCCATGGACTGACTACTTGGATGATCATCCAAACCTTTTATGGATTGAATTTTCCTCAAGGAACCTATTGGATTCAGCTGCTGGAGGTACTTTTATGTCCATCACCTTGGGCGCCGCAACTAAATTACTTGATGATATGATGATCAATTACTCTGAATGAAAGAACTCCTCAAGGTAAGAAGGTAAATTCTGTTGAAGAAACCTCTTCTTTGGGTGATAAGATTGATGCTATTATGTCTATGCTTGCAAATGGTAGATCTCATATTGATCCTAATAATGTTCCTTTAGCTTTATTGGTTGCTCAAGAAGAAAATGTGGATGTGAATTTCATTAAAAGTAATAATTTCAACAACAATGCTTATAGGAATAATTATGGTAACAACAACTTTAGGCCATATCCTTCTAATAGTAATGGTTATAGTAATTCTTATGGTAATTATTACAACAATAATAAGAGTGTACCCCTGGTCTTGAAGCCATGCTTAAAGAATTTATTAGTACACAAACTGCTTTCAATAAAACTGTTGAAGAAAAGCTTGATAAAATTGATATTCTTGCTTCTAAGGTTGATAGTCTTGCTCTTGATGTTGATCTTTTAAAATTGAAAGTTATGCCTGAGAAAGTTGAAGATGCTAGGTTTGCTAAAACAAATGCCATCCAAGTTAGAATTAATGATAATATTAGATTGTTGGCTGAATTGCATGCTAGGTGGAATAGAGAAGAAAAAGAAAAACTTGCTAAAGAGAATAATGTAGCTAAAGTATGGACTATTACCACCACTAGTAATGTTGATTCTTCACATGTTGCTGCACCTCCTACTATCAATGGTAAAATAATTGGTGTTGGCAATGTTTCTACTCCTAGTGCAAAGCGTACAAAACTGCCTGAAAGCTAAACTGTTTGTGATAAAACTGCTGAAATTTTTCAAAATATTGGTGACAATGATTATATTGCTGTAGAACATAATGGTTTAGATTTTGATGATTGTCATATTATTGAAGTTATAAAGTTCTTACAAAAACTTGCTAGAAGTCCCAATGCTAGTGCTATAAATTTAGCCTTTACAAAACATATTACAAATGCTCTCATTAAAGCTAGGGAAGAGAAATTAAGACTTGAAGCTTCTATTCCTAGGAAGTTAGAAGATGGTTGGGAGCCCATCATTACGATAAAATTTAATGACTTTGAATGTAATGCTTTATGTGATCTTGGTGCAAGTATTTCCGTTATGCCTAAAAAGATTTATGATATGCTTGACTTGCCACCATTGAAGAATTGTTATTTGGATGTTAATCTTGCCGATAATGTTAAAAAGAAACCTTTGGGGAGGATTGATAATGTGCGCATTACGGTTAACAATAACCTTGTCCCTGTTGATTTTGTTGTCTTGGATATCGAATGCAATGCATCATTGTGTTGGGAAGACCTTTTCTTCGAACCGTTGGTGCTGTTATTGATATGAAGGAAGGTAATATTAGATATCAATTTCCTCTCAAGAAAGGTATGGAACACTTCCCTAGAAAGAGAATGAAGTTGCCTTTTGATTCTATTATTAGAACAAGCTATGATGTTGATGCTTCTCTGGATGTTACTTGATTTGCACTTTCTAGCTGAAAGGCGTTAAAGAAAAGCACTTCTTGGGAGATAACCCATGTGTTATTTTATTTACTGTATTGTTGAGTATTGGAAGTTGTTTACTACTGTAGCAACCTCTCCTTATCATGTTTTTGTGCCAAGTAAAGTTTCTATGCTAAAGTTGATGTTATATTTGGGATCGCTGCGCAGAATTGCTGTCTGTCACGAATTCTGGCATAAGTCTCGTAAAAATTCGAAAAAATCTGCAAATTTGAGCGTGATCCTCAGATATGTACGCAACTTTCATTAGTTTTGAGTTTTTCCATTTGAGCAAGTTAAGTGCCCAGTCCAGATGCATCTTTACGGACTGTTCTGTTTTGACGGATTCTGTCTTTTATTTCGCATTGCCGCTTTTGCTATGTTGAATGAGTTTCTTTGTTCCATTAACTTTCAGAAGCTTTGTGCAATGTCCAGAAGTGTTAAGAATGATTGTGTCACCTCTGAATATGTGAATTTGTGGTTATGCACTAACCCTCTCATGAGTTTGCTTGAAGTTTGTGTGAAGGAAGTTTTCAAGAGAAGAGGATGATATACTATGATCAAGAAGAGTGAAAGGTCTAAGCTTTGGGATTCCCCGGTGGTTCATCCCTGCACATTTTAAGAAGACTCAAGCATCTAAGCTTGGGGATGCCCAAGGCATCCCCTTCTTCATCGACAACATTATCGGTCACTTCTAGTGAAACTATATTTTTATTCCGTCACATTCTTATGTTCTTTACTTGGAGCGTCGGTTTGTTTTTATTTTTGTTTTGTTTTGAATAAAGTTGGATCCCGCCATTCTTATATTGGAGATATTACGCTCCGCTTTTTCTTATGGAACACTTGTGTTCTTAATTGTGCTTTAATGTTCATGGCGAAAGCTCATTGCTTCGTTAGATTGCTATTTGGTTGGAATTGGAAAATGCTGCATATGGTTTGGTAAATTTGCAATTGTTTGAGCTCTCATAGATCATGTTTAAGCTCTTGCATCATGTAGTTTAATCTATTAATGAAGAACTACTGTAGATTTTGTTTAATTTGGTTTGCATGATTGATCTCTCTAAGTCTAGATATTTTCGGGTAAAGTGTTTGAACAACAAGGAAACGTGTAGAGCCTTATAATGCTTGCAATATGTTCTTGTGTGAGTTTGTTTTGTTCATACTTGTGTTTGCTTCAAGCAACCTTGCTAGCCCAAACCTTGTACTGAGAGGAAATGCTCCTTGTGCATCCAAACACCTTGAGCCAAACTCCATGCCATTTGTGTCCACCATATCTACCTATTATGTGGTATTTCTTGCCATTCCAAAGTAAATTACTTGAGTGCTACCTTTAAAATTTCATTCCTCTACCTTTACAATATATAGCTCATGGGACAAATAGCTTAAAAACTATTGTGGTGATGAATATGTAGTTATGTGTCTTAATTCTTATAAGTTGCTTGTTGAGCGGTAACCATGTTTTCTGGGGACGCCATCAACTTTATTTTTGTTGGATATCATGTGAGATGCTATGCATGTTCGTCTTGTCCGAAGTAAGTGGACTTCATGATCAAATGGTTTGAGTATGCATATGTTAGAGAAGAACATTGGGCCGCTAACTAAAGCCATGTATCATGGTGGAAGTTTCAGTTTGGACATACAACCTCAATCTCTTATGAGAATATTAACTGTTGTTGAATGCTTAAGCATTAAAAAGAGGAGTCCATTATCTGTTGTCTATGTTGTCCCGGTATGGATGTCTAAGTTGAGAATAATCAAAAGCGAGAAATCCAATGCGTGCTTTCTCCTTAGACACTTGTACAGGCGGCATAGAGGTACCCCTTTGTGACACTTGGTTGAAACATATGTTATGCGATGAGAATCCGTGTTTCCGAGCTAAGTAGGACAAGGTGCGAGCACTATTAGTACTCTATGCATGAGACATGCAACTTGTAGGAAGTATTATGCATAACACATATGAATTATTACTACCGTTGACAAAATTGTTTCTATGTTTTCAAAACAAAAAGCTCTAGCACAAAAATAGTAATCAATGCTTCCCTCTGCGAAGGGCCAATCTTTTACTTTATTGTTGAGTCAGTTTACCCACTTATTTCTATCTTAGAAGCAAACACTTGTGTTAACTGTGTGCATTGATTCTTACATGTTTACTTATTGCACCTGTTATATTACTCTATGTTGACAAATATCCATGAGATATACATGTTACAAGTTGAAAGCAATTGCTGAAACTTAATCATCCTTTGTGTTGCTTCAATGCATTCTACTTTGAATTTATTGCTTATGAGTTATCTCTTATACAAGTCTTATTGATACTTGTCTTGAAAGTACTATTCATGAAAAGTTTTGCTATATGATTCATTTGCTTAGTCATTATCTTTGTTAGCAATCTTTTGTTCAGATCACTCCATTCATCTCATATGCTTTACAATAATGTTGATCAAGATTATGTTGATAGCATGTCACTTGAGAAATTATTTGTGTTATCGTTTACCTACTCGGGACGAGTAGGAACTAAGCTGGGGATGCTTGATACGTCTCAAACGTATCTATAATTTCTTATGTTCCATGCTACTTTTATTACAATACTTGAATGTTTTATACATACTTTACAACATTATTATACATTTTCCGGCACTAACCTATTAACAAGATGCCGAAGTGCCAATTGCTTCTGCAGTTTTTGGTTTGAAATCCTAGTAAGGAAATATTCTCGGAATTGGACGAAATCAACGCCCGGGGGCCTATTTTTACACGCTTCCGAAGTCCGAAGGGAGACGAGGTGGGGCCATGAGGCGGACAGACACCGGGCGCGCGGCCTGGGCTGGGCGCGCGTCCGTTGTTGTGTCGCACCCCGTGGCGCCCACGACCTACCCTTCCGCCTACTTAAAGCCTCCGTCGAAACCCCTGTGAGAGCCACGATACGGAAAACATTCGAGAGGCCGCCGCCGCGAATCCCATCTCGGGGGATTCGGGAGATCGCCTCCGGCACCCTGCGGGAGGGAATCATCACCGGAGGGGCTCTACATCATCATGCCGCCTCCGGATTGATGCGTGAGTAGTTCATCCTTGGACTATGGGTCCATATCAGTATCTAGATGGTTGTCTTCTCCGCTTGTGCTTTCATTGTTATAGATCTTGTGAGCTGCCTAACATGATCAAGATCATCTATTTGTAATGCTACATGTTGTGTTTGGCGAGATCCGATGAATAGAGAATATTATGTTAAGTTGATTATCAATCTATCATATATGTGTTGTTTATGTTCTTGCATGCTCTCCGTTGCTAGTAGAGGCTCTGGCCAAGTTGATACTTGTAACTCCAAGAGGGGGTAATTATGCTCGATAGTGGGTTCATGCCTCCATTAAATCTGGGACAGTGAGAAAGTTCTAAGGTTGTGGATGTGTTGTTGCTACTAGGGATAAAACATTGATGCTTTGTCTAAGGATATTTGTGTTGATTACGTCACGCGCCATACTTAATGTAATTATCTGTTGTTCGCAACTTAATACTGGAAGGGGTTCGGATGATAACCAAGGTGGATTATTTAGGCATAGATGCATGATAGCGGTCTATGTAGTTTGTCGTAATACCGATTAAATCACATAGCAATCATCGTTGATATGTATTGAATCTTTATTTGTCAATTGCTACTGTAATTTGTTCACCCGACATGTTAGTTATCTTATTGGAGAGACACCATTAGTGAACTGTGGACCCGGTCCATTCTTTTACATCTGAATACATTCTATTGTTTTAATGTTCTTTGCAAACAAACACCATCTTCCCTCGATACGCTTAATCCTTTGTTTCAGCAAGCCGGTGAGATTGACAACCTCACTTTACATTGGGGCAAAGTACTTTGATTGTGTTGTGCGGGTTTCACGTTGGCGCCGGTTTCAAGTGTTGCGCCGCGCTACATTCCTCCACCAACAACCTTCACGTGCTTCTTGGCTCCCTACGGTTCGATAACCTTGGTTTCTTTCTGAGGGAAAACTTGCTGCTGTGCGCATCACACCTTCCTCTTGGGGTTCCCAACGGACGTGTACATCTACGCGCATCAGTCTTCTTCGTCTTGGACATCGTTTCTCATGCACGGGATCTTGTCTCTCTTCTCCAACCGCCGCTCGTCTCCCTCATTTGCCATGACGGAGGTAAACCACATTGTCCTCCTCTACTATAGGCACCCACTATATATCAATTTATTAAGTATTGTAGGATCAATTTAGCTAGCGCTCATGTTAGATAGTCTTGATTAGGTCAACCAGCTCTAGTTTATCCATCATGCAGCAACACTCATTATTGTCATCCATGCATGGATCCTGATGCTATATAAGAGAGCAGGCAGGTGTGTTGCATGTCCTCGGCTCACATAAGGTCATATGTTACAACAAGGTTAAGAGAGGATTGCAAATCTTAATTACATCTATAACTCCAATGATGTACAATGTGATCCAAATGCTTCGGATGAGAAGATCCCCTTTTATGCACTTGCAAAAAGTTCAGGGAGAGATAATAGCCATGTTTCTTCTGTTGTGGGTTATAACCAGACGGTTAGAGTGATCCATAGCACATTAGGAGATCAATGGAGATTGATTTTCGATATTTGAGACAAGTGTTGTATGCAGTTGGAGAACTCAAAGGACATATGATGAAGCCATCAACTGGTCGCACACATCCCAAGATCGAAAACAACTACAAATGGTGGTCGTATTTCTGGGTGAACACTAATTCTCTAGTTTCCTTTGATCAAACCACTAATATGGTTAGAAACGTGACTCTATGTTTGTTTCTTGAAAATATTGTATTAGCATGATCGATGATACTCATGTGACTGCTAGTACCAAAATCAAAGTGTTCAACATATAGAGGAAGGAAACCCTACAATGGACAAAATTTGATGGATATTGTTGATTTTGATTTGAAGTTCACATATGTGCTACCTCATTGGAAAGGATCTGTGCATAATGCAAACATTCTTGCTTCAACTGTCTAGAGTTGATGGGTTACAAATCCATGATGGCAAGTCCTATCTTGGAGATGGTAGATATGCATGCCGACCTAAGATTCTACCGCCCTTCAAGAAAACTAGGTGCCATCTGAATGAGTTTACTCATCGAACATACCACGTAACCTAGAGAATTGTTTAATCTCGGACACACTAACTTTAGAGTCACCATTGAGAGGAAATTTACTACATTTAGGAACACGTTCAAAAGGTCCTTGACCAGAAACCATTCCACACTTACGACACCAAGTGAAGTTGTTTCTTGGTTATTGCATTCTTCACAAGAGTTTATGTTGGGGTTTACATGAGCATTATAAATGAGCATGGGCAGCCCGGCCCAACCCCAAAAAATCCTAGGCTGGGTCGGGCTCAGGCCTATTTTAGCCCGAACGTCAAGTCAGGTCGGGCTTACTTTTTAGCGCCGGGCTTTTTTAGGCTTGGGTCGAGTTTTCTCCATGTGTTATGAACATGTCCCATATGAGGTTGCGCCTGATAACGTTGAGACTTCCCATGGCATGGAGCAAGGTCACATGGAGTAGGCAAATGCAATGTGGGATGAAAGAGGTGACATCACCATATGAGAAGAAGAAGACCTTCCCCTTTGATTACCACCAGACTGTAATGATAAATCGCTAGTTGTAGTAGCTATGGACTAAACTAAGAACTACCATTCGTATTACCCGGCGGCCAGATTTAACTAAATATCAGTAGTAGCTATGGATGAACTACTACCTTATTTCGTAGCCGTGTGTGATGATGGTGTAGTATGATAAGGTCACCAGTAGAGAGAAGAGGTGACAAATGGTTGCCTGCATGTAACCAAACACCACGCCCTACATTGTCAGTCATTTTATGCTTGCGTGCAACCAACAATTACCGGAACGTTTTTGCCATAATAATGGTACAACCTAGGCTACCAAAAAAAACTCAAACAACATGCAAAGGCCGTTTCGGAGGGGCCATGCCTCCAAATAGTTACATCCTATGAAACACCCCCTACAAGTTGAGCGCACCTCGTTTGTGTACTGGCGTACCACTAAACGAGGAGTACCACATTCTTTAAAGTGAAAGGCAATGTTTACCAATTAATCAAAAAACAAAGGCAATGTGAAATTGAACCACTAACAAGCCAAGGCATGCCACCATGCTAGTTATGGTTCCTTATGAGGCCTTGTTTAGTACAAGAGTTTTTGTGGGGTTTAACGGGGATAATCCCCACCAAGCCCCAAATCCCCACTTAATTTTAAAATTATGTTTGGTACTAGAGTATTGAGCAAGTTTAATTCCTGCTTATCCCCATTTTTCCTAAATCTTAGTGTATTTTTCTCAATCCCTAGTGCTCTACCGTCTAGTGGTTTGGAGATGGGGTTTTATGGAGATTGAGTGAAAATATTGGTTTCACCCAATACTCTAGAGTATTATCCTCACTAATCATCAATATAAACTTGAGTGCCTCAGCATTATTATTGATGAGGATAATAATTTGGAAACATTTCCAAGAAGGAGCACTAAATTCGTCAAAAGCCGATAGAAAGATAAACCGAGGCTCACTTCACTCATCGTGTGTGTAGTAGTAGTAGCAGCAGCAGTAGTAGTACTAGTAGGATGAGGTGAGCGGCAACTGAGTTTGAGGTCTTGCAGAACTAGGAGGAGTAGTAGGGTAGGAAGCAAATTTGGTGCACATGAGCACCAGTGCTTCTGGTTTTTAAAATATTTAAAAACTGTATATCTACGTTTCAAAAAATCATCATATTTATTTCGTGAATATATACATATGTCATGAATACTCGTGCAAAGTTTCGTTAGAGATTGCATTGTATTTTGAGCTACAGGAAAAAAACAAATTTGTTGCTACGTATAGTGGCATATATTTGTCAGAAATTTGTCTTTTTTGTATAGCTCAAAATACAACATATTTTTCTACAAAATTCACACCGTATGTTCGAAATGTTTATATGTATGTGAGTATTTAATATCAATTTTTTTGTAATTCGAAAAATATGATTTTTAGAAAACAGGTGCTCATGTGGCAAAGACACTTTCCGGAGTAGTAGTCCCATTTGTGTTGGAGTGTGTATCTCGTACTGGTCCGTACCAGGAAACAATGTCGGGCAACGCCCATTTGCGTTGCGGCGAGGAATATGCCACGAGCGAGGGAGGTTGATCCTGTTGGGTCCTTGTTGGGGCGGGCGTTGGGCGGTTGGAGACTTGCGCTCAGCTCTCAGCTGTGGGCGCGGAGATAGCAATGCCAATGCGTCCTGCAGACAGCAACAATGCGAACTGGCTGGAGCACCGCGTGCCCAGCTACGCGGATGCAAGTAAACGTGGCCCTCGAGGCAGGTCGACGCAGACGGAGAAAACGATGCGAAACCATTCTTCACCCTTTCCCAGTTTCCTGGCCCGATCAGCGTGTGGCGTGGGCAGCTAGCTACCTGTATCTCGCTGTTGCGCCGGTCATCACTCATGACCCTGTCGAGCCGTACGGTTCTCCGAGCGAGTTTCGCCGTGAGCTCAGGTCGGCAGCGTGTCTTCCACACGAAGGGAACACGTGCGAGACTTTCCGATCCTTCGGAAGCCCTGGCTGGAATTCGCCATCGGCACAGTCGCACAGAAATCAGTCTACGCCATACGGTTTATTACTATTTAACTTTCTGTTAGGAGATGCTACTGGACAATGACACAAATGTGTTTGCGTCAATGTACAGGTCAACGTCAGCGGTCATAGCAGACGCATGGCAGATGAATCCCAAGATCAGCGGAGCCGGCTCCTCTAACTTTGCTTCTACCAAGTCAGGACCCTGACATAGGCTATATCCACCATCCAAATCTCATCCAAGGGTTCTCCTTTGCTTAGTACTAGTAGCTGCTACTCCACTGACTCGTGTGACAAATCCATATGCGCTCTGATATTGTTTAACAGAACCATCCTATAGACAATCAGCCTCAGCAGATCTTCAACTTCAACGGGGTAACGTAACCACGCGGGCGGAAAAATGCGTCTAAAATAAAGCGGAAAAATGCGTCTAAAATAAAGCCCAACAGCTCGACGTATAATGATCGGGTCGTCCGCGCAGACACAAACGTGGCCGAAATATGCACCTCGGATGCGTCTCCGCGGATGCTGAGTGGTACGCCGCGCGACCGCTGGCGTTTGGGCGGACGTTTCGTTGGGCCCGTCTGGCAGCGACCCTGGCTCGATGCGTCTTCTCAGCAGTGGCACCGGTACTGGCGACGAGGCGTTGCTTCGGCAGGCATCGTCACGTTAATGGCGATGCCTCGCCTGCCGAGTGGCCGCCGCCCACCTCTGACAACGAAGTTAATGGCGATGCCACGAGTGTCGCGCCTCTCGGCTGCCTCCGGCGTATATAAAGAGAGACGCATGCTCTGCTGCCCCATCTCATCTCCTCCACACAAACCCTAGCCGCCGCACAACCTCCACCATAGCACCGCCTTGCACCTATCCTCCACCTTTGCCATGAGCAGCGCCGGACGCGGCCAGGCTACTGCACCTCCACCTTCAACTCCACCTCCCCCGATCGACAGCTTCGACGAGGAGAACGAAGATAGCGCAGACGTTTCGTCGGGCCCGCCTAGCAGCGACCCTTGCTCGATGCGTCTTCTCAGCGGCGTTCGACGCCGAGATGGAACGCCGCAGGGAGGCGGCCGCCGCTGAGGATGACTCCTCCGGCATTGATTGGTCCTCTGATGACCCTAATGAACCTACCCCAAAGGAGAGGGCGGCGGAGCAGAGGGCGTTAGTCGACTCCTTCGAGACGCTCAAGAAGTCCGAGGATGCCGCGAAGGAGGCGCTGCGACAGCAGGCGGACGCGGCGGCTCACCGAGCTCTAGCGGCCGCACTGCGGACAGCGGAGAAGCGGAGGAGGGAGGGACGCGACGACGGGGCCAGGCCGTTGGGCAGCAAGTAGCCTAGGGCTTGTATCTCCTTTAGTTTATAGTACATTATGCTTTTTTACTTGATGAATGAAAAATATTATTGAAAAAAATAGGTCGCCCCGCTAGGTAGTAGGAACACACCAGACGCAAACGAACGCGATATTAAAATATTTCCGCGGAACAACGCTAATGGACGTTAGGTGTAAACCGAGGACATCGCTGCCGCTTCCCTCCAAAACTGAACAGCAGCAGCTACTAGTACTAACCCCGGCAGAACCGTTAGATGAGCTTTGTGTGGTAGATATAGCCTATGTCAGGGTCCTGACTTGGTAGAAGCAAAGTTAGAGGAGCCGGCTCCAAGATCAGCATACACATAACAAAAAGATAAACCCAGGTAACACAAAAAAGACACCGTCGGGTTCGCTTTCCTTATTCGGTTATTCTGATGTACACTAGGTGATTCTTGTTTTTCCCTTTTTTTCCACGATTACAAGACCAAGAGGATGCGCTTCATAACCCATGCAATTTTTTCCCAGGGGACAAAAGGAGCGGGCACCAACAACGCTTGGCATCGGTTGCTACAGGATTCGATGCCAGTACAGGAGAGGACTCATGTCAGCTCTATTGACCTGAAGGAGAACACGAGAACGTTTGTGATGGCGTATCAAGAGTCGACCCCGAACGGGAGAACTGCAGCCGCAACTGGCCTCCCCTCTTCGTTCAAAATGTTGTACGTCGAAGCCGCATTTCTCTGCCGATCAATGCACAGCATTAGGCAAATGAAAAGCTAAGAATTTACATCAAAGTTGTTAAAGCTTCTACTTGAAATTGAGGTTTTCCCTATGTTGAAGACAGAGGGAGGACATGCATTCGAACATTACCGAATCAATGGCTTCCAGTTTCATCCCGGTTGACCGAATGAACTTGCGCAGCTCAGGGCTGACTGGCTGGACGTATTTCCCGCAACCAAGAATCAGAATCTCTGGAGAAAAGTACAGCATATTTGACGTTATAAACACATCAACATTAGTTTGGTTCAGAAATACGAAGAACAGAACCAGATTGGTTCACCCCTTGGCACTGAAGTATTAGTTTTTCAGCACTTGTACTTGGATAAAAACTAGAGCAACTTGTTCAGCCCCAACAAGGAAATAAGAAAAGGACAGCAAACATCTTGCACTGCTAAACATTACTACTCATCAAATGTGAACGTGAAATGCCCACCCTTGGGAACTACGCCCATTTAAAACGATAACATTAGCATAATAGAATTTCACGAACAACTATACAGTACTGGCCAAGATACCTGGGATTGGGTGCACAACTTTGAAGATTGATAAACTGCATTAAAGCAGGAATTGAATTGTCAGTGAATAACAAACGGACAGGAATAGGTTCAAAAGCACTAAACAAATAGTATCACATGATCTAATAGAATTGAGCCATTGCTCAAGATACGTATACAGCAAATAATGCATTGCTCAAGACATGTGTAGAACAAATAATACATTACTGTCATCAACATCCGAGGTTCAAGTGCGAAACCTACCTTTCAGCAGTTATATCTGCAAATGTTTTGGGTGTCCAGGTCATTATCTTGTTTTCTACTATCAGTAAGCTCCCTTCATATTTTACATTGTTAATATTGAATCCAGTGTCATCGTAACTGCAGAGGCAGAACCGATTTGAGTCATTTGATTAAATATACAAGTTCTAAGAACTAAATGAAATGGTGTAAAAAATATTCTTCAGAAAAATACACAAAATACTGAAAGCATAACAAGAGAATATAATTGCCAAGTCATGGAAAAATTCAGGTGTGTCCTGAACCACTGGTTTTGGCATTTCGGTTACCCTTGTCAATTTCCTATAAGTGAGACTGACAGGATGATTCTCAGCAAGTAAAACAAAAGTTAGAAAAAGTAACAAAGAATGTAAAAAACACACTATATGTTGTCCTACCCACCCCTCATGACACTAGTGCAAGGCAATTCGTTGAAGCGAAACTGAGAATCCAAAGCATCTCTCCAGTTTTCTATTGAATATAAAAAAACAGTTCAGTACAAGGCTTACTTATAAGGAGTACTATGCAGCTTAACAAGGAAAACAGGTATGCCAAAAAATTGGTGTGACAGCCTTACTCATAAGAGAATTAAAATATGCTTCCGAAGACCAGAAATGTATCTAAATCTGAGGTTTTGAAACACCCAAACCGCTTGATATTTTTCTCATACATATCAGCTGCCACCTGCCAGCTAACAACGACATTTCTGTTTGTTTTACTTATCATCCTTCCAGAACAAATGAATCCTAGGTTCATCTACCTCTTGCAAATTGCAACAAACAGCTGAAACATCTATACTTGATAAGCATGCATAAGGTAAATAGAATCAGTAAGAGTAGTTCAGAATAGCTTATCATCCATCCCACACACCCCCACCCCAGGATAAGAAACCACTTCCACCTAGCCAATTTCCTTTTGGCTAGGAACACCAAAATCACTTGAGAGACAAATATGACTGCTTGCAGCGGAATAATGTTCCTCTTCATTCATCCCAAAAGGGGCCAATTCACTCTTGTGGAAAGTTAGTGATCAATTCTCAGAAATTATTTGTAGGAGCAGTATGGCATCCACTTCATATATCTAGTCTAGCAACTGAAGGATAAAAAGGGAAAATGGGCAGCTGCTTTCCTTCATCGTCAAGCAAGACAATGACTTAACTATCCTATGTCAATGTAATCAGTTCTAACCGAAACATCTTCAGTCTCAATACATCTGCCGGAAAATGACATTAATTTTCGTGATGGTATGAATTATCAGCATATAGCTCTAGAAGGATTGTTCTTGTCTGTTCCTACATAAGTAGCATTACAATTTAGAACAAGAGTAGCTACATCATTCTGTAGGCGGAGACTGATCAATCACAGGAACTTTCAGATAATTTTGTAATTGAACTTCCAGACCAACCTTAATGTTCGAGTGATACTTTGCAACATGTTCTTTGCATCATGATGATTATTCGACCATAAGTAAACGGCCTAATCCGCAATCAAACTCATGCACATTCCACAAATTTACGGATAACAGATAGATTTTGAGGAAGGCATTCTAGCTATCGCAGATCAAAAGCTGAAAGGAATTGAAATGGAACAGGGATGATGTAAGGAGAGGTTACGATTGGAAGCGGAGCTGGTCTTCGGGGACGCTGTCGATGAGGTTGATCTGGTCGTAGAGCGAGAAGGTCCTCCTGATCAAACCAAATCCATATTGCGGTCAAATCAGGCACGCATCATCCATCAGCAGGACAGAACAAGGAGGAAGGGGAGGGGAAGACGATGCGTACCTGAGAGACGGGAGGTGCCTGAGCCTGGGGGCGCTGGAGTTGGAGATAGGCCCGCTCCGCAGCGACTTCACCAGCGTCGCCAGCGTCTTTTGCCCCCGCGCCGCCGCCATCTTCCCTACTCTTCCTCACCGTCGGCCGGTGGAGCCGCGTCGTGTTCTAGGGGGATCGGAAGTTTTGCGCCCAGCACCTCTAAAAATCTTTCGAATTACGAATGGGTCCTTCGAAGGACAGCCCATCAGGCCCGTGTTGCAGTTGATTGGGCTGGGCCTCGTATTATCTTGAGGCTGCCGTGTGCGACGACGACGACGGCGTGGGAGATGGCTGCGGCGACGGGCGGCGGCGGCGGAGCCAAGGCGGCGGTGGCCGAGCAGATAGGGCAGGCGGTGCAGTCCACCTCCAACCTCCTCCAGCTCATGGAGCAGTCTTCCCCTGCCCAGGTCTCTTTCCGGCTCTCCCTGTCTCTCTCTCATCTTCCAGTTCCTTGATGTTCCGCATCCCTTTGGATGTGATAAAAACAAAAACGATTTGTCAAATCTGGCAAATTTTGATAGGAGATAGGTGCTGATGCTGCATGATATTTATTCAGGTGCTCCCAAGGTTGTGAATCTTATGATGGATGTAGTAGTGCCACTTTGCAACTAGGTTTTGGATGAATTTTGACGCCATTAGGATTGTATCCTAGTTTCTTTGTTGCATATTATAATCTAGTATATGGCTTAAGATCTTCCATCGACATTGATCAAGTAGTTCGAGTTTTGATTGGCATTGAGAAACCTAGAAAATGCTGCTCTGGAGTGTGCAGATGCAGCATGGTATTACAACGCTATTTTGTTTCCGTGTTCTCATTTTTGTCCAGACCTTACGGAGCAAACCCACTAGACTCATTATATCAACTACAGATAGCCAGTTCGCTGAATTCAAGAGTGACATATACGTGGTTCTTGGGTCTATGTCCAAAAGAAATATATTCAAGAGTGTTACAATTCTACAACTACATTATGCTAACATTTCGTCACAGGTCCACTTGGCAAAACTCCCGAAGAATCTCTTGGCAAAAACATCTCTTACGAAGAACACAGAGCACGTAAGATGCCCATTTTGCATTGATGAGAAACTATATCCTTGTAATGTACATATTAACATTTGTATCCTGTTCTATTTTAGGTGCTACAACAACTACCTAATGTCATTTCTTCCTTGGATGCTTTTATGGATAGTAGTTTGCAAAGGTGATTATCCCGATTTCATGTCATACATATTCATTCTTCGAAAGAATCGTTAAAACCAACTGTAGCTTATCTGAAGAGCTTCTGTCACCATAATATATTCTCAACAGGATTCGACTATGTTGAAGTTATTTTTCTTCAGTGTCACCTCTGGTAACATCATTTTGCTAAACTATGCAGTGCTTCTCAAATTAAGACTGTCACGCAATTGTTATCAAACATGGAGAACACCCAACTCAAATCTATTTTGCCTGCCTCTCGGTTACAGAAAGATCAGAATAATACTGAGCCTGGAGAACTTAGGGTTGACTGATGTGTTTACTGATGCTTATGCTCCCAGGTAATCTATAGTTTTTTATTGTTTGGGCCAGTAGCTCTATTCTTGTTTATTTGGTGCATAAATACATTGATTTTTTAATGATTATCTACAGTCAAACTAATATTTGCTAGTCCCTCCGATTCATATTACCTATTGCTACTATGGTTGTATGTAGAACTAAAATATGTCAAGATACATTCATATTAGAGACAGTTAATATGGATCGGAGGGAGTAGTGTTTATTCTGAAATTTAATGTGATATGAAGCAAACTAAAAACTAGCTTCGACATATTTGATTGGTCTTAGCAATTGCTTCATTAATAATCACTTCCCCATTATAATTGACAATTTTCAGCAATTGACTAAAGCTCGACCTTTTATAGTTGCTCCAAATTGCTATGATCACTTTAAATCACATACTGAGTATGATGTATTGCATGGATGTACATCATCTGTTTTTTTGGTTTGCTCAGCAATAGGCACACAAACAGGCATGGAATTGTGTCTGAGAAATGTTTGGTGTTAATACCAAGTTACTAATAACTACAAACTGCGGAATTAGTAAGAGTCTAAGCTACTAATTTGCTCCCCGACCTTATACCTGAACAAAAAATAAATGTCGCTGTTTTTGCACTTTTGCTTTGGTGTGCAGTACCTTGTCACTCTATTTCTTTCGAACAGAGGGATTGCTTCATCTGAGCAAACTGATCCATGTTTCTCCATTTGATAGCCGACATCAGTTTCTCACCAAGGCCTAGGCTCAGCTGACATCAATTGGCGAACATGGTGGTAGCCAGCTGAAGACTTGTAGTTGGCACGACTCAGGTGACCGGAATGTGCAAAGGGCCGTTGTTGTGTACTGGTGTATTGAGATATACACAATGTACTTAGTGAATATTTGTAGCTTTTGAATTTCTGTTAGGATGGATTCTCTAGTGTGTGAAACAATTATATGTGGGTTGTGGTTTGGATGGCTGAAGCAACGGACCTATTCTTACTGTAAATTCTGTTGTTTGCTTCAGTGCTAATTATGATAAACATTGGTGTTGCCCCTTCTCATTTGGATGTACAATAAAATGAAAGAAGATAAGATGACATCTGATATCTGAACATTTGTTTGTCAATTTGGTAGCTGCCAATGCCAGCACATGTGTTATGTGTATTGCCTGTGACATTGTTATATCCTGGACTTGCAACGCTTCAACTTATAGTGAACTCTCCAGTTCTTCATCTAAAAAAGGTTGTTTATTCTTGGCAAGAATTTGGGCTCTTTCTTGGATGGTTACCAGATTTTTGGCTATTTTTAGTTCATTTTTCCTGCCAACATTGACCAAAACATGGACAGCCAAACATGTAACCAAAATATTCGGTAGCCACATTTTGGGTGGGGTTGGCTTATGATCAAACCCAACATTCCCTTAATGCATGATCCAACGAAAGCACATGCTCTGGAGCAAAGGCTGTTTAGTTCACTTTGCAATTGAAGCTCTGTGGGGGAGCAATGACAACCTGAAGCCACGAACCCTAGTTGCCACAGACGCTGCCTCCGCCTCAATATCCAAGCACTTTCTTTTTACCTGAGGTTGGGCAAGGCTGATTTTATGTTGTTTCTATTAGGTGAGTAGGTGTTCGTGGTCTCGGCTTAGACGGTGGCAACAACAGCTTGCGAAAAGATTGTCCTCCTCCGAGATGGTGGTCTTACCTTTAATGTCAATTGAGATGCGGGGTTAGTCTCACACCTATCCATTGTTCCAGATTGCGTGATTTGTCAAGCATGACAAGATTTTTCCTCAACTTTTTTGGACTCGATGAATATAGGACCTGGATCCATAGTTCCCGGGAGTGGTGACAGCGATTTTTCTGATTCCCTGGCCCATGCTATAGGATTGTTTATCTAGTTATGCCGCACATGACGAAGTGCTTCCACGGTTGGATGTTAACAAACTTTCTGTCCAATTCTGGCTAGAACGGGAATTCCAGAGTTTTAATGTAGAGCATGACTGCATGAGGGATTCTTTTGGTTTGCCTTAACTTCATGTTTTGCATGTTTGTTTTGAGTCTTTGTGTAGAGACTAGCAAAAGTGCCCGTGCGTTGCACTGGGAGAAACAAATACTTAGATATTACCCAGTTGGTTACATGTTTTTCTAATCCCGACCAATCGATTTGAGTGCTTCCAGAGCTGCATCATCTCGCCGTAGTGCTTCTTCTTGTCATTGCAACGAGAGAGATAACCCGACAAAGTAAATTCTTTGTTGGTATAATGCATACTAAAAATACTCAAATTGTAGATATTTTATGTGTTCCAAATAACACAAACATTTTGTAGCCAACTCACACCTGGTCAAAAAGAAACTAAGAGGTGAGAAAAATCCATCAAGCAACCTTGTCTAGTGTATATCTAGCATTCAAGCCCTTCTTGTATTTAGGTCCCAAAATCATACTCCATTCAAAGGTCTTAACCAGACAAACCAGACACAATGCACACCATAGTATTTAATTAGTATAGATATATACATCTATTGTACTCCATAATTTATGTAGAAGAAACCAACGACATATTTATGAAAACAAAACCATCAAGTTAATCCTTTAGGACTAATCTAGTAACCAAGACCAGCCGTGGTGCAACAATCAGGCCACAACAAATTCGCAGGGTCGGACAATCATCCACAACAAACTGAATTCAGGCCCTCTAAGATACGTCACATGTTATATTCAGCTAGGCCACAAGAAAATACAGGTATCAAAGGCTCAACGCAGATTCTAACAAAACCTGATCTGTGATATTTTTTCTATACTTACAGAATTCAGTCGCAGGTGCAGGCGTACATCAGCAAGGCAGCACGGTCGGTGCATGCGCCCTGGAGGTTCCTGGCACTGATTCATCCCAGACTCAAACAGGTGACAGGAGGCCGTCCTCGACAGGTCCGCCATCGTCCGCACGCGCGGTGCACTCACAAGTCACAGCAGACCGGCCGGCAGACAACGAGAGGAACGGTAGTAGAGCACCAGGAGGGCGACAGAGGGCCGGCGCTGGCCCTGGACGCGGTGCCACGCGCACTTGACGGGACCGACAGTAGCAGCCCGGCGCGCGCGCGGTGGAGATCCATGGCAGGTGAAGATTGCTGCACACGCAGAGCGCGGGTCGTCATGGATTTTGCCGTCGGTGCTAATCCCATGGTAGTGATAAAGATTCAGATGAAGTCCGATAATTTGCAGAGCGCTTCCTGTGAAGGTTCACCCTGCACGTGATCGTGTAGATCCCTTGTTCTATGAGTGAGTTTCCAATACTCAGCAACAACACGTCAGGGAAGACCTCCAAGGGGACAACCCAGACTGACGAGCGGATCCATCTCCCCCATGCCGGCGTAGAGGCGACTTGAATAGGATGGTGTCGATGGGCCCTCTTCGACGGATTTGGTGAGGAGCAGGGGAACCTTGCACCTCCCTGCGTACCAGTACGTAGCCGGCGACGGCAATCAGAGAGATCGAGCACAGCGTGCGGCTGAGCAGAGAGGTAGTCGGGAAAGGATCTCGGCGGCTAGGACGTCTCTGTCATCCCGGCAGTGCTTGTGTCTCTGCTATGTCGCGGCGCATCATCCATGTCGTCGAGCATCTCAGACGTTACGTCCACGTCGAGTTGGCTTCGCGAGATTGTAAGCTTTGTTCTGTCGACGGAGTTGAGTAGGAGTACTATTTATAGGCTTCAGCTTGCGGAACAACTCCGTGTTGGTGCAGAAGTCGAGAGGAGAACGGACGATGCACGATGTATGTTTCCATCTGTGCAGATGCGTCCAGAAGTTGAGAGGAGAACTGGTGATGCACGATCATCTGTTTCCATACATGCAGATATTCAGGAAGGAGAGTTGAGAGCGGTGCACAAGCAGAACAGAGTTTTCCTCTTGTACGTGTTTGATATATGGACCGAAAATACCAGACCGCTTGTCCACCAGCGCGGCATCATCTGCTCCGGCCGACATACGCGGCAAATGTTTCGGCCCAGAAGTTATGATCCACGTTTAGGTAGGAGAAAAACACAAGAAGCTGGCCACCACATACATTCTTCTTTGCAAGGAAAGGGGATCAGGGAGTGCTGCTGTGCCATTGAGCTTCAGGTAGCGGACGAAGCGGCTGATTTCTTCTGCTCGTGGACGAAGCGTTGTCTCGAGAGGTTGTGCGGGCCTTGCACGTGTGCGGCGAGCGGCGTTGACCCGCAGACCACCATGATGCCGCCGACTCAGACCGTCCCGAGACGAACCAAGACCACCGGCGGGTGCGCCCCGACGTCCTTGCTCTTCATGCCGGAGGAATCGAGCTCGGGGGCCTCGAATCACCATCAATTTTGCCGTTCCCTTCTCCGACCTTGAGCAGCAAATTCGTTGATTCCGGCTGCTGCGTTGCTTCCCCGACCCTCCCAATCACATCCACAGCTTCTAGGTGACTTGGCTCATCTTCGAGACCCCTTCTCCCCTTCCTTTTTCGTTGTTACTTGTGCTGCCCACGGTGACCTCCTTTTACCTCCGCAGATGGTCGCGGCGAGCGACGCTGCTGCTGGGATGTGGCCGCGGCGCGCGCTTCGCTGGGATGTGGCCTCGGCGAGCGACGCTGCTGGCACCGGAATGTGGCCGCGAACGCCCGCGCCCCTTGCAGACGCTCGATTCTCGACGACGCTGCAGATGCTGGAAGACGTCGCCCGCGCCGGGATGTGGCCGCGGCGCCCCTGCAGATGCTCTGGCGCCGGGATGTGGCCGCGGCCGCCCGCCGCGCCCCCTGCAGACGCTCGACGACGTCGTCCGCGCCGGGATGTGGCCGCGCGTCGGGATGTGGCCGAGGCGTCCGTCCGCGCACTGTCGAGTTGAAACGGACGCGGTGGAGAACGGTGGAGGATGAAAAGAAAAGAAGCAAACAAACCGGTACCACGGTGGCATTTGTTGTAATATGGGATTTGGTGGGAGGGCAAAACCGTCCAATAAAAAGTTGGACGAAAATTTTGGCAGAAACCTTAGCTCCTTTATTTCTTTGGGTAGAGATTACTCCGTCCGCCTTTCAGATAGAGCATTTTACAGCCTTTAAAATTCGGCTGAAAATCAATGGTGTTATCGTTGTTTACTACTCCATCCGTTACGTAATATACTACTCCCTCCGTCTATAAATAGATGTCTCAATTTTGTTAAAATTATTTAAATTTGTCCTAAGTTGAGACATCCTTTTATAGATGGAGGTTAGTAGTATATTGGTTGTAATAACATATAACATAATATATTAGGATTAACGGAGAAATAGTTTCATGGATCTACATGTTTCTCTAAAAAAAAACTCTAGATGTATTAGTTGCGCTAAGTAGGGATCTCAATAAAAAAATTAACATGCCTTCAAAAAAATATAAAAGATGATCTCTCAATCTGTTTGATTGAAATGAAATAAGTCCCACGGAGTTCCAACTTATGAAATTCAAATTTGTTTTTCAGTTTATTTTTTACGAGAACTTATTTTTCAGTTTTTTTAGGGTACTTTTTCAGTTATATATGCGGAGGATTTTTTTTTTTGAAGATGTTCATTTTGCACACGTAATTTACACAGGCTGGCTCAAGCCCACGAGTTGGGCCTTTAGGCTCATTGTTCCGTTATCCTTGCCTGTATCCGTGGAAGCCCAATGGCACTGGCCTGCCACGATCTAGGGTTTCCCATCCCGCTCCCTATAAGATGAAGGGCGCGCATTGCTGCTATCATCAGCCGCCGTCTTGAACCGAATCATGCGACCAAGCCCCCATTGCGTTCTGAATTTCTGATGCAACTTTCAATTGCCTCTCTTGAAGCCGTTTTCTCAATTTCGTTTTGCTGTCTGCTTTCTTGCGAAATTTTACATGGTTCTTTGGAGCTTGGTTGCTCTAATTGGTGTCCGCAATGAGGAACGAAACCTGTGCCGGAGGCGGATGCGTCGATGTCGGTAACACAACCCTCTAAGAAGTTCTGAGCCACCCCTACTTTCGCTTCGCTCCAGTTCTGTTATTGTCCGATTTGATCTTCATTGGCTCTTGCTCCGTTTGCTTGTAGATTGATTGGTGATTTTGATGCGAGGTGATGATTAATGTATCTGTCAATCCCCTGATGTCACAAGGTGAAGACACACATACATCCCGACAGGCTCTGATCGCATATTTTCTCTACTCCATGATTTCTCTTCTGTTTCTCTCTGTGTCTGTACATGATTTTCCTTCAATTGGCCGCGCTTTAGTTGCGTCAAAGATAGGAAACATGAAGTTCTAAGCCCTCGTTTGTTTGGAGATTGATTTTGATGTGAGGTGATGATGTTATGTATGATAGTCTGTCAATCCCCTGATGTCACAAAGTGAAGACACGCATACATCCCGACAGGCTCTGATCGCATCTCTTTGATCCCTGATTCTCTTTGTTGATTGGTGGTTTTTGGTAGTTTTTCTGATATTCTTATAGCTAGAGTCAGATCTCTCACTTTTGCAGCAGTTGAATTTGGCTCGTCTACGCCCTTTCAAAGATAATAATTCACCTTCGAATTATCACTCGTTAAATCAATCTAATAAGATGGTAAACGAGAAGATGAAGCCCTGTCAAAGCTGATCGGAATTTGGGCTATGGCTGTCTGATCATCACGAATTTGGGCGACTGGTAACAGATGTGCATCAAGGCGGGCAAAGCATTCACGAAATCAAAGATAGAAAACGAGACGATGCACCCTCTTGGGACGATGACAATCTGAGCACCTGGCGTTCAGCGTACACAGGCAGACGAAGCATTCACTAAATCAGTGTGAAACATCAGAGATAGAAAACTGAAGTTGCAGCGTGTACAAACGGATGAGTTTCTAACGATGACTTCTTGGTAGCCTTCGCGTCTGGACTTTGGTGCATGACAATAGACACGTTTGTAAAAGTTGTACATAAACACTATTGTAGCTGCAAGCTGCAACTATAAATTAGGAGAAGCTATTGAAGTGGCTTGATTCAGTATTCCCTTGCATTACCCAGCGGTTCAATTGCATTCACTAAACGTAATGCTCAACTTTCGTGCTCTACTGTCTTAGTTGACATCGAGGGTTTTGTGCCGCTTTCAAACCACACTATAAAATGGAAATGCGAAGTTCTCGAAGTACACGTACACTATCGAAGTTGCAAGCCTGCAATAGATGTCATTTTCCTACTATACGGCCATATGGGGCTTTCAACAAGTACGTCCTCTTGTCCTAGATACTTGCGCAAAATGTAGGCCAAAAATTGCCAAATAGCAAAATGTTTGAAGTTATAAAGTATTTCGAGCGGGATTACACGGTTTCTTCAACCATCACAGAAAACGAATATTTCCACCATCTCCAATCCACTGAAGAACATCACAAACAAGGGTTCCATTCTACCAACCTGAACTGCTTTCATTCCCACAACATGTAAGATATGAAATGCATCTCAGTACAACAAAATCTGACTGAAAATCAGAGGTCTGTATTACCTACAAAAATTTCATCAGTTAAGTCTTTTTTAACACCCTGGAAAAACGTATGAACAACCAGCATCTATGCAGGATCAACATTGTTTGTCGACTATAGCATCTCAACTGAGATCTGTATCTATGATATGAACAAAATCTATTCATTGATAGAAAATAATGACGCATGGATCAAGAATCTATGAACGGTTTCCTTCTTCGCTGCCAACCCAGTATTCTTTAACAGCAATCAGAATTTTTTCGGCCACAAGGGGGCCATCTTCGTGGTCAAGTAGCTTGGACTTCCACCGCATTCCTGTCACCGTCCTCCTCACCTTGTTCAGTACCTCTACACTGTCCCGTAGTATGACAGCACCCTCTGGACGCAAGATCCTATCCATCTCAAGAAGAATGTCTTCCAGGTCACACCTAACAAGTGCACAAATTCATGTAAGAGTGCATGGATTGTCATTATAGTATATCCAGGTCACACCTAACAAGTGCACAGATTCATGTAAGAGTGCATGGATTGCCATTATAGTATTCCAGGTCACACCTAACAAGTGCACAAATTCATGTAGATTGTCATTATAGTATCACCGGGAGAGAAGAGATCACCTACTTGTTCTGATACAAACTGAAGACGCCGCTGGCATGTATCATGTCATATGTCCTAGGGTACGTAGAGAAGGCCTCACACCTGATAACAGCACAAAAGCGAAGGTAATTCTCGGAACGGTTTCAACAAATAACATATCATTGACGATAGATACCAGAACAGAGAAACGTCAGGACTCACCAATCATGGTATATGCCAATAAGACCTCGCTCGTAGATGATACCAAGAGTGTTCCTCTCTGATATCGTAGGCACAACGTTCATGACCCAGGAGCCAGGAGAATAAAGCACTGCAGCAAAACTTCCAAGGCCTGCATTCATATCCAAGATATTCCTATACCTCGAAGTCCCTATCAACTTGTTTATCCTCTTGTATGTATCAACATGCTTCTTCCACAACTTCTTATCCTCTTCATAGACTTCTTCTGTAACTCCTGGGGTACCTTCTAGAATTCTGGGAGGGACGGCAAATAGTCTCTCTGGAAACTTCTGCAGCTGTGCTCCATCTGGGATAGGTGTTATACAAGCTTCCATTTTCTTATACCTATAGTATAAACAATAGAGAAATGTGATTAAAAACTTATATAATGCAAGGACAGAACATATAGAAGTCAAGAACTCCTGCCTAAGAAATGGCAGAGAAAATGTAACAATCTCAAAACTAGAAATGATCGCCTGAGAAGCTCTTGCTGTCTTGAAATAGCTCATCAATTTTATGAGATCGCTCAGTTGAGTACTCAAGTTGATGTGCATGTTACGCATAATGGAAGGAGAGAATATAAAAGGCAGAATTTCTGCCTATGTTTCAGCAGAAAAAGTGTAACAATCTCAAAGCTAGAAAGAGAAGCTCTTGCTGTCTTGAAAATAGCTCATTAATTTTGTTAAATTGCTCAGTTGAGTACTCAAGTTGATGTGCATGTTAGCAGTTGGCAGCATGTCTGTATATACATAGAGAGCATACCAGATATCATCTGCATCTTGTACATTGCACATCTTGCTAGCAGGATCATTCATGTTCTGGCATGCATTTGAATTCGCCTTTTTCTGCCAAATAACAGTATCTCCCTTCTCGTAGATTTTATCCCAGCAAAGCATTTCAGCAATGTTCTCAATTCTCTTTTGTTCTTCCTCTGCATCTTGTTTGGATCTTTTCCATGTCTTGTAATATGTCTTCCAATTGACAGGAGGACCAGATAATATCCAATAACCCCCGGGCCTAAGAACCCGGTCCACTTCCATCATGTACATTCCATCTGCAGGAAACAAAATACTATAGCTCGTGAAAATTCCAATTGACACATTCCAATATTTGTGCACGGTTGACACTACTCACCATTTGACTTCCAGGGAATTAAGCAGCGTGAGCAATGGGCCATATCAAAAGATCTAGATGGGTATGGGAGCTTTACAGTCCCGAGTACTCCAATTACCGCAGGAACACCTCGCTCCAAAGAAAATTGAACCTGAGCTTCGTGTGAGTCTCGAGGTGCAAATGACATGGTCAATATATTTCTATCCATTAGGTAAGCACCCCAGCTTGCAACCTACACATGGTCCAAATGTTATTCCAAATCTCCAGGGCAATAATGCATCGCAATAATGAAAAAAGACTGAATCATATATGCGAAAATAGCACAAAGTTGGACGAGAAGACATGCACAAGACACTAATATCAAATGAGGTAAAGCATAAACCTTATTAAACCAAGCAATGATGCAACTGAGACTACAACCAAATCAATACTGTAAATAGCAGATAAGCAATGAAAGAAATATGTGTTTATTAGGCATACCCCGCATCCAGTATCAAGTGCAGTCCTAATGGTGCCATCAGCAAGTGGAATGACTGATGCAAGTTCATCAATGTAAGCGCTTGCTCCATTCGGAAACATTGTCCCTCCTCCTGGAAAATGGAACACATCTCCCTGGTACTGGATCCAGTTCTGAACAGCTTTCTCGACTGCCAGACTCTTGTACGGAGCATTTGCATACGGAACATAGTCGCGACTCTTGGGCCAAGGGAAAGGGGTGACATAGCCTTTTGGTGCCGGGATAAGACAGTGCAGTTTCTCATTTTCCGCAGGACAATGCCTCTCTCGATATGTCATATTTTCTCTAGGAAATTTCATTGCTCTGTTCTGGTCTTGGCAAGGAGTATAGTCACTGTATCTAATATGGCATGGCTTAAACACTTTACTGTTCATGACCAACGGATTACCGCCATCCATGGTATGATGAGTCTCGAAGTGCAAATTTGACAAGATTTTTGTACAGTCGGTTTCCTTTTCCACCCTCAGTGCTATACTGTCACCCCTCCCTGACCCACTTTTCTGCCAAGCGCCTAGTATATAGAAGAAGCCGCACAAACCCATCACAATTACTACTGACATGATGCTCCGTGTCCTACGGTCACCTGGATTCATTCTCGAGCCCCTCATGAACCTGAAATTGTTGCAGGAAAACATAAGGATTCAATCTAAATGGACTACGCATTTGCAATGTACAGCTTATCCATAAGACATCCGCATCACATTGATGAAACGCAGATGTATCAAATCAAACCAAACAAAAAGGCATTAAAATCCTAATGGATGACAATGGCATCAGATGATGACAATAGGTAACAGAAACAACAATTGATTATTGGGTATGACTTGAATTTCACATGCTATAAATCTACTCCTAGGTGTTAGGATCTGATCGATATGAAACCAGGCATCTTTTACAAAACCTCATGCATAATTTAGACCAAAGAGCTTATCACAAATCTACTAGTAGATAACTTTCACAGAAGGTGTATACTAAGACCTGTAGCAGACTAGCAGTCGTCAAGAGAATAACCCAGTTGACACAGTGCCGATCACATCTTTTACAAACCCTCATGCATAATTTAGACCAAAGAGCTTATCACAAATCTACTTCTAGACGTCTATTCACAGGTGTATACTAAGACCTGTAGCAGTCATCAAAAGAATAATAACCCAGTTCACGAACTAGCGATGTAGGAGAGCTAGCGATAACATTAATTTAGCTGAAAAAATCGCCTGCTAGCTGAAAAAGTTGTTAAAATCCCAATGGATGGCAACTGAATCAGATGATGACAAGTGGTAACAGCAAACAACGAATGATTAATTGGGCAGTGACTTCAATTTCACATGTTATAAATCCACTTCTAGATGTCAGGATCCGAACCAGATGAAACCAGGCAAAGCCTCATGCACAATTTAGACCAAAGAGCTTATCACATGCTAGAAATCTACTTCCAGAAGTTTGCTTTCGACGGTGCGTTCTAAGACGTGTAGCAGACATCAACAGAATGGCCTAGTTCGTGCACATGGCAATCGTAGGAGTATTAGCGAAGAATTCGTCACTCAGAACGAAGTAGCCCTGATAGAAGCATCAGCAAATCCACACAGTGTTTCCTCCATAACAATTAGAACTAAAATAAAAATACGCAGGCACCCGGTCGCAGATTCCAACCCAGTCGACCCTAATTCCAACGAGAGCAAGTGAGCTCTGCAGTTCCACGACCACAATCACGGAAATCCCGATCCAGCCACGGCACATACGCAAACCAGAGCGCGCTGCGGATCAGAAGCAGCGCGCAACGAACAGAAATGCGGTGTTCGTTGCGGAATTCCACCAAGGTCCGAACCCAGCCGCCCAAGCAAAATCAAAAACGAAATCCGACGCGGGGAGCACGCGAGCAGGAGCAAAGCATCTCTTACACAACCCTCATGCATAATTTAGACCAAAGAGCTTGTCACAAATCTACTTCTAGATGTCTATTTACGGAAGGTGTATACTAAGACGTGTAGCTGTGTAGCAGACTAGCAGTCGTCAAAAGAATAACCCAGTTCGCCTACTGGCAAGGAGCTAAACATTAATTTAGCTGGAAAATCGCCTTGTAGCTGAAAAAAGTGGTTAACATCCTAATGGATGGCAATTGCATCAGATGATGACAAATGGTAACAGCAGCAACGATTGATTACTGGGCAGTGACATCAACTTGACATGTTATAAATCAACTTCTAGATGTCAGGATCCGATCCAGATGAAATTAGGCAAAACCTCATGCATAATTCACACCAAATAGTTTATCACACGTTAGAAATCTACTTCTAGATGACTACTTCAGACGGTGCATTCTAAGACCTGTAGAGTCATCGGCAGAATGACCCAGTTCGTGCATATGGCGATGGAAGGAGCTAGCGATAACACTGTTTTAGCTAAGAATTCGACACCTAGAACGAAGAAGCTCTGATAGAAACGTTAGCAAATCCACACAGCGTTTCCTCCATAGCAATCAGAACTAAAATACAAATACGCAGCCACCGGTCGCAGATTCCAACCCAGTCAACCCTAATTCCAACGACAGCGAGTGAGCTCTGCAGTTCCACGACCACAACCACGGAAAATCCGGATCCAACCACGGCATGTACGCAAACCACAGCGCGCAGCGGATCAGAAGCAGCGTGCAACGAACAGAAATGCGGTGCGGAGTTCCACCCAAGGCCCGAACCCGCAGGAGCAAGCCGAAGCAAAATCGAGAACGAAATCCGTCGCGGGAACACCCGCAGGAGCAAGCGAAGCGAAACGAAGCGAGAGAATCCGAGGTACGGGGAAGCTAGCGCGCGCGGGGATCGAACCGGGACCAAGGGTTTCGGAGTGGAGGAAGCGAGCGAACCTGTCTCCGTGTCGTCTCCGCGGGGGGGCGGGGTAGCTTCGAGCGGGCCGGGGAGGCGGAGGCGGAGACGGCCTCGAGGGGCTCCCCGGCGGGGCGGTGGTGGTGGGCGGGGCCGCGGCGTCAGCGGAGAGGGGATTTGGTGGTGGCGGTGGTGGTGGCGGGGGCCGCTGGTGGTTTGACTAGGCCGCTCGCGGGCGGCGGCGGAGTCGGCTCATCGGCCGAGGACAACGGGAAAGGGGGCGAATGAATGAGAGGGGCGGACCGGAGGCGAGGGATACGGAAGTAGGCAAGAGACGGCTGCCGGCCGGTTTACTTGCGCCATGTGTCGCGTTCTGGTTGGGATTTTTTGTTGCGTGTGACTGGAAGAGCGTTGTTTATCTGTTTGATTGATCAACTGAAAAAAATGTATGCCGATGTCCTGAAAATAGTGCTGAGCCTACGATCGCTATCCTTCATCCGTGTTGGGATGTGCATGGTCGTGCTGTCCCAAGAATGACAAAAGGAATCGAGCGTTATGCTTGATGAGCAACCTAAGCCAACCAACAAAAAGAAAAAAAGAATGACAAAAAGAGAATATTGTAGGCAGCCTCGTCACCGATGAGCCGAGGCATTTTATGTTAGGTTTTTACTCTCTTCGTCTCAAAGTGTAAGATGCAATTTTACGGAAAATCACGAACGGAGCTTGAGCTATATTTTTTAATATTTCAAAATTGACAATCATAAGTTTCATAAAATCGGAAACAAAAATCTTAGGCGTAGATAACATCGAACTTTGTCGGTGTGCAAAATCTCAATTCAAATTTTGTTGTTTAAGCTACACGAAAATGACAAAACTGACAAATTGTCATTGAAAATGTGCACTCTTCGCCGCACCCAGATTCATACATTTATCATTTTTGCTCAGCCTAAAGTGTACGGAATTCTGGATTGATGTTTTCCAGACTAGTATATTACATCATGAAAAACTAGTACCTCGGAAGGAGGAACCACCATGGTTTTTCATTATCATTAATCACTAAGTGAGAGTAGTGAGTATGAACCCTGCCCATCTAGCACACCATCTCATGTGCTAGCCAGTAAGTCTCAAGGCCTTTCTCATATATTACAACATAATTATCTATGTCTTGAGTTTTTTTAAATAGTTTCAAATGTCATTTTCAATTTTTTTTAAACAAGGACCCTGAAGCTCGAGAGCCATTTGCCAACTCTCTTACTAAAATTTCGCTGTGAAACAAAGCAAGTACATACTTAAAGATTCCAATCTATGATGTTCGTTCTAGGGCGTGTTGCCGAATTATCTTCTATTATTATGCACGACACGAAGTATTGTAGTGAACCCATTTTGTTGGTAACCCATCTTCGCGGTTAAATTCTTTTGATACGTCACAAGGATAGAGATGTTTACATGTACTTTCTCATGATTTCTGTTTCTCAAAGTATGGCCTAAAATGCAGTTTAACTCAATGTAAATTATGACATCCTAGAGGGAACAACAATTACCGATAAGACTTATGTGCACAACTAAATCTATTTAAATGAAGAAATAGGGAAAATGAACAACTATAAGCACACAAGGTGAAATAAAAGACTATAACAACAACCCTAAATATAGTTCCCAATGGATCGAACTTTCTTCGTACTTGAGATAGAAAAAAACATTTGCCACTATTTGAGATAAAATAAACCTGCTTAGATATTGACGGGACCCCACTTGCATTCCTAAGCCAGCAAAAGAACTAGACCTAAATTCCATAGCTATATGACCTACATTAACTATGTAAGAGTTTTCAAGCGGCGACATCCGCCAAGTGGATCAAGGCAGTGGATTGTGAATCCACCATGCGCGGGTTCAATTCCCGTCGTTCGCCCATCACATTATTGCAAATTCAAAAAATGCAATTTTCCATATTCCTAGTTACGTTTTTACTTATGGCGACCCACGAATCCAGTGATTGTTCAAACTCGACCGTGGCCACACAATGCTTCGTGATTGCAATGTACTCCCATTTATTCACCAAAAATTGAAGTTCTAGCTTTATTCTAAGTCAAACTACCTTGAGTTTAATTTTGTTTGTATAAAAATATATCACCATCTACCACACCAATTTAGTTCTATTAGGTTCATCATACAACATAAGTTCATATTGTATAGATTTGTCATTATAGATATTGACACATTTTCTCATAATTTCGGACAAACGTAGAACTTGGACAAACCTAAAACATTAAATATTTTGTTTGAAATGAAAGAAGTAGAACTTAACCTTTAAATGGACTGTCATAAGCTTTAAATAGAAGTACATACGCACAGTTCAAACCACAGTTGTGTGCTTTGCGACCACACGCGAACAAATTCCAATTTCAAATCCAAGAGGCATTCGGATTTGATAAATTCAGTTATTATTACCGACTCAGTTCTGAAAATGCGTGCTCAACCATATATCTGCTACTCATAAGAGGACGTCACTACAGCACTTAAAGACCACGAAAAGTTTATGACGTACTCCTAGTATGTCAAACAGAGAATGAATTGTACGTAGACTAGACTGGATATAATTGCAACATATGCATATTTTCTCCACCTGCAACACTGCAACTGTAGCAAATAACAATAGGCATAATTAGCTCAACTTTTAGCAGAGAAGTTAGTAAACAATACCATGCACCAAATATTTTCAGATGAGCTGCACACCTACCACATGTCACTACTCACCACAGATGATGGTTGGTTAGAAAAGATGTGAAGCGAGCTTTTAGGATTTTGCAGTGTACGTAGACATAAGATATTATGTTTTTCTTTTGCTCCACGCCCTCTTGGATCGTCTTGTTTAGCTTTCTAAAACATAAAAAAATGATAGAAGTATAAAATTAAAAACCTTTCAGATGTGGGTAGGTTAGGTGTTATAGTTTTTATGAAAAATAACAAACATGAATTTTGACTTATTTTGCAAAAAAAAACTGTATTTTCGGTAAAATGGCAATAATTTTTACATATGAACTCGGGAAAAATGTTTAATATATAAAAATATATCTACACGAAATGTTACATATGAATTGAATGACCTACCTATGGTCTTCTAGCCAATTTTTAGATTTCCAAACTGCCAAAGGAAAATATGAAAAATTCCGATTTTAGGTTTTGCCACAAAAAATAATTTTTTTATTGTTATTTATTTATTCAAGATTATTACTACTTCATTATTTTTGTTCATTCAAATAATTATTTGTAATTTAAACAATAAAGAAGCGTGATATCGTGACCAAGAGGTTAATAGGATTGTTAGGATACTAGTACCAATAAGGTGTGCTGATGTACTTGGAAGTTTGTTCGGAAGAAACTCAAAAGTTAAGCATGCTTGAGCTAGAGTAGTTTGACGATGGGTGACCGATTGGGAAGTTTGACCATGAGTAAGTACTTCGACTAGAGATTAAGTGTAGTTAGAGATCACTAAACTAGTCAAATAACTCAAATACTAGAGACTCTAATTTTTTTTAATAGAAAAAATGAATGAAAAACACAAAATAAAGGTCCTCCAGCGCACGATTGCATAGTAGTTTGAGGATGGGTGACCGGTCGGGAAATTTGACCACAAGTAAGTACCTTGACTAGAGATTAAGTGTAGTTAGAGATCACTTAATTAGTCAAATAACTCGAAACTAGAAACTCTAATTCTTTTTAGAAAAAATCAAATGGAAAACACAAAATAAAGGTCTTGCAGTGCTCAATTGCACTCAACACGTGGAGTCTTGTAGCCCCGGTTGGTGTTATCAACCAGGACAAAAGTCCTCCATCCCTCGAACTGCCCCCACGTGGAGGCCGGACTAAAAAAAATAAAACCTTTAGTCCCGATTTCGTAGTTTCGGTTGGGCAACCGGAACTAGAGCCCGTTCCAACCGGAACTATAGACCCTTTTTCTACTAGCGGCGGCCACGTAAAGGTGGAGATCGAGTGGAGCACTTTGTTGAGGCATACCATCACATTCGAGATGCGGATGTGCATGTGGTTCGTCAGAAGGATGTCATGAAAGAGTGGTGAAGGTGGAGTGGCGAACAATAAAATTATTATCTCAATGTCATCTCGTTATATTTAATGAACTCTATGTTGTTTTTGGGTCAATTCATGTGCTACTTGATGAAACATTTGATGAACCATTATTTATATTGTAATGTTATAATCTAGTACTATTTATTTTGAATTTATTTAGATTTATTTAGATGATGTTTAGCACTACTTAGTTCATATTTGTATGCAATTGTTCATGCGTGTCATGGCGGGCGGTGATATATTTTACATCACCTGATGCGGCAGCGGTGATGTAAAATACATCATCTATCGTACGTAGACGTTTTTTGTGATATATATTTTTTATATATTTTTGACGATGTGATGTAAAATGTTCTACATCATCACTTTTTTTTGGTGATGGCTCCAAGACTAGCGGTCAGATGCCATGTCTCTTCTCCCTGCCAACAACGTTGAATGGGCCTTCCTCTTGATGCCTTTCCAATGGGCTTCTTTTCTTGACGTGGGCTTCCACCTGCACATTCTCTTTCTCAGTCCCCACTCCGCGCGAGCACCATGCGACCTGCTGGCGGCACGACGGAGTCCTCGCCGGTAGCGCGGCGGCGGAGCCCCAGGCAGGCGGCTGTAGCCAGAGGCCGCCGCACCAGGCCTTCGGAGCCGGAGGCGTACGGCTTCGTGGGATCCATCGCTGCGGTCGCCGCCGCGCTCGCGTACCTCGCGTGGGCGTACGCGCCGGAGCCGTGGCTCCACCACATCGGCGTCACCTACTACCCGAGCAAGTACGCTCCTCCTCCTCTCCTCTTATTGTCCTCACCGGCTGTAATCTGTGCTGCCGCTGACTGCCGTCCTTCTCAGGCGCTGGGCGGTGGCCGTTCCGGCGTTCGTGCTGGCGGCCGTGGCGCAGGTCGTGGTCCTCTACGTGGCGTCCAACTTCCTGCTCTCTCCCCCACCGGCTTCCTTCGACACCATCTCCGGTGAGAATCCAGACCTTCCCTGTCCAGGAAGGGGGAACGAAATTCATTCCGCTATGTTCGTTTCAGATGTTCAGAAACCTCGTTACTGACGATCCGCGGATCCTTTGTCAGATGAACACGCCCGCGATCCGGCGTCTTCCCCGGGAACGGGAGCGGACCGACCCGTCGAGCCCATCTCGGACATCGGCATTGACAGGATGAACCGTCTCATGTTTGGCGATCAAGGCAGCCGCTTCATTCAGTTCCAAGAGGACGGACTCAACTGAACCCACAATTCTGTAGCAGTACTTTTAGCCGATTGCTGTGCACGAGTTTTGTTTTGCCTTTCCAAGTTCCATTACTGAAGTGGCATTCGCATGCCCTACAAATTACAGTACAGCTGCTCACTACCGCAACATACAATTATGTACTGAGTAATGCATCATCATCTCGTAATGAGCGTATAATGTACAACACAGCTAACAGAAAACAGCCGCACACACAAAGCGGCTCACCGATCCCAGGCCTGAACACTGTCTTCTCATTTTCTTGCGTCCCCTGGTTAGCCGTGTGAAGTGGAAGAACAGCATGCATGTTCATCACTTCTCCTCGAACTCCACGTCGATTACATCAGGCCCTGAGCTTCTTGAGCGGCCAGCACCTCCAGAGGACCCGCTGTTTGGCTGCCACACTATGTTTTGGCAGTTCATGCACCGGATTACTTGGTTGCGGTAGCCCACGAACCGCCTTTTACATGCTGGGCATGATCCCTGCAAGTCAAAGTCAAACTTTCTAGATCAGTGACCGCTAGTATAATAGCTGATTACTGCCAAATGACGAGCAGTGATACTGCAGATGATTGATTCCTTCAACCATCCACAAATAACATTTGACAAACCCAAAATGTGATGTAAGTATCACTGTATGAGGATCAGCATGCTAAAGTGGTATGATGCATCTAAGAAAGCAATTAGTGTGTGCTATTTGTATCTAGGTTGAACCAATATCTTAAATTGCAAGGGTAACCTTATTCGACTAACAGATCTGGTATAACACTATAGCACCAAGTCCAAACTCATGAAATTCTAAGTATTAAGAGACAAACATTTCAGGGGACTATGCATAATTCCTAAGTAGCTTCTAACAATCCTACGAAGATCATATAAAGCAAGAACAACCACACCCAGTCCCACATAGAGTGCTGCAGATTCCCTTTTGGAGTAATTCAAATAAACTGAGGACAGCATACTTAATTTAGAAACAAAGATGACCATTTACCTCAATAGCAACCCTGTTAGCAAAGGACCCCAGGAGAAGAGGAGCAGCAAATGGTAGCACAAATGTACTGAAAATGAAAATCCTGAAGAGCCACCCCGACAGTGCAAGCCAAACAAAAAGGAGTGTCTGCATCAAAATAAGGTATGTGTATATTATTATTGCAGCATAATATTGAAGTAGAAAGTACTCCCTCAATCCCATATTAGTTGTCGCTGGTTTAATACAAAGTTCTACTAAATCAGCAATAACTAATATGGAGCGGAGGATGTACTGGATATGAGAAGGTACTCAAAGTTAGCACTACACATAGCATTTGGTCATATGACCTGGTTTCTTGGACAAGACAGATGAAATGAAGGTGTAGCTAATAAAACTCTATATTAGGAAAATTTCTCCTTTTTTTTGAGATTAAGGATCACATCATTCCATAACAGGGTTACAGTCCTGGATTGTCCCAATAAGTACTTAATTAGAAATTTAGTACTCCGGAACATAAATGAATTGCCAATACACAAGTTATAGTTTCACTCCTTTCCAGGTGGACCAGGTGTTTCTGTTCTTACATCTTATGAGGCATATGCAAATGATTTCCACAGAAGCTAATTTCAAGTGGCTATGTCACATGATTAACCCTCGCACTCTTGATCTCCTAGGGGGTCTGATTATCATTCTATGGTTCAATTAGCCATGCAATTTCGGCAAGGAATCCAAGCTCTGACAGAAAAGGCTAGTAGTTTAACATCATGCAACAAGCCTCGGGCTTGAGAAAGTGAATCACTACTGGGAAAGTGAGAATCCATCCATAATTCGCGATCAATACCAAAGTCACCGCAAAATGCAGTCAGACAAACCACATCAAGCCTGCAACATAATTGACCTTAATTGAACAGAGTATTCCTTCACAATTAGCAACACCATGCAGCTAGCAAGCTAACAAGAGTTTTGCTAAACTAGATCGGACCTCAGGAAGAAACAAGTACAGCTCAATAGGTTTACTGGATGCAATACATTTCACATATCATTAGCAAAATCTATAGAGTGATGGTCTACATGATCACATGTGTAGCATGAAGCACTTAAACTAGAACTAGTATAGTAAGTTAATCTCACAAGCTGCTAGTGAACTCACACTCAAAGCTCTTCCGATAGGAGTCGACAGCAAGTCATTCAGCTCCCTCCGATACTGCACACACCAAAGCACAAATTAGCCCCAAATTGAGCCAACAAACAAGCGCTAATAGCCTGGGGGACAGCATCCGTACCCTTGGGAAGTTGCGGGAGAAGTCGACGGAGAAGGAGCGCCACCGCCGGCCGACGCCGAGCTCGGCGTCGATCTCAGCGGCGCGCTCCCGCGCCGCCCGCGTGGCCTCCGCGACGCGCCGCGAGATCGAGTACTGCACGTCGAGGCGCTTCGCGGTCTGCCGCGCCTCGAAGGCGAGCCGCTCGGCCCCCTCGTTGGCGCCCCTCCAAGCGCGCCGCAGGAGGCCGTCGAGGTCGGCGTTGCCGAAGAAGGCCCGCGGGGAGACCGTCGAGGCCCGCCGGAGCTGGATACGGCGAGCGGGAAGAGCGGAGCGCGAGAGGTGGAGGAGGCGGCCGGGGCTGGCCCCGGTTGACGGCGGTGGGGGGTGATGCCACCGAGGAGGCGCGAGCGTGGACGCCATTCCGGCGCGTGCGAGGGGGAGAGGGCGTCGTCGCGTCGTGCCGAGATTTTGTGCGGATGGGGTCGGTCGGTTTGTGGGCCGGGTTGAGTTGAGCCCGCCCCTCTCGGGCCCTCATTTTTAAGGAAAAGTCAGATTTTATGTTTGCTTGGGCGAGAACAAAATTGCATGGGCCTCTTTTAGAGTAAAATGCATGGCAAGTACTTGAACTTGTTCGATGGTGTTCAGATTGGTCATTGTATTTCGAAAATACCAATTTACGGTAACTAAAGACGAGTTGCCTGTTTATATACGGTCACTAGCTCTGGGACTGCGATGTATTTGCTGACGCCGCTGGAGACGCTCGAGCGGAGATGTAGGAGGTCATGGGGGGAGGCAGCGTTGTAGGTGTTGGCCTAGTGGCCTGGTGTGATGGGTGCGATGCTAGTCCACCAAAACGCGGCGACATGACGCCATAGAACTCCACACCGCCGTTGCGGATGACGATTCCGTGCACCATGTCATCGCCGCGGAAGCTGGTTCGAGCGGGGTGCGGCCATCGCCAAGGACGTGGAGCGCAGGTCCCTAGAGTTGAGGGAGACGAGACAGGGACATCGGCTGCTTATGCTGCTCCAGGCGCCCGCGGCGAGTCTGGGAAGGGCACGTTAGTGGGAAGGACGGGCATCGCTGGCGTTCTCATCGTCCTGGTCGACCAACAGCTCCGGTGTGGGTGGGGCGGGAGGGAGCCAGTCACCAGATCTGGTGCTGGAGGAGAGGAAGGGGTGGGTGGATTGGTTTATGCACATCCCAAGTCTAGTTTTTTGTGTGTGCATAACAACACACTGCTAAACTTACGTGTGTGTGCTGACATATGGATCATGTGAACGCCACGTCCGCAAATACGTCACGTTCCTAGGGCCAGTGACCGTACGGGAGCATGCAACTCGTCTTTACTTACCGTAAATTAGTATTTTTGAAGTACAGTGAATAATCTGAACCCCGCCAATAAGTTCGGGCACTTACCATGTATTTTACTCCTCTTATTGACGTTCAAGACAAAGTGGTCAGCCTTTTTTTTTGTCTCCAAACAGTTGGTTTCCCATTTTTACAATAGCTAAATATCATCCGGAAAAGAAGACAAAAGAGAGGCTCGCCGAAGTAGCTAATCGCAAGGAAATCATGTGGCGGCAGTTGTCAAAGGTACACTTGCTCGCGGAGTGTGATAAAAAGAACCGATTTTTCGATTTTAAGGCAAATTAGAGAAGAAAGAAGAACAAAATCGAGAGGTTAACCAGAGTTGATGGCTCGGTTTGCACAAATTTGGGTTAGTTGGAGGCCATGACAAAAACTTTCTATGAGGATTTATATAAGTTAGAGGGCACTTTTGGGATAGAGGAGGTGTTATCCCATGTACCTCGAAAAGTGACGAAGGAGATGAATGCTTCTCTTAATGAACCGTACAGCCCATAGGAGATCAAAGTGGCCTTGTTTTAGATGTTTCCCACCAAAGTGTCGTGCAGAAGCATTGGAGTCTATGTAGTGAGGAGATCACGTAGATTGTTTTGAGGATTCTCAGTGGAGATGATTCAGAGGTTGAGATAAACAAAATGTTCATCGTACTTATTCCTAAGATACTGAACCCTACATCTCTATCCCGGTTCAGACCGATCAGCTTGTGCAATGTGGTGTATAAGATTGCATCTAAGGTATTTGCTAATCGGTTGAAGAAAATTCTCCAGATATTGTATTCGAAGAATAATCAACTTTCTTCCAGGTCGACTGATCACCGATAACATTATCACTGCCTATGAATGCCTACACTTTATGAAGTTCTACAAGAGCAAGAAGAAGGCTTTTTGCGCTCTTAAGTTGGATATGAGGAAAGCGTATGACCGGGTCGAATAGGATTATCTTGAGGCCATTATGCATAAGCTAGGTTTCTCTCCATGGTTTGTAGAGACTACCATGAGAGGATCTATCACCTTCTCTATTCTCTTTAATGGAGGGGGCGTACGGAGGTTTTTAAGCCTAGCAGAGGTATTCGTCGGGGAGATTCAATCTCTCCATACCTTTTTATTTTGGTGGTTGAAGGCCTCTCTTGTTTTCTCAAGCATGTGATGAGTAATAATGAGATGGAGGTTATCCAGGTTGCTAATACCACTCCAAAGATTAACCATATTTTATTTGCTGATGATTGTATATTGTTTAGCAAGTCCATTTCAACTGATGCAACAAAAATGAAAGAAATTTTAGAAGTATATTGTAATGCATCCGGATAGAGGATTAATAATGACAAATCTTCCCTGTTTTTTGGAAAAGGATGTCCAGAAGTGGTGAGGGGAAATATCAAGGCTATTCTTGAAGTTCCAAATGAATCTCTCAATGATATATATCTTGGACTAACCCACTGAAGTTGGTAGATCAAATAATAAAGTATTTGGTTATTTGAAGGAAAGAATATGGAGAAGGGTGCAAGGTTGGATGGAGAAAGTTCTCTCGGGAGGAGGGAAAGATTTTTTTTTAATCAAATCAGCCAGGCAGTGCCCATATACTCTATGGCTCTGTTCAAGCTTCCACTGGGAATACGTGAGCATATTACATCTATGGTTCGAAGGTTTTGCCGGGGAAGCAAGGATAGTGAGAGGAAGGTTGCGTGGATGTTGTGGGACATAATGACGATGCATAAATATAGAGGAGGAATGGGGTTTAGAGATATGGATATTTTTAATCTCGCTCTACTTGCCCGACACGTCTGGAGGATTTTAATGGACCCTAATTCTTGAGCGTAAGGATCCTGAAGTTGGTTTACTTTCCAGATACAGATGTTCTGTCGGCGTCATTGGCCTCTCGTCCATCACAGATTTGGAGATCTTTATGTGAAAGCCAAGATATGTTAAAGATGGGGCTCATAAGAAGAATTGGTGATGGAGAAACCATTGATGCATGGTTTGCAAATTGGATCCCTTGAGATCATCAAATGAGGCTAATTGTTTGCAGTTCAATGACTATTGACACACATGTAAGGGTAGCGGACTTTATTTGTTCAGCCACTAGAACTTGAGATGAGGTGAAGTTGCAGTCTATCTTCTACCAATGGATGTTGAAGTTGTGAAGCAAATACCAATCAGCCATACACGCCAAAGTGATTTTTGGGCATGTCATTACTATTATAAACAAGGGGTATTTTTCCCTATTAAGTCAGCCTATCATATGATTATGGACACAAAAATGTGACGTCTGAACTTTAAAAAGTCGCTGATGTGGCTGCCTTACTTTTTTTCAAATAAAAATTATAGCAACGTCTTTTTAAAAAATTAAACACTAGCGGCGTGACAGATACCCGCCGCCGGTAAATAGTATCGGCGGCGTGGCTACACTACACACCGGTGCTAGTTTAAGTATTAGTGGTGTGGTCCATGCACGGGCGGAGCCAGCAGTGGGTCGAGCCAGGTCGGCCGACTCGGCTCAATAATTGGCAAAACAAAATTACCTACAGTCCTATAGCCGCCAGACAAGACGAGAGGAATCGCGCGTCTCCCCGTCCCCGAGTCCACGCCCAGACGCCAGACGAGAGCCCGTGCCGGCGCCGCCCAGGCCGCTGCCCAAGCCGCCGCCCAGGCGCAGCCAGGCCGCCGGCAGCAGATCCCGGCGCGGCGGTGACCCGCGCGCCAGACCCCGTCTCGCCGGTCGCCCCTCCCCGCCGGACCGCCGGTCGCCCCTCCCCGCCGGACCGCCGGTCGCCCCTCCCCGCCGGACCGCCGGTCGCCCCTCCCCGCCGGACCGCCGGTCGCCCCCTCCTCGTCTCGCCGGTCGCCCCCTCCCCGTCTGGCCAAGCTGCGCGACCTGTTGTGGCTCCATCCCCTCGCACGCCTCGCTCTGCTCCGCCTCCATCTCCAATTCCCCATGGACGCCGAAGAGGAATCACGCAAAAGGGCACGCACAGAGGTTGATTTTCCCCTATATTGAGTTTTGCTGTCTATGTGTAGCAGTATGCTCACATTTTATTTTCGTTTTCAATGTTGTAGGCAAATATTCCTGAAATCTTTGATCTAGAAAATGTTGTTGGGGATCCTGGACTTCGTAGACCAATTGAGGAATTTCGTACCCCTGAAATCAGAGATAAAATGAGATGGGCATATTTATCGAGAGGCCGCAATCGTTTAATTGGTCATAATTTTCCCAAAGGTCCCGATAGGCGGTCATTTCTAGATGCATGGTATGCTAAGTATGATTGGTTAGAGTATAGTGTTGAGAAAAAGGCTGCATTTTGTTTCCATTGTTTTCTTTTCAAATCTTCAAGCAATAGTAACCACTTTGGATATGATGTTTTCACAAAGACGGGGTTTTCAAATTGGAAGAATGCCTCGGAAATCTTCAAGACTCATATAGGTGGACCAAGTAGCATTCACAACAATGCAAGAAATAGTTGTGAAGATTTCCGAAATAAGAAGCAAAGTGTGGCATATGCTATTGTTTCTCATGAAGAACAATCACATATTAAATATATATGAGATTCGTTTGAGGGCTATTTTGGGTGTTGTCAGATTTCTACTTGAACAAGGTCTAGCTTTCCGTGGGCACGACGAGTCTAGCACTTCATTGAACAAGGGCAATTTCCGTGAGTTGTTGGATTGGTATGGTGCAAGATGCAAGGATGTAGCCGATGTGATTAATGAGAATGCTCCTGGCAATTGTCAATTGACATCTCCTGAAATCCAAAAAATATAGTGCAAGCATGTGCAGAAGAGGTTACACAAGTCATTATGAGCGAGCTCGAAAATTCTGGTTTCTCTCTACTTGTTGATGAGTCTCGTGATGTATCGGTTAAAGAGCAAATGGCCGTGTGATGGTGAGGTGAGCTTGGAAATTCTGTTTTCTCTCAAGTATCATACTCTCACAAACTCAATTATCATACTCTAACAAACTAAACTTATATGTTATTGCTTGTAGGTTTGTGAACCAAAAAGGAGAGATCATGAAAAGATTGCTTGGTGTTGATCATGTTCTTGATACTAGATCGGCTTCTTTGAAAAGCAATCTAGATGCAATGTTTTTTAAACATAATTTGTCAATGTCTAGATTAAGAGGTCAAGGATATGATGGTGCCTCTAATATGCGGGGTGTAAGGGTATTTTACCCTTATCCATTATTTTGGTAACAATGACACCGTGCTAGAGTATTTGGCCTAATATGTGTACAAGGATAATCTCAGGTATTAGGCAAAGAGGCATACATGGTGTATCAAAGGAACAAGAAGGCTAAAGGAGACCCCCACTTCAACAACAATCGAAAAGGGGTCTACAGAAGAAATCCGATGCAGCCGGTTGGACCGGCCCACGGACCGGCGGCTCCGGCGCGCCGTCGGTCGACGTCGCCAACGGTCGCCAACCGTCGCCAACCGGCGCCAACCGGCCTGGACGACGCAAAGATGGTCGGCCTGCAGCCCGGTCAGCCGGCCTCTGGACGGCGTGTCCGGCGCGGTCCGGTCGGCCGGTCGCCAACCGCCGCCAACCGGGCAACGGAGGAGCCCCCGGACGACGAGAAGCAGCTCGGTCGCTGGTCCGGTCCAACCGGCTCTGCACCGGCAGTCCGCCCTGGTCCGGTTGACCGGGTTTGTCGAAGAAAAGCTGAGGTGGCAAGTGGCCAACGGCCATATTTCGAAGAACACTATAAATAGCCCTTCTCCTACCTCTAGACAGTTAGGCACTACACTATAAGCTGTTCTTGAGCTCCTTCTCTCATTGTTAGAAACACCAAAAGCCTCAGATCTCCCTCCTCCTCCACCCAAACTTAAATCCCTCCGGGGAAACGATAGAGGAGGACCCGATCTACCGTTCTACCAAGCCAAATCTCATTCCCCCTTGTATTCATCAAGAAGCTTGCTTCCTAGGGTTCCTTGGAAACCCTAGGTGGGCAAGAGGAGTCCGGAAGCATCCGGGTTGTGGATCTGCTCCGGGCAAGATTGTGAAGGTTTGGAGGCTACCTCAAAGTCTACCACAAGTGAGAGAGCTATTCCTTCGTGGGATAGGCTCGGAGAATAGGGTGAGCCTTCGTGGCGCGGGGAATCCTTCGTGGGACCTCCACTCCTCCAAACGTGACGTACCTTGTTGCAAAGCAAGGGAACACGGGAATACATCCTCGTCTCCGCGTGCTATCGGTTATCTCTAACCGAACTCCTTACTTGTGATTTAACTGCTGTGAGAGCCTTCGTGCTCGAGTTAGTTGTATCCTCATATAGGTTGCTTCACCTAGTTTGCATTAGGCTCACCTTTATATTCCGCAAAGCCTAATATTGCAAAGCAAGAATTAAAATATGTAGAAACCTATTCACCCCCCTCTAGGTTTACCATCTCTATACTTTCAATTGGTATCAGAGCCTGGACTCTTTATAAGGGCTTCACCGCCTTAAGAGTGAGATGGAAAAACTATTCGAGGGTGTAGATGATGACTCTAACCTTTCGGTTAAAGAAATGAAATCTAGACTCTTGGCATATGATGCCGAGAAGAAGAAAAAGGAGGATGAACTACAAAGCCAAATGGCAGAAATGTCTGTCATGCTTAAGAACCTAACTGCTAGTGGAGCTCCTAGTGGGACTTCGGGCTCTAAGGAAACTTACAATGAAGTTAACCATGACTATCCAGAAACACTTCACCCATGCCTCATATAAACCATAGTGGGACCGTTCCCCATTTTGATGGAACTCACTTTCCACATTGGAAATCTTCTATGGAATCTCATATTCGCAGCTGCAGTGTGGAGCTATGGGAGATCATTCTTCATGGATACCGGGAGCCACAAGATCCCATTCGATTGACCTCCACCGAGTTCTACAACCGGCAACTCAATGCCTCCACACGTGACAAGATTAGAAGGGGCATCAATCGCAAGCTCCTTGATCAAGTCAATGACATCGGCTCCGCTAAAGAGTTGTGGGATCGAATCGTAGTACTCCAAGAGGGAACCGATTTGATCCAATCATCTCTTTATGAGACCGCAAAGCAAGAAGCTCACCGGTTCATGATTCGAGAAGGAGAATCCGTGGCCGATGCCTATGCAAGGCTTGGTGCTCTTAGAGTAAGGATCAAGGGACTTGGTGCTGAGAAGTATGATGACGGCTTTGAGATGAATGAAGGATTCATAAAGTCCAAGGTCATTGCTATGATTGTTGTCAAGCAAGAAGATATCAATCTTGCACTCAACTTGCAAATCATGACCAAGAGTGCCGATCTGAACTCCGATGATCTAGTCTCCTATGTGGCCGCCAATGAAAACATGGCCAAGGCAGGAAAAATGCTCATGGCAATGAACCGTGTTGATGAAGCCTCACACAACCATGAAGCGTCACACAACCTTGCTCTCAAGGCTAGAGCTGACCATGGAGGAGAAGAAGAATATGAAATTGAAGAAGATGAGGAGATGACCTCAACTAGTGACATCGCTACCGACTTTGCCTTCTTTGCCAAGAAGTACAAGGGAAAGTTGCCAATGCTCCTCAATGACAAGAAGAAGAAGAGAACCTGCTACAATTGTGATGAAGAGAGCCACTTTGCAAATGAGTGCCCTTATGAGAAAAGGGTAGACAAGCCAAAGTTCATCAAAGGGGTCAAGCCAAGATTGAAGCCAAACCCAATCAACGACCGATACAAGAGGAACAAGGGAAGAGCCTTTGTTGGGGCCGAGTACTTGTCCGAAGAGAAGAAGAAGATGAGGAGAAGAGGCCGGTTTGGCTTTCTCTAAGCCCGGGTCACTCTTCACATATGACTACTCCAAGGATTACTCCACGGAGAATGATGTTGGTTCTTCCTTCATGGCAAGAATAACACAAGATGATACTCCGACGACTCTTCCTCATCTACAACCATTGGCTCTTGTCTTATGGCAAGAGAAACCAAGGTAATGGAACCCCCACCTTCTTTGTCTAGTGTCCTTGATAATGAAGCTGAAAATCAAGATGAATTAACTGTGCTTAAGGAACTTTACAATGTTAGATGCACTGTCGTTGCCTATTCGACGATACCTCGGAGGAGGGATCCTCACGAGGGGGAGAAGAAGTAGGGGCCATAGGGCGGAGTGCACACGGGACGGTGGTACGCGAGTTACCCCTGAACACCGCACGATGACAGGGCCTACTGCTGCTTGTCCGGAATTATCCGGCGCTTGCGCGTTGTTACAATGGTTGTGGTTGTGCCTCTAGGGCTCCCAGGATCCGGCTTATAAAGACGCACGGATCTAGGGTTTACATGGAGAGTCCTAGCCGAATACAAGTTGCCTAACTACGGTACAATATTGCCGTGTACGTCAAGGATCCGCCTTCCTCATAGTCCGCTGGATCCGGATACTTTATGGGCCTCCACGGATCCGGCCTCCTTCGTAGGTCGGTTGGGATCCGGCTCCATGTTCCTGGGGTGGACTTCATCCTTCATGATCAACGACAACTGGGCCGCCGATGGGCCCCATGCCACCATCACCGTCTGCCACCCGGCTTGCCGGATCTAGGCCATGTCGTTGATATACCCATAAAGTATACACACAACAGTAGCCCCCGAAGTTCTCCGAGATTCATCATTCTTCCGTCTTCAAATAACTCGGAACCGAAGAGAATCTTGAAGAGCTTCCAAACTTCCTTGTTTCCGATATCATTTTACTCGGAAATTACATGTCCTCCAGTAACGATAATGTAACGGAGTTTCCATCTTTCACGCACAACCTCCTAATTTCCCGCGCTAAATTTTCGGATGCGAACCTTCAGCCGGAAATTTCGGGAGTGCATGGTTAAGTTACCTCCTCGTCATTTTACCGCTTTTAACCTAAGACACGTGTCATGCATCCAACGGTGAGACCGTTCAGTTTCCGTCGATCGGATCCAACGAATCTCCGCGCGAGGTCTATAAATACCCCCACGCGCGGTAACTCCTCATTCTTTTCACCTCATCACCACTTCATCTTCCTCCTCGCGCCGCGCCGCCGTCAGGATCTCGACTCCGGCGAGCTCCCCACAGAGAACTTCGCGCACCATCGCCTCAAGCTTCCCTCGCGCCAAGATCGTTTTGGTTGATCGGAAATCTCCCGCCGCCGATTCGTGGTCACGGGTCGTTTCGTAGCAAGTTCGGCGACCTTCATCCTCGCCGAGCATCGCCGGTTCGCGCCATTATTGACGGTACGTGCCGGACTTGTAGAAGAAGAAGTAGACTAGAGTAGTTTCCGGTTACTCAAACACTTTGCATGGGTGCAGCCGGAAGCATGCCAATCGATTCCACCTAGGTAGTTCTCCGAATAGCCGGGATCCTTTGCTAGAACCATCTGTCCGGATCCCATAGCATACCTTCCACCATATGTTTCCGACATCCGGCTGGCTCAACCTTTTTCCGCATCTTCCAGCACCAAACTAGGCCGGATCCCAACCGCTCAAGAACTTGAAGAAGAACTCCAAGGGCAAGCTAGAATGGCAGCCAAGGTTCAGAGACGGAAAACAAGAAAGCTTCCAAGGCTCGGATCCGCGAAGGAGAACGGGGTCAATGGTGGCCCTGCGAAACCACCGATACGGAGCTTAGAGAGCTTCAAAACGAGGGTATGATCTCCGCTCATGAGCTTCATACGCGATACCGTCGTCCCCAAGCCTGGAGCCGAGAAGTCGTAATGACCAAAGCTTGGGTGGAGCGCGGATTATCGCTCCCTGTTGGAATTCTTCCTCTCCATCCTCAACACGTACGGGCCACAACATCTGCCCCAACCTCCTCCTCTCCAACTTCGCGACACTTTGCGAAGGGCATCTCGGAATCCGACCAGATGTCAAGTTATGGCAATTTTTCTTCCGAGTGAAGAAGGAGACGAAGGACAAAGCCATGTTGAACTGGGAGCATGACATTCATGCTCGACCTGGCGCATGTATCCACCCCATGACTCGCCGAACCCGTCCAGTCTGGAACGCCGGATGGTTCACGAGAAGAACGTTTCAGTTCCGGAGATCCGACGGTCTCCCCAATTCAACAACGAGCCTCCGGAAGAACTTGCAAGCTGGAGCTTCATCCCATCGCTCTCCCTAACTCCCATCTTGGAGAAGGCGCGACGGAGAATCTCTGGCTAGTCCATGGCAACCGGATCCCAACTCACACTCAGCTGGTTCACCCGGCGGATCCAGCCACTACGGTACAATGCGCGGTTAATCTGCATATACCGGGGCGGACGACCAGCTCCGAGCTACCCGCCACGACCTTCCGGCTGATTCTCTCAAGAGGAGATTCAAGACGCTCGTGAAGATAGGCCGGGGTCAACCGATCCCGGAATTGATCAAGGATATCTACACAAACGACCAGTGTCCTCCGGTAAGCTCGATCCCTTCGTTACTTCAAACTTCACAAGTTTTTGGATGTTGACTAACACATAATACCTTTCCCTCCAGCTCGCTACTTTGGCGGAGGAAAACTTGCGCGCCGTACTTCGCGTCCCCGTCGGTGGCGACACGGCGGAGGAGGTTGGATGACGAAGAGGAGGAAGGAGCGAGCACGCAAGGCAGCCCCTCGACCTTCGAAGCGTCCCCGCGCCAAAGCTCCCGGCTCTGGCCGGAGCCGCGGCGAGGCCTCCGCCAAGAAGCCCAAGACCATCAAGCCCCCTCCGCTAGACTCAAGGAAAGCGGAGCGGGAACGTTGAAGATGCTTTCCACAGCAGGCAAACGCTCACACCCCATCATCCCCGGCGCCCCGTAAGTTTCCGAGTATGGCACGTCTGCTTTGATGCAATTGCTTCTTATGCAATCTTCTTTTATTTGTTCGCAGAAACCCGACTACCGCTGCCACCCGGACCAGCAGCCAAGAGCCCATCACAAAATATATGAAAAAGTCTCGTTCCTCCGACTCAGCTCCAAGCACTTCCCACATTGCTCCACCGCCGTCTCCACCTCAGGCGGAACAATCTCCCCTCCTGCCGCAAACACTCCACCGGAAGTAATTCCGGTCAGCAGCGAAAAGGTGGGCGGAGAAGATCCTAAGGCCAAGAAACAGAAGTTCAAGGCCAAGGAGAGGCTGAGGTTACTTCATCCGAGAAGGCCGGAGGCGTGGCGACGTCGTCGTTTTCCAAAACTTTGGAGATCCGGCTGACCTCACTTCCACCCCAAGGCATATGCTACAAAGTTTTTCAACAAGATGACTGAGGCGGAGAAGTGGGAACTTGAACAAGACCTGCTCAACGCCATGCTGAACAACGCCTGGGGGAAACCGGATGCCGCGACGTCGGAAATCCAAGAGTTTAAGAAGGACGTCGGACAGTTCTTCGACAAGCTTGTCTGCAAGCAAAAGGTACTCCCTAGTAGCCCCCAAGCATGTAGGCGGAAACTAGGTACTAGTTAGCGCTTAGATGCTTTAGAGTAAAGCCACTTTTGGAAAGATTTTTAAACTGTCGCAGTAGCCCCCAAGCATGATGTCGGAAAGATTCCGGCTTCAAAGGACCCCACTATTTGTAGGCGGAATTTTTACTCCTGCTCGATTGTTTTTTACGAGACAGCAGGCACTGCACTATGAGCTACACAAGAATATTGCCCTGCAGCGCGCGTTACCTTGGGCCAAGCGGAAAATATCCGGACCCTCAAGGATGAAAATGCAGAACTGAACAAACAACTGGCGGACGCCCAAGGTTGGTTTCCGCCCTTTCTTGTTATTAATTCACATTCCGACTTTTGAACTGTATTTGAATTGAATCCTTATAGGCGCATCTTCTTCCCTGGCCACGACCTCCTCCGAACTTGAGAACCTGCGCTCCTCATACCAAGAGTTGGAGACGAAACTGAAGGAGGCGGAGCAAAAGAAGGAGCAGGCCGAGAAACTGGCGGAGAAAAACTCCGAGCTCATCAGGGAGAAGGGTGAATTCTTGTTAAAGCGAAATGCTGATAGCGAGACCATCAAGAGGCAGCAGAAAGAACTCAACGGACTCCGGAAATACATGGAGACCGCGGAGCACCATTGGGACTTGCTGGCCGAAAACATCCTGGGTACATATACTCGGAGTTTCTTATCTTGATGTACAATTTCTTGTGCTCAACTTGAATATTTATTCTTGTATTTTTGTGCAGAGCCGCTTGGATACCCTGAAAGACGTCGGAATAAATTTCCCCGGGACGATGTTCTTTCTCTCGCTGGCGATGATTGCAAGGATCTTATCTCCGCCTCACGGAAGATATGCCACAACTTGTCGTTGAAGAAGAGCCGCACCTGCGGTCTGCGCAAACTGGTCAAGAGAATGGACATTCTTCCGGAGCTGGTGACGGATCTGCAAGCTTCATCAGCCCGAGGCGCGGCTGCCATGACTTTGACTATGTGCTTGGCGCATAACCCGGAGATGGATCTCGACCGGGTAACTCTGGTGTTCCTCCGACAGCAGATGTCGGTGCGCTGCTAGACGCGATGGTGGCTACCCGCATCGCGCGAAGGATCCGTCATGAAGAATTCTACGACAAGGTGATTCTTCCTGCGGACGAGCCCCTTGAAGCCGAACTTCAAAAAGAGCGTGACGCGGAAGCCCGACCTGCGGAATCCGGAACTCCAGTTTACTGGACCAGCTCCAAGGATGCTCCCAAGAGGAACCCAAGTCCAGCGCTGCAACCTCCGAAGAAGAAGAGAGTGAGGAAGATGTATCGTCTCCGGCTGAGGACGCCAAGGAGAAAAATCCAGAGGGCAATGCTTCTCCGTCCAAGGCGGAGTGAAAACTTTTATGTCATGCGGGAGAAAATAATGCATCATTTTGGCCCCAGCGAGGGTTTGTAATATAACTTAAATTCTTAAGTAGTTAGGGACGAAACAAGCATGCATGCGTGGGCGGAAAATACTTATCCTGCTATCCGTTTTAAGATTATTTGCATGTGTTGTTTCTTGAAAGCAAGTGCTGGCTTTATAATTTCCGGCTCGCCCACTTGACCTTCACGAGCCGGAAAACCCGTGCCGGAAACGCTCGCCGGCGACGAAGCCCAATGGCAATCCGTCAATAACCGCGGAAACAAGCCCCCAGCCCAAGTGCCGGAAGTCGCTACCAGGAATCCATGGGTTTGCAACGAAAAAATTTCCGCAGAAAACTTAAGCTTACGTCCTAAAGGACGATTTTGAAAATCACAACTTTCATACACGCCTAGGCGGAAAGATCCAGCTCTGCGGTTTTAGTCGGAAAAAACATACACGATCAAAAATGAAAAATTAAAGGAGGTAAAAGACTCTAAGAGTGAACCAAAAGCTTTATTTCATTGATCATGTATCATAAATATTACAAGGTATGTAATGCGTAAAGCGCTAAGTGTGGAAAGGACGTAGCTGTGCTATGTTCCATGGACGATCCGTTTCATCATATATGCCCGGATCTTCGTTTTGTTTCCGGTGCCGTTGGCAGGTCTATCCTTCAATTCCGGGAAATCAACGAGATAGTAGGATCCGTTGTGTAGTACTTTGCTGATGACAAAGGTCCTTCCCATGGAGATTGCAACTTGTGATCTTTCACCTGGCGAAGGCGGAGGACTAAGTCTCCGACCATAAACGAGCGGTTCCGAACTCGACGGCTATGGTAGCGTCGGAGCTTCTGCTGATAAATGGTGGAGCGTTGGTCAGCTAAATTCCGAGCTTCTTCGATCAGGTCCACAGATAGCTGTCGAGCCTCGTCAGCAGTTTCTTCATTGTAGGCGGAAACTCGCGGTGAATCATGGATGATGTCGGTGGGGAGCACAGCTTCGGATCCATATACCAGGAAAAAAGGAGTAAATCCTTTTGACCTGTTAGGGGTAGTTCGTAAACTCCACAGTGAGTCTAGCTCATCAGCCCAAGCTCGCGGCTGCAGCGGTTCTTCAAGGCGAGGTTTAATTCCGGCTAGTATAAGGCCATTGGCTCGTTCGACCTGACCGTTAGATTGTGGATGGGCCACAGATGCAAGGTCAAGCCGGATCCCAACTTCATCGCAGTAATCCTTGAGTTCCCTTGCGCGAAGTTTGTGCCATTATCTGTGATTATGCTGTGTGGGATGCCGAATCTCGTCACGAGGCTGCATACAAATTTTAGTGCCGTAGCACCGTCGGCTTTTCTCCTGGCTTTGCCTCGATCCACTTACCGAACTTGTCAATAGCGACCAGGAGGTATTCATGACCACCAGGAGATGATTTCTTTAACTTACCAACCATATCAAGCCCCCGGACCGCGAACGGCCAGGTGATAGGGATGGTCCTCAGCTCTTGGGCTGGGCGCGTTGGTAGCGTAGTACTGACAACCCGGCAAGTTTTTACCAACTTCTCAGCATCTTCTTTAGCTGTTAACCAGTAAAATCCTAACCGAAAAGCTTTTGCAGGGACCTGGGGGCGGTGATGCCCGCAATCCCCTGCATGGATCTCTCGAGGATTTCAATGCCATCTTGACTAGACGCAGGAGAAATACCCGTTTGCACTTCGTTTGTAGAGCTGTCCATCAACAATTGTGTAGGATCTTGCTCGCCTGATGATCTGTGCGTGGACCTCGTCCTCGGCCTTTCGATCAATGAGATAATCCTAAACGGCTGAGTCCAGGGAATGATTGCCATCACTTCCTTAGCAGGGCTGCCAGTCGGGATTTTCGGATTTGCGCCTTTTACGAGAGCACTCATAGATGCTCAAGGAAAATTGGAATTTCCTGCCGGATCCGAGCTTGGATACATGTCCGCTGTGTATCGTCGTCTCCTCGTACTTGACTTCGTATCCGAGGAAGCACTTGGCGATCTCATCCACTTCGTCTCTAAGCGCCATGGCGGAGTTTCGTTCAGTTCCGCTTACACTTGTTGTGCCACAGGTCGGAATCTCCGCAGCATATGATGTGCTTGATCCCAATTTCCTTAGCGATTGCAGACCATGTAGTAGAGCCTCGTATTCCGCCATATTGTTGGTAGCTTCAAGTGAATCTGCAGAACGTACTGCGGTTCTTCTCCGGTAGGTGACTTGTGGTAACTCCATTAAGAGCCTTGGTGTTGATTGGATCCGTCAAAGTGCATGACCCAAGCTTCAGGTTCCGGCACAGGTGTGCCTTCCGTGCCAGTCCAATCCGCGATGAAATCCGCTAGAACTTGAGACTTGATTGCGTTCGGGCTTCGTAGTTGATGTCAAAGGCAGATAATTCGATGCCCCATTTGCTACGCGTCTGTTGCGTCGGAGTTGTTGATGATTGTTGCCGGGGAGCCTTGCTCACCACCTGTCATTGGGTGCTCCCTGGAAGTAGTGTCTCAGCTTCCGGCCTAGGAAGACTCCTATGCGGCTTAGAAAGTGAGGGTACTCGCTTGGATTCCGTCAAGACTTCGCTAATGTAATAGACGGGCCTTTGGACTCGTGCTCATATCCTTCTTCCTTTCGCACCACCACGATTACGAGGCTGATAACTTTGTTGGTAGCCGCCATGTAGAGGAGCATAGGCTCATTCATGCTGCCGGTATGGGGGGAGGAGAGTATGTTCTTCAACTCTTGAAGTGCTTAATGCCTGTCAGACAAATTTCTCATTTTCTTCAGCAGCTTGTATAGAGGTAGGGCTTTCTCGCCAAGACGGCTAACAAATCTACTGATTGCGCAACACAACCAGTTAATCGTTGCACATCTTTGAGACAAGTTGGCCTTTGATGTTAGGATAGCCTTGATTTTTCCGGGTTAACTTCGATGCCCCCGTGAGAAACAATGAAGCCAAGGAGTTTTTGCTGGTACGCCAAAGACGCACTTCAGCGGATTTAACATCATCTTGTACCGTCGGAGATTATCAAAGGTTTCCTTAAGGTCGCTCAGCAGGTCGGATCCCTTTCGGGTCATGACCGCGATGTCGTCCGACGTAGGCGTGCACGTTCCGGCCAATTTGGTCCTCGGAGCACCGCTGCATCGTACGTTGGTATGTGGCACCTGCGTTTTTCAAGCCAAAAGGCATGGTAACATAGCAGTATGTGCCAAAGGATGTGATGAAAGAGGTCGCCTTTTGGTCGGACTCCTTCATCAGGATCTGATGATACCCGGGATATGCGTCAAGAAAACATAGAAGTTCCGCCCCTGCCGTCGAATCAATGACTTGGTCAATGCGCGGCAAGGGGAACGAATCTTTCGGACAATGCTTATTCCCGGAGTAATCGATGCACATTCTTAGTATTTCAGAATTCTTTACAAGGACGGGTTTGCGACCCAATCAGTATGGATAACTTCTACTACAAAACCTGCCTCTAGTAACTTTGCTAATTCCATTCCTATGGCGGCGCTTCTTGTCTCCAAAGCGTCGCATAGCTTGCTTCACCGGTTTGCACCCGGATTTATATTGAGGGTAGTGCTCGGCGAGTTCCCTTGGTACTCCGGACATGTGAAGGTTGCCATGCGAAGATATCCATGTTAGCTACGAGGAACTCGACGAGCGCTTTCCTATTTGGGGTCCATGTTGGCTGTGAAACCTGCTTGGAGTTGTCGCCTTCAACGAGGTCATGCTTCTTGGTTTCTATCGGCCTTGAACGAGGTTTTCTGCGGAGATGCTTCTTGGTGGTCCGCATCTCGATCGGATCCACCGCGGCTCTGTAGCCTTGCAGCTCCTCTCCGGATATGACGGATGCAAAGGCGGCCTCGCCTTCCTCGCAGTCCCTGGCTTTCTTGTAGTCTCCGGACACGGTGATCATACCGTTAGGGCCCGGAATCTTGAGCTTGTTGTAGATGTAGCATGCCCTGGCGTGGAACTTGTGGTAGGTGGGCTGCGAAGATCACGTGGTAGGGGCTTTTAAAGGGCACTACTTCAAACGTGATCATCTCTTCGCGGTAGTTATTCACATTGCCGAAGGCCACAGAAGTTTGATGCTGCCCAGAGAATTTGCCTTCTTACCGGAACCACACCATGAAATTCATGGTGTTGTGTTTGAGCTGTTCCTTGGTGAGGTTCATCTTCTCCAGGGTCTCCAGTACATGATGTTCAGGCTAGCTCCTCCGTCCATAAGACACTTGGAGAAGTCATACCCCGTCTATGCGGGGACTTACAACCAGGCGTAGCACTCTTTGGGGATGACGGCCGGGTGATCCGACTGTCAAAGGTACAGGCTTTCTCCGACCACTTGACATCTTTGGCCGGAACCGTGGCGTTCAAGATCCGGAGCCGATTTTCGCGCGGACGGTTGGGGTTCCGAGGAAGGTGTGGTAAGTTCCGACACTCTTCTTAAAAGGGTTGGACTTGTTGGCTGCGGTACCCTCCTTGGGTTCCGACGGCGTCATCCTCATCCATGGCCTCGGAACTGTCCTCCTCTTTGTCCTTGTTCTTGCCCTTGCCTCCTTTGCCGGCGGTGTCCGGGCTCGCTTGTATCCTCCCGGGTCGTTCTTCAGATCGTTGACCCACTTGCAGGTTGCGATTGGATGGGTGGATTTGCCCGTAGCCGGATCCAGATGGGCCGGCACGGCATATCTGTATTCTTCGTACGTTTGGGGGCGCGGGATCCGGCTGCGGTGACCTCGTCGCGCGCTCTGGCCCCCTGCTACTCCGCCTCCACGTCCGCGGCCTCTTCCGCCTCCCGAACCTCCGCGTTGGAACGTCATGGCTACCATGTCGGATCCTCCGCCTTCCGGTCTTCGGGGGTTCTTCCGCTTGTTGCTGTTGCTGACGCCATTATCACGGTTTTTCTTCTGCAGGGGTATGGCTGTAGCTGCGAGATCTCCGCTCTGTCGTCATCGGCGATGTGATCATGGCGATTATCATCTCGTCGAGTGAGCTTGTTCGCGTTCACCGGCAGGTAAGCTTGTGGCGCAGCAGCCACGCCAAACCACCATGAAGGCGTGCATTGCTGTGCGGTTATCTACGTTCTCGCACTCGTTTCTGGTTGCCAACCATCGGGTGAGGAAGCTCCTAGATGTCTCACCCTTGTTCTGGATGCAAGCTTGAAGATCGCTGGTGGTGGTGGCCGGTCTCTTGTAGGTGCCCACGAAGTGGTTCTCGAAAGCCTCTTCAGGTCCAACCAGCAAAAGATAGTGTTTTCCTCAAGGTCACCGAGCCAAACACGAGCTGGACCAATAAGGTACAAACGGAGCATGCGGCAGGCTATATTCGGGGTTCCTCAAGGCGAAGGTTTGCATTGTAGTAATCCTCAATCCAGGTATCCGGCCTCTGCCATCATAATGCTTCAGGTTTCTGGTAGCTTAAGGTTCAAGCTTCTTGGCTTTGGTTCCTCTCGGATCATCGCCAAAGCACCTTGGACCAATGTACTCGGATCGTACTCGTTGAGGCGCTCGCGGCATCGGGGACCGCCGGGTGATCTTGAGCGGGAACGGGATCTCCGGCCTCTCCGCCTCCACCTCCGCTGGGTGGTGGCGGGAGATGCGAGGGCTCAGAGAATCTTCCGCCTTCGATTCTCGGCGTGGCTCCCGCGGCCTCCGGCTCCGGTGGCTCCTTTCCTCTTGGTGGTGGTCGCCTCCGTCGTTCCGGCTCCTGCGTGGCTGTGCGCGCTCTTCGTTCGGCTCCTCCTTGGTTCCGGCTCGCGTCCTGGCTTCTGCGAGCTCGGGCTCGCGGTCTTGATTCCGGCGAGGCTCAGCTCGCGGTCTTGGTTCCGGCCTGCGTGGTTCCGGCGTACGCTCCCTGCTCCGTCCCTAGGAGGCGGCATGTTGTCGCGGATGTTGATTCCACCGCCCCATGGGCCTGGTGTCCGCGGGCTGACGTCGAGGAGGTAGCGGAGGACGCGAAGCTCGGGGTGGCGGTGATGGAACACGGTACTTGTCTCTGCCAGTATACATCGGATCCTTTCCCTTTAACGGATTTTTCGGGGTTGAATCCGAGGACACCGGGATTGGATTCGGATGTTCTCTGACTTTCCTCCTGCGCTCCGTGGACCCGGTGCGTGACTCGCCATCACGGTGTTGACTGCCTGTGCGTCCTGCGCGGTGGATATGCGGTGCTCGGATTGGATTCAACCTGCGCGAAGTGTCTGCTTTGCTCTGTTGCATGCTGAGGCAACGAGCTTCCGGACGTAGTTGATGTCAATCTCCTCGTCCTTCTTTTTCAGAGCTCCGCGGCCTTCTTCATGTTATCCTTTGGGGTTGCGAGCGGCTGTTGTTCCGTGGGTGCAAAGGTAAATCCTGGGGAGGGATGGCTAGCGATCCTATCAGCCTCCGCCTGCTGAGAGGCTATCCTTTTCTCCCACTCCTTTCGAGTCCCTTGGCTGTCGCCATCATTTCGTCGACTTCGCGATCCTTTTTAGGGAGTAGTCCACAAAATTTGCAGCTAAGGTTCTTTCTTCGACATTGCGGCTGCGGTCCTGCAAACTTCTGAGCTGTTGCAGCATCCTCCGTTTGGCTTCTAAGGCCTCCGGGTGCAGCCTCCTCGGGAGTTATTGGTTTGTTGAGAATATCGGAGCGCGACTAAATCCATGCGCGCTTGCTCGACCATCTCTTGGTGTGAGACATCCTTTGTGGTCGTGTCCGACCTAAGGGAGCCTTACGTTGGATGGTCCCGGAGTTGGAGGCTTCGTCTTCCGTTTCTGTGATCCAGCGGTGCTACGGTTGCTAGAACTGCATCGGCTGGGCGGATTCTACTTCAGCTTGCTCACCGCCTCCGAGTTCCTCGAGCTTGCGGTTGAATTCCTCTGTATTCATGGATGAGGCGTGTCCCCTCTTCCCGATCTCGAGCTCCTTCGTCAAGCGATTGTATTCTTCCGTGCCTATTGAGGAGGCATCGTGGAATTTGGGCTCAAGTTACAGGATTGATTCCTCGGGGTTTCCGTTTCCTCTTGTCCCGGAGCGTCGCTGTCTCCGACTTTGGCAGATCCGGAGCGCGTTGCGGGTGCCTCAACCTGCAAAGGATCGGCCTCGTCTGGTGGAGCGTCTCTTGCGGTATGGGCCAAGAAGTGCAGTGACACCTTTGCTTCTCTAACACCGGGAGACCCAGGCGGATCGCATTGGTCTTCCACCGTTTTCTCCTGCTCAGGGCGGATTGGGTGGGCTTTGATTTTCTCGATCTAAGGCGGAACCTTCCTTAGGAAGCCCTGCGACTCAGATCGGATCTTGCGCGTCCGCTCGGCGGCGGACGCGTTTACATGCGTTTCCGTCGGAATCGACGGTCTCGCCGATGAAGATGTGGATGCCGCCGATTGGGACGATGGAGAGCTTGACGGGGTTTGTCCTAGCCGGAATCCAGAATTCGTCCGGAGGGACGATCGGAAAATTCCGGCGTAGAGTACGCCCCCAGCGATCGAGTCGTCGTAGCTTCCCATGGCGGAGCCCTCCCGGTTCCGGCCTCCAGACGCCTCAGGCCCCGGTGGCGCCAACTGTCGTTGCCTATTCGACGATACCTCGGAGGAGGGATCCTCACGAGGAGAAGAAGTAGGGGCCATAGGGCGGAGTGCACTGGGACGGTGGTGCGAGTTACCCGGCAGAACACCCGCACGATGACGGGGCCTACTCTGCTTGTCGGAATTATCGGGCGCTTGCGCGTTGTTACAATGGTTGTGGTTGTGCCTCTAGGGCTCCCAGGATCCGGCTTATAAAGACACACGGATCTAGGGTTTACATGGAGAGTCCTAGCCGGAATACAAGTTGCCTAACTACGGTACAATATCTTGCCGTGTACGTCAAGGATCCGCCTTCCTCATAGTCCTGCTGGATCCGGATACTTTATGGGCCTCCACGGATCCGGCCTCCTTCGTAGGTCGGTTGGGATCCGGCTCCATGTTCCTGGGCTGGACTTCATCCTTCATGATCAACAGCAACTGGGCCGCCCGATGGGCCCCATGCCACCATCACCGTCTGTGGGCCACCCGGGCTTGCCGGATCTAGGCCATGTCGTTGATATACCCATAAAGTATACCCACAACATGCACCCTTCGTGGTGAAGCTCTTGTCAAATTTGATTTCTTGATGGACTCTCTCAAAGAAAAGGATGAGTCCATTGAGGAATTAGAATATCATTTGAATGATAAGGAAAGGAGATTCAATCTCCTAAGACAAGAGCTAAAAACCGAAAGGTGCATATCTCAAGGTCTTAAGCAACAAATTGAAACTTATGAACTAGATAAAGTTAAGGATCTTGAAACTATTGAAAGGGCTCAATCATTGACCCAAGAGCTTAATGCCTCAAAGGAGGAACTTGAAGTTGCTCATGCTTCTCTCACTAGGGATCTTGACCACCTTGAAAGAGCTAACAAGCTTGTCAAGGATGAGCTCAAGAAACTTGGAAAGAACCATGACCTACTCCAAGAAACCTACTCTAAAGCTCTTGAATCAATGAATGATTCTATTGTTGATAAAAATGTTGCTAGTTCCTCCACCACCTTTACTAGTGAGCATGCTAAGCTTGTTGCGGAACATGTTCGTTTACAAGAGGAACTATCTTTGCATGTTGAGACCAATACATATCTTGAATCTTTGGTAACCAAATATGGTCTCAACTATTATCCTAATGAATCGGCTTGTGAGCAAGCAACTACTCTTGAGGAAAATGTTAGGTTGAAGAAAGAACTTGCCAAGTTCACCACAACCAAGAGTAAGATGGGATTGGATGACCTCTTGAGTAAGCAAAGGTCAAACAAGCAAAAGTATGGACTTGGGTATGTTCCCAAGCCCTACAAGAAGAACAACTACAAGAAAGAGAAGCCCGCTCAAGAAGAGAACAAGAAGGTCACTAATGATGGCAAAGCCCCAAAGGGCAAAGCCACTAGTGGTGACCGCACGGGGCCAAACAATCACTATGCTTTATTTGTTGATTATTATGGTGATGTTTATGCTAACTATGTTGGTCCTCGTAATGGCTATGCTTATAGAGGGTACTCGATTTGGGTACCAAAAGACCTTGTTGCCATGACTAGGGAACCCATTAATCAATGGGTTCCTAAATCCTCTACTTGATTTTGTAGGGGTATTCCTCCGGTGGTTCAAAATGGGTGTTTGATAGTGGATGCACCAATCATATGACCGGAGGAAGAGGTGTGCTTGACCAATTCATTGAAGATATTAACAAGAAGTCAAGCATTACCTTTGGTGACAACTCAAAGGGAAAGGTACTTGGGTATGGCAAGGTGGCAATCTCTAAGGACTTGTTCCTTGAGACGGTCATGCTTGTTGAACACCTTGGTTATAACTTGCTTTCTATATACCATCTTGCCGATGCCGGTTACAATTCATATTTTACTAAATATTATGTGCAAGTCTTTAGGAGTGACAATCTCAAATTGGTCCTTGTTGGATATGTGGAGAACAACCTTTACGTGGTTGACCTCTCGAAAGAGAGCCCCTCTCCCTCCACATGTCTAATGGCGGCCAAGCATGACGAAGGTTGGTTGTGGCATCGCCGCCTTGGTCATGTTAACATGAGGAATCTTAAACAACTCCTAAAGGGTGAGCACATTGTTGGACTAACCGGCATTTCTTTTGAGAAAGATCGTGTATGCAGTGCATGTGTAGCCGGAAAACAACTCAAGAAGAAACATCCTATCAAGAGTATTGTCACCACATCTAGGCCTTTGGAGCTCCTTCATTTGGATCTCTTTGGGCCATCAAATTATGATACTCTTGGTGGGAGCAAGTATGGACTTGTCATTGTTGATGATTACTCAAGATACTCTTGGGTCTTTCTCCTTAAGTCTAAGGATGAGACCCATAGAGAGTTCATCACCTTCGCCAAGAAAGCTCAACGTACATATGAATCCGAGATCAAGGCGATTAGGACCGACAATGGCACCGAGTTCAAGAACTACACTATGCAAGAGTTTGTTGATGATGAGGGCATCAAGCATGAGTTTTCAGCTCCGTATACCCCTCAACAAAATGGTGTTGTTGAAAGGAAGAACCGGACTATCATTGAGATGGCAAGAACCATGTTGAGTGAATTCAACTCACCCCACAACTTTTGGGGAGAAGCCATCTCTACAGCTGTCCACTACTCCAACCGGCTCTTCCTCCGCCCCCTCCACAACAAAACTCCATATGAGCTTCTCACAGGTAACAAGCCTAATGTCATGTACATTCGTGTCTTTGGATGCAAATGTCTTGTTAAGAACAATAAAGGGAAGCTTGGTAAATTTGAAACTAGAACTATAGAGGGCATTTTTGTTGGATATGCGGAGAACTCCCACGCCTATAGATACTACAACCGGTCCACTGGGACTATTGAAGTATCTTGTGACGTGGTGTTCTTGGAGGATAATGGCTCCCAAGTGGAGCAAGTTGTTCCATGTGTTGCAGGTAATGATGATGATCCATCTAGTGCCATCAAGCATATGGGCATTGGACACATCCGGCCCATGGAAGTTCATAGTGATGATCAAGGTGATGGAATAGAAGTATCAAGCTCACCTCAAGTTGAGCCTAGCTCAACTCAAGTTGAACCATCAAGTGCAACCCAAGATGTATCCTCCACTCAAGATGAGCCACATCCCGAAGAACAAGAATAAAGCCCTCAACCCACTGAGCAAGACCATGATGATGATCAAGAAACATCTTCAACTCATGTTCAAGCTCAAGTTGTCCCTCATGATCAAGTATTAGCAAGAGATGAATTCATTGATCATGAGGGAACCATTCGGAAGATCAAGGCGGCTACAAGGGCAAGTGACATGAAAGTAGATCTTGTCCTTGGTAGCATCTCAAAAGGAGTGGTAACTCGTAGACACCATGCATTACTTATCACTTATTGTCAACATCATGCTTTTGTGTCTAGTTTTGAGCCACTCAAGGTACATGAAGCCTTGGTTGATCCGGATTGGGTCATTGCCATGCAAGAAGAATTGGAGTGTTTCACTCGCAATGAAGTATGGTCTCTAGTTGAGAGACCCAAGGATCATCGCATCAATGTTATTGGGACCAAATGGGTATTCAAGAACAAGCAAGATGAGGATGGCATTGTCATTAGAAATAAAGCAAGGTTAGTGGCGCAAGGGTTTGCCCAAATAGAAGGTATGGATTTTGAGGATACCTTTGCGCCGGTAGCCCGTCTTGAAGCTATTCGTCTTTTGCTTGCATTTGCATCTTTCCACAATTTCAAACTATATCAAATGGATGTGAAAAGTGCATTTTTGAATGGCCATCTAAAAGAAACCGCATATGTAGCTCAACCCCCGGGTTTCGAAGACCCATGCCGACCCAACCATGTGTATTTACTCCATAAGGCACTCTACGGTCTCAAGCAAGCTCCACGTGCTTGGTATGAGTTCCTTAGGGATTTTCTACTACAAGATGGGTTTTGCATGGGTACGGTCGATTCCACCCTTTTCACCAAGCGGGTTAAAGGGGGTGGCTTGTTTATATGTCAAATATATGTTGATGATATTATATTTGGTGGAACTAACCCCAATCATAACAAAGCTTTTGAGCTATTGATGACTAGGAAATTTGAGATGTCCATGATGGGGAGTTGAAGTTTTTCCTAGGCTTCCAAGTGAGGCAACTTGCAAAAGGCACCTTCATCTCTCAAGAAAAGTATGTGAAGGACATGCTCAAGAAATTCAACATGACCAATGCAAGCCCAATGAAGACACCCATGCCCGTAAAGGGGCAACTTGGCTCATGTGACGGTGAGAAGGATGTGGATATAAAGGTATACCGTTCCATGATAGGATCCTTGCTCTACCTTTGTGCCTCTAGGCCGGATATCATGCTAAGTGTAGGGATGTGTGCTCGTTTTCAATCCGCTCCTAAGGAGAACCATTTGATGGCGGTCAAACGGATTCTAAGATACCTTGTTCTCACTCCTACTCTCGGGCTATGGTATCCAAAGGGGTCAACCTTTGAACTCATTGGCTACTCGGACTCCGATTGGGCCGGTGATAAGGTTGACCGGAAGTCTACCTCCGGGGCTTGCCAATTTATTGGCCGGTCATTGGTGAGTTGGTCATCCAAGAAACAAAACTCCACCGCTTTATCCACCGCCGAAGCCGAATACATATCCGCGGCATCTTGTTGCACTCAATTGTTATGGATGAAGCAAACCTTGAAAGACTATGGTGTGTCTCTTGGTACGGTGCCTCTTCTATGTGACAATGAAAGTGCAATAAAGATCGCCAATAACCCGGTTCAACATTGTCGCACCAAACATATTGACATTCGCCATCACTTCCTACGTGACCATGTTGCCAATAAGGATATTGATCTCACTCATGTGGGAACAACCTACCAATTGGCGGATATTTTCACTAAGCCTTTGGATGAAGCCCGGTTTGTAAACTTGAGAGGAGAACTTGGTATTCTTGATCCTAAAAACTTGGATTCATTAACTTCTTGCACTATATTCTTGCATTTATCTAACTATCTAGCCTAGAGGCACAACACATATGGGGATAGTCATCTTACCATGTCTTGGTATGATGCATACCTATGTGTGCAACATAAATAGACCCAATGTCATTATATGGACCCAAGCACGTCTCTTCGAGGTCACATGACATTTGCGCTTTCACATAGGGGGAGTAATCCCCCGCCCCTCTTTAAGCCTCAATTGCAAATTTATTCAATTCTACAAGGCTAAATGATCTTATTGTAAAAACTATGATAAAAATATTTATGATTCTTGATATTCTTCGAATCATGCCCATTGTTGCTATTTATATCTTGTTTGGATTTCATTCCAATGGGTATGCCTAGAGAACTTTGTGTTTCCAACTCCATGTCTATGCTCATCTCATCATCATCTATCTATCTATATGTACATGTCATCATCTGAGCATTCACACACATTTACACAAAATATAGCGGCAAAACGAGGCAAAACGAGACAAACTGGGCAGGCCGGTCTCTGGCCCGGTTGGACCGGCCTCTGACCGGACCGGCGCCAGGGCGGACCGGGCGCCGCGCCGGCCGTTATGTGCTGGGAGAGGATACCCCTTGGGGTCTTCTTCCTCATTCCCCCCATCTCCCAAACCTCCATGGCCGCCGCCTCCACCACCTCCACCATGCTCTAGGCCCTTCCCACCACAAGAACCCTCCCAAACTCCACCACACCATAGATCGGGCCCCTTGGTAAAACTCCACCAAAGGGATTGGTCCCTCTCAAGCTATTTTGGGAAATTTTGGAGTTCTTGGATTTCAAACCCTCCCTAGTGTTCTTCTTGCTCTTTTGATCAAGAAGGACCATGTCTTCGGGTAATGTGCTCTTCCTCTCTCCCTATTCTCTAGTCCTCCTCACACATTGCAATGTTTTGACAAGATTTGAGGAAAATTTTAGGGTTAGGGTTAGGGTTTGTAAGTCCTCGTGCCTTTAGAGTGTCTCACAACACAATGCACATACTCCACTCTATTGCTATAGTCTATATTCAAGTTTATGAGTGTTTGCATGATTTTGTGGTAGAAATTCTGGGCAAACTCTCACAAATCGACAGATCCGGTCACCAGCCCGGTCAACCCCTCAACCGGCCGGCCGGCGTGCGCCCGGTCGACCGGTCGGCAACCGGCTCGTCCGGTCTGTCACCCGGTTGGACCGGCCTGTGCGCCGGATCGCCCAGTTTTCGCACAACTTCGTCAAACCACTTGAATATATACTATGCTTTTTGGCTTCCCTCTTATTGATGACATGTACACTTACCCCCTGCTATCCTTGCTCTACTTGCTTATTCCCAGGTGGTTCGAGTGACGATGATCGTGGTGGCCTTGCCAAGCGAGGTCGGACTGTGCCAAGGCCTCCTGGCTACCGTACTAGCAACCGCAAGTCTACTAAAGCACCTCAGTTTACTGACATTGGCAGCTCAGCAAGGGGAGGACACAAGTCAACTGGAAATAAAAGGAAAGACAAACAAGCAGCCCAAGAATATGATGAAATTGTACCGGATTTCAATGTTGCGGATGCAAATCGTCTTGACTGGCAGGACTTGAGGACAGTGAATCCTTATCGCTATGAGCAACGGACTTACACTGGTGGGGACAGGTTCTTCTGGACCAAGACACAAGCAGCCCTATGGGTTGGTTACTATGATAACACTCACGAGTGTATGAAGAATGGTGCTGTTGTGAAGCCCAAGGCCATCAATCCTGAAGAGCTTGCCTTGCATGAAGCCACAAAGTACCGCTTCGTGATTCAAACCTTGAAGGGTATGGGACTATATGACCTTGTGTGCCTCAAGCCCGATGATGATCAAGAAGATCCCACCTATTGTCCCCTTCTAGTCCGTCAGTTCCATTGCACTGTCTTCTTCCATGATGATGCGGACCGCACTATGACTTGGATGACTGGCAGGGAGAAGTACTCCTGCACTTACACTCAGTTCTGTGAGGCCATGGGTTATGAAGGTGGCCGTTCTACAGGATATAGAATTCATACTCGGCCTAAGCTCGCGAGTGGTGACATCTCCTTCTGCTATCCCGGCCCCACAGCTGGACCTCCCACTATCTCTGGGATGTACTACTCATATCTTGTCCTTGCCAAGATGTTCCGTGAGAGTCTCATCAGCAAGTCAGGCGACTCTAGTGAAGTCAGGAACTATCACCTGAATCTGATGTACTATTGCCACCCTGCCAGGATAAGGAAAATTGATGGCTGTGATCTTATTTACTGAAGCGTGCAGTTATGGACCGCATGACTCCCAACTATACTCAGTATGTTCAGCGGCTCATCAACCACATTGTCCCTGCTCCTCTCAACACTCGTGATGAACGAGTCATCATGCCACCATTCAAGTTCCCTGCTCCGGAAGGTCGCCCGGAAGTCCCTTCCATGATGCCCGCCAATGAGCGCCGTTCCAAGGAACACCATGATCCTGCAGCTAGCTCTAGCTACTCCTGGCGCCCCAAGCATGGTGTCGCCCGCTTCTTCTCTTGCATGTGGCAAATGTGCAAGAACACTAATGATGTTGCACATCAGAGTCTTGCTTTGAACCAGGAGACCAGGAGGCGACAGAACGAGTTTATGGCTACTAGGAATGTCCCTGTTCCTCCTCCTGGACCCGAGTTGGCGCCTGTGGTTGCACCTCAGTGGGAGATGCCTCCCCTCACCGATGAGATGATCCAGAACTTTGACTTCTCCATGTATGCTCATGGTGGCCTTCCTCCTAGGACTGCTCGTACTCCTACTCCTCCTGCTGATGATGGTGATGGTGATGGTGATGGTGATGAGGATGAAGGTGATGCGGTGATGATGACGAGGGCTCCTACTCCACCGGGCATGAGTTCTATTGATGGGTGCAATAGCATCTCTCCTCTTTCTTTCGCCTTTTTGGTGTTCCGATGCCAAAGGGGGAGAAGAGAGTAGAGTCTAGGACCACGGGGTAACTTTGGTTGTCACAAGCCATGGGTGTTGCTTTATTTGATTCTTATATGGCTTGTGCTTATTTGCTTTGATTTCTCAAGAACCATTTGGATTTGCTACTTCGAATAATTCATGTATGGACGAATATTATGTGTGCTACTCTATGTTAGGATGATTATGTGTGCTATGCTTATATATATATGCTTATATATCCTGACATGCACATCTCCATACCATGCTTGTTTCCTAAAGATATTGGGGGAGCTTCTCATGTTCCACAAATGGTGCACTTTGCATTCAAACGCAAATTCTCCAAGTGCATACATTATGGGGGAGCTGTCGTAATATCTTATATGGAATCAAGGTTTAAAGCTTATCATAATATCTCTATATGACTCTAGCTCGGTTTGTCATCGTATACCAAAAAGGGGGAGATTATAAGGGTATTTTACCCTTATCCATTATTTTGGTAACAATGACACCGTGCTAGAGTATTTGGCCTAATATGTGTACAAGGATAATCTCAGGTATTAGGCAAAGAGGCATACATGGTGTATCAAAGGAACAAGAAGGCTAAAGGAGACCCCCACTTCAACAACAATCGAAAAGGGGTCTACAGAAGAAATCCGGTCTGCAGCCCGGTTGGACCGGCCCACGACCGGCGGCCCGGCGCGCCGTCGGTCGACCGGCCGCCAACCGGTCGCCAACCGGCGCCAACCGGTCCGGCCGCCCGGTCAGCCGGCCTCTGGACCGGCGTGTCCGGCGCACGGTCCGGTCGGCCGGTCGCCAACCGGCCGCCAACCGGAGCCGGAGGAGCCCCTGGACGACGGTCCGGTCCAACCGGCTCTGCACCGGCAACCGGCCCTGGTCCGGTTGACCGGGTTTGTCGAAGAAAAGCTGAGGTGGGAAGTGGCCAACGGCCATATTTCGAAGAACACTATAAATAGCCCTTCTCCTACCTCTAGACAGTTAGGCACTACACTATAAGCTGTTCTTGAGCTCCTTCTCTCATACTCCATTGTTAGAAACACCAAAAGCCTCAGATCTCCCTCCTCCTCCACCCAAATTCAAATCCCTCCGGGAAACGATAGAGGAGGACCCGATCTACCGTTCTACCAAGCCAAATCTCATTCCCCTTGTATTCATCAAGAAGCTTGCTTCCTAGGGTTCCTTGGAAACCCTAGGTGGGCAAGAGGAGTCCGGAAGCATCCGGGCTGTGGATCTGCTCCGGGCAAGATTGTGAAGGTTTGGAGGCTACCACAAAGTCTACCACAAGTGAGAGAGCTATTCCTTCGTGGGATAGGCTCCGGAGAATAGGGTGAGCCTTCGTGGCGTGGGGAATCCTTCGTGGGACCTCCACTCCTCCAAACGTGACGTACCTTGTTGCAAAGCAAGGGAACACGGGAATACATCCTCGTCTCCGCGTGCTATCGGTTATCTCTAACCGAACTCCTTACTTGTGATTTAACTGCCTGTGAGAGCCTTCGTGCTCGATTTAGTTGTATCCTCATATAGGTTGCTTCACCTAGTTTGCATTAGGCTCACCTTTATATTCCGCAAAGCCTAATATTGCAAAGCAAGAATTAAAATCTGTAGAAACCTATTCACCCCCCCTCTAGGTTTACCATCTCTATACTTTCACGGGGTGAGCTACATGGTTTGAAAACATTGATATTGGCTGACAACCCTCATGCTTTTTATGTGCATTGTTTTGCCCACCAACTTCAATTGGTTGTTGTGGCGGTTGTGAAAAATGTTCTGCCAGTTGGTCAGTTCTTTGGTCACTTGAACAAGATTGTTCTTATGGTTAGTGCTTGTACACAATTGCAATTTGGAAATAGTTGTCTTCAAATGTTTGTCTACGTATCAATTCTAATTTCTAAATGCACATATTTTGTAGGTGAGTGCCTCTTGTAGAAAGAAAGATGCATTGTTGCAAGCGCATCATGACCGTATGGGAACCTGCTCCTCTAACTTGGCTCTTACCAAGTCAGGACCCTGACTTAGCCTATATCCACCGTAGAAATCACATCCAGTGGCTCTCCTACTCTCAGTACTACTTCTCCGTTGGTCAACTGAATCATTCACAGATGGAGCTCCTCGACAGATAGGAATCCCGGCCTTGTCCAGCTTCCCGTCGCCGGCGACTTCCACGGCCCTGCCGCTCGCGACCCCAGCCCAGCGCTCTCTCCCTTGATTCCGCCCTTCTCCGCCTCCCTCCCGATCCCCGGTTCCTCTAGCCTTTCCATCGCCGGCGACCTCTGTGCCCATCCTTGTCCAGCCTCTCGTCGGCGGTGACTTGCCGCCATGGCCACCCTAATGTCGCGCCGCTGGCGACTCCACCCGAGCGCTCCCTCTGTTGGACAATTCTGCTCTTCCCCTCCCTCCTCATCCACGGTACCCATAGTTCTCCCGTCGCCGGCGAGCTTCATGACCGCCCTGGTACAGATGAGGTAAATACCATGTACGACCTCAAACTGTCCTTTGCAATTGATTGATTCTTAAGGATTGAATAAATTGTAGTCATGATAGATTGAACATTGTGCTGTTGGCAACCTCAACGAAATAGCAATAACTTTGTAAAATTAAAATAGCTTCATGGTTTCTTGATCTACAACAGAGTCTATGAAATTTCCTAATAACTCTGCTTGATTGCAAAATCTACAACAGATTATACAAAAGTTTAACAAAATAGCCTCATGGTTGCTTCATCAAAATATGTCCTCTCCAATGGAGGGTTCAGAGCTAGGCATATTCAGTAGTTCAGTGAAGTTTGCAATGTGAGCGTATTCATGTGACACTTCATGTAAAGTTCGCTCCGCTGGATGATTTTGTTTTGTCTTAAGCTCCTTTTTCTTCTTCTTTTTCCCCTGCTACATGTGGAAAAATTAGATATATAGCAATGTTGGAGTAAATCACATTCAAAATGATACGTGTGTTTGATATACCTTAGATAATGGTGCAATAGTTTTAGTTGGTCCTATCTTTTTCCCTTTGTGCTGCCTTTCTGTCCAACTTCTCCTTCTTTTAGAACTTTTGTCTTCTTTATTAACCTCTTTTTTCTTTAGGCGTGCAGCAGCCAATGAATCATTTGATGATGGAGTAGTCATTTGAGCATTCAATAAAATAGCTGATGGTGTAGGAGTCACTTGAGCATTCAACAATCGCTCTTTCACGTCCTTGGTAAGGGTATCCAGTGTATTCTCAATCAACACACAACATTCTTCGGAATTGCATGCTTCAGTCACCAAGTTGTAGAATTTGTGAGATAGGAAATTTGTGCGGTTAACAGCATCAACCTTTGGATCTGCAACTACAATCCTTCCATGACTATCTTGAACTGATCCTGCTCGTGCTTCTCTAGTCCATCGTTTCAAAATATAGTGTTCTAGAAGTAACTTAATGTTCATCAAATCAAGGACTTTCAAAGCATGTGCACACAATACTCCTAGTCTCTCAAATTGACCACAACCACATGATGCTATTTGTTCCAAACGGTTACCTTCAACTTTCCATTCTTCTTGAAATATTGGTTGCTCAAAAGGATAACCAATTTTAACCAATGTGTTCCCATATGGTATATGTAGGTTACAGAACCTTTTCTCTTCCAATTTGGATACTGGAAGCAAAACCAAGGGATTTCATTCATCTAGTGAGGGCCTTCGGCTCCAATCCATGTATTCATATTGTCCATCTAGCGCTTCAGCACATGCTGCTATAGATCTCTGGTATTCCTTCTGAAAAAATTCAAATATAACATGAGTATAGAGCTTGCTGACTTGCACCAACATTGGAGTTTTCATTCTGATTTTTGGTAAGTACTTCCTAGAATCAAACTCCGAATTGACCTCAACATCTCTTTTCACTTTGACAGCTCTTTCAAAATGATGGAAGAACCGGGCAATATCTAAATCTGACTTTAAATGATGCTTCAAGTCATTGTTGAGACTCTCACTTAGTTGTGTGCTCCTCATACCCAAGGTAAAGGCATTTTTCATGAAACATTCAACCCACTTCTCTTTTACTTTGTAAATACTATCCATCCAAGTTTGTGCTGGTACTTGACCTCTCATATTTTCAAAAGCTTCTTCAAATGCTTCTTGGTTCCCATGTTCATACATACAAGCACTAAAGTCTGCAAGAAGAGTTGATTCTTTATCCATATAACTAGATAAATGCTTGATAGCATTTTGCATGATGTGAAAAGTACACAATCCATGTCGTGCTTCTAGGAAAACATGCCCAATTGCCTTTCCCATTGCTTGATCTTGATCAGTATATATGGTTCTAGGATGCTTCTGATTATGTATTGATAAGAAAGAAGCAAACAACCATTTGAAAGATTCAAATGTCTCATCATAGAGAAGAGAAGCACTGAAGATAACAGCTTCTCTAAAATGGTTGAATCCAACAAACACACCAAATGGCCTATGTTCCTTGTTTGTTCCAAAAGTGGTGTCAAAGGTAATAACATCGCCAAAATGAGCATAATCAATGATCATCTTGGCATCAGCCCAGAAAATGTTTGTTATCTTTTCATCACAATCGAACTGAAAATCATATTTGAATGATGGATTCTCTGTAGCCCTGTCTTGAAAATATTTTATCATGCTGCCTGCTTCACCATACTTCAGGTCTCTTTGGCGCTTAGTTCTCAAATGATTTTTGTGATCTCGGCGAGTGTAGCTGAGGTTAGATGGTCCGCCAACTCGTCGACTAGAAAACTCATGAGCAGCTTTTGGTGCAATACCGGAGGCATCAGCAATTTCAATTTCATGCACCTGGACTTCAGAGATCATTCTCTGTGATGGCAATAGGTGGCATGCTTCTGGAAATTGAAGTATGTGATTATGTTCAAGAAAGAGATCAGATATTGCCCAATTTCCAACTTCACGATTTATTGAGAGGGTCATACGAACTGGGCAGCCAGTTCTAGTCTCAGCTCTTGGGTTCTTAACTATGTTGTCTCTTTTATCTACTGCCTTTATACCCTCTTTGGAACAAACATACTTGCATGAGGTGAATTTACCATCAAAATTGCTTTTGTTCTTGTACCTCTGTCTGATGCTGAACCCATTCCTTCCTCCATAATACCCCCAAAATTTCCGAGCCTCTTCCAGGGTGCTAAATGTCATGCCAAGCTGAGGTATCCAAGTAGGTGATACATTTTCTCTGTATAAAATGCACATGTGCAAATAAAAGCTATCATTTCTTTTAAAAAGAACATTCATAAAGCACAAGCAGAGACAAAGGCTGTCATTTATTTGAAAAAAAGAACACGCGTCAAGCACAAGTGCAGACATTTATTTGAAAAAAGAACACGCATCAAGCACAAGTGCAGACAAGAAATCTGCTCTTCTCACCTGTTCGAATCATCATGGGATTGGTTCTCCATTAGAGATTGGCTGCAATAGATTAGCAAATCAATGCCATCCACCTGGTTTTTCTAATCTAGATGCTCATATTGCAGGAACAAGAAACCATGAGGAGGAAGAAGAGGAAGGAAAAAGTGCGGTAGCAACAAAGGTTGGGGTCCTATTTGGCGCCAAACTGAGCAGAGGAGTGGTCCTATTTTGGCGCCAAGCTGGGCAGCTGCATCGTCTGTTCCCTCCAAAACAGAGCAGCAACAGCCAAAAGTAGTACTGAGAGTAGGAGAGCCACTAGATGCGATTTCTGCGGTGGATATAGGCTAAGTCAGGGTCCTGACTTGGTAAGAGCCAAGTTAGAGGAGCCGGTTCCACCGTATGGTAGCACAGCTAGAGAGTGGGGAGATCTCATCGGGTAGAGGCCAAAATCAAGAGACAAGTTTGACAAGACCAGGTGATACTCACACCATAAAACTCTAGTTCATATTCAACTAATGTGGGATTCAGTCATTGAAGCGCTATGCAGTGTTTCTCATGATGGGACAGATGCCGAGGAGAAAGGTGTGGCTTCAGGTTATATCATATACATGGAAACCTTTGAATTTGTTATTATCTTGCATTTGATGATTCGACTGCTTGGTTTAACCAATGGTTTGTCAAACGCATTGCAATCCAAAGATCAGAATATAGTGAGCGCCATGAATATGATTGTCTCAGTGAAAAATGCATTGCAGAAATTGAGAGATGATGGATGGGGGCCTCTATTGCTTGCTGCTACTAAGTTCTGTGGTGGAAGAAATATTACAGTACCGAATATGGATGATAACATTGCAGCTAGGGGTTATCCAAGGAGCTCACGCAAGATGGTTACTTGCTTGCATCATTACAAGGTAGAAATCTTTAATGAGGTGCTTGATAGAAACATAGTTGAGATGAATCATAGATTTTCTGAAGCTTCTACACGCCTATTATTGTGCACCGCATGCCTTGATCCTAGAGACTCATTCAACAACTTTGATAATGATATGCTAGTTGAGCTTGCAACCATGTACTCTACTGATTTCTCTTCATATGATTGTTCTCTATTGGTTGATGAACTTGACATATATGTTGATGTGATGAAGAGAAGTTCTGATTTCATAGCCTGTGACAGTTTGAGTGATCTTGCTCTCAAGTTAGTTCAGAAGAGATACCATGAGACCTTTCCATTGGTATATCGCCTTATTACACTTGCTTTGACACTACCTGTGGCAACAGCATCAGTTGAGAGGGTTTTCTCGGCGATGAATATTATAAAATCATCTCTTCGGAACAAGATAGGGGATGATTGGCTCAATGATTTGATGATTTGCTATGTTGAGAAAGATATATTTGCCAAAATTGATGACAAGAAGATTATGCTACGTTTCCATTCCTACAACAACCTTAGAGGTCATCTTCCTCGGGGCTTTCGTCTTCCAAGCTTAGATGCAACTTAATGGTATGATACTATCTTATCAAAATGTAGCTCTATTTTGTTGTTCTTCTTCTTTATAGTCATTTTGTTGTTGTACTTGATGAAATACGCAAATTGAATCTGTTTGGACCTCTTTTGTTGAATACATTTTCTCTTTTCTGTCAAAAAAAATTTTAGAGCTTAGTTTCGACCCCCCTCATTTCAATTCCTGGCTCCGCCACTGGGTCCATGGCACACCTCCGATAGTGATTACCAGCAGCAGTATGTCGGCAGTGTGGCACATAAACTCCACGTCTCCGATAACGATTACCAACCACGATATACAACGGAAGCCCAAAATTTACACGTTACCGGTAAGCTTTTTTCCTACTAGTGCCACCAAGAATGCAGTCTAGATGTGCTGCCACTCTCGACTTGCCAAGGTTGCTCAAACACCCGATACACAGGGAGAACTTGTGCAACATTGTTTTTATCGCAACTAGTACCCTCTCCGCCATTACCAACCTTCGATTGTAGCCACCAGGACTGTCTCCACCTATGCTAGTTTCATGAAAATCTATACTATTAATTAAGACATGTCTCATGTCACCGACAAGAAGGCGAAGCTTTGCGCCTTGCCCAAATGAAGCCACTCTGGATGAAGGTAAGGGTGTTCACGATCGCTCTGATTCCACTGTAGAAGTAGTGCCCCTACGCCAAACTACATAAATCTCTGAGAGGAAGACCGGAACTCGTTGGCATCTATATCGAGAAGGCCGACATGAAGCACATCGACGTCTTGGTGCTCGAAAAACAGCAGGGCCAGACCACCGGTATTTTCTAATGCAGACAAGCAGGCCCTCACGTCGCCATCCGACGCCCAACGGGTCCAACCACCCCCGACGAAGGAAGAGGCCACCACCACCATGCCCGGGGCTGGAGCCCCCGACATCCTCATGCTACGGGTCTAGCTCAAAGCACCACCAGGTAGGCAGGTACCAACAATTGGAGACGTCGAGTTGCACATCAGTACGCGGCCCGTCCGAGCCCATGCATCTAGGCTCATATCGGTCTCTCCTGTACCACCACCTCACGCCATCCGCTGACGCTGCCAAGGGCCCTGTGGCCGTCGCCATCCGCAACACCACCGCAGAGTGGGCCGACGAGCGCCGCCACCACGACCCAACCCGTGGTAGAGGAAATTCGCCGCAGCCACAAGGCTGCACGGGCTTACGTTCAGTAACCTTCAGAGAATGTGTTTACCTTCATTTTTTTTTTTGGAGCACTGTCTTGCAATACAGGGACATAAACTGAAAATTAAAATAGGAGTAACACTAATTTCAGTATGCAAACAATGAATGAATACCTCCAGAAAGAAAAATCTATCATCTGAAATCAATAGGAACAACTTGGAATTCTCATGGACAGATTCCATGAGAAAGGAAAAGGAATCTGCACCGTGTTAATTCAAGAGATAAAAGGAACCTTCACTCGGTTCATGGACAAATAGCAGCGTATGGCGATGTTTTTTTTTTTTTTTTTTTGAAGGAGTATGGCGATGTTGTGTTGTAAGGCTCGCCTGATCAAACCAAAACACTGCATTTCCCTGAATCCAAGGTGAACACTGCACAGTTGCAAACATGGCAGATAAATAGCTCAGTAAATAAAAAGATCCAATGGTTCATCACCACTAAGATTCAGCGGTTTAGCTCATCACCAAAATCTCCGAGATTAGCTCACATTGCCCCAGAAGTAATTTGTGCAATAGGCCAACAAGGCAACAACTAGAAACCACAACTAATACAGGAAGCACAACTGATTTAGCACTATCACCATAAATATACAAGTGAAAGTACTTTAATTTCATCTTGATTTATCACCACGGAATTTCGAACGCACAGGCCCAATCAAACTAGTTTGACCTGCAGACAAAGTTGAGGAAACTGTGATCAAGAAAACGTCACACCTACAAACTTGTACAGTTACTGTTCTTCCAAGAAAATGAACATAGGATAAAGGCAATCATTTCTCATAAGAGTGAGCCGTCCAGTTACATTTATCACTGAAGCAGGAGGAAACTAACAAATTTCTTGGCCAATTTCACCAACAAAGCAGTTCATCATGTTGGAATCAACAGAGTTCATGACCAATTTCACCACCAAAGCAGTTCGAAATCAAGAGAGTTCGTGACCAACTTCACCATCACGTACTAGATCAGAAACTAAGCAAGACGATCACAGAGCAAAACATCACCACATCAACAAGGCGTCTCTCAACTCCACTCACACCGATCCTCCCATTAGCACTACTACTACTAGGACTAGGACTAGTCTCGATCGATCCCCGTCTCCCTCCCTACTCGATGGCGATCTGGAACACGTCCTTGCGCTCCTCCATCTTGAGCTTGGGCACGGTCACCATGAGCACGCCGTTCTTCATCTCGGCCTTGATCTTGTCCATCTTGAACGCGCCGGCGGGCATCTCGATGCGGCCGCTGTACTTGGGCACCGCGGCGTCGTCCTTGTCGCCGTTCCAGGCATCCTTCTCGCCCTCCCCCTTGATCACCAGGCTGTTCTGCTCCGCGGACACCTTCACGTGCTCCTTCCCGAACCCCGGCATCGGCACCTTCAGGTACACCGCGTCGTCGTCCTCCTTCGCCACCGACCACCCGAGCCGCGCCGTGGAGGAGAGGCCGCCCAGACCAGGAGCCGCGACCGCGTCCTCCATCAGACCCAGCAGACGGCCCAGGCTCGTCGGCGCGCCGAACCGGTCGAACACATCTGAAGAATTAAGAACGCAAAAGAAAAAAGTTGACGGATTTGTCCCACAATATTCACAGAGAACCGACGAAGGAAAGGCGAGGTCGAAGCATACCGTGGGAGAAGAAGCTGGGCAGGTCGGAGTCGCGAGCACGGCGGCGGCCCACGGCGTCGGCGTCCTTGTACTCGCCGTTGGTGTTGTCGTCGTCGTCGTCGTCGGAGCGGCGGACCTCCTTGCCCTGGGTGCTGCAGAGGCGGCGGACGGCGGCCGGGCTGAGCGCGCAGTAGGACACGGGCGCACCGGTGAGCGACGGCTCGGCGAGCAGCTTCTTGAGGCTGGCCAGCGCGGCATCAGTGCAAGCGACGACGGAAGCCATGGATCTCTCTCTCTGCTCTCTCTCTCTCTCTCTCTCTCTCTCTCTGCTGTGATTTTGGATTCTTGTGATGGACTGGACAGGAGAGGAGGAGGAGCGGAATGGAGGGGGGTTTTGAAGGAGTCGCTTTCTTGTGGAAGGGGTTAGAAGGTTCTGGAGAGCACCGGATGGGCCTCGAGTCTTCGAGAACCACGGCTTTAGGATTCGTGCTGGCTGCTGTAGGTGCCATTGGGACGTACTACGATTTCTTGGTGAAGGGGATGGAGAAGGGGTTAGAAGATTCTAGAGACCACGGGAGGGTTGATGTATGATCACTCGATCAGTGCCATGGGTGGTACGGTGATCTTTTCATATGCTCGGATGAGCGATGGCTAAATTGCCTGATTAGCGTTTGAGTAGTTTTGACGGCTTGCGAAAAAGCTGAAGTGTGTGCTTAGTGATTTCACACTTTCTTGATAACAAGTCGTCGTGATATACTTCCACAGTTCCACGTTACTGGTGATTGAGAGTTGCCAATTGTTGTTCACTTACAAATATATGGAACTGTCTTACATACACAATGCAATGGCACTCCCCTCTTAGCACAAATGTCAGATTGTAGGTGAGATTCGTTTTTAGCATGAGGAAGGCCATGTAACTATGTAAGCCCTCCCACCTTTAGCAGATACTAGTACTGCATAACAAGGCACAAACTGCATAGCAAAATCATGAACAAGAAGTAGGGGCATTCATGAAATTCAGTTGCTGTGGCTCTAGTACTGCATAACAAGGCACAAACTGAACAGCAAAAACATGAACAAGCAATGGGGCATCCATGAAGTTCAGTTGCTGCGGCTCTATCTAAGAATTGTTGAATGTTATTGCTCCCATTGTTTGCGCAAAGTTTCACCAAACAAAGATTTCATTTAACTACAACAAGGCCAAGAAATCATTCAGTCAATCAGGATGCAGTGACTTCTCCAACTACTAGACTGTAGCATTTGCTTCTAACTTGGCTGCAACTTCAAAGGCCTGCCGACACAGGGGCGACTCTGCGCTTCCATGAAATACTGTCCACTGTCAGGTTAACTAATATGATACACTAGCCCATCCTGCAGCCAACATGCGCAGAGGACAATCAGTCATTGAAAATAATTTTATGGAACATGACACATCATAATCCCAAGTTCAAGCTATACCTCATCATAATCGAAAGGTTACGGTGCATTATTATTGTAGAGATTCATCTGATAAATGGTAGTATTGTAGAGATCATACAAGGCGACAAAGCTTTTCATGAAATGTTATTCAGACATGAAGCTAGAGATCACAACTTTGAGGCACGTAATATAGCTTGAGGTGTGCCGTGGATTAGGAGTCGACAAACATGTTTGGTTCATTGAACTTCCTGGTCTATTTCAATGTAATGGTAGATATTTCAGATTAACAAAGCTCCCATGTTCCTTAAACAGATTTAGGTGGAGACGGTTCAAATGATTGACATGGGGAATGAAACAATGATTACCACTTGTTAGCGTGGGAGGACCATATGAAGTATAGTAGTATACCGATTGAGTGGGGTGCATTTTTTGTTTGGTTTTATTTATCTTTTGTCAGAATTATGAATTGTTTTTATTTTCACGTTTAAGTTGATATCTTGAAAGTACACCTGGCCTTGGCTCAGGGACGCCATGACGGACGACGAGGTGGTGGAGTGCCCTGCCGGCGGCGGAGGGAGGGGTGGGGGCGGGCTGCAAGGGGAAACCCTAAGTCCCCTTCTCCTTGCCTCTCGGCGGCCGGTGGTGGAGGGCTGGCTTTCGGCTGCAGCGGTGCCCAGGCGTGTGCGGTGTCTTCGGACTACGCGATCTGTTGGGCGTCTCCGGCGGCAACCATGGCCAGCCTGGGATGGTCGCCGCCGGCGAATGTAACAGTGCTTCTATTGCCTGGAGTTTGCTGGATCGGTGGTATTCGGTCGTGCGCGCCCATGCTTTTATTCCGACCGTTTGGTTTTGGAGGGTGCTACGCGAAGCTCTTTTCTGTGTTTGACACCAAGTGATAACTGATCCATGGTGAAGTCAGAAGAAGAGAATATCATGAAGGCCGGATTTGGAGGACTAGCTAATGGAGGTTTAAGTCTTTGCGCTGTTGAGGGGCTTGCTTGGTGTTCCGGACTTCGCAACAGTGGTATGAAAGTGGGGCGGTAGCACATGTGAAGTTCGGAGTCTTATCTTTTAGGGTGAAGACCCAAGGTCTGGCCTTAACTGGTTGTGCCTGACAATGTCCTTGTTGAAGGCATTGTTTTAAGAGCGGAGACTATCTTCAGGGTGAAAACCTAAGATCTTTGATCGGACGACGACGACGCTGGTGCACTGTTCCCTTTTCGGAGACGTTGCTTTTGATGAGTCTAAATTTCAGGTGTTGTCTTGGTGGTGGATGTATTACTGTTGCTAGGGCTGGGATATTGTAGCGGGACTTTTATTTCTTAGTTTTATTTTTCTCGTTTTTGGCTGTGTGCATCTGTAATGTTATTAGGGCATCGTGTGCAACGAAATGTAAGCAAAACATATATGAATTGGTGTAAAAAAAGCATGGAGCATAAAAAGTTATTGATACGTTTGAGACGTATCAACAAGTTCAAAAGAGAAAAGGTGTTTGATGCACTAGCTACGACCATTGATCAAAAAATCTCAGGTCAATGCATGTTTCGCAAACATTTCTGCAAAAGGTTTATTCTATTCTGAAAACTATTCCCGCCAGTCTTCACAGGTTGACCAGAACTTCACGGAGTTCCTTTCATGCCGTGTTCGTAGTTCCCTTCCCGGAGCAAGGAGTGACAAGCCACAATTTGATACACTCTGCAGAGGTGCGTTACATTTCTCATAAGAGAACTTATCCTTGTTGCTAACCAGGCTTACCTTCCCATCCACACTTCCTTGGTGTGAGGCCCAGTATAAGAACCAAGACAATCACTGTCCTTCTTCGCGACCCCGCATACCCACCCTTTTGTCACACTCACATATCCCCGGTAGACATCTTTCGTTCATACGGCTTTACCCACGATATGCTATGGATAATCCATCATAGATGGTAGAGAGCCCTTCATCCAGGTGGATGGGGAGATTAAGTCCATCCCAAACTACTGAGTGTTCACAAACACACAACCAAGCTCTATCAAGTCCGTTGATATATGGAAGGAAAAAGGTACAGTTGACTTCCCTAGATCCATTATAGATCTTATGGTTAACGTGATATATACGACGCTATAATCACTAGACGGCATTTGTTGTTAGTCCTAGATGTATAGAACCCTTGCAATAGAACCTCCACTATCATCTCAAACCATGGTTCCATTGCCCACTGATGCGCGTAGATGTACACGTCCGTTGGGAACCCCAAGAGGAAGGTATGATGCGCACAACAGCAAGTTTTCCCTAAGAAAGAAACCAAGGTTATCGAACCAGTAGGAGCCAAGAAGCACGTGAAGGTTGTTGGTGGAGGAATGTAGTGCGGCGCAACACCAGTGAAACCGGCGCCAACGTGGAACCTGCACAACACAATCAAAGTACTTTGCCCCAACGTAACAGTGAGGTTGTCAATCTCACCGGCTTGCTGAAAACAAAGGATTAAACGTATCGAGTGGAAGATGGTGTTTGTTTGCAAAGAACATTAAAAGCAGTAGAATGTATTCAGATGTAAAGAATGGACCGGGGTCCACAGTTCACTAGTGGTGTCTCTCCAATAAGATAACTAGCATGCTGGGTGAACAAATTACAGGTGAGCAATTGACAAATAAAGATTCAATACATATCAACGATGATTACTATGTGATTTAATCAGGGCATTACGATAACGTAGCATAGAAAACAAAAATTTCCTACCGCGAACACGCAATCCAAGCCAAGATGCAATCTAGAAGACGGTAGCAACGAGGGGATTATCGAGTCTCACCCTTGAAGAGATTCTAAAGCCTACAAGATGAGGCTCTTGTTGCTGCGGTAGACGATCACTTGCCGCTTGCAAAAGCGCGTAGAAGATCTTGATCACGGCGCCACGAACGGGCAGCACCTCCGTACTCGGTCACACGTTCGGTTGTTGATGAAGACGACGTCCACCTCCCCGTTCCAGCGGGCAGCGGAAGTAGTAGCTCCTCTTGAATCCGACAGCACGACGGCGTGGTGTCGGTGGTGGTGGAGAACTCCGGCGGAGCTTCGCTAAAGCACGCGGGAGCTATGGAGGAGAAGGGGCGGCTAGGGTTTGGGAGGGTGGCCGGCCACTCAAGGGGGGCGGCCAGGTTGTGGTCTTGGTGTGTACGGCCCCCTCCCCTTGGCCCCTCATTATATAGGTGGAAGCCCCAAGTGTTGGACTACAAGTCTCCGAATAAGATCCGAACCCAAAACCTTCCATATGGTGGGAAACGTTCCCCTCCTTCCACAGAGTTGGGCCTCCAAGTGCAGAGGTTTGTAGAACAGCCAAGTTTCCCTTAAGTGGATCACCCAAGGTTTATCGAACTCAGGAGGAAGAGGTCAAAGATATCCCTCTCATGCAACCCCGCAACCACAAAGCAAGAAGTCTCTTGTGTCCCCAACACACCTAATAGGTGCACTAGTTCGGCGAAGAGATAGTGAAATACAGGTGGTATGAATATATATGAGCAGTAGCAACGGTGCCAGAAAATAGCTTGCTGGCGTGTAGTTGATGGTGGTAGTATTGCAGCAGTAGTAACACAGTAAAACAGTAAACAAGCAGTAGTAACTCAGCAGTATTTAGGAACAAGGCCTAGGGATTACACTTTCACTAGTGGACACTCTCAACATTGATCACATAACAGAATAGATAAATGCATACTCTACACTCTTGTTGGATGATGAACACATTGCGTAGGATTACACGAACCCTCAATGCCGGAGTTAACAAGCTCCACAATAATGCTCATGTTTAAGTAACCTTAAGTGTAAGATAGATCAAAACGACTAAACCAAGTACTAGCATAGCATGCACACTGTCACCTTCATGCATATGTAGGAGGAATAGATCACATCAATATTATCATAGCAATAGTTAACTTCGCAATCTACAAGAGATCATGATCATAGCATAAACCAAGTACTAACACGGTGCACGCACTGTCACCTTTGCACACATGCAGGAGGAATAAAACTACTTTAATAACACATCACTAGAGTAGCACATAGATAGTAGTGATACAAACACATTGCAATCATCAAGAGATATAAATAAGCACTTCACTACGCTCTTCAATAGTGAATAAGTACTTCGTGAAATATAGCCTAAGAGACCCACACGGTGCACACACTGTCACCTTTACACACGTGGGACAAGGAGTCTCCGGAGATCACATAAGTAAAACCCACTTGACTAGCATAATGACATCTAGATTACAAGCATCATCATATGAATCTCAATCATGTAAGGCAGCTCATGAGATTATTGTATTGAAGTACATAGAGAGAGATGAACCACATAGCTACCGGTACAGCCCCGAGCCTCGATGGAGAACTACTCCCTCCTCATGGGAGCAGCAGCGGTGATGAAGATGGCGGTGGAGATGGCAGCGGTGTCGATGGAGAAGCCTTCCGGGGCACTTCCCCGCTCCGGCAGGGTGCCGGAACAGAGACTCCTGTCCCCGATCTTGGCTTCGCGATGACGGCGGCTCTGGAACTTTTCTCGTATCGTGGCTTCCTCCGTAAGGGTTTTCGACGCAGGGGCTTTAAATAGGCGAAGAGGCGGTCGAAGGTCGAAGAGGCGGCCAGGGGGTAAGGCGGCGCGGGCCAACCCTAGGCCGCGCCGGCCACCCTCCTGGTGGGCCTGTGGCCCCCTCTGGTCCTTCCCGGGTGTTCTGGAAGCTTCGTGGAAAAATAGGAACCTGGGCGTTGATTTCGTCCAATTCCGAGAATATTTCGTTACTAGGATTTCTGAAACCAAAAACAGCAGAAAACAGGAACTGGCACTTCGGCATCTTGTTAATAGGTTAGTTCCAGAAAATGCATAAATATGACATATAATGTGTATAAAACATGTAGGTATCATCAATAAAGTAGCATGGAACATAAGAAATTATCGATACGTTGGAGACGTATCAGCATCCCTGCTTAGTTCTGCTCGTCCCGAGCAGGTAAAACGATAACAAAGATAATTTCTTAAGTGACATGCTATCATAATCTTGATCATACTATTTGTAAACATATGTAATGATTGCAGCGATCAAAACAATGGTAATGACATGAGTAAACAAGTGAATCATATAGCAAAGACTTTTCATGAATAGTACTTCAAGACAAGCATCAATAAGTCTTGCATAAGAGTTAACTCGTAAAGCAATAATTCAAAGTAGAGGTATTGAAGCAACACAAAGGAAGATTAAGTTTCAGCGGTTGCTTTCAACTTGTAACATGTATATCTCATGGATAATTGTCAACACAAAGTAATATAATAAGTGCAATAAGCAAGTATGTAAGAATCAATGCACAGTTCACACAAGTGTTTGCTTCTTGAGGTGGAGAGAAATAGGTGAACTGACTCAACATAAAGGTAAAAGAATGGTCCTTCAAAGAGGAAAGCATCGATTGCTATATTTGTGCTAGAGCTTTGGTTTTGAAAACATAAAGAGAGCATAAAAATAAAGTTTTGAGAGGTGTTTGTTGTTGTCAACGAATGGTAGTGGGCACTCTAACTACCTCATCAACCAGACTTTCAAGAGCGGCTCCCATGAAGGACGTTATCTCTACCAGCAAGGTAGATCATCCCTCTTCTCTTTTGTTTACACATGTACTTTAGTTTAGTTTTTCTTTATTTATGGATGACACTCCTCCCAACCTTTTGCTTACACAAGCCATGGCTAACCGAATCCTCGGGTGCCTTCCAACATTCACATACCATGGAGGAGTGTCTATTTGCAAAATTAAGTTGCTTACTGATGAATCAGAGCAAAACATGTGAAGAGAATTATTAATGCAAGTTAATTAATTGAGGCTGGGAACCTCATTGCCAGCTCTTTTTGCAAGATTATTGGATAAGCGGATGAAGCCACTAGTCCATTGTGAAAGTCTGTCAAAAGTAAATGACAAGATTGAAAGATAAACACCACATACTTCCTCATGAGCTATAAAACATTGACACAAATAAGAGGTAATAACTTTTGAATTGTTTAAAGGTAGCACTCAAGCAATTTACTTTGGAATGGCGGAGAAATACCATGTAGTAGGTAGGTATGGTGGACACAAATGGCATGAATATTGGCTCAAGGATTTTGGATGCATGAGAAGTATTCCCTCTCGATACAAGGTTTAGGCTAGCAAGGTTATTTGAAACAAACACAAGGATGAACCGGTGCAGCAAAACTCACATAAAAGACATATTGTAAACATTATAAGACTCTACATCGTTTTCCTTGTTGTTCAAACTCAATACTAGAAATTATCTAGACCTTAGAGAGACCAATTATGCAAACCAAATTTTAGCAAGCTCTATGTATTTCTTCATTAATGGGTGCAAAGCATATGATGCAAGAGCTTAAACATGAGCACAACAATTGCCAAGTATCACATTATCCAAGACATTTTACCAATTACTACATGTAGCATTTTTCCAATTCCAACCATATAACAATTTAACGAAGAGGAAACTTCGCCATGAATATTATGAGCTAAGAACACATGTGTTCATACGAACCAGCGGAGCGTGTCTCTCTCCCACAAAAGGATGAACTTATTCAGAGAACTAAGATAACAAAACAAAAACAAAAATAAAAGCACACAGACGCTCCAAGTAAAATACATAGGATGTGACCGAATAAAAATATAGTTTCACTAGAAGAAACCTGATAAGTTGTCGATGAAGAAGGGGATGCCTTGGGCATCCCCAAGCTTAGATGCTTGAGTCTTCTTAAAATATGCAGGGATGAACCACCGGGCATCCCCAAGCTTAGACCTTTCACTCTTCTCGATCACATTATATCACCCTCTTCTATTGACCCTTGAAAACTTCACACCAAACTTCAAGCAAACTCATTAGAGGGTTAGTGCATCATTAATAATTCACACATTCAGAGGTGACACAATCATTCTTTTCACTTCTGGACATTGCATAATGCTACTGGACATTAATGGATCAAAGAAATAAATCCAACATAGCAAAAGAGGCAATGCGAAATAAAAGGCAGAATCTGTCAAAAACAGAACAGTCCGTAAAGACGAATTTTAAGATGGCACCAGACTTGCTCAAATGGAAAAACTCAAAACTAATGAAAGTTGCGTACATATCTGAGGATCACGCTCGTAAATTGGCAGATTTTTTCGAATTTTCTACAGAGAAATAGGCCCAGATTCGTGACAGACAGCAATGCTGTTTCTGCGCAGCAATCCCAAATATAACATCAACTTTGACATAGAAACTTTACTTGGCACAACAAAACACAAAACTAAGATAAGGAGAGGTTGCTACAGTAGTAAACAACTTCCAAGACTCAAATATAAAACAAAGTACTGTAGCAAAATAACACATGGGTTATCTCCCAAGAAGTTCTTTCTTTATAGCCATTAAGATGGGCTCAGCAGTTTTAATGATAATGCTCTCATAAGAAATAGTATTTGAAGCAAAAGAGAGCATCAAGAGGCAAATTCAAAACACATTTAAGTCTAACATGCTTCCTATGCATAAGAATCTTGTAAATAAACAAGTTCATGAAGAGCAAAGTAACAAGCATAGGAAGATAAAACATGTGTAGCTTCAAAAATTTCAGCACATAGAGAGGTGTTTTAGTAACATGAAAATTTCTACAACCATATTTTCCTCTCTCATAATAACTTTCAGTAGCAACATGAGCAAACTCAACAATATAACTATCACATAAAGCATTCTTATCATGAGTCTCATGCATAAAATAATTACTACTCCCAACATAAGCATAATCAATTTTATTAGTTGTAGTGGGAGCAAATTCAACAAAGTAGCTATCAAATATAGGAGGTATATTGTAATCATAATCAAATTTATCCTCCATAACAGGTGGTAACAAAAGACTACTATCATTATAATCATCATAAATAGGAGGCAAAGTATCATCAAAGTAAATTTTCTCCTCAATGCTTGGGGGACTAAAAATATCATGCTCATCAAAACCAGCTTCCCCAAGCTTAGAATTTTCCATAGCATTAGCAACAATGGTGTTCAAAGCATTCATAGTAATAACATTCCCATTAGCATGCATATAAAGTTCCATGGGTTTCTTAATTCTTTCTTCAAACACATCATGTCCTAATTCAAGATAAAGTTCATAAAGATCTCTCATATTTTTGTTGTTTTCCATTATGCCTAACTAGTGTAAACAAGAAACCAAATGTCGCAATTGCAGAGTCTAAAGGAAATAGCTTCGAGTACTTACAATGGCGCCGGAAAATAGCTTAGTAGCCGAGATCCGGAGTGTGAGTACCTTTTACCTTTCCTCCCCGGCAACGGCGCCAAAGTGGCTTGATGTCTACGTTCCCCCTCCTTTCCTGTAGACAGTGTTGGGCCTCCAAGTGCGAGGTTTGTAGAACACAGCAAGTTTCCCTTAAGTGGATCACCCAAGGTTTATCGAACTCAGGGAGGAAGAGGTCAAAGATATCCCTCTCATGCAACCCCGCAACCACAAAGCAAGAAGTCTCTTGTGTCCCCAACACACCTAATAGGTGCACTAGTTCGGCGAAGAGATAGTGAAATACATGTGGTATGAATATATATGAGCAGTAGCAACGGTGCCAGAAAATAGCTTGCTGGCGTGTAGTTGATGGTGGTAGTATTGCAGCAGTAGTAACACAGTAAAACAGTAAACAAGCAGTAGTAACTCAGCAGTATTTAGGAACAAGGCCTAGGGATTACACTTTCACTAGTGGACACTCTCAACATTGATCACATAACAGAATAGATAAATGCATACTCTACACTCTTGTTGGATGATGAACACATTGCGTAGGATTACACGAACCCTCAATGCCGGAGTTAACAAGCTCCACAATAATGCTCATGTTTAAGTAACCTTAAGTGTAAGATAGATCAAAACGACTAAACCAAGTACTAGCATAGCATGCACACTGTCACCTTCATGCATATGTAGGAGGAATAGATCACATCAATATTATCATAGCAATAGTTAACTTCGCAATCTACAAGAGATCATGATCATAGCATAAACCAAGTACTAACACGGTGCACGCACTGTCACCTTTGCACACATGCAGGAGGAATAAAACTACTTTAATAACACATCACTAGAGTAGCACATAGATAGTAGTGATACAAACACATTGCAATCATCAAGAGATATAAATAAGCACTTCACTACGCTCTTCAACAGTGAATAAGTACTTCGTGAAATATAGCCTAAGAGACCCACACGGTGCACACACTGTCACCTTTACACACGTGGGACAAGGAGTCTCCGGAGATCACATAAGTAAAACCCACTTGACTAGCATAATGACATCTAGATTACAAGCATCATCATATGAATCTCAATCATGTAAGGCAGCTCATGAGATTATTGTATTGAAGTACATAGAGAGAGATGAACCACATAGCTACCGGTACAGCCCCGAGCCTCGATGGAGAACTACTCCCTCCTCATGGGAGCAGCAGCGGTGATGAAGATGGCGGTGGAGATGGCAGCGGTGTCGATGGAGAAGCCTTCCGGGGCACTTCCCCGCTCCGGCAGGTGCCGAACAGAGACTCCCGTCCCCGATCTTGGCTTCGCGATGACGGCGGCTCTGGAACTTTTCTCGTATCGTGGCTTCCTCCGTAAGGGTTTTCGACGCAGGGGCTTTAAATAGGCGAAGAGGCGGCGTCAGAAGGTCGAAGAGGCGGCCAGGGGGTAAGGCGGCGCGGGCCAACCCTAGGCCGCGCCGGCCACCCTCCTGGGCCTGTGGCCCCCTCGGTCCTTCCCGGGTGTTCTGGAAGCTTCGTGGAAAAATAGGAACCTGGCGTTGATTTCGTCCAATTCCGAGAATATTTCGTTACTAGGATTTCTGAAACCAAAAACAGCAGAAAACAGGAACTGGCACTTCGGCATCTTGTTAATAGGTTAGTTCCATAAAATGCATAAATATGACATATAATGTGTATAAAACATGTAGGTATCATCAATAAAGTAGCATGGAACATAAGAAATTATCGATACGTTGGAGACGTATCAGTGGGAAACCTTCCCAAGCTAGGACTCCCACTAGAGGTGGGAGTTCCACCTTCCATATGGGGGGGTGGCCGGCCCCCTAAGGGGGAGTCCACTTGGGACTCCACCCCCACTAGGGTTGGCCGGCCATGGAGGTGGAGTCCCATGTGGACTCCACCTTCCTAGGTGGTTTCTTCCGGACTTTTCTAGAACCTTCTAGAACCTTCCATAGAACCTTCCGCATCATTTTAATTCACATAAAATGACATCCTATATATGAATCTTATTCTCCGGACCATTCCGGAACTCCTTGTGATGTCCGGGATCTCATCCGGGACTCCGAACAAATATTCGAACTCCATTCCATATTCAAGTTCTACCATTTCAACATCCAACTTTAAGTGTGTCACCCTACGGTTCGTGAACTATGCGGACATGGTTGAGTACACACTCCGACCAATAACCAATAGCGGGATCTGGAGATCCATAATGGCTCCCACATATTCAACGATGACTTAGTGATCGAATGAACCATTCACATATAATACCAATTCCCTTTGTCACGCGATATTTTACTTGTCCGAGGTTTGATCATCGGTATACAAGATACCTTGTTCAACCTCGTCTCCTGACAAGTACTCTTTACTCGTACCGTGGTATGTAGTCTCTTATGAACTTATTCATATGCTTGCAAGACATTAGACGACATTCCACCGAGAGGGCCCAGAGTATATCTATCCGTCATTGGGATGGACAAATCCCACTGTTGATCCATATGCCTCAACTCATATTTTCCGGATACTTAATCCCACCTTTATAACCACCCATTTACGCAGTGGCGTTTGATGTAATCAAAGTACCTTTCCGGTATAAGTGATTTACATGATCTCATGGTCATAAGGACTAGGTAACTATGTAACGAAAGCTAATAGCAAAAAACTTAATGACATGATCTTATGCTACGCTTAAATGGGTGTGTCCATTACATCATTCATATAATGATATAATCTTGTTATTAATAACATCCAATGTTCATGATTATGAAACTAATCATCTATTAATCAACAAGCTAGTTAAGAGGCTTACTAGGGACTCTTTGTTGTTTACATATCACACATGTATCAATGTTTCGGTTAATACAATTATAGCATGGTATATAAACATCTATCATAAACATAAAGATATATAATAACCACTTTTATTATTGCCTCTTGGGCATATCTCCAACAGTCTCCCACTTGCACTAGAGTCAATAATCTAGATTACATTGTAAGGTACCTAACACCCATGGCATTCTGGTGTTGGTCATGCTTTGCCCTAGGGAGAGCTTTAGTCAACGGATCTGCTACATTCAGATCAGTGTGTACTTTGCAAATCTTTACTTCTCCATCTTCGATGTACTCGCGAATCGAATGATAACGCAGCTTGATATGCTTCAGCCTCTTGTGTGACCTTGGTTCATGTGCATTGGCGATGGCACCCATGTTGTCACAGTAGATGACTAGTGGGTCCAATGCACTAGGAACCACACCGAGCTCTACAATGAACCTCTTCATCCATACCGCTTCCGATGAAGCCTCCGAAGCCGCTATGTATTCCGATTCTGTTGAGGATTTCGCCACCGTGCACTGCTTCAAGCTTGCCCAGCTTACTGCAGCACCATTCAATATAAACACGTACCCAGACTGAGACTTAGAGTCATCAGGATCAGTGTTCCAACTTGCATCGGTGTAACTTGTTACAACGAGCTCTTCGTCACCTCCATAACAAAGAAACATATCCTTAGTTCTTTTCAAGTACTTCAGGATATTCTTGACCGCTGTCCAGTGTTCCATTCCTGGATCACTTTGATATCTGCTAGTTAAACTAACATCATGTGCTATATCCGGTCTAGTACATAGCATGGCATACATGATAGATCCTACTGCCGAGGCATAGGGGATCTGACTCATCCTTTCTCTTTCTTCTGCCGTAGCCGGTCCTTGAGTCTTACTCAAGACCTTGCCTGGTAACATAGGTAAGAATCATTTCTTACTTTCGTCCATTCTAAACTTCTTTAGAATCTTGTCCAGATATGTACTCTGTGATAGCCCTATTAGACGTCTTGATCTATCTCTATAAATCTTGATGCCTAATATATACGATGCTTCACCAAGGTCTTTCATTGAAAAACTATTATTCAAATAACCTTTACACTGCTTAATAGTTCTATATCATTCCCAATCAATAATATGTCATCTACATATAATATCAGGAACGCTACAGAGCTCCCACTCACTTTCTTGTAAATACAGGCCTCTCCATGACACTGTATAAACCCGAAGTCTTTGATCACCTTATCAAAGCATCGGTTCCAACTTCTTGATGCTTGCTTCAGTCCATAGATTGAACGCTGAAGTTTGCATACTTTGTCAGCATTTTTAGGATCGACAAAACCTTTGGGTTGTACCATATACAACTCTTCCTCAATGTCTCCATTAAGGAACGCCGTTTTGACATCCATCTGCCAAATCTCATAATCGAAAAATGCAGCTATTGCTAACAAAATCCTCACAGATTTTAGCTTTGCTACAGGTGAGAAAGTCTCATCGTAGTCAACACCTTGAATTTGTCGGAAACCCTTTGTGACAAGTCGAGCTTTATAGACAGTAATATTACCATCAGCATCTGTTTTTCTCTTGAAGATCCATTTATTCTCGACAGCCTTTCGGCTATCAGGTAAGTCTACCAAATTCCATACTTTGTTATCATACATGGATCCCATTTCGGATTTCATGGCTTCTTGCCATTTGTTGGAATCTGGGCTCATCATCGCTTCTTCATACGTCGCAGGGTCTTCATCATTGTTATCCACAATCATGACATTTAGACAAGGATCATACCAATCAGGAGTGGTGTTGGGGGGATGACCCCCGGTATGCCAAAGGCATGCCAAACCGGATGGTCTTATCCATCAAGATACCGGTTTAATATTTATACCGGAACTCAAAGATAGGAATTTGGCTAAGTAAGCTAAGCCGGTATCCCCAAGAGGGGTATGCCGGAATCGGGAAGGAAAGATACCGGAGCACCGGAAGGAAGAGCATGTCGGCTGACTGGTCAAAGATTCCGTCAGGAGCTAAAAGACAAGGATGAGCTAAGCAAAGTAGCTTTAAACGAAGGCCTGAAGACAAAGAAGAGGATGACGGCCAAAGAAGCCGGAGGACGTCAGCCTCCCTGTTTAAAGAAGACCCCGGTGTCATCTATGATTAAAGTAGCTTTATAAAGTATCTTTGTAAAGTAGTTTGTCTAGTCAAAGATCCCATTAGGGTTTCTTGTCCTGTAAGCCACCCTCTCCCCTATATAAGGAGAGGGGGCAGCCTCTTTCATACGCGCGTGACATTAGAGAGAGAACCCTGTAAGCTAAAACTTGTATCGTGTGGAGATCAATGAAAATGGTGATCTAGAGCGAGTTCTTCCTTGTGTCTTTCTTCTTCAACCTCTGGCCTTGGCCAAGTTCTTGAGGAAACCATCCGGAAGTTCGTCCCATCTAGTCGCAAACCCTCCCCCGAATCCTCTAGCGTCCATTCGGCCCCAAGATAAGCCATCCTATGGCATCTGTTTGTTCCCCACGACGACAGTTGGCGCCCACCGTGGGGCATGAAGTGGCGCTTGCTGGAGTTCATATTCGGGCGGGCATCCTCGACATCAACGGCGAGCGCACGGTGTCCGCGCTCGTGCAACGCATCTACAACATGGACTTCATCAACGATAACGCAGGCTGCTTCGCCAACGGCGGCAAGTTCCCGCAGAACGGCCGCACCATCGAGTTCGGCAGCATCCGCGTCTATTTCGGCACCGTTCCCGTGCGCCAGCGCCTCTCGCCGGTGCTGGTGGCGCCGGATCCACCAAGATGGCTGTGTGCTGGCCGCGCCGCCGGCAGCGTGGAGGTCATGATGGCTGGTGCGGTCAACACCGGCAAGGGAGCTGTGGAGGAAGGAGATGAACGCGCGGCATCGACCCGCCCGGCAAAACCGCCGCTGGAGCGTGACGCCGGCGTCGCGGGAGCATCGTCAGCACCACCGGCAACACCTCTTCAAGCGGCGATGCACACGCTGGCCACGCCCATCGCGCAGAACATCGACCCGGCAAAGGCTCAGGAGGAGCTGGAGGCCACGCGCAAGGCCCTGCTTACCGGTGGCGCCGACATCATCCGGGCGCAGCGCGAGCTGAACCTAACCCTACGTGAGTACAACGCTGCCCATGGCTTTGCTTCAGTTAGTGCTCATGCTGCTAGGATACCGGAAAACCGGCTTAAGGCTCGCAATCTAGATCAGGATTTGCGCAAAGAAGTTCTTACCGGCAAGAGTGCATCTGTATCTGTAAGCATCGTAGAAAAGCCTAAGTACAGTAGCCCGGATAAAACTATAAAAGCCGCTAAAGCTGCGGTAGAGCTATGTGAATCACTTTCCGGTGACGAGTTGGCAAAGCAGCAAGAACGTGTAAAAGAGCTGTTGAAAACTATTGAGCAGCAAAATGCTGAGCAGCTAGCTAAGCTGAACGAGGCAGTGGCCTCAAAATCCGCGCGTTCAACAAAGAATGCCGGAAGCAAGTCCCAGGGCAGGCATCGTCCCCTCATCCGGACAAAAGAAGGGAAAGAGAAAAGAACGCACGGCAGATGACTGTGTATGATCCGGTCCTTGCCGGAAAGCAAAAAGCCGGGCAACACGATGCCGGTAGAAAAAGCCAAGGGGCAGATCGGGGCTACGCCAAGGGAGGCTATGCCGGAAACAATCATGCCGGTAGATATGAAACCGGGCAAAATTATCGAGCCGCAAGAGTAGCATATGTGGATGAAGAAATGCCACCACCAGGGTACCGGCAGGCAAGAGCCGCGGAACCGGAAGAATATGACGAATCAGATTCCGAGGTGGAACGAACAAGAGTCCACCGGAACCCTTTGGGGGAACGCCTGGGGGAAAGATGTTTGCCAGACCGGGATGCGAGGCACAGGTTGGACAGGGTACATCTTTCCGCAATAGTTGAATGTGAGGGACCTCCTGGCCCAAGGTGTTTTGGCCCACGAATCATGAGAGAAGAACCACCGGTGCGCAATTTCCAGTTGCCCCGGGACACAAGAACGTATGATGGTACGACCAAGCCGGAAGACTGGCTGGCAGATTATGTCACAGCTGTTTATGTGGCTGGTGGTGGAGTAAACCGGCGTTGGGCGGTAAGAATCATACCGTCCTACCTCGTGGGTCCTGCGAGGATTTGGCTTAACAATTTGCCGGCAGGAAGCATTAACGGATGGTTGGACTTTGAGGAAGCATTTGTGAACAACTTCAGCAGTACTTACAAGAGGCCAAACCGGCCCCAGCAACTTGCGCTGTGCCAACAGCGTGCAGGAGAACCAGACCGGGATTATCTCACCCGGTGGAACTCAATGAGAAACACATGTGAAGGAGTGATTGAGGCACAAGCCATTGCTTGGTTCAGTCAAGGATGCCGGAGAGGATCACCTTTGTGGCAAAGGCTGCAGAGAAGCATGCCAACGACCTTGGCGGAAATGATACGTGTGGCAGATAGCTATGCATTGGGAGACCCAATGCAACCGGCAGTGCAAGCTGAGCCGGAGCAGTCAAATCCGCATCAACAGCAATACCGGGATAACCGGAACAACAAAAGAAGGGAAGATTTCCCGGATCGAAGATATGCATCACAGCAAGTTGCTGCCGTGCAAGAAAATTATGATGCCAGCGGCAGTCAGAGACAGAAAACCGGATCGCAGCCATGGGCGGGTCCTAAGAAGCAGTGGGTCGAGAAGAAACCCTGGGGCCAGAAAAAGAATTGGCAAGAGCCTGTGAAATACACCATGGAAGCCGCCATGGACCAACCTTGCCGGTGGCACACGCCGAACCCGGATCACCCGTCAAACCATCTGACGAAGGATTGTTCTTGGACCAAGTACTTGATGCAAAAGGGTGCAGTGAAAGATGCGCAAGGACAAGGGTGCGCCACAATGTTGCCGCCGCCGCAAGATATGCTGCGCCAACAACAACTGCCACCACCACCACCACTCACTGGAGCAAATGCTCTACCGGTACAACCTCAGCCAAACAGGCAGCAATACCAGCAAGTTAACCGGGTGGAAGAGAATCGTGACCAACCACCTCCACCGGCACCTTTAGGCCGGAATGTTTACGAAGATCCACACTTGTGCATGGTTGTCTTTGTCACCGAGCCAACCGACAGGCAGAGCGTGCATCGCCGTTCCATGGAAGTGAACGCGGTGATGCCGGCAGTACCCAAGTACATGCTATGGTCAGATCAGGAAATAACATGGTCGTTCAAGGATCACCCGAAAATCATGCCGAATCCGGGCGGATACGCTCTTGTTGTGGACCCAATCATGAAGGGGCCGGAAACTCGAGTAAAATTCAGCAAGGTGCTGATAGACAATGGTAGCAGCATAAACATCATGTACAAGCACACCATGCGTACGCTGGGCATAACGGAGAATATGCTGCAGCCAACTCATACAACTTTCCATGGGATTGTTCCCGGTTTGTCTTGCGCCCCGATAGGAAAAGTTCGGGTGGATGTGTCGTTTGGAGGACGTGACAATTGTCGTGTTGAGAACATTGAGTTTGAGGTGGTGGACTTAGATAGTCCCTACCATGCGTTGCTGGGGAGACCGGCACTGGCAGCTTTCATGGCATCAACCCATACGGCTTACCTCAAGATGAAGATGCCGGCACCTCGTGGACCCTTGACCGTGGTGGGAAACTATAAAGTCTCAATGGAAACTGCTTCCGCCGGATCAAACCTGGCAGAATCACTGGTGATAGCGGAAGAAAAGAAAAGAATGCAAACTGCTGTTGCGCTGGCTCAGTCCTCAAAGTTGAGCTTAGCGGCAATGAGTGGAAACTTGGCCTCGCCGGCATTCAAGCCGACAAACGAGACAAAGGACATTGTGCTGGATCCGGCTTACCCAGAGCGCACCGTTCGTATCGGTGCCGGCCTCAGTCAAGCATAGGAAAGCGCGCTCGTCAGCTTCCTCCGTGAGAATCGGAACATCTTTGCCTGGTCTACTGATGACTTGGTAGGAGTTCCGAGGGAGCTGGCTGAGCACTCTCTAAACGTCCGGAAAGATGCTAAGCCGGTGCGTCAACCTTTGCGCCGGTTCGCAGAAGATAGGAGGAAAATCATTGGAGAAGAAGTAACAAAGCTGTTGGTTGCCGGTTTCATCGTGGAGGTCACGCACACAGAGTGGCTGGCTAATCCGGTGATGGTCGAGAAGAAAAAAGATGAGAACCTGGAGGCACAAGCTCCAAAGGTGTGGCGCATGTGCATCGACTACACCAACCTCAACAAAGCTTGCCCAAGAGATCCTTTCCCTTTGCCCCGAATCGATCAAGTGATTGATTCTACTGCTGGGTGTGAGTTGTTGTCGTTCCTGGATGCGTATTCCGGCTTCCACCAAATCCCTCTGAAAAAAGAAGATCAAATAAAAACTGCGTTCATTACCCCGCACGGGGCTTATTGCTATGTTACAATGCCTTTTGGTTTGCGCAACGCTGGTGCAACGTACCAGCGCTGTATGCAAAAATGCTTGTTTGATCAAATCGGAAAAAATGTGCAAGTTTATGTGGATGATATTGTGATAAAAACTAAAGTAAAAGATACCTTAATCGATGACATCCGGCAAACATTTGATAACCTAAGGCGGTTCCGGATGAAACTCAATCCGGCAAAGTGCACCTTTGGTGTCCCTGCCGGCAAGCTGCTTGGTTTCCTTGTGTCAAGCCGGGGCATTGAGGTCAATCCGGTAAAAATCCGGGCAATAGAAAGAATGACAATACCGCGAGAACTGAAGGATGTGCAAAAGTTTACCGGAAGCTTGGCATCGCTAAGCCGGTTCATAAGCAGGCTAGGAGAAAAGGCCTTGCCACTCTATGCTTTGATGAAAAAGTCGGATACTTTCGTCTGGACCACACAGGCAGACGCAGCGTTTAAAGAATTGAAGAACATGCTCGTAACGGCCCCAATCTTGGCCTCGCCCTTGGAAAGAGAACCTATGTTGCTTTATATAGCGGCAACGAACCGGGTGGTTAGTGTTGTGGTTGTGGTGGAAAGAGAAGAGGAAGGAAAAACCGTCCAGAGGCCGGTATACTACCTGAGCGAGGTGCTCTCCTCCTCAAAGCAAAACTACCCACACTTCCAAAAAATGACTTATGGCGTGTTCATGGCCGCCACGAAGCTCAAGCATTACTTTGAGGAGCACCCCATGAAGGTGGTGAGTGAGGCACCTATCTCCGATATCATGGGTAACAAGGACGCCAGCGGCCGGATTGCAAAATGGGCAATTCAGCTATCACCATATGTACCGGTGTATGAAAGAAGAGATGCCATAAAGTCGCAAGCTTTAGCTGATTTCTTGGTCGATTGGGCGGAGATACAATACAAGCCGCCAGAGCACAAAATAGAATACTGGAAGATGCACTTTGACGGATCCAAACTCAAGGAAGGTCTGGGTGCCGGTGTGGTACTCACCTCACCTAAGGGAGATCACCTCCGGTATGTTTTACAAGTGCACTTCAGGGCATCAAACAATGTCGCTGAGTATGAAGCTCTGATACACGGGCTTAAGGTCGCAAAAGAAATCGGAGCGCTCCGGATCATTTGCTACGGCGATTCAGATCTGGTGGTGCAACAGTGTTCCGGAGATTGGGATGCAAAGGATGCAAACATGGCCTCGTACCGGTTCCATGTGCAAAAGATTGCCGGCTTCTTCGAAGGGTGTGAGTTTCACCATGTGCCGCGAGCTGAAAATGAAGCCGCGGATGCTCTATCCAAGTTGGGCTCATCTAGGCAAGAAATTCCACCCGGAATAGCCTTGGCACATCTAAGAATTCCATCAATCAAGCCAAGTCCGGAGTCGGAATCAATTTTCGTACCGGAATCGCATGTGGTGCCAATGGAGATCGACGAAGGAAACCCGGGGACTGCTCCGGCAAACTCGGGGACTGTACCGGTAAACTCGGGGACTGCGACGCCCATGCCGGAGGAGGCAATGCTCGTGGACAGCATGGACATAGACATGCCGGTGTTTGTGGTTAGAGAAGCGCCATCTTGGGTTAAACCTATTAAGGAATTCCTGGTCAACGGCACCTTGCCGGTTGACGAAAATGAGTCCAGAAGGATACAGAGGAGGTCCAAAGCTTACACTATCATCAACGGTGAGGCATACAAAAGAAGTGTTACCGGTGTCCTCCAAAGATGTGTGGAGCCGGAAGAAGGAAGAGAAATGCTTGAGGAGATTCATCGAGGAGAATGCGGGCACCACGCCTCGTCAAGGGCACTGGTGGCAAAAGTGTTCCGGCATGGATTCTATTGGCCAACGGCTTTGGAAAATGCGGAGGATATGGTGAGAAAATGCAATGGGTGCCAGAGGTACGCCAAGCAAAACCATACCCCAGCATCCGGTTTAAAAACCATACCGCTAACTTGGCCATTCGCTGTCTGGTGCCTGGACATGGTTGGACCATTTAAAACCGCAAGGGGAAACATGACCCACATCTTGGTAATGGTGGATAAGTTCACCAAGTGGCTGGAAGTGAAGCCTATCGCAAAATGTGATGGCCACACAGCGGTAAAGTTCCTAAAAGATGTAATTCTGCGGTATGGATACCCGCACAGTATCATAACCGACAATGGCTCAAACTTTGCTCAAGGAGAGTTCAAACGATTTTGTGAAGACAAGAACATCCGGTTGGATTTGTGCTCAGTGGCGCACCCACAAGGCAATGGCCAAGTTGAGAGAACGAATGCTTTGGTACTTTCCGGTATCAAACCAAGACTCATTGATGCAATGGAAAAATCGCCGGGATGTTGGATCGATGAGCTACCGTCAGTGTTGTGGAGTCTAAGAACAACTCCGAACCGGTCTACCGGATACACGCCATTCTTTATGGTTTATGGAGCAGAAGCGGTCATACCAACCGACATTCTCCATGATTCCCCAAGGGTGCAGCTCTATACCGAAGAAGAGGTAAAGGAGGCCCGGGAAAATGATGTGGACTTGCTAGAAGAAGCAAGAGAACTAGCTCTGGCAAGAACAGCCATTTATCAGCAAAACCTCAGACGCTATCATAGCCGGAAGGTTAATCCAAGAGTGTTCCGAGAAGGGGACCTGGTGCTACGCCTGGTGCAGCGCACTGAAGGCCGGCACAAACTTTCCCCTCCATGGGAAGGACCTTTCATTGTGAGAAAGGCTCTCCACAATGATGCCTATTACCTAATTGATGCACAGGAATGGAAGAAAGGAAAGGCGGACAAGTCAGGAGAGGAGACCAAACGCCCATGGAATGTAGCTTTGTTGCGTCCTTTCTACTCTTGAAGTGGTGCTGTAAGAGTTCCTTTTTGTACCTTAATTGCTATGAATAAAAAGATGTCGGAACCTCGAATGAATCTCGGGGACTACCCTTACTAAGTTGCATGAAACATGTTTATTTTTTCTGTTGCCGGTTGCTTATTGAATGTTTTTTCTTTCCGGTTTAGTAATGTGCTAGACCATACCGGAGTCTTCGACTCTGTTGTTGTCCATAACTTGGCTTCATGACAAGCAAGATAAACCGGTAGGGGATAAGCACATGAACTGCGGAAAGAGAGAGCAGGAAAGAACAATCCGGAAAAGTTTAACTAACCCCGGTTATACCGGTTTTTTGCAAAAATTTGAGTTATTTCTAAGTTCAAGAAAATGCTTGCTTGGTAAAAGAACTTTGTGCTCATACGCCAAAAATGCCCAGAGAAGGTAGGCAGAGCCAAGGCAAAAGAGCCAAGTATGCATCAATTGGATGCGGAAACAATTTCGGAATCATTGCAAGTGCAAGAAAAAGCAAATCAACAAGCAAATATCTTAAGACAAACATAACTTAATAAGTTACCGGTACAGCTTACCGGCATAAAATGTTGCAGCACAAACCAAAAGGTTAAGTTTTATCTTACATCATAAACCCCGGCATACCGGGGTAGAATTTAACAAGTTTTATGACAAAGTAATCAGGGACAGGTGATATCTTGTGGCAACGCCAAGTTAGGCAGCAGGGGCTTCCGGGGGAGCAGCGCCGGCATCAGGAGTTGGCGGTGGCACGTCCTCGCCTTCATCTTCCTCCTCCTCGCTCAGATAATCTTTGACATCTTCTGGAGGGGGGATGAAGGTGCGCATGTCGGCATACTCCGCGATGTGGTACGCGCGGTCCTGCCGCTTAGCGGTAAGAACCGGATCCACATCAGTGGGAGCACCTTCACGCACGCCGATGAAAGCATCCAGATCCAACTCCGGATACCAGGAGCAGGCAATGCGGAGCGCGGAGTCCGCTCCGGCGCGGGCAGCAGAGCACTGCCACTCCCGGATCCGCCGGCAGGCACCTTTTAACCGGTCGCTGATGAGGGAGAAGGTCTCCGGCACCGCTTCACCAGGCCAGAGGGTCTTGAAAAGCTGGGAGGCTACTTCAGGGATGTCGGAAAGGTTCCGATCCACTGAGCGCATGTGGGAGATCCGCGCGCTCAGAGCAACCAAGTGATCATAAGGATCCCAAGGTGCACCCAAGTTGTTGCCGGCCTGCTGTGCCCGGTGCTCCGCAACCTTCTTTATAGCATGGGCCTGGGAGTCCGGAAAGAGCCCTACGAAACAAACGAAAGCTAAGTATATGATACCGGAATGAATAAGCTTGTAAGCAGAAACCGGAAAAGAGAAAAGGAGAAACTTACGGAGGGCAAGCGCGTCAGTCCGCGTGACCAGAAGGTCGTACTCCTTCTGTTCCGCTTTCAGCCGCGCAACCTCGCTCTCGGCTGCTTTCTGGGCCTTCCTGGCCTCCTCCGCGGCAGCTTTGTGCGCTTTGGCGGCTTTGCCCTCGGCTGCTTTTAGCGCCTTGGCGCCCTCCTCCAGCTCTGCCTGCAACACCACATTGGCGTTGCCGGCATCCTCCAGCGCCTCGTTTAGCCTGGCCTCCGCGGCAGCTTCGGCGGCCTTCAGCTCCTCAGCGTACCGGACTCCGGCCTGCATAGCCTGGTCCTTGAGCTCTCTGGAGATCTCCTTTTGGGCGTCCAAGGCCTTCTGGTGATCCCGGATGAGCTGCTCCTTTTCAGCTAAGAGCCGGAAGAGAAGATATTAGCAAAACACAAAGGCAGGTGAGAAGCAAGTCAACCGGAAAGATAGAAATTGTACCTTGGAGTTTGGCAACCTGGTCCTTGAGGGCCTCAATGGAGGCTTCCGGGATAGCTGTTGTGCAAAAAACTTGTAAGTCACAAAGAAAAGAAAAACCTTCCGGTAAAAGATGTCGGAGGTGCGAGAAATTACCTAGGCACTTGCTGTGCGCCTCAGCAAGGCTCCGGTGCTCCCATAGAAGCTCCTCAAAGAGAGCTTTCCGGGCGTCGGCCGTGCTCTGTTTAAGGAAATGATGTTAGTGAAGAACAAAGGATTTTAACCCGAAACTCGGGGACTGGTGATACCGGTTTCGTGCATTTCTAGTGAGTTTTGCGCTAAGAGTTGCACTCTAAACCCAAAACTCGGGGACTGGGAGTTTGCGGCATCTTTAAAAGAAAGTTTTGCGCTAAGAGCAAGCTCTCAACCCAAAACTCGGGGACTGGGAGTTTGCGGTAAGAAAGATGCCGGTTTCGGAAATTCTTTAAAAGGAAGTTTTGCGCTAAGAGTTGCACTCTAAACCCAAAACTCGGGGACTGGGAGGATAGACAAGATCCGGAAAGAAGAAAACCGGCATCAAGAAAATTTACGAGAGAAGTTGATAAAACTTACCACCACGTTGGCGGTGGCGTCGTACCACGCGCTGTCGAACTCCTTCACGGCACGCTTGAGGCGCGAGAAGTGTTCTTCAGTAGAGCGAGGGCCGGCAGGATCTGGCGCTGGGAGGCGGTCCTTCCCCAAGCCGCGGGTAGCTGCGGAGATGTCCGCATCGTTCCAGCGCTGGGCGTAAGGAAGGAGAGGCCCCAAGTCTTGGCCTCCGCGCTTAAGCTCAACGATCCGGCCCAAGAGGCCGGAAGGTTTGTCTTGAACCACCATGGCGGCAGGCCCGGTGTGCAGCACTAAGGGCTGCGAGCCGCTTGAGGCGCTGCCATCCGTAGCCTTTCCGCGCGACGCCCCCGGCTTGAGATAGTCGGTGATCTTGAGGGACGCCGGCTGTCGGGGATTTGACCACGGCAGATGCTACGGGGTAGCACATGAGAGGTATGGAGCAAGGCGGCGTTGGAGATTCCGGAAACGAGTCGGCACACGATGTACCCAGGTTCACGTCCCCTCGGTGGAGGATCGCTACGTCCTGCTATAAATCACTATGATCATACTGTCGCCAGCGTTAGGCGACTTGCTTTGTGGTAGCCGCAGGAGGCGGAGGGGGAGATTGGATCTAATGAGAGATTACATGTGTGGGAATGTGTCCTCGAGGAGGTACCCCTGGTGGCTTTATATATGCAGCCACCTAGGGTTTACAGTATAAGGCTATTTGGGCCGCTACGCTTCATGGGCCTTCTGTAGATCCAGTCGCTCCGGGCTTCAGTCGCTAGGGCGCGTGGCCCAGTCGCCCGCCGACTGGAACTGCCTTCGGCTCTCTTCATCTGGCGAGTGAGCTTGGTGATGGGCTCCCTAGGGCGTATCCCCATCAATAGTCCCCGAGCGCGTCGTGGATTCGGCGCGGGCTTGTGGCAGGATGCGGAGAGTCTTGCCGATGGACTGTGGCGAATCGGCGACGGGCTCCTGAAATAGAGGAAATAACCGTGAAGCAGGAGGCGGCCGAAGCGAGCCAGTCGGTGTAGGTGAATGACCAGGCAGCGAAAGTCCGCGTAGTGTATGTGCAAGTCAGTCGCGCACATGTCGTGCTGGTAGCCTAGGCGCCGTGCCGAAGGTGCAGTCAGAGGCGAGGTTGGTGTCGAGCCTCCAAGTGGATGCTGCGGTAGGAACCCAGGAGCGATGTCGGTGTCGAGCTCGTGAGCGCCTACTTGACGTTACTCAGCAGGCTGATGGAGAATCGACCGATCGATCGAAATGATGTCGAGGTAGATGGCCGAGTTGTTGGCGTAGTCGGATCAGAGATGTCGCCAGGCCACCGAACAGCTATTCCGTTTGCGCACATGCTGGGAAGTTAAAACCAGGCTGCGCAAAGCGGGCGGACGTGGCTGGGCGGCCATCCTGGCCAAGTCATGAAGACGCCCGCCTCCATATCTTGGAGACTGGTAGTTACGCATGCGATTGGTGCACTGGCCACGAAATCCATGTATTTGAGGTGCTTCTTGCTTCACGTGAATTCGTACTTGCTTCATGCACACAATAAATCCTTCTTTGCTGAACATAAACAATGTATGGCGTCTGCACACGGGTGTCGACCACGCCTGCAGTCTGCGGCTGCCATTGATTTATTCTGCTTGGAGCTGTTGTCCATGCTGATTTCTCTGTACGCAGGAGCCAGCGCTGATGTCGATCTCCTGGCGTTTGGTGGTGGAGAAAGCTTCCATGGCCGGGAGTGGTGATGAAGTTGTTCATGCAGATATGATATGCTGCACCACAGAGCGAGCGTCGATGTCGAGCCCCCAGCGCAGTTGATGCAGTTTAGGGCGAGCTGTTGTTGATGAAAATTGATCACATTGAGATGTCAATTCGCTGGAGGTGCGCTCAGCATATCCAGTAGGTGTAGTCCCCGAGGCTCATGTCGGCTTCGATGAAGGCGGCTTGAGTCTTCCTTTTCTTGACATCTCGGCGTGTCACCCAAGCGGAATGAGTCCGCGAATGCAGCGAGTGGCGAGCCGCGGAGAACAGCGAGTCCCCGAGCACGGCGAGTGGCGAGTCGCGGAGACCGGCGAGTCACCGAGCGTGGCGAGGACGAATCCCGGAGACCGGCGAGTGGCGAGTCCCCGAGCATGGCGAGTAGCGAGTCGCGGAGACTGGCGAGTCCCCGAGCATGGCGAGGGCAAGTCCGGGAGACTGGCGAATCCGGGAGACCGGCGAGTCCCCGAGCATGGCGAGTGGCGAGTCGCGGAGACCGGCAAGTCCCCGAGCATGGCGAGGACGAATCCCGGAGGCCGGCGTCCGGCCAGTCCCCGAGCGTGGCGAAGGTGCAGGCGATGCTGATGGCAAGGATGGCTAGTAGGTCGCCACTGCTGGTGCTGTTCCTGTGGCAGGAAAACAATTGTTTTGTATGGGCCAGTGTTAGGGCCTTGAATTTGTAAAAATGTAATGAGCAATGTCGCTGTGGCGACTAAGTAATTTTATGCATGTCGTTGTGTTCTCAAGTCGCTTAGGCGATCCCGATGAAGGCTACCGCTTGACTGTTTTCCTTGCTGAGTTGGGCGTCCCCAGTCGTAGTACGTAGTCATATAGCGCGAGTAGCAGCCTCATGGGTGGCGTTTATTTGACGCTGTTTTTTATAGCGTGCCTCTCGTCGTGGCCCGTGGGGCCAGTCGCGTGGCGACTCCAAAGGGGTTCTTGATTTGGCGTGTTTTCCTTGGCGAGCCGCGGGTCCGTTTTGCGGGGTCCCTGGTCGAAGTACTTAGCCGTTCAAGTCACCTGCCTAAGGTAGAGGAGGGCGATTTGTTTGCCTGATGATTGCGGAGGCGAGTCGCATCTCGTGGCCCGGGAGGCCAGTCGCTTAGCGACCCCAAGGAGGGCTCCGTACTCGGCGTTTTTCCTGGACGCGTTGGGCCGCTGTGGCGACCTCGCTAGCGCAGTACTTAGCTTTTCAGGTCGCTCTGTCCAAGGTAGAGAGGGACATGGGTGCCCGGAGGCAGAGCCGAGCCGGTCATCTTGGCCCGTAAGGCCAGTCGAGCGTGCGACTCCAATGGAGGTCCTTCCCCTGGCGTCGCAGTGGTCGAGCCGGAGCTCGCACTACTTAGCCAGTTCGGGCTTCTCTGCCAAAGGTTGATGACGGCAATTGAAATTTCATCCCGAAGGAAGAGGACACCCAGTGGTGAGGTGCGCGGCATGGCGCAGAGCTCTCTTTGGCGACTCGGAGTTGGCGAAGTCGACGCGGCGGACATGGTCTACGCGGCGGAGCGCGTGGCAGTGGCGAGGTCGGGCGACCGGCGATTGGCGCTGGCGGGAGCGCGCCGAGTCCCCGAGCGTGGCGAGTGGCGAGCTCGGGCGACCGGCGAGTGGCGCTGTCTGGAGCGCGCCGAGTCGAGCGTGGCGGATGGCGAGCTCGGGCGACCGGCGAGCGGCGCTGTCTGGAGCGCGCCGAGTCCCCGAGCGTGGCGGATGGCGAGCTCGGGCGACCGGCGAGTGGCGCTGTCTGGAGCGCGCCGAGTCCCCGAGCGTGGCGGATGGCGAGCTCGGGCGACCGGCGAGTGGCGCTGTCCGCGCCGAGTCCCCGAGCGTGGCGGATGGCGAGCTCGGGCGACCAACGAGTGGCGCTGTCTGGAGCGCGCCGAGTCCCCGAGCGTGGCGGATGGCGAGCTCGGGCGATCGGCGAGGGCGCTGTCTGGAGCGCGCCGAGTCCCCGAGCGTGGCGGATGGCGAGCTCGGGCGACCGGCGAGCGGCGCTGTCTGGAGCGCGCCGAGTCCCCGAGCGTGGTGGATGGCGAGCTCGGGCGACCGGCGAGCGGCACTGTCTAGAGCGCGCCGAGTCCCCGAGCGTGACGAGTGGCGAGAAAGACACCAGGCCGTTTTGCTGAGAAGGAGAAACAAGTACAACTGCAATAAGGTGTATTTATGAAATATATTGAACACTTGTAAATACGTGCAACTTATAGATAAAACGCGCATTGTTAAATGAATCGGTTAGCAGTATGAAAGGTTTATGCGTATCTTTTCATGAGTAGGCAGACCTCCAGCATCAAACGCTTGCCGAACAGGGACGCGATGCCAGCCGTTGAACCCGGGGACAAGGTCGGCCTTTTGGTACCCAGCCTCACTACTTCGACGGACGCGAATAAACAGCAGACAAAACCGAAACCGATCCCAATTATTGTTATGTACGTCCCTAAGAGGGTTGTATGCGACTGCGTGGTCGCCTTTCGAGATCGAACCAACAGGCGAATTTGTTTTGAACTTATATAACATGTATGAATATAAATAAACTTAGCTGTCAAATATTGGCAGAGTTGATGTGGTCGCCCGGCGAATAGGCGGCGGGCGAGTCGGCGAACGTGACGATCCGGTGATGACAAGTTGCCGAGCAAGGCGAGCCGGTGGCGATGAGTCGCGGACGGGGAGTCCCCGTCGAGCGAATCCGTGCTGAGCGAGTCCGCGAGAGACGAGTCCATGCTGCCGAGCCCACGTTGGGCGGAGTCCACGCTGGGCGTGAGTCCCCGGTTGAGGCGAGTCTGCCATGACGCGTTCGCGCGGCGAGCCCCGACAGCAAATAAAATAATAATTTGGCAGAGTAGTCAATGCATAAGAGAGATTGTAGTAGTTTGAGCTTTTCCATGGAAGAGACAAGATCACGTGGAGTAGTCAGTGTACTCGATTTTCTTCTCTTTCTTCTTTTCTTCGCGTACATGCATGTCACACAATGTAAAGGATCAGAGCTAGGTTAAGCAAATCAGTTGTCATGGCAATTAAAGCGAGAGAAAGAGGTAGGAGCGGGTATATAAAATATTCCGATCGACTTAGATCCCGCGGCCGCGCTGCTTGATGAAGATTTGGATCGCCCCAAAACAGCAATCTTCCAGGAACGCGCGCATCACAGCAGGCGGCAGATCAAGCCGCGCGTGCACGCGCCGGGAGCGCCGCCGTTCGCCACGGAAAGCGCTGCCGAATCCGCGCTCGTTCGGCGAGAGGCAGATGTAATCTGGCTGCCGTTTGTTGACCTGATTTGGCCGGTGAAGACGAGGATGAGTCTCGCCCGGATCACCACTCCAAGCGCCGCATGCCCCACGGTGGGCGTCACTATCGTGGATATGACCACGGCAGATGCTACGGGGTAGCACATGAGAGATATGAAGCAAGGCGGCGTTGGAGATTCCGGAACGAGTCGGCACACGATGTACCCAGGTTCACGTCCCCTCGGTGGAGGATCGCTACGTCCTGCTATAAATCACTATGATCATACTGTCGCCAGCGTTAGGCGACTTGCTTTGTGGTAGCCGCCGGAGGCGGAGGGGGAGATTGGATCTAATGAGAGATTACATGTGTGGGAATGTGTCCTCGAGGAGGTACCCCGGTGGCTTTATATATGCAGCCACCTAGGGTTTACAGGTATAAGGCTATTTGGGCCGCTACGCTTCATGGGCCTTCAGATGCACGCTCCGGGCTTCGGCCGCTAGGGCGCGTGGGCCCGCCGCCCGCCGACTGGAACTGCCTTCGGCTCTCTTCATCTGGCGAGTGAGCTTGGTGATGGGCTCCCTAGGGCGTATCCCCATCACCGGCGGCGGCTTGGGCGCGGTCGCGGGAGCTCCTTGGGTCGGTGGAGGCGTTGGCGTGGGCCCGGTTGCCTCAGGAGCAGAGGTTTCCGGTGGCGGCGGCGGTGCTGAAGTTTCCGGCGCGGAAGCTTCCGGCGCGGTCTTGGAGGAGGTTTTCTTCCTTTTCTTCTTCTCAAGGACGGGAGGAACGGAAGGTTCCGCCCGCCCGGCAGGTTCTTTTCCGGCGCCCATGTTGCTGGCGCCGGTGTCTTGGGTCTCTGGAGGGGAGGCAAAGTCCTCCTCCGCGCGGGGATCTGGCGGTGTAGGGGCCGCGCGCCCCGAACTTGTTGTGCCCCCCAGAGGGGAGGCAGAGGTGTTGCCGGCACCCGATGGTGCCGGGCTGGAGTGAGGAGGAGGAGTCGAGGTCCTGGCCGAGCCGGCAGAGCCCTCAGGCCTGGGGCCAAGCTTGAGCGCGGGGCTAAAACAGAGAAAAGGAGAAGGTTGGGAAAAAGTAGCCGGAAAAGAACTTGGTGAAGACAGAACAAGCAGAAAAAAGAAGCCTTACCCGGTGGCCGTCGGCATCTGCTTGCCCTTGTGGCGCCTCATGGCAACGACCTTACCCGCGACGGGCTCGGTCCGGAAGCGCTTGGCAGGAGGAGCTTGGCTTGAGCCGGCATCGAGGCCGGCGTCTTGTTCTTCTGGCCCTGGGCCATGAGTTTGTCCACAAACTCTTTGCCGGCCTCGGCCTGCAGCGGCGCCACATGCTCATGGACCTGTGGGTTGAGGTTGGCTGAGGGCACATCTACAGAAGAACAATAGCAAAAGAATATGAGAGGAATGAAAGAAAAGCTACCTCAAGAATGGTCAATTCATCAGACGAACCGGAAGGTTCCGGCGGAGCTTTGCCAAGGCGCGCGGCTGGAGTCCGGCCCATCTTCAAGTCCTTCCAGAAGATGACGGGGTCGGGGTCGAACTTGTCGAGACCGCGCTTCCGGCAACGGCCTCGCTTGTCGGATTCGATGCCGGGGAAACGGTCCTTGGCCTGAAAGAACAAAAAAGAAAGAAGAGGTTAGCCGCAATAAAAGCTTCCGGAGAACCGACCCGAGTTGTGTAATTTCTTACTTCTTGGGTCGGAGGGTTAGTAGAGCTAAGAGGCCGGAGGCCCCATTCCCAGTCTTCCGGCATGGAGGTCTGGCAGATCTGCCTGGCCTTGAGGACGACGTCCTTCTTGCTGAGAGGGAGGCCGGTGATCTTGGTAGGATCGCCGGGACCATACATCTCGCACATCTTGTGGGCGCGGCGCTTAAGAGGAAGCACCCGGCGCGAGATGAAGGTGCGGATGATATCGTCGGAGCAGAGGTTGGTGTCCTTCATGCGCTGTTTCATGAAGCGTATGATCCGGTTTGTCTCGTTGTGAGACTCCTTCGGATTGTAGCTCCAGTTAGTTTTGGTGGGCGGCGCCGGATCAAAAGGAGGCAGATCAATGAGATCTGCGGCGCCGTTGTTCTTAACATAGAAGAAGGTCCCTTGCCATGACCGGCATGACTCAAGACCGGAGAATTTGAAGAAGGGGCTCGCTTGGCGAGAGCCAATGATGCAGGACCCGCATTGAACGGGGGGTTTGGGTTTCGGAATGTCTAAGCCCTGAACGGAATTAATCCGAAGGGCGAAGAATCGAGCAAACGTCTCGCGAGTGGGACGGATGCCGATGTATGCCTCCATGAAGGTGACATAGCAAGAAAGGTAGAAGATGGCGTTGCCGGGAAGATGGTGAGGTTGGAGTTTGTAGAAATCGAGAAAATCCCGGAAAAAGGAAGAGACGGGAAGGCCGAAGCCGCTCAAAGTGAGCGAGAAAGACAACACGTTCACCGGGTTCGAGCACCGGTTCGATCTCGTCGCCGGGAATCCGGCAGGAAACTCCTTCCGGAATCCTCCGGGACCGGTATAACCAGTCAATCTCATACTTACTCACGCTGGAGCCCATCCAGGCTCCGCGGGTGACCTCGGAAAGATCAGCGCCGGAAGCTTGGCTAGAGCTTCCGGCATCTTGTTCTTGGGCGCTATCGGTTTCCATCTGCGCGAGATCTGCGCTGACCCCGTCAGATGCGGGATCTTCCGGGTTACTGGAGGAAGAAGTGGAAACGTATTGTTCGGAAGACATTCGGATTTGAGAGTTTTCGGTATCTACTCGGAAAAACAGATTCCCCAAGAACTACCCCCGCGAGAAGATCTACGAAGGACAGAAAAAGCAAAGAAAAGGAAAGAATAAATATGCTTTCAACTCAAGATCTGAACTGCAAGCAAAAGAGGAGTAAACGTGAATAAGGCCTAACCTGGGGCGGCAGAGTCGCAAAGGGAAATGATCGCCGGCGTCAGGGCGAGCTCGCTGTAGACGGGAGGTCCGGCGACGGCGAGGCGGAGAAGAACTTGAAGGAGCTTCAATGTCGTGGCCGAGAGAAAGGCGCCGCGGAAGTTTTTCCCGCGGTGAAGTCCGGCGGCGTCCGGCGGCGCGCTGGTGAAGGTTTGCTGGGCGGCGGAACTCGAGCGAGCAAAGGAGCGGCGGAGGCGTACGAGCAAGGAGCAGTACTGCGCGAGCAATGGGGAATGCGAAGAAGAGGAAGGAGAAGGGGCGGTTTGCCCTTATAAAGAAAAAGAAATGGGCTGAAAAACCGCCGAACCGTAGCGGTTCAGCCGTGGGCCGCGACGGTTCGCCTCGCGTGTAGCCACGTGGCGCGATGATACACGCGCGGAAGAAAAGGGCCACAGGGAGGCACACACGGATCCGGAGAAGTGGTTGGGATCCGCTGCGGATCAATTAATGCGCGCGCGAAGCCGAACGGAAGTGACCCCTGACACTGGCGCGTCAGTCACAGTGCGCATGTCTCTGACAGGCGCGGGACCCGATATATTCTCGACTTCGCCGAGGAAGTATTTAATGACCGAGATGCCGGAAGATAAGCTGCCGGAGAGTGCCTTGCAAAGAGAGAAGGCATGAGTCCGGGCAAAGATGCCGGAGCCGAGTTGAGCGCCGGATAGATTAAACCGGTATACAAGAACGTGAGAACCTGGCATGGTCTGTTGGATAGAATCCGCCAGACTATACCAGCTTCGGGGACTAATGTTGGGGGGATGACCCCCGGTATGCCAAAGGCATGCCAAACCGGATGGTCTTATCCATCAAGATACCGGTTTAATATTTATACCGGAACTCAAAGATAGGAATTTGGCTAAGTAAGCTAGGCCGGTATCCCCAAGAGGGGTATGCCGGAATCGGGAAGGAAAGATACCGGAGCACCGGAAGGAAGAGCGTGTCGGCTGACTGGTCAAAGATTCCGTCAGGAGCTAAAAGACAAGGATGAGCTAAGCAAAGTAGCTTTAAACGAAGGCCTGAAGACAAAGAAGAGGATGACGGCCAAAGAAGCCGGAGGACGTCAGCCTCCCTGTTTAAAGAAGACCCCGGTGTCATCTATGATTAAAGTAGCTTTATAAAGTATCTTTGTAAAGTAGTTTGTCTAGTCAAAGATCCCATTAGGGTTTCTTGTCCTGTAAGCCACCCTCTCCCCTATATAAGGAGAGGGGGCAGCCTCTTTCATACGCGCGTGACATTAGAGAGAGAACCCTGTAAGCTAAAACTTGTATCGTGTGGAGATCAATGAAAATGGTGATCTAGAGCGAGTTCTTCCTTGTGTCTTTCTTCTTCAACCTCTGGCCTTGGCCAAGTTCTTGAGGAAACCATCCGGAAGTTCGTCCCATCTAGTCGCAAACCCTCCCCCGAATCCTCTAGCGTCCATTCGGCCCCAAGATAAGCCATCCTATGGCATCTGTTTGTTCCCCACGACGACAGTGGCACGTTCCCTTGTCGATCTGCGAGGTTCAGTAGCTATCTCATTTGAAGTTTCATGATCATTATCATTAGCTTCCTCTGTTGCCGGTGTAGGCGGCACAGGAACATCTTCCGGCACTGCGCTACTCTGATCAACGAGTAGAGATTCTTCAATCTCATTGAGTTCTACTTTTCTTCCAGTCACTTCTTTAGTGAGAAATTCTTTCTCAAGAAAGGTTCCGTTCTTAGCAACAAAGATCTTGCCTTCGGATCTGTGATAGAAAGTGTACCCTATAGTTTCCTTAGGGTATCCTATGAAGACGCATTTCTCCGCTTTGGGTTCTAGCTTGTCCGGTTGTAACTTTTTTACATAGGCTTCGCAACCCCAAACTTTAAGGAACGACAGCTTAGGTTTCTTATTAAACCATAATTCATACGGTGTCGTTTCAACGGATTTTGATGGTGCTCTATTTAAAGTGAATGCGGCTGTCTCTAATGCATAACTCCAAAATGATAACGGTAAATCAGTAAGAGACATCATAGAACGAACCATATCTAAGAGAGTTCGATTACGACGTTCGGACACACCGTTTCGTTGTGGTGTTCCCGGCGGTGTCAATTGTGAAAGTATTCCGCATTTCTTTAAATGCATGCCAAACTCATAACTCAGATATTCACCTCCGCGATCAGATCGTAGAAATTTAATCTTCTTGTTACGTTGATTTTCTACTTCACTTTGGAATTCCTTAAACTTCTCGAAAGTTTCGGATTTATGTTTCATTAAATAGATATACCCATATCTACTCAAATCATCCGTGAAGGTTAGAACATAACGATAACCACCGCGCGATGCTACACTCATTGGTCCGCACACATCTGTATGTATGATTTCTAATAAGTCAGTAGCTCGCTCCATCATACCCGAGAATGGAGTCTTAGTCATTTTTCCCATCAGACATGCTTCGCATCTATCAAGTGACTCAAAGTCAAGTGATTCAAGTAATCCATCGGTATGGAGTTTCTTCATGCGTTTCACTCCAATATGACCAAGACGACAGTGCCACATATAAGTAGAATTATCATTTAATTTAATTCGCTTAGCATCAATGTTATGTATATGTGTATCGCTACTATCGAGATCTAACAGAAATAAGCCATTCTTTTCAGGTGCTCGACCATAAAAGATATTATTCATAAAAATAGAACAACCATTATTCTCAGACTTGAATGAATAACCGTCTTGCATTAAACAAGATCCAGATATAATGTTCATGCTCAACGCGGGTACAAAATAGCAATTATTTAGGCTTAAAACTAATCCCGAAGGTAGATGTAGAGGAAGTGTGCCGACAGCGATCACATCGACTTTGGATCCATTTCCAACGCGCATCGTCACTTCATCCTTCAGTAGTCTTCGTTTATTCTTTAGTTCCTGTTTCGAGTTACAAATATGAGCAACCGAACCAGTATCAAATACCCAGGTACTAGTACGAGAACCAGTGAGATAAACATCTATAACATGTATATCAGATATACCTTCTTCTTCTTGACAAGGCCGCTCTTCAGATCCGCCAAATACTTGGAACAATTACGCTTCCAGTGTCCCTTCTCCTTGCAGTAATAGCACTCAGCATCAGGCTTAGGGCCAGCCTTAGGTTTCACAGGAGGCGTGGCAGCTTTCTTGCCACTCTTCTTGTTCTTGCCTTTAGACTTGCCCTGTTTCTTGAAGCTGGTGGTCTTGTTGACCATCAACACTTGGTGCTCTTTCTTAATTTCAATCTCAGCAGATTTTAGCATGGCGAAGAGTTCAGGTAACTCTTTGTTCATGTTCTGCATATTGTAATTCATCACAAAGTTCTTATAACTAGGTGGCAGTGATTGAAGGACACGATTAATCCCCAGTCTGTTAGGAATCACTATTCCCAAGTCACTGAGTTTCTTCGCATGCCCGGTCATGGCGAGCATGTGCTCACTAACGGAGCTGCCTTCTTCCATCATGCAGCTGAAGAAGTGTTTCGATGCTTCATAGCATTCCACGGCCGCATGAGTCTCAAAGATAGTTTTCAACTCATTGATTAACTCATGTGGATCGTGGTGCTCAAAACGTTTTTGAAGATCGGCTTCCAGACTGCACAGGATGGCACACTGAACTTGAGAGTACCGAGTTTTCCGAGTCGCGTAAACATTCTTTACTTCATCGGTTTCAGTTTCTGCAGGAGGGTCACCTAGCGGTGCATCAAGCACATATTGCAGGTTTCCACCATTGAGGAAGATCCTCACATGACGGAACCAGTCGGTGAAGTTGCTACCGTTGCTCTTAAGCTTTTCTTTCTCTAGGAACTGGTTAAAATTGATTGGGGACGCCATATCTACAACATATTTGCAATAGTTTAGACTAATGTTTATGACAAATTGAGTTCAAATTTTAATTTAACAAAATTAAAAACTAGGTGAACTCCCACTCAAAACAACGTCCGTTCCCAGAGGAAGGTATGATGCGCACAAGGCAAGTTTTCCAAGAAACCAAGGTCCGAATCATCAGGAGCCAAGAAGCACGTTGAAGGTTGATGGTGGCGAAATGTGATGCGGCGCAACAACAGGGATTCCGGCGCCAACGTGGAATCTGCACAACAAAACCAAAGTACTTTGCCCCAACGAAACAGGAGGTTGTCAATCTCACCGGCTTGCTGTAACAAAGGATTAAACGTATCGAGTGGAAGATGATTGTTTGCAAGAAACAGTAAAACACAATTGCAGTAGATTGTATGCTATGTAAAGAATAGGACAGGGGTCCACAGTTCACTAGAGGTGTCTCTCCCATAAGATAAAAGCATGTTGGGTGAACAAATTACAGTCGGGCAATTGACAAATAGAGAAAGGCATAACAATGCATATACATGATATGATAAGTATAGTGAGATTTAATTGGGCATTACGACAAAGTACATAGACCGCCATCCAACTGCATCTATGCCTAAAAAGTCCACCTTCAGGTTATCATCCGAACCCCATTCAGTATTAAGTTGCAAAGCAACAGACAATTGCATTAAGTATGGTGCGTAATGTAATCGACAACTACATCCTTAGACATAGCATCAATGTTTTATCCCTAGTGGCAACAACACATCACAACCTTAGAACCTACTGTCACGATCCCAGGTGTCAATGAAGGCATGAACCCACTATCGAGCATAAATACTCCCTCTTGGAGTTAAGAGCAAAAACTTGGCCAGAGCCTCTACTAATAACGGAGAGCATGCAAGATCATAAACAACACATAAACAATAGATTGATAATCACCATAACATAGTATTCTCTATCCATCGGATCCCGACAAACACAACATATAGTATTACAGATAGATGATCTTGATCATGTTAGGCAGCTCACAAGATCCAACAATGAAGCACAACAAGGAGAAGACGACCATCTAGCTACTGCTATGGACCCATGGTCCAGGGGTGAACTACTCACTCATCACTCCGGAGGCGACCATGGCGGTGTAGAGTCCTCCGGGAGATGAATCCCCTCTCCGGCAGGGTGCCGGAGGCGATCTCCTGAATCCCCCGAGATGGGATTGGCGGCGGCGTCTCTGGAAGGTTTTCCGTATCGTGGCTCTCGGTTTCGCGACGGAGGCTATAAGTAGGCGAAAGGGCAGGTCAAGAGGCGGCACGAGGGGCCCAGGGCCGGCGCGCCGGGCCCGGGCCGCGCCGCCCTATCCCCTGGCCACCTCGTGGCCCCACTTCGACTCTCCTTCGGTCTTCTGGAAGCTCCGTGCAAAAATAGGACCCTGGGCGAAGATTTCGTCCAATTCCGAGAATATTTCCTTACTAGGATTTCTGAAACCAAAAACAGCAAAACAGCAACTGGCTCTTCGGCATCTTGTTAATAGGTTAGTTCCAGAAAATGCATAAATATGACATATAATGTGCATAAAACATGTAGGTATCATCAATAAAGTAGCATGGAACATAAGAAATTATCGATACGTTGGAGACGTATCAGCATCCCCAAGCTTAGTTCTGCTCGTCCCGAGCAGGTAAAACGATAACAAAGATAATTTCTGAAGTGACATGCCATCATAATCTTGATCATACTATTTGTAAACATATGTAATGAATGCAGCGATCAAAACAAAGGTAATGACATGAGTAAACAAGTGAATCATATAGCAAAGACTTTTCATGAATAGTACTTCAAGACAAGCATCAATAAGTCTTGCATAAGAGTTAACTCATAAAGCAATAAATCAAAGTAAAGGTGTTGAAGCAACACAAAGGAAGATGAAGTTTCAGCGGTTGCTTTCAACTTATAACATGTATATCTCATGGATATTGTCAACATAGAGCAATATAACAAGTGCAATATGCAAGTATGTAGGAATCAATGCACAGTTCACACAAGTGTTTGCTTCTTAGGTGGAAGGAGATAGGTAAACTGACTCAACAATAAAAGTAAAAGAATGGTCCTTCAAAGAGGAAAGCATCGATTGCTGTATTTGTGCTAGAGCTTTTATTTTGAAAACATGAAACAATTTTGTCAACGGTAGTAATAAAGCATATGAGTTATGAAAATTATATCTTACAAGTTGCAAGCCTCATGCATAGTATACTAATAGTGCCCGCACCTCGTCCTACTTAGCTTGGACTACCGGATCTTTGCATGCCATGTTTCAACCAAGTGTCACAAAGGGGTACCTCCATGCCGCCTGTACAAAGGTCTAAGGAGAATGCTCGCATTTTGGATTTCTCGCTTTTGATTATTCTCAACTTAGACATCCATACCGGGACAACATGGACAACAGATAATGGACTCCTCTTAAATGCATAAGCATGTAGCAATGATTATTATTCTCATATGAGATTGAGGATATATGTCCAAAACTGAAACTTCAACCATGATTCATGGCTTTAGTTAGCGGCCCAATGTTCTTCTCTAACAATTTTGCATGCTCCAACCACTAAAATGATAGATCCTTCAGACAAGACGGACATGCATAGCAACTCACATGATATTCAACAATAGTTGATGGCGTTCCCCAGAAGCATGGTTATCGCACAACAAACAACTTAATAAAAGATAAAGTGCATAAGTACATATTCAATACTACGATAGTTTTTAAGGCTATTTTGTCCCATGAGCTATATATTGCAAAGGCGAATAATGGAATTTTTAAAGGTAGCACTCAAGCAATTTACTTTGGAATGGCGGAGAAATACCATGTAGTAGGTAGGTATGGTGGACACAAATGGCATAGTAGTTGGCTCAAGGATTTTGGATGCATGAGAAGTATTCCCTCTCGATACAAGGTTTAGGCTAGCAAGGTTATTTGAAGCAAACTCAAGGATGAACCGGTGCAGCAAAACTCACATAAAAGACATATTGTAAACATTATAAGACTCTACACCGTCTTCCTTGTTGTTCAAAACTCAATACTAGATATTATCTAGACCTTAGAGAGACCAAATATGCAAATCAAATTTTAGCAAGCTCTATGTATTTCTTCATTAATGGGTGCAAAGTATATGATGCAAGAGCTTAAACATGAGCACAACAATTGTCAAGTATCACATTATCCAAGACATTTTAGAATTACTACATGTAGCATTTTCCAATTCCAACCATATAACAATTTAACGAAGAAGAAACTTCGCCTTGAACATTATGAGTAAAGCCTAAGGACATATTTGTCCATATGCAACAGCGGAGCGTGTCTCTCTCCCACAAAGTGAATGCTAGGATCCATTTTATTCAAACAAAAACAAAAACAAAAACAAACCGACGCTCCAAGTAAAGAACACAAGATGTGACTGAATAAAAATATAGTTTCAGGGGAGGAACCTGATGATGTTGTTGATGAAGAAGGGGATGCCTTGGGCATCCCCAAGCTTAGACGCTTGAGTCTTCTTAAAATATGCAGGGGTGAACCACGGGGGCATCCCCAAGCTTAGAGCTTTCACTCCTCTTGATCATAGTATATCATACTCCTCTCTTGACCCTTGAAAACTTCCTTCACACCAAACTTCAAGCAAACTCATTAGAGGGTTAGTGCACAATTGATAATTCACACATTCAGAGGTGACACAATCATTCTTTACACTTCTGGACATTGCATAAAGCTACTGGACATTAATGGATCAAAGAAATGAATCCAACATAGCAAAAGAGGCAATGCGAAATAAAAGGCAGAATCTGTCAAAAACAGAACAGTCCGTAAAGACGAATTTAAAGCTGGCACCAGACTTGCTCAAATGGAAAAACTCAAAACTAATGAAAGTTGCGTACATATCTGAGGATCACGCTCGTAAATTGGCAGATTTTTTCGAATTTTCTACAGAGGCCTGTGCCCAGATTCGTGACAGACAGCAATGCTGTTTCTGCGCAGCGATCCCAAATATAACATCAACTTTGACATAGAAACTTTACTTGGCACAAAAACATGATAAGGAGAGGTTGCTACAGTAGTAAACAACTTCCAAGACTCAACAAAACAAAAAATTTCTGTAGTAAAAACATGGGTTGTCTCCCATAAGCGCTTTTTTTAACGCCTTTCAGCTAGGCGCAGAAAGTGCAAATCAAGTATTATCGAGAGTAGAAGCATCAACATCATAACTTGTTATAATAATAGAATCAAAAGGCAACTTCATTCTCTTTCTAGGGAAGTGTTCCATACCTTTCTTGAGAGGAAATTGATATTTAATATTACCTTCCCTCATATCAATAACAACACCAACAGTTCGAAGAAAAGGTCTTCCCAACACAATAGGACAAGATGCATTGCATTCGATATCCAAGACAACAAAATCAACGGGGACAAGGTTATTGTTAACCGTAATGTGCACATTATCAATCCTCCCCAAAGGTTTCTTTTTAACATTATCGGCAAGATTAACATCCAAATAACAATTCTTCAATGGTGGCAAGTCAAGCATATCATAAATCTTTTTAGGCATAACAGAAATACTTGCACCAAGATCACATAAAGCATTACATTCAAAGTCATTGAATTTTATTTTAATGATGGGCTCCCAAACATCTTCTAACTTTCTAGGAATAGAAGTTTCAAGTTTTAGTTTCTCTTCTCTAGCTTTTATGAGAGCATTTGTAATATGTTTTGTAAAGGCTAAATTTATAGCACTAGCATTAGGACTTTTAGCAAGTTTTTGTAAGAACTTTATAACTTCAGAGATGTGGCAATCATCAAAGTCTAAATCATTATGAGCTACAGCAATGGGATCATTGTTCCCAAGGTTGGAAAAAATTTCAGCAGTTTTATCACAAGCAGTTTCAGCAGTTTTAGCAATTTCAGGCAGTTTTGTACGCTTTGCACTAGGAGTAGAAACATTGCCAACACCAATTATTTTACCATTGATAGTAGGAGGTGTAGCAACATGTGAAGAATTAGCATTACTAGTGGTGGTAATAGTCCAAACTTTAGCTACATTATTCTCTTTAGCTAGTTTTTCATTTTCTTCTCTATCCCACCTAGCACGCAATTCAGCCATTAATCTTATATTCTCATTAATTCTAACTTGGATGGCATTTGCTGTAGTAGTAATCTTATTATCAATATCATTATTAGGCATAACTTTCAATTTTAAAAGATTAACATCAGAGGCAAGTCTATCAACTCTAGAAGCAATAATATCAATTTTATCAAGCTTTTCCTCAACAGATTTGTTAAAAGCAGTTTGTGTACTAATAAATTCTTTAAGCATAGCTTCAAGACCAGGGGTACACTCCTATTATTGTTGTAAGAATTCCCATAAGAATTACCATAACCATTACCATTAGCAGAAGGATATGGCCTATAGTTATTACCAGAATTGTTCCTATAAGCATTGTTGTTGAAATTATTGTTTTTAATGAAATTCACATCAACATTTTCTTCTTGAGCAACCAATGAAGCTAAAGGAACATTATTTGGATCAACATTAGATCTACCATTCACAAGCATAGACATAATCACATCAATCTTATCACTCAAGGAAGAGGTTTCTTCAACAGAATTTACCTTCTTACCTTGTGGAGCTCTTTCCGTGTGCCATTCAGAGTAATTTATCATCATATCATCAAGAAGTTTAGTAGCCGCCCCCAATGTGATGGACATAAAGGTACCTCCAGCAGCTGAATCCAATAAATTCCGCGAAGAAAAATTTAGTCCTGCATAGAAGGTTTGGATGATCATCCAAGTAGTCAGTCCATGGGTTGGGCAATTCTTTACCAAAGTTTTCATTCTCTCCCATGCTTGAGCAACATGTTCAGTATCTAATTGCTTAAAATTCATTATGCTACTTCTCAAAGATATAATTTTAGCGGGAGGATAATATCTACCAATAAAAGCATCCTTACATTTAGTCCATGAATCAATACTATTCTTAGGCAAAGATAGCAACCAATCTTTAGCTCTTCCTCTTAATGAGAAAGGAAACACTTTCAATTTAATAATATCACCATCTACATCCTTATACTTTTGCATTTCACAAAGTTCAACAAAATTATTGAGATGGGCAGCAGCATCATCAGAACTAACACCAGAAAATTGATCTCTCATAACCAAGTTCAGTAAAGCAGGTTTAATTTCAAAGAATTCTGCTGTAGTAGCAGGTGGAGCAATAGGTGTGCATAGGAAATCATTATTATTTGCATTTGTGAAGTCACACAACTTAGTATTTTCAGGAGTATTCATTTTAGCAACGGTAAATAAAACAAACTAGATAAAGTAAATGCAAGTAACTAATTTTTTTGTGTTTTTGATATAGAGAGCAAGACAATAAATAAAGTAAAACTAGCAACTAATTTTTTTGTATTTTGATTTAGGTGCAGCAAACAAAGTAGTAAATAAAATAAAGCAAGACAAAAACAAAGTAAAGAGATTGAGAAGTGGAGACTCCCCTTGCAGCGTGTCTTGATCTCCCCGGCAACGGCGCCAGAAAAAAGGCTTGATGCGCGTAAATGTACACGTCCGTTGGGAACCCCAAGAGGAAGGTATGATGCGCACAGTGGCAAGTTTTCCCTCAGAAAGAAACCAAGGTTTATCGAACCAGGAGGAGCCAAGAAGCACGTTGAAGGTTGATGGTGGCGAAATGTGATGCGGCGCAACAACAGGGATTCCGGCGCCAACGTGGAATCTGCACAACAAAACCAAAGTACTTTGCCCCAACGAAACAGTGAGGTTGTCAATCTCACCGGCTTGCTGTAACAAAGGATTAAACGTATCGAGTGGAAGATGATTGTTTGCAAGAAAACAGTAAAACAAGTAGATTGTATGCTATGTAAAGAATAGGACCGGGGTCCACAGTTCACTAGAGGTGTCTCTCCCATAAGATAAAAGCATGTTGGGTGAACAAATTACAGTCGGGCAATTGACAAATAGAGAAAGGCATAACAATGCATATACATGATATGATAAATATAGTGAGATTTAATTGGGCATTACGACAAAGTACATAGACCGCCATCCAACTGCATCTATGCCTAAAAAGTCCACCTTCAGGTTATCATCCGAACCCCATTCAGTATTAAGTTGCAAAGCAACAGACAATTGCATTAAGTATGGTGCGTAATGTAATCGACAACTACATCCTTAGACATAGCATCAATGTTTTATCCCTAGTGGCAACAGCACATCACAACCTTAGAACCTACTGTCACGATCCCAGGTGTCAATGAAGGCATGAACCCACTATCGAGCATAAATACTCCCTCTTGGAGTTAAGAGCAAAAACTTGGCCAGAGCCTCTACTAATAACGGAGAGCATGCAAGATCATAAACAACACATAAACAATAGATTGATAATCACCATAACATAGTATTCTCTATCCATCGGATCCCGACAAACACAACATATAGTATTACAGATAGATGATCTTGATCATGTTAGGCAGCTCACAAGATCCAACAATGAAGCACAACAAGGAGAAGACGACCATCTAGCTACTGCTATGGACCCATGGTCCAGGGGTGAACTACTCACTCATCACTCCGGAGGCGACCATGGCGGTGTAGAGTCCTCCGGGAGATGAATCCCCTCTCCGGCAGGGTGCCGGAGGCGATCTCCTGAATCCCCCGAGATGGGATTCGCGGCGGCGGCGTCTCGGGAAGGTTTTCCGTATCGTGGCTCTCGGTACTGGGGGTTTCGCGACGGAGGCTATAAGTAGGCGAAAGGGCAGGTCAAGAGGCGGCACGAGGGCCCAGGCCGGCGGCCAGGGCCTGGGCCGCGCCGCCTATCCCCCGGCCACCTCGTGGCCCCACTTCGACTCTCCTTCGGTCTTCGGAAGCTCCGTGCAAAATAGGACCCCGGGCGAAGATTTCGTCCAATTCCGAGAATATTTCCTTACTAGGATTTCTGAAACCAAAACAGCAGAAAACAGAATGGCTCTTCGGCATCTTGTTAATAGGTTAGTTCCAGAAAATGCATAAATATGACATATAATGTGCATAAAACATGTAGGTATCATCAATAAAGTAGCATGGAACATAAGAAATTATCGATACGTTGGAGACGTATCAACTCCCACTCAAAACAATATCCCTCGCATTGTCTTAGTGATCACACGAACCAAATCCATCACACCTATGCCCGATCATCACGAGACAAGATGTAATTTCAATGGCGAACACTCAAAGTGTTCATCATATCAATCATATGATTCATGCTCTACCTTTCGGTATCACGTGTTCCGAGACCATGTCTGTACATGCTAGGCTCGTCAAGGCCACCTTAGTATCCGCATGTGCAAAACTGACTTGCACCCGTTGTATGCACTTGTTGATTCTATCACACCCGATCATCACGAGATGCTTCGAAACGACAAGTCTTGGCAACGGTGCTACTAAGGATGAACACTTTATTATCTTGAAATTTTAGTGAGAGGGATCATCTTATAATGCTACCGTCGCGATCTAAGCAAAATAAGATGCATAAAAGGATTAACATCACATGCAGTTCATATGTGATATGATATGGCCCTTTTGTCTTTGCGCCTTTGATCTTCATCTCCAAAGCACGGACATGATCTCCATCATCAACGGGCATGATCTCCATCATCGTCGGCGTAGCGTCAAGGTCAATGGCGCCGTCTTCATGATTGTTCTCCATGTAGCAACTATTACAACTACTTTGAAATACTACTCAACATGAAATTTAAAGACAACCATAAGGCTCCTGCCGGTTGCCACAATACAATAATGATCATCTCATACATAGTCATCATCACATTATGGCCATATCACATCACCAAACCCTGCAAAAACAAGTTAGACGTTCTCTAATTTGGTTTGCATATTTTACGTGGTTTAGGGTTTTCGAGTGAGATCTAATCTACCTACGAACATGAACCACAACGGTGATACTAGTGTTGTCAATAGAAGAGTAAATTGAATCTTCACTATAGTAGGAGAGACAGACACCCGCAAAGCCACTTATGCAATACAAGTTGCATGTCAAGCATGGAGCAAATCTCATGAACGCGGTCATGTAAAGTTAGCCCGAGCCGCTTCATCCCACTATGCCACAAAGATGCAAAGTACTCAAGCTAAAGATAACATAAGCATCAACGCCCACAAAACCATTGTGTTCTACTCGTGCAACCATCTATGCATAGACACGGCTCTGATACCACTGTAGGATAACGTAGCATAGAAAACAAAAAATTTCCTACCGCGAACACGCAATCCAAGCCAAGTGATACGTCTCCAACGTATCGATAATTTCTTATGTTCCATGCTACTTTATTGATGATACCTACATGTTTTATACACATTATATGTCATATTTATGCATTTTCTGGAACTAACCTATTAACAAGATGCCGAAGTGCCAGCTCCTGTTTTCTGCTGTTTTTGGTTTCAGAAATCCTAGTAACGAAATATTCTCGTAATTGGACGAAATCAACGCCCATGTTCCTATTTTGCCCGAAGCATCCAACACCCGAGAGTCGCCAGGGGCCCCTGTGGCCCAGATGACATGGTGGCGCGGCCCAGGCCCTGGCCGCGCCACCCTATGGTCTCGTCGCCTCGTTGACCCTCCTGCGCCGCCTCTTCGCCTATATAAAGCCCCTGCATCGAAAACCCTTACGAAAAAAAGCCACGGTACGCGAAACCTTCCAGAGCCGCCGCCATCGCGAAGCCAAGATCTGGGGGACAGGAGTCTCTGTTCCGGCACCCTGCCGGAGCGGGGAAGTGCCCCCGGAAGGCTTCTCCATCGACACCGCTGCCATCTCCACCGCCATCTTCATCACCGCTGCTGCTCCCATGAGGAGGGAGTAGTTCTCCATCGAGGCTCGGGGCTGTACCGGTAGCTATGTGGTTCATCTCTCTCCTATGTAGTTCAATACAATAATCTCATGAGCTGCCTTACATGATTGAGATTCATATGATGATGCTTGTAATCTAGATGTCATTATGCTAGTCAAGTGGGTTTTACTTATGTGATCTCCGGAGACTCCTTGTCCCACGTGTGTAAAGGTGACAGTGTGTGCACCGTGTGGGTCTCTTAGGCTATATTTCACGAAGTACTTATTCACTGTTGAAGAGCGTAGTGAAGTGCTTATTTATATCTCTTGATGATTGCAATGTGTTTGTATCACAATTTATCTATGTGCTACTCTAGCAAAGTTATTAAAGTAGTTCTATTCCTCCTGCACGTGTGTAAAGGTGACAGTGTGTGCACCGTGTTAGTACTTGGTTTATGCTATGATCATGATCTCTTGTAGATTGCGAAGTTAACTATTGCTATGATAATATTGATGTGATCTATTCCTCCTACATATGCATGAAGGTGACAGTGTGCATGCTATGCTAGTACTTGGTTTAGTCTTTTGATCTATCTTACACTAAAGGTTACTAAAATATGAGCATTATTGTGGAGCTTGTTAACTCCGGCATTGAGGGTTCGTGTAATCCTACGCAATGTGTTCATCATCCAACAAAAGTGTAGAGTATGCATTTATCTATTCTGTTATGTGATCAATGTTGAGAGTGTCCACTAGTGAAAGTGTAATCCCTAGGCCTTGTTCCTAAATACTGCTGAGTTACTACTGCTTGTTTACTGTTTTACTGTGTTACTACTGCTGCAATACTACCACCATCAACTACACGCCAGCAAGCTATTTTCTGGCACCATTGCTACTGTTCATATATATTCATACCACCTGTATTTCACTATCTCTTCGCCGAACTAGTGCACCTATTAGGTGTGTTGGGGACACAAGAGACTTCTTGCTTTGTGGTTGCAGGGTTGCATGAGAGGGATATCTTTGACCTCTTCCTCCCCGAGTTCGATAAACCTTGGGTGATCCACTTAAGGGAAAACTTGCTGCTGTTCTACAAACCTCTGCACTTGGAGGCCCAACACTGTCTACAGGAAAGGAGGGGGAACGTAGACATCAAGCACTTTTCTGGCGCCGTTGCCGGGGAGGAAAGGTAAAAGGTACTCACACTCCGGATCTCGGCTACTAAGCTATTCTCCGGCGCCGTTGTAAGTACTCGAAGCTATTTCCTTTAGACTCTGCAATTGCGACATTTGGTTTCTTGTTTACACTAGTTAGGCATAATGGAAAACAACAAAAATATGAGAGATCTTTATGAACTTTATCTTGAATTAGGACATGATGTGTTTGAAGAAAGAATTAAGAAACCCATGGAACTTTATATGCATGCTAATGGGAATGTTATTACTATGAATGCTTTGAACACCATTGTTGCTAATGCTATGGAAAATTCTAAGCTTGGGGAAGCTGGCTTTGATGAGCATGATATTTTTAGTCCCCCAAGCATTGAGGAGAAAATTTACTTTGATGATACTTTGCCTCCCATTTATGATGATTATAATGATAGTAGTCTTTTGTTACCACCTGTTATGGAGGATAAATTTGATTATGATTACAATATACCTCCTATATTTGATAGCTACTTTGTTGAATTTGCTCCCACTACAATTAATAAGAATGACTATGCTTATGTGGAGAGTAATTATTTTATGCATGAGACTCATGATAAGAATGCTTTATGTGATAGTTATATTGTTGAGTTTGCTCATGATGCTACTGAAAGTTATTATGAGAGAGGAAAATATGGTTGTAGAAATTTTCATGTTACTAAAATGCCTCTCTATGTGCTGAAATTTTTGAAGCTACACTTGTTTTATCTTCCTATGCTTGTTACTTTGCTCTTCATGAACTTGTTTATTTACAAGATTCCTATGCATAGGAAGCATGTTAGACTTAAATGTGTTTTGAATTTGCCTCTTGATGCTCTCTTTTGCTTCAAATACTATTTCTTATGAGAGCATTATCATTAAAACTGCTGAGCCCATCTTACGGCTATAAAGAAAGAACTTCTTGGGAGATAACCCATGTGTTATTTTGCTACAGTACTTTGTTTTATATTTGTGTCTTGGAAGTTGTTTACTACTGTAGCAACCTCTCCTTATCTTAGTTTTGTGTTTTGTTGTGCCAAGTAAAGTTTCTATGTCAAAGTTGATGTTATATTTGGGATTGCTGCGCAGAAACAGCATTGCTGTCTGTCACGAATCTGGGCACAGGCCTCTGTAGAAAATTCGAAAAAATCTGCCAATTTACGAGCGTGATCCTCAGATATGTACGCAACTTTCATTAGTTTTGAGTTTTTCCATTTGAGCAAGTCTGGTGCCATCTATAAATTCGTCTTTACGGACTGTTCTGTTTTTGACAGATTCTGCCTTTTATTTCGCATTGCCGCTTTTGCTTTGTTGAATGGGTTTCTTTGTTCCATTAACTTTCAGAAGTTTTGTGCAATGTCCAGAAGTGTTAAGAATGATTGTGTCACCTCTGAACATGTGAATTTTGATTATGCACTAACCCTCTAATGAGTTTGCTTGAAGTTTGGTGTGAAGGAAGTTTTCAAGGGTCAATAGAAGAGGGTGATATAATGTGATCGAGAAGAGTGAAAGGTCTAAGCTTGGGGATGCCCCGGTGGTTCATCCCTGCATATTTCAAGAAGACTCAAGCATCTAAGCTTGGGGATGCCCAAGGCATCCCTTCTTCATCGACAACTTATCAGGTTTCTTCTAGTGAAACTATATTTTTATTCCACATCTTATGTACTTTACTTGGAGCGTCTGTGTGCTTTTATTTTTGTTTTTGTTTTGTTATCTTAGTTCTCTGAATAAGTTCATCCTTGTGTGGGAGAGAGACACGCTCCGCTGGTTCGTATGAACACATGTGTTCTTAGCTCATAATATTCATGGCGAAGTTTCTTCTTCGTTAAATTGTTATATGGTTGGAATTGGAAAATGCTACATGTAGTAATTCTAAAATGTCTTGGATAATGTGATACTTGGCAATTGTTGTGCTCATGTTTAAGCTCTTGCATCATATGCTTTGCACCCATTAATGAAGAAATACATAGAGCTTGCTAAAATTTGATTTGCATATTTGGTTTCTCTAAGGTCTAGATAATATCTAGTATTGAGTTTTGAACAACAAGGAAGACGGTGTAGAGTCTTATAATGTTTACAATATGTCTTTTATGTGAGTTTTGCTGCACCGGTTCATCCTTGTGTTTGTTTCAAATAACCTTGCTAGCCTAAACCTTGTATCGAGAGGAATTACTTCTCATGCATCCAAAATCCTTGAGCCAATATTCATGCCATTTGTGTCCACCATACCTACCTACTACATGGTATTTCTCCGCCATTCCAAAGTAAATTGCTTGAGTGCTACCTTTAAAATTCCATCATTCAATATAGCTCATGGGACAAAATAGCCTTAAAAACTATCGTAGTATTGAATATGTACTTATGCACTTTATATTTTATTAAGTTGCTTGTTGTGCGATAACCATGCTTCTGGGGAACGCCATCAACTATTGTTGAATATCATGTGAGTTGCTATGCATGTCCGTCTTGTCTGAAGGTCTATCATTTTAGTGGTTGGAGCATGCAAAATTGTTAGAGAAGAACATTGGGCCGCTAACTAAAGCCATGAACCATGGTGGAAGTTTCAGTTTTGGACATATATCCTCAATCTCATATGAGAATAATAACTTTGCTACATGCTTATGCATTTAAGAGGAGTCCATTATCTGTTGTCCATGTTGTCCCGGTATGGATGTCTAAGTTGAGAATAATCAAAAGCGAGAAATCCGAAATGCGAGCTTTCTCCTTAGACCTTTGTACAGGCGGCATGGAGGTACCCCTTTGTGACACTTGGTTGAAACATGGCATGCAAAGATCCGGTAGTCCAAGCTAAGTAGGACGAGGTGCGGGCACTATTAGTATACTATGCATGAGGCTTGCAACTTGTAAGATATAATTTTCATAACTCATATGCTTTATTACTACCGTTGACAAAATTGTTTCATGTTTTCAAAATAAAAGCTCTAGCACAAATACAGCAATCGATGCTTTCCTCTTTGAAGGACCATTCTTTTACTTTTATTGTTGAGTCAGTTTACCTATCTCCTTCCACCTTAAGAAGCAAACACTTGTGTGAACTGTGCATTGATTCCTACATACTTGCATATTGCATTTGTTATATTGCTCTATGTTGACAATTATCCATGAGATATACATGTTACAAGTTGAAAGCAACCGCTGAAACTTAATCTTCCTTTGTGTTGCTTCAATGCCTTTACTTTAAATTATTGCTTTATGAGTTAACTCTTATGCAAGACTTATTGATGCTTGTCTTGAAAGTACTATTCATGAAAAGTCTTTGCTTTATGATTCATTTGTTTACTCATGTCATTACCATTGTTTTGATCGCTGCATTCATTACATATGTTTACAATATGATCAAGATTATGATAGCATGTCACTTAAGAAATTATCTTTGTTATCGTTTTACCTGCTCGGGACGAGCAGAACTAAGCTTGGGGATGCTGATACGTCTCCAACGTATCGATAATTTCTTATGTTCCATGCTACTTTATTGATGATACCTACATGTTTTATACACATTATATGTCATATTTATGCATTTTTGGAACTAACCTATTAACAAGATGCCGAAGTGCCCTGTTTTCTGCTGTTTTTGGTTTCAGAAATCCTAGTAACGAAATATTCTCGGAATTGGACGAAATCAACGCCAGGTTCCTATTTTGCCCGGAAGCATCCAGAACACCCGAGAGCCGCCAGAGGGCCCTGTGGGCCCCAGATGACATGGTGGCGCGGCCCAGGCCCTGGCCGCGCCACCCTATGGTCTCGTCGCCTCGTTGACCCTCCCGCGCCGCCTCTTCGCCTATATAAAGCCCCCGCATCGAAAACCCTTACGAAAAAAGCCACGGTACGCGAAACCTTCCAGCCGCCGTCATCGCGAAGCCAAGATCTGGGGGACAGGAGTCTCTGTTCCGGCACCGCCGGACGGGGAAGTGCCCCGGAAGGCTTCTCCATCGACACCGCTGCCATCTCCACCGCCATCTTCATCACCGCTGCTGCTCCCATGAGGAGGGAGTAGTTCTCCATCGAGGCTCGGGGCTGTACCGGTAGCTATGTGGTTCATCTCTCTTCTATGTAGTTCAATACAATAATCTCATGAGCTGCCTTACATGATTGAGATTCATATGATGATGCTTGTAATCTAGATGTCATTATGCTAGTCAAGTGGGTTTTACTTATGTGATCTCCGGAGACTCCTTGTCCCACGTGTGTAAAGGTGACAGTGTGTGCACCGTGTGGGTCTCTTAGGCTATATTTCACGAAGTACTTATTCACTGTTGAAGAGCGTAGTGAAGTGCTTATTTATATCTCTTGATGATTGCAATGTGTTTGTATCACAATTTATCTATGTGCTACTCTAGCAAAGTTATTAAAGTAGTTCTATTCCTCCTGCACGTGTGTAAAGGTGACAGTGTGTGCACCGTGTTAGTACTTGGTTTATGCTATGATCATGATCTCTTGTAGATTGCGAAGTTAACTATTGCTATGATAATATTGATGTGATCTATTCCTCCTACATATGCATGAAGGTGACAGTGTGCATGCTATGCTAGTACTTGGTTTAGTCTTTTGATCTATCTTACACTAAAGGTTACTAAAATATGAGCATTATTGTGGAGCTTGTTAACTCCGGCATTGAGGGTTCGTGTAATCCTACGCAATGTGTTCATCATCCAACAAAAGTGTAGAGTATGCATTTATCTATTCTGTTATGTGATCAATGTTGAGAGTGTCCACTAGTGAAAGTGTAATCCCTAGGCCTTGTTCCTAAATACTGCTGAGTTACTACTGCTTGTTTACTGTTTTACTGTGTTACTACTGCTGCAATACTACCACCATCAACTACACGCCAGCAAGCTATTTTCTGGCACCATTGCTACTGTTCATATATATTCATACCACCTGTATTTCACTATCTCTTCGCCGAACTAGTGCACCTATTAGGTGTGTTGGGGACACAAGAGACTTCTTGCTTTGTGGTTGCAGGGTTGCATGAGAGGGATATCTTTGACCTCTTCCTCCCTGAGTTCGATAAACCTTGGGTGATCCACTTAAGGGAAAACTTGCTTTCTACAAACCTGCACTTGGAGGCCCAACACCGTCGAGGACACGCAATCCAAGCCAAGATGCAATCTAGAAGACGGTAGCAACGAGGGGATTATCGAGTCTCACCCTTGAAGAGATTCCAAAGCCTACAAGATGAGGCTCTTGTTGCTGCGGTAGACGATCACTTGCCGCTTGCAAAAGCGCGTAGAAGATCTTGATCACGGCGCCACGAACGGGCAGCACCTCCGTACTCGGTCACACGTTCGGTTGTTGATGAAGACGACGTCCACCTCCCCGTTCCAGCGGGCAGCGGAAGTAGTAGCTCCTCTTGAATCCGACAGCACGACGGCGTGGTGTCGGTGGTGGTGGAGAACTCCGGCGGAGCTTCGCTAAAGCACGCGGGAGCTATGGAGGAGGGGGGCGGCTAGGGTTTGGGAGGGGGTGGCCGGCCACTCAAGGGGGGCGGCCAGGTGGTGGTCTTGGGGTGGCCGGCCCCCTCCCCTTGGCCCCTCATTATATAGGTGGAAGCCCCAAGTGTTGGACTACAAGTCTCCGAATAAGACCCGAACCCAAAACCTTCCATATGGTGGGAAACCTTCCCAAGCTAGGACTCCCACTAGAGGTGGGAGTTCCACCTTCCATATGGGGGGGTGGCCGGCCCCTAAGGGGGAGTCCACTTGGGACTCCACCCCCACTAGGGTTGGCCGGCCATGGAGGTGGAGTCCCATGTGGACTCCACCTTCCTAGGTGGTTTCTTCCGGACTTTTCTAGAACCTTCTAGAACCTTCCATAGAACCTTCCGCATCATTTTAATTCACATAAAATGACATCCTATATATGAATCTTATTCTCCGGACCATTCCGGAACTCCTCGTGATGTCCGGGATCTCATCCGGGACTCCGAACAAATATTCGAACTCCATTCCATATTCAAGTTCTACCATTTCAACATCCAACTTTAAGTGTGTCACCCTACGGTTCGTGAACTATGCGGACATGGTTGAGTACTCACTCCGACCAATAACCAATAGCGGGATCTGGAGATCCATAATGGCTCCCACATATTCAACGATGACTTAGTGATCGAATGAACCATTCACATACGATACCAATTCCCTTTGTCACGCGATATTTTACTTGTCCGAGGTTTGATCATCGGTATCACACTATACCTTGTTCAACCTCGTCTCCTGACAAGTACTCTTTACTCGTACCGTGGTATGTAGTCTCTTATGAACTTATTCATATGCTTGCAAGACATTAGACGACATTCCACCGAGAGGGCCCAGAGTATATCTATCCGTCATCGGGATGGACAAATCCCACTGTTGATCCATATGCCTCAACTCATATTTTCCGGATACTTGATACGTCCAATTTGCATCACTATTTTGTATCATAATTTGCTGTTATTCATTGATATATTTCATATTGGGACACAATACTTATGTTATTTCATCTATTTTGCATGTTTCATCATCATTGGAGGATCAAGCACCGGAGCCAGGATTCTGCTGGAAAAAGCACCGTCAGAATGCAATATTTCGGAAGATCAACTGTGGAAGGGAATTTCACGAAAATTCCTATTTTTCCAGATGACGGAGGGAGCCAGAAGGGGAAGAAGAGAGGGGCCACTGTGGGCCCAGACCATAGGGCGGCGCGGCCCAGGCCTGGCCGCGCCACCCTATGCTCTGGGGGGCCCACGACCCTTTTCGCCTCCTTTTCTTCGCGTACTCCTTCGTCCCGAAAACCTAAGCCACAGAGAGGACCTCACGAAGGGTTACAGCCGCCTCTGCGGGGCGGAGAGCACCAGAGAGAAAAGAGCTCTCCGGCGGGCAGGAATCCGCCGGGGAAATTCCCTCCCGGAGGGGGAAATCGACGCCATCGCCATCGTCATCGAGCGGGACATCATCTCCATCATCATCATCATCATCTCCACCATCTACACCGCCATCACCACCGCTGCACCTCGTCATCGCTGTAGCAATTCGGGTTAAATCTTGATTGTTTGATAGGGGAAACTCTCCCGGTGTTATTCTATACTTGTTGTAGATGCTATTGAGTGAAACCATTGAACCAAGGTTTATGTTCAGATTGTTATTCATCATCATATCACCTCTGATCATGTTCCATATGATGTCTCGTGAGTAGTTCGTTTAGTTCTTGAGGACATGGGTGAAGTCTAAATGCTAGTAGTGAATTATGGTTGAGTAATATTCAATGTTATGATATTTAAGTTGTGGTGTCATTCTTCTAGTGGTGTCGTGTGAACGTCGACTACACGACACTTCACCATTTATGGGCCTAGGGGAGTGCATCTTGTATTCGGTTGCTAATTGCGGGGTTGCCGGAGTGACAGAAACCTAAGCCCCCGTTAGTATATCGATGCAGGAGGGATCGCAGGATCTCAGAGTTTAAGGCTGTGGTTAGATTTATCTTAATTACTTTCTTGTAGTTGCGGATGCTTGCAAGGGGTATAATCACAAGTATGTATTAGTCCTAGGAAGGGCGGTGCATTAGCATAGGTTCACCCACACAACACTTATCAAAACAATGAAGATTAATCAGCTGTATGTAGCGAAAGCACTAGACTAAAATCCCCATGTGTCCTCAGGAACGTTTGGTCATTATAAGTAAACAAACCGGCTTGTCCTTTGTGCTAAAAAGGATTGGGCCACTCGCTGCAATTATTTCTCTCGCATTTTATTTACTTGTACTTTATTTATCTGCAATATCAAAACCCCCTGAATACTTGTCTGTGAGCATTTACAGTGAATCCTTCATCGAAACTGCTGCCAACACCTTCTGCTCCTCGTTGGGATCGACATTCTTACTTATCGAAGATACTACGATACACCCCCTATACTTGTGGGTCATCAAGACTATTTTCTGGCGCCGTTGCCGGGGAGTGAAGCGCTATTGGTAAGTGGAATTGGTAAGGAAATTTACTGTTTGTGCTGATTTTATTTCTGCCTGCTGCTATAAATCATTATGGAGAGATCTTCTCTTCAATTTCTATTTGGGAAATCTACTACTACTGCAACGGTAGTGGATGAAGCGCCAGGTGAGGAAGTAGTACCATATAAAATACCTATGAAAATTATTGAACGTGTTATGGATAACCGCTATGAAGGGGATGGAACTGTCCATCCTGGTGATCATTTACTGTTTTTGCATGAATTATGCGGGTTATTCAAATGTGCAGGTATTTCTATGAATGAAGTTAGAAAGAAACTATTCACTATATCGCTGTCTGGTAAAGCGGCGCACTGGTATAAATTGCTGAAGAATGGTGATTCTATTGATTGGGAGGACATTGTGCCTTTATTCTATTCCAAATTTTATCCTCCAAGTGAAATTCACAAAGATCGGAACCGCATATATAATTTTTGGCCTCATGATGGAGAGAGTATCGCCCAAGCTTGGGGGAGATTGAAGTCTTTAATGCTCAAATGCCCCATTCATGAGCTTCCTGGTAATGTTATTATTGATAATTTCTATGCAAGACTTTCTTTTCAAGACAAGACCTTGCTGGATACTTCTTGTTCTGGATCATTTACACGCAAGAATGAAGAGTTTAAAAGGGACCTTCTTGATCGGATCCAAGAAAATACTGAAGGTTGGGAGAACGACAAAGATAGAGAATCAGGTATAATTTATGATTATAAATGCATTGAAGCTTTTATGGATACTGATAAATTTCGTAATATGAGTGCTACATATGGTCTTGATTCCCAAGTTGTTGCAAATCTTTATAGAGCTTTTGCCTCTCATTATGAACTGCCTAAGAAGAATTTTGATAAGTATCATGAACCGTATAAAGATAAAGTTGATTCATCTGTAAACAAATGTGTAGTGGTTGAAACTGTTGATAATGTTATTCCTGAAGCTTATATTGAAAAAACTCCTTTCCCTGCTAAAATGAAGGAGTACTCTGTCATATCTAGTGCGGTTAATAAAAGTGAAAAGAAACCTAAAGAACCTGAAGAACAAATTAAAATTGAACCTGCTGTTGCTATAGTTAAAGATCTTGTGACTGAAAATGTGGAGGATGGTCATATTATTTTCTGTGAAGATGCTTCTAATATTGTTTCACATCCTAATAAATCCAAACAAGTTAGTGTTCCTATGCTATCTGTTAGAATTGGTGATCATTGTTATTATGGTTTATGTGATATTGGTGCAAGTGTTAGTGCTATTCCTTATGAGCTTTACACGGAGATTATGCACGAAATTGGTTCTTGTGAACTTGAAGATATTGATGTGGTTATTCATTTGGCTAATAGAGAAACTATTTCTCCAATTGGTATTGTTCGAGATGTGGAAGTTCTATGTGGTAAGATTAAATATCCTGCTGACTTTTTGGTACTTGGTTCTGCTGCTAGTGATCATTGTCCTATCATTTTTGGTAGACCTTTTCTAAATACTTGTGGAGCTATTATAGATTGTAAGAAAGAGAAAATTTTGACTAGATTTGCTGGTGAACCTTATGAATTTAACTTTTCTAAATTTACCAAAACTCCTTATAAAGTTGACTTGCCTAGTAATGATTTTAAAATGGAGCAGTGTGCATCTATTGTTCTTGTTCCTAATAATCCTTTGCAGCAACATTTGGAGAATAGTGAAAGTGAAGCTTTTAGGAAAGAAAGAGATGAGCTTGAGGAAATTTTTCGTCGCCAACCTATTCTCAAGCATGATTTACCGGTGGAAGATTTGGGTACAACACCGCCACCAAAGGAAGATCCTGTTTTTGATTTAAAGCCTTTACCTGATAATCTTAAATATGCTCATATTGATGATAAGAAAATATATCCTGTTATTATTAGTTCTAAGCTTTCAGAGATTGAGGAAGAAAGGTTATTGGAAATATTGAAGAAACACCGAGGAGCTATTGGCTATACTCTTGATGATTTGAAAGGGATTTCTCCTTCTATTTGCCAACATGCTATTAATATGGAAGATGATGCAAAGCCTGTTGTTGAACATCAACGTCGTCTAATTCCGAAGATGAAGGAAGTGGTAAGGAACGAGGTATTAAAACTCCTTGAAGCTGGTATTATATATCCTATTGCTGATAGTAGATGGGTTAGTCCTGTTCATTGTGTTCCTAAGAAAGGAGGAATGACTGTTGTGCCTAATGATAATGATGAGCTTATTCCTCAAAGAATAGTTGTAGGTTATAGAATGTGCATTGATTTTCGAAAAGTTAATAAAGTTACTAAGAAAGATCATTACCCTTTACCCTTTATTGATCAAATGTTAGAAAGGTTGTCTAAAAATACTCATTTTTGCTTTCTTGATGGTTATTCTGGGTTTTCACAAATTGCTGTTAAAGCTAAAGATCAAGAGAAAACCACTTTTACTTGTCCTTATGGAACTTATGCTTATAGGCGTATGCCTTTTGGTTTATGTAATGCTCCTGCTACTTTTCAAAGATGCATGTCTGCTATTTTTCATGGTTTTTGCGAAAGTATTGTAGAGGTATTCATGGATGATTTTTCTGTCTATGGGAATTCTTTTGATAATTGCTGCGAAACCTCGATAAAGTTTTGCAGAGATGTGAAGAAACTAACCTTGTTCTTAATTGGGAGAAATGCCACTTTATGGTTAATGAAGGAATTGTATTGGGACATAAAATTTCCGAGAGAGGTATTGAAGTTGATAGAGCTAAAGTTGAAGCAATTGAGAAAATGCCCTATCCGAGGGATGTTAAAGGTATTCGTAGTGTTCTTGGTCATGCTGGGTTTTATAGGAGATTTATTAAAGATTTCTCTAAAATTTCAAAGCCTCTTACTAATCTTCTTCAAAAAGATGTACCTTTTGTTTTTGATGATGATTGTAAGGAAGCTTTTGAAACTCTAAAGAAAGCCTTAACAACTGCTCCTGTAGTCGAACCTCCTGATTGGAATTTGCCTTTTGAAATTATGTGTGATGCTAGTGATTTTGCTGTAGGCGCTGTTCTTGGACAGCGGGTAGATAAGAAATTAAATGTTATTCATTATGCTAGTAAGACTCTTGATGCTGCTCAAAGAAATTATGCTACAACTGAAAAGGAATTGTTAGCTGTAGTCTTTGCTTGTGATAAGTTTAGACCCTATATTGTTGATTCGAAAGTTACAATTCATACTGATCATGCTGCAATTAGATACCTTATGACAAAGAAAGATGCTAAGCCAAGGCTTATTAGATGGGTACTTCTGTTGCAAGAATTTGATTTACATATTATAGATAGGAAAGGTGCTGATAATCCTGTTGCTGATAATTTGTCTAGATTGGAAAATATTGCTTATGATCCTGTTCCTGTTAATGATAGTTTTCCAAATGAACAATTGGCTGTGATAAAGGTGAGCTCGCGAGAGAGCCCTTGGTATGCAGATTATGCTAACTTTATTGTTTCGAAGTATTTGCCTCCAACCTTTTCAGCTCAGCAAAGGAGGAAATTCTTTTATGACTTGAGGCATTATTTTTGGGATGACCCACACTTATATAAAGAAGGAGTGGATGGTATTATGCGAAGATGTGTTCCTGAATATGAACAACATGAGATATTGAATAAATGTCATGGTAGTGTTTATGGAGGACATCACGCTGGAGATAGAACCGCACAAAAGGTTCTACAATCAGGTTTTTATTGGCCAACACTCTTCAAAGATGCAAGGAAATTTATTTTATCTTGTGATGAATGTCAAAGAGTTGGTAATATCTCTAGACGCAATGAAATGCCTATGAATTATACTCTTGTTATTGAACCATTCGATTGTTGGGGATTCGACTTCATGGGACCTTTCCCTTCTTCAGACGGTAACACTCATATACTTGTCGCTGTTGATTATGTTACTAAATGGGTAGAAGCTATACCTACAAAAAGTGCTGATGGTGAGACCTCTATAAAAATGCTTGTAGATATTATATTTCCTAGATTTGGAGTACCTAGATATATTATGACTGATGGAGGTTCTCATTTCATTCATGGAGGTTTTAGAAAAACTCTTGCTAAGTATGGTATTAATCATAGAATTGCTTCTGCTTATCACCCTCAAACTAGTGGTCAAGTAGAATTATCAAATAGAGAGATTAAAGCTATCTTGGGTAAGACCGTTAATAAATCTAGAAAGAATTGGCCTAGCAAATTGAAAGAAGCATTATGGGCTTATAGAACTGCTTATAAAAATCCTATGGGAATGTCACCTTATAAAATGGTTTATGGAAAAGCTTGTCATTTACCTTTAGAACTAGAGCACAAAGCTTATTGGGCTGTTAGAGAATTAAATAAAGATCCTAAATTAGCCGGTAATAAGAGGTTGTTGCAATTAAGTTCTCTAGATGAATGGAGAAGTGAAGCTTATGAAAATGCTAAACTCTTTAAAGAAAAAGTTAAGAAATGGCATGATAGAAGGATCATCAAAAGAGAATTTAATGTTGGAGATCAAGTTCTATTGTATCGGTCTCGTCTCAGATTCTTTGCAGGGAAATTACTCTCGAAGTGGGAAGGACCATATGTTGTTGAGGAGGTGTATCGTTCAGGAGCAATTAAAATTAGCTCTCTCCAAGGCAATGCCACACAAGTGGTGAATGGACAAAGACTCAAGCATTATATCTCGGGCGATTCTTATAATGTTGATGTTGATATTATTCAAGTGGAAACACCGGAGGCTTTCATCAAAGGACAAATTGACAGTCCGCCAGAACTGGACTTTGAATAGGTAACAGTATAGGTAATAAAAAGTCCGCGTTTACCTTTCCGAACATTATTTTTGCTGTTTTTGGAAAATATGAAAAATTACGGAATCGAAACGGAGTGGAAAAGACGCACGAGGGGTGCCACCATAGGCCGGCGCGGCCTGACCTGGGCCCGCGCCGACCTATGGTCTGGCCGCCTCGTTGCCCCTTTCCGACTCGTTTTCGACCTGGAACCTTCCTTTTGTCGTAAAAATATTTGCTATATAATTCCCCGGACCCCTGGAGGTCCGTAATATCGTTTTCTCGTCGTGTTTTGTTTCGAGCTGTTTTCTGCCAGATTTGTTTTGATCTAGAAGCACCATGGTCTCCAACAACAAGGACAAGGAACCTTTGAAGGAAAATATTCAAGACCCGGAGCTGAAGAAAGAAGATGCAAGAGAGGATGAAGAAGTGGAGGAAGCTCCGCAGGAACGCCAACAAGCCACCGTCGCAAGTATTGGCGTGATATCAAGTCCATCCAACATCAAGAGGAGTGCACGAATCGCCACCGGAGGAGCGGTTCCACGTCACTACTTGGCTCCAAGGACATCTTATCCGAGCCATTACAACCCTTACCGCAATCTAATCTACGATCGTCAAACTGAAAGGACCCCCAAGGTAGTGTTGCCAAGTAATTGGGATATAAATCGTTCTGACACTGCAGGAGAGAAGGAGCCTGAGGCTGAAGAGTGGGGAAATAACTCCAAGAGTTGGGACTCACCGTCGGACAGACTCCTTAACCGCGTCGAGCACAATTCAGAGATGATTCGCAATCTCATATACAGGATTGACGAGCTCCAGGAGCTTATTGAGAAGCTTGTCAGGAATTCATCACCACCATCGCCGAAGGAGTAATTCATCATCGGTATTGGCATCCCCTTGGTTTGTTCCAAGCTTGGGGGAGTGCCGCGGTATCACATCACCACCTTTATCTTTTACTATCAAGTAGTGTCATATCATGAATAGGGAAGTTATCATATGGAATAGTATGCAATGTGGAAGTATCTCTCTTAGTTAGTTATCTATGTATCCGTTGGTGTGAGTTATCGTTATGGAATATTAATGAGAAGTCTTATCATTTACTTTTTGCACACCTTATTTTAGTTTGCAATCTCCATTATATGATTACTCTTGACATGAGTATTGATATCACTTTGGGAGCATCAAGTAAATCTATTTGGTTTTGGCAAACTTAGCATTGGTCAATAGCAACAACATCTTGATGTTTAATGAAGGAGAGAAATACACTTAGATACATTACTCTATTATCTCTATGCCTAGTATTCTAAAGTTAAAATTGCTTGTGCTTATGAGAAAGATGCATGATTGTTTCTATCATATGTATATTTGTTTGTTTCCTTCAACCTTTATGCTTGCTATCAAACCTTGCTAGCCAAAGACCTGTATCGAGAGGGAATGCTTCTCATACATCCATAACCTTAGACCAAACCTATGCCATTTGTGTCCACCATACCTACCTACTACATGGTATTTTCTGCCATTCCAAGTAAATACTTCATGTGCTACCTTTAAATTATTCAAACTATACTACTCCTTATTTGTGTCAATGTTTTATAGCTCATGAGGAAGTATGTGGTGTTTTATCTTTCAATCTTGTTGGGCGGACTTTCACCAATGGACTAGCGGCACATCCGCTTATCCAATAACTTTGCAATAAGAGCTGGCAACGGGGTTCCCAGCCCCAATTAATAACTTTCATTAATAATTCTCTTCACATGTTTTGCTCTGATTCATCAGTAAGCAACTTAATTTTGCAATAGACACTCCTCCATGGTATGTGAATGTTGGAAGGCACCCGAGGATTCGGTTAGCCATGGATTGAGAAAGCCAAGGTTGGGGGGAGTGTCACCCATAATAAAACTAAAATACATGTGTAAACAAAAGAGAAGGGGGATGATCTACCTTGCTGGTAGAGATGCCGTCCCTCATGGGAGCCGCTCTTTGAAGGTTCGTTTGGCAAGGGGGTTAGAGTACCCGCTACCATTCGTTGACAACAACAAACACCGCTCAAAATCTTACTTTTATGCTCTTTATATGATTTCAAAACTTGAAAAGCTCTAGCACATGATTTAATCCCTGCTTCCCTCTGCGAAGGGCCTGTCTTTTACTTTTATGTTGAGTCAGTAAACCTATTTCCCTCTATCTCAAGCAAGCAATTGAGTTGTTGTGAACCAATCATTTATGCTATGATCCAGTTAATCATGTCTTTTATACTTTCTTGTTTAGTACCAATTTTATCTGAATGAATATGACTTTGAAGTTATCAATGATTATGAAGAGATTGTCATGCTTGAATATGAAAGCTTTGCTTAGAAGTACAATCCGTTAGTAGTTCTCTGACCAAGAACAAAGTTTGCCATCACCAATTATGATTTCTTATGCACCTTTACTTGTGATTTCTCTTTACTTATTTCGAGATGAGTTATATGAGGAAGTTGTTTACTAGAATGTCTTGTGTGAATGAATATGATGCTTCTTGTCCGTATTTTATTTATCGACTCTTCACTCCATAAACATGTGGTCTCGTTTATCGAGCTCAGTTTCGCTTGGGGACAAGCGAGGTCTAAGCTTGGGGGAGTTGATACGTCCAATTTGCATCACTATTTTGTATCATAATTTGCTGTTATTCATTGATATATTTCATATTGGGACACAATACTTATGTTATTTCATCTATTTTGCATGTTTCATCATCATTGGAGGATCAAGCACCGGAGCCAGGATTCTGCTGGAAAAAGCACCGTCAGAATGCAATATTTCGGAAGATCAACTGTGGAAGGGAATTTCACGAAAATTCCTATTTTTCCAGATGACGGAGGGAGCCAGAAGGGGAAGAAGAGAGGGGCCAATGTGGGCCCAGACCATAGGGCGGTGCGGCCCAGGGCCTGGCCGCGCCACCCTATGCTCTGGGGGGCCCACGACCCTTTTCGCCTCCTTTTCTTCGCGTACTCCTTCGTCCCGAAAACCTAAGCCACAGAGAGGACCTCACGAAGGGTTACAGCCGCCTCTGCGGGGCGGAGAGCACCAGAGAGAAAAGAGCTCTCCGGCGGGCAGGAATCCGCCGGGGAAATTCCCTCCCGGAGGGGGAAATCGACGCCATCGCCATCGTCATCGAGCGGGACATCATCTCCATCACCATCATCATCATCTCCACCATCTACACCGCCATCACCACCGCTGCACCTCGTCATCGCTGTAGCAATTCGGGTTAAATCTTGATTGTTTGATAGGGGAAACTCTCCCGGTGTTATTCTATACTTGTTGTAGATGCTATTGAGTGAAACCATTGAACCAAGGTTTATGTTCAGATTGTTATTCATCATCATATCACCTCTGATCATGTTCCATATGATGTCTCGTGAGTAGTTCGTTTAGTTCTTGAGGACATGGGTGAAGTCTAAATGCTAGTAGTGAATTATGGTTGAGTAATATTCAATGTTATGATATTTAAGTTGTGGTGTCATTCTTCTAGTGGTGTCGTGTGAACGTCGACTACACGACACTTCACCATTTATGGGCCTAGGGGAGTGCATCTTGTATTCGGTTGCTAATTGCGGGGTTGCCGGAGTGACAGAAACCTAAGCCCCCGTTAGTATATCGATGCAGGAGGGATCGCAGGATCTCAGAGTTTAAGGCTGTGGTTAGATTTATCTTAATTACTTTCTTGTAGTTGCGGATGCTTGCAAGGGGTATAATCACAAGTATGTATTAGTCCTAGGAAGGGCGGTGCATTAGCATAGGTTCACCCACACAACACTTATCAAAACAATGAAGATTAATCAGCTGTATGTAGCGAAAGCACTAGACTAAAATCCCCATGTGTCCTCAGGAACGTTTGGTCATTATAAGTAAACAAACCGGCTTGTCCTTTGTGCTAAAAAGGATTGGGCCACTCGCTGCAATTATTTCTCTCGCATTTTATTTACTTGTACTTTATTTATCTGCAATATCAAAACCCCCTGAATACTTGTCTGTGAGCATTTACAGTGAATCCTTCATCGAAACTGCTGCCAACACCTTCTGCTCCTCGTTGGGATCGACATTCTTACTTATCGAAGATACTACGATACACCCCCTATACTTGTGGGTCATCAATACTTAATCCCACCTTTATAACCACCCATTTACGCAGTGGCGTTTGATGTAATCAAAGTACCTTTTCGGTATAAGTGATTTACATGATCTCATGGTCATAAGGACTAGGTAACTATGTAACGAAAGCTTATAGCAAATAACTTAATGACGTGATCTTATGCTACGCTTAAATGGGTGTGTCCATTACATCATTCATATAATGATATAATCTTGTTATTAATAACATCCAATGTTCATGATTATGAAACTAATCATCTATTAATCAACAAGCTAGTTAAGAGGCTTACTAGGGACTCTTTGTTGTTTACATATCACACATGTATCAATGTTTCGGTTAATACAATTATAGCATGGTATATAAACATTTATCATAAACATAAAGATATATAATAACCACTTTTATTATTGCCTCTTGGGCATATCTCCAACAATTACGACAAAGTACATAGACCGCTATCCAGCATGCATCTATGCCTAAATAATCCACCTTCAGGTTATCATCCGAACCCCTTCCAGTATTAAGTTGCGAACAACAGATAATTGCATTAAGTATGGTGCGTAATGTAATCAACACAAATATCCTTAGACAAAGCATCAATGTTTTATCCCTAGTAGCAACAGCACATCCACAACCTTAGAACTTTCTGTCACTGTCCCAGATTTAATGGAGGCATGAACCCACTATCGAGCATAATTACTCCCTCTTGGAGTTACAAGTATCAACTTGGCCAGAGCCTCTACTAGCAACGGAGAGCATGCAAGAACATAAACAACACATATATGATAGATTGATAATCAACTTAACATAGTATTCTCTATTCATCGGATCTCACCAAACACAACATGTAGCATTACAAATAGATGATCTTGATCATGTTAGGCAGCTCACAAGATCTATAACAATGAAAGCACAAGCGGAGAAGACAACCATCTAGCTACTGCTATGGACCCATAGTCCAAGGATGAACTACTCACGCATCAATCCGGAGGCGGGCATGATGATGTAGAGCCCCTCCGGTGATGATTCCCCTCCGGCAGGGTGCCGGAGGCGATCTCCCCCCGAGATGGGATGGCGGCGGCTCTCAGTAATGTTTTCCGTATCGTGGCTCTCGGTATAGGGGGTTTCGCGACGGAGGCTTTAAGTAGGCGAAAGGGTAGGTCAAGTGGTGGCACGAGGGGCCCACACCACAGGGCCGCGCGGCCAGGGCAATAAGTAATCATGTAAGAATTAATGCACGCAGTTAACACAAGTGTTTGCTTCTAAGATAGAAGGGAATGGGTAAACTGACTCAACATAAAGTAAAAGATTGGCCCTTCGCAGAGGGAAGCATTGATTACTATTTTTGTGCTAGAGCTTTTTGTTTTGAAAACATAGAAACAATTTTGTCAACGGTAGTAATAATTCATATGTGCTATGCATAATACTTCCTACAAGTTGCATGCCTCATGCATAGAGTACCAATAGTGCTCGCACCTTGTCCTACTATCTCGGAAAACACGGATTCTCATCGCATAACATATGCTTCAACCAAGTGTCACAAAGGGGTACCTCTATGCCGCCTGTACAAGTGTCTAAGGAGAAAGCACGCATTGGATTTCTCGCTTTTGATTATTCTCAACTTAGACATCCATACCGGGACAACATAGACAACAGATAATGGACTCCTCTTTTAATGCTTAAGCATTCAACAATAGTTAATATTCTCATAAGAGATTGAGGTTGTATGTCCAAACTGAAACTTCCACCATGATACATGGCTTTAGTTAGCGGCCCAATGTTCTTCTCTAATCATATGCATACTCAAACCATTTGATCGCGAAGTCCACTACTTCAGACAAGACGAACATGCATAGCATCTCACATGATATCCAACAAAGATAAAGTTGATGGCGTCCCCAGAAAACATGGTTACCGCTCAACAAGCAACTTATAAGAATTAAGACACATAACTACATATTCATCACCACAATAGTTTTTAAGCTATTTGTCCCATGAGCTATATATTGTAAAGGTAGAGGAATGAAATTTAAAGGTAGCACTCAAGTAATTTACTTTGGAATGGCAGAAAAATACCACATAATAGGTAGATATGGTGGACACAAATGGCATGGAGTTTGGCTCAAGGTGTTTGGATGCACGAGAAGCATTTCCTCTCAGTACAAGGTTTGGGCTAGCAAGGTTGTTTGAAGCAAACACAAGTATGAACAGGTACATCAAAACTCACACAAGAACATATTGCAAGCATTATAAGGCTCTACACTGTCTTCCTTGTTGTTCAAACACTTTACCCGAAAATATCTAGACTTAGAGAGATCAATCATGCAAACCAAATTAAACAAGCTCTACAGTAGTTCTTCATTAATGGATTAAACTACATGATGCAAGAGCTTAAACATGATCTAAGAGAGCTCAAACAATTGCCAAATTGTCAAACCATATGCATCATTTTCCAATTCCAACCAAATAGCAATTTAACGAAGCAATAAGCTTTCGCCATGAACATTAAAGCACAAATAAGAACACAAGTGTTCCATATGAAAAAGCGGAGCGTAATATCTCCAATATAAGGATGGCGAGATCCAACTTTATTCAAAACAAAACAAAAATAAAAAAAACCGACGCTCCAAGTAAAGAACATAAGAATGTGACGGAATAAAAATATAGTTTCACTAGAAGTGACCTGATAATGTTGTCGATGAAGAAGGGGATGCCTTGGGCATCCCCAAGCTTAGATGCTTGAGTCTTCTTAAAATATGCAGGGATGAACCACCGGGGCATCCCCAAGCTTAGACCTTTCACTCTTCTTGATCATAGTATATCATCCTCTTCTCTTGACCCTTGAAAACTTCCTTCACACAAACTTCAAGCAAACTCATGAGAGGGTTAGTGCATAACCACAAATTAACATATTCAGAGGTGACACAATCATTCTTAACACTTCTGGATATTGCACAAAGCTTCTGAAAGTTAATGGAACAAAGAAACTCATTCAACATAGCAAAAGCGGCAATGCGAAATAAAAGACAGAATCTGTCAAAAACAGAACAGTCCGTAAAGATGCATCTGGACTGGGAACTTAACTTGCTCAAATGGAAAAACTTAAAACTAATGAAAGTTGCGTACATATCTGAGGATCACGCTCGTAAATTTGCAGATTTTTTCGATTTTTTTACAGAGACTTGTGCCAGAATTCGTGACAGACAGCAATGCTGTTTCTGCGCAGCGATCCCAAATATAACATCAACTTTGACATAGAAACTTTACTTGGCACAAAAACATGATAAGGAGAGGTTGCTACAGTAGTAAACAACTTCCAAGACTCAACAAAACAAAAATTGCTGTAGTAAAATAAACACATGGGTTATCTCCCAAGAAGTGCTTTTCTTTAACGCCTTTCAGCTAGGCGCAGAAAGTGCAAATCAAGTAACATCAAGAGTAGAAGCATCAACATCATAACTTGTTCTAATAATAGAATCAAAAGGCAACTTCATTTTCTTTCTAGGGAAGTGTTCCATACCTTTCTTGAGAGGAAATTGATATCTAATATTACCTTCCTTCATATCAATAACAGCACCAACGGTTCGAAGAAAAGGTCTTCCCAACACAATAGGACAAGATGCATTGCATTCGATATCCAAGACAACAAAATCAACGGGGACAAGGTTATTATTAACCGTAATGCGCACATTATCAATCCTCCCCAAAGGTTTCTTTTTAACATTATCAGCAAGATTAACATCCAAATAACAATTCTTCAATGGTGGCAAGTCAAGCATATCATAAATCTTTTTAGGCATAACAGAAATACTTGCACCAAGATCACATAAAGCATTACACTCAAAGTCATTGAATTTCATTTTAATGATGGGCTCCCAACCATCTTCTAATTTCCTAGGAATAGAAGCTTCAAGTTTTAATTTCTCTTTCCTAGCTTTAATGAGAGCATTTGTAATATGTTTTGTAAAGGCTAAATTTATAGCACTAGCATTGGGACTTCTAGCAAGTTTTTGTAAGAACTTTATAACTTCAGTAATATGACAATCATCAAAGTCTAAACCATTATGTTCTACAGCAATGGAATCATTGTCACCAATATTTTGAAAAATTTCAGCAGTTTTATCACAAGCAGTTTCAGCAGTTTCAGGCAATTTTGTGCGCTTTGCACTAGGAGTAGAAACATTGCCAACACCAATTATTTTACCATTAATAGTAGGAGGTGCAGCAACATGTGAATAATCAACATTACTAGTGGTGGTAATAGTCCATACTTTAGCTACATTATTCTCTTTAGCAAGTTTTTCTTTTTCTTCTCTATCCCACCTAGCATGCAATTCAGCCAACAATCTAATATTATCATTAATTCTAACTTGGATGGCATTTGTTTTAGCAAACCTAGCATCTTCAACTTTCTCAGGCATAACTTTCAATTTTAAAAGATCAACATCAAGAGCAAGACTATCAACCTTAGAAGCAAGAATATCAATTTTACTAAGCTTTTCTTCAACAGTTTTATTGAAAGCAGTTTGTGTACTAATAAATTCTTTAAGCATCACTTCAAGACCAGAGGGTACACTCTTATTATTATTGTAAGAATTACCATAAGAATTACCATTACCATTACCATTATTAGAAGGATATGGCCTAAAGTTGTTGTTACCATAATTATTCCTATAAGCATTGTTGTTGAAATTATTGCTCTTAATGAAATTCACATCAACATTTTCTTCTTGAGCAACCAATGAAGCTAAAGGAACATTATTAGGATCAATATGAGATCTACCATTTGCAAGCATAGACATAATAGCATCAATCTTATCACCCAAAGAAGAGGTTTCTTCAACAGAATTTACCTTCTTACCTTGAGGAGTTCTTTCAGTGTGCCATTCAGAGTAATTGATCATCATATCATCAAGTAATTTAGTTGCGGCGCCCAGGGTGATGGACATAAAAGTACCTCCAGCAGCTGAATCCAATAGGTTCCTCGAGGAAAAATTCAATCCTGCATAAAAGGTTTGGATGATCATCCAAGTAGTCAGTCCATGGGTTGGGCAATTCTTTACCAAAGATTTCATTCTCTCCCATGCTTGAGCAACATGTTCATTATCTAATTGTTTAAATTCATTATGCTACTTCTCAAAGATATAATTTTAGCAGGAGGATAATATTTACTAATAAAAGCATCTTTGCATTTAGTCCATGAATCAATACTATTCTTAGGCAAAGATAGCAACCAATCTTTAGCTCTTCCTCTTAATGAGAAAGGAAACAATTTCAGTTTTATAATATCACCATGTATATCCTTATACTTTTGCATTTCACAAAGTTCAACAAAATTATTAAGATGGGCAGCAGCATCATCAGTACTAACACCAGAAAATTGCTCTCTCATAACAAGATTCAGTAAAGCAGGTTTAATTTCATAGAATTCTGCTGTAGTAGCAGGTGGAGCAATAGGAGTACATATAAAATCATTATTATTTGTGCTAGTGAAGTCACACAACTTAGTATTTTCAGGAGTACCCATTATAACAGTAGTAAAGGTAAACTAGGCAAATAAAGACAAGTAACTAATTTTTTGTGTTTTTGATATAGAGAACAAGACAGTAAATAAAGTAAAGCTAGCAACTAATTTTTTGTGTGTTTTGTTTAAGTGCAGCAAACAAAGTAGTAAATAAAATAAAGCAAGACAAAAACAAAGTAAAGAGATTGGAAGTGGAGACTCCCCTTGCAGCGTGTCTTGATCTCCCCGGCAAAGGCGCCGTAGATGTACACGTCCGTTGGGAACGCCAGAAAAACAGCAGCAAGTTTTCCCTCAGAAAGAAACCAAGGTTATCGAACCAGTAGGAGCCAAGAAGCACGTGAAGGTTGTTGGTGGAGGAATGTAGTGCGCGCAACACCAGAAACCGGCGCCAACGTGGAACCTGCACAACACAATCAAAGTACTTTGCCCCAACGTAAAGTGAGGTTGTCAATCTCACCGGCTTGCTGAAAACAAAGGATTAAACGTATCGAGTGGAAGATGGTGTTTGTTTGCAAAGAACAGAAAAGCAGTAGAATGTATTCAGATGTAAAGAATGGACCGGGGTCCACATCACTAGTGGTGTCTCTCCAATAAGATAACTAGCATGCTGGGTGAACAAATTACAAGCAATTGACAAATAAAGATTCAATACATATCAACAATGATTACTATGTGATTTAATCAGAGCATTACGACAAAGTACATAGACCGTTATCCAGCATGCATCTATGCCTAAATAATCCACCTTCAGGTTATCATCCGAACCCCTTCCAGTATTAAGTTGCGAACAACAGATAATTGCATTAAGTATGGTGCGTAATGTAATCAACACAAATATCCTTAGACAAAGCATCAATGTTTTATCCCTAGTAGCAACAAGCACATCCACAACCTTAGAACTTTCTGTCACTGTCCCAGATTTAATGGAGGCATGAACCCACTATCGAGCATAATTACTCCCTCTTGGAGTTACAAGTATCAACTTGGCCAGAGCCTCTACTAGCAACGGAGAGCATGCAAGAACATAAACAACACATATATGATAGATTGATAATCAACTTAACATAGTATTCTCTATTCATCGGATCTCACCAAACACAACATGTAGCATTACAAATAGATGATCTTGATCATGTTAGGCAGCTCACAAGATCTATAACAATGAAAGCACAAGCGGAGAAGACAACCATCTAGCTACTGCTATGGACCCATAGTCCAAGGATGAACTACTCACGCATCAATCCGGAGGCGGGCATGATGATGTAGAGCCCCTCCGGTGATGATTCCCCTCTCCGGCAGGGTGCCGGAGGCGATCTCCCGAATCCCCCGAGATGGGATTGGCGGCGACGGCCTCTCGCAATGTTTTCCGTATCGTGGCTCTCGCATGGGGTTTCGCGACGGAGGCTTTAAGTAGACGAAAGGGTAGGTCAAGTGGCGGCACGGGGCCCACACCACAGGGCCGCGCGCCAGGCCTGGGCCGCGCCGCCGGGTGTGTGGCCACCTCGTGGCCCCACTTTGTCTCCTCTTCGGACTTCTGGAAGCTTCGTGCAAAAATAGGACCCTGGGCGTTGATTTCGTCCAATTCCGAGAATATTTCCTTACTAGGATTTCTGAAACCAAAACAGCAGAAAAACAACAACTGACATTTCGGCATCTTGTTAATAGGTTAGTGCCGGAAAATGGAAAATAACGCTGTAAAGTATTTGTAAAACACTCAAGTATTGTAATAAAAGTAGCATGGAACATAAGAAATTATAGATACGTTTGCGACGTATCACCCACCACATAGTAATATTCATAATTGAAAAGGTAACATTTTATTTTCAATGCAGGAGTGATAAGTATATTGGTTTGCAAGTAAATGATATAAAGTAATCAAAGGCATGAGCAAGGGGTGAACTTGCCTGAAGACTGTGAGATAATGCAGTTCGAGGGTTTGGATGGAACCTGGATCTTGGGTTATGAAAAGAAGCATCATTATCCAGTAAGGACAATGTTTACAGACTCAAATGACGCATGCTTCGTGGATTGCTTTTGGTTGAACCCTTCCCAAGAGTGTTGATTTCATACTTAAGGTTTATTATATATTAAGGTTTTGCTTTTCTATTAAACCCTTTAATAGTGATTTTTGAAGGTTTGAAATTTAATAAGGAAATCTTATTTAACATTTATAATTTCTTCTTACCAAAAGAAATACTTAAGTAATAGGAATTAATTTTCAAAGTATTTGAGTTCAAAATTTCTTGTCAAAAATTATCTTGGATAATTTTTCTTTAAGTTATGTTTTGTGTAAGGAATATTTTAAATGTATTGTTCTCATTTTTCTTGAGTTTTTAGAAGTCATTTAGGGCCTATTTGCATTTTTAGGAGTTAAAGAATCAAAATTGGCAAAGAATAGACAAAATGCCCCTAGGCTGGCCCACTAGTCAGGGCTTGGTTGGGTTAGACCCAATCCTGACCGGGTCGGTCGGTCCGACCGGCCACTCCACCCCCGCACGCCCCGCTAACCCTAATCCTAAATCCTCTCGCGCTCTGGCGATTTTTTCGCCGCCACCATTGTCGCCTCACTCCGGCCGACTCCGACCACCTCAGTCGTCGCCATGGGTCGCATTCGACGCGCCAGGAGACGCTGCTGCTTTCTATCTGGGAGGATCCGCCGATTTATTCCCCTCAGACGCTTGCGCAACGCTAACCCGAGTCTAGGGTTTCGGTGCCGTGGTTGCGCCATCGTCACCTCGCCGTCTCTCCGGGTTCCATGACCTGGACGTCACTTGGGTGGCTCTGGGGTGCGGCCTGGCGTAGGTGGCGCCACCGTGCCCCTTGTTCTGCCACCCCCTGGTGCTTCTGGTGGCTGCTGTGGTGGTTGGGTGTCGCCGGCGTAACACTGACACCTACCCTAGGCTTGCAGTTGTCGCGGCCGCGTGGCACTGTCCACCATGTTGTGGCCTCTGCTCCCAGACGCAAGGTGAGTTCATTTCTCCTCCCTCTCTCTGCCTCTCCCTGCCTCCCTGGTTCATAACCTGCTCCCCGATGATCATTTGGTCAAGCATGGACGCTTTGTTAATTGCTTACTGATACGTCTCAAACGTATCTATAATTTCTGATGTTCCATGCTTGTTTTATGACAATACTTACATGTTTTGTTCATAATTTATATCGTTTTGATGCATTTTCCGGAACTAACCTATTAACAAGATGCCACAGTGCCAGTTCCTGTTTTTTGTTGTTTTTGGTTCCAGAAAGGCTGTTCGGGCAATATTCTCGGAATTCGACGAAACGAGGACCCAACATCATAATTCACCGAGACGGACCAGACACCGAAGGGGAGTCGAGGGGAGGCTGGGGCCCTGCACCATAGGGCCGCGCGGCTCCACCTGCCGCGCCGGCCTATGGGGAGGGAGCCCTGGCACCCTTCCGACTCCGCCTCTTCGCCTATTTAACCCCTCGTGACCTAAAAACACGATACCGATGGACGAAACTCCAGAAAAGCTCCAGGGGCGCCGCCGCCATCGCGAAACTCCAATTCGGGGGACAGGAGTCTCTGTTCCGGCACGCCGCCGGGACGGGGAAGTGCCCCGAAGGCTTCTCCATCGACACCACCGCCATCTCCATCAACGTTGCTCCCATGATGAGGAGGGAGTAGTTCTCCCCGAGGCTAAGGGTTGTACCGGTAGCTATGTGGTTAATCTCTCTCTCGTACTCCAATACAATGATCTCATGAATTGCTTTGCATGATTGAGATCCATATGATGAGCTTTGTATCGCTATTAGTCTATGTGCTACTCATGTGATGTTATTAAAGTAGTCTATTCCTCCTGCATGGTGTAATGGTGACAGTGTGTGCATCGTGTGGTTCTTGTCGTAGATTATGATCATAATCTCTTGTAGGTTATGGAGTTAATTATCGCTATGATAGTATTGATGTGATCTATTCCCCCTTCATAGTGTAATGGTGACAGTGTGTGCTATGTTAGTACTCGGGCTATTTTCCAAAGATCTATTATGCTCTAAGGTTACTTAAATATGAATGCTGAATGTTGTGGCGCTTGTTAACTCCGGCTTGAGGGAGCTCTTGTAGCCCTACACAATGAATGGTGTTTGTCATCCAACAAAAGAGTGTATGTAGCACAAATGAGAAGAAGTTATTATTTATTATGCGATCAATGTTGAGAGTGTCCACTAGTGAAAGTATGATCCCTAGGCCTTGTTTCCAATACCGCAAACACCGCTTACTTACTGTTCTACCGCATGTTTACTCGCTGCCATATTTTATTCAGATTGTTATTACCACTCATATACATCCATACTACTTGTATTTCACTATCTCTTCGCCGAACTAGTGCACCTATACATCGACAAGTGTATTAGGTGTGTTGGGACACAAGAGACTTCTTGTATCGTGATTGCAGGGTTGCTTGAGAGGGATATCTTTGACCTCTTCCTCCCTGAGTTCGATAAACCTTGGGTGATCCACTTAAGGGAAAACTTGCTGCTGTTCTACAAACCTCTGCTCTTGGAGGCCCAACACTGTCTACAAGAATAGAAGCACCCGTAGACATCAAGCTATTTTGGCGCCGTTGTCGGGGAGGAAAGGTAAAAGGCACTCATACTCCGGTCCCAGGTAACTTTTCTGTTGCCATTGTAAGTGCTCGAAGCTATTTCCTTTAGATCCCGCAATTGCATCTTTTGGTTTCTTGTTTACACTAGTTAGGCATAATGGAAAGCAACAGTGAGCTTCTTATTTTATTTCCTGAGTTAAGACATGGATTGTTTGTTGCGAAAATTAAAAAACCTATGGAATCTTATTTGCATGCTAGTAGCAATGATATTAGTATGAACGCTTTGAACACCATTGTTGTTAATGATATGGAAAATTCTAAGCTTGGGGAAGCTGGTTTTGATGAGCATGATATTTTTAGTCCCCCAAGCATTGAGGAGAAAATTTTCTTTGATGATACTTTGCCTCCTATTTATGATGATTATAATGATAGTGGTCTTTTGGTGCCGCCTACTATGGAGAGTAAATTTTATTATGATTATACTATGCCTCCTACACTTGATGAGAATAATAATAATAGCTACTTTGTTGAATTTGCTCCCACTACAACTAATAAAATTGATTATGCTTATGTGGAGAGTAATAATTTTATGCATGTGGCTCATGACAAGAATGTTTTATGTGATAGTTATATTGTTGAGTTTGTTCATGATGCTACTGAAAGTTATTATGAGAGAGGGAAACATGGTTATATGCATCTTAATAATATTAAGTTTCCCCTCTTTATGTTGAGAATCTTGAAATTGCACTTGTGTTGCTTTTCTATGCTTGCCACTTTGTTCTTCATGAATCTATTTGTGTACAAGATTCCTTTTCATAGGAAGTGGGTTAGGCTTAAATGTGTTTTGAATTTGCTTCTTGATGCTCTCTTTTGCTTCAACTCTTATTTCTTGCGAGAGTATCATTAAAATTATGAGCCCATCTTAATGGCTATAAAGAAAGAACTTCTTGGGAGATAACCCATGTGTTTATTTTACTACAGCACTTTTGTTTTATATTTGAGTCTTGGAAGTTGTTTACTACTGTAGCAACCTCTCCTTATCATGTTTTTGTGCCAAGTAAAGTCTCTATGGTAAAGTTGATGCTAGATTTGGATTGCTGCGTAGAAACAGAATTGCTGTCTGTCATGAATTCGTGCAGATCTCTCTGTAAAAAAATCAAAAAAATCTGCAAATTTACGTGCGTGATCCTCAGATATGTACGCAACTTTCATTAGTTTTGAGTTTTTCCGTTTGAGCAAGTTAAGTGCCTCTGTAAAATTCGTCTTTACGGACTATTCTGTTTTTGACAGATTCTGCCTTTTATTTCGCATTGCCGCTTTTGCTATGTTGAATGAGTTTCTTTGTTCCATTAACTTTCAGAAGCTTTGTGCAATGTCCAGAAGTGTTAAGAATGATTGTGTCACCTCTGAACATGTGAATTTTTGATTATGCACTAACCCTCTAATGAGTTTGCTTTAAGTTTGGTGTGGAGGAAGTTTTCAAGGGTCAAGAGAAGAGGATGATATACTATGATCAAGAAGAGTGAAAGGTCTAAGCTTGGGGATGCCCCGGTGGTTCATCCCTGCATATTTTAAGAAGACTCAAGCATCTAAGCTTGGGGATGCCCAAGGCATCCCCTTCTTCATCGACAACTTATCAGGTCACTTCTAGTGAAACTATATTTTTATTCCGCCACATCTTATGTACTTTATTTGGAGCGTATGTGTGCTTTTATTTTCGTTTTGTTATTTTCATTCTCTGAATAAATTCATGCTCATGTGTGGGAGAGAGATACGCTCCGCTTTTTCATATGAACACTAGTGTTCTTCGTTTATGCTTTTAATGTTCAAGGGCGAAAGTTGATCGCTTCACTTGTTGTTATTTTGTTGGAATCAGAAAATGCTTCATATGGTCTTGAATAATTTGGTACTTGGCAATTGTTTTGAGCTCTCATAAATCATGTTTAAGCTCTTGCATCATGTAGTTTAAATCTAGTAGTGGAGAACTATCGTAGAGCTTGTTAAAATTTGGTTTGCATGATTGGTCTCTCTAAGTCTAGATATTTTCTGGTAAAGTATTTGAACAACAAGGAAGACAGTGTAGAGTCTTATAATGCTTGCAATATGTTCTTGTGTAAGTCTTGCTGTACCTGTTCATACTTGTGTTTGCTTCAAACAACCTTGCTAGCCCAAATCTTTTACTGAGAGGAAATGCTTCTCGTGCATCCAAACACCTTGAGCCAAAACCCATGCCATTTGTGTCCACCATATCTACCTACTATGTGGTATTTTTCTGCCATTCCAAAGTAAATTACTTGAGTGCTACCTTTAAAACTTCATTCCTTTATCTTTGCAATATATAGCTCATGGGACAAATAGCTTAAAAACTATTGTGATGATGAATATGTAGTTATGTGTCTTAGTTCTTATAAGTTGCTTGTTGAGCGGTAACCATGTTTCTGGGGACGCCATCAACTTTTTACCTTTGTTGGATATCATGTGAGATGCTATGCATGTTCGTCTTGTCTGAAGTAAGTGCGATTTCATGATCAAATGGTTTGAGTATGCATATTGTTAGAGAAGAACATTGGGCTGCTAACTAAAGCCATGTATCATGGTGGAAGTTTCAGTTTGGACATACAACCTCAATCTCTTATGAGAATATTATCTGTTGAATGCTTAAGCATTAAAAGAGGAGTCCATTATCTGTTGTCTATGTTGTCCCGGTATGGATGTCTAAGTTGAGAATAATCAAAAGCGAGAAATCCAATGCGTGCTTTCTCCTTAGACCTTTGTACAGGCGGCATAGAGGTACCCCTTTGTGACACTTGGTTGAAACATATGTCATGCAATGATAATCCGTGTTATCCGATCTGATTAGGACAAAGGTGCGAGCACTATTAGTACTCTATGCATGAGACTTGCAACTTGTAGGAAGTATTATGCATAGCACATATGAATTATTACTACCGTTGACAAAATTGTTTCTATGTTTTCAAAACAAAAGCTCTAGCACAAAAATAGTAATCCATGCTTCCCTCCGCGAAGGGCCATTCTTTTACTTTATGTTGAGTCAGTTTAATTACCTACTTCTTTCTATCTTAGAAGCAAACACTTGTGTTAACTGTGTGCGTTGATTCTTACATGTTTACTTATTGCACTTGTTATATTACTCTATGTTGACAAATATCCATGAGATATACATGTTACAAGTTGAAAGCAATTGCTGAAACTTAATCATCCTTTGTGTTGCTTCAATGCATTCTACTTTGAATTTATTGCTTATGAGTTAGCTCTTATGCAAGTCTTGTTGATGCTTGTCTTGAAAGTACCATTCATGAAAAGTTTTTCTATATGATTCATTTGTTTAGTCATTATCTCTTTGTTAGCGAACTATAGATCATTGCTTTGAATCACTCCATTCATGCCATATGCTTTACAATAATGTTGATCAAGATTATGATGGTAGCATGTCACTTCAGAAATTATTCTTGTTATCGTTTACCTACTCGAGGGCGAGTAGGAACTAAGCTTGGGGATGCTTGATACGTCTCAAACGTATCTATAATTTCTGATGTTCCATGCTTGTTTTATGACAATACTTACATGTTTTGTTCATACTTTATATCGTTTTGATGCATTTTCCGGAACTAACCTATTAACAAGATGCCACAGTGACAGTTCCTGTTTTATGTTGTTTTTGGTTCCAGAAAGGCTGTTCGGGCAATATTCTCGGAATTCAACGAAACGAAGACCAAACATCATAATTCACCGAGATGGACCAGGACACCGAAGGGGAGTCAGAGGGGAGGCTTGGGCCCCCCAGACCATAGGGACGCGTGGGCTCCACCCTGGCCACGTCGGCCTATGGGGAGGGAGCCCTGGCGCCCTTCCGACTCCGCCTCTTTGCCTGTTTAACCCCTCGTGACCTAAAAACACGATACCGATGGACGAAACTCCAGAAAAGCTCCAGGGGCGCCGCCGCCATCGCGAAACTCCAATTCGGGGGACAGGAGTCTCTGTTCCGGCACGCCGCCGGGACGGGGAAGTGCCCCCTGAAGGCTTCTCCATCGACACCACCGCCATCTCCATCAACGTGCTCCCATGAGGAGGGAGTAGTTCTCCCCGAGGCTAAGGGCTGTACCGGTAGCTATGTGGTTAATCTCTCTCTTTACTCCAATACAATGATCTCATGAATTGCTTTGCATGATTGAGATCCATATGATGAGCTTTGTATCGCTATTAGTCTATGTGCTACTCATGTGATGTTATTAAATTAGTCTATTCCTCCTGCATGGTGTAATGGTGACAGTGTGTGCATCGTGTGGTTCTTGTCGTAGATTATGATCATAATCTCTTGTAAGTTATGGAGTTAATTATCGCTATGATAGTATTGATGTGATCTATTCCCCCTTCATAGTGTAATGGTGACAGTGTGTATGCTATGTTAGTACTGCTATTTTGCAAAGATCTATTATGCTCTAAGGTTACTTAAATATGAATGAATGTTGTGGCGCTTGTTAACTCCGGCTTGAGGGAGCTCTTGTAGCCCTACACAATGAATGGTGTTTGTCATCCAACAAAAGAGTGTATGTAGCACAAATGAGAAGAAGTTATTATTTATTATGCGATCAATGTTGAGAGTGTCCACTAGTGAAAGTATGATCCCTAGGCCTTGTTTCCAATACTGCAAACACCGCTTACTTACTGTTCTACTGCATGTTTACTCGCTGCCATATTTTATTCAGATTGTTATTACCACTCATACTACTTGTATTTCACTATCTCTTCACCGAACTAGTGCACCTATACATCTGACAAGTGTATTAGGTGTGTTGGGGACACAAGAGACTTCTTGTATCGTGATTGCAGGGTTGCTTGAGAGGGATATCTTTGACCTTCCTCCCTGAGTTCGATAAACCTTGGGTGATCCACTTAAGGGAAAACTTGCTGCTGTTCTACAAACCTCTGCTCTTGGAGGCCCAACACTGTCTACAAGAATAGAAGCACCCGTAGACATCACTTACGGCTAGCTCTCCTCTCTAGCTATGCCCTACTCTATGGAATCCTGCGGTATCTAGCTTTTTGGTACTCTAGTTTGGTTCAGAGATGAACTTGAGCTTGCTCAAGCACCCTGCTTATGATATGGTCTTGATTCATGTCCCTAGAGTATCCATGCATAACTCAATATGGTTGCAATAGTTTAGCTGGGCTTGTTCCCTGGTCCTGGTTTCTAAATGAAATTGGGTATTGGCACTGGATGGTTCATTTTCCACTTGTGTCAGGTTGCAGTAGATGGTTTGGCATGTTTAATTATCTGCTTACTCAATTGTGCTACACAGTGATTAAATTCTTGAACTAATTACTTGCAGATACTATTCCTGTTAATTCATGCATGTGTAGCCATGATTTCCTTTACTGGAACTGTGGCTCTAGTAGGAGTTCATGTGCATGCCTGCTCTATTAGCAGAGACATGATGTTGTTGATTTGTGCAGTGACTTGGCCTTGATATGAACTGTGCACAGTGATGATTTAAATAGGCATTTGTGATTTGATTGTTCTTTAAGGTAATTGGATACAGTGAACTGCAGTAGCAGCTTGCTATTACTATTAGTACGCTCTCTAATTGCTTCTAACAAGTTGGGATTTGAATGAGTGAATGGTTATCAGTAGGTGATATTGATTGATTGTCATTGTTGTCCTTTTGATGTTGAAAATAGTGTATAGGCACTAGCTATAGTGCATAGGTTGCCTATTTGTCTGATGGTTTCCATCAAAATTAACCTAGGTATTCCTCTTTTCACCATTTTAGAAGATGTGATGCTTGCTTAATTAAATTCCTTGTTATGCTTCTCCTATTGAAAGTATAATAAGATTTATTGGCTTGTATCATCAGTCTAGTGGTGATTTGAGAGTGCCAAATTGTTTTGATTTGGCCAGATGATGATAAACACCATTTCTGATCAGCTATTGATGTTGGATGCAATGTTCTGGCTTTGCTATGATATGGATTGGATCATCTGGATCCATTTTAGGTATTTGGTATACCTTGTTCCAGCTCCTAGACAAAGTATTTTGTTGTTGTAGACGTATTGTTGGTTGATCTTGATCAGCATGCCCTTCTCCTCCTAGCTCATGGATTGCTCTTGATTTAAGTGACCATGGTTGGAATCTGGTGATGGTTTTTGTTGATGAACTAGATAAACCAGTGGTTCTTGATGAACTACTGTTGCTGCTGTTGAAACCTTGGTGGTTTGGTTTGATGGATGGTTTGTGATGGTGCACTGTTGAATTTATAGCAAGGCTTGTGCCCTCGCTTGGTCGACAGCACACCCTGTGTGATGCTGTGTGTGTGCTTGTTTCACTCCACCAGTGTGGTGAGTCACCTTGTGACTGAGTAGCTTGGTTGTGAGGGGCTGACTCAGTGGATGAGCTTAGCCAGTTGATGATTATCAGCCTGGTTACTTATTTTTGCTGACCAAGTGGCATTGCCACTTTTTTATTTCTATTTCCTAGTGTTTGTTTGATGTTTGCAGGGATTCAAGAATAGAGAAGATCAAGATCATGTGTGAATTAAGAAGTAGTTTAGATTAGGATTTTACTTCTTTGTACAATCTTGTAATTTTCTTTTGTTATGTTATATTCATTCTTGTATAAAGAATATTGTAAAGACAATGTATATGTGTTCAATTATCAATAAAGCTCAAGTTTCTCTATTTGAGCTTTACTTCTTATTTGAATTCAAATATTGTCTTGAATTATATATGTATTTGAATTCTAAATGTGTAATCCTATTACTTTTTTTATATAATGGGTTGTTAATATTTCTTCATTGTTTATCATTCAAATTTGAATATCATTCATATTCCAATCCTTTCCAAAACCCTAGTTTCAAAAGAGATCATGTCAAAATTCTTCGCACTCTCGCTACACTAAACCCTTGTTGCAACGAGAGAGCAATCTCGATCCCTCTTAGGTTATATGCGTTTACGCGCGAAAATTTCCTCCGTTTTGCGATGCAATGCACAACCTATTTCTAAATCTACCCCGCTTTTGTCCTAAAATCTAGGATGTTACAGCCTCTCTCTCTTAACAGAAACTTCGTCCCGAAGTTGCAGTCGGGATACCTGGATAGCTCGGGGTAGGATTTTCTGAGATCTTCCTCCTTTTCCCAAGTTGCTTCTCGCTCTGGATGATGCTTTCATTTTAACTTGCAGTACTTGATTGCTCGATTCCTAAACTTCTTCCAATTTTCTTCAAGTATCTTGGCTGGCCTTTCAACATACTAGATGACCCGGTGCGCCCCGGCGCACAGGCAAAAGCAGATCATTAATGGTAAAGAACAAATGGCAAAAGCACAAGCAAATGTTGAAGAATAAATGACAAGAAAAAATGTTCAATAATTTTCATCACAAAGAGAAAACCAAAAAGTGGTTCTTACCAATTTTCATCATGCTTCTCTGCTTGAAAAGTGACCAGAATCACAACTGGCAACCTTGGAGCAGACACCTAGTTACAGCATCACAATCAAAAATAAGAAAACAATAAAATCATTGCTTTATTGTAGATTCCAGGAGGAGCAACGAATTTTAGGCAATAGCTATTGCAATGCCAACTCACTTATGGCTTGCTTCCTGGTACTCGAGCGCACACAGCTGATGTCCTCGTCCATTGCTGCTAATTGCCACCAATTTGCCTACACAAACGATCCAAAACAATGATTAAAACCCATTCAACGCACCAATGAACCAAATAAAGTATTTACCTGCATCAATGACCCAATACAAAATTTACTTAACCATGTCTAACTCCCAGTGTATTTAAGCAGATGAAATTGCTTAGGAGGTCAGTACCTGCATGAAGGTCTGGAACCTCCCCAGCTGTCTGGTGCTTCTTGGCGGGAGAGAGAAGAGGAGTCGACCTGTTGCGGCCTTCGCCATCCACCAGCTGATGCGGCCTAAAATGCAGTTAATCAGAAACAAGGAGAGAGTACTGCCCATGGCAGGGTAATATATTTTGGATTCCGTACATTAAATAGAAATATACGAAGGAGTGATCCAGTGATCCTCCTTGTGTTCCTGCCCACAGTACTGATAAAAATAATCGCACTACAAAACCAAATTGATCTTGACAAGAAGCAAGGAATCAAAGGACTGGAAAATCTGTATTTAGATATGCCAGTTTATTTCTGTAATTCTTGGCCACTAAAAATTAAATGGTTATCTAATTCTGAATTAGTAATTCTATATTGGCCACCAAAAAACAATCTACCGAGCAGCCCTGCCACCACGCGCCGAAACGAGCGCCGTCGTGGCAGACGCTGATCTCCAATAATAACACGAGCTCGTACCTTTTGCTGGTCGCTCGGAAGACACCATTGTCCACCAGGTGATGTTGCTCTGAAAATCGTCCACCACCATCCATTATTTCGAACCATTTCTTCCTGCACAGTCCAAATATTTCTAACCATTTCTTCATTGCCCTGACGGCGCAAGCAACCACTCCAATATCGATGATATAGATACGGGATAGGTAAAATACCTTGGTTGGATACCAGATTCTATAAGGCCAGAGCATGTCCTATATCCTTTTTCTTCTCTGCATACAAAGAAAAACCCATTAATCATCTGAACCACCTGCATCAAGCACCAGCACAATCAGAATCTTTAAAAAGAGGAAAAGTTCATACAGAAATCCTAAGAATAAAACAATCTAAAACTGAGGAATAACTATTTGGATCCTTTATGCAATTTGCCACTCATCACAAAAGCTCAGCGCCAACATGACATGTTAATTAACGAGTTTCAGACATAAGTGTGCATCTGGATATTGGTAACATAATCCTTCCTACATCAAAACACATTAATGAGCTGAATAACAAACTGGCCAAATCGATTAAGAACTCCAAATATGCATATATATGGAGAATATGGCAAGAAAATAAAAAATAGTCAACACACATCCTCGTCATATTCAACTTCTCCATAGATTTTCAGAGAAATCTACACAAGTTGAACAATATGCATCTCACCATTTTTTATAGGAAATTAACAAACGATGAGCATGGAGCTCACAGGTGGGAGTGATGCTATTGTCCTCGTTTTCTTCCAGGAGCAGCCTGTCATCCCACAAAGTGCCATGCTTGGCCAGCAGCTTCTTCACGGGCAGCCAAAAAAATAGAGCAGTAAGAATGGATCAGCACAGACATTTCATCAAACAGTTCAAACGCAAGATCTAAATGTACAAGCAAATCAAAAGAACAAGCCTAGAAGAGAGAGATCAGGAGCATATAGAACGAAGGATTGAGAGATGCTCACCATGGCGTCACAGGAAACGGACGAGCTCGCATCCAGAGAGGGATTTGAGAGAGGGAAGATGCATCTAGAGGAAGAGGAGGGCCTTACTCGTGGAGGTGTACGCCGGCGCCGAATCTGCAAGCTGAGCCAGTGAGCCGGCCCCTCCCTCGTCGCCCTGCTTCCTGGCCTACTCCCCACCCATGGTCACATCTGCTGAGAGGGAGAGACACAAATACATGAGAGAGGAGAATACAAGATGAGAGGGAGAGAGGATGCCGGCGGGAGAAGGAGCTCGTGGCCACCACCTATCAGCATGGCCTTCGCCGGCCTTGTCATTCTGGTTCTCCTTCGCATTGTCCCTGCGCTTCCTCTGTCCCCCAGTCTCACATCACCCGCCTCCTCTGCTCACGATTGCGGAGAATCAAGGGCAAACGAGTCTCCTCGGCAGGAAGGAAAAATGAAGAGGACAGAGGTGGCCGTACCCGCGACTGGCGGCGACCGGTGCCTCCTGGCGCTCTTCGCAGAGGCGCCCTCGAGCGCATGGGGCGGCTGAGGTCCTCGGCCCAGCTCCTCCCGATGCAAGGCGAGAGCTGCTGAGGCGCGACAGCGGTGGCTCGGGGGCGCCGTCCGCTGGCGGCGAGAGAACTCAGCGGCGGCGGCGACGCGGCGGCTGGCGGAGTCGAGGGGCGGAGGCGTGGGTCTGAGAATGGAGCAGATATTTTTACGATCTAGGTTTTCACCCCGGCCGGCCGTGCGCGACTCGGACGAGAAGAACGTGTACGAGGCAGAGGAGTTTGTTCGCTGGCTGACGCAAGTGTCCCCGCATGTATGTGGGCCTAACCGTCATAGACTCGCTGGGGAGGAGCAAGAAGTGTGAAAAGTAATTACCTCATCCAACGGTTCAGGTGAAAAGGTGGAGTGAAACATGTACCACATCATTGCATCCAACGACCAGCGAGCGTTTGCCCCTTTGGGTGCCTTGGTTGGCCGGGTAGAGCAGCAGCCTTTTAGAAGAGAAATGTGAGATGCGGTTGGAGTTCTAGTTCTTCATGTGATACTGGGTCATCTGGTGCTTTTCAAACATTTTCAGAGATGAGATACATGAAACACATTGTGTATCAAACTCAATCTTTTAGGTAGTTCTAGCTCAAAAGCTGTCTCCGTATTCTGGCTGAGGATTTTGAATGTTCCAATATACCTGGAACTCAGTTTCCCTTTAATTCCAAATCTTTTCAATCCTTCCATAGGGCTAACATTCAAATAAACCTTGTCTCCAACCTTGGATTCCCATGACCTTCTTTTCTAATCTACATAGCTCTTGTGTGACTCTAAGCTATTCTTAAACGATCTCTGATGATGTGTATTACTCATTGCCTTTTCTTGATGTAATTTGGTGCAAATTCCTTGCTTGCTCCCGTTTCATACCAACATATGGGTGAACCGTTTTTAGCGTGAAATGCATTATGTCCCACGGCAGAATGTATGTGCCCCGTATGTTTCAAAATAATTTAAGCTCTATGTTTGTCTTAGACAAACTCACGATTACCAAGCCTCCACCGTGACAAAGGCGTTCCCGCGAGAACGTGTCAGCACAAGAGCGCTTCTGCATGCCCGTTTTAATCAGTTTGGAGGTTCCACACGTTGTCAGTCCATTGACACAGTTTGTATGCTAAAAACAAAACAAAAATAATAGTTTTCTTTTGCATTTTGAGAATGATTCCTCTGTCAAAAAGCTAACTAATGCATCATACTATAGGTGTATAGTACTATTCCTTTTCAGAAGTTTGCGTACTATATTACATGGCACAAAGTTCACTGAAGATCGAGGTGGAATATATATGTTTGTCCGCAAGATTTACAAACACATGGATAGAAAAACATAGAAATAGAATGCCATGACATGTTCAAAAAGAGCATCTCCAGTCGCGTCCCCCAAACCGTCCCACAAACGGCGCTGAATTGAGCGTTTGGGGGACGTGTTTCGTTCGTGCCGCGTTTCGGGGACGTCGCTCCCCAGCCGCGTCCCCCAAGCGTCGCCCCCAAACATTAAAATACTCTTTTTTTTGTTTTTTTGCATTTTTATTTTAATAAAGAGAAGAAATATTCCACAAACTAATACATAATTGGGAACGTGATTTACACGAAGACATAATTTGGAACATGGTTTTTCACAAACTAATACATAGTTTGAACCATGGTTGACACAAATATAAAATATTGCAAAAGAACTAAACCTAACTAGGCCGGGCATCGAAGGTTTCGTGTGTTCGCTGCCAAGAAAGAACACTCGAGGGCACACACAGTCACCCACACTGGAAACTCCAGCTAGTGAGGGTGCCCCTGTTGGTTCTTCTGAGGAAGAACAACCAGAAACCTTCGTGCATATATTCACTGCGAAGAAACAACACTCACCAGTCGTCGTCCTCGTCGGTGCTGTCGCCGTGGTAGTTCCGGCGGCAACGCGTCTCGTCGAACACCTTGACACTCATGTCCCTGTCGCCAAAGTAGGAGAACACGAGCACGAAGCCGGCTTCGAGGTGGTGGTAGCGCGCGAACTTCTCCCAGCCGATGTGGAGGTACATCTTGCCGCACACGTCGTAGATCACGTCGACGATCCACCAGTAGCAGCCGTAGTCATCCTCCCGTAGATGCAGCGAGCGCGGGCGCTCGTCGCCGGAGATGAAGTCTGCGAAGGTGTCTGGCAGCCTCTGGATGCCGTGTGGATCGCCCTTGAGAACGACGATGAACTCGAACACGGGGCTCCCATGCCTCCGACGATGAGAACGACGGTGAGAGGAGAGCGGGCGCGGCACGACCACGACCACGGCCGCGAGCTCGGCCTCCGCCTCTACCAGCCATGTCGTCGACTCTTGAGATGGTGGCGGCTAGGGTTAGGGAGAGAGCCTCTACCAGCCTGGCAGTGACTCTGTCTCGATGCGTTTTCTCAGCCGGCGTGACTTTAATCACAACAACTGCTGGGAAGGGCAACCACCGGAGTGGAAACCACGTCGATCGATGCGCGAACCGCCGGAATGGAGCGCGAAATCATAAACCGTCGCGGAACAGCAACCGCAACCCTCTTCGATTTCTGTGCCGCCATTCATCCACGCTCAATAAGACCCTTAAGTCCGCGCATTTGGATCTTCAACCAGCCGCCACCATTCATCTCTACAACTGACGGCGTCATGAGCAACCTTTCTTTGCCACCAGCCTCCGATAGCGAGGGGAAGCCGCCGGGATGGCGACATTGGTGGAATAGAACAAACATGCCGGGCAGCTCTTGCTCCGCACCGAGGGACGACCAAGAGCAGGAGTGGGACGCCGTCGCCGACGATGAACCGGAGGAGGAGGGGGACGCCGTCGCCGACGATGGCCAGGACGAGGAGGAGGAAGAGGATGAAGAGGCCATGTGGACACAACTGGAGGTGGAGGAGGCGACGGCGACAAAGAAGGAGGCAAGGGCCCATGCGAAGGCGAAGGCGGAGACACGACCGGCGTGCACCGACGACCGACGACGAGGAAGACACCAAAGACGACTCGTCGGAGGGAGGACGAGCTCTTCCGAAGAGGTGACGAGTAGGAAGCACCTCCGCGAGGATGACGAGGCGGGGCCTTTAAGAAGAAATAGCTTCTTTATAATTAGTTTGAACATTTTTTCGCAGCTTCTATATTAAATTTGTTTCAAAATATTACACTACTTTATGTTTGAGATGAGTTTGAATAGAGCACATGGCCGGTTTTGCCAGACAAAATGCGCCAGGCCGCTGTGCTACCCCCGATGCAAACATACAAGTTTGGCATGTCCGACTACTTCGGTGTCTACAAGCCGACACAAACGATCGCAGCAGGTCAATTTTGACATTAAATTTGGGTCGCCTCGTTGGAAGATGCCGCGAGGCCAATGGCAATCTATAGGAAAATCTTTTTTGTTTTGAAACATCTATAGGAAAATTTTAATGCCCCAATAAATGGCTGATTTGATGGTAGGTGTGGTGCCTAGCGTGGAGATCTTTCGGACTTTCGGAGTGATTTGAGGTTCGTGCTGGTCCAACCTTTTTAGACTCTACCTACCAACGTCCAGGGTACCAAACGGCAACCCTACTTTTTCACTACAATCCTCACCTCGCATCAGCAGCTGCAGCGGCGTCCGATTCAGCAGATACAAGAACCCCGCCGCGCGCGCCCACCGGAGGAGCGTCGCCGTAGCAGCGGACATGTCGGCTGCCGGCGACAGGTCAGCTCCGCAGCCCCTTCCGTTTCCCTGGACGAACCCCGCTTTTGCCGGTCCTCTGTTTTGCCTTCTTGCTTGCGTTTACCCTGTCTGAAGCTCTGAACCCGCGTGCGTGCAGCAGGGATCTGCAGAAGCTCGCGCCGCTGGAGGCCATCCTGTTCGACATCGACGGCACCCTCTGCGACTCGGACCCCTTCCACTTCCTCGCCTTCCGCGACCTGCTGCAGCAGGTGCGTCTCTGTCGCCGCCGACGCCGCAGCGACCTTGTGATCTCCACCGTTCTTGTTTTAATTAGCCCCCGTGTCTGAATCTCCCTGCAGGTTGGCTTCAATGGCGGGGTTCCCATCACCGAGGAGTTCTACAGCGCCAACATCAGCGGATGGCACAACGATGCCCTCGCCAGCAAGCTGTTCCCGGAGCTCGACCACGACAAGGCCATGGAGTTCATGGACCAGAAGGAAGCACTCTTCAGAAAGTAATCAATCTTGCCTTACCTTCGGCGCATACGTATCGGCGTATATAGTATGAAATACATTGATACTGTCTAGGGAATGTTGTAGACAACAGTGAGAATCGATCGCTCTGAATGAATTTGTTGCTTCAGATACAGCACCGATCGAATACAGACTTCTCTTTTTTTTAATGGAGGATGAGATCCCTGGCCCTCTGCATGAATAAACATATAGTAGGCAAATTTCAGCACAAGGCTCCAAAATTCGCCTTTGTTCTTCTGCAAGTTTTGGACAATAACGTAGTCAGATAAAAGAGGAAAAAATGTTGTAGTTATTCTGATCCTTTCTGAAAAATTGAAGCATAACTTTTCTTACAGGTTGGCAGCAAGAGAGCTCAAAGGACTAGACGGCCTGCAGGATATGTGTAAATGGATTGAAGACCGCAACCTGAAGCGCGCGGCGGTGACGAACGCCCCAAGAGCGAACGGCGAGCTTGTGCTGTCGCTCCTCGGGCTCACCACCTTCTTCCCTGTGCTCGTCATCGGGAGCGAGTGCGAGAGAGCCAAGCCGTCCCCAGACCCCTACCTCAAGGCCCTCAAGCTCATCGGCGCGTCGCCTGATCACACCTTCATATTCGAGGTAATGAATCTCACATGCATGGGTACCTAGGATCAAGTCTGCTTTCTTTCTCCTTGTTGTATCGACAAGCCTAATGTTTCTTTTTCATTGGATTTGTCAGGACTCTGCGTCAGGGATCCGGGCTGGCGTCGCTGCTGGCGTGGCCGTGGTTGGCCTGACCACGGGGAACCCGGAGAAGGTGCTGAGGGACGCGGGGGCGAGCTTACTGATCGAGGATTTCCGGGACCCGAAGCTGCTGGACATGCTTCAGGTGCTGGACCGTGCAGCTGCAGAGAAGTAAGGTTGATCAGCTGATGTTAACGCTTACTGCTTACTGGGCACTAGCGAGTTAGCAAACAGTGATCCTGTTTTTTCATAGTCTCATACATGAATTTGAATAATCGAGCAGTATTTATCTTGTACCGCCGCGTGGTCGGAGGAACAGTCCGTTGGTATTTGCATATTGCAAGTTAAGCAGGAATTGAATCTGAATTGTCCCAATAGGTGTACTGAGGCCTGACTCTTATCACATTATTATAGACAAAATGCTAAGATGATACTACAGTCTACGAAGAAAAAAAAGTGATGTTGTATCCTAACATAATGTTCTTACACGTGTTCATAGACAATAAAACTTGCTACTCCAATTATGTGCAATCATGATCCACTTAAAACTTGTTACTCTAGACGGACAAAAATCGTAAGGAGATATGGACTAGAGTCCCTTGAGGTATCAACCACTCAGGCGCGCAATCATCTTAGAATGTGTAGTCGGAGGTGGGTTAGTGTGATCAAACTTACTGGAGTCAGCTAGTGAGCAATGCACCATAGACTTGGAGGATGAGCATTAGTATGGCCACAACAAGGTTGATTATAGCACCACTATTTCACTTGTTGCTATATTGATTGTCTTTTGAAGACTAAGAGCATCTCCAGTTCGCGTCCCCCAAAGGGATTTGGGGGACGCTGGCCAAAAAAACGTCCCAGTCGCGTGCCCCAAAGGCCGCTTCGGTCCGGACGTGCTCCAAATGTTGTCCGGCGTCTCTAGCCCATCTCCTGTGTATAGAGGCTCTACCGGGGACGCCAGACACGACTTTTACACTTAATTTTTGTTTGGAGGTCGCGTTTGGGGGACGTGGCTAGAAAAGGGACCTTCTCCAAACGAAAATTTTGTCCGGACGTCCCCCAAACGACTAATCCGGCGCTTTGCTCGGACATCGTTTGGGGGACGCGACTGGAGATGCTCTAACTTACACATTGTCTTCCCATATTAGGCTCACCTTGAGAATGCCGAGTTTTCTGAACAAGCTAATTGCAAACTATTTTTAGATGCACCATGAGGAACTTGAGACACCACCCATGAGCAACTTGAGACACCGCGGCCTTCTTTTTAGGTTTCGGAACAACGCACGGCTCATAGCTTCCCTACTGTTGTAGCTGCACATTCTGGACACCAACGGGCAACTGCTGTCGGGCCATAGGGGCTGGATGGTGGCCAAGGTATAAGTACTTGTGTATCAAACAATATCGACGCCTCTTTTTATAGAGAACACGGAGAGAAATGGCGGAAGTATGTAGCGGAAGAATGTGGCGGGAGAAATTAAGCAGAAAACGGTTGGCGGAAGAAAATGGTGGGAAAACTGAAACCTGAACTTGCAATGCTAAGCACGTTGGTGCAGTGATCATGCAGGCACTGGGGGATAGAGCGCCGATCGGTGACTCACCTGCCCTGCCACCTGATGCACGGCCAGGCGCCAGTCTGGCCGACGGCCATATCGGTCGACGGATGGCTGACGGAGTCACATATTCGAAATTTTTCGAAAGCGCGTGACATTTGCGAAAATAATTAAATAATTCTTATTCTTATTATTTTAAAAAAATCGCCTGCTGGGCGAAGGATGCCACACTTTCGCTCGCCACTGGGCATCGTGTCCTCGGAAATAAAAATCCTATTCGATTCGTTCACAGTCTAGGTCAGACAAACGGCAGCACCGCAGCAGAGAGAGAGCATCGTGTTCTCGGAAATTGCCTGCCGACGACCATCCGTCCGTTGCAACAGCGAAGCATCAGAGCGCGAGCTCCCCCATGTACGCCTCCGCGCGCGGTTCTCAGCCACACGTCTCCTCTCGTCCTCTCGACCACTCTACTGTACCACTACCATCCTCGCCTTGCAGCGGCTGCAGCAACAACACCAGCGTCCGATTCGGCGGATACAAGAACCACGCCGCGCGCGCCCACCGGAGGAGCGTCGCCGTAGCAGCGGACATGTCGGCCGCCGGCGACAGGTCGGCTTCATATATCCCCTTCCGTTTCCTCGGACGAACCCCGCTTTTGCCGTGCCTTCTTGCTTGCGTTTCCCCTGTCTGAAGCCATGAACCCGCGTGCGTGCAGCAGGGATCTGCACAAGCTCGCGCCGCTGGAGGCCATCCTGTTCGACATCGACGGCACCCTCTGCGACTCGGATCCGTTCCATTTCCTCGCCTTCCGCGACCTGCTGCAGCAGGTGCGTCTCTGTCGCCGGCGACGTACGCCCATGGCGTCTGCAGCGACCTTGTGACCTCCACCGTTCTTGTTTTAATTAGCCCCCGTGTCTGAATCTCCCTGCAGGTTGGCTTCAACGACGGGGTCCCCATCACCGAGGAGTTCTACAGCGCCAACATCAGCGGATGGCACAACGACGCGCTCGCCGGACAGCTGTTCCCGGAGCTCGACCACGACAAGGCCATGGAGTTCATGGACCAGAAGGAAGCACTCTTCAGAAAGTAATCAATCTTGCCTTACCTTCGGCGCATACGTATCGGCGTATATAGCATGAAATACATTGATACTGTCTAGGGAATGTTGTAGACAACAGTGAGAATCGATCGCTCTGAATGAATTTGTTGCTTCAGATACAGCACCGATCGAATACAGACTTCTCTTTTTTTTAATGGAGGATGAGATCCCTGGCCCTCTGCATGAATAAACATATAGTAGGCAAATTTCAGCACAAGGCTCCAAAATTCGCCTTTGTTCTTCTGCAAGTTTTGGACAATAACGTAGTCAGATAAAAGAGGAAAAAATGTTGTAGTTATTCTGATCCTTTCTGAAAAATTGAAGCATAACTTTTCTTACAGGTTGGCAGCAAGAGAGCTCAAAGGACTAGACGGCCTGCAGGATATGTGTAAATGGATTGAAGACCGCAACCTGAAGCGCGCGGCGGTGACGAACGCCCCAAGAGCGAACGGCGAGCTTGTGCTGTCGCTCCTCGGGCTCACCACCTTCTTCCCTGTGCTCGTCATCGGGAGCGAGTGCGAGAGAGCCAAGCCGTCCCCAGACCCCTACCTCAAGGCCCTCAAGCTCATCGGCGCGTCGCCTGATCACACCTTCATATTCGAGGTAATGAATCTCACATGCATGGGTACCTAGGATCAAGTCTGCTTTCTTTCTCCTAATGTTTCGACAAGCCTAATGTTTCTTTTTCATTGGATTTGTCAGGACTCTGCGTCAGGGATCCGGGCTGGCGTCGCTGCTGGCGTGGCCGTGGTTGGCCTGACCACGGGGAACCCGGAGAAGGTGCTGAGGGACGCGGGGGCAAGCTTACTGATCGAGGATTTCCGGGACCCGAAGCTGCTGGACATGCTTCAGGTGCTGGACCGTGCAGCTACAGAGAAGTAAGGTTGATTAGCTGATGTTAACGCTTACTGCTTACTGGGCACTAGCGAGTTAGCAAACAGTGATCCTGATTTTTCATAGTCTCATTCATGAACTTGAATAATCGAGCAGTATTTATCTTGTACCGCCGCACGGTCGGAGGAACGGTCCGTTGGTATTTGCATATTGCAAGTTAAGCAGGAATTTGCGGTGACATAGCCCGCGACTATGAATCTGAATTGTCCCAATAGGTGAACTGAGGCCTGACTCTTATCACATTATTATAGACAAAATGCTAAGATGATACTACATGCTACAAGGGAATGGTGTTTTGGCACATGGGAGCATATGCTCTCTTTATTTTGAAATGCATGTTACATACTTTTTAAAATTTCAAGAAATTGAAATGAAAAATTCGAACGTACATCTTCACGTGCTACGTGCTCACAAAGTTGTTTCATAAAAATCCGACTTGTCGTGTGGTGTGTAAAAAAGACAAAATTCAATGCTGAAAATAAGGCTTTTCAGGAGATAAATTTTCTCTTTTTTACGCAGACCACAAAACATATTGGTTTCTCGCGAAACTTGACGAACGTACGTATATTATGGAGATGTACATGTAGAATTTTTTGTCAAAATTTTTCGACATTTCGAAATATAATTTTTTGATAGAGGGAGCATATGCACCCGGGAGCCGAATTGAATTTCCGATGCTACAAGAAAAAAAAAAGTGATGTATCTTAACATAAGGTTCTTACACGTGTTCATAGACAATAAAACGTGTTACTCCAATTATGTGCAATCATGACCCCCTTAAAACTTGCTGCTCCAATTTGTAAGTGGGATCTGGACGGGCAAAGATCGTAAGGAGATCTGGACTGGAGTCCTTGAGGTATCAACCACTCAGGTGCGCAATCATCTTAGAATGTTGAGTCGGAGGTGGGTTAGTGTGATCAAACTTACTGGAGCCAGCTAGTGAGCAATGCACCATAGTCTTGGAGGATGAGCATTAGTATGGCCACAACAAGGTTGATTATAACATCGCTATTTCACCTTTTGCTATATTGTTGAAGACCAACTTACACATTGTCTTCCAATACTAGGCTCACCTTGAGAATGCCGAGTTTTCTGAACAAACCAATTGAAAACTATTTTTAGGAGTATGTCATGGCTACTTGTGTGGTCTGGTGATCCACTGGGTAGCCCTACATAGGAGTATTCTTGTAGCCAGGAGATGGAGACGAACATTATCCTTGATGGCTCTGATGAGGTAATTACTAACCCACTGACCAGTGGAAAGAGTAAGGGGGATCCTTCATGGAGAAGCTCTGATAAGTCAATTGTTTGAAACATAGTTGCTACAAAGGTTTAAAAGTAGAGAAAAGGTAACAAGGATTACTCCAAGTTTGTAACTAGAGAAAAAGACCAACCATGGGAATAGAGAGCAGTGAATCAAGTAACAGTTTAAGTAGTCTTAAGGACTGTGTTTGTTACTTCGCTTGTAACAATTTTGCTGGACAATGCACCACTGCAAGGTGAGGGCATCTCCAACCGGGCGACCCATCCCGCGTCCGCGCGTCCGGATGGGTCCAAACGGACAAAAACGCGGCCCAGCGCGCGGACCCATCCCTAAAACGGACGGCCGGGGCGTCCGGGACGACCCAAACCCGGCCCAAATCTTGGACGGGTTTGCGTGGCCGCGGACGCGAAAGGCTGGTCGCTCGCGTCCTCCCCTTGTCCGCCCCTGGCCCGTGCCTCCCACAACAGAAACACTCCACTCCACTCCCCAAACCTAGAGATGGCCGACGAAGCGGCCGCCACCGCCACCACCGCCACCATCGGAGGAGGCACTGGTCGCGGCCGTTGCCGCTCCTTCCGTGGAGGCGGCTTCGAACGGACGCTCCGGTGGTCGTGGAGCCCGGGCCGCCGACGAAAAAGGCGGCCCGAGCTCACCCCGGAGCAGAGGGCGATGGAGTCCAAGAAGCGGGCGGACCGGCGCCGGGCGCTGATCAACGGAAGAAGGAGGCCGCCGCCGAGGAGGAGCGGGTGCGGGCGGCGGAGCACCTCCTCCAACTCCAAACACGGCGAAGAACACGGTCATGCAAGAGCAGGCGCAGCCATGCTGTTTTACGGCCACTCATCGCTCGGCCAGCACATGCTCATCCCGGCACGGCACGGCCGGGGGAGCTCGTCCTCATCCGTGACCCTGCCCCTTCCTCCAAGATCAAGCCCACCGTCTGCCCCGTTTGGGCACGAATTGGGGGCGCATTCGGCGGCACGCGTACCATCACGGGATGGGTCACCGGAGGTGGGAGAGTCCATGTCGGGGCCGTCACCTTCGTCCATTGACCTCAACCGTGCGCCGGCGAACTCCAAAGGCCACAAGAACTGGCGCCGCCATGGCGGCGCACGCAACCTGTTCGACGATATGGCGGGCGCGCGCGCAGCAGTCACCGTCGACCGTGCAGCCCTACGTCTTTCGCGCAGACGATGCCGCCACACAGCAGCTCCCAGCCACCTCCCGTTGACACACAGAGGCACAACTGCCGTCCCGGCATAAACATCGAGGAGGAGCCGTTGTTCGTTGAGGGACTCACACAAGCCGCAGCTGCAGCAAGCCGGGTAAGCAAGCGAACCGCCAACTACACGGAGAAGGAGGACAAGATGATCGTCAATGCATGGTTGACGATCGGGCAAGATGCGTTGACAGGTGCCGAGCAGAAGGGGACCGCATTCTGGCGCCGGGTCTATGAATACTTCCATGAGCATCGCAAATATGGACAGGAGCCATTTGAGAGCGACCGCAGCGACATATCGATCCAAAAGAGGTGGGGAACAATTCAAACGGAATGCAACAAGTTCCAGGCGGCGTATGAGCACGCGAAGCGGCTCCCCGTTAGTGGCTTGGGTATGAAGGACTTGGTATGATTCTTAACCTCAACTTAATCATCCGATATTCGCACATATGTTTATCGTTGTTCTCTCCCTTTGCTCTAGGTGTGGCGAGCTTTGGACTTCTACAAAGCCAACAATGGAGAGAAGACCTTTGCCTTCCCTCATTGTTGGAAGGAACTCCATGGCACCCCCAAGTTCCAGGAGGGGTATGAGGGGTACATGGCGACCTTGACTGGCAACAACCCCGCCAAAGATGCCACGGTCATTGACCTTGATGGTGGGCAGCCTTGCGGTAGCTCCGCTTCTCGTGCAAGTCGTCCACGCGGCCACAAGTCAACCAAAGCCGACATGAAGCGTGATGCTTCCTCCGTACTATTGTATGGCACTTTGAAGGAGATGCATGTGGAGAGAGAGGTGTCCACGGACAAGAGGGATGAGAGGAGGCGCCGGGAGAAAGAAGAGGACAGGAAGAAATTCTTTGATGTCCAGCAGAAGAAGCTTGAGATTGAAGAGGTCAAGGCCCAGGCCAAAGCTAAAGAACTTGAGCTCAAAGAGAGAGAACTTGAGCTCACAGCACTGGCAAGGGCGAAAGAGGTGGAGATGAAGGCGAAGGAAATTGAGCTCAAAGCAATGGCAAGGGCCAAAGAGATGGAGATGAAGGCGCAGGAAGTTGAGCTCAAACGCCAAGCCGAGGACAACCTCATCATGAACGCCGACTTGACCAACATGAGTGAGGCGAAGAGAGCTTGGTTCGAGAAGAGGCAGAAGGAGATCCTCGAGCGCCCAAATTGAGTTAGACAATCTCAATTGTAATATTTATATTTTTCTCAAACTATGGCACATTTTAATTGATTTATCATGGTACATTTGATGCTATTTTATGCTATTTGCTATATTTTATGTTTGTTATATATTATTCCATGTTTATGAGATATTATTCTAGGTTTAGACATTGTTTTATAAAGTATCTGTGGCCAGATGGCCTATTTCCCAAAGAAGTAGGCCAAATGGCCAAATGGGGTGGCCGCTGCGTTGGGCGCAGCGTGCGACCAAACGGACACGCGGACGCGGGGCGCTGTCCGGGTGTCCGTTCGGCCACCCAAACGGCCCAAAACGGACGGCCCAGCGCGTCCGTTTGGGTCGCCCGGTTGGAGATGCCCTGACCACACCGAGCATCATGCAGGCAAACAAGCGGTGGCCATGCCTTTTCATCAGCGCTACCCAACATCTCACATGCAGGCAACAAAACACAAAAGTTGTTTTTTAACGGAAAACAGCAGGACTCTACTGTATATTTTATTGATTTCTTTACGAAAATAAAGAAGTTCAGATGAATCTATCAACCTAGGCCAACAGGTCATACTTCTGTCTTTTTGATGTACTAGCAAAAGTGCCCGTGCGTTGCACCGGGAGAAATAAATATGACTCGGTCTAGGAGCCTTTAACAGTGTATCGGTGGGTCTTCGTACTCGAGCAATAGGGCACTGAATAGTACTGGTGGGCCTTCGTACTCGAGTAATAGGTTGCTAGATAGTTGTGGCAGGTTGTCCTAGATAACGAGGTCGCTGGCCACGGATGCGTTGAACCACGATGGGACTGTAAACTTGGCGGGTTGAAAGATTGAAAGGGATCGTGCACTGACAAAATAAGAGGTGGATATGTACAAATCTTCACTTCCATAATAAATTGTAATGTTTATTCTAGTGCAAAGGAAATTTTTGATATGACGCAATAGTTTTTAAATATTTATGGGTAATCTGTATGATTCTCTGACTAAATCATTTTTAATAACCTTCAGTGAGGCAATTTGAAATGTTTTTCTTAGTTATATGAGACAGGGAGGAGTGTATGACAAAGAGAAATTGTTGGTTAGAAAAAAAACAAAAAATTGCAAACAGAAATTTAAATGCTAGCAGCAAACCGCATCAGCTAAGGAAACTGCAAAGAAACCAAAGTAGTGGGCGCATGGGCTGAGAGAGCATGACTGCTTCCTCGTTTCTGCTCTGTTCCGGCGCTTCGAACCAGAGCGCCCGCCGCCCTCGACCTCGTTTCCGCTTCATCATTGTCCGATTAGGCTCGTTCCTTGCCGCGGTACATTTTCTATGGCCGCCTGATACTCCGCACATGGGTCACTTTAATTCATTCCTGAACCTGATCATTAGAGTTCAATCCCAATCTGTGCTGCTTCCTTGTTGATTTGCAACTTGCTAACGTATAAGAATAGGTATAAATCGATGCCAAGAAGCGAGGTGGGATTATTGTTAGTCACCAATCACCGATCTATTCTAAAGGGAGAGAACTTTGTTCAACCGTACCAGCCCAAAGGCCCAGTCCAGCCACCGACGCCCCCCAATCTTATCCCTGGCTCAGCTCACCACACACGACCCAACCCCCGCTGCCACACGCACTTTCTCGTCTCCAGCTGCTAGCTCCGCATCTCGTCTCCAGCTGCTAGGGGTGACCCTCTGGCGACGGCTTCCTCGACGCTCTCCTCGAGCACCAGCTCCGCCCGGCTTCCCTCGTCGATGCGCGCATCCCCGCCGGCCCAAGTCTTGCCTTAGCTCCTAGCGGCCGGCAGATGCTCGCCTCCTGACTCCCCCAAAGCAGGGCCGTCCCAAAGCAGGGCCGTCCAGCGCGCCTCCGGCCGCCTGCCTCCAGCATCTCCCCTTGCCGCCCAAGATGTCGACTACTTCCGCCTCCAACCACGCCGCCAAGCATGACCCGCCTCGCACGAGCGGTGTCTTGTCGCCGGTTCCCGCATCCACCTCGCCCCAAGCATCGCTCCCTGTCCGCCGGTCGAAAGAGAGGCAGGGGCATCCGTCGGTAGAGAAGGAGATCACGGAGGGGATCTGTGGTGAGAAGAAGACACACGATAGAATTTGTTGGTGGAGGAATATGCGCACGGGTCTGTCGACGGGTGGAGGAGGCGATTGGTCGGGAAGCGGCGAAATAAAAGGAGCGAACCGGTACCATGGCAGTTTGTTGTATTATGCGATTTGGTGGGAGGGCAAAACCGTCCAAAAAAAAGTGTTGACGAAAATTTTGGCAGAAACCTTAGCTCCTTTATTATTAGGTATATAGATATAGATTTCAACATCAACCATCACCTGTACACACACAAGCGCCGTTGGTGCTGAATCCAACCACGCAAACTAGATCATAAGTTTTCACCGTAATAAGGAAGTCCGAGTAATCTTCAAGTAATGCCCCCAGAGTGTCCGGCTACTCTGTGCAACCGGTTCAGGGCGCGATGGCTAAAGAAGCGGAGGTAACCGAACAAGCAGAGTGAATTTCTGAACTGGCACAAACAATACGAAGGAGCAGGGAAACAACAGCAACATGGTGGACATGGGCGGGCCTCCCGCCCATAATTTGACCACTCAGAGATCTCATTACAGTTTCTTAGCCATCAAGTTCCTTGCAGGCAAGGTATCATTGAAGATGCCACATCCAACCGCACTACAAGGATCCTTATAATAATCTGTCCCAAGAGATTTTTGTGATCCTTTGACGGTGGCACTAGCATCTATAAATGCCGTCGCTGCTGAATAACATATCCATCCAGGACAAGACCCAACTTGCACTTGCAGCTGCCATCGTCTTCCAGCCTTTCTTCTCCGATTTATCTGGAGCAGCAATGTCTTTTGCAGCCCTTGTGAGCCCAGCCACGTCGCCATGGAGCTTCGTGGTGTGCAGTCTCGCTGGTATGTTGCTTCTATGGCAGGCCGCCTGGCTCCTCGACCGGCTGTGGTGGCGGCCACGGCGGCTTGAGAGGGTGCTGCGTGCCCAGGGCCTCCGTGGCAGGCCATACCGCTTCCTCATTGGCAACCTGATGGATGACTACGGGCGGAAAAACAAGGCGCCACCAATGCCGCTGTGCTGCCACGACATCGCCCCCAACGTCGTGCCTTTCCTCCACAACGCCGTCCAGGAGCACGGAAAGACGTGCATCTCCTGGTTTGGCCCGATACCCAAGGTGACCATCACTGACGCTGAGCTGACCAGGCAGGTGATGTCCAGCAAGTCCGGTCACTTTGAGAAGCTCCAGTTTCCGAAGCTGTCCAGGCTACTCGCCGAGGGCGTAGCGACCTACGAGGGCGAGAAATGGGTCAAGCACCGGAGGATCCTCAACCCTGCGTTCCATCTCGAGAAGCTCAAAGTAAGTTCAAACTTTTTTCTATAAAAAAGTAGGTGCAATTGATCTGTTTTATGCATAGAACCGATTTCAGTCTATTTAGTACTAGATTGTCTATTCTGATTAAATGTGCGATTGATCCCTGGAGTGCGCGGCTTAATTTCCAGCTCATGTTGCCGGCGTTTGCTTCCTGTTGTGAAGAGCTTGTCACCAGATGGACAGAGTCCTTTGGTTCGGAGGGTTGCTGCGAGGTTGATGTCTGCCCCGAGTTCCATAGCCTCGCTGGAGATGCCATTTCACGCACTGCATTTGGCAGCAGCTACCTTGAAGGAAAAAGGATTTTCGACCTGCAGTCTGAGCAAGCTGACCGCATATTGGCCAGCATTAAGATGATCTTCATTCCCGGCTACTTGTGAGTTAATATCAGTTCTGGAGACCATACCAAGTCAAACCACTTTTCTTACATAGAGTAGTATTTTAAATTTTATTGTCTTTATGTGAAGTCAGTAACACATTCACAGGAGTTGCGGGTGTACTGCTGTCTTAGACGCTACTACTATCCAAACAATTCACGCTAAAATTGATTATTGTTGCTATCCAATTCGAACTATCTATGGAGTATTAGGTGTAATTTTTTTGATATTTGTCGACGAAGAATAACTTATCTTATCTTTGCATTATGTCCAGTGATAGAATAGAAAATAACAAGAGACTTTTTTCCTGAAATCCTTGAAAACAAAATCCCTGATAAAAAGAAGAAACTCTATCTCTTTCTGCTAGGCTATCACGAAATTCTGAAGTACTCATTTAGTATACTCGTACTAACCCATCAGTGCTGATATGTGCGCATCACAATTTACAGGTCCTTGCCTACCAAAAACAACCGAAGAATGCATCAAATTAACAGTGAGATTGAAACCATTCTACAAGGTCTAATTGGGAAAAGAATGCAAGCTATGCGACAAGGAGAACGCACCAAAGATGATTTGCTCAGCTTAATGCTCGAGTCAAACATGAGGGAAACCGATGGCAACGGAGGAATGACTATCAAAGAGGTGATAGAGGAATGCAAAATGTTCTATTTTGCAGGGACAGAGACAACATCAATACTGCTCACATGGACAATGATACTACTGAGTATGCACCCTGAGTGGCAGGACCGTGCAAGGGAGGAGGTCCTTGGCCTATTTGGGAAGAACCAACCTGAGTACGATGGTTTTAGCAAGCTCAAAACGGTGAGTGCAAATCGAGATTACATGATTTTGTATGCAATAACAGGTATTAAATCATTACCAATCTATGGTGCAGGTCACTATGATTCTATATGAGGTCCTTCGGCTGTACCCGCCAGCCATTGCACTAATCCGAAAAACATACAAGGAGATGGAAATCGGAGGCATCACATACCCTGCTGGAGTGATCATTGAGATGCCGGTGCTGCTCATTCACCATGACCCGGACATATGGGGAGCCGATGTGCATGAGTTCAGGCCTGAGAGGTTTGCTGAGGGAATCTCCAAGGCATCCAGCGATCCAAGTGCATTCCTCCCATTTGGTTGGGGGCCACGGATCTGCATCGGTCAGAATTTTGCGCTACTTGAGGCTAAGATGGCAATGTGCATGATCCTTCAACACTTTGAGTTTGAGCTTGCACCAACCTATACCCATGCACCGCATAACGGAAAAATGTTGCGTCCTATGCATGGTGCACCAATTAAGCTCAAAGCAATAGTATGAGAAATATAGCCATATTACACATGTGCTTTCCTAGAATCTTATTTGTGCCTAGATATGCAATGAGGCTTTAATTACCTATAACCGTTTGAAATAAAAGTCCAGTAATACATTACAGACCTACATAATACTTGCACTAAATGTATTTTTTGTATCATCATGTGTGTATTGATTTTCCTATTCATGTATATACCACTATCGAGCAGTGAGGCATCTCTCTTACTGCCCCTGGTGTGATTGGGATTGTTAACTATAATATTCTCTTTCCCCATCAGTCTCTTTCCCAGATACATTTGTTGCTCTGTTCTGTCCTGGCACAATAATTCTGGGGGTTTTCATTGCTGTCGTATAGGGGTTGCTTTTGGCAAGAGCATTGCCTCTCTAACCAATCTGTTGATATGCATGTTATGTTCATTTTCTATGTCCTGTATTCTAAAAGCTATTTTACGGCCTTGGCCTTGTGAAAGCAGAGGCCAAGTGAAGCATTGAGATCACCTGAAGAAGTAGAGGGAAGTTCCCTCAGGGATGAAGCATTTTGTGGTCCTAAATTGCAGCGATGACAGTTTAATCAGTACATGGGTTAACTTTGACCAAAGCTAACACGGTGAGTATATAATTTAAAACAAAGGGAGTATATGACAAGAACTGAATCTTGAATAAGACAACATTAACATGTACTCCGTACCTTCCAATGCATACATCAGGATAGTACAGATGTTATCACACCGAAGTAGCTAGAGAGAACGGAAGGAACATAGGACGGTTCAAACACTGCCATCATTTCACCGAAACATTCTGCACATGATTCAAGCGTCAATCTTCGGGTGTTGACAGCTGTCAAGTTTAGGGTTGAACCGTACGTGGAGCTAGTACGGGTTACGTGTTAATATATAGGGGTATAGGAGTACATCTAAACCGTATCCAATACACAGTTTGTATGGTATACGAAAGGTAAAACAAATACAACTCTAACACCCTCCCTTAATCTAAACCTCGGGAGAGGTTGAGATTATGCTTAAACTTTTCTAGATCTTTAACACCTAAGGTTTTTGTAAAGCCATCAGCCACTTGATCCTTTGTAGAGATAAACCTGATGTCAAGAAGTTTTTCAGCAACTCTTTCTCTAACAAAATGAAAATCAATTTCAATATGCTTGGTACGAGCATGAAACACAGGATTAGCAGAAAGATAAGTTGCTCCAAGATTGTCACACCAAATGCAAGGACGCTGCCTTAGTGGTACTCCCAACTCACGAATAAGTTTCTCCATCCATATTAATTCAGTAGTTGCATTAGCTAAAGATTTGTATTCTGCTTCAGTACTAGAACGAGAGACTGTAGCTTGCTTTCTGGCACTCCAAGATATTAAGTTTGGACCAAAGAAAACAGCAAAACCACTAGTGGAACGTCTGTCATCAATATCTCCTGCCCAGTCTGCATCTGAAAAGGCACTAAGTAGAGTAGATGATGATCTATGAAACTTGAGACCAAGCTGAATAGTTCCTTGAATATATCTCAGGATGCGCTTCACAGCTGTCCAATGGGCTGTGGTGGGAGCATGAAGGTACTGACATACCTTGTTGACAGAAAAAGATAAATCTGGACGTGTCAAGGTCAAATACTGCAATGCCCCAACTATGCTTCTGTAATTTGTACAGTCCTCAGAGCCAAGAGGTGTACCATCTGTCAATGAGAGTTTTTCTGCAGTAGACAATGGAGTTGGACATGATGTGCAGTGTAACATCCCAACCTTTTTAAGCAAATCCTTAGCATATTTCTCTTGTGTCAAAAGAATTCCATTTGAGCACTTCTTAACTTCAATGCCTAGAAAGAAATGTAACTCACCCAAATCCTTGAGAGCAAAGTGAGTGCTTAGATTATGAAGTAAGACTGTTGTTGCTTCATCAGACGAGCTTACAACAATAATGTCATCAACGTATATGAGCATAAACATAGTGATACCTCTCTTGTTGTATAAGAAAAGAGATGTGTCAGCCTTGGATGGAGTGAAATCCAACTCTTGCAGTTTGGAACTGAGCCGCGCATACCACGCACGCGGTGCCTGTTTAAGGCCATACAGTGACTTATCCAATTTGCAAATATAATGCGGAAAGCGAGGATCAACAAACCCAGGGGGTTGCTTCATATAGACTTCCTCCTCCAGAACGCCATGAAGAAACGCATTCTTGACATCTAGCTGTCTTAGATTCCATCCTTGAGACACAGCAATTGATAACACAAGTCTAACAGTTGCAGCCTTAACAACAGGACTAAAGGTATCCTCATAATCAATTCCATACCTTTGTTTGAAGCCTTTTGCAACAAGGCGTGCCTTATACCTTTCAATGGTACCATCAGCATGCTTCTTTACTCGATAGACCCATTTGCAGTCAATAAGATTTTTATTTGCACTTGGTGGCACAAGATGCCAGGTTTTGTTGTCCATCAAGGCTGTATATTCCTCAGTCATTGCCTGTTTCCACTGAGTATCAGCAAGTGCTTCATTCAGATTGTCAGGTTCTCCTGCAGCAGAAAATAAACCATAACGAATAGTTCCATCAGTGTATTGTTTTGGTTGGCGAATCCCTTGCTGAAGACGTGTAGTCGGTCGTCGTTGAGCTGGCGCTGGTGTGGCAGTAGCCACAGGAGAGGCCGCAGGAGAGTCCGGCGAAGAGGATCCGGCTACACTGTCCTGGCCGACAGGGGAATCAGCTCCGCCTGCCGTGCCTGACGCGGACGCGCCACGTGACGAACCAGGAGTGGACACAGGGGGTGATGATGGCGAGCGGGACCCAGGCGGAGAGGAATTCCCGCGCTCGACGGTGTCGTCTTCCGCATGTGCGCGGCGGGACCCAGCGTGGTCGGGTGCAGGGTTGGAGACAGGGCGCGACGTGGCGCTGCCCGAGGAAGGCGACCCAGGCGACGCAGGCAGGGAAGGTTCTGTCCCTGCAGCAGAATCTGCTTCGGGATCCGCACCAGGGGAATTATGTGGCGGATCAATTTCTTCATCATTTGAGCTCCAATCTTCAGCACTGTCATCAGAATTTGAGCGAGTTTCTGCGGGGCTACCAGCATGAACCTGTGTAGGGTTAGTAACAGGAACAATATGCATAGGAAGATCAACATGTGCACCCTCATTGTTAGCATGCGATGATGATGTGAGATGTTCAGGAAGCAACAAAATTTCTTTCCTAAGTTGGGCACCAGCATTAGGATGTAATGACTGAAAGGGAAAAATGTTTTCATCAAAGACAACATCACGAGAAATATAGACGCGCCCGGTGGAGATATCTAAGCATTTGACTCCTTTATGAATAGGACTGTATCCAAGAAAGACACAGCGTTTTGAGCGAAAAGAGAGCTTGCGTTGATTATAAGGGCGAAGGTTTGGCCAACACGCACAACCAAAGGTGCGAAGAGCATCATAGTTAGGCTTGACTTGAAGAAGTTTTTCAACAGGAGACTGAAGATTTAGGACCTTGGTGGGAAGAAGGTTAATTAGAAAAGTAGCAGTGAGAAAGGCTTCATCCCAGAATTTCAAAGGCATAAAAGCATTGGCAAGAAGAGCAAGGCCAACCTCAACAATGTGTCTATGTTTACGTTCAGCAGAACCATTTTGTTGATGAGCATGTGGACAAGAGACATGATGTGTGATACCAATTTTCTGAAAGAACCCATGGAGTTTCTCATACTCACCACCCCAATCAGTTTGCATAGTGATAATTTTGCAACCAAATTTTCTCTCAACAAGTTGCTGAAAATTAAGAAAGACTTGATACACATCACTCTTTTGCTTAATCAAGTATATCCATGTAAACTTACTATAGTCATCAATAAAGCTTACATAATATTTGTGTTTGCCAACAGAAACTGGAGCGGGGCCCCATACATCAGAGAACACTTGTTCCAATGGAACAGTAGATACACTAGTAGAAGTGGGGTATGGCAACTGATGACTTTTTGCTTGTTGACAAGGATCACACACATACGGATTTATTTCTGGGGAATATGGTAGATTATTCTTTCTAAGAACTTGATGAACAATGAAGGACGACGGATGACCTAGACGACGATGCCAAGTGGATGAAGACGGCTTGATGGTGATGAAAGCATGCTTGTCAGAACCAGCAGTAGTGGGCACAAGAGGGTATAAGCCGCCATGACATGGACCTCTAAACATTGTTTGCTTGGTGGCCTGGTCCTTTATCAAGAAGAAAAATGGGTGAATTTCAATAAAGGCATCATTGTCTAGAGTGATTTTATGAGCAGATAATAGATTTTTGGTGGCACTAGGGACATGAAGAATGTTATTTAATTGAAGAGAACTATGAGGTGTATGCAATGTTGATCTACCAATATGCTGTATTGCCATACCTGTACCACCTGCATTGTGAACTTGATCGCGACCTCGATATTCATCATGAGTGTGTAGCTTGTTCAGCTGCCCAGTAATATGATCAGTGGCGCCAGTGTCCATGTACCAATTTGTATCGACGCCATAGGCTCCTTTCTCAGCACGGTCACGGTCATTGCGGCGATCATCATCATCATCATCACGGTCAGAGTAGCGCCACCAACACTCACTTGCAGGGTGACCATGCTTGGTGCAGATTTGGCATGTAGTATCAACAAACCGTGTGGGAGTCCGGCCTCGACCACGTCCTCCCTTGGGTGCACCACGGTCATCACGGCCGCGGCCACCACCTCCACCATCACGGCGCTGAACATCACGGCGATCATCACGCCTGTAGTTGCCACGGTCATAGTTGCCACGGTCACGATCATCACGTCTCCAGTTTCCGCGATCATCTCGACGATCGCGGTATCCTCCTCCACGGTCATCACGACGGTAGTCGTCACGGCGGTCCCGGTAGCCACCATCCCGATAACCACCATCATCTCTGTATCCGCCACCATCACGGCGTGACTCGTCTGAACGAGGCGGATGACCCCCACGAGCAGCGACATTTGCAGATGTCTGAAAAACAGGATTAATCTGGCTTGACTCAGCTAGCAACACCTCACGATCATCGAACGCTTGGAGCTGAGCACACATGTCTGTGAGGGTGGTATTGGGTGTGGCGTTCATTGATGCAACAAAAGGGGTATAAGGCCCCTGAAGTCCTCCCAATATGTATCCTTTTAACTCATCATCATCAACTATTTTACCGGCAGCGGCAAGCTCAGATGCAAAGCCGCGCATCTTGGAGATAAACTGTGGCACTGTCAGCTCTAATTTCTTGGTATTGGCAAGGGCACCCCGGAGCATATTCACTCGAGAGCGAGACTGTGAGGCAAACAGACCTTCAATAGTTGTCCAGACTTGATGAGCAGATTCGAGACCAACAACATGAGAGAGGAGATCGACATCAAGCCCTTTCACCAGATAGCTCAGGACAGTTTGATCTCGGGCAAGCCACACAGCATAGGCTTCATTAGGAACAGTGGACTTCTGCTTCTCACTGTCTTCAACTTCAAGGGTTTTGGAGGGAGCAGCATCAGATCCATCAAGCAGACCAAGGACTTGAGCACCACGAAGGGCTGGGAGAACTTGAGTTTTCCAAAACAGATGGTTCTGGCGGGTGAGTTTTTCTGTAGGCGGCGATCCAAGGGCGGCCGCAAGGTTTGCGGCGGCAGTGGCAGACGAAGACGAGGCCATCGGTTGTGTGTGAGATGTGATGCTTCACGGCGGCAAACAGCGGCGGCCGGGCAGAGAAGAAATCGATCTAGGGTTTTGTCTTGGTTTTGGGTTTTGGTTTTCTGGGTCACGATCAAGGACGATCGGAAGGGTTGTATGGTTTTCTGGTTTGATGTTTGAGGCTCCTGGCGGCGTGAGGCGGCCGGAGAGGTTGTGGTTGTTTGGTGCTTCACCGGCCAATGGCGGCGGCGGCGGGTTTTCGATGAGACAGCTAGAGGGGAGAAGGCCGCTCTGATACCATGTCAAGTTTAGGGTTGAACCGTACGTGGAGCTAGTACGGGTTACGTGTTAATATATAGGGGTATAGGAGTACATCTAAACCGTATCCAATACACAGTTTGTATGGTATACGAAAGGTAAAACAAATACAACTCTAACAACAGCAAGTAAAAATGTTGTTGGATGGCACAAGTTCATCTTCAGTACTAGGATGTAAACAGTGCCGTCATCACGCAAGCTCAGGGTGGGGGCGCCCCAAGAAAAATCCTTCCAAGTCAGCTTCTTCTCCTCAACCAAGATTGCAGTCAAGAGATGCAGGAAACTCGAGTCAGCAACCGATAAGTCGGACGTATCAAAGGTCAAGCCCTCATGCCAAACATCGGAAGGCTGTTGTTCCAGGTTGCCAATGAGGTTATTCTTCGTTTTGATGAAGCTATGGAAACCAGGCAGCTATCATCTGATGAGAGGAAGCTTAGATCTTTTCTCAAGGGGAGATGCCTTGCACTGGCATCGTTGGAACGTGTTCGGTTAAGGCAGCGTGCTCGCATCCGTGACTTGCAAGAAGGAGATGCCAATTCCAAGTATTTCCACTTGAAGGCCAATTCTCGCCGGCGTAAGAACCTAGTCCATGTGCTTAGCTCTGGACATAGGGTGGCCTCTACCATTGAAGACAAACTTGAATTGGCACGTGACCATTTTCAAAACATAATGGGATCGGTCACTAACCGCAGCCACTTGCTGAACCTGGACCAGCTCAACCTGCGCCATCTCTCGGCGGATGATGCCATGGCCTTGGAGGCGCCCTTCTCCCGGGAAGAAGTTAGGAAAGTGATTATGGATATGCCTTCCGACAAGGCCCCCGGACCAGACGGCTTCTCCGGCCTCTTCTTCAAGCTATGTTGGGGCATTATTGCAGATGATGTTATGCTCGCACTAAATCATCTTTCCAGTGGACATTGTCAAAGCTTCGGATGTATGAACTCTTCCATGATGATCCTGCTACCAAAAACTGAGGCTCCCTCTGACATTAAGGATTACCGCCCTATCAGCCTACTGCATGGTTTCTCCAAGATCTTCACTAAGCTTCTAGCTACTCGACTGGCACCCCTGCTCCCTGGTCTGATCTCTCACGCTCAGACTGCGTTCATCACGGGGCGCACCATCCATGAGAACTTTAAGCTGGTCCGCAACATTGCTCGTTTCTTACACCGGAAAAAAGAGGCTGCGGCTCTGCTCAAGATTGATATTTCAAAGGCCTTTGATACCTTGTCTTGGGAATTCCTCCTCGAAGTGCTGCGGTGCAGAGGCTTCGGCAGGCTGTGGCGATTTTGGATCAGCACTATCCTTTCGTCGGCATCTTCCTCGATCTGCATGAATGGCGAGCGTAGTGGCTCCTTCTACCTGGCGCGTGGAGTGAGGCAGGGCGACCCCTTGTCCCCTGCCCTTTTTATTCTGGCCATGGATGCTTTGCAGGCTATGTTACAGTGGGCTGTTAACCACAATCTTCTAGCAGGACTCAGGCTTAACCCCCAGGTGCCGCGGGCGTCTCTTTATGCTGACGATGCTGTTCTGTTCTTTCGACCCATGAAGGTTGACTGCGAGGTTGTTCAGCATATTCTGCAGCTCTTCGGCGACGCCTCAGGGCTTCACATCAACTTGAGCAAAAGCACCATCACTTGCATCAGGTGCGACGAGGCAGTCGAGCTCATGGTCGCTGGTGTCTTTAACTGCCAGATATGCCACTTCCCAATTAAATACCTCGGGCTGCCTCTATCCATTGGACGTCTCCGACGAGCTGACATCTGGCCCCTCATTGATAAGTTCTCCGCTAAGCTCCCAGGATGGATTCCTAAGTTGCTGAATCCGGGAGGGAGGCTGGTGCTTACCAAATCGGTGCTCATGGCCATCCCCCTTCACTTTCTAGCTGTGTTGGAGCTCCCGGACTGGGCACTGAAGATTCTGTACAAGCGATGCCGCGGCTTCATTTGGAAAGGCCAACAAGAAGTCAATGGCGGTCACTGTCTGCTTTCATGGTCCAAGGTATGCATGCCAGTGCAATATGGGGGTCTGGGAGTGCTTAATCTTCGTTACTTTGGCTGTGCCCTCCGTTGCCGGTGGCCTTGGCTGAGATGGGATCGCTCGCCCAAACCCTGGTGCTTCATTCCTTTGCCCGACGACAAAGATGCAACGGCAATGGTCAGAGCTGCCTCTTTTGTGCACCTTGGTGACGGCAAACGAGCCAAGTTTTGGACAGACAAGTGGCTACCGGGCAAGCGCGCTATTGTTGATGCTTATCCCTTGCTGGCCTCCTTCGTTAAAAACTCAGACCTGACGGTGGCGCAGGCGATGGCTCGAAACAGGTGGATTAAAGATATTAAGGGTGGCGTATCCACGGCTGCACTAGACCAGTACCTTAGCCTTTGGGATGAGCTGCAGCAAGTTCAATTACGCCAGGGTGTTGCAGATACTTTGATCTGGTGCCACTCCAAGGATGGCTGCTTTTCAACGAGCAGCGCTTACAGCCTGTTCTTTGCGGCTAATAGAAGCTTCCCCTGCGCTAGACCGATCTGGAAATCCAAGGCCCCGCCTCGTTGCAAGTTTTTTATGTGGCTGGTGGTGCACCAGAGGTGTCTGACGGCGGACAATCTCCAGCGCCGCGGGTGGCCTAACGCTGGCTCATGCCAGTTGTGTTGGTCGGGTGCTGAAACTTGTGCTCATTTGTTCGTCCATTGCAGGTTCACCTCTACGGTCTGGCGCAAACTTAGAACCTGGTCGGCGGCAACCTTCCGTGCCCCCGGTCCGAGCTTCCACACCACAGAGGACTGGTGGCTTAAAGCGAGGAAGCAGGTCCCCAAGCCGCTGCGACGTGACTTTGACACCGTTGTCATCCTGGTACATTGGAAGATTTGGAAGGAAAGAAACGCAAGAATTTTTGAGGATGCGCAACACTCAGCTGAGGAGGTTTTTGATGGCATCAGGGACGACATGGCTATCTGGAGATCTGCTGGCCTGATCGTTGCCACTGAGTAGTTGTACTGCAGTCTTCTTCCTTGTTGCCTATGGCTGTGTCATGTTTCTCTCTTATGCTGTAGCTCTGTAGTTTCAGTAGCTGTTTGCTACTCTTTCTGCAGCCCAGTCCTATCTGGTTGCTGAATATTCGCTGCATTGCTCTGCCTCAGAGCTGACAGCAGCTTGCTGTAACACACTTCTTTCTTCTTAATAAAGATCGGCCTGAGGCCTTTCGAAAAAAATCGGTCTGGTCCATATGGTAGCCATCCAACCTTGATCGTCCCGTCGCTTCACGTTGAAGGCAGCTTCCTTGTGATACAAAACTTCATCACGCCATTGTATATCGTCACAACTTACATGGCGGTATGGCCGTGCGTCGAGATCTTCAAAGTTATGGTAGAACTTGGAGGGTGTTTTCCATGGTTCCGGCACCGGCAGCGCTGAGAAGCGGAGAACGGGTTGCTCATCCAGGGCATTGCATAGAAGGATTCCCCACCAGAGATCAACCCAGCCTATGATCCCGGATCCCGCATAGTACACCACGCTTGTGGCATCGTGAAGGTTATCCTGCGTTTCTGTGTCCTCGGCAACCAATGCCATGGTGGTTGCGAGACACGAGAGTGCTGAACCGTAGATCGGGGAACACCACGGCGTAGTGCTCGGTGTCATCATCGTCGCAGATGGGCAAGACAGCGAAGTTCCTCAGCGTTAGACCGGCGGTCGGGTGGTGGTCCGGGAGAAGGTGGAGAGTGGCTGGGATACCTAGCCCTGCTCTGTAAACAAAGAAGTCGAGGTACAACTGGCGGACGCCGGAGGCGGCGGCGGCGAAGAAGGGGATAGCGAGAAGGACCAAGCCTCATGCCGCCGCGCAGATGATCTCGGGCTCATGGTGCTTGGAAAAACGTTGGATCCCGGCCGCGTCGTGGCAGCTGGCGAAGCACAGGGAGATGATTGTCTAGAGAGGGGACGAGAAACCCTAGGCTCCTTGCGTCGCGCCCGCGCGTGACCGAGGGCCTCCCCTGGCGGCGCCCCCCTAGCCCTCCTCCCCTCCCCTCCCCTCTCCTCGCCGCCGCCAGAGGCGGCGGCGGCGGGGCCCCTCTTCTCCCTCGCGCGGAGGTGGCGGCGCGGGCCCCCGCGGCCGGCGAGGGCGTCGTGCTGGCTGGTGGGCGCGACGGCGTGGCCCCTGCGGCGGCGGCGCGGAGACACCACGGCTGGGCGCGCTCGCGACGGCGGCAGTTCCTCGGAGCGGCCATGGTGGCGGGCGGCGCGAGCTCCGGCCTGGGCGGGCGGAGGAAGACGAGGGCGGCGCGGCGTGCGGCGGCGCGGCGCCCGTCCGGCCTGACGCGGTGGATCTCCGGCGTGGTGGGGTGTGGCGGCCTAGAGGGATCTGGCCGCCTCGAGTCCGGGTCGGGGCAGGGGCCCCGGGCCCATTTCGAGCCCAGCTTCGCGCAGATCTGCAGATCTTCGACAGCCATGGGGGTTGCAGGTGGTGTTCCCCGGTTGCGGTGTCGGGGGCGATGGCGGCGATGGCCGGCCTGCCCCTCGTTCGGCGTTCGGCGGCCTCGATGCGACGCTCCTCCTTTCTCCTTTTCGCCCGGTCGAGTTGGGATGCCGGGGCGGCGGCCCTGGAAGGTGGGAGTCATGTTGGTTGGTGGGCGAGCCAATGACTCTGGTGCTGGCCGGTGACCACGGCCGTGAGGGCGGCGTGGTGGTCGGCGAGTGGAGTGTTGTGGGGTGTAGATGACGGTGATGTTGCCAAAGGGAAACCTTTGCCCCTCGGGCCACGGCGGCGGCGTCCGCGGACGGCGTTCCCTTGTTGAAGGCGCCGTGAGGCCAATCTCCGTCCCTCTACTTCGTCCGGGTGAAAACCCAAGATCCTCGGATCGGGCGGTGGCGGCACTCCGGTGTCGTGCTCTTCTTGAAGATACCGTCTTGGAGCCCACAGCGCGAAGCTCACCGATGGTTGTGACGGAGGTGATTCTTCGGGGATCCTCGGCAAGGCTTGCTCCGTGCCCTCCCTTGTCGAGCTTCCTTGGCGCTGCTGTTCGGTTTGTGAGCAACGTGGATTGGTCCCCGGTGGTGGTCGGCTTCCGATGGCGCTTGTGCGACGGAGGTGTGCTGTTGAGGCGCGCGTGAAAAATGGCTCGCTCTCGGGTGAGCTCCGGCCGACTCCAACTCTACTCCGAGTCCTCGTAGGCGCTTTGGCTGAGCCTGTTGGTCGCGTTTCCGATTGTAGCTTCTTCGGTAGTTCGTGTGGTGTATGGTGTCGTCCCTGGGCAGGGTCTCAGCCATGGGCCACAAAGTTAGGGCCTTTATATCAAAAAAAAAAGCACAGGGAGAGGGCCGGCGGATCGCAGGCTTTGCAGGACACCTCGACGGAGAGGCCTTCCCTGTTCTCGGTTTTGGCAGAAGTCGAGTTTTGGCAGGAACCGATGCGGCAGTTCTTGTCCAGGAGGATCTCGGGGTGGAGGCCAGGCATGGAAGGGTGGCCCGGCATGGCGGAAGAGTGGGACGGCGCCGGCGAAGACATGGATCTGAAGGGGAAGCCGCGGAGGTCGACAGCTCTCTCTACTCCTAGTTCTTGACGGTTGCTTTTCTGTAGGAGACTCTAGCCCAAACACAAAAAGTGTAGAGTGTCTGTGTTGGGAAAGGCCAAGGACCGAACGGCCCGTAGCTATATTTTTACGGACTGAAATCGAATCCTCAGAAGTTGGAGGAGCTCGAAGATGGCGGCGGCGGCCGACGAGAAGGCGAGGCAGACGGAGGAGGCCAGCAGCAGCTGCAGTCTGTACAGATGCTTCTGCTGCTGGCGCCGCGCCTGCTCGCCACGGATCCTGCGCGTCGCCCCGGGCACGGACTACCTCTGCGTACCGGCCGGCGCGGACGACAGCCCCGCGTGGTCGGTCCTCGTCGGCTTCCTCTCCGGCACATGCGCCGTAACCTCCTACGACGACAGCGTCTTAGGCCTGCACCGGTTCCGCGTCGCGCGATCCGGTCGAATCCTCGGCCGGAGCGACGACGCCCTCGATATCCTGCACACCGTCCCAACCGCCGAAGGGTGCAGCCGCATCATCAGCGCCGCCGCCGCGCTGGCTCCGGACGGCCGCTCGCTCTGCCTCTTCTCTGAGCATCTGGATCCAGGCAAGGTCACGGCGATTCCACGAGCCCACCAGCTGCGGCTCACCTACAATAGCCCAAGAGACAGGCCAAATAATACAAGAAGTACGGTCACCACGTCCGCGCTGCCTCGCCTGCCGCCGGAGCGTCCCATGAGGTGCCGCCCCGTGTCGGCAGCCGGCCACCTCTGGGCTCCCAACATCGAGCTCGACCTTCTGAACAACAAGTGCATCGTCAGGATGCTACGCCTCGACCGAGACGCCGACCGGTGGGAGAAGGCCGGCGACGCCTTCGCCTTTCCTCTCGACAGGAAAGAACTAACGAACGGCCCTTGGGTTGGCTCCTTGTTCCAGGGATGCGCCGTCCTCCACGACGACACCATCTTGGTTTCGCTGCGAGCAGATCGGGGCATGTTAACATTCAGTTGCTCCGACTGCACCTGGACTGAGGTCACCACCACGAAAGACCAAGTTGCAAAAGAGACACACACCCTCCACACTCCCATCCTAGGCCGTGGTATACACATCAAAACAGAAGGTGGCGACGATGATGATCATGGCACACTCTACTTCCTCCGTGACAACATCATCTTTGCCTACAAGCTGTGCTATTACCAGGACCAGGAAGATCAGCGAAGAAAGCTGAAGCTGGAGCCTCCTGCCATGATCGACTCTGTCTGCCCTTTCAGCGAAGAAGGCTATGGCTTCCTCACGCACCTGGGCGGCCGACTCATGTGCTCCGTCTGGATCAGTGCGTTGCTCCGTTGCTCGTGTGATTTCCTACACGTGCTCATCACCACCTTCCGAGTTAGATCATCAAGTACCGAACAAAAAGGCATCGACATCGTGCATTCCACGTGCCGCCGCTTGGATGTGCTCCCAGTTGGACTACCCATGCATGAATTCTGCTTTCTACAGTAAGTTAATCTTATTGCTGTAATTTTGTACTAGCATCATTGAGAGTATCTTTGCGTTGATCGGATAGCTGTTTAGTACAATACGACTTGATAATTTGGGTACTTTCGTCTGTCAACTAGGGAGTATGAGGACAAATATGCCATACAACCTTCAATGCTGGATTATCCAACCAGCTCCCACGTCCTACAAGAATCCTCCCAGATGCTTGATTGTTGCAGGTTTGAATCATCCGAATAAATTATCCTTTTTCTTAAACCATTCTCACATACTTAATAAATTCTAAGTTCTTCGTGCAATCTATCTCATGCTTCACATATTTTGCAGCAATTTTCTGTCTGATTTGGGATATTACAATTTTAAGGAGCCTCCAGAGGACCCTGCTCTCCAGATCAACAAAGACCTATATATCATTTGCCAAGCTTGGTCTCAACTGATTGTGTATGTGGCAAAAATCGAGAATGGAAGGGTGGGATCTCATGACAAACTTCTCACACAAAAATATGTTCTGGATATATCTGATGACGGCGATGATTATCGTGTTTCCGGACAACTTCCCCCCTGGCACCTTGTTTTTAGCAGTTGCTGCTCGAACATATATGCCGTCTCAAACAGGCAAGATGACATACATGTGTACAGTCTGATGGAGGAGTCCAAGTTGGTTCAATGTACATGGCCTACTTCTGATCCTTTCTGTTTGGTTTTTGAAGTTGATGGCAAGATTGTTGCTGTGAGCGACACTCTTCAAGTTTTCTACCATGATCAGTCCAAATGGGTGTGTTGCAGACACCACTCAGATAAATTTCCTATTTTGAATGGGAAGGCTGACTTGTCCGGATATTCGATCCTTGATGAAAATACATTCATAGTGTCAGATACTAACACAAGTTCATTTCTTTTGTTTGACCGAAGTTCCGAAACATGGAGTGTTCTACGACGTACTTCGCATGGAGCCCAACTTTTAAATGGGAGATCAGTTTTCGTTGATGGTTTTATCTATACATGCACAGGTGGGGGACTTATTGCGTATGAGCTAGTTCAGGAAGGTAATAATCATAAGGACCTTGTGGACCCCATCTTTTTGAAATTTTCTTGGCAATTCTCACGGCATAGGCCTTGGGTGGCTGAAAGGATGTGCTTAGATTGTGCTTACAAAGACAAAATCTCCGATGCAATTATATTTTGTGTGGTGCAAGGTGAGTAACCCTCTCACGTACAGTATCTCACTCTTTATTTATTTACTTATTTGTTTATGGCCGTTGAATCTTGAAAGATATAAACTTAAACACCTTTGTGTTTTCTACTATGTTAGGTGAATATTGTTATTCCAAAAGTCTCCCTGGCGGCAATTTTATCAGTCACGATGTACACATCACCACTGTCCAGGTTAAAACTGAAAGATTACGGAGAGGCAAAAGAAAACCAGAGAGAATTGACCATGTGGATTTTGGCACATGTTTCATCGAGCATGATGCAGCATTGGTCTGCACCACAAGTTGTTTTGCAGTTGGGCCTTGATTTCTGATGATTTTCGTTAGGTAAAAAGATTGTAACGTTTGTAATTTCTGTTGTAAATTCATATTTATCATGGGGATCTAGCTGTAGTAAATTATGGTTACGTACCGTTCTTGATTTTTGGCGAAAAAGAAGAGCAAGTCTATCGGCCTCTAAATTCGTCGATGCGGACAACCAGAATGTTTGTATAGTGACAACACGAAAAGTTAGGGAGTAGGGGGTGTGTGTGTAAAGTTGGAAAAAAATATCACAGTGGTGTTTTAATTAGGTTTGGACATCCTACTCCTATTTTAGGATTGATGTCGGCGGTGGTATTTGTCTAATTATCCCGAGCCTCTCAAGTCAAGCGACCCTCCCGGCTGTGAGACGTATGGACATCCGTAGAGCTCCACTCCTCTTCCCTTATATTGTATTGAGTTGGATGTGAATGGACTTTACGCCTCTTGAGAGGTTTCTATGCTTATCCATCATTTTGCAAGCTTGGGGGCCTTTCTATGATTATGTTTTATCATTTTGTAAATAAATAAAGGAAACAAAACCCTTATGGTGAATTGTTTTGGGCCATATTCCTTCCTAAACATTTCTTTTGTTTGATTTGTGTTGTGATAGATGTTGTCCCCTTGTCCTGAATGGGAAGGTTCTCTAGGGTGAAGTTGGAAGCTCAGTCACTCGATCAGAAGGAACGCGAGTATTTACAAGATTACCTCCAAAGAGGCACGGAAAAAATACGAAGCCGACAAATTACAAATTAAGGTGCTCGATTTTAAGGGTCGTTTGTGAAACAAGCTCGCGAGGAACGCTTGAATTGAGTGTTTCCCCTCGGACAAGCGCTGAGTCGATGAGAGGCGCAAAGAGAGGAACGACATGCACGGTGGATCAACCATGGTGATGGAAGGAGCCAAAAAAATAGCTTCATGATTTGGCGCGAAATGTAACCTCACATCCCTCTTAGTTCGTTAGTTTCATCTTATGGTTGATTTCATGGTTACTTATGCAATACTAATTTAATTAGGAAGAACGAATGAAGTTTTTGACTCAGGCATTTGCCCTCGTAGTTGTGATTCAAGGATGATGCTTTTGATCCACCAGAAAGAGGTTCGTCGCAATTATAGGTCCGTTCTCAGATATGGTCCCATGTTTGAGGGCGATAGAGAGAGGAAGGCAAATCTGAAATACATGCATGACAACAACAATGTAGAGGCTATCAGCATACTTAGGATGAAAAGAGCCCCTTTTAACCACATTTTGAACATATTAAGTGTTAGGGATTTGCTTCAAGATATCATCCACACATGTACTGAAGAGAAAGTGGCAATGTTCCTTCATGTTCTTGGACATAACCAGAGATTTCGAGTGATTCACATCACATGGACAAGATCCACCGAGACAATATCATAGTACTTCAAGCAAGTCTTGTATGCTATGGAGAGCTTAGAGGATAGATGATCAAGCTTTCATTTGCTTGTACTTCCATGAAGACAAATAGAATTTGCCCGATGGTTTCCATATTTCAAGGTGAGCAACTCTAGCGTGTTGTTCATGACATGATTGTTCACATGGTTCAAGCTGAGCAACTCCATATTGCACTAAGGCCTAAAAATTTGTTCATGTTCATATTAGGATTGTGTTGGGGAAATTCATGGAAGACATGTGACTGCTAGAGTGCCTAGAAGCTACTCTCATGCATGCAGGGCAGAAAGCACTACACCAGTCCAGGATGGGAAGAATCATCCCATGAAGCAAGCATTCTTTCTAATAGCTTGGCTAGATCTGATGGCCTCAAAATCCCTAAAGGTAAGTTCTTCCTAGGTGATACCATGTATCTTTTTTCCATGGTATTCTTCCACCCTTCAGGTCAAGAAGATAACATCTCAATGAGTCCTTTGGAAGGCACTACCCCACGTATGCCTAGGAATTGTCAATCTCAGACACTCTAGCCCTGAGAGTCATAGTCGAGAGCGCATTCGCTGCTCTTAGGTATAGATTTAAGATCCTTAACCAGAAGCCATTTCAGCATTTCCCCATCCAAGTTAATCTAACTTTTGCATGTTGCATTCTGCACAACTGAATCTTAGGTTGGGGTATTGATCAGTTCTTCCTGAATGAGATTGTCTAGCGCATGACAACATTTATGTTGGCCTTAGTGCCGCTTTCAATGATAATCATGCTTTAAATAACAAGCGGCAGTTGTGGGCTGGCAGAGGCCAGACCAGAATCCGAAGAGGAAGAAGGAGAAGGTTCCGCCGCCGTCCTATTCTATGAATTACCCCTATTTGTGTATATAACTACTATATGTTAGTACCTAGGTAATATGGTGGTGATCTCTTATTTGATAGTAGCTAGGTAACATTTCGATGAACTTCTATGTACGTTGTAGTATTTTGGCACTACAAGTAGAGCCACGCGCTATCCACTTGTCAATATTTTTTTTTCATCATCCACATGCGAGTAAGGGTTTGTTTTATTGTTATATATACCGAATAGCTTTGGGGCCTTTGAGCAACCAAAGCTGGTAGAGCTTAATAACTTACTAATCCATAAAACAAACTTCTACGTACCTCAATGGACCCCAATGCCATTTCCTACATAATACAGGGAGCACACTTGCCCCTAACCCAACAACCCACGCCACCGCGTTCCCCGCCCAACTACAAACCCTAGATCTCACGAACTCTGCACTCAACTAGAAACCCTGTTTTCACGCACTCCCCACTCAACTATGAACATTAGATCTCACGCACTGTGCACTCAACTATGAATTCTAGATCTCACGTACTCAGTCAACTAGGAACCCTATATCTCACGCACTCGCTCTTTGACTTTGCCTACCGTATGCTCAGTCTGCGCCGGTAAGTGTTCTTAATACCTTCCTACAGATCACAGTTCATTTTGAATTCCCTCTTCATTCTTTTCTAAAATCGAGCAAATCTTCCTTTCAGATCTCACATGACGATGTGCGCAGAACTACTCGCGGAGGTCATGGCCCGTTGGCGAGGTCATGGCGTATGGCAGCCAAAGATTAGCGGCAATGGAGAACTACAAATAGGAGCTTTTACTTAATTAGTGTTAGTTAGTTACTTAGATGCTGATTAGGTCAATCAATAGGAATGTAATATTATGTAATGAGTTATAATTATGAATCTTATTGACATGGATATTAGCATTTAAACGGAATGGATGAGATATTTATACTTAATTGCGGTTAACTTTTCTGCCATCGAAACATGGACGGATGATACGTCTCAAACGTATCTATAATTTTTGATGCTCCATGCTTGTTTTACACCAATTCATATATGTTTTGCTTACACTTTGATGCACTTTTATATGATTTCCGGAACTAACCTATTAACAAGATGCCACAGTGTCAGTTTTCGGTTTTCTGTTGTTTTTTGTATTTCAGAAAGTTGTACGGGAAATATTCTCGGAATTGGACGAAACAAAAGCCGAAGTCAATATTTTACCGAAACAAAGACGAAGTCCGGAGGGGGGACAAAGTGGCACCATAGGGCGGCCACACCTGCCCTAGGCGCGGCCTGGGTGTGGCCCGCGCCTAGGGGTGGTGTGGGCCCCCCTGGCCTCCACCGACATTTCCCCTCCGCCTATTTATTCACGATATCGGGAAAACCCTGGATACCCGAGCCTTCATCCACGAAAAGTTCCGTTGCGGCCGCCATCGCAAGACCCACCTCGGGGGGGGTTCTGAAGCTCTTATCGGCACCCTGCCGGAGGGGGAAATCATCGCCGGAGGCATCTACATCGTCATGCCCTCATCCGAAGTGATGCGTGAGTAGTTCATCCCTAGACTATGGGTCCATAGCAGTAGCTAGATGGTTGTCTTCTCCAATTTGTGTTTCATGTATAGATCTTGTGAGCTGCCCTACATGATCAAGATCATCCTTATGTAATCCTACATATTGTGTTTGCTGGGATCCGATGAATATTGTATACTATGTTGAGGTAGATTATATATTCATGTCATATGTTATTTGTGATCTTGCATGTTCTTCGTTGCTAGTAGATACTCTGGCCAAGTAGATGCTTGTGACTCCAAGAGGAGGTATTTATGCTCGATAGTAGGTTCATGCCTCTAGTAATCTGGGGGAGTGATAGTAACTTCTAAGATTGTAGATGTGATGTTGCTACTAGTGAGAAAACAACAATATTTTATCCAAGGGTAATTCTATTGTTTACTTTACACACATTGCTTAATGCGATAATCTGTTGCTTGCAACTTAATACTGAAAGGGTTCGGACGATAACCGGAAGGTGGATTATTAGTCATAGACGCATTTGGATTACGGTCTATGTATTACGTTGTAATGCCCAATCAAATCTCATAGTAATCATCTTGTCATGTATGGTCGATATTCTGTTAATTGCCCAGCTGTAATTTGTTCACCCAACAAGCTATTTATCTTTATGGAGAGACACCTCTAGTGAACTATGGACCCTGGTCCTTTCTTTTACACTAATAAATTCAACCACTTCAATCCTGCTCTTTTACTTACTACAATTCCCGTTCTCTTTAATTACTGCAAACATCTCTTTCCACTCGATACGTCTAATCCTTTGTGTTCAGCAAACCGGTGAGATTGACAACCTCACCGTAAGTTGGGGCAAAGTACTTTGGTTGTGTTGTGTGCAGGTTCCACGTTGTTGCTGACGCCGGTAGTGCGCCCTGCCACTAGTCAGCTAACAACACCTTCAGAGGTCACGCCTTTCTCCTACTGGTCGATTAAACCTTGGTTTCGTACTGAGGAAAAACTTGCTTCTGTGATCATCACACCTTCCTCTTCAGGTTTCCCAACCGCTTCCACAACAACTGCCAACAAGATTGTTTCACGCCATCACCGAAGCACCATCAAGATTTTCTGGCACCGTTGCCGGGGAGAAAGAGGATTTCTGCAAGGGAAGTCTCTCGTCTCCAATCTCTTTAATTTGTTATTATTTTGCTTAGTTTTATTTATTTTGTCTTGTTTGCTTCTTTATATCAAAAATAGAAAAAATTAGTTTCTATTATAGCTGTTATTTTTGTTGCTTAGTTTATTCCATGTTTATTTTCCATGTTGATGTTTCTTGTTTTTATTTTCACTAGTTAGGCTTAGTGGAAAACAAAAAAAAATAGAGAGCTATATAGTATTTATCTCTAGTTAGGACATGAAGTGTGCGAAGAGAAAATTAAAAAAACCTATGGAACTTTATTTGCTTGCTAATGCCAATGTTATTAGTACGAATTCTCTGAACACCATTATTGCTAATGCTAAGGAAAAATCTAAGCTTGGGGAAGCTAGTTTTCATGATCTTTTTACTTACCCCGCTTTAGAGAAGAAAATTTGCTATGATGATTACAATGATCAATATGATATTTTCAGTCCACCTACTATTGAGGAGAAAATTAATTATGATTACAATATATCTCCTATATCTGATGATTATGGTGATGAGAATAATAATGACAGCCATTTTGTTGAATTTGCTCCCACTACAATTAATAAGAATGACTATGCTTATGTGGAGAGTAATAATTATTTTATTCATGTGGCTCATGATAATAATGTTTTATGTGATAGTTATATTGTTGAGTTTATTCATGATACTATTGAAAGTTATTATGAGAGAGGAAAATATGTTTGTAGAAGTTTTCTTGTTACTAAAACACCTCTCTATATGCTGAAAGTTTTGAAGTTACTCTTGTTTTATCTTCCTATGCTTGTCACTTTGTTCTTTGTGGATTTATTTGTGTACAAGATTCCTATGAATAGGAAGTGGGTTAGACTTAAATTTGTTTTGAATTTGCTTCTTGATGCTCTCTTTTACTTCAATTCATACTTCTTTTGTGAGCATCTTCTCAAACTACTTTGCCTAGCTAAAAGACATTAAAGAAAAGCGCTTATGGGAGACAACCCATTGTTTATTTCTGTAAATTTTCTTTTATGTTGAGTCTTGGAAGTTATTACCTCTTTATAAAATCTTCTTATCATTTTTATTTCTTTTTTGTGCCAATAATAGCCTCTAATTGGAAGAAAGTAAGATTTGGGGAAGTTGTTGTCCTGAAAACAGATTCTGTGTTGTTACCAAACAATTCCTAAAAATAGCCAGAGCAGAATTTTGGGCTGTCTTTTATATGCATATGCCCTAGGTTATTATGTAACTTTCATTAATTTACCACTTTTCGATATGAGCAACAGAGGATTTCCAAAAAAAAATCGATCTTTACCTGATGTTCTGTTTTGACAGATTTCTGCACTATTTGCATTTGCCTCTTAAATCTCTTTCTGTTTGAGTTCTTTTGATCAAAGAGCTTTTTGAAGAGTTGCTACAGTATCTAATGCTTTAATAGATGTTTGATATATGTTATCACTGAACCCAAGTGGACTTTTTATTTTGATTGTACTAATGCTGCTAATAGAGAATTGTGTGAAGTTTTGTATGAAGGAAGTTTTCAAGTGTAGGGAGAGAAGAATGATGTGATGAGATGAAAAATGGACAAAAGCTCAAGCTTGGTGATTCCCCTGCACCCCAAGAAATATCCAAGAGGTACAAGCGTCAAAGCTTGGGGATGCCCAAGGCATCCCCTCTTCATCAACAAAGCAATAGGTCATCTCTCTATGCGCTATATTTTTATTGCTTCATACGCTATGTGTTGTTCTTGGAGCGTCTTTATTTTTGTTTTTATTTTAGTTTTGTTTTTTTTTCTGTAGCATATGTTGGATCTGGCACATTTATTTTGGAGAAAGACCCGCTCTGTTTTAATTGCATAGAACACTCTAGTTTCGTTGTTATTGTTCTGCTAGTGTTCTAGTTTTCTGGTACTGCATTTAGCTCTTGTTCTTTCACTTGAATTTTTTCAGAGCTTGTTATTGTTATCACCAGAATTTGACCAAGCCAGAGGTGGGCCGCGATCAAGATGGACTTGAAGATATATGCGTGGAAAAATGTGTGAATCGGCCTTTTATACCAAGTTGGGCTAAACTGCCCGTGTATCTGTAACATATTAGATCGCATCTCAGTTTAGAAGTTAGAATCTATCTCGTGCACGGTTTAGTGCACGCCACATTAGAAAGTCCCCTGGACTATAAATATGTACCTAGGGTTTATGGAATAAACAACAACCAACGTTCAACACAAACCAATCTCTCGCATCGCCAACCCCTTCGTCTCAAGGGTTTCTCCGGTAAGCACCATGCTGCCTAGATCGCATCTTGCGATCTAGGCACGAGCCTGCCCACGTTGTTCATGCGTTGCTCGTGAAGCCTTTTTGATGGCGAGCAACGTAGTTATCATAGATGTGTTAGGGTTAGCATTGTTCTTAGTATCATATGCTGTCGTAGTGCAACCCTTGCGCATCTAGCCGTCCTTGTACCTCATCATGGGTGCAGCGGCGGCACCCCGCTTGATCGTTATTTAGTAGATCTGATCCGTTACGATCGCTCCTTGATTTATCAAGGATTAGTTTAATATCTGCAATAGTTAGGCCTTACAAAGGATTGGAGGATCCAGCGGCGTGTAGGGTGTAGTTTGCTGGCCCTAGACAGGATGTTCCGAGGATCAACCTCGTGTTGGTTTTTAGGCCTTGTCTAGGGTTGGCTTACGATCACCGCGTGCGAGGCCCAATCGTGAGTAGGATGATCCGATTATGCGGTGAAAACCCCAGATCGTCGTGGATCTCATATGCTTTATCTTGATCAGCAGGACCACCATATATTCGGCCACCTTGGACGAATCATGGGTGGATCGGCTCCATGAGCCGATTCACAGGATAACCTGAGAGCCGATCGAGGCTCTTATTTAACGTGTACGTGTGTGCCCGGCAGAAACTAAGCGAGGCATCATCCACACCTTCCGACCAGGTATAGGTCAGGTGGCACGCCCTGCAATTTGCATCGGTGCGCGACCAGGAGGCTTTGCGGGCCGTCGCTCTGAGGGACTGGGCCAGCCGCAGCCCTAGTTGTTCCGGCTCTACGGTGTTGACCAGTCACTGCGCCGGTGGGTTTCTGACGTCAACACATTCTGGCACGCCCGGTGGGACACATCTTCAACGACAACCACCTCGCCATCCACACCAGAGATGGCGGAAGAAACTCCGGTCACTTACGAGGAGCTCAATGGCGAGCTCAAGAAGAAGTATGACGAGGTCAAAGCCTTCCTCGAAGCCGACCTCATCGGCTCTTTCCACAGGACCCGCTCCAATGGCATCAGATGGAAGGGGTTCTCACCGAAGGCGCGCTTGATGGAGTGGACCTATCCACCCCGTCGAAGAACGCACCAGGTCGCCGCGTCAGGAGATCAACTTCATGGTGGCTCATTCGCTGCACCGCCATTCTGAGAGCCTGGTGAATAGCGCGTCGCGCTCGCGTGATCCAGGAGATCATGAGCCATCGTACTCTCCGTCAGACCAGCTCTAGGGACTCACCAAGGAGAAGTACCACTCCAGTCCCGTCCACCGCTGCCGTTCGCCTTGGCAGCGCCCGAAGCGCCGAACGCATCGGCCTACGTCGTCTACAAGATTGGTGGTGACCCCGGTGACTACCAATTCCTACATGACGCGCCCAAGGAGATCCCGCACGGATACGCATGCGCATACGTGCGAGACTGCAACCTGGGCACCCTCGAACCAGGTCGCTACAGCAGGGACTTCTGGAGCAACAGGAGGAACGTCGGAGGCAGACTGAGAAGCAAACGTGGCTAGCTAAATACGCCACCCGACAAAACTCCCGAGCCCAGCTCCTGCAGTTGGCTCAGAACGGAAAAACAAGCATGGCTGGTTAAGTACGCCACTCCGACGAATCTTCAGGGTTCGGCACCTGCAGCCATCACCGCGGATCAGATTTGTACGATTCTGAAAGATCAGTTCGGCATGATGCCGAAAAGGAAGACGATCGGCTATACCAAGCCGTACCCCAACGAGTACGAATTGATCCCGCTACCACCCAAATATCGGCTCCCGGACTTCACAAAGTTCAGCGGATCAGATGGTTCCAGCTCCATCGAGCATGTGAGCCGATATTTGGCGCAGCTGGGCATGATCTCAGCGTCAGACGAGCTGCGCGTGAGGTACTTCTCTCCCTCACAGATCGGCTGTTGGTACACGTCGCTGCCACCGAACTCAGTCCAGACTTGGAAGCAGCTGGAAGAACGGTTCCATGAGCAATATCACTCGAGGCTTCCGAGGCTGGCATTGCCGACCTAGCACAAGTACGACAGGCGCGGGAAACAGTGTCGAATACATCCAGCGCTTCAGACCGTTAGGAACCGATGCTATTCGGTTCACGTAAGCGAAAAAGAAGCAGTCGAGTTGGCGGTGGTGGGTCTATCATCATCGATCAAGGACGTGGCCTCCCAAGCGGACTACCCGTCATTAGCGCACATGGTGCGGCTGTCAGCGTATGAACAGCGCCACCCAGATGTCTACCAGGACAAGTTCAAGCGTGTGGTTACCATGGTTGACGCAGGCGAAGAGAAGTCGCTACGGGAGAACAAGAGGTCGCAGTAGCTGAGTGGACTCGAGCTGCAGGCCCAGTAACCTGCAAATGGGTGAAGCCACCAGGACCTCCAAGAGGGTTCGACTTCGACGTGACGAAAACCGAGCAGATTTTCGATCTCTTACTCGCGGAGAAGCATATAAAGATTCCCGAAGGCCACAAAGTTCCCACGGTGCAAGAGCTGAACGGAAAGCCATACTGCAAGTGGCATAACACGTTCACCCACACCACTAACGACTGCAGGGTGTGGCGTCGGCAGATCCAGATGGCAATAGGAAATGGGCGACTAATTTTTAACCGGTATGCCATGAAGGTCGACACACACCCCTTCCCCGCCGTCAACATGGTGGAGTTTGCCCACCTTGGAGGGTGCCAGCCTGATTTCTCAGCCAACATCAGCATGGTAGAGCTTGGACACCGCTCGAGAAGGACGGGGATGAGGACAGCTGCTCTCGAGCAAGGACACAGAGGGGGCCGCTCCATGCGATCGGCTCCGTCAAGATGGCAAGCGCTACGTCACAGAGGGGGAAGTGAAGAACATTAGATATCAACGACCCCTCTCTGATCACCTCCTCAATAAATATGTAAGTCGGTATGATCAACGCCGGCGACACGGCGACGATGATGAAAGAGGTCGTCGGCCGGACACGAAAACATCGTCGGCATAATCACCATGAGGAGCGGCAGGAGCGCCACGCCAGGGAGCAGACGATACGGACAGGATTGGGACCCCTTCTTCGACTGCTGGGATTCGGGAATGAGCCGATTACCAACAATCGGCAGCCCTGAATGCAACCAGAAAAAGAGGAGGCAGTGTCTGTGTTCGAGCGCCTAGGGCCTCTCCCACCACAAAACAGACGTGCTGAGATCCCTCGGTTGGAAGATCTCGAGGATTCGGAAGACGAGGGTGAAGACGAAGAAGACAGGTACCACCGTCCAAGGTGGTGCCCTGATGGTCTCAGCCATTCACAAAAGCGCAGGGTTCAGCGATTGCGCGGTCTGGAGGAAGCCGAAAGGTTATACTTGCATACGCTGAGGAAAGCACGACCTGATTTGGCTGCGAAAGTCCAGAGGACCCTGGATGAAGAGGGTGTTGGAGATATGCCCAAGAGGCAATAATAAAAGTGGTTATTATATATCTTTATGTTTATGATAAAAGTTTATATACCATGCTATAATTGTATTAACTGAAACATTGATACATGTGTGATATGTAAACAACAAAGAGTCCCTAGTAAGCCTCTTAACTAGCTTGTTGATTAATAGATGATTAGTTTCATAATCATGAACATTGGATGTTATTAATAACAAGGTTATATCATTGTATGAATGATGTAATGGACACACCCAATTAAGCGTAGCATAAGATCACGTCATTAAGTTATTTGCTATAAGCTTTCGATACATAGTTACCTAGTCCTTATGACCATGAGATCATGTAAATCACTTATACCGGAAAGGTACTTTGATTACATCAAACGCCACTACGTAAATGAGTGGTTATAAAGGTGGGATTAAGTATCCGGAAAGTATGAGTTGAGGCATATGGATCAATAGTGGGATTTGTCCATCCCGATGACGGATAGATATACTCTGGGCCCTCTCGGTGGAATGTCGTCTAATGTCTTGCAAGCATATGAATAAGTTCATAAGAGACCACATACCACGGTACGAGTAAAGAGTACTTGTCGGAGACGTGGTTGAACAAGGTATAGTGTGATACCGATGATCAAACCTCGGACAAGTAAAATATCGTGTGACAAAGGGAATTGGTATCGTATGTGAATGGTTCATTCGATCACTAAAGTCATCGTTGAATATGTGGGAGCCATTATGGATCTCCAGATCCCGCTATTGGTTATTGGTCGGAGTGAGTACTCAACCATGTCCGCATAGTTCGCGAACCGTAGGGTGACACACTTAAAGTTGGATGTTGAAATGGTAGAACTTGAATATGGAATGGAGTTTGAATATTTGTTCGGAGTCCCGGATAAGATCCCGGACATCACGAGGAGTTCCGGAATGGTCCGGAGAATAAGATTCATATATAGGATGTCATTTTATGTGAATAAAATGTCGCGGAAGGTTCTATGGAAGGTTCTAGAAGGTTCTAGAATAGTCCGGAAGAAACCACCAAGGAAGGTGGAGTCCACAAGGGACTCCACCTCCATGGCCGGCCAGCCCTAGATGGGGTGGAGTCCCAAGTGGACTCCACCATAGGGGGCGGCCACCCCCCACATGGGAGGTGGAAATCCCACCTTTGGGTGGGAGTCCTAGTTGGGCTAGGTTTCCCCTCCTATGGAAGGTTTTGGTTCGGGTCTTATTCGAAGACTTGGACACCACCTCTTGGGGTTCCACCTATATAATGAGGGGCCAAGGGGAGGGGCCGGCCACACCAAAGCCTCAAGCTTGGCCGCCCCCTATAGTGGCCGGCCACCCCCTCTCCCCAAACCCTAGCGCCCGCTCCTCCACCATATCCCGCACGCTTAGCGAAGCTCCGCCGGATTTCTCCACCGCCACCGACACCACGCCGTCGTGCTGTCGGATTCAAGGAGCTACTACTTCCGCTGCCCGCCGGAACGGGAGGTGGACGTCGTCTTCATCAACAACCGAACGTGTGACCGAGTACGGAGGTGCTGCCCGTTCGTGGCGCCGGAACCGATCGTGATCAAGATCTTCTACGCGCTTTTGCAAGCGGCAAGTGAACGTCTACCGCAGCAACAAGAGCCTCCTCTTGTAGGCTTTGGAATCTCTTCAAGGGTGAGTCTCGATAATCCCCTCGTTGCTACCGTCTTCTAGATTGCATCTTGGCTTGGATTGCGTGTTCGCCGTAGGAAAATTTTTGTTTTCTATGCTACGTTATCCTACAGTGGTATCAGAGCCGTGTCTATGCATAGATGGTTGCACGAGTAGAACACAATGGTTTGTGGGCGTTGATGCTCTTGCTATCTTTAGTTGAGTACTTTGCATCTTTGTGGCATAGTGGGATGAAGCGGCTCGGGCTAACTTTACATGACCGCGTTCATGAGATTTGCTCCACGCTCGACATGCAACTTGTATTGCATAAGTGGCTTTGCGGGTGTCTGTCTCTCCTACTATAGTGAAGATTCAATTTATTCTTCTATTGACAACACTAGTATCACCGTTGTGGTTCATGTTCGTAGGTAGATTGGATCTTACTCGAAAACCCTAAACCACGTAAAATATGCAAACCAAATTAGAGAACGTATAACTTGTTTTTGCAGGGTTTGGTGATGTGATATGGCCATAATGTGATGATGACTATGTATGAGATGATCATTATTGTATTGTGGCAACCGGCAGGAGCCTTATGGTTGTCTTTAAATTTCATGTTGAGTAGTATTTCAAAGTAGTTGTAATAGTTGCTACATGGAGGACGATCATGAAGACGGCGCCATTGACCTTGGTGCTTCGCCGACGATGATGGAGATCAGGGCCGTTGATGATGGAGATCATGTCCGTGCTTTGGAGATGAAGATCAAAGGCGCAAAGACAAAAGGGCCATATCATATCACATATGAACTGCATGTGATGTTAATCCTTTTATGCATCTTATTTTGCTTAGATCGCGACGGTAGCATTATAAGATGATCCCTCTCACTAAAATTTCAAGATAATAAAGTGTTCATCCTTAGTAGCACCGTTGCCAAGACTTGTCGTTTCGAAGCATCTCGTGATGATCGGGTGTGATAGAATCAACAAGTGCATACAACGGGTGCAAGTCAGTTTTGCACAAGCGGATACTAAGGTGGCCTTGACGAGCCTAGCATGTACAGACATGGTCTCGGAACACGTGATACCGAAAGGTAGAGCATGAATCATATGATTGATATGATGAACACTTTGAGTGTTCGCCATTGAAATTACATCTTGTCTCGTGATGATCGGGCATAGGTGTGATGGATTTGGTTCGTGTGATCACTAAGACAATGCGAGGGATATTGTTTTGAGTGGGAGTTCACCTAGATTTTTAATTATGTAGAATTAAAATTTGAACTCAATTTGTCATAAACTTAGTCTAAACTATTGCAAATATGTTGTAGATATGGCGTCCCCAATCAATTTTAACCAGTTCCTAGAGAAAGAAAAGCTTAAGAGCAACGGTAGCAACTTCACCGACTGGTTCCGTCATGTGAGGATCTTCCTCAATGGCGGAAATCTGCAATATGTGCTTGATGCACCGCTAGGTGACCCTCCTGCAGAAACTGAAACCGATGAAGTAAAGAATGTTTACGCGACTCGGAAAACTCGGTACTCTCAAGTTCAGTGTGCCATCTTATGCAGTCTGGAATCCGATCTTCAAAAACGTTTTGAGCACCACGATCCTCATGAGTTGATGAAAGAGTTGAAGACTATTTTTGAGACTCATGCGGCCGTGGAATGCTATGAAGCATCGAAACACTTTTTCAGTATGATGGAAGAAGGCAGCTCCATTAGTGAGCACATGCTCGTCATGACCGGGCATGCGAAGAAACTCAGTGACTTGGGAATAGTGATTCCTAACAGACTGGGATTAATCGTGTCCTTCAATCACCGCCACCAAGTTATAAGAACTTTGTGATGAACTACAATATGCAGAACATGAACAAGGAGTTTCCTGAACTTTTTGGCATGCTAAAAGCTGCTGAGATTGAGATCAAGAAAGAGCACCAAGTGTTGATGGTCAACAAGACCACAGTTTCAAGACAGGGCAAGTCTAAGGGAAAATTCAAGAAGGGTGGCAAGAAAGCTGCCACGCCTCCTGTGAAACCTAAGTCTGGCCCTAAGCCTGATGCTGAGTGTTATTACTGCAAGGAGAAGGGACACTGGAAGCGTAATTGCTCCAAGTATTTGGCGGATCTGAAGAGCGGCCTTGTCAAGAAGAAGAAAGAAGGTATATCTGATATACATGTTATAGATGTTTATCTCACTGGTTCTCGTACTAGTACCTGGGTATTTGATACTGGTTCGGTTGCTCATATTTGTAACTCGAAACAGGAACTAAAGAATAAACGAAGACTACGAAGGATGAAGTGACGATGCGCGTTGGAAATGGATCCAAAGTCGATGTGATCGCTGTCGGCACACTTCCTCTACATCTACCTTCGGGATTAGTTTTAAGCCTAAATAATTGTTATTTTATACCCGCGTTAAGCATGAACATTATATCAGGATCTTGTTTAATGCAAGACGGTTATTCATTCAAGTCTGAGAATAATGGTTGTTCTATTTTTATGAATAATATCTTTTATGGTCGAGCACCTGAAAAGAATGGCTTATTTCTGTTAGATCTCGATAGTAGTGATACACATATACATAACATTGATGCTAAGCGAATTAAATTGAATGATAATTCTACTTATATGTGGCACTGTCGTCTTGGTCATATTGGAGTGAAACGCATGAAGAAACTCCATACCGATGGATTACTTGAATCACTTGACTTTGAGTCACTTGATAGATGCGAAGCATGTCTGATGGGAAAAATGACTAAGACTCCATTCTCGGGTATGATGGAGCGAGCTACTGACTTATTGGAAATCATACATACAGATGTGTGTGGACCAATGAGTGTAGCATCGCGCGGTGGTTATCGTTATGTTCTAACCTTCACAGATGATTTAAGTAGATATGGGTATATCTATTTAATGAAACATAAATCCGAAACTTTCGAGAAGTTTAAGGAATTCCAAAGTGAAGTAGAAAATCAACGTAACAAGAAGATTAAATTTCTACGATCTGATCGCGGAGGTGAATATCTGAGTTATGAGTTTGGCATGCATTTAAAGAAATGCGGAATACTTTCACAATTGACACCGGGAACACCACAACAAACGGTGTGTCGAACGTCGTAATCGAACTCTCTTAGATATGGTTCGTTCTATGATGTCTCTTACTGATTTACCTTTATCATTTTGGAGTTATGCATTAGAGACAGCCGCATTCACTTTAAATAGAGCACCATCAAAATCCGTTGAAACGACACCGTATGAATTATGGTTTAATAAGAAACCTAAGCTGTCGTTCCTAAAAGTTTGGGGTTGCGAAGCCTATGTAAAAAAGTTACAACCGGACAAGCTAGAACCCAAAGCGGAGAAATGCGTCTTCATAGGATACCCTAAGGAAACTATAGGGTACACTTTCTATCACAGATCCGAAGGCAAGATCTTTGTTGCTAAGAACGGAACCTTTCTTGAGAAAGAATTTCTCACTAAAGAAGTGACTGGAAGAAAAGTAGAACTCGATGAGATTGAAGAATCTCTACTCGTTGATCAGTAGCGCAGTACCGGAAAATGTTCCTGTACCACCTACCAACCAGAGGAAGCTAATGATAATGATCATGAAACTTCAAATGAGACAGCTACTGAACCTCGCAGATCGACAAGGGATCGTGCCACTCCAGATTGGTATGATCCTTGTCTAAATGTCATGATTGTGGATAACAATGATGAAGACCATGTGACGTATGAAGAAGCGATGATGAGCCCAGATTCCAACAAATGGCAAGAAGCCATGAAATCCGAAATGGGATCCATGTATGATAACAAAGTATGGACTTTGGTAGACTTACCTGATAGCCGAAAGGCTGTCGAGAATAAATGGATCTTCAAGAGAAAAACAGATGCTGATGGTAATATTACTGTCTATAAAGCTCGACTTGTCGCAAAGGGTTTCCGACAAATTCAAGGTGTTGACTACGATGAGACTTTCTCACCTGTAAAGCTAAAATCTGTGAGGATTTTGTTAGCAATAGCTGCATTTTTCGATTATGAGATTTGGCAGATGGATGTCAAAACGGCGTTCCTTAATGGAGACATTGAGGAAGAGTTGTATATGGTACAACCCAAAGGTTTTGTCGATCCTAAAAATGCTGACAAAGTATGCAAACTTCAGCGTTCAATCTATGGACTGAAGCAAGCATCGAGAAGTTGGAACCGACGTTTTGATAAGGTGATCAAAGACTTCGGGTTTATACAGTGTCATGGAGAGGCCTGTATTTACAAGAAAGTGAGTGGGAGCTCTGTAGCGTTCCTGATATTATATGTAGATGACATATTATTGATTGGGAATGATATAGAACTATTAAGCAGTGTAAAGGGTTATTTGAATAATAGTTTTTCAATGAAAGACCTTGGTGAAGCATCATATATATTAGGCATCAAGATTTATAGAGATAGATCAAGACGTCTAATAGGGCTATCACAGAGTACATACCTGGACAAGATTCTAAAGAAGTTTAGAATGGACGAAAGTAAGAAAGGATTCTTACCTATGTTACCAGGCAAAGTCTTGAGTAAGACTCAAGGACCGGCTACGGCAGAAGAAAGAGAAAGGATGAGTCGGATCCCCTATGCCTCGGCAGTAGGCTCTATCATGTATGCCATGCTATGTACAAGACCGGATATAGCACATGCTGTTAGTTTGACTAGCAGATATCAAAGTGATCCAGGAATGGAACACTGGACAGCGGTCAAGAATATCCTGAAGTACTTGAAAAGAACTAAGGATATGTTTCTTTGTTATGGAGGTGACCAAGAGCTCGTTGTAACAAGTTACACCGATGCAAGTTGGAACACTGATCCTGATGACTCTAAGTCACAATCTGGGTACGTGTTTATATTGAATGGTGCTGCGTAAGCTGGGCAAGCTCGAAGCAGTGCACGGTGGCGAAATCCTCAACAGAATCGGAGTACATAGCGGCTTCAGAGGCTTCATCAGAAGCGGTATGGATGAAGAGGTTCATTGTAGAGCTCGGTGTGGTTCCTAGTGCATTGGACCCACTAGTCATCTACTGTGACAACATGGGTGCCATCGCCAATGCACAAGAACCAAGGTCACACAAGAGGCTGAAGCATATCAAGCTGCGTTACCACTCGATTCGCGAGTACATCGAAGATGGAGAAGTAAAGATTTGCAAAGTACACACTGATCTGAATGTAGCAGATCCGTTGACTAAAGCTCTCCCTAGGGCAAAGCATGACCAACACCAGAATGCCATGGGTGTTAGGTACCTTACAATGTAATCTAGATTATTGACTCTAGTGCAAGTGGGAGACTGTTGGAGATATGCCCAAGAGGCAATAATAAAAGTGGTTATTATATATCTTTATGTTTATGATAAAAGTTTATATACCATGCTATAATTGTATTAACGAAACATTGATACATGTGTGATATGTAAACAACAAAGAGTCCCTAGTAAGCCTCTTAACTAGCTTGTTGATTAATAGATGATTAGTTTCATAATCATGAACATTGGATGTTATTAATAACAAGGTTATATCATTGTATGAATGATGTAATGGACACACCCAATTAAGCGTAGCATAAGATCACGTCATTAAGTTATTTGCTATAAGCTTTCGATACATAGTTACCTAGTCCTTATGACCATGAGATCATGTAAATCACTTATACCGGAAAGGTACTTTGATTACATCAAACGCCACTACGTAAATGAGTGGTTATAAAGGTGGGATTAAGTATCCGGAAAGTATGAGTTGAGGCATATGGATCAATAGTGGGATTTGTCCATCCCGATGACGGATAGATATACTCTGGGCCCTCTCGGTGGAATGTCGTCTAATGTCTTGCAAGCATATGAATAAGTTCATAAGAGACCACATACCACGGTACGAGTAAAGAGTACTTGTCAGGAGACGAGGTTGAACAAGGTATAGTGTGATACCGATGATCAAACCTCGGACAAGTAAAATATCGTGTGACAAAGGGAATTGGTATCGTATGTGAATGGTTCATTCGATCACTAAAGTCATCGTTGAATATGTGGGAGCCATTATGGATCTCCAGAGATCCCGCTATTGGTTATTGGTCGGAGTGAGTACTCAACCATGTCCGCATAGTTCGCGAACCGTAGGGTGACACACTTAAAGTTGGATGTTGAAATGGTAGAACTTGAATATGGAATGGAGTTTGAATATTTGTTCGGAGTCCCGGATAAGATCCCGGACATCACGAGGAGTTCCGGAATGGTCCGGAGAATAAGATTCATATATAGGATGTCATTTTATGTGAATAAAATGTCGCGGAAGGTTCTATGGAAGGTTCTAGAAGGTTCTAGAATAGTCCGGAAGAAACCACCAAGGAAGGTGGAGTCCACAAGGGACTCCACCTCCATGGCCGGCCAGCCCTAGATGGGGTGGAGTCCCAAGTGGACTCCACCATAGGGGGCCGGCCACCCCCCACATGGGAGGTGGAAATCCCACCTTTGGGTGGGAGTCCTAGTTGGGCTAGGTTTCCCCCTCCTATGGAAGGTTTTTGGTTCGGGTCTTATTCGAAGACTTGGACACCACCTCTTGGGGTTCCACCTATATAATGAGGGGCCAAGGGGAGGGGGCCGGCCACACCAAAGCCTCAAGCTTGGCCGCCCCCCTAGTGGCCGGCCACCCCCTCTCCCCAAACCCTAGCGCCCCGCTCCTCCACCATATCCCGCACGCTTAGCGAAGCTCCGCCGGATTTCTCCACCGCCACCGACACCACGCCGTCGTGCTGTCGGATTCAAGAGGAGCTACTACTTCCGCTGCCCGCTGGAACGGGGAGGTGGACGTCGTCTTCATCAACAACCGAACGTGTGACCGAGTACGGAGGTGCTGCCCGTTCGTGGCGCCGGAACCGATCGTGATCAAGATCTTCTACGCGCTTTTGCAAGCGGCAAGTGAACGTCTACCGCAGCAACAAGAGCCTCCTCTTGTAGGCTTTGGAATCTCTTCAAGGGTGAGTCTCGATAATCCCCTCGTTGCTACCGTCTTCTAGATTGCATCTTGGCTTGGATTGCGTGTTCGCCGTAGGAAAATTTTTGTTTTCTATGCTACGTTATCCTACAGAGGGACTGCCGCAAAGAAAAGAGTGGCGCCCCAAGGAAAGGAAAGCCGATGATGAAACATCGGCTGGCACAAACATGGTGCTCGTTCGTCCGGCGAAGTGTAGGGCTCCACGATTACGCGATGCACCCGAGGTGGACGACGGCAAGCGCACCAACGTGATAAAGTCAGAGATTGGGCTGGTTTTGTCTACCGGCCTGGGCGAGTAGCAAGACTACGTCAATAAGCAACGTGGCGAGGCTGATCCTTGCGATCGGCCCTCCGAAACTGATGAAGGGATATTACAAAACCTTCACCGAGCAAGCAACGTGGAGGCCGATTCCAGCAATCGGCCAAAATTATCCTCACCATCTATTCTGCCTGGGATCAACGTTTGACCCAACAGGGACTACCTGACGAGCCGATACCATCAATTCTCTTGACAGAATCGGCTCGGGGGGGCACCTAGGTGGATAATACTAAGTATGGGGGCCGATACACAAATCGGCCTAAAAAATTTAAACATTTTACAGCCGATGCAAGGGCATCGACTTTAGAATTGAGAAGTAGCCGATGCGCGGCCATCGACTCAAGAGGAATAACTGTTACGATCAGAGGATCAATGAAGCACGAAGGGGGATTTTAATGGAAGAACTCCTCAATGGAGTAATTTAAGGGCTCGGATCCTCTCTTCAGGAGCAGCCTGGACGTGCAGATCAGGTCGGGGATGGATCGCATTAGATCCACCGAAGGAAAGGAGCCGATCTGACCAGCAGGGCGCTAAGAGCGGACTGAAGAAACTCGGGGGGCGTCTCGCCTTGAGACACCGACGTTTGGGAGGGCCGATTTTGCTGAAATCGGCTAACATGGCCCTACGGTGGAGAATCTGACGACGGCTCGTTCGGCTGGTTCACTCTTATCCTCGCCCTGATTAAGGCTCGGGGGGCAGCAGACCTGGTAGGAACCAATTGGGATGTCATCGGCTGATCTTCTGTTGCTACCTTCATAAAATGAGGAGCGATCACTAAAGAGGGTCGTTGGAATTAGCGGAAGAAATTTAAAGGCTCTCCTGAGGATCCCACATTATCTACCAGTTAGAAGATCATCAGTTGAGGGATACTGAAGGATGAAGGATCGATGCATTGCTATTGGCTCATTGAAAGCGGTTTGAGGAAATCGGCAAGATAAAATTGGGGAAGCTCCTTCATTGATAGACATGATTTCTTACAAAGGAGGAACCGATTACTCAAAGAAAGAAGAACAAAAAAAGGGGGTCTATTGACCCATCTACTACTGCTAGGCCTATGCTAGTAGATCCTAATCTACGGGCCGTCACTGCCCTCGTCGTCATCCTCGGAACCCTCATCGGCACTGCTGCCGATGGGCTCCTCGTCGCTACTCCCATAGCCCTCTACGGGAGCTTCATCCCCGTCTTCATCGTCGCTGCTGTCGTCATCCCACCACATGCGGAGGCGCTTCGCCGGCGGATAACCCTCAAGGGAGTCGTCGTCATCGTCGTCATCCGCCTCTTCCTCCTCTTCAGAGGTGGGGCAGCCTTCCCAGAGGTCGTCCTCGCTTTCCGGCTCCAGTTCCTCGTTGACAAGGAACTGAAGATTTTCATCCCCGCTGGTCAGGGGCTGGTCGTCTTCAGACCAGGCGGAGGAGGCGTGGTCCTCCAGGTCCCATTCTTCCGGGGCACGGACGTCCGGCGGCGTCTCGCGGGAGGAGGAGGACCCGTAGGAAAGCTCGGAGGAGGAAGAAGACATGGTGGTGCAGGAAGATTTTGTGGGTGCTAATGCGAGGAAGATGAAAAAGGAGCAAGCTGTTTAGAACGGCTAAATAGAAGGGATGTGAGGGAGATTTAATGCCACAGCAGTTTCCGAGGAGGTGATGCCTAGCAGGAAAAATTTTCGGACGCGTGGAGAAGTGAAAGGGGTAAGGTGTCATGATGAGGGATTCTGCGGTGATTTCTGCTCTGCCACGACATGACCCTACGAGGGAAAAGCATAATGATTTTGGAAATGTCATTTCCAAAACCAGGGGGCATGTGTTATCACCAGAATTTGACCAAGCCAGAGGTGGGCCGCGATCAAGATGGACTTGAAGATATATGCGTGGAAAAATGTGTGAATCGGCCTTTTATACCAAGTTGGGCTAAACTGCCCGTGTATCTGTAACATATTAGATCGCATCTCAGTTTAGAAGTTAGAATCTATCTCGTGCACGGTTTAGTGCATGCCCACATTAGAAAGTCCCCTGGACTATAAATATGTACCTAGGGTTTATGGAATAAACAACAACCAACGTTCAACACAAACCAATCTCGGCGCATCGCCAACCCCTTCGTCTCAAGGGTTTCTCCGGTAAGCACCATGCTGCCTAGATCGCATCTTGCGATCTAGGCAGCACGAGCCTGCCCACGTTGTTCATGCGTTGCTCGTACTGAAGCCTTTTTGATGGCGAGCAACGTAGTTATCATAGATGTGTTAGGGTTAGCATTGTTCTTAGTATCATATGTTGTCGTAGTGCAACCCTTGCGCATCTAGCCGTCCTTGTACCTCATCATGGGTGCAGGGGCGGCACCCCGCTTGATCGTTATTTAGTAGATCTGATCCGTTACGATCGCTCCTTGATTTATCAAGGATTAGTTTAATATCTGCAATAGTTAGGCCTTACAAAGGGTTGGAGGATCCAGCGGCGTGTAGGGTGTAGTTTGCTGGCCCTAGACAGGATGTTCCGAGGATCAACCTCGTGTTGGTTTTTAGGCCTTGTCTAGGGTTGGCTTACGATCACCGTGCGCGCGCGAGGCCCAATCGTGAGTAGGATGATCCGATTATGCGGTGAAAACCCCAGATCGTCGTGGATCTCATATGCTTTATCTTGATCAAGCAGGACCACCATATATTCGGCCACCTTGGACGAATCATGGGTGGATCGGCTCCATGAGCCGATTCACAGGATAACTGAGAGCCGATCGAGGCTCTTATTTAACGTGTACGTGTGTGCCTGCAGAAACTAAGCGAGGCATCATCCACACCTTCCGACCAGGTATAGGTCAGGTAGCACGCCCTTGCAATTTGCATCGGTGCGCGACCAGGAGGCTTTGCGGGCCGTCGCTCTGAGGGACTGGGCCAGCCGCAGCCCTAGTTGTTCCCGGCTCTACGGTGTTGACCAGTCACTGCCCGCCGGTGGGTTTCTGACGTCAACAGTTATTAATCTTTATTTTTGTATGATTATCTCTCTGGTCCATGATGTATTTCATCTCTGAGAGCTATTTCAAATAAATTTACTGGTGTTGGATATGAGTAAAATGTTTCATGACTATAGTGATGCAAATTAAAGGAAGCTTCTCTAGACTGTGGCATAGACTTTGGCATGTCATGTTGGATAATATTCTTGTATATGCTTAGTATTGATTGTTGTAGCATGACTTGTCTCAAATGGCTGAGAGTGCATAATTTGTCATTAAAAGAATCATGAGTTGTTTGCATGATAAAAGCATAATATTGTGGTATTCTCCTTTGATGCTTTATTGGGTTGACTTGGCGCATGCTTATACCATGTTATGACTATAACCAGTCAACTAAAGCCTCTATGATCATTTAGTTTTTGACTTGTAATATCATTTTATGCTTTGATTGATAATGTTTTGTCGCTATGCATGATTATGACCATTATTGCTCTCTTAGTTGGCCGCTCTCAGTCTTTTGCTAGCCTTCGCCTGTGCTGAGTATGAACTCTACTCGTGCATCCAACCACCATGAAACAAAGTTTTCCAATTGTGTCCACCATATCTACTTAATAGCATTATTTCTATTCCAAGTATGCTCATCATGATTTTATTTATCTTCCAAATTAAATTTTGGCATGAGAAAATTAGTCAGTAAAGCTCTCACGAACTTGATGGCACATTTACTTTCTTGCACTTAATAAATTTGATCATTGTGCCTATATTATGAAGTTTACGTGGCTGCAAATTTCAAGTTGGGAGTTAGTATAACCATGCTTTCATGGGGAACATTTTCTACATTGCACTTATATTTAGTTGATGTCATGTTCTTTTGTTTATGGATGCCTAGCGGTGCGAAATAAAATGGAAACTTGTAAGTCCATGGAGTTTGTATATGAGTTAGAGAAACGCCTGGGCCGCTAATCTAAGCCATGCATCATTCATGGTGGAAATTTACAGCTAAACCATAGTGAGCATTCTATGAAGCATTTGCAATAAAAAGCTATACTCATAGTAAATAAAAAATTGCTGAGATGCTCATTGTCTGTTTGTCTTGTCATTTTGGCATGGGGTTGTTCTTACAAGAATACCTCCATAGCATCGGGGAAGAGGTACCCCGTTGACGGTTCTCAATGATACATGTATAATTACAATGACAAGAACTTACTTGGGACCTAAGTTGAGTAGCATGAGGTTTAGGTACTTGTATTTAAGGGGCATGAGATTTTCAACTTGTGATTTGCAAGCATATAGCTCATATTTGACTCACATTAACTTTAACCATTCAAGATGCTTATGATAGGGGCAATGAGAGCTCAAATCTAATAAGTACCATACTTTTTGGAAGGTTTATAAAAAATAAAGAAAAAGGCTAAAGCTAGTCTCTAAGCCAGGTATCAAACTAAGTATTATGTTTCTTATTCATTCTAAACGTTAGCATTTTACCTCCTCCAAATAATTTGCTTTCCAGCCTTGGAAACTTGGTCTCCGATTTCTGAAGATCTTGTTATTTCTGGACATTGATACGTCTCCAACGTATCGATAATTTCTTATGTTCCATGCTACTTTATTGATGATACCTACATGTTTTATGCACATTATATGTCATATTTATGCATTTTCTGAACTAACCTATTAACAAGATGCCGAACAGCCAGTTCTGTTTTTGCTGTTTTTGGTTTCAGAAATCCTAGTAAGGAAATATTCTCGGAATTGGACGAAATCTTCGCCCAGGGTCCTATTTTTGCACGAAGCTTCCGAAGACCGAAGAGGGAAGGAAGTGGGGCCACGAGGCGCCGCACCATAGGCCGGCGCGGCCCAGGCCCTGGCCGTGCCGACCTAGGGTGTGGGGCCCTCGTGTGGCCCCCAGTTGCCCTCCGCCTACTTAAAGCCTCCGTCGCGAAACCCCACCGAGAGCCACGATACGGAAAACCTTCCGAGACGCCGCCGCCGAATCCCATCTCGGGGGATTCAAGAGATCGCCTCCGGCTGGGAGAGGGGATTCATCTCCGGAGGACTCTTCATCGCCATGATCGTCTCCGGAGTGATGAGTGAGTAGTTCACCCCTGGACCATGGGTCCATAGCAGTAGCTAGATGGTCGTCTTCTCCTTGTTGTGCTTCATTGTTGGATCTTGTGAGCTGCCTAACATGATCAAGATCATCTATCTGTAATACTATATGTTGTGTTTGTCGGGATCCGATGGATAGAGAATACTATGTTATGGTGATTATCAATCTATTGTTTATGTGTTGTTTATGATCTTGCATGCTCTCCGTTATTAGTAGAGGCTCTGGCCAAGTTTTTGCTCTTAACTCCAAGAGGGGGTATTTATGCTCGATAGTGGGTTCATGCCTTCATTGACACTGGGATCGTGACAGTAGGTTCTAAGGTTGTGATGTGCTGTTGCCACTAGGGATAAAACATTGATTCTATGTCTAAGGATGTAGTTGTCGATTACATTACGCACCATACTTAATGCAATTGTCTGTTGCTTAGCAACTTAATACTGAATGGGGTTCGGATGATAACCTGAAGGTGGACTTTTTAGGCATAGATGCGGTTGGATGGCGGTCTATGTACTTTGTCGTAATGCCCAATTAAATCTCACTATATTTATCATATCATGTATATGCATTGTTATGCCTTTCTCTATTTGTCAATTGCCCGACTGTAATTTGTTCACCCAACATGCTTTTATCTTATGGGAGAGACACCTCTAGTGAACTGTGGACCCCGGTCCTATTCTTTACATAGCATACAATCTACTGCAATTGTGTTTTACTGTTTTCTTGCAAACAATCATCTTCCACTCGATACGCTTAATCCTTTGTTACAGCAAGCCGGTGAGATTGACAACCTCACTGTTTCGTTGGGGCAAAGTACTTGGGTTGTGTTGTGCAGGTTCCGCGTTGGCGCCGGAATCCCTGGTGTTGCGCCACATCACATTTCGCGACCATCAACCTTCAACGTGCTTCTTGGCTCCTCCTGGTTCGATTCAACCTTGGTTTCTTTCTGAGGGAAAACTTGCCACTGTGCGCATCATACCTTCCTCTTGGGGTTCCCAACGGACGTGTACATTTACGCGCATCAAGACTGTTTTCTGGCGCCGTTGCCGGGGAACTAAAGAAAAGCTACACCACAAAGATTTCTAACTCCCACGTCAACTACACCAAGCGTTTTCTGGCGCCGTTGCCGGGGAGATCAAGACACGCTGCAAGGGGAGTCTCCACTTCTCAATCTCTTTACTTTGTTTTTGTCTTGCTTTATTTTATTTACTACTTTGTTTGCTGCACCTAAACAAAACACACACAAAATTAGTTGCTAGTTTTACTTTATTTATTATCTTGCTCACTATATCGAAAACACAAAAAAATTAGTTACTTGCATTTACTTTATCTAGTTTGCTTTATTTAACGTTGCTAAAATGAATACCCCTGAAAATACTAAGTTGTGTGACTTCACAAATGCAAATAATAATGATTTCCTATGCACACCTATTGCTCCACCTACTACAGCAGAATTCTTTGAAATTAAACCTGCTTTAATAAATCTTGTCATGAGAGATCAATTTTCTGGTGCTAGTTCTGATGATGCTGCTGCCCATCTCAATAATTTTGTTGAACTTTGTGAAATGCAAAAGTATAAAGATGTAGATGGTGATATTATTAAATTGAAAGTGTTTCCTTTCTCATTAAGAGGAAGAGCTAAAGATTGGTTGCTATCTTTGCCTAAGAATAGTATTGATTCATGGACTAAATGCAAGGATGCTTTTATTGGTAGATATTATCCTCCCGCTAAAATTATATCTTTGAGAAGTAGCATAATGAATTTTAAGCAATTAGATACTGAACATGTTGCTCAAGCATGGGAGAGAATGAAAACTTTGGTAAAGAATTGCCCAACCCATGGACTGACTACTTGGATGATCATCCAAACCTTCTATGCAGGACTAAATTTTTCTTCGCGGAATTTATTGGATTCAGCTGCTGGAGGTACCTTTATGTCCATCACATTGGGGGCGGCTACAAAACTTCTTGATAATATGATGATAAATTACTCTGAATGGCACACGGAAAGAGCTCCACAAGGTAAGAAGGTAAATTCTGTTGAAGAAACCTCTTCCTTGAGTGATAAGATTGATGTGATTATGTCTATGCTTGTGAATGGTAGATCTAATGTTGATCCAAATAATGTTCCTTTAGCTTCATTGGTTGCTCAAGAAGAAAATGTTGATGTGAATTTCATTAAAAATAATAATTTCAACAACAATGCTTATAGGAACAACTCTGGTAATAATTATAGGCCATATCCTTCTGCTAATGGTAATGGTTATGGTAATTCTTATGGGAATTCTTACAACAATAATAGGTGTGTACCCTCTGGTCTTGAAGCTATGCTTAAAGAATTTATTAGTACACAAACTGCTTTTAACAAATCTGTTGAGGAAAAGCTTGATAAAATTGATACTATTGCTTCTAGAGTTGATAGACTTGCCTCGATGTTAATCTTTTAAAATTGAAAGTTATGCCTAATAATGATATTGATAATAAGATTACTACTACAGCAAATGCCATCCAAGTTAGAATTAATGAGAATATAAGATTAATGGCTGAACTGCGTGCTAGGTGGGATAGAGAAGAAAATGAAAAACTAGCTAAAGAGAATAATATAGCTAAAGTTTGGACTATTACCACCACTAGTAATGCTAATTCTTCACATGTTGCTGCACCTCCTACTATCAATGGTAAAATAATTGGTGTTGGCAATGTTTCTACTCCTAGTGCAAAGCGAACAAAACTGCCTGAAATTGCTAAAACTGCTGAAACTGCTTGTGATAAAACTGCTGAAATTTTTTCCAACCTTGGGAACAATGATCCCATTGCTGTAGCTCATAATGATTTAGATTTTGATGATTGCCACATCTCTGAAGTTATAAAGTTCTTACAAAAACTTGCTAAAAGTCCTAATGCTAGTGCTATAAATTTAGCCTTTACAAAACAATTACAAATGCTCTCATAAAAGCTAGAGAAGAGAAACTAAAACTTGAAACTTCTATTCCTAGAAAGTTAGAAGATGGTTGGGAGCCCATCATTAAAATGAAATTCAATGACTTTGAATGTAATGCTTTATGTGATCTTGGTGCAAGTATTTCTGTTATGCCTAAAAAGATTTATGATATGCTTGACTTGCCACCATTGAAGAATTGTTATTTGGATGTTAATCTTGCCGATAATGTTAAAAAGAAACCTTTGGGGAGGATTGATAATGTGCATATTACGGTTAACAATAACCTTGTCCCCGTTGATTTTGTTGTTTTGGATATCGAATGCAATGCATCTTGTCCTATTGTGTTGGGAAGACCTTTTCTTCGAACCGTTGGTGCTGTTATTGATATGAGGGAAGGTAATATTAAATATCAATTTCCTCTCAAGAAAGGTATGGAACACTTCCCTAGAAAGAGAATGAAGTTGCCTTTTGATTCTATTATTAGAACAAGTTATGATGTTGATGCTTCTACTCTCGATGTTACTTGATTTGCACTTTCTGCGCCTAGCTGAAAGGCGTTAAAGAAAAGCGCTTATGGGAGACAACCCATGTTTTTACTACAACAATTTTTTGTTTTGTTGAGTCTTGGAAGTTGTTTACTACTGTAGCAACCTCTCCTTATCATGTTTTTGTGCCAAGTAAAGTTTCTATGCCAAAGTTGATGTTATATTTGGGATCGCTGCGCAGAAACAGCATTGCTGTCTGTCACGAATCTGGGCACAGTTCTCTGTAGAAAATTTGAAAAAATCTGCCAATTTACGAGCGTGATCCTCAGATATGTACGCAACTTTCATTAGTTTTGAGTTTTTCCATTTGAGCAAGTCTGGTGCCAGCTTTAAATTCGTCTTTACGGACTGTTCTGTTTTTGACAGATTCTGCCTTTTATTTCGCATTGCCTCTTTTGCTATGTTGGATTTATTTCTTTGATCCATTAATGTCCAGTAGCATTATGCAATGTCCAGAAGTGAAAATAATGATTGTGTCACCTCTGAATGTGTGAATTATTAATTGTGCACTAACCCTCTAATGAGTTTGCTTGAAGTTTGGTGTGAAGGAAGTTTTCAAGGGTCAAGAGAGGAGAATGATATACTATGATCAAGAGGAGTGAAAGCTCTAAGCTTGGGGATGCCCCGTGGTTCACCCCTGCATATTTTAAGAAGACTCAAGCGTCTAAGCTTGGGGATGCCCAAGGCATCCCCTTCTTCATCGACAACATCATCAGGTTCCTCCCCTGAAACTATATTTTTATTCAATCACATCTTGTGTTCTTTACTTGGAGCGTCGGTTTGTTTTTGTTTTTGTTTTTGTTTGAATAAAATGGATCCTAGAATTCACTTTTTGGGAGAGAGACACGCTCCGCTGTTGCATATGGACACATATGTCCTTAGGCTTTACTCATAATGTTCAAGGCGAAGTTTCTTCTTCGTTAATTTGTTATATGGTTGGAATTGGAAAATGCTACATGTAGTAATTCTAAAATGTCTTGGATAATGTGATACTTGGCAATTGTTGTGCTTATGTTTAAGCTCTTGCATCATATGCTTTGCACCCATTAATGAAGAAATACATAGAGCTTGCTAAAATTTGATTTGCATATTTGGTCTCTCTAAGGTCTAGATAATATCTAGTATTGAGTTTTGAACAACAAGGAAGACGGTGTAGAGTCTTATAATGTTTACAATATGTCTTTTATGTGAGTTTTGCTGCACCTGTTCATCCTTGAGTTTGCTTCAAATAACCTTGCTAGCCTAAACCTTGTATCGAGAGGGAATACTTCTCATGCATCCAAAATCCTTGAGCCAACTACTATGCCATTTGTGTCCACCATACCTACCTACTACATGGTATTTCTCCACCATTCCAAAGTAAATTGCTTGAGTGCTACCTTTAAAATTCCATCATTCACCTTTGCAATATATAGCTCATGGGACAAAATAGCCTTAAAAACTATCGTAGTATTGAATATGTACTTATGCACTTTATCTTTTATTAAGTTGCTTGTTGTGCGATAACCATGCTTCTGGGGAACGCCATCAACTATTGTTGAATATCATGTGAGTTGCTATGCATGTCCGTCTTGTCTGAAGGATCTATCATTTTAGTGGTTGGAGCATGCAAAATTGTTAGAGAAGAACATTGGACCGCTAACTAAAGCCATGAATCATGGTGGAAGTTTCAGTTTGGACATATATCCTCAATCTCATATGAGAATAATAATCATTGCTACATGCTTATGCATTTAAGAGGAGTCCATTATCTGTTGTCCATGTTGTCCCGGTATGGATGTCTAAGTTGAGAATAATCAAAAGCGAGAAATCCAAAATGCGAGCATTCTCCTTAGACCTTTGTACAGGCGGCATGGAGGTACCCCTTTGTGACACTTGGTTGAAACATGGCATGCAAAGATCCGGTAGTCCAAGCTAAGTAGGACGAGGTGCGGACACTATTAGTATACTATGCATGAGGCTTGCAACTTGTAAGATATAATTTACATAACGCATATGCTTTATTACTACCGTTGACAAAATTGTTTCATGTTTTCAAAATAAAAAGCTCTAGCACAAATACAGCAATCGATGCTTTCCTCTTGAAGGACCTTTCTTTTACTTTTATTGTTGAGTCAGTTTACCTATCTCCCTCCACCTTAAGAAGCAAACACTTGTGTGAACTGTGCATTGATTCCTACATACTTGCATATTGCACTTGTTATACTACTTTATGTTGACAATATCCATGAGATATACATGTTATAAGTTGAAAGCAACCGCTGAAACTTAATCTTCCTTTGTGTTGCTTCAACACCTTTACTTTGATTTATTGCTTTATGAGTTAACTCTTATGCAAGACTTATTGATGCTTGTCTTGAAGTACTATTCATGAAAAGTCTTTGCTTTATGATTCACTTGTTTACTCATGTCATTACCTTTGCTTTGATCGCTGCATTCATTACATATATTTACAAATAGTATGATCAAGATTATGATGGCATGTCACTTCAGAAATTATCTTTGTTATCGTTTTACCTGAGACGAGAACTAAGCTTGGGGATGCTGATACGTCTCCAACGTATCGATAATTTCTTATGTTCCATGCTACTTTATTGATGATACCTACATGTTTTATGCACATTATATGTCATATTTATGCATTTTCTGGAACTAACCTATTAACAAGATGCCGAAGAGCCAGTTGCTGTTTTCTGCTTTTTGGTTTCAGAAATCCTAGTAAGGAAATATTCTCGGAATTGGACGAAATCTTCGCCCATGGTCCTATTTTGCACGAAGCTTCAGAAGACCGAAGAGGGAAGGAAGTGGGGCCACGAGGCGCGCACATAGGCCGCGCGGCCTGGCCCTGGCCGCGCCGACCTAGGGTGTGGGGCCTCGTGTGGCCCCGCGTTGCCCTTCCGCCTACTTAAAGCCTCCGTCGCGAAACCCTAGTACCGAGAGCCACGATACGGAAAACCTTCCAGAGACGCCGCCGCGCGAATCCCATCTCGGGGATTCAGGAGATCGCCTCCGGCACCCTGCCGGAGAGGGGATTCATCTCCCGGAGGACTCTTCATCGCCATGATCGCCTCCGGAGTGATGAGTGAGTAGTTCACCCCTGGACCATGGGTCCATAGCAGTAGCTAGATGGTCGTCTTCTCCTTGTTGTGCTTCATTGTTGGATCTTGTGAGCTGCCTAACATGATCAAGATCATCTATCTGTAATACTATATGTTGTGTTTGTCGGGATCCGATGGATAGAGAATACTATGTTATGGTGATTATCAATCTATTGTTTATGTGTTGTTTATGATCTTGCATGCTCTCCGTTATTAGTAGAGGCTCTGGCCAAGTTTTTGCTCTTAACTCCAAGAGGGGGTATTTATGCTCGATAGTGGGTTCATGCCTTCATTGACACCTGGGATCGTGACAGTAGGTTCTAAGGTTGTGATGTGCTGTTGCCACTAGGGATAAAACATTGATTCTATGTCTAAGGATGTAGTTGTCGATTACATTACGCACCATACTTAATGCAATTGTCTGTTGCTTAGCAACTTAATACTGAATGGGGTTCGGATGATAACCTGAAGGTGGACTTTTTAGGCATAGATGCAGTTGGATGGCGGTCTATGTACTTTGTCGTAATGCCCAATTAAATCTCACTATATTTATCATATCATGTATATGCATTGTTATGCCTTTCTCTATTTGTCAATTGCCCGACTGTAATTTGTTCACCCAACATGCTTTTATCTTATGGGAGAGACACCTCTAGTGAACTGTGGACCCCGGTCCTATTCTTTACATAGCATACAATCTACTGCAATTGTGTTTTACTGTTTTCTTGCAAACAATCATCTTCCACTCGATACGCTTAATCCTTTGTTACAGCAAGCCGGTGAGATTGACAACCTCACTGTTTCGTTGGGGCAAAGTACTTGGGTTGTGTTGTGCAGGTTCCGCGTTGGCGCCGGAATCCCTGGTGTTGCGCCGCATCACATTTCGCGACCATCAACCTTCAACGTGCTTCTTGGCTCCTCCTGGTTCGATTCAACCTTGGTTTCTTTCTGAGGGAAAACTTGCCACTGTGCGCATCATACCTTCCTCTTGGGGTTCCCAACGGACGTGTACATTTACGCGCATCACATCCATAACACCCAAGAAGCCAAGATAATTATTTCCATTGAGAAAGGAAGCGTCATTTTGTCTCTTAAGTCTTGAAAAGCCTCATGTATTGAAAGATTTCTTTGTCTCTGGGGACATATGAAATCCCAACATCTATCTGCAAAGGGGCAAGTCCAGAAAAGGTGTTCAAGAGTTTCTTCTCTATCACAGTCCAACGTAGCACAATTGTAAGTTTGCAGCACCATCTTTTTCCTCCCAAGAAGGTTCCTTGTGCTTAGCTTGTCATTGAGCAGAAGCCAGAAGAAGAACTTATGTTTTGATTGGCAAGATGATTTCCAAAGCCAAGAGAAGTGGGGAAGGGCTGGTTGGGTGATGACCCACAAGTATAGGGGGTGTATCGTAGTACTTTCGATAAATAAGAGTGTCGAACCCAACGAGGAGCAGAAGGTGTTGACAAGCAGTTTTGATGAAGAATTCACTATAAATGCTCACAGACAAGTTTTCAGGGGCTTTTGATATAGCAGATAAATAAAGTACAAGTAAGTAAAATGCGAGAGTAATAATTGCAGCGAGTGGCCCAATCCTTTTTAGCACAAAGGACAAGCCGGTTTGTTTACTTATAATGACCAAACGTTCTTGAGGACACACGGGAATTTAGTCTAGTGCTTTCGCTTCATATAGTTGATTAATCTTCATTGTTTTGATAAGTGTTGTGTGGGTGAACCTATGCTAATGCACCGCCCTTTCTAGGACTAATACATACTTGTGATTAAACCCCTTGCAAGCATCCGCAAATACAAGAAAGTAATTAAGATAAATCTAACCCACGCCTTAAACTCGAGATCCTGCTATCCCTCCTGCATCGATATACCGACGGGGGTTCAGGTTGCTGTCACTCCGGCAACCCCGCAATTAGCAAACGAATACAAGATGTATTCCCTAGGCCCATAAAGGTGAAGTATCATGTAGTCGACGTTCACATGACACCACTAGAAGAATGACACCACAACTTAAATATCAAACCATTAAATATTACTCAACATAGTTCACTACTAACATTTAGACTTCACCCATGTCCTCAAGAACTAAACGAACTACTCACGAGACATCATGTGGAACATGATCAGAGGTGATATGATGATGGATAACAATCTGAACATAAACCTTGATCCAATGGTTTCACTCAATAGCATCAATAACAAGGAGTAATCAACACCAGGAGAGTTTCCCCTATGAAATAACCAAGATTCAACCCAAGATGTTACATCGGAGACAAGGTGCAGCGGTGGAGATGGCGGTGTCGATGGTGGAGATGATGATCCCAATGAAGTCCAGCTCGATGACGGTGACGATGGCGACGATTTCCCTCCGGGAGGAATTTCCGGCGGATTTCTGCCCGCCGGAGAGCTCTTTTCTCTCTGGTGTTTTTCCGCCCCGCAGAGGCGGCTGTGTCTATTCTCGATGCCTCCCCGTACCTTAGGGTTCTCGGGAGATGAAGTACACGAAGGAGAGATGGCCGAGGGGGGTCGTGGGCTCCGTCCCCACATGGCGGCGCGGCCAGGGTAGGGCCCGCGCCGGCCTATGGGGGGCCCATGGCGGCCCTCCTCGGCCTCCCCTTTTGGCTGGCTCCGTCATCTGGGAAAATAGGAGCTTCGGTGTATTTTCCGTCAATTGTTGATCTTCAGAAATATGGTGCTTTTTCCAGCAGAATCCTGACTCCGGTGAATAATTCTCCAATAATCATGAAACATGCAAAATAGGTGAAATAACATAAGTATCATCTCTAAATATGAAATATATCAATGAATAACAGTAAATTATGATATAAAATAGTGATGCAAAATGGACGTATCATTGGGTTCCAATCAAGCTTTATAATCCTTTTGTGAAGAAAAATCTGAATTCCCCCAAATATAAGACCAATTGTCTTTTTGTCCCAAAAGTATTTTCTCAGAAGCATTCTGACAGATGATTTCTAATTCATTGAATTCCTCATAGGCTTGCCGAGATAAAGGGAGATTGAATAAGTCTTCAGTGTATTCAGACATAACTGCCTTCTCAACAGAAATATTTGTTTTCTTAGCAAAAGTGACCAGGTGGGGGAATTTTTGGTGCAGACATTGATAATTCCAGAGATCTATAAAAAAAAAGCACTTTTCCATCTCCAGTATTACACCTGGCAATTGCCTTGTAATTATCCAACAGTTTTAGATGGGCTCTCCACCAAAAGGAACCCTCTGGTCTTTGTCCAGGAACAACACCATTTGCATAATAAGAATTCTAGATTAGATTCACCTAGGGTGTGTCTACTCTGTTGAAGAGTTTGTGAACATTCTTCAGCAACAAAGCTTTATTATGAATATCTAGATTGAGCACTACCAAACCCCCTTGTTGTTTGGGCCTACACACTTTCTTCCAGGCCACTAGTGTAGATCTTCTGGCTTGAACATCATTAGTTTTGTTCCTCCATAAGAAGTGTCTCATATATTTCTTAACCTTCTATTTTATTGTAATTGGAACATCCAGGCAGCACATGAAAAATATAGGAAGAGAGGCAAGGACTGATTTGACCATAAGAAGTTTTCCTCCATAATTCAAGAAATCTGCAATCCCACATAATCTTCTTTGCACTCTCTGTATCATCGGAAGGAAATGTTCAATGGAGGGTTTTGTGAGTCCAAGTGGTAAACCAAGATAGGTGAAAGGGAGACTCCCAGTCTGACAATTCATGATAGAAGCAAAATGTTGCAACCTTTGTTCATTCAGGTTAATGGGAACCATGCTAGATTTTCTATAATTAACTTTTAGTCCAGTAGAAATGGCAAAGACTGAAGGAGAGCTTTTAAACAAATCCACTAAGAAGCATCTGCCTTGTAAATTAGAATAGTATCATCAGCATACTGAATCACTGGGTAATCTGGGCAGGAGGGGCAAATAATTGGCAGGGAAATCAGCCCAAGATGCATAGCTCTATTCAAAATGGACTGCAGCAAGTCAGCAGCAAGCACAAACAACAGGGGTGATAAAGGGTCCCCTTGTCTAACACCTCTTTTGTAGTAGACTTTTTCCCCAGGCACTCCATTTAACAAAACAACAGAAGTTCCAGAAATGAGAATGAGATTTATCCATTGGATCCATTTTTCACCAAAACCTTTTGCCCTGAGGATGTCAAGATTGTCTGGGTGCTCAATTGTATCAAAAGCCTTTGCAAGGTCCAACTTGAGAATGAGAATTTCCTCTCTTGATTTGTGACATTGAAATAGATATTCAAATGCCCATCCAAGGCAGTCTTGTATTGATCTAGATTTAAGAAATCCATACTGATTCTTGTGCACAATCTTGAAAATGATTTTTTGCAATCTATTTGCCAAGATTTTTGTAGTAATATTAAGCACATAATTCAACAGAGAAATAGGTCTAAAATCACCAGCATTCAAGGGATTATCAATCTTAGGAATAAGAGTGATAAAAGAAGAATTAATACTTTCCAGGTCCAGTTTTCCATTGTAAAAATGAGTAACCAGAGAAAAAATGTCTTCTCCAATAACTGACCAGCAGAATTTAATAAATTCATTGTTAAAACCATCTGGCCCTGGGGATTTATCATTTGGCAAAGCTTTCACTACATCTTCCACCTATTTTTTCTCAAAATTAATTTCAAGAGAGTTTCTCATATCTGAAGAAATAGGCTCACATAGATCTGCTAGGTTAAATTGCATGTATGAATTTTCAGAAGTACCCATTCTTTCTTTGAAAGCTTTCCCCATGATACCAGCTTTGCCATCATGATATGTTATGTCAGCCTGGTCATCATTTTGCAGGACAACAATTTTTGTTGTGTCTGTAATTTATTCTTGCCCTTGTATGGAATAATTTTGTATTTTCATCTCCCAGCTTCACCCACTTGATTTTCCCTCTTTGCTTCGAGTAAATTTTTTATTTTTTAAGAGTAAGGACATGGGATCAGATCCCTTAAGCAACTTTCTTCCATGGATAGAGTTCTCAATTCTTCAAAAACAACAAGCATTTCAATAACTTCATTAACGACATCAATTAGTTTCTTCAAGCAAGGCAAAAAAAAATTGACCACAGTCTCAAGGCTCTTCTTAAATATTTTAACTCAGCATTCACCTTTTTTGGCACTGTTGGAATGGCTGACAGGGATATTCCAAGCATTCTGAAGAATTTGCAAGAAATCACTGTGTTGTAGCCAATAATTCTCAAATCTAAAAATGTTGGCTCTTGGGATTTTTGTGTCAATAGCAATGGCACACGATAGGTGGTCAGAAGTGGGTTTTACAAGAGAGTAAACCATGGAATTAGGTTAAGAAAGAATCCAAGAAGCGAAAATGAAGAACCAATCTAATTTCTCCAAAAGTGGGTCCATTTGCATATTGCTCCATGTGAATTTTCTTCCCTTCAATGGAAGCTCAATAATTCCCAAATTTTTTATTGCTTCATTAAACAACATCATGCTAGGGGGGTCCCCTCCAGGTTTACTTCTATCAGAAGGTGATCTAATGAAATTGAAATCCCCAACAATCAACAAATAAGTATCAGCATGCATATCAATGTTGGAAAACCAGTCTAGGAATAGAGATTTTCTTTCTGCCTGACAGGGCCCATAGATATTTGCCAGAATCCAAGATTCATTAGTGAATTTGCAAGTGAATTGGATTGAGAGGGAAAATTCATTGGCGAAGCTGAGTTCCCCCTAAAAAATGACGTCATTCCAAATGGTGATGATTCCTCCTGAAGCTCCCACAGATGACAAGTACTCAAACTTATTGAATTTTTGGGACAGAAATTTCTAATGAACTTCAAGTCAAAGTTTTGCCTTTTGTTTCTTGAATACAAATAATGTCACAACCACTTTCATCAATTTTATTTGCCAATGCCAACCACTTTTCTTTTGCATTTATACCACGAATGTTCCAATTCAGAATCTTCCATAATATTTTGTTACTCATTGGTAAATTAATAAGAGGTGATTGACACACAGGCCCACGCCAGTGTAGAGCAACATATGACAAGAACAAGCCCAATGGATCACATAACCAAGCCCAAGAAGGATTGGGCCCAGAAAGAGACTAAATAAAAGGATCAAAGCATCACGGAACATCACATTTCTGCAAAGATGCAGCATAGTATATAAACTAGGCATTGTATCATAAAGATATTTATCCAGCATTTTTACATGCAAGTGCCCCAGCATGACCATACTAACAGCAAGGTAAAGAGAGTTCAACAGTGACCCAAAAGCAGCTGAAAAGTACCATTCAGCATACACACAAAAGCTCTTAGTTGTTATCATTGGATAAACTATTTCTTTTTCTTTTTCTTGTCCTGCAGCTTGCTTCCCTGAGCATCTGCATCCTTCTTGTCCTTCTCCTTCTTGCTCCCCAAGCTTTTCACCCTCACATCATAGTCCTTTTGTTATCACCAGAATTTGACCAAGCCACTGGTGGGCCGCGATCAAGATGGGCTTGAAGATATGTACATCAAGAAGTAGGTGAATCGGCCTTTATGCGCAGAGTTTGGGCTAGTTAGCCCGTGTACCTTAATATAGTAGGCTACGTAGAAGTTAGAGTTTATCTCGTGCACGGTTTGGTGCACGCCCACATTAGAAAGTCCCCTGGACTATAAATATGTATCTAGGGTTTATGGAATAAACAACAACCAACGTTCAACACAAACCAATCTCGGCGCATCGCCAACCCCTTCGTCTCGAGGGTTTCTCCGGTAGGCACCATGCTGCCTAGATCGCATCTTGCGATCTAGGCGGCACGAGCCTGCCTACGTTGTTCATGCGTTGCTCGTACTGAAGCCTTTTTGATGGCGAGCAACGTAGTTATCATAGATGTGTTAGGGTTAGCATAGTTCTTAGTATCATATGCTGTCGTAGTGCAACCCTTGCGCATTCTAGCCGTCCTTGTACCTCATCATGGGTGCAGGGGAGGCACCCCGCTTGATCATTATTTAGTAGATCTGATCCGTTACGGTTGCTCCTTGATTCTTCAAGGATTAGTTTAACATCTGCAATAGTTAGGCCTTACAAAGGGTTGGAGGATCGCGTAGGGTGTAGTTTGCTGGCCTAGACAGGACGTTCCGAGGATCAACCTCGTGTTGGTTTTTAGGCCTTGTCTAGGTTTGGCTTATGATCACCGTGCGCGAGCGCGAGGCCCAATCGTGAGTAGGATGATCCGATTATGCGGTGAAAACCCTAAATCGTCGTGGATCTCATATGCTTTATCTTGATCAAGCGGGACCACCATATATTCGGCCACCTTGGACGAATCATGGATGGCTCCATGAGCCGATTCACAGGATCCTGAGAGCCGATCGAGGCTCGTATTTAACGTGTACGTGTGTGCCCTGCAGAAACTAGCGAGGCATCATCCACACCTTCCGACCGGTATAGGTCGGTGGCACGCCTGCAATTTGCATCGGCGCGCGACCAGGAGGCTTTGCGGGCCGTCGCTCGAGGGACGGGGCCAGCCGCAGCCCTAGTTGTTCCCGGCTCTACGGTGTTGACCAGTCACTGCCCGCCGGTGGGTTTCTGACGTCAACACATTCTGGCACGCCCGGTGGGACGATCCTCAACATCAACCACATCGCCGTCTACATCGGAGATGGCGGAAGAAACTCCGGTCACTTACGAGGAGCTCAATGGCGAGCTCAAGAAGAAGTATGACGAGGTCAAAGTCCTCCTCGAAGCCGACCTCATCGGCTCTTTCCACAGACCCGCTCCCATGGCATCGGATGGAAGGGGTTCTCACCTGAAGGCGCGCTTGATGGAGTGGACCTATCCACCCCGTCAGAAGAACGCACCAGGTCGCTGCGTCAGAGATCAACTTCATGGTGGCTCATTCTCTGCACCGCCAGCCTGGTGAATACGTTGGAGCGCGTCGCTCTGCGCGTGATCCAGGAGATCATGAGCCGCCGTACTCTCCGTCAGGACCAGCTCTAGGGACTCACCAAGGAGAAGTGCCACTCCAGTCCCGTCCGCCGCCGCCGTTCGCGTTGGCAGCGCCCGAAGCGCCGAACTCATCGGCCTACGTCGTCTACAAGATTGGTGGTGACCCGGTGACTACCTACATGACGCGCCCAAGGAGATCCCGCACGGATACGCATGCGCATACGTGCCGCACCTGGGCACTCTCGAACCGGTTGCAACAGCGGGACACGGAACAACGGGAGGAACGTCGGAGGGGACCCGAGAAGCGACGTGGCTAGCTAAATACGCCACCCGACAAAACTCCGAGCCCAGCTCCTGCGGTTGGCTCAGAACCAGGAAAAACAAGCATGGCTGGTTAAGTACGCCACTCGGCGAATCTTCGGTTCGGCACCTTCAGCCATCACCGCGGATCAGATTTGTACGATTCTGAAAGATCAGTTCGGCATGATGCCGAAGAGGAAGACAGTCGGCTATACCAAGCCGTACCCCAACGAGTACGAATTGATCCCGCTACCACCCAAATATCGGCTCCCGGACTTCACAAAGTTCAGCGGATCAGATGGTTCCAGCTCCATCGAGCATGTGAGCCGATATTTGGCACAGCATGATCTCAGCGTCGGACGAGCTGCGTGTGAGGTACTTCTCACAGTCCCTCACAGGATCGGCTTTCGGTTGGTACACGTCGCTGCCACCGAACTCAGTCCAGACTTGGAAGCAGTTGGAAGAACGGCTCCATGAGCAATACCACTCGAGGCTTCGAGGCTGGCATTGCCGATTTGGCACAAGTACGCAGGGAAACAGTGTCGGAATACATCCAGCGCTTCAGACCGTTAGGAACCGATGCTATTCGGTTCACGTAAGCGAAAAAGAAGCAGTCGAGTTGGCGGTGGTGGGTCTATCATCATCGATCAAGGACGTGGCCTCCCAAGCGGACTACCCTTCATTAGCACACATGGTGCAGAAGCTGTCAGCGTATGAACAGCGCCACCCAGATGTCTACCAGGACAAATTCAAGCGCGTGGTTACCATGGTTGACGCAGGCGAAGATGAAGGTGCTACGGGAGAACAAGAGGTCGCAGTGGCTGAGTGGACTCGAGCTGCAGGCCCGGTAACCTGCAAATGGGTGAAGCCACCAGGGCCTCCAAGAGGGTTCGACTTCGACGTGACGAAAACCGAGCAGATTTTCGATCTCTTACTCGCGGAGAAGCATATAAAGATACCGAAGGCCACAAGGTCCCTACGGTGCAAGAGCTGAACGGAAAGCCATACGCAAGTGGCACAACACGTTCACCCACACCACTAACGACTGCAGGGTGTGGCGTCAGCAGATCCAAATGGCAATAGAAAATGGGCGACTAATTTTTAACCAGTATGCCATGAAGGTCGACACACACCCTTCCCCGCCGTCAACATGGTGGAGTTTACCCACCTCGGAGGGTGCCGGCCAGATTTCTCAGCCAACATCAACATGGTAGAGCTTGGACACCACTCTGAGAAGCACGGGGATGAGGGCAGGCTGCTCTGAGCAAAGACACGGGGGCCGCTCCATGCGATTGGCTCCATCAAGATGGCAAGCGCTACGTCACGAGGGAGAAGTGAAGAACATAAGATATCAACCCCCTCTCTCGATCACCTCCTCAACAAGTATGTGAGTCGGTATGACCAACGGCGACACGGCGACGATGATGAAAGAGATCGTCGGCCAGAAACGACAGAAGGCATCGTCGGCATAATCACGATGAGGAGCGGGGAGCGCCACGCCGGGAGCAAGACGACACGGGCGAGGCATTGGGACTCTCTTCTTCTTTGGGATTCGGGAATGAGCCGGTTGCCTACGATCGGCAATTGCCCCGAATGCAATCGTAAGAAGAAGGAGGCAGCCAACGTGTCCGTGTTCGAGCGCTTAGGGCCTCCCACCACAAAGCAGACGTGCTGAGACCCTCGGTTGGAAGATCTCGAGGATTCGGAAGACGAGGGGAAGACGAAGAAGACAGGTACCACCGTCCAAGGTGGTGCCCGATGGTCTCAGCCATTCACAAAGCGCAGGGTTCAGCGATTGCGCGGTCGGAGGAAGCCGAAGGTTATACTTGCACGCCGAGGAAGGCACGACGATCGGCTGCGAAAGTCCGAGAGGACCCTGGATGAGGAGGGACTGCAAAGAAAAGAGTGGCGCCCCAAGCAAAGGAAAGCCGATGATGAAACATCGGGTGGCACAAACATGGTGCTCGTTCGTCCGGCGAAGTGTAGAGCTCCACGATTACACGATGCACCCGAGGTGGACAACAAGCACCAACGTGATAAAGTCAGAGATTGGGCTGGTTTTATCCACCGGCAGGACGAGTAACAAGAGCATGTCAATAAGTAAAGGTGGCGAGGCTGATCCTTGCGATCGGCCCCCCAAAAAAAATTTATGAAGGGACATTACAAAACCTTCACCGAGCAAGCAACGTGGAGGCCGATTCCAGCAATCGGCCAAAATTATCCCCACCATCTATTTTGCCTGGGATCAACGTTTGACCCAACGGGGACTAGAGCCGATACCATCAATTCTCTTGACAGAATCGGCGGGGCACCTAAACATGGGAACAGATGGGGTACATGTGTGCAATGAAATCTGGGGGCCGATAGGAGAAAATCGCCGAAAAAAATTTTTACGGCGATGCAAGGGCATCGACTTTAGAATTGAGAAGTAGCCGATGCGCAGCCATCGACTCTAGGGGAATTATGCGATGTTTATCGAGTCTCCACCAAATTCAGGCCAGCGGTGGTGCCTTCTGTTGCTTCGAGGGAATAAAACAATGGAAATTTCTTCAGCTGCTTCGAGCCGATCTGGGTTCCTGAACCTTTTTGTCGAGGATTTCCAATCTTTGGGGCTAGCTGAAACGGAAGGTTATCGGCTGTCTGAGGAAGAAAGGGGATCGGCTTTGGCATATTCTCTCCGACATTCTCGCCTCGAGTAAGGCTCGGGGGCAGCAGGCTCGGGTAAGGCTCGGGGCAGCGGGCCTGGTGGATACTGTTTTGCTCTGTTTAAGAGCCGATTGGGATACATCGGCTGATCCTTCATTGCAACCTTCTTCACAAATGATGAGTATGAAGAGGATTATTGGGTTTGGTTAGAAAAGTTCAAAGGTTTTCCTGAAGATCCTGCATTTTCTGCCAGATTTAGAAAATCATCAGTTGAAAAAGGCAGGGCATCATGATGAAGGATACTGCAACGGTTCTGCCACGACATGACCCGACGAAAGAAAGCATAATGATTTTGGAAATGTCATTTCCAAAACGGGGGCATGTGTTATCACCAGAATTTGACCAAGCCACAGGTGGGCCGCGATCAAGATGGGCTTGAAGATATGTACATCAAGAAGTAGGTGAATCGGCCTTTATGCGCAGAGTTTGGGCTAGTTAGCCCGTGTACCTTAATATAGTAGGCTACGTAGAAGTTAGAGTTTATCTCGTGCACGGTTTGGTGCACGCCCACATTAGAAAGTCCCTGGACTATAAATATGTATCTAGGGTTTATGGAATAAACAACAACCAACGTTCAACACAAACCAATCTCGGCGCATCGCCAACCCCTTCGTCTCGAGGGTTTCTCCGGTAGGCACCATGCTGCCTAGATCGCATCTTGCGATCTAGGCGGCACGAGCCTGCCTACGTTGTTCATGCGTTGCTCGAAGCCTTTTTGATGGCGAGCAACGTAGTTATCATAGATGTGTTAGGGTTAGCATTGTTCTTAGTATCATATGCTGTCGTAGTGCAACCCTTGCGCATTCTAGCCGTCCTTGTACCTCACCATGGGTGCAGGGGCGGCACCCCGCTTGATCATTATTTAGTAGATCTGATCCGTTACGGTTGCTCCTTGATTCTTCAAGGATTAGTTTAACATCTGCAATAGTTAGGCCTTACAAAGGGTTGGAGGATCCAGCGGCGTGTAGGGTGTAGTTTGCTGGCCCTAGACAGGAAGTTCCGAGGATCAACCTCGTGTTGGTTTTTAGGCCTTGTCTAGGTTTGGCTTATGATCACCGTGCGCGAGCGCGAGGCCCAATCGTGAGTAGGATGATCCGATTATGCGGTGAAAACCCTAAATCGTCGTGGATCTCATATGCTTTATCTTGATCAAGCAGGACCACCATATATTCGGCCACCTTGGACGAATCATGGCTGGATCGGCTCCATGAGCCGATTCACGGATAAGAGAGCCGATCGAGGCTCGTATTTAACGTGTACGTGTGTGCCCTGCGGAAACTAAGCGAGGCATCATCACACCTTCCGACCGGTATAGGTCAGGTGGCACGCCTGCAATTTGCATCGGCGCGCGACCGGGAGGCTTTGCGGGCCGTCGCTCCGAGGGGCCAGGGCCAGCCGCAGCCCTAGTTGTTCCCGGCTCTACGGTGTTGACCAGTCGCTGCCCGCCGGTGGGTTTCTGACGTCAACACCTTTTCAGCCACCTTTATTTACTTCAACCAATCTTGGACTCCTCCTTACCTCAGATTCCACTAGAGGATTATCTCCTCTCCTCTTCCTCTTTGGAGCATCAGGAGGGATAAATTGCAGTTTCTCCTTTGCAGCAATGTAAGGGTTGTCCAAATTGTCCATATCCAAGATAGGAATCTTGCAGATAATCAAGGTCGCGTTATTAATACTTGGGTTGATATCATCTACCATGCTAATCTTGGTATGGAAGTAATGCATGAACCTAATACTCACAACTTTCCTCTAGACCTAGCTGCTCTTGAAGTTTCATCTTTTAATGCATAAGGTTTTTCTGCTAACATGTAGGAATTTTTGAAGAAAGAAAAGCCAGAACTGCCCGATATCTTGACTACATTTCACTTAGGTTGACTTAATTTAGGCCAGAGGCAGACCTAAGTCAAGGTAATCCTCCTTTGAAACACTTTGGTATTGCTCCTAGATAGATCATATACAAATAATCAATCAGAGCTTATTGCATCCTTCTACGAATAAATGCGCTTCTAATTTATGCTAAGTTAATATTATTTGAATTTGACTAACTTCATATGAAATAATATAACATATATGTTGTTAAATTGGTAGATTATGAACTACATTGAATCTAGTGCTAGTAATTTAGTGTCATAAATATTAATTAAATTTAGATAATTTTTACTTATTAGGATAAATATAGAAATACACTTAATTATTAAAAATGATGTCAGGCCGTGGCAGGAGCTGCACGTCTCGAGGACTATATTTTTGCAGTTCTTTCTCCTTGGTCCTGGGCTCCTGGCAAATCTCAGGGCGTGGTCTTGGGAGGCTGAAAGGATGTGCTTGGATTGTGCAAGGAAGCCTAAATAAAGCGCGACCTATCACCACCTCCCAACGCACGCGCACTGCGCGCGCTCGAACACATTCCCAATAAACCAAGGTCCGGCCAGTTCCCGCGCCGGCGACCCGAGTACCCGACACAACCGCAATGAAGCCCCCAAGCCGCCTCGTCGTCGCCTCCGTAGCCGGGCTGCTCGTCGCCGCGTCGCTGCTGGTCACCAACCTCTTCACCTCGCCGTTGCCGTTCCTCCCGTGCCTGCCCGTTGTCACAGCCCCATCGGGCGCCGGGTACGAGCCTTCCGGCCTCGCGGCGCTCGCCGACGCCGCCGTGTACTATGCCACCACGCCGAACGTGCCGCAGCAGACGCGCGACGAGATCTCTCTCTCCCTCGCCGTGCTCCGCCGCCGCGCGCCGATGCGGCTGCTGGTGTTCGGCCTCGGCTACGACTCGCCGCTCTGGCACGCGCTCAACCCCGGCGGCGTCACCGTCTTCCTGGAGGAGGACCCGGAGTGGTACCGCGTCGTCCGCACGGAGTCGCCGTTCCTGCGCGCCCACCTGGTCCAGTACCGCACGCAGCTCGACCACGCCGACATCCTCCTCCAGTCCTACAAGCGGTTTCCATCCTGCGTCCCCGGCGCCGGTGCCGAGGGCGCGGAGCCTCCCATGTTTGTCCGCGGCAACGACGCGTGCCCGCTGGCGCTGCACAACCTGCCGCCGGAGGTGTACGAGAACGAGTGGGACATGCTCATGGTGGACGCGCCCAAGGGATACTTCCCGTCGGCGCCGGGGAGGATGGCAGCGATATGGACGGCGGCAGCCATGGCGCGTTCTAGGCGTGGCGAGGGGAACACCGACGTGTTCCTGCACGACGTCGACCGCAGGGTGGAGAATATGTACGCCGAGGAGTTCCTCTGCGACAGGTTCCGGGTGGGAGGGACCGGCAGGCTCTGGCATTTCAGTATCCCGCCGGTGTCACGACGGGGGAATACCACGGCGGCGGCCGGCGGGGGCGAGAGGCCGTTTTGCTGACGGTGCAAGCCTCCCTAGGGGTACTTCAGAGAATGCTTAGTCAGGTCGTATAAGGAAAATTGTATGCTGCATGCGTAGTTCGAATTCAGGTAAGCATTCTTCTTCTAATCTGAAGAATTGATTAACCCATTGCCGTCTCACTAAACTACACATCTTTGCAAATGTACATTTTAACGCATTTGTGTATTCTGCTATGCTATAGGTGAACATTGTTATTCCAAGAGTCTTCCTCGTGGCCTTTCTATCAGCCACGATGTTAGCGGGTCTAGAAAATTTTGCTAGGGTAGGGCAATCAAGATCTTGTGATGTATATGATCTGTGTTTCTTAGATTCTTTTTATATTTTGCACTGATGTATACCCCTGTGTTGAGGTTGATTGAAAGAGCACGACTGCACGAGGAGGGGAAAGAAAACCAGAGAGAATTTATCATGCTGATATTGGTAGATTTTTCATTGACCATGATACAACATTGTTCTAATAGTCTACACCAAAAGTTATTCGTAGTTTGGGTCTTGATTTCTGATGCTCCAACTAACAACGCCCAGTTGCGCTGCTGTTGATGTGTTTTTTTTTTTTTTAAACAAGGGCAAAATCTTTGTTCCAATCTATTGATTAAAGAGAAGTTTGACAACAAAAGTAAAAGAAAATTTCATCCTGATTACTCCCGCGGCATCAATTTGCTCAACTTCTTTGCACCCGCAATAGCCCAAAGGCGGGCTTCGGTTTTGATTTTTTGGAGGACGGCCAAAGAAGGGGCATGATTATATGTGAAAGACCCTAGTATTGCATGCACTCTTCCAAATTTCGAAAGAGGTAATCAAGGTGAGCGACGCCAAAACTTGGCGGTTCGGAGACTCTCCATTAGTCATTAATTTTGAGCCATCAATTCTCAATAGTTGGTTCTGGATATTGTTGAAAATATTGATCATGAAGACCAACCCAATCTTTGATGAAGCCCCATACTCAAAGAGTTTATGAACAATAGTTTAGAAGATGAGTTACAGATTTCAGGGCTCTCTTGCAGTGGGGGCAGAAACTACAATTTTGCCACCCATGTTTAGCGAGTCTATCGATCGTCCATAGCCTATTTTGGATGGCGAGCCACGTGAAGAACTTGAATTTTGGGGAAGCCCAAATCTTCGAAACCATGTGGTTCATGTTGATGAAGGAATTGCGCTTTGTAAGCCGAGACCTCCGAGTATCGTCCGATCTCCGAGAGCTTCCAAATGATTTCGTCTTCTATGTTTTCCCCAAGATCCACTTTGCTAAGTTGCACACGTAGCTTCACAAATTATTCGGCGTGGTTCATGGAGAATTTTCCGTCCATATTGATCTTGCTAATCCAAGCATTTTTTTTTGAGAACACAGTACAACGCAGACGCTCACAAACACGTACGTACAAACACCCCTATGAACGCACGCACGCACACCCTACCCCTATGAGCACCTCCGAGGGACTGAGCCGGCATATCTTGAGGTTGACGAAGTCGCGCCTCGCTGTTGACGGGCACGTCACCTACCACTGAAAGCATAGCGCCGGTTAAATCCTGGAATAAATCCAGGTAAATGCAAACACCCATGTCAAATCTAGGACTTGAACCTGGGTGGGCTGGTTCCACCACAAGGGACCTAACCACCAGAGCCAAGCTCTGTTTGCTAATCCAAGCATTTTTCTTTTACCTTAAAACAGTAGGGAAGACCCATACTGCATGATTTTCATTTATAAAAAAAACGAATTTACAAAGGGTCGGAAGATTTCAAAAATGATAAAATTACAAGGTGTCAAGCCACTGCTGCATACCCTCCTTGAGGCTAGGTTTGACTCTATGCATAATTAAGGAGAAAACCTCCTTAAAACTCCTGAGATACACTCTCTGACTAAACCGCGTGTTGTCAAAGATGAACTTATTTAGCTAGATCCATAAGCTTGAACATCCAATGATAAGAATTTCTTTGAAACAGATGATGTTGTACTTCCTTTTCCCTCCCTGCATTGGATGGACATGCATTTAAGGTCAATGTTATCCAAATTTATTAGGGGAAAGAGAGATTAGTATAGTAGGGAGGCTAATGTGGTAAGCCATGAACTAGCTAAGCTGAGTAGGGTTCAAGGTAGAATGGATTTTTGGTTAAGGGACTTCTCTCCGGAAGTTGATGTGGCCATTGCCACTGATCGTAACCATGTGTCTGATTAATGAATTTCTCTTTCCCCCCCAAAAAAAAAGATTGCGATAGCGACAATCTCTAATTGTTCCCATGTTTATATCTAATGAAGCTCTTTTCACTGTAAAAAAAACTAAATATATTTAACCAAGCTGTCTTAAAAGAAGGGAAAATTTGTGTTAAAAGTTACGTTCTATTTTAGGCTATATAGTGTGTTCTGGCAAATGTGACATAAAATTGTAATGGTACTTGGCAAAGACATATTCCGACGGTGTGTTTCGGCAAACACCGGAAAATAACGGTGTCCTCTAGCAAAAAATTTCCTTCTTTTAAGTACCAGTGCAATGTCATTCATGTCCTTAGTAGATGGGGTTTGGTAGAGCAAGGGGTCAGCGACTTTTTCCCCACATTTTATAAGATTAGCAGAAGTGCCCGTGCGTTGCATCGGAAAAAAGAATGGTCAAACGCTTTATGAAACCATCCATGTTGACACTTCTCATATTTGTTACCATGGTTGATGGTAGTTATTATTCACGATAAATGTAATCATGCCTAGCAAAATTAGATCTGATCGGTCGATTGGAAATGAAGCAGAGGACGATAGCATAAGAATCTAGTCAAAGAATTAGTACCACCTTTGCTGCCAAGCCTATTCTTTTTTCATGATGTACAGGATAGATGAACATAAACAATGACATATAAAACTTAACGGACACAATTTCCTCATTTTTGAATAATCATTTATTGAGTAGTCATTTATTTGAAATGATTTTTATTGAATAGTCACGAAACTCGGTGACGCTTGTGCTCCCACGACGAATAATGCCTCCATGGTCGTCGCAGGTAGTCGCACCCTTCTCTCCCGCATCCATGACCAATGTCCTAATTTTCGCATGAGTCGCTCCTAACACATCTGCATTCTAGAGATGCACAAAGTAAGATCTCCTTGTGTAGATGCCGCATGTTGCTAACCATTTTGAGAAGCATAGATATACTCCATCCGTTCTATCAAAGGTGTCTGAAATTTGTCAAAATCTAATGCATTTGCAAGTAGAAACTCCAGCAAAACAATAGTTTGTACGTATGAGGCAGTAGGTGTCTTGCACGGCGTCAGCCTTGTCGGTCTGGCAGCATGTATAACCACTTATTTTTATGATGTGAAGAATCATCCTAACAAAAAGACGCTGAGCGTGATATTATCCATCATCAAGATCCATTACAGACTCCATCAGATACCCCAAAATTGCGTATTCCATCTCCTAGCTTCCACGCATATACCGCCACGGTTTGGCATCTGATATAACGCAACGGTTTGGCAGCTTCCTGGTGCATATGCAAGATCTTTCCCTTTCTATCCGTCATTGACACGCATGAGAGTCATCGCTTCGCCTTGATGGCCGACCTGGCTCACAACATAAACCATGCACACCACCACCTAAAAGACAAACACATTTGAGAAGCCCAAAGCGTCGTCATCGCTTCGCCTTGAGCAAGCCAGTCCGGCTTCACTGCCGACAATATCCCCGCCGTACCAGCCCTGTGAAGCGACGCAAAGAGAACTATCAAACGCCGGCACTAGAGCAGCTGGTTCGATTCCGACGATCCACTGATATCTAATTTACACTAGTTGATTTTTTCATGATGTACAGGATAGATGAACATAAACAATGACATATAAAACTTAACGGACACAATTTCCTCATTTTTGAATAATCATTTATTGAGTAGTCATTTATTTGAAATGATTTTTTATTGAATAGTCACGAAACTCGGTGACGCTTGTGCTCCCACGACGAATAATGCCTCCATGGTCGTCGCAGGTAGTCGCACCCTTCTCTCCCGCATCCATGACCAATGTCCTAATTTTCGCATGAGTCGCTCCTAACACATCTGCATTCTAGAGATGCACAAAGTAAGATCTCCTTGTGTAGATGCCGCATGTTGCTAACCATTTTGAGAAGCATAGATATACTCCATCCGTTCTATCAAAGGTGTCTGAAATTTGTCAAAATCTAATGCATTTGCAAGTAGAAACTCCAGCAAAACAATAGTTTGTACGTATGAGGCAGTAGGTGTCTTGCACGGCGTCAGCCTTATCGGTCTGGCAGCATGTATAACCACTTATTTTTATGATGTGAAGAATCATCCTAACAAAAAGACGCTGAGCGTGATATTATCCATCATCCAGATCCATTACAGACTCCATCAGATACCCCAAAATTGCGTATTCCATCTCCTAGCTTCCACGCATATACCGCCACGGTTTGGCATCTGATATAACGCAACGGTTTGGCAGCTTCCTGGTGCATATGCAAGATCTTTCCCTTTCTATCCGTCATTGACACGCATGAGAGTCATCGCTTCGCCTTGATGGCCGACCTGGCTCACAACATAAACCATGCACACCACCACCTAAAAGACAAACACATTTGAGAAGCCCAAAGCGTCGTCATCGCTTCGCCTTGAGCAAGCCAGTCCGGCTTCACTGCCGACAATATCCCCGCCGTACCAGCCCTGTGAAGCGACGCAAAGAGAACTATCAAACGCCGGCACTAGAGCAGCTGGTTCGATTCCGACGATCCACTGATATCTAATTTACATGTTACTGGACTAAGAGAGATATCAGATCAAATAGTATTAGTTTTCTTCCCTCAAAAATAAAAATATTACTTCGGACCGCAATTCCTGGACTCTGTGGGCCCCTGCTTCTGGCTCCCTCTCAAACGGCTACCCGAATACGTGCCATGAATCCATGGATTACGGCAGCAAATCAGTAATTATTAAGTACCGTTGGCTCACGAAATGATACCATGCTGCTGCTGTTGCTGTTCGTCGTGTGATGTTAATTCCATCATCTGTTCCCCTTCCTCTCTCTCTCTCCCGGCTCAGGAACGAGAAACAAAATCCTCAACAACTTCAAACAGCATAAGGTCTAGACCTCCGTCTGCATCCTGAGGTCTAGTGTCTAGTCTTCCGTCTGGTGAGTGCCCATTTCTCCCTCCCCCTTCTTTCTACTGGACAATCTGAGGAGAAGCGGTGATCTGATGATCTTCGTGAGATGCACAGCGTGTGATGATCGCATGTCGATTACCGGGCGAAGAGTGTGCGATATTATCGCTGCCGCTCTATCGACGCACTCCAGTCCCTGATCCATATATTTCTGCTCCTAGCATGCTGATGACCTGAATATCTGATCGCCCTCTTAGTTCGGCTGGTCATCTGCCAATGTCGTCAGTTACATGTACATTAGTGATGCAGCCTTTGGAAAGGAAAGAAGCGGATATTTCTCTCCACTCAACCTCTCCTTGTTTGGTAGTCAAAATGATTATACCGTTGTAGTTGGTGACGAGTTATACTACTCCAGTATGTACTATGGTTGATAAAAAGAGTCTTTTCTTGAGTCTGCCAAGTCATCTAGAGATGACTAAAACATATAATGTACAATAGGTTGTTTTTTAGTCTTATCTTTAGTAACGAGACATCCTAAATTTGTGCTGAGAGAGATTGCGCTATGTGATGATCTCTTAGCTAAGAGAAGGCAAAGTCTTTTTTTATCTTTCTCTTTCCTCCACATCAGCGTTTATCCTACGTGGCACTGCTAAGATATCACCATTGTACATGTCCTTAGCGCCATTATTTTCTCAAAAGAAGCAGCACTGTTTAACTAACAATGCAATCATGCAGCAAAAATAGATACTAGTACATTTTTACTTGAGAAAATCATAGAATTTATTTTGCGGGTAGTGAAAATCATAGATTATATCAGTAGTACACTGTAAAGTAACGTGACTTGCTTTCTTCGAAAGCTTACGTTATGAACTATCATTTCAAATCAGTGCTAATCCTCCGTTTTGTTCGGCATCACAATCATAAACCATGCCTTGCAGATCTATCTTGGTCAGCTGAGCAAACTGCCTGACTACCATTTACAACTATTGTATTTTGGCACACACTCATACACTTCCTCTTTTAACGAAACACGCGCGGTGCCACACCACGAGTTTTCCATTCTCATATGCCATAAGTGGCAATCATAAACCATGCCAAATTGCCATTAGCAGGACCATCTCCTTGAGCTCATCCACATCAGTTCAGTCCTAGTTGACTAGTCTTTAGAGATCCATTCCAGGAGAAGCATTGTGAAATCTGCCCCTTTTCGCAGTTTACTACTCCACTCGAGCTGCGGAGATCCTGAATGGGGAACAGTTGGCCCAACCGGGTGTTGAAACGAAGGCGGCGACGGGTATATAATAAGTGCAATATCGATATTGTGGGGTTGGCAGTTCTAATACTAGATTACTCTGCTAATGCATGCAGTGCGATTGCCGTTAGCGACTACCCTTTTTAGGATGAGCTTGTGATATAAATACTTAACCAATGCAGGTGTCACAATATCAGGGCTTCCAGGGCTTCCTAGTAAGGTAAGTCTTCCTTCTCTAAAGCGCTTATCTTCAGGCTATGCTTCATGCTAATTGCTACTACTGCAGTTCGTCCTGTTCTTACTTCGCTTCTTGGTTGTTTGCTTCTTGTAAAAGTAGTACCTGTTGTTAAACCAGAATTAGTCTATTCTATTGTTATTTTGTTGTTTGCGATGCTTATCTTGTTTTGTATAATTGTAGACTACTAGGCCAGTTCCACTGATATGGTACTGCTCATGCAAATGATGCTAGTCTTGATCAGAAACCTAGCTATGTGGATTATACGAACGTTTTAGCATGACAAAATAGATTGTCTTAACTGAACCTTGGCTCTCCAACAATTCTGTGTCTGGGGTCAATTAGGCAATGCTTTCTATTCTAATAATTTCAGCTGTTATCTAGTGCTTGTTCTCTAGCGAATTTCCGGTACCGAGAATGACGGATCGGGATACAGTGAAGGGATTACACTGACGCTGTGATCTTGATATCACATTTAGTGGACGACAAGAACTTGGCCCTGACTATAAATAAGGCAGTGTTAGGCATGATCTTTTGTGCTATCATTACTCTTCTCATCGATCATACGCATTCTGTTAAATCTTTAGGCGAAGCCCGATTCAAGATGGAGAACTTCAGGAGAGGCGTGGAGTTTGGGTCGGCCTCCTTCCAGAGATGCCACTCCATGTCCTGTCAAATGGTGATGAAACCTTCCTGCTTGCTTCCTACCCTTCTCGTCATAAGATATATATATATATATACTTCTGTTTTCAGCTCTATACATAATATACTACATAGATCTATGGCCTAATGGTATTATAGTATAGTAACTCGCCATAAGTTTTAAGCACTGTTTGTACTATCATTAGCACAACTTGTAGTCAGCATGGTGTCCTAAATGTTTCAGCAATAGCATCTCTATCAGCATGCTTTGATTTATGTTTGCTGAATTTCCAAGCAGGCAGAGAGCACACAGATCGATCCGCACAAGCCGGGCGCCCGTCGCAAGGATAAGTTGTCGTCACGGCGTCCGAAATGCGAAGAGATGGCGGTGATCCCTGAGCAGGCGATGGAGTTCCTTTCTCGGACATGGAACCCCTCCTCCTCGGATCTATTCCAAATACTCTCCCCCAGTGTATGTCTGTCTGCAATTCTACATGGATCACACCTCTTATCACATTTCACGAACAGACGGTGTCGGCATTAGTCACTAATCTCTTAAACCACTCTTATTTTATCTTGTACTAACTCATTCAGACACACTGCATCCGTACTACACGGTTCCCTTGCTTTGCTTCTAAGATTTGTGAACCTTTCTAAAAGTCGAATACCGAAACACGTGCCGTAGTAAATATATTGACATGACTGTACTTTCTTATGCATCTTTCAAGTGTCAATTAAGAATGTTCAGACCAACCTCTGATTGCTGTTTTTCTAATGCCAAGTAGTGTCTGGGAGCACCACCAGAAGGCCAACAGGATCAAGGCGAGACGAAGGAAGAGAAAGACGAAGACAAAGACCTCGACGCGGTTCAGTTCAACGGAGGCAAAGGCCAATTGTTCAATCAGATTCAGACATGGGTATGCCATGAACTGTTACACATAGCAAGCTCCTAATGATCTTCCCTGCGAATGAATGATCAACTGTTTTTTGGTTTTTGTCGCACAGAGAGTTCTAGCCAGTGGGAAGACTAGCTCCAAGAAGGGCAAGCATGGACTCAACCAACCTACTTGGGTAAGCATAGAAGAACATTAAGAAATTATTCTCACGAGACAATGCTAACATATCACCATATCCAAATAGTATTGTACTCAAAATTGCTGAACCCTCTCTGTATTTTCTAACTTCTTGTGATAAATATCATGGTAACCTTTAAGTGCTGAACGTAGTGAGTAAATATTCTTATCTCAACGTGATGAATACAGATAATTTGTGTGTATAACAGCAGTTGTCAAAGTTACAAACGGTTTTCCGTTCTAAAATGGCATTCAAATTACTGTATGATGGGTAACTAGTTAAGTCCAAATACTGTGATAGTATGAACATCAGTACAGTTATCATGTTGTCGGATTTGAGTTTGAGAACAATACTGCATGTTTTGGCAGCTGAAGGTCGGACAAATGAGGTCGGTCATGCGGAGCTATTTCCTGGACAACGTCTCCGTCAGCGGTAGCCGGAGGCGCCGGCGCCGCGACGAGCTCCGGCTGCACTCGGCGCAGGCGCACGCGGCTGTGTCAGTGGCCCAGCTGGCCGCGGCAATCGCTGGCGTCGTCTCTGCATGCGAGCTGCGGAGGGGCGACGGAGACAGTAGCAAACTGGGTGCGGTGCTGGCCTCTGCGGCCGCGCTGGTGGCCACCGTCTGCGCGGAGGCCGCGGAGTCCGCCGGCGCCAACAGGCCGCGCGTGACCTCCGCCGTGAAGACCGGCCTCGAGAGTCGCTCCACAGGCGAGCTTCTCACGCTGACCGCCGCCGCCGCGACGTGCCTCAGGGGAGCCGCCGCACTGAAGCTCAGGGCCGCGGATGCCAAGGGAATCAGCACCGGCGGCGGTGGTGCCAATGGCAATGGCAACGCCAACGCCCACGCCATGGCCATGAGCATCAGCGCCAGCATCCAGAAAGGCATCGCCCTCAGGGTCTGCCTGCCATGTGGTGAGAGCAGTGACACGTCACGGGCGCCATTGTTCAGATGATCGAGTGCAAACCGCAAAGCTAATATCATTCTCCATTGATCGATCCCAGGGAAGGTGCGGGTGAGGACGGTGTCCGTCTTACCCCGGCGCGGCGGCGGCGGCACGCTGGCGCTGAGGCTGGGGAAGAAGCGGCTGCGCGGCGCCTTCGTCACCTACGAAGACCGTAAGACCTCCACGTCTCTTTCGTTTCGTCGTCTACCTGTTGCTTGCTTCGCCATCCATGCAAAGTACTACACCACGCGCGCGCGTCGTCGTCTTCCTCTCGCTTCACCTGCGCGCACGCGCTGCTTGTCGTTCCCCCACGTCCGGCCGCTGGCATGCACCACCTGAAAAGTCTCTTCGATAGCTCAGTCTTGGCTCGCCACACCATGGATCCATGGTCGAGCCGTGGCGGCACGTCGCACTCCGACCATGGACACCTTCGATAGCTCAGTCTTGTGTTTCGTCTCTACGCGTCTGGCTGTGTACTGACTTCTGTCCGTCTGTCTGTTGGTCGTTTTGTCGTGATACAGACGAGGTCCTCGCGGTGTTGCCGGGCGGCGAGGCGATGGTCGACGGCAGGAGGTGCTTCGCGGTGGCGCTCAGCACGTCAGCCGGGACGATGCAACTGCTGCTGGAGGACCAGACGCACTGCAAGGTCTGGAAGGCCGCCATCGAAGGCATGCTATCCGAGGCGAGGCTCAAGCACGCAAAGTAATTTGTAGAGAGATCAATAGTTCTGCTTGATGTAGTACTCTACAATTCTTTGTACTTATGCGAGTTCTGCAGTTGTCAATGTATATGTAAAAATTAAGAGTATGATCAATAATAGTAAATCAAGTAGATTTGCCGACTGTTGGGCATCACAAGTGGCCTGCACCTAGGAAAAGTACAAAACATGCACATAAAATTCCATATCAGAATTCAAACGGGCCAGATTGTGGAAAGTAATTTGTAGAGAGATCAGAGTTCTGCTTGGTTCCGTGCAATAATTTCCAATTCAAACGATGCATCATCATGAAATAAATAGACAGATATAATACCAATTAGCACCATTTTTTCTCTACATGTGATCAAACTTTACAACGTTTGAATTCGACGAAAACTAATACATCCAATATTTTAGCATAGAGGAGTATTAAAAAGATCTTATGGGTTTTAAACGGTCGCTCACAAATTATTGTGCACTTCCACCAGACTTCCTCTGTAGCAGAAGAGACTAAATGTATTTGGTTCACTGATGCATAATTAGATAGCTAATGGTTGAAGGCATACATACCAGAGCATTAACCATCCAAAATACAGAAAAATAAGACATTTTTCTAAATTACATTCTTCTATACTATTTTTAAAAGGGACTTCATGGAATACAATGTGAGGACACGAAAACTAACGTGATGAGCAAGTGTCACGCCACAATACAGGCAGGCCAGGTATGCAGTTCATCATTAAACAAACAGAAATTGCTTCAGCAAAGCTGCCTGGTTCTCCATCCATGAAACATTATCAGTACTCAGAACTCTGATGGCGTGATAACATCGTCGATCTTGAGAATCATCTTCACCACCTGTGTCGCCAACAAGATTTGTTGCTGCTTTCCAATCAGGGTTTCAAAGACGTCTTGTTCTCTCATGTCGTTTGTCCCGATGTCATTGCAGTCGATGCCACAGTGGGGATTGTTCTCCTGCAGAGGTGGTCAAAATTCAGGCATGTTACTCGAACATCAGGAGGTAAATGATAGGATCATACAAGTGCGTGTGGCATTAGGTTGGTTTAGCCCTGGAGCAATATTATGAAGCAGGCTATATCACAAGCACAAAAAATAATAGGATTTAAGCACATTCATCACACTACTAGACGTTGCATGGAATCAACAACAACAGATATATATTACTACCTACTATTAGAAAAACAGACTGGAGGCACAGGACTACAGAACCACAATACCTTAACTTGCTGAGATTTCACCTCAGTCAACGTATCAATAGGTGACAAACCACTGTTTTCAGCTAAGGCTAGTGGAATCCCATCCAATGCATCAGCAAACGACCTGATTGCATACTGCAAGCACAAAGAACACAATTAAACGATATTACATTTTATTGCAACTTAAGTGACAAAACTAAGCAATTACCTGCTCGACTCCAGCATACCGATCTGCAGCAGCTTCGACAGCAATTGAGCAAGATATCTCAGCTGAGCCACCACCATAAACAATAGAGTTATTGCGGATCAGATTCCTAGCCACACACAGAGCGTCATGAATACTTCGCTTGGCCTCCTCAATCATCATTTTGTTGCCTGCACGGTAACGGTTGTTTCTTATGATGGAAATTCCAGTCACATTTATTTTTTAGATTAGTCATGACAAAGGTGCACAGAGTAAGATTCAAAAACAATGCTAGCGGTGACCATCCATTATTTCTTGTACTGATTATGCATGACAAAATACTCTCAAATTAAGATACTGTAACCAACAAAATGATAGGACCGGTGACTTGAATTATGGTCCGAGTAAAAACCAATAGTATATCATAAAATTACATTCATACATAAAATAATCAATTTGTCCTGATAATTTTGGTTTATTTTTTAAAAGGAGAAATGGAAGTCACAAATATTCTCATATATTTCAGTGCACGATTTTTATGCTTGCAAGATAGCATACTAGACTCACAATTGAGAGCAGAATAGTGAAACTTGCCACATATATGTAACTGCAAACTTGAATTTTTTTCCACTTTATGCAATGCAAAGTGTCTCTCAATTAAATTGAAAGTAAAAAAAAAACATGAATGACCAAATAAAAACGTGGAGATATGCACATGCAAACATGAAGAAAAAATACATCCATCACAACATACCACCACGGATGAAGATAGTCACAGCTCTGGAATTTGCACACTTCTCAATGTAAAGCATCCGATCCTTCGTTGTTCCAAATGACTTCTCTCTAACTAATCCAGCCTGTTGAAGCAAATATGGAGATCATGTAAACTACAGCTAATACAATAAAATAATATTAAACAAAGTGAGCCATTTAATGATTTAATCAGAGCGTACTTCTATAATAAGTACTTCAGAGAATGTGCTATTTCCGCATGGTGAGTTGAAGGCAAAATACCTTCATTGCTAGGTACCGAATAGAAACAAAAATTTGCACCATTTGAGAAGTGGCAGCTGTACCCAGTTACCAAGAATTGCTTAAAGATTAACATAGGGTTGAGCATTCAATATTCAGTTTATTGTCCTAGGGTCAATCAAGTCAACCTTACAAACCCACATGCGGCCAGTACAAATCAGCACACATCTCAACCTTTACATGATAACATAGTTTATGTTATCTGTATAACGAATTGATTTTTTATGCGATTACTATTAGGAAATAATAATAATAATAAAAACAAATAGACAGAAAACTCACACACTCCGGGTTAATCTCCACATATGCTCTCTAGTTTCAGTTACTTAAGATTTCACATACTCGGGGTTCTAGAATTAGAAAACTATATAAATGCCAGTCTACACATTGTACCCAGAATATATAATCTACAGAAAATCATGCATACTGAGTATTCCTTGTACTCCCTTGCAACATCGGTACCAAAAAAAAATAAACAACAGTTGTACCTTCCCAAGCTTGTCACGAGTCAACTCTTGGAATCTTGGAACAATTCGCCCCCCTGCAGTCAGTTTTCAGATGTTAGATGAGAGTGTTTATAAGAAATTAAGATTCATGTGGAGAGGTACTCATATGACCTGTAGCTATGGCAATCAATTCTAATTCAACACCGCCGACCCATCTGACAGCAGGCAGATTTCTTTGCATAAGCAAATGATTGGCTTCATCGTCGAAACCCCATTGACAGATAACCAAGGTTGCCCCAACATCCTACAAAAATGTATGTAAACATACTTCAGTACTGATCAAATGAAACGCGCACTGTGATATGATGCAAAGTGAATAGACTTCCGCAAAACTATGCCTTTCTCCTACCATAAAAACATTGATATTTTGGAGGACTTTACCTTGCATTTCTGAACCATTTCATCAAAGTATTTCTGCTCTTGCCCACGCAGCGTCTGGAATTTTTCTACAGTGTCAATGTCAACCTTATGCTTTGTCTTAGGCTTCGGAGGCTCAAATGGGCAGGTCAGAATGGCAATGTTAGCATCCTCGATTCTCTTTGGCATTTGTGGATGGCTCATGTCTTTGTCAACAGCAATTCCGTATATTAGCTCAGTGTCTTCTAGCTTCCCACCAACCTTGCCTTCAACTTTAATCAAGTCCAAGTTTACATCCTTCCTTTCCAAATCAGCAACAGCAAGGACTGCCTTGACAGCAATCTCAGCAAGCATCCGCTTACAACGGTTAACACTATGGAATATAATCATATATGTTCAATCAGACAAAAGGTGGAAACAAAAACTGAATGCAACATATGGAAATATTATTAAGGCTATAACAAAAATATGTCCTGGCAGATCAAAACATTGGCTACTCTGAGTTAATAAGTTGCAAGCGAAAATCATATGGCTTACATCTTTGAGGACAGAGTTGTCATGCAGGTCTGCACCAAGGGCTCTATATTTGCAGCAGTGAACTCAAACTTCTTGGAGATACGTTCAAGGTGATCAAAAGCTATCTTTGAGGCCATCTCATAGCCTTCGGCGATTCGTATTGGGTGAATACCATGCTCTAACAGTTTCTCAGCTTGTTCAAGGAGGGACCCGGCCAAGACAACCACCCCAGTGGTACCATCCCCAATTTCATAGTCTTGGCTGCGGGAAAGCTCCACCATCAGCTTTGCAATCTGGTTGTCGACATCCATTTGCTCTAGGATTGTAGCTCCGTCATTTGCTGAAAAATCATCAGGGAAGTACTCATTCAGTAAACGAACAGGAGAGACAAAAAAGAGAACACTGACAATAATCTAACATAGGTAGCCGCACATTCAACTGTTAATGACATATAAGCCTGGGTCCGAAAATCCATGCAGCATGTCCACACAGATCCATTCCAAAACCCTAAATAAATAGGTAGCTGCCCTCGTTACTGTGGCGGTAAAAGGCACGCTTCGGTTGACATTGGTACAGAATAGATGGGCTGAAGAAATATGAAGCTAAGAATCTTCACTTCGCATCCAATGAGCACCAAAAGTGAACGAAATCATGATACGAATACACTAGCTACAGAAATGCATCCCTTGGGAATTAAATCAAAGCCATTTCCAACGGAACAAACTGTCCTGCAAACTTCTAGATATCAATTCCCAAAAAAACTTCTACAGGAAAGATACCACATAGTACCTACCCAAAATCTTAATCATCATGAGACTAACGCACCAAGGAACCGCAAACCAAGCTAATTAATCTAGGATCAGGAAGCAGAGCGGTGAAGGAAGCGAGGCGGTTACTGATGGTGACGTCGCCGTCGGGGGACTGGAGAATCTTGTCCATGCCCTTGGGGCCGAGGGAGGTGCGGAGGATGCGCGCGACAGCCTTGCCGGCGGCGACGTTGGCCTTGTGCGCGTCGAGGCCCCGGAGGCGCGACTTGGCCTCCTGCTCCCTCAGGATGATGAACGGCCGGCCGAACTCGTCGAAGGCCAGCGCCATGGCCGCCGCCGACGTTGCCTGCTACGCGCGCGCGCGCGGCTCCCTGCTCGGAAGGTTCTCGAAGGGTCGGATCGCGCCGGAGAGGAGGCGGTGTGGCGATCTCTGGAGGCCTAGCAAGAACCCTTTCGCGAAACTTCTAAAGGATGGGCTGCATAGATGTGTGGGCTGGGCTGGGGAGATGGGCTGAAACATGTTTGTGGGCCGTGGACTATGTTGGAAGCCCATCATCGCCTCCTAAACAAGAGAGGTTCCCCTCATGAATGAAAAAACAGAAGAGAGGTTTGAAATCCGGGCGACGAACTTTTGAACTGACCGGTCCACCTGCCGGGGCCCGGGTGGCCTTGACCACTGCTTTGTTCCCAAACTACCCTTGTGCCTTCGCTGCCAAGGATGAGAGAGTTGGTACACGTTGCGTGGGCGATGATGCATGAAGCATGACTTCGCTATTTGCATCTTTTGTCCTGCAGAATTGTATACGATGACAATTCATTGTCCAAAGGGAACCAGACAGGGTATTGCGTGAACAAAGACACAAAATGCTCAATAGTACACGATTACCATCCTTCAATAATTCTTGTCGCAGATTCGAACATATGGGCAGAAAAAACTACTTATCGGACGTACCTAAGAGGTCTAAAGACGGGAGTAGAATAATCTTACCTTTTACTGCACCACTAACACATGAACTTACCGTTCAGGTGCAAAATCAATCAAATACTTGCAAAGTGCGTTCCTACGGTACACAAACTTGCATTTTGCGTGCAAACTCATACAAAATTGCGTGAGGCCGACACTTGGCGTTGCCACGCTTGAAAAAAAGGCACGGCCTAACTTTAAATATTTAGCAGAAACCCCCATCCATTTTTTCCGTGCACAGAAAAGCCCATCTGTGAATTAGAAGAGAAAGTTCCCAAACCCTCTCTATTCCGATCAAATCCCGAATCCTAGTCCACGAGCGGCAGCGAGATAGGAGCGGCAGCGATACTGCTGCGGATGGGATCGATCTCGAGGTGTAGGTGTGCCATGTGGGACCGTCATCTGATGTTGTGGTCGGCACATGCCGCCGCTTCGGCGGCAGTTTCGACGACGAGCAGTGGGAAGAAAACTGTCGTAGTCTACTGGGATGACGACTTTGGCAATAGTGTTGAAGACGACTAGTGGGAAGGTAAACAATGTTGTGCATCTTTCCTCCATCTTTTTCTGAATTCTACAGTTGCACCTGCAATGCAAATGCACTAGATGAAGCAATGTAGTGTAACTGCTGATGCGCGTAGATGTACACGTCCGTTGGGAACCCCAAGAGGAAGGTATGATGCGCACAGTGGCAAGTTTCCCTCAGTAAGAAACCAAGGTTTAATCGGACCAGTAGGAGTCAAGAAGCACGTTGAAGGTTGATGGTGGCGAAATATGATGCGGCGCAACACCAGGGATTCCGGCGCCAACGTGGAACCTGCACAACACAACCAAAGTACTTTGCCCCAACGAAGCAGTGAGGTTGTCAATCTCACCACTTGCTGTAACAAAGGATTAACCATATTGTGTGGAAGATGATTGTTTGCGAAAACAGTAAAAAAGTATTGCAGTAGATTGTATGCGATGTAAAGAATAGGACCGGGATCCACAGTTCACTAGAGGTGTCTCTCCCATAAGATAAAAGCATGTTGGGTGAACAAATTACAGTCGGGCAATTGACAAATAGAAAAGGACATAACAATGCATATACATGATATGATAAATATAGTGAGATTTAATTGGGCATTACGACAAAGTACATACACCGCTATCCAGCATGCATCTATGCCTAAAAGTCCACCTTCAGTTATCATCCGAACCCCTTCCAGTATTAAGTTGCAAGCAACAGACAATTGCATTAAGTATGGTGCGTAATGTAATCAACAACTACATCCTTAGACATAGCATCAATGTTTTATCCCTAGTGGCAACAGACATCCACAACCTTAGAACTTTCTGTCACTGTCCCAGATTTAATGGAGGCATGAACCCACTATCGAGCATAAATACTCCCTCTTGGAGTTAAGAGCAAAAACTTGGCCAGAGCCTCTACTAATAACGGAGAGCATGCAAGATCATAAACAACACATAGGTAATAGATTGATAATCACCATAACATAGTATTCTCTATCCATCGGATCCCGACAAACACAACATATAGTATTACAGATAGATGATCTTGATCATGTTAGGCAGCTCACAAGATCCAACAATGAAGCACATGAGGAGAAGACGACCATCTAGCTACTGCTATGGACCCATAGTCCAGGGGTGAACTACTCACTCATCACTCCGGAGGCGATCATGGCGATGAAGAGTCCTCCGGAGATGATTCCCCTCTGGTGCCGGAGGCGATCTCCTGAATCCCCCGAGATGGGATTCGCGGCGGCGGCGTCTCTGGAAGTTTTTCCGTATCGTGGCTCTCGGTACAGAGGGTTTCGCGACGAAGACTTTAAGTGGGCGGAAGGGCAACGCGGGGGGCCACACGAGGGCCCCACACACCAGGCGCGCGGCGGGCCGGGCCGCGCCGCCCTAGTGTGGCGGCGCCTCGTGGCCCCACTTCCTTTCCCCCTCGGTCTTGGAAGCTTCGTGCAAAAATAGGACCCGGGCGTTGATTTCGTCCAATTCCGAGAATATTTCCTTACTAGGATTTCGAAACCAAAAACAGAAAACAAAACTGGCTCTTCGGCATCTTGTTAATAGGTTAGTGCCGGAAAATGCGTAAATACGACATATAAAGTGTATAAAACATGTAGATATCATCAATAATGTAGCATGGAACATAAGAAATTATCGATACGTTGGAGACGTATCAGCATCCCAAGCTTAGTTCTGCTCGTGAGCAGGTAAATGATAACAAGGATAATTTCTGGAGTGACATGCCATCATAACCTTGATCATACTATTGTAAACATATGTAATGAATGCAGCGATCAAAACAATGCTAATGACATGAGTAAACAAATGAATCATAAAGCAAAGACTTTTCATGAATAGTACTTCAAGACAAGCATCAATAAGTCTTGCATAAGAGTTAACTCATAAAGCAATAAATCAAAGTAAAGGTGTTGAAGCAACACAAAGGAAGATTAAGTTTCAGTGGTTGCTTTCAACTTATAACATGTATATCTCATGGATAGTGTCAATGTAAAGTAATATAACAAGTGCAATATGCAAGTATGTAGGAATCAATGCATAGTTCACACAAGTGTTTGCTTCTTGAGGTGGAGAGAGATAGGTAAACTGACTCAACAATAAAAGTAAAAGAAAGGTCCTTCAAAGAGGAAAGCATAGATTGCTATATTTGTGCTAGAGCTTTTATTTTGAAAACATGAAACAATTTTGTCAACGGTAGTAATAAAGCATATGAGTTATGTAAATTATATCTTACAAGTTGCAAGCCTCATGCATAGTATGCTAATAGTGCCCGCACCGTGTCCTAATCAGCTTGGACTACCGGATCATCGCAATACACATGTTTCAACCAAGTGTCACAAAGGGGTACCTCCATGCCGTGTACAAAGGTCTAAGGAGAAAGCTCGCATTTTGGATTTCTCGCTTTTGATTATTCTGAACTTAGACATCCATACCGGGACAACATGGACAACAGATAATGGACTCCTCTTTAATGCATAAGCATGTGGCAACAATTAGTGTTCTCATATGAGATTGAGGATATATGTCAAAACTGAAACTTCCACCATGATTCATGGCTTTAGTTAGCGGCCCAATGTTCTTCTCTAACAATATGCATGCTCCAACCATTAAGGTGGTAGATCTCTCTTACTTCAGACAAGACGGACATGCATAGCAACTCACATGATATTCAACAAAGAATAGTTGATGGCGTCCCCAGAAGCATGGTTATCGCACAACAAGCAACTTAATAAGAGATAAAGTGCATAAGTACATATTCAATACCACAATAGTTTTTAAGGCTATTTTGTCCCATGAGCTATATATTGCAAAGGTGAATGATGGAATTTTAAAGGTAGCACTCAAGCAATTTACTTTGGAATGGCGGAGAAATACCATGTAGTAGGTAGGTATGGTGGACACAAATGGCATAGTGGTTGGCTCAAGGATTTTGGATGCATGAGAAGTATTCCCTCTCGATACAAGGTTTAGGCTAGCAAGATTATTTGAAGCAAACTCAAGGATGAACCGGTGCAGCAAAACTCACATAAAAGACATATTGTAAACATTATAAGACTCTACACCGTCTTCCTTGTTGTTCAAAACTCAATACTAGAAATTATCTAGACCTTAGAGAGACCAAATATGCAAACCAAATTTGAGCAAGCTCTATGTATTTCTTCATTAATGGGTGCAAAGTATATGATGCAAGAGCTTAAACATGAGCAAAACAATTGCCAAGTATCAAATTATCCAAGACATTTTAGAATTACTACATGTAGCGTTTCCCGATTCCAACCATATAACAATTTAACGAAGAAGTTTCAACCTTCGCCTTGAACATTATGAGTAAAGCCTAAGGACATATTTGTCCATATGCAACAGCGGTGTCTCTCTCCCATACAGTGAATGCTAGGATCCATTTTTATTCAAACAAAAACAAAAAACAAAACAAACCGACGCTCCAAGTAAAGAACATAAGATGTGATGAATAAAAATATAGTTTCGGGGAGGAACCTGATGATGTTGTCGATGAAGAAGGGGATGCCTTGGGCATCCCCAAGCTTAGACGCTTGAGTCTTCTTAAAATATGCAGGGATGAACCACGGGGCATCCCCAAGCTTAGAGCTTTCACTCCTCTTGATCATAGTATATCATACTCCTCTCTTGACCCTTGAAAACTTCCTTCACACCAAACTTCAAGCAAACTCATTAAAGGGTTAGTGCACAATTAAAAATTCACATATTCAGAGGTGACACAATCATTCTTAACACTTGGACATTGCACAAAGCTCGGACATTAATGGATCAAAGAAATTCATCCAACATAGCAAATACGGCAATGCGAAATAAAGGCAGAATCTGTCAAAAACAGAACAGTCCGTAAAGACGAACCTGAAAGGGGCACTAGACTTGCTCAAATGGAAAAACTCAAAACTAATGAACGTTGCGTACATATCTGAGGATCACGCTCGTAATTTTGCAGATTTTTCGAATTTTTTACAGAGACTTATGCCAGAATTCGTGACAACAGCAATGCTGTTTCTGCGCACGATCCCAAATATAACATCAACTTTAGCATAGAAACTTTACTTGGCACAAAAACATGATAAGGAGAGGTTGCTACAGTAGTAAAAAACTTCCAAGACTCAACAAAACAAAAATTGCTATAGTAAAAACACATGGGTTATCTCCCAAGAAGTACTTTTCTTTAACGCCTTTCAGCTAGGCGCAGAAAGTGCAAATCAAGTAACATCAAGAGACGAAGCATCAATATTATTACCTTGGGAGCTGGGAGTTTTCTCAACAATGCATTGTATCTGGTCTATATAAGTAACTCCTTTCTCATTGCTCCTAGGCTTACTATTCTCATCAAACAAATTTTCAGGAACAAGCCAAGCATAGTTATTTTCCAAAGTTTCATGCATCCCTAGTAGTTTACTAGGTATTGGCGCTTTAATTTCCCTACCATCATTAACATTATTAGTATACTTAATTCTATCCATATCCATCTTTTCAAGTATTTGTTTAAAATCAGGAAAGAAACCAAGCCTCTTATGCTTGATAAAAACTTTTCTAGCTTCTTTAGCTATATCTTCAAATTCTCTAACAAGGACTTTTAAAACAAAATTTCTCTTTTCTCCCATCTCTATATCCGAAAGTGTAAGAAACATATGTTGTATTATGGGATTGAGATTAACAAATCTAGTTTCCAACATGTGTATTAAACAGGCAGCAGCACTTTCATAAGTAGGAGCAGTTTTTAATAATGGTATATCTTTAAAATCTTCATCCATACTAACATGGGTGAAAAATGCTTCTATATTATCTCTTCCAATGATACACCCACGTCCTACCGGTATCTTTTCCAAAGTAAACTTAGGATTAAGCATGATGAAATAAGCAAAAAAGTAAACTAGGCAAATAAAATAAAGACAAGTAACTAATTTTTTTGTGTTTTTGATATAGAGAACAAGATAGTAAATAAAGTAAAGCTAGCAACTAATTTTTTTGTGTTTTGTTTAAGTGTAGCAAACAAAGTAGTAAATAAAGCAAGACAAAAACAAAGTAAAGAGATTGGAAGTGGAGACTCCCCTTGCGTGTCTTGATCTCCCAACGGCGCCATTTGCTTGATGCGCGTAGATGTACACGTCCGTTGGGAACCCCAAGAGGAAGGTATGATGCACGTGGCAAGTTTCCCTCAGTAAGAAACCAAGGTTTAATCGGACCAGTAGGAGTCAAGAAGCACGTTGAAGGTTGATGGTGGCGAAATATGATGCGGCGCAACACCAGGGATTCGGCGCCAACGTGGAACATGCACAACACAACCAAAGTACTTTGCCCCAACGAAACAGTGAGGTTGTCAATCTCACCGGCTTCTGTAACAAAGGATTAACCGTATTGTGTGGAAGATGATTGTTTTGAAGAAAAAAAAAAGTATTGCAGTAGATTGTATGCGATGTAAAGAATAGGACCGGGGTCCACAGTTCACTAGAGATGTCTCTCCCATAAGATAAAAGCATGTTGGGTGAACAAATTACAGTCGGGCAATTGACAAATAGAAAAGGCATAACAATGCATATACATGATATGATAAATATAGTGAGATTTAATTGGGCATTACGACAAAGTACATAGACCGCTATCCAGCATGCATCTATGCCTAAAAAGTCCACCTTCAGGTTATCATCCGAACCCCTTTATTAAGTTGCAAGCAACAGACAATTGCATTAAGTATGGTGCGTAATGTAATCAACAACTACATCCTTAGACATAGCATCAATGTTTTATCCCTAGTGGCAACAGCACATCCACAACCTTAGAACTTTCTGTCACTGTCCCAGATTTAATGGAGGCATGAACCCACTATCGAGCATAAATACTCCCTCTTGGAGTTAAGAGCAAAAACTTGGCCGAGCCTCTACTAATAACGGAGAGCATGCAAGATCATAAACAACACATAGGTAATAGATTGATAATCACCATAACATAGTATTCTCTATCCATCGGATCCCGACAAACACAACATATAGTATTACAGATAGATGATCTTGATCATGTTAGGCAGCTCACAAGATCCAACAATGAAGCACATGAGGAGAAGACGACCATCTAGCTACGCTATGGACCCATAGTTCAGGGGTGAACTACTCACTCATCACTCCGGAGGAGATCATGGCGATGAAGAGTCCTCAGGAGATGATTCCCCTCCCGGCGGGGTGCGGACGATCTCCTGAATCCCCGAGATGGGATTCGCGGCGGCGTCTCGGAAGGTTTTCCGTATCGTGGCTCTCGGTAGAGGGTTTCGCGACGAAGACTTTAAGTAGGCGGAAGGGCAACGCGGGGGCCACACGAGGGCCCCACACCGGGCGCGCGGCCGCGGCCGCGCCGCCCTAGTGTGGCGGCGCCTCGTGGCCCCACTTCCTTTCCCCTCGGTCTTCTGGAAGCTTCGTGCAAAAATAGGACCCCGGGCGTTGATTTCGTCCAATTCGAGAATATTTCCTTACTAGGATTTGAAACCAAAAACGCAAAAAACAACAACTGGCTCTTCGGCATCTTGTTAATAGGTTAGTGCCGGAAAATGCGTAAATACGACATATAATATGTATAAAACATGTAGATATCATCAATAATGTAGCATGGAACATAAGAAATTATCGATACATTGGAGACGTATCAGCATCCCCAAGCTTAGTTCTGCTCGTCCCGAGCAGTCGATAACAAGGATAATTTAGAGTGACATGCCATCATAACCTTGATCATACTATTGTAAACATATGTAATGAATGCAGCGATCAAAACAATGCTAATGACATGAGTAAACAAATGAATCATAAAGCAAAGACTTTTCATGAATAGTACTTCAAGACAAGCATCAATAAGTCTTGCATAAGAGTTAACTCATAAAGCAATAAATCAAAGTAAAGGTGTTGAAGCAACACAAAGGAAGATTAAGTTTCAGCGGTTGCTTTCAACTTATAACATGTATATCTCATGGATAGTGTCAATGTAAAGTAATATAACAAGTGCAATATGCAAGTATGTAGGAATCAATGCATAGTTCACACAAGTGTTTGCTTCTTGAGGTGGAGAGAGATAGGTAAACTGACTCAACAATAAAAGTAAAAGAAAGGTCCTTCAAAGAGGAAAGCATCGATTGCTATATTTGTGCTAGAGCTTTTATTTTGAAAACATGAAACAATTTTGTCAACGGTAGTAATAAAGCATATGAGTTATGTAAATTATATCTTACAAGTTGCAAGCCTCATGCATAGTATACTAATAGTGCCGTACCTTGTCCTAATCAGCTTGGACTACCGGATCATCGCAATACACATGTTTCAACCAAGTGTCACAAAGGGGTACCTCCATGTACAAAGGTCTAAGGAGAAAGCTCGCATTTTGGATTTCTCGCTTTTGATTATTCTCAACTTAGACATCCATACCGGGACAACATGGAGAACAGATAATGGATTCCTCTTTAATGCATAAGCATGTGGCAACAATTAGTGTTCTCATATGAGATTGAGGATATATGTCCAAAACTGAAACTTCCACCATGATTCATGGCTTTAGTTAGCGGCCCAATGTTCTTCTCTAACAATATGCATGCTCCAACCATTAAGGTGGTAGATCTCTCTTACTTCAGACAAGACGGACATGCATAGCAACTCACATGATATTCAACAAAGAATAGTTGATGGCGTCCCCGAAGCATGGTTATCGCACAACAAGCAACTTAATAAGAGATAAAGTGCATAAGTACATATTCAATACCACAATAGTTTTTAAGGCTATTTTGTCCCATGAGCTATATATTGCAAAGGTGAATGATGGAATTTTAAAGGTACCACTCAAGCAATTTACTTTGGAATGGCGGAGAAATACCATGTAGTAGGTAGGTATGATGGAATTTTACTTACTAGGATTTCTGAAACCAAAAACAGCAGAAAACAGCAACTGGCTCTTCGGCATCTTGTTAATAGGTTAGTGCCGGAAAATGCGTAAATACGACATATAATGTGTATAAAACATGTAGATAGCATCAATAATGTAGCATGGAACATAAGAAATTATCGATACGTTGGAGACGTATCAACTGCATATTGAATTTTTGAATTTTTTATGAACGTTGTGTAGAATGCACTAAAGATGAAAGCAATGCAGTGAAGAGTTCGAAGACAACTCAGTTCATAAGAGCAATTTAGTGAAGATGAAGCAATTCGGTGAAGAAAATGGAGTGTGTGTGGAGGCTCTTCGTGCCATTCCCGTAGGTGCAAATCATTGGGCTACATCGCCTAGGTCGAGTTGTAGGTTTGTATTCCTAGCTTTCTTCCTCGCCCCGCCTCCCTCCTCGGTAGAAGGAAAAAAACGCGCAAGGAAATGCAACTGCTCACTAACACCGCCATGCTAGGATGGTGTTCCTATGATGGGTAGCTAGGTACCAAAGAGGAATAAAACGAGAGAATGTGGCCCTTTTTGTTAATTTCCAATCCAGCGTAGCAACGCCAAGTGTCAACCTCACAACTTTTTGTTTGAATTTGCACGCAAATTACTAGTTCATGTACATATCGCAGAACGTTTTGCAAATATTCGTATGAATTTGCACCGGAATGACAAGTTCATGTATGAGTGGTGCAATTGCCTCAATTATGTCATTCTCCCACGGCCCGGGTATTGTATGAAAAGAACAAAATGTTTGTTGTGTTTTTTTATAATTCAACCGTGTTCGTAGTACACCATGATGTTTGTCTTTGCAACACACTTGTTTCAAAAGAAAAGGTTTAAAATTCTCTTAGTACTATTTTCGTAAGAAGCCTACAGAAATATCAAGGCGTATGCTTCATTCTTATGAATTTCAGTTCAACATATAGAGATTCAAACTTTAAGTCATGGAGTCTTTGGACTATCTCTTCTCTCGGCGGCTTTGAATATCTGAGGGGCAAAACCGGCAGTTCGCGAAAAGAACGCCCCCAATCCGATACAATTCCACGACAGCGACGTCTCTCTGCTGCCTTCGTCCGCACACCGCACGGCTCACGCACGGCAAGCAGAGCGCCGACCTCTCCTCTCCCCTCTCTCTCTCGCCCTTCTAGAACCTTCCATCGCACCCCGCGTTCTCCTCCCGGAGCGGCGGCGATGAAGCCCATGGAGAACGTGATTGAGCTCGTCAACCGCATCCAGCGCGCCTGCACCGTGCTCGGCGACCACGGCGGAGACGGCGCCGCCGCCTCGCTCCCCGCCCTCTGGGAGGCGCTCCCCTCCGTCGCCGTCGTCGGAGGCCAGGTCCGCCTCCTCCCGCCTCTCGCCTCTGCTCTCCCCGCCTAGGGTTTTAGTTTCAGGGCTTAATTAGCCGACACGCTTTGGTTTGATCTTATTTGCGCGCGGTTGCGCGCGGTTCGTGCTTGCAGAGTTCGGGGAAGTCCTCCGTGCTGGAGAGCATCGTGGGGCGCGACTTCCTTCCTCGTGGTTCTGGTATGTCGGCCAACTTCCCGTCTGGCCCGGAGCCCTGTCGAGTTTTTGCGCCGCGGTTTTCGTGGCTAATTTCGGGTTTGTGCGTTTCGATTCGAAGGGATCGTGACGAGGAGGCCGCTGGTTCTGCAGCTGCACAAGACGAACGAAGGCCAGGAGGATTACGCCCAGTTCCTTCATAACCCCAAGCGCCGGTTCACTGATTTCGGTGAGCTCTCTCTCTCCCTCTCTGTGCCCGCGCGCGCAGTTTCAGTCCTATGTAGGTAGGGGTTATTCCGGGATTCAGTAGTAGCAGTAGTAGCAAACTAGTGAAACAATGCCTTTTTCCAATGTTTACTGTGATTATCCTCTCTATTAGGAGGCGCAATGGAATGATATTTGCGTTATGTACCGTCAACAGAAGTTGTACTGCTCAGTTACATGTTCTGAAGTGTGACATTCAGTCTGGACGAGTGTTATATAGAAAATGTGCGATTCTGTTGCTTATTGATACGTTTTTAACATACTCTGCACGGATAACACCTGTTGGATGAAGTTCCATGGTGACTCTTCACTCTATGGTCACTATGAATCGCATATTGTTGCATCTGATTAAGCTGCACAATGTTTGGTACTTTGCAATCAGGGATCAGATGTGTAGGTGTTGATGCTGCGATTAGCACCATGTCTAGGGCTATAGGCAGATTCAAACGATTTTGTTTGACCAGTACAGGTTGTATTTACTGATTTTATCTTTGCATCTAGTGCTACCAGTTCAACTATTATGTGCTTGTGATCAGGCTGATTTGCATATTGCAACAAGTATCCAAAAAGACCATGCACGGCATTTTTCTAGAAAAAAAACGACGATCGCCTGTAATGAATTTTGAATACTTTCAGTGTTTTTTTTTTCGAGATTGTACTTTCAGCATTTTCGGTATTGGGAAGCAACTCAAGTTGATGAGAAACTTACTGTTTACTTGCATTAACGTTTGTTGTATATAGCTCTTGTGAGGAAAGAAATCGAAGACGAAACTGATAGGTTGACAGGGAGAACAAAACAAATATCTCCAGTTCCTATCCATCTCAGCATATACTCACCAAAAGGTACCATACCGGTATACCCTGGTTATAACTTAGTGGTGCTTATTTCTTACATTGAAGGATAACATTGCTGCTGGTCTATACTTAATGTACATTTTCAGTTCTGTTGTACATGAATATCTCTGTATTTTCTCTACTTGACAACAGTAGCCATGTATCTTTGATTTACTTACTTATTATATTTTCATGGTGGTTTTTATATATAGTCCTTTACCTTTTCGTAAACAAAAAGTAGAGACCTTGATTTATATAGACAGTGGCATTCATGCAGCTCCTGCATCTTCTTGATGTCTTAATCTTTTTTTTCCCTGTAGAGGCCATCTTTTGAATCTTCTTGATTAATCATTTATTGTATTCAATGACTATTGCAGTTGTCAACTTAACATTGATTGATCTGCCGGGTCTAACTAAGGTTGCGATAGGTATGGAGTGTCTATTTATTTACATTCTCTAATTTATGCGATGATCACCAGGAATTCATCATGTTGCCATCTTTTTCAGATGGACAGCCTGAAAGCATTGCGCAGGATATTGAAAATATGGTGCACTTATATGTTGACAAGGTACTGACATTGCTTCAATTGGTGCACATGCCATATATAAGATGTTCTTGTTGATGTTTACCTATGCAGTAACACATTCCTATCCTCTTTTGTAGCCAAACTGTATTATACTTGCTATATCTCCTGCTAATCAAGATATAGCAACATCTGATGCCATTAAGCTTGCTCGGGATGTTGATCCAACTGGTATGAGCCAAATTTATGCACTTATTTTGCTGCGATCTACTACTCCAATTACCTGATGATAGCTTCAGCATGATGTTGAACAATTATATATTTATACTATTGCTGTAAATACCTACCATAATTTTTGCTGAGGCCATTAAAAATAACAACGCAATCATCTTTTGGAAGAAACCTGGTGCATCATTCAGCATGGTTTTGGTACAAATTCTATATTATGATGTTCTATATTTGATTGCTGAGCTATGAGGATATACATTCACTCCAATGGCTTAGGTTCTCATTTCTCATATTTTATGGCTTGTTATTTTTATATTGTGATATATTCCCGCAAGGACACAACTATATTTGTTCAATTCACCTAGCATATTTCTTGGTCAGTGATCATTTTTAATTCTCTTAGGTGAAAGAACCTTTGGTGTGTTGACTAAGCTTGATTTGATGGACAAGGGAACAGATGCACTTGATGTATGTTTCTGTTTACTCTATTTTTCCTTGTGTATTTCGGCCTTATTATGGACCTTTAATTCCCAACACTCTTCTTCTCACTAAGGTTCTTGAAGGAAGAGCTTACAGGCTACAGCACCCTTGGGTTGGAATTGTTAACCGTTCACAAGCAGATATCAACAAGAATGTTGACATGATTCTTGCTAGGAGAAAAGAGCAAGAGTTCTTTGAGTCTAGTCCTGAATATGCTCATTTAGCCAGCAGGATGGGTTCAGAATATCTTGCTAAACTTCTTTCACAGGTTCAAAAAGTTCTAGTGTTTTCATTTATTGTCTTGCCAATTTAGCAATGGGCTCATCATGCAAATCATGTTTCTATCTGACAGCAACTCGAGGCAGTGATCAGGGCACGCATTCCAAGCATCACATCTTTGATAAACAAAACTATTGATGATCTTGAATCTGAGATGGATCACCTTGGTAGACCTATTGGATCTGACGCTGGGGTAATTAACTGAACTTTTGAGCTAAATTCCATTGGATTCAAACAGAAAAATGTGACATCATGTATGTACTTGTGCAGGCTCAGTTATACCTAATCTTGGAGCTTTGCCGTGCATTTGACAAAATATTTAAAGAACATCTTGATGGAGGGTAAATTTATTTTAATTATTTTATGGCTTAATTTTCTAACAGTTCACTCGCATTTGTTATTTTTGTGATCTGTAATGTGGATGTAAAAAACTATGCAGACGATCTGGTGGGGATCGAATTTACGGGGTATTCAATAACCAACTCCCTGCTGCTCTGCTGAAGCTCCCATTTGACCGCTACCTCTCTTTGCAAAATGTTAAACGAGTTGTGTCACAAGCTGATGGTTATCAGCCTCATTTAATTGCTCCTGAGCAAGGGTACCGTCGACTGATCGAGTCTGGTCTCAATTATTTTAGAGGGCCGGCAGAAGCTTCTGTAGATGCTGTAAGAATTCTCTTCCTGTACCCCTAAGAAAAGGAATACTCATGTGGTTGCCTGGTTTGCTATGTTTCTTCCACTAAGTCCCTCTTATTATCACTGCAGGTGCATAATGTTTTGAAAGAGCTCGTAAGGAAATCAATTGGAGAGACTGAGGTTGGTTATCTGGCACCAACTTTCCATATTTCCACTTGTACTTTTTTTCTGCAGATATGTAATTGCTTGGATGATATTGCATCACCAGGAATTGAGAAGATTTCCCACTCTACAAAGGGAGCTTGCTGCTGCATGCTACCACTCCTTGGAGAGATTCCGTGAAGATGGTCGAAAAACTACTGTACGGTTGGTTGATATGGAAGCAACGTACTTGACAGTGGAGTTCTTCCGCAAGCTTCCACAGGAAGTGGACAGGGCTGGAACTGAAAACCCTCCCTCTCCTTCTTCTGATCGGTACACTGACACACACTTCAGGAGGATTGCTTCAAATGTATCCTCGTACATTGGCATGGTATCTGATACACTGAAGAATACTATCCCCAAGGCTGTTGTTCACTGTCAAGTCCGGGAAGCCAAGCGGTCCTTGCTGAACTATTTCTATACTCAATTGGGCGTCAAAGATGTAAGTGTCTTGTTTTGTTGTCTATATGTTCATTTCTGCTCCGTTCATTCCTTTCAGCAATCAATTTCTTGTAGGCTACGCAGCTCTCACTACTCCTTGATGAGGATCCTACAGTTATGGACCGCAGGCAGCAATGCTTTAAGAGGCTTGAGCTATATAAGTCTGCCAGGGATGAGATTGACGCGGTTTCATGGTCGCATTGAAGATAACATGTTACGTGCTTGTAATATATGCATGCTTCCTCATCTGAATGCATTTACTTGACAAATTCAGACTGGGTTATTCTAGTTTAGATTTAAGTTGCCGAATCTTAGTTTACAGATCAGTTAGTGTGATGTACATAACTTTTTGCTATTGGTATGAATAGTAGTAGTGTTTTTTTGTATGTATGACTTGTTGGCGATTAGGAACACCGTGCATACTTCTAAAGCATGGTTGTTTATTCTACTTTTAGTAGTAGGATGCATATGTTGATCTTTCACAATCTATGTGCATACTTCTAAACACAGGTTATGGTCTTTCACAATCTTAGTGCAGACTTCTAACCACAAACTAGTTGTCGTTTCTGGTACTTTTAGTACGGAGTAGATTGCATATGTTAATTCTCAACTCTCAAGGAGTTCTCAAGTCCCTACCTCCACTTCTAAAGAGGCCCTACTTTCCCGTACTGTAGACTCTAGAATTTAGATTTTCAATTTTCCTTTTTGAGGGTAATCTACCTGTTTTCCTTTTCAGCCTATTTTGTTTTTAGAATGTCAGACCATTTTGCATCGTTTTTAGGCGATTTTGCCTCTTTTCCTTTTGCCCTTCTTTTCAGTTTTGAGACTCTCCGTCCGACCATTCTTTAGCCTTTTTTTTAACTGACAATTCGTTAGCTGCTAGTACTATGTACTAACCGTCCTGGCCTTATATAAAAGAGAAAAGGTAACAGTCCTTGTTTGATTGATTGATTGATTCATAATATAGTCGAGTGGTGCTCCTATACTTATAGTCCTTAGATTTAGTTCAGGGACACTTGTATTTCCAGAGTTGCTGGGCATCAATTAGACAAGAGCCACGCGTTTGGTAAATCATACTGGCACTTCGCCTGCTGTCTATAATTTGCTATCTGTATCTTCTAGTTTCCAAAAAAGGGGGTTTGAGTTAGATGAGCCAGGTCAAATTGTTCTTGGTTCTTCTGTTTCTGGTTGCATCGGTTCCACGCAACGGGATACATGTTAACTACATTTTGTCCTGTCATCTACTTATCTTTGCTAGACTTGACTTTGACTTCTGCAGTGCGCCATGTTGAACTGACTTTTGGTCTCTGTGGTGATTCTTCACCTGGTATTTAGTAGAGATTCCACGCTTTCTAGAGCTACGTTTTTCTTTCCCGTTGGTCTTTCCGTGAGTACCTTGCGTAGAAGGGATCTTCTAGTTACCATAATTTGACTTATTCATGCCAAGAGAAGTATTACTTCCACTGGTAACCACACAAGACTTGAGTAACGGCTTTCAGTCAATTCTCTCTCCTTAGTTTTCTGCATTGGTATGAGAATTGATCTGCTTAATAGTATGGAATGAGCCGGTCTTTACTGACATAAGAATTCAGTAGAACCTATCATTCATGGATTAGTGGGTATATAGTTGCAGAGAATTGTTTTATTTCCTTTCGGAACTGAACTGTCTTAAAAAAAACTGAACTACTATTGTTGTTGCCGATTCATAATAACAGTATATACTTATCACAACGAAAATTTCCGACAGTAGTAATTGATGGCGGCAGCAGGCATAAATGGACATGCGATGTGTCGCAGTCGGTCGTGATTGTAATGTCCCAACAAACGATCTTCAAAACCTCCTTATGGATAGGTAGACAATTATATTAAGAGCGCAAAGAGAAGATCCGCGGTTGTTGGTCAATTATACTCCTCGCAATTTACAACTCTTGTAGTAGCATCTTTGCATGTGATGCCGGCCGTGGCCCAACGAGCGACGCCTAAACACTAGTCTGAGTAGTAGTTGTGCAGATTTGGGTTTGTTGGTCGTGTGCTCCTGCCTCCCCTATTTGCTGCCCTTGCACGGATGTAGCCAAGCCACTCCCTAAAACCGTCTAACGACTGAAGCACATGCCTAACACAAACTCGTAGCCATTGTGGTTTGCGGAATTTCTGAAATACTCACTCTGTCCCAAGAAATATGTCTTAACTTTGTCTATTTTTAAATGTATCTAGACACTAGGTACATGAACATAAAAAATGTAGAAATAGGGTATCATGACATCTGTTAGATCCTAGAAGGATTGAAAACGCAAGAATCCTAACGAAATGTATGACACATTGTTTGGTTATGTTGCATGAAAAACACGAGAATTTAAGACAAATGAGATCTTTTTCATAGACTGGAACCAATGGGAATTTTCCTTTAGAATTGCATATAAAGTAGACCGTGTGGAAAAATCCTATGGTTTCTAATCGTACACCAAACAAGCTACGTAGACAAACTACTAAGGAATAGAATCCTCCAATTCTCCTATAAATCTATTTGAACCAATGAAACTATACATTTAGACCATGACGATGAGGTAAGAAATAGAGCCAGATCTAGTTGTTGAACTGTTGCAACTCTAAAAAAAGATCCGCTCGTAGTCCTTTTTAGGGCTCCTTTGATTCACATGATTTCCAAAATGCATGAACCGTAAAAACACATGAATAGTACGTCATTTCTTCTTTGATTATATAGGATTGTAAAACTATAGAATGAGCATGAAAGAGGGTTTAACATGTCGACACGAAAACAAACGAATTGTAGAAAGAGGATTTATATATGCAAAATGTCCTCCAAAATAGAGTACCAAGGAATTCACGGGAAAACTCCAAAGGAATCCAATGCTATGAACCAAGCGAGCCACACCAAAAAGTTTCCAAATAATCAAATTATATGAGTCAAACAACAGCCCACATAGGAAAAAGTTTCAAAAAGATTCTTATTTTTTGCGATTTTGTTTCAAAAGGATTCAAGCCGTGAAATTCTATAAAGTAAATTAAGAATCCCTAGAAGATGTTTTTCGCAGCCTCTGCCAATAATGGACGGAGACAATATCAAGACATACCAAAAATGGTGCCAATTGCCAATCGAAAAGACCGAGGTCGAACAGATCGGCTTACAAGTTATAACACGGAAGTAACCTGATAGACATATAGTCAAAATATAGCTAGCTTATGCGGTATCAATGAGAAAAATGAAAGTTCAAACACAACCTATCAAAGACAAAGAACATTGATCTTCAAGAAGGTGAGGATCTAGGTACAGCAACGTCGCCAACAGAAGTGAAGACATATAAAAGCAATAGCACAACTCATGACAATGCTAAATAAAGACTGAGCATAATTCATGCCTTGGATATCCTTAGCTTTTTTCGAGAAAATTCAAAAGGTTTTGGTTTGGAGCTATTGATAGAGAAACTTTGATACAAACCTAGATAGAATCAGGGATAACACTCAAATACAACGCGACACTCTACACTCTAGGCCGAGAGAGCACTGCCGAAAGACCCAAAACCCCATGCTGCAGCCCACAACTTTGCATTCGCCCTATATGGTGTCAAGGTCACCGGAACCCCATGCCAGCACGGATGGCTATCGCGTGTGCGCAGGACACGACTCAATCCGGCTGCTCTGATCAAGGCCTCCTTGGTTCACAGATTTTCCAAGAGTTCTAAACAATCTGCTTTGAGTTCATTTGTAACATCTGTTTGCTATATGTGGGATCTGAAATCATGCTATGCCTGGGATCTGAAATCATATGAACCTTTGTTATTGACGACCATGTGCGCCCTCCTCGATCTCCTGTCCGCCACGCGCCGGGCAGGAGCGGCGGCCACACGCACGACAGGCAACCGCCCACCGGCACGGCAGATCGATCGATAGCATGGCGGTCGCTGTTGGCATGTCGCGGTCGCGGGAGCGCCTGACGCCGATCCGACGACCCGTCCGCGTCGGCGTCGGCGTCTCGCTCGTTCTGGTCGCGGTCCGCTAGCTCCTCCCCCTGCCCGCGAATAAATCTATGTTGAACTGTTCCGCGTCCAAGGAGCAGGCACGTCGACCGGAGCGGGAACAGTCGGGATCTGACGGGACTGTGATGAGCCGTGAGCGTGTGCCCGACGCGAATACTTGACGCACGTCGGAGAGAGGAAGCTTCGGTCCTTGCTTGCCCATGCCCTTCTTGGAAGCGATGGTACGGCACCAGGCGCTTGTTCCTTCCGCTAGCGACGTATCTGATCCCAACTTCAGATCTTGTGGATATGGGCGATCCCCAAATGCATTCTTTACTTAGGATTACATTTTCATGAAGGGAAAATGACTTGCTCGCAAATAGAATACGTGCTCAAACTTTTTTCATATAAGAGCGCACATCCTATCTTTCCAATACACTTAAAAATAACAAAAAATGTTTTTTCCTCGTAGCATGGAAATCGAGTACAATAATATTAAGCACATGTTATCCTAATTTTCTAGTACATGAACTTGGATTATTGGAGGTGGAAGAATTAAAGAGGAGAGATGTTTGTTTACATCTTCTCTTGAAAATCCCGTACGACCACTTAGTTTAGTTTGTGGACAGAGGGAGTAAGTATGTAATAATTCCAAGTGCAAATAAGCTAGCCAAGACACACTTATGTATGCGCCCGCACACACTAGAGTCGTTGATCATGCTCGCCCCCATCCCAACAATTTCCCACCCGCGGGCCCCACCATGCCACATGTCGTGAGGGAGATATATTTTGAATATGGAAGCACACACCTCTCTCTCTCTTCATTTGTGTTCCTCTTTTTTCCTAGTCATTGTGCTTGCTAGGGTTTCGGTAGAGGCGATGAACGCCGCGATGAGCTCGTCGGCGGAGAGTGATGCTAAACTGCTAATACACATGAACAATGTATATTTGAGGAGCTCATTTACATCCCCTTCTCTCCTAGCTACGATTCCGAAGAGAGCTCCTCATAGCTTTGGGCCAAGCTGAGGCCATCTCCGGCGGCGATGTCGTAAACGAGTGGCTGAGGCGAGGCTCTGGACTCCATAGTGTATATATTCAGTGTAGATCTTTGTCTTACGTGGCGAATGGGAGTAGGACACTCAATTTTGGCAGCCATAACTGGTGCAACCTATAATTCTTCTTCTTCGTCGCGTTGAGCTAGTGCGCATGGTGGAGTTGACCAAGGAATCTCTCATAATAAGGCTTAGCTGTGAGCTCGTCTGCCCTGGTGCGATGCTGGGCAGTGTTACTCGTGCTCCTACGATGTACTCCCAGGGAGGGAGGATGAAGAGGGCGTGCTCGAGGCGAGCTTCTTCAGTAAAAGCCTCCATCTCCAGGTTTGCAGCCTTGTCGATGGCCCTTTCTTCTTGGTTGGTCTTGGTGACGAGGGAGAGGAGGGGAGAAGGGTGGTTATTGCTAGACCTAAGGGATGGCGTTGGTAGGCCACTGCTCTTTCTCCCGGAGTTTCATCAATAGAGGACCTGCGATGACGAACATCCCGTCTTGCCTCTGCTTCCTATGGTTGAATGGCGACATGGCGACCCTCCTCGACCATGCTTAGTTGATCACACTTATTCCTCCTGGCGAAAGGCGATGTGATTTAGCTCCATCCGAGAACCAAATAGTGGTGCTAGTGACGAGGGGGCTCCTCGGCAATGCCCACCATGATGGGCTTAGGGTTGGTAGAATCCTGCAGGTTAGCACTAGACATCGGATATCAAACGAGCAAGAGGCGAGATTTACCAAGGTTCAGGGCCCTCGATGATGTAAAACCCTTACTCCTGATTGTCTGATCTTGATTATCTATGAGAAAGGTTACAATGGGACAGCCGATAAGTTGTGTGGTGGTGACCTCGCCGAGAGGCAAGGTTTCTAGGGTTAGGTGTATGCGGGATTGTGAAGATTCTATCCTTGCAGGCCCTCTCCTGGCCTTTATATAGGAGGCCAGGTCCCGACAATCCTGCACGATTTGACTAGGTTACAGGCGCGATCTAATCTATATTTCCTTTAAACGACCTCTCCTTGCCTTGTTCGCCAAGTAATCGTCTCCGTCCATCTTTCCATCATCGCAACCGATGTGTTGATCGACCTCGGGTTGCGGTAATTCTCACGGGGCCTCTGTTGGGCCAAGGGAGGTAGGCCAATATCGGATACCCGAAGGGTAATGCCTACATCAGTAGTCCCCCAAGTGACTAACCGAAGAGAAACTCCGGGCAGGGACTCAAGTCGTCCTTATCCGAATATCTTGATCCTACGAAGAATGCTGAATCTCGTCCTTGATGTAGAGCCAAAATTGTTTGTTATCGGGTGCGCGACCAGCGCTCCCGATGGGAGTAACCCCCGAGTCTATGGGCGGATGCTCGCAACCATGCATAGACTCAAGTTGTACTACTCGAAGGTCTTGCAGTTGATGTCGATGTTTCTAAATCCTTGTCATCATCCGATGTCTTTTTTTAATTTATCGGGTCTTCAAAAAGTATGGCTCGAAAGAAGCCGAATAATTGAATGTACGTAAGGGACAAAGTAAACAACCCAGTTTTATTCGACGAATCGATTAACTGCCGGAGTAAAACAACGTCACCCTACACAGATTCGAGTCCCCGGGCGGGCTCGAACCTGGATTGCTAGAATATTCGGGTCCGTTCCTTTTATCAACGAGGCTTTTATTTTTTTTATCGGGTGCATGGTTAGCTCTCCCGATGGGAGTAGCCCCCGAGCCTGTGGATGGCTGTGAAGTAGTCATGTATAGGTTGTAAATTGTTGAGCCGAGTATTGTAGATTTCTTCGTGTTCCGATAAGATTCAGATGCTCCATTACGGAGGAGCCGATGATTTTGATGATGTCATCAGCGACGTGGCAACCGCTGCGGCGCAGCTGATGGGACATGACCTAGCGGGCCCGCCCCATGTCTGCGCGGTCAGTTAGAAAATGACCGGACCTTGCGCGTTGACCGAGGAATTTCCTTGATCCTCATGCTTAGTGGAGGGAGTGGGCCGCCGGTTTCTCTCCCCTTGCGACACATGTAGAGCCAGATTTCCATCCATTTTCAACGGTGCAGATCTGATGGCCCAAATCCAAAGTAATTTTCCTTTATAAAAGGAATCAAAGGTTAATTAGCTCTACCCCTACTTCGGCCATCGTTCATCTCCTTCCCTGCAACCTGCCTCCCATTGCTACTGCGCCCAAGCTCTGAACCCTCGAAGAAGTAACCGTGCACCATGGGCAAGAAGAAGAACACCGCATCCTCTGGCGCCGCCACGAGCTCCACCGGCCCAAAGGCAACCGGCACCGCACCGAAACTTGCCGCCGCCGCTAGGGACATCCAATGTAACTGGACGGCTTCCACCGTCACTAAGCGCGACGAGAAGAAGATGAGGAACCTGGAGCTGATCTCTGACGACGAGAAATACGTCCATTTTCTAGATTCAGATTCCCGTCCTAATCCCCGGGCCAGATTCACTGTTTCCACTTTTTCTGTTCCGTGGGTTGTCTCTTCTAGCCCACGAATTTCTTCGACGCCTCTTGTTTTCGTACGACATTCAGCTCTGGCAGCTGACGCTGAATTCAATTCTGCACATCACTTTATCATTGTCTGCGAGGCCTTCCTTGGCATCGACCCTCAATGGGGCCTATGGAAGAAGATTTTCTTCGTCAAACGCTACAGCGGGGGCAGCGGACCCTACGTCGTAGGAGGGGTCGGCTTCATCGTTCAGAAGGAAATTAATTACTTCAACTTCCCGATGAAAGAGTTCGTCCAGGGTTGGAGATCGAAGTGGTTTTATCTCAGAGATCGACCAGCTTCAGGGCATCGCTCCGACCTGCCGAAGTTCACGGACGTCCTGGAAGCGACGCCGAAGAAGTCTTGGCAAAACATCCTGACTGCCAAAGAAAAACCGGTAGCCGATGATTTCTATAAAAAGGTCTTAGATATGAAGAACGTTGGTGGCCACACAATGATCGGTACTAAGATTGTTGCCGTGTTCCTGAGGCGCCGCATTAGCCAGTAATGTCCAGAACCCACCAGATGTGGTTTTACACCGGCGCCAAAGATATGTTACGAGAATCAACGCCGCGGAACTGTCAGATAAAGAGCTTCTAGACAAAGTTAAGCGGCTGGCATGTTTTAGTCAAGAAGACTGCATCCCCCTGATGGCCCTTCAAGATCCATACGAGCTTCATCATCTTCAGGCCGAGTTGATTTAATTTCTTTTTCGTTCCATACTCGATACGATGCATGTACCCGATAATTTTTAATTTAACTCTTAGTTTTCCTTTGCTTTGTCAGGCCTCTACTGTCGCAAGGTGCTATCCTTCTGTACCCAAGACTGGGAAAGAACCCGAAGATGATGAATCCGTTGGCAATGTTGAAGTAAACATCGAGGTGGTCGAAGACAGCGACGCCACCGAAGACGAAGAAGAGAAAGAAAGATAAGAAGATGAAACTGACGGCGTCGAAGCTCTTACTGCGACACGCCGGAGAGCACTCGTTGATGAACTGACCGATACAGCGGAGTCGAGTCCCAGTGGCCAAAACGACGATGATGTTGATCGTGCTCTTTTTTTTGGTACAGCTCCTGAGGTGTCGACCGCTCAACCACCCAAGAAGCCATCGGGCGTATTCGCCGACGAGGATGAGTTGTTGTTCGAGTCGTAAGCATCTTTACTTGTTTGTGCTCCAAAATTACTCAATGATTTTCATCTGTGTTGTTGATGTAGTCGAATCTATCCATATAGTGACGAAGGGGAGGTAGCTCCTCCACCTTTGAAGAAGGCAAAGACCGGCTCTGAGAAGGAGGCGATGGCTGAAGTCGAAGGGTCAACTCTGCCAGAAGGGGCGCCGGTTGCTCCTCCGCCGCCGAAGATGCAGAGGAATGATGTCTACGCACGCTTCTATTCCGGTAGACAGTGTTGGGCCTCCAAGAGCAGAGGTTCGTAGAACAGCAGCAAGTTTCCCTTAAGTGAATCACCCAAGGTTTATCGAACTCAGGGAGGTAGAGGTGAAAGATATCCCTCTCAAGCAACCCTGCAATTAAGATACAAGAAGTCTCTTGTGTCCCCAACACACCTAATACACTTGTCAGATGTATAGGTGCACTAGTTCGGCGAAGAGATAGTGAAATACAATTAATATGGATGATTATAAGTAGTAATTGCAATCTGAAATAAAAATGGCAGCAAGCGAACATGTATCAGAACTTGTTGGAAACGGTGTTTCAATGCTTAGAAACAAGGCCTAGGTATCATACTTTCACTAGTGGACACTCTCAACAATGATCACATAATTGAATAAATAAATGCTACTCTCAAACACTCTCTTGTTGGATAACAAACACCATTCATTGTGTAGGGATACAAGAGCACCCTCAAGCTGGAGTAAACAAGCTCCACAACTTCATCAAGGAATCACACACGATGCGCACACTGTCACCATCACACCGTGGAGAGTGACTCCGGAGTTCATATTAAAGTAACCTCTAGAGTGCATAATAGACAAGAGTAACATCTACATATTCAACTAGATTACAAAGCTCATGATCACATAAAGATCACACCATGGGAGAGAGATGAACCACATAGCTAGAGCCCTCAGCCTCGGGGGAGAACTAATCCCTCCTCATCATGGGAGACAGCAACGGCGATGAAGATGGCGGTGGTGTCGATGGAGATGGATTCCGGGGGCACTTCCTGATACGTCTCAAATGTATCCATAATTTCTGATGTTCCATGCTAGTTTTATAACAATACCTACATGTTTTGTTCACACTTTATATCGTTTTGATGCATTTTCCGGAACTAACCTATTGACAAGATGCCGAAGTACCAGTTCCTGTTTTCTGCTGTTTTTGGTTTCAGAAATCCTAGTAAGGAAATATTCTCGGAATTGGACGAAATTAACGCCCAACATCTTATATTTCCACGAAGCTTCCAGAACACCGGAGAAAGACCAGAGGGGAGCCTGGTGGGGCCCACACGTGGTGGCGGCGCGCCAAGCCCGGGCGCGCCCCCTCGTGTGGTGGCCCGGACCCTCGACTCCGCCTCTTCGCCTATTTAAGCCTCCTGACCTAAAACATCGAGACGGAAAAACCACGGTACGAGAAACCTTCCGAGCCGCCGCCATCGCGAAGCCAAGATTCGGGGGACAGGAGTCTCTGTTCGGCACGCCGCCGGACGGGGAAGTGCCCCCGAAGGCTTCTCCATCGACACCACCGCCATCATCCATCAACGCTGCTGCTCCCATGATGAGGAGGGAGTAGTTCTTCCTCGAGGCTAAGGGCTGTACCGGTAGCTATGTGGTTAATCTCTCTCTCTGTACTCCAATACAATGATCTCATGAATTGCTTTGCATGATTGAGATCCATATGATGAGCTTTGTATCGCTACTAGTCTATGTGCTACTCATGTGATGTTATTAAAGTAGTCTATTCCTCCTGCATGGTGTAAAGGTGCCAGTGTGTGCACCGTGTAGTTCTTGTCGTAGGTTATGATCATAATCTCTTGTAGGTTATGGAGTTAATTATCACTATGATAGTATTGATGTGATCTATTCCCCCTTTCATAGTGTAATGATGACAGTGTGTATGCTATGTTAGTTCTCGGTTTATTTTGCAAAGATCTATTATGCTCTAAGGTTACTTAAATATGAATGCTGAATGTTGTGGCGCTTGTTAACTCGGCTTGAGGGAGCTCTTGTAGCCCTACACAACGAATGGTGTTTGTCATCCAACAAAAGAGTGTATGTAGCACAAATGAGAGAAGTTATTTATTTATTATGCGATCAATGTTGAGAGTGTCCACTAGTGAAAGTATGATCCCTAGGCCTTGTTTCCAAACATCGAATCTCCATTTATTTACTGTTCTGTTGCATGTTTACTCGCTGCCATATTTTATTCAGATTACTATTACCACTCATATACATCCATGCTACTTGTATTTCACTATCTTTTCGCCGAACTAGTGCACCTATACATCTGACAAGTGTATTAGGTGTGTTGGGGACACAAGAAACTTCTTGTATCGTGATTGGGGTTGCTTGAGAGGGATATATTTGACCTCTTCCTCCCTGAGTTCGATAAACCTTGGGTGATCCACTTAAGGGAAAACTTGCTGTTCTACAAACCTCTGCTCTTGGAGGCCCAACACTGTCTACAAGAATAGAAGTACCCGTAGACATCAAGCTATTTTCTGGCGCCGTTGCCGAGGAGGAAAGGTAAAAGGCACTCATACTCCGGTCCCAGGTAACTAAGTTATTTTATGTTGCCGTTGTAAGTGCTCGAAGCTATTTCCTTTAGATCCCGCAATTGCATCTTTTGGTTTCTTGTTTACACTAGTTAGGCATAATGGAAGGCAACAGTGAGCTTCTTATTCTATTTCCTGAGTTAAGACATGGATTGTTTGCTGCGAAAATTAAAAAACCTAAGGAATCTTATTTGCATGCTAGTAGCAATGATATTAGTATGAACGCTTTGAACACCATTGTTGCTAATGATATGGAAAATTCTAAGCTTGGGGAAGCTGGTTTTGATGAGCATGATATTTTTAGTCCCCCAAGCATTGAGGAGAAAATTTTCTTTGATGATACTTTGCCTCCTATTTATGATGATTATAATGATAGTGGTCTTTTGGTGCCGCCTACTATGGAGAGTAAATTTTATTATGATTATACTATGCCTCCTACACTTGATGAGAATAATAATGATAGCTATCTTATTGAATTTGCTCCCACTACAACTAATAAAATTGATTATGCTTATGTGGAGAGTAAAAATTTTATGCATATAGATCATGACAAGAATGTTTCATTTGATAGTTATATTGTTGAGTTTGTTCATGATGCTACTGAAAGTTATTATGAGAGAGGGAAACATGGTTATATGCATCTTAATAATATTAAGTTTCCCCCTTTATGTTGAGAATCTTGAAATTGCACTTGTGTTGCTTTTCTATGCTTGCCACTTTGTTCTTCATGAATTTATTTGTGTACAAGATTCCTTTTCATAGGAAGTGGGTTAGGCTTAAATGTGTTTTGAATTTGCTTCTTGATGCTCTCTTTTGCTTCAACTCTTATTTCTTGAGAGTATCATTAAAATTACTGAGCCCATCTTAATGGCTATAAAGAAAGAACTTCTTGGGATATAACCCATGTGTTTATTTTTCTACTGTTTTGTTGTGTCTTGGAAGTTGTTACTACTGTAGCAACCTCTCCTTATCATGTTTTTGTGTCAAGTAAAGTCTCTATTGTAAAGTTGATGCTAGATTTGGATTGCTGCGCGGAAACAGATTTGCTGTCTGTCACGAATTTGCGCAGAACTCTCTGTAGGTAACTCAGAAAATTCTGCCAATTTACGTGTGTGATCCTCAGATATGTACGCAACTTTCATTAGTTTTGAGTTTTTCCATCTGAGCAAGTTAAGTGCCCTGCAAAATTCGTCTTTACGGACTGTTCTGTTTTGACAGATTCTGCCTTTTATTTCGCATTGCCGCTTTTGCTATGTTGAATGAGTTTCTTTGTTCCATTAACTTTCAGAAGCTTTGTGCAATGTCCAGAAGTGTTAAGAATGATTGTGTCACCTCTGAACATGTGAATTTTTGATTATGCACTAACCCTCTAATGAGTTTGCTTTAAGTTTGGTGTGGAGGAAGTTTTCAAGGGTCAAGAGAAGAGGATGATATACTATGATCAAGAAGAGTGAAAGGTCTAAGCTTGGGGATGCCCCCGTGGATCATCCCTGCATATTTCAAGAAGACTCAAGCATCTAAGCTTGGGGATGCCGAAGGCATCCCCTTCTTCATCGACAACTTATCAGGTCACTTCTAGTGAAACTATATTTTTATTCCGTCACATCTTATGTACTTTACTTGGAGCGTCTGTGTGCTTTTATTTTCGTTTTGTTATTTTCATTCTCTGAATAAATTCATGCTCATGTGTGGGAGAGACACGCTCCGCTTTTTCATATGAACACTAGTGTTCTTCATTTTTGCTTTTAATGTTCAAGGGCGAAAGTTGATCGCTTCACTTGTTGTTATTTTGTTGGAATCGGAAAATGCTTCATATGGTCTTGAATAATTTGATACTTGGCAATTGTTTTGAGCTCTCATAAATCATGTTTAAGCTCTTGCATCCTGTAGTTAAATCTAGTAGTGGAGAACTACCGTAGAGCTTGTTGAAATTTGGTTTGCATGATTGGTCTCTCTAAGGTCTAGATATTTTCGGTAAAAGTGTTTGAGCAACAAGGAAGAAGTGTAGAGTCTTATAATGCTTGCAATATGTTCTTATGTAAGTTTTGCTGTACCGGTTCATACTTGTGTTTGCTTCAAACAACCTTGCTAGCCAAAGCCTTGAGAGGGAATACTTCTCGTGCATCCAAAACCTTGAGCCAAAACCTATGCCATTTGTGTCCACCATATCTACCGACTATGTGGTATTTTTCTGCCATTCCAAAGTAAATTACTTGAGTGCTACCTTTAAAACTTCATTCCTTTATCTTTGCAATATATAGCTCATGGGACAAATAGCTTAAAAACTATTGTGGTGATGAATATGTAGTTATGTGGCTTAGTTCTTATAAGTTGCTTGTTGAGCGGTAACCATGTTTCGGGACGCCATCAACTTTTTACCTTTGTTGGATATCATGTGAGATGCTATGCATGTTCGTCTTGTCTGAAGTAAGTGCGATTTCATGATCAAATGGTTTGAGTATGCATGTGTTAGAGAAGAACATTGGGCCGCTAACCAAAGCCATGTATCATGGTGGAAGTTTCAGTTTGGACATACAACCTCAATCTCTTATGAGAGTATTATCTGTTGTTGAATGCTTAAGCATTAAAAGAGGAGTCCATTATCTGTTGTCTATGTTGTCCCGGTATGGATGTCTAAGATGAGAATAATCAAAAGCGAGAAATCCAATGTGTGCTTTCTCCTTAGACCTTTGTACAGGCGGCATAGAGGTACCTTTGTGACACTTGGTTGAAACACATGTCATGCAATGATAATCCGTGTTATCCGAGCTGATTAGGACAAGGTGCGAGCACTATTAGTACTCTATGCATGAGACTTGCAACTTGTAGGAAGTATTATGCATAGCACATATGAATTATTACTACCGTTGACAAAATTGTTTCTATGTTTTCAAAATAAAAGCTCTAGCACAAAAACAGTAATCCATGCTTCCCTCTGCGAAGGGCCATTCTTTTACTTTATGTTGAGTCAGTTTACCTATTTCCTTCCATCTTAGAAGCAAACACTTGTGTCAACTGTGCATTGATTCTTACATACTTGCTTATTTGCATTCATCATATTACTGTGTTGACAATTATCCATGAGATATGCATGTTGAAAGTTGGAAGCAAGCTGAAACTTATATCTTCCTTTATGTTGCTTCGATGCCTTTACTTTGAATTTATTGCTTTATGAGTTAACTCTTATGCAAGACTTTTTGATACTTGTCTTGAAAGTACTATTCATGAAAAGTTTTGCTATATGTTATCTATTTGTTAGCAAACTATAGATCATTGCTTTGAATCACTCCATTCATGTCATATGCTTTACAATAATGTTGATCAAGATTATGATGGTAGCATGTCACTTCAGAAATTATTCTTGTTATCGTTTACCTACTCGAGGGCGAGTAGGAACTAAGCTTGGGGATGCTTGATACGTCTCAAATGTATCCATAATTTCTGATGTTCCATGCTAGTTTTATGACAATACCTACATGTTTTGTTCACACTTTATATCGTTTTGATGCATTTTCCGGAACTAACCTATTGACAAGATGCCGAAGTGCTAGTTCCTGTTTTCTGCTGTTTTTGGTTTCAGAAATCCTAGTAAGGAAATATTCTCGGAATTGGACGAAATCAATGTCCAGCATCTTATATTTCCACGAAGCTTCCAGAACACCGGAGAAGAGAGGGGAGCCTGGTGGGGCCCACACGTGGTGGCGGCGCGGCCAAGGGCCTGGGCGCGCCCCCCTACTGTGTGGTGGCCCCAGGACCCCTCCGACTCCGCCTCTTCGCCTATTTAAGCCTCCCTGACCTAAAACATCGAGACGGAAAAACCACGGTACGAGAAACCTTCCAGAGCCGCCGCCATCGCGAAGCCAAGATCTGGGGGACAGGAGTCTCTGTTCGGCACGCCGCCGGACGGGGAAGTGCCCCCGGAAGGCTTCTCCATCGACACAACTGCCATCTCCATCAATGTTGCTGCTCCCATGATGAGGAGGGAGTAGTTCTTCCTCGAGGCTAAGGGTTGTACCGGTAGCTATGTGGTTAATCTCTCTCTCTCTCTGTACTCCAATACAATGATCTCATGAATTGCTTTGCATGATTGAGATCCATATGATGAGCTTTGTATCGCTACTAGTCTATGTGCTACTCATGTGATGTTATTAAAGTAGTCTATTCCTCCTGCATGGTGTAAAGGTGCCGGTGTGTGCACCGTGTAGTTCTTGTCGTAGGTTATGATCATAATCTCTTGTAGGTTATGGAGTTAATTATCACTATGATAGTATTGATGTGATCTATTCCCCCTTTCATAGTGTAATGATGGTGTGTATGCTATGTTAGTTCTCGGTTTATTTTGCAAAGATCTATTATGCTCTAAGGTTACTTAAATATGAATGCTGAATGTTGTGGCGCTTGTTAACTCCGGCTTGAGGGAGCTCTTGTAGCCCTACACAACGAATGGTGTTTGTCATCCAACAAAAGAGTGTATGTAGCACAAATGAGAGAAGTTATTTATTTATTATGCGATCAATGTTGAGAGTGTCCACTAGTGAAAGTATGATCCCTAGGCCTTGTTTCCAAACATCGAATCTCCGTTTATTTATTGTTCTGTTGCATGTTTACTCGCTGCCATATTTTATTCAGATTACTATTACCACTCATATACATCCATACTACTTGTATTTCACTATCTCTTCGCCGAACTAGTGCACCTATACATCTGACAAGTTTATTAGGTGTGTTGGGGACACAAGAGACTTCTTGTATCATGATTGCGGGTTGCTTGAGAGGGATATCTTTGACCTCTTCCTCCCTGAGTTCGATAAACCTTGGGTGATCCACTTAAGGGAAAACTTGCTGATGTTCTACAAACCTCTGCTCTTGGAGGCCCAACACTGTCTACAAGAATAGAAGTACCCGTAGATATCACTTCCCCGTCCCGGCGGCGTGCCGGAACAGAGACTTCTGTCCCCTGAACTTGGCTTCGCGATGGCGGCGGCTACGTAACTTTTCGTGGAGGAAGAACGATTCCCCTAGGATTTTTACTTGAGATATATAGGCGGAAGGGCGGCCTCGGAGGGGCCGGGGTGCCCTCCCCACCGTGGCGCGGCGAGAGGGGTGGGCCGCGCCCCTATGGTGTGGAGGCCCCTTGGCCCTCCTCTGGCCCTTCTCTGGCTCTTTGGGTCCGTCTCGGTAAAATATTGACTTCTGTCTTTGTGGGGTCCAATTCCGAGAATATTTCCTGTGTAGAATTTCTGAAACCAAAATAGCAGAAAACAGGAACTGGCACTTCGGCATCTCGTTAATAGGCTAGTCTCGGAAAATGCATAAAAATATTATAAAGTATGACTAAAACATGTTGGTATTGTCATAAAACTAGCATGGAACATAAGAAATTATAGATACGTTGGAGACGTATCAAGGAACAGGAAGGAAGCTCCTTCAACAGTTGCTTCCTCGTCTTCGACTCATGAAGGACATGCAAGTGTCATTGCGTTTTTCTTTCTTTTGACGATGGTCCTCACCCGAGTAGCCCCCGAGCCTACATTTGGTTGTTCGCAGCCAAATGTCGGCTTTGATGGACGTTCAAGTGTCTAAATGTTGTCTTGTTCTTTGCCATAGCCTATCCAAGCCGCAATGGCTCTGGTGAGGGACTTCGCCTCCCAATTCATCCAGCTTGAAGCCGAAAATACTCAGCTTCGAAAGGCCCCCAAGTCTTCATCCGAGTAGCTTGAGCATGCGATCAAGGTGGCAGCCGATGCCCAACAAGAAGCCGATAAATTGAAAAAGGAGCTAGGCCAAATAAAGGCAAAGTTGAAGGAGGAGGAGATGGAGAAGGCGGAGGCTCAGGCCCAGGCAAAGGAGAAGGAGGGAAACCTCCGTAAATCTATTGAGGCTCTGCTGGGTAAGTTACTTTCACAACTTCTATCTTCCTTTCTTCTTTGAATCACATTGTCTCTTTTGCCTATGTCTTTGATGGCGTGTAACTCACACGTTCGTTGGGAACCCCAAGAGGAAGGTATGATGCGCACAGCAGCAAGTTTTCCCTCAGAAAGAAACCAAGGTTTATCGAACCAGGAGGAGCCAAGAAGCACGTTGAAGGTTGATGGTGGCGAAATGTAGTGCGACGCAACACCAGGGATTCCGGCGCCAACGTGGAACTGCACAACACAACCAAAGTACTTTGCCCCAACGAAACAGTGAGGTTGTCAATCTCACCGGCTTGCTGTAACAAAGGATTAACCGTATTGTGTGGAAGATGATTGTTTGCAAGAAAACGTAAAACAAGTATTGCAGTAGATTGTATGCGATGTAAAGAATAGGACCGGGGTCCACAGTTCACTAGAGGTGTCTCTCCCATAAGATTAAAGCATGTTGGGTGAACAAATTACAGTCGGGCAATTGACAAATAGAAAAGGGCATAACAATGCATATACATGATATGATATATATAGTGAGATTTAATTGGGCATTACGACAAAGTACATAGACCGCCATCCAACTGCATCTATGCCTAAAAAGTCCACCTTCAGGTTATCATCCGAACCCCATTCAGTATTAAGTTGCAAAGCAACAGACAATTGCATTAAGTATGGTGCGTAATGTAATCGACAACTACATCCTTAGACATAGAATCAATGTTTTAATGAAGCACAATTAGGAGAAGACGACCATCTAGCTACTGCTATGGACCCATAGTCCAGGGGTGAACTACTCACTCATCACTCCGGAGGCGATCATGGCGATGAAGAGTCCTTCGGAGATGAATCCCCTCTCCGGCAGGGTGCGAGGCGATCTCTAATTCCCCGAGATGGGATTCGCGGCGGCGGCGTCTGGAAGGTTTTCCGTATCGTGGCTCTCTGGGGTTTCGCGACGAAGGCTTTAAGTAGGCGAAAGGGCAGCCTCGGAGGGGTCTGGTGGGGCGGACACTAGGCGGCGCGGCCAGGGCCGGCCGCGCCGCCACCATGTGTGGGCCCCACGTGGCCCCTCTCTGACGGCTCTCGGGTGTTCTGGATGCTTCCGGGCAAAAACTGGGCGTTGATTTCGTCCAATTCGAGAATATTTCCTTACTAGGATTTCGAAACCAAAAACAGCAGACAACTGGCTCTTCGGCATCTTGTTAATAGGTTGGTTCCAGAAAATGCGTAAATACGACATATAATGTGCATAAAACATGTAGATATCATCAATAATGTAGCATGGAACATAAGAAATTATCGATACGTTGGAGACGTATCAGCATCCCCAAGCTTAGTTCTGCTCGTCCCGAGCAGGTAAAACGATAACAAAGATAATTTCTGAAGTGACATGCCATCATAATCTTGATCATACTATTGTAAACATATGTAATGAATGCAGCGATCAAAACAATGGTAATGACATGAGTAAACAAATGAATCATAAAGCAAAGACTTTTCATGAATAGTACTTCAAGACAAGCATCAATAAGTCTTGCATAAGAATTAACTCATAAAGCAATAAATCAAAGTAAAGGTATTGAAGCAACACAAAGGAAGATTAAGTTTCAGCGGTTGCTTTCAACTTATAACATGTATATCTCATGGATAGTGTCAATATAAAGTAATATAACAAGTGCAATATGCAAGTATGTAGGAATCAATGCACAGTTCACACAAGTGTTTGCTTCTTAAGGTGGAGAGAGATAGGTAAACTGACTCAACAATAAAAGTAAAAGAAAGGTCCTTCAAAGAGGAAAGCATCGATTGTTGTATTTGTGCTAGAGCTTTTATTTTGAAAACATGAAACAATTTTGTCAACGGTAGTAATAAAGCATATGAGTTATGTAAATTATATCTTACAAGTTGCAAGCCTCATGCATAGTATACTAATAGTGCCCGCAACTTGTCCTACTTAGCTTGGACTACCGGATCTTCGCAATACACATGTTTCAACCAAGTGTCACAAAGGGGTACCTCCATGCCGCCTGTACAAAGGTCTAAGGAGAAAGCTCGCATTTTGGATTTCTCGCTTTTGATTATTCTCAACTTAGACATCCATATCGGGACAACATGGACAACAGATAATGGACTCCTCTTTAATGCATAAGCATGTAGCAACAATTATTATTCTCATATGAGATTGAGGATATATGTCCAAACTGAAACTTCCACCATGATTCATGGCTTTAGTTAGCGGCCCAATGTTCTTCTCTAACAATATGCATGCTCCAACCATTAAGGTGGTAGATCTCTCTTACTTCAGACAAGACGGACATGCATAGCAACTCACATGATATTCAACAAAGAGTAGTTGATGGCGTCCCCAGAAGCATGGTTATCGCACAACAAGCAACTTAATAAGAGATAAAGTGCATAAGTACATATTCAATACTACGATAGTTTTTAAGGCTATTTTGTCCCGTGAGCTATATATTGCAAAGGTGAATGATGGAATTTTAAAGGTAGCACTCAAGCAATTTACTTTGGAATGGCGGAGAAATACCATGTAGTAGGTAGGTATGGTGGACACAAATGGCATAGTGGTTGGCTCAAGGATTTTGGATGCATGAGAAGTATTCCCTCTCGATACAAGGTTTAGGCTAGCAAGGTTATTTGAAGCAAACTCAAGGATGAATCGGTGCAGCAAAACTCACATAAAAGACATATTGTAAACATTACAAGACTCTACACCGTCTTCCTTATTGTTCAAAACTCAATACTAGAATTATCTAGACCTTAGAGAGACCAAATATGCAACCCAAATTTTAGCAAGCTCTATGTATTTCTTCATTAATGGGTGCAAAGTTTATGATGCAAGAGCTTAAACATGAGCACAACAATTGCCAAGTATCACATTATCCAAGACATTTTAGAATTACTACATGTAGCATTTTCCAATTCCAACCATATAACAATTTAACGAAGAAGAAACTTCGCCATGAACATTATGAGTAAAGCCTAAGGACATATTTGTCCATATGCAACAACGGAGCGTGTCTCTCTCCCACCAAGTGAATGCTAGGATCCATTTTATTCAAACAAAAACAAAAACAAACCGACGCTCCAAGTAAAGAACACAAGATGTGACTGAATAAAAATATAGTTTCAGGGGAGGAACCTGATGATGTTGTCGATGAAGAAGGGGATGCCTTGGGCATCCCCAAGCTTAGACGCTTGAGTCTTCTTAAAATATGCAGGGGTGAACCACGGGGGCATCCCCAAGCTTAGAGCTTTCACTCCTCTTGATCATAGTATATCATACTCCTCTTCCTTCACACCAAACTTCAAGCAAACTCATTAGAGGGTTAGTGCACAATTAATAATTCACATATTCAGAGGTTACACAATCATTCTTTACACTTCTGGACATTGCACAAAGCTACTGGACATTAATGGATCAAAGAAATTCATCCAACATAGCAAAAGAGGCAATGCGAAATAAAAGGCAGAATCTGTCAAAAACAGAACAGTCCGTAAAGACGAATTTTAAAATGGCACCAGACTTGCTCAAATGGAAAAACTCAAAACTAAAGAAAGTTGCATACATATCTGAGGATCACGCTCGTAAATTGGCAGATTTTTTCGAATTTTCTACAGAGACTTAGGCCCAGATTCGTGACAGACAGCAATGCTGTTTCTGCGCAGCGATCCCAAATATAACATCAACTTTAACATAGAAACTTTACTTGGCACAAAAACATGATAAGGAGAGGTTGCTACAGTAGTAAAGAACTTCCAAGACTCAAATAAAACAAAAATTTCTGTAGTAAAAACATGGGTTGTCTCCCATAAGCGCTTTTCTTTAACGCCTTTCAGCTAGGCGCAGAAAGTGCAAATCAAGTAACATCAAGAGTAGAAGCATCAACATCATAACTTGTTCTAATAATAGAATCAAAAGGCAACTTCATTCTCTTTCTAGGGAAGTGTTCCATACCTTTCTTGAGAGGAAATTGATATTTAATATTACCTTCCCTCATATCAATAATAGCACCAACGTTCGAAGAAAAGGTCTTCCCAACACAATAGGACAAGATGCATTGCATTCGATATCCAAGACAACAAAATCAACGGGGACAAGGTTATTGTTAACCGTAATGCGCACATTATCAATCCTCCCCAAAGGTTTCTTTTTAACATTATCGGCAAGATTAACATCCAAATAACAATTTCTTCAATGGTGGCAAGTCAAGCATATCATAAATCTTTTTAGGCATAACAGAAATACTTGCACCAAGATCACATAAAGCATTACATTCAAACTCATTGAATTTCATTTTAATGATGGGCTCCCAACCATCTTCTAACTTTCTAGGAATAGAAGTTTCAAGTTTTAGTTTCTCTTCTCTAGCTTTTATGAGAGCATTTGTATGTTTTGTAAAGGCTAAATTTATAGCACTAGCATTAGGACTTTTAGCAAGTTTTTGTAAGAACTTTATAATTTCAGAGATGTGACAATCATCAAAATCTAAATCATTATGAGCTACAGCAATGGGATCATTGTTCCCAAGGTTGGAAAAATTTCAGCAGTTTTATCACAAGCAGTTTCAGCAGTTTTAGCAATTTCAGGCAGTTTTGTACGCTTTGCACTAGGAGTAGAAACATTGCCAACACCAATTATTTTACCATTGATAGTAGGAGGTGCAGCAACATGTGAAGAATTAACATTACTAGTGGTGGTAATAGTCCAAACTTTAGCTACATTATTCTCTTTAGCTAGTTTTTCATTTTCTTCTCTATCCCACCTAGCACGCAATTCAGCCATTAATCTTATATTCTCATTAATTCTAACTTGGATGGCATTTGCTGTAGTAGTAATCTTATTATCAATATCATTATTAGGCATAACTTTCAATTTTAATAGATTAACATCAGAGGCAAGTCTATCAACTCTAGAAGCAATAATATCAATTTTATCAAGCTTTTCCTCAACAGATTTGTTAAAAGCAGTTTGTGTACTAATAAATTATTTAAGCATAGGTTCAAGACCAGGGGTACACTCCTATTATTGTTGTAAGAATTCCCATAAGAATTACCATAACCATTACCATTAGCAGGATATGGCCTATAGTTATTACCAGAGTTGTTCCTATAAGCATTGTTGTTGAGATTATTATTTTTAATGAAATTCACATCAATATTTTCTTCTTGAGCAACCAATGAAGCTAAAGGAACATTATTTGGATCAACATTTACAAGCATAGACATAATCACATCAATCTTATCACTCAAGGAAGAGGTTTCTTCAACAGAATTTACCTTCTTACCTTGTGGAGCTCTTTCCGTGTGCCATTCAGAGTAATTTATCTTCATATCATCAAGAAGTTTTGTAGCCGCCCCCAAAGTGATGGACATAAAGGTACCTCCAGCAGCTGAATCCAATAAATTCCGCGAAGAAAAATTTAGTCCTGCATAGAAGGTTTGGATGATCATCCAAGTAGTCAGTCCATGGGTTGGGCAATTCTTTACCAAAGTTTTCATTCTCTCCCATGCTTGAGCAACATGTTCAGTATCTAATTGCTTAAAATTCATTATGCTACTTCTCAAAGATATAATTTTAGCGGGAGGATAATATCTACCAATAAAAGCATCCTTGCATTTAGTCCATGAATCAATACTATTCTTAGGCAAAGATAGCAACCAATCTTTAGCTCTTCCTCTTAATGAGAAAGGAAACACTTTCAATTTAATAATATCACCATCTACATCCTTATACTTTTGCATTTCACAAAGTTCAACAAAATTATTAAGATGGGCAGCAGCATCATCAGAACTAACACCAGAAAATTGATCTCTCATAACCAGGTTCAGTAAAGCAGGTTTAATTTCAAAGAATTCTGCTGTAGTAGCAGGTGGAGCAATAGGTATGCATAGGAAATCATTGTTATTTGTAGTTGTGAAGTCACACAACTTAGTATTTTCAGGGGTATTCATTTTAGCAACAGTAAATAAAATAAACTAGATAAAGTAAATGCAAGTAACTAATTTTTTTGTGTTTTTGATATAGAGAGCAAGACAGGTAAATAAAGTAAAACTAGCAACTAATTTTTTTGTGTTTTGTTTAGGTGCAGCAAACAAAGTAGTAAATAAAATAAAGCAAGACAAAAACAAAGTAAAGAGATTGAGAAGTGGAGACTCCCCTTGCAGCGTGTCTTGATCTCCCAGGCAACGGCGCCAGAAAAAGAGCTTGATGGCGTGTAACTCACACGTTCGTTGGGAACCCCAAGAGGAAGGTATGATGCGCAGCAAGTTTCCCTCGAAAGAAACCAAGGTTTATCGACCAGGAGGAGCCAAGAAGCACGTTGAAGGTTGATGGTGGCGAAATGTAGTGCGGCGCAACACCAGGGATTCCGGTGCCAACGTGGAACCTGCACAACACAACCAAAGTACTTTGCCCCAACGAAAGCAGTGAGGTTGTCAATCTCACCGGCTTGCTGTAACAAAGGATTGACCGTATTGTGTGGAAGATGATTGTTTGCAAGAAAACAGTAAAACAAGTATTGCGAGATTGTATGCGATGTAAAGAATAGGACCGGGGTCCACATTCACTAGAGGTGTCTCTCCCATAAGATTAAAGCATGTTGGGTGAACAAATTACAGTCGGGCAATTGACAAATAGAAAAGGGCATAACAATGCATATACATGATATGATAAATATAGTGAGATTTAATTGGGCATTACGACAAAGTACATAGACCGCCATCCAACTGCATCTATGCCTAAAAAGTCCACCTTGGTTATCATCCGAACCCCATTCGGTATTAAGTTGCAAAGCAACAGACAATTGCATTAAGTTTGGTGCGTAATGTAATCGACAACTACATCCTTAGACATAGAATCAATGTTTTATCCCTAGTGGCAACAAGACATCACAACCTTAGAACTTTCTGTCACTGTCCCAGGTGTCAATGAAGGCATGAACCCACTATCGAGCATAAATACTCCCTCTTGGAGTTAAGAGTAAAAACTTGGCCAGAGCCTCTACTAATAACGGAGAGCATGCAAGATCATAAACAACACATAAGTAATAGATTGATAATCACCATAACATAGTATTCTCTATCCATCGAATCCCGACAAACACAACATATAGTATTACAGATAGATGATCTTGATCATGTTAGGCAGCTCACAAGATCCAACAATGAAGCACAATTAGGAGAAGACGACCATCTAGCTACTGTGGACCCATAGTCCAGGGGTGAACTACTCACTCATCACTCCGGAGGCGATCATGGCGATGAAGAGTCCTCGGGAGATGAATCCCTCTCCGGCAGGGTGCCGGAGGCGATCTCCTGAATCCCCGAGATGGGATTAGCGGTGGCGGCCTCTGGAAGGTTTTCCGTATCGTGGCTCTCGACTGGGGTTTCGCGACGGAGGCTTTAAGTCGGCGAAAGGGCAGCCTCGGAGGGGCCTGGGGCCACACACAGGCGCGCGGCCAGGGCCTGGGCCGCGCCGCCACCATGTGTGGGCCCCACGTGGCCCCTCTCTGACGGCTCTCGGGTGTTCTGGATGCTTCGGGCAAAATAGGAACACAGGCGTTGATTTCGTCCAATTCGAGAATATTTCCTTACTAGGATTTCTGAAACCAAAAGCAGTAAACAACAATGGCTCTTCGGCATCTTGTTAATAGGTTAGTTCCAGAAAATGCGTAAATACGACATATAATGTGCATAAAACATGTAGATATCATCAATAATGTAGCATGGAACATAAGAAATTATCGATACGTTGGAGACGTATCAGTCTTCATCTTTTTTACGGGCTGCCGATATACCCGCTGATCATATAAGCAAGCCTCAGGTCAACTCCGCGTACGCCCTCTCCTTCGTCGTGGCTCTAGCAAACACGTTCAGGTGCTACTGTAGAAGAGCAAGGCGGCCTTGTCGAGGCTTTTCACCTTGATTTTCCCGAAACTAGACCAGGACAAGACCTTGGGGCAGCCGGTGGATGCGTTCTTTGTTGAAACCGACGGCATCATCGAGGTATTCAAATGCACTTCGCATATCTATGGAGAGCTTCTTGCATTCTAGCTTTTGATGGGATATGGCTTCGAGGCCGATATGGAGTCGCTGACGAAGGCATTGCTGAAGGACAAAGATGGCGTTGTTGTTGACCTCAACGCTTTCAGCAGATCGGCACGCAAGTGCACGCGCCAGCTTCTTGAGTTGGTGGAGGCACACAAGAAAACGGTCACCGAGACTGCCCCAAGTGTCTCGACACAAACCCAAGAACCTTTAAATTGTTGTCCTGTAACCGATACTTTGAAATGGCTTTAATTGTCTGTTTTGTAATGAACCCTGCTGGCAATGTTGCCAACACTTACTTTCATGAATGAAAATGCCACTTTGTTGGCACTCTCGATGGGAGTTGAAGTCGTTGAGCTTGATTTTTATTTTCTGAATATGCATACTCGATGTTTTATTGCATGTGACTCCAGTTACTCCGTATGACGAAAGTTCTTTGGGTCCTGCGGCTGGCAATGAATCTGGCCTTGTGCATCAGATGCAAAGCAAACTATCTCGAATGGAGAAGGACTTGGTATGAATCCATGCTATGGCAGCAATTGTAAAGAAAAATGGTGAACTAGCCATCGAGGCGGAGCAATATGCGCTGAATGAGCTCAAAGGCCACCGAAAGCTTACAATGTAAATAGCTGTCACTTTCCGTCTTTTCGTTTCTTTGCGTACTTGCTTCTTGTGGATTAATCTTCCTTCTTGTCGAAATTTATCTCTCTTAATTTGTTGGAAGAGAACAAACCCGTACACGAGAAGGTCGATGCTTTGACCGATCTATCACAACCGCACAGCGTATTCTGGATCAATAAATCGAAAGGTGCAGTTGTCACTAAATTTCAAGATCGAGTGCAACAGGTGCATGGCTTCTTTGATAAGTGTCGTGTAGGCTTGACCATGATATGGAGAACTATGTTTCTGCTTGACTCAGCTCCTTTGACACTGCTCACTCTGATGGCGAAATTCAGGAATGTCGCCAGGGTTCGAGCTTTAGTGCGAAGTCAACTGCTGGTTGGAGCCGAAACAACATTTGCCTCTGTACAAGCCCAGTATCCTTCGCTTTATTTGATGTTGATTGCCAAAGTCGATGATGATTTGCGCCCGTATTGCCCTATTGTCAAGCATCCTGCTTCGATTGTAATTGACAGGTTAGAAGTGAGCATCGAGGCAGACCTCCGGGCTAGAGATAACAGAAGAGCAGGAGGGTCAAATGTAGAGTAAAAACATCGAGTGATTGTACAAATGATGTGATTTTTGTATGTGATTGATGAAACATCTCATCTTCTGCAGCTCCCGAGTCTTCGGGTGCGCTGTGAATTATGAAAAACTCATATCAAATTTTATCGTGTAAACGATGTAATCATTTGTTGAGCCGATTCTTGTTATTTAAGTGTTTTCGATGGCGATGCCCGTGAAGATGGATGGGCCGTGCTACCTATTAAACCATGGTAAATCTTATCGTGAGAACGATGTGCTTATAAAGGGCCATTTTTTCACTGAAGTGTTTAAACGATGATGGCAGCCCCGAGTATTCGGGTGAGTGTTGGAGATATGTCCGAGAGGCAATAATAAAATAGTTATTGTTATATATTAGTGTTCATGATAAATTTTTACACTCCATGCTATAATTGTATTAACCGGAAACATTAATACATGTGTGTCGTGTAAACAAACAGAGTCCCTAGTAAGCCTCTTGTTAAACTAGCTTATTGATTAATAGATGATCATGGTTTCCTGATCATGAACATTGGATGTTGTTAATAACAAGGTTATGTCATTGGGTGAATGATATAATGGACACATATCCATAATAAGCGTAGCATAAGATCAAGTCATTAAGTTCATCTTACTATAAGCTTTCGATGCATAGTAACCTAGTGCAGCACTCGAAGGATCGTCTACATCAACCACGAGATCTGATATCGTTAAGGCTTTGGATCTACGAGGGTTAGTTTCTCATCTATCTCGTTGCTCCAATCTCATAGATTAGATCTTGGCTTTTCCATAGATTGGATCTTGGTTTTATTCATCTTTGCGGTAGAATTTTTTTGTTTTCTATGCAATGAATCCTTCAGTGGTATCAGAGCCGTGTCTATTTATAGATCTGTTGCACGAGTAGAACACAATGATTTTGTGGGCATTGATGCTTTTGTTGCTTTTGTTATGTGTATTTTGCATCTTGCGGGATGGTGGGATGAAGCGGCCCGGGCTAACCTTACATGACCACGTTCATGAGAATTGCTCCACGCTTGACATGCAACTTGTATTGCATAAGTGTTTTTGCGGGTGTCTGTCTCTCTCACCATAGTTAAGATTCAATCTACTATTTAAATTGCCAACGCTAGTATCAATGTTGTGCTTCATGTTCGTAGGTAGATTAGATCTTACTTGAAAACCCTAAACCACGTAAAATATGCAAACCAAATTAGAGGCGTTTAACTTGTTTTTGCAGGGTTTGGTGATGTGATATGGCCATGATGTGATGGTGAATATGTATGAGATGATCATTATTGTATTATGGCAACCGGAAGGAGCCTAATGGTTGTCTTTATTATTTCATGACCTGCGTGTCAATCACCATGTAATAGCTTTATTCCATTACTATGAGTTAGTAGTTGTAATAGTTGCTATGGATGGTGGACAACCATGAAGCGGCGCCATGGACATTGGTGCAATGTTGGTGATGATGGAGATCATGCTTGTGTGCTTTGGAGATGGAGATCAAAAGCACAAGAAGAAAGGCCATATCATATCACATATTATGAATTGCATGTGATGTTAATCCTTTATGCATCTTATCTTGCTTAGGTCACGATGGTAGCATTATAAGATGATCCCTCACATTAATATCAAGATAATAATGTGTTCTCCCCTTGTATGCACCGTTGCTAAAGTTCGTCGTTTTGAAGCATCTCGTGATGATCGGATGTGATAGATTCTACGTTCACATACAACGGGTGTAAGCCATGTTGCACACGCGGAAATACTTGGGTTTGCTTGACGAGCCTAGCATGTACAGACATGGCCTCGAAACACAGGAAACCGAAAGGTTGAACACGAGTCATATGGATGATATGATCAACATGTTGATGTTCACAATGAAGCTACATCATATCACGTGATGATCGGACTTGGTGTATTGAATATGGATCGTGTGCCACTAAACAACTATGAGGGATGTTGTATTAAGTGGAAGTTCATTAGTAATTAGATTAAAACATGAACTAATTATCATGAACATAGTCTGAATAGTATTTTGAATTAAATTTGTAGAATTGGCATCCGTTATCTACCATGCGCTAGTCTAGTAATTGAGATAGAAACACTGTTAAATCTGACAAGTAACTTTACGGACTGGTACCGTATTGTTAAAGAATCAAGAAATGATTAAGTCCTATTGCAAACTATTGCTAAACCTCACATTGTTGATTCAAAAGAGCAATGGTTTCAATTAGTACCTAAAATCATCTTGTCTCCGTAAAACTTGAAGTTCAAATCCGTTTGAAAAGTAAGGAGCTGAAAAGATAGTTTTCTGAAATAAGCAAGGTGTGAGATATATGTGATATCGAAGACCTTAGTGCAAGATGATATAATATAATTTAGTGACACTACATAAACTCATAAGTTTTATGGAAATGTGCGAAGGTTGAAGACGCTAGGCATCCCGATCCTCCAACTAGTTGGGCACTAACGATATTCGCATATCCATGAAGTGGTCGTTCTTAGTATGCACCGTTGCTAAGACTCGTCGTTTCGAAGCATCACGTGATGATCGGGTGTTATAGATTCTACGTGTGCATATAACGGGTGCAAGCCAGATTTCAACATGCGAATACTGAGGTTAAACTTGACGAGCCTAGCATGTACAGACATGGTCTCGGAAAGTCGTCATGATTTGATGGATACAAATTATGAGTGAAATTGTTCATCACATTAAAACATTACTAATTGTGAAATCTGAAACACTTGTCATGTGATGATCAACTTCAAAGTAAGAACCTCAAGGTTATTGGTATTTGACCAACAAACCTAGAAGTTATTAATGTTAAAGTATTTTCTAGAAAATGAGGAAAGCCAAAAGAGAAACTACAAAAGTTTTTGGCAGAAAGAAAGAAAAGACTAGAAAGTCAAGCTCAGGTGTATATAGATTATATACATGTTATGAATGTATTCTTTGGATGGTCACATAATGAAATTCTTAGGTATTTGTACCATATTGGTTGGTATGAGATGTCATACAACACAACGTAATAAAAGAATATAATGGCCTAATTGACTGACAAGGAATGTGGTAATAATGCACATCTGGAACAAAATAAAATGTTATTATGTTCATCATTGGCATTCTACCTAGCCCTTCAGATTTATAATAAAGAACTTTATAATTGTTTTTTTACTGGTCAAATGAAAACAATGAGTTGTTCAAATTATGACAGTATTCCATGTACGATGGATAAGTTATTATAAATCTTTATGGTGAAACACACATGCATAACACTGACGCTAAAATGCCATAAGGCAAATGATGTGAATTCCACTTATTAGTGGAACCGCCATTTAGGTCATGTTAGAAAGGAACGCATGAAGGAACTCCATGCAAATGGATTTTTGGAGTCATTCGATTTTTGAATCGTTCGGCGCTTGCAAATATTTTCTAAAGAAAATGACTGAAATACCGTTCATAGGCCAAGAGTTGAACGGGCAACTAGCTTAGTGGAGACATACATGATGATGTATATGGTTCATTAGGCATAGTTGTGTGCGGAAGATTCTTCTACTTCATGAAAACTTCCAACAATGAATTGAGTGTATATATATGGATATATTTATTCAATGAGGACAAAGTTTGAAACATTTGAATAGATTCAAATAAATTTCAGCATGAAGTGGAAATCATCGTAATAGAAAAGTCAAATATCTATGATTGGATCATGGAGGAAATATTTGAATTACGAATTTTAGCGAACATCTAAGAGAGTTATGAAATTGTTCCACAACTCACGATTCTCGGAACACCATAGTTATGATGGAGTATTCGAGGGACGTACCCAAACCTTGTTCGATTAATGATGAGATAAAATGATGCCATTATATTTTTGTGGATTATGCTTTAGAGACTACCGCTTTTTCACTAAATAGAGTGTCATCATAATCCGTTGAAATGACACCATATGAGTTATGGCATGGGTATAAACCCCAATAGTCCTTTCTTAAATTTTGGTATGCACAGCATAAGTAAATGAGTTTACAACCAAAATCGGATGAATGTCTTTGTTGGTTATCCTAGAGAACAAATTGGGAATTCTTTCCACTATGAAGTCAAAGACAAAAGTGTTTGTCGATGTTACTTTGCTTATTTCCAAGAAATTGTTTCTAGCGAAGTATTTGAGTGGGAGGACAATGGAACTTGATAAGGTTGATAAACCTGAGCATGATGATCAGAGTAGCGCAGCATCGGAAATGGTTCCGGAAGCGGCCACGACATTATAGCTCCCATGTCTACAAAGTGTTATAGTCATGGAAATTGAAGTACCTATTGAACCTTGTAGGTATGGTTTACTTTGTGATCAAATATATGATTTGTGGACAAAGGATTGATTTTGAACAATGATAAACCAACTACATATAAAGAAGCTATGATGGGCCCTGACTCCGTTAAAATGGCTAAGTGCCATGAAATCCAAGATAGATGAATACTTTTTCAAAGTAAATAGATCAATAAAATTAATGGACATGGATGCAATATCCTTGAAGAAGCTCGACTTGTCGAAAAGTTGTTTATGAAAAAGTTCAAAGAGTTGACTACGATAAGATTAGATCTTCCGTAGCGATGCTTATAGTCTATGCGGATTATTCTAGTAATCGCTACATATTTCTTTTATGAGATATGTTAGTAGGATGGCAGAAATACATTCCTTACCAGAAGTGTGTATTAAGGATGTATACTAGATACAACCAAGAGTTTTGCTAGTCCGTGGAATACTAGATAGGTATACAAACTTCAACTTGATGAAGTGAGTATCATGGAGTTGGAATCTTCACCGGATAAAATAATCAAAGAGTTTTGATTTCACCGGAAAGGATAAAGATGCTTGCATTTGAAAGAAATTAAGTGGGAGCTGATACGTCTCCAACGTATCGATAATTTCTTATGTTCCATGCTACTTTATTGATGATACCTACATGTTTTATGCACATTATATGTCATATTTATGCATTTTCTGGAACTAACCTATTAACAAGATGCCGAAGAGCCAGTTGCTGTTTTCTGCTGTTTTTGGTTTCAGAAATCCTAGTAAGGAAATATTCTCGGAATTGGACGAAATCTTCGCCCAGGGTCCTATTTTTGCACGGAGCTTCCAGAAGACCGAAGAGGGAAGGAAGTGGGGCCACGAGGCGCCGACACCATAGGGCGGCGCGGCCCGGGCCCTGGCCGCGCCTAGGGTGTGGGGCCCTCGTGTGGCCCCCGCGTTGCCCTTCCGCCTACTTAAAGCCTTCGTCGCGAAAACCCCACCGAGAGCCACGATACGGAAAACCTTCCGAGACGCCGCCGCGAATCCCATCTTGGGGGATTCAGGAGATCGCCTCCGGCACCTGCCGGAGAGGGGATTCATCTCCCGGAGGACTCTTCATCGCCATGATCGCCTCCGGAGTGATGAGTGAGTAGTTCACCCCTGGACCATGGGTCCATAGCAGTAGCTAGATGGTCGTCTTCTCCTTGTTGTGCTTCATTGTTGGATCTTGTGAGCTGCCTAACATGATCAAGATCATCTATATGTAATTCTATATGTTGTGTTTGTCGGGATCCGATGGATAGAGAATACTATGTTATGGTGATTATCAATCTATTGTTTATGTGTTGTTTATGATCTTGCATGCTCTCCGTTATTAGTAGAGGCTCTGGCCAAGTTTTTGCTCTTAACTCCAAGAGGGAGTATTTATGCTCGATAGTGGGTTCATGCCTTCATTGACACCTGGGATCGTGACAGTAGGTTCTAAGGTTGTGATGTGCTGTTGCCACTAGGGATAAAACATTGATGCTATGTCTAAGGATGTAGTTGTTGATTACATTACGCACCATACTTAATGCAATTGTCTGTTGCTTAGCAACTTAATACTGAATGGGGTTCGGATGATAACCTGAAGGTGGACTTTTTAGGCATAGATGCAGTTGGATGGCGGTCTATGTACTTTGTCGTAATGCCCGGATTAAATCTCACTATATTTATCATATCATGTACATGCATTGTTATGCCCTTCTCTATTTGTCAATTGCCCGACTGTAATTTGTTCACCCAACATGCTTTTATCTTATGGGAGAGACACCTCTAGTGAACTGTGGACCCCGGTCCTATTCTTTACATCGCATACAATCTACTGCAATTGTGTTTTACTGTTTTCTTTGCAAACATCTTCCACTCGATACGTTTAATCCTTTGTTACAGCAAGCGGTGAGATTGACAACCTCACTGTTTCGTTGGGGCAAAGTACTTTGGTTTTGTTGTGCAGATTCCACGTTGGCGCCGGAATCCCTGGTGTTGCGCCGCATCACATTTCGCGACCATCAACCTTCAACGTGCTTCTTGGCTCCTCTGGTTCGATTAAACCTTGGTTTCTTTCTGAGGGAAAACTTGCCACGTGCGCATCATACCTTCCTCTTGGGGTTCCCAACGGACGTGTACATTTACGCGCATCAAGCCTGTTTTCTGGCGCCGTTGCCGGGGAGATCAAGACACGCTGCAAGGGGAGTCTCCACTTCTCAATCTCTTTACTTTGTTTTTGTCTTGCTTTATTTTATTTACTACTTTGTTTGCTGCACCTAAACAAAACACAAAAAAATAGTTGCTAGTTTTACTTTATTTACTGTCTTGCTCTCTATATCAAAAACACAAAAAAATTAGTTACTTGCATTTACTTTATCTAGTTTATTTTATTTACTGTTGCTAAAATGAATACCCCTGAAAATACTAAGTTGTGTGACTTCACAACTACAAATAACAATGATTTCCTATGCACACCTATTGCTCCACCTGCTACTACAGCAGAATTCTTTGAAATTAAACCTGCTTTACTGAACCTGGTTATGAGAGATCAATTTTCTGGTGTTAGTTCTGATGATGCTGCTGCCCATCTTAATAATTTTGTTGAACTTTGTGAAATGCAAAAGTATAAGGATGTAGATGGTGATATTATTAAATTGAAAGTGTTTCCTTTCTCATTAAGAGGAAGAGCTAAAGATTGGTTGCTATCTTTGCCTAAGAATAGTATTGATTCATGGACTAAATGCAAGGATGCTTTTATTGGTAGATATTATCCTCCCGCTAAAATTATATCTTTGAGAAGTAGCATAATGAATTTTAAGCAATTAGATACTGAACATGTTGCTCAAGCATGGGAGAGAATGAAAACTTTGGTAAAGAATTGCCCAACCCATGGACTGACTACTTGGATGATCATCCAAACCTTCTATGCAGGACTAAATTTTTCTTCGCGGAATTTATTGGATTCAGCTGCTGGAGGTACCTTTATGTCCATCACATTGGGGGCGGCTACAAAACTTCTTGATGATATGATGATAAATTACTCTGAATGGCACACGGAAAGAGCTCCACAAGGTAAGAAGGTAAATTCTGTTGAAGAAACCTCTTCCTTGAGTGATAAGATTGATGTGATTATGTCTATGCTTGTGAATGGTAGATCTAATGTTGATCCAAATAATGTTCCTTTAGCTTCATTGGTTGCTCAAGAAGAAAATATTGATGTGAATTTCATTAAAAATAATAATCTCAACAACAATGCTTATAGGAACAACTCTGGTAATAACTATAGGCCATATCCTTCTGCTAATGGTAATGGTTATGGTAATTCTTATGGGAATTCTTACAACAATAATAGGAATGTACCCCCTGGTCTTGAAGCTATGCTTAAAGAATTTATTAGTACACAAACTGCTTTTAACAAATCTGTTGAGGAAAAGCTTGATAAAATTGATATTATTGCTTCTAGAGTTGATAGGCTTGCCTCTGACGTTAATCTATTAAAATTGAAAGTTATGCCTAATAATGATATTGATAATAAGATTACTACTACAGCAAATGCCATCCAAGTTAGAATTAATGAGAATATAAGATTAATGGCTGAATTGCGTGCTAGGTGGGATAGAGAAGAAAATGAAAAACTAGCTAAAGAGAATAATGTAGCTAAAGTTTGGACTATTACCACCACTAGTAATGTTAATTCTTCACATGTTGCTGCACCTCCTACTATCAATGGTAAAATAATTGGTGTTGGCAATGTTTCTACTCCTAGTGCAAAGCGTACAAAACTGCCTGAAATTGCTAAAACTGCTGAAACTGCTTGTGATAAAACTGCTGAAATTTTTTCCAACCTTGGGAACAATGATCCCATTGCTGTAGCTCATAATGATTTAGATTTTGATGATTGTCACATCTCTGAAGTTATAAAGTTCTTACAAAAACTTGCTAAAAGTCCTAATGCTAGTGCTATAAATTTAGCCTTTACAAAACATATTACAAATGCTCTCATAAAAGCTAGAGAAGAGAAACTAAAACTTGAAACTTCTATTCCTAGAAAGTTAGAAGATGGTTGGGAGCCCATCATTAAAATGAAATTCAATGACTTTGAATGTAATGCTTTATGTGATCTTGGTGCAAGTATTTCTGTTATGCCTAAAAAGATTTATGATATGCTTGACTTGCCACCATTGAAGAATTGTTATTTGGATGTTAATCTTGCCGATAATGTTAAAAAGAAACCTTTGGGGAGGATTGATAATGTGCGCATTACGGTTAACAATAACCTTGTCCCCGTTGATTTTGTTGTCTTGGATATCGAATGCAATGCATCTTGTCCTATTGTGTTGGGAAGACCTTTTCTTCGAACTGTTGGTGCTATTATTGATATGAGGGAAGGTAATATTAAATATCAATTTCCTCTCAAGAAAGGTATGGAACACTTCCCTAGAAAGAGAATGAAGTTGCCTTTTGATTCTATTATTAGAACAAGTTATGATGTTGATGCTTCTACTCTTGATGTTACTTGATTTGCACTTTCTGCGCCTAGCTGAAAGGCGTTAAAGAAAAGCGCTTATGGGAGACAACCCATGTTTTTACTACAGAAATTTTTGTTTTATTTGAGTCTTGGAAGTTCTTTACTACTGTAGCAACCTCTCCTTATCATGTTTTTGTGCCAAGTAAAGTTTCTATGTTAAAGTTGATGTTATATTTGGGATCGCTGCGCAGAAACAGCATTGCTGTCTGTCACGAATCTGGGCACAGGCCTCTGTAGAAAATTCGAAAAAATCTGCCAATTTACGAGCGTGATCCTCAGATATGTACGCAACTTTCATTAGTTTTGAGTTTTTCCATTTGAGCAAGTCTGGTGCCAGCTTTAAATTCGTCTTTACGGACTGTTCTGTTTTTGACAGATTCTGCCTTTTATTTCGCATTGCCTCTTTTGCTATGATTGGATTCATTTCTTTGATCCATTAATGTCCAGTAGCTTTATGCAATGTCCAGAAGTGTAAAGAATGATTGTGCCACCTCTGAACATGTGAATTATTAATTGTGCACTAACCCTCTAATGAGTTTGCTTGAAGTTTGGTGTGAAGGAAGTTTTCAAGGGTCAAGAGAGGAGTATGATATACTATGATCAAGAGGAGTGAAAGCTCTAAGCTTGGGGATGCCCCCGTGGTTCACCCCTGCATATTTTAAGAAGACTCAAGCGTCTAAGCTTGGGGATGCCCAAGGCATCCCCTTCTTCATCGACAACATCATCAGGTTCCTCCCCTGAAACTATATTTTTATTCAATCACATCTTGTGTTCTTTACTTGGAGCGTCGGTTTGTTTTTGTTTTTTTGTTTTTGTTTGAATAAAATGGATCCTAGCATTCACTTTGTGGGAGAGAGACACGCTCCGCTGTTGCATATGGACAAATATGTCCTTAGGCTTTACTCATAATGTTCAAGGCGAAGTTTCTTCTTCGTTAAATTGTTATATGGTTGGAATTGGAAAATGCTACATGTAGTAATTCTAAAATGTCTTGGATAATGTGATACTTGGCAATTGTTGTGCTCATGTTTAAGCTCTTGCATCATATGCTTTGCACCCATTAATGAAGAAATACATAGAGCTTGCTAAAATTTGATTTGCATATTTGGTCTCTCTAAGGTCTAGATAATATCTAGTATTGAGTTTTGAACAACAAGGAAGACGGTGTAGAGTCTTATAATGTTTACAATATGTCTTTTATGTGAGTTTTGCTGCACTTGTTCATCCTTGAGTTTGCTTCAAATAACCTTGCTAGCCTAAACCTTGTATCGAGAGGGAATACTTCTCATGCATCCAAAATCCTTGAGCCAACTACTATGCCATTTGTGTCCACCATACCTACCTACTACATGGTATTTCTCCGCTATTCCAAAGTAAATTGCTTGAGTGCTACCTTTAAAATTCCATCATTCACCTTTGCAATATATAGCTCATGGGACAAAATAGCCTTAAAAACTATCGTGGTATTGAATATGTACTTATGCACTTTATATTTTATTAAGTTGCTTGTTGTGCGATAACCATGCTTCTGGGGAACGCCATCAACTATTGTTGAATATCATGTGAGTTGCTATGCATGTCCGTCTTGTCTGAAGGATCTATCATTTTAGTGGTTGGAGCATGCAAAATTGTTAGAGAAGAACATTGGGCCGCTAACTAAAGCCATGAATCATGGTGGAAGTTTCAGTTTGGACATATATCCTCAATCTCATATGAGAATAATAATCATTGCTACATGCTTATGCATTTAAGAGGAGTCCATTATCTGTTGTCCATGTTGTCCCGGTATGGATGTCTAAGTTGAGAATAATCAAAAGCGAGAAATCCAAAATGCGAGCATTCTCCTTAGACCTTTGTGCATGGAGGTACCCCTTTGTGACACTTGGTTGAAACATGGCATGCAAAGATCCGGTAGTCCAAGCTAAGTAGGACGAGGTGCGGGCACTATTAGTATACTATGCATGAGGCTTGCAACTTGTAAGATATAATTTACATAACTCATATGCTTTATTACTACCGTTGACAAAATTGTTTCATGTTTTCAAAATAAAAAGCTCTAGCACAAATACAGCAATCGATGCTTTCCTCTTGAAGGACCATTCTTTTACTTTTATTGTTGAGTCAGTTTACCTATCTCCTTCCACCTTAAGAAGCAAACACTTGTGTGAACTGTGCATTGATTCCTACATACTTGCATATTGCACTTGTTATACTACTTTATGTTGACAATATCCATGAGATATACATGTTATAAGTTGAAAGCAACCGCTGAAACTTAATCTTCCTTTGTGTTGCTTCAACACCTTTACTTCGATTTATTGCTTTATGAGTTAACTCTTATGCAAGACTTATTGATGCTTGTCTTGAAGTACTATTCATGAAAAGTCTTTGCTATATGATTCACTTGTTTACTCATGTCATTACCTTTGTTTTGATCGCTGCATTCATTACATATGTTTACAAATAGTATGATCAAGATTATGATGGCATGTCACTTCAGAAATTATCTTTGTTATCGTTTTACCTGCTCGGGACGAGCAGAACTAAGCTTGGGGATGCTGATACGTCTCCAACGTATCGATAATTTCTTATGTTCCATGCTACTTTATTGATGATACCTACATGTTTTATGCACATTATATGTCATATTTATGCATTTTCTGGAACTAACCTATTAACAAGATGCCGAAGAGCCGTTGCTTTTCTGCTGTTTTTGGTTTCAGAAATCCTAGTAAGGAAATATTCTCGGAATTGGACGAAATCTTCGCCCAGGGTCCTATTTTTGCACGGAGCTTCCAGAAGACCGAAGAGGGAAGGAAGTGGGGCCACGAGGCGCCACCATAGGGCGGCGCGGCCAGCCCTGGCCGCGCCGACCTAGGGTGTGGGTCCCTCGTGTGGCCCCCTCGCTATGCCCTTCCGCCTACTTAAAGCCTCCGTCGCGAAACCCCCCCGAGAGCCACGATACGGAAAACCTTCTAGAGACGCCGCCGCGAATCCCATCTCGGGGGATTCAGGAGATCGCCTCCGGCACCTGCCGGAGAGGGGATTCATCTCCGGAGGACTCTTCATCGCCATGATCGCCTCCGGAGTGATGAGTGAGTAGTTCACCCCTGGACCATGGGTCCATAGCAGTAGCTAGATGGTCGTCTTCTCCTTGTTGTGCTTCATTGTTGGATCTTGCCTAACATGATCAAGATCATCTATATGTAATTCTATATGTTGTGTTTGTCGGGATCCGATGGATAGAGAATACTATGTTATGGTGATTATCAATCTATTGTTTATGTGTTGTTTATGATCTTGCATGCTCTCCGTTATTAGTAGAGGCTCTGGCCAAGTTTTTGCTCTTAACTCCAAGAGGGAGTATTTATGCTCGATAGTGGGTTCATGCCTTCATTGACACCTGGGATCGTGACAGTAGGTTCTAAGGTTGTGATGTGCTGTTGCCACTAGGGATAAAACATTGATGCTATGTCTAAGGATGTAGTTGTTGATTACATTACGCACCATACTTAATGCAATTGTCTGTTGCTTAGCAACTTAATACTGAATGGGGTTCGGATGATAACCTGAAGGTGGACTTTTTAGGCATAGATGCAGTTGGATGGCGGTCTATGTACTTTGTCGTAATGCCCGGATTAAATCTCACTATATTTATCATATCATGTACATGCATTGTTATGCCCTTCTCTATTTGTCAATTGCCCGACTGTAATTTGTTCACCCAACATGCTTTTATCTTATGGGAGAGACACCTCTAGTGAACTGTGGACCCCGGTCCTATTCTTTATCGCATACAATCTACTGCAATTGTGTTTTACTGTTTTCTTTGCAAACATCTTCCACTCGATACGTTTAATCCTTTGTTACAGCAAGCCGGTGAGATTGACAACCTCACTGTTTCGTTGGGGCAAAGTACTTTGGTTTTGTTGTGCAGATTCCACGTTGGCGCCGGAATCCCTGGTGTTGCGCCGCATCACATTTCGCGACCATCAACCTTCAACGTGCTTCTTGGCTCCTCCTGGTTCGATTAAACCTTGGTTTCTTTCTGAGGGAAAACTTGCCATGTGCGCATCATACCTTCCTCTTGGGGTTCCCAACGGACGTGTACATTTACGTGGGAGCACCGAGACATAGTTATAATATTATATGTGGATGACATATCATTGATTATAAATGATGTAATTATGTACTTGATGTGATTAAAATGTTTCATTGAAAATTAACTTCAATGAAAGGATATGGACTAAGAACATATTTAGTGTCAAGATCTATGAAGATATATTGAAACGCATAATAAGTTTAAGTCAAAGTACATAGAATAAATATTGAAGTAGTTCAATAAAACGTTAAGAAGGTGTTCTTTTCTACGTGAAGGTTTAACAAGACTTGAGTGTATTTGACACTCAATGAGTAAAAACACATGAGAAATTTTAGATCACGAATAATATGTATAAAATCAGATGTCCTGTGCTCTACAGTGTTACGAGCATATACCAGAATGATTCATTGGACAATAGTAAGGATATCCGTGAGTGCTTTAGAAGAATCAAGAATATATATAGTTTTGTATGAGGTAATGACAAACAAATCGTTGTAAGGTGTTGCACCGATATTAGTTTGGTCACATATAAAAATGAATTTCAAATCTCAATTAGGCTAAGTGTTCATTAAGAGGTAGCACGATGCTAGATTTATATGAGTTCTAAATATTATGACGGATTCTACAAACAAAGGCAGAGTATGTCTGACAAAGGATTAATTTGTCAATGCCTACAGATTGTAGACTAGGGTTTTGCTAGAAGTAGAGAGCAAGTAGATCTCGAAGGTTTCAGCCGAAAAGTACTCGACGATTGTAAAACTAGGGTTGCGTTAACAGTAGATTCGATCCTTCTTCGTCCCTCGACTCCCCCTTATATAGAGGGTGGAGCCGAGGGTTTCGTAATACACAAGTTACAGAGTTCGGGAGGGTTTCGTACCCAACCCGTAAGATTACAAATCTCTATCTTTCCTAATACAAACTATCTTTCCTTAACACTAAATGGGCTTCCAAGTCTTCTTATTCTTCGAGTCCTGGGCCTTTAGTAAACCCCGGGTACCATCTTTGGCAGGCCCATTGGGGGTCTAGTATGTCATTGTTTTGACAATGACCGAGGATGTTGAGTCAAGGAGTTCTTTGAGAACTTGGTGTAGTTCCGGTAGTGTCAAAACTTTGAAGCTATATTGTGTGTGACAATATTAGTGACATATTTCAGACCGCGGAATTAAGGTTCCACCAGAAGACTAAGCATATACGATTAATGCCGACTCATTTGGAAAATGAGTGATGCGTGAAGACGCAAATGAATTGCAAAATACATACGTTTCTGAGCGTGTCAGATTCGTTGACTGAAACCTCTCCCGTGAGCAAAACATGATAAGCACCAGAAGGCCAAGGTGTTATATCTTTACAAATGTAAACTAGATTATTGACTCTAGTGCAAGTGGGAGACTGTTGGAGATATGCCCGAGAGGCAATAATAAAGTAGTTATTGTTATATCTTAGTGTTCATGATAAATGTTTACACCCCATGCTATAATTGTATTAACCGGAAACATTAATACATGTGTGTTGTGTAAACAACCAGAGTCCCTAGTAAGCCTCTTGTTAAACTAGCTTGTTGATTAATAGATGATCATGGTTTCTTGATCATGAACATTGGATGTTGTTAATAAAAAGGTTATGTCATTGGGTGAATGATATAATGGACACACACCCATAATAAGCGTAGCATAAGATCAAGTCATTAAGTTCATCTTGCTATAAGCTTTCGATACATAGTAACCTAGTCCTTCGACCATGAGATCATGTAAATCACTTACACCGAATGAATGCTTTGATTACATCAAACTCCACTTGGTAAATGGGTGGTTATAAAGATGGGATTAAGTATTCGGAAAGTATGAGTTGAAGCGCATGGATCAAGAGTGGGATTTGTCCATCCTGATGACGTATAGATATACTCTGGGCCCTCTCGGTGGAATGCCATTCAATTATCTTGCAAGCATGTGACTAGGTCACAAGGGATGACATATCACGGTACGAGTAAAGAGTACTTATCGGTAACGAGGTTGAACTAGGTATAGAGATACCGATGATCGAACCTCGGATAAGTAAAGTATCACGCGACAAAGGGAATTGGTATGGTATGTTAACGATTCATTCGATCACGAAAACATCGTTGAATATGTGAGAGCCATTATGGATATACAGGTCCCACTATTGGTTATTGATCGAAGAGGTGTCTCGATCATGTCCTCATAGTTCACGAACCATAGGGTGACACACTTAAAGTTCAATGTTGTATAGTAGATATGGAATATGAGATGGAGACCGAATGTTGTTCGGAGTCTCGGATTGGATCTAGGACATCACGAGGAGGTTCGGAATGGTCCGTAGAATAAGATTCATATAAGGAAAGTTGATTTTAGGGTTGCGGAAAAGTTCGGGATTTTCCGGTATCGTACCGGGAATCTTCTAGAAGGTTCCGGGGGTCCCACGGTGGGTCCCACCTGTCCCGGAGGGACCACATGGGCTGGGGGTGCAGCCCACCATGGCCCATGCGCCCCACCTAAAGGGATAAGGCCAAATCCCTAAAATTAAGGGGGAAATACTTAGGAGGCAAGTCTCCCCCTTGGCTGCCGGCCCTAGATGAGTTTGGGGGCCACCTTGGCCGACCCTAGCCCCTATATAAAGTGGGGAGAGGGCAAGGGGTTGGACACACCCTTCCCCAAACCCTAGCCGCCCCTCTCTCCCTCCTCCTTCTCCAGCGCAGGCTTGGCGAAGCCCTGGAAGAATTTCTCCTCCACCACCACCACCACTACGCCGTCGTACTGCTGGGATTCCGAGGGGATCTACCACCTCCGCTGCCCGCTGGAACGGGCAGAGGAAGGACGTCATCGACACCGTACGTGTGACCGAGTACGGAAGTGCTGCCGGATTGCGGCACTGGAAGGATCGTCTATATCAACCACGAGATCTTATCTCGTTAAGGCTTTGGATCTACAAGGGTTAGTTTCTCATCTATTTCATTGCTCCGATCTCATAGATTAGATCTTGGCTTTTCCATAGATTGGATCTTGGTTTTATTCATCTTTGCGGTAGAATTTTATGTTTTCTATGCAACGAACCCTTCAGTGAGTCGTAAGCTCGGCAGACTCGTGGCTCAAGTATCGTGAATACGATATTTTTGGCGCGGAGTCATGGTTAAGGTTGTGTAGCGTCGGCGGAAACTTCTGAGTGATGAAGTCATGTTGCAAGCTCGATGGACCTGTAGCAATCTTATCGTGTTAACAATACATCATGCAGGGTCGTACATTTTTTTTTGAATTACATCAGCAACAGTCCCCGAGTCGTCGAGAGAACCATGTGCACGACGGACTCGTAGCCCAAGTATCGTGAGAACGATGTTCTGGCGTGAGCCGTTGTTTTATGTGAATTTCATTGATGGCGGCACCCGAATGTTTGGGTGCGCTACGAGGCTCAACGGAACTGTTTGTACTTTTATCGTGAGAACAATGTGTCATGTTGGTCCATAGCTTTATTTTTAGTTGCGTTGTTGGCAGCCCCGAATGTTCGGGTGTGCTGTTGGCTTGACGGTCTCGTGACGCTGGATATCGTGAGTACGATGTGTGGCGCATAGTCGTATACTTGGGACAAAAACTTATCAGATACAACCCCCTAGTATTTAGAGTATGCTTACTGCATCGACAGTTGAAAGATTTTTGTGATGATTATCATGTATACGATGTTTTTGAAGGAGCCAAATAATTTCCAGGAGCCACCGAGTAGATTTGGGTGTGTCCTGCTGAACAGAGGAATACTTGTATAGACGAACTTGAAATTTATTGATAAACTGTAGATGAGGAATATGCTAAATTGCTATGGCTGAGAAGCCTTATTGAATGAAGGAAAATAAATTGTTCTAAGAGTAAAGATGTTGCTTCCGCTCGTCTTCTTATGTAAGAGGAGGGTATGTTGACGCGTTGATGGCTTCCGTCGGGGCGGCAGGGTCCGCTGGCTGCTTCTTCGATTTTTTGCTATCGTCAAGCTCGTCGGGTTTGGATGCCCGATCGTCGACAGGTGGCTACTTGCGGTCGGGAGCACGTCCAGTGTGTTAAGCTCCTGCTTTACTCCGAACTTGGAGGCGATCTTCTGAAACTTCCTATCGCAATTGTCGGATCGCCTCCCGCGGATGGTGATGGTGGTTCCATTATTGCCAGGCATCTTGAGCATTAGGTATGCGTAATGAGGTACTGCCATGAATTTGGCGTACGCTGGCCTCCCGAGGATAGCGTTGTACTGTGATTCCCAATTCACTACCTCGAACTCAAGTCTTTCCTTCCCGAAGTTATAGGATTTGCCGAAGACAACATCTAGGGAGAGCTTGCCGAGAGGGTATGTGGGTAGGGTCGGGATGATTCCATGGAAACCTGTGTCGGATTCTTGTAGCATGTCAGTTGTGATGCACATCGCCTTCATCGTGCTTGCGAACAGAAGATTCAAACCGCTGCCTCCGTCCATGAAGACTTTGCTCATGCTGAACCCACCAATCTGTGCCTCGAGTACCAACACGACATGACCTGGACTCGATACAGACATTGGATGGTCGGCCCTGCTGAACAGGACGCTCTGCTCGGACCAGTCGATGTATTCGGGGATGTTTGTGATACGTCCAAAACGTATCTACTTTCCCGAACACTTTTGCTATTGTTTTGCCTCTAATTTGTGTATTTTGGATACAACTAACACGGACTAACGCTGTTTTCAGCAGAATTGCTCTGGTGTCTTGTTTTTGTGCAGAAATCCAACTTTCGGGAAAATCCTCGGAATTTATGCAGAAGGCCCTATTTTACCAGAATATTGGCGGAGCCAGAAGGGCAAGAGAGGTGGAGGCCGAGGGCCCCACACCAGGCGGCGCGGCCCGGAGGGGCCGCGCGGCCATGTGGTGTGGCCCCCTCGGCCGGCCTCCGCCCCCTTCGGACTACTTATTGGGTTCGACCTGAAAACACACGAGAGAAGTCGCCAGAAACCCTCCAGAGAGCCGCCACATCGCGAAACTCCGTCTCGGGAGCCAGAAGTCTCCGTTCCGGCACTCCGCCGGGATGGGGAATTGGAGGAGATCTTCACCGCCATCACCGCCAACGCCTCTCCATCGACCAGCCATGTTTCCCCCATCCATGTGTGAGTAATTCCCCCGCTGTAGGCTGAAGGGGATGGTAGGGATTGGATGAGATTGGTCATGTAATAGTCATAAGATTGTTAGGGCATAGTGCCTAGTATCCGTAGATGTCACTTTTATGATATTGTTGCAACTTGTTATGCTTAATGCTTGTCACTAGGGCCCGAGTGCCATGATCTCAGATCTGAACATGTTATTGATTCATGAAGATATTCGTTGTTTATGATCTTACCTGCAAGTTGTATACACATGTCGCTGTCCGGAACCAATGGCCCCGAAGTGAAATCGGGACAACCGGAGGGGATGGTAGCGATGTGAGGATCACATGTGTTCACGGAGTGTTAATGCTTTGCTCCGGTGCTCTATTAAAAGGAGTACCTTAATATCCAGTAGTTTCCCTAGAGGCCCGGATGCCACCGGCTGGTAGGACAGAAGATGTTGTGCAAGTTTCTCATTGCGAGCACGTACGACTAAATATGGAACACATGCCTATTGATTGATTAGTACTTGGATACCGTTTTATTATTATCTGCAAATGCCCCTGCTTTGATTGTTATATGAGTTTCTCTCATCCATGCAACGCCCGTTAAATCCGTCCCTGCCTACGTATTTTAATCCTGCTGTTTACTATAATCACTACTGCTGTCTTTATTTCACTGCTGTTATTTCACTATTCCCACTGCCATAAAACTGTTACTACTGATAAACTCTTGCGAGCAAGTCTGTTTCCAGTGCAGCTGAATTGACAACTCCGCTGTTAAGGCTTACAAGTATTCTTTGTCTCCCCTTGTGTCGAATCAATAAATTGGGTAATACTTCCCTCGAAGACTGTTGCGATCCCCTATACTTGTGGGTCATCAAGACTATTTTCTGGCGCCGTTGCCGGGGAGCATAGCTTTATTTGGAAGTTCACTTGGATTGATATTGTTCGCTGCCATTCTTCATCATGGGTAAACCTCGCGATACTAAGATCGCCATATTACCATCCACTACAAGAAAAGGTACAACTCTTAGTACCTCTGCTGCTCTTGATTCACCATCTGTGATAAGTAAACTTGTTTCACCACCACAAGCTTCAAATGCTGGTACTTCTGCTGAATCTGAAAATTCCTCTCATAATTGTGATGATGCTTCTGCTGTGCTTGATAATGATGGTTCGTTAGGATCTTTTCTAGATGCTACAATTGCTAAGTCTAGACAAATTGAAAATACTGAAACTCCTAATGAAAATGCTGCTACACCTGTTAATTCACCTGAGTCTGTTGAATATTCTAGTGATGATCTTGATGAAGATTATGTAGAGCTTGATGATGATTTTATTGAAAAATGCAATGCTACTACTGATGCAAGAAAAATTAAAAAGTTGCTTGCAGAACATGCTGTTAGATATAAACCATCTCCTGATCCTAAATTTGCCACATCTCCTATAAACATTAGGGATAAAGATTATGATTTTTCTCTTGATCTATCTCATATAGCTATTGTTGAGAAAACACCCTTTTGTGGTACTGAAAAAGAAAGTGCTGTTGAACACATGACTGAGTTATCTACTCTTAGTGGCGTGTTTTCTGATGATGTCAAGATGCGTACTTATTTTGTCGCTAAAATTTTTCCTTTCTCATTAAAGGATGATGCTAAAACTTGGTATAATAATTTGCCTCCTGGTTCTATTAAAAGTCCAATTGACTTGCGTGATGTTTTCTTTCGAAAATACTTTCCTGCTAGTGCTCAACATGCTGCTTTGCAGAGAATTTATAATTTTGACCAGGAAGATGGAGAGAAATTGCCTGAGGCTTGGGCGAGATTTTGTTCTCTTATTAGAGCTCAGCCTGACCATGATTTGGAAAAGCATGATTTACTTGATATATTTTATAGTGGACTAACCATTGAGTCTAGGGCATACCTGGATAGTTGTGCTGGTTGTGTTTTCAGGAAAAGAACTCCAGACGAAGCTGAAGAATTATTGGCTAAAATAGGCCGGAATCATGATGATTGGTCTACACCTGAACCAACCCCGACACCGATAGTGAAGAAGAGGGGTATGATTAAATTAAATGATGAAGATATGAGGGAAGCCAAGAAGTCTCTTAAAGAGAAGGGTATTAAACCTGAAGATGTGAAGAATTTACCTCCTATAGAAGATTTATGTGAGATAACTCCCCCTTCATCCATGATTGAGGTACACTCTCTTCAACGCTTTACTAGGGAAGATATTCCGTATTCAAAACCTCCTGCTCAATGCTTAGATGAATTTGATAATTATATTGTTAAGCAAGAAAACTTTAATATGAGAGTAGAGAATCATTTAATGGAAAATTCTCGAGCTATTAGTGAATTGCATGGTATTGTGGAGAGAACCTCCAATGATGTTAAGATACTTGTTAAACATTTTCAAATGGTTCAAACTCAAATTGATCAACTTACTAAAGTGCAAAATGACTTGTTGGGAAATAATTCTAAAGAAAAACATGCTTATGAAGTAACAACTAGAGGTGGTGTTTCTACCCAGGATCCTCTATATCCTGAAGGGCATCCTAAAAGAATTGAACAAGATTCTCAACTAATTAAAACTAGTGCTCCATCTAAGAAAAAGAAAAAGAAACATAAGAATGTTGTAGAATCCTCTGAACCTGTTAATGATCCTAATAGTATTTCTATTTCTGATGCTGAAACTGAAAGTGATAAGAATGATACTCCTGATAAAGAAGAAATTGAAAAAGAACCTGAAAAGCATGCTAAAAATAAAAAGTACACTAAAGAAGATTTTATTACTGAGAAACATGGTAATGAAAGAGAACCTTGGGTTCAAAAGCAAATGCCTTTTCCTGTTAAGAAACTAAAATCAAAGGAGGAGGAACATTATAATAAATTTTGTGATTGGATGAAACCTTTATTTCTGCAAATCCCTTTGACTGATGCTATTAAATTACCTCCTTATTCAAAGTATATGAAAGATATTGTTACTAACAAAAGGAAAGTCCCCAATGAGGAAATTTCCACTATGCTCGCTAATTACTCCTTCAATGGTAAGATTCCAAAGAAGCTTGGAGACCCAGGTATACCGACTATTCCTTGTTCCATCAAGAATAATTATGTTAGAACTGCTCTATGTGATTTGGGAGCAGGTGTTAGTGTAATGCCTTTTTCTCTTTATAAGAGACTTGATTTAGATAAATTGATACCAACTGATATATCTTTGCAAATGGCTGATAAATCTACTGCTATTCCTGTTGGTTTATGTGAAAATGTTCCTGTTCAAGTTACTCAGCATTGCTTGATATTAACTGATTTTGTTGTGTTGGAAATGCCTGAAGATGATAATATGTCCATTATTCTTGGAAGACCCTTTCTTAATACTGCAGGGGCTGTTATTGATTGCAATAAAGGCATGGTTACTTTCAATGTTGATGATAAGGAACACACTGTCTATTTTCCCAAGAGGATTGATAAAGTATGTGGAGTTAATACAATTTTTAATGTGAAAACTATCAAAGTGGGATCCATTGATTGTCCTATATATGAGCCCAAAGAAGAATATCAAACTCTTGTGATTGGATCCATATCAATTCAATATAAGGTAACATGATTGATTTGAGGTTTATTTCTTCTTATGTCATATAAAATTTATTTGGTAGCAAGACTTGATCAACCTTGTTAACAAGTATATTTTATTGCATAAAAGAGCTAAACAACATTTCTTTCTTTCTTTCTCCCTCCATTTATTTTACTTGCTGTAGCACTTTTGTTTTGCAATATGCTTTAGTCATTTAAGATTTTAGAAATCATTTTCCTGCGCAGTAATCATTAATTTAATACCCAGAAATGTGCATTTTTCGAAGTTCTCTAAAAATTACAAAAATTACACCGTTGGTCCTATTTTTCGACGAGGCACCTGGGAGCACCAGAGGATGACCTGTGGGGCACCAGGAGGTGCCACACCATAGGCCGGCGCGGCCAGCAAGGGGGCCGCGCCACCTTGTGGTGTGGGCCACCCCTTGCCCCACTACATCATCTCTTCCTCCCAGCATCTTCTCTCTCCCGAAAAAACTCGTACCAAGTTTCTCTCACTCGTGTTTCTGCTCAAGAACTCGCGATTTTTCGATCTCCTTGCTCAGCCCAGATTTCTGTTTGAAATTTGGCACATTTACTCCTTGGTATGTGACTCCTTTGATTGTCCAATTAGAATTTCATTTGGTTGAGTATATCTTGAATATTTTGCTGCTGTAGATAACATGTTTAGTGAGCTTGCATGCTTGTTTTAAGTGGTAGAAATTAATTTTGATGCATGTTTAGTACTCTAGCAAGTTCCTATAGTAGTTCCCTTCAATTACATACCTTGAAATCAAATTTTATAATGATTGTTGAAAATTTCAGAAGGGGAAGATGAAGAAATTCAAATTTGGAGAATTGTTCAAGAAAGCAACAACCAGCACCGGTAGGCCCTCAAGGGCGTCTACTCAAATTAGGCGATCCTACAATGAGGATGTCATCGCGCCTAGCTTCGCGCCCGAGGAGGACAATGGGGCTCCTAATGCTTCATCCTTCCCATGTTATGAGTTTCTGACAAATGCAGGGATATTGGATGATTTCTTCACCCTTGTCAACAGGGCAGGCTTAGCCACCTACGTGGGAGATGAGAGGGAACAATACTACAGGCTCACCAAAGTTTTCGTTGAGAGCTTCAAGTTCCACAACACGGAATATGAGCCGACAGTTGCATTCAAGATCTATGATATTCCTGTTACCATGAAATTGGAAGAATTTTGTCGTGCATTGGGTATTGCCCCTGTAGGTACAGCAAGGAGGATTGATGACAACCCCCGGGACTTGTTGGAGCTCTACCGAGGGATCACCGGGGATGATTGCCGCACCATCCAGCGAGGGAAGATAAGAAACATTCAACTCCCCGCTATTAAATATTTCGCATATTACATTGCTACTAGCATTTTGGGTAGAGAAAATACTAGCAACATCTCTAGCTACCATCTTGCTTTCTTGAATGTTGCACTTACTGGAGAGACATCTTATCATCTTGGTTCTCTTATTGCTCGCCGCCTGTCTAGCAGGGGGCCTATTTTTGGAGGAACTATTGCACTGCGCATTTTAACACATCTAGAGATTCCTCTTGATTCTAATGATGTACCATTAACCCCTAGGAAACTAGATATTGCTGCTATGAAGAGCCATCATTTTGTTACTACTGACTCCACTATAGATAATATGGTCTATAGAATGTTGTTTGCTGATGGGAATGAGAAGGAAATCCCTCTTCCCCAGCCAGGTTTGTTCAATATTGACAGGCAATCATGGTCGCTCACTAAGGAGGCGGTGGAGGAACATATGAAGATACAAGAATTCCACCAGCAACATGACTCCGAGAACGCCGAGCCCTCCTACGACTACACCGTCACGTACCCCGACGTTTCCTCCAGCACATACATGGAACCGGGTCGTTCTTCGTCATACTACGAAGACACCACTTCATGGGGACCGTGGGAATGAACTCCACTTAGGCCAAAAGCCTAAGCTTGGGGGAGGTATACCGGCATCACTCATTCTTTGCATATTATGGTTGCTGGATACTTGTACATATTTGTTTAGTCTCTAGAGTGGTTTTCTAATGAGAGGGAGATGATATTTGGGGAAGTGCTGTCCAAAAACAGATTCTGTGCTGTTACCAAAAAAATTCGTACGCACAGCCAGAACGTTATTTTGAGTTGCCAATTTTTGAGCATGTTCCCCAGGTTGTTATCTAACTTTCATTAGTTGAACACTTTTTGGTCTGAGCAATGGAAGATTTTTGTTAATTTCGATTTCTGTACTGCTGTCAGGATTTGGCAGATTTCTGTCATCCTGCTTTTCTGTGTTTCTGTTAGTTTGCATTCTTTTGTTTTCGCTTTGTTTCTTTCCTAAAACACAAAAAGACCAAAAATATTTCTGTTGTTTCTCTTCACCATTTGTTTATTTGGTTCCTTGCTCTTAGTTTGCTTTATTTACTATCATTGGTTTGCTACAAGAAAACCCAAAAAGATTTTGCTTTGTTTGCTTGTTTTCTTTCGTTCTTGTTTCTAATTCGAAAACACCAAAAATATTTTCTGTTCTTCTTTGGTTTGTAAAGTTCATCATGAGTTCAATGGTCTTCGGTGGCTGGAGCGTGGTTTTCATTTCATATTATCCAAGCTACACAAGTGAAAAGGCAATAATGACGATCTACGACAATCTGATTGTGGTGAGAGGCTGGTATGAACTCTATTTGCTTTCATTTTTGTACATATACTCATCCATATGAGCATGCTTAGTTGGTTCATGTGAGGTATATGTTATTTGAGAAAGTCTAGTAGTTCATGATCTCTCATGTTTAGCTCCAATTTATTAATATGAGTAGCATGTCATGGATGTTTGCTTGCATTGTTTTATTCATGAGTAAGTATGGCATTGTGGTATCCTCCTCTGAATAATTCATTTATATCGACTTGGCACATGCTCACGCATGCATATGACTGAACAAAAAGTCAATTAAGCCTCGATGATTTATATTGCTTCAGAGTTATTGTATCACTTTTATGCCTCCGTTAATTTATTTTGCCGCAAGCATGATTATGACAGTTACTGCTCACTTGATTTGTCGCTCCCTAGTCTTTTGCTAGCCTTCACTTGTACTGAGCGGGAACGCCGCTCGTGCTTCCAAACACCTGAAAACCAAGTTGTTCCAAAAGTGTCCACCATAAATACCTATGCATGGCATTTCAAACCATTCCAAGTAAATTCTCATGCGCTACCTTTAAAACTTTCAAAATGCTTCTCAATTTGTGTTAATGTTTCATAGCTCATGAGGAAGTATGTGGTGTTTAGCTTTCAACCTTGTCATTTACTTTTGACGGACTCTCATATGGACTAGTGGCACATCCGCTTATCCAATAATTTTGCAAAAAGAGCTGGCAATGGGATTCCCAGTCCCAAATTAATTAACTTAAATAGACACTCCTCCATGGTTTGTGATTGTTGGACGGCACCCGAAGATTCGGTTAGCCATGGCTTGTGTGAGCAAAGGTTGGGGGAGTGTCATCATCATAATAAAACTTAAATAAAAAGGCACTCCTTCATGGTATGTGATTGTTGGCAGGCACCCGAGGATTCGGTTAGCCATGGTTTGTGAAAGAAAGGTTGGAAGGAGTGCCACCCAAAAATAAATAAAATGGGAGCCGCTCTTGTGAGTCCGGTTGATGAGGTAGTTAGTGTACCCATTACCATTCGTTGACAACAACAAACACCTCTCAAAATAATTTTACTCCTGTTTTACAAATGAAAAGCTCTAGCGCATGTTAATCCCTGCTTCCCTCTGCGAAGGGTCAATCTTTTACTTTTATGTTGTGTCTCCATTCTTTCTTTGAGCACTATCTTGAGAGCACAACTGTCATTCTTAGTATAATATGCTTGTCTCAAAATATGATTGATTGTGGTATAACTTTGATGCTTTTATCTTTGACAATCACTACTTCTAGTCTTTCTATGAACTCCAGAGGTGCCTCGGCATTTATGTTTTGCCGATCAAATACAGGCAAGCGAGATACCACTTTATCATATTCTCTTATGAACATTGCAATCCTGCTTATATACATGATTCATGATGCTTATTATTAATTGTTGGTACCTCTCCATGATTGACATAGCTGTTGGATGATCTTATTTGCATGTGTCTCATTATGAACTGCTTAAGTATTAGCCATAGCATGAGAATATATACATCATATGAGCAAATGTGTTCGTGAAAGTTCTTTTATCGCTCAGTTGTTAACTGAATTGCTTGAGGACAAGCAATAAGCTAAGCTTGGGGGGAGTTGATACGTCCAAAACGTATCTACTTTCCCGAACACTTTTGCTATTGTTTTGCCTCTAATTTGTGTATTTTGGATACAACTAACACGGACTAACGCTGTTTTCAGCAGAACTGCTCTGGTGTCTCGTTTTTGTGCAGAAATCCAACTTTCGGGAAAATCCTCGGAATTTATGCAGAAGGCCCTATTTTACCAGAATATTGGTGGAGCCAGAAGGGCAAGAGAGGTGGAGGCCGAGGGCCCCACACCATGGCGGCGCGGCCCAGGGGGGGCCGCGCGGCCATGTGGTGTGGCCCCCTCGGCCGGCCTCCGATGCCCCTTCGGACTACTTATTGGGTTCGACCTGAAAACGCACGGAGAGAAGTCGAAATCGCCAGAAACCCTCCAGAGAGCCGCCACATCGCGAAACTCCGTCTCGGGAGCCAGAAGTCTCCGTTCTGGCACTCCGCCGGGACGGGGAATTGGAGGAGATCTTCACCGCCATCACCGCCAACGCCTCTCCATCGACCAGCCATGTTTCCCCCATCCATGTGTGAGTAATTCCCCCGCTGTAGGCTGAAGGGGATGGTAGGGATTGGATGAGATTGGTCATGTAATAGTCATAAGATTGTTAGGGCATAGTGCCTAGTATCCGTAGATGTCACTTTTATGATATTGTTGCAACTTGTTATGCTTAATGCTTGTCACTAGGGCCCGAGTGCCATGATCTCAGATCTGAACATGTTATTGATTCATGAAGATATTCGTTGTTTATGATCTTACCTGCAAGTTGTATACACATGTCGCTGTCCGGAACCAATGGCCCGAAGTGACAGAAATCGGGACAACCGGAGGGGATGGTAGCGATGTGAGGATCACATGTGTTCACGGAGTGTTAATGCTTTGCTCCGGTGCTCTATTAAAAGGAGCACCTTAATATCCAGTAGTTTCCCTAGAGGCCCGGCTGCCACCGGCTGGTAGGACAGAAGATGTTGTGCAAGTTTCTCATTGCGAGCACGTACGACTAAATATGGAACACATGCCTATTGATTGATTAGTACTTGGATACCGTTTTATTATTATCTGCAAATGCCCTGCTTTGATTGTTATATGAGTTTCTCTCATCCATGCAACGCCCGTTAAATCCGTCCCTGTGCCTACAGTATTTTAATCCTGCTGTTTACTATAATCACTACTGCTGTCTTTATTTCACCGCTGTTATTTCACTATTCCCACTGCCATAAAACTGTTACTACTGATAAACTCTTGCGAGCAAGTCTGTTTCCAGGTGCAGCTGAATTGACAACTCCGCTGTTAAGGCTTACAAGTATTCTTTGTCTCCCCTTGTGTCGAATCAATAAATTGGGTAATACTTCCCTCGAAGACTGTTGCGATCCCCTATACTTGTGGGTCATCAGTTTGCCATGGTGACTTTCGCGAGGTTGATCTCTTGCGTGAGTTTATTCAATTCTCTTTTGGAGACGCCAGTCTTGTGGATCATGCTCATCTTCCCTCGAGATGGAGGGAACACTTTGTTTGGTGCGCGAGGCTGAATTTGCTGAACTTGATGCTGCGGCGCGGTGGCGGATTAGGGGGTGGTGCTCCCTGTATCATCGGGTACACCTGCACTTTGGCACCGGGGTTCATCGACCCATAGAACTTCTGAAGATCGAGGAACTGCCGACAATCCCTGAGCAGGTGAGTCGACTTCTTGACATTGTCCTTCGGGTCAATGTAGGCATGTATGTAGCAAGGAGCATTCAGTTGCTCCGCGATTGGCAGGTCGGGTACCCGCGGAGGGCGGTCCCGCCAGCCACTTCGACTGCCTCCGGATCCACTAATATTGTTATCCCGACGGTCGTCACGTCGTTCGCTGCGTCGGTCATCATGCCGGGCGTCGCCATGGTTCCAGCCTACAGACGCCGCTGGCCCCACGGTGGGCGCCAACTGTCGTTGCCTATTCGACGGTACTCCAGAGGAGGGATCCTCACAGAGGGGAGAAGAAGTAGGGGCCATAGGGCAGAGAGCACTCGGGACGATGGTACGCGATTTACCTAGCTTCAGAACACCTGCTCGAGGACAGGGCTTACTACTGCTTGTCTGGAATTATCTGGGCGCTTAACAACGAGTTGTGGTTGTGCCTCTAGGGCTCCCAGGATCCGGCTTATGAAGGCGCCAGGATCTAGGGTTTCTAAGGAGAGTCCTAGCCGGAATACAATCTTGCCTAACTACGGAACATTACATTGCCGTGCACGTCAAGGATCCGCCTATTCCTAATATGCCGTACTAGATCCGGCTACCCCTGATGGGCCAGGCCGGATCCGACTCTAAAGGTAGGTCGGCTGGATCCGGCTCCATGTTCCTGGGCTGGACTTCCTCCATCTTGATCAACATCAACTGGGCCGCCCGATGGGCCGTATGCCACCATCACCGTCTGTGCGCCACCCGGGCTTACCGGATCTAGCCACTGTCGATGGTACACCTATGAAGTATACCCACAACAGTTTCCCTTCTGCAGGATTACAGTTAGCAGGTAGTCGTCTATCCATGATCTCGGCTGCTACTGGCCGTCGTACTTGGCAACCTCAGTAGGCGTTGGCTTGAATTTCTTGGGTGGCATTGCCTCCCGAATCTTGTGGCTCAGATAATCGGCATCGCAGAGCTCTCCATCGTGCTCTTGAGATTCCTCGGAATCATCGCTCTGGAAGCCAACACGTGCAGCGCATCGGCGGCGGGCCTTGTCGATCTTGCTCTGCGTGATATCATCATGGGCATCCTTGGAGGACGAATGTCGTCGAGAGCCGCCGCTACGCCGTGGAGATCTGTCAGGAGACCGTGAGGATCATCGTCGTGAGCCGCTACCATGGCGCGGTGATCCATCAGGCGACCGCGATGAGCGGTGCCGAGAGCCATCGTCGCGGTGTGGTGATTTATCCTTTCTGGGCTTGAATTTATCGCCGATGATCCCGAGGCTTTTCAGGGCAACCCGATGAACTGGCACCATCGGATCACCGGGTGTTGGCTGATTGTTAATCAGGTATGCTGCAATGTGCGTAGGTGCGCCTTCGACCGTTTTGGGCCTGAGGATGCCCGTTGAATCCACCGTCATGAAGGAGTTGGAGAGGTTCGATGTGATTTCTCTTGCATCTGCTTCCGAGAGGCGTGGTATGTGTGGGCGATACCTACTGGGAGTCTGGTGGCTCTTAGAAGCGCTCCTGAGGGAAGAAAGTTCCCTTCATCGCTCGCTCGATAGGTCGGCTGCCTGCCGATGTCGATCCAGGTCGGCTCGCTCCTCTTGGCCAGCCGAGAGCGGTTCTTCTCGAGGATAGCGTGGTAGGCGTTGAGGGTGCATGCCGATACACCGATAAGAAGGCTGGTATTGTTGACCACGGAGTCACGTGCCGTGGCCCACTCCTCTGTGGAAATAGAGAAAGTGTTGTTGATGTTGTTGCGGCTGGCCTCGCCATCTCGCCACCATTCGCTATTGGTGCGTGGGGTGTTACCACCCGCAGGGATTTCGGCTCCAGTTTCAGGGTCGAAAGTAGCACATACTTGGTAGCGTGCCACCCTTGCCATGGACAAAGGGATGATGTTGCCGTGTTTGCTGACGCTTTCCTCGTCAGAGGGTACTTGATGCCGCACACGAAGTGAGGGCGTCCGAGCGAGCTCGTGCTCGTGTCACGATTGATGCGATACGTAGTATGACGTCGATCCGATGACTCGAGTCAGACCCGGCAGACATTGTATACGCGGTCCGGCGCAGCGACGACGCCGATGGTGACGACGGAGCTGACACGATCAGTATTGCCGATGCAGTAGTCGATGAAGTACCAGCCGATAGTTCGGCCACGGTTGGTGAAGAAGCGGAGTACGTGGTAGTCGATGAAGTCGCAACTGTTGCAGGGCCCGGAGTGATCGGGTCAGGACGCTGATGCTGAGGTGGACGCTCCCGAACGCCATGTCCATCCCGCCGTGCAGGCCTGAGAAGGCTGAACGCAACGCGAAGGCGTGGGCGTGAACTCGAAGGAGCCAAAGCAGATCGGATCCTCCAAGATCGGCGATGGTGGAGCCGATGATGACGATGCCGACGAGGATGTAGCCGGCGCGATCGTAACAGCCGATGATGTGCCTTGAACGAGCAGTTTGCCCACAGACGGCGCCAATTAACGAGGGGCTCCTCGGCAATGCCCACCATGAGAGGCTTAGTGTTGATGGAATCCTGCAGGTTAGCACTAGACATCGGATACCAAACGAGTAAGATGCGAGATTTACCCAAATTCAGGGCCCTCGATGAGGTAAAACCCTTACTCATGCTTGTCTGATCTTGATTATCAATGAAAAAGGTTACAATGGGGCAGCCGATAAGCTGCGTGGTGGTGACCTCACCGAGAGCCAAGGTTTCTAGGGTTAGGTGTATGCAGGATTGTGTAGATTCTATCCGTGCAGGCCCTCTCCTGGCCTTTATATAGGATCCGACTAGATTACAGGTGAGATCTAATCTATCTTTCTTTTAAACGACATCTGCTTGCCTTGTTCGTCAAGGAATCGTCTCCTTCCATATTTCCATCGTTGCAACCGACGTGTTGATCCACCTCGGGCTGCGGTAATTCTCATGGGCCCTCTATTAGGCCAAGGGAGGTAGGTCAATATCGGGTACCCGAAGGGTAATGCCCACATCAGCTGGCCCAGGTGGTTCGTCGCCGGCGTCGACGTCCTTGGCATGGTGGCGGAGCTTGTCAACTCGCTGCGGTGGAGAATAACCCCGAGGACATGATCGTGTTTCCTTCATTTTTTTCCGAGGGTCTAGTGTAAAAACTAGGGATTTCTATTTTCGTGCCCCTGGTTCGTTAGTTGTACTCAGTTTTCCCCAGCCCCTTAGTTTTTCCTCAGTTTTCCCCTCCCTCTAGTTTGAAACCCCTCGCAGACGCTCGGACGGGAGGGTTGCCGTCTGGTCAGAGGCCTTCACCGTTACCGGTGACGGCTAGGGAGCCGCGTTGGTGTTGAATTGACCGTTTCTTTCGAACTATGTTGACTGTTGACTCGAGGAGCTCACCCAAAGCTTTCCACTCCGCCCGATACTGGAGGAGCTCACACACCGCCCCTCCGCCGCCACGCCGTCCTGCCCTCCTACCTTATGGCGTCGTCCGCCGCCGAGCCGCCCCCGCCCCCACCACCACCCCCGGGAGGCGGAGAGGGATCCGCCTCCACCAGATCTAGATCTACCCCTGTCGCGGTAGAGTTTGTATATCCGTCTGGTGTACCGACTCTTCCCGTCAGCCGCGGAGAAGATTGGGAATCGGAGGGATCTAACGCATGGATTCCATCTGGGTAAGCATCGTCTGCCTATGTGAATTAACAGTAGGCAGTTTTTGAGCGCCAATCGTTGTTGCTCAACTAACTGCGTTGCTTTTCGAATAGGATTGATCCAGCGCTGGCTTTTCGGCTGGTGGTTAGGCTGGATTCTAGCTTTACGCGTGATTCTAAACGCCAAATGAATGGGTTTTACTTCCCTGCGGTGGTTGCAACCACCATCTCGTTGAGGGATTTGAAAGCTAACATCTTCGATAAGTACTCCTGGAGCCCTCGCGATGCAGTTCATTTCGAATATTTCAACAGCACGGAGCGAAGATTGGTTCCACTAATTTCCGACGATGATCTGGGAATTCTTTTTGCTTTGAATGCTTCTTGCCATTTCGGTAAAATTCGTGTCCATGTGGACAGGGGCCAGGCATCATCTGGTGTTGGGGCATCATCAGGTGGTCGGGCATCATGTCTCTCTACTGCTGCTGCCTCTGCTAATAGTGTGCGCCGCGGCGATCCTTGTAGGTCCACAGCAGCACCATCTGTCCCCAGTGCGAGTGGTAGCCAGATCGTTCCTGTGGTCAATGTGGAGGACGATGCAGAGATTGGGGATCAGTCTCCTGAAGATGATGAGGATGAGTTAATGTTTCCTGAATTGGTAGATCGATGCAGTAAGCAGGCAATGGAGGATCAATACATGGAAGATATTGCTTTTGGTGCCAGATTTGATGAGACTGATGATGAAGAGAAGAATGAGAACGATGACAGCCTCGTTTTAGCCGATTACGAAGGTGAAGACTTGCCAACAATTGAGTGGAACAGGGAGGATCCTCAGCTTGCAAAAGGCACCGTGTTTCAAACGATGATGGACTGCCGTAATGCAATTACTACATATCACATTCTCACTAAGAATAATTATGAGGTTATTAAAAGTGAGCCAGGTAGGTTCACAATTAAATGCCCATACCCAAGGTGTAGGTTTAGGCTGCATGCATCCACAATGCGCAGAAGCAGCTTGGTTCAGGTACTACGCCAACCAGTTGTGTATTTAGATCACGGTGTAAAATTTGTTATCTATTACTGACATCCCTTATCATTATGTTTCAGATAAAGAATAATAAGGAGATCCATAGGTGTCCACCTCTAGGGGGAGAGCCAGACCTGAAAACAAAGCTAGCGAAGACTAGGTGGTTGGCAGATATAATCCTAGATTGGCTGAGAGAAACTCCTTCACTTGGTCCAACGGCACTCCAGAAAAAGGTGGCTGAGAAGTATAAAGGGATGAAAGTACCTTACATGAGGATGTTCTATGCAAAGGAAATGGCTCTTGACAAGATCAATGGTCCATGGAATGAAAGCTTTCAGTTGCTTTACACTTTCAAAGCTGAAGTGGAGATGGCTAGTCCAGGCAGTGTTGTAGCAATAGACAAGCATACAGTTCCCTACAAATTGAAAAGCGGGAAGGTAATGCACAAGGAATGTTTTAGAAGGGCTTTTGTTTGTTTCAAAGCTTGCTGGAAAGGCTTTTTGGACGGTTGCAGGCCTTATTTGGCCGTGGATGCTGTAGGATAACATAGCATAGAAAACAAAAAATTTCCTATCGCGAACACGCAATCCAAGCCAAGATGCAATCTAGAAGACGGTAGCAACGAGGGGATTATCGAGTCTCACCCTTGAAGAGATTCCAAAGCCTACAAGATGAGGCTCTTGTTGCTGCGGTAGACGATCACTTGCCGCTTGCAAAAGCGCGTAGAAGATCTTGATCACGGCGCCACGAACGGGCAGCACCTCCGTACTCGGTCACACGTTCGGTTGTTGATGAAGACGACGTCCACCTCCCCGTTCCAGCGGGCAGCGGAAGTAGTAGCTCCTCTTGAATCCGACAGCACGACGGCGTGGTGTCGGTGGCGGTGAAGAAGTCCGGCGGAGCTTCGCTAAGCGTGCGGGACGTGGTGGAGGAGAGAGGCCGCTAGGGTTTGGGGAGAGGGGGTGGCCGGCCACTAAAGGGGGCGGCCAAGGTGGTGGCTTTGGTGTGGCCGGCCCCCTCCCCTATGCCCCTCATTATATAGGTGGAAGCCCCAAGTGTTGGACTACAAGTCTCCGAATAAGACCCGAACCCAAAACCTTCCATATGGTGGGAAACCTTCCCAAGCTAGGACTCCCACTAGAGGTGGGAGTTCCACCTTCCATATGGGGGGGTGGCCGGCCCCCAAAGGGGGAGTCCACTTGGGACTCCACCCCACTAGGGTTGGCCGGCCATGGAGGTGGAGTCCCATGTGGACTCCACCTTCCTAGGTGTGTTCTTCCGGACTTTTCTAGAACCTTCTAGAACCTTCCATAGAACCTTCCGAATCATTTTAATTCACATAAAATGACATCCTATATATGAATCTTATTCTCCGGACCATTCCGGAACTCCTCGTGATGTCCGGGATCTCATCCGGGACTCCGAACAAATATTCGAACTCCATTCCATATTCAAGTTCTACCATTTCAACATCCAACTTTAAGTGTGTCACCCTACGGTTCGCGAACTATGCGGACATGGTTGAGTACTCACTCCGACCAATAACCAATAGCGGGATCTGGAGATCCATAATGGCTCCCACATATTCAACGATGACTTTAGTGATCGAATGAACCATACACATACGATACCAATTCCCTTTGTCACGCGATATTTTACTTGTCCGAGGTTTGATCATCGGTATCACACTATACCTTGTTCAACCTCGTCTCCTGACAAGTACTCTTTACTCGTACCGTGGTATGTGGTCTCTTATGAACTCTTTCATATGCTTGCAAGACATTTAGACGACATTCCACCGAGAGGGCCCAGAGTATATCTATCCGTCATCGGGATGGACAAATCCCACTGTTGATTCATATGCCTCAACTCATACTTTCCGGATACTTAATCCCACCTTTATAACCACCCATTTACGCAGTGGCGTTTGATGTAATCAAAGTACCTTTCCGGTATAAGTGATTTATATGATCTCATGGTCATAAGGACTAGGTAACTATGTAATGAAAGCTTATAGCAAATAACTTAATGACGTGATCTTATGCTACGCTTAATTGGGTGTGTCCATTACATCATTCATATAATGATATAATCTTGTTATTAATAACATCCAATGTTCATGATTATGAAACTAATCATCTATTAATCAACAAGCTAGTTAAGAGGCTTACTAGGGACTCTTTGTTGTTTACATATCACACATGTATCAATGTTTCGGTTAATACAATTATAGCATGGTATATAAACATTTATCATAAACAAAAAGATATATAATAACCACTTTTATTATTGCCTCTTGGGCATATCTCCAACAGTCTCCCACTTGCACTAGAGTCAATAATCTAGATTACATTGTAAGGTACCTAACACCCATGGCATTCTGGTGTTGGTCATGCTTTGCCCTAGGGAGAGCTTTAGTCAACGGATCTGCTACATTCAGATCAGTGTGTACTTTGCAAATCTTTACTTCTCCATCTTCGATGTACTCGCGAATCGAATGATAACGCAGCTTGATATGCTTCAGCCTCTTGTGTGACCTTGGTTCTTGTGCATTGGCGATGGCACCCATGTTGTCACAATAGATGACTAGTGGGTCCAATGCACTAGGAACCACACCGAGCTCTACAATGAACCTCTTCATCCATACCGCTTCTGATGAAGCCTCTGAAGCCGCTATGTACTCCGATTCTGTTGAGGATTTCGCCACCGTGCACTGCTTCGAGCTTGCCCAGCTTACTGCAGCACCATTCAATATAAACACGTACCCAGACTGTGACTTAGAGTCATCAGGATCAGTGTTCCAACTTGCATCGGTGTAACTTGTTACAACGAGCTCTTGGTCACCTCCATAACAAAGAAACATATCCTTAGTTCTTTTCAAGTACTTTAGGATATTCTTGACCGCTGTCCAGTGTTCCATTCCTGGATCACTTTGATATCTGCTAGTTAAACTAACAGCATGTGCTATATCCGGTCTAGTACATAGCATGGCATACATGATAGAGCCTACTGCCGAGGCATAGGGGATCTGACTCATCCTTTCTCTTTCTTCTGCCGTAGCCGGTCCTTGAGTCTTACTCAAGACCTTGCCTGGTAACATAGGTAAGAATCCTTTCTTACTTTCGTCCATTCTAAACTTCTTTAGAATCTTGTCCAGGTATGTACTCTGTGATAGCCCTATTAGACGTCTTGATCTATCTCTATAAATCTTGATGCCTAATATATATGATGCTTCACCAAGGTCTTTCATTGAAAAACTATTATTCAAATAACCTTTTACACTGCTTAATAGTTCTATATCATTCCCAATCAATAATATGTCATCTACATATAATATCAGGAACGCTACAGAGCTCCCACTCACTTTCTTGTAAATACAGGCCTCTCCATGACACTGTATAAACCCGAAGTCTTTGATCACCTTATCAAAGCGTCGGTTCCAACTTCTTGATGCTTGCTTCAGTCCATAGATTGAACGCTGAAGTTTGCATACTTTGTCAGCATTTTTAGGATCGACAAAACCTTTGGGTTGTACCATATACAACTCTTCCTCAATGTCTCCATTAAGGAACGCCGTTTTGACATCCATCTGCCAAATCTCATAATCGAAAAATGCAGCTATTGCTAACAAAATCCTCACAGATTTTAGCTTCGCTACAGGTGAGAAAGTCTCATCGTAGTCAACACCTTGAATTTGTCGGAAACCTTTTGCGACAAGTCGAGCTTTATAGACAGTAATATTACCATCAGCATCTGTTTTTCTTTTGAAGATCCATTTATTCTCGACAGCCTTTCGGCTATCAGGTAAGTCTACCAAAGTCCATACTTTGTTATCATACATGGATCCCATTTCGGATTTCATGGCTTCTTGCCATTTGTTGGAATCTGGGCTCATCATTGCTTCTTCATACGTCGCAGGGTCTTCATCATTGTTATCCACAATCATGACATTTAGACAAGGATCATACCAATCAGGAGTGGCACGTTCCCTTGTCGATCTGCGAGGTTCAGTAGCTGTCTCATTTGAAGTTTCATGATCATTATCATTAGCTTCCTCTGTTGCCGGTAGGCGGCACAGGAACATCTTCCGGCACTGCGCTACTCTGATCAACGAGTAGAGATTCTTCAATCTCATCGAGTTCTACTTTTCTTCCAGTCACTTCTTTAGTGAGAAATTCTTTCTCAAGAAAGGTTCCGTTCTTGGCAACAAAGATCTTGCCTTCGGATCTGTGATAGAAAGTGTACCCTATAGTTTCCTTAGGGTATCCTATGAAGACGCATTTCTCCGCTTTGGGTTCTAGCTTGTCCGGTTGTAACTTTTTTACATAGGCTTCGCAACCCCAAACTTTTAGGAACGACAGCTTAGGTTTCTTATTAAACCATAATTCATACGGTGTCGTTTCAACGGATTTTGATGGTGCTCTATTTAAAGTGAATGCGGCTGTCTCTAATGCATAACTCCAAAATGATAACGGCAAATCAGTAAGAGACATCATAGATCGAACCATATCTAAGAGAGTTCGATTACGACGTTCGGACACACCGTTTCGTTGTGGTGTTCCCGGCGGTGTCAATTGTGAAAGTATTCCGCATTTCTTTAAATGCATGCCAAACTCATAACTCAGATATTCACCTCCACGATCAGATCGTAGAAATTTAATCTTCTTGTTACGTTGATTTTCTACTTCACTTTGGAATTCCTTAAACTTCTCGAAAGTTTCGGATTTATGTTTCATTAAATAGATATACCCATATCTACTCAAATCATCTGTGAAGGTTAGAACATAACGATAACCACCGCGCGATGCTACACTCATTGGTCCACACACATCTGTATGTATGATTTCCAATAAGTCAGTAGCTCGCTCCATCATACCCGAGAATGGAGTCTTAGTCATTTTTCCCATCAGACATGCTTCGCATCTATCAAGTGACTCAAAGTCAAGTGATTCAAGTAATCCATCGGTATGGAGTTTCTTCATGCGTTTCACTCCAATATGACCAAGACGACAGTGCCACATATAAGTAGAATTATCATTCAATTTAATTCGCTTAGCATCAATGTTATGTATATGTGTATCACTACTATCGAGATCTAACAGAAATAAGCCATTCTTTTCAGGTGCTCGACCATAAAAGATATTATTCATAAAAATAGAACAACCATTATTCTCAGACTTGAATGAATAACCGTCTTGCATTAAACAAGATCCAGATATAATGTTCATGCTTAACGCGGGTACAAAATAACAATTATTTAGGCTTAAAACTAATCCCGAAGGTAGATGTAGAGGAAGTGTGCCGACAGCGATCACATCGACTTTGGATCCATTTCCAACGCGCATCGTCACTTCATCCTTCAGTAGTCTTCGTTTATTCTTTAGTTCCTATTTCGAGTTACAAATATGAGCAACCGAACCAGTATCAAATACCCAGGTACTAGTACGAGAACCAGTGAGATAAACATCTATAACATGTATATCAGATATACCTTCTTTCTTCTTCTTGACAAGGCCGCTCTTCAGATCCGCCAAATACTTGGAGCAATTACGCTTCCAGTGTCCCTTCTCCTTGCAGTAATAGCACTCAGCATCAGGCTTAGGGCCAGTCTTAGGTTTCACAGGAGGCGTGGCAGCTTTCTTGCCACTCTTCTTGTTCTTGCCTTTAGACTTGCCCTGTTTCTTGAAGCTGGTGGTCTTGTTGACCATCAACACTTGGTGCTCTTTCTTAATTTCAATCTCAGCAGATTTTAGCATGGCGAAGAGTTCAGGTAACTCTTTGTTCATGTTCTGCATATTGTAATTCATCACAAAGTTCTTATAACTAGGTGGCAGTGATTGAAGGACACGATTAATCCCCAGTCTGTTAGGAATCACTATTCCCAAGTCACTGAGTTTCTTCGCATGCCCGGTCATGGCGAGCATGTGCTCACTAACGGAGCTGCCTTCTTCCATCATGCAGCTGAAGAAGTGTTTCGATGCTTCATAGCATTCCACGGCCGCATGAGTCTCAAAGATAGTTTTCAACTCATTGATTAACTCATGTGGATCGTGGTGCTCAAAACGTTTTTGAAGATCGGCTTCCAGACTGCACAGGATGGCACACTGAACTTGAGAGTACCGAGTTTTCCGAGTCGCGTAAACATTCTTTACTTCATCGGTTTCAGTTTCTGCAGGAGGGTCACCTAGCGGTGCATCAAGCACATATTGCAGGTTTCCGCCATTGAGGAAGATCCTCACATGACGGAACCAGTCGGTGAAGTTGCTACCGTTGCTCTTAAGCTTTTCTTTCTCTAGGAACTGGTTAAAATTGATTGAGGACGCCATATCTACAACATATTTGCAATAGTTTAGACTAATGTTTATGACAAATTGAGTTCAAATTTTAATTTAACAAAATTAAAACCTAGGTGAACTCCCACTCAAAACAATATCCCTCGCATTGTCTTAGTGATCACACGAACCAAATCCATCACACCTATGCCCGATCATCACGAGACAAGATGTAATTTCAATGGCGAACACTCAAAGTGTTCATCATATCAATCATATGATTCATGCTCTACCTTTCGGTATCATGTGTTCCGAGACCATGTCTGTACATGCTAGGCTCGTCAAGGCCACCTTAGTATCCGCATGTGCAAAACTGACTTGCACCCGTTGTATGCACTTGTTGATTCTATCACACCCGATCATCACGAGATGCTTCGAAACGACAAGTCTTGGCAACGGTGCTACTAAGGATGAACACTTTATTATCTTGAAATTTTAGTGAGAGGGATCATCTTATAATGCTACCGTCGCGATCTAAGCAAAATAAGATGCATAAAAGGATTAACATCACATGCAGTTCATATGTGATATGATATGGCCCTTTTGTCTTTGCGCCTTTGATCTTCATCTCCAAAGCACGGACATGATCTCCATCATCAACGGGCATGATCTCCATCATCGTCGGCGTAGCGTCAAGGTCAATGGCGCCGTCTTCATGATTGTTCTCCATGTAGCAACTATTACAACTACTTTGAAAAACTACTCAACATGAAATTTAAAGACAACCATAAGGCTCCTGCCGGTTGCCACAATACAATAATGATCATCTCATACATATTCATCATCACATTATGGCCATATCACATCACCAAACCCTACAAAAACAAGTTAGACGTTCTCTAATTTGGTTTGCATATTTTACGTGGTTTAGGGTTTTCGAGTGAGATCTAATCTACCTACGAACATGAACCACAACGGTGATACTAGTGTTGTCAATAGAAGAGTAAATTGAATCTTCACTATAGTAGGAGAGACAGACACCCGCAAAGCCACTTATGCAATACAAGTTGCATGTCAAGCGTGGAGCAAATCTCATGAACGCGGTCATGTAAAGTTAGCCCGAGCCGCTTCATCCCACTATGCCACAAAGATGCAAAGTACTCAAGCTAAAGATAACATAAGCATCAACGCCCACAAAACCATTGTGTTCTACTCGTGCAACCATCTATGCATAGACACGGCTCTGATACCACTGTAGGATAACGTAGCATAGAAAACAAAAATTTTCCTATCGCGAACACGCAATCCAAGCCAAGATGCAATCTAGAAGACGGTAGCAACGAGGGGATTATCGAGTCTCACCCTTGAAGAGATTCCAAAGCCTACAAGATGAGGCTCTTGTTGCTGCGGTAGACGATCACTTGCCGCTTGCAAAAGCGCGTAGAAGATCTTGATCACGGCGCCACGAACGGGCAGCACCTCCGTACTCGGTCACACGTTCGGTTGTTGATGAAGACGACGTCCACCTCCCCGTTCCAGCGGGCAGCGGAAGTAGTAGCTCCTCTTGAATCCGACAGCACGACGGCGTGGTGTCGGTGGCGGTGAAGAAGTCCGGCGGAGCTTCGCTAAGCGTGCGGGACGTGGTGGAGGAGAGAGGCCGCTAGGGTTTGGGGAGAGGGGGTGGCCGGCCACTAAAGGGGGCGGCCAAGGTGGTGGCTTTGGTGTGGCCGGCCCCCTCCCCTATGCCCCTCATTATATAGGTGTGATACGTCTCCAACGTATCGATAATTTCTTATGTTCCATGCTACTTTATTGATGATACCTACATGTTTTATGCACACTTTATGTCATATTCGTGCATTTTCTGGAACTAACCTATTAACAAGATGCCGAAGTGCCAGTTCCTGTTTTCTGCTGTTTTTGGTTTCAGAAATCCTAGTAACGAAATATTCTCGGAATTGGACGAAATCAACGCCCAGGTTCCTATTTTGCCGGAAGCATCCAGAACACCCGAGAGGCGCGGAGGAGGGGCCTGTGGGCCCCAGATGATAGGGTGGCGCGGCCTGGGCCCGCCGCCCTATGGTGTGGTGGCCCAGGCCCCCTCCGAGGCTGCCCTTTCGCCTATATAAGGTCCCGACCTAAAAACCCCGAAAAAGCCACGGTACGCGAAACCTTCGGCCGCCGCCATCGCGAAGCCAAGATGGGGGACAGGAGTCTCTGTTCCGGCACCCGCGGGGAAGTGCCCCGGAAGGCTTCTCCATTGACACCGCTGCCATCTCCACCGCCATCTTCATCACTGCTCCCATGAGGAGGGAGTAGTTCTCCATCGAGGCTCGGGGCTGTACCGGTAGCTATGTGGTTAATCTCTCTCCTATGTACTTCAATACAATAATCTCATGAGCTGCCTTACATGATTGAGATTCATATGATGATGCTTGTAATCTAGATGTCATTATGCTAGTCAAGTGAGTTTTACTTATGTGATCTCCGGAGACTCCTTGTCCCACGTGTGTAAAGGTGACAGTGTGTGCACCGTGTGGGTCTCTTAGGCTATATTTCACAGAATACTTATTCACTGTTATGAATGGCATAGTGAAGTGCTTATTTATATCTCTTTATGATTGCAATGTGTTTTGTATCACAATTTATCTATGTGCTACTCTAGCAATGTTATTAAAGTAGTTTTATTCCTCCTGCACGATGTAATGGTGACAGTGTGTGCATCCGTGTTAGTACTTGGTTTATGCTATGATCATGATCTCTTGTAGATTGCGAAGTTAACTATTGCTATGATAGTATTGATGTGTATTATTCCTCCTACATAAGCATGAAGGTGACAGTGTGCATGCTACGTTAGTACTTGGTTTAGTCGTATTGATCTATCTTACACTCTAAGGTTATTTAAATATGAACATCTAATTGTGGAGCTTGTTAACTCCGGCATTGAGGGTTCGTGTAATCCTACGCAATGTGTTCATCATCCAACAAGAGAGTGTAGAGTATGCATTTATCTATTCTGTTATGTGATCAATGTTGAGAGTGTCCACTAGTGAAAGTCTAATCCCTAGGCCTTGTTCCTAAATACTGCTATCACTGCTTGTTACTGTTTTACTGAATTACTACTGCTGCGTTACTACTACATGTTTACTTCCTGCAATATTACTACCATCAACTGCACGCCAGCAAGCTATTTTCTGGCGCCGTACTACTGCTCATATTCATTCATACCACTTGTATTTCACTATCTCTTCGCCGAACTAGTGCACCTATTAGGTGTGTTGGGGACACAAGAGACTTCTTGCTTTGTGGTTGCAGGGTTGCTTGAGAGGGATATCTTTGACCTCTTCCTCCCGAGTTTGATAAACCTTGGGTGATCCACTTAAGGGAAACTTGCTGCTGTTCTACAAACCTCTGCTCTTGGAGGCCCAACACTGTCTACAAGAATAGAAGCACCCGTAGACATCAAGCACTTTTCTGGCGCCGTTGCCGGGGAGGAAAGGTAAAAGGCACTCATACTTCGGTTCCAGGTAACAGTTTTTGGCGCCATTGTGTGTGTGCTCGAAGCTATTTCCTTTAGACTCTGCAATTGCGACATTTGGTTTCTTGTTTACACTAGTTAGGCATAATGGACAACAAAGAGCTTCTTATTCTATTTCCTGATTTAAGACATGGATGGTTTGATGCGAAAATTAAAAAACCCATGGAACATATTAATATGAATGCTTTGAACACTATTGTTGCTAATGCTATGGAAAATTCTAAGCTTGGGGAAGCTGGCTTTGATGAGCATGATATTTTTAGTCCCCCAAGCATTGAGGAGAAAATTTTCTTTGATGATACTTTGCCTCCCATTTATGATGATTATAATGATAGTAGTCTTTTGTTACCACCTGTTATGGAGGATAAATTTGATTATGATTACAATATACCTCCTATATTTGATAGCTACTTTGTTGAATTTGCTCCCACTACAATTAATAAGAATGACTATGCTTATGTTGGGAGTAGTAATTATTTTATGCATGAGACTCATGATAAGAATGCTTTATGTGATAGTTATATTGTTGAGTTTGCTCATGTTGCTACTGAAAGTTATTATGAGAGAGGAAAATATGGTTGTAAAAAATTTCATGTTACTAAAACACCTCTCTATGTGCTGAAATTTTTGAAGCTACACTTGTTTTATCTTCCTATGCTTGTTACTTTGCTCTTCATGAACTTGTTTATTTACAAGATTCCTATGCATAGGAAGCATGTTAGACTTAAATGTGTTTTGAATTTGCCTCTTGATGCTCTCTTTTGCTTCAACTTCTATTTCTTGCGAGTGCATCATTAAAACTGCTGAGCCCATCTTAATGGCTATAAAGAAAGAACTTCTTGGGAGATAACCCATGTGTTTTTTTACTATAGTACTTTGTTTTATATTTGAGTCTTGGAAGTTGTTTACTACTGTAGCAACCTCTCCTTATCATGTTTTTGTGCCAAGTAAAGTTTCTATGTCAAAGTTGATGTTATATTTGGGATCGCTGCGCAGAAACAGCATTGCTGTCTGTCACGAATCTGGGCACAGGCCTCTGTAGAAAATTCGAAAAAATCTGCCAATTTACGAGCGTGATCCTCAGATATGTACGCAACTTTCATTAGTTTTGAGTTTTTCCATTTGAGCAAGTCTGGTGCCATCTTAAAATTCGTCTTTACGGACTGTTCTGTTTTTGACAGATTCTGCCTTTTATTTCGCATTGCCTCTTTTGCTATGTTGGATTCATTTCTTTGATCCATTAATATCCAGTAGCTTTATGCAATGTCCAGAAGTGTAAAGAATGTTTGTGTCACCTCTGAATGTGTGAATTATTAATTGTGCACTAACCCTCTAATGAGTTTGCTTGAAGTTTGGTGTGAAGGAAGTTTTCAAGGGTCAAGAGAGGAGTATGATATACTATGATCAAGAGGAGTGAAAGCTCTAAGCTTGGGGATGCCCCCGTGGTTCATCCCTGCATATTCTAAGAAGACTCAAGCGTCTAAGCTTGGGGATGCCCAAGGCATCCCCTTCTTCATCGACAACATCATCAGGTTCCTCCCCTGAAACTATATTTTTATTCAATCACATCTTGTGTTCTTTACTTGGAGCGTCGGTTTGTTTTTGTTTTTGTTTTTGTTTGAATAAAATGGATCCTAGCATTCACTTTGTGGGAGAGAGACACGCTCCGCTGTTGCATATGGACAAATATGTCCTTAGGCTTTACTCATAATGTTCAAGGCGAAGTTTCTTCTTCGTTAAATTGTTATATGGTTGGAATTGGAAAATGCTACATGTAGTAATTCTAAAATGTCTTGGATAGTGTGATACTTGGCAATTGTTGTGCTCATGTTTAAGCTCTTGCATCATATGCTTTGCACCCATTAATGAAGAAATACATAGAGCTTGCTAAAATCTGATTTGCATATTTGGTCTCTCTAAGGTCTAGATAATATCTAGTATTGAGTTTTGAACAACAAGGAAGACGGTGTAGAGTCTTATAATGTTTACAATATGTCTTTTATGTGAGTTTTGCTGCACCGGTTCATCCTTGAGTTTGCTTCAAATAAACCTTGCTAGCCTAAACCTTGTATCGAGAGGGAATACTTCTCATGCATCCAAAATCCTTGAGCCAACTACTATGTCATTTGTGTCCACCATACCTACCTACTACATGGTATTTCTCCACCATTCCAAAGTAAATTGCTTGAGTGCTACCTTTAAAATTCCATCATTCACCTTTGCAATATATAGCTCATGGGACAAAATAGCCTTAAAAACTATCGTAGTATCGAATATGTACTTATGCACTTTATCTCTTATTAAGTTGCTTGTTGTGCGATAACCATGCTTCTGGGGAACGCCATCAACTATTGTTGAATATCATGTGAGTTGCTATGCATGTCCGTCTTGTCTGAAGGATCTATCACCTTAGTGGTTGGAGCATGCAAAATTGTTAGAGAAGAACATTGGGCCGCTAACTAAAGCCATGAATCATGGTTGAAGTTTCAGTTTTGGACATATATCCTCAATCTCATATGAGAATAATAATTGTTGCTACATGCTTATGCATTTAAGAGGAGTCCATTATCTGTTGTCCATGTTGTCCCGGTATGGATGTCTAAGTTGAGAATAATCAAAAGCGAGAAATCCAAAATGCGAGCATTCTCCTTAGACCTTTGTACAGGCGGCATGGAGGTACCCCTTTGTGACACTTGGTTGAAACATGGCATGCAAAGATCCGGTAGTCCAAGCTAAGTAGGACGAGGTGCGGGCACTATTAGTATACTATGCATGAGGCTTGCAACTTGTAAGATATAATTTACATAACTCATATGCTTTATTACTACCGTTGACAAAATTGTTTCATGTTTTCAAAATAAAAGCTCTAACACAAATACAACAATCGATGCTTTCCTCTTTGAAGGACCATTCTTTTACTTTTATTGTTGAGTCAGTTTACCTATCTCCCTCCACCTTAAGAAGCAAACACTTGTGTGAACTATGCATTGATTCCTACATACTTGCATATTGCACTTGTTATATTACTTTATGTTGACAATATCCATGAGATATACATGTTATAAGTTGAAAGCAACCGCTGAAACTTAATCTTCCTTTGTGTTGCTTCAACACCTTTACTTTGATTTATTGCTTTATGAGTTAACTCTTATGCAAGACTTATTGATGCTTGTCTTGAAGTACTATTCATGAAAAGTCTTTGCTTTATGATTCATTTGTTTACTCATGTCATTACCATTGTTTTTGATCGCTGCATTCATTACATATGCTTACAATAGTATGATCAAGGTTATGATGGCATGTCACTTAAGAAATTATCTTTGTTATCGTTTTACCTGCTCGGGACGAGCAGAACTAAGCTTGGGGATGCTGATACGTCTCCAACGTATCGATAATTTCTTATGTTCCATGCTACTTTATTGATGATACCTACATGTTTTATGCACACTTTATGTCATATTCGTGCATTTTCTGGAACTAACCTATTAACAAGATGCCAGTTCCGTTTCTGCTGTTTTTGGTTTCAGAAATCCTAGTAACGAAATATTCTCGGAATTGGACGAAATCAACGCCCAGGTTCCTATTTTGCCCGGAAGCATCCAGAACACCCGAGAGCGCAGAGGAGGGCCTGTGGGCCCAGATGATAGGGTGGCGCGGCCTGGGCCCGGCCGCGCAGCCTATGGTGTGTGGCCCCTGGCCCCCTCCGAGGCTGCCCTTTCGCCTATAAGGTCCCTGACCTAAAAACCGACGAAAAAGCCACGGTCGCGAAACCTTCCGGAGCCGCCGCCATCGCGAAGCCAAGATCCGGGGACAGGAGTCTCTGTTCCGGCACCTGCCGGACGGGGAAGTGCCCCGGAAGGCTTCTCCATTGACACCGCTGCCATCTCCACCGCCATCTTCATCACCGCTGCTGCTCCCATGAGGAGGGAGTAGTTCTCCATCGAGGCTCGGGGCTGTACCGGTAGCTATTGTAGGGATTCGTTGCATAGAAAACAAAAAATTTCCTACCGCGAACACGCAATCCAAGCCAAGATGCAATCTAGAAGACGGTAGCAACGAGGGGATATCGAGTCTCACCCTTGAAGAGATTCCAAAGCCTACAAGATGAGGCTCTTGTTGCTGCGGTAGACGTTCACTTGCCGCTTGCAAAAGCGCGTAGAAGATCTTGATCACGATCGCTTCCGGCGCCACGAACGGGCAGCACCTCCGTACTCGGTCACACGTTCGGTTGTTGATGAAGACGACGTCCACCTCCCCGTTCCAGCGGGCAGCGGAAGTAGTAGCTCCTCTTGAATCCGACAGCACGACGGCGTGGTGTCGGTGGTGGTGGAGAAATCCGGCGGAGCTTCGCTTAAGCGTGCGGGATGTGGTGGAGGAGAGAGACCGCTAGGGTTTGGGGAGAGAGGGGGTTGGGCGCCGGCCCTCTAAGGGGTGCGGCCAAGGCTGAGGCTTGAAGTGGTCAGCCCCCTCTCCTATGCCCCTCATTATATAGGTGGAAGCCCCAAGAGTTGTAGTCCAAGTCTTCGAATAAGACCCCAACACTAAAACCTCCCATATGTGGGAAACCTACTCAAGGAGGGAGTCCCACTCAAGGTGGGACTCCCACCTTTCCTTGAGGTGGGGTGGCCGGCCACCTCTAGGTGGAGCCCACCTGGGACTCCTCCTTTAGGGTTTGGCTGGCCAAGCTTGTGGAGTCCTTCCGGGACTCCACCTTCCATAGTGCGTTTCTTCCGGACTTTTCTAGAACCTTCTAGAACCTGCCATAAATGCACCGGATCATTTCCAAACTTGGAATATGACTTCCTATATATGAATCTTATTCTCCGGACCATTCCGGAACTCCTCGTGATGTCCGGGATCTCATCCGGGACTCCGAACAAATATTCGAACTCCATTCCATATTCAAGTTCTACCATTTCAACATCCAACTTTAAGTGTGTCACCCTACGGTTCGTGAACTATGTGGACATGGTTGAGTACTCACTCCGACCAATAACCAATAGCGGGATCTGGAGATCCATAATGGCTCCCACATATTCAACGATGACTTTAGTGATCGAATGAACCATTCACATACGATACCAATTCCCTTTGTCACGCGATATTTTACTTGTCCGAGGTTTGATCTTCGGTATCACTCTATACCTTGTTCAACCTCGTCTCCTGACAAGTACTCTTTACTCGTACCGTGGTATGTGGTCTCTTATGAACTTATTCATATGCTTGCAAGACATTAGACGACATTCCACCGAGAGGGCCCAGAGTATATCTATCCGTCATCGGGATGGACAAATCCCACTGTTGATCCATATGCCTCAACTCATACTTTCCGGATACTTAATCCCACCTTTATAACCACCCATTTACGCAGTGGCGTTTGGTGTAATCAAAGTACCTTTCCGGTATAAGTGATTTACATGATCTCATGGTCATAAGGACTAGGTAACTATGTATCGAAAGCTTATAGCAAATAACTTAATGACGAGATCTTATGCTACGCTTAATTGGGTGTGTCTATTACATCATTCATATAATGATATAACCTTGTTATTAATAACATCCAATGTTCATGATTATGAAACTAATCATCTATTAATCAACAAGCTAGTTAAGAGGCATACTAGGGACTTCTTTGTTGTCTACATATCACACATGTACTAATGTTTCGGTTAATACAATTATAGCATGATATATAAACATTTATCATAAACACAAAGATATAAATAATAACCACTTTATTATTGCCTCTAGGGCATATCTCCTTCAGTCTCCCACTTGCACTAGAGTCAATAATCTAGTTTACATTTGTAAAGATATAACACCTTGGCCTTCTGGTGCTTTATCATGTATTGCTCACGGGAGAGGTTTTAGTCAACGGATCTGACACGCTCAGAAACGTATGTATTTTGTAATTCATTTGCGTCTCAACGCATCACTCATTTCCAAATGAGTCGGTATTAAATATGTTTGGTCTTCTGGTGGAACCTTAATTCCGCGGTCTGAAATATGTCACTAATATTGTCACACACAATATAGCTTCAAAGTTCTGACTCTGTCGGAACTACACCAAGTTCTCAAAGAACCTCTTGACTTAACATCCTTTGTCATTGTCAAAACAATGACATACTCTGCCTTCTTTTGTAGAATCCATCACAATATTTAGAACTCTTCTAAATCTAGCATAGACAACTTCTAGCTCATTGTGCTACCTTTTAAACAACACTTAGTCTAATTTGAGATTGAAATTATATTTTATATGTGACAAAACCAATATCGGTGTAACACCTTACAGCGATTTGTTTGTCATTTCCTCATACAAAACTATATATATATATCCTTAGTTCTTCTAAAGTACTCAAGGATATTCTTACTGTCGTCCAATGATCATCATATGAATATGCTCATAACACTTTATAGCACATGATATCTGATTGTGTACATATTATTCGTGATCTATAATCACTCATGTGTTTTTACTCATTGAGTGTCAGATACATTCAAGTCTTGTTAAAACTTAACATGACAAGAACATTTTCTTAATATTTATATATTGAACTACTTCAATATCCATTCTATGTACTTTGACTTAAACTTATTATGTGTTTCAATCTATCTTCATAGATCTTGACACTAAATATGTTTCAGTCCATATCCTTTCATTGAAATTAATTTCTCAATGAAACCTTTTAATCAAGTATATAATTACATCATTTATAACCAACTATATGTCACCTACATAAAGTATTATAAATATGTCTCAGCGCTCCCACTTAATTTCTTGCAAATACAAGCCTCTTCATCGTCTCTTGATGAAATCAAAAACTCTTTGACTATTTCATCTGGTGAAGATTCCAACTCCGTGATACTCACTTCATCCAATTGAAGTTTGTATACCTATCTAGTATTCTACGGACAGGCAAAACTCTTGGTTGTATTTTGTATACACCTTTAATACATACTTCTGATAAGTAATGTATTTTGCCATCCTACTAGCATATCTCATAAAAGAAATATGTAGCGATTACTAGAATAATCCACATAGACTATAAGCATTGCTACGGAAGATCTAATCTTATCATAGTCAACTCTTTGAACTTTGTCGTAAACAACTTTTCGACAAGTCAAGCTTATTTAAGGATATTCCATCCAAGTCCATCAATTTTATAGATCCATTTACTTTCAAAAAGTATTCATCTATCTTGGATTTCATGGCGTATAGCCATTTTAACGGAGTTAGGGCCCATCATAACTTCTTTGTTTGTAGTTGGTTTATTATTTTTCAAAATCAATCCTTTGTCCACAAATCATTTATTTGATCACAAAGTAAACCATACCTACAAGGTTCAATATGTACTTCGATCTCCATGGCTAAAACACTTTGTAGTCATGGGAGCCATGATCGTCGTGGCCGCTTCCGGAACCAATTCCGATGCTGCGCTACTCTGATCATTATGCTCAGGTTCATAAACCTTATCAAGTTCTATTGTCCTCCCACTCAAATACTTCGCTAGAAAACAATTTCTTGGAAATAAGCAAGTAACATTAACAAACACTTTTGTCTTTTACTTCATAGTGGAAAGAATTCCCAATCAATTCTTTGGGATAACCAACAAAGACATTCATCCGATTTTGGTTGTAAACTTTTAGACCAAAATTTAAAGAAAGGACTATTAGGGTTTATACCCATGCCATAACTCGTATGGTGTCATTTCAACAGATCATGATGATGCTCTATTCAGTGTAAAAGCGGTAGTCACTAAAGCATAATCCACAAAAATATAATGGCATTCAATATTTTATCTCATCATTGATCCAACAAGGTTTGGATACATCTCTCGGATACTCCATCATCACTATGATACTCCAAGAAATGTGAGTTGTAGAACAATTTCATAACTCTCTTAGATGTTCGCTAAAACTCATAATTCAAATATTTCCACCATGATCCAATCATAGATATTTGATTTTTCTATTACGATGATTTCCACTTCATGCTGAAATTTATTTGAATCCATTCAAATGTTTCAAACTTCTTCCTTATTGAATATATCCACATATATATACTCAATTCATTGTTGGAAGTTTTCATGAAGTAGAAGAATCTCCCGCACACAACTATGTCCAGTGAACCACATACATCATCATGTATTTTTCCACTAAGTTAGTTGCCCGTTCAACTCTTGGCCTATGAACGGTATTTTAGTCATTCTCTTTTAGAAAAGATTTGCAAGCGCCAAACGATTCAAAAATCAAATGACTCCAAAAAATCCATTTGCATGGAGTTCCTTCATGCGTTCCTCTCTAACATGACCTAAATGGCGGTTCCACAAATAAGTGGAATTCAAATCATTTGCCTTATGGCATTTTAGCGTCAGTGTTATGTATGTGTGTTTCACCATTAAGATTTATAATAACTTATCCATCGTACATGGAGTAATGTCATAATTTGAACAACTCATTGTTTTCATTTGACCAGAGCAAAATAACAATTATTAAGTTCTTTATTATAAATTCTAAGGGCTAGATAGAATGCCAACGACGAACATAATAACACTTTATTTTTGTTCCAGACGTGCATTCCTATCATATTCCTTGTCAGTCACTTAGGCCATTGTATTCTTGTATTGCGTTGTTTTGTATGACACTTCATACCAACCAATATGGTACTAATACCCAAGAATTTCATTGTGTGACAAAATGAGGAATACATCCATAACATGTATATCATTTATATATACCTGAGCTAGACTTTCTAGTCTTTTCTTTCTTTCTACCAAAATATCTTTTGTAGTTTCTCTTTTAGCTTTCCTCATTATTCAGAAAACACTTCACCTTCAATAACTTCTAGGTTTGTTGGTCAAATACCAATAACCTTGAGGTTCTTACTTTGAAGTTGATCATCATATGACAAGTGTTCCAGATTTCACTATTAGTAACTTTGTAATATGATGAACAATTTCACTCATAATTTTATCCATCATATCATGACGACTTTTCGAGACCATGTCTGTACATGCTAGGCTCGTAAAGTTTAACCTCAGTATTCGCGTGTGCAAATCTGGCTTGCACCCGTTGTATGCACACATAGAATCTATACCTTAGTATTCGAAACTACGAGTCTTAGCAACGGTGCATACTAAGGACGATCACTTCATGGATATACGAATATCGTTAGTGCCCCAATAGTTGGAGGATTGGGACGCCTTGCATCTTCAACCTTCGTACATTCCCATAAAACTTATGAGTTTATGTAGTCTCACCAAATTATATTCTATCATCTTGCAATAAGGTCTTAGATATCACATATATCTCATACCTTGATTATTTCTGAAAACTAAATTTTCAGCTCCTTACTTTTCAAACAAATTTGAACTTCAAGTTTGACGGAGACAAGATAACTTTAGGTACTAATTGAAACCATAGCTCTTTGACTCAACAATATGAGGTTTACTAAAAGTTTGCAATAGGACTTAATCAATTCTTGATTCTTTAACAATACGGTACCAATCCGTAAAGTTTCTTGTCAGATTTTAACAGTATTTCTATCTCAATAATAAGACTAGCGCATGGTAGAAAAACGGATGCCAATACTACAAAATTAATTCAAAATACTACTCAGACTATGTTTATGATAATTAGTTCATGTTTTAATCTAATTACTAATGAACTCCCACTTAATACAACATCCCTCATAGTTGTTAAGTGGTACACGATCCAAATCCACTACACCAAAACCGATCATCACGTGAGATGATGTAGCTTCAATGGTGAACATCAACATGTTGATCATATCATCCATATGACTCGTGTTCAACCTTTCGGTTTCCGTTGTCCCGAGGCCATGTCTGTACATGCTAGGCTCGTCAAGCAAACCCAAGTATTCCGCGTGTGCAACATGGCTTACACCCGTTGTATGTGAACGTTGAATCTATCACATCCGATCATCACGAGATGCTTCGAAACGACGAACTGTACAACGGTGCATACGAGGGGAGAACACTTTATTATCTTGATATTAATGTGAGGGATCATCTTATAATGCTACCGTCGCGATCTAAGCAAAATAAGATGCATAAAGGATTAACATCACATGCAGTTCATATGTGATATGATATGGCCCTTTTGTCTTTGCGCCTTCGATCTTCATCTCCAAAGCACGGACATGATCTCCATCATCAACGGGCATGATCTCCATCATCGTCGGCGTAGCGTCAAGGTCCATGGCGCCGTCTTCATGGTTGTTCACCTCATGTAGCAATTATTACAACTACTTTGAAATACTACTCAACATGAAATTTAAAGACAACCATAAGGCTCCTGCCGGTTGCCACAATACAATAATGATCATCTCATACATAGTCATCATCACATTATGGCCATATCACATCACCAAACCCTGCAAAAACAAGTTAGACGTCTCTAATTTGGTTTGCATATTTTACGTGGTTTAGGGTTTTCGAGTAAGATCTAATCTACCTACGAACATGAACCACAACGGTGATACTAGTGTTGTCAATAGAAGAGTAAATTGAATCTTCACTATAGTAGGAGAGACAGACACCCGCAAAGCCTCTTATGCAATACAAGTTGCATGTCGAACGAGGAACAAGTCTCATGAACGCGGTCATGTAAAGTTAGCCCGAGCCGCTTCATCCCACTATGCCACAAAGATGCAAAGTACTCAAACTAAAGATAACAAGAGCATCAACGCCCACAAAAACCATTGTGTTCTACTCGTGCAACCATCTATGCATAGACACGGCTCTGATACCACTGTAGGGATTCGTTGCATAGAAAACAAAAAATTTCCTACCGCGAACACGCAATCCAAGCCAAGATGCAATCTAGAAGACGGTAGCAACGAGGGGATATCGAGTCTCACCCTTGAAGAGATTCCAAAGCCTACAAGATGAGGCTCTTGTTGCTGCGGTAGACGTTCACTTGCCGCTTGCAAAAGCGCGTAGAAGATCTTGATCACGATCGCTTCCGGCGCCACGAACGGGCAGCACCTCCGTACTCGGTCACACGTTCGGTTGTTGATGAAGACGAAGTCCACCTCCCCGTTCCAGCGGGCAGCGGAAGTAGTAGCTCCTCTTGAATCCGACAGCACGACGGCGTGGTGTCGGTGGTGGTGGAGAAATCCGGCGGAGCTTCAGCGTGCGGGATGTGGTGGAGGAGAGAGACCGCTAGGGTTTGGGGAGAGAGGGGGTTGGGCGCCGGCCCTCTAAGGGGTGCGGCCAAGGCTGAGGCTTGAAGTGGTCAGCCCCCTCTCCTATGCCCCTCATTATATAGGTGGAAGCCCCAAGAGTTGTAGTCCAAGTCTTCGAATAAGACCCCAACACTAAAACCTCCCATATGTGGGAAACCTACTCAAGGAGGGAGTCCCACTCAAGGTGGGACTCCCACCTTTCCTTGAGGTGGGGTGGCCGGCCACCTCTAGGTGGAGCCCACCTGGGACTCCTCCTTTAGGGTTTGGCTGGCCAAGCTTGTGGAGTCCTTCCGGGACTCCACCTTCCATAGTGCGTTTCTTCCGGACTTTTCTAGAACCTTCTAGAACCTACCATAAATGCACCGGATCATTTCCAAACTTGGAATATGACTTCCTATATATGAATCTTATTCTCCGGACCATTCCGGAACTCCTCGTGATGTCCGGGATCTCATCCGGGACTCCGAACAAATATTCGAACTCCATTCCATATTCAAGTTCTACCATTTCAACATCCAACTTTAAGTGTGTCACCCTACGGTTCGTGAACTATGTGGACATGGTTGAGTACTCACTCCGACCAATAACCAATAGCGGGATCTGGAGATCCATAATGGCTCCCACATATTCAACGATGACTTTAGTGATCGAATGAACCATTCACATACGATACCAATTCCCTTTGTCACGCGATATTTTACTTGTCCGAGGTTTGATCTTCGGTATCACTCTATACCTTGTTCAACCTCGTCTCCTGACAAGTACTCTTTACTCGTACCGTGGTATGTGGTCTCTTATGAACTTATTCATATGCTTGCAAGACATTAGACGACATTCCACCGAGAGGGCCCAGAGTATATCTATCCGTCATCGGGATGGACAAATCCCACTGTTGATCCATATGCCTCAACTCATACTTTCCGGATACTTAATCCCACCTTTATAACCACCCATTTACGCAGTGGCGTTTGGTGTAATCAAAGTACCTTTCCGGTATAAGTGATTTACATGATCTCATGGTCATAAGGACTAGGTAACTATGTATCGAAAGCTTATAGCAAATAACTTAATGACGAGATCTTATGCTACGCTTAATTGGGTGTGTCTATTACATCATTCATATAATGATATAACCTTGTTATTAATAACATCCAATGTTCATGATTATGAAACTAATCATCTATTAATCAACAAGCTAGTTAAGAGGCATACTAGGGACTTCTTTGTTGTCTACATATCACACATGTACTAATGTTTCGGTTAATACAATTATAGCATGATATATAAACATTTATCATAAACACAAAGATATAAATAATAACCACTTTATTATTGCCTCTAGGGCATATCTCCTTCAGCTATGTGGTTAATCTCTCTCCTATGTACTTCAATACAATAATCTCATGAGCTGCCTTACATGATTGAGATTCATATGATGATGCTTGTAATCTAGATGTCATTATGCTAGTCAAGTGAGTTTTACTTATGTGATCTCCGGAGACTCCTTGTCCCACGTGTGTAAAGGTGACAGTGTGTGCACCGTGTGGGTCTCTTAGGCTATATTTCACAGAATACTTATTCACTGTTATGAATGGCATAGTGAAGTGCTTATTTATATCTCTTTATGATTGCAATGTGTTTTGTATCATAATTTATCTATGTGCTACTCTAGCAATGTTATTAAAGTAGTTTTATTCCTCCTGCACGATGTAATGGTGACAGTGTGTGCATCCGTGTTAGTACTTGGTTTATGCTATGATCATGATCTCTTGTAGATTGCGAAGTTAACTATTGCTATGATAGTATTGATGTGTATTATTCCTCCTACATAAGCATGAAGGTGACAGTGTGCATGCTACGTTAGTACTTGGTTTAGTCGTATTGATCTATCTTACACTCTAAGGTTATTTAAATATGAACATCTAATTGTGGAGCTTGTTAACTCCGGCATTGAGGGTTCGTGTAATCCTACGCAATGTGTTCATCATCCAACAAGAGAGTGTAGAGTATGCATTTATCTATTCTGTTATGTGATCAATGTTGAGAGTGTCCACTAGTGAAAGTCTAATCCCTAGGCCTTGTTCCTAAATACTGCTATCACTGCTTGTTTGTTTTACTGAATTACTACTGCTGCGTTACTACTACATGTTTACTTCGCAATATTACTACCATCAACGCACGCCAGCAAGCTATTTTCTGGCGCCGTACTACTGCTCATATTCATTCATACCACTTGTATTTCACTATCTCTTCGCCGAACTAGTGCACCTATTAGGTGTGTTGGGGACACAAGAGACTTCTTGCTTTGTGGTTGCAGGGTTGCTTGAGAGGGATATCTTTGACCTCTTCCTCCCCGAGTTCGATAAACCTTGGGTGATCCACTTAAGGGAAACTTGCTGCTGTTCTACAAACCTCTGCTCTTGGAGGCCCAACCCCTCAAGAATAGAAGCCCCTCATTATATAGGTGGAAGCCCCAAGTGTTGGACTACAAGTCTCCGAATAAGACCCGAACCCAAAACCTTCCATATGGTGGGAAACCTTCCCAAGCTAGGACTCCCACTAGAGGTGGGAGTTCCACCTTCCATATGGGGGGGTGGCCGGCCCCCAAAGGGGGAGTCCACTTGGGACTCCACCCCACTAGGGTTGGCCGGCCATGGAGGTGGAGTCCCATGTGGACTCCACCTTCCTAGGTGTGTTCTTCCGGACTTTTCTAGAACCTTCTAGAACCTTCCATAGAACCTTCCGAATCATTTTAATTCACATAAAATGACATCCTATATATGAATCTTATTCTCCGGACCATTCCGGAACTCCTCGTGATGTCCGGGATCTTATCCGGGACTCCGAACAAATATTCGAACTCCATTCCATATTCAAGTTCTACCATTTCAACATCCAACTTTAAGTGTGTCACCCTACGGTTCGCGAACTATGCGGACATGGTTGAGTACTCACTCCGACCAATAACCAATAGCGGGATCTGGAGATCCATAATGGCTCCCACATATTCAACGATGACTTTAGTGATCGAATGAACCATACACATACGATACCAATTCCCTTTGTCACGCGATATTTTACTTGTCCGAGGTTTGATCATCGGTATCACACTATACCTTGTTCAACCTCGTCTCCTGACAAGTACTCTTTACTCGTACCGTGGTATGTGGTCTCTTATGAACTTATTCATATGCTTGCAAGACATTTAGACGACATTCCACCGAGAGGGCCCAAAGTATATCTATCCGTCATCGGGATGGACAAATCCCACTGTTGATTCATATGCCTCAACTCATACTTTCCGGATACTTAATCCCACCTTTATAACCACCCATTTACGCAGTGGCGTTTGATGTAATCAAGGTACCTTTCCGGTATAAGTGATTTATATGATCTCATGGTCATAAGGACTAGGTAACTATGCAATGAAAGCTTATAGCAAATAACTAAATGACGTGATCTTATGCTACGCTTAATTGGGTGTGTCCATTACATCATTCATATAATGATATAATCTTGTTATTAATAACATCCAATGTTCATGATTATGAAACTAATCATCTATTAATCAACAAGCTAGTTAAGAGGCTTACTAGGGACTCTTTGTTGTTTACATATCACACATGTATCAATGTTTCGGTTAATACAATTATAGCATGGTATATAAACATTTATCATAAACAAAAAGATATATAATAACCACTTTTATTATTGCCTCTTGGGCATATCTCCAACAGATGCATCAGCTCTTCATGGTAGGTTTAAAGGACAGCTAGTTGCTGCTACTGCAGTTGATGGACATAATTGGATGTTCCCTGTTGCTTATGGAGTTTTGGAGGTTGAGTCAGAGGAAAGTTGGACTTGGTTTCTGCAGAATTTGCGCGACCTTATAGGTCATCCACCAGGACTTGTTATCCACACAGACGCTTGCAAAGGTTTGGAGAGTGCGGTAGAAGCAGTATTCCCTGGAGTGGAGCATAGGGAATGTATGCGACACTTGGTACAGAATTTTACAAAGAAATTCAAGGGTAAAGTTTTTACTGACAACCTATGGCCAGCTTCATACACATGCAGCTCTAGGAAGCATATGTTTCATTTGGATGTGTTGTATAAACAAAAACCTGGGGTGAAGGAGTACTTGGATGAACATCATGGTAGGGTGTGGTCAAGAAGCCAATTCAATGAAATTTGCAAGGTAGACTATGTAACAAGTAACCTTGCGGAGAGTTTCAACTCAAAGGTCAAGTCATTGAAAGGGCTTATGCTGTGGCAAATATTTGATAAGATTAGGCAGATGATCATGATAAAGATCGATCTGCGTCAAAGAATTGCATCCACAAATTATGTTGGCCATCTCATGCTCCCATCTTTGATTAAGTCTTTGCATGAGAGGGCAAAACAATTGAGGATGCAATGCGTCAGAAAAGGAATGGAGGCTGAGGTAACCTACACTGACAGTAAAAACATGCAGTGGAGGTATCCAGTGAGTTTGGTTGATAGGACATGCCATTGTAGGGGATGGCAGATCCGTGGGATACCCTGCATACACGCATTGTTTTTCATGAGTGTTATAGGGGTGAAGATGGTGAAGTTGATCAGTATGTGTCAGAGTATTTCTCTGTTGCAAAATTTAGGGCTGCATATGCTATGAATGTTCCTACCTTGTTGGGAAAAGACCAATGGATGAAAGTCGATCCAGGCTTCAAACTGTACTCTCCAGTATTGACTAGACCGGCAGGTAGGCCGAGGAAGAATAGGATCAGAGCTAGTGCAGAGGGTGGTGCACCGATTCGAAAACGTAAGTGCAAACGTTGTGGAATCCCTGGACACATTGCTAGGCTTTGTAAAAATGGAGTTGATCCGGCTTTTGGAATGGAAGATCAGGCGGGAGCAGAAAATGCAGAGGAGAATGAAGCAGCAATTCAACTTGAGATTGAAGCAGCAGTTCAACATGAGGCAATGGTAAGGAAATCGGTAATCGTTAACTGCTCGGTCGGCTTGGGAGTAGCGATTAATCGGAATTCGGACGATTAACTGATTTAATCGGTCGGCTATTAATCGGTGCAACCTACACAAATTAGCACTTAAAACAATTTATATAAGAAAAATAATAGTATATGAGCCTCTATATGTCTCTCCCTACTTCTCTAAAGCCTAAAATCCTAGAAAAACATGCATGCTTCTCCTCTATGACCTAATCTTCAAGGTCACGAGTGAATCAGGATCCACTAGTCGAAGCCGCGTTTCTTCCTTCCACTTCTTATCCTCTCACCTCTGAAGTTTATCTTCTCCCACCACCTACCTAGGGTACGACCCCTCTTACACCTCAACCACCTAACCTATCGAAGGCGCCCTTGAGCTCCTGCACGAGCTACTCAAGGTGGTCAAGCTCCTGTATCTAGGCAACTGAGAGTAACTGGTCTGGGAGGGCAAGGAACTAGTTGGCGACAACGGAATTCGAGCTGTTGGAGGCTACAATCAAGCGGGATCTTTGCAAAACCTACTTTAATAGGGACGGGTAGCGCCTATACTAGCTAGATGCATTGAAAAGTTTATAACTTTTTTGACCAAATGCAGTAGTTAATCGGGAATATACCTAGTAATCGGACTTTTGGTACGATTAATCGGGCTAAAGGATTAACACAAGAGATTAATGGTAATCGACACGGTCAGGCCCCTAGTAGCGATTAATCGGCCTAGTAATCGCTGAATCGGCCTAGTTTTTGAACAGTGACATGAGGAGATTGAAGCAGCAAATGCAGAGGAGATTGAAGCAGCAGTTCAACATGAGGAGATTGAACCGATGGATCGAGAGCAGAGGGAACAGATGGATGTAGAAAGGCTTCAACCGATGAGTCCAGAGGAGAGGGAACAGTATGATCGAGATTGCCTCGATAGTTGTAAGGCCATGTTAGATGCTAACTTCGAAGAGCTCATGGCAGAAGAAAAAGCACAAGCTTCGCAGAAGAAGAAGAACAAGAAAGAGGGCAAAAGGAAGGTAGACACCGGTAATATCCCTGGTAGGGTTACCCGGAGTAAGGTGGTGGCCCCGGCGAGTCACACCAGGAGCAAGAGAAAGATTTTATTCTGAACAACTAATTTGAATTTGTATGAACAATTTGTATTGGGGTTCCCTTTGTATTGGGGATCCCTTTGTGTTGAACAATTTGTATTGGGGTTCCCTTTGTATTGGGGATGCCTTTGTGTTGAACAATTTGAATTTGTATGAACAATTTGTATTGTGGTTCCCTTTGTATTGGGGATCCCTTTGTGTTGAACAATTTGAATTTGTATGAACAATTTGTATGCCACATTTAAGCCACATTTATCATTTTAGGGTTTTAGGGTTTTAGGGTTTTAACATTTTAGGGTTCAATTCAAAATAATTCAAAACATGGTGGAACCTTCCCATGGAGCCTTGTTATGTTACCTACAACCTAGAGAAATAATAATGGAAAAGGAAATATAGAGATATGAAGTTTTTATGCCAAAAGCTTCAAAACCACTTCCTAGTCCATGAGCTACTAGATATGAAGATGCAGGGCTTTCTGCTCAATACACCTCCCAAATACCCACTATGCTTACAAACTTTGTCCAAATGAGTCCAAATTCGTCACACTTGTGTATCTTTGAGTTGCAAACAATATCTAGTCGGCCAAAATGTAATATATTGTTCAAATAACACAATTTTACAATTTTTATGCCAAAAGCTTCAATTTCCCTTAGTCCGTTTATTATTTGGGTGCCCCTGTTTTACTTAGTGTTACTCAGTTTTCCCCTCCGGGCCCACTTGTTTTACTCAGTCATACTCAGTTTTGCCCTTCCGATAAACATTTCCTCACTTTTCCCCCTCTCAGTTCTACTCAGTTTTCCTAACTTGTACTCACTGGCTGATCTCTGATTGGTCGAGATGTATGTCACACGGATCTTGGTTGGATGAAAGCTCAACGAACGCTTGCACCGTTCGATCATTTATGATCGGACGGCCTGTATCTCTCTCTACCACGATGGACGCATACGGAGACAAGAGCAGAGCACATACCTACCAACCCTGGCAGTCGCATATTCCAGTCGCATCCTCCTCTCTCTAACCGTGCGTGCGGCGGCGCAGATCTAACCGTGCGTGCGGCGGCGTGCGGCGGCGCGGATCTAACCGTGCTTGCGGTGGCGTGCGGCGGCGCGGATCTAACCGTGCGTGCGGTGGCGTGCGGCGGCGCGGATCTAACCGTGCGTGCGGCGGCGCGGATCTAACCGTGCGTGCGGCGGCGTGCGGCGGCGCGGATCTAACCGTGCGTGCGGCGGCGTGCATCTAACCGTGCGTGCGCCGTGGATCTAAGAGTGCCGGTGAGGATCTAACCGTCAGAAATAGTTGAAATGTCTCTCTCTGTCTCACTTTCGATTCTATTCTCAGATCTGTTGAATGATGAAGAACACCAAGACGGCGGCCGTGCCGACAGTGGTCATCGATGCCACGAACATTGAAGCCATCGCCTACAACATCGCTTCGACGGCGCAGACCCAGCCTGTTGATGTCTCACTTCCGGTGCCGAGAGTGCGAATCGATGCCAAGACGATTGAAGCCATCGTCTACAACCGCGCTGCAAAGCCGCCGATCCAGCCCTCCGCAGATCCGTCGCTGATGAAGTACACCAAGACAGCGGCGGTTCCGACACTGGTCATCGATGCCACGAACATTGAAGCCATCGCCGATAACATCGCTTCAACGTTTGATGGCGCAGATGACCACCCCTCAGCCGCCCGTCGTCCCGGCCTTTCTTGCCCATCGCTGCGCGGCCGTGTTCGACGCCGCAAATTGGGATAAATTATTATAAATTTGTATTTTTCAATTTCCAAATGGGATAAAATTGTGTCTCAAAAAAAGCTTCTTCACGTTCTTGATGTGTCCATGTACATCCGTATGTATGATTTGAATTCTATCCCAACTTGATAACAATTCTATACTAAATCGTCTACCAGAACCACATAACTGCTAGGACAGGGATGACACCTAATAAAACTGCACAGATGAATATACTTTTCTCCTCTCCCATCACTTTAAGTTCATGTTCTAGATTTTCTACCACTTGATCAAATACGGCAAGATCTGTCTCAACTCTCAACTTCTCCTTGCGAATAAGCTCTGAATTCTTCTTTTCTTCCTCCACAATACGCTTCAGCTCGAATATCATCAGGTTTTTACGGGCCAATTCATCACCTAAATTGGCCACCTTCTCCTCCAAATCCATCCTCTGGCTACACCACTGGGTTGATTCATCTTGGTATGCAATGTACCATGGATCATCGGCTTGCCTGGCTAACTGTAACAATAATGGAAAAAAGAACAACTGAAATCACCCCAACAGGCCATGGCGGAACTTCAGATTCAACGGTAGTACAGAGAGCTGAAGCTATATACCCGCACTTCCGACGAGGTAGGAGAAGTAGAACGTGGCCACGACATGATCGAATCCCCACCCTCGCCGGTGTACCCGCTACGACGAGACATTGAGGACTATTTCGTACCTGCAAACTCCAATAAATTACGGGAACCGAATCGATTAGGGGGCGGGGGAGGCAGAAGCGGAGGTCTACCAATTGGTGCGCGGAACAAATCCCGGTCGTCGTGGGCGGCGGATCTGCTTGCGGCGGACTTTCCTGCGGTGGGTACAATGCGTGCGGACGAAACAAGTGCTGGAGCCGTGGTTGACGTGCAGCGCCGCAGTTCGTCCGACGCCGCCGGGGGACAGAGCCGGCGGCGCGACGAGGCGCCGGCGATGGCTGCTCCGTCCGACGGTGGGGAACGAGCTGCCAGCGGTTCTCCGGTCTAGCTTAAGAATAATTAATTAGCGAACTTGTTGCTTCTCTCTATGATATTCTCTAAAGACATATATCAGAGCGGCAATATATGATTTTTTCTCTCTAAATAAATAGACGACCCCACTGGTCATTGGCTGCGGCAGCCCCACAGAGCGGCAATATATGTCTTTTCCTGAAAAATAGACGACCCCACTGGTCATTGGCTGCGGAGGCCCCACAGAGCGGCAATATATGAGTTTCTCTAAATAAATAGACGACCCCCCTGGTCATTGCGGCAGCCCCACAGAGCGGCAATATATGTTTTTTCCTGAAAAATAGACGACCCCACTGGTCATTGGCTGCGGAGGCCCCACAGAGCGGCAATATATGAGTTTCTCTAAATAAATAGACGACCCCACTGGTCATTGGCTGCGGCAGCCCCACAGAGCGGCAATATATGTCTTTTCCTGAAAAATAGACGACCCCACTGGTCATTGGCTGCGGAGGCCCCACAGAGCGGCAATATATGAGTTTCCCTAAATAAATAGACGACCCCACTGGTCATTGGCTGCGGCAGCCCCACAGAGCGGCAATATATGTCTTTTTGAAAAATATACGACCCCACTGGTCATTGGCTGCGGAGGCCCCCAGAGCGGCAATATATGAGTTTCTAAATAAATAGACGACCCCACTGGTCATTGGCTGCGGCAGCCCCACAGAGCGGCAATATATGTCTTTTTGAAAAATATACGACCCCACTGGTCATTGGCTGCGGCAGCCCTATAGAGCGGCCCCATTTGTCATTGGCAGCACCGCGTATAAAATCATGAAATAAAACGGCCCACACGTCAGCGATAGATGGATGGCTGCTCCGACGTGTCTCCTGACCCTACCCGTCAGCACGAGACGGTCAGGGAGGAGCTGCCCCTGTGCGGCCCCACCCGGTCAGACTAACGGTCAAGGCCTCTGACCTGACGGCTACCGGCCGTTCCAGCACTTGTGCGTGTTTCAAACTAGAGGAGGGGAAAACTGAGGAAAAACTAAGGGACTGGGGAAAACTGAGTACAACTAACGAACCAGGGGCACGAAAATAGAAACCCTAAAAACTAACATACACCCTGGCTTGGGCTTCGGTTGCTGGTGTTGTACAATCGACTTTCCCTAGTTGTTCAACACGGAGAGGAATGAAAAAGAGCACACACCGAACTAAACATAATTGAACTGAGCCTCTTCGTCTCACATGGCTTCTTCCTCCTCTGGTCTGGATCTTCATCTTCTTCAGGTTCAGTGGCTACCACAAACAACCACTGTATCCTCCTTGGATCGATCTCACGTCTCAGCGATCGCCGGCAACAACAACATGTCATCTAGATGTAAAAGTTAAGGTCATGCTTGCAATTGTCATTTTCTTGCTACACCTCTTTGTAAAATGTATGCCCAGTTGCCCACTGCTGAGTGCTGATAAATGGAATCTGGTTCGCCCGTCATCGCTCAAAAGAAAAAACCTGGTAATGCCCTTGTTTGGCAGCGACATTCTTGTGGACATTTCGCTCACGCCACATCCCGCAAGTCTAAGAACAGTTTCACGGTGATAATAAACTAGACGTGTTGATGCATGCGGTCATGAATTTATTGCAGATCGTCATAAGACAAAATTTGCAAAATACACGGCTGGTATTGCGCCATGCTGATGTGTCCGGTTCTTCTACAACGGTGGTTGCGGTGACACGGAGCGACGTGAAGCTAATCGCACGTCGGCGGCGTGCAACTATTGAGACGCCGACGACGTGTAACCAAACCTACGTTCTTTTGAGCGGCTCATGAAACGTCTGGTTTTTCGTTTCGTTTTATTCGACGCAAAGCCGATCGAGCCCAGTTCCATGCAAACGTGTGGGTTATGTACTAACGCGTGCTCATTTCATCTTAGAGAAAACTAGCAAAAGTGCCCATGCGTTGCATCGGGATAGACGAATACTCACATTCTTCACTAAACCTTCCATGTTAGCACTTTATCTATTTCTCACAATTATCTAGGGTGGTCATGTTTTCTGCTATTCATGATGAACATAATCGACTTGTAATGACGCCCCCCTTAAATTCATTAAGATATGAATCCAAACGAATTTACATCTATTACACATAATATTCTGCTAACTAACCAAAAAAATGTAGATATGCAAATACCAAATTGATCAGTTAAAGTTGCAGAAAGCATATCAAGAAGTCAGAAAAACCATCAAGAAACTTGATTGGCTAATATGAAATAACATAAAAACCATAAGGAAAGTATGCCTCCTATAAAAAAAATCTAAATATAATGGTTCGCCCGGACACACTCCTACTTGATGGATATTTTGGTGTCTTTTGGACACTCTACTACTCTATGCATATTCACTATCGGAGAAAATATAATACATGCAAATACAAAATATCTATGGATCATGAATAATAAGTAAGGAACTCTCCAAATGAACGTAACCCAAGTTAATCAGTTTCATTAAAGAACGGCTGAAAGTCATAGATCCTTAGTTCATAAAAGGTCAATGGTAGCAGTCTAGTAGAAAGGCCAATTCTTACCAATAAGGAGGAGGGTGTGAGACGACAGAGGCAACTGAAAATAATCTCTACATTAAAAAGAGAACAAATTTTCTGGTCCAACTTTTGTTTAGCGAATACAAAAATATGCTTTGACACACCGGGGATGTAAAGGTACTCGTACACGTATCTTCTCAATAAGAAACTTCAACAGACAGTTGTCTATTTATATGATCATCATTATCAGAGACTTTCATTATCATGGACAGATGACTGAGAGCTCACAATCTCACATGCCCTTGCTATATGTGCTGTGAAATTGTATGTACCTCTGAATTCCTTGTCTGGCTTCCTAGCTTGTGTGAACTGCAGGAAAAATTACATGGCAGCTGGATGAGAATTAGAGTTAATTAATCGGTTGTGCAGAGAGGAATGAAGAATCGCCAATGCAGCGGCGATGTGTACTGGTTATGACTTTTCTCTTTCTTTTGATGTGCACTGAAGAAGTGCTAGAGAAAGGAGGCCATGGCCGTCGCTGGCTCTGTCTTATGTGCTCCTTACTCTCTGTCCTAGCCATCGTCCTGTTCCCCTGCCTCAGCAGACGACGATGTATAGGGTCGCCGTGCCACAGTCGCCAGTGCACCTCCGCATTGGCGGGCTCCCCGCACCTCGGCCGACTCATCATGCGAGGTCATGGTGTTCCGGTAACACGACTTCGCGACACGGCCCATCACCCGCATGCTCTGCCTGGCGCCATGGCCACCGGATCGTCGACCATTGAACTGCTCCTGGCGCGTTCACCCCTTCGGGACAGCTGCTTCGGGCGGCGGAGGAGGCGGCGTCGGCGGCCCCAGCTGCGGCTAAACTCAACGGAGTTCGTCGCCGGCTCGTATGTACACATCATCATGGAGTGCAGGTTCAAGGACGGGGCCATGTTCCTGACGCTGCTAGGAGCCTAGGATGCGGGGCGAAGATGGTGCTTAACACATGAGCTTGCCTCGCTTCTACCCCTCGTCTCGCCTGGCCTGATATGCTTCGTCAGGCTACAGCACATATGTTGGCAATTTGGCATCGATCGGTACATCTGTGTATGTACATCGAACAGTTTGCTTGTTCGTCTCCGATCATCCTCGGAGTAGGAATCATCCCGAACGGAATCAGAGATCTTGCGGACGTCCTCCTCGGCGGCCCTCGGCCCTCGTGTTCCTGGACGGTGCCTTACGAAATTCATCTTGTAGACCAGATCGTCGAAGAAAAATCCTTACAAAAGTTGATTAATTGCCAACTTGCCGGCGAAGATTTTCACGAGTGGTTTACGTCGACTTGGAGACCTAAACCTGATACGTACCTAATCTTACCTGAACGTCGACCTAGAGACCTAGAGTCCTTATACCCGACAGATTTGTGACCAAGACAGACTCGTGCATTAGACGTGCATGTCGCTGACTCAAGCGTCGAGGGTTCGGTTCCTAGCGAGAAGCTGGATCGTGATCAGCTGGATCCTGTGTGGGCAGCGCGATACTTCATACCAACAGACGATGACTTTGTATTAGACGTTGGATGGACTGCGGGTTGAATTAGAAAAAGTCTAAAGGGCTAAAGTGAAAAACGTTCGACGGACGACGGAAACTGTTTTTGCTTTATTATTAGGTAAAAATTCTTTATTGCACAAACACTACGGGAACCAGCCGAGGGGCCGACGGCCGGCGGCCGTCGGCACAGCATCACTAGCCGTCGGCCCACGTCGTCTGACGGCCGCCGTCGCACCGCCGTCGCACAATATCGCCTGCCGGCTCCGTCGGCCCAGCCTTTGCCGGTTGACGCCGCCCCGACGGTTAAACAACGCCGTCGGGCTCAACGTGGGGCCCGCGGAGCTCGACGGACGTTAGGTTAGAAGTCTGTGCGACGGCCAAGCCGTCGGCCCGGTCGCCATCGGATGACCCGGACGACCACGGTCCGCCACGCGTCCCGCCTGCTTCCCGGCCGCCGTCGGCTGGTCCTCGGCCAGACGCTGCCGCCGCTCCGTCCCGCAGGCGCAACCTTCTGTGCCGATGGCATGGCCGCAGCCCCGCCATTTGGCACGTCCTGGCGCTGTGCCGACGGCTATGCCGTCGGCACACCATACCATTTGGTATCCCGCTGCATTTCTGGCAGACACAGACACGGCATATATAGCAGTAATATATATTCAAATGCATCACAAATGTTGCACAGCACATAATCATCATCAAATGTAGCAACAACATCATCGTGATACAAATATGTGTCATGTAGCACACACAATCATCATACATCGTCGACACATGGCACACACGATCGACGCACACCCGCTAGACACCTAGCTAAGGGAAACTAAGATCAGGGGGTCCAACCAAGTTCCCGACTCGTACATTCAGGCGTCCGGCCTTTGTCGAGGTAGACCGAAGTAGAACCATGGCCTGAACCATCGCCAGCAGGTGAAAACCCTGAAGCACCGGGAGAATGGCGGCCGGGGTGCATCGGTGTGCCCTCGCGCGATGAACCAGGAGAGGGTCGGTTCCGCGAACTTCCCGTGCCCTACATGTTTGACAAGAGTTAGCATCTTACACATGGGAAAGGAAAGCGGTGAGAACTGGTTAGGCACAGGACTTACCGGAGTCCGTGCGTAGTATGTGGCCGCGAAAGCTTCCCTCGATGGGCACACTGGAGTCGGCCCCGGCCTAGGTGGCTCCTCTTCCGGAAGTGCGATCCTCTCTCCAGTCTGGAAGAACGTCCTGACCGCCTGCAAGATAGTTTAGATGTCAAGCGCCGCAGATATAAAAAAAGGGGAGGTGGGACTTGTCATGTCTTCGAACCATAAAAGATTGGAACTTACACGACTCGTCGCCTCCTGGTACTCTTCCCAAGCCGCTCTCTTGAGGTCCCACTCTGCTACAACCGTCAAATACTTCTCATAAGCGGCCGCGTAGGCGGCCTCAAAGTGAGCCTACAATTTCCAAGAAAAGGAGTCATGTCAATTTAGCCATTCAGGGATGAATGTTGGAAAGAAGATGGAAATGAGAAAACTTACATCCGTACGACGGTGTCGAGGAGGCGCGACCGGTGGGTCGCCGGTGGTGAGGGTAGACCTGATCTGCGTGAGGGTCCTCTGCGGCTTGATCACCCCACTAAGAAGCTTCGTGCGGCCATGCTCCGAGCCGCTCCCCGCCACCATAATCGCCGTCAAGTCGGTCTCCTGCTCAATAGGATCATCCACCTCCGGATGAAGACCCTTGAACACCGAGCAGTACTTCTCCAACTCCTCTTCGGCAAAGCCGAAGTACTCGGGCAGCGAGGGCTGAGGCTGGCTCAGATCGGGCTGCTTCAGCTTCATCTTCTGCCACCCTCCCACCTCGGTGAGAGGCTCCCCGAGTTCCGCCTCCTGCACAGCAAGATAAATGTTATGTGTATCAAGTAGTAATATGAGGGGAAATAAATGCAAGTTGTTCCATGTATATATGTACCTTGTGCTTCCTGTAGCGCTCAGTGCTGCGGCTTCCCGCACTGTGTGTTCCTCCAGTGCCCCGGTTTGCCTTGTTGCGCGCGCTCTTGGCGTTGAAGTCGGCGTCTTCGCCAACCCACCTCGCTACCAAGGCCTCAAATGCGTCTTCCTTATTCTCGCACCATAGGGGCATAACCTGAAAAACCAAAACTCATTTGAAGAACACATAATGCAATCCCAACTATGCAGCAACATAGAGTCTCATTGAATATTTACTTACCTTGAAGTAATCTTCCTTTGTCAGCTGAGGATCGTCCCTGATATTGTCAGCTTTCTTGACCCTCGTGCCCTGCTCAGCCTTGAAGTGCCCGATGCAGGTATGCTTCTGATTGTACCACTGTTGCCTTGTCAACCTCTGACAAGCCCTAGTCAGTACCGCCTTCCCTTGCTCAACCATCTCATCAGGCACCTTATAATGGGTCTGCAATCATGCATAAGAATAATTGTGAGAGAGACATGAGTTAGCATAGTGTGGTCATCAACTATGAAGTAAACTCGAGAAGCATGCTTTACCCAAAACTTGGTGTACACGGCGTCAGCAGCTGTCCCAAAGCCCGGGCAAGGAGCTGCCTCATAGTCCGCCCAAGTCTCGGCTAGCTTCTTCTCGCCGCCGGGGACCGGAGTGTAAAAGCCCGGCCAGTACTGCCTAATAAGAGCTCCAATCATGCTCGACGGCTGGCGAACCCCCTTGTCATATGTCCAATTGCTGCACAATAATCAAAACATTAGTATGCCAATCAGTTATGCACAATAATGAAAACATTAGTACATAGCAAAATGAATCTAAATGTTCAAAATTAAACTTACTCTTTTTCGTTCGGTATGATGAGGGCTTTCGCATCCTGGCTAGTAGGCTCCCTCCTCTCATCAGGGACTTGCGCTTCACCACGAATGCGCAACTTCTTCGGCGCCATCTCCCTCTCCGCCTCCTCGTCCTGCCCCTCCACCTCCATCTCCACCTCCATCTCCCCCTCAGTAGACTGTGTGTGAGCGGACTGGGAAGCCACGTCGCCAGAAGCAGAGGGTATGTCACCAAGGAAAGGTCCACCTCCACCTCGTCCTCGTCCTCCACCTCCACCTCGTCCTCGTCCTCCACCTCCGCCTCCGCCTCGTCCTCCAGCTCGTCCTCCACCTCCACCTCGTCCTCCACCTCCACCACGTCCTCCACCTCCACCTACACCTCCACCTCCACCTCCACCTCCACCTCCACCACGTCCTCCACCTCCACCTACACCTCCACCTCCACCTCCACCTCCACCACGTCCTCCACCTCCACCTACACCTCCACCTCCAACTCCACCCGTGTCATCGTCCGCGTAACGCGAGCTGGCACGCGTTGGTCTTCCACTTCTAGTGGTCCCGGTGAACTTCTGGGTCCTCATGGTCTTCAGCAGGGAGTTCATGGATTCCTTGCTTCCGCTCATATTGATCAATCACCTGCATTGACAAAGAGTAAACAAGTAAGCATTCATGCCTTAATAAAATGTAGACACTAAGCAAAAAAAACATATGGCGAAGCATGTTGAAAAATAGATACTAAGCATAAGAAGCATATTGAAAAATAGATACTAAGCATAAGAAGCATATTGAAAAATAGATACTAAGCATAAGAAGCATATTGAAAAATAAATACTAAGTATAAGAAGCATATGGAAAAATAGATACTAAGCATAAAGGCATAAAGGACCCTCACCTCGAATCATCACTATCATAATGAGGCATTGGGTTCTCATAACGAGGCATTGGGTTCTCATTTTCACTATCACTATCAGTATCATGTGAGTAATGAGGTTGGGTGGGAATGTCCGGTGGAGGCTCATCATTGAACCCATTGCCCTCATGTAACTTGGTGAGCATTTGTATGTCCTTTAGGTCCACCACTGTTTCACCATGAAGATGTGCCTCGTTCTCGAGGTCCTCAAGACCAATTTCTATTTCGAAATCCCCAAAGTTCTCTTGCTCTTGATAAAAAATTCCCTCGTATGTTACAGGGTCAATGTTGTTGTAATCCTCGTCGGAGGGCATGGGTAGCTTACCATGTGGTGATACCTTGAACACGACTTCCCAGCCTTTGAGGTACTCCTTTTGACATGGGTAGGGCAAATAATAAACTTGCTTGGCTTGGTGAGCCACAACAAAGACATCGGCTCCGCTATAGCAGGTTGAAGGCCTAACTTCAACTAACCCAATGGAAGGAGTGCTTCTCTGTCCAACTTGTGGGTCGAACCAGTGGCATTTGAACACAACGAGATTGAGTTGTATGTTTGTCCTATTGAATGTCAGCTCGTATACATTCTCTAACCTTCCGTAGTATTCTATGTCATCGGATCCTTTGGTGAAGACCCCAGTATTTATAGTTTTTGGGTTAGGCCGATTCTTCTGGTGATACTCTGTATGGAAGCGATACCCATTCACATCGTACTTCTCATACATTGAGATTCTACGGTTGCAACCCTGGGAAACACATCTCAGCTCATCCGTCATCTCAACGTTGGGATCACCTCCCTACAAATTCAGTTCAAATTGTTTCTTTGCATTAGTTCACGTTCCCATGATCAGTGTGCCGTGAACACATAACCGAACTGATATCAAATTACATCATCCTTTACAAAACGGAATAAGAAAATTACAATAAGGTCACATGACCCTTCTTTACATAATAGCCTCGAAGGGCCTAATCTAATCATCGAGTAGCAGAATCACTTCAGCAGCGAGAGCCCAAGTCATCTGCCTTAACCCTACAGCAACTGACTGAAGACGTTCCTAGCTCGCATAGACGTCGCCAACTCCTTCTTCATCTGTCGAAGTCCTCCAGGTCTGGCCAAGTAAATAGCCAGGGACAAAGCCGTGAGTACATTTGAATTGTACTCGCAAACCATCAAGAAGGTGATAACAATTCTAACTAAAGAAGACAAGAGAGGAAGAATAGTTTCTCTGGTGGATATATCATGTGAAAGAGAATCAGTTTCTCTTGTGGATATAGCATGTGAAAGAGAATAAGTTTCTCTTGTGGATATAGCATGTCAAAGAGAATCAGTTTCTCTTGTGGATATATCATCCCACATCACAGTTGAAGGGGACACTAAGAAAGTGCTATGACATCTCTATATCTTTGTTAAAGAAGAGGTAGCATATCGCCATCTCAATTGATGGGGATACTAGGGAAGTCCTATGACATCTCTATATCTTTGTTAAAGAAGAGGTAGCATACCGCCATCTCAATTGATGGGGATACTAGGGAAGTCCTATGACATCTCTATATCTTTGTTAAAGAAGAGGTAGCATACCGCCATCTCAATTGATGGGGATACTAGGGAAGTCCTATGACATCTCTATATCTTTGTTAAAGAAGAGTTAGCATACCGCCATCTCAATTGATGGGGATACTAGGGAAGTCCTATGACATCTCTATATCTTTGTTAAAGAAGAGTTAGCATACCGCCATCTCAATTGATGGGGATACTAGGGAAGTCCTATGACATCTCTATATCTTTGTTAAAGAAGAGGTAGCATACCGTCATCTCAATTGATGGGGATACTAGGGAAGTCCTATGACATCTCTATATCTTTGTTAAAGAAGAGTTAGCATACCGCCATCTCAATTGATGGGGATACTAGGGAAGTCCTATGACATCTCTATATCTTTGTTAAAGAAGAGGTAGCATACCGCCATCTCAATTGATGGGGATACTAGGGAAGTCCTATGACATCTCTATATCTTTGTTAAAGAAGAGTTAGCATACCGCCATCTCAATTGATGGGGATACTAGGGAAGTCCTATGACATCTCTATATCTTTGTTAAAGAAGAGTTAGCATACCGCCATCTCAATTGATGGGGATACTAGGGAAGTCCTATGACATCTCTATATCTTTGTTAAAGAAGAGGTAGCATACCGTCATCTCAATTGATGGGGATACTAGGGAAGTCCTATGACATCTCTATATCTTTGTTAAAGAAGAGTTAGCATACCGCCATCTCAATTGATGGGGATACTAGGGAAGTCCTATGACATCTCTATATCTTTGTTAAAGAAGAGGTAGCATACCGCCATCTCAATTGATGGGGATACTAGGGAAGTCCTATGACATCTCTATATCTTTGTTAAAGAAGAGTTAGCATACCGCCATCTCAATTGATGGGGATACTAGGGAAGTCCTATGACATCTCTATATCTTTGTTAAAGAAGAGTTAGCATACCGCCATCTCAATTGATGGGGATACTAGGGAAGTCCTATGACATCTCTATATCTTTGTTAAAGAAGAGGTAGCATACCGTCATCTCAATTGATGGGGATACTAGGGAAGTCCTATGACATCTCTATATCTTTGTTAAAGAAGAGTTAGCATACCGCCATCTCAATTGATGGGGATACTAGGGAAGTCCTATGACATCTCTATATCTTTGTTAAAGAAGAGGTAGCATACCGCCATCTCAATTGATGGGGATACTAGGGAAGTCCTATGACATCTCTATATCTTTGTTAAAGAAGAGTTAGCATACCGCCATCTCAATTGATGGGGATACTAGGGAAGTCCTATGACATCTCTATATCTTTGTTAAAGAAGAGTTAGCATACCGCCATCTCAATTGATGGGGATACTAGGGAAGTCCTATGACATCTCTATATCTTTGTTAAAGAAGAGTTCCTCTACATGAAACACTAGGAAGGGTCACCCACTTTTGTTTTCCTCGACCATCTCCACATGGTCGGCACAACATCTTTCCCGTACCCTTCCGGTACTTCCAACACACATTTCCTTTGGAAAATCATTTTCAAAACCAAAACTCGACACAGCTCGGTAACGGCCATCCCAACCGTCCATGACCGCGGACGCGGCTATTCGAATAGTTTTGACTCTGCAGAGTTTGCACACTTTCACCACAACTATCCGGATACCTATCGTGTGGGCATCATCCCCGCATAACGACATATGCCACGACGGATACCCGGACATAACCTTTCGCTCATTCGACTTAACACGAGGTCCTACCCTATGGAGTATGTACCTCCCCGGCACCGTGGCAGCTCACCTCCTCTTGAGCGTGGCTCCACCGCCAAGCCAGGAGACCCATAGTGTCTTCCGGACGGGTCAGCCCCGAAGGCCTCCCGTTATACTATTGTCCCAACCATGACAACCCGGACTCGGGGGTAACAGTACCCTTGTATAGTTGTGCGGTGCCTCATGCTAAGAAGAACAAACGTCAAGTTAAGCCCCGTGCCCACGTTGGAGTAGCTATGGTTGCGCTGTTTAGTTGTTCCGGGCGAATACAAAGAACCATGTGTCGTTTTTCTCAAAACCCAAGTCACACACACATTCCTCTTTCCAACCATCTTTGTCAAGATCCTTTCCTTTCATAAACCATACGCTTGGGTAAGATTGCCTCACCCAAGGTTTTCATAAACATTTACAACAAGGTAAACCTTGAGGGGTTCCCAACCTAAAGTTTCATGTAAGAACTAAGAGACAACAATGGCATGATGCTAGCCATCATACCACTAAGGAGATGATAATTGAGGTGTCAAGGAGATCATACATACTTAGGATAAGCATGCATAGGGACATCATAAATAGGATGATTCAACAAGGGTCATGATGTTAATCATCATACCACTAAGAAGATGATAATATAGGTGGTCAAGGGGGCATACATACTTAGGGTAAGCATGCATAACATCAACAAGGGGTTCAACATACTTGGGAACAAGTATGCATAGAAGAGGACCAATCATAACACAAGATACAAGGAATCAAGCATATAATGGAACAATGAACACAACAAAGAGGATAATTAGCAAGAGATCAAAAAAATGGCTTGCCTTGGCTTATTTGTCCCTGCACTTCTTCAACTTCATCAATATAATAATACCAACAAAATAAATAAAATCCTTGTCCGATCCACTTCTTCTTCTCCGGAATTGTTCGCATCTATCGCCGGAAAATATAAAAGGAACACAATCAATCACATGGTACCAACAACACAACAATCAACAATGAACAATCAATAGCTAAGCACTCTACTAAGGGCTAACATACAAAAGGGCTTATAGTTACTTCAAAACAACTTTTCAAAAGAAAACCCATTTATTTTACTTAATAAAAGTATGAGAGCCTCACAAAGTAGCAATTGCCTCTCCGGTTATCACCATGGCATAATTTAAATATCCCCTGGTAGATAACACCAAAAAGAAGACAAGTGCAATGCTTTGGCCTCATAAAACATTTTTGGAAAAGCAAGGACATCATTTTCCTATTGTATTTTGCTTACAAAACACTATACTAAAAATAGGAAGTAACCAAGGTACTACTCCTTTTGAATTCTTAAGCAAAACAATAACACTTGGTTTAAGTTGAAAAAGGTTTTGTTTTTCAGAAATAAAACATAGGTTGACCATTTTTAATAAAAGAGATGGGCAAAGTTTTTTTTAAATAATCAAAAAGTTTTGGTTCAACAATTGATGTGACACACACATATCACTAATAGTAACAAATATGCATGAACAGTGACTAAAAATATTTTTCCTAGATGGCCAGTATTAAAACAAGACTAACCCAATTGGATTTACCCAAAAATATTAATCCTACAATTTTAGGAATTATCTAGAGTCTGCAGTACACATAGAACAAGTTTAATTCACCAAAAATCATAGCAAAATCCTAAAAATATGGGACCAGTGGTATTGGAAAGATAATTAAATTTATGATCTAACGCAATTTGTTGCACTCAATTTGGGTTTGTATATACGGAGTTATTCACATTTGAAGTTCTCAGGTTTTAACACATTTTATCAGAAAATGATTTTGAAAACGGGCGGGAAATGCCTGGGCCGTACGGGAGAGAAAATGGGCCGGCCCAGGGGATAATCCACGTGGAGGGGAGGGAAATAAAGAGAAAAAAAACAAAGAAAGGGAGGGGCCAGGCGGGCCAGGCCACAAGGCCTACGTGGCTGCATGGGCCATGCAGCCCATGGGATGACGATCGAGCGGCCACGAGGCCGTCGTCCTCGTCTCGCCATGCAGGCGTACTCGGGCGGACGGGGAGACTGGGAGGCGGCGGGCGTACCAGCAGAGGGCAGCGTCGCCGCCGGCGGTTGGGGCGGCGGCGGGCCACGGCGGTCCGGGGACGTGCCAGCGGCGTTCTCCTCCTCCCGCTCCTCCCGGCGGTGTTGGCTCGCAGCAGCTTTCGGCTGCTCGCCGCGACGCCTCCGGCGAACCTGGGCGGCGAAAAGGGTGGGGTTAGGACTACCAGGAGGTGGTGAACGGACAACAAAGAAGGGGGAGGGAAAGGAACGTCGGGCGAGCTCCTTCTGCCCGTAACCATGACGGTCACCACGCCGGCGAGCCTTGCTCCGGCGAGCAGCAGTGGAACGGGAGGGCTGCAGCGCTTCGGTGTGGCTCAGGGAAGTGGGAGGGAGGTGGTGTGGCGAAGGAGTGAGCTGGGGGTTGGGTTTTATAGGCGGGGAGGGTGACCAGCGAGCGAGCGGGCGGTGACCACGGCCAATGGACGCGCGCGTGGTGCCCACGACCAATGAGCTCGCGAGGGCGACGTCAGGGCGGTGGAAGAGGGTGACGTTGCGGTGATGGCGTCAGCAGAAGAGGGGCGCGCGGGGAAGAAGTGAGGGATCGAGCGGGAGGCTTCCGGGTGGCTGCCCACGCTCGTTTTTCCCTCTCTGGTCGCTAATGTTTCGGGCTTGGGCTGCTAGGGTTGGGCTGCTAGGGTTGGGCTTGGGGAAGGAGAGAGGAGCCCAGGGAGGGTCCAAGGGAGGTGGGGTGCGGGCCGATGGTTGGGCAAAGGAGAGGGGTGGTGTGAGGCTTCATGTGCCGGCCATATTTGAGAGGGGCATGGGCTTCCAAAACCCGGCCGTGCACAAGTGAGAAGAAGGGAGAGAGGTAGGAGAGGGGGTAATGTTATAGCAAGGGTCTCACAAAATCACAAGGTTTGAAAAGAAACCAAAATAAAAAGAGGGGTAACAAGGTGGTGGTGATGGTGATAGTGCCAACTTGATATTTGAAAAAAAAGCAAAAAGGTAGGGAGGTGAAGAAGTGGTGGTGATAGTCTAGAAGATTATCAAAATGGCTAGGCCAAGTTCAAAATTTCTTGCAGAGATAGGTATACCAACGGAGATTGATTTGTTAGACAAAAATTAAATTTCCAAGGTCAAGACTATATGGAGGTGTGATCTTGATTGATGGATATGTGAGATGTATTAATGGCAAAGGCAATGATATGGGTATTTGATCACAAATTCAAATACCATTTAATTTGGTGTCTATGGATTTGATTTGATAGGCTTACTTGGAAACTTTTGAAATGGTAGAGGGTTTTTAGAAGACTAGAATGATCCATAGTTGAAAAAGGATAAAATATGGGTCATTTCATTTTATTTTAGGAAACCAAAACAATATGTATAATATTTTAAAAGTTACAAAGAAGTGTAAGCCATTTGGTAAATACTTTGTGCCAAAATAAAACTATTTCTTTTTAGAAACTCTTTTGTGATACCATGATCAAAGGTGATCATAGTCAAATTTAAAAGAAGGGTTTTTGACAAAATGCTTTGAATTAAGGTTTTGAGTTATAAAACAAAAAGTGGTTTTGGGGTTTAGGTTAAAAGGTTCAATTGAAAGAGGGGAGGTTAAGGTAATACAAGAGTTACCATAGCTTCACTATTTTTTTCTGGAGACTAGAAATTGTGTGTTGAGGTACTTAATGGGAAAACACCAATCATAGGGTTTATGCATTGGTAAAGGAAAAGAATTTTCCAGGGCCACACATGTGTTTTATTAAGTGAGTTGTTAAGTTGTTTTAACACTAGAGGTGTTGTTCTAAGAGGTAGCTCAAGACAAAACTCAACAAGCAAAACAAGACAATTCATCTATCAACAGATCAAAACAATTCATTATAACAAACAGATCAAGGCAATTCATCTAATTAGTCTATAGAAAAAGTTTTTGTTCCCCCTAATTTTTGAACTAATGACAACTAAACAAGGTTGCAAAAGTTGGGGTGTTACAGATCTTCCACCCTTAAAATAATCTCGTCCCGAGATTACTAAGCGTAGGACTAGAGGGGTTGTAAAGTTTAACTAAAGTTAGACTCCATTCTTCTGTAGATGTGCCGTTGCCGAGAAGGTCGTTGCTTCATCTTCTGGGAGACATGATGGATTCCTGCCGATGGCGAGCTTCATGAAGAGGTTGACTACTCCATGTAGGTGTTAGATCTGTAGCTTCTAAGCGATCCTAGCGGGGGTTCAAGATTCTGGGAGAGTTAGTGCACTCTAGAGGTGCTTTAGCAGGGTTGAAAACTTTTTAGAGTTAACTTTAAGGGGGTTTAAAAACTCTAAGCTTCGGCCACGGGTCTTGTCGGTGCTTTCGAAGAAGTGATCTTTCTCTCGTCTTGAGTTGAAGCATCTTCAGGGAGCGAGGTGCAGTCCACAGCTTCAAGGGGAGTTAGTGCATCCCAAGTTTCCAACGGTGTTTTTAGAAAGGTTTAAAATTTTAGGGTCAGCTCCAATTTTTAGTGGAAGACGAAGTCTTCCACCCTTAAGGTTTTTCATCGGGCTTTTTGGAAAAACTCAGAGCTCCTGCCTTGTAGTCCTGCCTGGGGCTTCTGAAGAAGTCGTCGATCTTCCGTATTCAGTTGAAGAATCTTCAGGAGAGAAATGTAGACCACGGCTTCAAAAGGCACTCACGGTGTTTACTAAACCTTATAACGCGCGGTAAGTTAGTAAGTTGATGAAACGCCTGGTTGGTATCCATATGAAGCAGCAACAAAGGTCGTCGAAGACAATCTTCAGCTTGAGGGTCGGTGATGACTTATACGAGTTAAGAAGTGGTTGGCTAAACTACACCTAATCTTGAGTCTTGAGGTATCTTCATGAGCTTCACTTGATGAGGACCAGATGAGCCATGTGATGTAGTTTGGCTTTGACGCGATTGTCCTCTCAGCTTGTTAGACGGTGTGTTAGAGGGTAGTCTCAAAAAGTTATCCTCGAAGTTAGCGCGATTATACTCCAAGGTTAGACAAAGTTAGTATGTCTTCTTGCAGAGGTGCAGTCACTCTTGAAGGTAGGGGCTTCTGTCTTCTCGGATTAGTAGAGATGCTTCAGCTGATCTTGAAAGTAGTTGGCGTAGATAGGGGTCTGGGTCAGTTTCTCTGACGGTTGAGAATCGATGGTTAACAGGGTTAAATTATCCATTTAGCTAGCAGTTAGTATTTTATCGACGAGGTTGGTGAGGTGAAAACATATTAGGGAGGCTTTCTAAGCTAGGTTATCACACCAAGAGTGTTTTTCAAACTGAAACACCAAAACAATCATACACACAACAAACAGATAAAAACACTCAAGGCAGCACACTAGGAAACAACAAGCAATCATCACACCAGACAAGGCACTCTAAGCATCTAGGGATGCCTAATACGCAGGGGTAGCTCAATCAAAGCGATTGAGTTTGTCCTATCCATCCTATAGGTTTGGGGTTGGTCAGGTATGTGGACGTCTTCAGGTTGTTGACATCGTCTTCAACAAGGATTCTCGAAGCAGAGGGTGGTGATGCGGCCTGGTGTTGAGTCGTCGATGTTGAGGTAGAGGATAAAACTGTGTGGTCTTCTTGCTCAACATCCCAGGGACGTGAGGTCTTCGAAGGGGTAGCTGTTGAGGTCCTCCTGAAGTCGAGATATTCTCGTGGCTGGCCTAAAAATTACTAGTCAAGAATTGAGGACTCGATCCCTGGCGACTGCAAAAGTGCAAGTCCACGGAGGAACAAGGTCAGCTCCTTGACATACTTTGGTGACAACCAAAGACATGATCTTATTATTCTTTTATGTGCACACTAAGTCGGCCTCCAATCTTCAATAGCTATCGTTGGAGATTCATGAGTCTTCCTGAGGGATTGATGTATCTTTGAGTTCGAGTCTTCGGTCTGAGTTGGGGACATCGCCCAATATGTAGGTTTGAAGTGGATGAGACAATAGAGTAAGAATTTTCAAACCTTTTTATAAAGCGGAGAGATAAGAATTTAGAAGTTTCGAAGAAATAAGAGGAGTAGAAGCTATGCTTCCGACTAAAGAAAGAATTTGTTTCGTAAATAGTTTTTCCCAAGTATTTGTTTCCTAACTAACGTCCATGCTAACTAAGGTCTCCTACAGTCAGGATAGCTCTGATACCAGCTCTGTGGGGACCCCGGACTAGCTGTCCGAAATACCCTGTTATGTATACAGTTCACGTTCCCATGATCAGTGTGCCGTGAACACATAACCGAACTGATATCAAATTACATCATCCTTTACAAAACGGAATAAGAAAATTACAATAAGGTCACATGACCCTTCTTTACATAATAGCCTCGAAGGGCCTAATCTAATCATCGAGTAGCAGAATCACTTCAGCAGCGTAGAGCCCAAGTCATCTGCCTTAACCCTACAGCAACTGACGGGAAGACGTTCCTAGCTCGCATAGACGTCGTCAACTCCTTCTTCATCTGTCGAAGTCCTCCAGGTCTGGCCAAGTAAATAGCCAGGGACAAAGCTGTGAGTACATTTGAATTGTACTCGCAAACCATCAAGAAGGTGATAACAATTCTAACTAAAGATGACAAGAGAGGAAGAATAGTTTCTCTGGTGGATATATCATGTGAAAGAGAATCAGTTTCTCTTGTGGATATAGCATGTGAAAGAGAATCAGTTTCTCTTGTGGATATATCATCCCACATCACAGTTGAAGGGGACACTAAGAAAGTGCTATGACATCTCTATATCTTTGTTAAAGAAGAGGTAGCATACCGCCATCTCAATTGATGGGGATACTAGGGAAGTCCTATGACATCTCTATATCTTTGTTAAAGAAGAGGTAGCATACCGCCATCTCAATTGATGGGGATACTAGGGAAGTCCTATGACATCTCTATATCTTTGTTAAAGAAGAGGTAGCATACCGCCATCTCAATTGATGGGGATACTAGGGAAGTCCTATGACATCTCTATATCTTTGTTAAAGAAGAGTTAGCATACCGCCATCTCAATTGATGGGGATACTAGGGAAGTCCTATGACATCTCTATATCTTTGTTAAAGAAGAGTTAGCATACCGCCATCTCAATTGATGGGGATACTAGGGAAGTCCTATGACATCTCTATATCTTTGTTAAAGAAGAGGTAGCATACCGTCATCTCAATTGATGGGGATACTAGGGAAGTCCTATGACATCTCTATATCTTTGTTAAAGAAGAGTTAGCATACCGCCATCTCAATTGATGGGGATACTAGGGAAGTCCTATGACATCTCTATATCTTTGTTAAAGAAGAGGTAGCATACCGCCATCTCAATTGATGGGGATACTAGGGAAGTCCTATGACATCTCTATATCTTTGTTAAAGAAGAGTTAGCATACCGCCATCTCAATTGATGGGGATACTAGGGAAGTCCTATGACATCTCTATATCTTTGTTAAAGAAGAGTTAGCATACCGCCATCTCAATTGATGGGGATACTAGGGAAGTCCTATGACATCTCTATATCTTTGTTAAAGAAGAGGTAGCATACCGTCATCTCAATTGATGGGGATACTAGGGAAGTCCTATGACATCTCTATATCTTTGTTAAAGAAGAGTTAGCATACCGCCATCTCAATTGATGGGGATACTAGGGAAGTCCTATGACATCTCTATATCTTTGTTAAAGAAGAGGTAGCATACCGCCATCTCAATTGATGGGGATACTAGGGAAGTCCTATGACATCTCTATATCTTTGTTAAAGAAGAGTTAGCATACCGCCATCTCAATTGATGGGGATACTAGGGAAGTCCTATGACATCTCTATATCTTTGTTAAAGAAGAGTTAGCATACCGCCATCTCAATTGATGGGGATACTAGGGAAGTCCTATGACATCTCTATATCTTTGTTAAAGAAGAGGTAGCATACCGCCATCTCAATTGATGGGGATACTAGGGAAGTCCTATGACATCTCTATATCTTTGTTAAAGAAGAGTTAGCATACCGCCATCTCAATTGATGGGGATACTAGGGAAGTCCTATGACATCTCTATATCTTTGTTAAAGAAGAGGTAGCATACCGCCATCTCAATTGATGGGGATACTAGGGAAGTCCTATGACATCTCTATATCTTTGTTAAAGAAGAGTTAGCATACCGCCATCTCAATTGATGGGGATACTAGGGAAGTCCTATGACATCTCTATATCTTTGTTAAAGAAGAGTTAGCATACCGCCATCTCAATTGATGGGGATACTAGGGAAGTCCTATGACATCTCTATATCTTTGTTAAAGAAGAGTTCCTCTACATGAAACACTAGGAAGGGTCACCCACTTTTGTTTTCCTCGACCATCTCCACATGGTCGGCACAACATCTTTCCCGTACCCTTCCGGTACTTCCAACACACATTTCCTTTGGAAAATCATTTTCAAAACCAAAACTCGACACAGCTCTGTAACGGCCATCCCAACCGTCCATGACCGCGGACGCGGCTATTCGAATAGTTTTGACTCTGCAGAGTTTGCACACTTTCACCACAACTATCCGGATACCTATCGTGTGGGCATCATCCCCGCATAACGACATATGCCACGACGGATACCCGGACATAACCTTTCGCTCATTCGACTTAACACGAGGTCCTACCCTATGGAGTATGTACCTCCCCGGCACCGTGGCAGCTCACCTCCTCTTGAGCGTGGCTCCACCGCCAAGCCAGGAGACCCATAGTGTCTTCCGGACGGGTCAGCCCCGAAGGCCTCCCGTTATACTATTGTCCCAACCATGACAACCCGGACTCGGGGGTAACAGTACCCTTGTATAGTTGTGCGGTGCCTCATGCTAAGAAGAACAAACGTCAAGTTAAGCCCCGTGCCCACGTTGGAGTAGCTATGGTTGCGCTGTTTAGTTGTTCCGGGCGAATACAAAGAACCATGTGTCGTTTTTCTCAAAACCCAAGTCACACACACATTCCTCTTTCCAACCATCTTTGTCAAGATCCTTTCCTTTCATAAACCATACGCTTGGGTAAGATTGCCTCACCCAAGGTTTTCATAAACATTTACAACAAGGTAAACCTTGAGGGGTTCCCAACCTAAAGTTTCATGTAAGAACTAAGAGACAACAATGGCATGATGCTAGCCATCATACCACTAAGGAGATGATAATTGAGGTGTCAAGGAGATCATACATACTTAGGATAAGCATGCATAGGGACATCATAAATAGGATGATTCAACAAGGGTCATGATGTTAATCATCATACCACTAAGAAGATGATAATATAGGTGGTCAAGGGGGCATACATACTTAGGGTAAGCATGCATAACATCAACAAGGGGTTCAACATACTTGGGAACAAGTATGCATAGAAGAGGACCAATCATAACACAAGATACAAGGAATCAAGCATATAATGGAACAATGAACACAACAAAGAGGATAATTAGCAAGAGATCAAAAAAATGGCTTGCCTTGGCTTATTTGTCCCTGCACTTCTTCAACTTCATCAATATAATAATACCAACAAAATAAATAAAATCCTTGTCCGATCCACTTCTTCTTCTCCGGAATTGTTCGCATCTATCGCCGGAAAATATAAAAGGAACACAATCAATCACATGGTACCAACAACACAACAATCAACAATGAACAATCAATAGCTAAGCACTCTACTAAGGGCTAACATACAAAAGGGCTTATAGTTACTTCAAAACAACTTTTCAAAAGAAAACCCATTTATTTTACTTAATAAAAGTATGAGAGCCTCACAAAGTAGCAATTGCCTCTCCGGTTATCACCATGGCATAATTTAAATATCCTCTGGTAGATAACACCAAAAAGAAGACAAGTGCAATGCTTTGGCCTCATAAAACATTTTTGCAAAAGAAGGACATCATTTTCCTATTGTATTCTGCTTACATAACACTATACTAAAAATAGGAAGTAACCAAGCTACTACTCCTTTTGAAATCTTAAGCAAAACAATAACACTTGGTTTAAGTTGAAAAAGGTTTTGTTTTTCAGAAATAAAACATAGGTTGACCATTTTTAATAAAAGAGATGGGCAAAGTTTTTTTTAAATAAACAAAAAGTTTTGGTTCAACAATTGATGTGACACACACATATCACTAATAGTAACAAATATGCATGAACAGTGACTAAAAATATTTTTCCTAGATGGCCAGTATTAAAACAAGACTAACCCAATTGGATTTACCCAAAAATATTAATCCTACAATTTTAGGAATTATCTAGAGTCTGCAGTACACATAGAACAAGTTTAATTCACCAAAAATCATAGCAAACTCCTAAAAATATGGGACCAGTGGTATTGGAAAGATAATTAAATTTATGATCTAACGCAATTTGTTGCACTCAATTTGGGTTTGTATATACGGAGTTATTCACATTTGAAGTTCTCAGGTTTTAACACATTTTATCAGAAAATGATTTTGAAAACGGGCGGGAAATGCCTGGGCCGTACGGGAGAGAAAATGGGCCGGCCCAGGGGATAATCCACGTGGAGGGGGAGGGAAATAAAGAGAAAAAAAACAAAGAAAGGGAGGGGGGCCAGGCGGGCCAGGCCACAAGGCCTACGTGGCTGCATGGGCCATGCAGCCCATGGGATGACGATCGAGCGGCCACGAGGCCGTCGTCCTCGTCTCGCCATGCAGGCGTACTCGGGCGGACGGGGGAGACTGGGAGGCGGCCGGGGCGTACCAGCAGAGGGCAGCGGTCGCCGCCGGCGGTTGGGGCGGGCAGGGGCGGGCCACGGCGGTCCGGGGACGTGCCCAGCGGCGTTCTCCTCCTCCCCAGCTGCTCCTCCCGGCGGTGTTGGCTCGCAGCAGCTTTCGGCCTGCTCGCCGGCGACGCCCTCCGGCGAACCTGGGCGGCGAAAAGGGTGGGGTTAGGACTACCAGGAGGTGGTGAACGGACAACAAAGAAGGGGGAAGGGAAAGGAACGTCGGGGCGAGCTCCTTCTGCCCGTAACCATGACGGTCACGCCGGCGAGCCTTGCTCCGGCGAGCAGCAGTGGAACGGGAGGGCTGCAGCGCTTCGGTGTGGCTCAGGGAAGTGGGAGGGAGGTGGTGTGGCGAAGGAGTGAGCTGGGGGTTGGGTTTTATAGGCGGGGGAGGGTGACCAGCGAGCGAGCGGGCGGTGACCACGGCCAATGGACGCGCGCGTGGTGCCCACGACCAATGAGCTCGCGAGGGCTGACGTCAGGGCGGTGGAAGAGGGTGACGTTGCGGTGATGGCGTCAGCAGAAGAGGGGCGCGCGCGGGAAGAAGTGAGGGATCGAGCGGGAGGCTTCCCGGGTGGCTGCCCACGCTCGTTTTTCCCTCTCTGGTCGCTAATGTTTCAGGGCTTGGGCTGCTAGGGTTGGGCTGCTAGGGTTGGGCTTGGGGAAGGGAGAGAGGGGAGCCCAGGGAGGGTCCAAGGGAGGTGGGGTGCGGGCCAGATGGTTGGGCAAAGGAGAGGGGTGGTGTGAGGCTTCATGTGCCGGCCATATTTGAGAGGGGCATGGGCTTCCAAAACCCGGCCGTGCACAAGTGAGAAGAAGGGAGAGAGGTAGGAGAGGGGGTAATGTTATAGCAAGGGTCTCACAAAATCACAAGGTTTGAAAAGAAACCAAAATAAAAAGAGGGGTAACAAGGTGGTGGTGATGGTGATAGTGCCAACTTGATATTTAAAAAAAACAAAAAGGTAGGGAGGTGAAGAAGCGGTGGTGATAGTCTAGAAGATTATCAAAATGGCTAGGCCAAGTTCAAAATTTCTTGCAGAGGATAGGTATACCAACGGAGATTGATTTGTTAGACAAAAATTAAATTTCCAAGGTCAAGACTATATGGAGGTGTGATCTTGATTGATGGATATGTGAGATGTATTAATGGCAAAGGCAATGATATGGGTATTTGATCACAAATTCAAATACCATTTAATTTGGTGTCTATGGATTTGATTTGATAGGCTTACTTGGAAACTTTTGAAATGGTAGAGGGTTTTAGAAGACTAGAATGATCCATAGTTGAAAAAGGATAAAATATGGGTCATTTCATTTTATTTTAGGAAACCAAAACAATATGTATAATATTTTAAAAGTTACACAAAGAAGTGTAAGCCATTTGGTAAATACTTTGTGCCAAAATAAAACTATTTCTTTTTAGAAACTCTTTTGTGATACCATGATCAAAGGTGATCATAGTCAAATTTAAAAGAAGGGTTTTTGACAAAATGCTTTGAATTAAGATTTTGAGTTATAAAACAAAAAGTGTTTTTGGGGTTTAGGTCAAAAGGTTCAAATTGAAAGAGGGGAGGTTAAGGTAATACAAGAGTTACCATAGCTTCACTATTTTTCTGGAGACTAGAAATTGTGTGTTGAGGTACTTAATGGGAAAACACCAATCATAGGGTTTATGCATTGGTAAAGGAAAAGAATTTTCCAGGGCCACACATGTGTTTTATTAAGTGAGTTGTTAAGTTGTTTTAACACTAGAGGTGTTGTTCTAAGAGGTAGCTCAAGACAAAACTCAACAAGCAAAACAAGACAATTCATCTACCAGTAGATCAAAGCAATTCATTATAACAAACAGATCAAGGCAATTCATCTAATTAGTCTATAGAAAAAGTTTTTGTTCCCCCTAACCCTGGGAACACATCTCAGCTCATCCGTCATCTCAACGTTGGGATCACCTCCCTACAAATTCAGTTCAAATTGTTTCTTTGCATTAGTTACGTGTAATAAGAGGGACAAGTCACGGATTGCAAAAGTATTGGCTAAAAGGGACTTGTTAGAAATTACTTTTTCGTAGAACCAATCCAGGAATTTTTTCTTTCCGGGACGACTCTCTTTCAAAAGAATCTCCATCTCCGCATCAGAGGGATCCGTCGATCTCGTCCAATATTCATCCTTGTATTGGCTAAAAGGGAGAAAAAACGTATTAGACCAAAATCGAGTTACTAATTGCAAAGTAATTTGTTCACCATTTTACCTTATGAATTTGAGCACTTCTTGCATGTTCGTAACCACATAAAACATTATGCAATCTTTCTCTTCCTTTGTCAAGATGCCCTTTTTAGAGGCACCAGCCTTGCCACCGTGACATTTGAAGAGGAGGAGCTTGGGGTCATGCTTGGGCTCGTCGATATTGTACCGAGATATCGGGTTATGCATAGTGGGAACATCATCCGCATAGTACGTTGTCGTGGCGTCTGCCATCTCCCGGAGGATAGTTGCCTCAGCTATGCATGCTTCAATCTTATTTTTGTTGCCACATTTGTTTCGAATATACTTGAACTCTCTCTCAATACAAAACTGCCAACGATACTGCACCGGTCCACCCAAGAGTGCCTCGTTCGCAAGATGCACAATGAGATGTAACATCGGAGTAAAGAAACCTGGTGGAAAGATCATCTCTAACTTGCATAACAACTCCGGCACTTGATCATGCAACTTCGCAATCACCGACTCACATATCTGCTTAGCACAGACCGTGCGGAAGAAATGGCTCAACTCCGCAAGCACTCGCCAGACATGCTCGGGGAGATACCCTCGAACCATCACCGGCATCAGCCGCTCAATCCATATATGATAGTCGTGACTCTTGAGCCCGTTTACTTTTCCTGTTGTAAGATTGACTCCCTTACTCATATTCGAACAATAGCCATCTGGGAACATAACGGCGTATTTCAGCCACATCATTGCCTCCTTCTTCTGGAGACTATCAAGCACGTAGTTGGCATGCGGCTTGACCCAATTTTTTCTATTGCCCTCAGGAGGATGCATGTGTAGTCTTTGCCTGTCACACAGATTCTCAACATCGACTCTAGCCTTGACATTATCCTTTGTCTTGTCAGGAATGTTCAGGACGGTGTTAAAAACGGACTCCCCCACATTCTTTTCGGTGTGCATCATATCGATGTTATGGGGAAGTTCGAGATCCTTGTAATACTCGAGCTGCGTTAAGCCTGGCACGTGAGTCCAGTTGTGTGTCTCACCATATCCCACATATGTTTTGCCGGGTTCTTTACTACGCTGGAGAGCACGTAGCTCACCATCAACAGTTTCACCATTGAACTTTGGTATCGTTTCTTCTTCACGCACAACTTTGCCCTTTGTGAAGTTCTTTTTGTCTCCTCTGAACCGATGCCCTCTTTTGAGGTACTTTCGATGTTTGTCAAATGCGACATATTTGCGACCCGCATTCAGCCAAATGAACTCCAATCGGTGCCTGCACACTGGGCATGGAAACCTACCAGCTGTACAATGCCCGCAAAATAGAGCGTACCCAGGTAGGTCGTGCATGGAATATTGGAACCAAACTTTCATGACAAAGTTTGTCTTCGTTGCTCGGTCGTATGTCAAGGTCCCATGGTGCCAAGAGTGGTGCAAATCATCCACAAGCGGTTGCATGAATACACTCAAATTCTTCCCCGGGTAATCAGGCCCTGGAATGATCATCGACAGGAATATGGTCTTCCTTTGCATAAGGACTCCGGGAGGGAGATTGAGCGGAATAACAAACACGGGCCAACAGCTGTACGCGGATGCTGACATACCATATGGATTGAATCCATCGGTTGCTATCGCAATTCTGACATTCCGAGCATCATTTGCCTTATCAGGGTGTTTTGCATCGAAGTTCTGCCATGCTTTACCATCAGATGGGTGCCCCATGTTTAGTCGTCCCTCCTCGTCCTTGAATCTCAACCCGTTCTTATGCCACGTCATCTGTTTGGCTGACTCCTCGGACATGTAAAGCCGTTGGATTCTTTTTATGAACGGGAGATAACGAAGAATCTTCACGGCGACTTTTGTCTGCACCTTCTCACCATTAGCTCTGGTTATCTCATGATACCTAGAGGACCCACACTTGCTACAATATTTGTCATCCGCAAACTCTTTCCAAAACAAAAGACAGTTTTTGGGACAACAATCATACTTCACATAATCCATGCTGAGCGCTTTCAACATTTTCTTTGCTGCATACATGGTTTTAGGCAGACAATGGCCTTCGGGCAACATGTTACCAACTGTTACCAGATTTTTTTCAAAGCATGCACGGGTGCTGTCGAACTGGGCCTTGTCGGCTAGTACTTGCGCGATGGCATCGAGCTGAGAAATTTTTGCACCCTCGTATAGAGGCCTCTTAGCCGCAGCCATCATATCATAGAAGGCCTTTGCGGTAGGCTCGGGTTCCTCCGGTTCTGGCGGTTCCTCCGGTTCTGGCGGTCCCTCCGGTTCTGGCGGTTCCTCCTGTTCTGGCGATTCTGGCATGTAGGCATCGTGGAGATCATCTAGCAAGTATCTAATCCCATCGTCCTCATTGCCATCGATTCGCTGCCTCATCACCTCACCTCTGTCACGTTCGTACTGAGCAAAGTCGACACACGTGACGTAATCAGGCATATACCCATTCAACCAAAGATGTTTAGTCATATCATCCTTTCCGTGACGATGACGCCTCTTGCAACGAGCGCAAGGGCAACTTGGACGAACGCCTGACTTTGAACCACGCGCTAACTCCTTCACTAATAAATTGGTCTTCCATACCCACTCTTCTGTCATTTCAGTCGAACTAGCACGGCCACTGTACATCCACCCATTATCAGCCATCCTCTGCTTGATTGGGAGACAAACAACAAATAGTACCATGAAATTAAATGCATCATATTTTTATTTATTTTACCGGGCGAAACGCATGCATCAACCTACATCTCTACTAGGTGGGCTCCTAGCAGCCGCCGGATCCGTAGTTGGCTACGTTCTCCATGCTCTACCCCGGTCCAAGTCAGAATTTCGGCAGCACCTCCCCGCTGCTCTCCCGATACACGTCTCGGCAAAAACCGAGAGGATGTGCATCCGGAGAACAACGGGGAGGCGCCACCGAAATCCTGACTCGGACCGGAGTAGAACATGGAAAACGTAGACAACTACGCATCCGCCGACTGTCCCGTAAATGCCGCAAGCGTTACGGTTGAAAATATGCCGACCACTAATGCATATTTATCCGCGTAACGCTCGCGGACGGGAAGTGACACCTAGGTTACGCAACTTTACTTGAAAAATGAATCTAGTGATGTAAAAATATGGAGGAGGTGGAGTTTTAGCTCACCCTCGGCGATGTCGGCGACCGTCTCGAATCGCGTCAAGCAGCAGGGACCCGGGGTCGTCACGCCATCGGCCTAGTTTAGACAACAACAAATTCAAATTGTTATTTTCCTATTTTCAATTTTTCATTTCTATTTGCTATTTGCTATTTTCCATCTTTGTTTCTATGTGCTATTTTCCATTTTTGTTTCTATTTGCTATTTTCAAATTGCAACAATTACTATTACTAAAATGAAAAATAAAATTGCAACAATTACCTAGTGGAGGAGCAGGAGGGGCGCGGCCCGGAGAGGGGGCTGTCGGCGGCGGGAGGCAGGCGGAGCGGTGGAGGAGGCGAGGGCGGAGGCGGCCGTGGGAGGAGGGCGGGAGGGCCGGGGAGGAGGCGACGGCGGGGAGGAGCGCGGAGGCGGGGCAGGGAGGCGGCGGGAGGCGGCGAGGCGGCGGGGAGGACGGCGGGGAGGGGAGCGGCGGGAGTCGCGGCGGCGGGCGGGGAGGAGCGGCGGGGGAGGAGCGGGGGGAGCGGCGGCGGGAGAGCGGCGGCGGCAGGCGCGGCGGCGGCTGGGGCAGGAGGTGGAGGCGGCGCGGGTTGGGCGGGTGAAGGGCACGAGCTGGAGGGATAAGTCACCCACCTAACCCTACCTGTGACGGACGTGCCGTCGCACACCTTTTTTCATTTTGTTTCATTTTTTTATTTCTATTTCTATTTCTGTTTTTTTTTTTTTTTTCTATTTTTCTTTTCTTTTTCTTTTTTCCTTTTTATTTCTTTATTTACTTTTGCAGTGGTTGCTAGGAGCTGAGCGCGCGGGGTGGAGGAGCTGAGGGTGGCGACACATAAAATGACGCCACGCGGTTATTTTTTTTTCTATTTCTTTTTTTCTTTTATTTTTTTCTTTTGCAGTGGTTGCTAGGACACATAAAATGACGCCACGCGGCTCCGCTCGATTTTTTGGCTCCGTTTGCTTCGCCAACTGCGCAAAACGGGGCCGCCGGGACATGCGGTATGGCCGTACCGGGCGCGCGGTTGCACCGTCCCAACGCGCGAAACGGAAAACATTTAACACATAAAATGACGCGTCATAGACCTAAAACCATTTTTCCCTCCATTTATTGAGCGAAGGAAAGTGTCGCCCCAGTTCAAATCCGGTTAGTTTCCAGCGGATTCGGCGGGGCACCGCAGGAAGCGGGTGGGATTCCCAGATGGCTTCCGCGCGCATATGGCATGTGATAGGTGGTGCGTAGGAGGTATCCTACCGCTGCGCGGAGGTCCCGCGCGATACGAAATGCGCACCATGTAGCTGCTTCACAAAAAAAGCCCTTCCGGCACCCCGAAAATGGAAAAACCGTCGCCCGTGGTTCGGATTGGAAATCCGCGACCGGGCCTTGCTTCCCATCCTAAGGCCCACGCACGTGCCAAATATGGCCTCGTTCCGACAAACTATGTGGTGAAACGGGCCGTTTCCTACTCATTTCCCCTAAAAGCCATAGAACTCCGGACGAGATAGCCCTGTTCGTGAAGGGTTCTCCAAGATAATTGCCGTATCCCAGTTCCGTCTTTTGCAGTGGTTGCTAGGACACATAAAATGACGCCACACGGCTCCGCTCGATTTTTTGGCTCCGTTTGCTTCGCCAACTGCGCAAAAACATGCGGTATGGCAGGCGGTTGCACCCGTCAGCGCGGAAAACATTTAGCACATAAAATGACGTGTCATGGACCTCACCGCGCCTGAACCGCCGGATGGATATGGCCAAGCGATCTGAAATGCACCGTTTTTTAAAACCAATTTGAGTTGCACGGAAAATGTGGTCGAGCCATTGATCCTGGGTGAAGGGTTCTCCCTTGCCGGTTCCGTGCAAGGACACAATGTTGTGCCCCAATACGTTTTCCCGAAATGCGTGAGCTAGGCTCCGGCGCCGTAGGGCGCGTATGGGCACCCTTCACAAAAAGCCCTTCCGGCACCCGAAATGGAAACGTCGCCCGTGGTTGGATTGGAAATCCGCGACCGGGCCTTGCCCATCCTAAGGCCCATGCACGTGCCAAATATGGCCTCGTTCGACAAACTATGTGGTGAAACGGGCCGTTTCCTACTCATTTCCCCTAAAAGCCATAGAACTCGGACGAGATAGCCCATTCGTGAAGGGTTCTCCAAGATAATTGCCGTATCCAGTTCCGTCTTTTGCAGTGGTTGCTAGGACACATAAAATGACGCCACGCGGCTCCTCGATTTTTTGGCTCCGTTTGCTTCGCCGCTAAACGGGGCCGCCGGGACATGCGGTATGGCCCGGGCGCGCGGTTGCACCCGTCCAACGCGCGAAACGGAAAACATTTAGCACATAAAATGACGCGTCATGGACCTAAAACCATTTTTCCCTCCATTTATTGAGCGAAGGAAAGTGTCGCCCAGTTCAAATCCGGTCGTTTCCAGATTCGCGGGCACCGCAGAAGCGGGTGGGATTCCCGGATGGCTTCCGCGCGCATATGGCATGTGATAGGTGGTGCGTAGGAGGTATCCTACCGCTGCGCGGAGGTCCCGCGCGATACTGAAATGCGCACCATGTAGCTGCTTCAAAAAAAGCCCTTCCGGCACCCCGAAAATGGAAAAACCGTCGCCCGTGGTTCGGATTGGAAATCCGCGACCGGGGCCTTGCTTCCCATCCTAAGGCCCACGCACGTGCCAAATATGGCCTCGTTACGACAAACTATATGGTGAAACGGGCCGTTTCCTACTCATTTCCCTAAAAGCCATAGAACTCCGAGATAGCCCTGTTCGTGAAGGGTTCTCCAAGATAATTGCCGTATCCAGTTCCGTCTTTGCAGTGGTTGCTAGGACACATAAAATGACGCCACGCGGCTCCGCTGATTTTTTGGCTCCGTTTGCTTCGCCCAAAAACGGGCCGCCGGGACATGCGGTATGGCCGTACCGGGCGCGCGGTTGCACCCGTCCGCCAACGCGCGAAACGGAAAACATTTAGCACATAAAATGACGTGTCATGGACCTAAAACCATTTTTCCCTCCATTTATTGAGCGAAGGAAAGTGTCGCCCCAGTTCAAATCCGGTCAGTTTCCAGCGGATTCGGCGGGTACATGCAAGGTTAGCCAAACCCTACATCACACTTGTGCACATATGCTAGGGACATATGCAAGTTTTTAAGCGGTTCCGACGCTCCGCTGATCTGTATCTTCGGAAACCCTAGGGCGGGGACCCCGCAGATCTACCCCTATAGCTTTCTCCGTGTGTGGTTAACAATGGATTTTTTTATTTGCTTTGGTTTGTTTAGGACATATGTACATGGGAAACCATAGGTTGGGCTTACTTTACCATAAAATAGGCTCCATTTTAGCCGTACCAGGAGTTTGCACATACAGATCCTGGATTTTCACCAAGTGCTGGCCCATGTCTGCGAAAATCGTCAACGCCGGGTACATGCAAGGTTAGCCAAACCCTACATCACACTTGTGCACATATGCTAGGGACATATGCAAGTTTTTAAGCGGTTCCGACGCTCCGGTGATCTGTATCTTCGGAAACCCTAGGGCGGGGACCCCGCAGATCTACCCCTATAGCTTTCTCCGTGTGACGGTGTAACAATGGATTTTTTTATTTGCTTTGGTTTGTTTAGGACATATGTACATGGGAAACCATAGGTTGGGCTTACTTTACCATAAAATAGGCTCCATTTTAGCCGTACCAGGAGTTTGCACATACAGATCCTGGATTTTCACCAAGTGCTGGCCCATGTCTGCGAAAATCGTCAACGCCGGGTACATGCAAGGTTAGCCAAACCCTACATCACACTTGTGCACATATGCTACGGACATATGCAAGTTTTTAAGCGGTTCCGACGCTCCGCTGATCTGTATCTTCGGAAACCCTAGGGCGGGGACCCCGCAGATCTACCCCTATAGCTTTCTCCGTGTGACGGTGTAACAATGGATTTTTTTATTTGCTTTGGTTTTTTTAGGACATATGTACATGGGAAACCATAGGTTGGGCTTACTTTACCATAAAATAGGCTCCATTTTAGCCGTACCAGGAGTTTGCACATACAGATCCTGGATTTTCACCAAGTGCTGGCCCATGTCTGCGAAAATCGTCAACGCCGGGTACATGCAAGGTTAGCCAAACCCTACATCACACTTGTGCACATATGCTAGGGACATATGCAAGTTTTTAAGCGGTTCCGACGCTCCGCTGATCTGTATCTTCGGAAACCCTAGGGCGGGGACCCCGCAGATCTACCCCTATAGCTTTCTCCGTGTGACGGTGTAACAATGGATTTTTTTATTTGCTTTGGTTTGTTTAGGACATATGTACATGGGAAACCATAGGTTGGGCTTACTTTACCATAAAATAGGCTCCATTTTAGCCGTACCAGGAGTTTGCACATACAGATCCTGGATTTTCACCAAGTGCTGGCCCATGTCTGCGAAAATCGTCAACGTCGGGTACATGCAAGGTTAGCCAAACCCTACATCACACGTGTGCACATATGCTACGGACATATGCAAGTTTTTAAGCGGTTCCGACGCTCCGCTGATCTGTATCTTCGGAAACCCTAGGGCGGGGACCCCGCAGATCTACCCCTATAGCTTTCTCCGTGTGACGGTGTAACAATGGATTTTTTTATTTGCTTTGGTTTGTTTAGCACATATGTACATGGGAAACCATAGGTTGGGCTTACTTTACCATAAAATAGGCTCCATTTTAGCCGTACCAGGAGTTTGCACATACAGATCATGGATTTTCACCAAGTGCTGGCCCATGTCTGCGAAAATCGTCAACGCCGGGTACATGCAAGGTTAGCCAAACCCTACATCACACTTGTGCACATATGCTAGGGACATATGCAAGTTTTTAAGCGGTTCCGACGCTCCGCTGATCTGTATCTTCGGAAACCCTAGGGCGGGGACCCCGCAGATCTACCCCTATAGCTTTCTCCGTGTGACGGTGTAACAATGGATTTTTTATTTGCTTTGGTTTGTTTAGGACATATGTACATGGGAAACCATAGGTTGGGCTTACTTTACCATAAAATAGGCTCCATTTTAGCCGTACCAGGAGTTTGCACATACAGATCCTGGATTTTCACCAAGTGCTGGCCCATGTCTGCGAAAATCGTCAACGCCGGGTACATGCAAGGTTAGCCAAACCCTACATCACACGTGTGCACATATGCTACGGACATATGCAAGTTTTTAAGCGGTTCCGACGCTCCGCTGATCTGTATCTTCGGAAACCCTAGGGCGGGGACCCCGCAGATCTACCCCTTTCTCCGTGTGACGGTGTAACAATGGATTTTTTTATTTGCTTTGGTTTGTTTAGCACATATGTACATGGGAAACCATAGGTTGGGCTTACTTTACCATAAAATAGGCTCCATTTTAGCCGTACCAGGAGTTTGCACATACAGATCCTGGATTTTCACCAAGTGCTGGCCCATGTCTGCGAAAATCGTCAACGCCGGGTACATGCAAGGTTAGCCAAACCCTACATCACACTTGTGCACATATGCTAGGGACATATGCAAGTTTTTAAGCGGTTCCGACGCTCCGCTGATCTGTATCTTCGGAAACCCTAGGGCGGGGACCCCGCAGATCTACCCCTATAGCTTTCTCCGTGTGACGGTGTAACAATGGATTTTTTTATTTGCTTTGGTTTGTTTAGGACATATGTACATGGGAAACCATAGGTTGGGCTTACTTTACCATAAAATAGGCTCCATTTTAGCCGTACCAGGAGTTTGCACATACAGATCCTGGATTTTCACCAAGTGCTGGCCCATGTCTGCGAAAATCGTCAACGCCGGGTACATGCAAGGTTAGCCAAACCCTACATCACACGTGTGCACATATGCTACGGACATATGCAAGTTTTTAAGCGGTTCCGACGCTCCGCTGATCTATATCTTCGGAAACCCTAGGGCGGGGACCCCGCAGATCTACCCCTATAGCTTTCTCCGTGTGACGGTGTAACAATGGATTTTTTATTTGCTTTGGTTTGTTTAGCACATATGTACATGGGAAACCATAGGTTGGGCTTACTTTACCATAAAATAGGCTCCATTTTAGCCGTACCAGGAGTTTGCACATACAGATCCTGGATTTTCACCAAGTGCTGGCCCATGTCTGCGAAAATCGTCAACGCCGGGTACATGCAAGGTTAGCCAAACCCTACATCACACTTGTGCACATATGCTAGGGACATATGCAAGTTTTTAAGCGGTTCCGACGCTCCGCTGATCTGTATCTTCGGAAACCCTAGGGCGGGGACCCCGCAGATCTACCCCTATAGCTTTCTCCGTGTGACGGTGTAACAATGGATTTTTTTATTTGCTTTGGTTTGTTTAGGACATATGTACATGGGAAACCATAGGTTGGGCTTACTTTACCATAAAATAGGCTCCATTTTAGCCGTACCAGGAGTTTGCACATACAGATCCTGGATTTTCACCAAGTGCTGGCCCATGTCTGCGAAAATCGTCAACGCCGGGTACATGCAAGGTTAGCCAAACCCTACATCACACTTGTGCACATATGCTAGGGACATATGCAAGTTTTAAGCGGTTCCGACGCTCCGCCGATCTGTATCTTCGGAAACCCTAGGGCGGGGACCCCGCAGATCTACCCCTATAGCTTTCTCCGTGTGACGGTGTAACAATGGATTTTTTTATTTGCTTTGGTTTGTTTAGGACATATGTACATGGGAAACCATAGGTTGGGCTTACTTTACCATAAAATAGGCTCCATTTTAGCCGTACCAGGAGTTTGCACATACAGATCCTGGATTTTCACCAAGTGCTGGCCCATGTCTGCGAAAATCGTCAACGCCGGGTACATGCAAGGTTAGCCAAACCCTACATCACACGTGTGCACATATGCTACGGACATATGCAAGTTTTTAAGCGGTTCCGACGCTCCGCTGATCTGTATCTTCGGAAACCCTAGGGCGGGGACCCCGCAGATCTACCCCTATAGCTTTCTCCGTGTGACGGTGTAACAATGGATTTTTTTATTTGCTTTGGTTTGTTTAGCACATATGTACATGGGAAACCATAGGTTGGGCTTACTTTACCATAAAATAGGCTCCATTTTAGCCGTACCAGGAGTTTGCACATACAGATCCTGGATTTTCACCAAGTGCTGGCCCATGTCTGCGAAAATCGTCAACGCCGGGTACATGCAAGGTTAGCCAAACCCTACATCACACTTGTGCACATATGCTAGGGACATATGCAAGTTTTTAAGCGGTTCCGACGCTCCGCTGATCTGTATCTTCGGAAACCCTAGGGCGGGGACCCCGCAGATCTACCCCTATAGCTTTCTCCGTGTGACGGTGTAACAATGGATTTTTTTATTTGCTTTGGTTTGTTTAGGACATATGTACATGGGAAACCATAGGTTGGGCTTACTTTACCATAAAATAGGCTCCATTTTAGCCGTACCAGGAGTTTGCACATACAGATCCTGGATTTTCACCAAGTGCTGGCCCATGTCTGCGAAAATCGTCAACGCCGGGTACATGCAAGGTTAGCCAAACCCTACATCACACTTGTGCACATATGCTAGGGACATATGCAAGTTTTTAAGCGGTTCCGACGCTCCGCTGATCTGTATCTTCGGAAACCCTAGGGCGGGGACCCCGCAGATCTACCCCTATAGCTTTCTCCGTGTGACGGTGTAACAATGGATTTTTTTATTTGCTTTGGTTTGTTTAGGACATATGTACATGGGAAACCATAGGTTGGGCTTACTTTACCATAAAATAGGCTCCATTTTAGCCGTACCAGGAGTTTGCACATACAGATCCTGGATTTTCACCAAGTGCTGGCCCATGTCTGCGAAAATCGTCAACGCCGGGTACATGCAAGGTTAGCCAAACCCTACATCACACTTGTGCACATATGCTACGGACATATGCAAGTTTTTAAGCGGTTCCGACGCTCCGCTGATCTGTATCTTCGGAAACCCTAGGGCGGGGACCCCGCAGATCTACCCCTATAGCTTTCTCCGTGTGACGGTGTAACAATGGATTTTTTTATTTGCTTTGGTTTGTTTATCACATATGTACATGGGAAACCATAGGTTGGGCTTACTTTACCATAAAATAGGCTCCATTTTAGCCGTACCAGGAGTTTGCACATACAGATCCTGGATTTTCACCAAGTGCTGTGAAAATCATCAACGCCGGGTACATGCAAGGTTAGCCAAACCCTACATCACACTTGTGCACATATGCTAGGGACATATGCAAGTTTTTAAGCGGTTCCGACGCTCCGCTGATCTGTATCTTCGGAAACCCTAGGGCGGGGACCCCGCAGATCTACCCCTATAGCTTTCTCCGTGTGACGGTGTAACAATGGATTTTTTTATTTGCTTTGGTTTGTTTAGGACATATGTACATGGGAAACCATAGGTTGGGCTTACTTTACCATAAAATAGGCTCCATTTTAGCCGTACCAGGAGTTTGCACATATAGATCCTGGATTTTCACCAAGTGCCCATGGCGAAAATCGTCAACGCCGGGTACATGCAAGGTTAGCCAAACCCTACATCACACGTGTGCACATATGCTACGGACATATGCAAGTTTTTAAGCGGTTCCGACGCTCCGCTGATGTATCTTCGGAAACCCTAGGGCGGGGACCCCGCAGATCTACCCCTATAGCTTTCTCGTGTGACGGTGTAACAATGGATTTTTTTATTTGCTTTGGTTTGTTTAGCACATATGTACATGGGAAACCATAGGTTGGGCTTACTTTACCATAAAATAGGCTCCATTTTAGCCGTACCAGGAGTTTGCACATACAGATCCTGGATTTTCACCAAGTGCTGGCCCATGTCTGCGAAAATCGTCAACGCGGGTACATGCAAGGTTAGCCAAACCCTACATCACACTTGTGCACATATGCTAGGGACATATGCAAGTTTTTAAGCGGTTCCGACGCTCCGCTGATATGTATCTTCGGAAACCCTAGGGCGGGGACCCCGCAGATCTACCCCTATAGCTTTCTCCGTGTGACGGTGTAACAATGGATTTTTTTATTTGCTTTGGTTTGTTTAGGACATATGTACATGGGAAACCATAGGTTGGGCTTACTTTACCATAAAATAGGCTCCATTTTAGCCGTACCAGGAGTTTGCACATACAGATCCTGGATTTTCACCAAGTGCTGGCCCATGTCTGCGAAAATCGTCAACGCCGGGTACATGCAAGGTTAGCCAAACCCTACATCACACGTGTGCACATATGCTACGGACATATGCAAGTTTTTAAGCGGTTCCGACGCTCCGCTGATCTGTATCTTCGGAAACCCTAGGGCGGGGACCCCGCAGATCTACCCCTATAGCTTTCTCCGTGTGACGGTGTAACAATGGATTTTTTTATTTGCTTTGGTTTGTTTAGCACATATGTACATGGGAAACCATAGGTTGGGCTTACTTTACCATAAAATAGGCTCCATTTTAGCCGTACCAGGAGTTTGCACATACAGATCCTGGATTTTCACCAAGTGCTGGCCCATGTCTGCGAAAATCGTCAACGCCGGGTACATGCAAGGTTAGCCAAACCCTACATCACACCTGTGCACATATGCTAGGGACATATGCAAGTTTTTAAGCGGTTCCGACGCTCCGCTGATCTGTATCTTCGGAAACCCTAGGGCGGGGACCCCGCAGATCTACCCCTATAGCTTTCTCCGTGTGACGGTGTAACAATGGATTTTTTATTTGCTTTGGTTTGTTTAGGACATATGTACATGGGAAACCATAGGTTGGGCTTACTTTACCATAAAATAGGCTCCATTTTAGCCGTACCAGGAGTTTGCACATACAGATCCTGGATTTTCACCAAGTGCTGGCCCATGTCTGCGAAAATCGTCAACGCCGGGTACATGCAAGGTTAGCCAAACCCTACATCACACTTGTGCACATATGCTACGGACATATGCAAGTTTTTAAGCGGTTCCGACGCTCCGCTGATCTGTATCTTCGGAAACCCTAGGGCGGGGACCCCGCAGATCTACCCCTATAGCTTTCTCCGTGTGACGGTGTAACAATGGATTTTTTTATTTGCTTTGGTTTGTTTAGGACATATGTACATGGGAAACCATAGGTTGGGCTTACTTTACCATAAAATAGGCTCCATTTTAGCCGTACCAGGAGTTTGCACATACAGATCCTGGATTTTCACCAAGTGCTCTCTGCGAAAATCGTCAACGCCGGGTACATGCAAGGTTAGCCAAACCCTACATCACACTTGTGCACATATGCTACGGACATATGCAAGTTTTTAAGCGGTTCCGACGCTCCGCTGATCTGTATCTTCGGAAACCCTAGGGCGGGGACCCCGCAGATCTACCCCTATAGCTTTCTCCGTGTAACGGTGTAACAATGGATTTTTTTATTTGCTTTGGTTTGTTTAGGACATATGTACATGGGAAACCATAGGTTGGGCTAAGTTTCCACATACAGATCTTGGATTTTACCCCTACAGTCTATAATCTGCCTGAGTTTTGGGACCATTCCCACCCTCCGATGCTCGATTTCTGACGACACACAATAATGATACACTTAAGAACTTGAGACCCACACACGTTACAAAGCACTTAAATAACTAGACCCACACACAAACCAAAACACTTAAAGAACTAGACCACACACAAACCAAAGCACTTAAAGAACTACACCCACACACGAAGCAAAGCACTTAAAAACTACACTACTAACACACAAACCAAAACACTTAAAAAACTAAACCCACACATGAACAAAGCACTTAACACTCGACACATGACCCGTTAGACACACGGACTCGACACACACACATACTAATCAGTTCTCGAAATCTTCGTCCTCGCTAGGGGTGTCCTCTGAAGCGGTACTTGAGAGGTACGAAAACCACCGTTCATCATTTTCCCCCATGTCGACGCCTCTCCTTTGGCGTACTCCGCGTCATATTCGGCCCTCCTCTGCCGCTTTCCCGCCCTCCTCTCTCTCCTGTACTGCTTCTCCTTCCAGAATGCGCGCGTGGCCGCGACGTCTCCGGGATGGTCTCGCCTGTGCCATGAAGCTCGTCCGCCTCGGTGGTATCAATCCGCCGTGGCCATCTCTGACCGCTGCGCTTCACCCTCGAGCGAAGTAGCGGCTCGTAGAGAGACTCTCGGCTTCCGTCAGAGACCGACCTCCGGGAAGTTCAATTCGTGGCGCGACCGGCCAAACCTCCAAGCCGCAACGTCGTATGCGCGGGCAGCAGCCTCCTTCGTGTAGAAGGTGCCGAGCCACACACGCACACCACCGGCGGAGATTTCGGACGCGAAATGGCCCGCAGCCCGCCGGCGAACGCCGATGAAGCCCGTGTTGCTACGGCGACGAGGAGCCATCTCGACGGCAGCTGAGCTCAGAGGATTCTGTGGTGTTTTTGGATGAGAGAGTTGATGAGGAGAGAAATGTTGCTGGTGATGTTAGTGTTGAGAAGACATGGCTATAAATAGGACGACGAGGGCTGAAACGGCGGGAATAATTGGCGGGAGAGAATGGGCGCGAGAAGAATGGCGGGAGGGAAGGAGCGGGAAAAAAATGGCGGGAACCTGTGCCGACGGCCTGGCCGTCGGCCTACATAGGAAATGGCGCGAAAAAATGGCGCGAGGAAGGAAAATTTGGCGGGGAAGCTGTGCCGGCCTGGCCGTCGGCCCACATCACGTCGTTTGCCACCTGCTGACGCCGTTGTCGGTGGCTGTCGTGGCCCCACCATATGTCCATGTGCCGACGGCTAGGCTACGTGCGTCGCTGGACTGGTTTGTGCGACCAAAGTGTCGCGTCGTCTCGGTGGTTCTGTGCGTGACGGTGCATCGGCCGACTGCCTTTGCGGGCGCAGCGAGGCTGTGCACGCGGCCGTCGGCATATTCTGGCCGTCGGCACGTCGGCGGTTCCGTAGTGAAATTAATTATTTTGTGTCTTGATAACATGTCGTCCACATTACTTTACAATTTTTTCTAATCTCACATAAAATGATAAATATTTTAAACGGATGATCTAAACTGTTTTTCAGATATTTAGTTTATTGTTTCAGTTTTTAGGAATTTTTATATTTTTGAAAATGTTTGAAAAAAGTGGCTATGTTTTTTTTAATAAAAAGCTAATTGATAGACGTGGACACCGCATCATTACTGACATGTGGACCCCTGCCATCAGATTTGTTATTAAGTAGCTTAATTCTAGATTTAGGCCTCCCATTACATATATGCGGGCTTTGTAAAGAACTTAATCCTAGATATGAACCTTTGTATAACGCATTACACATATAATCGATGTGGTTTGTACAACAAAAAAACTCGTAAATCGAGTAGTTCGTGCACCTGAGACGGCAACGGTTAGTGGTTTTTGCAATTTTCTCCAACATCCCACCCAATTTCTCCGGAAACTAAAACCAAAACGTTTCATGTAAACTCACGCGAAATTTCTTTTTCGTTACTACGCCCCATACCCGACGAGATTCACCGCCAGCGACAGCTTTGAGGTTTGACTTGATGGAAGCGCCGTCCGTCCGGCACGGCGGACAGGTGGATGGACATACGAAACCGGTGCCCCTCGTTTCCCTTGTCTGCAAGTACAGCATTTAAACTGTCAGCCGTGCGGGACGGACGCATTAAAACGTTGCAGTGGAAGGATGAATATTTTCTCACCGGGCTTCGTCATGTCTATCGTTAGCTTCTGCTGGATGTACTTTGCTGCCCGTTATTTCGCCCTTAACATGAGCAGTGCTAATTATGTTAGACTGTTGTTAGTCCACTCCGGCTTTTCGAACTCACTCGTTTTCAAGTTAAAAGAGAGGAAACCCCCACTGTTCGCAGCAAATCCCATCAATCGCAACAAAACCCTCAAAATAAAAAATCAACACACGTATGCAGTAAAAGAGGACAATGCTTGCAGCTGCCCACAAGAACATTTGCAGCACCCAGGCAAGATCTGCAGCCGACACCCATATCGTTCGTGGGTTCGCAACAAAACCCACAAGAGTAGCAGCTTGTGAGAAGTACCCATGCAACATCGAAAATCTGCGGAAATACTAACCTTGATTTTGACCTCTGATGTCGCCGCCCTAGATGGCCAGCAGCGAATCCGTCTCACAGGAGGCCCGTCAGTGATGCATCAGGCTAGCTCGTACCCAAAAAAAAATGCGACTTGGGGGGTAAGAAGCCCTCCAAGCAATTCAATAGATGATATTTGGTGTGTACAGCGAGAGAGCGGGCGCTAGCACTCGAACTCAGGATCTCGCGGGTCACAGCAGGTATCAGCACCCGGCAACCATCTGGGCTATGCCTCGGTTCACAGGCTAGCTCGTACCCATTCCCATATTCCTCGTTGTCCTTCGAATAGCTTGGTGCCATAGAGGAAGAGCTCCACACCAACATCCTTGGCAGGAGGCCTTTCCCTGAAGGTAGGCGGTGGAGGAGCATGGGGGGAGGGCCAGGAGATAAGGCAATGGAGGAGCACATGTCTAAAATTCAGTTTTGGTCTTGTGTGCATATGCTACTGCCACCTGAATAAATACTTTAAAATCTAAAAAAGTTTATAAAAAAATCGCTGTGCATATCCTATTTTGAAACACGAGTGAGCTCATTTTTAAAACTATGAGCATATGCTCATGGGTGCAAAAATGCCATCTGTCGATTTTGTTAGAAAAAGAGAGAAAATAGGATAAGAAGGTGGGAGACGGCTTGAGAGCGACTGACCCGAAGGCTCGATCCTCCGGAGATATTGTATCGTTTCCCAAAAATAAATCACTCTAGTTTTTATTTTTTAGGGGTTCTTTGCACTACTTTGAATGATCGGTGAAATTTCTTGAAAAAAAATAGAAGGTCGTTTTCGTTGCTTACCCCTCTTTCTATTTGTGCATCTAGATGTTCGGTAGTACAAGTACGCGCTTTTGAATCGGGACACACCATTTCCCATTATTATTTGCATTCCAGAAAGGAAAGTACAGCATAATGTTTTTAACAGACTACAGTAATTTGTACGATCAATAAAATCACACGTACATGGTGAGTGGATCTGATTCGGCAAACAGTGAGGAGCGAAGCAGTACCGACCGACGCGGCTAGAGAATAGACCAGGGTGCGGGCGGGCGGAGGCCTACCACAGCGTTTCCCACCGATCCCGAATAAATCCATCCATCCGTCCACCATTACGGCATCGACCAACCACTCCCACCCCAGCGAGCGACACAGCCCCGCCCAAAATCCAAGCGGCACACGCTCCAGCTCCCGAAGCCTTCGCCAGTCGCCACAGCACAATCCAAACGCCAACCACCGCCCCGCTCCCGGCTCCCCGGATATGCCGCCCGACAAACGGCGATGCGCGGGCGGTGATCAGCCTGCAACGGAGAGCACGGGCAGGAAGGGGGATTCGATGAAGTGCAAGCTCCACCCGTACGCCAACGCGGTCGGCGTCTGCGCGCCCTGCCTCCGCGACCGCCTCCTCGTGCTCGCCGCCGAGCGCGACCGGGCGGGCGCCACCGCCGCCTGCAGCAGCAGCGGCGGCAGCTCGCCCACGCGCGGCCGCTCCGCGTCGCCCTGCGCGACCGCCGCCGCACCGCAGCAGCAGCACCGGCGCTCCGACGCCTGCGCGTACGCCTCGTCCCGCCACGGCCACAGCCACCGGCCGGAGCTCCTCTTCTTCAGCACGCCGCAGGTCGGGCCCTCCACGCGCGCGGCGGACGAAGAGGCCGGCGGGGGCGAGCAGCGGAAGAAGTCGTCCGCCCACCGGCGGCGGTCCTTCCTCGCGGCGCTCTTCGGGGCCGGGCGGCGCCGCGGGCGGCAGCAGCAGGAGCCGGCGGTGGACGAGGATCGGAGCAGGAAGGAGGAGGACGACCCTCCGCGGCGCTCCACCTCGTGGCTGTCCGCCATAGTGCGCCGGAAACGCAGGCCGCCGCTGGACGCGTCGCTGCCGCGGCCGCTGGACGAGGAGCCCGGGTCGCCCGTGGGCAGCACCAGCAGCAGCTGGTGGTTCCCCTCGCCGTCCCCGGCCAGGCACCGCCGCGGCAGGCCCGGCGGATCGGCCGCCAGCGGGGACGGGATCTCGGGGTTCGCGGTGTGCCTCAGCCCGCTCGTCCGCCCCAGCGCCGGCGGCCGCCGGCGCTGCCAGCCGTCGGACGGGTCGTCCCAGGGCGAGACCCACCGGCGGCACATGTCGACCGGCGGCGCCACGTCGTTCGATCGCAACACCTCCCGGAAGCTCGCCGACATGAGCAGGTTCCGATGACTTCCGCCGCTCCGTCCGGCCGGCCGGCAAATCGCTCCTCCTCTTTTCTCCGTCAAAATTAACCGTCTTTACTCCGCAAGATTTGACCTTTTCGGCTGATCTCGTCGTCGGCGACGACGATGATGCTAGGCTTGTCACTACTCGAAAACAGACAGAAAATTAAAGGAGTATCGAATCGGCCCGTTTTGTTATTTTGATTTCTTGTGTGAATGGGAGCGACGCACAGCTCAGCTCAGCTAGCTTGTGTCAATTACGACCAGCTCAGCTCAGCTCATTATTATTTTTGTTTGAACTTGAACGCTTGTTCGCTGACTTCTGACCTACGACTTCAATTTTGTTCCTCTCTGCCCCCCATTCAATCTGTCTACGTGCAGCTCTATTGCTTCGAGAACTCGTGGTGCTCTCTGCTCTGCCTCATGTGTCTTGGGCGTTGAGCAACGTGTACACTGCCCTGCCAGCGGCATTGTTTAGTTTAGAGCAAGTACAATAGAGTCCAGTCAGCTGGCTATAAGACATTAAATAATATATCTTAGATGAGTTGGAGGAGAGAGAAGGGGAGAGAGAAGAGAGGTGAGCTACTATGCAATACTTCTCCGGAAATTTTAGTGTTAGCAAGGGAGAATATAAAATCTTGTCCTGGCCATTGCCCATTGGGAATTGAGATGCTATCAAGCTTTAGGTTAGGAGTGAGAGAAGCTCGAGAGGTCGAGATGATGAAAGAGCGCGCATGCATTGCCGGCGGTGCGATCATCATGAGCATAAACAGGATGGAAAAGAAAGCAACTGGAGATCAATGCCTCGCGTTGGTCGCACGGCACATGCACCCAAATTGCTATGATCATACTCACATATCGGGAACAAAAAGAACCAAATTTCCCTTGCCTCCTAGCCGTGGCGCGACTGGCTATACAACCATGCTCCCAGATACTAGTACTCCAGGCAGCACAAAACACCACAAAGCGCGCGTCCCTTTCTAGTCTTTCCGTGTGACCACGAGTGCAAATTCCCACGCCTTTTCTGATCGAACAAGCGATGCCAAAAAGAGCCTGCGGTGCACGCGGTGGCATCGCTAATGACTGTGAACTGGTCCGAGAAATGGACCCAATACTCATCACAAAACAACTGCCAGTAAAAACAGACGGCTGTCCTCTCCTAGCCCCGACAAACAACACCACCATCCAGCCTAGCCCTCACTCACATCGTCGATTCATGTGTTATGATAACACTACCAGCAAGGAGTAACAAAAGGTAGATCCAGCATCCAGGCAAAATAACAAGCGTGGCTACCCAGCAAGGCAAAGATCATAACCCTTCTTTCCTTGTTTCAAAAAAAAAAAACCTTCTTTCAATGAGTTTTATGCATGACCACCTGAGGTTAAGATGCTGCTTTCCTTCAGTGCTATGGACACATGGATAGCGATGGCTGATTCACCCTAAACAAATAGACGACCAAAGATTTGACAGCGTCTGAAAGCAAAAGATGACCCGGTCATACACATTTATGCACTCTCTCTGACAAATGCGGACCATATTTAAAAACCATACGCGTAAAGTGCATAGTGTATTTTCTACACCCTGTCCAGGAAACATCGCCCTCAAGAAAATCAATGGGAAATGCCCAGCAACTTGCTGATCTCGTTAGGCTTTTATTTTCTTTTATTAGTATTGGCATATAAGTCAACTATGCAGACAGTGTGCACTGGGCAAAACAGGTAAGTGCTCAGCTTTAGGGCGCTGAAAGAAACTTCCATCGAGCAGGAGAGGGCCTACTGCGAAACAATCGCTAGTGGCAGCTGGTGCTCGATGGCATGCTCGGAAATGGAGGTCGCTCCATTTTACAGGCTACCAAGTGTGAAAATCATTCGTCTAAAAGATCACTACGAAATAATAAAGTATAAATACAAGAGACAGCCACCTTGTCCTGTCAAAAAAGAATATATTATAGCTGCTGATTGCCATCTTTCCACACAGGGGAACCACCCTTCATACACACGCGAAAGTGCGGGCCAGAATTCCTAGTTGGTGATTGTCAGATACCAAATTTTAGGGGGACTACAAGCTAATCTATCAGTGGCGGTTCGACAGTGACGACAGTAGATGCTCAAGCAAGCAGATTGCCAACTGTCGAAAGCTCTGCTCGGAGTCATGGTATAGTTGATCAAAGTGGTGCAGCATCTTGATGTTGTCACTTGCCCCTTTGTTAGGTTGCAAACTTGATTCTAGAAAATTATAAAGAATAAAATTCTAATTGTCCCACCACTAGCAGTCCAAACTAAAATTTCTTCTCCAAATGTTAAAAGATGTAAGCGGTAAGCTTTCCTTCTGTTTATAGCCAACACCTGATAAGCATCTGATTAGTGTTCTAGGACGCCTGGCGTTCTACATACTACATAGGCGAGGTGGGAGAGTTGCATCTGTCGCCTAGGCAGCCCAGTGTCCTAATTCCAACCAAAAGTACTAGCAGTGAAACACAGTTCAGACCAGGTGCTGACTAGCAATGGCCTATGGGTTGTTTGCGTTGCTGCCAAGAATTCACTACTGTGCCTAGATACATCCAAATTTAGACAAATATAAGACATCCATCACAGAACTTGTAACCATGAACAGCCGACACAGCTGTGTAATATTTGGGAATCAGGTCCAGATTCGTTGACCTATATCAAGATGATTTTTATAGGGACTATACAAAAACAATTGTGAAAAGCTACAACAGGTCTCTTAATTGGGACATACCTGACAGGCTTGGGCCTGTGGGTCAGGTCTCACAAGTGCTTCGTCGGCCTTTAGTGGGAAACAAAATGATGTCTACCATATCCATTGGCACAACAGAAGGGTAGCGGTGCTAAATGATTGGCATAACTCAGGGTGCTCTATGGGACCCATGTTTCGCGTCGAGATCCATACTTCCATTTAGATCTGAAAGGCACTCACAAGATCGATGTTAGACAGATTTTGATACAGCAGTAGGATACTTTGCTACAAAAAGAATCATAGAAAAACCAACTGGAAACGGCAACAGGAAGCACAAGGAATGGCATGCAGGCACCAGTCTTCTGTAGCGTAGAATTTAAATACGACAGAAGAGAATTATAAACAAGACATAATTTCCATGAAAAAAGAGTAATCAAAATTTAACTCCATGATACCCTGCATGAAAAAAGTCAACGCCTACTATTCAAACTCATTTACAAATGCCTGTAAATAGGAAACAAGAAATGGGATTAGGGGGTCTAAAGCTTGATTGACTCGCTCTGGCGTTTCAGTTTGCCTACATGATACTAAAGATTGATATCTGAAGAAAACTGGAGCACAAGGACTATTATGCCATATAGAAAAAGTAAACTACCACAAACATGCTTTCCCAACCACATACCCCGGATCACAAAATACTAGTAGACCTTCTTTTGAGAATAACAACAGATAACCGAACTTCTAAGGACGTAGTCTTGGACTATTTATAGAATTCATCAGAGGATTATTCATGCAGGTCGTAGACAAGGAGACAGGCGATAGAATGCAACAAGAATAATCACTTATGGGTCTGGATGAATATCCTAAATATTAGACATACCATAAAGAAGAAGCTTTAGCATTACTTGTTCAAGATCCTTTGCTTTAACTTCCACTTCTCTTCTCTCTTGCTCTCTTCCAATTATATTATAGAGCAGGTTTGAAGTATCAAGAAAGGCCCAATGTAGTTCCAGACTGCATAAGATACAAGAACCCTAAACAATCTTTGCAATCAAAACGATGGGAAATGAAGGATGTGAAATCGAATAAGTTAAAGTTGTAACAGACTACTCTAAATAGTGATGAAACAATGTTTTTTGCAGTTGTTTCCAATGCTGAGACTACAAACAACAGCCCACCAACAACCCAACAGGAAACAGGTTCTGTTGACATATAATAGCAACAAGCCATCATGCATGGTAAGCATGTGATAAGCAGAGGGGTAATTCTTTTAGGAGGAAATACATTCAAAAGTAATTGAAGTTCTAGCTTTGTCCAAACATAAAGTAGTTTGACTAAGTTTATAGAAAAACATATAAACATCTAGACCACTTATTAAGTTTCATCGGATTCATTATAAAGTATATTTTCTTACCATATTGATTGATGTTGTAGATATTAACATATATTTCTGTAAATATGGTCAAACTTAGAGACGTTTGACTTAGGACAAAACAAAAACTTAGATTATTTTGGAACATGAGTATTTTGCAGGATTAGCACATACCTTGCAACGCGAGTATTTACACAATCCAACATATGTAAGGATATACAAGAAAACAATGCCAAAATCTATGTCAGAAACTTGCCCATTGTTTTACCAACGCAAATGATGCTGCCTATGTTAAGTTTATGTACTACATTAACAACGATGTGTCGACCTTAACTAGAGGCTAATTCTGTTTTCTTCAAGATTATGCACTGCATACTACAAGTGTCCAAGGAAAGCTAGGAAAAAATCAATAAACTTAAACATAAAGATTTTGGGACAGCTTAGGAAACAGTACATCTGACTAGCAAAGTTTATACTAGCAGCTTACTGTTGACAAATTTCTCAAAAACACAAGCAAGTAGTATATATAGGCACAAATTGAACAAAAAAATACACATAAAATATGCGAGCAATGTAGGGTTTTCCACCTTTATAATATGGCTCACACACTGCAATGCCCATCAAGTAAGCTACCTTACTAAAACAGGGAAACAAGTTAACATGAACAAGCTTCCAAAAGAAATTTATTATCCTTTAGTAGTAACCTCAGCGAGCTCTGTATCTGACATGAGATTATATAGATGACCATTTGGACAAGTAGGGTGCTCTAACGGAATGTGTATCCAATTAATTCATATATAACTCTGAATAAATTGGCTTGATAAAGTCTTACTAAAAGACATGCACGATGACGAGCAGCTGGACTTGCAGCATATGCACTGTTTGGCACCAAAATGATCCCGAGTTGAACCGCTGAAGTTCATGTTCGTGCACCATGCACTGAGCATTAAGAAATGGTCTTGAAGGATACAACCAGACAATATGTCATGTCCTTGAGTAGTAGTAAGTAACCATCTAGCTAGATAGTTATGAACCAGCCAGCATAATGCTAGAAATTCTACAGAACAATATTACACATTTGTATCAGTCTATGCAGTCCATTAGTGAGTTGGTCTCTTGCAAATTCAAAGGCATCAACCAACTTTCATGTTCATTAATCCTTGGCGATTTTACAGAAATTATCGACACTCACGACATTTCAGCAGGTTGTGAAAACACCTGATTGCTGCCATGCCCTATCTCACTGTTATTCAATTCATCTGTATCTGAACCAGGGTCTTCTATGGATCCTTGGACATCACATTCTTTTGAAGAAGGTAGTAAAGCAGCATTTTTCTTGTAGCTCCATACAAGCATTGAAATTTGGTCCTGTGGCGTTATAAGCCCTTCCTCTCTAATGCAGCTTCTTTGCTCTTCCAATGTCTGTGGATCTGTGAGCTTTATATACTCCATCAGAAACTTCTCATGGTCTGGGCGCCATCCACTTGGTAATGGTGTATAGTCGGGGTCAGGAACCATGGACATCCTTGTATACTGAAGTCCATCAACTGAGTCCACAAGACCCATTCTCAGCAAATTGGTGTATTCTGGTGACTGCCCTTTCTTATCCTTCAGTGGTCGACTAAGATTCCTTGATGCAATCTTATAAACCTTTGCCCTTGACCGCAGCTTATATTTGGCAGCATATAACTTTGCCAAGGACCCCCTTATAATGTAAGAGCAAAAGTTGACAACCTTTTTGCGGTTATCAGCGTAGCGATACCATTCTGCCATCGTCATCAAAAGCTTATTCATCTGTGAGTTAGTGTGAGCCTGTGTGGCATGGAACATCCGGAAGCATGGCTGTGGGTCTGGTTCACGATCTCCCTTCAAAAACTCTAGCTTCCGGAACTGCCTGATGCACTGCTTCAAACTGGCTGTAACCGAGAGCAGAGTACCAACACCCTTCTCACTAATGATCTTGCCTCCAGTGGCTGTGTAACGGAGGGTTGGGTACACAACACGACGACACAGGACATGGTCAAGGAACATGATCCCTTTAGTGATGTGCTCAATTGGGAGGCTCTCATTGTCAAGCTTGATCCTGAAGCGCTGGTCACAGAACTCAATGAGCTGCTTCCGGATCACTGCAGCGTCGGCTCTAGGGCCCCTAACCCCAATCAAGAAATGCCCACCGAAGCGAATGTAGTCCACCTTCCTTGTTTTGTCAGGCCCGCTCGTGGGAACAAACTCCGGCCACGATGTATTCCCCTGCTCGATGCCGTCATCCCCTCCCACGACATCGGACTTGGACGGCTTGTAAAACTCCTTGATCTTCTCGTCCATCCATTTATCAAACTCATCAAGGCACACATTGGCGAGCAACGGGCTGAGCACCCCACAATGGCCCCAATCCGGCTGGGTCAGCGCCTCCTCCGGTGCAAACCCGAAGAAGGTCTGCAGCCAGTAGGGGTCAGGCTTGGGCTCCCCTTCCGGCAGCACCTTCTTCTTCTGGTACTTCCTCTTCTTCTTCTTCTTTGATGCATCATCATCCCCCGGCCTTGCTGTCACCACTGGAGTGAGCAGCGCCGAGCGTACCAAATCGACAACCTTCTTGTCACGCACATCACGGATGAGCGCGCCGACGACGAGTGCAGGGTCAGGGGAGTCGAGCAGCGGGGACAGATCCCCCCTGATGTACCACAGGTATGGCGCCCAGGTCCGGCGGATGCTGCGGAGCGCGGCGTGCGGGGACCGGCCGGGGCGGAAGGCGAAGGACTTGGGCGAGAAGCGCGCCTCGTAGACGGGCTCGAGCAGCAGCAGGAGCAGCTCCTGCACGACGCGGTCCTGGAAGGGGGACGGGCCCGGGGTGGTGAGGAGGGCGCGGAGCTTGCGCTTGGAGAGCGTGCTGGGGTCCGGGGAGGCCGCGGCGCGCGGGGACTGGAGGTAGGGGGTGAGGCGGTTGCCGAAGCGGAAGCGGGCGTCGATGACGGCGTTGCGGAGCGTGAGGATGGAGGCGAGCGTGGAGGCCGGGATGGAGGAGCGGGGCAGGTAGGAGCCCGTCTCGTCGGCGTAGGCCTTCTGGTAGGCGAGCACCCAGAGCTCGAGGCGCGTGAGGAAGGGCGCGAGTGAGGGCGGGGGAGGCGGCGGCGGCGCCGCAGCGTCGTTGCTCGGTGCGGCGGCGCGGAAGGAGGAGACCCACAGCGACGCGGTGATGGAGACCGGGTCGTCGCGGAGGAGCTGCGCCGGGTCCAAGGGGTTGCTTCCGATGCCGAGGCCGAGGCCGGTTCGAGCAGAGGTGGCGGCCGCGGCGTTGGGGTCGGCGACGAACTGGTGGCGGCGCGAGGAAGGCGGCGGCGGCGGCGGCCGTGGTGGGTGGTAGGCAAGGGAGGAGCAGGCGCGGAGGCGGAGGAGGGAGGAGAGGAGCGAGCGGCGGGGTGGAGGCATCGGGCGGAGGCGGGGCGGACGGCCAAAACCCTGGCGTCGCGCAGGCCGCCGGCGTCCTGGGTTTTGGCTGGGGAAGTGGACGCTGGTAGCGGAGGCGGCCACGGCGGCGCGGCGAGGTTGGAGGGCTTCGGCCACGCTTACTGTGACAGCCCAATGGGCTTTCGAGTATCATAGGACCTAGGAGACTGATGCCCGAGACACACTAAACCAGACAGCTCTGAATTAATAAAGCTCAGGCTCTTACGTCAAAAAAAAAAACTCAGGCTCCACTAAAAAATAAAGCTCAGGCATCACTTAAACTCTAAACTGTTATTCTTTGGATGCTGATTTAGAGCAATTTAAAAGAAAAATAAGATGAAATAGGAGAGTTTCAAATAAACAAGAAGTTCAATCACAAAGATTTTCTGGAAAAACAAAACAGGATTTATGCAGCCCATTTCCACTTTGCGGCAACGTTCAAGTTTCAAACAAGATTAAAAAAATCATGGATGTAACACGGGCTATAACATGCCAGCTTGCAAAGAAAATCAGGACAGATTATGAAATTTTTGTCAAATCTATCTTTTTGTATGGCACAGAAATAGCCATTTTTTTAGCATTATATGCTACTTGCTATCCTGTATACCATATGCAAAATCCATGAGAATGGCATGTGCATGCAACTTTGCAAAAAAATAATCTACATTCCAAACAGTCAGCTTGTATACATAAACTACAACATATCAAACCTTCGAGTTTGACTTACATCATGCCTAACTGTACAGTAGGATCATCTGTTTCAGATAAATCGCTACATTTACACATTCATACAGGCAAAAAACCTAACAGGAAACCGACTAACTGCTCTTGTGGCCGCCCTTGCCCCTTCGGAAGCATGCCACGAACTATTCACCTTCTCCGACAACAGATAACTTCACCTTGCTGCATTGCCTCTCATAGCACACTACTTTTATTTCCCATCGCAGTCGGTAGGCGATCAACCCTGCACTCAAGTTGAGTAAGAATGAGAATGATGATATCTTCAACTATTCAGAAAACATTAGGTTCAGTGTGCTTGCCTGCCTAACTGGAGTAATTCAGGTTCCTGCAGCAGCAAATCTTGTAGGCTCCCAGCCCTAGCAGCGCTGTATCCAGTAAACAGAACAATGGCTTTCAGCAACATCACAACAAAGACGAACCTGAGTATGAGATAAATCATCATGGATTGATATATATTACTGATTGGAACACACCTGAAATCTAGGGAGAGAAGTCTGTGATGAATTGAGTTATCAGAGCCAACATAGGTCACAACAAGGCTTCCAGCATCAGGATGCGGCCAGCTTCGTGTGGTAGGGAATCTGAGAATGAATGTTCCCGGCTTCCTCAGCAGTTCCCTGGAACTTCTTAGCGCATTTTCAGCTTCCTCTTTAGTAATCAATCCCTCTATCCATACAGGTTCTGTGCGAGCCCACAGGTTGTTGATTTTATCTTTCGAAAGAGAAGCAGCCACTGGGTATAGCCAATACCATAGCCTATCAAATTCGTCCCTTCCAAGATCATCACCACAGCCGGCAATTCCTCTTAGAACCTCCAAATCCTATAAGTGTGCACGGGGTATGGAATCAAACGTCTATTTCTGTACTGCTCACACGGAATTGAAAAACCAACCCTCACAATATTGAAACCTCATACAGAAGTAAATGGATCTACCTGTTCTGACAAACCTCTATTTGCAGAATGGGAAATGTCCATAAATTTTGCCACGATTTCAGGAACCGCAGATGACCACAGAGCACGCTCCTTGTTCTTTGAAATTATGCTCCAAGTGTAAGCGCCCTCTTCAAGCAATTGCTTTGAAATAATTATTTGGTATCTTCGAAAAAAAGTGCAAATGGATGTTAGTGATGATGGAAAGGAACCTACTAGTACAACATAGGGTATAGGACTACCTGTGATGGGAGCATCCACTATACAAAGAGACCTGATTTGCAAGTGCTATCAAGTCATCCACATTGATAGAAGAAGCTGCACCTTGAAGAAAAGTTGACCGCTCACATGTGCCTTCTAGACAATATCTGAAGACCATAGCATCCGAAAAAGTTTCAACTTCATCCCTATCTGATCCACTCCAAGAACTCCCCCCGTCAATGCTGTCGGAGTCAGATGTTGTAGAGTCAGTTCTGGTGACACTTGGTGTTTCCAGCACCATTTTCCTGTCCTGCTCACTCTGCAAACAGACCAGTAACTGTTTAAATCAAGTCTATTAAGCATTATTTTCAGGGTTACTGCAATCTATCAGATTGAATACCTGGGTTGCCATTTTGTGAGTCTCTATGCCATCAACTTCTACCTTGAGAAACTTCGGCGGATGCAAACACACCAGATCATGAGACTGTGAACAAGCGTTTACTTTGCCATCACGACCAAACCCTTGATGATTGTTGACTGATTGAATTTCACCAACTGTTGCAGAACTTGTCCGCTTTCGAGGACCCATTGGACGGTTGGGACGGCCTCGAGATATACAGCGAACTGGTTTGGAAGATGCCTCCAGAAAAGGATATTTTTGCACGTGAAGTGTAGAGAAATAAATGCGAAACAGCTTGTTGTCACATTTAGAAGATAGCTGGAACAACCAGATCAAATGTCACGGACAAAGATCAGCCAAGAAAAATGCATCATAGAATTGTAGATGTAGGCTCATTGAGACAAAGGTGGTGCATCCGACATCAGGCTACAGTACAGCTGTGATAAAGAATGGTGCTTCACTTGTACATAGCACCTGCTGCTGCGACTGCAAGTAAGTGCAGCCCCAGGGCTACATAGGGCAGGGCACGGCTTGTATACAATTTTCAGCCCTTTTTTCTTTTTGGCACATATATATTTCATATTCAAGTTGCCAAACGTTTTGTTACACCTTCAACTCAAGTGAATTTTGCATAAATAATTAGTTAAGCCAGGAGATGAATGGAATATTTAAGGCCTGTGCCCTAAATACCAATCTTATTTGTATTCATTTCTGCTGGAAAACTAGGGGTTATACCTCTTCAAAATAGCCCGCTATAGCCTGGCTATAGCCTTTTGCGAGGCCCGCGGCTACGGCTAGAGCCTTCAAAGGCTAAATAGAAATAGCCACTAATAGCCCGGCTATAGCTATTTGGCCTCAATTTAGCTCAATAGCGGCTATCTTCCCGCTCAACGGGCCGAAAAAAATTTGACCCAAAATTTTCAGAGCGGCCAAATTTATGGACACCACTATGTCATGAATTGCTGCTACTTAATGGTGTTGTAATATTTGGACATAACTACTCCCTCCGGTCCTTTAATTGACTCAAATTTAGTACAAAGTTGTACCGAATCTGAGTCAATTAAAAGAGACCGGACGGACTATATCCTTAACTATCTGTGAACTATGTTTTGGACAGAACTATATGTGAACTATGTTTTGGTTATGTGCATCTCTTATGTGACTATGTTACTATATTATGCATCTGTGAATTATTGATGTATATACTATATACGATTATATGCTGCCGAAATATTAAATTTTTTCCCTATTATATTTTCTTTCTAAATAGCTGACCCCTTTTTCCTGGCCTCACGTGAAGCCAGGTCACCCCTTATTGCCCCCTTCGATAGACACAGCCTCGTGCGTTCCTCCGCATAGCTGACCGACATGGGCTCCCGTTGCTTATGGCCTGTAAAACATGGGCCGAGGCCAATCACCCACTCGCTTTGTTCTGGACTCGATCGCTCACTTGGTCTTTCTTCCGTGGAAAAAAGCTCGGTTGCTGTTCGTCCCCATTGATGGCGCTCCTCCACCGCCGTCGACCGACCGATGCCCTCCTTGCCACAAATACTCATAAAAATGCCCCATGATGCTCGGTATTCATGAGTCATCACTGCCCTGGAAATACACACAAGAAACTGCTAGATTTAACTCACCCAGATGCTGCCTCCAGCTATAAAAAGCACCCCGTGTTGCTACGGATTTCCAGTGCGCCCGCCTGCTTGCGTACATCTCTGGCGCCATTTTATACTCTGGTGTCCGCTCCAGATTCTCCTTCCCCTTTTCTTTTGTATCCCCTCATGGCCACACAAATGTTCGACAGTTTTTTACGTTGCTCTTTCGCACGATAGCTGCTCGATGTTTTGCCTGACTCAATCTGATTCGATTTTCCTAGGATTTTGCATGCCGCTCACTCAAGTCCCCACTGATTTTAATTGGATCCAATTGGGAGAGGTTTGAATGTACCTAATGAGTCTACTTCGATTTTTTTCCCTCAGATGTCGTTTCATGCAAGCCAAGAAAGCCGAGGATTTGTTGCTGGGAGTAAAGGCGAGTACCAACTGGTGGGACTTGGGAGGAGGCAAGACCAACAAGACGTGCAAAGTTTGCAACTAGCCTGGCCGGGGGATACTTGCCGGAGGCCGGAGGAACGTGCATAGCAACATATTCAAAGTAATTATCAAAACACCGATCAGTTTTCCTTTTGTTTATTCAAGGTTGTAAGTGAAGACGAAAGTAGAATCCCCCTGACCAATTTATCTCCACCAGGGTATCAAATTCGATCATGCCTCTCCGATCCCAGCAGATGTGTTTTCTTTGTGATGAAATTTCCCTTTTCCGTTTTGATGAATTATGACAGGTTGCTATACGGTGTCCTTTTGACATTCCTGGTACACACCTATGGCACTTGGTATGGATCAATCTGTACAGGTTTTTGTAGTTGCAACAATTAAGCAGTAGGACTGGTTGCTACTCATCTTCCTCCAAACTCTACCGTGAATGATTACAAGAGCTTTCTCAACGATGCCTGAACAGGTCCTTTAGCTCATCATCTCCTATCTGGAATTTTGGATAACTAAATTTCTATGGGATTTTACTTCTTTTTATGCGTTTTTTGCAGGCATGCCGATGTTACCCATCCAACCAAATTAATTCACCATGTAAGTTATCCACATTCACACATGCCGGTTCTATGTTGTTTGTGTCTGGAGCGAGTGGCCCATTGTTTGATCAGATAGTTATGATAGAGTTTGAGGTTGTTTGTACCAGGAATACAATAAAGGTAATGAAAGTATGAGGTATATCTCTACTTTTTTCGTGGGTTAATTATGCCATATGAGACTAGCTGGAGCTAGCTTATGTCAGTGCTTCTCGATATCTGTTTGTTCACATCCTTTTATATTGTTTTATCATGGTTTGTAACTTTATGCCAACGAACGTTTGGTGCATTTATATGAAATCAGTCGTAAGTTGAGTTTGTCTAAGCTAATCTCAGGTATACATTTGTCCAAACGAGAGATAGTCAAGAACTCAATCTGGTTGGTGATGTTTTCTGCTCAGTTTTGGAAAAAAGGTGTTACTACGTGTTTGTCTTATTTATGTATTCAAGAACTATTGTCCCCCTTGCCCCTAAAAAATTAACCATTGTAATGAATGGATTATAATGTTAGTTGCACGGCATCAAATTGACGTGATTTTGTTTCCAGTTTTAATCATGTCTTCATGATTTTACAGCTGCTTACCCCAGTCTACATTTTGATCTCCACAGAGGCTTTATCTGCAGTATCTAAGTCATCCTTCACTGGTCCATATTTTGTTCGTTGATTCATAGGAAGTTCGCTTTTACATTAGTGTAGAGAGACGAAATAAAAAAAACTTTCTTCTCTTTGTCAATGAAAGTAGCAAGTCTCTTGCCGTCTTTTGAAAAGAAAAAAGCTGAAAAGTATCTTAGTCATGCGTCGTTCCATGCTTCGATGCAGAGCTCTCAAACTATCCTTTCAAACCATTTTACTGCAATGTCACATAATGAGGTAATCCCATGGTAAGCGAGTGTTGGTTATCCAAAAGGCGTGAAGGTTAATGTATTCTCTTTTCATAGCTCTGAACCAGTACAGTTTCGTCGGAGAATATGCTCTGATTCTTATTGCATTGTTGCCAAGGGAATCGGTGCCAATTTGGTGTTATTTTTATTTTTTAGGCTGAAACTTCTAATGTTTACTAAAAAAAATACCGCAGCAACGCGCGGGGCATCATCTAGTTTAACAAATCGGCTATACAGTCTTAGCCCGCTATAGCCTGGCTATAGCCTTTTATAGCTTTAGAAATCGCCGCGGCTATAAGTTATGGCCCGCTATTTTAACCAGAGGGCTATACACACACAAAAAGGCTTTTGTTAAGTGTTTAACTAAGATGAAAACCCAAAACACTCTTGTACATATCCAAGCATTGCACACAACAGACTATAGCAATTGTGTGGCAGCCTGCTCCAGCATCACAATTGCTGAAGTGTTACAGATACGGCCTCTAGAACATTACAATGCTGCTACAGAGCAATAATCATACTGAAGTAATCTCTATTTGTACTAAAGCAATTCATCATATAAAGAATCAGACCTGAGATATCTTGAGCTTAAACAGTACACGCCCACGGAGAATTGGAAGAGGCCTGCTTTTAGCTGGGTATTCAAGTCCTTCGACGGCAATCAGCAGGGGAGGTTCTGCATCATCCCTTGATTTTTCTACTACTGCTCCATTGTCAGCATAGACAAGTGAAGCAACAATCTAAAAGAGGAATAAATTTCGAAAGTTATACAGATATAATAGCACATTTACTCACAGTAAGAAAGAAGGTAAATCAAGAACCTGTGTATCCTTGTTCACAGGTTCACCGAAAGCATTTGTTAGTACTACTTCCATAATGAAGTTCCTCCGACAAGAAGCCTGCAAAAAATCAAATTCAATAATTACGATAGCATTTCAGGGTTATTTAGACTTATTGTGCGATTTACCATATAGAATGAATCAACGAATGTAGTTCAGCATTATTTTCTGTGGCTCAACCGCAGCTCTCAGGTTATATTCACATTTTTACAGGTTAAACTTTACCGAAAGTCCGAAACACAGAAATATTCCTTGTAGCGAATGAAACGGTTGAAATAAAAATAGGATAAGTAGTTAGGGGACAGATTCTGGTTTACCTTTCCACCAACAATGCACCAAATGCCGTCATCGCCCACCTCGATTCCATCGCAGCATGAGTAGTCGATCGATAACTTAGATGGTGGATTCTGTAAGAAAATATCATTAGTTTTCACCTTAACGGGAGAAAACAATGTGATACCATCCGCTAAGTTGCGTCACCTCTGTATAGTGCTTATGTACGGTTCCTAGCATAGATAGCATTTGGATATTGTAGACATAGCCTTCGACCTTGTCACTATTTCCGACTACGCAAATTTGGTATGCATCATCTTGATTGGCTGGCTCGCTAGGGAGCGAACAAAGATTGGCCTCGGCAACTAGATCACCATCAATGTGGAGGCGCATAACATTTTCAGTAACCTGACACAGGTGGACAGTTTTACAAAACAGATTTTAAATAACATAAAAGGAAGATATCCATCTGGAGAAACATCAATCAAATTCATAATTCTTCTGAACAAGTGCAAGGATATTCAGCAACAGAAAAGGCATGCTACAACATTGACATTTGCAAGCATACCTCGCATCCGATGTGTACCCACTTCTCAAGGGGGCATTCATTTACAGCCGATATATTTGTCGTGTCAGCCCATGGACAGGAACTAGCGCCAGGAGCTTCTTTATGCAGCCTCAGCAATGGGAAGAGGAGCAGCCTATTTCCTTCGCTTAAAGCGAGAAATGGCAGCTTGTTGTCACCCCCTGCGGTTATCTGCAAAAATTGAGCATCCCAATCAGTCCAGCGCAAGTCTTGCCATTCACACGGAGGGACAGACGAATCTGCATAATATAACTGCACTAGCCACCTCCTATTGCAGCATCCAAACCTAACTGAGAACTGAGTACTAGCTCAGTGGCAAGGCTAGCGAGTGCGCAGCCAGCCCATCCGGGTTCGAATCCCCATCTCGCGGTAATTTCGCAGGGAGGGGCGAACTTTAAACCGGGTTATTATCCTGGTCCATCCGCGGGGAGAGTCCCATCCTACCTAACAACGTATAGCCAAGGGAGGGATCATTCCCCCGTTGGTCAACGTTTTAAATCATACTAACAGCCGCAAGCAGCGCCGCTTTACTGCAGAGCTGCAGAGGTACTGAACTCCCCCAATACAGAATCCGCTCCTCGGGCGCACCCACACAATCAAAATCCTAACGACCACCTAAAACGGGGGAATAAAAAAGGCGGGTCGAATCAAGTCGAACCTGGTGGAGGATCACGGAGGAAGGTCTCGCGGGGCCGGAGAGGTAGAGCCAGAAGCAGACGGTGAAGCCGCCGCCCCCGCCCCCGCTCGAACCTCCTTCTCCGCCGCCTCGTGCCGCTCCCAGGTCCAGGTCTACCCGCACGTCGCGTAGGGCGAGGTATCCGTCCATTCCGCAGGGTTCCGCCGGCGGCGCCGCCATCGCCGGGGCCCGCCGCGCCGAGGGTAGGGGCGAGGGTTTTCAGTTCGGTGCCGCTCCCGTTCCGAAATGGTGGGCTAGTTAACGGTTTGCTGGCTGATCTGATCTGGGCCGTCCGTCGCAGCCAGTTCACGTTGATGCCATCTCAGCCACAGACACTCAGACCGGTCTTCCGTGATTCCATTTCCTTCCATAAATAAAAGCAGACAATGTCACAATGGGGATGCACGGAGGACAGAGCTAGCTCGCCCTCACCGCCGGCCAACCACGACCGTCGCCTTCTCCGCGCGACAACGCCGCCGCCATCCTCTCTCAGCTCCGAGCGGAATTCAGGTTCTTCCCACCACCTCCCTCTCCTCTCTCAGCCCGCCTCGTAGCCTGCCTCCGGGCGTCCAAATCGATCCCTCGAGCTCCGATGGGCAGAAGCAGGCGCGCGTCTTCCGAGACAGTGAAAAACGGCCGGCCGACGGCGGGTACAAGCAGGCGGTGTGGGGTCCTGCCGATCTCCCACCTTTCTTGACCCGGCGAGTGCGCCTCGGCAGCTAAAGGCGCCGGGGATTAGACTGGTTCACAATTAGTTTACTGCCCAAACCAAAAGGCCGGCACCTTTCACTAGCTTTTCTTCTTGAATTTCATTTGTTTATCCAGTAGCAGCCTAATTAGCAAACGCCACATGTTTCTCTTGGACCTGCTGTCTGTAGTATCTACTAATCGTTTCACTGGGTTTCGTTAGCTCTTTTATCCAGTTCTGTTGGTTATTCCACAATTTGGCTCTTCTTTTGGACTTTGACCCCACTAAGTTTTTTTCTACGGGTTTGGTGAGTTGGATTTCACACCTATTATTGTCTTGGCTCGTCGTCGTTGTTGCTTTCCGCTGGTGTGGACTGTGTGTGATCATTGATCAGTTGTTGGTTCATTACCCCCATGTGTTTGTGCTAGGAAAAAGTTTATCATATATATTTCCGTACCTTCAGAAACTCTGAAGGATCAGCAGCATGTAGTAACCAGCTATGATATTCTCTCTTTTTAGCATTCTGAACTTTGGTGGACACTGTTAATACTTTTGGAGCTAGTTGATATTGACTGGAGAAAGGAATATATGAATTTTAAAAAGATTTTCCACGGCCTTGTGCAGTTGTATGTTGTGATGTGATTGGTCCAGCTGCAGCCTACAAATATACCCCAAAAATCCTATCCCTTTGTCCTGCTTGTTGTCTGGTTCCTAAGCTTCTTGATTTTATATGGTGTGGATCGGTGGCAGTTGATTTTGAAAAGTTGCTCTCTTTTTTTCTGGCAGAGCTGTTGCATCTCTTGTAGCTAGAGAAACGGACTTGCAAGATGATGGACGAGTCTTCAACCAGGAGCCATGTTTCTGAGGGAAATCGTCTAGGCTATGTAAGAAGCGAATCCATGGATTCCACTGGTCATCCTTCAGCTGCTATCTCCAGTTCACTTCTAAGCAGGAGAAGCAGCAGGCTCAGCTCAAGGGGATCCATCAGCCTATCCCGTGAGATGGGTGACTCGATCCTGAACTCTATGAGGCATTCCCTTCAGTCGGCAGACCAGTTGCTAGGTGACACCGATAGCTCGGCTTTGGCTCAGGTCATTGACAGTGGTGACCGAGTGCTAGCGTTGGAAGATAATGGCGATGAAGATACAACAAATACCTTAGATCAACAAAAGGCTGGTACTCTCCGAGATAATCGAATCCATGGCTACAGCTCACGTGGCACAGGTGTGCCACCTGAATCTTCTGTGGAGCCAAAGGAGGAGAGCTCATCAGCCAAGGTACAATATTGTAGTTTGAGTTGAGTGTTTGCTTGCTATTATGAATCAAATGATTATGCTGTCTGGCGCTGTTCAAAGGTTCTACGTTCTTCTACAGATGCTAACACAAACATGCCTATGCTTGCCTGCAGGTTGAACAATATATGCTTTCTCGAAGGCTGGATTATGCTTCTTATTTGATCCATTTAGCTACCTTCGGGATTTTTGGGGTAACTCTCTAACAGTGTCTGGTGCTGTTTGTATTAAGTATCTTAATAACTAAATAATCTGTGTTAGTGTAAAGAAATGTGAAGATAGATTGTATCATTGAAATCCCAGGGGACACTTATTTAATTTTTGTATTAGCCCATCCATGCGTTGGAAAAACAGATAGCATTTTAGTCCATGGAGTTTCTAGTTGAGTGGTTGTCATTACCAAATTATGATGCTTATTCTTGGATTAGAAATTTGCATTAGTACTTCACTATTTTCTAAGTTTGAGTGTTTATCTTGTATCATCCTTTCCGGTAATTATGTTTCGATGTCCAAATCAGGTATTTACAAGGTACGGGCTCCAAAAGCTGTTTGGCCCAGGCTGTCTTGCACTCACCTCAAACCAGAGTCCATTATACCTTGATCTTCCATCAAACATGGTATGGTGCCATTCTGTACCTGCTAATGTTGTGTACCTAGCTGTTTAGGCAAACTACTAGGGATTTTTCTATACTATAACACATGGTAATAGCTAAATGTTGTGTATCAGCTAGGATCCTTCCTGATGGCCTGGTTTGGGATCATCTTCAAGACTGACATTCGGCACATATCTGATCATTTCATTGTTGGAATCACAACTGGGTACATGGGAAGCCTTACCACCTTTAGCGGGTGGAACCAGGCAGTGGTTAGCATGTCTTCCAAAGACCATTGGGCATATGCGATAGCGGGCATAGTATTAGGTACCTCATCATCATTTTCTATGAAGTGTTGTTAGTCCAAAACAGTTATGGTTGATTAAAACAAAAGATAAATCATTCTTTTGATGGTTAACAACACTAACCTACTCAGGAATGTTCATCGTCAATGAGTCCATCAGGGTGGGTGCTGAAACAGGTGAGCGCCTACGAAGCTGGATCGTGAAATGCATCAAGGAAAATAGTTCAATAGGAACAAAATGTGACTGGAAGCACTTGCGGGTGGACACTAGGACTAAACATTATGTCCTTATAGCAGTTATGTCGATTTTGCTTTCTTTCTTGTGGGTTCTGAGCATCACGTTGGCCATAATAAAGGTTCGCAGTCTTGCTGACGGCGCTGTACTCTGGTTGGGGTGCTCGGTCGCGCCTCCAGGCGTTTGGTTACGCTGGTACTTGGCAAGGCTGAACGGCCAGGGAATTGGCAAAAAGAGATCTCTCAAATGGCTGCCAATTGGGACACTTGCAGCCAATGTTCTTGCTGCAGGCATCATGGCGTCGCTCGCCGTGACCGCCAAAGCGGTATGGTAGCTAAAGCATGTGTTAATACAGTTTATGTAAATCAACTTCACTCTCTGATTGGTTTGATTTTTTGTAGGTGAATACAAAGCGATCGACAACTGTTCTTAATAGCATTCAGTTCGGATTCCTTGGTTGCCTTAGCACAGTGTCTACTTTTGCTGCTGAAATCTATGCCATGAGAAGCAGCGGACAGATCGGTAGGGCCTTTGTTTATGCCTCGGCGACCTTCATGTTCTCCTTCGTACTGGGAACTCTGATATACTCGGTGCCAGTATGGGTCAAGCATTACCAATAGCTTCATCAACTATTACGGACTTGAGTATTTTGCTGTCATGCTGTAGTTTGCAAATTTGCAACATTCAAGAAGACAGTGCAATTTGCAACACCCAAGCAGACAGTGCGATTTAAGACATACCAAGTTATGCTTTCGAAGGATATCTGACTGCTTCTTTCAGACATTTGATGTACATAGAAGAGCATGATGACATTTTACATCACAAACATGTGATACACTCCGGTCCCAAAATGTCCTGTATATCTGGGATATTTATGAAATGTATGTATCATTTGTAACAAAAGAAAAACAACAATCATATTTTTGGGAGTAGCTTTGTCACACCTCTTTGTACAGACAACACGTAAGATTTATTCGCCAGCAGCAGAAATATTATTGCTAAATTTGCAATAGCCACTGTTTATTTGTTTCATCTGCCATGTAATCCTTTGAACACAACTACATGGTGCGTTGGTAACCAGACAGTTACATATTCTTGCTGTAATGTGAGTATCTGTACAGCATTTTCTAAAATTGGACATAGATTCAGGTACAGTATGGATGATGAAATATTGTACATACAAAATTTGAAGTGAATGAAGCAATCTTAAGAAGGCCAGTAGAAAAATAATGCTGAGTTTCCTGCTTCTTGTATCAGCGCACAATTGCTTGAAAATATTTGTGAAATAGCTTCTTCACTATTACCTGGTATCCCAAACCGTAATTGTAGCATGTTCACTATTACTTGGTATGCCAGACCGCAATGCATTAGCTCCAGGATGAGCATCCCCTCTTTCTTCAATTGTACTGCACCCAATGGAGTTCACATGTTCACTGGTCCCTTCAGCAGCAATTATTTCTGATCCACTGCTAGTCTGCTACTTGTTCAGGAGTGAACTTGTCATGTCTCTGTTCTGAATGAATGCCTCCTATGAAGAGAACAAATAGCTTTGACTATGTCAAAGTTCTAGACAAGTCGCTGTCTGTATGTGCGTTCTTCAACGAGGGAGATAGCCTCACAAAACAAACTTCAAAAAGCAACCATCCGTTTATTTTGGACTGTCCAATTCAGCCAGGCGTTCCTCTACCTTACTCATCAACTCTGCGTTCCCGTTTATTGCGCATTTCCCAACCAAAGTTTCCAAAGCTTGTTTGCTAGAACCAAATGGAGAGCTTCTGATCCACTCGACTACTTCATCACATGAACGGGATGAACAGCTGATCAAATCCACCATACATGCATGATGGTCTTCTCCTGGAACAATCCTGTATCTCTTACTCATCAACTCAAAGAAATTCATGCCTTCATCAACCAGGCCGCAATGGCTACAAACTGTCAAAACTAGCAAGAATGAGATAGCATCAGGTTTCAGTTTCTCCCGGATCATCTGAACAAACAATCCTACTGCCTCCTGTCCATGCCCATGATGACATAGTGCAGATAACATGGCATTCCACAACGCAATATCCCTCCTGTCCTGACATGTTAGATCGAAAATCTGTCTAGCACCAGCTAAATAGCCACATTTTGAGTACATCTCAATGAGCGAGGTCAGAATAATTACGTTTGGATCAAAACCAGTTTGTAGCAACCTGCCGTGGATCTGCTTACCACGCGCGATTGAACCAATAGCTGCACAAGCAGACAAAGCGCTACTGAAGGTGAACTGATCTGGATGAAAACCATCTTTGATCAATTGCTGAAAAATATTCAATGCTTCTACTGCCTGTCCTTGACGAACATATCCCTCCATGAGAGCATTCCATGAAAGGATACTCTTTTCTTGCATCTGATCAAAGAGCCGGCGAGCAGCAGTCAACTGGCCATCCTCTGCGTAGCCGCAAACTACTGACGTCCACATGCGCATGTCCTTTGCAGGCATCTCATCGAACAGCCTATGTGCATCAGTAATGCGACCACATTTCCTGTACACATCAATAAGGGCACTGGAGATGTTGATATCAGACAGGAACCCGAGAAGAGACAAATGGGCATGGAGCTGCTCGGCAAGCTCCCCGTCCATGAGACTAGCGCACGCCACAAGGAGGGCCGAGAAGGTCTGATGGTTGTAGCCAAGGGGAGGAGACGTGTGCCTGAGCTCCGAGTACAGCGCCACGCCTTCCCGCATCTGACCACCGCTTGCGAGCGCGAGCATAGCAGCATTATAGGAGGTGAGGTCACGGTGTGGCATGGCAGCGAAGAGATCCGCCGCCGGGGCCGCGAGGGCGAGGTGGGCGTACCCAGTGAGCATGGCGTTGTAGGAGTAGACGGTGGGTTGGGGCATTCTGGCGAACAGGCGACGGGCGTCGCGCGGGCGGCCGAGGAGCAGATGCAGAGACAGGAGCTGGTTAGCGAGCGGGGTGGAAGAAGCGACGAGATGCTTGAGGCCGGCGAGGCGGATGTAGAGGAGAAGGCGGCCGGCCAATGTGGGGAACGACGGTGCGGCGCGGCGGAGCAGGAGGAGGCGGGCGAGCGAGCAGAGGAGCGGGAAGGGCGGGCGCAGGCCGGCGCGGGAGAGGGTGGGCAGGAGGGAGACGGCGGTGGCGGCTTGGCCTCCTGATATACTGCAGTGGAGGGCGCCGAGGAGGCCGGAGTTGGGCGGCGATGTCGGCGACGGCGATCGTCGGGCGATGGACATCGGGTGGGGGAATGGGAGGCCGGGTGTGGGCCGAGCGCACGACGGAAAGACGCTGACCGTGTCGTGTGATTGCTGCCAATGTGGGCCGTCCAATTCAAAATCCGACGGATGGGATGAACCCCGAACCCCCGATGGTTGATTCAGATCTGAAAACCCAAAATCTACCCCTACCTTTCAAGAAAGAGACAAATTATGCTGCCCAAATTATCGCGTCAGTGAGTCAGTGACACGAAATAGCTCCTACAGTGCTGGAGTTCCTTGATCAATTATTAGGCTGCTTCCCTATGATTATTGAGTCTGATTCCTCACTGGAACTCATTACACATCTACATATAACAATAAAACATGATGTATAATAGATTATATTTTAGTCTTATCTCTTGTAATGTGGAAATTTATACCCAATTGTGGAAGTGCTGAGGAAGTAGAAATCCAGACATGCTTAGAGGGTCTAAAGTGTCTGATCTCCGTGAAGTGTTGGCCATCAATTCTTGAATCGGACTGTCTGAGAGCGGTCCAGACCTTGGGTTCGGTAGGCACCGACCTATCAAGGAGCTGGCCCCTTATTCTTGAAGGAAGAGAATTGCTGAAAATATATAGGGATATTTTTGTAACTAAAGTTGATCGCCTCTGTAATAGCCATGCACATGTATTAGCCTAGTTAGCTAAGTCAGGGTTTAGTGGCTTCACCTCCAACTCGACTCCGGAGTGTATTAGGGAGTTGATTGCAAATGATTGTAAGAACATTGTGTAATTCTCGAGGCAGCAGGTTTTTTACGCACTCTTTTTCCTTACTAGGGTACCGAAAGGGACTGGAAGGTTTTTAATGAGGCAGCCTATTGCTTAATTTATGTGATCTTACTTCAAAAAAAGTCCGTAAATATATGGTGAGAGACACATCTCTTAGCTATGAGAAGACAAACATTTCTTTTCTATTTCTCTCTCCTTCACATCGTCAATTATCGTAGGTGGCATTACTAAAATATAAGCATTGTACATGCCCTTACTAAGCGGTCATGGCAGAATGCTTTCTAAAAGGAAATTCGGTGGATTCAGTCAGTTTTCAGCATTGTCCAAGGGAGGGTAATGTAATGGCACATCTGTTAGCTAAGCATACTTATGATTCTAAAGAATTTTTAGTCTGGGATGGAGACCTCAGATATTATGTGACAATGAAACGATGAGCGTGCACAAAAATATAGAATGTGACCATGAAACGATGAGCGTGCAGAAATTTAGCCAGATTGGCAACAGTACGAACCAGGGCTGGTGAGCTTTGCAAAAAATAAAGTTCGATATACAAACTAAACACAATTGCAGTGTTCATTTGCACTCAAGATTTTCATTCCATCTCATTTATGATTAGATTTTCATTCACCCAGCTGCAAATTGATAGTCTCCAGAATGAAGAATGAATCCGCTATTGTTTCTCCCAAGATCATGTTCTAGCTCCAAGTATCCTACGACAGATTTTGAAATGGCAGCTTGTAAGATATTTTTCCCTCTTAGGCAAACAAAACAACTTGATGACATAAATCCCAGCCAAAAAATTTCATTTATCTTCGATAATTAACAGGTGCACCGTACAGGAGAAGCTTGCACACCTGCCAAGCTGCCTAGCGTGAAAGAAACAAAACAAAGACTAATCTCAATGCATGATACCACGCAACAGAGAACAAACGGGTAGAGACGCAAAGGTAAGTCAAAATCATCCTCACTCTGACAGCTTCGCAGCAAACTCCTAGCCAACTATTTCCAGAGGCGTCTTCAGCAGACTATGGGTAAGTTGCAGCAGGATAATAGTTCGATATCAGCTTGGAGACTTAGAGCCTTCGACTGTACCATGAGACAGAAAGCGGTATTTTCCAATATGTTGAAACCCACTATGGGCCTACTTGCAGGTTCTACAAGCTAAGATGGTTCTGTAAATCAATTCGAGCTTGGTGCTACGGAAATTGGGCTCATTAAACCTGAAAGTGTGGCGGCCTTCATGCTTTGCCTGGATAGGCAGGTAGATCAAAACACAGTGGCTTCAACATGACTGCATTTAACAAATTTCATCTGCAAATATAATGTCGAAAATAGATTGCACTGCAAAATGAACAAGATAGTGTCATTGTCAGATACAATATTAGGTGGAACCATTACTAAAAACCATATTTTCAATTCTATTATTTCATTCCTTACCTTCATCTTTTGGTATGTTTGGTTGGTCTACAATGAGTTGACGCATTGCAGCAAGGTCACTTGAACTGTATAGAAAGAGCACGAAAAGCCAATCAAGAAAGATGAAAATGCAAGGACTGAGATATGGCCATCTCTAATTATAAGGCAGGGAGGGGGAGAATTACAGAATTACAGGAACAAATCTAAGGACCTCATAAGAGAACGTAGTGGTCAGAATGTATGCACTTACCTGCTCTTCCATGTCAACAAAGAGATGATCGATGATTTTACAGCATACCTAGCAATAAAATGCATATCATTTCAGATGACCTAAAAACGAAGTAGCTTCTGCTATGAAACATAATTAAGATGCATATCGATGTATACTCAGAACAGAAGGTGTATGGCATCTTAGCATATGAAAACAACAAAGTCAAAATGTTATAAGAGATGACAACATTGGTGACTGGAAAACACTTTGAAAGTAGGTCTGTTGCCAATCTGTGAAATGACAAACGTAAACATCGACACTAACGCCATAACCTTCAATTCACCCAGAAGGAATGTTGTCAAGCAAGTTAAGCTTCATAGTAGTAGTTCATAACAAAAATGTCTTGAGATGCCCAGAAGAAATATCAGGTTCAGTTAAGAATTTTTCATTTCGTTCTTACTCAGCCTGGTGCATGTCAGACAGCTTTTGTAGTCCATCCAAGCAGTCCGCAATAGTTGGCAAGATTCCCACTTGTAACTGCATCTGTTTGGCTGTGAGCGCCGATCCACCCCTCACCATCTGCTTAGTATTAACAAGGGCCTTGCTAAAACCTTTGGCAAGGCCACTGAATTCCTCCCTGAGAAATCACACCAGCACTGTCAGACGCATCAACTCAAAAATTCTACACATAACATTCTAGAGTGGCACCAGAACAAAAAAAAACTGGTTGCAACAACAGCTTACAGTGTCCCCCTCATCAAAACAAAGATGAGCTCCAGGCTCTCCATCTGCTTCCCCAGGAGATCCTCCCTGATGTTGGGCACACACCGCAGGACACCATAATTTTTAGCATCTCCCAGTACCTTGTTGCACGATAACACATGAGATAGAGTAAGATTCTAATTCCTCCAGAGAGTTGAGAACCCACAACATCACAATGCAGGTGCTAATTCAGTTAAGGGCAGATTAGGAGCAGTATCAGGGATCACTATTCCTAAAATTCGGTACTACTATCTTTAACTGAAGCCGAGAAATATGCTACTGCAAGCGCCCTAAAGTGAACTGTGCAGAACAATTACTAGATTTCTCAATCCCCAGTGCTGCTGCGGATTGGATCATGTGTGAAGCTGCTATATACTAGCAGAAGAAGGTGAGGAAGGATGCGAGGAGAATGAAGGTACCGGAAGGCGGCCGATGATGATGGCGGCGTTGGAGAACTGGGTGAGGAGGCGGGCGTTGAGGTCGTCCCACCGCTCCATCTCCTCCCGCACCTTCCTCACCCGCTGCTGCACCTTCCGCACCACCGCCTCCATTCAGATGGACCGCTCGTGTAGTTTCCCTTCCCCGCCCCGGTGCTCAAACCCCGGCGAGGAACGATTTCTCGGCGGCGCTTGAATAATTTTTTTCCTAAGATTTGTCCCCGGAGGTACTGCGGTTATCGGACGCGCTAAACGCGCCGCTGCGATTCCCGGTCGCGCCGGCCTTCAGCGCCGCCGCAAGGGGCCTCGCCAGGGGCGCGCGTACCGGCGCGGCGGAGGTAACGCAGCACCCGTTCTTCGAGGGCGTGAACTAGAGGCTGGTAAGGAGCGCCGGCGCCCTATGTGCCCGTCGGTGGAGCGGGCTGAGGCGGCAAAGGGTGGGCGCGTGCACGGGGGCGCCGCCGCGGTGGTGGAGCGGGGGATTTCGGGGGCAGTGGAATCTGAGCCCGCTCACCTGACAAAGCTCACCAAGGCAGGACCCTAGCATAACCTATATCCACCACACAAAGCTCATCCAACGTCTCTCCTCTGCTCAGTACTTTACAGCCACTTCGACGCCCAACTGAATTGTACGACAACTATGGCTGCACTCTGAATGTTCCTCCCGTCGCCGGTGACTCGCCGCCATGGCCAGTCCACCGTGCCGCTGCTCGCCACCCCACGGCGGAGCTTCCTCCCCAAGATGATTCTGCCCTCCCACGGTACTCGAACTCTTCAAGCGCTCCGGCTCCGGGTGATTGATTGTCCAGACGAGTCGAGTACAAGATGAACATGCTTACATGCACAAGCGAAACGGCACACATGGCTGCCATTTATTCGCATAAAGAACATGCAGCAAGCACAAAAGCCCTCTGTATTGAACTGGTCCTCCATTAGAAGTTGAAAGTGCACACAGCTCGTGTACAATTTTCATGCTCCGCCCCAGCTACATGTGCCGCACCACTACGTACTCTCTCGACTCAGTGGCGCCCATATTTTTAGGGTGGGGCAGACTTTACTTGGGCTGGGCTTTTTTATTTTTTTTCCTTATTCTCTATATAAGATATATGGGTTGGGCCAAATCTTAGGGTGGGGCGCCCCACCCTTTCACCATGTTGGCTCCGACACTCCTCTCGAGGATCGGTATAAGGATTCAACAAGAATTTGGGATACAATCGGTGTCACACCGAGATAGAATCCCCAGTGGCTAGAGGAGAAAGAGAGAGACCCAACCGGGATTCAATTCACAATTTAATGTAGGGCTTTCTATTTTCGTGCCCTCGGGTCCTTAGTTGTACTGTTTCCCAGCTCCTTAGTTTTTCCTTAGTTTTTCCCAATCCCTTGTTTGTAACCCGCAGAAGGAGCTCGGACGGAGGATCCCGTTTAGTTGACGTTGGTTGGTGCTGGCAAGTGTGGCCGTTGTTGGTGCCCCGCAGTGGACACGTCTCCACTTATCCAGATCATCGTGGGACCCACAACTTGTCCACGTTAGCGTGTCGGACCCACAGCTTACCCAGGTGACCGTTGCAAAATGGGAGCCCGAGCCCCCGCGCCCGTGCCCGTGCCATTGCTTCCCCTTTCTTTCTCCGCGCCCCATTGTTCTTCTTCTCCGCCAGCGGCCCTTCTCTGGCAGGCGGGTGATGTCTAGTTTCTTTTCGACCTCCCGTTCTTCATGGCCGCAGTATGGACCCGTGCCTTTGACAAGATGCCCTGACTGCCCACGCCAGGAGCCTCTGAAGCGGTCGATCTATAAGACGGACGACAATGGCAACCGTGGACGTGAGTTCGTTGCATGCGAGAGCTTGCCATATAGAGAGGGGGATAAGGTTATATCTCGCTCCAATTTCTCTGTTTTCTCTCGATTTTCTTGTTATTCCCTCGAATTTGGGATTTAGGGTTCACGTTGTTGTTTTCAGATCTTGAAGAAATGCAGGCATTTCGATTGGATCGATGTGTACGTTCAGAGGCTTCAATTGCAGGAATCAATTGGCACTATTGGGGAGCGCAATTTGGAAGGGGGGGACTTGCTGTAGAGAATGTGGCGGAGAGAGGAGCCGTTCCGATTATGCCTAATGCTCCCAATGCAGAACTGGTGGAAGTGAAGGGAGAACTGAAGAAAATGAACAAGCAGTTAAGGCAGCTGATCGAGTTGAAGAAGCAAGCTAATCTGATGGTTGGTTGTTTTTTTATTGTATAATTGCGATCGGATTCTTATCATTGCTCACCAGGCGCTAGAAGTTGTTACAAAGGATACCTTGTTACAAATCCATTATTCAGTTACATGTACTTGTAGTTGTTTTCAAAGTTAGTGTGTGCATTCACCGAAATTACCAACTATATTCCCTAAAAGAAAAGGAATGCTAAAGAAAGTTGATAATTGTTAGAGGGGTGACAAATAATCCATTCACCGAAATCCGCAAATATGTATGCCTCATGTTTATACCAAAATTATACCACTTTTGGGCCGTTGCAAAATACCAATACTATATTCCAAACTATATTCCCTAAAAAAAAGGAAAGCTAAAGATAGTTGATAATTGTTAGAGGGTGACAAATAATGCATTCACCGAAATCCGCAAATATGTATGCCTCATGTTTATACCAAAATTATACCACTTTTGGGCAGTTTCAAAATACCAATACTATATCCCAAATTATATTCCCTAAAAGAAAAGCAAAGCCAAAGATAGTTGATAATTGTTAGAGGGGTGACAAATAATGCATTCACCGAAATCCGCAAATATGTATGCCTCATGTTTATACCAAAATTATACCACTTTTGGGCCGTTTCAAAATACCAATACTATATCCCAAACTATATTCCCTAAAATAAAAGGAAAGCTAAAGATAGTTGATAATTGTTAGAGGGGTGACAAATAATGCATTCACCGAAATCCGCAAATATGTATGCCTCATGTTTATACCAATACTATATCCCAAACTATATTAAGTGGCAAACTCATTATTGCACATAAATAGAGGGGTGGGCACTCTCCACCGACAGAGAGAGAGAGGGAGAGGGGTGGCCACGAAGAGAGAGAGAGAGAGAGAGGTTGCCACGAAGAGACGGAGAGGGGTATACTGCCCGTTAGATCAGTGGATCAACGGTTCGTGGAGTCGATCCGTGTGACAACGGCTCAACCAATCAGGATAAGTTTGGGTTCAGAGCATTTGTGTTGAGGGCAAAACTGTAGTACTAAGAATCCAAGGGCACATAAATAGTAAATAGACTAAGGGATTCAAACAAAAGAATTACAAAATGAAAAATGCGTGTTTTGTACAATATAATTCATATTGGGCTACATCAAATTATTTGCAATTCAAATATACATGAGTGTGGCAATTATGGCATCATTTAGACAAAATATGTTTTTGGGAAAGATGTTTTGCAAAGGGGTTTGAGTGGAAAACCATGCATCTTCATAGCTACACTAGTGATTATGAGAAGTGGCAATTTGTGGTAAAACTTGATTTATATATGTTTGTTAAGGTTTTCTAGGTGGCAGGTTGCGTAGGAAGACTCCATGAGTAGGTGCCACTATGTTTTTATTTTTTGGAATCTTTTGCGCATGAAATGACTCAATTAGCTATGTTAATCTCATTTGTTGACTCTCTGTTGACCAGCTACTTGAGGGTAAAACTGAGTATATTACACTTGCCGGTCTAAGTCCTCGAAACCGAGTACGATAAACTTTGTATAAGGCTGAGGTTATAATGAGTACACCAAACGTCCCGGTTAGACTCGTGTCGCGGCGCTGCAGCCGTGCATAGCGGACGCGTGTTGCGGTACACGCCACCTTCGTCTTTATAGAGCCCCTCTTTCTCTCCTCGACGCACGTTCTCACTGCAACCGCCTCTCCTGTCCCATCATCTTCTCCACAACCAAAACTCGAAGAAAACCGCGGCGATGGAGAAGAATAAGATGCCCATTGTCGGCACATCAGCCGCCGCCCCGTCCAGGCCCCTGTCGCTGCTTCCAACGTAGCAGCCGGCGCATCAGCCGCCGGCGTATCGGCCGCCGCCACCGTCCCCGTCGCTTGGGACCCGTACGAACCTGCGTACGTCGCGCCGGAAAACCCTACGACACCAGCATCGTCGACGACGAGCCGGAGGTAACCCTTTGTTCCCTTGTTCTTATCTCATTTCAATCCTTTTGTGTTAGATCTAGTGTTATTAGGGTTCGTCTGTTCCTAGTTCAATCCATTTGTGTTAGAACTTGCGTTATTAGGGTTCGTTTGTTCCTAGTTCAATCCTTTTGTGTTAGATCTTGCGTTATTAGGGTTCGTCTATTCCTAGTTCAATCTTTTTGTGTTAGATCTTGCGTTATTAGTGTTTGTGATTTGCTTTTGTTTAAGATTTGTGCCGATGATGATGAATATTTGGGCATAAATTGATTCAGGGTTTGGTCAGTAAACAATTGGTGTGTACAAATTTGTTGTGCATGATCTTTGGTTTGCTGACTCAAATCCTGGATATAAGTGTGTCCAATGTAACTGAGGCTACCTCTTTTTTCGAGCCCATATTATCATGCATGCTTTTTTGTTCACTCTCTGTTCCATCATCGTTGCAATTGACTCCATGTTTTTTGCATGATCTTTGGTGCTACGTGACAGGTGCAGAGCAGCGACGTTGACAGCGACGACGAGTCCTTCCACACCAAGACTCGTCACGTCCTCAGGAGGCTGCAGCCATTACGATAGCCCCTTTGCTCGAGGCATTTACAAGTGCCCCTTCTGCAACAGGAAGCTTCGCGCCACCGACTTCAACTCCCTGGTGAACCATGCTGAATCAATTGGCAGATGTGGTGCTAGAGTTGGAACGACCGTGAACGTGCATGCGTTGGTGGCCAAACACAAAGCACTTAGGATTCATTTGTGCAACCTCCAAGCGAGTCACAGGCGGTACATGGAGGCGTTGAACGTGCGTACTGCACTCTCTTTATGTGACTACTCTATCATGTAAAATTAGCTTATGTGTATATGTTACTTTTGGATCTGTCGTGAATATATCTATGCTATGTTGGTTGCTGCATGCAGCTTATCCTATATTTTCTCTGGATTTGTGCCCTAGATTTCCTACCTGATTGGGTAAAAACGAAGGCATAAAGAAATGAATGGCGTTGAAAAACAGAAGGAGAAGCTGCTCTAGATTTGCTACCAATTTGGGCTATCAAATATGAATGATATCGAGCGAGAGAGAGGAAAAAGGTACATTGAAAACTTCTGGGCGAAAGAGACATAAACCACTCGTGCCCCCGTCCCGGACCCACACGGCTCCACACGCTACGGCCCCACACGCTACGGCCACACAAACACGGTCTCGTCCTGTCCCACACGGTCCCTTCCTACCAACCCCACACGATGCGGTCCCACACGACGCAACCCCACAAACGACACGACCCCAGTCGTCTGCACGAAACGGTCAACTTAACGGATTCCTTCCGTCCGAGCTCCTTCTGCGGGTTTCAGACAAGGGCCTGGGGAAAACTGAGGAAAAACTAAGGAGCTGGAGAAAACTGTGTACAACTAAGGACCTGAGGGCACGAAAATAGAAATCCCTTTAATGTATGTCCTTGGCAAGAAGCACAGCTAAAGTAACATGCGCCACCACTGTTCACACTTGGGTCTTGATCGTCAACCCACGAGCTAGATGGGCCTCGCGGATCCTTTGGCGAGCATCGGTCTGCTGCTTGGCCTTGATAGCTTCGGCCAGTCTCGAAGTCGTGAGGGGATCCTATACCCCGCCCAGCAGCGCGCGAGCTAACCATATCTTGTAGGCTATCTCGGGGTGGGCCGGGCCATTTGTTTGTTCGCTGGCTCAAATCAGGTACCATACTTTTCTGTATTTTAACAGATCTGAACAAAAGGCTATGAGGAGGTTGTGTTGTCGTTGCACCTCAGTAGCAAAGTCAATGAAAATTTGTTGAGTCTCATCTTTCTTCTTGAGAAAGTAGACCCAAGTGTATCTTGAATAGTCATCAACAATCACCAAGCAATAGTTCTTTGCACCAAGACTTGCATGAGTGGTAGGACCAAATAGATCCACAGGAAGGAGCTCCAAGATCCTCTTGAAAGAGATAATAGTCTTTCTTGGGTGCGGAGAGTCATGCATTTTGCCTTCAACACAAGCCCTACAAACACGATCTTTGGCAAAAGAAACATTTTCCATTAGCCCCACAACATGGTTCCCCTTGTGAAGACTTTGCAAAGTTCTCATGTTGACATGGGCCAAGTGGCGATGCCACAACCAACCCACATCCGCCTCTTCGAATAGGCACATCGCACTTGAAGTGGTGGCCCCCGAAAAGTCCACCACATACAAGTTGTGTTCGCGATACCCAACGAAAGCGACTTTTAGAGTCTTGCTCCACAAGAGGACCACAATATCATTATCAATAAAGACGGCGAAACCCATCTTTCCAAGGGCGGAAACGGATAATAAATTGTAACCAAGGGTTTTGACAAGCATAACATCCACAAGAGTAATGTTGTATGCAACCACAACCTTGCCAAAACCCAATACCTCGGGTGTTGAATTATCGCCAAAGGAGACGGTGATATCATGAGTGTTAGGCCTCAACTCCTTGACGAGATTTTTGCCGCCGGCCATATAACTTGTGCATCCACTATCAAGCACCCATTTTGAACCTCCGGCGGCATAGTCCTACATGAGATCAATTCTTGGATTTAGGTACCCATTTTTCAATGGGTCCTCTTTTGTTAGCAACAAGGGTCTTTGGCAGTGGCGGAGCGTGACCCTCAAACTAGACGGGGCCAATTTCATCAGCCCCTGAGATAGCGGTGGGCCAACATTGCAATTTGTACACATATCTTTATTTTTTATGGCCTCAAGATACTGTTTAAAAGGGAAAGTAACATAGAAAGGATGGGCCACAACCCAGGATGGCCTCCATGAGGCGCCGCCCCTGGTCTTTGGGACCCAAATAGACCAAGCAATATAACCATCATAAGGGCCAACATATTTTGCATACACATCACCATAATAATCTTTAAATAAAACATAGGGAGGGTTAGCAATTCCCGCATTATCATCATTAATAGTTTGGCCCATGGAGGCATCACCATTAGTGATAACTTTCTTATTTTCTTGTGCGGGCTTGGCCTTCTTCTTGTTTACCTTATTTGACTTGGCATTAAAACCAATGCCCTCCTTCCCATTGTTTGACATTTTCTTACTCAAAAGGTCATCCAAAGAAAGTTTACTTTGGGGAGAGGAGGCCTTAGCAAGTTCATCATTCAACCTAGCATTTTCCTCAACAAGATTTCCATGATCACAAGAAGAGGTAGAGGAGCTAGGCACATCATATGAAGCAAGCCTAATTTGAAGTTGCTCATTAGACTTGGAGAGGAGAGAGTATTCACTCTTCAAAGCTTTGTGAGCTTTGTCTAGTTCATCTAGATCCTTCACAAGTTTCTCATGATCAACACCAAATTTGGCCTTTTCCTTTTAAGCAATTTTGCTTTAGCCCTAGCAAGATCTCTTGCCTTAGTAAGATTATTAATTTCATCTTGAGGCTCTTCAAGAATTTCTAGCCTCTCTTCAAGAGAGGCTATAGTTTCTTGTCCTTCCTCAAGGGCATTTTTAAGAGCGGCTATTTCAAGAGAGTCCTCTCTCTCTATTTGACATTTTTTATCAAGAGTATCATCTAATTGTGCTAGACGAATCATGAGATGTGAAACATGCTTTTTAGTGTCACCTTGCAAGTTAAGAATGAACTCATCAAACTCAAGCATTTCTTGTTTCACTTTTAAGCTAGCATGATCAACCCCTAGATCATTTGATATGTTAGGCATAGAGGGGTTAGGAGATGATACCTTGGAAGATTTAGCCATGAGGCAACTTTCTTCCTCCTTTTGAATATCCTCATTGGGGGATTCAATTGGCGATGAAGAGTTGTTGGAGAGGGAAGCAAGAGCAACCAATCCATTGGAAGTTTCATCTTCATCATCATCATCCCCGGATGTGTATTCTTCTTGAGTTGATAGCACAATAGATGTGTCCAAGGAGGACCATGCCATGAAGCAATGTGCATTCTTGATGCGAGGGTTCTCATTGGGGGATTCAAAGAGAGATGAAGAGGAAATATTGGTGGTGGCAATGGTGGCCACTTCCTTTGAACTTTCTTCTTCATCACTACTACTCACAACTTCATCGGAAGAATATTCTTCCTTAGTCACTAGCACAATCCTTGATGGCCTCTTGCCCTTCTTACTCTTGTTGTAGAATTTCTTGTTGGGGGCCTTTGAATCTTTGCTCTTGTCATTGGGAATGAGCCTTCCACCATGAGTTTCTCTATGCAAATAGGGACAATCGGCTATGAAATGGCGCTTGTCACCACAATTGTAGCAAGATCTTGATTTTGGGCCCAAGCTCTTGAACCCACTTGAGTTGTTTCTCTTGATGTTGTCTTCCTTGGCCTTGGATGGATCAACCCAAAAGGTTTTTGCATGGAATGCCATGTGATCATTTTAGTGGTATTCCGAATCTTCCGGATAGGACATGCTCCAAGATGTCCTATATGGTTCTTGTGTGCTCACTTCTTCCACGATATTGACCGTCAAGGCAAGATTGGTCCCTCTTGACATCCCAATGGCACGATTGCGAGAATCTTGAGAGTTTTGTTCGAGTACCTTGAGAGCTTGCAACTCGTGCACCACTTGTTGCGAGGTGAGAGAAGGATAGCTTTCTCTCCCAACTAGAGTCTTGACATCAATAGGTTCAAACGGGCATCATGCAACCAATATACTTATCCTTGATCCAAAAATCATCAATATGTTGGGCACCCACATTCCGAAAAGCATCGGCAACAGTGATAAGTCTTCTATACATGACTTGATGATCTTCATCCGGCAACCTCATGAATCCTTCAGCTTGATTCCGAAGAGCACTATACTTGTTTCTCTTCGTGCTTTCACTTCCCATGAAGCTTGTGTCCAAACCCTCCCATGCTTCCTTGGCGGTTGTGAAGTTCCGAACAAGAGACAGGTCTTGTGTCCCCACACTAGTTTGAATCATCTGCAAGGCAATCGAGTTGAGTTGGTTATCAACCTCTTCTCTTCTAGTCAACCTTTTGAGGTTGTAAGGCTTGTAACCTTCCAAGATAATTCTCCAAAGTTCATTGGAGGCACTGCACACATAAGAGCGAAACTCAAATTGTCATGTACTAAAATCTTTATCATTAAATTTGGGTGGATCACTGATGTCTACGGGTGCTTCTATTCTTGTAGACAGTGTTGGGCCTCCAAGAGCAGAGGTTTGTAGAACAGCAGCAAGTTTCCCTCAAGTGGATCACCCAAGGTTTATCGAACTCAGGGAGGAAGAGGTCAAAGATATCCCTCTCAAGCAACCCCGCAACCACAAAGCAAGAAGTCTCTTGTGTCCCCAACACACCAAATACACTTGTCAGATGTATAGGTGCACTAGTTCGGCGAAGAGATAGTGAAATACAAGTAATATGGATGTATATGAGTGGTAATAGCAATCTGAATAAAATATGGCAGCGAGTAAACATGCAACAAAACAGCAAACAAACGGAGATTCAATGCTTGGAAGCAAGGCCCAGGGATCCTGCTTTCACTAGTGGACACTCTCAACAATGATCACATAATAGAACCACTCTACACTCTTTTGTTGGATGATGAACACATTGCGTAGGATTACACGAACCCTCAATGCCGGAGTTAACAAGCTCCACAATTCAATGTTCATATTTAAATAACCTTAGAGTGCATGAAAGATCGACACGACTAAACCAAGTACTAACATAGCATGCACACTGTCACCTTCACACCATGTAGGAGGAATAGATCACATCAATACCATCATAGCAATAGTTAACTTCATAATCTACAAGAGATCATAATCATAGCCTACGCCAAGTACTAACACGGATGCACACCTGTCACCATTACACCGTGCGGGAGGAATAAAACTACTTTAATAACATCACTAGAGTAGCACATAGATAATATTCAACTAGATCATAAAGAGAGATGAACCACATAGCTACAGCGGAGCCCTCAGCCCCGGGGGTGAATTACTCCTCATCATGGAGACAGCGATGGCGGTGAAGATGGCGGTGGAGACGGCGGTGGAGATGACTCGGGGCAATTCCCGCCCGGGTGCCGGAACAGATCTGTCCCGAATTGGAGTTTCGCGATGTGGCGGCGCCTCTGGAGTCTTTCTGGAGTTTCGTCAATTGGTATCGAAGTTTTAGGTCACGAGGGCTTATATGGGCGAAGAGGCGGAGTCGGAAGGGCGCCAGGGCTCCCTCCCCATAGGCGGCGCGGCCGGGGGTGGGCCGCGCGGCCCTATGGTCAGGGCCCTGGGCCTCCTCTCGGCTCCCTTCGGTGTTCTGGTCCGTCTCGGTGAATTAAGATATTTGGTCTTCGTTTCGTTGAATTCCGAGAATATTGCCCGAACAGCCTTTACGAAACCAAAAACAGCGAAAACGAACTGGCACTTCGGCATCTCGTCAATAGGTTAGTTCCGGAAAACGCATAAAAACGATATAAAGTGTGAACAAAACATGTAGGTATTGTCATAAAACTAGCATGGAACATCAGAAATTATAGATACGTTTGGGACGTATCAAGCATCCCAAGCTTAGTTCCTACTCGCCTCGAGTAGGTAAACGATAACAACAAATAATTTCTGAAGTGACATGCTACCAACACAATCTTGATCAACATTATTGTAAAGCATATGAGATGAATGCAGCGATTCGAAGCAATGATGAAGACAATGAGTATACAACTGAATCATATAGCAAAGACTTTTCATGAATAGTATTTTCAAGACAAGCATCAATAAGACTTGCATAAGAATTAACTCATAAAGCAATAAATTCTTAGTAAAAGCTTTGAAACAACACAAAGGAAGATATAAGTTTCAGCGGTTGCTTTCAACTTCAACATGTATATCTCATGGATAATTGTCAACACAAAGTAATATAACAAGTGCAATAGGTGAACATGTAAGAATCAATGCACACAGTTTACACAAGTGTTTGCTTCTAAGATAGAAAGAAGTAGGTAAACTGACTTAACAATAAAGTAAAAGAATGGCCCTTCGCAGAGGGAAGCATTGATTGCTATATTTGTGCTAGAGCTTTTATTTTGAAAACATAAAGAGAGCATAAAAAGTAAAGTTTTGAGCGGTGTTTGTTGTTGTCAACGAATGGTAGTGGGCACTCTAACCCCTTGCCAGACAGACTTTCAAAGAGCGGCTCCCATGAAATTTTATTTTTGGGTGGCACTCCTTCCAACCATGCTTTCACAAACCATGGCTAACCGAATCCTCGGGTGCCTGCCATCAATCTCATACCATGAAGGAGTGTCTTTTTATTTTAGTTTTATTATGATGACACTCCTCCCCACCTTTGCTTTCTCAAGCCATGGCTAACCGAATCCTTCGGTGCCGTCCAACAATCACATACCATGGAGGAGTGTCTATTTTTGTTAATTAATTTGGGGGGGAATCCCATTGCCAGCTCTTTTTGCAAAATTATTGGATAAGCGGATGAAGCCACTAGTCCATTGGTGAAAGTTGCCCAACAAGATTGAAAGATAAACACCACATACTTCCTCATGAGCTATTAAACATTGACACAAATAAGAGGTGATAAATTTTGAATTGTTTAAAGGTAGCACTCAAGCAATTTACTTTGGAATGGCGGAAATACCACGTAGTAGGTAGGTATGGTGGACACAAATGGCATGAATATTGGCTCAAGTATTTGGATGCATGAGAAGTATTCCCTCTCGATACAAGGTTTAGGCTAGCAAGGTTATTTGAAGCAAACTCAAGTATGAAATGGTGCAGCAAGACTCACATGTAAACATATTGTAAGCATTATAAGACTTTACATCGTCTCCTTGTTGTTCAAACACCTCAACGAGAAAATATCTAGACTTAGAGAGACCAATCATGCAAACCAAATTTTAGCAAGCTCTATGTATTTCTTCATTAATAGGTGCTAAGTTTATGATGCAAGAGCTTAAACATGAGCACAACAATTGCCAAGTATCACATTATCCAGGACATTTTACCAATTACCACATGTAGCATTTCCCGTTTCCAACCATATAACAATTAACGAAGCAGTTTCAACCTTCGCCATGAAAATTAAAAGCTAAGAACACATGTGTTCATACGAACCAGCGGAGCGTGTCTCTCTCCCACACAAGCATTTATTCAAACAAAAACAAAAACAAAAACATACAGACGCTCCAAGTAAAGTACATAAGATGTGACCGAATAAAAATATAGTTTCAAGAGAAGGAACCTGATAGTTTGTCGATGAAGAAGGGGATGCCTTGGGCATCCCCAAGCTTAGACGCTTGAGTCTTCTTAAAATATGCAGGGATGAACCACGGGGCATCCCCAAGCTTACAGCTTTCACTCCTCTTGATCATAGTATATCATACTCCTCTCTTGACCCTTGAAAACTTCCTTCACACCAAACTTCAAGCAAACTCATTAGAGGGTTAGTGCACAATTAATAATTATCATATTCAGAGGTGACACAAACATTCTTTACACTTCTGGACATTGCACAAAGCTACTGGACATTAATGGATCAAAGAAATTCATCCAACATAGCAAATATGGCAATGCGAAATAAAAGGCAGAATCTGTCAAAAACAGAACAGTTCGTAAAGACGAATTTTAAAATGGCACCAGACTTGCTCAAATGGAAAAACTCAAAACTAATGAAAGTTGCGTACATATCTGAGGATCACGCTCGTAAATTGGCAGATTTTTTGAATTTTCTACAGAGACTTGTGCCCAGATTCGTGACAGACAGCAATGCTGTTTCTGCGCAGCGATCCCAAATATAACATCAACTTTAACATAGAAACTTTACTTGGCACAAAAACATGATAAGAAGAGGTTGCTACAGTAGTAAACAACTTCCAAGACTCAACAAAACAAAAATTGCTGTAGTAAAATAAACACATGGGTTATCTCCCAAGAAGTTCTTTCTTTATAGCCATTAAGATGGGCTCAGCAGTTTTAATGATGCACTCGCAAGAAATAGAAGTTGAAGCAAAAGAGAGCATCAAGAGGCAAATTCAAAACACATTTAAGTCTAACATGCTTCCTATGCATAGGAATCTTGTAAATAAACAAGTTCATGAAGAGCAAAGTAACAAGCATAGGAAGATAAAACAAGTGTAGCTTCAAAAATTTCAGCACATAGAGAGGTGTTTTAGTAACATGAAAATTTTTACAACCATATTTTCCTCTCTCATAATAACTTTCAGTAGCAACATGAGCAAACTCAACAATATAACTATCACATAAAGCATTCTTATCATGAGTCTCATGCATAAAATTATTACTCCCCACATAGGCATAATCAATTTTATTAGTTGTAGTGGGAGCAAATTCAACAAAGTAGCTATCATTATTATTCTCATCATCAAATATAGGAGGCATAGTATCATCAAAGTAAATTTTCTCCTCAATGCTTGGGGGACTAAAAATATCATGCTCATCAAAGCCAGCTTCCCCAAGCTTAGAATTTTCCATAGCATTAGCAACAATAGTGTTCAAAGCATTCATATTAATATGTTCCATGGGTTTTTTAATTTTCGCATCAAACCATCCATGTCTTAAATCAGGAAATAGAATAAGAAGGTCATTGTTGTCCATTATGCCTAACAAGTGTAAACAAGAAACCAAATGTCGCAATTGCAGAGTCTAAAGGAAATAGCTTCGAGTACTTACAACGGCGCCGGAAAATAGCTTAGTAGCCGAGATTGTGAGTACCTTTTACCTTTCCTCCCCGACAACGGCGCCGAAAAGTGCTTGATGTCTACGGGTGCTTCTATTCTTGTAGACAGTGTTGGGCCTCCAAGAGCAGAGGTTTGTAGAACAGCAGCAAGTTTCCCTCAAGTGGATCACCCAAGGTTTATCGAACTCGGGGAGGAAGAGGTCAAAGATATCCCTCTCAAGCAACCCTGCAACCACAAAGCAAGAAGTCTCTTGTGTCCCCAACACACCAAATACACTTGTCGGATGTATAGGTGCACTAGTTCGAGAAGAGATAGTGAAATACAAGTAATATGGATGTATATGAGTGGTAATAGCAATCTGAATAAAATATGGCAGCGAGTAAACATGCAACAAAACAGCAAACAAACGGAGATTCAATGCTTGGAAGCAAGGCCCAGGGATCCTGCTTTCACTAGTGGACACTCTCAACAATGATCACATAATAGAACCACTCTACACTCTTTTGTTGGATGATGAACACATTGCGTAGGATTACACGAACCCTCAATGCCGGAGTTAACAAGCTCCACAATTCAATGTTCATATTTAAATAACCTTAGAGTGCATGAAAGATCGACACGACTAAACCAAGTACTAACATAGCATGCACACTGTCACCTTCACACCATGTAGGAGGAATAGATCACATCAATACCATCATAGCAATAGTTAACTTCATAATCTACAAGAGATCATAATCATAGCCTACGCCAAGTACTAACACGGATGCACCACTGTCACCATTACACCGGAGGAATAAAACTACTTCAATAACATCACTAGAGTAGCACATAGATAATATTCAACTAGATCACATAAAGAGAGATGAACCACATAGCTACGGAGCCCTCAGCCCCGGGGGTGAATTACTCCCTCCTCATCATGGAGACAGCGATGGCGGTGAAGATGGCGGTGGAGACGGCGGTGGAGATGACTCCGGGGCAATTCCCGCCCCCGGTGCGGAAGAGACTGTGCCCCGAATTGGAGTTTCGCGATGTGGCGGCGCCTGGAGTCTTTCTAGTTTCGTCAATTGGTATCGAAGTTTTAGGTCACGAGGGCTTATATGGGCGAAGAGGCGGAGTCGGAAGGGCGCGGGCTCCTCCCCATAGGCCGGCGCGCGGGGTGGAGCCCGCCCTATGGTCAGGGCCCCCTGGGCCTCCTCTCCGCTCCCCTTCGGTGTTCTGGTCCGTCTCGGTGAATTAAGATATTTGGTCTTCGTTTCGTCGAATTCGAGAATTGCCCGAACAGCCTTTCGAAACCAAAAGCAAGAAACGACGGCACTTGACATCTCGTCAATAGGTTAGTTCGGAAACGCATAAAAACGATATAAAGTGTGAACAAAACATGTAGGTATTGTCATAAAACTAGCATGGAACATCAGAAATTATAGATGCGTTTGGGACGTATCAAGCATCCCCAAGCTTAGTTCCTACTCGCCCTCGAGTAGGTAAACGATAACAACAAATAATTTCTGAAGTGACATGCTACCAACACAATCTTGATCAACATTATTGTAAAGCATATGAGATGAATGCAGCGATTCGAAGCAATGATGAAGACAATGAGTATACAACTGAATCATATAGCAAAGACTTTTCATGAATAGTACTTTCAAGACAAGCATCAATAAGACTTGCATAAGAATTAACTCATAAAGCAATAAATTCTTAGTAAAAGCTTTGAAACAACACAAAGGAAGATATAAGTTTCAGCGGTTGCTTTCAACTTCAACATGTATATCTCATGGATAATTGTCAACACAAAGTAATATAACAAGTGCAATAGGTGAACATGTAAGAATCAATGCACACAGTTTACACAAGTGTTTGCTTCTAAGATAGAAAGAAGTAGGTAAACTAACTTAACAATAAAGTAAAAGAATGGCCCTTCGCAGAGGGAAGCATTGATTGCTATATTTGTGCTAGAGCTTTTATTTTGAAAACATAAAGAGAGCATAAAAAGTAAAGTTTTGAGCGGTGTTTGTTGTTGTCAACGAATGGTAGTGGGCACTCTAACCCCCTTGCCAGACAGACTTTCAAAGAGCGGCTCCCATGAAATTTTATTTTTGGGTGGCACTCCTTCCAACCATGCTTTCACAAACCATGGCTACCGAATCCTCGGGTGCTGCCATCAATCTCATACCATGAAGGAGTGCCTTTTATTTTAGTTTTATTATGATGACACTCCTCCCCACCTTTGCTTTCTCAAGCCATGGCTAACCGAATCCTTCGGGTGCCGTCCAACAATCACATACCATGGAGGAGTGTCTATTTTTGTTAATTAATTTGGGACTGGGAATCCCATTGCCAGCTCTTTTTGCAAAATTATTGGATAAGCGGATGAAGCCACTAGTCCATTGGTGAAAGTTGCCCAACAAGATTGAAAGATAAACACCACATACTTCCTCATGAGCTATTAAACATTGACACAAATAAGAGGTGATAAATTTTGAATTGTTTAAAGGTAGCACTCAAGCAATTTACTTTGGAATGGCAGGAAATACCACGTAGTAGGTAGGTATGGTGGACGCAAATGGCATGAATATTGGCTCAAGTATTTGGATGCATGAGAAGTATTCCCTCTCGATACAAGGTTTAGGCTAGCAAGGTTATTTGAAGCAAACTCAAGTATGAAATGGTGCAGCAAGACTCACATGTAAACATATTGTAAGCATTATAAGACTTTACATCGTCTCCTTGTTGTTCAAACACCTCAACCAGAAAATATCTAGACTTAGAGAGACCAATCATGCAAACCAAATTTTAGCAAGCTCTATGTATTTCTTCATTAATAGGTGCTAAGTTTATGATGCAAGAGCTTAAACATGAGCACAACAATTGCCAAGTATCACATTATCCAGACATTTTACCAATTACCACATGTAGCATTTCCCGTTTCCAACCATATAACAATTAACGAAGCAGTTTCAACCTTCGCCATGAAAATTAAAAGCTAAGAACACATGTGTTCATACGAACCAGCGGAGCGTGTCTCTCTCCCACACAAGCATTTATTCAAACAAAAACAAAAACAAAAACATAGACGCTCCAAGTAAAGTACATAAGATGTGACCGAATAAAAATATAGTTTCAAGAGAAGGAACCTGACTTTGTCGATGAAGAAGGGGATGCCTTGGGCATCCCCAAACTTAGACGCTTGAGTCTTCTTAAAATATGCAGGGATGAACCACGGGGCATCCCCAAGCTTAGAGTTTTCACTCCTCTTGATCATAGTATATCATACTCCTCTCTTGACCCTTGAAAACTTCTTTCACACCAAACTTCAAGCAAACTCATTAGAGGGTTAGTGCACAATTAATAATTATCATATTCAGAGGTGACACAAACATTCTTTACACTTCTGGACATTGCACAAAGCTACTGGACATTAATGGATCAAAGAAATTCATCCAACATAGCAAATATGGCAATGCGAAATAAAAGGCAGAATCTGTCAAAAACAGAACAGTTCGTAAAGACGAATTTTAAAATGGCACCAGACTTGCTCAAATGGAAAAACTCAAAACTAATGAAAGTTGCGTACATATCTGAGGATAACGCTCGTAAATTTGCAGATTTTTTTGAATTTTCTACAGAGACTTGTGCCCAGATTCGTGACAGACAGCAATGCTGTTTCTGCGCAGCGATCCCAAATATAACATCAACTTTAACATAGAAACTTTACTTGGCACAAAAACATGATAAGGAGAGGTTGCTACAGTAGTAAACAACTTCCAAGACTCAACAAAACAAAAATTGCTGTAGTAAAATAAACACATGGGTTATCTCCCAAGAAGTTCTTTCTTTATAGCCATTAAGATGGACTCAGCAGTTTTAATGATGCACTCGCAAGAAATAGAAGTTGAAGCAAAAGAGAGCATCAAGAGGCAAATTCAAAACACATTTAAGTCTAACATGCTTCCTATGCATAGGAATATTGTAAATAAACAAGTTCATGAAGAGCAAAGTAACAAGCATAGGAAGATAAAACAAGTGTAGCTTCAAAAATTTCAGCACATAGAGAGGTGTTTTAGTAACATGAAAATTTTTACAACCATATTTTCCTCTCTCATAATAACTTTCAGTAGCAACATGAGCAAACTCAACAATATAACTATCACATAAAGCATTCTTATCATGAGTCTCATGCATAAAATTATTACTCCCCACATAGGCATAATCAATTTTATTAGTTGTAGTGGGAGCAAATTCAACAAAGTAGCTATCATTATTATTCTCATCATCAAATATAGGAGGCATAGTATCATCAAAGTAAATTTTCTCCTCAATGCTTGGGGGACTAAAAATATCATGCTCATCAAAGCCAGCTTCCCCAAGCTTAGAATTTTCCATAGCATTAGCAACAATAGTGTTCAAAGCATTCATATTAATATGTTCCATGGGTTTTAATTGTGTTTAAGTGGTCACCATCCAAGGGATTGGTAGAGGAGGATAATGCCGAAGCACCTCCCTCTTCTAACGCACCCTTGTCCTTTTCCTTTTCCTCTATGACGGGAACCACGGAGGGAACCGGAGTCAAAAGCTCGTAAATCATTTTTTCTCATGCGTTACGTTTGAGCTTCCATGGAGGACCTCAAAGATGTTTCCATCAACTTGAGATCATCCACGGAGACCATCTTTGTGGCCCCTTCCGCAGGCGCGTCGTCCGGCATACTCTTAGGCGGTTAAGCCCGAAATAAGAGCCGAGGCTCTGATACCAATTGAAAGGATCGTATGCCGCACCTAGAGGGGGAGGGTGAATAGGTGCTAACCAATTTTTAGTTGTTTTTCAATTTAGGCTTGACACAAAGGTAAATTCTCTAGATATGCAACTATGTGAATTTACCTATATGACAAGATCAACAACTAAGCAATGTATAGCTGAGCAATATATAGGGAGGGTAATAGGATAGAGGTAACCGAGAGTGGAGCACGCGGAGACACATAGTTGATTCCCGTAGTGACATAGGCACCCCAAATGGGCCTGCCATAGATGGTACCCGGGATTTACTGAAGGCCCACTATCCGAAGAATAAGAAGATTCGGGAGCCCAAGATATATTAAGGAAAGCTAGAGTTGTAATAGAAAGTATATTTTGTAATCTGGCGGGACGAGTTAGAAACCGTCCCGGACTCGTAACTTGTACAATACGAAACCCTCGGCTCCACCTCCTATATAAGGGGGAGTCGAGGGACAAAGAAAGGATCGAATTTCTTGTCAACATAACCCTAGTTTTCATAATCGCCGAGTACTTTTCGCCTAAACCTTCGAGATCTACTTGCCCTCTACTTCTAGCAAAACCCTAGTCTACAATCTGTAGGCATTGACAAGTTAATCCTTTGTCACGTAGTTCCCTTCCTTTGCAAGAAGGTACGTCTATGTTCGGAGGAGTGTGGTCGCTACGAAAGTCAGACCAACGCCACGAAGGCTTCACTCAGGTCTCCTGTGAGCAACGCCACAAAGGCCTAGCCCACTTCCACTAAGGGATTTCCTCGAGGAGGAAATCGGGCCTTTACAAGGTTCTTGGGGCACACATCCACAACCAAATTGGAGGCTCCCCCAGTAACAACAACAAGAAGAACAATATCAACTACAAACAACTAGGGTTTCTCAAAAGAGGAACACTAGCAAAGGGGCCCTCAATCATATGAGGGGAAAATGCAAATCGCTTTGGTGAAGATGTAGATTGGGGTCTTCTCCTTCGAATCTCCAAAGATCAAGAGCTTTGGTTGGGTGGAGGAGGAGATCTTGTGATTCTTGTGTTTCTTGAGGTGGCTCTAATGGTGATGAACTTGGCAATGGTTTGAGCAGCTTGGGGAGGAGGAAGAAGGGGGGGGGTATAAATACCCCCTTCCAAAATCAAGCCGTTGGGGCATTTCGAGGGCCGGATTTTCCGGTGTAAGTGAGGGCCGGATTACTCCCCCCCTCCACCCCGCGGAAAATCCGGCCTCTGGGAAAATCCGGCCAAAAGTCCGTCCCTGATCCAGGGGCTACTGAGCCACACGTCCAAAAGTCCTTAGCCAAATTTCAGGCCCCGGTTATTTTGCAAATATCCGGCCCGGAAAATCCGGCCTCTGGGAAATTCCGGGCAAAAATCCGGCCTCTGATCCAGGGGAGTACTGAGCCACTCGTCGAAAAGTCCTTAGCCAAATTTCAGGGGCCGGATATTTTGCAAATATCCGGCCCGGAAAATCCGGCTGGAGAATATGTTTCTGCTTCCTTTTGTCTTGTTTTTCCACACAAAAACAACCATATACATATACATATATATTCTCTGCACCATCTCATCAAACATTAGTGTATCACATATATTGACATCAAACATTCAAAACATAAACCGAGAGATGTTCTTTCAGCATCTCCGTGATGGTCCCTCATGTGTCTATCATTCACACGAAACCATGAATTTGCAAATATAATGATGAAACAAGTCATTACATTATAATCTCATTATCCTAAAAATCTAATTAAATAATTTGAGTGGACAATATTGTAGAATTCTCCGCATATGCGTTTTATCATTATTGTACGGTAGTAGGGATTAAAATTCAGCATTCCCGTATATCCACACTCAGAATTGCTTAGTTGAATCTCTAATAAAGAGAGAATTAAGCCCATAGTACGAATCCTAGTAATGAATTCCAAAATACCAACCTCAATTTTGAGTCATGCAGTTTTACACACTACTGACTTCATTTAACTGCAATATACTACATAACGTAGTACTCTAAAATTAGTATGTGCAAATGGAAAATATTTCCCATCTGCGATAAGCTCGATTGTGTAATGATATCACCACCACGGCATACATCAATGACCCTCATAGAAAATTTGGGATATATATGAGAATAATTGTATTTTCGTCAACTAACCTCAAGCCCTTGTTAGAGGCAATTATTTAAGGTTAGTATGCTTAGTGAGGACTATTTCCAGTCATTAGGAGGACATTTTAAGTACCCTTAATGCATCCCAAAGCAAGGAAATAAGTTGAATGGTTGATACATTTCCTCCTCAAATCCACGTACTCATGACATTAAACTTCATGTTCACATAATAATTAATTTGCAATAGATTGCAAATAGCTGCCGAATCCATTTGCGGGCTACAAATGTATCACAAAATCCTATAATCCTGCAAAATTAGTTGTGTCTAAAAGAGTGAAGGTACCAATAAAAACTACTCAACTCCTTGTTCAAAACAAGAGGGGGAGAAGTACGGACATAAAGCAATATTTAGCTCCTTGCAAGCAACAAAGGAAATTAAGGAAGAAACCCTCATCGGTAAGTGCTAATCAACTTCACATGCATTGATAGATAGTAAATGCTAATCAACTTCACATTGATAGACAAAAAATGAGTAGTATACACCTAGTGGATTGGAAACCTCTACAACCTAGCTCAATAGTGCACACAATGGATGGGATATCGGCATACCTGTACTCGACCTTTTGTGGGAAAACATGAAGAGGCACCAATGGTAAATTAAACTTCCACCAACTATACAGATTCCAGAGAATCATATAACTTAAATCCTACACCTGTCGACATAGATTTCTCCACTATGATTGCAAACAGCCTTGACAATGATCCAGATCCAAAGACCATGGCCATGGCAGAGTTAAAAGAATACTTGCTTAGACTGGACTCGATCAAAAGATGCAATCCAAGAAGAAATAACCACGCTCAATAAAAGGAATGTATTCACAAAAGTAACACCGTACCTACACTAATTTTCATTCAAAAAATGCAATGATAACAACAAGGTGGTGTAAGGGTATATTGCCCCTATGTGTGGTTTTGGTAATTAATGACAACCCCTATGGACTAATGTTTTCGTTGAGTTTATATGAAGGAATATTCCATAGGTACTACTTGTACTCCATATGTTGGATTCAAGTATGGATGCCATGAAGATAAAGATATACCTTGTGTATTGGCATCAAGATCATCGGTTTGAAGATAAATATGTGATATGACCAACAAGAAGAAATGAAGATGGAGTTCTTATGTGGAACTCAATATTAGCCATGCTCTATCTTAAGTGAGTATGAGAAGATACAAGGTTGAGTCGTGCAAGTTCAAGATGAGCATCGCAGGTGGATCACATGCTTGAAGCTTGCCGTCTATTTGGTGACATTAGACATGTGAAGATGTGCATCAATGGAGCTTTCCCATCATAGTGTATGGGGGAGCATTTGTGAGTCTTCATAAAGCAACATTGGTCAAGTGAGGCATTCCAGCTTGAGTGGAGCGTGAAGAGCTATCATCAAGATCAAGCGGGATGCGCAAGGCAAAGGTATGACCTTGATAGGTTTTCCTTTTACCGGTCTCAAGGTGGTTGTTGGAAGACCGGATTATAGAATAGATAGCCGCACTATCAAGAGGGGCTTTCGGTTGGGTAACTTGATCACATCGTCTTAGGGAGCTCAACCCTTTGCATACTTTGCATATCCTTATTGCTTCTTGGTGTTTCTCTGTGTGAGGTTCTTGAGCTTGTTGCTAGCTTTACAACAAGCCCAAGTTCATCGAAAACGGAATCCGCATGCATCTTCTATTGCGTTTTCGAGTTTGGACGTCTTCACCGTTTCTTGAGGTGGGAGACTTCCTCTCTAAAATCTTCTAAAAATATCCTGTGAGGAGTCTCCATATTTCTTGTTGGGGTTCTATTCGTCGTTATCTTTCCAACAAAATTGGTTTCATGTCATTCGGGGTTCGGGAGCAAAAGTTATTAAAGAAAAAGATAAAGGGAAAAAGGAGAAAAGAACAAAAGAAAAAGGGGAGGGGCAGCCGGCGGACCGACCGGCCTGCCGGCCCACACGCCGGCCCACCCGGTCACCGACCGGCCCGGGCGCCTGTGCCATCCGGACGGCGTCCGGGGCCAACCAACTGGTCGGCCCAGGAGCCGGTCGCCCACCGGCCCACCCGGCGCCGGCCCCGGCCAGGCCGGCCTCCCCACCGGGGCCTCACCGCCCCGCGGCCCACCCGCGCCCTGCCCTCACAGCCGCCCACGCCCTGGCCACCGGCGCCACGCGGCCTGCTCGGCCGAGCGCCGCGCCCAGGCCGCCTCCCCGCGCCCCTTGCTCGCTCGCCGCCTGCGCGCAATCTTGCCCGCCGGCTGGTGGGCCGGCCTGCTGACCGGCCTGGCCGGCTGCTGCTCCGGTCGGCCGGCCTGGCAGCCGGTTGGGGCAACTTTCAGCCTGTTTTTTATGCGTTTTTCACATGGTATTTTCCCCAACGGTTATTTCTTCTTCCCCCACTATAAATACCTTTCTCCTACCTTGAGACAACAACTTCTTCCCCTTTCTCTCACCTCCATTGTTGCATTTGAAGAAGTTGGTCTCTCCCTTGATTCCTCCAACCATTCTTGCTCATATTTGAGGATTTGAGAGAGGAGATCTAGATCTACACTTCCACCAAACCATTTCTTCTCTAAGTGAGGGAATCTCTTGGGATCTAGATCTTGGAGTCTTTAGTTGACTTTCCCCCTTGTTCTTCCTCTCCAATCTCATCCTAGCATTCGTTGCTTTGGTGGGATTTGAGTGTGAAGGACTTGAACACCTCCGGTGTTCTTGCTTTGCATCATTGCATAGTGTTGAGCTCTCCACCATGATTTGTTCGAGTGAGAGACCGTGATCTTGTTACTCTTGGAGGGTGACCTCCTAGTTGGCTTGGTTGGTGTCCCGGTGATCTCTTCGTGGAAGATTGTGAAGGGGCCCGGGCTTCTCCTTCGTGGAGCTTGTGAAGTGGTTGTGGAGCTTGCCATCTCCGGAGCGGAGGAAAAGTTAACCATAAGGAAAGGGCCATTATCCTTCGTGGGTGTGGTTCGGAGAATAGGGTGAGCCTTCGTGGCGCGGGGAATCCTTCGTGGGACCTCCACTCCTCCAAACGTGACGTACCTTGTTGCAAAGCAAGGGAACACGGGAATACATCCTCGTCTCCGCGTGCCTCGGTTATTTCTATACCCGAGCTCTCTTTCCTTGTGATAGCCATCGTGCTTGAAGTATATATATCTTGCTATCACTTGTGCTACATATATCTTGTGCCTATCTTGCTTAGCTCTAGTTGCTATTGTTACACTTAGTTGAGCATAGCATATTTAGGGTTTGTGCTTGTAAACTAAACGATAGTTTAATTCCGCATTCTTACAAGACAAATCCGCAAGAGTTTGTAATTGCCTATTCACCCCCCCCCCCTCTAGGCGACATCTCGATCTTTCAGGTGGTAAGTCCATAGTAAGGCTTGTAGCGTAAGAGTTCACATAGATACGAGGAACCTATTCTCCAGATCCGAGTGGAATCACTTTCCAATGAAAATATAAATCATCTATTTATGTACTTGATAGATGTAGTGACCATACATATTTATGTCTAGTTGATTCGGGTATATAGGTTTCCCATAGGAATCCCAATTCTAAATCTAAACACAAATTGCAACATGCCTGGTTCAAACTCAATAAGTCACTACATGAATTACAATATTCGGAACAAATTTGGTACAACCTATAAAGTGAGTTCCTTGTACAAAACGACTACTCTAACAACGACGATTTCTCACACGTGTTCATCGAAAAAATCTTAAATAAGGTATTCATCAGATCAGTGTATGTTGATGATTATAACGTCATTGGCAACACACAAGATATTTATAAGCACGTAATCATCCAAAGATGAAATTTGATATGAACGATATAAGTCAAACCACAGTTTGCTTTACCTAAAATTCAAGTACCTTCGCTCATGAGATAGGGTACACCATATTTCCTAAATCTGCACAATTGGAGAAAATTGAATATGGGCAATTCTTATCCATCTAAAATCTGATGGTTGTTCGATCGCTAGACATAGAGAAAGATCCATTTATGCCATGGAAGATGGAGAAGAGATCTTGGAATGTTCCATATATTAGTGCCATTGGATCTAACACTAGTGGACACGAACAGTAGTATCTTCCAATATCTTCGAGGCACCAAATATCTTGACAAATTCTTTAATTTCAGAGAAATCTAAACTCTTATATCCTTATATGCGTTGATACTAGCTACTTATATGATCCCCACAATGATAGGTCACAAATAGGCTCATGTACCTGCACATTATTGACTTACCATTAAATTAAGGGCTAAATAGACTCGGGTGGCTATATTCACCAATCATATTATGAAATAAAAGTCTTCATATCAGTATGTGTGGATTCACGAAATAATAAATCATATACAACGTTCATGTTGTATTGGTTCTATTGAATCACCAACCATTATCTACAAAAATAATGACACTTGTGTTGCTCAATGAAAACATGTTATATGAGAAGCAATATCATTAAGCCCCTAAATTGCAAGGATTTGGGGGAGTCGATCTCTTCGTGAATTATAACCTAATCAAACATTATATTACACACCTTTTCTTTTATGTGTTCACTCTCATGGTTCTCATCAAGGTTTTTAATGAGGTAATATCAACACAATAATATATGTCATACCTAGCTCCTATTTTTTCCCTCGGGGGTGCTAACGGATGCATACAAGACATAATAATTTTCCTCTAAACTTACCAATTAGTTTTATCCTTTTAAAGTTTTCACATATACTTCAGTTATCAAAGAGGAAACACCAGTATATGTTGTACAATTCTTTCCTTATTTCCCCCAATGAGTTTAAAGGAGCTTTAACATCATATCAAATAATATGGCCCTCGTATTTTCCCATAAGGTTTTAGGGGGATAAATTATCAACTTCCAAGATCATATGTTGTACTTTCTATTTTCCCCACCGGAGTTTGTTATGGAACCGTACAAGACATATTTATTGTTCTCTAAACTCTCTTATGGTTTTTTTTCTTTTAAGGTTTTTATCATGTAGTTACCAAAGACACAATTATATGTTGCATCATTTTCTCCTTATTTTTCCTCTATTTTGAATGAGTTTTAGCAAGATATCATACACACCACTCTCATCATATGTTCTGACAGAGTTTTTGGAGGGGTTAATCAAGATAATATACACTTGTGATCGAGACAAAACTCTTATAATTATATAAGGACTTTAAGATCATACAAGAAATACAAAACATACAAAATGCAGCTTTGTTCAAAGGAGGTGTTAGGATTAGATTGTAACTGCTGTAGGCAGTTATTTTATGCCCAAAGCGACGTACGAACACATCCGTGAGATGCCCTCTTTATGTATAGGCACATGTTCCATACAAACAAGCATCTTTTCATCTAAGAGACACCTCGAACAGCGCCTCCTCTTTTAATCGATACCCGAACAGATGGGAAACCATGTATTAATACATGTGTTCTTGATCAATAAAAGTGACAAGTTTGAGATCAATTACATTGATTCTTTACACGAATTGCAAGTCAAATCACGCTAATTACACAAGTTTTAACATGCATGGGATGAACCGATCAATCAATTAACCATGCCAACCACACTAACTTACACAAGTTGGAAACTAACATAGGTGAATGCTCGTTGTTAAAGATATATTTGGTATATGTACAGTTTAGGTAGTCTAGGATAGAGATAGATCTTGTGTCTTGTCTTGCATTCCAAGATGATCCCTGTACGCCTATATATACTCGCCCATGAGGCTCAATAATACATCCATCATATTCCGCCAATCTCTCTCCCCCTCTATTCTTCTACATGGTATCAGAGCGGCGCCGATCCTAACCTAGCCGCCGCCCAAGCTTCCGCGCCGCGCCGCCCCGGAGAGGTCGATCTCCATGATCTACTCCGGGGGCGCGCAATCCGTATGAGGTTCGTCCGCCGATCCGTTGATCCGCTGCCCTTGAGTCTTTTTTTTCCAATCCGTAGATTGGTTTTCTTTGCTCCGCCGGTCGCTCGACCGGCGTTTTTTTTTTGATTTTGCCGATCCTCGATCGGATTGAGTCGCCCACCGCCGTCGTCATCACGCGCCTCTACTCCAACCTCGGCGTCGACTGCACCGGCCATCTTCATCAACCGCGCGGCCGGCCGCACGCGTCACACACGGGACGCCTACGTGCGACGCAGCAGGCTGTCTCGCCCGCGCGGTCTCCATCGCCGGTCCGTCTTCGCCGTCATCGCCCGGGACATCACCGACAACGTCGCCAACGACTCCAATCTGCGGCACGTCGTCCACGTCATGGCGCGTACAGCACCGCCGTCGGTCTGATCAACCGACCGCGCGCACGTCTCCGCCAAGCACGTCCCCGAGCACGCGCCTACCATCGATCGAGCTACGGGTTGCCGCTGCGTCGCCCCTTCGGGCCACAGCGCCGCCGCCTTAGGTCCATGCTACCGGCCTCCGACGCGCCTTCCAAGGCGTATACGTTGCTGGTGGCCTCCCGCCGCTGCATCGACTCGCGCCCTGCAGCTACGCCGGCCCCTCGGGCCGAGACGTCGCCGCACACGCAGTCTACTTCGCCGTCCCCGCGCACCGACGTTCTAGGCTACTACCGCGCCGCCCCATCGGCGCAGGTCGCCACCGTCAGCGCAAGGTCTACGTCAAGCCGCCGGGTTCCTCCTCGCCAACTTCGAGTACCGCCGCCGCACCTCCACAGGTACCCTGCATGACCACTCTGGTCGTCGCAGGCCTCGCCGACCACCTCTACAGTCTAGGCATCCAGCATGGTCACTCCTGGTCACCGCTGGTTTCGCCGCCTTCTACGTCTCCGTCCACCACGACCTAGCAGTCCATGATGGTCCCTTCCCTCGCACGCCCGGTATTGGCAACACCGACGCGTGCCTTCATCCCCGACGCGCCCCCGAGCCTGGCAAGCTCGGGCCAGCGCCTCGTCTTCATCGGCTTCGACAACGTCTTCATCGGCATCGACTCTTCTACGACTGCCTCGACCGCGTCGCCGACTTCGTCTTTGCGTACTCGGTTCTGGCAAAACCAGAGTATGCCTTCGTCCCCGACGTGCGCCTAGTTTTGGCAAAACTAGGGCAGCACCTTGTAGAACTGCATGCTCTAACCAATACAACCAAAAGACCGATCTGATGGAAGAGATTAGGCAATGCATTTATACTTCAACACTCCCCCTCACGTGTGGCTCCCTCAGGCCTAAACATGGACCGAAAGTGGGCTGCAATATTTTTATTTTATATTAGCCGTCTTGAACTCAAGACCTCTTGGCTCTGATACCATGTAGAACTGCATGCTCTAACCAATGCAACCAAAAGACCGATCTGATGGAAGAGATTAGACAATGCATTTATACTTCAACACTCGTAGTTTGTGAAAAATAAATACTAAAATCCACCGCAGTAGAATACCAACTTGTTGGCGTTCTTGGTCAGCTAGAGCTTGTCTAGCTAGCCATGTGTTGACCATTCTGGACGCTACTTCGATCTTGTACACGTATCTGTGCCAGGGAATGTTACCTTCTAATTTTTCTTATACCTACCATGATTGCATTACATTTGTATTATACTGATAGGATTATTTTTAAGAGCGTATATAAAAACAGTGTATAGATCTACTAGGGTACCTTGAGTGTTGGACGGTGGCGCGCTGGTTCAAGGCGATTAATCAGCTATCTTGGAAAAGATGCGCGTAATAAGAAAATGGCTTGTGTGCGAGTGAAGATTCGTTGCATATGATGAATGGAGCTTAGCATCTGGGAAATCAAAATCAAAGCATCTGGGGATGCACTCTGCTCATATTCTGTGTGCCTCCTCCTAGTTCGAGACTTTTGAAGATGCTCATTGAACTTAATTAAGGTTTTCAGTGACAGTAGAGGTACACACTGCATCGAAAATTTGACTCTAGAAAGTTACCCCTCTGTTTCTAAATATAAAAACGTATTTTGAGAGTTGGTTTGAACTTCCAAAACGTATAATATATTTAGAAACAGACTGATACACCACAACAAGCATTTGCCCTCCTGCCAAGCAAGTCCCTGCTGGTTCTTGACAGGATGTAACTTTTTTTCTCATTTCATTTCCTTTGGTAAAAGAATCCTACACTAGTGTCGATCTTATTCTCATATATCATGGAATGCTTATTTTTATACCAGCCACGTACAAAAGAATTTGACAACAAAAATTCTACTCAGATTGACTAGCCGAATCATATGTGATCATCGACAAGAATGCTAATAAAAAGAATGTAGATGGATCTCAATTGGGCATCGCATGGCCATCTATTTTCTCCATCTCTCTTATACTATGATATTTCTATCAAAAATAAAAGTATTCGGTTTAGTTTGTTGCCCGGCAGTTCGTTCGGATCTCTCCATCTGTGCCCGTCAAGACTTCAACGGCGGCGAGCTTGTTGATCGCCTGGACGAACATGGGGAAGAAGTTATTGCTGTCGGCAAAGTACCTGACCATCCAGGCGGTGGAGGGGTCGTCGCCGAGGCCCTGGTCGACCCCGAGGGCAGCGCGTTGTTTGGTGATCTGGCTGTAGTAGCTCGTGTCGAAGGTGAGGATGCTGTTGGGGTCGTCGAGGTAGACGATGTTGTCGAAGCTCTGCCCCTGGGGGCAGGCGTATTTCTGCAGGATATCGCAGTAGGCCGGGTCCATGGACGGGTCCGCCGCGCCGGTGCCGTTGAAGTTGTACAGCCTGTCCTGGATCAGCGAGCAGTGCGTCACCCCCACCGTGTGCGCGCCTGCACATGCATGTACGTAATTATTTTTTGTCAACTTTGAAGTACTCGATAGTCGGATACTAAGATTTATTTCTTACATCAGTTGAAATTTTGCCGTGGGACTGTGTGTGCGTGTGATACTCTACCCACTTACCAATGTTCCTCAGATCTCGATCAACAAACTCTTGCATTACCCATTATTCAAACGTTAGAAGCAATGTAAACTGTTTTTTTATGTGTGCACTAGCAGTGGAATAGGTGACATTCCATGTGTCGATGCACATTGATGTAATACGCCCTGTTCTACACTACTATATGTCAAAGCTAGGAGGCTAATTAAGTATCACCATATATATGTTCCATAATATAAACCATTTTAGTAAACTAAAATAGTTTGGTAAAACGGCATATATTGTGTAAGGGAGGTAGTAATTACCCATGAGTGCAGCCATCTCGAAGCTGTTGAAGCCCTTATTGGCGAACATGGCTGCCGCCGTTGGGATGTCGACGTGCGGTGCGGGCAGGTCGCTGCACTTCCAGGACACCGACGACATGCCGTCCCTCCTACCCAGCTGCACCGCGTAGCTCGGCCCACCACACTGCATACATAAGATGCCGGCCGTTACATACAAATATCAGTTTGTCATTCTCCAAATGGGAATAACAATTGATGGAGACGGAAGGCTTGATCGAGATCAGTAGAACAGTAACATGGTAGGCTAATTAAGAATAAGTAATAGTCACTAACTCCATCTAGCTAGTTGCTATTTGTTTTGTTTTGTCACCGATTGATCGCCATCAAATCATGTGCAGAAGAAGCAAGCAAAAACATGGTGATAGAACGAGAGCGAGGACTTGCTTACCATGCCGACAGCGTCTCTGGTTGCCGCGACGATGATGTCGGCGCAGGAGACGACGCCGGGGCACGCCGCCTCGAGTTCGGACTTGATGTCGTCGATGAGGTCGTAGGCGAAGATGCCGGTGTTCTGCACCGCCGTTTTCTCCGTGCCGGGCCCGTCCAGCAGTATCGACGCGTCACACCCCTGATCACCCATCCATCAGCATATGGAGTGAGCAATCAAATTAACTATAGAACTCCTTGCTCGAATCGAACCAATGGGTGCTCGAATTTGCTTACCTGGACGAAGCAGTCGTGGAAGATCATGTGGAGGAGGCCGGCGACTATCTTATTTTCCCACGAGAGACGAGCCTTCACGGCGTTCAGAATGACGGCCTCCACGTTCGTGTTATTGCACTTGCCGGCGTAGTAGTTGTTCGCCAGCTGCGCTCGGCAGAACACCGCGGACGACGCAAGAACCACCGCCACGACCACCACCACGGCCGCGAAGCGGGAGGAGGAAGAGACGGCCGAATAATGCATCGGATATTGGAACTCCTATGTGCTCGATCGATCTCCTTGGCCCTCTTCTAGCTAGCTCCCCCCGTCTCCGGTCGACCGGGCAGAGTGTTCCTCTCGTCGGCGTGCCCCTACCTGACCAGCTTAGCAAGCAGCACGGCGCAGGTGCTGCCCTAGCAGATAGTGGTAAGCGAGGTCGACGGCGGCCAGCCACTTGAATGTACTGGCTATAAGGCTTCAAAGCCGCACCCGCGACCAAGGATGGTGCGCGGCTATATAGGTGGGGATGGAGGATGACAAAGAGCAATGTCTTGTAGTACGACTGTACGAGTAGACAGAACACTAGCTATAAGAGGAGGAGAAGGAAGCATCGTATCATATGTCGGTGAGATGACAGGTGTACCCAGTGAGATTTGCGTGAAGAGTCGTGCGTTCGTTCGGATCCTGCGCGCTCAGCTTCATTACCCATGCCAGCCACACGTGCCCGCAGTTGGCACCACGCACGCATGCCGGTGCAGCTCAGTCAGCTATACTCGCCAGCAGCAGGACCTTAATTAGCTCTAGTACACCTCTGCTCTGTAACGGTACTTCTATTGTTTGATGTGCCCGATCGAGGTATTTCAAGTCAGCCAGTTACTGCAGACTGGATAGAAAATAATTGATCGACTGCCGTCTGTTCATCCAAGGCTTGAGTTGTGTTAGTTCAGTCGGCAGTGTGTATACTCGTGTCAGCAAGCGCACTGAAAAAGAACAAAGCGAAGGGGACTAGATCAGAACAACAACAAATTATAGAACTAACTTAACTTAGTAGCTAACCAGGCTGCATGTCTAGTAGATGGACGAAGCACTACCGTATTAGCTTGATCTTTGCCGGATACTATGCATATGCGATGCCCACCATTGACCAGTTTTTCCACATTATCTTACTCATGCTTCTTAATTAACCCAGAAAAATTATATTCACCTTTTGCTGGCCTACATCACTGTTTGAAACTAATTCAACTACGAGCTAGTATAGCTAAATAACTGCATAACATCAGCTAACATTTGATCGATGTACGATCAAGATCTGCAAATGAGGACACTGAAAAAAGAACATACAAAACGGGAGCAGATCAGAACAACAATTACATAACTAACATAACTACTAGGTTGCAGGTCTTCTGTATTAGCTTGATCTTTTTTCTTACCACTTACTTCAAGGCAACAGCCCCACAGTCCCCACTTCATTACCAAAATATGTACAAAGTTACATAGGAACTAGCAAAGGGAAACAAACGTGTACAACTATCTAAGCTAAGGTAGCTATCCATGCCTTAAGCTTATCAGAAAGATTGCTATTGAATCTGTACATGTGAAGAGAGAAGGCATGAATGTAATGGGCCAACATGTCAAGAAACACACCTCATAGAAGAAAGGTTGTTAATCCCTCAAAAAAAAAAAAGAAGAAAGGTTGTTAAAAATCAGCTATCGCTTTCCTGACTGATTGAAACAAACCATTTCCTAAATTCCAGCCAATCTGAAGATATGTCCAAATTCTCTGCTGAAATTACATTCAAAGAATAGATGATGCCCGTCTTCATAGATTCTGCCTGGGGCATACCATATATGTATCATCTGTTACATGCCAATATCTTCTCTGCAACATGTCCCTCCTGTTTGACCTTTCTCCAATCAATAACCAAGCAAATATATCTATCTTCATCGTACACTTACTTTTCCAGATCCCCTTATATAGCGGGAACACCTCAACAGTTCTGTGAACATAAGCATATAATTTTGAGGCTTTGTACTCACCATCCTTCACATTTTCCATTCATCTTTGCCTTCAGCCTGCAAATTCACTTGTAACAAGCCCTACAGTATAAGGAAGCCACCATGAACACTTTGTTATAGAGCAGTCTTGAACACTTTGAGATCTGTCATCTAGCAGAAGCACCTCTTGAACAACAATCGTCTGATTCTTTGAAATCTCTGGCTAAGAGGGATTCTGGAATTATCAATTTCTCATTCAGCAAACCAAAACTAAATAGAATCTCCAGAAAAACAACATTTGGTTTGGCAACCACTCTATATCTATACATTAGCTTACATATCCATCTGCATTATTTTTTTCCTTTCTGTTATACGGCTGTGTGCATCCTACCTATGCAGATGCCGCATGTGAGATTTTATGGATTGCATCAGCTTGATGCTAACTTATGGTTTAATAAAGTGCCATTTATCAATAAAAAATCTCCACCAATTTGATCCACAGAGATTTCTACCACGAGGAATATCATTCTCATAATATATGTCCCAAATTAACTTCACCCAGGGTACATCCTTTTTGCTATAGAACTTGTGCAAATGCTTGATCAATATTGCTTCATTCTGATGCTGAAAATTAATTATGCCCAAACCTCCTTTGTCCTTATTAGCTTAATCTTTGCGGGATATGCATATGTCATCCCCACGATTGACCAGTTTCTCCACTTTTTTTTTTGACCGAGAAACCATAGGGGAAACCCCGACGGAATTATATATATATATATATATATATATATATATATATATATATATATATATATATATGTGTGTGAGTGAATCCCCATTGGATTACTCATGCTTCTTAATTAACCCAGCAATAAAATTATATTTCACCTTTTGCTCACCTGCCTCATTGGTTTGAAACCAATTCAACTACGAGGTAGCTAAATACTACATAATCAGCTAACAATTTGACCAATGTACACTCAAGATCCGCAAATGAAGGAATACATGATTGATAAATCCCGTGCGCTCTCATCATTATTCCCCCGCTAGATCGGTAGCCAGTTCATCAAATCAATCAAAAACATGTGCATGCCTAGTTCCTCTGAAATCTCACAGGCTTTAACTCAAAGCTAGCTCAGTTTGATGATTAAATGGAACAAGTGGAGTGTTCTTAATTAAACTATTCTGTCAAGGTCAAATGGTTACATGCGCCAATGGATTTCCGCACCCGGAGGTTCATGAGTAACTTAGAACATGTGGTAAACCGGTGGCTCCGTTGGCTGCACATGTGCCTGGATTCAACACAAACTTGCCCTCCCCATGCAGGAAAGCCTTACATTATGTGCACCCCAAAGAAGCTAGGCAACCTGCCTATCAGTAGAAGCTAAGTGTTGGAGTGAGTTAAGAGGCTCGATCGTTTCGTCTTGTGAAGTTCAAGGTACCCAGGCCACAAAACAAACCTCCACAGGATGCTTAGTTGGCTGTAGTAAAGTAGTTTTTCTTTACGGCTCCTGGGCTAGGCGACTAGTTCTCTGTAAAAATCTATCGGTCTGGCTGACATTCGTGCATCCCAAGTCGTGATTTTCTTTCAGCAAGTATTGCTCGCTGAAACTGCCATGCTTTCAGCCGCTGATTTCTACAAGGCGTGTCTCCACTAGCTTAATTCCAAGAACGAACAAGACTCTCTCTACACATCTCTGGCTAGCTAGCGTGATTTGACTTGCAATAATTGATCTTATGCCTGGAGCTAGCCAATCACTGAAGCAACCAAACATTCAGTCGTTGCGGCAGACCAGATCGAGAGCACATCTGTACTGCACTCGGTCATGTGCAGACGATGCCTCTCAACCTCCTGATTTGGCTACCTATAGCTACATAAGTCAAGGTACACATTAGCAAATTTACACGTTAAACTAGCGTAATTAGAAAAAAGGGTTCTGATGCAGCCACGCCATGGGCTCTCTCTCATGGCGAAATAAAGCAACAATGCATATCGTCTCACCAACCAACCATTCACATCCTAGATATACCAATCCAAGTCCGATTTCCAATGTGCCTTTCTACTAAAGAAGAAGAGGCACCAGAGTGTGAATATTTAATCAACATGCCCTTATGGCAAGAAAAGGAACATCTGTAACTAAACCTGATCAAGTCGCTCAACATATGATCATCAAAAGACAGACAACAAACTTGGAGCTAGGAAATAGCTTGCGCGGCTGAGACAACGGAATTTGGAGCATATGGGCATGACTCTAAATTTAAGAGTAGGCTCATGCAACGACGGCCAAGAGATCCGACTCTCGGCAGAAGCAGTGCTTCTCTTCTGTCCCCAGGTCAACCTGCAGGAATGCATCAACACCGTGAACAATCACAGATCAGCAACCAGGAGGCATTGCCACCATCACAAAATCCACAAAACACGTTTCAGTTACAAAAGAGCCACTAGTTTACCTCGTAAGCATTTATGTCTGAGAAGAGAACCTGCAACAATCACGTAGAACAAGGTTAGAAAATCCCAGATGCTAGATTTTATAGAGGGATATAAATGGGACGACTTGAACAGAAGAAAATAGAAGTTATTTGTTGAAGCATTGCAACAAGAACATGAAATAGATAAGGAACTAACAGATATAAATTTCAACAACCAAGCAAAGGTGGATTAGATTTATGCAGAAGACCATGTAAATATTATGTAAGCAGGTAGCAGAACTTTTTTTGTAGGGACAGTATATCACAAATTGGAGTTAGTTTAACATTAAATTGTTCAAAAAAGAGACATTTGAACAAATGCAGCAGTATTTAAGGCGGTTAGTATGACAATACACGCTGGTTTCTTTCTAGCAAGGCACAACACATCTTGCACTATGACACAGCAAAACCATGACTATGCTAGTTGTTACTATAACAATATTTATGCACCACCACTAAATAAATAAGAGAGAAATAGACTTAAGCATAAAATATATGTCAGTTGAACAGTATACGGAGGCCATTTTCAGCTAGCCTTGAGTATAAAGGAATTCAGTAACAGGCAGCTAGTTTTCATGTTATAAGGTGTCTTAACATAAATATATTGTACTCCTACCCTGCCTGGTGGTCACACATTGCAGGTTAGCACAAGAGCATTTTTCAGATATTAAGCCATACTTACAGTTTTACCTAGCTTGCCTTTGGTCACTAAAGGTGGAAAATAATTAGCTTCCAAAAGGGCGGTATTTAGACACGGAGAGAATTTTCTTGTGGATGAAGTGTGTCCCATGTACAACTTGTGTTGGTAAATACAAGTCGCAACCAACCAAAAACTTATAGACAACTCCAACGTCCTAAGTCAGAGTTTTAATTAAAATCTATCTGCGGTGCTTCAGGAGGATTATACAGATAAAAGAAGAGCACAGGGAATAATGTGTGAACACACAGAATGGTACTTTATAATACACACTCGCTTGACATGCAAGCATCAGGTGCTCTTTTGTTCATGAAAAGCTTGAGCATGCATCAAAAGGAGGTCCATTAGAAAAGAACAATTAAATTGCTCACCTTCTTTCCAGCTTCAACTTCAGAAACGTCAGCACCAACTGACAAAATCTGGTACAAAGAATGAAAGATTGTGAGACTAAAGCCTGATAAAGTTACTATGGTAGAGGCTTAAAGTGATCAGAACTAACCTCTCCCATCAAATATCTCTCGAACTTAACAGCAGATTTTGGTAGCAGGACTCCTCCAGCAGATTTCTGCAGGTTCAGACAGTTCCGTCGCAAAAATCAGCCAGATAAAAAGAAAATGATCTCCTGGAAACTTCGGTAATAGCATCAGAATATCAATTACAGTATATCACAAGAACAACAGTGACGGTTTACTAGTGGTATTATCAAAGAAATGGAATCCGCAGCATGTGAAACTAACCACTAGTAAGGACAGGCATTCAAAAACATTCGATTATCATGTCTTCCTATCCCAAGGGAATAAAGCATCACGCGGTCATATCCCGTCTATCCACGAACTTTTTGCCAAGACAGAATTAACTACCACGAGCTCTTTGCGGACTCATTTTAAATCCCCACTGGACAATGTGCTCTGTCTGGGTTTTAAGTTCTACTCATCATAGCACCACAAGGTTGTATAGATTTTTAATAAGCTACCTCGATATACAATTCAAGGTCCAGCTTTAGCTGAGTTGAAACAAGTTCAGAACTGGGGCAACAAGAAACAAGAAAAACTGGGGCATATATAGGTACAGACACAGAAAATAATATGGTAATTACAATCCGAATTTAGCGTTTCAGTAATTCAATTCTCAAGACATTAACACTTGGCAGAACATTCCTTTACAATTTCGGTACCATTGGTTCACCAGTATGCAGTGTATACTTAGAGGGATCCGCTGGACTAGAAATCTAGCACTACAAGCATTCCTAGTGGGAGCTGGGAAATAAACAGCATCAACCAGCAAGGCACCAAGCTACCAATGGAACAAATACACAAAGCAAAATTAGCAAACAAAAGACAACTGGCTCGCAGCGGGGATACCTCGGGGATCTGCTCGAGACGGACGAGCACCCGGTCGGACTGTGGGGCCACCTGAGAAACGAAAAAACCAGCACAAACACAAGAGCGTCAGACCTCTGAACCGCTAACCCTACCCAAGAACCCATGGTAAATAATTAGCCCAGCAGACGAGTCTCCGTCGGCAGCGGGAGGGCGGGGCAGTCACCTTGGAAGGGTCGCACTTGATGGAGGCGCGCACACGGAGAGCGGATGCGGCGCGGCGGCCGGGGGCGGCGGCAGCGACCGTCCCGAGGCTGCTGCCGCTTCTGCTCGCGGCAGAGCCGTGGAGGAGGAAGGGCGAGGCGGCGGCGGCGAGGACGGAGGGAGCCATAGGGGAGGAGGAGGAGGCTGGTGGAGAGGCGGGGAAGGTTCTAGGCTTCTAGCAGAAGAGGAGGGTTTTGCTCGGCGATGCGGGATGCTCTCTTATCTGCTTTCCTTTCGCCGGAGGAAGACGGCGACGCGGATGGGGTGTTGCTTCTCGATGGTTTAACGGGCCGGCCAGTTTCAATTGATGACTTAGGCCAGGGCAGGGCAGGACTGGGCCGTCGGCCCTGTGATTCTTTCACACACCCACATGTTGGATTGTTGCCTCAAAAAAATGTTGGATTGGGTATTATTCTCCAACCGTGAAGGCACATCCGTAAAGAGGTCTTGGTGCTCCACCCGCTGAAGTGGCACCCATGAGCGAAGCGTGACTGTGCACTGGTATATGATCTGCATAAGAGAGGAAGAAATATTATTGAAAATCTTGTCATTTCTACATAGCCATAACGACCAAATAATGGCAATCGCTCTCATCCTAATAAGACGCTTAAACCTAACAGCCACATCATTGAGCCAATTGCTAAATATATTGGCAACACTACGTGGTGGGTATAAGGTAGACCCTATTTGGACAGCTAACCATATAGACCTAGCAAACTTACATTGAAATAATAAGTGCTTAATAGTCTCGTTATTATGACAGAAGACACACTTTTTTACTTCCATGCCAGTTGCGTTTAGCAAGATTATCTTTAGTTAGAATGGCCCCACGACGAAGATACCATGCAAACACTTTCGTTTTAAGCGGTATCTTCATCTTCCGAATTTTAGAATTATTATCGACTGGAATGTCAAGCTGAATTAAAGCATTGTACATGGAAGCCACTGAGAATGAACCATTCCCGGTGAGGTTCCATCGAAACACATCAGACCCCTTCGTCAATTGAACTAACTCAAGACGATGTAACAATTCATGCCAGGAGATTTGTCTAGGTCCGACGAGACTTCTTCTGAACGTCACGTTCGGTGGGAAAGTTTCCAACACCTTACCGATAGTATCACTTTTGTGGCGCACTATATTGTACAATGTCGGATATTGTTCTCGGGGCGTGGCATTATCTAGCCATTTATCCTCCTAGAAACGAATTTCCAACTCATTCTTAATAGAGAAAGATCCATATGAAAAGAAATGATTCTTTGTATCCATAAGACCTGCCAAAAAATGTGAATCTCCTGGTTTCCAAAGAACCTAAGATAGAGCCTTTGAGACAATATACTTTCTCTTGGGGAGTGTTTGCCATACTTCCTCCTCGTTAAGTAGCTCTAAGCCATTTACCAAGTAGCGCCCTATTCTTGACCTGGAGATGTTGGATGCCAAGTCCTCCATGGTCTTTGGGACGGCAAAGCACACTCCACTTAGCTAATCGATATTTACGTTTCTCACTATCTCCTTGCCAGAACAATCTAGATCGGAAATAATCCAATCGTTTTAAGACTCCTCTAGGAAGTTGGAAGAAATATATCATATATAGTACCATATTGCTTAGTACCGCATTTATGAGAACTAATCTTCCTTCCAAAGATATTAATTTGTCTTTCCAACTGCTTAATCTAATTTGCAGTCTTTTCTCAACCATTTTCCATTCAGCATTGGTTAGTCTTCGATACTGAATCAAAATACCTAAGTACATAATCGGAAATTGGCCTTGCCCGTAGCTGAAAAGCTCAGCATATTCTTCAACATGGTCTTGGGCCCAGGGCTGGCTCTGGCCCAGGGCAAGAAGGGCGACGGCCTAGGGGCTGGCCAAATTAGGGGCCCATTCTGAGTACATAAATACATGTACTGCTACAATAAATAAAAGTCCGATATGATGCAGAATAGAGGTAAAGAAAAAGGGCCTTCGTACAGGTCCATCTGTCCATGTATTCGGCAAGAAGGCACGGTCGCATGGAGCCTGCTCGATGCTTCGTTCGATCGCTTCATATTCTCACATTTGCAACACGCGTGCAAAGGCACAACCGCACAAGGCCCTATCACTCTCTCTCTCTCTCTAGAAACAAGGCACATGGCCCTGCCCTGATAACCTAGCTAGAGGTGGAAGAGCTTCCTTTGCTGCTCAACCAAAAGACCAAAAGAAAAGAAAAGGCTTCCTTTGCTGCGGCCTAGGGCAAAGAATGGGGAATAGTGATCACGAGGTAATTATCAGATCAAAATACTACTTATTGAATAATATCTCTACTTTCCTCTTAAAAATCAGATCAAAATTCTATTGCCACAAATATCAATATATTATTTGTGTTATGAATTTACAATGATTTTCCATTGTTATATGGATTCGATTTTTTTCCTTCGGGGCCCATTCATGGAGTTCGCCCCTGGGGCCTATGAAAACCTAGAGCCGGGCCTGCTTGGGCCTCACCAAAACAAAACAACTCACTTTTATGGAAATTGATTTTTAGACCTGATAGCTGCTCAAATATTGAAAGAATTAACTTTAGATTTCGAGCCTTTTCGATGTCATGGTCCATAAAAAGAATTGTATCGTCGGCATATTGAAGAATGGACAATCCTCCATCAACAAGATGAGGAATAACCCCTTCAATCTGGCCATCTGACTTTGCGCATTCAATCACAACATCTAACATATCCGCCACTATATTAAATAGCACTGGCGATAATGGATCTCCATGTCTTAGTCCCTTATTGGTTTGAAAGTATTTGCCCATGTCATCATTAACTTTAATGGCAACACTCCATCCCGAGACAAAATTACTGATCAACGCATGCCACTCATCAGAGAAATCTTTTATTCTGAGACTTTGTTGCAAGAAAGACCACTTAACTTTATCATAGGCTTCTCCAAAGTCAATCTTTAAAATCACTACATTCAACTTCTTTCTATGCAATTCATGAAAAGTTTCATGGAGAACTACAACCCCATCCAAGATGTTTCGTCCTTGCATAAAAGCAGTTTGTGAAGGCCTACGTAACGCATAATCACTATGTCTATATAACAGTACGCAGATTCTTTTTTTGTAAGAATAAGCAGGCAAACTGTATCTTTACCACTACAAATCAAAATACAAATTACTTCATAGTATAATTAACGCAAATGATGAGATATTACTTGGGCTCAATGATGTGGCATAACATAATAGTGTATAACATTTGCACCAAAATTGCTGGCACTGCTTTGATCGGTGCAGAGAAATGGAGCATTTTTGGTGCATGAACTCCTCAGCGCGCGTGAACGGTGCCTCACAGAGTGAACTGGAGAACTGAGAGCGCACAACTCCAGATGACATGCTGGTTGCCGGCGAAGACTAGAGGGTCCTTTCATGCACTCTGCCAGTAAACACAAAGTCATAAACGAGTGGATTGCACTATGGCTGCCTGCAGATGCAATGTATCTCATGACGATGAACTGGCCACACCAGATGCTGACGCATGGGCTATGTGGCAGCTTGAGTGCTTCTCGTGCAGAACAGAACGGCAGTTGAGAGATAGGGTGACATATAAAACGAGTGCATGCTTGCGCTACAACTGAATGTGCTAAACGACATACTTCATGTTCAAAGACATCCCAGATCAATATTCCTGAGGCCTGCCATGTCTAGTTAGCTTGTGTAGTTTGTATTGCTTGGGTGTACATTTGTCAGCTATTTTTTCTTGTCATGCATGGATCGGTCGATCTACTTATAACGCAAAAGGTAATGTGTGCTGAAGTGGTGAAGTAGACGAAAGAACCAGTCACTTAAATAAGAAACAAATCATAGAGAAAAAACCAAGAGCTCGCAATAAAGAGGTTCAGAAAACTCCGGAGATATTTTACTGTGTTTAGATCCCAAAGCATGATGTACTCCAATGTAGTTGGTTGTATCTTATTACCATAATGATAGTAGAGCCAACCGAGTTGGTTGTATCTTATTGCCACATCGACCATAGCGGTTTAATAGCCAGTATATGATGTACTTCATTTATTCATAGCCTACCACAAACTCCCACAAAACATTTTGGAGCACATGTTGCTGCCGACTTTCAATCTACAGCCACTTCTTGTTTCTCTCATCCAACTTAGAAGAAATATATTACTCCCTCCAGAACTGAATTCTTATTTGTTACTCCTTTTCAATATAGGAGATGGAGTTCGTATGGTTCATCCACGATGCATGCATGTCCTCCTCTCTTTAGCGTCTGTCCATGTGTGACTCATTCCAATTACACATGGTTGTACTTTGTGTGGAGCTGCTGACTCATGGCACCATTCACCGATGGAATGTGTGATGGCTACAAGTGTATGGGCACTAGCAGATGAGGACGTAGTAGAGCATATGTTTGCGACTGCTGAACCCTCGGCGAAAAGTTGTATATTCACCATAATGGAGTCCCTGCCGTCGGGTGATTTTGTTAAAGTTCTCATCACCCTTTGGGTGATCTGGGAGGCGAGAAGTTATTCATGAGGGGATTTTTTAGAGCCCATTGTCTACACATTATTTAGTTCGGAGCTTTCTTGATGACTTAGCCTTGGTCACAGTGCCGAAGACTTCTTCGGCTCATCCAGCAATACCGGCAGGTTATCAGGACAGATTCCACCACCGAAAAATCTTGTCAAAGAAAATGAAGATGGGGCGGTCTCGCGTGACAATGGATAAGGCTCGGATGCTATTATATTGAGAGAGAAATATGGACACTATTTGGGATCTTCATCTATTGTTTCCCAAAGTTATTCATCCACCATCTCTGAAAGCACTAGGCTGCCCTGGAAGCTGATTTATCCTTGCGAAGAATCTGTGTTGCATCGGACTACAAATAGGTTGTGAATGACATTGCTGCTAATTCAGGAGGGGTTTATGCACGAATTATCAAAGAGATCTTAGTAGTACAACGTTTAGAGTTTGAGAGGTCCACATCTGTCCATTAAGGAAGAAAATCAAACTCGGAAGCTCATAGCTTAACTCATCATGCTCTCTTTTTAGGCCCATGGAGCTATTTGTGGCTTCTTGAACCCCCATGATACATTGTTAATTCATGTAATTTTGGCTTTTGATTAATAAAGTGAGCAATTTATTCTCAAAAAACATGTTGGATTGTTCAAACGTGATATTACAAAATGCAGTAACGAAAACAGCCTGTAATTGCCTCGGATGTAACAAGATACTGGTCAAAAATTGTTGGCGTTCAACCTATCACCTCTGTCCATTCCATAATTCTTGTCACGATTTAAGTTTAAATTATAATTCTTCTCGTGATTTTAGTTTAATTATAAAACAACAAGAATTATGGAACGTAAGGAGTATTTGGAATGTTTTAGTGAACTAGTTTGGCGGGCGTTACACAACCTAACTTGCTACATTTGTTCTTGTGGGAAGCAAACATTGTTCACATTAAGTGGATGTGGTTGTAGCACACGTAATTCGTCCACCTCCGATGAGTTAAGTTCATGTAGAAAATGAGAAGACCATGTGCTAATTTTTATTGGGCTTGAAATATTGTATTCCTCCGGTTCATATTAATTGACTCTAATATGGATATATCTAGACACATTTTAGTTTTAGATACATCCATATTGAAGTCAATTAATATGGATTCGGAGGGAGTACTTTAAACTGCATTAAGAAAAGACAAGTACACTCTTTCGTATACAAATTTTAACCTAAACGTCCACTTATCTGTAGACAAAGGAGTACCCGTAGGCAGCTTCTTCTCGTAGCAATAAGTAGTTGGAATGGATCTTTACCATTACAAATCAAAATCAAAAGTATAATAGATGCAAATCAGGAGAGATTATTTGTGCAGAACAATGTGGCATAACAACATGTCATGAATATAGTAAAAATGGGGGTAACTTTGTACGGCATGAACTGTACACTGTGCATTGTTTCTCGTGGAATGAACTGGGCAACAACCAGCTTCGAGCTTCCCAAGACGTGGTAGTTGCCGGCGAAGGCTACCAGGACGTTTCGCTGCCTCTTCCAGTAAACCGAAAGTCACATAGAAGTGGATTGCACGACGGTCGGCTGTCTGCTGGTGCAGAATAGCTCAGGACAATGTACCGGTAACGCCTGGTGTGGACTCATGCACTATGGGCCAGAGCTGCAGTTCAGAAATAGGGTGACGTATAAAACACGGGCATGCTTGCGCTAGAACTGAATGTTCTGATCGTGCTACTTCATGTTCGAGAAAGCTCCAGATCATTATTCCTGAGACCTACCGTGCCTAGTTAGCTACAGCAGTTTGTATTGTCTGCGTGCGCTTGTGTGCCTTCGAGGACTTGTTTGCCATGCATGGATCGTCGATCTACTGCCAACACAAAATGTGTTGTTTGCTGAAGTGGTGAAGCACACGAAAGAGTCGGTCACTTAAATAATATAGGGCAAATCACAGAAAAAAATGAGAGCTCATGTCTCGTGCAATAAAGAAGCACAGAAAATTCCGCAGATATTTTACTGTGCTTCGAGCCCAAAGCATGATGTACTCCAATGGAGTTGGTTGTGTAATCTTATTGCACAATGATACTAGAGCCAACCGAGTTGGTTGTATCTTATTGCCACATCGACTATAGCAGTTTAATAGCCAATATATACTTTATTTATTCATAGCCTACCACAAACAGTCACAAAAAAAATTTAGCACACGGTTGCAGCCAACTTTTAATCTACAGCTACTTCTCATTTCTCTCATCCAACTTAGAAGAATATATTACAGTACTTCCTCTGAACCTAAATTCTTATTTGTTCCATCTTTTTAATATTAGGAAATGGAGTTGGTATGGTTTATCTGCCATGTCCTCTTCTCTTTAGCGTCCGTCCACGTGTGGCTCATTCCTATTACTAACTCGGAAAGGACATGTTCACGAAGTCTAGGAAGGTGCACCAAACCGGTCTTCCCCTCGCCTCAGCCCATGATCAATTGTCACGGCGCCGCAATTGCTGTATGTGATCGATCAACCTCGGTAGAATAGGAAGCTAGAATATGCGTAGACACTATTTCATCACCTAAAGCCTAACCATCCATGCACAATTAAAGTGGTAGTGCATTGGTGTTACATCTTATACACATTGACTCATCCAACCTATAACTGTTTAACCTTTGCCAAATTTGTGTGCCTACGATGATTTTTTGTCTGATATGTATCCAACTTTGTCTGTGCACCGTCATTGAGCCACATCATTGAGCCAATTGCCAAATATATTGGCAACACTACGTGGTGGGTATAAGGTAGACCCTATTTGGACAGCTAGCCATATAGACCTAGCAAACTTACATTGAAATAATAAGTGTTTAATAGTCTCGTCATGATGACAGAAGACACACTTTTTACTTCCATGCCAGTTACGTTTGGCAAGATTACCTTTAGTGAGAATGGCCCCACGATGAAGATACCATGCAAACACTTCCGTTTTAAGCGGTATCTTCATCTTTCAAATTTTAGAATTATTATCGACTGGAATGCCAGGCTGAATTAAAGCATTGTACATGGAAGTCACTGAGAATGAACCAGTCCCGGTGAGGTTCTATTGAAACACATCAGCCCCTTGTGTCAATTGAACTAACTCAAGACGCTGTAACAATTCATGCCAGGAGATTTCTCTAGGTTCGATGAGACTTCTTCTGAACGTCATATTCGATGGGAAAGTTTCCAACACCTTAGCGATAATATCACAATTGTGGCGCACTATATTGTACAATGTCGGATATTGTTCTCGGAGCGTGGCATTATCTAGCCATTTATCCTCCCAGAAACGAATTTTCAACCCATCCTTAATAGAGAAAGATCCATATGAAAATAAATAATTGATTATATCCATAAGACCTGCCTAAAAATGTGAATCTCCTGGTTTCCAAAGAACCTGAGATAGAGCCTTTGAGACAATATACTTTCTCTTGGGGAGTGTTTGCCATACTTCCTCCTCGTTAAGTAGCTCTAAGCCATTTACCAAGTAGGCCCTATTCTTGACCTGGAGATCTTGGATGCCAAGTCTTCCATGGTCTTTGGGCGGCAAAGCACAATCCACTTAGCTAATCGATATTTACGTTTCTCACTATCTCCTTGCCAGAACAATCTGGATCGGAAATAATTCAATCGTTTTAAGACTTTTCTAGGAAGTTGGAAGAAAGATATCATATATAGTACCATATTACTTAGTAACATATTTATGAGAACTAATCTTCCTCCGAAGGATAGTAATTTGTCTTTCCAACTGCTTAATCTAATCTGTTGTCTTTCCTCAAACATTTTCCATTCGACATTGGTTATTCTCCGATACTGAATTGGAATACCCAAGTACATAAATGCTTAGCATATTCTACAACATGGTCTTGGGCCCAGGGTTGGCTCTGGCCTAGGGCAAGAAGGGTGACGGCTTGGGGGCCGGCCAAATTAGGGGCCCATTCTGAGTACATAAATAGATGTACTACTACAAGAAATAAAAGCCCGATATGATGCAGAATGGAGGTAAAGAAAAAAGGGCATTCGTGCAGGTCCATCCGTCCATGTATTTGGCAAGAAGGCACGGCCGCACGGAGCCTGCTCGATGCTTCGTTCGATCGCTTCGTATTCTCACATTTGCAACATACGTGCAAAGGCACAACCGCACAAGGCCATGCCTCTCTCTCTTTCTATATATATAGAAACAAGGCACATGGCCCTGCCCTGATAACCCAACTAGAGGTGGAAGAGCTTCCTTTGCTGCTCAACCAAAAGAAAAGAAAAGGCTTCCTTTGCTGCGGCCTAGGGCAAAGAATGGGGAATAGTGATCACGAGGTAATTATTAGATCAAAATACTACTTATTGAATAATATCTCTACTTTCCTCTTAAAAAATCAGATCAAAATTCTATTGTCATAAATATCAATATATTATTTGTGTTATGAATTTACAATGATTTTATCCATTGTTATATGGATTCGATTTTTTTCCTTCAGGGCCCATCATGGAGTTTGCCCTGGGGCCTATGAAAATCTAGAGCCGGTCCTGCTTGGGCATCACCAAAACAAAACAACTCACTTTTATGAAAATTGATTTTTAGACCCGATAGCTGCTCAAATGCTGAAAGAATTAACTTTAGATTTCGATCCTTTTCGATGTCATGATCCATAAAAAAAATTGTATCATCGGCATATTGAAGAATGAACAATCCTCCATCAACAAGATGAGGAATAACCCCTTCAATCTGGCCCTCTGACTTTGCGCATTCAATCATAACAGCTAACATCCGCCACTATATTCAATAGCACTAGCGATAATGGATCTCTATGTCTTAGTCCCTTGTTGGTTTGAAAGTATTTGCCCATGTCATCATTAACTTTAATGTCAACACTCCCTCCCAAGACAAAATTATTGATCAACGCACGCCACTCATCAGAGAAACCTTTCATTCTTAGAGTTTGTTGCAAGAAAGACCACTTAACCTTATCATAGGCTTTTTCAAATTCAATCTTTAAAATCACTACATTCAACTTCTTTCTATGCAATTCATGAACAGTTTCATGGAGGACCACAACCTCATCCAGGATGTTTCGTCCTTGCATCAAAGCAGTTTGTGAAGGCCTACGTAACGCAAAATCACTATGTCAATATAACAGTAGGCAGATTCTTTTTTTTTGTAAGAATAAGCAGGCGAACTGTATCTTTACCACTACAAATCAAAATATAAATTATTTCATAGTATAATTAATGCAAATGATGAGATATTACTTGGGCTCAATGATGTGGCATAACATAATAGTGTATAACATTTGCACCAAACTTGCTGGGAGTGCTTTGATCGGTGCAGAGAAATGGAGCATTTTTAGTGCATGAACTCCTCAGCGCGCGTGAACCGTGCCTCACGGAGTGAACTGGAGAACTGCGAGCGCACAACTCCCCAGGTGACTAGAGGGTCCTTTCATGCATGTAAACACAAAGTCATAAATGAGTGGATTGCACCATGGCTGCCTCCAGATGTAATGTATCACATGACGATGAACTGGCCACACCAGATGCGGACGCATGGGCTATGTGGCAGCTTGAGTGGTGCTCGTGCAGAACAAAACGGCAGTTGAGAGATAGGGTGGCATATAAAATGAGTGCATGCTTGAGCTACAACTGAATGTGCTAAACGAGATACGTCATGGTCAAAGACATCCCAGATCAATATTCCTGAGGCCTGCCATGTCTAGTTAGCTTGTGTAGTTTGTATTGCTTGGGTGTACCTTTGTCAGCTGCTTTTTTCTTGTCATGCATGGATCGATCGATCTACTGATAACGCAAAAGGTAATGTGCGCTGAAGTGGTGAAGTAGACGAAAGAACCAGTCACTTAAATAAGAAATTAATCATAGAGAAAAAACCGAGAGCTCGCAATAAAGAGGTTCAGAAAACTCCGGAGATATTTTACTGTGTTTAGATCCCAAAGCATGATGTACTCCAATGGAGTTGGTTGTATCTTATTACCACAATGATAGTACAGTTAGCCAACCGAGTTGGTTGTATCTTATTGCCACATCGACCATAGCGGTTTAATAGCCAATATATGATGTACTTCATTTATTCATAGCCTACCACAAACTCCCACAAAACATTTTGGAGCACACGTTGCTGCCGACTTTCAATCTACAACCACTTCTTGTTTCTCTCATCCAACTTAGAAGTAATATATTACTCCCTCCAGAACTGAATTCTTATTTGTTACACCTTTTCAATATTAGGAGATGGAGTTCGTATGGTTCATCCACGATGCATGCATGTCCTCCTCTCTTTAGCGTATGTCCATGTGTGGCTCATTCCAATTACACATGGTTGTACTTTGTGTGGAGCTGCTGACTCATGGCAACATTCACCGATGGAATGTGCGATGGCTACAAGTGTACGGGCACTAGCATATGAGGACGTAGTAGAGCATATGTTTGCGACTGTTGAACCCTCGGCGAAAAGTTGGATATTCACCATAATGGAGTCCCTGCCGTCGGATGATTTTGTTAAAGTTCTCATCACCCTTTGGGCGATCTAGGAGGCGAGAAGTTATTCATGAGGGGATTTTTTAGAGCCCATTGTCTACACATTATTTCGTTCGGAGCTTTCTTGATGACTTAGCCTTGGTCACAGTGCCGAAGACTTCTTCGGCTCATCCAACAATACCGGCAGGTTATCAGGACATTCCACCACCGAAAAATCTTGTCAAAGAAAATGAAGATGGGGCGGTCTCGCGTGACAATGGAGAAGGCTGGGATGCTATTATATTGAGAGAAAAAGATGGACACTATTTGGGATCTTCATCTATTGTTTTCCCAAAGTTATTGATCCACCATCTCTGAAAGCACTAGCTTGCCCTGGAAGTTGATTTATCCTTGCGAAGAATCTGTGTTGCATCGGACTACAAATAGGTTGTGAATGACATTGCTGCTAATTCAGGAGGGGTTTATGAACCAATTATCAAAGAGATCTTAGTACAACGTTTAGAGTTTGAGAGGTCCACCTCTGTCCATTAAGGAAGAAAATCAAACTCGGAAGCTCATAGCTTAACTCATCATGCTCTCCTTTTAGGCCCATGGATCTATTTGTGATTTCTTGAACCCCCATGATACATTGTTAATTCATGTAATTTTGGCTTTTGATTAATAAAGCGAGCAATTTATTCTCAAAAAACATGTTGGATTGTTCGAACGCGATATTACAAAATGCAGTAACAAAAATTGTTGGCGTTCAACCTATCACCTCCGTCCATTCCATAATTCTTGTCACGATTTTAGTTCAAATTATAATTCTTCTCGTGATTTTAGTTTAATTATAAAACAACAAGAATTATGGAACGTAAGGAGTATTTGAAATGTTTTAGTGAACTGGTTGGCGGGCGTTACACAACCTAACTTGCTATATTTTTTCTTGTGCGAAGCAAACATTGTTCACATTAAGTGGATGTGGTTGTAGCACACGTAATTCGTCCACCTCCGATGAGCTAAGTTCATGTAGAAAATGAGAAGACCATGTGCTAATTTTTATTGGGCTTGAAATATTTTTACTTTAAACTGCATTAAGAAAAGACAAGTACACTCTTTCGTATACAAATTTTAACCTAAACGTCCACTTATCTGTAGACAAAGGAGTACCCGTAAGCAGCTTCTTCTCGTAGCAATAAGTAGTTGGAATGGAGCTTTACCATTACAAATCAAAATCGAAAGTATAATAGATGCAAATCAGGAGAGATTATTTGTGCAGAACAACGTGGCATAACAACATATCATGAATATAGTAAAAATGGGAGTAACTTTGTACGGCATGAATTGTACACTGTGCATTGTTCCTAGTGGAGTAAACTGGGCAACAACCAGCTTCGAGCTTCCGAAGACGTCGTAGTTGCCGGCGAAGGCTACCAGAGCGTTTCGCTGCCTCTTCCAGTAAACCAAAAGTCACATAGAAGTGGATTGCACGATGGCCGGCTGCCTGCTGGTGCAGAATAGCTCAGGACAATGAACCGGCAACGCCTGGTGTGGACCCATGCACTATGGGCCAGCTTGAGAGGGGTACACCATAGAACTCAAGTGCAGAAATAGGATGGCGTACAAAACACGTGCATGCTTGCGCTAGAAGCCTAGAACTGATTGTTCTGATCGTGCTACTTCATGTTCGAGAAAGCTCCAGATCATTATTCCTGAGACCTACCGTGCCTAGTTAGCTACTGCAGTTTGTATTGTCTGCATGCGTTTGTGCGCCTTCGAGGACTTGTTTGCCATGCATGGATCGTCGATCTACTGCCAACATAAAATGTGTTGTTTGCTGAAGTGGTGAAGCACACGAAAGAGTCGGTCACTTAAATAATATAGGGCAAATCACAGAAAAAAAAAGAGCTCATGTCTCGTGCAATAAAGAAGCACAGAACACTCTGCAAATATTTTACTGTGCTTCGAGCCCAAAGCATGATGTACTCCAATGGAGTTGGTTGTAATGTTATTGCAACAATGATACTAGAGCCAACCGAGTTGGTTGTATCTTATTGCCACATCGACTGTTGCAGCCGACTTTTAATCTACAACTCTCATCCAACTTAGAAGAAATATATTACGGTACTTCCTCTGAACCTAAATTCTTATTTGTTCCATCTTTTTAATATTAGGAAATAGAGTTGGTATGGTTTATCCGCCATGTCCTCTTCTCTTTAGCGTCTGTCCACGTGTGGCTCATTCCTATTACTAACTCGGAAAGGACATGTTCACGAAGTCTAGGAAGGTGCACCAAACCGGTCCTTCCCTCGCCTCAGCCCATGATCAATTGTCACGGCGCCGCAATTGCTGTATGTGATCGATCAATCTCGGTAGAATCGGAATCTAGAATCTGCGTAGACACTATTTCATCACCTAAAGCCTAACCATCCATGCATAATTAAAGTGGTAGTGCATTGGTGTTACATCTTATACCCATTGACTCATCCAACTTATACATGTTTAACCTTTGCAAAATTGGTGTGCCTACGATGATTTCTTGTCTGATATGTATCCAACTTTGTCTGTGCACCGTTAGATGTCCCAGCGAGCGACACACACAGACTAATTTCAATGCCGTACAAATACCGGATGGAAGTCGGTCATACATATAGGAGCCTTCTAACCTTTGTATCCTTTATTGATCATACGATTTTCTAGGCCTGGCAGAGCATACAAGAGAGGCACATGAGATGGTTTGGCCTATTGGGTCCTCCACTTCTATGTTCTCAAACAAGTTTGGCGAGTCTCGTGGCCTCATGCCCAGCGGCCCAGAGTGGTAGAACCTCATCTATTTCCTCGAAATAGACTTTTTCCTTGTCATATCTATAATATCTAAATAGGAGCAACCCACTAAGTTGATTTCTCTCAACATGCAAGCTCACCACCTCATCAAGCTTCTCTAACAATCCTATATGATCAAATCTGCCATGTCGCCACATCACCATCACACCATGTCACCTAATCTACCACATCAGTCCAATCGCAGTCACATCATCATATGAATTAATTAGCCGTCCTACCATTAGCGGGAATGGGGGGGATCCCATTGCACCGCTGGAGAAAAGACCACACACGGATCCAATGCGTTGCTAGCGGGATAACCTATAAACATGAAGAAGCATTTGGTTTGTCAAAAATGAAATCATTCCTCGTGTTCCATATTGCCCATAATAATGCACAGACCCTCACTCGGATCTAAACTTTATCCTTCTTGAAAACCCCAAACAACCAATGACCAAACAAATTTGTTATATTAGTTGGAGGTACAATATTGAAGGTCATATGGACAATACGCCAAACCATCTGGGCGAGAGGACATTCAACGAAAAAGTGTTGGATTGTTTCATCTTCATCACACAAAAAAACATTTCAAATTACCTTGCCAATTCCGTTTAGCAAGATTGTCTTTAGTTAGAATAACTTTACGTTGTAAGAACCACACAAAAATCCTAATTTTTAGCGGAACCTTTATTTTCCAAATGTATTTGCGTCAATAAATTGTATGACCATTCATATAATCTAGATACATGGATCTAACAGTGAACATACCCGTTGCCATAAGATTCCACACAAATACATCTTTGTTATCATTCAAATTAATATCCATCAACCTTCGAACCAAATGCAACCATAACTCCCATTTGTTCTCGGTTAAAGTCCATCTAAACACAACATCCAACGGATTATGAGACAAAACATCAGCCACCGAAACATCTTTTCGTTGGACAATGTTATAAAGCAATGGATATTGAAGGGCTAAAGGTGCACCCCCGGCCATGTATCTTCCCAAAACCTAGTTTGTAGGCCATTACCAACTTTAAAGTGCTCTCTACTGAAGAAGTCTGTCTTTAACTCTTAACACTACAAGAAAAGTTCTGATAGACAACGTCCCAAAATCGTCCACTAAGGGGTATTTTTCGTCGCCTATGGGCCTAACCCGACGATATGGGTTCTGTTGTCCAAATGCGTCGAGCAAAGTCCTACGACGTTTTTTTTGGTCCGTCGCGTTTGGGCGCCCTTCCGCCACGGAAAATCGGACCGTTGTACAAGTGTTTTCGGGAGCCCATTGACGCGACGTCATGCAAACGACACGTGGCGGCGTACGCGGTTAACGGCGTTAGCAGCTGAAACCCGTGGTAGATGGTAGGCCCACACGAGGGCTGCCACGTCTTAAGCGGGCCGAGCCGACATAGTTTGACCGGTCAACTATGTAGTTGGGCTGGTCGATTAGTTACGTGGCCGGGCCTAACCTCTAAGGTTGATGGTCAAAACTTAAATGGGCGGCCCATTTAACATGTGGGGTCCACCTTACAACAACGGGCCCAAGAAGCAAGTGGCCGGGCCAATACACGGTGGGTCCCACTTTCTGTTAAAGGGCCGACCCATTTAGTGTGGGGTCCACCATATAGCAAGTGGGCGGGCCAAAAACAGTGGGTCCCACTTTCCGGTTAAAGGGTCGGCCCATTTAGTATGTGGGGTCCACCATATAGCAAGTGGCCGGCCCAACAAGATAGTGGGCGGAAAACACAGTGGGTCCCACTTTCTGTTAAAGGGCCGACCCATTTGGTGTGTGGGGTCCACCATATAGAAGTGGGCCCAACAAAAAAGTGGATCGGGCCAAAAACACGGGTCCCACTTTCCGGTTAAAAGGCCGGCCCATTTAGTATGTGGGGTCCACCATATAGCAAGTGGGCGGCCCAACAAGATAGTGGGCCGGGCCGGCCCAACACGTGGGTCCCACCTTCTGTTAAAGGGCCGGCCCATTTACCATGTGGGACCACCATATAGCAAATGGGCTGGCCCAACAGATGGGCCGGCCCAATAAGCATGTGGAGCCCACTATCGTGTAACCGGGCCGGCCTACTAAAGAAGTGGGCCGGCCCAAAATGAAAGTGGGTCCCACACTATTGTAAGTGGGCCGGCCCAATCTGTTGTAGGGCCCTACTTGTTTGACTAGTCAACTTGCATTAAATTTCATGAGCCTAAAATCTGATATCAATGATACACACAATTACATACATAAATAAAACAAGTAGGAAAATTACAAGACAATTAATGTGCCCAAATAAAAAAATTACATAGAATCATTGAGGACTTCTATTAGCATCATCAATAACACGTTGACATTTGGCAATCGCCTTGATTGAATCTTGTGTACTCTTTGTCAACATATCAGCTACAGATCTTAAAGCAGCAATACCATGTCTTTTATAAAGTACAGCCTTGAGATATTTACTGTTTGATGAAAGAAATGGTCTAGGTTGACGGCTATGAGAAGATGCATCAGAAGAAAGATCAGAACTTTTTGTGGGCCTCACTTCTAATGAAGATTGCTTCATCACAACTGCATTCTGATAATAATGCAAAAAGAGTTAAACGATGAACTATGCAAACATTTATTATGCAATGTAGATATAAGATAATAACAAGTTGCATAAATAAGACAATGTATGGAACTTGTACTAAGCACAAACTTACATCATAATGTTGCACAGGGTCGCTACAGATCCTTTTTTGGCGACTATCTTCTAATGATGACTGCTTCATTAAAACTGCATTCTGGTAACATTGCAAACATAGTTACAACAAATAACTATTCAAACATGTATTACGCAATGTAGAGATCAGATAACAGCATGTAGCAGAAATAAGCACAAGATAAGATAAGATGCATGTACTAAGCACATACTGGCTCGCTGCAGGTCCTTCTCTTGGATGCACTAGTCGTGGTCAACATGCATGTCATTTTAGGTTCAGCCATCAAGTGAAATGCTAATCCTCCTGCTCCATTGTCCTTAATCTGTGTTTAGATATCACATTTAAGACCAAGTCAGCTGGTTTCAAATAACAAAAAACTTGAGCTGCCAAATGAATAAGCCAATATTTACCAGATATCAGATTAAAACCAACTAGATGTTGCTTTGCATGAGATACGAATTTCAGACATTCAGATTTAGAGTAGGGTAATGCCAAGGTTTTCCACATAAAGTAAACTGGCATTAAGAATGACCAAATGTCGGGTTCAAATCACCTTCGCAGTTTCTCCAAGACAAGCATATCAAATAGGCAGAAACATAGTAAAGCATGAATGGCATTGCTATGGCAGGGTTCCAAGTGTTAATCTCTTGCATAAGGAACAATGCATATAGGTTATAGATAATAACGGAAGTAAACTGCCAAAATTACCAACCAAGAACTCAGATTCCAACCTTCCCTAGCGTCCCCGCTGTTAATGTTGGATGTTCTAATAAGTGGTTCGCATGATCAATCCCTAGGAAAAATAACATTGACAAGTCAGTCTACGATAATACAAAGACCAGACATGCACGCAACAATAACTATATAAGCTAAAGACGAGGTATAAGAGCAAGCAGATTGGAAATGCACATAGCATGATCATAAAAGCAGTGTGAGAATAGCAGACACGAGAAAACAGCTAGCGGTGAGCTAATGACGTGGTATAAGAACAAACAGATTGGAAATGCCCATAGCATGACTATAAAAGCAGTGCGACAATAGCATGCAGTACAAAAACAGTTGGCAGCAAATGAATGGGTATAAGGCTATAAATATGTGGATGCACACAGGTGTCAGTAGAATGAACAGGATGGTAGCGACCGGATAATGCTTTTGTACTGTATAATATTTAAACAAACTTCATGCGAAGCAACACATCAAGAAAGTTAACGGCATATGAGATCTGCAAATAAGTACACAAAACATGGCTAAAGAAACACCGCGATCTAACGGGCCAGCGTACTAACCAAGCTGCGGCGGGGTGGACGGGGCGGCAACTTGCATTCCAGCGGCGGCGAACGCGGGAGACGATGAATCGACCCTGTTTCAGTAGAAGCGGCGTTAGTGAAGCAGATCTGGTTGGCTGGCAAGGGATTCGGTGAAGTTGATACAGCCGCTGCGCCGAGGTAGTCGGTGGCAAGGTCGGCGGTGAAGCAGATCCGTTGGTGGAGAGGTCGGCGGTGAAGCAGATCCGTCGGTGACGAGGGCGGCGGGGGAGCGGATCAGGTGGGTGGACAGCCAACACGATCAAGGCTACGCTGTGGAGGAGTATGCCGGCGGCGAAGGATCTAGTACTGTAGAGAGTCGAGCTTTGGCGTGTGAGAGTATTTTTGAGCTAATGGGGCGAATGGTTGGTGGGTGGGTGTGGGCATGTGGGGAGGGTTCGGGATCTAGGCAAGATATTTCATTGTTACCGAATGAGCCCTCCATGGTCGGTGGGTTGTAGCTTCCGGACCAGGGTTAAAAGGGTAAAACTGGTCACGGGATTTTCGAATGGATGCGGCGGGATGATTTGGCGCGCGGCCGAAATTTTCAGTTTCAAGCTACGAGCAGAACGACAAAAATAATGTTCTTCCCCAGGGAGCTCTCATTTCTTCCTCTTCTCTTTCTCTCTCGAGTCTCTCCCACTCCCCGGCTCCTCTCCCCCTTCTCTCCGGCGCCCTCGCCGGCCGGAGACGAGGCCGACTTCTCTCTGTATATTGTACACCCTCCGAACTAAATTAATTGATTCAACTTTCCTTAGACGTGTATGTATCTAGAGTAAAAACATGTGTGGATACATCCATATTTAGATAAGCAAAGTTGAGTCAGCTAATTTGGATCCGAGGGAGTTAGTGTTGTTGTAAGCTTAGATCCAGTGTTTCCCATGAGCAGAATGGCGCAATGGAGTCGGGGATCTCGTCATCGGCTTCAGATCTGGCCTATGGTGAATCTGGCGGATCTTGCCGGCCAAACCCCGATCTGGTGCCATCAATGTGATGGCGCTAACGGTGAGGCTTGCTTTGGTCAGTGCTTCAGATCTGGCCAATGGGGAAGTCAAGCTGCTAAAGTTCACAAGCTCGGGGCATACGACGGCGTCATCCGTCTTGCCCGTGCACATCTTGGCCTTTCAGCGGCCCTTCTCAGAGCCAATATGCCGTTGCTGAGGCCCTTCTTCTCCTTCGTCCTGGCGACTACCGGCGAAACCGTCCCAAGTGGTGCCCCGGCGACGGAGTTGCTGGAAAGGATGCGGAGCAGAGATCTGATGTGCGGTCGAGAAGGACTCGATTGATTTTCTTCTATATGTTTTGGGGTCCTTTTTGTAAAGTTGCAGGTTCTATTAGTTATTGTCTAGTACTTTTGGTCCTCTATGTAATTTTTTGGACTAGTTTCCATTGGCACCGATAAACTTGAATTTTGACAAGTTCACGGGGAAAAAATTCCTTTGCACATATGGCCTATCATGTATAAACATTCTTGAGATTTAAACTATATGTAATGTGCCATGCATTAACCCTAAACCATATATATGTAACTAACCCTAGCTGATCAAACCCTACTTAATTAAAACAAATAACCCTAAACTATACGCATGCACTTTATGCGCAAAGGCGCGGGTGCCTCTAGTAATGTGTGTGCGCACTCGATCGATGATCCCTAAACCTTATACAACCCTGAACCCTAATCCCTAATCCCTAAACCCTAAACACCCTAAACACTAAACCCTAAACCCTAAACCCTAACCCTAAACCCTAATTAAACCCTATATATAGGCCAACGACACTTAATTGTGCATCAAGCAGGCCAGGGGTGCCTCGCGGGGTCCTCTAATTAAATTAAATGTGCCATGCATTAAACCTAAACCATATATATGTAACTAACCATAGCTAATCAACCCTACTTAATGAAAACACATAACCCTAAACTATACTAGCTATAACCCGATCTAATAAAAACATGCTCTATATATAGCAGCTAGCAAACCGTAGATTAACACCAATTAATATATACATGGCCTATATCGATCATGTTGTATAACATATCCCTAAGATTCATTAATTAATTATATAATTATCGTGATAAATTAATTAACTTTAATTTTGACAATTTCTCTCAAATGAAAACACATTTGATTAAGTTGCCTCATGATATATATATATAATTAGTGTGCATGCATGCCCTACCATGCATTCGTGCATATATTTTAATGTATATTTGAACATATTCTTGGGGATTTCAATCTCTCTCTCGATCATCTATATATCGTTGGTGGCCAAAAAACACACATATATATGCATGCAATTTATGCGTAAAGGCGCGGGTGCCTCTAATAATGTGTGTGCGCACTCGATCGATGATCCCTAAACCTTAAACAACCCTAATACCTTAAATCCCTAATCCCTAAACCTAAACACCCTAAACACTAAACCCTAAACCCTAGACCCTAAACCCTAACCCTAACCCTAACCCTAACCCTAAACCCTAGCTAACCCTAAACCCTAATTAAACCCTATGTATAGGCCAACGACACTTAATTGTGCATCGAGCAGGCCAGGGGTGCCTCGCGGTCCTCTAATTAAATTAAATGTGCCATGCATTAACCCTAAACCTTATATATGTAACTAACCCTAGCTAATCAACCCTACTTAATTAAAACACATAACCCTAAACTATACTAGCTAGCTATAACCCGATCTAATAAAAACATGCTCTATATATAGCAGCTAGCTAGCAAACCATAGATTAACACCAATTAAAATATACATGGCCTATATCGATCATGTTGTATAACATATCCCTGAGATTCATTAATTAATTATATAATTATCGTGATAAATTAATTAACTTTAATTTTGACAAGTTCTCTCGAATGAAAACACATTTGATTAAGTTGCCTCATAATATATATATAATTAGTGTGCATGCATGGCCTACAATGCATTCGTGCATATATTTTAATGTATATTTGAACATATTCTTGGGGATTTCAATCTCTCTCTCGGTCATCTATATATCGTTGGTGGCCCAAAAAACACACATACATACGCATGCACTTTATGCGTAAAGGCGGGTGCCTCTAATAATGTGTGTGCGCACTCGATCGATGATCCCTAAACCTTAAACAACCCTAAAACCCTAAATCCCTAATCCCTAATCCCTAAACCCTAAACACACTAAACACTAAACCCTAAACCCTAGACCCTAAACCCTAACCCTAACCCTAACCCTCTACCTAGCTAACCCTAAACCCCCAATTAAACCCTATGGATAGGCCAACGACACTTAATTGTGCATCGAGCAGGCCAGGGGTGCCTCGCGGTCCTCTAATTAAATTAAATGCGCCATTGATACGTCTCAAACGTATCTATAATTTCTTATGTTCCATGCTACTTTTATTACAATACTTGAATGTTTTATACATACTTTACAGCATTATTATACATTTTCCGGCACTAACCTATTAACAAGATGTCGAAGCTCTAGTTGCTGTTTCTGTTTTTGGTTTCAGAAATCCTAGTAAGGAAATATTCTCGGAATTGGACGAAATCAACGCCCGGGGCCTATTTTTACACGAAGCTTCCAGAAGACCGAATTGAAAGGGAGACGAAGTGGGGCCACGAGCGGCAAGACACCAGGCGCGCGGCCGGGCACAGGCCGCGCGGCCTGTTGTGTCGGCGCCTCGCGTCGCCCGACCTACCCTTCCGCCTACTTAAAGCCTCCGTCGCGAAACCCCCCCGAGAGCCACGATACGGAAAACCTTCCAGAGACGCCACCGTCGCGAATCCCATCTCGGGGGATTCAGGAGATCGCCTCCGGCACCTGCCGGAGAGGGGAATCATCACCGGAGGGGCTCTACATCATCATGCCCGCCTCCGGATTGATGCGTGAGTAGTTCATCCTTGGACTATGGGTCCATAGCAGTAGCTAGATGGTTGTCTTCTCCGCTTGTGCTTTCATTGTTATAGATCTTGTGAGCTGCCTAACATGATCAAGATCATCTATTTGTAATGCTACATGTTGTGTTTGGCGAGATCCGATGAATAGAGAATATTTTGTTAAGTTGATTATCAATCTATCATATATGTGTTGTTTATGTTCTTGCATGCTCTCCGTTGCTAGTAGAGGCTCTGGCCAAGTTGATACTTGTAACTCCAAGAGGGGTAATTATGCTCGATAGTGGGTTCATGCCTCCATTTAATCTGGGACAGTGACAGAAAGTTATAAGGTTGTGGATGTGTTGTTGCTACTAGGGATAAAACATTGATGCTTTGTCTAAGGATATTTGTGTTGATTACATTACGCGCCATACTTAATGCAATTATCTGTTGTTCGCAACTTAATACTGGAAGGGGTTCGGATGATAACCTGAAGGTGGATTATTTAGGCATAGATGCATGCTGGATAGCGGTCTATGTACTTTGTCGTAATGCCCGATTAAATCACATAGTAATCATCGTTGATATGTATTGAATCTTTATTTTTCAATTGCTCACCTGTAATTTGTTCACCCAACATGTTAGTTATCTTATTGGAGAGACACCACTAGTGAACTGTGGACCCCGGTCCATTCTTTTACATCTGAATACATCCTCTGTTCTTACTGTTCTTTGCAAACAAACACCATCTTCCACTCGATACGCTTAATCCTTTGTTTTCAGCAAGCCGGTGAGATTGACAACCTCACTATTACGTTGGGGCAAAGTAATTTGATTGTGTTGTGCAGGTTCCACGTTGGCGCCGGTTTCACTGGTGTTGCGCCGCACTACATTCCCCCACCAACAACCTTCACGTGCTTCTTGGCTCATACTGGTTCGATAACCTTGGTTTCTTTCTGAGGGAAAACTTGCTGTTGTGCGCATCATACCTTCCTCTTGGGGTTCCCAACGGACATGTACATTTACGCGCATCAAGCTACTTTTTCTGGCGCCGTTGCCGGGGAGATCAAGACACGCTGCAAGGGGAGTCTCCACTTCCAATCTCTTTACTTTGTTTTTGTCTTGCTTTACTTTATTTTATTTACTGTCTTGTTTGCTTCATATTAAAAACACAAAAAAATTAGTTACTTTACTTATTGTCTTTTTTACTTGCTCTATATCAAAAACAAAAAAAATTAGTTACTTGTCTTTACTTTATTTGCCTAGTTTACTTTATTACTGTTATAATGGGTACTCCTGAAAATACTAAGTTGTGTGATTTCACTAGCACAAATAATAATGATTTTATATGTACTCCTATTGCTCCACCTGCTACTACAGCAGAATTCTATGAAATTAAACTGCTTTACTTGAATCTTGTTATGAGAGAGCAATTTTCTGGTGTTAGTACTGATGATGCTGCTGCCCATCTTAATAATTTTGTTGAACTTTGTGAAATGCAAAAGTACAAGGATATACATGGTGATATTATAAAACTGAAATTGTTTCCTTTCTCATTAAGAGGAAGAGCTAAAGATTGGTTGCTATCTTTGCCTAAGAATAGTATTGATTCATGGACTAAGTGTAAAGATGCTTTTATTAGTAAATATTATCCTCCTGCTAAGATTATATCTTTGAGAAGTAGCATAATGAATTTTAAACAATTTGATAATGAACATGTTGCTCAAGCATGGGAGAGAATGAAATCTTTGGTAAAGAATTGCCCAACCCATGGACTGACTACTTGGATGATCATCCAAACCTTCTATGCAGGATTGAATTTTTCCTCAAGGAACCTATTGGATTCAGCTGCTGGAGGTACTTTTATGTCCATCACGTTGGGCGCCGCGACTAAATTACTTGATGATATGATGATCAATTACTCTGAATGGCACACTGAAAGAACTCCTCAAGGTAAGAAGGTAAATTCTGTTGAAGAAACCTCTTCTTTGGGTGATAAGATTGATGCTATTATGTCTATGCTTGCAAATGGTAGATCTCATATTGATCCTAATAATGTTCCTTTAGCTTCATTGGTTGCTCAAGAAGAAAATGTTGATGTGAATTTCATTAAAAGTAATAATTTCAACAACAATGCTTATAGGAATAATTATGGTAACAACAAATATAGGCCATATCCTTCTAATTATGGTAATTCTTATGGTAATTCTTACAATAATAATAAGAGTGTACCCCCTGGTCTTGAAGCCATGCTTAAAGAATTTATTAGTACACAAACTGCTTTCAATAAAACTGTTGAAGAAAAGCTTGATAAAATTGATATTCTTGCTTCTAAGGTTGATAGTCTTGCTCTTGATGTTGATCTTTTAAAATTGAAAGTTATGCCTGAGAAAGTTGAAGATGCTAGGTTTGCTAAAACAAATGCCATCCAAGTTAGAATTAATGATAATATTAGATTGTTGGCTGAATTGCATGCTAGGTGGGATAGAGAAGAAAAAGAAAAACTTGCTAAAGAGAATAATGTAGCTAAAGTATGGACTATTACCACCACTAGTAATGTTGATTCTTCACATGTTGTTGCACCTCCTACTATCAATGGTAAAATAATTGGTGTTGCCAATGTTTCTACTCCTAGTGCAAAGCGTACAAAATTGCCTGAAACTGCTGAAACTGCTGTTTGTGATAAAACTGCTGAAATTTTTCAAAATATTGGTGACAATGATTCCATTGCTGTAGAACATAATGGTTTAGATTTTGATGATTGTCATATTACTGAAGTTATAAAGTTTTTACAAAAACTTGCTAGAAGTCCCAATGCTAGTGCTATAAATTTAGCCTTTACAAAACATATTACAAATGCTCTCATTAAAGCTAGGGAAGAGAAATTAAGACTTGAAGCTTCTATTCCTAGGAAGTTAGAAGATGGTTGGGAGCCCATCATTAAGATGAAATTTACTGACTTTGAATGTAATGCTTTATGTGATCTTGGTGCAAGTATTTCTGTTATGCCTAAAAAGATTTATGATATGCTTGACTTGCCACCATTGAAGAATTGTTATTTGGATGTTAATCTTGCCGATAATGTTAAAAAGAAACCTTTGGGGAGGATTGATAATGTGCGCATTACGGTTAACAATAACCTTGTCCCCGTTGATTTTGTTGTCTTGGATATCGAATGCAATGCATCTTGTCCTATTGTGTTGGGAAGACCTTTTCTTCGAACCGTTGGTGCTGTTATTGATATGAGAGAAGGTAATATTAAATATCAATTTCCTCTCAAGAAAGGTATGGAACACTTCCCTAGAAAGAGAATGAAGTTGCCTTTTGATTCTATTATTAGAACAAGCTATGATGTTGATGCTTCTTCTCTTGATGTTACTTGATTTGCACTTTCTGCGCCTAAAGAAAAGCACTTCTTGGGAGATAACCCAAGTTTTATTTTATTTACTGTATTGTTGAGTCTTGGAAGTTGTTTACTACTGTAGCAACCTCTCCTTATCATGTTTTTGTGCCAAGTAAAGTTTCTATGCTAAAGTTAATGTTATATTTGGGATCGCTGCGCAGAAACAGCATTGCTGTCTGTCACGAATTCTGGCATAAGTCTCTGTAAAAAATTCTAAAAAATATGCAAATTTACGAGCGTGATCCTCAGATATGTACGCAACTTTCATTAGTTTTGAGTTTTTCCATTTGAGCAAGTTAAGTGCCCAGTCCAGATGCATCTTACGGACTATTCTGTTTTGACAGATTCTGTCTTTTATTTCGCATTGCCGCTTTTGCTATGTTGAATGAGTTTCTTTGTTCCATTAACTTTCAGAAGCTTTGTGCAATGTCCAGAAGTGTTAAGAATGATTGTGTCACCCTCTCATGAGTTTGTGGTTATGCACTAACCCTCTCATGAGTTTGCTTGAAGTTTGTCAAGGGTGAAGAGAAGAGGATGATATACTATGATCAAGAAGAGTGAAAGGTCTAAGCTTGGGGATGCCCCGGTGGTTCATCCCTGCATATTTTAAGAAGACTCAAGCATCTAAACTTGGGGATGCCCAAGTCATCCCCTTCTTCATCGACAACATTATCAGGTCACTTCTAGTGAAACTATATTTTTATTCCGTCACATTCTTATGTTCTTTACTTGGAGCGTCGGTTTGTTTTTATTTTTGTTTTGTTTTGAATAAAGTTGGATCCCGCCATTCTTATATTGGAGATATTACGCTCCGCTTTTTCTTATGGAACACTTGTGTTCTTAATTGTGCTTTAATGTTCATGGCGAAAGCTCATTGCTTCGTTAGATTGCTATTTGGTTGGAATTGGAAAATGCTGCATATGGTTTGGTAAATTTGGCAATTGTTTGAGCTCTCATAGATCATGTTTAAGCTCTTGCATCATGTAGTTTAATCTATTAATGAAGAACTACTGTAGAGCTTGTTTAATTTGGTTTGCATGATTGATCTCTCTAAGTCTAGATATTTTCGGGTAAAGTGTTTGAACAACAAGGAAGACAGTGTAGAGCCTTATAATGCTTGCAATATGTTCTTGTGTGAGTTTTGCTGTACCTGTTCATACTTGTGTTTGCTTCAAACAACCTTGCTAGCCCAAACCTTGTACTGAGAGGAAATGATTCTCGTGCATCCAAAACACCTTGAGCCAAAAACCCATGCCATTTGTGTCCACCATATCTACCTACTATGTGGTATTTTTCTGCCATTCCAAAGTAAATTACTTGAGTGCTACCTTTAAAATGTCATTCCTCTACCTTTACAATATATAGCTCATGGGACAAATAGCTTAAAAACTATTGTGGTGATGAATATGTAGTTATGTGTCTTAATTCTTATAAGTTGCTTGTTGAGCGGTAACCATGTTTTCTGGGGACGCCATCAACTTTATTTTTGTTGGATATCATGTGAGATGCTATGCATGTTCGTCTTGTCCGAAGTAAGTGGACTTCATGATCAAATGGTTTGAGTATGCATATGTTAGAGAAGAATATTGGGCCGCTAACTAAAGCCATGTATCATGGTGGAAGTTTCAGTTTGGACATACAACCTCAATTTCTTATGAGAATATTAACTGTTGTTGAATGCTTAAGCATTAAAAGAGGAGTCCATTATCTGTTGTCTATGTTGTTCCGGTATGGATGTCTAAGTTGAGAATAATCAAAAGCGAGAAATCCAATGCGTGCTTTCTCCTTAGACACTTGTACAGGCGGCATAGAGGTACCCCTTTGTGACACTTGGTTGAAACATATGTTATGCGATGAGAATCCGTGTTTCCGAGCTAAGTAGGACAAGGTGCGAGCACTATTAGTACTCTATGCATGAGACATGCAACTTGTAGGAAGTATTATGCATAGCACATATGAATTATTACTACCGTTGACAAAATTGTTTCTATGTTTTCAAAACAAAAGCTCTAGCACAAAAATAGTAACCAATGCTTCCCTCTGCGAAGGGCCAATCTTTTACTTTATTGTTGAGTCAGTTTACCCATTTCTTTCTATCTTAGAAGCAAACACTTGTGTTAACTGTGTGCATTGATTCTTACATGTTTACTTATTGCACTGTTATATTACTCTATGTTGACAAATATTCATGAGATATACGTGTTACAAGTTGAAAGCATTCGCTGAAACTTAATCATCCTTTGTGTTGCTTCAATGCATTCTACTTTGAATTTATTGCTTATGAGTTATCTCTTATACAAGTCTTATTGATACTTGTCTTGAAAGTACTATTCATGAAAAGTTTTGCTATATGATTCATTTGCTTAGTCATTATCTTTGTTAGCAATCTTTTGTTCAGATCACTCCATTCATCTCATATGCTTTACAATAATGTTGATCAAGATTATGTTGGTAGCATGTCACTTCAGAAATTATTTGTGTTATCGTTTACCTACTCGAGGACGAGTAGGAACTAAGCTTGGGGATGCTTGATACGTCTCAAACGTATCTATAATTTCTTATGTTCCATGCTACTTTTATTACAATACTTGAATGTTTTATACATACTTTACAACATTATTATACATTTTCGGCACTAACCTATTAACAAGATGTCGAAGCGCCTGTTTTCTGCTGTTTTTGGTTTCAGAAATCCTAGTAAGGAAATATTCTCGGAATTGGACGAAATCAACGCCCAGGGTCCTATTTTTACAAGCTCCCAGAAGACCGAAAGGGAGACGAAGTGGGGCCACGAGGCGGCCGGACACACCGGGAGGCGCGGCCGGGCTGGGCCGCGCGGCCCTGTTGTGTCGGCGCCTCACGTCGCCCCCTGACCTACCCTTCCGCCTACTTAAAGCCTCCATCGTGAAACCCCCTGTACCGAGAGCCACGATATGGAAAACCTTCCAGATACGCCGCCGTCGCAAATCCCATCTCGGGGATTCAGATCGCCTCCGGCACCCTGCCGGAGAGGAATCATCACCGGAGGGGCTCTACATAATCATGCCCGCCTCCGGATTGATGCGTGAGTAGTTCATCCTTGGACTATGGGTCCATAGCAGTAGCTAGATGGTTGTCTTCTCCGCTTGTGCTTTCATTGTTATAGATCTTGTGAGCTGCCTAACATGATCAAGATCATCTATTTGTAATGCTACATGTTGTGTTTGGCGAGATCCGATGAATAGAGAATATTATGTTAAGTTGATTATCAATCTATCATATATGTGTTGTTTATGTTCTTGCATGCTCTCCGTTGCTAGTAGAGGCTCTGGCCAAGTTGATACTTGTAACTCCAAGAGGGGGTAATTATGCTCGATAGTGGGTTCATGCCTCCATTTAATCTGGGACAGTGACAGAAAGTTCTAAGGTTGTGGATGTGCTGTTGCTACTAGGGATAAAACATTGATGCTTTGTCTAAGGATATTTGTGTTGATTACATTACGCGCCATACTTAATGCAATTATCTGTTGTTCGCAACTTAATACTGGAAGGGGTTCGGATGATAACCTGAAGGTGGATTATTTAGGCATAGATGCATGCTGGATAGCGGTCTATGTACTTTGTCGTAATGCCCTGATTAAATCACATAGTAATCATCGTTGATATGTATTGAATCTTTATTTGTCAATTGCTCGCCTGTAATTTGTTCACCCAGCATGTTAGTTATCTTATTGGAGAGACACCACTAGTGAACTGTGGACCCCGGTCCATTCTTTTACATCTGAATACATCCTACTGTTTACTGTTCTTTGCAAACAAACACCATCTTCCACTCGATACGCTTAATCCTTTGTTTTCAGCAAGCGGTGAGATTGACAACCTCACTGTTACGTTGGGGCAAACTACTTTGATTGTGTTGTGCAGGTTCCACGTTGGCGCCGGTTTCACTGGTGTTGCGCCGCACTTCCTCCACCAACAACCTTCACGTGCTTCTTGGCTCCTACTGGTTCGATAACCTTGGTTTCTTTCTGAGGGAAAACTTGCTGCTGTGCGCATCATACCTTCCTCTTGGGGTTCCCAACGGACGTGTACATTTACGCGCATCAGCCATGCATTAACCCTAAACCATATATATGTAACTAACCCTAGCTAATCAACCCTACTTAATTAAAACACATAACCCTAAACTATACTAGAAATAACCCGATCTAATAAAAACATGCTCTATATATAGCAGCTAGCTAGCAAACCGTAGATTAACACCAATTAAAATATACATGGCCTATATCGATCATGTTGTATAACATATCCCTAAGATTCATTAATTAATTATATAATTATCGTGATAAATTAATTAACTTGAATTTTGACAAGTTCTCTCGAATGAAAACACATTTGATTAAGTTGCCTCATAATATATATATAATTAGTGTGCATGCATGGCCTACAATGCATTCGTGCATATATTTTAATGTATATTTGAACATATATATTCTTGGGGATTTCAATCTCTCTCTCTCTCTCGATCATCTATATATCGTTGGTGGCCCAAAAACACACATATATACGCATGCACTTTATGCGTAAAGGCGCGGGTGCCTCTAATAATGTGTGTGCGCACTCGATCGATGATCCCTAAACCTTAAACAACCCCTAAAATCTTAAATCCCTAATCCCTAATCCCTAAACCCTAAACACCCTAAACACTAAACCCTAAACCCTAGACCCTAAACCCTAACCCTAACCCTAACCCTAACCCTAAACCCTAGCTAACCCTAAACCCTAATTAAACCCTATGTATAGGCCAACGACACTTAATTGTGCATCGAGCAGGCCAGGGGTGCCTCGCGGTCCTCTAATTAAATTAAATGTGCCATGCATTAACCCTAAACCATATATATGTAACTAACCCTAGCTAATCAACCATACTTAATTAAAACACATAACCCTAAACTATACTAGCTAGCTATAACCCGATCTAATAAAAACATGCTCTATATATAGCAGCTAGCTAGCAAACCGTAGATTAACACCAATTAAAATATACATGGCTATATCGATCATGTTGTATAACATATCCCTCAGATTTATTAATTAATTATATAACTATCGTGATAAATTAATTAACTTGAATTTTGACAAGTTCTCTCGAATGAAAACACATTTGATTAAGTTGCCTCATAATATATATATAATTAGTGTGCATGCATGGCCTACCATGCATTTGTGCATATATTTTAATGTATATTTGAACATATTCTTGGGGATTTCAATCTCTCTCTCTCTCGATCATCTATATATATCGTTGGTGGAAAAAAAACACACATATATACGCATGCACTTTATGCGTAAAGGCGCGGGTGCCTCTAATAATGTGTGTGCGCACTCGATCGATGATGATCCCTAAACCTTTAACAATCCTAAAACCCTAAATTAATTATCGATCTCCCTGTGATTCATTAATTAATTATATATATAATTATCGATGATAAATTAATTAACTTGAATTTTGACAAGTTCTCTCGTATGAAAACACATTTGATCAAGTTGCCTCATAATATATATATAATTAGTGTGCATGCATGGCCTACCATGCATTCGTGCATATATTTTAATATATATTTGAACATATTCTAGGGGATTTCAATCTCTCTCTCTCGATCATCTATATATCGTTGTTGGTGGCAAAAAAACACACATATATACGCATGCACTTTATGCGCGCGGGTGCCTCTAATAATGTGTGTGCGCACTCGATCGATGATCCATAAACCTTAAACAACCCTAAAACTCCCCTAAAACCTAAACATCCTAAACACTAAACCCTAGACCCTAAACACCCTAAACACTAAACCCTAAACCCTAGACCCTAAACACCGTAAACACTAAACCCTAAACCCTAAACACCCTAAACACTAATTAAACCCTAAACCCTAGACCCTAAACACCCTAAACACTAGACCCTAAACCCTAGACCCTAAACACCCTAAACACTAAACCCTAGACCCTAAACACAAACCCTAAACGTACCCTAGACCCTAGCTAAACACCCTAAACACTAAACCCTAAACCCTAGCTAACCCTAAACCCTAATTAAACCCTATATATAGGCCAACGACACTTAATTGTGCATCAAGCAGGCCAGGGGTGCCTCGCGGTCCTCTAGTTAAATTAAATGTGCCATGCATTAACCCTAAACCATATATATAACTAACCCCTAGCTAATCAAACCCTAGTTAATTAAAACACATAACCCTAAACTATACTAGCTAGCTATAACCCGATCTAATAAAAACATGCTCTATATATAGCAGCTAGCTAGCAAATTAAACGGTAGATTAACACCAATTAATATATACATGGCTGATACGTCCATTTTGCATCACTATTTTATATCATAATTTGCTGTTATTCATTGATATATTTCATATTTAGAGATGATACTTATGTTATTTCATCTATTTTGCATGTTTCGTGATCATTGGAGAATTACTCACGGAGTCGGATTCTGCTGGAAAAAGCACCGTCAGACACCATATTTCGAAGATCAACAAGCGACGGAATTTATACGGAAAATCCTATTTTTCCAGAAGACGAAGGGAGCCAAAAGGAGGAGCCGGGAGGAGCCACCATGGCCCCCATAGGCCGGCGCGGGCCCAGGCCTGGCCGCGCCGCCTTGTGGGGAGGGGGCCCACGGCCCCCTCTGGCCGCCTCTCCTTCGCGTACTTCTTCGCCCCGAAAACCTAAGCCACAGGAGGTACCTCGCGAAGAGTTACAGCCGCCTCTGCGGGCGGAGAACACCAGAGAGAAAAGAGTTCTCCGGGCAGGGCCGGGGAAATTCCCTCCCGGAGGGGGAAATCGACGCCATCGCCATCGTCATCGAGCTGGACATCATCTCCATCATCATCATCCTCATCTCCACCATCTACACCGCCATCACCACCACTGCATCTTGATACGCGTAGATGCACACGTCCGTTGGGAACCCCAAGTGGAAGGTATGATGCGTATAGAAGCAAGTTTCCCTCAGTATGAAACCAAGGTTTAATCGAACCAGTAGGAGCCAAGAAGCACGTTGAAGGTTGATGGTGGCGAAATGTGATGCGGCGCAACAACAGGGATTCCGGCGCCAACGTGGAACCTGCACAACACAACCAAGTACTTTGCCCCAACGAAACAGTGAGGTTGTCAATCTCACCGACTTGCTGTAACAAAGGATTAAACGTATTGTGTGGAAGATGATTGTTTGCAAGAAAACAGTAAAACAAGTATTGCAGTAGATTGTATGCTATGTAAAGAATAGGACCGGGTCCACAGTTCACTAGAGGTGTCTCTCCCATAAGATAAAGCATGTTGGGTGAACAAATTACAGTCGGGCAATTGACAAATAGAGAAGGGCATAACAATGCATATACATGATATGATAAATATAGTGAGATTTAATCCGGGCATTACGACAAAGTACATAGACCGCCATCCAACTGCATCTATGCCTAAAAAGTCCACCTTCAGGTTATCATCCGAACCCCATTCAGTATTAAGTTGCAAAGCAACAGACAATTGCATTAAGTATGGTGCGTAATGTAATCGACAACTACATCCTTAGACATAGAATCAATGTTTTATCCCTAGTGGCAACAACACATCACAACCTTAGAACTTTCTGTCACTGTCCCAGGTGTCAATGAAGGCATGAACCCACTATCGAGCATAAATACTCCCTCTTGGAGTTAAGAGTAAAAACTTGGCCAGAGCCTCTACTAATAATGGAGAGCATGCAAGATCATAAACAACACATAAACAATAGATTAATAATCACCATAACATAGCATTCTCTATTCATCGGATCCCGACAAACACAACATATAGTATTACAGATAGATGATCTTGATCATGTTAGGCAGCTCACAAGATCCAACAATGAAGCACAATTAGGAGAAGACGACCATCTAGCTACTGCTATGGACCCATAGTCCAGGGGTGAACTACTCACTCATCACTCCGGAGGCGATCATGGCGATGAAGAGTCCTCGGGAGATGAATCCCCTCTCCGGCAGGGTGCCGGAGGCGATCTCCTGAATCCCCGAGATGGGATTCGCGGCGGCGGCGTCTCTGGAAGGTTTTCCGTATCGTGGCTCTCGGTGCTGGGGTTTCGCGACGGAGGCTATAAGTAGGCGGAAGGGTAGGTCGGGGGCTCACGAGGGCGGATGAGGTGGCGCGGCGGGGCCTGGGCCGCGCGCCCTATCATCTGGCCGCCTCGTGGCCCGACTCCCCTTCGGTATTCGGAAGCTTCGTGCAAAAATAGGACCCTGGGCGGTGATTTCGTCCAATTCCGAGAATATTTCCTTACTAGGATTTCTGAAACCAAAAAACAGAAAACACAACTGGCTCTTCGGCATCTTGTTAATAGGTTAGTTCCAGAAAATGCGTAAATACGACATATAATGTGCATAAAACATGTAGGTATTATCAATAAAGTAGCATGGAACATAAGAAATTATCGATACGTTGGAGACGTATCAGCATCCCCAAGCTTAGTTCTGCTCGTCCCGAGCAGGTAAAACGATAACAAAGATAATTTCTGAAGTGACATGCCATCATAATCTTGATCATACTATTTGTAAACATATGTAATGAATGCAGCGATCAAAACAATGGTAATGACATGAGTAAACAACTGAATCATAAAGCAAAGACTTTTCATGAATAGTACTTCAAGACAAGCATCAATAAGTCTTGCATAAGAGTTAACTCATAAAGCAATAAATCAAAGTAAAGGTGTTGAAGCAACACAAAGGAAGATTAAGTTTCAGCGATTGCTTTCAACTTATAACATGTATATCTCATGGATATTGTGAACATAAAGTAATATAACAAGTGCAATATGCAAGTATGTAGGAATCAATGCACAGTTGACACAAGTGTTTGCTTCTTAAGGTGGAAGGAGATAGGTAAACTGACTCAACAATAAAAGTAAAAGAATGGTCCTTCAAAGAGGAAAGCATCGATTGCTGTATTTGTGCTAGAGCTTTTATTTTGAAAACATGAAACAATTTTGTCAACGGTAGTAATAAAGCATATGAGTTATGTAAATTATATCTTACAAGTTGCAAGCCTCATGCATAGTATACTAATAGTGCCCGCACCTTGTCCTACTTAGCTTGGACTACCGGATCTTTGCAATGCCATGTTTCAACCAAGTGTCACAAAGGGGTACCTCCATGCCGCCTGTACAAAGGTCTAAGGAGAAAGCTCGCATTTTGGATTTCTCGCTTTTGATTATTCTCAACTTAGACATCCATACCGGGACAACATGGACAACAGATAATGGACTCCTCTTAAATGCATAAGCATGTAGCAACAATTATTATTCTCATATGAGATTGAGGATATATGTCCAAAACTGAAACTTCAACCATGATTCATGGCTTTAGTTAGCGGCCCAATGTTCTTCTCTAACAATTTGCATGCTCCAATCATTAAGGTGATAGATCCTTCAGACAAGACGGACATGCATAGCAACTCACATGATATTCAACAATAGTTGATGGCGTTCCCCAGAAGCATGGTTATCGCACAACAAGCAACTTAATAAAAGATAAAGTGCATAAGTACATATTCAATACTACGATAGTTTTTAAGGCTATTTTGTCCCATGAGCTATATATTGCAAAGGTGAATGATGGAATTTTAAAGGTAGCACTCAAGCAATTTACTTTGGAATGGCGGAGAAATACCATGTAGTAGGTAGGTATGGTGGACACAAATGGCATAGTAATTGGCTCAAGGATTTTGGATGCATGAGAAGTATTCCCTCTCGATACAAGGTTTAGGCTAGCAAGGTTATTTGAAGCAAACTCAAGGATGAACCGGTGCAGCAAAACTCACATAAAAGACATATTGTAAACATTATAAGACTCTACACCGTCTTCCTTGTTGTTCAAACCCAATACTAGATATTATCTAGACCTTAGAGAGACCAAATATGCAAATCAAATTTTAGCAAGCTCTATGTATTTCTTCATTAATGGGTGCAAAGCATATGATGCAAGAGCTTAAACATGAGCACAACAATTGCCAAGTATCACATTATCCAAGACATTTTAGAATTACTACATGTAGCATTTTCCAATTCCAACCATATAACAATTTAACGAAGAAGAAACTTCGCCTTGAACATTATGAGTAAAGCCTAAGGACATATTTGTTCATATGCAACAGCGGAGCGTGTCTCTCTCCCACAAAGTGAATGCTAGGATCCATTTTATTCAAACAAAACAAAAACAAAAACAAACCGACGCTCCAAGTAAAGAACACAAGATGTGATTGAATAAAAATATAGTTTCAGGGGAGGAACCTGATGATGTTGTCGATGAAGAAGGGGATGCCTTGGGCATCCCCAAGCTTAGACGCTTGAGTCTTCTTAAAATATGCAGGGGTGAACCACGGGGCATCCCCAAGCTTATAGCTTTCACTCCTCTTGATCATAGTATATCATACTCCTCTCTTGACCCTTGAAAACTTCCTTCACACCAAACTTCAAGCAAACTCATTAGAGGGTTAGTGCACAATTAATAATTCACACATTCAGAGGTGACACAAACATTCTTTTCACTTCTGGACATTGCATAAAGCTACTGGACATTAGTGGATCAAAGAAATTCATCCAACATAGCAAATATGGCAATGCGAAATAAAAGGCAGAATCTGTCAAAAACAGAACAGTCCGTAAAGACGAATTTTAAAATGGCACCAGACTTGCTCAAATGGAAAAACTCAAAACTAATGAAAGTTGCATACATATCTGAGGATCAAGCTCGTAAATTGGCAGATTTTTTCGAATTTTCTACAGAGACTTGTGCCCAGATTCGTGACAGACAGCAATGCTGTTTCTGCGCAGCGATCCCAAATATAACATCAACTTTAACATAGAAACTTTACTTGGCACAAAAACATGATAAGGAGAGGTTGCTACAGTAGTAAACAACTTCCAAGACTCAAATATAAAATAAAGTACTGTAGTAAAAACATGGGTTGTCTCCCATAAGCGCTTTTCTTTAACGCCTTTCAGCTAGGCGCAGAAAGTGCAAATCAAGTAACATCAAGAGTAGAAGCATCAACATCATAACTTGTTCTAATAATAGAATCAAAAGGCAACTTCATTCTCTTTCTAGGGAAGTGTTCCATACCTTTCTTGAGAGGAAATTGATATTTAATATTACCTTCCCTCATATCAATAAACACCAACGGTTCGAAGAAAAGGTCTTCCCAACACAATAGGACAAGATGCATTGCATTCGATATCCAAGACAACAAAATCAACGGGGACAAGGTTATTGTTAACCGTAATGCGCACATTATCAATCCTCCCCAAAGGTTTCTTTTTAACATTATCGGCAAGATTAACATCCAAATAACAATTCTTCAATGGTGGCAAGTCAAGCATATCATAAATCTTTTTAGGCATAACAGAAATACTTGCACCAAGATCACATAAAGCATTACATTCAAAGTCATTGAATTTCATTTTAATGATGGGCTCCCAACCATCCTCTAACTTTCTAGGAATAGAAGTTTCAAGTTTTAGTTTCTCTTCTCTAGCTTTTATGAGAGCATTTGTAATATGTTTTGTAAAGGCTAAATTTATAGCACTAGCATTAGGACTTTTAGCAAGTTTTTGTAAGAAATTTATAACTTCAGAGATGTGGCAATCATCAAAATCTAAATCATTATGAGCTACAGCAATGAGATCATTGTCCCCAAGGTTGGAAAAAATTTCAGCAGTTTTATCACAAGCAGTTTCAGCAGTTTTAGCAATTTCAGGCAGTTTTGTACGCTTTGCACTAGGAGTAGAAACATTGCCAACACCAATTATTTTACCATTGATAGTAGGAGGTGCAGCAACATGTGAAGAATTAACATTACTAGTGGTGGTAATAGTCCAAACTTTAGCTACATTATTCTCTTTAGCTAGTTTTTCATTTTCTTCTCTATCCCACCTAGCACGCAATTCAGCCATTAATCTTATATTCTCATTAATTCTAACTTGGATGGCATTTGCTGTAGTAGTAATCTTATTATCAATATCATTATTAGGCATAAATTTCAATTTTAAAAGATTAACATCAGGCAAGTCTATCAACTCTAGAAGCAATAATATCAATTTTATCAAGCTTTTCCTCAACAGATTTGTTAAAAGCAGTTTGTGTACTAATAAATTCTTTAAGCATAGCTTCAAGACCAGAGGGTACACTCCTATTATTGTTGTAAGAATTCCCATAAGAATTACCATAACCATTACCATTAGCAGAAGGATATGGCCTATAGTTATTACCAGAGTTGTTCCTATAAGCATTGTTGTTGAAATTATTATTTTTAATGAAATTCACATCAACATTTTCTTCTTGAGCAACCAATGAAGATAAAGGAACATTATTTGGATCAACATTAGATCTACCATTCACAAGCATAGACATAATCACATCAATCTTATCACTCAAGGAAGAGGTTTCTTCAACAGAATTTACCTTCTTACCTTGTGGAGCTCTTTCCGTGTGCCATTCAGAGTAATTTATCATCATATCATCAAGAAGCTTTGTAGCCTCCCCAAAGTGATGGACATAAAGGTACCTCCAGCAGCTGAATCCAATAAATTCCGCGAAGAAAAATTTAGTCCTGCATAGAAGGTTTGGATGATCATCCAAGTAGTCAGTCCATGGGTTGGGCAATTCTTTACCAAAGTTTTCATTCTCTCCCATGCTTGAGCAACATGTTCAGTATCTAATTGCTTAAAATTCATTATGCTACTTCTCAAAGATATAATTTTAGCGGGAGGATAATATCTACCAATAAAAGCATCCTTACATTTAGTCCATGAATCAATACTATTCTTAGGCAAAGATAGCAACCAATCTTTAGCTCTTCCTCTTAATGAGAAAGGAAACACTTTCAATTTAATAATATCACCATCTACATCCTTATACTTTTGCATTTCACAAAGTTCAACAAAATTATTGAGATGGGCAGCAGCATCATCAGAACTAACACCAGAAAATTGATCTCTCATAACTAGGTTCAGTAAAGCAGGTTTAATTTCAAAGAATTCTGCTGTAGTAGCAGGTGGAGCAATAGGTGTGCATAGGAAATCATTATTATTTGCATTTGTGAAGTCACACAACTTAGTATTTTCAGGGGTATTCATTTTAGCAACAGTAAATAAAGCAAACTAGATAAAGTAAATGCAAGTAACTAATTTTTTGTTTTTTTTATAGAGAGAGCAAGACAGTAAATAAAGTAAAACTAGCAACTAATTTTTTGTGTGTTTTGTTTAGGTGCAGCAAACAAAGTAGTAAATAAAATAAAGCAAGACAAAAACAAAGTAAAGAGATTGAGAAGTGGAGACTCCCCTTGCAGCGTGTCTTGATCTCCCCGGCAACGGCGCCAGAAATTTAGCTTGATACGCGTAGATGCACACGTCCGTTGGGAACCCCAAGTGGAAGGTATGATGCGTATAGAAGCAAGTTTCCCTCAGTATGAAACCAAGGTTTAATCGAACCAGTAGGAGCCAAGAAGCACGTTGAAGGTTGATGGTGGCGAAATGTGATGCGGCGCAACAAGGGATTCCGGCGCCAACGTGGAACCTGCACAACACAACCCAAGTACTTTGCCCCAACGAAACAGTGAGGTTGTCAATCTCACCGGCTTGCTGTAACAAAGGATTAAACGTATTGTGTGGAAGATGATTGTTTGCAAGAAAACAGTAAAACAAGTATTGCAGTAGATTGTATGCTATGTAAAGAATAGGACCGGGGTCCACAGTTCACTAGAGGTGTCTCTCCCATAAGATAAAGCATGTTGGGTGAACAAATTACAGTCGGGCAATTGACAAATAGAGAAGGGCATAACAATGCATATACATGATATGATAAATATAGTGAGATTTAATCCGGGCATTACGACAAAGTACATAGACCGCCATCCAACTGCATCTATGCCTAAAAAGTCCACCTTCAGGTTATCATCCGAACCCCATTCAGTATTAAGTTGCAAAGCAACAGACAATTGCATTAAGTATGGTGCGTAATGTAATCGACAACTACATCCTTAGACATAGAATCAATGTTTTATCCCTAGTGGCAACAGCACATCACAACCTTAGAACTTTCTGTCACTGTCCCAGGTGTCAATGAAGGCATGAACCCACTATCGAGCATAAATACTCCCTCTTGGAGTTAAGAGTAAAAACTTGGCCAGAGCCTCTACTAATAACGGAGAGCATGCAAGATCATAAACAACACGTAAACAATAGATTGATAATCACCATAACATAGCATTCTCTATTCATCGGATCCCGACAAACACAACATATAGTATTACAGATAGATGATCTTGATCATGTTAGGCAGCTCACAAGATCCAACAATGAAGCACAATTAGGAGAAGACGACCATCTAGCTACTGCTATGGACCCATAGTCCAGGGGTGAACTACTCACTCATCACTCCGGAGGCGATCATGGCGATGAAGAGTCCTCCGGGAGATGAATCCCCTCTCCGCAGGGTGCCGGAGGCGATCTCCTGAATCCCCGAGATGGGATTCGGCGGCGGCGTCTGGAAGGTTTTCCGTATCGTGGCTCTCGGTACGGGGGTTTCGCGACGGAGGCTATAAGTAGGCGGAAGGGTAGGTCGGGGGCTCACGAGGGCCCAGATGACAGGTGGCGCGGCCGGGGCCCGCCACGCCGCCCTATCATCTGGCCGCCTCGTGGCCCCACTTCGACTCCCTTCGGTCTTCTGGAAGCTTCGTGCAAAAATAGGACCCTGGGCGGTGATTTCGTCCAATTCCGAGAATATTTCCTTACTAGGATTTCTGAAACCAAACAGCAACAATTGGCTCTTCGGCATCTTGTTAATAGGTTAGTTCTAGAAAATGCGTAAATACGACATATAATGTGCATAAAACATGTAGGTATCATCAATAAAGTAGCATGGAACATAAGAAATTATCGATACGTTGGAGACGTATCACATCTCGTCACCGCTGTAACGATTTGGGTTAGATCTTGATTGTTTGATAGGGGAAACTCTCCCGGTGTTGATTACTACTTGTTATTGATGCTATTGAGTGAAACCGTTGGACCAAGGTTTATGTTCAGATTGTTATTCATCATCATATCACCTCTGATCATGTTCCATATGATGTCTCGTGAGTAGTTCGTTTAGTTCTTGAGGACATGGGTGAAGTCTAGATGTTAGTAGTGAATTATTGTTGAGTAGTATTCAATGTTATGATATTTAAGTTGTGGTGTTACTCTTCTAGTGGTGTCATGTGAACGTCGACTACATGATACTTCACCTTTATGGGCCTAGGGGAGTGCATCTTGTATTCGTTTGCTAATTGTGGGGTTGCCGGAGTGACAGAAACCTAAACCCCCGTTAGTATATCGATGCAGGAGGGATAGCAGGATCTCAGAGTTTAAGGCTGTGGTTAGATTTATCTTAATTACTTTCTTGTATTTGCGGATGCTTGCAAGGGGTATAATCACAAGTATGTATTAGTCCTAGGAAGGGCGGTGCATTAGCATAGGTTCACCCACACAACACTTATCAAAACAATGAAGATTAATCAGCCGTATGAAGCAAAAGCACTAGACTAAAATCCCCGTGTGTCCTCAAGAACGTTTGGTCATTTTAAGTAAACAAACCGGCTTGTCCTTTGTGCTAAAAAGGATTGGGCCACTCGCTGCAATTATTTCTCTCGCATTTTATTTACTTGTACTTTATTTATCTGCAATATCAAAACCCCCTGAATACTTGTCTGTGAGCATTTACAGTGAATCCTTCATCGAAACTGCTTGTCAACACCTTCTGCTCCTCGTTGGGTTCGACACTCTTATTTATCGAAAGTACTACGATACACCCCCTATACTTGTGGGTCATCAAGACTATTTTATGGCGCCGTTGCCGGGGAGTGAAGCGCTATTGGTAAGTGGAATTGGTAAGGAAACTTTTACTGTACGTGCTGATTTTGTTTCTGCTTGCTACTATAAGTCATTATGGAGAGATCCTCCCTTGAATTTCTATTTGGAAAATCTACTACTACTGCAACGGTAGTGGATGAGGCGCCAGGTGAGGAAGTAATACCATATAAAATACCTATGAAAATTATTGAACGTGTTGTGGATAACCGCTATGAAGGGGATGGAACTATGCATCCTGGAGATCATTTACTGTTTTTACATGAATTATGCGGGTTATTCAAATGTGCAGGTATTTCAATGGATGAAGTTAGGAAGAAATTATTTGTTATGTCGCTATCTGGTAAAGCGGCGCATTGGTATAAACTGCTGAAGGATGGGCATTCTCTTGATTGGAAGGATATTGTGCCTGTATTTTACTCTAAATTCTATCCTCCAAGTGAAATTCACAAAGACCGCAACCGTATATATAATTTTTGGCCTCATGATGGAGAGAGTATTGCCCAAGCGTGGGGAGATTGAAGTCTTTAATGCTCAAATGCCCCATTCATGAGCTTCCTGGTAATATTATTATTGATAATTTCTATGCAAGATTGTCTTTTCAAGATAAAACCTTGCTGGATACTTCTTGTTCTGGATCATTCACGCGCAATAAAGAAGAGTTTAAATGGGACCTTCTTGATCGAATCCAAGAAAATACTGAAGGATGGGAGAACGACAAAGGTAGAGTGTCAGGTATAAATTATAATTATGAATGCATTGAAACTTTTATGGATACTGATGAATATCGTAATATGAGTGCTACATATGGTCTTGACTCTCAAGTTGTTGCAAATATTTATAAAGCCTTTGCCTCTCATTTTGAATTGCCTAGGAAGAATTTTGATAAGTATCATGAACCATATAAAGATAAAGTTGATTCACCTAAAGGTAAATGTATTGAAATTAAAACTGTTGATCATGTTCTTCCTGAAGCTTATATTGAAAAAACTCCTTTCCCTGCTAAAATGAAGGAGTATTCTGTTATAACTAGTGTAGTTAATAAAAGTGCAAAGAAACCCATAGAACCTGAAGAACAAATAAAAGTTGAACCTGCTGTTGCAATAGTTAAAGATCTTGTTACTGAAAATGTGGAAGATGGTCATATTATTTTTTGTGAAGATGCTTCTAATATTGTTTCGCATCCTAATAAGTCTATGAAAGCCAGTGTTCCTGTGCTCTCTGTTCGAATTGGTGATCATTGTTATTATGGTTTATGCGACATTGGTGCAAGTATTAGTGCCATTCCTTATGAGCTCTACACGGAAATTATGCATGAAATTGGTTCTTGTGAACTTGAAGATATTGATGTGGTTATTCGGCTAGCTAATAGAGAAACTATCTCTCCCATTGGTATTGTTCGAGATGTTGAAGTTCTATGTGGTAAGATTAAATATCCTGCTGACTTTTTGGTACTTGGTTCTGCTGCTAGTAAGTTTTGTCCTATTATTTTTGGTAGACCTTTTCTAAATACATGTGGAGCTATTATAGATTGCAAGAAAGAGAAAATTGTTACTAAATTTGCTGGTGAATCTTATGAGTTTAACTTCTCTAAATTTGCCAAAACTCCTTATAAAGCTGATTTGCCTAATGAAGATTTTAGAGTTGAACAGTGTGCATCTATTGCTCTTGCTCCTAGTAATCCTTTGCAGCAACATTTGGAGAATAGTGAGAGTGAAGTTTTTAGGGAAGAAAGGGATGAGCTTGATGAAATTTTCCTTCGTCAACCTATTCTTAAACATGACTTACCGGTTGAAGATTTAGGTGTAACACCACCACCAAAGGAAGATCCTGTATTTGATTTGAAACCATTACCTGATAATCTTAAGTATGCTTATATTGATGAGAAGAAAACATATCCTGTTATTATTAGTGCTAAGCTTTCAGATATCGAGGAAGAAAGGTTATTGGAAATATTGAAGAAGCACCGAGGAGCTATTGGCTATACTCTTGATGATTTGAAGGGGATTTCTCCCGCTATTTGCCAACATGCTATTAATATAGAAGATGGTGCAAAACCTGTTGTTGAACATCAGCGTCGTCTAATTCCCAAGATGAAGGATGTGGTAAGAAATGAGGTATTAAAACTCCTTGAAGCAGGTATTATATATCCTATTGCTGATAGTAGATGGGTTAGTCCTGTGCATTGTGTTCCTAAGAAAGGAGGTATAACTGTTGTGCCTAATGATAATGATGAGCTTATTCCTCAAAGAGTAGTTGTAGGGTATAGAATGTGCATTGATTTTAGAAAAGTTAATAAAGTTACTAAGAAAGATCATTACCCTTTACCTTTTATTGATCAAATGTTAGAGAGGTTGTCTAAAAATACTCATTTCTGTTTTCTTGATGGATATTCTGGGTTTTCACAAATTGCTGTTAGAGCTAAAGATCAAGAGAAAACCACTTTCACTTGTCCCTATGGAACTTATGCTTATAGGCGTATGCCTTTTGGTTTATGTAATGCTCCTGCTACTTTTCAAAGATGCATGTCTGCTATTTTTCATGGCTTTTGTGAAAAGATTGTTGAGGTATTCATGGATGATTTTTCTGTCTATGGGAATTCTTTTGATAATTGCTTGCGAAACCTTGATAAAGTTTTGCAGAGATGTGAAGAAACTAACCTTGTTCTTAATTGGGAGAAATGTCACTTTATGGTTAATGAAGGAATTGTATTGGGACATAAAATTTCTGAAAGAGGTATTGAAGTTGATAGAGCTAAAGTTGAAGCAATTGAGAAGATGCCCTATCCTAGGGATGTTAAAGGTATTCGTAGTATTCTTGGTCATGCTGGTTTTTATAGGAGGTTTATTAAAGATTTCTCTAAAATTTCAAAGCCTCTTACTAATCTTCTTCAAAAAGATGTACCTTTCGTTTTTGATGATGATTGTAAGGAAGCTTTTGAAACTCTAAAGAAAGCCTTAACAACTGCTCCTATAGTTGAACCGCCTGATTGGAACACTGATACGTCTCCGACGTATCGATAATTTCTTATGTTCCATGCTACTTTATTGATGATACCTACATGTTTTATGCACACTTTATGTCATATTCGTGCATTTTCTGGAACTAACCTATTAATAAGATGCTGAAGTGCCAGTTCCTATTTTCTGCTGTTTTTGGTTTCAGAAATCCTAGTAACGAAATATTCTCAGAATTGGACGAAATCAACGCCCAGGTTCCTATTTTGCCCGGAAGCATCCAGAACACCCGAGAGCCGCCGGAGGAGGGCCACAGGGCCCCCAGATGATAGGGTGGCGCGGCCCACCCCGGCCGCGCGGCCCTATGGTGTCGTTGCCCTTCGACCCTCCGACGCCGCCTCTTCGCCTATTTAAAGGTCCCTGACCTAAAACCCGAGGGGGAAGAAGCCACGGTACGCGAAACCTTCCAGAGCCGCCGCCATCGCGAAGCCAAGATCTGGGGGACAGGAGTCTCTGTTCCGGCACCCTGCCGGACGGGGAAGTGCCCCGGAAGGCTTCTCCATCGACACCGCTGCCATCTCCACCGCCATCTTCATCACCACTGCTGCTCCCATGAGGAGGGAGTAGTTCTCCATCGAGGCTCGGGGCTGTACCGGTAGCTATGTGGTTCATCTCTCTCTATGTACTTCAATACAATAATCTCATGAGCTGCCTTACATGATTGAGATTCATATGATGATGCTTGTAATCTAGATGTCATTGTGCTAGTCAAGTGAGTTTTACTTATGTGATCTCCGGAGACTCCTTGTCCCACGTGTGTAAAGGTGACAGTGTGTGCACCATGTGGGTCTCTTAGGCTATATTTCACAGAATACTTATTCACTGTTATGAATGGCATAGTGAAGTGCTTATTTATATCTCTTTATGATTGCAATGTGTTTTGTATCACAATTTAACTATGTGCTACTCTAGTGATGTTATTAAAGTAGTTTTATTCCTCCTACACGGTGTAATGGTGACAGTGTGTGCACTCGTGTTAGTACTTGGTTTATGCTATGATCATGATCTCTTGTAGATTGCGAAGTTAACTATTGCTATGATAGTATTGATGTGTATTATTCCTCCTACATAAGCATGAAGGTGACAGTGTGCATGCTATGTTAGTACTTGGTTTAGTCGTTTCGATCTTTCATGCACTCTAAGGTTATTTAAATATGAACATTTAATTGTGGAGCTTGTTAACTCCGACATTGAGGGTTCGTGTAATCCTACGCAATGTGTTCATCATCCAACAAGAGAGTGTAGAGTATGCATTTATCTATTCTGTTATGTGATCAATGTTGAGAGTGTCCACTAGTGAAAGTCTAATCCCTAGGCCTTGTTCCTAAATACGCTATCGCTGCTTACTTTTTTTCTGCGTTACTACTGCGTTACTACGCTTGTTTACTTCCCGCAATATTACTACCATCAACTGCACGCCAGCAAGCTTTTCTGGCGCCGTACTACTGCTCATATTCATTCATACCACTTGTATTTCAATATCTCTTCGCCGAACTAGTGCACCTATTAGGTGTGTTGGGGACACAAGAGACTTCTTGCTTTGTGGTTGCAGGGTTGCATGAGAGGGATATCTTTGACCTCTTCCTCCCTGAGTTCGATAAACCTTGGGTAATCCACTTAAGGGAAACTTGTGCTGTTCTACAAACCTCTGCTCTTGGAGGCCCAACACTGTCTACAAGAATAGAAGCACCCGTAGACATCAAGCACTTTTTGGCGCCGTTGCCGGGGAGGAAAGGTAAAGGTACTCACACTCCGGATCTCGGCTACTAAGCTATTTTCGCCGTTGTAAGTACTCGAAGCTATTTCCTTTAGACTCTGCAATTGCGACATTTGGTTTCTTGTTTACACTAGTTAGGCATAATGGACAACAATGACCTTTTTATTCTATTTCCTGATTTAAGACATGGATGGTTTGATGCGAAAATTAAAAAACCCATGGAACATATTAATATGAATGCTTTGAACACTATTGTTGCTAATGCTATGGAAAATTCTAAGCTTGGGGAAGCTGGCTTTGATGAGCATGATATTTTTAGTCCCCCAAGCATTGAGGAGAAAATTTACTTTGATGATACTATGCCTCCTATATTTGATGATGAGAATAATAATGATAGCTACTTTGTTGAATTTGCTCCCACTACAACTAATAAAATTGATTATGCCTATGTGGGGAGTAATAATTTTATGCATGAGACTCATGATAAGAATGCTTTATGTGATAGTTATATTGTTGAGTTTGCTCATGTTGCTACTGAAAGTTATTATGAGAGAGGAAAATATGGTTGTAAAAATTTTCATGTTACTAAAACACCTCTCTATGTGCTGAAATTTTTGAAGCTACACTTGTTTTATCTTCCTATGCTTGTTACTTTGCTCTTCATGAACTTGTTTATTTACAAGATTCCTATGCATAGGAAGCATGTTAGACTTAAATGTGTTTTGAATTTGCCTCTTGATGCTCTCTTTTGCTTCAACTTCTATTTCTTGTGAGTGCATCATTAAAACTGCTGAGCCCATCTTAATGGCTATAAAGAAAGAACTTCTTGGGAGATAACCCATGTTTTTTTACTACAGTACTTTGTTTTATATTTGAGTCTTGGAAGTTGTTTACTACTGTAGAAACCTCTCCTTATCATGTTTTTGTGCCAAGTAAAGTTTCTATGTTAAAGTTGATGTTATATTTGGGATCGATGCGCAGAAACAGCATTGCTGTCTGTCACGAATTCTGGCACAAGTCTCTGTAGAAAATTCTAAAAAATCTGCCAATTTACGAGCGTGATCCTCAGATATGTACGCAACTTTCATTAGTTTTGAGTTTTTCCATTTGAGCAAGTCTGGTGCCATTTTAAAATTCGTCTTTACGGACTGTTCTGTTTTTGACAGATTCTGCCTTTTATTTCGCATTGCCATATTTGCTATATTGGATGAATTTCTTTGATCCATTAATGTCCAGTAGCTTTGTGCAATGTCCAGAAGTGTTAAGAATGATTGTGTTACCTCTGAACATGTGAATTATTAATTGTGCACTAACCCTCTAATGAGTTTGCTTGAAGTTTGGTGTGAAGGAAGTTTTCAAGGGTCAAGAGAGGAGTATGATATACTATGATCAAGAGGAGTGAAAGCTCTAAGCTTGGGGATGCCCCGTGGTTCACCCCTGCATATTCTAAGAAGACTCAAGCGTCTAAGCTTGGGGATGCCCAAGGCATCCCCTTCTTCATCGACAACATCATCAGGTTCCTCCCCTGAAACTATATTTTTATTCGGTCACATCTTATGTACTTTACTTGGAGCGTCTGTATGTTTTTGTTTTTGTTTTTGTTTGAATAAATGCTTGTGTGGGAGAGAGCACGCTCCGCTGGTTCATATGAACACATGTGTTCTTAGCTTTTAATGTTCAAGGGCGAAAGTTGATCGCTTCACTTGTTGTTATATGGTTGGAAACAGAAAATGCTACATGTAGTAATTCTAAAATGTCTTGGATAATGTGATACTTGGCAATTGTTGTGCTCATGTTTAAGCTCTTGCATCATATACTTTGCACCCATTAATGAAGAAATACATAGAGCTTGCTAAAATTTGGTTTGCATATTTGGTCTCTCTAAAGTCTAGATAATTTCTAGTATTGAGTTTTGAACAACAAGGAAGACGGTGTAGAGTCTTATAATGTTTACAATATGTCTTTTATGTGAGTTTTGCTGCACCGGTTCATCCTTGTGTTTGTTTCAAATAACCTTGCTAGCCTAAACCTTGTATCGAGAGGGAATACTTCTCATGCATCCAAAATCCTTGAGCCAACCACTATGCCATTCGTGTCCACCATACCTACCTACTACATGGTATTTCTCCGCCATTCCAAAGTAAATTGCTTGAGTGCTACCTTTAAACATTTCAAAAGTTATCACCTCTGATTTGTGTCAATGTTTTATAGCTCATGAGGAAGTATGTGGTGTTTATCTTTCAATCTTGTTGGGCAACTTTCACCAATGGACTAGTGGCTTCATCCGCTTATCCAATAATTTTGCAAAAAGAGCTGGCAATGGGATTCCCAGTTCCAAATTAATTAACTAAAATAAAAAGGCACTCCTTCATGGTATGAGATTGTTGGCAGGCACCCGAGGATTCGGTTAGCCATGGTTTGTGAAAGAAAGGTTGGAAGGAGTGCCACCCAAAAATAAAATAAAATGGGAGCCGCTCTTTGAAGGTTTGTCTGGCAAGGGGGTTAGAGTACCCGCTACCATTCGTTGACAACAACAAACACCTCTCAAAACTTTATTTTTATGCTCTCTTTATGTTTTCAAAATAAAAGCTCTAGCACAAATATAGCAATCGATGCTTTCCTCTTTGAAGGACCATTCTTTTACTTTTTATGTTGAGTTAGTTCACCTATCTCTCTCCACCTTAAGAAGCAAACACTTGTGTGAACTGTGCATTGATTCCTACATACTTTCATATTGCATTTGTTATATTACTCTATGTTGACAATTATCAATGAGATATACATGTTACAAGTTGAAAGCAACCGCTGAAACTTAATCTTCCATTGTGTTGCTTCAATACCTTTACTTTGAATTATTGCTTTATGAGTTAACTCTTATGCAAGACTTATTGATGCTTGTCTTGAAGTACTATTCATAAAAAGTCTTTGCTTTATGATTCATTTGTTTACTCATGTCATTACCATTGTTTTTGATCGCTGCATTCATTACATATGTTTACAATAGTATGATCAAGGTTATGATGGCATGTCACTTCAGAAATTATCTTTGTTATCGTTTTACCTGCTCGGGACGAGCAGAACTAAGCTTGGGGATGCTGATACGTCTCCGACGTATCGATAATTTCTTATGTTCCATGCTACTTTATTGATGATACCTACATGTTTTATGCACACTTTATGTCATATTCGTGCATTTTCTGGAACTAACCTATTAATAAGATGCCGAAGTGCCAGTTCCTGTTTTCTGCTGTTTTTGGTTTCAGAAATCCTAGTAACGAAATATTCTCGGAATTGGACGAAATCAACGCCCAGGTTCCTATTTTGCCCGGAAGCATCAGAACACCCGAGCCGCCAGAGGAGGGCCACAGGGCCCCCAGATGATAGGGTGGCGCGGCCCACCCCCTGGCCGCGCGACCCTATGGTGTCGTCGCCCCTTCGACCTTCTGACGCCGCCTCTTCGCCTATTTAAAGGTCCCTGACCTAAAACCCGAGGGGGAAGAAGCCACGGTACGCGAAACCTTCCAGAGCCGCTGCCATCGCGAAGCCAAGATGGGGGACAGGAGTCTCTGTTCCGGCACCTGCCGGACGGGGAAGTGCCTCGGAAGGCTTCTCCATCGACACCGCTGCCATCTCCACCGCCATCTTCATCACCACTGTTGCTCCCATGAGGAGGGAGTAGTTCTCCATCGAGGCTCGGGGCTGTACCGGTAGCTATGTGGTTCATCTCTCTCTATGTACTTCAATACAATAATCTCATGAGCTGCCTTACATGATTGAGATTCATATGATGATGCTTGTAATCTAGATGTCATTGTGCTAGTCAAGTGAGTTTTACTTATGTGATCTCCGGAGACTCCTTGTCCCACGTGTGTAAAGGTGACAGTGTGTGCACCGTGTGGGTCTCTTAGGCTATATTTCACAGAATACTTATTCACTGTTATGAATGGCATAGTGAAGTGCTTATTTATATCTCTTTATGATTGCAATGTGTTTTGTATCACAATTTAACTATGTGCTACTCTAGTGATGTTATTAAAGTAGTTTTATTCCTCCTACACGGTGTAATGGTGACAGTGTGTGCACTCGTGTTAGTACTTGGTTTATGCTATGATCATGATCTCTTGTAGATTGCGAAGTTAACTATTGCTATGATAGTATTGATGTGTATTATTCCTCCTACATAAGCATGAAGGTGACAGTGTGCATGCTATGTTAGTACTTGGTTTAGTCGTTTCGATCTTTCATGCACTCTAAGGTTATTTAAATATGAACATTTAATTGTGGAGCTTGTTAACTCCGGCATTGAGGGTTCGTGTAATCCTACGCAATGTGTTCATCATCCAACAAGAGAGTGTAGAGTATGCATTTATCTATTCTGTTATGTGATCAATGTTGAGAGTGTCCACTAGTGAAAGTCTAATCCCTAGGCCTTGTTCCTAAATACTGCTATCGCTGCTCGTTACTACTGCTGCGTTACTACTGCTTGTTTACTTCCCGCAATATTACTACCATCAACTGCACGCCAGTAAGCTATTTTCTGGCGCGTACTACTGCTCATATTCATTCATACCACTTGTATTTCAATATCTCTTCGCCGAACTAGTGCACCTATTAGGTTTGTTGAGGACACAAGAGACTTCTTGCTTTGTGGTTGCAGGGTTGCATGAGAGGGATATCTTTGACCTCTTCCTACCTGAGTTCGATAAACCTTGGGTAATCCACTTAAGGGAAACTTGCTGCTATTCTACAAACCTCTGCTCTTGGAGGCCCAACACTGTCTACAAGAATAGAAGCACCCGTAGACATCACTTACCTTTTGAAATTATATGTGATGCTAGTGATTTTGCTGTAGGTGCTGTCCTTGGACAGCGAGTAGATAAAAAATTAAATGTTATTCATTATGCTAGTAAAACTCTAGATGCTGCTCAAAGAAATTATGCTACAACTGAGAAAGAATTATTAGCCGTAGTTTTTGCATGTGACAAGTTTAGACCCTATATTGTTGATTCAAAAGTCACAATTCATACTGATCATGCTGCAATTAGGTACCTTATGGAAAAGAAAGATGCTAAGCCAAGGCTTATTAGATGGGTGCTTCTTTTGCAAGAATTTGATTTACATATTGTAGATAGGAAAGGTGCTGATAATCCTGTTGCTGATAATTTGTCTAGATTGGAAAATATTACTTATGATCCTGTTCCTGTTAATGATAGTTTTCCAAATGAACAATTGGCTGTAATAAAGGTGAGCTCGCGAGAGAGCCCTTGGTATGCTGATTATGCTAACTTTATTGTTTCGAAGTATTTGCCTCCAACCTTTTCAGCTCAGCAAAGGAGGAAATTCTTTTATGATTTGAGGCATTATTTCTGGGATGACCCACACTTATATAAAGAAGGAGTGGATGGTATTATGCGAAGATGTGTTCCAGAATATGAACAACAAGAGATATTGAGTAAATGCCATGGTAGTGTTTATGGAGGACATCACGCTGGAGATAGAACCGCACAAAAGGTTCTACAATCAGGTTTTTATTGGCCAACACTTTTCAAAGATGCAAGGAAGTTTATCTTATCTTGTGATGAATGTCAAAGAGTTGGTAATATCTCTAGACGCAATGAAATGCCTATGAATTATACTCTTGTTATTGAACCATTTGATTGTTGGGGATTCGACTTCATGGGTCCTTTCCCTTCTTCAGAAGGTAACACTCATATACTTGTCGCTGTTGATTATGTTACTAAATGGGTAGAAGCTATACCTACAAAAAGTGTTGATGGTGAGACCTCTATAAAAATGCTTGTAGATGTTATATTTCCTAGATTTGGAGTACCTAGATATATTATGACTGATGGAGGTTCTCATTTTATTCATGGTGGTTTTAGAAAAACTCTTGCCAAATATGGTATTAATCATAGAATTGCTTCAGCTTATCATCCTCAAACTAGTGGGCAAGTAGAATTATCAAATAGAGAAATTAAAGCTATCTTGGGAAAGACTGTTAATAAATCTAGAAAGAATTGGGCTAGTAAGTTGAAGGAAGCATTGTGGGCTTATAGAACTGCTTATAAAAATCCTATGGGAATGTCTCCTTATAAAATGGTTTATGGAAAAGCTTGTCATTTACCTTTAGAACTAGAGCACAAAGCTTATTGGGCTGTAAGAGAACTTAATAAAGATTTTAAACTTGCCGGTAAGAAGAGGTTGCTACAATTAAGTTCTTTAGATGAATGGAGAAATGAAGCTTATGAAAATGCTAAACTTTTTAAGGAGAAAGTTAAGAAGTGGCATGATAGAAGAATTATTAAAAGAGAATTTAATGTTGGAGATAAAGTCCTATTGTATCGGTCTCGTCTCAGATTTTTTGCAGGGAAATTACTCTCAAAATGGGAAGGACCATATGTTATTGAGGAAGTATACCGTTCAGGAGCAATAAAAATTAGCTCTTTGGAAGGTAACGCCACACAAGTAGTGAATGGGCAAAGACTCAAGCATTATATTTCTGGAGATTCTTATAATGAAGATATTGATATTATCCAAGTGATAACTCCGGAAGCTTTCATCAAAGATCAAATTGATAGTTCTGCAGAGTCCGACTTTGAATAGGTAACAGTTTTAGTAATAAAAAGTCCGCGTTTAGCTTTCCGAACAATATTTCTGCTGTTTTTGGAAAATATGAAAAATTACGGGATCGAAACGGAGTGGAAGAGACGCGAGGGCCCGTCACCATAGGCCGGCGCGGGCCCCACCCTGGCCGCGCCGCCCTATGGGGACAGCCCCTCGTCCCGTTTCCACTCGTTTTCGGCCTGGAACCTTCCTTTTGTCGTAAAAATATTTGCTATATAATCCCCCGGACCCCTGGAGGTCCGTATATCGTTTTCTCGTCGTGTTTTGTTTCGAGCTGTTTTCTGCCAGATATTGTTTTCAGATCTAGAGCCACCATGTCTTCGTCGGAGCCTCCGAAGGACAACTTCTTTGAGAACGTCGTCAACCCGTACATAAGCGAGTTGAAGATGCATCCCAAGGAATTGCTGCTCGTGGATGGAGAGTTGCAGATAGAAGATGTTCGTGGACCTAAGGGAGAAGGAAGCTTGGAGGACAGGATGGAGAAACTAGAACAAGAGGTCTTCACCTACAAGAAGATGGCTGAGCGTGAAGTGGACATCTTCCACAGAATTGTGTCCGAGCTCATTGGTGAACACGAGAAGGAGACTGCAAAGCTGTGGAGCGATATCCTCTCACTTCACAACACCACCAACCAACTTCAGGCGCAACTTTATGATGCTTGGAATCAAAACTGTGAGTATGAAAACAGGTTTAAACGCATTAGCGATGCTGCTAGTTTCAGGATTCCCGAGACCAAGACATCGTTTGTTGATGGAGAGCCTCTTCCCTGGAAGTCTGAGACGAGAAGAATCCACCATCGCCACCGAAGGAGTAATTCATCATCGATATTGGCATCCCCTTGGTTTGTTCCAAGCTTGGGGGAGTGCCGCGGTATCACATCATCACTACCTTTATCTTTTACTATCAAGTAGTGTCATATCATGAGTAGGGAAGTTATCATATGGAGTAGTTTGCAATATGGAAGTATCTCTCTTAGTTGGTTATCTATGTATCCGTTGGTGTGAGGTATCGTTATGGAATATTAATGAGAAGTCTTGTCATTTACTTTTTGCACACCTTATTTTAGTTTGCAATCTCTATTATATGATCACTCTTGACATTAGTATTGATATCACTTTGGGAGCATCAAGTAAATCTATTTGGTTTTGGCAAACTTAGCATTGGTCAATAGCAACAACATCTTGATGTTTAATAAAAGGGAAATACATTTAGATATATTACTCTATGTTAATGAGTTTAGTATTCTGAAGTTAAAATTGCTTGTGCTTATGAGAAAGATGCATGATTGTTTCTATCATATGTATATTTGTTTGTTTCCCTCAACCTTTATGCTTGCTATCAAACCTTGCTAGCCAAAGACCTGTATTGAGAGGGAATGCTTCTCATACATCCATAACCTTAGACCAAACCCATGCCATTTGTGTCCACCATATCTACCTACTATGTGGTATTTTCTGCCACTCCAAGTAAATACTTCATGTGCTACCTTTAAACAATTCATAATTTATTACTTTTTATTTGTGTCAATGTTTTATAGCTCATGAGGAAGTATGTGGTGTTTTATCTTTCCGTCTTGTTAGGCAGCCTCCACCAATGGACTAGCGGCACATCCTCTTATCCAATAATTTTGCAATAAGAGCTGGCAACGGGGTTCCCAGCCCCAATTAATAACTTTCATTAATAATTCTCTTCACATGTTTTGCCCTGATTTATTAGTAAGCAACTTAATTTTGCAATAGACACTCCTCCATGGTATGTGAATGTTGGAAGGCACCCGAGGATTCGGTTAACCATGGATTGAGAAAGCCAAGGTTGGGGGGAGTGTCATCCTTAAATAAACTAAAATACATGTGTAAACAAAAGAGAAGAGGGATGATCTACCTTGCTAGTAGAGATAACGTCCTTCATGGGAGCCGCTCTTTGGAGGTCTGTTTGGCAAGGGGGTTAGAGTACCCGCTACCAGTCGTTGACAACGACAAACACCTCTCAAAACTTTACTTTTATTCTCTTTATATGATTTCAAAACTTGAAAAGCTCTAGCACATGATTTAATCCCTGCTTCCCTCTGCGAAGGGCCTGTCTTTTATTTTATGTTGAGTCAGTAAACCTATTTCCCTCCATCTCAAGCAAGCATTTTAGTTGTTGTGATCAAACTATTATATTGTGATTTGCTTCATCATGTCTTTACTCTTCCTTGTTTAGTACAAGTTTTACCTGAATGAATATAGCTTTGAAAGTCATCAATGATTAATATGATTGAGTATGCAAGTTTACCATAAGCTTTAATATGAGAGCGCTGCTCAATAGATAAGTATAATCTGTTAACTGTTCTCTGACCAAGAACAAAGTTTGCCATCACCAATTATGATTTCTTATGCACCTTTATTTGTGATTACCTTATACTTGTTTCAAGATTGAGTTATATGAGGAAGTTGTTTACTATAATGTCTTGTGTGAATGAATATGATGCTTCTTGTCCGTATTTTATTTATCGACTCTTCACTCCATAAACATGTGGTCTTGTTTATCGAGCTCAGTTTCGCTTGGGGACAAGCGAGGTCTAAGCTTGGGGGAGTTGATACGTCCATTTTGCATCACTATTTTATATCATAATTTGCTATTATTCATTGATATATTTCATATTTAGATATGATACTTATGTTATTTCATCTATTTTGCATGTTTCGTGATCATTGGAGAATTATTCACCGGAGTCAGGATTCTGCTGGAAAAAGCACCATCAGGACACCATATTTCTGAAGATCAACAATTGACGGAATTTATACGGAAAATCCTATTTTTCCAGAAGACGAAGGGAGCCAAAAGGAGGAGCCGGGAGGAGCCACCATGGGCCCCCCATAGGCCGGCGCGGGCCCAGGCCTGGCCGCGCCGCCTTGTGGGGAGGGGTCCCACGGCCTCCTCTGGCCGCCTCTCCTTCGCGTACTTCTTCGCCCGAAAACCTAAGCCACAGGGGGTACCTCGCGAAGAGTTACAGCCGCCTCTGCGGGGCGGAGAACACCAGAGAGAAAAGAGCTCTCCGGCGGGCAGGAATCCGCCGGGGAAATTCCCTCCCGGAGGGGGAAATCGACGCCATCGCCATCGTCATCGAGCTGGACATCATCTCCATCATCATCATCATCATCTCCACCATCTACACCGCCATCACCACCGCTGCATCTCGTCACCGCTGTAACGATTTGGGTTGGATCTTGATTGTTTGATAGGGGAAACTCTCCCGGTGTTGATTACTACTTGTTATTGATGCTATTGAGTGAAACCGTTGGACCAAGGTTTATGTTCAGATTGTTATTCATCATCATATCACCTCTGATCATGTTCCATATGATGTCTCGTGAGTAGTTCGTTTAGTTCTTGAGGACATGGGTGAAGTCTAGATGTTAGTAGTGAATTATTGTTGAGTAGTATTCAATGTTATGATATTTAAGTTGTGGTGTTACTCTTCTAGTGGTGTCATGTGAACGTCGACTACATGATACTTCACCTTTATGGGCCTAGGGGAGTGCATCTTGTATTCGTTTGCTAATTGTGGGGTTGCCGGAGTGACAGAAACCTAAACCCCGTTAGTATATCGGTGCAGGAGGGATAGCAGGATCTCAGAGTTTAAGGCTGTGGTTAGATTTATCTTAATTACTTTCTTGTATTTGCGGATGCTTGCAAGGGGTATAATCACAAGTATGTATTAGTCCTAGGAAGGGCGGTGCATTAGCATAGGTTCACCCACACAACACTTATCAAAACAATGAAGATTAATCAGCGTATGAAGCAAAAGCACTAGACTAAAATCCCCGTGTGTCCTCAAGAACGTTTGGTCATTATAAGTAAACAAACCGGCTTGTCCTTTGTGCTAAAAAGGATTGGGCCACTCGCTGCAATTATTTCTCTCGCATTTTATTTACTTGTACTTTATTTATCTGCAATATCAAAACCCCTGAATACTTGTCTGTGAGCATTTACAGTGAATCCTTCATCGAAACCGCTTGTCAACACCTTCTGCTCCTCGTTGGGTTCGACACTCTTATTTATCGAAAGTACTACGATACACCCCCTATACTTGTGGGTCATCAATGGCCTATATCGATCATATGTTGTATAACATCTCCCTGAGATTCATTAATTAATTATATAATTATCGATGATAAATTAATTAACTTGAATTTTGACAAGTTCTCTCGAATGAAAACACATTTGATTAAGTTTCCTCATAATATATATATAATTAGTGTGCATGCATGGCCTACCATGCATGCATTCATGCATATATTTTAATATATATTTGAACATATTCTTGGGGATTTCAATCTCTCTCTCTCTCGATCATCTATATATCGTTGGTGGCCAAAAAACACACACATATACGCATGCACTTTATGCGCAAAGGCGCGTGTGCCTCTAATAATGTGTGTGTGCGCACTCGATCGATGATCCCTAAACCTTAAACCCTAAATAAACCCTAATCCCTAAACCCTAAACACCATAAACATTAAACCCTAAACCCTAGACCCTAAACCCTAACCTCCTAACCCTAAACCCTAAACCCTAATTAAACCCTATATATAGGCCAATGACACTTAATTGTGCATCAAGCAGGCCAGGGGTGCCTCGCGGTCCTCTAGTTAAATTAAATGTGCCATGCATATATATATGTGTTTAATTTGGGGATTTCAATCGCTCTCTCGTATGTAGATCTCTCTCTACCTCTCTCTCTCTGTCTCTCTCTCTCTCGTTAATTGGTGGCCAACAACACACACATGCACTTTGTGCGCAAAGGCATGCGCCTCTAATAATGTGTGCGCAGTCGATCGATCTAGTTTTGATTAATCATAGCACACAAATAAAGAAGTTGTATTTGAATCCACACAACCTAATCTAAAACACATAACCCCTAACATGGCCTAATTAATTAACCCCTTCTCTCTACCTAATTAGTGGAAATTGCACAAAATCAAAAGGGGTCCCTCACTAATTATGCATATCTGCTAGATTGTGATAAACTTTTGCCCCATATATATTTGGTGGATGGGTGCATCTTGGCATGTAAAACAATTAGTGTTTGCAAATGGCGTTGTCAAAATTTATGTACAAATGATTTCTTTCCATCCAAAGTGCATAAAATGGGAGTTTTAATGAAGAAAGTACAAATAAAACAGCTCAACATGCTTCCACACCCCGATTTTCACACGAAGTAGAGCATATTTAAAGGATAATTCCAGAGTTTTACTATTTTTCAAGCAACTTTGCTAATTTTCCCCCACTCACATGACTTTATGTCGATTTAACGAAAATATGGCGAATTTAAACTACATGGGCGGGATAGTTTGAATTGTGCGCGCGGCAAAGGGAACCGCCTATTCCTCAACCTTGTGCACGGAAAATTACACACGCAACTCCATTAAACGCCACCTACCGACCTTAATTATCACCCCGGCGGCCCGGCCGCATGACCCCCCACCCACCCGTACACAACTTATCCCCGTCCGTGCGAAGAGCTTCCCCTCCCCGTCCCGTCCGTGCGAAGAAGAAGCTTCCCCTCCCCGTCGTTCTTCTCGAGACGCACCGGCGGTCAAGTTGATCCACGGTAGGGCTGCTATCTCTAGCTCAATCATGTATCGGGCAAGACGGCCTAACGATTTATATTTTCTTGATGCTGCTAAAAAAATTCGTCAGTATGCTCGAACTAATTGGCACTTTATAGTTTTCCGCTCGATTTGTCATCGATCAATTTGTTCATTTGCGTGGGCATATAGAGTCAGTTCTGCACTCGATCCGTTAATTTGCTGAAATGCCATGGCAGAGTTTTGTACACGATCTGTTTGCTAAAATGTCGATGGGAATTTTTTGTTTTGTACTCGACATGATTGCTGAAATGCATAATCATGTAGTATAGTTTTGTACTCGATGGATATACATTTCCTACTTCGCCTTAAATTAATCACCAACCACTGTATCTCATAATTAAACAGATGGACAGAACTTGGATACTGCATGGACACTTATGTTCCCCTTCATATATAAATGGTGTTCAACCCTTTATGGGGTTTATTAGAGCTCATGATGGTCACAACCTGGACGTGTATTGCCCGCGCTGCACATGTATGAATGGTGAGAAGAGGCCTCACCCTGTAGTGGCAGATCATTTACACATTTTTGGGATGGACCGCACATATGTATAGGGGATCGCAACTTCGAGGGAAGTAAAACCCAATTTATTGATTCGACACAAGGGGAGACAAAGAATACTTGTAAGCCTTAACAGCGGAGTTGTCAATTCAGCTGCACTGGAAACAGACTTGCTCGCAAGAGTTTATCAGTAGTAACAGTTTTATAGCAGGTAGCGAAATAACAGCAGCAGAGTAACAAAGACAGCAGCAGTGATTATAGTAGACAGCAGGATTAAAATACTGTAGGCACATGGACGGATTAACGGGCGTTGCATGGATGAGAGAAACTCATATAACAATCAAAGCAGGGGCATTTGCAGATAATAATAAAACGGTATCCAAGTATTAATCAATCAATAGACATGTGTTCCATATTTAGTCGTACGTGCTCGCAATGAGAAACTTGCACAACATCTTTTGTCCTACCAGCCGGTGGCAGCCGGGCCTCTAGGGAAACTACTGGATATTAAGGTACTCCTTTTAATAGAGTACCGGAGCAAAGCATTAACACTCCGTGAACACATGTGATCCTCACATCACTACCATTCCCTCCGGTTGTCCCGATTTCTGTCACTTCGGGGCCATTGGTTCCGGACAGCGACGTGTGTATACAACTTGCAGGTAAGATCATAAACAACGAATATCTTCATGAATCAATAACATGTTCAGATCTGAGATCATGGCACTCGGGCCCTAGTGACAAGCATTAAGCATAACAAGTTGCAACAATATCATAAAAGTGACATCTACGGATACTAGGCACTATGCCCTAACAATCTTATGACTATTACATGACCAATCTCATCCAATCCCTACCATCCCCTTCAGCCTACAGCGGGGGAATTACTCACACATGGATGGGGGAAACATGGCTGGTCGATGGAGAGACGTCGGTGGTGATGGCGGTGAAGATCTCCTCCTATTCCCCGTCCCGGCGAGGTGCCAGAACGGAGACTTCTGGCTCCCGAGACGGAGTTTCGCGATGTGGCGGCTCTCTGGAGGGTTTCGCGACTTCGACTTCTCTCCGTGCGTTTTTAGGTCGAGGGCGATAAGTAGTCCGAAGGAGGGCGTCGGGGGCCAGCCGAGGGGGCCACACACTAGGGCCGCGCGGGCCCCTCCTGGGCCGCGCCGGCCTAGTGTGTGGGGCCCTCGTGCCCCCACCTGGCTTGCCCTTCTGGCTCCGCCAATATTCTGGGAAAATAGGGCCTTCTGTATAAATTCCGAGGTTTTTCCTGAAAGATTTCTGCACAAAAACGAGACACCAGTGCAATTCTGCTGAAAACAGCGTTAGTCCGTGTTAGTTGTATCCAAAATACACAAATTAGAGGCAAAACAATAGCAAAAGTGTTCGGGAAAGTAGATACGTTTTGGACGTATCAACTCCCCCAAGCTTAGCTTATTGCTTGTCCTCAAGCAATTCAGTTAACAACTGAGCGATAAAAGAACTTTCACGAACACATTTGCTCATATGATGTATATATTCTCATGCTATGGCTAATACTTAAGCAGTTCATAATGAGATACATGCAAATAAGATCATCCAACAGCTATGTCAATCATGGAGAGGTACCAACAATTAATAATAAGCATCATGAATCATGTATATAAGCAGGATTGCAATGTTCATAAGAGAGTATGATAAAGTGGTATCTCGCTTGCCCGTATTTGATCGGCAAAACATAAATGCCGAGGCACCTCTGGAGTTCATAGAAAGACTAGAAGTAGTGATTGTCAAAGATAAAAGCATCAAAGTTATACCACAATCAATCATATTTTGAGACAAGCATATTATATTAAGAATGACAGTTGTGCTCTCAAGATAGTGCTCAAAGAAAGAATGGAGACACAACATAAAAGTAAAAGATTGACCCTTCGCAGAGGGAAGCAGGGATTAACATGCGCTAGAGCTTTTCATTTTTTAAACAGGAGTAAAATTATTTTGAGAGGTGCTTGTTGTTGTCAACGAATGGTAATGGGTACACTAACTACCTCGTCAACCGGACTCCCAAGAGCGGCTCCCATGAATTATTTGTATGTTTATGTGGCACTCCTTCCAACCTTTCTTACACAAACCATGGCTAACCGAATCCTCGGGTGCCTGCCAACAATCACATACCATGAAGGAGTGCCTTTTTATTTAAGTTTTATTATGATGATGACACTCCCCCAACCTTTGCTTACACAAGCCATGGCTAACCGAATCCTTCGGGTGCCGTCCAACAATCACAAACCATGGAGGAGTGTCTATTTAAGTTAATTAATTTGGGACTGGGAATCCCATTGCCAGCTCTTTTTGCAAAATTATTGGATAAGCGGATGTGCCACTAGTCCATATGAGAGTCCGTCAAAAGTAAATGACAAGGTTGAAAGCTAAACACCACATACTTCCTCATGAGCTATGAAACATTAACACAAATTGAGAAGCATTTTGAAAGTTTTAAAGGTAGCGCATGAGAATTTACTTGGAATGGTTTGAAATGCCATGCATAGGTATTTATGGTGGACACTTTGGAACAACTTGGTTTTCAGGTGTTTGGAAGCACGAGCGTTCCCGCTCAGTACAAGTGAAGGCTAGCAAAAGACTAGGGAGCGACAAATCAAGAGAGCAGTAACTGTCATAATCATGCTTGCGGCAAAATAAATTAACGGAGGCATAAAAGTGATACAAGAACTCTGAAGCAATATAAATCATCGAGGCTTAATTGACTTTTTGTTCAGTCATATGCATGCGTGAGCATGTGCCAAGTCGATATAAATGAATTATTCAGAGGAGGATACCACAATGCCATACTTACTTATGAATAAAACAATGCAAGCGAACATCCATGACATGCTACTCATATTAATAAATTGGAGCTAAACATGAGAGATCATGAACTACTAGACTTTCTCAAATAACATATACCTCACATGAACCAAATAAGCATGCTCACATGGATGAGTATATGTACAAAAATGAAAACAAATAGAGTTCATACCAGCCTCTCACCACAATCCAATTGTTGTAGATCGTCATTATTGCCTTTCACTTGTGTAGCTTGGATAATATGAAATGAAAACCACGCTCCAGCCACCGAAAACCATTGAACTCATGATGAACTTTACAAACCAAAGAAGAACAGCAAATATTTTTGGTGTTTTCGAATTGGAAACAAGAACAAAAGAAACAAGAAAACAAAGCAAAATCTTTTTGGGTTTTCTCATAGCAAACCAACGATAGCAAATAAAGTAAACTAAGAGCAAAGAACCAAATAAACAAATGGTGAAGAGAAACAACAGAAATATTTTTGGTCTTTTTGTGTTTTAGGAAAGAAACAAAGCGAAAACAAAGAATGCAAACTAACAGAAACACAGAAAAGCAGGATGACAGAAATCTGCCAAATCCTGACAGCAGTACAGAAATCGAAATTAACAAAAATCTTCCATTGCTCAGCTCAAAAAGTGTTCAACTAATGAAAGTTAGATAACAACCTGGGGCACATGCTCAAAAATTGGCAACTCAAAATAACGTTCTGTCTGTGCGTACGAATTTTTTTGGTAACAGCCCAGAATCTGTTTTTGGACAGCACTTCCCCAAATATCATCTCCCTCTCATTAGAAAACCACTCTAAGAAACTAAACAAGTATGTACAAGTATCCAGCAACCATAATATGCAAAGAATGAGTGATGTCGGTATACCTCCCCCCAAGCTTAGGCTTTTGGCCTAAGTGGAGTTCATTCCCACGGTCCCCATGAAGTGGTGTCTCCGTAGTACGACGAAGAACGACCCGGTTCCAGGTATGTGCTGGAGGAAGCAACAGGGTATGTGACGGTGTAGTCGTAGGAGGGCTCAGCGTCCTCGGAGTCATGTTGCTGGTGGAAGCCTTGTATCTTCAGTTGCTCATCCACCTCCTCCTTAGAGCGCGACCATGGTTTCCTGTCAATACTGAACAAATCTGTTTGGGGCAAGAGGACTTCCCTCTCATCCCCGTCAGCAAATAACATTCTATAAACAATATTATCCATACTAGAGTCAACTGTAACAAATTGGTGACTCTTCATAGCAGCAATATCTAACCTAACAGGTGGTATTTCTACATCATTAGGGTCAAGAGGGAGATCTAGGCGTGCCAAAATACGCGATGCAATTATTCCCCCATAAATAGGCCCCTTGTTAGACAAACGGCGAGCAATCACAGAACCAAGATGATAAGGTGTCTCCCCAGTGAGTGCAGCAATTAAGAAAGCAAGATGGTAACTAGAAATATTACTAGTATTCTCCCTACCAAGAATGCTAGTAGCAAGGTAATAAGCAAAATACTTAATGGCGGGGAGTTGAATGTTTCTTATCTTGCCGCGCTGAATGGTGCGGCAATCATCATTTGTAATTTCTCGATAGAGCTCCAGCAAAACCCTGGGGTTGTCCTCAATCTTCTTAGCTGTACCTGCAGGGGCAATACCCAATGCGGCACAAAAATCCTTCAACTTCATAGTGACAGGAGTACCATAGATCTTGAATGCAACCGTCGGGTTGAAGTGCTTGTTGTTGAACTTGAAGCTCTCCACAAAGATTTTAGTGAGCATGTAGTATTGCTTCCTCTCATCCTCCATATAGGTGGTTAATCCCGCCTTTCCGATGAGAGTCAAGAAATCATCCAATAACCCTGCATTGCTCAAAAATTCATAACATGGAAAAGATGAAGCATTAGGGTCTCCATTGCCCTCATCGAAGCTTGGTGCAATCACGTCCTCATTATAGGATCGTCTAATCCGAGTGGATGCCCTCGAGGGCCTCCCCGTGCTCGTCGTCTCTCCTTCGAACACCTCTCCAAAGTTGTAGTTGTTCATTTTCCTTTTCTGAAATTTTTCAACAATCATTATAAAATTTGATTTCAAGGTATATAATTGAGGGGAACTACTATAGGAACTTGCTAGAGTACTAAACATGCATCAAAACTAGTTTCTACCACTTAGAACAAGCATGCAAGCTCACTAAACATGTTATCTACAGCAGCAAAATATTCAAGATATACTCAACCAAACAAAATTCTAATTGGACAATCAAAGGAGTCACATACCAAGGAGCAAATGTGCCAAATTTCAGACAGAAATCTGGGCTGAGCAAAGAGATCGAGAAATCGCGAGTTCTTGAGCAGAAACGCGAGTGAGAGAAAGTGAGTACGAGTTTTTTCGGGAGAGAGAAGAGAATGAGTGAAAGAGATGATGGAGTGGGGCAAGGGGGACCCACACACCAGGGTGGCGCGCCCCCCTTGCTGGCCGCGCCGGCCTGTGGGGTGCCACCCTGGGGTGCCCCACTGGTCAGCCCAGTGCTCCAGGTGCCTCTTCGAAAAATAAGACTACCAGTATAATTTTTGTAAATTTTTGAGAACTTCGAAAAATGCACATTTCTGGGTGTTAAATTAATTATTACTGCGCAGGAAAATGATTTCCAAAATCTTAAACAACTAAAGCATATTGCAAAACAAAAAGTGCTACAGCAAGTAAAACAAATGGAGGGAGAAAGAAAGAAAGAAATGTTGTTTAGCTCTCTTATGCATTAAAATATACTTGTTAACAAGGTTGATCAAGTCTTGCTACCAAATAAATTTTATATGACATAAGAAGAAATAAACCTCAAATCAATCATGTTACCTTATATTGAATTGATATGGATCCAATCACAAGAGTTTGATATTCTTCTTTAGGCTCATATATAGGACAATCAATGGATCCCACTTTGATAGTTTTCACATTAAAAATTGTATTAACTCCATATACTTTATCAATCCTCTTGGGAAAATAGACGGTATGTTCCTTGTCATCAACATTGAAAGTAACCTTGCCTTTATTGCAATCAATAACAGCCCCTGCAGTATTAAGAAAGGGTCTTCCAAGAATAATAGACATATTATCATCTTCAGGCATTTCCAACACAACAAAATCAGTTAATATCAAGCAATGTTGAGTAACTTGAACAGGAACATTTTCACATACACCAACAGGAATAGCAGTAGATTTATCAGCCATTTGCAAAGATATATCAGTTGGTATCAACTTATCTAAATCAAGTCTCTTATAAAGAGAAAAGGGCATTACACTAACTCCTGCTCCCAAATCACATAGAGCAGTTCTAACATAATTATTCTTGATGGAACAAGGAATAGTCGGTATACCTAGGTCTCCAAGCTTCTTTGGAACCTTACCACTGAAGGAGTAATTAGCGAGCATAGTGGAAATCTCCTCATTAGGAATTTTCCTTTTGTTAGAGACAATATCTTTCATATACTTTGAATAAGGAGGCAATTTAATAGCATCAGTCAAAGGGATTTGCAAAAATAAAGGTTTCATCCAATCACAAAATTTATTATAATGTTCCTCCTCCTTTGATTTCAGTTTCTTAGCAGGAAAAGGCATTGGCTTTTGAACCCAAGGTTCTCTTTCATTACCATGTTTCTTTGTAATAAAATCTTCTTTAGTGTACTTTTTATTTTTAGCATGCTTTTCAGGTTCTTCTTCAACCTCTTCTTTATCAGGAGTATCATCCTTATCATTATCTTTATCATGTTCATTACCACTTTCAGTTTCAGCATCAGAAATAGAAATACTATTAGGATCATTAACAGGTTCAGAGGATTCTACAACATTCTTATGTTTCTTTTTCTTTTTCTTAGATGGAGCACTAGTTTTAGTTAGTTGAGAATCTTGTTCAACTCTTTTGGGATGCCCTTCAGGATATAGAGGATCCTGGGTAGAAACACCACCTCTAGTTGTTACTTCATAAGCATGTTTTTCTTTAGAATTATTTCCCAACAAGTCATTTTGCACTTTAGTGAGTTGATCAATTTGAGTTTGAACCATATGAAAATGTTTAACAAGTATCTTAACATCATTGGAGGTTCTCTCCACAATATCATGCAATTCACTAATAGCTCGAGAATTTTCCATTAAATGATTCTCTACTCTCATATTAAAGTTTTCTTGCTTAACAATATAATTATCAAACTCATCTAAGCATTGAGCAGGAGGTTTTGAATACGGAATATCTTCCCTAGTAAAGCGTTGAAGAGAGTGTACCTCAATCATGGATGAAGGGGGAGTTATCTTACATAAATCTTCTATAGGAGGTAAATTCTTCACATCTTCAGGTTTAATACCCTTCTCTTTAAGAGACTTCTTGGCTTCCCTCATATCTTCATCATTTAATTTAATCATACCCCTCTTCTTCAATATCGGTGTCGGGGTTGGTTCAGGTGTAGACCAATCATCATGATTCCGGCCTATTTTAGCCAATAATTCTTCAGCGTCGTCTGGAGTTCTTTTCCTGAAAACACAACCAGCACAACTATCCAGGTATGCCCTAGACTCAATGGTTAGTCCACTATAAAATATATCAAGTAAATCATGCTTTTCCAAATCATGATCAGGCGAGCTCTAATAAGAGAGCAAAATCTCGCCCAAGCCTCAGGCAATTTCTCTCCATCTTCCTGGTCAAAATTATAAATTCTCTGCAAAGCAATATGTTGAGCGCTAGCAGGAAAGTATTTTCGAAAGAAAACATCACGCAAGTCAATTGGACTTCTAATAGAACCAGGAGGCAAATTATTATACCAAGTTTTAGCATCATCCTTTAATGAGAAAGGAAAAATTTTAGCGACAAAATAAGTACGCATCTTGACATCATCAGAAAACAAGCTACTCAGAGTAGATAACTCAATCATGTGTTCAACAGCACTTTCTTTTTCAGTACCACAAAAGGGTGTTTTCTCAACAATAGCTATATGAGATAGATCAAGAGAAAAATCATAATCTTTATCCTTAATGTTTATAGGAGATGTGGCAAATTTAGGATCAGGAGACAGTTTATATCTAACAGCATGTTCTGCAAGCAACTTTTTAATTTTTCTTGCATCAGTAGTAGCATTGCATTTTTCAATAAAATCATCATCAAGTTCCACATAATCTTCATCAAGATCATCACTAGAATATTCAACAGACTCAGGTGAATTAACAGGTGTAGCAGCATTTTCATTAGGAGTTTTAGTATTTTCAATTTGCCTAGACCTAGCAATTGTAGCATCTAGAAAAGATCCTAACGAACCATCATTATCAAGCACAACAGAAGCATCATCACAATTATAAGAGGAATTTTCAGATTCAGCAGAAGTACCAACATTTGAAGCTTGTGGTGGTGAAACAAGTTTACTTATCACAGATGGTGAATCAAGAGCAGCAGAGGTACTAAGAGTTGTACCTTTTCTTGTAGTGGATGGTAATATGGCGATCTTAGTATCGCGAGGTTTACCCATGATGGAGACTTTGCAGCGAACAATATCAATCCAAGTGAACTTCCAAATAAAGCTATGCTCCCGGCAACGGCGCCAGAAAATAGTCTTGATGACCCACAAGTATAGGGGATCGCAACAGTCTTCGAGGGAAGTAAAACCCAATTTATTGATTCGACACAAGGGGAGACAAAGAATACTTGTAAGCCTTAACAAGTTGTCAATTCAGCTGCACCTGGAAACAGACTTGCTCGCAAGAGTTTATCAGTAGTAACAGTTTTATAGCAGTAAGGTAGCGAAATAACAGCAGCAGAGTAACAAAGACAGCAGTGATTACAGGATTAAAATACTGTAGGCACAGGGACGGATTAACGGGCGTTGCATGGATGAGAGAAACTCATATAACAATCAAAGCAGGGGCATTTGCAGATAATAATAAAACGGTATCCAAGTACTAATCAATCAATAGGCATGTGTTCCATATTTAGTCGTACGTGCTCGCAATGAGAAACTTGCACAACATCTTTTGTCCTACCAGCCGGTGGCAGCCGGGCCTCTAGGGAAACTACTGGATATTAAGGTACTCCTTTTAATAGAGTACCGGAGCAAAGCATTAACACTCCGTGAACACATGTGATCCTCACATCACTACCATTCCCTCCGGTTGTCCCGATTTCTGTCACTTCGGGGCCATTGGTTCCGGACAGCGACGTGTGTATACAACTTGCAGGTAAGATCATAAACAACGAATATCTTCATGAATCAATAACATGTTCAGATCTGAGATCATGGCACTCGGGCCCTAGTGACAAGCATTAAGCATAACAAGTTGCAACAATATCATAAAAGTGACATCTACGGATACTAGGCACTATGCCCTAACAATCTTATGACTATTACATGACCAATATCATCCAATCCCTACCATCCCCTTCAGCCTACAGCGGGGGAATTACTCACACATGGATGGGGGAAACATGGCTGGTCGATGGAGAGACGTCGGTGGTGATGGCGGTGAAGATCTCCTCCTATTCCCCGTCCCGGCGAGAGCGAACGGACTTCGGCTCCCGAGACGGAGTTTCGCGATGTGGCGGCTCTCTGAAGGGTTTCTGGCGACTTCGACTTCTCCCCCTGCGTTTTTAGGTCGAGGGCGATAAGTAGTCCGAAGGAGGGCGTCGGGGGCCACACACTAGGGCCGCGCGGGCCCCTCCTGGGCCGCGCCGACCTAGTGTGTGGGGCCCTCGTGCCCCCACCTGGCTTGCCCTTCTGGCTCCGCCAATATTCTGGGAAAATAGGGCCTTCTGTATAAATTCCGAGGTTTTTCCTGAAAGTTGGAATTCTGCACAAAAACGAGACACCAGTGCAATTCTGCTGAAAACAATGTTAGTCCGTGTTAGTTGTATCCAAAATACACAAATTAGAGGCAAAACAATAGCAAAAGTGTTCGGGAAAGTAGATACGTTTTGGACGATGGACCGCACATATGTTAGGCGGGTTTAGCATGGTGAACCATATAATGATCCTTTAGCAGGAGAAGCAGATCTTGCTCACACTGTATGTGTGCTGGCATATGTAGTTAATTATTTATATTGATGTTGCCGCTGTTTCAATCAATAGTTTGCATTGTTGTGCAAGGTTCTGTACTCAAATTTAACTTGTTGCAGATGGATGGACGGGAAGGAGAGAAAAAGCGCTTGCTTCAGGAAACGGGTTTCAGCTCTGGGACATGTGCTGTGCCAGATGAGAAGGTAAATATGTAAAACGGCATTTGTTCAGGTTGCATCCCTTAGATGTTTGTCTAATCGGTTGATGTACTAATTGCAGAAGCATAGAGTTGAAGAGGTCTCTCAGTTTGATGGGAGATTTGAAGATGAATCTCAGTTTGATGCACCTGTGGATGGTACTGATGACGAGCCTTTCATAGACGAAGGTCCTGCACCTGAGATTATCCAGCCTACAGAAGGAGGCCGTGGACCGAGTACACAGCTTTGCGTTGAAGTGGATGCACGCCCGGAGATCATCAGGGGCGTCCGGGTAGTCTCAAGACCACCCAGCCCTGATGCACCTGTGGATGGTACTGATGACGAGCCTCTCATAGACGAAGGTCCTGCACCTGAGATTATCCAGCCTACAGAAGGAGGCCGTGGACCGAGTACACAGCTTTGCGTTGAAGAGGATGCACACCCGGAGATCATCAGGGGCGTCCCGGTAGTCTCAGGACCACCCAGCCCTGATGCAAAATGTTGAGCTACTTTATGATTCGTACTCTTATGTTCTGGTGCTGTAGTATGTTATGATTTGTACGCCTTTGGCGCTAGATTAAGCATTCAGTGGATGATCGCGTTGCAAAATTCGACACCCACACAATCAGTTCATCGTATGAGTAGTAGCACAATTACTTCTACAGCGATTCCTGCCAGCGCATTAGTTGGTAGCATGAAACACTTTCAGGTACTCCCCTCTGATTCATATTAATTGACTCAATTCTGTCTAGATATGGATGTATCTAGATGCATTTGTTAACTAGACTAACAAACTTGAGTCAGTTAATATGAATCCGTGTAAACCGCCCAGTCCTCGAGCAGCTAGTTTATTGACTCTGGACTCCAAGCCTCTCGCGGCAAGCCATCGACGAAGCTTTGACCAGATCTTGGCCCGCAATTTTTTGTGTGTGGCGAATAGCAAAGCTTTGACCAGTTCCTCTCGGGATACAGCACGCCGGTGAGCTTGCACGGTTGCCATGAGCACTTTCCGGCGGAACTTCCTCTTCAGCGCCCTCAAGCCGCTGCTGCGAGACAGCACGCAGTGCCTCGAGGTGGACGGAATTCTGGATCTCAGGGCGGGTGGTCCGCATCGTCCGGGAACGATCTCCAGCGGGTTGGAGGCCAGGGGATTTGTTTTTTTTTTGGTTTGAGCTTGGGATTTGGGGTTTTTTCGGATAGGGGAGGAGGAACCGAGGAAGAGGAAGGAACAGCCGCGTGCTTGGCGCGTGGCGGTGTGCTTGAATTTCGAATTTTTGTGAAATGTTTCATTTCCCCGCTACAATTCGGGGGTTTCTTGACGCGCCAATGCGTCCCGCCGGGCAGCTTCAAGTGAATTTGGGGTGCCACACTATGGGCCCTAGTTTCAGTGAGACATGTAATGACTAGTCACATCAGTAAGTTCACTGTGTAATAAAATATGTTACCCCTCCCCTTTATGTAGCACCCCTTCTCTCCCGATCGAGTGCCGATTGCCGACGGATGCAAGCCGCTAGCTCGATCCCCTCCTTTCGCCTCCACCGTCCAGGCATCCAGCTTGGAGGGGCAAGCTGCATCTAGACCAAGCGGATTAGGTAGGACTAGTAATGTTCTTTCCTTTCTCGAGATCGGTTCTTTTTTCCTCTCCTCGATATCTTGCGCATCTCTTTCCTATTGGGGAAGGGGTGTCTTTCTGGTCACCCTCGAGCTGGGAGTGATTGATGGGGGTGGGGGGCGGGGGCTACCTTTGCTTGGATTGGGGTGTTCTTCCTTTATTTGTCGACATTTGCAACCTTTGTAGTTTCTGCTGATCCTCACTGTATCTTTTGTCAGCTTGTACAGGAAAGGTAAGACCTCGGCGGTGGGGGCAATGGAGCGTAAGGCCACCACGCATGTGGGCAGTTGGCTGAGCCTGAGCTGCGTCCCCAGCCCCGCGAAGCAGGTACTCCGTTTGCTTATCCACTCTTTACCTTTTAAGTGTCTCTCTGCATCCTCAATCTGTTCCTGTTCTGGAATATGCTTAAAGTAGCACATGTCTTCAGCTGTTTGTGCGTAAAGCCTCTGTGACACCATGCTCTATATTCTCTGTATCAGGTTGGTACCTCCAGGTTCCGTGCTGAGGCTATGGGGAACGAGAATAGCGCCCCACCTGCTGCAGGAGCATGGCCCGATCTGCAGCACAAGAAGCGAAATGCCACTGCCGAGCTGGGCAGGGACCGCCCAGGGGTAATTTTTTTAAACCAACTTACCATGATGTAGTCTGAATCTGATACTCCCTCAGATCCAAATTAATTGACTCAACTATCTGTAGATACGGATGTATCTAGATGTGTTTTAGCTCTAGATACTACTGCCTCCATCCCAAAGCTTTGGGCTTATATTATTTTTAGAAAGTCAAACTATACCATGTTTGACTAAGCTTTTACCAAAAATCAGTAACATGCAAAATACAAAATTAATATCATTAAATAGATAATAAAATATATACAACAGTATTATATTTGTTGATAGAATGTTCTAAAATTTTGGTCAAACTTTGCTTGTTTTGATTTCTCAAAAATAAATAAGGCTTAAGCTTTTGGATGGTGGTAGTACATTCATATCTAGACAAAGCTGAGTTAACTAGTTTTTTTGTCTGTCCATAGCTAGTGTTCACGCTGCAAAAGGCTAAGAGCATCCACTATATGCATCAGTCTATCTCATACAGTAATTCAATATCACTGCTGAGGTCTGCCTTTTGTTTTGCTATTCATATGCAGACTGAAACTTTAGGGCCTTTACTCAAAAGGAAGATCAAAACTGCGGCTGATCAGGCTGCCAGTATGTTGATGCCGCCCCCATCTTCTAAATGCCTCTACAAGCACAAGGCCACGCGCCAGCTGGGTGGTGATCTTTTAATGAATATGGTATATTTTCTTAATCCACATACATGATTTCATTATTATCTGTTTAATTACTGTTGGCTTTGTCTAATGCTTACCAAAAGTTCAGAAACACTGCGTTTGCTTACAATCATCATACACTAATTTTTCACTTTTCAGTCTGTCTCATCCAGTATATAAACTGTTGATTTCCATTGGCTTCTTTTGTAATCATTTGCATTGTTGTCAACTGTTCTCTATGCACAACCCTATTCTTCCACTTACACCCGCACTATTTGCATCAGTCTATCTCATAGATTTATTAAATATCAATGATGAGTTCTGTTGCTATTCATATGCAGGATGAAACTTCTGTGCCTCTACTCAAATGGATAAAAAATGATCCTGATGAGGCTGCTGTGAAGACGATGGTGCCGCCACCATCTTCTGAAAACCTCCTCAAGCACAAGGCCACGGGCCAGCTGGGTGGTACCCTTTTCAGTAAGCAGGTATATTTTCTTAATCCTCATACATGATTTGATTTTTGTCTGTTTATTGCCGGCTTTGTCTAATGCTTACCAATAGTTCAGAAACACACACACCTATTCTTCCACTTACATCCAGCACTATATGCATCAGTGTCTCATAGATTCATTTTATATATCACTGCTGATGTCTGTTGCTCTTCAATTTTCATATGCAGACTGAAACTGCTAAGCCTTCATTGGTCAAAAGGATTGCAACTGCTGCTGATGAGGCATCTGCAGAGGCTGCCACCAAGTTACTGTCAGCCCCACCTTCTGGATGCTTATATAAGCTCAAGTCCAAGGACCAGCCGGGCCGTAACCATCCAAGGGTTCGGGTATATTTTCTTAAGCCACATATACATGCCATGATTTATGTCTGATATTATCACCGGCTCTGTCTAATGCTTTTTGGAATTCGGAAACACCAAATTAGCATGCTTATATTCATCATACACTAATTTTTCACTGTTCAGTTTGTAACATAGTGTTATGCACTCGCTTGTCAACATTTGCATTGCTCTGAACTATGCACTTTACACAACCTAATTCTTCCACTTACATTCAGCGCTACGCACCAGTAGTACCTCCCATGTTTCCTTCACCATCCCGATGCCGAGCTTGCGGGAATATGGCGGGCCCATGTACATACCCCGCATATAACACCTCCTATGGCTCTATCTACCTTTCTAGTAGCTCCTTCACAGAGTTACATGTATGTATTCTCAGTGGTTTAGCATGAATTGGCATATAGTAAAGTCTTGTTTTTAGTCTTCCTGCTTCTTACATTTGTATCAATTTTCACATGCAGACTGTACCTTGTGAACTTCGTCCAATGATTAACCAGATGTGTCCGCATGAAGGGTCTTTCACTATGCATGGCAATGGCAAATTGATGAACACCTACACGGTCTATGAGGTGTATGTCTACAAGACGCAGGCCATCACATATTTGTATGGACATGATTGGAGAAAGTTTGCTTTTGACTACGGTCTGAAGAAGGGCGACGAGCTGAGGATCAGAAACTCAAACGGGCAGATATACGTAACTGCTTACAGAGTTGGAGACACTTCCAAATATATAATATGTAACTTTTTTCTACTCATATCTTTTGATAACTGCATTCTGAGCAGTTGTTCTAAACCATTCCCTCTGTTCTAGCTTGCTGGGTTTAACATGATCAAAGCTGCAGATCCCCTGATGGAACAGGAGCGGATGTCACAAAGGGCAACCACACCAGCACCGGCACCGGCTTCCCACTCTCCTGCATCAGCACCGGTTCTGTACCAGCTCCGTTTACTGCATCTACCCAGCAGTCCCCTACATCAGCATTGGTTCCTGTAGAGGCCCCATACTACACCTGCCCAGCAGGCTCCTGCATCAGCTGGTTCCTCTAGCTGCACCGTTTACTGCACCTGCCCAACAGTCTCCTGCATCAGCACCGGTTCCTCTAGAGGCACCGTTTACTGCACCTGCCCAGCAGTCTCCTGCATCAGCACCAGCTCGTGTACCAGCCCAGGCTCCTGCACCTGCCCCAGCCCACCGAGGTCTCAGCTCATTGTTGTGGCCACCCGTGTGGTGACCAGGACGCATCTAAAGGCTATGTTCGTGAGTATATGACATCATAACTGCTCTTATCTTGATGTCTTCTCTGCTCAAAGTCTCACATGGTTCAGTGCATTGGTGCCATTGACTAATTTTTGGTGGTATCTCTTGCTTTGAATCAGAAATTTCCTAAAAGTATCTCCAAGGATCTCAATGCTGGCCGAAGGGGCAAGATATCCCTCGTCATGGAGAGTGAAGGTCTCACCGTGGAGGGACGGTACTCCGTCAGTCCCACAGATGGCCGCTTGGCTGTTACTTCCAGGTGGAAAAAGTTCATTGACGGTGCCAAACTTCGCATTGGATCAAAGTTGAAGGTCAAGATCTTTCGATGCCGCTGTGACATGCTGGTCATAAAGTTCGCGGTTGTCTAGTTCTGTTGTCCCATGAGCCCTTAGCAAATGCATTTGTAGTTATACTTATATAAGGTTATCTTATCTGAACTGCTAATTAATTGTATGGGTGGTAAAACTCTGGCAAGCTTTTGCTCTTAGCAAGTATGTATGTATGATCAGCTATTATGATAACTAATGTTTGTGTTCATCTTAATTTGCATTTCCGTTTTAGAAAAAAACTTAATTTCTATTTTGGCTGACCTGTTAGAGAACTATCAGATTGAACCCACAACATGATTCAAATAGATTCATTACACCGAGCCACATGTCTTGACCTTGCTATACACTACTTCCATTAATCAGTGCAAGAAGGCTTACCTGAGCTGCCTGAACCATGGCAGATTCGAATCCACCTTATCTATCTAGAAATACAACCTTTGCAGAAAGAGGATTTGCAGTATGGGGAGGCTGACATTGGGGACCCATGAGCCAGGCGTCGTCAACGTTTAAAGGTGGCAGGAGATCGAAAGAAAAAATAAGCCAAAAATCAGTTGGTAAACAAATTCAAGAAAAGAAACATTTACCTTTCCGAGAGGATGACATGCGGGACCCATGAGGCAAGCAGCATCCTCAACTATTTCAAGGCGGCAGGGATCAAAGAAAAAATGAAATAGCCAGAAATTAATTAGGGTCAAAAATAAATCCATCAAAGAAAACTTTTATTGTTCATAGAGGATGACATGTGGGACCGACTTGCCAGCGCGTCGTCATCGTTTCAAAGGGGCAGGGGATCAAAAGAAAAGGCAAATAGCCAGAAATTAGGGAAAAATAAATCCAACAAAGGAAACTTTTATTGTTCATAGAGGATGACATGCGGGACCCATGAGCCAGCATCTTCCTCAACGTTTCAAAGTCGGCATGAGATTGAAAGAAAAAGGCAAGTGACATAATATCAGGAGCCAAAATAATCCAAGAAAAGAAACTTTATTGTACATAGAGGATGACATGCGGGTCCCATTTTGCCGCGGTCTCAACGCTTCCAAGGCACGGGCCAGAAAGAAAAATGAAGTAGGAAATCAGGGTGTGAAAAAATCCAAGAAAAGAAAGATTTCAAGACATCTGGCCTTGAACTATCCTGTGGGCCTTTTGACTCGTACAATTTCAGCCCACTCCAAAACAGGAAAGGTCGGATTTTTCTCAAAAAAAAACAGGAAAGTCCTATGCTTCGCAAAAACAAAAAACAAGGAGATTCAACATATAAGTTTGTTTATGTAGATATAAAGATTTAATTTATCCGTTTGCAATAGCTCAGAGCGAAATACAACGTTTATTGTCTGCAAAATAAAATATCACATGTTTCTTGTACGGGGAGGTGACATCGGGGACCCATGAGCCAGCAGCGTCGTCAATGTTTCAAAGGCGGCAGGGGATCGAAAATAAAAAAAAGCCAAAAATCAGTTGGTAAAAAAATACAAGAAAAGAAAACATTTATCGTTCTGAGAGGATGACATGCGGGACCCATGAGGCAGCAGCATCCTCAATGTTTCAAAGTCGGCATGAGATCGAAAGAAAAAGCCAAGTGACATAATATCAGGAGCCAAAAATAATCCAAGAAAATAAACTTTATTGTACATAGAGGATGACATGCGGTCCCATTTTGTAGCAGCGGTCTCAACGTTTCCAAGGCGACACGGGACCAAAAAAAATGAGCAGCATTCTCAACAATTCCAAGGCGGCAGGGGATCAAAAGAAAAAAAGGAAATAGCCAGAAATTAATTAGGGGTCAATAATAAATCCACTAAAGGAAACTTTTATTGTTCATAGAGGATAACATGTGGGACCGACCTGCCAACAGCGTCCTCATCGTTTCAAAGGGGGCAGGGGATCAAAGAAAAAGGCAAATAGCCGAAATTAGGGGTCAAAAATAACTCCAAGAAAGGAAACTTTTATTATTCGTAGAGGATGACATGCGGGACCCATGAGCCAGCAGCTTACTCAACGTTTCAAAGGCGGCATGAGATCGAAAGAAAAGGCAAGTGACCAAATATAGGAGCCAAAAATAATCCAAGATTTATTGTACATAGAGGATGACATGTGGGTCCCATTTTGCAGCAGCGGTCTCAATGTTTGTAATGCGGCTTGAGATCAAAAGAAAAAGAAAGTAGCTAGTAATTAGGGGGTGAAAAAAAATTCAAGAAAAGAAAGTTGATGGACATAGAGGATGACATGCGGGTCCCTTGAGCCAACAGCTTACTCAACGTTTCAAAGGGGGTAGGGGATCAAAAGAAAAAGGCAAGCCAAAAATCAGAGGGTGAAAAAAAATCCAACAAAGGAAACTTTTATAGCACATAGAGGATGACATGCGGGTCCCATGAGCCAGCAGGTTCCTCAACGTTTCAAACGTGGCATGAGATCGAAAGAAAAAGGCAAGTGACCAAATATGAGGTGCCAAAAATAATCCAAGAAAAGAAAGTTGATTGCTCATAGAGGATGACATGCGGGTCCCATTTAGCTGCAGCGGTCTCACGTTTGAGAGGCGGCAGGGGATCGAAAGAAAAAGGCAAGTGACCAAATATCAGGAGCCAAAAATAATTCAATAAAAGAAAGTTTTATAGTCCATAGAGGATGACATGCGGGTCCCATTTAGCAGCAGCGGTATCACCGTTTGAGAGGCGGCGGGGGATCGAAAGAAAAGGCAAGTGACCAAATATGAGGTGCCAAAAAAATCCAAGAAAAGAAAGTTTTATAGTACATAGAGGATGACATGCGGGTCCCATTTAGCAGCAGCGGTATCACCGTTTGAGAGGCGGCAGGGGATCGAAAGAAAAAGGCAAGTGACCAAATATGAGGTGCCAAAAAAACTCCAAGAAAAGAAAGTTGATTGCTCATAGAGGATGACATGCGGGTCCCATTTAGCAGCAGCGGTCTCAACGTTTCCAAGGCGGCAAGGGATCAAAAGAAAAAGGAAGTAGCCAGAAATCAGGGGGTCAAAAAATCCAAGAAAAGAAAGAAATTTGGTTCATAGAGGATGACAAGCGGGACCCATGATCCTGCATCGTAAACGGCTCGATCGGAGAGCGTTGAACGAGATGGCGCGATCGAGAAAAAAACAATGCTAGAGAGGCTGCCATCTGGGCCCTACATCCCTGGGCGGTGCGGATTTGCGTTGACTCGGCCGGCGAACCCGAGAATTCGCGATGCACCACGTCCCGGGCCACCATACGCGACGTTTTGGCCGCTTTCGTCGGGCTAGGTGGCCTCAAAAAGAAAAAAAAAGTTTTGACATGAACCACGGAGGGACTGATGCGCGTCGATGTACACGTCCGTTGGGAACCCCAAGAGGAAGGTATGATGCGCACAGCGGCAAGTTTTCCCTCAGAAAGAAACCAAGGTTTAATCGGACCAGTAGGAATCAAGAAGCACGTTGAAGGTTGATGGTGGCGAAATGTGATGCGGCGCAACACCAGGGATTCCGGCGCCAACGTGGAACCTGCACAACACAACCAAAGTACTTTGCCCCAACGAAACAGTGAGGTTGTCAATCTCAGGCTTGCTGTAACAAAGGATTAACCGTATTGTGTGGAAGATGATTGTTTGCAAAAAACAGTAAAACAAGTATTGCAGTAGATTGTATGCGATGTAAAGAATAGGACCGGGGTCCACAGTTCACTAGAGGTGTCTCTCCCATAAGATAAAAGCATGTTGGGTGAACAAATTACAGTCGGGCAATTGACAAATAGAAAAGGGCATAACAATGCATGTACATGATATGATAAATATAGTGAGATTTAATCGGGCATTACGACAAAGTACATAGACCGCCATCCAACTGCATCTATGCCTAAAAAGTCCACCTTCAGGTTATCATCCGAACCCCATTCAGTATTAAGTTGCAAAGCAACAGACAATTGCATTAAGTATGGTGCGTAATGTAATCGACAACTACATCCTTAGACATAGAATCAATGTTTTATCCCTAGTGGCAACAGCACAACACAACCTTAGAACCTACTGTCACGATCCCAGGTATCAATGAAGGCATGAACCCACTATCGAGCATAAATACTCCCTCTTGGAGTTAAGAGCAAAAACTTGGCCAGAGCCTCTACTAATAACGGAGAGCATGCAAGATCATAAACAACACATAAACAATAGATTGATAATCACCATAACATAGTATTCTCTATCCATCGGATCCCGACAAACACAACATATAGTATTACAGATAGATGATCTTGATCATGTTAGGCAGCTCACAAGATCCAACAATGAAGCACAATTAGGAGAAGACGACCATCTAGCTACTGCTATGGACCCATAGTCCAGGGGTGAACTACTCACTCATCACTCCGGAGGCGACCATGGCGGTGTAGAGTCCTCGGGAGATGAATCCCCTCTCCGGTGCCGGAGGCGATCTCCTGAATCCCCGAGATGGGATTCGCGGCGGTGGCGTCTCTGGAAGGTTTCCGTATCGTGGCTCTCGGCGGGGTTTCGCGACGGAGGCTATAAGTAGGCGAATGGGCAGGTCAAGAGGCGGCACGAGGGCCCGGGTGACAGGCCGCGCAGCCGAGCCTGGGCGCGCCTCTGTCATCTAGCCACCTCGTGGCCCCACCCGACTCCTTCGGTCTTGGAAGCTTCGTGCAAAAATAGGACCCCGGCGTTGATTTCGTCCAATTCCGAGAATATTTCCTTACTAGGATTTCTGAAACCAAAAACAGCAGAAAACATCAACTGGCTCTTCGGCATCTTGTTAATAGGTTAGTTCCGAAAATGCATAAATACGACATATAATGTGCATAAAACATGTAGGTATCATCAATAAAGTAGCATGGAACATAAGAAATTATCGATACGTTGGAGACGTATCAGGGACCAAAAATCGTCGGCCATGGTGCACCAGCAACCACGGCGCGACTTCAACTTCGTCGGCCATGGCAACTTTTCTTGTAGTGTAATAATCCTTTCCAAAAAGGAGAATCATAAGCATTTGGCTTTACTTGCGCTAGATTTTTTGTGTGGAGGTACTTTTCTTTGTAAGCTCCGGCCACATTTCGTCTTCATTTAGGATCTTGAATAACCATTTACTCAATAAATATTTATTTTTTGTTTCTAGGACTTCGACACGAAGTCCCCCTTGGTCCTTCCATTTACACATAATGTTCCATTTTGTTAAACGAGACTTCTTCTTATGCCCATCACTTTGCCAGAAAAAAACGTGATCTAAAAAAATACATTCTCTTTCTTACCCCTTTGGGTATTTCAAAGAATGAGAGCATAAACATAGGCAAACTAGTAAGCACCGAATTAATGTGCACAAGCCTATCACCATAGGAAAGTAATTTTCCTAACCAACTAGCAAGCTTTCTCTCAAAGCGATTCTCAACCAGTTCCTATCTTAGTGTTGATCTTGGGATGGAAAATCATGTGGATACTCTTGGTCATATGGACCGAGTAATCCCTGCAGTTAAGGCAAAACGTGTACATGTCAAGCAAGCTAAGAAAGTTTTTGTAGTACGTAGGAGTGATAGACTTAATAAGAAAAGAAATTCTTAATGAAAGGGGGGTTTTGGAACAGCGGGGGGTTTGGGGATTCGGCTAAGCATCTTTTTGTGCAAGAGACAATTAGGGAGAATAAGCTAGATTGTTTTGCAATTTCAGAAACTTGCAGGTCTCAATTCTCTGTACTGTTTCTAACTCACTTATCAGCAGGGTACGATTTTGCTTGGTACTGCCTACCGCCTCTAGGGAGGTCGGGGGTATGCTAGTTGGCATATATTTGGCCGCTCTTCAGGTGTCTAGTATTGATGCGGGAGAGAGTTGCGTTAGGCTTAAACTTTCCTCAAAATCTGATAATTTTGAATGGGCATTAGTTGCAGTATATGGAGCTGCTCAAGATGCATAAGCCTGAGTTCTTGTCCGAGTTGGTAAGTTTTTTGTGATGACGATTCTCTGCCCATGTTAGTTGGGGGTGATTTTAATATTATTCGTAGACAAGAGGAAAAAAATAACGATAATTCTAATGCAAGGTGGCTCTTTATTTTTAACGCTATCACTGAAAGTCTTGATCTGAGAGAGATTGCACTTTTGGGTAGACAATATACTTGGGCAAATCGCAGGGAGACTCCTACTTATGAAAAGCTAGATAGAGTTTTGACGAGTGTGGAGTGGGAATAGAAGTTTCCTCTTGTATTGGTTAGGGCTCTGGTCAGAGCAGGGTCTGATCATACGGCTCTCGTTTTAGACTCATGTGAACATGCTCACATTGGGAACAAGCGGCATTTTTCTTTCGAGTTATCATGGTTTAGAAAAGAAGGTTTCTATGATATGGTAGCTTCAGAATGGAATTATGTTAATTTTGGTAGTACGTAGATGCGCGTAAATGTACACGTCCATTGGGAACCCCAAGAGGAAGGTATGATGCGCACAGTGGCAAGTTTTCCCTCAGAAAGAAACCAAGGTTTAATCGAACCAGGGAGCCAAGAAGCACGTTGAAAGTTGATGGTGGCGAAATGTGATGCGGCGCAACAACAGGGATTCCGGCGCCAACGTGGAATCTGCACAACAAAACCAAAGTACTTTGCCCCAACGAAACAGTGAGGTTGTCAATCTCACCGGCTTGCTGTAACAAAGGATTAAGCGTATCGAGTGGAAGATGATTGTTTGCAAAAAAACAGTAAAACAAGTATTGCAGTAGATTGTATGCGATGTAAAGAATAGGACCGGGGTCCACAGTTCACTAGAGGTGTCTCTCCCATAAGATAAAAGCATGTTGGGTGAACAAATTACAGTCGGGCAATTGACAAATAGAGAAGGGCATAACAATGCATATACATGATATGATAAATATAGTGAGATTTAATCCGGGCATTACGACAAAGTACATAGACCGCCATCCAACTGCATCTATGCCTAAAAAGTCCACCTTCAGGTTATCATCCGAACCCCATTCAGTATTAAGTTGCAAAGCAACAGACAATTGCATTAAGTATGGTGCGTAATGTAATCGACAACTACATCCTTAGACATAGAATCAATGTTTTATCCCTAGTGGCAACAACACATCACAACCTTAGAACTTTCTGTCACTGTCCCAGGTGTCAATGAAGGCATGAACCCACTATCGAGCATAAATACTCCCTCTTGGAGTTAAGAGTAAAAACTTGGCCAGAGCCTCTACTAATAACGGAGAGCATGCAAGATCATAAACAACACATAAACAATAGATTGATAATCACCATAACATAGCATTCTCTATCCATCGGATCCCGACAAACACAACATATAGAATTACATATAGATGATCTTGATCATGTTAGGCAGCTCACAAGATCCAACAATGAAGCACAATTAGGAGAAGACGACCATCTAGCTACTGCTATGGACCCATAGTCCAGGGGTGAACTACTCACTCATCACTCCGGAGGCGATCATGGCGATGAAGAGTCCTCCGGAGATGAATCCCCTCTCAGGGTGCGGGCGATCTCCTGAATCCCGAGATGGGATTCGCGGCGGCGGCGTCTCTGGAAGGTTTTCCGTATCGTGGCTCTCGGTACTGGGTTTTCGCGACGGAGGCTTTAAGTAGGCGAAAGGGCAACGTGGGGGCCACAGGCCCCACCATAGGTCGGCGCGGCCAGGGCCTGGGCCGCGCCGCCCTATGACGGCGCCTCGTGGCCCCACTTCCTTCCCTCTTCGGTCTTCTGGAAGCTCCGTGCAAAAATAGGACCCTGGGCGATGATTTCGTCCAATTCCGAGAATATTTCCTTACTAGGATTTCTGAAACCAAAAACAGCAGAAAACAGCAACTGGCTCTTCGGCATCTTGTTAATAGGTTAGTTCCAGAAAATGCGTAAATACGACATATAATGTGCATAAAACATGTAGGTATCATCAATAAAGTAGCATGGAACATAAAAATTATCGATACGTTGGAGACGTATCAGCATCCCCAAGCTTAGTTCTGCTCGTCCCGAGCAGGTAAAACGATAACAAAGATAATTTCTGAAGTGACATGCCATCATAATCTTGATCATACTATTTGTAAACATATGTAATGAATGCAGCGATCAAAACAAAAGTAATGACATGAGTAAACAAGTGAATCATATAGCAAAGACTTTTCATGAATAGTACTTCAAGACAAGCATCAATAAGTCTTGCATAAGAGTTAACTCATAAAGCAATAAATCAAAGTAAAGGTATTGAAGCAACACAAAGGAAGATTAAGTTTCAGCGGTTGCTTTCAACTTATAACATGTATATCTCATGGATATTGTCAACATAAAGTAATATAACAAGTGCAATATGCAAATATGTAGGAATCAATGCACAGTTCACACAAGTGTTTGCTTCTTAGGTGGAGGGAGATAGGTAAACTGACTCAACAATAAAAGTAAAAGAATGGTCCTTCAAAGAGGAAAGCATCGATTGCTGTATTTGTGCTAGAGCTTTTATTTTGAAAACATGAAACAATTTTGTCAACGGTAGTAATAAAGCATATGAGTTATGTAAATTATATCTTACAAGTTGCAAGCCTCATGCATAGTATACTAATAGTGCCCGCACCTTGTCCTACTTATCTTGGACTACCGGATCTTTGCATGCTATGTTTCAACCAAGTGTCACAAAGGGGTACCTCCATGCCGCATGTACAAAGGTCTAAGGAGAATGCTCGCATTTTGGATTTCTCGCTTTTGATTATTCTCAACTTAGACATCCATACCGGGACAACATGGACAACAGATAATGGACTCCTCTTAAATGCATAAGCATGTAGCAACAATTATTATTCTCATATGAGATTGAGGATATATGTCCAAACTGAAACTTCCACCATGATTCATGGCTTTAGTTAGCGGCCCAATGTTCTTCTCTAACAATTTTGCATGCTCCAACCACTAAGGTGATAGATCCTTCAGACAAGACGGACATGCATAGCAACTCACATGATATTCAACAATAGTTGATGGCGTTCCCCAGAGCATGGTTATCGCACAACAAGCAACTTAATAAAAGATAAAGTGCATAAGTACATATTCAATACTACGATAGTTTTTAAGGCTATTTTGTCCCATGAGCTATATATTGCAAAGGTGAATGATGGAATTTTAAAGGTAGCACTCAAGCAATTTACTTTGGAATGGCGGAGAAATACCATATAGTAGGTAGGTATGGTGGACACAAATGGCATAGTAGTTGGCTCAAGGATTTTGGATGCATGAGAAGTATTCCCTCTCGATACAAGGTTTAGGCTAGCAAGGTTATTTGAAGCAAACTCAAGGATGAACCGGTGCAGCAAAACTCACATAAAAGACATATTGTAAACATTATAAGACTCTACACCGCCTTCCTTGTTGTTCAAAACTCAATACTAGATATTATCTAGACCTTAGAGAGACCAAATATGCAAATCAAATTTTAGCAAGCTCTATGTATTTCTTCATTAATGGGTGCAAAGTATATGATGCAAGAGCTTAAACATGAGCACAACAATTGCCAAGTATCACATCATCCAAGACATTTTAGAATTACTACATGTAGCATTTTCCAATTCCAACCATATAACAATTTAACGAAGAAGAAACTTCGCCTTGAACATTATGAGTAAAGCCTAAGGACATATTTGTCCATATGCAACAGCGGAGCGTGTCTCTCTCCCACAAAGTGAATGCTAGGATCCATTTTATTCAAACAAAAACAAAAACAAAAACAAACCGACGCTCCAAGTAAAGAACACAAGATGTGATTGAATAAAAATATAGTTTCAGGGGAGGAACCTGATGATGTTGTCGATGAAGAAGGGGATGCCTTGGGCATCCCCAAGCTTAGACGCTTGAGTCTTCTTAAAATATGCAGGGGTGAACCACGGGGGCATCCCCAAGCTTAGATCTTTCACTCCTCTTGATCATAGTATATCATACTCCTCTCTTGACCCTTGAAAACTTCCTTCACACCAAACTTCAAACAAACTCATTAGAGGGTTAGTGCACAATTAATAATTCACACATTCAGAGGTGACACAAACATTCTTTACACTTCTGGACATTGCATAAAGCTACTGGACATTAATTGATCAAAGAAATGAATCCAACATAGCAAAAGAGGCAATGCGAAATAAAAGGCAGAATCTGTCAAAAACAGAACAGTCCGTAAAGACGAATTTTAAGATGGCACCAGACTTGCTCAAATGGAAAAACGCAAAACTAATGAAAGTTGCGTACATATCTGAGGATCACGCTCGTAAATTGGCAGATTTTTCGAATTTTCTACAGGCCTGTGCCCAGATTCGTGACAGACAGCAATGCTGTTTCTGCGCAGCGATCCCAAATATAACATCAACTTTGACATAGAAACTTTACTTGGCACAAAAACATGATAAGGAGAGGTTGCTACAGTAGTAAACAACTTCCAAGACTCAAATATAAAACAAAGTACTGTATTAAAAACATGGGTTGTCTCCCATAAGCGCTTTTCTTTAACGCCTTTCAGCTAGGCGCAGAAAGTGCAAATCAAGTAACATCAAGAGTAGAAGCATCAACATTATTATTTTTCATGCAAACACAACTTGTTGCAGAGGGTACTTTAGGTGCTCCATTATCTAAATTCTCTATGGTGGTGCTAGGGGTTTTAGAAATTTTAGGCCTATAATAATTCTTTTGTTTAGGCACTTTAGAGGCGTACATGAATTTTTGCTCTTTACCCACATAAGCTTTCTCATTATACTTGAGAGAAGAAAAGGTTGAACCCAAGGTTCCCATAGCTTTTTCAAGTTCATCAATCCTATTGGTTTGATTATCATGGATAACACAAGTTCCTAGGACACTAATTCTTTCATCAATTCCTCCTAAGGATTTATCAAGTTCATAAGTTTTATCAAATAACATTTCCAATTTAGTTTCAACACTTGAAAATTTTTTCTCTATGGTTTCCAATTTTTTCATAACATCTTCAAGAGAGATTTCAATTTTAACTTCATTAACAGGTGGTATTCCAACTAGACTCTCAATGATGCAACTAGCTTCTAAAGCGGGAGTACCTAGGAAATTGCCTCCCGAAAGAGTATCAAGAACATACCTATTCCAACTAGATAAACCAACATAAAAGTTCCTAAGAAGGATAGTGGTGGAGTGTTTCTTAATGCACCTATGATGAGCATTACTAATTCTATACCAAGCATCTTTAAAACTTTCTCCACCTTGTTGCTTAAAAGAACGAACTTCAACTTCAGGATTACTCATTTTAGTAGCAATAAAGTAAACTAGGCAAAGACAAGTAACTAATTTTTTGTGTGTTTTCGATATAGTGAGCAAGACAATAAATAAAGTAAAGCTAGCAACTAATTTTTTTGTGTTTTGTTTAGGTGCAGCAAACAAAGTAGTAAATAAAATAAAGCAAGACAAAAACAAAGTAAAGAGATTGAGAAGTGGAGACTCCCCTTGCAGCGTGTCTTGATCTCCCCGGCAACGGCGCCAGAAAACAGGCTTGATGCGCGTAAATGTACACGTCCGTTGGGAACCCCAAGAGAAAGGTATGATGCGCACAGTGGCAAGTTTTCCCTCAGAAAGAAACCAAGGTTTAATCGAACCAGGAGGAGCCAAGAAGCACGTTGAAAGTTGATGGTGGCGAAATGTGATGCGGCGCAACAACAGGGATTCCGGCGCCAACGTGGAATCTGCACAACAAAACCAAAGTACTTTGCCCCAAGCAGTGAGGTTGTCAATCTCACCGGCTTGCTGTAACAAAGGATTAAGCGTATCGAGTGGAAGATGATTGTTTGCAAGAAAACAGTAAAACAAGTATTGCAGTAGATTGTATGCGATGTAAAGAATAGGACCGGGGTCCACAGTTCACTAGAGGTGTCTCTCCCATAAGATAAAAGCATGTTGGGTGAACAAATTACAGTCGGGCAATTGACAAATAGAGAAGGGCATAACAATGCATATACATGATATGATAAATATAGTGAGATTTAATCCGGGCATTACGACAAAGTACATAGACCGCCATCCAACTGCATCTATGCCTAAAAAGTCCACCTTCAGGTTATCATCCGAACCCCATTCAGTATTAAGTTGCAAAGCAACAGACAATTGCATTAAGTATGGTGCGTAATGTAATCGACAACTACATCCTTAGACATAGAATCAATGTTTTATCCCTAGTGGCAACAACACATCACAACCTTAGAACTTTCTGTCACTGTCCCAGGTGTCAATGAAGGCATGAACCCACTATCGAGCATAAATACTCCCTCTTGGAGTTAAGAGTAAAAACTTGGCTAGAGCCTCTACTAATAACGGAGAGCATGCAAGATCATAAACAACACATAAACAATAGATTGATAATCACCATAACATAGCATTCTCTATCCATCGGATCCCGACAAACACAACATATAGAATTACATATAGATGATCTTGATCATGTTAGGCAGCTCACAAGATCCAACAATGAAGCACAATTAGGAGAAGACGACCATCTAGCTACTGCTATGGACCCATAGTCCAAGGGTGAACTACTCACTCATCACTCCGGAGGCGATCATGGCGATGAAGAGTCCTCCGGGAGATGAATCCCCTCTCCGGCAGGGTGCCGGAGGCGATCTCTGAATCCCCGAGATGGGATTCGGCGGCGGCGTCTCTGGAAGGTTTTCCGTATCGTGGCTCTCGGTACTGGGGTTTCGCGACGGAGGCTTTAAGTAGGCGAAAGGGCAACGTGGGGGCCACACGAGGGCCCCACACCATAGGTCGGCGCGGCCAGGGCCTGGGCGCGCCGCCCTATGGTGACGGCGCCTCGTGGCCCCACTTCCTTCCCTCTTCGGTCTTCTGGAAGCTCCGTGCAAAAATAGGACCCTGGGCGTGATTTCGTCCAATTCCGAGAATATTTCCTTACTAGGATTTCTGAAACCAAAAAAACAGCAGAAAACAGCACTGGCTCTTGGCATCTTGTTAATAGGTTAGTTCCAGAAAATGCGTAAATACGACATATAATGTGCATAAAACATGTAGGTATCATCAATAAAGTAGCATGGAACATAAGAAATTATCGATACGTTGGAGACGTATCATACGTCTATGGAGGTATGGCAGAATAAGATACGTCATCTTCGTAGCTTTTTAAGAGGGCGGGCTAAAAATCTAAGTAGTCAATATAGAAAAGAAAAAATAAAATTTCTTCTGGTTATTGAATTTTGGATTTGAAGGCCGAAACCACACCACTTTCTGAAACCGAAAGAGGTATGAGAGACGCGTTGGATAGTATTGCATCCCTTCGTAGAGATGAAGAGACAAAATAGGCTCAACGTGCTAAAGTTAAGCATGTGCGAGGAGGGGGGAATAACACAAAATATTTCCACCTTGTGGCTAATGGAAAATATAGGAGGAAAAAATATTTCAACTTGAACAAGACGAGGGTACGATAGTTGGTCACGAGAGCCTTAAAAATTACATCACAGAAGATTACAAAAATCTATTTGGGGCACATGAACCAAATTACCTTTCATTAGTAGAGTCCCAAATTGATGATGTTCCGCAACTTTTGGAAGAAGAGAATAGTATTCTTGTTTCTAACTTCACAGAGGAGTAAGTACATGATGCTATTATGCAAATGGAAAAAAATAAGGCACCGGGTCCTGATGGTTTCTAGCTGAATTTTATCAAACCTTTTGGGATGTCATAAAGGGAGATATTTTAATATGTTTGATAAATTTCAACAAGGGGAACTCCGGTTGTTCTAATTGAATTTTGGCACAATAATTCTTCTTCCAAAAAAGAAAATGAAATTTAAATCCAACAATACATACCTATTTATTTACTTAATGTAAGATTTAAAATATTCACTAAGTTGGGTACAAATAAACGGTATTGTTGAAAAGGTGATTAGACCTACGCAATCAACGTTTATGCCTGGACGCTATATTCTCGAGGGGGTTCTAATTTTGCATGATACCATCCATGAGTTGCATGGGAAAAAGTTGAATGGGGTATGGTTGAAACTAGATTTTGAAAATCATATGATAAGGTTAGGTGGCCTTTCCTTCAACAAGTTCTTCGGCTTAAGGGCTTTCATCCAAACTGGTGTCAATGGATTAATGAATTTATTAGCCGGGGGAGTGTGGGTATTAAAGTAAATGATGATATTGGCCATCATTTCCAAACTAAAAAAGGACTTAGACAATGAGACCCTTTATCTCCTATTCATTTTAATATTGTTGCGGACGTTTTGGCAATCATGATAGCTAGGGCTAAAGAGGATGGTTAAGTAGAAGGGCTCATACCTCATTTAGTTGATGGAGGAGTCTCCATTCTACAATATACCGATGACACTATTATTTTTATGGAGCATGATCTTCAAAAGCTCTTAATATGAAGCTAATTTTAAGCATCTTCGAACAACTATCCGGGCTGAAAATAAACTTTCAAAAAAGAGAGGTTTTTGTTTCGGTCAAGCTAAGGAAAGTATGCAGCAATATTGTAACCTGTTTGGATGTGAGTGTGGTTCGTATCCATTCAAATACCTTGGAGTTCCTTTACTCATCAAGGTGACCATAATTTCTGTTAGTGAAATCTCTGGAGATTGCTTGTTGTATTGTTTGATTTTGCAAGAACCAGACAGAGATGATAATCTTACGTATGGAAATAATTGGTGTGGTGGTGCTCGCTCTGGAAGTAGCAAATAGAATCTTTTGTGTGTGTGTGTGTGAATAGGATACTGGTATTAAAAGAAATACCAAACAATACAAAGCAGCTCAAGAAAAATGAAAATTACAACAAGATCTTTGAGAATCCCTTCATCTTCAACCTCTAGACTGTGTCGACGGCGCGCTGCGGCGCCGCTCCTCCCTAAGTCAGCCTAACGTTGTTGGTTGCGGACGGGAAGTCTCCGAACGGGTCAAAGACCACATCCGTCCCGAAGACGAAGAAGTAGGATGAACTACCGATGAAGCTCCTTGACGATCCAAAAATCCCCACAGCCAGACGAAATCCTTGAAGACCACACCACACCCACTAGCTTCTCGACGTCGCCCTCTAGATGGGGTCGAAGTTGGGGAAACATTATTGCATGAGGCGCCACCCCCACCATCTGAGTGCCGCCCCTACAAACAAAAACCCTAAGGACGGGAAACAAAGCCCCAAAACTAGGCGGAGCCCTCCCGCTGGCGATAGTCGCGATCCGCCGCACCTCCCATGCCCGAAGGCCACAGAGGCGGCCAGATCGGAGGCAGCCGCCGACGGGAGGCAGAGGAACCCTAATCGGCTCTCACAAGCAAAGGGGTATGTCCGGTTTGGGATTGCTACTAGTACATAGAATCGATTTGATAAAAATAAGTTCAATCGTACACATCTATGAACGGAGAGAGATTGCTAAACCAAAGAGATTTTTGTTTGTTTGTTTGAGAGTACCTTATCATGTGTACCATGCGATAACCAAAGAGGTTATTGAAGTTAGCGTAGATCTGAAGTTCATCTCGGTACTAGCATATATATATGCATCGAGATGTGCATGCTATTTGTTTTTCTCATCGAGCTGGATTTGAAGGCCCATGCGGCATGTATTACGATACGGCTATGACGTGTCACTCTGCAGTGTCAACCTTGCTGATTCCGACCCCAGCTGTCGGTGACTCCAACCGGTGCAAAATAGTTACGTTAGGGGATAGTGTTCTCCTACCCGCCCATCTGATCTCCCAAGCATCCATCAAACGTACCAATACCAGCTGCAGTCGGACATGCATGTAAAGTTATCGTGTATAGCATCGCCCTAGGTGGAGACATCCACTACAGGAATGGCCGGAGACGCCGACGGCCAGAGTGTACGCCGACGGCCAAATGTCGGGGCCGTCGGCGTACGGCCTCGCCAGGCCAGCTCGGAACGCCGACCGTCGGCGTAGACACCGTCGGCGTGAGGCTGATACGCCGAGGGCAGCCGACGGCGTCTCACCGCCCTCGGCGTAGGCACCGGCATGGCTCTGCTCCCGCACGCAACGGCGCGCTCGGCGTCTGGACGCAGGGCCACCCTCGGCATAGGGCATGGTCCCCCTATGCCGACGGCCACCTCGGTATATAGATTTTTTTTTCTTTTTTTCTTCTTTTTCTCTCTCTCATATTACTTTATATTATGTTTCTATTATTTATTTACTAGTATGAATTATGTAAAAAAGGTTCTATTTTTTAAGAATTCGTAGATGGCATATATGTAGGTCCCACGGGTGACGCTCTTCGCAGACGGGTCAACCGGAGCCACTAGGCCCAACTTTGCTATCGATGTACATATGTCCTTAAACATTTATGAAAAATTCCATTGCTAACCCTAACTCCAACCCTAACCCTAACCGAGGCCATTCCCGCCCTAGGGTTTCCCGCTTCTGCGGGCCAACTTTCTATTTTGCGAACATTTTGGTAACCCTAAACCTCACCCGGATCCTATCCCTAACCCTAACCCTAGGGGTAGAAGTGTGATGTAGGGTTTGGCTAACCTTGCATGTACCCGGCGTTGACGATTTCCGCATGCATGGGCTAGCACTTGGTAAAATCCAGGATCTGTATGTGGAAACTCCCGCCACGGCTCAAACGGAGCCTATTTTATGGTAAAGTATGCCCAACCTATGGTTTCCATGTACATATGTCCTAAACAAACCAAAGCAAGTAAAAAAGTCCATTGGTAAACCCTCGCACGGAGAAAGCTATAGGGGTAGATCTGCGGGGTCCCCGCCCTAGGGTTTTCCAAGATACAGACCATCGGAGCGTCGGAATCGCTGGAAAACTTGCATATGCCCATAACATATGTGTACAATTGTGATGTAAGGTTTGGCTAACCTTGCATGTACCCGGCGTTGACGATTTCCGCATGCATGGGCTAGCACTTGGTAAAATCCAGGATCTGTATGTGGAAACTCCCGCCACGGCTCAAATGGAGCCTATTTTATGGTAAAGTATGCTTGATGACCCACAAGTATAGGGGGTGTATCGTAGTATCTTCGATAAGTAAGAATGTCGATCCCAACGAGGAGCAGAAGGTGTTGGCAGCAGTTTCGATGAAGGATTCACTGTAAATGCTCACAAACAAGTATTCAAGGGGTTTTGATGTAACAGATGAATAAAGTACGAGTAAATAAAATGCGAGAGAAATAATTGCAGCAAGTGGCCCAATCCTTTTTAGCACAAAGGACAAGCCGGTTTGTTTACTTATAATGACCAAACGTTCTTGAGGCTGATACGTCTCCAACGTATCGATAATTTCTTATGTTCCATGCTACTTTATTGATGATACCTACATGTTTTATGCACATTATATGTCATATTTATGCATTTTCTGGAACTAACCTATTAACAAGATGCCGAAGAGCCAGTTGCTGTTTTCTGCTGTTTTTGGTTTCAGAAATCCTAGTATGGAAATATTCTCGGAATTGGACGAAACTTTCGCCCAGGGTCCTATTTTTGCACGAAGCTTCCAGAAGACCGAAGAGATAACGAAGTGGGGCCACGAGGCAGCCAGGGGCTAGGGCGGCGCGGCCCAAGCCCTGGCCGCGCCGTCCTGCCCCTGGGCCCTCGTGTGGCCCCCGCGTTGACCTTCCGCCTACTTAAAGCCTCCGTCGCGAAACCCCCGGTGCCGAGAGCCACGATACGGAAAACCTTCCGAGACGCCGCCGCCGCCAATCCCATCTCGGGATTGGGAGATCGCCTCCGGCACCCTGTCGGAGAGGGATTCATCTCCCGGAGGACTCTACACCGCCATGGTCGCCTCCGGAGTGATGAGTGAGTAGTTCACCCCTGGACCATGGGTCCATAGCAGTATCTAGATGGTCGTCTTCTCCTTGTTGTGCTTCATTGTTGGATCTTGTGAGCTGCCTAACATGATCAAGATCATCTATATGTAATTCTATATGTTGTGTTTGTCGGGATCCGATGGATAGAGAGTACTATGATTATGGTGATTATCAATCTATTGTTTATGTGTTGTTTATGATCTTGCATGCTCTCCGTTATTAGTAGAGGCTCTGGCCAAGTTTTTACTCTTAACTCCAAGAGGGAGTATTTATGCTCGATAGTGGGTTCATGCCTCCATTAAATCTGGGACAGTGACAGAAAGTTCTAAGGTTGTGGATGTGCTTGTTGCCACTAGGGATAAAACATTGATGCTATGTCTAAGGATGTAGTTGTTGATTACATTACGCACCATACTTAATGCAATTGTCTGTTGCTTAGCAACTTAATACTGAATGGGGTTCGGATGATAACCTGAAGGTGGACTTTTTAGGCATAGATGCAGTTGGATGGCGGTCTATGTACTTTGTCGTAATGCCCAATTAAATCTCACTATATTTATCATATCATGTATATGCATTGTTATGCCTTTCTCTATTTGTCAATTGCCCGACTGTAATTTGTTCACCCAACATGCTTTTATCTTATGGGAGAGACACCTCTAGTGAACTGTGGACCCCGGTCCTATTCTTTACATAGCATACAATCTACTGCAATTGTGTTTACTGTTTTCTTTGCAAACATCTTCCACTCGATACGCTTAATCCTTTGTTACAGCAAGCCGGTGAGATTGACAACCTCACTGTTTCGTTGGGACAAAGTACTTGGGTTGTGTTGTGCAGGTTCCGCGTTGGCGCCGGAATCCCTGGTGTTGCGCCGCATCACATTTCGCGACCATCAACCTTCAACGTGCTTCTTGGCTCCTACTGGTTCGATTAAACCTTGGTTTCTTTCTGAGGGAAAACTTGCTACTGTGCGCATCATACCTTCCTCTTGGGGTTCCCAACGAACGTGTGAGTTACACGCCATCAAGCTCTTTTTCTGGCGCCGTTGCCGGGGAGATCAAGACACGCTGCAAGGGGAGTCTCCACTTCTCAATCTCTTTACTTTGTTTTTGTCTTGCTTTATTTTATTTACTACTTTGTTTGCTGCACTAAATCAAAACACAAAAAAATTAGTTGCTAGTTTTACTTTATTTGCTATCTTGTTTGCTATATCAAAAACACAAAAAAATTAGTTACTTGTCTTTACTTTATTTGTCTAGTTTACTTTTTGCTTATTGCATCATGTTTCCTTTTAATTTCACCACAAAAGACATACCGGTAGGACGTGGGTCCATAGTTGGGAGAAATAATATAGAAGAATTTTTCAATCATGTTAGTATTACTGAAGATTTTGAAGATAGACACTTGGTAGAACTTGCACCTACCTATGAAATTGCTGCTGCTGCTTTAGTTCGCATGTTGGAAACTAAATTTGTTAATCTCAATCCTATAATCCAACACATGTTTCTTACACTTGGTGATATGGAAGAAGGGGAAAAGAAAGATTTTGTTCTAGAAACTCTTCTTAGAGAATTTGGTGGTCTAGCAAGAGAGGCTAGAAAGGTTTTTGCTAAATTTAATATGCTAGGTTCTCATACCAATTTTATTGGTCTCCTTGAAAAAATGGACATGGATAGAATAAGGTACACTAATAATATTAATGATGGTGGGGAAATCAAAGCACCAATACCATGTAAACTCCTAGCTATGAATGATGCACTACCCCTAGGTCACCAATTTAACCTATATAATTTAAATTATATAATATAAAAATTATATCATTAGAAAATAGAACATCTAAACTTTCTAATGATATAATTTTTATAACATATAACTAATGCTAACTTGATCAAATTTGCGACCTAGGGGTAGGAGATCAAAGCACCAATACCATGTAAACTCCTAGCTATGAATGATGCACTAGAAAATAACTATGCTTGGCTTGTTCCTGAAAATTTGTTCGATGAGAGTAGCAAGCCCAAGACTAATGAAAAGGGAGACGCTAAAACTTATGTATCCAATATACTATGCTTGGTTGAGAAAACTCCCAATACCCCTGGTCATGATGGTGATGCTTCTTCGTTTGAAAATACTTGATTTGCACTTTCTGCGCCTAGCTGAAAGGCGTTAAAGAAAAGCGCTTATGGGAGACAACCCATGTTTTTACCTACAGCAATTTTTTGTTTTGTTGAGTCTTGGAAGTTGTTTACTACTGTAGCAACCTCTCCTTATCATGTTTTTGTGCCAAGTAAAGTTTCTATGTCAAAGTTGATGTTATATTTGGGATCGCTGCGCAGAAACAGCATTGCTGTCTGTCACGAATATGGGCACAGTTCTCTGTAGAAAATTCGAAAAAATCTGCCAATTTACGAGCGTGATCCTCAGATATGTACGCAACTTTCATTAGTTTTGAGTTTTTCCATTTGAGCAAGTCTGGTGCCAGCTTTAAATTCGTCTTTACGGACTGTTCTGTTTTTGACAGATTCTGCCTTTTATTTCGCATTGCCTCTTTTGCTATGTTGGATTCATTTCTTTGATCCATTAATGTCCAGTAGCATTATGCAATGTCCAGAAGTGAAAATAATGATTGTGCCACCTCTGAACATGTGAATTATTAATTGTGCACTAACCCTCTAATGAGTTTGCTTGAAGTTTGGTGTGAAGGAAGTTTTCAAGGATCAAGAGAGGAGTATGATATACTATGATCAAGAGGAGTGAAAGCTCTAAGCTTGGGGATGCCCCCGTGGTTCACCCCTGCATATTTTAAGAAGACTCAAGCGTCTAAGCTTGGGGATGCCCAAGGCATCCCCTTCTTCATCGACAACATCATCAGGTTCCTCCCCTGAAACTATATTTTTATTCAATCACATCTTGTGTTCTTTACTTGGAGCGTCGGTTTGTTTTTGTTTTTGTTTTTGTTTGAATAAGATGGATCCTAGCATTCACTTTGTGGGAGAGAGACACGCTCCGCTGTTTCATATGGACACATGTGTCCTTAGGCTTTACTCATAATGTTCGAGGCGAAGTTTCTTCTTCGTTAAATTGTTATATGGTTGGAATTGGAAAATGCTACATGTAGTAATTCTAAAATGTCTTGGATAATGTGATACTTGGCAATTGTTGTGCTCATGTTTAAGCTCTTGCATCATATGCTTTGCACCCATTAATGAAGAAATACATAGAGCTTGCTAAAATTTGATTTGCATATTTGGTTTCTCTAAGGTCTAGATAATATCTAGTATTGAGTTTTGAACAACAAGGAAGACGGTGTAGAGTCTTATAATGTTTACAATATGTCTTTTATGTGAGTTTTGCTGCACCTGTTCATCCTTGAGTTTGCTTCAAATAACCTTGCTAGCCTAAACCTTGTATCGAGAGGGAATACTTCTCATGCATCCAAAATCCTTGAGCCAACTACTATGCCATTTGTGTCCACCATACCTACCTACTACATGGTATTTCTCCGCCATTCCAAAGTAAATTGCTTGAGTGCTACCTTTAAAATTCCATCATTCACCTTTACAATATATAGCTCATGGGACAAAATAGCCTTAAAAACTATCGTAGTATTGAATATGTACTTATGCACTTTATATTTTATTAAGTTGCTTGTTGTGCGATAACCATGCTTCTGGGGAACGCCATCAACTATTGTTGAATATCATGTGAGTTGCTATGCATGTCCGTCTTGTCTGAAGGTCTATCATTTTAGTGGTTGGAGCATGCAAAATTGTTAGAGAAGAACATTGGGCCGCTAACTAAAGCCATGAATCATGGTTGAAGTTTCAGTTTTGGACATATATCCTCAATCTCATATGAGAATAATAATCATTGCTACATGCTTATGCATTTAAGAGGAGTCCATTATCTGTTGTCCATGTTGTCCCGGTATGGATGTCTAAGTTGAGAATAATCAAAAGCGAGAAATCCAAAATGCGAGCATTCTCCTTAGACCTTTGTACAGGCGGCATGGAGGTACCCCTTTGTGACACTTGGTTGAAACATGGCATGCAAAGATCCGGTAGTCCAAGCTAAGTAGGACGAGGTGCGGGCACTATTAGTATACTATGCATGAGGCTTGCAACTTGTAAGATATAATTTACATAACTCATATGCTTTATTACTACCGTTGACAAAATTGTTTCATGTTTTCAAAATAAAAGCTCTAGCACAAATACAACAATCGATGCTTTCCTCTTTGAAGGACCATTCTTTTACTTTTATTGTTGAGTCAGTTTACCTATCTCCTTCCACCTTAAGAAGCAAACACTTGTGTGAACTGTGCATTGATTCCTACATACTTGCATATTGCACTTGTTATATTACTTTATGTTGACAATATCCATGAGATATACATGTTATAAGTTGAAAGCAACCGCTGAAACTTAATCTTCCTTTGTGTTGCTTCAACACCTTTACTTTGATTTATTGCTTTATGAGTTAACTCTTATGCAAGACTTATTGATGCTTGTCTTGAAGTACTATTCATGAAAAGTCTTTGCTATATGATTCACTTGTTTACTCATGTCATTACATTTGTTTTGATCGCTGCATTCATTACATATGTTTACAAATAGTATGATCAAGATTATGATGGCATGTCACTTCAGAAATTATCTTTGTTATCGTTTTACCTGCTCGGGACGAGCAGAACTAAGATGCTGATACGTCTCCAACGTATCGATAATTTCTTATGTTCCATGCTACTTTATTGATGATACCTACATGTTTTATGCACATTATATGTCATATTTATGCATTTTCTGGAACTAACCTATTAACAAGATGCCGAAGAGCCAGCTTGTTTTCTGTTGTTTTTGGTTTCAGAAATCCTAGTAAGGAAATATTCTCGAATTGGACGAAACTTTCCCATCCTATTTTTGCACGAAGCTTAAGACCGAAGAGATAATGAAGTGGGGCCACGAGGCAGCCAGGCTAGGCGGCGCGGCCCGGCCCCGGCCGCCCGGCCTGCCCCCTGGGCCCCTCGTGTGGCCCCCGCGTTGACCTTCCGCCTACTTAAAGCCTCCGTCGCGAAACCCCCAGTACCGAGAGCCACGATACGGAAAACCTTCCGAGAGACGCCGCCGCGAATCCCATCTCGGGGGATTCAGGAGATCGCCTCCGCACCCGAGAGGGGATTCATCTCCGGAGGACTCTACACCGCCATGGTCGCCTCCGGAGTGATGAGTGAGTAGTTCACCCCTGGACCATGGGTCCATAGCAGTAGCTAGATGGTCGTCTTCTCCTTGTTGTGCTTCATTGTTGGATCTTGTGAGCTGCCTAACATGATCAAGATCATCTATATGTAATTCTATATGTTGTGTTTGTCGGGATCCGATGGATAGAGAGTACTATGATTATGGTGATTATCAATCTATTGTTTATGTGTTGTTTATGATCTTGCATGCTCTCCGTTATTAGTAGAGGCTCTGGCCAAGTTTTTACTCTTAACTCCAAGAGGGAGTATTTATGCTCGATAGTGGGTTCATGCCTCCATTAAATCTGGGACAGTGACAGAAAGTTCTAAGGTTGTGGATGTGCTGTTGCCACTAGGGATACAACATTGATGCTATGTCTAAGGATGTAGTTGTTGATTACATTACGCACCATACTTAATGCAATTGTCTGTTGCTTAGCAACTTAATACTGAATGGGGTTCGGATGATAACCTGAAGGTGGACTTTTTAGGCATAGATGCAGTTGGATGGCGGTCTATGTACTTTGTCGTAATGCCCAATTAAATCTCACTATATTTATCATATCATGTATATGCATTGTTATGCCTTTCTCTATTTGTCAATTGCCCGACTGTAATTTGTTCACCCAACATGCTTTTATCTTATGGGAGAGACACCTCTAGTGAACTGTGGACCCCGGTCCTATTCTTTACATAGCATACAATCTACTGCAATTGTTTTACTGTTTTCTTTGCAAACATCTTCCACTCGATACGCTTAATCCTTTGTTACAGCAAGCCGGTGAGATTGACAACCTCACTGTTTCGTTGGGACAAAGTACTTGGGTTGTGTTGTGCAGGTTCCGCGTTGGCGAATCCCTGGTGTTGCGCCGCATCACATTTCGCGACCATCAACCTTCAACGTGCTTCTTGGCTCCTACTGGTTCGATTAAACCTTGGTTTCTTTCTGAGGGAAAACTTGCTACTGTGCGCATCATACCTTCCTCTTGGGGTTCCCAACGAACGTGTGAGTTACACGCCATCAAGGGATTTTAGTACTTTCGCTTCATGTGGTTTAATAATCTTCATTGTTTTGATAAGTGTTGTGTGGGTGAACCTATGCTAATGCACCGCCCTTCCTAGGACTAATACATACTTGTGATTATACCCCTTGCAAGCATCCGCAACTACAAGAAAGTAATTAAGATAAATCTAACCACAGCCTTAAACTCTGAGATCCTGCGATCCCTCTTGCATCGATATACTAACGGGGGCTTAGGTTTCTGTCACTCCGGCAACCCCGCAATTAGCAACCGAATACAAGATGCACTCCCCTAGGCCCATAAATGGTGAAGTGTCGTGTAGTCGACGTTCACACGACACCACTAGAAGAATGACACCACAACTTAAATATCATAACATTGAATATTACTCAACCATAATTCACTACTAGCATTTAGACTTCACCCATGTCCTCAAGAACTAAACGAACTACTCACGAGACATCATATGGAATACAATCAGAGGTGATATGATGATGAATAACAATCTGAACATAAACCTTGGTTCAATGGTTTCACTCAATAGCATCTATAACAAGTAGAGAATAATGCCGGGAGAGTTTCCCCTATCATACAATCAAGATTTAACCCGAATTGTTACAGCGGTGACGAGGTGCAGCGGTGGTGATGGCGGTGTAGATGGTGGAGATGATGATGATGATGATGGAGATGATGTCCCGCTCGATGACGATGGCGATGGCGTCGATTTCCCCCTCCGGGAGGGAATTTCCCCGGCGGATTCCTGCCCACCGGAGAGCTCTTTTCTCTCTGGTGTTCTCCGCCCCGCAGAGGCGGCTGTAACCCTTCGTGAGGTCCTCTCTGTGGCTTAGGTTTTCGGGACGGAGTACGCGAAGAAAAGGAGGCGAAAGGGGCTGTGGGGCCCCCACACCACAGGGTGGCGCGGCCAGGCCATGGGCCGCGCCGGCCTGTGGTCTGGGCCCACAGTGGCTCCCCTCTTCTTCCCCTTCTGGCTCCCTCCGTCATCTGGAAAAATAGGAATTTACGTGAAATTTCCTTCCACAGTTGATCTTCCGAAATATTGCGTTCTGACGGTGCTTTTTCCAGCAGAATCCTGGCTCCGGTGCTTGATCCTCCAATGATGATGAAACATGCAAAATAGATGAAATAACATAAGTATTGTATCCCAATATGAAATATATCAATGAATAACAGCAAATTATGATACAAAATAGTGATGCAAATTGGACGTATCAACTCCCCCAAGCTTAGACCTCGCTTGTCCCCAAGCGAAACTGAGCTCGATAAACAAGACCACATGTTTATGGAGTGAAGAGTCGATAAATAAAATACGGACAAGAAGCATCATATTCATTCACACAAGACATTCTAGTAAACAACTTCCTCATATAACTCATCTTGAAATAGGTAAAGAGAAATCACAAGTAAAGGTGCATAAGAAATCATAGTTGGTGATGGCAAACTTTGTTCTTGGTCAGAGAACTACTAACGGATTGTACTTCTAAGCAAAGCTTTCATATTAGATTTTATAGCTGAGCCTTCATATTTAAGCATAACAATCTCCTCATAATCATTGATAACTTCAAAGTCATATTCATTCAGATAAAATTGGTACTAAACAAGAAAGTATAAAAGACATGATTAACTGAATCATAGCATAAATGATTGGTTCACAACAACTCAATTGCTTGCTTGAGATAGAGAGAAATAGGTTTACTGACTCAACATAAAAGTAAAAGACAGGCCCTTCGCAGAGGGAAGCAGGGATTAAATCATGTGCTAGAGCTTTTCAAGTTTTGAAATCATATAAAGAGCATAAAAGTAAGATTTTGAGAGGTGTTTGTTGTTGTCAACGAATGGTAGCGGGCACTCTAACCCCCTTGCCAAACGAACCTTCCAAGAGCGGCTCCCATGAGGGACGGCATCTCTACCAGCAAGGTAGATCATCCCCCTTCTCTTTTGTTTACACATGTATTTTAGTTTTATTAAGGATGACACTCCCCCAACCTTGGCTTTCTCAATCCATGGCTAACCGAATCCTCGGGTGCCTTCCAACATTCACATACCATGGAGGAGTGTCTATTGCAAAATTAAGTTGCTTACTGATAAATCAGAGCAAAACATGTGAAGAGAATTATTAATGAAAGTTATTAATTGGGGCTGGGAACCCCGTTGCCAGCTCTTATTGCAAAATTATTGGATAAGCGGATGTGCCACTAGTCCATTGGTGAAAGTCCGCCCAACAAGATTGAAAGATAAAACACCACATACTTCCTCATGAGCTATAGAACATTGACACAAATAAGGAGTAGTATAGTTTGAATTATTTAAAGGTAGCACATGAAGTATTTACTTGGAATGGCAGAAAATACCATGTAGTAGGTAGGTATGGTGGACACAAATGGCATAGGTTTGGTCTAAGGTTATGGATGTATGAGAAGCATCTCCTCTCGATACAGGTCTTTGGCTAGCAAGGTTTGATAGCAAGCATAAAGGTTGAGGGAAACAAACAAATATACATATGATAGAACAATCATGCATCTTTCTCATAAGCACAAGCAATTTTAACTTCAGAATACTAAGCATAGAGATAATAGAGTAATATATCTAAGTGTATTTCTCTCTTCTATTAAACATCAAGATGTTGTTGCTATTGACCAATGCTAAGTTTGCCAAAACCAAATAGATTTACTTGATGCTCCCAAAGTGATATCAATACTTATGTCAAGAGTAATCATATAATGGAGATTGCAAACTAAAATAAGGTGTGCAAAAAGTAAATGATAAGACTTCTCATTAATATTCCATAACGATAACTCACACCAACGGATACATAGATAACTAACTAAGAGAGATACTTCCACATTGCATACTATTCCATATGATAACTTCCCTACTCATGATATGACACTACTTGATAGTAAAAGATAAAGGTAATGATGATGTGATACCGCGGCACTCCCCCAAGCTTGGAACAAACCAAGGGCCAATACCGATGATGAATTACTCCTTCGGTGATGATGGTGATGGATTCTTCTCGACAAGCTTCTTAACCAGCTCCTTTAAATCTTCAATCTCATAGGTGAGGTTGCGAATCATCTCCGAGTTGTGCTCAACGCGGCTCATAATCATGTCAGGTGGTGAATTCCAACTCCTAGAGTTGTTTCCCCATCCTTCAGCTTCAGATTTCATCTCTCCTGCAATGTCAGAACGATCTATATCCCAATTACTTGGCAACACTACCTTGGGGGTCCTTTCAGTTTGACGATCGTAGATTAGATTGCGGTAAGGGTTGTAATTGCTCGGAGAAGATGTCCTTGGAGCCAAGTAATGACGTGGAACCGCTCCTCCGGTAGCGATTCGTGCACTCCTCTTGATGTTGGATGGATTTGATATCACGCCAATACTTGCAACGGTGGCTTGCTGGTGTTCCTGCGGAGCTTCCTCCACTTCTTCCTCATCCTCTCTTGCATCTTCTTTCTTCAGCTCCGGGTCTTGAATATTTTCCTTCAAAGGTCCCTTGTCCTTGTTGTTGGAGACCATGGTGCTTCTAGATCAAAACAAATCTGGCAGAAAACAGCTCGAAACAAAACACGACGAGAAAACGATATTACGGACCTCCAGGGGTCCGGGGGATTATATAGCAAATATTTTTACGACAAAAGGAAGGTTCCAGATCGAACCAGAGTCGGAAAGGGGCAACGAGGCGGCCAGACCATAGGTCGGCGCGGGCCCAGGTGGCTGACATAGGCATCCCCAATGGGCCTGCCAAAGATGGTACCCGGGGTTTATTGAAGGCCCAGTACTCGAAGAATAAGAAGACTTGGAAGCCCATTTAGTATTAAGGAAAGATAGTTTGTATTAGGAAAGATAGAGATTTGTAATCTTACGGGTTGGATACAAAACCCTCCCGAACTCTGTAACTTGTGTACCACGAAACCCTCGGCTCCGCCTCCTATATAAGGGGGAGTCGAGGGACAAAGAAAGGATCGAATCTACTATCAACATAACCCTAGTTTTCATAATCGTCGAGTACTTTTCGCCTGAACCTTCGAGATCTACTTGCCCTCTACTTCTAGCAAAACCCTAGTCTACAATCTGTAGGCATTGACAAGTTAATCCTTTGTCACCGGCCTATGGTGGCACGCCCTCGTGCGTCCTTTCCACTCCGTTTCGAACTCGTAATTTTTCATATTTTCCAAAAACAGCAGAAATAATGTTCGGAAAGGTAAACGCGGACTTTTTATTACCTGTACTGTTACCTATTCAAAGTCGAGTTCTGGCGGACTGTCAATTTGTCCTTTGATGAAAGCCTCCGGTGTTTCCACTTGAATAATATCAACATCAACATTATAAGAATCACCCGAGATATAATGCTTGAGTCTTTGTCCATTCACCACTTGTGTGGCATTGCCTTGGAGAGAGCTAATTTTAATTGCTCCTGAACGATACACCTCCTCAACAACATATGGTCCTTCCCACTTCGAGAGTAATTTCCCTGCAAAGAATCTGAGACGAGACCGATACAATAGGACTTTATCCCCAATATTAAACTCTCTTTTGATGATCCTTCTATCATGCCACTTCTTAACTTTTTCTTTAAAGAGTTTAGCATTTTCATAAGCTTCACTTCTCCATTCATCTAGAGAACTTAATTGCAGCAATCTTTTATTACCGGCTAGTTTCGGATCTTTATTTAGTTCTCTAACAGCCCAATAAGCTTTGTGCTCTAGTTCTAAAGGTAAATGACAAGCTTTTCCATAAACCATTTTATAAGGTGACATTCCCATAGGATTTTTATAAGCAGTTCTATAAGCCCATAGTGCTTCTTTCAATTTGCTAGCCCAATTCTTCCTAGATTTATTAACAGTCTTACCTAAGATAGCTTTAATCTCTCTATTTGATAATTCTACTTGACCACTAGTTTGAGGGTGATAAGCGGAAGCAATTCTATGATTAATACCATACTTAGCAAGAGTTTTTCTAAAACCTCCATGAATAAAATGAGAACCTCCATCAGTCATAATATATCTAGGTATTCCAAATCTAGGAAATATAACATCTACAAGCATTTTTATAGAGGTCTCACCATCAGCACTCTTTGTAGGTATAGCTTCTACCCATTTAGTAACATAATCAACAGCGACAAGTATATGAGTGTTACCATCTGAAGAAGGGAAAGGACCCATGAAGTCGAATCCCCAACAATCGAATGGTTCAATAACAAGAGTATAATTCATAGGCATTTCATTGCGTCTAGAGATATTACCAACTCTTTGACATTCATCACAAGATAAAATAAATTTCCTTGCATCTTTGAAGAGTGTTGGCCAATAAAAACCTGATTGTAGAACCTTTTGCGCGGTTCTATCTCCAGCGTGATGTCCTCCATAAACACTACCATGACATTTACTCAATATTTCCTGTTGTTCATATTCAGGAACACATCTTCGCATAATACCATCCACTCCTTCTTTATATAAGTGTGGGTCATCCCAAAAATAATGCCTCAAGTCATAAAAGAATTTCCTCCTTTGCTGAGCTGAAAAGGTTGGAGGCAAATACTTCGAAACAATAAAGTTAGCATAATCTGCATACCAAGGGCTCTCTCGCGAGCTCACCTTTATTACAGCCAATTGTTCATTTGGAAAACTATCATTAACAGGAACAGGATCATAAGCAATATTTTCCAATCTAGACAAATTATCAGCAACAGGATTATCAGCACCTTTCCTATCTATAATATGTAAATCAAATTCTTGCAACAGAAGTACCCATCTAATAAGCCTTGGCTTAGCATCTTTCTTTGTCATAAGGTATCTAATTGCAGCATGATCAGTATGAATTGTAACTTTCGAATCAACAATATAGGGTCTAAACTTATCACAAGCAAAGACTACAGCTAACAATTCCTTTTCAGTTGTAGCATAATTTCTTTGAGCAGCATCAAGAGTCTTACTAGCATAATGAATAACATTTAATTTTTTATCTACCCGCTGTCCAAGAACAGCGCCTACAGCAAAATCACTAGCATCACACATAATTTCAAAAGGCAAATTCCAATCAGGAGGTTCGACTACAGGAGCAGTTGTTAAGGCTTTCTTTAGAGTTTCAAAAGCTTCCTTACAATCATCATCAAAAACAAAAGGTACATCTTTTTGAAGAAGATTAGTAAGAGGCTTTGAAATTTTAGAGAAATCTTTAATAAATCTCCTATAAAACCCAGCATGACCAAGAACACTACGAATACCTTTAACATCCCTCGGATAAGGCATCTTCTCAATTGCTTCCACTTTAGCTCTATCAACTTCAATACCTCTCTCGGAAATTTTATGTCCCAATACAATTCCTTCATTAACCATAAAGTGGCATTTCTCCCAATTAAGAACAAGGTTAGTTTCTTCACATCTCTGCAAAACTTTATCGAGGTTTCGCAAGCAATTATCAAAAGAATTCCCATAGACAGAAAAATCATCCATGAACACCTCTACAATACTTTCGCAAAAACCATGAAAAATAGCAGACATGCATCTTTGAAAAGTAGCAGGAGCATTACATAAACCAAAAGGCATACGCCTATAAGCATAAGTTCCATAAGGACAAGTAAACGTGGTTTTCTCTTGATCTTTAGCTTTAACAACAATTTGTGAAAACCCAGAATAACCATCAAGAAAGCAAAAATGAGTATTTTTAGATAACCTTTCTAGCATTTGATCAATAAAAGGTAAAGGGTAATGATCTTTCTTAGTAACTTTATTAACTTTTCGAAAATCAATGCACATTCTATAACCTACAACTATTCTTTGAGGAATAAGCTCATCATTATCATTAGGCACAACAGTCATTCCTCCTTTCTTAGGAACACAATGCACAGGACTAACCCATCTACTATCAGCAATAGGATATATAATACCAGCTTCAAGAAGTTTTAATACCTCGTTCCTTACCACCTCTTTCATCTTCGGAATTAGACGACGTTGATGTTCAACAACAGGCTTTGCATCTTCTTCCATATTAATAGCATGTTGGCAAATAGAAGGAGAAATCCCTTTCAAATCATCAAGTGTATAGCCAATAGCTCCTCGGTGTTTCTTCAATATTTCCAATAACCTTTCTTCCTCAATCTCTGAAAGCTTAGAACTAATAATAACATGATATATTTTCTTATCATCAATATGAGCATATTTAAGATTATCAGGTAAAGGCTTTAAATCAAAAACAGGATCTTCCTTTGGTGGCGGTGTTGTACCCAAATCTTCCACCGGTAAATCATGCTTGAGAATAGGTTGGCGAAGAAAAATTTCCTCAAGCTCATCTCTTTCTTTCCTAAAAGCTTCACTTTCACTATTCTCCAAATGTTGCTGCAAAGGATTATTAGGAACAAGAACAATAGATGCACACTGCTCCATTTTAAAATCATTACTAGGCAAGTCAGCTTTATAAGGAGTTTTGGTAAATTTAGAAAAGTTAAATTCATAAGGTTCACCAGCAAATCTAGTCAAAATTTTCTCTTTCTTACAATCTATAATAGCTCCACAAGTATTTAGAAAAGGTCTACCAAAAATGATAGGACAATGATCACTAGCAGCAGAACCAAGTACCAAAAAGTCAGCAGGATATTTAATCTTACCACATAGAACTTCCACATCTCGAACAATACCAATTGGAGAAATAGTTTCTCTATTAGCCAGATGAATAACCACATCAATATCTTCAAGTTCACAAGAACCAATTTCGTGCATAATCTCCGTGTAAAGCTCATAAGGAATAGCACTAACACTTGCACCAATATCACATAAACCATAATAGCAATGATCACCAATTCTAACAGATAGCATAGGAACACTAACTTGTTTGGGTTTATTAGGATGTGAAACAATATTAGAAGCATCTTCACAGAAAATAATATGACCATCCTCCACATTTTCAGTCACAAGATCTTTAACTATTGCAACAGCAGGTTCAATTTTAATTTGTTCTTCAGGTTCTTTAGGTTTCTTTTCACTTTTATTAACCGCACTAGATATGACAGAGTACTCCTTCATTTTAGCAGGGAAAGGAGTTTTTTCAATATAAGCTTCAGGAATAACATTATCAACAGTTTCAATCACTACACATTTGTTTACAGATGAATCAACTTTATCCTTATACGGTTCATGATACTTATCAAAATTCTTCTTAGGCAGTTCATAATGAGAGGCAAAAGCTTTATAAAGATTTGCAACAACTTGGGAATCAAGACCATATGTAGCACTCATATTACGAAATTTATCAGTATCCATAAAAGCTTCAATGCATTTATAATCATAAATTATACCTGATTCTCTATCTTTGTCGTTCTCCCATCCTTCAGTATTTTCTTGGATCCGATCAAGAAGGTCCCTTTTAAACTCTTCTTTATTGCGTGTAAATGATCCAGAACAAGAAGTATCCAGCAAGGTCTTGTCTTGAAAAGAAAGTCTTGCATAGAAATTATCAATAATAACATTACCAGGAAGCTCATGAATGGGGCATTTGAGCATTAAAGACTTCAATCTCCCCCAAGCTTGGGCAATACTCTCTCCATCATGAGGCCAGAAATTATATATGCGGTTCCGATCTTTGTGAATTTCACTTGGAGGATAAAATTTGGAATAAAATAAAGGCACAATGTCCTCCCAATCAATTGAATCACCATTCTTCAGCAATTTATACCAGTGCGCCGCTTTACCAGACAGCGATATAGTGAATAGTTTCTTCCTAACTTCATTCATAGAAATACCTGCACATTTGAATAACCCGCATAATTCATGCAAAAACAGTAAATGATCACCAGGATGGACAGTTCCATCCCCTTCATAGCGGTTATCCATAACACGTTCAATAATTTTCATAGGTATTTTATATGGTATCACTTCCTCACCTGGCGCTTCATCCACTACCGTTGTAGTAGTAGTAGATTTCCCAAATAGAAATTGAAGAGAAGATCTCTCCATAATGACTTATAGCAGCAGGCAGAAATAAAATCAGCACAAACAGTAAAGGTTTTCCTTACCAATTCCACTTACCAATAGCGCTTCACTCCCCGGCAACGGCGCCAGAAAATAGTCTTGATGACCCACAAGTATAGGGGGTGTATCGTAGTATCTTCGATAAGTAAGAATGTCGATCCCAACGAGGAGCAGAAGGTGTTGGCAGCAGTTTCGATGAAGGATTCACTGTAAATGCTCACAAACAAGTATTCAAGGGGTTTTGATGTAACAGATGAATAAAGTACGAGTAAATAAAATGCGAGAGAAATAATTGCAGCAAGTGGCCCAATCCTTTTTAGCACAAAGGACAAGCCGGTTTGTTTACTTATAATGACCAAACGTTCTTGAGGACACACGGGGATTTTAGTCTAGTACTTTCGCTTCATGTGGTTTAATAATCTTCATTGTTTTGATAAGTGTTGTGTGGGTGAACCTATGCTAATGCACCGCCCTTCCTAGGACTAATACATACTTGTGATTATACCCCTTGCAAGCATCCGCAACTACAAGAAAGTAATTAAGATAAATCTAACCACAGCCTTAAACTCTGAGATCCTGCGATCCCTCTTGCATCGATATACTAACGGGGGCTTAGGTTTCTGTCACTCCGGCAACCCCGCAATTAGCAACCGAATACAAGATGCACTCCCCTAGGCCCATAAATGGTGAAGTGTCGTGTAGTCGATGTTCACACGACACCACTAGAAGAATGACACCACAACTTAAATATCATAACATTGAATATTACTCAACCATAATTCACTACTAGCATTTAGACTTCACCCATGTCCTCAAGAACTAAACGAACTACTCACGAGACATCATATGGAATACAATCAGAGGTGATATGATGATGAATAACAATCTGAACATAAACCTTGGTTCAATGGTTTCACTCAATAGCATCTATAACAAGTAGAGAATAATGCCGGGAGAGTTTCCCCTATCATACAATCAAGATTTAACCCGAATTGTTACAGCGGTGACGAGGTGCAGCGGTGGTGATGGCGGTGTAGATGGTGGAGATGATGATGATGATGATGTCCCGCTCGATGACGATGGCGATGGCGTCGATTTCCCCCTCCGGGAGGGAATTTCCGGATTCCCGCCCGCCGGAGAGCTCTTTTCTCTCTGGTGTTCTCCGCCCCGCAGAGGCGGCTGTAACCCTTCGTGAGGTCCTCTCTGTGGCTTAGGTTTTCGGGACGAAGGAGTACGCGAAGAAAAGGAGGCGAAAGGGGCTGTGGGGCCCCCACACCACAGGGTGGCGCGGCCAGGCCATGGGCCGCGCCGGCCTGTGGTCTGGGCCCACAGTGGCTCCCTCTTCTTCCCCTTCTGGCTCCCTCCGTCATCTGGAAAAATAGGAATTTACGTGAAATTTCCTTCCACAGTTGATCTTCCGAAATATTGCGTTCTGACGGTGCTTTTTCCAGCAGAATCCTGGCTCCGGTGCTTGATCCTCCAATGATGATGAAACATGCAAAATAGATGAAATAACATAAGTATTGTATCCCAATATGAAATATATCAATGAATAACAGCAAATTATGATACAAAATAGTGATGCAAATTGGACGTATCAACCTATGGTTTCCATGTACATATGTCCTAAACAAAGCAAAGCAAGTAAAAAAGTCCATTGGTAAACCCTCGCACGGAGAAAGCTATAGGGGTAGATCTGCGGGGTCCCCGCCCTAGGGTTTTCCAAGATACAGACCATCGGAGCGTCGGAATCGCTGGAAAACTTGCATATGCCCATAACATATGTGTACAAGTGTGATGTAAGGTTTGGCTAACCTTGCATGTACCCGGCGTTGACGATTTCCGCATGCATGGGCTAGCACTTGGTAAAATCCAGGATCTGTATGTGGAAACTCCCGCCACGGCTCAAACGGAGCCTATTTTATGGTAAAGTATGCCCAACCTATGGTTTCCATGTACATATGTCCTAAACAAAGCAAAACAAGTAAAAAAGTCCATTGGTAAACCCTCGCACGGAGAAAGCTATAGGGGTAGATCTGCGGGGTCCCCGCCCTAGGGTTTTCCAAGATACAGACCACCGGAGCGTCGGAATCGCTGGAAAACTTGTGTGTGTCCCAGGTGTGTCCGGCTTCTCGGACAGGGGGTTCCTACACTTGGGCAGATTCTGCATGTATAGGGGGGAACTCCCTCGGAGGTGAACCGGAGAGAAACTTGATATCATATGGGATGATTTTTGTTTCCACATGTACCTATGACCTAACCAAGCTCAAATGGAGGCATATGCCCACCGGGGGACCCCCGATGGGATGCAGTCAAAGGGGTAGACCGCGCGGTCAACAGAACTAGGGTTTCGTCAGAAATCGAGCGTCGGATCTAGGGAATGGCCCCAAAACTTGTGTGTGTCCACATGGAATGCACAAAAGTGATTTGAGATGGTTTTATATCCAAGGCTACCCCCAGGTGTGTCCGGCTTCTCGGACAGGGGGTTCCTACACTTGGGCAGATTCTGCATGTATAGGGGGGAACTCCCTCGGAGGTGAACCGGAGAGAATCTTGGGATCATATGGGATGATCCTTGTTTTCACATGTACCTATGACCTAACCAAGCTCAAATGGAGGCATATGCCCACCGGGGGACCCCCGATGGGATGCAGTCAAAGGGGTAGACCGCGCGGTCAACAGAACTAGGGTTTCGTCAGAAATCGAGCGTCGGATCTAGGGAATGGCCCCAAAACTTGTGTGTGTCCACATGGCATGCACAAAATTTATTTGAGATGGTTTTATATCCAAGGCTACCCCCCAGGTGTGTCCGGCTTCTCGGACAGGGGGTTCCTACACTTAGGCAGATTCTGCATGTATAGGGGGGAACTCCCTCGGAGGTGAACCGGAGAGAAACTTGATATCATATGGGATGATTTTTGTTTCCACATGTACCTATGACCTAACCAAGCTCAAATGGAGGCATATGCCCACCGGGGGACCCCCGATGGGATGCAGTCAAAGGGGTAGACCGCGCGGTCAACAGAACTAGGGTTTCGTCGAAATCGAGCGTCGGATCTAGGGAATGGCCCCAAAACTTGTGTGTGTCCACATGGAATGCACAAAAGTGATTTGAGATGGTTTTATATCCAAGGCTACCCCCCCAGGTGTGTCCGGCTTCTCGGACAGGGGGTTCCTACACTTGGGCAGATTCTGGATGTATAGGGGGGAACTCCCTCGGAGGTGAACCGGAGAGAATCTTGGGATCATATGGGATGATCCTTGTTTCCACATGTACCTATGACCTAACCAAGCTAAAATGGAGGCATATGCCCACCGGGGGACCCCCGATGGGATGCAGTCAAAGGGGTAGACCGCGCGGTCAACAGAACTAGGGTTTCGTCGGAAATCGAGCGTCGGATCTAGGGAATGGCCCCAAAACTTGTGTGTGTCCACATGGCATGCACAAAATTGATTTGAGATGGTTTTATATCCAAGGCTACCCCCAGGTGTGTCCGGCTTCTCGGACAGGGGGTTCCTACACTTGGGCAGATTCTGCATGTATAGGGGGAACTCTCGGAGGTGAACCGGAGAGAAACTTGATATCATATGGGATGATTTTTGTTTCCACATGTACCTATGACCTAACCAAGCTCAAATGGAGGCATATGCCCACCGGGGGACCCCCGATGGGATGCAGTCAAAGGGGTAGACCGCGCGGTCAACAGAACTAGGGTTTCGTCAGAAATCGAGCGTCGGATCTAGGGAATGGCCCCAAAACTTGTGTGTGTCCACATGGAATGCACAAAAGTGATTTGAGATGGTTTTATATCCAAGGCTACCCCCCAGGTGTGTCCGGCTTCTCGGACAGGGGGTTCCTACACTTGGGCAGATTCTGGATGTATAGGGGGGAACTCCCTCGGAGGTGAACCGGAGAGAATCTTGGGATCATATGGGATGATCCTTGTTTTCACATGTACCTATGACCTAACCAAGCTAAAATGGAGGCATATGCCCACCGGGGGACCCCCGATGGGATGCAGTCAAAGGGGTAGACCGCGCGGTCAACAGAACTAGGGTTTCGTCAGAAATCGAGCGTCGGATCTAGGGAATGGCCCCAAAACTTGTGTGTGTCCACATGGCATGCACAAAATTGATTTGAGATGGTTTTATATCCAAGGCTACCCCCAGGTGTGTCCGGCTTCTCGGACAGGGGGTTCCTACACTTGGGCAGATTCTGCATGTATAGGGGGAACTCCCTCGGAGGTGAACCGGAGAGAAACTTGATATCATATGGGATGATTTTTGTTTCCACATGTACCTATGACCTAACCAAGCTCAAATGGAGGCATATGCCCACCGGGGGACCCCCGATGGGATGCAGTCAAAGGGGTAGACCGCGCGGTCAACAGAACTAGGGTTTCGTCGAAATCGAGCGTCGGATCTAGGGAATGGCCCCAAAACTTGTGTGTGTCCACATGGAATGCACAAAAGTGATTTGAGATGGTTTTATATCCAAGGCTACCCCCAGGTGTGTCCGGCTTCTCGGACAGGGGGTTCCTACACTTGGGCAGATTCTGGATGTATAGGGGGGAACTCCCTCGGAGGTGAACCGGAGAGAATCTTGGGATCATATGGGATGATCCTTGTTTTCACATGTACCTATGACCTAACCAAGCTAAAATGGAGGCATATGCCCACCGGGGGACCCCCGATGGGATGCAGTCAAAGGGGTAGACCGCGCGGTCAACAGAACTAGGGTTTCGTCGGAAATCGAGCGTCGGATCTAGGGAATGGCCCCAAAACTTGTGTGTGTCCACATGGCATGCACAAAATTGATTTGAGATGGTTTTATATCCAAGGCTACCCCCAGGTGTGTCCGGCTTCTCGGACAGGGGGTTCCTACACTTGGGCAGATTCTGCATGTATAGGGGGGAACTCCCTCGTACGTGAACCGGAGAGAAACTTGATATCATATGGGATGATTTTTGTTTCCACATGTACCTATGACCTAACCAAGCTCAAATGGAGGCATATGCCCACCGGGGGACCCCCGATGGGATGCAGTCAAAGGGGTAGACCGCGCGGTCAACAGAACTAGGGTTTCGTCAGAAATCGAGCGTCGGATCTAGGGAATGGCCCCAAAACTTGTGTGTGTCCACATGGAATGCACAAAAGTGATTTGAGATGGTTTTATATCCAAGGCTACCCCCAGGTGTGTCCGGCTTCTCGGACAGGGGTTCCTACACTTGGGCAGATTCTGGATGTATAGGGGGAACTCCCTCGGAGGTGAACCGGAGAGAATCTTGGGATCATATGGGATGATCCTTGTTTTCACATGTACCTATGACCCAACCAAGCTAAAAGGCATATGCCCACCGGGGGACCCCCGATGGGATGCAGTCAAAGGGGTAGACCGCGCGGTCAACAGAACTAGGGTTTCGTCAGAAATCGAGCGTCGGATCTAGGGAATGGCCCCAAAACTTGTGTGTGTCCACATGGCATGCACAAAATTGATTTGAGATGGTTTTATATCCAAGGCTACCCCCCAGGTGTGTCCGGCTTCTCGGACAGGGGGTTCCTACACTTAGGCAGATTCTGCATGTATAGGGGGAACTCCCTCGTACGTGAACCGGAGAGAAACTTGATATCATATGGGATGATTTTTGTTTCCACATGTACCTATTACCTAACCAAGCTCAAATGGAGGCATATGCCCACCGGGGGACCCCCGATGGGATGCAGTCAAAGGGGTAGACCGCGCGGTCAACAAAACTAGGGTTTCGTCAGAAATCGAGCGTCGGATCTAGGGAATGGCCCCAAAACTTGTGTGTGTCCACATGGAATGCACAAAAGTGATTTGAGATGGTTTTATATCCAAGGCTACCCCCAGGTGTGTCCGGCTTCTCGGACAGGGGGTTCCTACACTTGGGCAGATTCTGATGTATAGGGGGGAACTCCCTCGGAGGTGAACCGGAGAGAATCTTGGGATCATATGGGATGATCCTTGTTTTCACATGTACCTATGACCTAACCAAGCTAAAATGGAGGCATATGCCCACCGGGGGACCCCCGATGGGATGCAGTCAAAGGGGTAGACCACGCGGTCAACAGAACTAGGGTTTCGTCAGAAATCGAGCGTCGGATCTAGGGAATGGCCCCAAAACTTGTGTGTGTCCACATGGCATGCACAAAATTGATTTGAGATGGTTTTATATCCAAGGCTACCCCCAGGTGTGTCCGGCTTCTCGGACAGGGGGATTTGCATGTATAGGGGGGAACTCCCTCGGAGGTGAACCGGAGAGAAACTTGATATCATATGGGATGATTTTTGTTTCCACATGTACCTATGACCTAACCAAGCTCAAATGGAGGCATATGCCCACCGGGGGACCCCCGATGGGATGCAGTCAAAGGGGTAGACCGCGCGGTCAACATAACTAGGGTTTCGTCAGAAATCGAGCGTCGGATCTAGGGAATGGCCCCAAAACTTGTGTGTGTCCACATGGAATGCACAAAAGTGATTTTAGATGGTTTTATATCCAAGGCTACCCCCAGGTGTGTCCGGCTTCTCGGACAGGGGGTTCCTATAGGGGGGAACTCCCTCGGAGGTGAACCGGAGAGAATCTTGGGATCATATGGGATGATCCTTGTTTTCACATGTACCTATGACCTAACCAAGCTAAAATGGAGGCATATGCCCACCGGGGGACCCCCGATGGGATGCAGTCAAAGGGGTAGACCGCGCGGTCAACAGAACTAGGGTTTCGTCAGAAATCGAGCGTCGGATCTAGGGAATGGCCCCAAAACTTGTGTGTGTCCACATGGCATGCACAAAATTGATTTGAGATGGTTTTATATCCAAGGCTACCCCCAGGTGTGTCCGGCTTCTCGGACAGGGGGTTCCTACACTTGGGCAGATTCTGCATGTATAGGGGGAACTCCCTCGTACGTGAACCGGAGAGAAACTTGATATCATATGGGATGATTTTTGTTTCCACATGTACCTATTACCTAACCAAGCTCAAATGGAGGCATATGCCCACCGGGGGACCCCCGATGGGATGCAGTCAAAGGGGTAGACCGCGCGGTCAACAGGGTTTCGTCAGAAATCGAGCGTCGGATCTAGGGAATGGCCCCAAAACTTGTGTGTGTCCACATGGAATGCACAAAAGTGATTTGAGATGGTTTTATATCCAAGGCTACCCCCCCAGGTGGTCCGGCTTCTCGGACAGGGGGTTCCTACACTTGGGCAGATTCTGGATGTATAGGGGGAACTCCCTCGGAGGTGAACCGGAGAGAATCTTGGGATCATATGGGATGATCCTTGTTTTCACATGTACCTATGACCTAACCAAGCTAAAATGGAGGCATATGCCCACCGGGGGACCCCCGATGGGATGCAGTCAAAGGGGTAGACCGCGCGGTCAACAGAACTAGGGTTTCGTCAGAAATCGAGCGTCGGATCTAGGGAATGGCCCCAAAACTTGTGTGTGTCCACATGGCATGCACAAAATTGATTTGAGATGGTTTTATATCCAAGGCTACCCCCAGGTGTGTCCGGCTTCTCGGACAGGGGGTTCCTACACTTGGGCAGATTCTGCATGTATAGGGGGAACTCCCTCGTAGGTGAACCGGAGAGAAACTTGATATCATATGGGATGATTTTTGTTTCCACATGTACCTATGACCTAACCAAGCTCAAATGGAGGCATATGCCCACCGGGGGACCCCCGATGGGATGCAACAAAGGGGTAGACCGCGCGGTCAACAGAACTAGGGTTTCGTCGAAATCGAGCGTCGGATCTAGGGAATGGCCCAAAAACTTGTGTTTCCACATGGCATGCACAAAAGTGATTTGAGATGGTTTCATATCCAATGCTACCCCCAGGTGTGTCCGGCCTCGGACAGGGGGTTCCTACACTTGGGCAGATTCTGATGTATAGGGGGAACTCCCTCGTACGTGAACCGGAGAGAAACTTGATATCATATGGGATGATTTTTGTTTCCACATGTACCTATGACCTAACCAAGCTCAAATGGAGGCATATGCCCACCGGGGGACCCCCGATGGGATGCAGTCAAAGGGGTAGACCGCGCGGTCAACAGAACTAGGGTTTCGTCAGAAATCGAGCGTCGGATCTAGGGAATGGCCCCAAAACTTGTGTGTGTCCACATGGCATGCACAAAATTGATTTGATATGGTTTTATATCCAAGGCTACCCCCCAGGTGTGTCCGGCTTCTCGGACAGGGGGTTCCTACACTTGGGCAGATTCTGCATGTATAGGGGGAACTCCCTCGTACGTGAACCGGAGAGAAACTTGATATCATATGGGATGATTTTTGTTTCCACATGTACCTATGACCTAACCAAGCTCAAATGGAGGCATATGCCCACCGGGGGACCCCCGATGGGATGCAGTCAAAGGGGTAGACCGCGCGGTCAACAGAACTAGGGTTTCGTCAGAAATCGAGCATCGGATCTAGGGAATGGCCCCAAAACTTGTGTGTTTCCACATGGCATGCACAAAAGTGATTTTAGATGGTTTCATATCCAATGCTACCCCCCCAGGTGTGTCCGGCTTCTCGGACAGGGGGTTCCTACACTTGGGCAGATTCTGGATGTATAGGGGGGAACTCCCTCGTACGTGAACCGGAGAGAAACTTGATATCATATGGGATGATTTTTGTTTCCACATGTACCTATGACCTAACCAAGCTCAAATGGAGGCATATGCCCACCGGGGGACCCCCGATGGGATGCAGTCAAAGGGGTAGACCGCGCGGTCAACAGAACTAGGGTTTCGTCAGAAATCGAGCGTCGGATCTAGGGAATGGCCCCAAAACTTGTGTGTGTCCACATGGCATGCACAAAATTGATTTGAGATGGTTTTATATCCAAGGCTACCCCCCCAGGTGTGTCCGGCTTCTCGGACAGGGGGTTCCTACACTTGGGCAGATTCTGCATGTATAGGGGGGAACTCCCTCGTACGTGAACCGGAGAGAAACTTGATATCATATGGGATGATCCTTGTTTCCACATGTACCTATGACCTAACCAAGCTCAAATGGAGGCATATGCCCACCGGGGGACCCCGATGGGATGCAGTCAAAGGGGTAGACCGCGCGGTCAACAGAACTAGGGTTTCGTCAGAAATCGAGCGTCGGATCTAGGGAATGGCCCCAAAACTTGTGTGTGTCCACATGGCATGCACAAAATTGATTTGAGATGGTTTTATATCCAAGGCTACCCCCCAGGTGTGTCCGGCTTCTCGGACAGGGGGTTCCTACACTTGGCAGATTCTGCATGTATGGGGGGAACTCCCTCGAGGTGAACCCGGAGAGAAACTTGATATCATATGGGATGATTTTTGTTTCCACATGTACCTATGACCTAACCAAGCTCAAATGGAGGCATATGCCCACCGGGGACCCCCGATGGGATGCAGTCAAAGGGGTAGACCGCGCGGTCAACAGAACTAGGGTTTCGTCGGAAATCGAGCGTCGGATCTAGGGAATGGCCCCAAAACTTGTGTGTGTCCACATGGCATGCACAAAAGTGATTTGAGATGGTTCATATCCAATGCTACCCCCCTGTGTGTCCGGCTTCTCGGACAGGGGGTTCCTAGGCAGATTCTGCATGTATAGGGGGGAACTCCCTCGTACGTGAACCGGAGAGAAACTTGATATCATATGGGATGATTTTTGTTTCCACATGTACCTATGACCTAACCAAGCTCAAATGGAGGCATATGCCCACCGGGGGACCCCCGATGGGATGCAGTCAAAGGGGTAGACCGCGCGGTCAACAGAACAAGGGTTTCGTCAGAAATCGAGCGTCGGATCTAGGGAATGGCCCCAAAACTTGTGTGTCCACATGGCATGCACAAAATTGATTTGAGATGGTTTAATATCCAAGGCTACCCCCGTGTGTCCGGCTTCTCGGACAAGGGGTTCCACACTTGGGCAAATTCTCGCATGTATAGGGGGGAACTCCCTCGTACGTGAACCGGAGAGAAACTTGATATCATATGGGATGATCCTTGTTTCCACATGTACCTATGACCTAAACAAGCTCAAATGGAGGCATATGCCCACCGGGGGACCCCCGATGGGATGCAGTCAAAGGGGTAGACCGCGCGGTCAACAAAACTAGGGTTTCGTCAGAAATCGAGCGTCGGATCTAGGGAATGGCCCCAAAACTTGTGTGTGTCCACATGGAATGCACAAAAGTGATTTGACTAGGTCCGTCGGCTTCTCGACAGGGGTTCCTACACTTGGCCAGATTCTCGCATGCATAGGGTTTGGACACGGTCGAGCCGACCCATCTCCCCCGAGCCGCACCGCGCACCGCACCGGACCCATTTACTTGTTCCTATGACATAAATAAACGCAAAGGTACATTAAAGTTCATAGGGGCAGCGCCGTTGGAGGCCACAAAGGGGTAGACCGCACCACAAAGGGTGTTACTCCAAACCCCGACGGGCTTTACAACACGAAGAGCCGGGAAGCTCCTAGGGCCGCTTAGTGGATCCCGGCACCTCGTCGTCCCGCAAATCTTCTGGCGCGCGTCCCGGCGGTTGCTGGCGTGCCACCCGACCTAGACCTGGTGAAGGTGTTAGTGCTTCGATTGTTCCTGCATGGTAGACACGTGCACATTAAATACGAGCCTTATCGGCTCTCAGGGCCTGTGGATCGGCTCAAAGAGCCGATCGCCCCATGGTCCTTGATGGATTAGCAATGGCATGGGGATCCTGCTTGATCAGGACAAAGCTGAAGCGATCCACGACAGTTTAGGGTTTTCACCGCATAATCGGAACATCCTACGTGCGATCGGGCCTAGCAGCTACGAGAGACAATGCAAACTACCCCTACGAGAGGCCTAAAAACCAACATAACGTTGATCCCCGCAACATCCCTCGCAGGGACGGTAAAAGCATCTAACGCACCACCGGATCGTCCGACCCCAGATAGGGCCCAACTATGCAGATATTAAACTAATCCCCGCAGATGCAGGGAGCTATAACGGATCGGATCTACTAAGCATGATCAAGCAAGATGCGCCCCACGCCTAGATCGACGAGGGCAGCAAGGTGCCTAGGGACGGCATTGCCACGCAGATATGCACGTGAAAGCACCAATGCGAGCCCCTAGACACCTAAGGATAAATAGTACCGCTCGCCATCAACAAGGCTTCAGCACGAGCAGTACAAGGATAACGATAAACTTACGCCTAGATCGCTAGGCAGCATGGTGCTTACCCGGGAGAAACCCTCGAAGAGAAGGGGTGGCGATGCGCCGTATTTTGTGTTTGTTTGAACGATGATTGTCCTCCTTTTCCGATAACCCTAGATACATATTTATAGTCCAAGGGACTTTCTAATTGAGGCGTGCACCTAACCGTGCACGGCCAGACTCTATCTCTATAATCTAAATTACAATGCGATCTAATATATTACAGATACATGGGCAACTTAGCCCAAACTCTCAACGCAAGGCCGCTTCAAAGATGCTTCATGTGTACGTCTTTCAAGCCCATCTTCACGTACGGCCCAATTCCTGATTTGGCCAGAATCGGGTGGTAACACATGCCCCCCTGGTTTTGGTAATGATAATTGCAAAACCATCTGTCTCCTTCGAAGGGTCATGTCGTGGCAGAACCGTCGCAGTTTCCTTCATGATGACGTCTTGCCTCCTCGCCTTCTCTGCACGACTTGACGGTTCTGGCACCGCGTCCTCGGGAACTGCTTAAGCATTGAATCGTTATTTCCCCTTTTATTTGGCCACTTCCTGTAGCCCCTTTTCTTCATCCCCTCCGCACTAGCACTTCCAAAAACCCTCCTCGGCCACAATGTCTTCTTCTTCTTCCTCTTCCACCTCGTCGGGTCTTTCCTACGTGTCCTCCCCCATTAGGGAATCGACACCAGAGTGGGGTACGCAGGCGGCGTACGACATCCTTGCCCCAACAGCGTGGGACAAGGAGGACCACGACTTCTCCGTCTGGTCCGAGGATGACAAATCCTCGACTGACGGGGAGAGTGACCTCTGCTTCCTCGCCAATGAGGAAGCGGTGGAGGAAAGCGACGACGACCGCTTTTCCTGGGACGGGGTCACCTCCTCCGAGGAGGTGAAGGAAGAGGAGGAGGAGGACGACAGCTCCTCCGACGAGCCGCCGGCCAAACGCCATTGCCCCCGGCCCGGGAACCTGACTTTGACAGCGAGGACGACGATGCGACGAGGAGGATGAAGACAACGAGGGTCCCGCCGGCGGCCGCTACAGCAGCGACGACGAGTCGGCCGGAACAGTCACGCCGACAGCGGCGACGGCGATGATGAGGGCAGCAGCAGCCCCTAGATAGGATAGTGCTAGGAGTAATAGATGGGGCAATGTATCCCCTAGGCCTTCCTTTTGAGAGCAATCAGCTCTTATGTAAGAAATCTCGTTCATCAATGAAGAATTTCCCCAATTTGACTTCACCGATTTCCTTTGTGATGATTTAGCCGATTGCTCTTTGTACTGAATCTGCCGATTGTCGATTCGGTCGACGCTCAATGAGCCGATTTCCATGCCTTGGTCTCTCATGATAACTGAAACCTTGGAAATCCAAGTCCCCCGCGCTTAATGTTGGTTTCTCGAGCGGCCGACTCCAAAATTGATGCCTTCAGGAGAACTTTTTGGGCCATTGCTGAAAATTTCGATCGCCTACAACCTTTCTCGCGATGCTTTGTCTCCTGCAGCAACAACCGGCCTAAAGTCTAATCACCGATGATGGCTTCTTCGTCCAACTCCCCCATCAAACCTGGTGGTTTTCCCCTCGCAAGAGCTCGCCCTTCAAAGATGGTTACGATGCAGAGATGCCGATTTCAATACCGTGGCTCTTCGTAGCGAAGAATCTTTAGGGTCAGCTACCCCGAGTCTCGCCAAGACGAGGATAAAGGTGTATCAACCAAATGGTCCATCGTCGGCTTCCATGGCGTAGAACCTCCAAGGTGAGCGCTGCCTCGAGCCGCTCCAACTCTTCATCCGAACAGGGCAGGAAAGTTTACACCCAAGAAGACGATGCACTAGGACGGGTTTGGAGATGAGTGGCTTCCTTAAACTACGAGGCCTCAAACATAGCGGCCCCTGAACTCCTCCCAGCCTTATTCCCGCAACTTCTGCTTAGATAGGCTCATCACCTCGGGCAGACTGATGCAGTTTCTGGTGAGGATGTTTGGTGAAGTTGTCACCTTGGCTCAGCCCGTAGGCGCAACGCCACGGCCGATTGTTCCATCATCGACCATCCTCATGGTCCTAGAAGAGTTATGCTTGTCCTCCGCTCTTGTGGTTGATCACCCTCAATCTTGCGTACGCATACTGGGGCTTCAAATGAGTCAAGGCAACATCGACGCCACAAACATGCTCCGCTAGCATCGCTACGCTGGACCAGACAGTTGGAGATCCTCGCAGGGCCTCGTCCTGTAACAGTTCGTACCCCTTGAGTCGATGGCCGTGCATCGGCTGTGCTCAAAAACTTCGATGTTTTCCATTTTTTGTGGCCGATTTGCTTACGTATCGGCCCCCATACTCGAGCTACTCTGCTGGAAATTTGACATTCGTTCCCAGCTCCGTATCCTCGTATCTCATCCATCTATGTGCCCCCGAGCCGATTCTGTCAAGTAATTGATGGCATCGGCTCTTCAGGCATCTGTTGGATCAATGCTGAACACAGACAAAAGAATGTTGAGGATAGTTTCGGCCGATTACCAGAATCGGCCTCCTTTTCCGTTGCAATGCTTGACGATGGTTTGCAACTTCTTGGATTTCCGCTGTAGCTACGTGGCATGCTGGAGATAAGATCCCTGCTTTTCATTTTTTTTTTTTTGAGGGCCGATCTCAGGGATCGGCCTTGCCACGTACGTCCAATGTCTTGGACCTGCTACTCCGTCCGGGTCACGGATACCATGTTTGTATCAGCCGATGCCTCGCATCGGCATCAGCCGATGCCTGTGCATCGGCTTTCGCCTGTTTGGGGTGCCATACTTTCTTTGGCGGCGCGCCTTCGTCTCCACTATTTGCTGGATTTTCGCGGCCAGATCGGGCCGCGCTCTCCTCAACGTGTACAGGTACCGTGCCTCGCTTCTTCAAAGTTTCGCAGCCCGCCACACCCGGCGCTCCGAGAATGCCGAGTCCATCGTGGCACCACCTTGGTCGGTGATACCTATCTTCTTCTCCATCCGACTCGAAGTCTTCTTCTTGAGATGACTCAGCTCGCTTACTCTGATGTGGGAGAGGTCCTAGACGCTCGAACACTGAAACTTCGTTCGTCCTTCTCCTTTGCTGTGTGCATTCTGGGCAGTTCTCGATTGTTGGCAATCGGCTCATTCCTGAGTCCCAGCAATGTTTGAAGAAGGGACAGTCCCAGTGCTTGTCCATGTTGCCTTGCTCCTTTGACCTCTCGCTGGCGCGACGCTCGTACCCGTCGTTCTGACGATACCTCCTGTTTGCATTAGACCGACGATATCCTTCATCGTCGTCGTCGTAGCGGCGACGTCGGTCGTACTGCTGCTCATATTTGTTGAGGAGGTGCACGGATAATGGGCGTGGATACCGTATGTTCCTCACCTCCTCCTCGGTCAGGTACCGTCTATCGTCGTCTTGGGGCCGGTCGCGTGGAACGGCCTCCTCTTTATCCTTGCCACGAGAGTGGCTGCTCTCTGCTTTGTCCGCGCCATGGCGAATCACAAACCCTGCCATATTGACATCGAAAGAGAACCCTGGTTCTCTTATGGAGTGGCTGAGATCTACCGTATTGACGCCATGCGACAGACACGTGTTTCCTCTGAGCTTGATGTCGCGAGAACGGGTTGTCTCAGAGGAGCCGATGAGTTCGGCTTCACGATGGCCTTCAGCTCATCGTATTTCTTCTTGTGCTCCGCAGGGAGATCCTTGTATGTGATCTGCTCCTCTGCCATCTCGGATGTCGGTGTTGACGTGGATGTTGCAGAAGATGTCCCACCGGGCGTGCCAGAATGTGTTACCCTCCAAAACCCCCCGACGGGCTTTGGTTAAGCAACACGAAGAGCCGGGAAGCTCCTAGGGCCGCTTAGTGGATCCCTGGCACCTCGCGTCGTCTCCGCAAATCTTCTGGCGTCCTGGCGCTGTTGGGCGTGCCACTGACCTAGACCGTCAGAAGGTGTTAGTGCTTCGATTGTTCCTGCATGGTAGACACGTGCACATTAAATACGAGCCTTATCGGCTCTCAGGTTTCCCTGTGGATCGGCTCAAAGAGCCGATCGCCCCATGGTCCTTGATGGATTAGCAATGGCATGGGGATCCTGCTTGATCAGGACAAAGCCGATCCACGACAGCTTAGGGTTTTCACCGCATAATCGGAACGTCCTACGTGCGATCGGGCCTAGCAGCTACGAGAGACAATGCAAACTACCCCTACGAGAGGCCTAAAAACCAACATAACGTTGATCCCCGGAACATCCCTCGCAGGGACGGTAAACAGCATCTAACGCACCACCGGATCGTCCGACCCCAGCATAAGGCCTAACTATGCAGATATTAAACTAATCCCTGCAGATGCAGGGAGCAACTATAACGGATCGGATCTACTAAGCATGATCAAGCAAGATGCTGCCCTTACGTCTAGATCGACGTAAGGGCAGCAAGGTGCCTAGGGACGGCATTGCCACGCAGATATGCACGTGAAAGCACCAATGCGAGCCCCTAGACACCTAAGGATAAATAGTACCGCTCGCCATCAACAAGGCTTCAGCACGAGCAAGCAAGGATAACGAATAAACTTACGCTGCCTAGATCGCTAGATGCGATCTAGGCAGCATGGTGCTTACCCGGGAGAAACCCTCGAAGAGAAGGGGTGGCGATGCGCCGTATTTTGTGTTTGTTTGAACGATGATTATCCTCCTTTTCCGATAACCCTAGATACATATTTATAGTCCAAGGGACTTTCTAATTGAGGCGTGCACCTAACCGTGCACGGGCCGGACTCTATCTCTTTAATCTAAATTACAATGCGATCTAATATATTACAGATACATGGGCAACTTAGCCCAAACTCTCAGCGCAAGGCCGCTTCAAAGATGCTTCATGTGTACATCTTTCAAGCCCATCTTCACTTACGGCCCAATTCCTGATTTGGCCAGAATCGGGTGGTAACAAAGGGGTAGACCGCACAGTCAAAGGGGTGGACCGCGCGATCGATTTAACGTCGATGCGGTCAATTTTTATATAAACTAATTATTATATATATATATTAGTATAATGTAGTCAGAAAAATAAATAAGAGAAAAAACAAAAAAAATTGAAAAAAAAGGGGCTATGCCGGGGGCTGCCCTCGGCATATGCCTGGCCCTACATAGGGTTTGGTCGCGCCGGGTCGTGTTCGGTCGAGCCGACCCACGAACACACGCACACACCGCACGCCCGCGCCTCCAACCTTCGTCCGTTTCGCCCGCCGCCACGATCCGCGCCGCAACCACCGACGCCGCGCCGTCGCCACCACCGACGCTGCGCCGCCCGCCACCACCGACGCCGGCCGCCCGCCACCTGCTCGTCGCGTGCTCCCGCATCCCACGCGCCGCCACCGCCGCTCACCCGCAGACACCGCGCGCGCCATCCCGCCTCTCCCCGCAGCCCAGCGGCGCCGCCCCGCCCCGCCCTCTCCCCACAAAGACACCGCGCCGCTTCGCTTCTTTCTCAAAGACACCGCGCCACCGTCGCCCTGCCCTGCCCGGCCCTCTTCCCTGCACACAAGTAAGGTAGCCCTTTTTTATTTTTTGCATTAGTTTTAGTTGTTGTAATAGAAATAGAAATGGAATTGTGTAATTGATATGTAATGGAAAGAAAGAAATAGTAATTGAAATAGAAATTGGATTAGAAATGAAATGAAAATTGCAAATGTGAAATAGAAATGAAATTGAAATAGAAATTGCAAATATAAATAGAAATTGCAAATAGAAATAGAAATTGAAATAGAAATTGCAAATAGAAATAGAAATAGAAATTGCAAATAGAATTTGTTTAATAATGGAAATAGAAATGCAAATGTGAATTTGTTCTAATAATGTGAATTTTTTCTAATAATTTGAATTTGTAATAGGCCATGTCGTGACCGCCTCGTCATGAGCACCCCGGCGTGACGATCCCGGATCTTGACGCGCTTCTCGACGGTCGCCGACATCGACACTCGGTTGTTGGACTACTTCCTCTACAGCCGAGGGTGAGCTAAATTTCCAACTTCTTCTCCGCATTTTCTTATGTCACTAGATTCATTTTCCAAGTCCAGTTGCGTAACCTAGGTGTCACTTCCCGTCCGCGAGCGTTACGCGGATAAATATGCATTAGTGGTCCGCATATTTTGAACCGTAACGCTTGCGGCATTTACGGGACAGTCGGCGGATGCGTAGTTGTCTACGTTTTCCATGTTCTACTCCGGTCCGAGTCAGGATTTCGGCGGCGCCTCCCCGTTGTTCTCCGGATGCACATCCTCTCGGCTTTTTGCCGAGACGTGTATCGGGAGAGCAGCGGGGAGGTGCTGCCGAAATTCTGACTTGGACCGGGGTAGAGCATGGAGAACGTAGCCAACTACGGATCCGGCGGCTGCTAGGAGCCCACCTAGTAGAGATGTAGGTTGATGCATGCGTTTCGCCCGGTAAAATAAATAAAAATATGATGCATTTAATTTCCTATTTGATATAAATGCTATGTATGTGGTTTGGCTCCCAATAAAGCAGAGGATGGCTGATAATGGATGGATGTACAATGAGCGTGTTAGTGCGACTGAGAAAACAGATGAGTGGACAAGGAAGACCCATTTTCTAGTGAATGAGTTAGCGCGTGGTACAAAGGGGCTGGCTCGGGCACTTTGCCCCTGTGTTCGCTGCGTGAAGCGTCTCCGTCGTGGAAAGGATGAAATGTATAAACACCTTCTGCAATATGGGTATATGCATGGGTACGTCCCGGAAGTCGACTTTGATGAGCGCGAACGTGACAGAGGTGAGGTGATGCGGCAGCGGCTCAATGGCAATGAGTACGATGGAATTAGAGACTTTCTAGATGATCTCGTCCATGCCGATGTCCCGGATTCGCCACCTCCAGAACCGGAGGCGCCGCCAGAACCGGAGGAACCTCCAGAACCGGAGGAACCAGAGCCAACCGCGAAGGCCTTCTATGATATGATTGCCGCGGCTAAGAAGCCTCTGTACGAGGGCGCCGCGATTTCTCAGCTCGATGCCATCTCCCAATGTCTAGCCGACAAGACCCGGTACAACACCACCCGTGAGGGCTTCGAAGCAAATCTGAAAACAATTGGTAACATGTTGCCCAAAGATCATTGTCTGCCTCAAAGCCTGCACGCGACGAGGAGAATGATGAAGGACCTCAACATGGATTATCAGAAGATAGACTGTTGTCCCAAAGGCTGCGTTCTATTTTGGAGACAGTATGCGGAGGACAAGTACTGTCCCATCTGTAAGGAGTCTAGGTATGCAGAGGTGACGGGAAAGGATGGTCAGGTGAGGCAGTCAAGCACCGCAAAGTCGATTCTTCGATATCTCCCATTCATAAAAAGAATCCAGCGGCTTTACATGCACGAGGAGACAGCCAAACAGATGACGTGGCACAAGCATGGGAAGAGATTCGTGGACGAAAAGAAGCAGTTGAAGATGGGACATCCATCCGATGGTACGGCATGGAAGAACTTCGATAGGAAATTCCCCCTGAGGGCAGCCGAGGCTCGGAATGTCAGAATTGCGATAGCAACAGATGGCTTCAATCCATATGGTATGTCGACTGCCAATTACAGTTGCTGGCCCGTGTTTGTTATTCCGCTCAATCTCCCTCCCGGAGTCCTAATGACGAGGAAGACCATGTTTCTGTCGATGATTATTCCAGGCCCTGAATACCCGGGGAAGAATTTGAGTGTCTACATGCAGCCGATTGTGGAAGATTTGAACCACTCTTGGCACCACGGGACACTGACGTACGACCGAGCAACGAAGACAAACTTCTACATGAAAGTTTGGTTGCAGTATACCATGCATGACATGCCCGGGTACGCCCTAACATGCGGATGGTGTACAGCTGGTAAGTGGCCATGCCCAGTGTGCAGGCATCGGCTTGAGTTCCTTTGGCTACAGAAGGGTCGCAAGTATGTTGCGTTTGACACGAATCGACAGTTCCTCAAAAGGATACATCCGTTTAGAGAAGACAAAAAGAACTTCAAGAAGGGCAAAGTTGTGCATGAAAAAAAAGATGTGCCGAAGTTTGATGGTAAACTTGTTGAAGCCGAGCTACGTGCTCTTGTGCCGGCAGCGACGCCAACTGGCCATCAATTTGAGGGATATGGTGTAACGCACAACTGGACTCACGAGGCGGCCTTAACGAAGCTCGAGTATTACAAGGATCTCGAACTTCCCCATAACATCGATGTGATGCACACCGTAAAGAATGTCGCGGAGTCCGTCTTTCACACATGCCTGAACATTCCCGGGAAGTCAAAGGATAATGTCAAGGCTAGAGTCGATGTTGAGAACCTCTGTGATAGGGCAAAATTACACATGAAGCGTCCTATTGGCCGTCAAAAGAATTGGTTCAAGCCACATGCCAACTTCTGCCTTGATTCCATCCAAAAGAAGGAGGCATTCAGGTGGCTCAAATACGTCGTGATGTTCCCTGATGGTTATTGCTCGAATATGAGTAAGGGAGTCAATCTTTCGACGGGAAAAGTCACCGGGCTCAAGAGTCACGACTATCATATATGGATTCAGCGGCTCATGCCGGTGATGCTTCGAGGGTATATCCCCGAGAAAGTCTGGCGAGTGCTTGCGCAGTTGAGCCATTTCTTCCGCACGCTATGTGCTAAGCAGATATGTCCCAAGGTTATTGAAAAGCTACAAGATACAGTGCCGGAGTTGCTATGCAATTTGGAGATGATATTTCCGCCAGGCTTCTTTACTCCGATGGCACATCTCATTGTGCACCTCGCCAACGAGGCACTCTTGGGTGGCCCGGTGCAGTTTCGTTGGCAGTTCTGTATTGAGAGAGAGTTTAAGTATATTCGAAAGATAACTGGAAACAAGGCCAAGATTGAAGCATGCATAGCTGAGGCAATATGCCTTCGGGAGATGGCAGATGCCGCGACAACGTACTATCCCGATGATGTTCCGACTCAGCATAACCCGGTCACTCGTTACAATGTCGACGTGCCCGAGAATGACCCCAAGCTAAAACTATTCCAATTCCCCGGTGGCAAGGCTGGTAAAGGAACAAAATATAAATTGGAGAACGAAGAGAAGGATTGTATAATGCTATATGTGCTTATGAACATGGAGGAAGTGATCCCATTCGTAAGGTAAAATGGTGAACAAATTACTTTGCAGCTAGTAACCTCGTCTCGGTCTAATGCTTATTTTCTCCTTTCAGCAAATTCACGGATGAAATGTGGCCGTATGATGAATTGCCCGAACCCTCGGAGATGGACACTCTACTGAAAGAGGGTGCTCCCGGAATTAATAAAAACTTTGTGACATGGTTCATGGAAAAAGTAATTTCTAACCTTTCCTCTTACATTGCAACATGTGACTTGTCCCTCTTATTACACGTAACTAATGCACACAACAAATTTGAAATGTTCTTGTAGGGCCGTGAGAGAAACGTTGATATGATAGATGAGTTGAAATGTGTTTCCCAAGGTTGTAGCCGTGAGGTGACCAAGTATGAGAAGTATGATGTGAATGGGTTTCGCTTCCATACAGAGACGCACCAGAAGGGGCGGGCGAATCCCAAAACGATAAATACTGGGGTCTTCACCAAAGGAGCCAATAACTTTGATTACTACGGAAGGTTACAGAGTGTATACGAGTTGACATACAATCGTACGAACGTGCAACTCAATATCGTGGTGTTCAAGTGTCATTGGTTCGACCCAATAGGTGGACAGAGAAGTGATAAGTCCATTGGGTTAGTTGAAGTTAAGCCTTCAACCACCTATAGCGGAGCCGATGTCTTTGTTGTGGCTCACCAAGCCAAGCAAGTTTATTATTTGCCCTACCCATGCCAGAAAGCGGAACTCAAGGGTTGGGAAGTCGTCTTCCAGGTATCGCCACATGGTAACCTACCGATTCCCTCTGAGGATGATTACAACAACATTGACCCCGTGACATACGAGGGGATTTTCTATCAAGAGGAACAGGACTTCGGGGAATATATTTTAGAACCGTTAGTTGAAGAGGACCTCGGGAACGAAGCAGAAACTCGTGGTGAGTCAGTGGTGGATCTCAAGGACATATCTATGCTCGAGAAGTTACTTGAGGCGAATGACAATTATGATGAGCCTCCACCCATCGACCCTTCAACTTTGTACTCAAAAGATAGTGATAGTGATAGTGAGCCAGAGAAAGAGAAAGAGAAAGAGAAAGAGACGGAGTATGAGAGTGAGAGTGAGAGTGATGATGGCTGGTGAGGGTCTTTTATTTTTAGTATTTATTTGTCAACATGCTTCTTAATTGCATTGTGCCTTTTATTCTTAGTATCTTCATTTTATTATGTCAACATGCTTCTTAATTGCATTGTGCCTTTTATTCTTAGTATCTTCATTTTATTATGTCAACATGCTTCTTAATTGCATTGTGCCTTTTATTCTTAGTATCTTCATTTTATTATGTCAACATGCTTCTTAATTGCATTTTGCCTTTTATTCTTAGTATCTTCATTTAATATGTCTTTGTGCTTAACTGTTTTATTCTTCTCAATGCAGGTGACTGAACAATATGAGCAGCGGCAAGGCAGACTCCGAGAGCTTGCTTAAGACGCTGGCGCAGGTGAAGAGGAATATTCCTAGACCCACTAGACGGAGTGATCGAGCCCCGGTGCGCAATCCGCGTTACGACGATGGTACCGATGGAGGACGAGGACGAGGAGGACGAGGAGGACGAGGTGGAGGACGAGGACGAGGAGGACGAGGTGGAGGACGAGGTGGCGGCGGGGTACACATGGACTTTGACGAGCCACCCTCCGCTTCTGGCGACGTGGCTCCTGAGTTGTTCCTAGAGGGTCCGTCTAGTGGGGAGGTGGAGATGGAGACGGAGTCTACACACGAGTCGGACTCTAGGGCTGAGTTGGAGGTGATGGAGGGTGGGGGTGCGCCGAAGCCCTTGAAGATTCGTGGAGAAGCTAGAGTCCCCGAGGCGAGGAAGGAGCCTAAGACCCATGATGACAAGGCCCTTATCATTCCTTCGAGCGATGAGTAAGTGTACTACTTCAGAAATTTCGAACATGTATTTTTCATCTTGTGCATAATAAACAATTTGGCATTTGTACTAATGTGTGATTTATTTGCAGCAACTGGACATGGGAGGTCAAGCCAGCCCGCGTGCCTAACAGCTTGCTTGGGGCTCTGATTAAGAAGTTCTGGCCGGGCAGATACACTCCCCTTAGCACGGTCCCCGGTGGCGAGACGAAGCTAGCCACTACTTGGGCGGACTATGAGGATGCCCCTGCCGTAGGCTTCGCGACAGCTGCTGAGGCTGTGACCACCAAGTTCTGGGTAAGACATATACTTCTCGAGCACCGTTCATTGTTGATGGCCCTAATGTGCTAACTGATTTATGCATGATTGAAGTGCTTCTACCGTGTGGACCCGGAGCATGATGCGCGGGCGCGTCTCACTTTGCGTGGCGCTTGCGAGAGGTTGACACCGCAGCAGTGGTACAACCAAAAGGTCACCTCCGCTAGTGCCTTCTGGGCTAACAAGGGTAAGAGGGTCAGGAAGGAGTACTTTGTGGGTAACCAGCCTACGGAGGAATGGTCAATGACCATTGAGGAGTACATGTCGGTGAGTAAAATGTCAATGAGATTCTACATTGCTGCTAAGTTTTCATTGGATTATCTTGAGTTGAGTATTGCGTTTTCAGGTTTGTCCCGAGTGGGCCGAGCAGCATAGGGAGGCATGGGAGGAGCTGATTAGGGCGAGGTGGCTCAGGGAGGACGAGGAGTTTGCAGCCGTGTCGAGGCGGAACATGGAGAACCGAGGCACCGGTGGCACACACTGCGCGGGAAACCGCGACTACACCCGCTACAAGGGGAAAATGGTATGTATATACATGGAACGACCTTCTTTCATTTCCCGTCATGTTACATTTGTGGTACGCATAACTTTTCTTTTCGCGATGCAGGTGGCCGAGGCAGCACCTGGGGTGGTGCTTCATGATGCCCAGATATATGACATGATGCGGACGAAGAAGAAGCCCAATCCCGCATTGCCTCAGCCACAGTACTACGGCAATGCCAAGGCCGCCAAGGAGGACTACTGCGACATGGTCAAGTCTCGTCACCCCGAGGTGGATGACCCCTTGAGCATTCCGGTCGACGAGGAGTCGTTGGTCCTGTCGGGGCGCGGGCGTCCGCATGGCCGTTACCCCTTTCTGAATAAGGCGGTCAAGCCTACCCCAGCCACGAGCTACACGCGTCTCAAGCATACCCTCACCGCCGACAGCCCCCAGCCTCGTCCACGGCCTGCTCGTCCACCCGCCTACGATGTAAGTTTTCCTCATTTTCATCCTCTTTCCGGTTTTCCTTCCTACATGGCTAAGTGTTGACGAGATTCATTGTTTCTGAAATTGTAGCCTGAGTTCGAGGCGGCCTTCGAAGCCTGTAATGAAGCGTATCAGCAGGCCGCTGCGCAGTGGAATAGGCAGAATACGGCCTACATGGCGTATATAGGAGTAAGTCTGAATCTTTCTTCTCGCAAGTAGATGACAAGTCTCAGTTTGATGCTTTATTTCTGCAAAGCCTAACTTGTAACCTATCTTGCAGGAAATGATGATCTCTATGTCTACTGGTACACCGCCACCGGCTCGAGTTACCGTGGCGGGGGACATGCCTATCATGCCATCGAAGGCAGCTTTCGCTGCGACTTACTACGGATCCACACCGGAGGTAAGTTCTTTGCCAAACCGGTAGTTACCACTTTCCTTTGCCTCGCAAGTTGCTAACATGTAGGGAACACGTAGGGAACGGGATGGTCCGGGAACCAGGCATCGCCGGGTGGGCGCGAGGTCACACCGGTTCATGAAGGTGGTCGGTCTCCTGGGCGTTCTGCTGGTGCCTCTCCGTCGACTACTCCTGGGACTACTCCCGGTGCCTCTCCGTCGACTTCTCCTGGGCGTAGCACCGGTCCTTCTCCAGGTGGTTCTTCTGCAGCTTCTACCGGAGCGCAACCCCGGGCTGCTCGTTTCGCCAACGATGTGGGCGGACACACCCCGCCCGGGTCCTTCCTCCGCTAGTCAGATGACATGGCACTCTCCTCTTGTATGCTATTATGTGCACCATGTATGCTACTATGTGCACCATGTATGCTACTATGTGCATTTTATGCTATTTATGTGAATTATGGTGAATTTGTATGAATTATGGTGAATTTTGATGAATTTGGATGTAGAACTCTAAACGTGCAAACAGGACTGCTGGACTGCAAACTGGGCTGCTGAAAAATAAAATAAAATCGCAGGTTCACGCCGAGGGCATGCGTCGGCATAGACCCTTGCTGCGACCATATGGTCAGGTCTATGCCGAGGGCAATGCCGTCGGCATAGACCTCCGCTGGCAGCCGCGCGCACGTGCCGCGTGTCCTGCATGGCCCATGCGCGCCGAGGGAGGCCGTCGGCGAGACGGCGCAGGTGGCAGCCGCGCGAGGCGCCACGTCGCTCCACGGCGCGCAGATGGCTGCCCTATGCCGAGGGCAATGCCGTCGGTTCGGGGCGTTCAGTTAACGGCGACGGCGGGCCGTGGCGGACGCCGAGGGCAGCGACGCCGAGGGTGAAGCCGCACCGTCGGCATAGGAAGCGCACGCCGACAGCCGGTCACGCCGACGGCAGGTGCCGCTGCCGAGGGACCTGAACGCCGAGGCGATATGCCGAGGGCTGCCGTCGGCGTAGCCTACGCCGAGGGCCAGGCGTGGCTACGCCGAGGGCAGCCGGCCGTCGGCGTCTACGTCGATTCCTATAGTGATCGATCGAGTCAAAATCAATATTACTACTAGTTAACATATCACCCAAGATGGCTCGAGCTTGATATAATTCTCTAACTATGACATCGAGCTGAAAATCTGACATGACTGAATAAAATACGCACTAGCTGGTGAAATCCGTGCGAGGGATTCGCGGCAAAGGATAGTGTAAGGTGCTCCATAAAAAAAGGATTTGTTAGTTTTCAGCTAGCTGAGAACTAATTTCGTGCTCATTCATGTCTTACATCATTTAATTTGCATTGTGATTCGTGCTATTTATTAGTTGCAACATGAGTTGCAAATAAAATTTGATGACATCATGTGACTGAGAAAAAAGTTAGTTTCAATTGACTGAGAAATAGTTACACCAAAAAAAAGTTGTTTAAATTCCAATAGGGACCTGGGTAGTCTATAAATTCCGATGGTTTGTTTAATTCATTACTACAATATTTTGTAGCAACAGAAGGGGATAGCTAGTGTATAAATGGCGACGAATGAGATCCAAAGCAATTAATAAGATGTTGATGTTCACATTGGAGGTACAAAAGATAAACTATGTACGGCTGTTTCAAGGAAGCATCCGATGTGTGTAGCGCAGATAACTATCTACAAGTAGGATCGATGCATGTACCACGTGATTAGCTTATACTAACAAGAACTATGGCCATGTTTGCAAATCTCTATAAGTTAGCCCTCCTAGTTCCAACCAAGCCATCAACTCCACAGCTTGTCCATTTTCCTTGTAGCCAGCTCGCTAGCCATGGCCGCACAGGCGAACCCCTCCTACTACCAGAGCTCCCGTGTCACCCAGCAGATAGAGCAGACCGAGCATACCTTCAAGCTGTACATGTACCAGTACTTCCAGCCAGGAAACAGCAACCAGAGGGTGGTCTTAGTTTCAGGAGCTCCCAATGCTTTCGGTAATATCACTGCGCTTGACTGGGCCATACATGATGCTCAAAGCCCCACAGCGAAGGTCGTCGCGCGCGCGCAGGGCATGGCGCTCGGGTCCGAACAGGCCGCCATCCGTTATTTCATCTGCACCAACATTAACTTCACCGATGAGAGGTTTGACTTGTGGATAGCTTGTTTTCGTTAATTACATCTTTCAGTGTTATGTGCCCATTTTCTTCCCTTACCTGTTGAATGGGGATATTTAGGTTTAAGGGGTCCAGTCTTAAGCTACTCGGAAGCTTCGTAGACAGCGTCGACGACGAATGGGCAATCGTTGGTGGGAGTGGAGAGTTCTCGTATGCCCAGGGTGCGGTCAGATACAAAGTACTCCAGAACAGCAATGCTATGATCGTCAGGGAGCTTAATATCCGTGTGTTGTGCCAGAACATGCCACCACAGGTTAGTCTACAATACTGCCATTATTATACAGGATTTTTTTTTTTTGAAACATACAGGATAGTTTTTTGTAATCATGCATGTCGTTTGATCTTCTACAGAAGTCTGCAAAGAAAGATGGGCCGGCCGTGGGCGGGGACGGCGGGGTTGAGTTTGACATCACGGCGGCACCCCAACGTCTAGAGAGTGTGACGATCAAAAGCGGTGATATAATTGATTCCATTGCATTCACCTACACTGATAAGGATGGTAAGAAGCAAATGTCGGGTCCATGGGGTGCTAAAGGTGGCGACGAGAGAACGGTGGGTTACCGTGCAATAATGCTCCCACCTTGGGGAAAATGTGATTAACTAGCCAGTTGGTTGATGAGGTTTTCGATCTTTTCTTTCTTTGCAGATCGTGTTTGCTCCTGGGGAGACCCTGACCAAGGTCGACGGAACAACCAATTACTATGAAGGAAAGGTCGCCGTGACATCGCTTACCTTCGTTACCAACCTGACCACATATGAGACTTTGGAAAGGAAAGGTCATGGACCCCGCTAAGTTCACCTTGCCTAGCAAGAGCGGTGAAAATATCGTGGCCTTCTTCGGGCGCGCTGGTTCATTTCTCCATGCGCTTGGTGTGTACACAGCCTAATCTAACAAAGATTAATATCTAGCACGAGTGTGCTTCCTTTTATTCAAATAATTATTGTTGTGTCACGCGGCACCTTCTAATGGCTCTCCAAGTGTTTCAACAGTAATAATAAGGACATTAATGTTCATGTTTTCGAAATACTTTGATTACGTACGAAAAGTATCTTTTTATTTATGTTTTCCCATGTAATAATAAGGACATTAATGTGTAGAGACACCCGTCATAATTATTTACCCATCATAAGTGTGATCGGGAAGGTAATGATCAAGCACTTTCCCCATCAACGGTGCCAATGTTGATGACTGGATGTTCATGAACCACAACGGGGTGATTGCAGCACACAACAACATCAATATATCCCTAAAGTATTGTCCACATGAGCTCTACAGCTTGCAACTACACAACCCCGTGTGGCTACATTGTTAATGCAACCACGTTTGCTCCCAAACTTGGAAATAGCCTATTATGTAAGTTGCTATAGCATTACTGTATTCAACCAGAGAGATTGAAGTAGTAATGAACTAAGAACAAAAAATTAAAAATAAATAACGTGAACTAAAATTTGAAGTAAACGGAGAGTAAGATAAAGACATTTTCAGGGGAGTTTGGAATCACCACTAGCATAGTTAAAACAAGATAAGTACCTATAATCTCCTTGTAGTATATATGTATGTCGTGTCCAAGATTTTGACACGTACCGGGGATTGGCACTCCCATTTTGATTTTGTCCAGGAGCGCAACGCGTGGCAAGCTCAATCGAAGAATGCAAGAACAAAAACACATAGAGAGACACGCATGTTCTTACCCACGTTTAGGATGTGTTGTGTGCAGCCCTACATCCTACAACTATATGGTGTATATGGTGGCGATGAACTAGTTACATGAGTTGTTCCCAGGGAAGAATCAATTGGTTCCTTCCCTTCTAAGCCTCCTCTCTTCTTCTCTGGTGTGGTCCTTCTTTTATAATGACAAGGGGTTACCGGTGTCGGTACCACGCGACTAGCACTGCGTGCATGCCCTCGCATAGCGAGGCTGCTCCACTACCCAACCATGCATACTATCGCGCGAGCGCGCAGAGTCTTGCCATGCCCTTCTCCATATGTCAAGCCCTGGTCATGCATTGTTTGCCAGTTGTTCATATTCTTCCCGGGCTATGTCGCCAGGGCGCCAAGGGATACCCCGATTATGACTCCGGCAAAAGACTCCTTGATTGAAGCCTGTTATCTCTGGTGCTAGTGCCCAAACGACCTTGCCGCAGAAGGAAATCCCGAGGACTCGGGCACCCTAGGTGCATGCGGCTGGTTCCCAGATTTTATCCCTTCATCATGGTGCACGGGCCCTGACCGGAGGACTGTGCACCCCGGTATCCACGGGAACAACAATGTACGGGTAGAAACAAATAAAGGTGCATGCAGGACGAGGTATGCAACACGCCCGCATATCCACCACCAGTCCTCCTATATTAGCATGTCACCGAAGGGTCTCCCTTGGGTACAGTATACCAATATCCTCGTTGTTCGTAGTCAATGGCGTTTGATGCAACTGTCTCACTTTCGCCTCCGCACCACCAAGGCACCAACTACTTACAACAATGATTTCCTCCAACGTCCCCAAGCGGGCAAACTATTATGTGGACGATCACGTAACAATGTTGAAGAAAACCACTACACACATAATACAAATGAAGACATCGCAATCTTTATTTCAATTCATAGTGATACTAGGGTTCATCCAAATCCCCAATAAACTACCCAAGCACAAGTGTACAATACATCATGTGAATAGTAATGGATGAATGAATAAATTATACATGTATGGATCCACAATAGAATTTGGGATTACAATGCTATGGATGGATGAATTGTTGATAGACGTTTAGATGGTGACGATAATGAAGGTTGATGTGAGGCCTCATTGGCCCAAACATTTTCTCCTCTTCCTTGAATGATGATGGTGTGGAGATCTTGATGGTGGAGGCGGGAAGGCAGCATCATGGAGATGTGAATGGCTGCTTGTGGCGGCTAGGGTTCCTCCCTTTAAATAGGCTCCGAGAGGTCAGTTCTGTGTTCCTCGGGATTTTGCACCAAATACACTTGTACCCCTTCACAAAAGAGGTTTCATTTGCCGTTACGGAACCAACGGAGTTCTATACACTCGCACATCATAATGACCGTACCAATGGTCGTTAAACCCCGTGAGATCTTGCGGTAATTTGGACGGCATTTCCTCATACGAACTCGATTAGGTGTGATTTGACTAGTTGGATTCGTATGGACGAGGAATACAACACCATGATTTTGGATATATGATGATCGAAAATTGTCCGTTTTCCTTCATATGGCTAAGTTAGGTGCATGTCACTCCTCCATATTTCCTCCTCTTAGATTCTTTCACCGTGCTTTATTCATAAATGTCGAGAACACCTACACAGACATCAAAAACAAGAAAAGGTAATAAAATCTTAATAAAACTATTGGTTGTGCAAAGCACACATGAAAATGAATAGAACCAGGTAATCATATATAAATGACATAACAATTGCTAGATAGAGCATGTGATGAGAGATTTTATAATAAAAAAATAGGCTCAAAATACCAAATTAAACACACCCATTAGTGTTATATGAATTGTGTGTTTAAATGCAGGAATTCCAAAAATGCAAAGACTATATGGCACCATTGCTGAGTGTATACACTCGACACACGACAAAGGAGCAGGCCATGTGTCCTATTGGTTGATGTACATGCAAAAAAGGGCAAAAGGGTAGGGTTTGCCGAGTGTTTTCCTCAGGGGTGGAGCTAGAGTTCGAGTCACCCTGATGCACCATTTTATTATGGCATACATTTTTGAGGCAACAATGTACTATATAAAGTATGGTTTATAACTTCTAATAAGAGCATCTCCAAAAAAAGATTCTAATAAGAGAGAACGTATGAATGCAACAAAAAAAAAACAGTAATAAAAAATCAAAATTTGTACTGAATTTCCTCTTGCATGGATTATCCTACCTCTATTTCGATGAGTAAGGCGCACACGTATTTCAAAACGATTTTTTATCGAAAAAATTGAGCAACAAAATCTTGATTATATTGCATGTAATTATCGTTGAATTCGTATTGAAAAACACTTTCTAATGATGCTAATTTTATACCAAAAATCTTTATAGATTTAGAGCAATTTTCGGTCAAAGAAAAAAAATGAAAAATGTGGACGCCTTATTCATTGGAATAAATGGAGTACTGAATTTTCTCGGATATCTTTCCTTTACGAAAAAATCTATCCAGTATACATATATTCATTTGGCAAATAATTTATTCACATGGGAATTTAAAATTTGACAAAGAAACTGATACATTGTACAAATATGAACGACCTGCCTCATGATTGATGAATGGCTATCGGGTTCCCAAAACTTTAAGAATAATATTCTTAAGGTTTCATCTACTATGCAAATGGCAACAACTTTCGAAACGAATAAGAAAAATTTAGGGAATTACTGACGGAACGAGTTGATCCTCCTAAATTGTTGATTGATTATGCAGAAAATTATAGGGCCGGCGCTTAAAGCAAACAAACGTGGAGTCGTAGTGAAGAGGCGACCTGGCGAGCGTGAGGGCTGGGCGACACCTGATTGGAAGAGCGGCGGACGAGCAGCGTGCCTGCCTGCCGCCTGCCTCGGGGATCGATCGCCGAACGCCGAGGGCCTGACGTCTCCCACTATTTCCCCTTGATAGATCGAGATTGGAGAACCTGCGCAGAAGCGGAGACTGTCGTCTATCCTCCAATGCGAACTGACGCAAGATTGGAGAGTTGTGTACGATGGTCGAGAGGAGCGGCGCGTGTGGAGCTGCGGCCTGCTCGCACGGGGCTGCCGGGCCGAAAAATGCGTCGGGTCTTTACTCTAGCGGGACGATACAAAGTGATTGGGCCGCGGTGACGCAAATCTGTCTTAAATATGCGTCTCGGATGTGTCTTTGTGGACGCTGCGTGGACGCGTAAATTGTCCGCTCGCGTCTACGGATGTTTCATCGGGCCCGCCTGGCAGCGACCCTGCGTCGATGCGTCTTCTTAGGCGCGCCAGCGACTGGCGCCGCTGCGTCGTTTTGGCAGTATACGCCACGTTAATGGCGATGCCTCGCCTGCCGAGCGGCCACCGCCCACCTCCGCCAACGCAGAATGGCGACGCCACGCGTCCCGCGGCCATCGCCTGCCTCCGGCCTATATAAAGAGGGCGCGCTCTTCTTCCTCATCCACTCCTTCACACAAATCCTAGCCGCCACAAACTCCACTGTAGCTTAGCCTAGCTCTTCATGCGACGCAGCCAGGCCCGTGAGGAGCCCATGGTGGGTCCTGGTGGCCGGCGAGGTGGTCGAGGCCGCGCCCGGCGCCCCGGCCAGGGCAGGCCGCCGTGGTGGAGCAATGGCCCCACGGTCGCCGTCGCGCGCCCTCCTCTTCTTCGCAGGAGGAGCGTTGCTTCGAGTTCCTCCTCCGCATCGACGATGACCCACTCGGCATCAAACGGCTCCCGGACAAGTTCGCCGAGTTCGTCGATGGCGTCGAGCCGACCCAGTTGCAGCTACGGGAGGCTAGCTACAACTTCTGCATGTGGCCTATCGAGGTCTTGTTCGACGGGCAGGGCAAGATGTACCTGCACACGGGGTGGGACAAGTTCGCCCGCGACCTCGCGCTCGAGCCCGGCTGCCAGCTCACCTTCCTCTACGAGGGGGACGGCGAGATGATCGTCAAGGTGTTCGACGACACAGCCTGCCGCAGGCACTACCACACCGACGAATCTGGCTCGGACACCGATGTTAAACTTAGAGTGTTCTTTCTTTGCAGCGAATATGGCTACGAGCCAATTGAAGCCAGTAATGGCGGTTTCGGGTGTTCTTCCTCGAAAGAACCAACAGGGCCAGCTGGATTTTCCAGTTTGGGTGACTGGGTGTGCCCTCGAGTGTTTTTTCTTGGCAACGAACACACGGAAAACCAACACAACTGCATTCCTCATTTTCCAATGTTTTAATTTGTGTCAACCATGGTTCAAACTATGTATTAGTTTGTGTAAACCATGTTCCAAATTATGTATTAGTTTGTGTAAAACCATGTTCCAATATGTAATGTTTGGAACTATGTTCCTAAATGGAGAAGAGGAAAAACAAATAGAAAAAATGTGTCGCTACTGAGCCACCCACGCAAACGGACGCGCACAAAAACGATCATTTTCGTGTCCGGCAACGGCAAACGGACGCTCGCGTGCAATTAAATCGTGCCCGTTGGAGATTGTTGGAGATATGCCCAAGAGGCAATAATAAAATGGTTATTGTAATATATCTTTGTGTTTATGATAATGTTTGCATACCATGCTATAATTGTATTAACCGAAACATTGATACATGTGTGTTATGTAAACAACAAGGAGTCCCTAGTAAGGCTCTTGTATAACTAGCTTGTTGATTAATAGATGATCATAGTTTCATGATCATGAACATTGAATGTTATTAATAACAAGGTTATGTCATTGTGTGAATGATGTAATGGACACACTCAATTAAGCGTAGCATAAGATCACGTCATTAAGTTCATTTGCTATAAGCTTTCAATACATAGTTACCTAGTCCTTCGACCACGAGATCATATAAATCACTTATGCCGGAAGGGTACTTTGATTACATCAAACGCCACGTAAATGGGTGGTTATAAAGGTGGGATTAGGTATTCGGAAAGTATGAGTTGAGGCATATGGATCAATAGTGGGATTTGTCCATCCCGATGACGGATAGATATACTTTGGGCCCTCTCGGTGGAATGTCGTCTAAATAGCTTGCAAGCATATGAATGGTTCATAAGAGACCACATACCACGGTACGAGTAAAGAGTACTTGTCAGAGACGAGGTTGAACGAGGTATAGAGATACCGATGATCAAAACCTCGGACAAGTAAAATATCGCGTGACAAAGGGAATCGGTATCGTATGTAAATGGTTCAATCGATCACTAAGTCATCGTTGAATATGTGGGAGCCATTATGGACCTCCAGATCCCGCTATTGGTTATTGGTCGGAGAGAAGTCCCAATCATGTCTGCATAGTTTGTGAATCGTAGGGTGACACACTTAAGGTTTGATGTCGTTTAAGTAGATATGGAATTTGGAATGGAGTTCGAAGTTTTGTTCGGAGTCTCGGATGGGATCCAGGACATCACGAGGAGTTCCGGAATGGTCCGGAGAATAAGATTCATGTATAGGAAGTCATTTTCCAAGTTTGAAAATGATCCGGTGCATTTATGGAAGGTTCTAGAAGGTTCTAGAAAAGTCCGGAAGAAATCACCATGGAAAGTGGAGTCATAGCTTGGCCGGCCAGCCTAAGGAGGAGGAGTCCCAGGTGGACTCCACCCCATGGTGGCCGGCCACCCCCCAAGGAAGGGGTGGGAGTCCCACCTTGAGTAGGATTCCACCTTGGGTAGGTTTCCCACCTTATGGCAAGTTCTTGAGTTGGGGTCTTATTCGAAGACTTGGAGTCTAACTCTTGGGGGTTTCCACCTATAAAAAGAGGGACAAGGGGAGGGGGCCGGCCACTCAGGCCCTAGTTGGCCGCACCCCCTAGTTGGCTGGCGCCCAAGCCCCCCTCTCCTCAAACCCTAGCCTCCCCTCCTCCACATACAACTCCTGCAGCGCATAGGCGAAGCCCTGTCGGAGTTCTCCACCACCACCGCCACCAAGCCGTCGTGCTGCCGGGATTCCGAGGAGAATCTACTACTTCCACTGCCCGCTGGAACGGGGAGGAGGACGTCGTCTTCATCAACACCGAACGTGTGACCGAGTACGGAGGTGCTGCCCGTTTGTGGCACCGTCAAGATCTTCTACACGCTTTTGCAAGCGGCAAGTGATCGACTACATCCACCACGAGATCTAATCTCGTTAGGCTTTGGAAATCTTCAAGGGTTAGTCTCGTGATCCCCTCGTTGCTACCGTCTTCTAGATTAGATCTTGGCTTGTGTTTCGTTCTTGCGGTAGGAAATTTTTGTTTTCTATGCTACGAATCCCATCAGTGGTATCAGAGCCGTGTCTATGCATATATTGGTTGCACGAGTAGAACACAATGGTTTTGTGGGCGTTGATGCTTTGTTGTCTTTAGTTCGTGTACTTTGCATCTTGCGGCATGGTGGGATGAAGCGGCTCGGGCTAACTTTACATGACCGCGTTCATGAGACTTGCTCCATGTTCGACATGCAACTTGTATTGCATAAGTGGCTTTGCGGGTGTCTGTCTCTCCCACCATAGTGAAGATTCAATTTACTCTTTCTATTGACAACACTAGTATCACCGTTGTGGTTCATGTTCGTAGGTAGATTGGATCTTACTCGAAAACCCTAAACCACGTAAAATATGCAAACCAAATTAGAGGCGTCTAACTTGTTTTTGCAGGGTTTGGTGATGTGATATGGCCATGATGTGATGATGAATATGTATGAGATGATCATTATTGTATTGTGGCAACCGGCAGGAGCCTTATGGTTGTCTTTATATTTCATGTTGTAGTATTATTTCAAAGTAGTTGTAATAGTTGCTACACACGGTGAACAACCATGAAGACGGCGCCATGGACCTTGACGCTACGCCGAAAGATGGTACCCGGGGTTTACTAAAGGCCCAGGACTCGAAGAATAAGAAGACTCGGAAGCCCATTTAGTGTTAAGGAAAGATAGATTGTATTAGGAAAGATAGAGATTTGTAATCTTACGGGTTGGGTACGAAACCCTCCCGAACTCTGTAACTTGTGTATTACGAAACCCTCGGCTCCACCCTCTATATAAGGGGGAGTCGAGGGACAAAGAAAGGATCAAATCTATTGTCAACAGAACCCTAGTTTTCATAATCAGCGAGTACTTTTCGGCTAAAACCTTCGAGATCTACTTGCCCTCTACTTCCAGCAAAACCCTAGTCTACAATCTGTAGGCATTGACAAATTAATCCTTTGTCAATTGGCGCCGTCTGTGGGAATTAGAGGTTGCAAGGAGCTGATCTCGATGGCACGTCCAGAATCGTCGACTTCGTCGGTGGCTAGCAATGCGATGGATCGAGGTAAACGGGAAAAACTGATCTAGTCGATTTTATTCCTCACCCGCCCTCCCGTATGGATGCATGTGCCTATCTAGAGGAGCCCATCGTCATGACGTTCGGAGAATTCCGATTTGGCGTCAACAAGGAAGGATCCTACCGTCTCGAAGTTCCGATCTCGTCGGAATTTTCAGCGGTCGATTCTGACTTTTCGTCGAGTGACGAGGAGTTTTCGTCGCCACGCTTCATCGACACCAAGGCAAGCGGAAAGCTCGCCAAGATCTTCAGCAACACATCTTTCGAGTCATCTGCGGACTCCTTTATAAGCAGCGACTCCGACAGCGTCGACAGCTTCAACTTCATCGACAAATCTGCTGCCATCGGAAAGGTCTTCACCAATCTTTATGATGGTGTCACCAATCCCGACAAAAATCAATACTCAAAATACCATCAAATCTGTGCAATTGAAGAGGCAGGCCGAGCAGAACCAGAGACGTCAGAGGCTTTCGACGATTTGGGAAATCCATACGTCGATCCCGCTGATCTTAGAAGAGGCTTAGGCACTAAATATGCTGGGTCTTCATCTCGCGTAAGAGTTCAACTCCCGCAGGAAGCATGGGACAGGGCCGCAAAAGCCCTGGATGGTTCAGAACCAATGACCACCACTGCTACTGTACAAGAACTACAAGCATATCAATATAGACTTGCTCGAGTAAGTAGAGAAAAACAGACAGCATCCTTGAATAGAAGAAAAGAGGCAGCCTCCGCGTCAAGCAGGCGTCGAGCAGAGCTCAGTCGACAATCAGAAACTTCGGGAGATAGCCATAGAGACGCTCGAAGAAGAGCAAGGTCTCGGCTGCAAAATATACCCGAAGAAGAGAGAGGAAACATAATTCAAAATCTCGACATGTCCTTCATGTCGATTGATACAAGGGGAAATATCATCCCGAAAACGCCAGAAGCAGGATACATGGCAACGCAAGCTTACATCCTCGCGTCCAGACCACCCCCTGGGGATCCGAGAGAAGCATTGTTCAATATGGCAATGGCTGGAGTTGGAGTTATGGGAACAGCGTTCGCAGCCACGCCTCCCGAAGAAAATCCTAGGCAAAATAGTCCGCGACCCACCGCAGCAGTTCAAGACCCACCAAGAACAAGTGGAGCAAGAGACACAACAGCTCAAGTAAGGGTGGATAGAGCGCGACAAGAAAGAAGAGAACGTCAGCATTCACCAGAAGTTGCCGACGAAGATATGTGTGGGCTCCCGTGCTTTACGAGAAGAGTTCGAAAGACTCGAGTCCCAAAAGGGTTTAAGTTACCCGAGAATTTCAAGAAATTCGACGGCCTGCAGGATCCCGAGGATTGGCTCGTTGATTATCTCGAGATGGTGAAGCTAGTAGGAGGAACCAGAGCAACAGCCATGCAAAGTATCCAAGTTCACTTGAGTGGTGCCGCGAGATCTTGGATAAAGAAACTTCCCCCAGGTTCCATCGACAGCTGGGATAATTTTGAGGATATCTTCGTGAGAAACTTCCGATCCACCTGCAAGAAACCTGCGTCATTGGAAGAGTTGAGGGCGTGCCGACAGAAACACGATGAGTCGATGAGAAAATATATACAGAGGTGGAACATTAAAAACTCGGCAGAGGATATATCTGACGAGAGAGCAATAGACGCGTTCGTGGCAGGAATCCGCGGGGAGATTTCGTCGAGGACTTAGGGAGAACCAACCCTAAGACAATATCAGCACTGATGGAGATAGCCAACAAATGGGCAGATGGAGAAGACGCGATATACAACAAGCGACATAAGTCGCCAGAAGAGGATCGCGGCCGAAATTTTCAAAATAGAAGGCGATTTCCTTGCCACCCTACAATAATGATGCTCCTGGCCACATATCGGCCTGGCTTCCGAGGAAACTCTGGAGGGAATAGTCGAGATGACTACCAAAGGAGTAATGAGCAACAAGGCGACAATAGAGGTGATTTCCGCGGTAACAGGCAAAATAGTGGACCAAGGTTTCAAAGACCTTATGTGTCTCCCGAGGAGATGATGAACGGACCGTGTCAGATGCACTTTTATCTCGACAGCAACGGAAAGAGGCAGTCAGGACATCTCCAAAAAGACTGCCGCAATTTTCAAGCAATGTTGCGAGCCGCAGGAATTGCAAATGCCCAAGCAATGAACAGAAATCCCTAGGGGCCAAGGAGTGAAATCCACCTTCCACCTCCTCCCGCAATCACGGACGAAAATCGACACCAGCTGAATAGCGGCAGCACCACACCCACCTCCATATGTTGACCCCAATTCCAACGGTGCGGTCTCGATGATTCAGAAAGCTAGGCCATCCAACAGGGCGCAGAAGGTAATCTCACGGCAAGTGTTCATGGCAGAGAAGATGCCTCCACCAACAGTTGAGTACCTAAATTGGTCGGGGCAAGACATTGGCTTCACAATTGCGGATCATCCACAGCAAGTTCCTCGACCAGGACAATCGGCACTCATCTTACCCGCAGTAATTGCTGGCTTTGACGTGTCGAGAGTTTTTATAGATGGTGGCAGCAGTTTAAACCTTATGTATGCAGATACATTGAGGAAAATGAACATATCCCTGGCAAACCTGAAACCAACTGATACACGCTTCCATGGGATCACACCAGAGAAGCCAAGTTATCCGTTGGGCAAGATCAACCTCGACGTTCAGTTTGGAACCCGAGAAAACTACATGATAGAGAATCTGGAGTTTGAAGTTGTGGATTTCCCGTCGCAATATCACGCTTTGTTGGGACGACCAACATATGCCAGGTTTATGGCGGTACCACATTATACGTACCTATTGTGGAGGTTGCCTGGACCCAAGGGACCTATCACAATTAAAGGAAGTTTCGCGCTGTCTGATAAGTGCGACAAAGATTTTCATCGACTGTCAGAAACTTTCGGGATGCAAGCAGAATATATGGCGCCAAGACTCATGATGGCGTGTAACTCACACGTTCGTTGGGAACCCCAAGAGGAAGGTATGATGCGCATAGCAGCAAGTTTTCCCTCAGAAAGAAACCAAGGTTTATCGAACCAGGAGGAGCCAAGAAGCACGTTGAAGGTTGATGGTGGCGAAATGTGATGCGGCGCAACACCAGGGATTCCGGCGCCAACGTGGAACCCGCACAACACAACCAAAGTACTTTGCCCCAACGAAACAGTGAGGTTGTCAATCTCACCGGCTTGCTGTAACAAAGGATTAACCGTATTGTGTGGAGGATGATTGTTTGCAAGAAAACAGTAAAGAACAATTGCAGAGATTGTATGCGATGTAAAGAATAGGACCGGGGTCCACAGTTCACTAGAGGTGTCTCTCCCATAAGATAAAAGCATGTTGGGTGAACAAATTACGGTCGGGCAATTGACAAATAGAAAAGGGCATAACAATGCATATACATGATATGATAAATATAGTGAGATTTAATTGGGCATTACGACAAAGTACATAGACCGCTATCCAGCATGCATCTATGCCTAAAAAGTCCACCTTCAGGTTATCATCCGAACCCCTTCCAGTATTAAGTTGCAAAGCAACAGACAATTGCATTAAGTATGGTGCGTAATGTAATCAACAACTACATCCTTAGACATAGCATCAATGTTTTATCCCTAGTGGCAACAACACATCCACAACCTTAGAACTTTCTGTCACTGTCCCAGATTTAATGGAGGCATGAACCCACTATCGAGCATAAATACTCCCTCTTGGAGTTAAGAGCAAAAACTTGGCCAGAGCCTCTACTAATAACAGAGAGCATGCAAGATCATAAACAACACATAAGTAATAGATTGATAATCACCATAACATAGTATTCTCTATCCATCGGATCCCGACAAACACAACATATAGTATTACAAATAGATGATCTTGATCATGTTAGGCAGCTCACAAGATCCAACAATGAAGCACATAAGGAGAAGACGACCATCTAGCTACTGCTATGGACCCATAGTCCAGGGGTGAACTACTCACTCATCACTCCGGAGGCGATCATGGCGATGAAGAGTCCTCCGGGAGATGATTCCCCTCTCCGGCAGGGTGCCGGAGGCGATCTCCTGAATCCCCCGAGATGGGATTCGCGGCGGTGGCGTCTCTGGAAGGTTTTCCGTATCGTGGCTCTCGGTATAGAGGGTTTCGCGACGAAGACTTTAAGTAGACGGAAGGGCAACGCGGGGGGCCACACGAGGGCCCCACACGCCAGGTCGGCGCGGGCCAAGGCCAGGCCGCGCCTCCCTAGTGTGGCGGCGCCTCGTAGCCCCACTTCCTTTCCCCTCGGTCTTCTGGAAGCTTCGTGCAAAAATAGGACCCTGGGCGTTGATTTCGTCCAATTCCGAGAATATTTCCTTACTAGGATTTCTGAAACCAAAAACAGCAGAAAACAACAAACCGGCTCTTCGGCATCTTGTTAATAGGTTAGTGTAAAATGCGTAAATACGACATATAATGTGTATAAAACATGTAGATATCATCAATAATGTAGCATGGAACATAAGAAATTATCGATACGTCGGAGACGTATCAGCATCCCCAAGCTTAGTTCTGCTCGTCCCGCGCAGGTAAACGATAACAAGGATAATTTCTGAGTGACATGCCATCATAACCTTGATCATACTATTGTAAACATATGTAATGAATGCAGCGATCAAAACAATGGTAATGACATGAGTAAACAAATGAATCATAAAGCAAAGACTTTTCATGAATAGTACTTCAAGACAAACATCAATAAGTCTTGCATAAGAGTTAACTCATAAAGCAATAAATCAAAGTAAAGGTATTGAAGCAACACAAAGGAAGATTAAGTTTCAGCGGTTGCTTTCAACTTATAACATGTATATCTCATGGATAGTGTCAATGTAAAGTAATATAACAAGTGCAATATGCAAGTATGTAGGAATCAATGCAGTTCACACAAGTGTTTGCTTCTTGAGGTGGAGAGAGATAGGTAAACTGACTCAACAATAAAAATAAAAGAAAGGTCCTTCAAAGAGGAAAGCATCGATTGCTATATTTGTGCTAGAGCTTTTATTTTGAAAACATGAAACAATTTTGTCAACGGTAGTAATAAAGCATATGAGTTATGTAAATTATATCTTACAAGTTGCAAGCCTCATGCATAGTATACTAATAGTGCCCGCACCTTGTCCTAATCAGCTTGGACTACCGGATCATCGCAATACACATGTTTCAACCAAGTGTCACAAAGGGGTACCTCCATGCCGCCTGTACAAAGGTCTAAGGAGAAAGCTCGCATTTTGGATTTCTCGCTTTTGATTATTCTCAACTTAGACATCCATACCGGGACAACATGGACAACAGATAATGGACTCCTCTTTAATGCATAAGCATGTGACAACAATTAGTGTTCTCATATGAGATTGAGGATATATGTCCAAAACTGAAACTTCCACCATGATTCATGGCTTTAGTTAGCGGCCCAATGTTCTTCTCTAACAATATGCATGCTCCAACCATTAAGGTGGTAGATCTCTCTTACTTAAGACGGACATGCATAGCAACTCACATGATATTCAACAAAAGAATAGTTGATGGCGTCCCCAGAAGCATGGTTATCGCACAACAAGCAACTTAATAAGAGATAAAGTGCATAAGTACATATTCAATACCACAATAGTTTTTAAGGCTATTTTGTCTCATGAGCTATATATTGCAAAGGTGAATGATGGAATTTTAAAGGTAGCACTCAAGCAATTTACTTTGGAATGGCGGAGAAATACCATGTAGTAGGTAGGTATGGTGGACACAAATGGCATAGTGGTTGGCTCAAGGATTTTGGATGCATGAGAAGTATTCCCTCTCGATACAAGGCTTAGGCTAGCAAAGTTATTTGAAGCAAACTCAGGGATGAACTGGTGCAGCAAAACTCACAAAAAAGACATATTGTAAACATTATAAGACTCTACACCGTCTTCCTTGTTGTTCAAAACTCAATACTAGAAATTATCTAGACCTTAGAGAGACCAAATATGCAAACCAAATTTTAGCAAGCTCTATGTATTTCTTCATTAATGGGTGCAAAGTATATGATGCAAGAGCTTAAACATGAGCACAACAATTGCCAAGTATCACATTATCCAAGACATTTTAGAATTACTACATGTAGCATTTCCCGATTCCAACCATATAACAATTTAACGAAGAAGTTTGAACCTTCGCCTTGAACATTACGAGTAAAGCCTCATATTTGTCCATATGCAACAGCGGAGCGTGTCTCTCTCCCACACAATGAATGCTAGGATCCATTTTATTCAAACAAAAACAAAAACAAAACAAACCGACGCTCCAAGTAAAGAACATAAGATGTGATGAATAAAAATATAGTTTCAGGGGAGGAACCTGATGATGTTGTCGATGAAGAAGGGGATGCCTTGGGCATCCCCAAGCTTAGACGCTTGAGTCTTCTTAAAATATGCAGGGATGAACCACGGGGCATCCCCAAGCTTAGAGCTTTCACTCCTCTTGATCATAGTATATCATACTCCTCTCTTGACCCTTGAAAACTTCCTTCACACCAAACTTCAAGCAAACTCATTAGAGGGTTAGTGCACAATTAAAAATTCACATATTCAGAGGTGACACAATCATTCTTAACACTTCTGGACATTGCACAAAGCTACTGGACATTAATGGATCAAAGGAATTCATCCAACATAGCAAATACGGCAATGCGAAATAAAAGGCAGAATCTGTCAAAAACAGAACAGTCCGTAAAGACGAACCTGAAAGGGGCACTAGACTTGCTCAAATGGAAAAACTCAAAACTAATGAAAGTTGCGTACATATCTGAGGATCACGCTCGTAATTTTGCAGATTTTTTCGAATTGTTTACAGAGACTTATGCCAGAATTCGTGACAGACAGCAATGCTGTTTCTGCGCAGCGATCCCAAATATAACACCAACTTTAGCATAGAAACTTTACTTGGCACAAAAACATGATAAGGAGAGGTTGCTACAGTAGTAAACAACTTCCAAGACTCAAATATAAAACAAAGTACTGTAGTAAAAACATGGGTTGTCTCCCATAAGCGCTTTTCTTTAACGCCTTTCAGCTAGGCGCAGAAAGTGTAATTCAAGTATTATCAAGAGATGAGGCATCAACATTACCTTGGGCCTTACCCTTACCTTTCTTGTTCTTTTTCTTACTCTTTGGTTTAGGGAATACATGTCTACCCCCAGGTGTAGAGGTGAACTTTAGGGTGCCTTCTCCCATATCTATGACTGCCCCCAATAGTTTCAGCAGGGATCTTCCGAGTGTGATTTGTCCTGTTCCTGCACATTCAATAACAAGATAATCAATGGATATTGTTCTACCAAGAATGGTTGTATGCACACCCGCAGCTATTCCTTTAGGGATTATAACAGAGTTATCAATAAGAGTTATTCCTTCTCCCCCTTCAACGAATCCCCAAAGTTGCAAAGATTCATGAATACTCTTAGGCATTAAGCAAAATTCAGACATAATATCACAATTGGCATGAAGAGTTTGGTCACCGATAACAATTTTAATAGTAGGATCCCATAATGAAGGTTCAGAGTTCACTAAAACTTGATCAAGACGGTTACGAACATATCTATAATTTTCATTCAAGCAAGATGCCCTTGTCTCAAGAGTGTTTAATCTATTATAAATGCTAATAAGGGCTGAATCAAAGTTATTAGCTGAATCATGTGATGCAACCAACTTTTTTATGGCATTAAAAGCTTGATCCCCATTGCAATGAAGGAAATCTCCTCCCACTACAGCATCCAAGGCATATCTATAGCGAATCATAAGACCAAAATAAAAATTACTAAGGAGCAAACTTAGAGTCATTTGAGGTTCAGCTTTACGATAAGAAGTAAAAATTCTCGACCAAGCATCTTTAAAACTCTCCTCATCCCCTTGTTTAAAAGTAAAAACTAATTCCTCAGGTGAAGAAGTAACAAGTGCAGAGCTAGACATGATAACAAAAGTAAACTAAATGCAAGTAACTAATTTTTTTTGTGTTTTTGATATAGAGAGCAAGACAGTAAATAAAGTAAAACTAGCAACTAATTTATTTGTGTTTTGTTTAGGTGCAGCAAACAAAGTAGTAAATAAAATAAAGCAAGACAAAAACAAAGTAAAGAGATTGGGAAGTGGAGACTCCCCTTGCAGCGTGTCTTGATCTCCCCGGCAACGGCGCCAGAAAGAGCTTGATGGCGTGTAACTCACACGTTCGTTGGGAACCCCAAGAGGAAGGTATGATGCGCACAACAGCAAGTTTTCCCTCAGAAAGAAACCAAGGTTTATCGAACCAGGAGGAGCCAAGAAGCACGTTGAAGGTTGATGGTGGCGAAATGTGATGCAGCGCAACACCAGGGATTCCGGCGCCAACGTGGAACCTGCACAACACAACCAAAGTACTTTGCCCCAACGAAACAGTGAGGTTGTCAATCTCACCGGCTTGCTGTAACAAAGGATTAACCGTATTGTGTGGAAGATGATTGTTTACGAAGAAAACAGTAAAGAACAATTGCAGTAGATTGTATGCGATGTAAAGAATAGGACCGGGGTCCACAGTCCACTAGAGGTGTCTCTCCCATAAGATAAAAGCATGTTGGGTGAACAAATTACAGTCGGGCAATTGACAAATAGAAAAGGGCATAACAATGCATATACATGATATGATAAATATAGTGAGATTTAATTGGGCATTACGACAAAGTACATAGACCGCTATCCAGCATGCATCTATGCCTAAAAGTCCACCTTCAGGTTATCATCCGAACCCCTTCCAGTATTAAGTTGCAAGCAACAGACAATTGCATTAAGTATGGTGCGTAATGTAATCAACAACTACATCCTTAGACGTAGCATCAATGTTTTATCCCTAGTGGCAACAGCACATCCACAACCTTAGAACTTTCTGTCACTGTCCCAGATTTAATGGAGGCATGAACCCACTATCGAGCATAAATACTCCATCTTGGAGTTAAGAGCAAAAACTTGGCCAGAGCCTCTACTAATAACGGAGAGCATGCAAGATCATAAACAACACATAATTAATAGATTGATAATCACCATAACATAGTATTCTCTATCCATCGGATCCCGACAAACACAACATATAGTATTACAGATAGATGATCTTGATCATGTTAGGCAGCTCACGAGATCCAACAATGAAGCACATAAGGAGAAGACGACCATCTAGCTACTGCTATGGACCCATAGTCCAGGGGTGAACTACTCACTCATCACTCCGGAGGCGATCATGGCGATGAAGAGTCCTCCGGGAGATGATTCCCCTCTCCGGCAGGGTGCCGGAGGCGATCTCCCGAATCCCCCGAGATGGGATTGCGGCGGCGGCGTCTCTGGAAGGTTTTCCGTATCGTGGCTCTCGGTACAGGGTTTCGCGACGAAGACTTTAAGTAGGCGGAAGGGCAACGCGGGGGCCACACGAGGGCCCCACACGCCAGTCGGCGCGGCCAAGGCCAGGCCGCGCCGCCCTAGTGTGGCGGCGCCTCGTGGCCCCACTTCCTTTCCCCTCGGTCTTCTGGAAGCTTCGTGCAAAAATAGGACCCTGGGCGTTGATTTCGTCCAATTCCGAGAATATTTCCTTACTAGGATTTCTGAAACCAAAAACAGCAGAAAACAGCAACTGGCTCTTCGGCATCTTGTTAATAGGTTAGTGCCGGAAAATGCGTAAATACGACATATAATGTGTATAAAACATGTAGATATCATCAATAATGTAGCATGGAACATAAGAAATTATCGATACGTCGGAGACGTATCAACTCACTGATTACGATGTGCTGCCAGATGCAGGAGGTCTCTCAGGGAGCCAACCTTTAACACTGCCAAGGATTCAAAAGAGGTGCAGATCCACCCGACAGACCCAAAGAAAACGACATCCATCGCAACAAACATGGATATCGCATAGGAAAGCGCGCTCGTCGAGTTCCTCCGTGAGCACTGGAAAATCTTCGCATGGTGTCCAGCTGACATGCCAGGAGTACCCAGGGAACTTGCCGAGCACCACCTCAACTTGGATCCTCTCGCGAGACCAATCAAGCAACCTTTGCGGCGTTTTTCGGAACCAAACCGCAAAGCTATGTTATCAGAAATAGATCGACTCAAAGATGCTGGTTTTATCAAAGAGATATCTACAGAAGCCACGTGGGTAGCTAACCCAGTGATGGTGCCGAAGAAACACACGAAAGTCCTTCGCATGTGTGTCGACTTTACGTGTCTCAATAAACACTGTCCTAAGGATCACTTTCCCCTCCCAAGGATCGATCAAATCATCGACTCCACGGCAGGATGTGAACGTCTTTCCTTCTTGGACGCATACTCTGGTTATAACCAGATCAGATTAAAAGAAGATGATGAAGCCAAGACAGCGTTCATAACACCTTACGGCGTGTTTTGCTACAAAACAATGCCCTTTGGTTTGAAAAACGCGGGAGCAACATATCAGCGGATGATGCAGAAGTGCCTTGCAACACAGATTGGAAAAAATGTACAAGTCTACATTGACGATGTCGTGATAACATCAAAGAAGGGGTCAACACTGATCGAAGATTTGAAGGAAACCTTCGACAACCTCGACAAGTTCTGCCTTAAGCTGAACCCGACAAAGTGCTCTTTTGGAGTTCCTGCGGGAGAACTTCTCGGGTTCTTAGTATCAGCAAGAGGGATTGAAGCTAATCCCGAAAAAATACAGGCCATTGTAACTATGAGGAAGCCAACAAAGTTGAAAGAAATACAACAGCTGACGGGGCGAGTCGCAGCTTTAAGCAGATTCGTCGCCAGGTTGGGAGAAAAAGCGCTGCCGTTCTATGCATTGATCAAACAGGGGGAGAAATTTCAATGGAACGAGGAAGCAGATAGGGCCTTCGAGAATCTCAAGCGCACAATTTCGACACCACCAATCTTGGTGGCGCCTAAAGAGAAAGAACCTCTCCTCTTATACATTGCAGCCACACCTCAGGTGGTCAGCACGGCTCTGGTAGTCGAGAGAGAGGAAGAAGGAAAGCTCCATGGAGTTCAGAGGCCAGTATATTTCATCAGTGAAGTACTGTCACCTTCAAAACAGCGGTACCCGCAATACCAGAAACTGGCGTATGGAGTATTTACGACAGCAAGAAAATTGCGACACTATTTTTCGGCGCACCCGATAATAGTGGTCAACGAAGCTCCTCTGTCAAATATATTGAACAACCCAGAAGCTACGGGTCGTGTCTCCCTTTGGGGAATAGAACTTTCCCCTCGGGACATCACGTATGAAAAAAGAAAAGCAATAAAATCGCAGGTTTTACCAGATTTCATTGCAGAGTGGATGGAGCTACAAAACACGGGGCCTCCAGATTTATCGAGAACCTGGACTATGAACTTTGACGGGTCCAAAAGGTTAGAAGGCGCTGGAGCAGGCGTGATACTAGTATCACCTGAAGGCGACAAGTTGAAGTATGTCTTACGGATGACGTTCCCAAACGCATCTAACAATGAAGCAGAATATGAAGCTCTCATACATGGGATGAAGATGGCGAAAGCTTGCGGTGCAACCCGACTGAAAATCTTCGGCGACTCACAGTTGGTAGCACAACAAGTTATGAATCAATGTGACGCAGTCAACGAGAGTATGATAGCATACAAGGAGATGTATAACAAGCTAGAAAAAATGTTTGATGGATGCGAGGTAAACCACATCAGCAGATTGAGCAATGATGAAGCCGATGTTCTTGCAAACATCGGGTCACAATGTCTCGCGATCCCTCCAGGCGTGTTTTGGGAAGAAATAAGCGAGAGATCAACAAAGCCAATGAAAACAAAGAAGAAGGAGAAGGAAGAGAAACCTTCGAGTGCCACCAAAGAATCATTGGAAGAAGAAGAGGAACAGGAGCTAGTCATGATGGTGCAAATTCCATGGATGCAGGCATACATATCATACATCCTAAGGAAAACAATACCCGACGATCCAGTTGAAGCAAGGCGAATAATTAGACGATCTAAAGCTTTTACTGTGGTAAAAGGGGAGTTGTACAAGCGAAGTATCTCGGGTGTGCTACAGAGATGTGTCACACCCGAAGAAGGAAGGATCATCCTGAAAGATGTACACGAAGGAATATGCGGGCATCACGCGAGCAGCCGAGCTATCGCGGCCAAAGTCTTCAGAGCAGGATTTTATTGGTTAACAACAATTGAGGACGCGAAGGAAATAGTGCGAACTTGCGACGCGTGCCAAAGATTCGCCGCCAAACCTCACTCTCCGGCAGCAGAATGATGCCAATCCCATTGTCTTGGCCCTTTCTCAATGGGGTCTCGATATGGTGGGAAAACTACACAAAGCTTCGCCAGGAGGATATGAGTATATGCTCGTTGCTGTCGACAAATTTACTAAGTGGATAGAAGCAAAGCCGATAAATTCACCGGACGGCGCGTCGGCAATCAAGTTTGTGAAAAGCATCGTCTTTCGATTTGGAGTCCCTCACAGCATCGTCACAGACAACGGCAACTTTACGTCCAAGGAGTTCAAAGCATATTGTGCAGAAGTGGGCATCAAACTGAGTTTTGCGTCTGTCGCACATCCACAGACCAACGGTCAAGTCGAGAAAGCCAATGGCATCATCTGCAATGGTATCAAGAAGCGCCTGTTGGGACCATTGGAAAAAGCTCGGCATACTTGGCCAGAGGAGCTGCCAAGTGTGTTGTGGAGTATTCGAACAACACTAAACACGGCGACGCAGGAGACGCCGTTTTTCCTGGTCCATGGAGCCGAGGCAGTCCTGCCGATAGAAATAGAACATGATGCTCCAAGAGTTACAGAATATGATGAAGAAACTTCGAGAAAAGCTTTGGAGGATGATGTCGACGCACTTGATGAAGCTCGAGATGAAGTCCTGGCACGAGTTGCCAAATATCAACAGGACCTGAAAAACTACCACAGTCGACGATTGCGACCAAGATCTTTTCAAGTTGGCGACTTGGTTTTGCGACTTAATCAAAAAAGTCATGAAAAACTCGAGTCACCGTGGCTTGGACCTTACATCGTCACAGAAGTAATCGAAGGAGGAGCATACAGAATCAAAGACAAGAAGACAGGGATTGCCGAACCAAATCCTTGGAACGTGGCGCAGCTCAGGCGTTTTTACGCTTAGATGCCGAAATATAGTCTCCTCTGTAAACATACAATGTACTGAAACGCCCGCGAGTTTTCAGACTCTTTTCCTTTTCGGGGCACCGAGTGGGGCCGGAAAGGTTTTTAATGAGGCGGGCTCGCGGTGCTGCAATATAATAAAGATAGTGGAATTATATATCTTTTCGACAGGCTCGGGGGCTTCCCCCTAGAAGATACAATATATATATACACAGTGTCGACAAATACAACTCGCAAAAACATCTCGCCTTGGTATAAAGTACCTCGCCAAAATAAAAATATGTCGACAAATAGCGGTCAACATAAAGCTCGGGGGCTCGTACCCGCAAAAATAGCACAGTATAATTTATTTTGCCTTGGGACAACCTCGCATTATAAAACGAAAATACTGCCATCAAAACGCCCGGGGGCTTGGCGTTGAAAATAAATATAGTGACTTTACAATACAGATTACATACACAAGATACAATTTTCGAAACAACCTATCTTCAAGGGTCACCCAGTATATTGTCTATCGTTAACCGTTCATTATTTATAGCACGAGTGCTATGCTCAGCGTAGCTGCCTGATACGTCTCAAACGTATCTATAATTTCTTATGTTCCATGCTACTTTTATTACAATACTTGAGTGTTTTACACATACTTTACAACATTATTTTACATTTTCCGGCACTAACCTATTAACAAGATGCCGAAGTGCCAGTTCCTGTTTTCTGCTGTTTTTGGTTTCAGAAATCCTAGTAAGGAAATATTCTCGGAATTGGACGAAATCAACGCCCAGGGTCCTATTTTTGCACGAAGCTTCCAGAAGTCCGAAGAGGAGACGAAGTGGGGCCACGAGGTGGCGACACACCAGGGCGCGCGCCCAAGCCCTGGCCGCGCCGGCCTGTGGTGTGGGCCCCGTGACGCCCTTTGACCTACCCTTCCGCCTACTTAAAGCCTCCGTCGCGAAACCCCCTGTACCGAGAGCCTCGATACGGAAAACATTACTGAGAGGCCGCCGCCGCCAATCCCATCTCGGGAGATTCAGGAGATCGCCTTCGGCACCCTGCCGGAGAGGGGAATCATCACCGGAGGGGCTCTACATCATCATGCCCGCCTCCGGATTGATGCGTGAGTAGTTCATCCTTGGACTATGGGTCCATAGCAGTAGCTAGATGGTTGTCTTCTCCGCTTGTGCTTTCATTGTTATAGATCTTGTGAGCTGCCTAACATGATCAAGATCATCTATTTGTAATGCTACATGTTGTGTTTGGTGAGATCCGATGAATATAGAATACTATGTTAAGTTGATTATCAATCTATCATATATGTGTTGTTTATGTTCTTGCATGCTCTCCGTTGCTAGTAGAGGCTCTGGCCAAGTTGATACTTGTAACTCCAAGAGGGGGTAATTATGCTCGATAGTGGGTTCATGCCTCCATTAAATCTAGGACAGTGACAGAAAGTTCTAAGGTTGTGGATGTGCTGTTGCTACTAGGGATAAAACATTGATGCTTTGTCTAAGGATATTTGTGTTGATTACATTACGCACCATACTTAATGCAATTATCTGTTGTTCGCAACTTAATACTGGAAGGGGTTCGGATGATAACCTGAAGGTGGATTATTTAGGCATAGATGCATGCTGGATAGCGGTCTATGTACTTTGTCGTAATGCCCTGATTAAATCACATAGTAATCATCGTTGATATGTATTGAATCTTTATTTGTCAATTGCTCACCTGTAATTTGTTCACCCAGCATGCTACTTATCTTATTGGAGAGACACCACTAGTGAACTGTGGACCCCGGTCCATTCTTTTACATCTGAATACATTCTATTTTACTGTTCTTTGCAAACAACCACCATCTTCCACTCGATACGCTCAATCCTTTGTTTTCAGCAAGCCGGTGAGATTGACAACCTCACTGTTACGTTGGGGCAAAGTACTTTGATTGTGTGTGCAGGTTCCACGTTGGCGCCGGTTTCACTGGTGTTGCGCCGCACTACATTCCTCCACCAACAACCTTCACGTGCTTCTTGGCTCCTACTGGTTCGATAACCTTGGTTTCTTTCTGAGGGAAAACTTGCCGTTGTGCGCATCATACCTTCCTCTTGGGGTTCCCAACGGACGTGTACATCTACGCGCATCAAGCAACTTTTTCTGGCGCCGTTGTCGGGGAGATCAAGACACGCTGCAAGGGGAGTCTCCACTTCCAATCTCTTTACTTTGTTTTTGTCTTGCTTTATTTTATTTACTACTTTGTTTGCTGCACTTAAACAAAACACAAAAAAATTAGTTGCTAGCTTTACTTTATTTACTGTCTTGATCTCTATATCAAAAACACAAAAAAATTAGTTACTTGTCTTTACTTTATTTGCTTAGTTTACTTTTGTTATCATGTCTAGTTCCGTACTTGTTACTTCTTCACCTGAAGAATTAGTCTTTACTTTTAAACAAGGGGATGAGGAGAGTTTTAAAGATGCTTGGTCTAGAATTTTTGATTCTTATCGTAAAACTGCACCTAAAATGATAAGGGCTAAGCCCAGGGATGTGCCCGATCTTCACGGATTTGAAGGGATTCGTGGGGGTAGGTGGATGAACGCGATGAACACGTGGGGGAAACGCGGGGATACAACACACACGCACACAATTCGAGTTTTCCCTCGTTGGCTCGAAACACCAACTCGATAGAGATTGCAGGAAAAGACCTTCCGGTAGAAGTCCCGCAAAGAGATCGACAAATCAAAGCTCGGGAGATCTAGAAGGGCGAAAAGACCGGAAGGCTTGATAGAAGTGCAAGCAAAAGACCAAATAGGTAGAAGTGCAAGCAAAAGATCAAACAAACGGTAGAAGTCACCAAAGAGATCTTCACGAGTTGATAAGGAGCCCGGGTGGGGATACAAGATCATAGATCTAGGTAGGGTTCCCACAAGGGTGAGCTAAGCTCAGGTTTTCTTTCAAATCAAGTCTAATCTCAGATCTGAGCCAACTAGGCTATTTATAGGTAGGGGCGAAGAGTTAAGTTACACGCTGAAAAGTAGTGATGTGCTGAAGTTCGCGGTGGCGGAAGTTCCGGTCATCTTGGGCGGAAGTTCCGGTCTTCGGGGGAAGTTCCGGCCAAGTTCCGGCCAAGTTCCGAAAGTCGTCCACTTCCTCGCAGTAACATCCAGTGTTGTTTTCGCGTAATTTCGGAACTTGGGCGGAACTTGGGCGGAAGTTCCGATGGGCGGAAGTTCCGGTCCCTCGGGGCGGAAGTTCCGGTCCGATGCTTTTTCCTGCGCGCTGGAGGGCATCTTGGGGGCATCTTGGGGGAATCTGGCCGGAAGTTCCGGTCCTGGGGGGCGGAAGTTCCGGCCTGGGCGCTGTAGCTCCATCTTCATCGTTTCCAGCTCTCTCTCCAACGTCTTGGTCTCCATGGCTTGTGTCTTGGTCGATGTACCTGATTGAACATAGGGTATTTGCATGAAGTAGCAAGCCATCCAAGGGGGTGTCAAAGTCATAGGTGGAGAGGAGCGAATTCACCTCTTGGCGTAGTGCTTGGGCTCGAGCTCGTGTCATTGGACCACGAGGAGGGCTTGTCGGTCTTGATGTAGTGTCGACCTTGGGTGGGGCTACATCATCTCCCCCCCCTTGGGAAAGAGTCGTCCTCGACTCGATGTTCTCCTCATCTCCATGGTATGGTGAGAGGTCGGACACATTGAACGTGTTGCTCACCAAGTACTTGGATGTTGGTATGTCGATGACGTAGGCGTTGTCGTTGATGCGCTTGAGGACCTTGAAGGGACCATCACCTCGGGGCTTGAGCTTGGAGTTTCTTTCTTGAGGGAAGCGGTCCTTGCGAAGGTGTATCCACACTAGATCGCCTTCATTGAAGATCCGTGCTTTTTTCTTCAAGTTTAGTCTTGTGGCTTGACGGAGAACTTGTTGCTCGATCGTTGCCCTTGTGTCTTCATGGAGTTTCTTCATGTATTGTGCTCGCTTGTCGATGTCCATGTTCACTTGCTCATGTAGCGGAAGAGGAAGGAGGTCGATCGCCGTAGGTGGTTCAAACCCGTAGACGACCATGAATGGGCTTCTCGATGTTGTAGAGTGCTTGGCGCGGTTGTAGGCAAACTCCGCATGTGGGATGCAATCTTCCCATGCTTTCAAATTCTTCTTGACAAGGACTCGTAGTAGCGTGGAGAGGCTTCGGTTCACCACTTCGGTTTGCCCATCGGTTTGGGGGTGCGAGGATGATGAGAACAAAAGCTTGACGTTGAACTTGGCCATTAGTGTCTTCCAAAGATAGCTCATGAACTTGACATCTCGGTCGGAGACAATGCTTCTTGGTACACCGTGGAGTCTCACAATTTCCCTAAAAAACAAGGAGGCAATGTGTGAAGCATCATCCGTTCGGGAGCATGGTATAAAGTGAGCCATTTTTGAGAATCTATCAACTACCACAAAGATTGAATCATGACCATATTTAGTTCGAGGTAATCCTAGTACAAAGTCCATGCTTATATCGGACCAAGGAGCATAAGGAATAGGCAACGGTGTATAAAGACCATAAGAGTTGGAGGTGGACTTAGCTTGTAAACATGTCGTGCAACGGTTGCATAGGCGCTCCACATCGCGCTTCATTCGTGGCCAATAGTAATGGGTGGAGAGCATAGAGAGCGTCTTGTCACGTCCAAAGTGACCCATGAGACCACCACCATGCGATTCTTGTAAGAGCAAAAGGCGAAGCGAGGACATTGGAACACAAAGTTTGTTGCCCTTAAACAAGAATCCTTGGTGCAAATAGAAATCATCGATGCCCTTTTCAATGGAACACTTTGCAAAAATTGGGCCAAAGAAGGTATCGGAGGCATATTGTTCTTTGATTTCATCAAGACCCAACACATGGAAATCCAAGCGAGTGAGTAAAAGGGTGAGTTTGCGGGAAAGGGCATCCGCAACGACATTGTCCTTGCCCTTCTTGTATTTGATTACATATGGAAAGGACTCAATGAACTCAACCCATTTTGCATGTCTTTTGTTCAAATTGTGTTGACTTTTCAAATACTTCAAAGATTCATGGTCGGAGTGAATAATGAACTCTTTTGGCCAAAGATAATGTTGCCAAACTTCAAGAACACGAACCAAAGCATAAAGTTCCTTGTCATATATAGGATAGTTGAGGCGTGCGCCATCCAACTTCTCGCTATAGTATGCCACGGGTTTTCCATTTTGCATGAGGACACCGCCTATGCCAAGGCCACTCGCATCACATTCTATCTCAAATGTTTTTGAAAAATCGGGAAGAACTAGTAGGGGTGCCTCGGTGAGTCTCTTTTTCAATTCATCAAAAGCGTTTTGTTGTGCTTTGCCCCAAACAAACGGAACATTCTTTTTAGTAAGCTCATTTAAAGGGCAAGCGATGGTGCTAAAATCTTTCACAAAGCGGCGGTAGAAACCGGCGAGTCCATGAAAACTCCGAACTTGACCAACATTTGTGGGAGTGGGCCAATTGTGGATGGCCTCAACTTTGGAAGAATCAACTTCAATCCCGTTGGCGGAAACCACAAAACCAAGAAAAACCAATTTGTTTTGAGCAAAGGTGCATTTTGGGAGGTTGGCATAGAGCTTCTCGTGGCGTAGTATGCATAAGACTTCTCTCACATGGTGAACATGGTCCTCGAGATTTTTGCTATAGACGAGAATGTCATCAAAGTAAACAACCACGCTCTTGCCAATGAGTGGTCTCAAAATGTGATTCATAAGACGCATGAAAGTCGAAGGAGCATTAGAAAGACCAAATGGCATGACAAGCCATTCATATAGACCAAGCTTGGTCTTGAATGTCGTCTTCCATTCATCACCAATTGCCATGCGAATTTGGTGGTAGCCACTACGCAAATCAATCTTAGAGAAAATGGTGGCACCACTCAATTCATCAAGCATGTCGTCTAAACGCGGAATGGGATGGCGATAACGGACGGTAATGGCATTGATGGGGCGACAATCCATACACATCCGTTGCGTCTCATCCGGTTTAGGCACAAGAATCACGGGAACGGCGCAAGGGCTAAGGCTTTCTCGAACGTACCCTTTGGCGAGGAGGTCTTGTATTTGGCGTTGAATCTCCTTTGTGTCTTCGGGGTTGGTGCGGTAGGCGGCTCGGTTTGGAAGGGGAGCGCCGGGTATGAGGTCGATGCGGTGCTCGATGCCCCGAAGCGGTGGTAGTCCATGAGGTAGCTCGTCGGGGAAGACGTCTTGGAATTCCTTCAAAATAGACAACAAAGACGAAGGAATGTTGGTTAAGTCGTTAGTCTCCGCCGAGGGGCCCTTGCAAATGAGCACGTAGTGTAGGGTGGTGGATGGGTTGTGGTGCACTTCTCTCATCTCACTCTTGGTAGCTAGGAGGACACTCTTCATCTCACTCACATATGGTTTGTGGCGCTCACTCTCTTTTTGGTGGATCACTCTCTCACCTCTCAACTCACTAGTGATAGTGGCTTCCTTAGCCCTCGCTAGAGCCTTTGCATTGTCCGCAATTACTTGGCTAGGAGTCATTGGGCGTAGGATGTAGGTCTTGTCGTTGACCTTGAAGCTATAGGCATTTGTGTAGCCATCATGGTTTGCTTTCTTGTCATATTGCCAAGGGCGACCAAGTAACATGTGGCACACCGTCATAGGCACGACGTCACAATCAACGGTGTCTTCATAGGCGCCAATCTTGAAGGATATCGTGACGGTGTGTTGGATCTTCACATTTCCATTGTCACTTAGCCATTGCACATGGTAGGGATGGGGGTGTTTCCGGAGCGGGAGGTTGAGCTTGGTGCATAGTTTGGTGCTTGCAAGATTGTGGCAACTCCCTCCATCGATGATAACCTTTATTGACTTGCCATTGATTCCGGCTCTTGTTTGGAAGATATTGCACCTTTGGTCTTCATTGGGAAGTGTATGGGTTGTCAACACTTTGGTCACCACAAGAGAAGGGCTTGCATCATGCACACATAGGACTTGCTCTTGGTCTTCCAAGTCATCTTCTTCATGAGAGGTTGCGGCTTGTACCAAGGCTTCATATTCACCTTCACTCAAGTACTCCACATCTCCATCATCTCGAGTGATCATAACTCTTGTGTTCTTGCATTCAAAGGATTTATGTCCTTGAGCACCACACTTGAAGCAAGTGATGTTACTAGATCCGGTGGAAGCTTTGGAGGACATGGTTGATTGCTCCGGCTTGAAGCTTGTTGTTTTGATGGCACTTCTTGCTTGCTTTGGAGGATCCTTGGAGGCAAGTGCACTTGTGTTCTTGATGCTTGAGGAGGCTGATACGCGTAGATGCACACGTCCGTTGGGAACCCCAAGTGGAAGGTATGATGCGTATAGAAGCAAGTTTCCCTCAGTATGAAACCAAGGTTTAATCGAACAGTAGGAGCCAAGAAGCACGTTGAAGGTTGATGGTCGCGAAATGTGATGCGGCGCAACACCAGGGATTCCGGCGCCAACGTGGAATCTGCACAACAAAACCAAAGTACTTTGCCCCAACGAAACAGTGAGGTTGTCAATCTCACCGGCTTGCTGTAACAAAGGATTAAACGTATCGAGTGGAAGATGTTTGCAAAGAAAACAGTAAAACAAGTATTGCAGAGTAAGCTAGTAACGCAGTAAAAAAGTAACAAGCAGCGATAGCGTATTTAGGAACAAGGCCTAGGGATTAGACTTTCACTAGTGGACACTCTCAACATTGATCACATAACAGAATAGATAGATGCATACTCTACACTTTTGTTGGATGATGAACACATTGCGTAGGATTACACGAACCCTCAATGCCGGAGTTAACAAGCTCCACAATAATGCTCATATTTTAGTAACCTTTAGTGTAAGATAGATCAAAAGACTAAACCAAGTACTAGCATAGCATGCACACTGTCACCTTCATGCATATGTAGGAGGAATAGATCACATCAATATTATCATAGCAATAGTTAACTTCGCAATCTACAAGAGATCATGATCATAGCATAAACCAAGTACTAACACGGATGCACACACTGTCACCATTACATCGTGCAGGAGGAATAAAACTACTTTAATAACATTGCTAGAGTAGCACATGGATAAATTGTGATACAAAACACATTGCAATCATAAAGAGATATAAATAAGCACTTCACTATGCCATTCATAACAGTGAATAAGTATTCTGTGAAATATAGCCTAAGAGACCCACACGGTGCACACACTGTCACCTTTACACACGTGGGACAAGGAGTCTCCGGAGATCACATAAGTAAAACTCACTTGACTAGCATAATGACATCTAGATTACAAGCATCATCATATGAATCCCAATCATGTAAGGCAGCTCATGAGATTATTGTATTGAAGTACATAGGAGAGAGATGAACCACATAGCTACCGGTACAGCCCCGAGCCTCGATGGAGAACTACTCCCTCCTCATGGGAGCGGTGATGAAGATGGCGGTGGAGATGGCAGCGGTGTCGATGGAGAAGCCTTCCGGGGCACTTCCCCGTCCGGCAGGTGCCGGAAAGACTCCTGTCCCCCAGATCTTGGCTTCTCGATGGCGGCGGCTCTGGAAGGTTTCGCGTATCGTGGCTTCCTCCGTAAGGGTTTTCGATGCAGGGGCTTTATATAGGCGAAGAGGCGGCGCAGGAGGGTCAAAGGGGCGACCACACCATAGGGTGGCGCGGGCCCAGCCCTGGCCGCGCCACCATGTCATCTGGGGCCCACAGGCCCCTCTGGCGCTCTCGGGTGTTCTGGATGCTTCCGGGCAAAATAGGAACCTGGGCGTTGATTTCGTCCAATTCCGAGAATATTTCGTTACTAGGATTTCTGAAACCAAAAACAGCAGAAAACAGGAACTGGCACTTCGGCATCTTGTTAATAGGTTAGTTCCAAAAGCATAAATATGACATATAATGTGTATAAAACATGTAGGTATCATCAATAAAGTAGCATGGAACATAAGAAATTATCGATACGTTGGAGACGTATCAGCATCCCCAAGCTTAGTTCTGCTCGTCCCGAGCAGGTAAAACGATAACAAAGATAATTTCTTAAGTGACATGCCATCATAATCTTGATCATACTATTTGTAAACATATGTAATGAATGCAGCGATCAAAACAATGGTAATGACATGAGTAAACAAGTGAATCATAAAGCAAAGACTTTTCATGAATAGTACTTCAAGACAAGCATAAATAAGTCTTGCATAAAAGTTAACTCATAAAGCAATAAATCAAAGTAAAGGTATTGAAGCAACACAAAGGAAGATTAAGTTTCAGCGGTTGCTTTCAACTTATAACATATATATCTCATGGATATTGTCAACATAAAGTAATATAACAAGTGCAATATGCAAGTATGTAGGAATCAATGCACAGTTCACACAAGTGTTTGCTTCTTGAGGTGGAGGGAGATAGGTAAACTGACTCAACAATAAAAGTAAAAGAATGGTCCTTCAAGAGGAAAGCATCGATTGTTGTATTTGTGCTAGAGCTTTTATTTTGGAAACATGAAACAATTTTGTCAACGGTAGTAATAAAGCATATGAGTTATGTAAATTATATCTTACAAGTTGCAAGCCTCATGCATAGTATACTAATAGTGTCCGCACCTCGTCCTACTTAGCTTGGACTACCGGATCTTTGCATGCCATGTTTCAACCAAGTGTCACAAAGGGGTACCTCCATGCCGCCTGTACAAAGGTCTAAGGAGAATGCTCGCATTTTGGATTTCTCGCTTTTGATTATTCTCAACTTAGACATCCATACCGGGACAACATGGACAACAGATAATGGACTCCTCTTAAATGCATAAGCATGTAGCAACGATTATTATTCTCATATGAGATTGAGGATATATGTCCAAAACTGAAACTTCAACCATGATTCATGGCTTTAGTTAGCGGCCCAATGTTCTTCTCTAACAATTTTGCATGCTCCAACCACTAAAATGATAGATCCTTCAGACAAGACGGACATGCATAGCAACTCACATGATATTCAACAATAGTTGATGGCGTTCCCCAGAAGCATGGTTATCGCACAACAAGCAACTTAATAAAATATAAAGTGCATAAGTACATATTCAATACTACGATAGTTTTTAAGGCTATTTTGTCCCATGAGCTATATATTGCAAAGGTGAATGATGGAATTTTAAAGGTAGCACTCAAGCAATTTACTTTGGAATGGCGGAGAAATACCATGTAGTAGGTAGGTATGGTGGACACAAATGGCATAGTAGTTGGCTCAAGGATTTTGGATGCATGAGAAGTATTCCCTCTCGATACAAGGTTTAGGCTAGCAAGGTTATTTGAAGCAAACTCAAGGATGAACAAGTGCAGAAAAACTCACATAAAAGACATATTGTAAACATTATAAGACTCTACACCGTCTTCCTTGTTGTTCAAAACTCAATACTAGATATTATCTAGACCTTAGAGAAACCAAATATGCAAATCAAATTTTAGCAAGCTCTATGTATTTCTTCATTAATGGGTGCAAAGCATATGATGCAAGAGCTTAAACATGAGCACAACAATTGCCAAGTATCACATTATCCAAGACATTTTAGAATTACTACATGTAGCATTTTCCAATTCCAACCATATAACAATTTAACGAAGAGGAAACTTCGCCATGAATATTATGAGCTAAGAACACATGTGTTCATACGAACCAGCGGAGCGTGTCTCTCTCCCAAACAATCATTTATTCAAACAACAACAAAAACAAAAACATACAGACGCTCCAAGTAAAGAACACAAGATGTGACTGAATAAAAATATAGTTTCAAGAGAAGGAACCTGATACTTTGTCGATGAAGAAGGGGATGCCTTGGGCATCCCCAAGCTTAGATGCTTGAGTCTTCTTGAAATATGCAGGGATGAACCACCGGGGCATCCCCAAGCTTAGACTTTTCATTCTTCTTGATCGTAGTATATCATCCTCCTCTCTTGACCCTTGAAAACTTCCTTCACACCAAACTTCAAGCAAACTCATTAGAGGGTTAGTGCATAATCAAAAATTCACATGTTCAGAGGTGACACAAACATTCTTTTCACTTCTGGACATTGCATAAAGCTACTGGACATTAATGGATCAAAGAAATGAATCCAACATAGCAAAAGAGGCAATGCGAAATAAAAGGCAGAATCTGTCAAAAACAGAACAGTCCGTAAAGACGAATTTAAAGCTGGCACCAGATTTGCTCAAATGGAAAAACTCAAAACTAATGAAAGTTGCGTACATATCTGAGGATCACGCTCGTAAATTGGCAGATTTTTTCGAATTTTCTACAGAGAACTGTGCCCAGATTCGTGACAGACAGCAATGCTGTTTCTGCGCAGCGATCCCAAATATAACATCAACTTTAACATAGAAACTTTACTTGGCACAAAAACATGATAAGGAGAGGTTGCTACAGTAGTAAACAACTTCCAAGACACAAATATAAAACAAAGTACTGTAGTAAAAAAACACATGGGTTATCTCCCAAGAAGTTCTTTCTTTATAGCCATTAAGATGGGCTCAGCAGTTTTAATGATGCACTCGCAAGAAATAGTATTTGGAGCAAAAGAGAGCATCAAGAGGCAAATTCAAAACACATTTAAGTCTAACATGCTTCCTATGCATAGGAATCTTGTAAATAAACAAGTTCACGAAGAGCAAAGTAACAAGCATAGGAAGATAAAACAAGTGTAGCTTCAAAAATTTCAGCACATAGAGAGGTGTTTTAGTAACATGAAAAATTTTACAACCATATTTTCCTCTCTCATAATAACTTTCAGTAGCAACATGAGCAAACTCAACAATATAACTATCACATAAAGCATTCTTATCATGAGTCTCATGCATAAAATTATTACTCTCCACATAGGCATAATCAATTTTATTAGTTGTAGTGGGAGCAAATTCAACAAAGTAGCTATCATTATTATTCTCATCATCAAATATAGGAGGCATAGTATCATCAAAGTAAATTTTCTCCTCAATGCTTGGGGGACTAAAAATATCATGCTCATCAAAGCCAGCTTCCCCAAGCTTAGAATTTTCCATAGCATTAGCAACAATGGTGTTCAAAGCATTCATAGTAATAACATTCCCATTAGCATGCATATAAAGTTCCATGGGTTTCTTAATTCTTTCTTCAAACACATCATGTCCTAATTCAAGATAAAGTTCATAAATATCTCTCATATTTTTGTTGTTTTCCATTATGCCTAACTAGTAAAAATAAAAACAAGTACAGGACTAGACATGATAACAAAATAAATTAAATGCAAGTAACTAAATTTTTTGTGTTTTTGATATAGAGAGCAAGACAGTAAATAAAGTAAAACTAGCAACTAATTTTTTTGTGTTTTGTTTAGGTGCAGCAAACAAAGTAGTAAATAAAATAAAGCAAGACAAAAATAAAGTAAAGAGATTGAGAAGTGGAGACTCCCCTTGCAGCGTGTCTTGATCTCCCCGGCAACGGCGCCAGAAATTTAGCTTGATACGCGTAGATGCACACGTCCGTTGGGAACCCCAAGTGGAAGGTATGATGCGTATAGAAGCAAGTTTCCCTCAGTATGAAACCAAGGTTTAATCGAACCAGTAGGAGCCAAGAAGCACGTTGAAAGTTGATGGTCGCGAAATGTGATGCGGCGCAACACCAGGGATTCCGGCGCCAACGTGGAATCTGCACAACAAAACCAAAGTACTTTGCCCCAACGAAAGTGAGGTTGTCAATCTCACCGGCTTGCTGTAACAAAGGATTAAACGTATCGAGTGGAAGATGTTTGCAAAGAAAACAGTAAAACAAGTATTGCAGTAGTAACGCAACAGTAGTAACGCAGTAAAACAGTAACAAGCAGCGATAGCAGTATTTAGGAACAAGGCCTAGGGATTAGACTTTCACTAGTGGACACTCTCAACATTGATCACATAACAGAATAGATAGATGCATACTCTACACTTTTGTTGGATGATGAACACATTGCGTAGGATTACACGAACCCTCAATGCCGGAGTTAACAAGCTCCACAATAATGCTCATATTTTAGTAACCTTTAGTGTAAGATAGATCAAAAGACTAAACCAAGTACTAGCATAGCATGCACACTGTCACCTTCATGCATATGTAGGAGGAATAGATCACATCAATATTATCATAGCAATAGTTAACTTCGCAATCTACAAGAGATCATGATCATAGCATAAACCAAGTACTAACACGGATGCACACACTGTCACCATTACATCGTGCAGGAGGAATAAAACTACTTTAATAACATTGCTAGAGTAGCACATGGATAAATTGTGATACAAAACACATTGCAATCATAAAGAGATATAAATAAGCACTTCACTATGCCATTCATAACAGTGAATAAGTATTCTGTGAAATATAGCCTAAGAGACCCACACGGTGCACACACTGTCACCTTTACACACGTGGGACAAGGAGTCTCCGGAGATCACATAAGTAAAACTCACTTGACTAGCATAATGACATCTAGATTACAAGCATCATCATATGAATCCCAATCATGTAAGGCAGCTCATGAGATTATTGTATTGAAGTACATAGGAGAGAGATGAACCACATAGCTACCGGTACAGCCCCGAGCCTCGATGGAGAACTACTCCCTCCTCATGGGAGCAGCAGCGGTGATGAAGATGGCGGTGGAGATGGCAGCGGTGTCGATGGAGAAGCCTTCCGGGGGCACTTCCCCGTCCGGCAGGGTGCCGGAACAGAGACTCCTGTCCCCCCGATCTTGGCTTCGCGATGGCGGCGGCTCTGGAAGGTTTCGCGTACCGTGGCTTCCTCCGTAAGGGTTTTCGATGCAGGGGCTTTATATAGGCGAAGAGGCGGCGCAGGAGGGTCAAAGGCGACCACACCATAGGGTGGCGCGGGCCCAGCCCTGGCCGCGCCACCATGTCATCTGGGCCCACAGGGCCCCTCTCGGGTGTTCTGGATGCTTCCGGCAAAATAGGAACTGGGCGTTGATTTCGTCAAATTCCGAGAATATTTCGTTACTAGGATTTCTGAAACCAAAACAGCAAAACAGAACGGCACTTCGGCATCTTGTTAATAGGTTAGTTCCAAAACGCATAAATATGACATATAATGTGTATAAAACATGTAGGTATCATCAATAAAGTAGCATGGAACATAAGAAATTATCGATACGTTTGATGCTTGAGGAGGCATTCATGGCATTTCTTGCGGCGAAGAAGGTCTTTGTCTTTGCACTTGCTAGGTCTTCTCGCACTTGGCGCTCGGCCCTTGTTGCTTGGTGGAGTAGCTCAACCATGTTTTTGTAAGGCAAGAATTCCACTATCCTCTTGACGGGGATGTTTAGTCCATTCAAGAATCTTGCCATAGTTTGCTCTTCTCGCTCATCCACATTTGCACTCATCATTGTCATGTGCATCTCCTTGTAATATTCCTCAACGGACTTGTAGCTTTGCTTGAGTTGAGTGAGCTTGTTGAAGAGGTCACGCTTGTGGTGAGTTGGTACAAAGCGGGTGTGCATGACTTCTTGCATCTCTTCCCATGTGTCAATGGGTGCTAAGTCTTCCTTCTCACGCTTCTTGTTTACCTCTTCCCACCAAACATTTGCATATCCTTCAAACTCAAGTGATGCCATGGCAACTTTCTTTGCTTCGGAGAAGTTGTGGATGCGGAATATCTTATCAACCTTGAGGACCCAAGACAAGTATGCGTCGGGATCTTCCTCTCCTTGGAACTTGGGCATGGTGAATTTGAGCTTCCCAAAGATTTCTTCCTCATTGCGGTCATTGCGTCGAGGAGGTGGTCTTGCTTCACCATGATCTTGACGTTGTTGAGGTTGAGGTTGTGGACCTTGAGCATCTTCATTGTTGTTTCTTTGTTGTTGAGGAGGAGGTGGTCTTCCATGACCTTCATCTTGATCATCATTGTTGTGGCGTTGATGAGGCCTCACACTTTCTTCACTTGATGCTTGGTGATGACTTGAGTCTTCCTCCATCTCAACATCTCGTGCTTGATGAGGTGGTCTTCTACCATGAGGGCGATCATCATGATGACGACGGTTGTCTTGACCTTGACGGCGTGGTGCCCTATCACGAGGAGGTTGATCAACATTGATGATGCGGCGGTCTTGGTTCACTTCTTGTTCGGCATTATGGTGGTGCCTTTGAGCATTGGCCACTTGAGATGGGCGAGGTTGCCCTTGATGATGACGTGCCTCTTGCTCTTGGCGGAGCCTTTCTTGCTCACGTGCATGAAGGAGATCTTGATCATGACGAAGACGTTGTTGTTCCTCTTGGAATTGAGCATGGAGATTCTCTTGTTGAAGGCGTTCTTCTTCAAGGCGTAGACGTTCTTGGACAAGTCGAAGTCGTGCTTGCTCCGCTTCTTGAGCTTGTTGTTGAAGCACTTGAGCATCCACATTATGGTGGCGTGGGTCTTGATTGGAATCATGATGCGACGATGTAGGAGCTCGTGACCTTGAGCTATGAGAGCGCGAAGACCTTGAATGGTGTCTTCTATCTTCTTGACGGTTGAGTGTATGGAGGATGTTGTCCAACGCCGTCTTCATTTCTCTTGTCTCTTGACCTTGTATGGCGAGTGTTGCCTTCAACTCATTGCCTTGAGTTTCAATCTTCTCATTGAGTTCTTGAACTTGATTGTTGAGGTCAATCCTTTGCACTTGAGCTCTTTCTTCATAGCGGACGTTGGTATCCTTGAGCATGGCTTCAAATTGATTGAGCTTGGCGTGGACGGCTTGAGTAGCTATCCAATGTTGGTGTCGCGTCATCGGTAGTTGATTCCCTTCTCCACTAGACATGGTTACAACTAAAACAAGAACTATGTGGTGGGTGGTTAGGAAAGACTACCAAAAGTGTCAAAACTTGCAAACCAAAATCGAAAAGGTGTTTCAAGTCGAGGAACAACCGATATGTATGCACACACACAAAACAAAACTCTATATGGTGTTAGGTATGGATGTGGAAAGCCAAATGGAAGAACCAAACGAAAAGTCTATTGTCAAAAGTGGGTAAGATCCAAAAGTCACAAGTCAAAGGCGGTGATCACAAAAGGCATACACAAGGTGGAACACACGCGTGGGACAAAATGGGGTTAGCGCGACGGAAAATGAGCACGAACAAAATTGGTCCTAACGAAGACTACTAGCTCGGTGTCACGCTAACGCAAGAGAGACCGTGGCTTGGTTGCAAAATTGAGAAGCAACAAGATTTGCGCAAGACGCCTCTCTTCTCTTTTCTCTCTTTTGCTTATAAGCTTTGGACTCTTTTGTGTATAGGTGTCACTCACACTCTTTTTTTTTGTATGCTTAGAAGCTTTCTTTTCTCACTATCTATGTAAGTATGTCACACTTCTTTTGCTTATCTTTTCACACGAGCTTGCTTCGTAGCTTTGCTCAACACACGCACACCCTCACGGTCGGGACGCTTGCGCAATGCTTCGCAACACTAGAAAGCCACTCTCGATAGGAAAGGTACGCAAAGGAAGCTAGGGCTACAAGTTAGGTGCAAGTTATACCACTTGATGACGGTGGCCGACGATCTTGAACTTGCTATGGTGGAAGGTGTCAAATGAACCGCTTGGATCCTCGGGGTGCCGTCGTCGTTGTTGATGTTGCGGAAGCTTAGTGGTAGCTGAAATGGCACACACAACGAAGTCCAAACACAAGGGGTTAGTGCCAAAACGAAAAACGAAGAATGCTGTCAAAATTTCGGCCAGGCGGAACTTCCGGTCCTGAGGGGCGGAACTTCCGGTCCCGGGCGGAACTTCCGGTCCTTCCGGGCGGAACTTCCGGTCGCAATCAGATCTGCGGCTGTTCTTCGATTTGGGCGGAAATCCGGGCCGAAAATCTTCGAATTCGTGGAAAATTTGGCACTAAGAGCGGTGGGAAGGTGGGGGAATTGCAGATCAACACCAAAGACAAGTTTCTATTGGACCAAAACCACCAAAAACTCAACAAATCGCGAGATCCAACCAAGGCCAATTTGGGGCTATTTTTTGGGGGAAAATTTTTTGGGCGAAATTGGTGGAATTGGTGGGTGTGGGGGTCAAATCCGTGGCAACCAAGGAGCTCTTGATACCATATGATAAGGGCTAAGCCCAGGGATGTGCCCGATCTTCACGGATTTGAAGGGATTCGTGGGGATAGGTGGATGAACGCGATGAACACGTGGGGGAAACGCGGGGATAACACACACACGCACACAATTCGAGTTTTCCCTCGTTGGCTCGAAACACCAACTCGATAGAGATTGCAGGAAAAGACCTTCCGGTAGAAGTCCCGCAAAGAGATCGACAAATCAAAGCTCGGGAGATCTAGAAGGGCGAAAAGACCGGAAGGCTTGATAGAAGTGCAAGCAAAAGACCAAATAGGTAGAAGTGCAAGCAAAAGATCAAACAAACGGTAGAAGTCGCCAAAGAGATCTTCACGAGTTGATAAGGAGCCCGGGTGGGGATACAAGATCATAGATCTAGGTAGGGTTCCCACAAGGGTGAGCTAAGCTCAGGTTTTCTTTCAAATCAAGTCTAATCTCAGATCTGAGCCAACTAGGCTATTTATAGGTAGGGGCGAAGAGTTAAGTTACACGCTGAAAAGTAGTGTTGTGCTGAAGTTCGCGGTGGCGGAAGTTCCGGTCATCTTGGGCGGAAGTTCCGGTCGGGGCGGAAGTTCCGGTCCGGGGCCGGAAGTTCCGGCCCGGCCGAAGTTCCGGCCAAGTTCCGAAAGTCGTCCACTTCCTCGCAGTAACATCCAGTGTTGTTTTCGTAATTTCGGAACTTGGGCGGAACGGAAGTTCCGATCGGAAGTTCCGGTCCTCTGAAGTTCCGGTCCGATGCTTTTTCCTGCGCGCTGGAGGGCTGATGTCTACGGGAGCTTCTATTCTTGTAGACAGTGTTGGGCCTCCAAGAGCAGAGGTTTGTAGAACAGTAGCAAGTTTCCCTTAAGTGGATCACCCAAGGTTTATCGAACTCGGGGAGGAAGAGGTCAAAGATATCCCTCTCAAGCAACCCTGCAATCACAAAGCAAGAAGTCTCTTGTGTCCCCAACACACCTAATACACTTGTCAGATGTATAGGTGCACTAGTTCGGCGAAGAGATAGTGAAATACAAATAGTATGGATGTATATGAGTGGTAATAGCAATCTGAATAAAATATGGCAGCAAGTAAACATGCAGTAGAACAGTAAATAAACGGTGTTTGCAGTATTGGAAACAAGGCCTAGGGATCATACTTTCACTAGTGGACACTCTCAACATTGATCGCATAATAAATACTTCTTCTCATATGTGCTACATACACTCTTGTTTGATAATGAACATCATTCGTTGCGTAGGATTACACGAACCCTCAATGCCGGAGTTAACAAGCTCCACAACATTCGATATTCATGTTTAAGTAACCTTAGAGCATAATAGATCTTTGCAAGATAAACCAAGAACTAACATAGTGCACGCACTGTCCACATTACACTATGAAGGAGGAATAGATCACATCAATACTATCATAATGACAATTAACTCCACAATCTACAAGAGATCATGATCATAGCCTACGACAAGAACCACACGGTGCACACACTAATCACCTTTACACCATGCAGGAGGAATAGACTACTTTAATAACATCACATGAGTAGCACACAACTAGTAGCGATACAAAGCTCATCATATGGATCTCAATCATGTAAAGCAGCTCATGAGATCATTGTATTGAGCAGAGAGAGAGATTAACCACATAGCTACGATAGAGCCCTCAGCCCCGGGGAGAACTACTCCCTCCTCATCATGGGAACAGCGATGGCGGTGAAGATGGCGGTGGAGACGGCGGTGGAGATGACTCCGGGGGCAATTCCCCGTCAGGTGCCGGAACAGAGACTTCTGTCCCCGATCTTGATTTCGCGATGGCGGCGGCTCTGGAAGGTTTTCGGGTCTCGTCTTCTCCGTCGGTGTTTTTAGGTCAGAGAGGCTTAAATAGGCGAAGAGAGAGTCGGAGGGGCCACGGGCTACCCACACCCTAGGGGGCGAGCCCCTGGGCCGCGCCGGGGTGTGGTGTGGGGCCCCTGGCTCCTCTCATCCTCCTCCGTGCTCGAAGCTTCCGGAAAAATAGGAACCAGGCGGTGATTTCGTCCGATTCAGAATATTTCGTTACTAGGATTTCGAAACCAAAACAGCAGAAAAAGAACTGCCTTTCGGCATCTCGTCAATAGGTTAGTTCCGGAAAACGCATAATAATGACATATAATGTGTATAAAACATGTAGATATCATCAATAAAGTGGCATGGAACCTAAGAAATTATCGATACGTCTCAGCATCCCCAAGCTTAGTTCTGCTCGTCCCGAGCAGGTAAAACGATAACAAAGATAATTTCTGAAGTGACATGCCATCATAACCTTGATCATACTATTGTAAAGCACATGAGATAAATGCAGAGATTCGAAGCAATGATGAAGACAATGAGTAAACAAATGAATCATATAACAAAGACTTTTCATGAATAATACTTTCAAGACAAGCATCAATGAGTCTTGCATAAGAGTTAACTCATAAGCAATAAATTCTTAGTAGAAAGCTTTGAAACAACACAAAGGAAGATATAAGTTTCAGCGGTTGCTTTCAACTTTAACATGTATATCTCATGGATAATTGTCAACACAAAGTAATATAACAAGTGCAATGGGTAAACATGTAAGAATCAATGCACACAATTTACACAAGTGTTTGCTTCTAAGATAGAAAGAATAGGTAAACTGACTCAACAATAAAGTAAAAGAATGGCCCTTCAAAGAGGAAAGCATCGATTGCTATATTTGTGCTAGAGCTTTGATTTTGAAAACATATGGAGAGCATAAAAGTAAAGTTTTGAGGGGTGTTTGTTGTTGTCAACGAATGGTAGCGGGTACTCTAACCCCCTTGCAGACAAACCTTCAAAGAGCGGCTCCCATTTTATTTTATTTTTGGGTGGCACTCCTTCCAACCTTTCTTTCACAAACCATGGCTAACCGAATCCTCGGGTGCCTGCCAACAATCTCATACCATGAAGGAGTGCCTTTTTATTTTAGTTTTATTATGATGACACTCCTCCCCACCTTTGCTTTCTCAAGCCATGGCTAACCGAATCTTCGGGTGCCGTCCAACAATCACATACCATGGAGGAGTGTCTATTTTTTTTAATTAATTTGGGACTGGGAATCCCATTGCCAGCTCTTTTTGCAAAATTATTGGATAAGCGGATGAAGCCACTAGTCCATTGGTGAAAGTTGTCCAACAAGATTGAAAGATAAACACCACATACTTCATCATGAGCTATAAAACATTGACACAAATAAGAGGTAATAACTTTTGAATTTGTTTAAAGGTAGCACTCAAGCAATTTACTTTGGAATGGCGGAGAAATACCATGTAGTAGGTAGGTATGGTGGACACAAATGGCATGAATATTGGCTCAAGTATTTGGATGCATGAGAAGTATTCCCTCTCGATACAAGGTTTAGGCTAGCAAGGTTATTTTGAAGCAAACTCAAGTATAAAATGGTGCAGCAAGACTCACATATAAACATATTGTAAGCATTATAAGACTTTACATTGTCTCCTTGTTGTTCAAACACCCCAACCAGAAAATATCTAGACTTAGAGAGACCAATCATGCAAACCAAATTTTAACAAGCTCTATGTAATTATTCATTAATGGGTACTAGGTACATGATGCAAGAGCTTAAACAAGATCTATATGAGCACAACAATTGCCAAGTATCACATTATCCAAGACATTTTACCAATTACTACATGTAGCATTTTCCAATTCCAACCATATAACAATTTAAGAGGAAACTTCGCCATGAATATTATGAGCTAAGAACACATGTGTTCATACGAACCAGCGGAGCGTGTCTCTCTCCCACACAAGGATGAACTTATTCAGAGAACTAAGATAACAAAACAAAAATAAAAGCACACACAGACGCTCCAAGTAAAGTACATAAGATGTGACCGAATAAAAATATAGTTTCAAGAGAAGGAACCCGATACTTTGTCGATGAAGAAGGGGATGCCTTGGGCATCCCCAAGCTTAGATGCTTGAGTCTTCTTAAAATATGCAGGGATGAACCACCGGGGCATCCCCAAGCTTAGACCTTTCGCTCTTCTCGATCACATTATATCACCCTCTTCTCTTGACCCTTGAAAACTTCCTTCACACAAACTTCAAGCAAACTCATTAGAGGGTTAGTGCATAATCAAAATTCACATGTTCAGAGGTGACACAATCATTCTTAACACTTCTGGACATTGCACAAAACTTCTGAAAGTTAATGGAACAAAGAAACCCATTCAACAAAGCAAAAGCGGCAATGCGAAATAAAAGGCAGAATCTGTCAAAAACAGAACAGTCCGTAAAGACGAATTTTAAGATGGCACCAGACTTGCTCAAATGGAAAAACTCAAAACTAATGAAAGTTGCGTACATATCTGAGGATCACGCTCGTAAATTGGCAGATTTTTTCGAATTTTCTACAGAGACTTAGGCCCAGATTCGTGACAGACAGCAATGCTGTTTCTGCGCAGCGATCCCAAATATAACATCAACTTTGACATAGAAACTTTACTTGGCACAAAAACATGATAAGGAGAGGTTGCTACAGTAGTAAACAACTTCCAAGACACAACAAAAAAAAATTGCTGTAGTAAAATAAACACATGGGTTATCTCCCAAGAAGTTCTTTCTTTATAGCCATTAAGATGGGCAGTTTTAATGATGCACTCGCAAGAAATAGAAGTTGAAGCAAAAGAGAGCATCAAGAGGCAAATTCAAAACACATTTAAGTCTAACATGCTTCCTATGCATAGGAATCTTGTAAATAAACAAGTTCATGAAGAGCAAAGTAACAAGCATAGGAAGATAAAACAAGTGTAGCTTCAAAAATTTCAGCACATAGAGAGGTGTTTTAGTAACATGAAAATTTTTACAACCATATTTTCCTCTCTCATAATAACTTTCAGTAGCAACATGAGCAAACTCAACAATATAACTATCACATAAAGCATTCTTATCATGAGTCTCATGCATAAAATAATTACTACTCCCAACATAGGCATAGTCATTCTTATTAATTGTAGTGGGAGCAAATTCAACAAAGTAGCTATCAAATATAGGAGGTATATTGTAATCATAATCAAATTTATCCTCCATAACAGGTGGTAACAAAAGACTACTATCATTATAATCATCATAAATGGGAGGCAAAGTATCATCAAAGTAAATTTTCTCCTAAATGCTTGGGGGACTAAAAATATCATGCTCATCAAAACCAGCTTCCCCAAGCTTAGAATTTTCCATATCATTAGCAACAATAGTGTTCAAAGCATTCATATTAATATGTTCCATGGGTTTTTTAATTTTCGCATCAAACCATCCATGTCTTAAATCAGGAAATAGAATAAAAAGGTCATTGTTGTTCATTATGCCTAACTAGTGTAAACAAGAAACCAAATGTCGCAATTGCAGAGTCTAAAGGAAATAGCTTCGAGCACACACACAATGGCGCCAGAAAAGTACTGTTACCTGGAACCGAAGTATGAGTGCCTTTTACCTTTCCTCCCCGGCAACGGCGCCAGAAAAGTGCTTGATGTCTACGGGAGCTTCTATTCTTGTAGACAGTGTTGGGCCTCCAAGAGCAGAGGTTTGTAGAACAGTAGCAAGTTTCCCTTAAGTGGATCACCCAAGGTTTATCGAACTCAGGGAGGAAGAGGTCAAAGATATCCCTCTCAAGCAACCCTGTAATCACAAAGCAAGAAGTCTCTTGTGTCCCCAACACACCTAATACACTTGTCAGATGTATAGGTGCACTAGTTCGGCGAAGAGATAGTGAAATACAAATAGTATGGATGTATATGAGTGGTAATAGCAATCTGAATAAAATATGGCAGCAAGTAAACATGCAGTAGAACAGTAAATAAACGGTGTTTGCAGTATTGGAAACAAGGCCTAGGGATCATACTTTCACTAGTGGACACTCTCAACATTGATCGCATAATAAATACTTCTTCTCATATGTGCTACATACACTCTTGTTTGATAATGAACATCATTCGTTGCGTAGGATTACACGAACCCTCAATGCCGGAGTTAACAAGCTCCACAACATTCGATATTCATGTTTAAGTAACCTTAGAGCATAATAGATCTTTGCAAGATAAACCAAGAACTAACATAGTGCACGCACTGTCCACATTACACTATGAAGGAGGAATAGATCACATCAATACTATCATAATGACAATTAACTCCACAATCTACAAGAGATCATGATCATAGCCTACGACAAGAACCACACGGTGCACACACTAATCACCTTTACACCATGCAGGAGGAATAGACTACTTTAATAACATCACATGAGTAGCACACAACTAGTAGCGATACAAAGCTCATCATATGGATCTCAATCATGTAAAGCAGCTCATGAGATCATTGTATTGGAGTACAGAGAGAGAGATTAACCACATAGCTACGGTAGAGCCCTCAGCCCCGGGAGAACTACTCCCTTCTCATCATGGGAACAGCGATGGCGGTGAAGATGGCGGTGGAGACGGGGTGGAGATGACTCCGGGGGCAATTCCCCGTCCGGCAGTGCCGGAACAGAGACTTCTGTCCCCCGAATCTTGATTTCGCGATGGCGGCGGCTCGGAAGGTTTTTTCGGGTCTCGTCTTCTCCGTCGGTGTTTTTAGGTCGAGAGGCTTAAATAGGCGAAGAGAGGGAGTCGGAGGGGCCACGGGCTACCCACACCCTAGGGGGCGCCCCCGGGCCGCCGGGTGTGTGTGGGGCCCCCTGGCTCCCTCTCATCCTCCTCCGTGCTCGGAAGCTTCCGGAAAAATAGGAACCTGGGCGGTGATTTCGTCCGATTCGAGAATATTTCGTTACTAGGATTTCTGAAACCAAAAACAGCAGAAAAAAGAAGCCTTTCGGCATCTCGTCAATAGGTTAGTTCCGAAAACGCATAATAATGACATATAATGTGTATAAAACATGTAGATATCATCAATAAAGTGGCATGGAACATAAGAAATTATCGATACGTCGGAGACGTATCAAGGGCATCTTGGGGGCATCTTGGGGGAATCTGGCCGGAAGTTCCGGTCCTGGGGGGCGGAAGTTCCGGCCTGGGCGCTGTAGCTCCATCTTCATCGTTTCCAGCTCTCTCTCCAACGTCTTGGTCTCCATGGCTTGTGTCTTGGTCGATGTACCTGATTGAACATAGGGTATTTGCATGAAGTAGCAAGCCATCCAAGGGGGTGTCAAAGTCATAGGTGGAGAGGAGCGAATTCACCTCTTGGCGTAGTGCTTGGGCTCGAGCTCGTGTCATTGGACCACGAGGAGGGCTTGTCGGTCTTGATGTAGTGTCGACCTTGGGTGGGGCTACATCAAAATGCCTCTAAGTTTGCTTCTTAGTAACTTTTATTTTGGGCTTATTCTTCGCTATAGATATGCCTTAGATGCTGTAGTGGGAGGAGATTTCCTTCATTGTGATGGAGATCAAGCTTTTAATGCCGTAAAAAAATTAGTCACATCGTCTAGCTCTGCTAGTAACTTTGATTCAGCTCTTGTTAGCATTTATAATAGATTAAACATTCTTGAGACAAATGCATCTTACTTGAAGGAAAGTTGTGGTTATGTTCGAAACCGTCTTGATGAAGTTTTAGTGAACTCTGAACCCTCAATGTGGAAACCTACTATTAAAGTTATTATTGGTGGTGAAACTTTTCATGCCCGTTGTGATATTATGTCTGAATTTTGTCTTATGCCTAAGAGTATTTATGAATCTTTGACACTTTGGGGACTTGTTGAAGGGGGAGAAGGAATAACTCTTATTGATAACTCCGTTATAATACCTAAGGGAATAGCCGAGAGTGTGCATACAACCATTCTTGGAAGAACGGTATCCACTGATTATCTTGTTATTGAATGTGTAGGAACTGGACAAATCACACTTGGAAGATCCCTGCTGAAACTATTGGGAGCAATCATAAATGCAGGAGAAGGCACCCTAAAAATCCCACTAGGAGGCCGACATGTATTCCCTAAACCAAAGAATAAGAAAAAGAACAAGAAGGGTAAGTGTAAGGCCCGAGGTAATGTTGATGCTCCATCTCTTGATGTTACTTGATTTGCACTTTCTGCGCCTAGCTGAAAGGCGTTAAAGAAAAGCACTTCTTGGGAGATAACCCATGTGTTTATTTTACTACAGCAATTTTTTTTTGTTGAGTCTTGGAAGTTGTTTACTACTGTAGCAACCTCTCCTTATCATGTTTGTGTGCCAAGTAAAGTTTCTATGTTAAAGTTGATGTTATATTTGGGATCGCTGCGCAGAAACAGCATTGCTGTCTGTCACGAATTCTGGCATAAGTATCTGTAAAAAATTCGAAAAAATCTGTAAAATTACGAGCGTGATCCTCAGATATGTACGCAACTTTCATTAGTTTTGAGTTTTTCCATTTGAGCAAGTTAAGTGTCCAGTCCAGAAGCATCTTTACGGACTGTTCTGTTTTTGACAGATTCTGTCTTTTATTTCGCATTGCCGCTTTTACTATGTTGAATGAGTTTCTTTGTTCCACTAGTTAGTATGTACGTGCACGTTTTTATAATAAAATAGTTTCCTGCTCTTCTTGTTCAACAAGTGAAGTGACTCTTTCTTGCTCTTCTTCATCAACAAATGACTGCAGACTACAAAGTTCAACAGTGACAAGACATCAAGCTGCGGAAACATATACTCTAGCATCAGTTTATATCACGGGTAAAATCTTTAAAGGTCCTCCTTCAGTTGTAGGTTTTGCCGGAGCAAATCTTGTAATTTCAGGCTTCATGAAGCTCCTATTCCGTTCACATGCTGTATCAAGATGTTAAAGTAATACAGTACAATAAACACGCACACTTAACGGAGAGAATCTGATGTCGCTGTGGTCTACAGGTGTTGGCCCTCGGCGATGCTACCGGCGCGCGAGGATGAGAGCAGGTGCTGGAGCGGTCGGAGGCGTTGCGCTTCAGCTCCACGCGGCCTCCGCCTCCCTGCTCCTCGCGATAGCCCGCACCGCTTTGATCGCGATCATCGCCTTGCCGCCGGCACCGTCTCAGCCTCGCCTGGCGCACAAGATCTGCGGGCGCCTGACCGCGACAAGCAGCACGACCGGCAACAGCGACATGAGGGCAGCAGCGGCACACCGCGGCGCAGTTTGCCGCCGGCGGCGTACCTGCCGGCTCGGCCCGCACTCTGGTTGGGGATCATGCTCCTCCTCATCGTCTCGGCTGCGTGGGGTGTCGTGAGATGGCTGCTGCTAATGTCAGTTTGGAAAGTGAGAAGGGAACTTTCAATCTGAAAAAAACGCCCAGCCTAAAAGCCGCAATTAGTGGCGAGGTACAATTTGCAACGTCATTGGAGCAACATACACCATTAGATGTGAAGGAATATACGGTGGAGATTAATTGTTCCTGCCAACTTGGTGCTTTTATAAGTAGTGGAGATTAACTTTCAGAAGCTTTGTGCAATGTCCAGAAGTGTTAAGAATGATTGTGTCACCTCTGAATATGTGAATTTGTGGTTAAGCACTAACCCTCTCATGAGTTTGCTTGAAGTTTGTGTGAAGGAAGTTTTCAAGGGTCAAGAGAAGAGGATGATATACTATGATCAAGAAGAGTGAAAGGTCTAAGCTTGGGGATGCCCGGTGGTTCATCCCTGCATATTTTAAGAAGACTCAAGCATCTAAGCTTGGGGATGCCCAAGGCATCCCCTTCTTCATCGACAACATTATCAGGTCACTTCTAGTGAAACTATATTTTTATTCCGTCACATTTTTATGTTCTTTACTTGGAGCGTCGGTTTGTTTTTATTTTTGTTTTGTTTTGAATAAAGTTGGATCTCGCCATCCTTATATTGGAGATATTACGCTCCGCTTTTTCATATGGAACACTTGTGTTCTTAATTGTGCTTTAATGTTCATGGTGAAAGCTTATTGCTTCGTTAAATTGCTATTTGGTTGGAATTGGAAAATGCTGCATATGGTTTGGTAAATTTGGCAATTGTTTGAGCTCTCATAGATCATGTTTAAGCTCTTGCATCATGTAGTTTAATCCATCAATGAAGAACTATTGTAGAGCTTGTTTAATTTGGTTTGCATGATTGATCTCTCTAAGTCTAGATATTTTCGGGTAAAGTGTTTGAACAACAAGAAAGACAGTGTAGAGCCTTATAATGCTTGCAATATGTTCTTGTGTGAGTTTTGCTGTACCTGTTCATACTTGTGTTTGCTTCAAACAACCTTGCTAGCCCAAACCTTGTACTGAGAGGAAATGCTTCTCGTGCATCCAAACACCTTGAGCCAAACTCCATGCCATTTGTGTCCACCATATCTACCTATTATGTGGTATTTCCTGCCATTCCAAAGTAAATTACTTGAGTGCTACCTTTAAATTTCATTCCTCTACCTTTACAATATATAGCTCATGGGACAAATAGCTTAAAAACTATTGTGGTGATGAATATGTAGTTATGTGTTTTAATTCTTATAAGTTGCTTGTTGAGCGGTAACCATGTTTTCTGGGGACGCCATCAACTTTATCTTTGTTGGATATCATGTGAGATGCTATGCATGTTCGTCTTGTCTGAAGTAGTGGATTTCATGATCAAATGGTTTGAGTATGCATATGATTAGAGAAGAACATTGGGCCGCTAACTAAAGCCATGTATCATGGTGGAAGTTTCAGTTTGGACATACAACCTCAATCTCTTATGAGAATATTAACTATTGTTGAATGCTTAAGCATTAAAAAGAGGAGTCCATTATCTGTTGTCTATGTTGTCCCGGTATGGATGTCTAAGTTGAGAATAATCAAAAGCGAGAAATCCAATGCGTGCTTTCTCCTTAGACACTTGTACAGGCGGCATAGAGGTACCCCTTTGTGACACTTGGTTGAAGCATATGTATGCGATGAGAATCCGTGTTTTCCGAGATAGTAGGACAAGGTGCGAGCACTATTAGTACTCTATGCATGAGGCATGCAACTTGTAGGAAGTATTATGCATAGCACATATGAATTATTACTACCGTTGACAAAATTGTTTCTATGTTTTCAAAACAAAAGCTCTAGCACAAAAATAGTAATCAATGCTTCCCTCTGCGAAGGGCCAATCTTTTACTTTATTGTTGAGTCAGTTTACCCATTCCCTTCTATCTTAGAAGCAAACACTTGTGTTAACTGTGTGCATTGATTCTTACATGTTTACTTATTGCACTTGTTATATTACTCTATGTTGACAAATATCCATGAGATATACATGTTACAAGTTGAAAGCAATTGCTGAAACTTAATCATCCTTTGTGTTGCTTCAATTCATTCTACTTTGAATTTATTGCTTATGAGTTATCTCTTATGCAAGTCTTATTGATACTTGTTTGAAAGTATTATTCATGAAAAGTTTTGCTATATGATTCATTTTCTTAGTCATTATCTTTGTTAGCAATCTTTTGTTCAGATCACTCCATTCATCTCATATGCTTTACAATAATGTTGATCAAGATTATGTTGGTAGCATGTCACTTCAGAAATTATTTGTGTTATTGTTTACCTACTAGGAACTAAGCTTGGGGATGCTTGATACGTCTCAAACGTATCTATAATTTCTTATGTTCCATGCTACTTTTATTACAATACTTGAGTGTTTTACACATACTTTACAGCATTATTTTACATTTTCCGGCACTAACCTATTAACAAGATGCCGAAGTGCCAGTTGTTTTCGCTGTTTTTGGTTTCAGAAATCCTAGTAAGGAAATATTCTCGGAATTGGACGAAATCAATGCCAGGGTCCTATTTTTGCACGAAGCTTCCGAAGTCCGAAGAGGAGACGAAGTGGGGCCACGAGGTGGCGACACCACAGGGCCCAGGGCCCGCGCCGGCCTGTGGTGTGGGCCCCGTGACGCCCTTTGACCTACCCTTCCGCCTACTTAAAGCCTCCGTCGCGAACCCCCTGTACCGAGAGCCTCGATACGGAAAACATTCGAGAGGCCGCCGCCGCCAATCCCATCTCGGGGGATTCAGAGATCACCTCCGGCACCCTGCCGGAGAGGGGAATCATCACCGGAGGGGCTCTACATCATCATGCCCGCCTCCGGATTGATGCGTGAGTAGTTCATCCTTGGACTATGGGTCCATAGCAGTAGCTAGATGGTTGTCTTCTCCGCTTGTGCTTTCATTGTTATAGATCTTGTGAGCTGCCTAACATGATCAAGATCATCTATTTGTAATGCTACATGTTGTGTTTGGTGAGATCCGATGAATAGAGAATACTATGTTAAGTTGATTATCAATCTATCATATATGTGTTGTTTATGTTCTTGCATGCTCTCCGTTGCTAGTAGAGGCTCTGGCCAAGTTGATACTTTTAACTCCAAGAGGGGGTAATTATGCTCGATAGTGGGTTCATGCCTCCATTAAATCTGGGACAGTGACAGAAAGTTCTAAGGTTGTGGATGTGCTGTTGCTACTAGGGATAAAACATTGATGCTTTGTCTAAGGATATTTGTGTTGATTACATTACGCACCATACTTAATGCAATTATCTGTTGTTGCAACTTAATACTGGAAGGGGTTCGGATGATAACCTGAAGGTGGATTATTTAGGCATAGATGCATGCTGGATAGCGGTCTATGTACTTTGTCGTAATGCCCTGATTAAATCACATAGTAATCATCGTTGATATGTATTGAATCTTTATTTGTCAATTGCTCACCTGTAATTTGTTCACCCAGCATGCTAGTTATCTTATTGGAGAGACACCACTAGTGAACTGTGGACCCCGGTCCATTCTTTTACATCTGAATACATTCTACTTGCTTTGTTCTTTGCAAACAACCACCATCTTCCACTCGATACGCTTAATCCTTTGTTTTCAGCAAGCCGGTGAGATTGACAACCTCACTGTTACGTTGGGGCAAAGTACTTTGATTGTGTTGTGCAGGTTCCACGTTGGCGCCGGTTTCACTGGTGTTGCGCCGCACTACATTCCTCCACCAACAACCTTCACGTGCTTCTTGGCTCCTACTGGTTCGATAACCTTGGTTTCTTTGAGGGAAAACTTGCCGCTGTGCGCATCATACCTTCCTCTTGGGGTTCCCAACGGACGTGTACATCTACGCGCATAGCTGCCCTTCACGAAGAATTCGGCGTCCATCCGAAGAAGTTCATCCATCATATCTTCGGCAACAGGGGTCACAACATCGTCATATTTGCTGAAGTTCTTCTTCCTCTTCGCCATCTTGGCCAAGCACTTTGGAACAACTTGACCCACGTCTAACTTCGGGTAGCAGATTTTTATCATGATCATAGCAAACCTTGCGCCAGCAGCTAATTGGGCTCGCACAAAGCCGTGGATTCGAGGAGCATCCCGAAATTTGTCCATTAAAGCAGGAAGAGTCTCTGGCATCTTATTGCGAGGAAACATGGTGCCATAGACCAGAGACAAAGTCCTTGTACAGAAGTCGAGATAATCGCGAACCTGGAGTGCGCGATCCTGAAACTTGACGATCTGGCGAGTCCGTTCAGGCGTGCCCCAAAAATTTGAACCATGATCATGCGCAAGCCGGAGAAGTGCATTGGATCGAGCTTCGACACGCTCATCTTCAGTAGCAAAAAAGAACCTATTTTTGAAAGAATCAGTGAGCAACGAGGAGACAAGCAAAAAGGAAAAGAAAAAGCACGACAATGATAATGAAGCACACCTGCCATATCCAAGCTAGCATCTGTCAGCAGTTGAAGCATAAAATTTTCGCGGGATGTAGCTGCAGCAGCTTCAGCAACGGCGGAGTCCTTTTCAGCTATGGCATCTTGAGCTTGTTGGAGCGCAACCTTTTCCCTTTCAGAAGATTTTCGAGACTGCTCCATGAGCATAAGTGATTGCTTCTTTATGGATTGGAGCTGTTGTCGAAGTTCTTCCAAATCTTCTGGCGAATTCTTACTCGAAGAATCTTCAACAAATTCAACAGCGACAGGGGTTTTCTTCGAATGAGACGAAGGAAAAACCTCGGAAGGACCAGGAGTTGACGTATAGTTGTCAAAAATTAACTGAAAACAGAAATTTCGACATCAATCATTGAGCAAAGATAGATTTCCATTCATTCTCATAATATATACATGTCTATTACAAAAGAAGGACCTCTAGAGAACTACTGAAGCAGTCATCGCCAAGAACACTACGGCGACAATGCCAAAAGGGGGAGATAAACTAAAAAGAAAAAAGCAAAGTGGTCTACTTGACCTCCGGCTTTGAAGAACTCGGAGCAGGTTGTTGGCTTATATCCAAGAGTGGCGAGGATCTTCTTCGAATTGGGCTTTGCCGCTTTAATTAGCGACTGCCACTTCTTCGTTTCGATCTTCCCCGTGTCGCCAACTTTCGACCAGTCGACTTGTTGTTGACTCTCTGCAATCAAGGCCATTGTACCTTCGACGCCAACCTTTAGTCCTTCTTGACGAAGTTGGAGTCCAAGGTCTTCATTGCCAGTGAAGCACTTGGCGAGATCAATGAAAACTGCGGGTTCCTCCTTTTTCTTGAAGAAATATGGGAAAAGCCGCGACAGGCCAGCCTCAGCTTCAGCTAGTCCGTTACGAGCTTCCGTACCATGGATTTCCAGGAGAGAAAGCGCGTCCAGAAGCTCGTCATCTTCAGGATTTTCCAGCTCGTACTCTTGGTGTGTTCTCCCTGCTTAAAGCATAAAATAGAGTTAAGGAAAAAGAGGGAAAAAGCGACGCAAGAAAGCAGCAAGGGTGTGGACACTTACTAACAAAACGTCGACTCTGCGACTCCAGTCGACCAAGGATTTCTTCTTCGCGAGCAGAATGCTGAGCTACATTTTCTTCTAGAGCCTTTTTTGCATCGTCGAGTCTTTTTTGAAGATCCTCGACGGTTTTCGTGTGCGCACTCTCGCTTTGCTCTAACTCAATAGCGAGGGCGTCAGCACGTCTGTTGGCTTCTGCCAGTTTCTCTGCCAACATAAGACAGATAAGCATTGCAACACAAAATAGTGACAGGAGAAACTCGACAAGGAAAGCTGGACAGAACAAGTAGGTACCTTCAAGTTCGCCGGCATAATCGCGGTACCCGATAAATTGGGTGCCGAAGCGGACGAGCTCTTTCATAAAAGGCTGAAGAGATTACAATGCAAAAAGGGTCAATATAGGAAGAAGAAAAAGTCGACATCAAGGAGAAAAAGAGGGAAATTCAAAACAAAAAGTCAATACAAAAGAACAATTTACCTCTTCCATCAAAGGAGTCGAGGAACAACCAGCTAATATAGTTGGTTCCTTGGTTGATTCTACCCTAGCTCTCTTCGGGGAAGGAGCTCGGGGGCTTACAGCTGGTGTTGGATGTTCAGGGTTTTGTGGAGGAGGTGAAGTTTCGTCGCCATCAGGACGAGCTTCTGAGACAACTAAAGTACGAGACGTGCTCGTTCGAGCAGTCTCGTCAATAGGTGCATCTTCCTCTTCATCGTCACTGCAATAAATATAGCGACAGGATAAAATAGCAATTTCAAAAAGCATCGACAAAGGGAAAAATACAGTACATAGCAATTTCAAAGAACTTACGAGCTGACAAGAGCAGCATCATAAAGATCCAAAGTCTCTTCCCCGGCATTGGGTGCAGTTTTTTCAGCACGGGAAGTATTAGCTTTGGAGGCGCCAGAGTCGATAGCTTCATCCCTTTTCCTTTTGCCCTTTGGAGAAGCAGCAGGGAGGAGAGCGTGTCGAAGAAGTTACCTCAGCCTCGGCGTCCTTTTCAGAGGATGCCGCAGATTTTCGAGAAATTGCGGCTTCACTTTCAGGGCGCGACGTACCCTGGTTGTCGTCAGTGACAACGGCCCTTTCTTCAACTTCTCCACCTTCGGGAAGGGGAGGAAGAGGCGACGCTGTCGCGTGGTTCTATCCCAAAAACAGGAAAAACATCGGCATGAAGTGTTTGAAAAAGATAGAAGTAAAGCAAAGACATGAACAAAAATATTACATGCGGGAGTGCGTTGGTGACGCTATATGGCGTCACACCGCAAGATGTCGGGACGCTGTATTTTTTGTTCAGCGGCGAGATCTTCCGGACAAGTTTCGCCAAGTCATTGACAGACAAGTCAACCGACAAGCGATCCACATCTTTTTCGCCAGCATACATCCAAAGGGGATTTTTGCGAGCTTGAAGAGGCTGCACCCTAATCCTAAGGAAGTATGCCGTGATTTGGATACCCGATAATTCTTGTCCTCGAGTATTTTGGAGCTCGTGGATGCGTGTCATCAGGGCCTCTGTCGCCGCTTTTTCTGCGTCGGTAGCATCGGCATCCCAAGATCGGCGACGACAGATTTTTTCGGCACCATCAAAAGGAGGAATATTGTCCTCTACAGAGCCGTGGTTTTCCTCACGGATGTATAACCATTTCTTGCGCCATCCTTGAACAGAATCAGGGAATTTGACGTCGAAATATTCGACGTCAGGACGGACACAGATTACAACGCCACCTATGTTGTAGGCGACGTTGGGAGAACCGTTACGGCGACAGAAGAAGATACGTTTCCAAAGGGACCAATTGGGTTGGACACCAAGGAAAGATTCACACAATGTGATAAAAATAGCAATATGGAGAATGGAATTGGGAGTGAGATGGTGAAGTTGCAGTCCATACATGAACAGCAACCCACGAAGGAAGTCATGGATAGGGGTGGAAAGACCACGGATGAGGTGGTCGACGAAACTAACCCGATATTGCATCGGCGGAGCTGGGTAGCTTTCTTCCTTGGGGAAGCGAATCGCATCTTGCTTCCCGCTGATGCCAAGCTTCTTCAGCATATTGATATCCTGCTGGGAGATCTTGGATCTCTCCCACTCCAAGTTTCCCAGATCTTCGGCTGCCATCTTTGCTTTGGGCGCGCTGTGCTTGGTGAGTTTGCGCGGTGGCATCAACAAGAGTGGAAGCAACGAGCGCGCGAGCGGGGGAGCACAAGAAATTTTGGGGCGCGTTGGAAAGCTTTTGCAGAGGAAGAGCAGATGGGCGGCGCGAGCGAAAGTGACAGAGGAAGAAGACGATGGACTTAAATAGAGGTGCGGTGAAACGGCGCAACCGTTGGATGGGAATGATATGAAGCAGATGGAGTACACGTGGACAAAGGGTAAAATTGGATTTTCACTGAGAAAAGAAACGACAGAGGGCACAGTGCGTGCGCCAGAAAAAGTGGAGGACGTGTGTCCCCCACTTGCACGACGTGTCAATCAGATGGGGAATTTGGACCCACAAGGCAGTGAGAGGAGCGGTTTTCGCATGTTTCCAATACAGAAATCGTGGCTATCATCAGCAATGACGTCATGGTGGTAAGAGAAAAACTCGACTAAGAAGCCGGGCGAGAATCTTGACAATGCAAGATTATTTCGAGAGCCTTTGGTCAAATACAAGTTTTTGCCCAAACGCTCGGGGGCTACTTTGGAAAAATAGAAAACTTCGAATATGACAAGATAGAAATGGCGAGAGCCTATGACCAAATGCAAGCATTTGTTCATAGCCTCGGGGGCTACTCCCATCGGGAGCGCTGGTCGCGCACCCGATAGATATAAAAATATCGAGAAGGATTACAAATATAGCGGCAGAGGATATTAATCTGTGGAGCCTACACCCAAGCACAAGTTCTTGGCTGTAGCCTCGGGGGCTACTCCCATCGGGAACGCTGTTTGCGTGCCCGATGAATTTTGATCAAAATAAAGAAACAGAAGTGAGTATATTCCGAGTTACACAGATAACTCTACATATACTCCCATCGGGAAGACAAAATAAGTCATAAAATATGACTCGATAAAATGTGCTATTCCAACAGCCGAAAAGCACTCGACAATATATTCTCAGAGCGCTATAAGTCGCGAATAAATCTCTGAATGCCGCAAAACTTTGCGAAGGTAAGACCCCAGATCCGTTCTGAGCGGCGTGGCACCGTCTCTGACGGCGGACTGCTACTTTTTTCCGTATCAACAGATACGAAGAAAAATCCTAACGGACGCGTTAGGTACCCGATAAAATATGAATGGGACTCGACAGAATGGTAAGACCTTAAGCGGCACCTGTCGAAGTTTACACCAGTATCCCGAGATCATGTCCAGGGACGTGATCTTGAAGTAGGTTTTTGCGGATTGCCACTAGAGCAGTTAACTAGTACCTGATCCGTCAGATGAACTAGCCCCAACTACCGATATCCCTGTACAAAATAATATTTGCATATCGAAAGATTATGTAATGAGTAAAGTTGGAGATTTTCCCTGATTCTTCGATTCAAGAAAAATCTCGGGGGCTACTGACATAGGCATCCCCAATGGGCCTGCCAAAGATGGTACCCGGGGTTTACTAAAGGCCCAGGACTCGAAGAATAAGAAGACTCGGAAGCCCATTTAGTGTTAAGGAAAGATAGATTGTATTAGGAAAGATAGAGATTTGTAATCTTACGGGTTGGGTACGAAACCCTCCCGAACTCTGTAACTTGTGTATTACGAAACCCTCGGCTCCACCCTCTATATAAGGGGGAGTCGAGGGACAAAGAAAGGATCGAATCTATTGTCAACAGAACCCTAGTTTTCATAATCAGCGAGTACTTTTCGGCTGAAACCTTCGAGATCTACTTGCCCTCTACTTCCAGCAAAACCCTAGTCTACAATCTGTAGGCATTGACAAATTAATCCTTTGTCAACGACGCCATGGACCTTGACGCTACGCCGACGATGATGGAGATCATGCCCGTTGATGATGGAGATCATGTCCGTGCTTTGGAGATGAAGATCAAAGGCGCAAAGAATAAAGGGCCATATCATATCACATATGAATTGCATGTGATGTTAATCCTTTATGCATCTTATTTTGCTTAGATCGCGACGGTAGCATTATAAGATGATCCCTCACATTAATATCAAGATAATAAAGTGTTCTCCCCTCGTATGCACCGTTGCTACAGTTTGTCGTTTCGAAGCATCTCGTGATGATCGGATGTGATAGACTCTACGTTCACATACAACGGGTGTAAGCCATGTTTACACACGCGGAATACTTGGGTTTGCTTGACGAGCCTAGCATGTACAGACATGGCCTCGGGACAACGGAAACCGAAAGGTTGAACACGAGTCATATGGATGATATGATCAACATGTTGATGTTCACCATTGAAGCTACATCATCTCACGTGATGATCGGTTTTGGTGTAGTGGATGTGGATCGTGTACCACTTAACAACTATGAGGGATGTTGTATTAAGTGGGAGTTTATTAGTAATTAGATTAAAACATGAACTAATTATCATAAACATAGTCTGAGTAGTATTTTGAATTAATTTTGTAGTATTGGCATCCGTTTTCTACCATGCGCTAGTCTTGTAATTGAGATAGAAATACTGTTAAAATCTGACAAGAAACTTTACGGATTGGTACCGTATTGTTAAAGAATCAAGAAATGATTAAGTCCTATTGCAAACTTTTAGTAAACCTCACATTGTTGATTCAAAGAGCTATGGTTTCAATTAGTACCTAAAGTCATCTTGTCTCCGTGAAACTTGAAGTTCAAATCTGTTTGAAAAGTAAGGAGCTGAAAATTTTGTTTTCAGAAATAAGCAAGGTATGAGATATATATGATATCTAAGACCTTATTGCAAGGTGATAGAATATAATTTGGTGAGACTACATAAACTCATAAGTTTTATGGGAATGTACGAAGGTTGAAGACGCAAGGCGTCCCAATCCTCCAACTATTGGGGCACTAACGATATTCGCATATCCATGAAGTGATCGTCCTTAGTATGCACCATTGCTAAGACTCGTCGTTTCGAAGCATCACGTGATGATCGGGTGTGATAGATTCTACGTGTGCATACAACGGGTGCAAGCCAGATTTGCACATGCGAATACTGAGGTTAAACTTTACGAGCCTAGCATGTACAGACATGGTCTTGGAAAGTCGTCATGAATTGATGGATAAAATTATGAGTGAAATTGTTCATCATATTACAAAGTTACTAATAATAAAATCTGGAACACTTGTCATATGATGTCAAAGTAAGAACCTCAAGGTTATTGGTATTTGACCAACAAACCTAGAAGTTATTGAAGGTGAAGTGTTTTCTGAATAATGAGGAAAGCTAAAAGAGAAACTACAAAAGATATTTTGGCAGAAAGAAAAGAAAAGACTAGAAAGTCTAGCTCAGGTGTATATAAATGATATACATGTTATGGTTGTATTCCTAGTTTGGTCACACAATGAAATTCTTGGGTATTAGTACCATATTGGTTGGTATGAAGTGTCATACAAAACAACGCAATACAAGAATACAATGGCCTAAGTGACTGACAAGGAATATGATAGGAATGCACGTCTGGAACAAAAATAAAGTGTTATTATGTTCGTCGTTGGCATTCTATCTAGCCCTTAGAATTTATAATAAAGAACTTAATAATTGTTATTTTGCTCTGGTCAAATGAAAACAATGAGTTGTTCAAATTATGACATTACTCCATGTACGATGGATAAGTTATTATAAATCTTAATGGTGAAACACACATACATAACACTGACGCTAAAATGCCATAAGGCAAATGATTTGAATTCCACTTATTTGTGGAACCGCCATTTAGGTCATGTTAGAGAAGAACGCATGAAGGAACTCCATGCAAATGGATTTTTGGAGTCATTTGATTTTTGAATCGTTTGGCGCTTGCAAATCTTTTTAAAAAAAGAATGACTAAAATACCGTTCATAGGCCAAGAGTTGAACGGGCAACTAACTTAGTGAAAACATACATGATGATGTATATGGTTCACTGGGCATAGTTGTGTGCGGGAGATTCTTCTACTTCATGAAAACTTCCAACAATGAATTGAGTATATATATGTGGATATATTCGATAAGGAAGAAGTTTGAAACATTTGAATGGATTCAAATAAATTTCAGCATGAAGTGGAAATCATCGTAATAGAAAAGTCAAATATCTATGATTGGATCATGGTGGAAATATTTGAATTACGAGTTTTAGCGAACATCTAAGAGAGTCATGAAATTGTTCTACAACTCACATTTCTTGGAGTATCATAGTGATGATGTAGTATCCGAGAGATGTATCCAAACCTTGTTGGATTAATGATGAGATAAAATATTATGACGCCATTATATTTTTGTGGATTATGCTTTAGTGACTACCGCTTTTACACTGAATAGAGCATCATCATGATCCGTTGAAATGACACCATATGAGTTATGGCATGGGTATGAACCCTAATAGTCCTTTCTTAAATTTTGGTATGCATAGCATAAGTAAATAAGTTTACAACCAAAATCGGATGAATGTCTTTGTTGGTTATCCCAGAGATTTGATTGGGAATTCTTCCCATGAGACAAAGACAAAAGTGTTTGTCAATGTTTCTTATTTCCGAGAAATTGTTTCTAGCGAAGTATTTGAGTGGGAGGACAATAGAACTTGATAAGGTTTATGAACCTGAGCATAATGATCAGAGTAGCGCAGCATCGGAATTGGTTCCGGAAGCGGCCACGACGATCATGGCTCCCATGACTACAAAGTGTTTTAGCCATGGAGATCGAAGTACATATTGAACCTTGTAGGTATGGTTTACTTTGTGATCAAATAAATGATTTGTAGACAAAGGATTGATTTTGAACAATGATAAACCAACTACAAACAAAGAAGTTATGATGGGTGATACGTCCAAAACGTATCTACTTTCCCGAACACTTTTGCTATTGTTTTGCCTCTAATTTGTGTATTTTGGATACAACTAACACGGACTAACGCTGTTTTCAGCAGAATTGCCCTGGTGTCTTATTTTTGTGCAGAAAATCAACTTTCAGGAAAATCCCCGGAAATAATTGCAATGGGCCTATTTTCACAGAAGACTTACGGAGCCAGAAGACGAGACGGAGGGGGGCCACGAGGTGCGCACACCATATGGCGGCGCGGTGGGCCCCTGGGCCGCGCCGCCCTATGGTGACGCCGCCTCGGCCAGCCCCCGACGCTCCCCTCTGGACTACTTAAAGCCCTTGACCTAAAAATGCACGGGGGTTCGACCAATTTGCCAGAAGACATCCAGAACTCCGCCGCCATCGAAAACCTTATTTCGGGACTAGAAACTCCGTTCTGGCACCCTGCCGGGACGGGGAATTGGAGGAGATCATCGCCATCATCACCACCGACGCCTCTCCAACGACCATCCATGTTTCCCCCATCCATGTGTGAGTAAATCCCCCACCGTAGGCTGAAGGGGATGGTAGGGATTGGATGAGATTGTTCATGTAATAGACATAAGATTGTTAGGGCATAGTGCCTAGTATCCGTTGTTGGTACTTTTATGATATTGTTGCAACTTGTTATGCTTAATGCTTGTCACTAGGGCCCGAGTGCCATGATTTCAGATCTGAACATGTTATTGATTCATGATGATATTCATTGTTTTATGATCTTACCTGCAAGTTGTATACACATATTGCTGTCCGGAACCCGAGGCCCCAAAGTGACAGAAATTGGGACAACCGGAGGGGAAGGCTGTGATATGAGGATCACATGTGTTTACGGAGTGTTAATGCTTTGCTCCGGTACTCTATTAAAAGGAGTACCTTAATTACCAGTAGTTTCCCTAGAGGCCCGGCTGCCACCGGCTGGTAGGACAAAAGATGTTGTGCAAGTTTCTCATTGCGAGCACACGTACGACTATATACGGAACACATGCCTATGGTTGTTTAGTACTTGGATACTGTTTTATTATTATCTGCAAATGCCTTGTCTTGATTATTACATGAGTTATCTTATCCATGCAGCGCCCGTTCATCCATCCCTATGCCTACAGTATTTTAATCCTGTTGTTTACTATAATCACTACCTGTCTTTATTACACTGCTGCTTATATTTCACTACTACTACTGCCATAAAACGGTTGCTACTGATAAACTATTGAGAAAGTCTCTGTGTGCAGCTGAATTGACAACTTTGTTAAGGCTTACAAATATTCTTTGGCTCCCCTTGTGTCGAATCAATAAATTGGGTTTTACTTCCCTCGAAGACTGTTGCGATCCCCTATACTTGTGGGTCATCAAGACTATTTTCTAGCGCCGTTGCCGGGGAGCATAGCTTTATTTGCAAGTTCACCTGAATTGATATTGTTCGCTGCAAATCCTCCATCATGGGTAAACCTCGCGATGCTAAAGTCGCCATATTACCATCCACTACAAGAAAAGGTACAACTCTGAGTACCTCTGCTGCTCTTGATTCACCATCTGTGATAAGTCAACTTGTTTCACCACCACAAGCTTCACATGCTGGTACTTCTGCTGAATCTGAAAATTCCTCTTATAATCTTGATGATGCTTCTACTGTTCTTGATGATAATGGTTCATTAGGTTCTTTTCTAGATGCTACAATTGCTAGGTCTAGACAAATTGAAAATACTGTTACACCTGTTAATTCACCTGAGTCTGTTGAACACTCTAGTGATGATCTTGATGAAGATTATGTGGAACTTGATGATGATTTTATTGATAAATGTAATGCTACTACTGATGCAAGTAACATTAAAAAGCTTCTTGCACAACGTGCTGTTAGATATAAACTGTCTCCTGATCCTAAATTTGCCACATCTCCTATAAACATTAAGGATAAGGATTATGATTTTTCTCTTGATTTATCTCATATATCTATTGTTGAGAAAACACCTTTTTGTGGTACTGAAAAAGAAAGTGCTGTAGAGCACATGATTGAGCTTTCTACTTTGAGTAGCTTGTTTTCTGATGATACCAAGAAGCGTACTTATTTTGTTGCTAAATTTTTTCCTTTCTCATTAAAGGATGATGCTAAAACATGGTATAATAGTTTGCCTCCTGATTCTATTGATAGTCCAAATGGTTTGCTTGATGTTTTCTTTCGAAAATATTTTCCTGCTAGTGCTCAACATATTGCTTTGCAGAAAATTTATAGTTTTGACCAGGAAGATGGAGAGAAATTGCCTGAAGCTTGGGCAAGGTTTTGCTCTCTTCTTAGAGCTCGGCCTGGACATGATTTGGAAAAGCATGACTTACTTGATATATTTTATAGTGGACTAACCATTGAGTCTAGGGCATACCTGGATAGTTGTGCTGGTTGTGTTTTCAGGAAAAGAACTCCAGATGAAGCTGAAGAATTATTGGCTAGAATAGGCCAAAATCATGATGATTGGACTACACCTGAACCAACCCCAACACCAATATTGAAGAAGAGGGGTATGATTGAATTAAATGATGAAGATATGAGGGAAGCCAAGAAATCTCTTAAAGAGAAAGGTATTAAATCTGAAGATGTGAAGAATTTACCTCCCATAGAAGATTTATGTAAGATAACTCCCCCTTCATCCACGATTGAGGTACATTCTCTTCAACGCTTTGATAAAGAAGATATTCCTTACTCAAAACCTCCTGATCAATGTTTAGATGAGTTTGATAATTATATTGTTAAGCAAGATAATTTTAATATGAGAGTAGAGAATCATTTAATGGAAAATTCTCAAGCTATTAGTGAATTGCATGATATTGTGGAGAGAACCTCCAATGATGTTAAGATGCTTGTTAAACATTTTCATATGGTTCAAACTCAAATTGATCAACTCACTAAAGTGCAAAATGACTTGTTAAAAAATACTTCTAAAGAAAAACATGCTTATGAAGTAACAACTAGAGGTGGTGTTTCCACTCAGGATCCTCTATATCCCGAGGGGCATCCCAAAAGAGTTGAACAAGATTCTCAACGAACTAAAGAAATTAGTGCTCCTTCTAAGAAAAAGAAGAAGAAACATAAAACTGTTGTAGAATCTTCTGAACCTGTTAATGATCCTAATAGTATTTCTATTTCTGATGCTGAAACTGAAAGTGGTAATGAACATGATAAAGATAATGATAAGAATGATGTTTCTGATAAAGAAGAGATTGAAAATGAACCTGAAAAGCATGCTAAAAATAAAAAGTACACTAAAGAAGATTTTATTGCTAAGAAATATGGTAATGAAAGAGAACCTTGGGTTCAAAAGCAAATGCCTTTTCCTATTAAGAAACTAAAATCATAGGAGGAAGAACACTATAATAAATTTTGTGATTGGATGAAACCTTTGTTTTTGCAAATCCCTTTGACTGATGATATTAAATTGCCTCCTTATTCAAAGTATATGAAAGATATTGTCTCTAACAAAAGGAAAATTCCTAATGAGGAGATTTCCACTATGCTTGCTAATTACTCTTTCAATGGCAAGGTTCCAAAGAAGCTGGGAGACCCAGGTATACCGACTATCCCTTGTTCCATCAAAAATAATTATGTTAGAACTGCTCTATGTGATTTGGGAGCAGGAGTTAGTGTTATGCCTTTTTCTCTTTACAAGAGACTTGATCTAGATAAGTTGATACCAACCGATATATCTTTGCAAATGGATGATAAATCTACTGCTGTTCCTGTTGGTATATGTGAGGATGTTCCTGTTCAAGTTGCTCATAATTGCTTAATATTAACTGATTTTGTTGTGTTGGAAATGCTTGAAGATGATAATATGTCTATTATTCTTGGAACACCTTTTCTTAACACTGCAGGGGCTGTTATTGATTGCAATAAAGGAAAAGTTACTTTCAATGTTGATGACAAGGAACATACTGTTTATTTTCCTAAGAGGATTGATAAAGTATATGGAGTTAATACAAATTCTAATTTGAGATCTATCAAAGTGGGAGTTATTGATTGTCCTATATATGAGCCTAAAGAAGGATATCAAAGTATTATGATTGGATCCATATCAATACAATATAAGGTAACATGATTGATTTGAGGTTTATTTCTTCTTATGTCATGAAAAATTTATTTGGTGGCAAGACTTGATCAACCTTGTTAACAAGTACATTTTATATGCATAGAAGAGCTAAACAACATTTCTTTCTTTCTCCACACTTGTTTACTTTCTGTAGTACTACTTGTTTTGCAAGATGCTTTAGTTGTTTAGAAGTTTGAAAATCTTTTTCTGTCCTGAAATAGTTATTTTAACACCCAGAAATGTGCATTTTTCGAAGTTTTCAAAAATTTACAAAAATTATATCACTGGTCCTATTTTTCAAAATGCAACCTGGGAGTGCCTGGGGCTGACCAGTGGGGCACCCCAGGGCTGCACCCCATGTGCCGGCGCGGCCAGCAAGGGGGGCGCGCCACCCTGTGGTGAGGGCCCCACCTGGCCCTCCACTCACTCATCCACCTACCACTCCACTCTCTTTCACGGGAAAACACCACACCACTGTTCAAACCTGAGTTTCTTGCTGTTCTTGCTCGAAATTTTCGATCTCCTTGCTCAGCCCATCTTTGCTGCTGAGATTTGGAGCATTTGCTCTCCGGTATGTGACTCCTCCGATTATCCAAATAGAATTTTGTATAGTTGAGTATATCTTGAGTAATTTGCTGTTGTAGGTGACATGTTAAGTGAGTTTGCATGCTTGATTCAAGTTGTAAAAATTAGTTTTGATGCATGTTTAGTACTCTATCAAGTTCCTATAGTAGTCTCCCTCATTTATATGTCTCAAAATCAACTTTTATAATGATTGTTGAAAAATTTCAGAAAATGGAGTGGAATAGACATCAACTCAATCAACATGAATTGGAGGTGCATGAAGTTATGAGAGTCCACCGTGAAGAGGGGGTATTCCCCTCCTACTACCTGATACGTCTCCAACGTATCGATAATTTCTTATGTTCCATGCTACTTTATTGATGATACCTACATGTTTTATGCACACTTTATGTCATATTCGTGCATTTTCTGGAACTAACCTATTAACAAGATGCCGAAGTGCCAGTTCTGCTGTTTTTGGTTTCAGAAATCCTAGTAACGAAATATTCTCGGAATTGGACGAAATCAACGCCCAGGTTCCTATTTTTCCACGAAGCTTCCAGAACACCGGGAAGGACCAGAGGGGGCCACAGGCCCACCAGGAGGGTGGCCGGCGCGGCCTAGGGTTGGCCCGCGCCGCCTTACCCCCTGGCCGCCTCTCCTCCGACGCCGCCTCTTCGCCTATTTAAAGCCCCGCATCGAAAACCCTAACGGAGAGAGCCACGATACGAGAAAAGTTCCAGAGCCGCCGTCGTCGCCAGATCGGGGACAGGAGTCTCTGTTCCCCGCCGGACGGGGAAGTGCCCCGGAAGGCTTCTCCATCGACACCGCTGCCATCTCCACCGCCATCTTCATCACCGCTGCTGCTCCCATGAGGAGGAGTAGTTCTCCATCGAGGCTCGGGCTGTACCGGTAGCTATGTGGTTCATCTCTCTCCTATGTACTTCAATACAATAATCTCATGAGCTGCCTTACATGATTGAGATTCATATGATGATGCTTGTAATCTAGATGTCATTATGCTAGTCAAGTGGGTTTTACTTATGTGATCTCCGGAGACTCCTTGTCCCACGTGTGTAAAGGTGACAGTGTGTGCACCGTGTGGGTCTCTTAGGCTATATTTCACGAAGTACTTATTCACTGTTGAAGAGCGTAGTGAAGTGCTTATTTATATCTCTTTATGATTGCAATGTGCATCGTATCACAATTTATCTATGTGCTACTCTAGTGATGTGTTATTAAAGTAGTTTTATTCCTCCTGCATGTGTGCAAAGGTGACAGTGCGTGCACCGTGTTAGTACTTGGTTTATGCTATGATCATGATCTCTTGTAGATTGCGAAGTTAACTATTGCTATGATAATATTGATGTGATCTATTCCTCCTACATATGCATGAAGGTGACAGTGTGCATGCTATGCTAGTACTTGGTTTAGTCGTTTTGATCTATCTTACACTTAAGGTTACTTAAACATGAGCATTATTGTGGAGCTTGTTAACTCCGGCATTGAGGGTTCGTGTAATCCTACGCAATGTGTTCATCATCCAACAAAAGTGTAGAGTATGCATTTATCTATTCTGTTATGTGATCAATGTTGAGAGTGTCCACTAGTGAAAGTCTATTCCCTAGGCCTTGTTCCTAAATACTGCTATCGCTGCTTGTATTACTACTGCTGCGTTACTACTGCATGTTTACTTCCTACAATACTACCACCATCAACTACGCGCCAAGCACTTTTCTGGCGCCATACTACTGCTCATATATATTCATACCACCTGTATTTCACTATCTCTTCGCCGAACTAGTGCACCTATTTGGTGTGTTGGGGACACAAGAGACTTCTTGCTTTGTGGTTTGGGGTTGCATGAGAGGGATATCTTTGACCTCTTCCTCCTTGAGTTCGATAAACCTTGGGTGATCCACTTAAGGGAAAACTTGCTGCTGTTCTACAAACCTCTGCACTTGGAGGCCCAACACTGTCTACAGGAAAGGAGGGGGAACGTAGACATCAAGCTAATTTTCTGGCGCCGTTGCCGGGGAGGAAAGGTAAACGGTACTCACACATTGGCAAGCCCGGCAACTAAGCACTTTTCCTCCCTCGTCAACTACGCGTCAAGCACTTTTCTGGCGCCGTTGCCGGGGAGGAAAGGTAAAAGGTACTCACACTCCGGACCTCGGCTACCAAGCTATTTTCCGCCGTTGTAAGTACTCAAAGCTATTTCCTTTAGACTCTGCAATTGCGACATTTGGTTTCTTGTTTACACTAGTTAGGCATAATGGAAAACAACAAAAATATGAGAGATCTTTATGAACTTTATCTTGAATTAGGACATGATGTGTTTGAAGAGAGAATTAAAAAACCCATGGAACTTTATATGCATGATAATGGGAATGTTATTAGTATGAATGCTTTGAACACCATTGTTGCTAATGCTATGGAAAATTCTAAGCTTGGGGAAGCTGGCTTTGATGAGCATGATATTTTTAGTCCCCCAAGCATTGAGGAGAAAATTTACTTTGATGATACTTTGCCTCCCATTTATGATGATTATAATGATAGTAGTCTTTTGTTACCACCTGTTATGGAGGATAAATTTGATTATGATTACAATATACCTCCTATATTTGATAGCTACTTTGTTGAATTTGCTCCCACTACAATTAATAAGAATGACTATGCTTATGTTGGGAGTAGTAATTATTTTATGCATGAGACTCATGATAAGAATGCTTTATGTGATAGTTATATTGTTGAGTTTGCTCATGTTGCTACTGAAAGTTATTATGAGAGAGGAAAATATGGTTGTAGAAATTTTCATGTTACTAAAATGCCTCTCTATGTGCTGAAATTTTTGAAGCTACACTTGTTTTATCTTCCTATGCTTGTTACTTTGCTCTTCATGAACTTGTTTATTTACAAGATTCCTATGCATAGGAAGCATGTTAGACTTAAATGTGTTTTGAATTTGCCTCTTGATGCTCTCTTTTGCTTCAACTTCTATTTCTTGCGAGTGCATCATTAAAACTGCTGAGCCCATCTTAATGGCTATAAAGAAAGAACTTCTTGGGAGATAACCCATGTGTTTTTTACTACAGTACTTTGTTTTATATTTGTGTCTTGGAAGTTGTTTACTACTGTAGCAACCTCTCCTTATCATGTTTTTGTGCCAAGTAAAGTTTCTATGTCAAAGTTGATGTTATATTTGGGATCGCTGCGCAGAAACAGCATTGCTGTCTGTCACGAATCTGGGCATAATTCCCTGTAGAAAATTCGAAAAAATCTGCCAATTTACGAGCGTGATCCTCAGATATGTACGCAACTTTCATTAGTTTTGAGTTTTTCCATTTGAGCAAGTCTGGTGCCATTTATAAATTCGTCTTTACGGACTGTTCTGTTTTTGACAGATTCTGCCTTTTATTTCGCATTGCCTCTTTTGCTATGTTGGATTTATTTCTTTGATCCATTAATGTCCAGTAGCATTATGCAATGTCCAGAAGTGAAAAGAATGATTGTGTCACCTCTGAACATGTGAATTTTGATTATGCACTAACCCTCTAATGAGTTTGCTTGAAGTTTGATGTGTCAGAAGTTTTCAAGGGTCAATAGAAGAGGGTGATATAATGTGATCGAGAAGAGTGAAAGGTCTAAGCTTGGGGATGCCCCCGTGGTTCATCCCTGCATATTTCAAGAAGACTCAAGCATCTAAGCTTGGGGATGCCCAAGGCATCCCCTTCTTCATCGACAACTTATCAGGTTTCTTCTAGTGAAACTATATTTTTATTCATCACATCCTATGTATTTTACTTGGAGTCTTTGTCAACACCCGGATTTTTAAGTCCGGATGCCTATTATGTCATTCATCGCAATCCCAGGAATATTGTTGTTGCGAGACATAACAGTTGATATCATAAGTCATCATTCATTACAAACCATCATTGTCTTACAAAAGGGGATCACATGATCCAATATTACACAAATAGTTGATCTATTGATCAACGAACATCACAGTAGCGGAAGCGTAATAAGAGTGGACTATCTATTCCACAGGCCAACGCTTGACGTCAGGCGACTCCTAGTTGTTGTAGACATCCTGCTGACCGTCATCCTCATACTGCTGCTCTTCTTCATATTCTGGCCATTTGAATAGCCAGGGACACAGCCGTGAGTACTTTAAAGTACTCGCAAACTAATACCAAAGTAATCACTAACTAACTTAAAGAGGGGGTACTAAGCTCTAGTTTCATTTGCATAAAGCCAATTTTAGTTTATACTTATTTCATATAGATCATTCATAAATTTAACTACTCAAGTGGGAACATTAGTGTCATTCCCACAACTCAGTTGTGATTCACCATAATTCATCATTCACCATCCATATCCAAATTCTAATACTGGAAACTAGATGGCCTTTCCAACCGTCCGTAACCGTGGACACGGCTATTCGAATAGGTTTACACTCTGCAGAGGTTGCACACTTGTGCCACAACATTTGATTCCATCCGTCGGGATTTCCCCGAATCATCGTATCACAGTACGCGGATCATCAACCATAACCTTTCATTTACTAACCCTAGTATGAGCACCTCTCCCCATGAGCTTGGCCTCCCAGTGAAGACCAACTGTCAACCTGGGAACTGCACAGGGCTTGGCCGGACAGTTCACCTTACTTCACATCATTTATCAACAACGGAGGCAGCCTCGGCATAACCCCTATGATGTGTGTTTAGAGGGAACCCATACTAAGATACATAAACTTCTAGTTAAGCCTTACCCATAATCAGGTATTGTGGGGGTACTCAATATTGGAAAGGTATCGCATCCAAACCAACATTAGTTTTTAATCAAAAATCACTATCTTCTCTTGGTCTTATTCACCTTCAAAATTCCTTTCATAATTTCACCATCATCATCTTATATCACCATGTTCCCATCTAGAGTAGTCAATTTTAGGCATTTAGCACTAGCCACTAATCATGAGGGGTGCTATCTTAGCTTGATGGACATAGACTCACTTAGATGATATTGTCCTACTCTAGATTAAGTGAATCATGAATCAAAAAGTACTTTGACAAGTAAAGTAGTAAAACTTGAAAGTAAAGCTTGTAATAAAACTGGGATAGGCTTAATAAAGATAAAACAAATGGTGAGGTGCTTTGCCCTTGAGAGCTTTGCACGTTGCAAGTGTATTAGCTTGCCTTGATTGTTGTACTGATCAAAGTGGTCCTCCTCTCCTTGGGTGTACACCTCCTCCTCCTCGGCGTACTCCTCGGTACTAGCGTCTAAATACGAGTATGATACACACAATCACCACACAACTCAAATACTAAGCTAAGCACACATATGAATCACTCTTACTAAGCTATCATAACACATGCTCATTATGTGAGTTGATTATTATTCTTAAGAAAATAATTTCCTCTCATTATAAATATTAATTTAGTTTTCTTTTTATTTCTTGAGAGAAAATAATTTCCTCTCATTAAGTCTTATTAAGATTTAATTTCCTCAATTAATATCATATGACCTAGGTTGACCAAGGTCAACCTCTTCATAATTATTATTTGGGAAAAGATTTAAATGAGGTTCATCACCTCATGCTTTTTAATAACTCATGGTTAATGATTTAATATCATCAACTAATTTAATATAAATCTAACCTGACCATAGTGTCTTTCTCATAGTAACTTAGTGTAGACAAGATCTAAATGAGAGAGATGCTCTCATACACATTAATAAGAAATATGCTCCTTTACAAAGTACTTTAAATAGCCATAGGGCCAATTTTTAGACAAGGACATGATCATGCAAGCAATGATACAATATTTTTACATATTCTGATAGCTATGTTGAAATGTGATTTTTGAGAGTTGGTTTCATCTTAAAAGCATTTTTATTCAATTTTTAATAATTAATTGAAGTGGAAAAAGGCCCTGCCTTGTTTATTTTCTCAGATTAATTCGACAAATAATCTAGGTTTGGGGCCAGTGTAGTTTTGTAGATATTTTCACAAGGTTTCCAAATATATAAAATTTGTCAAATTTGGTTGGGTAGATTTTATTCTATTAATTTTTGAAAACAGCATCAGAAGCTAATTAATTAAATTCGAAAATCTCAATTTGAATTCTTGGGCCTAGGCGGGAAACTAAACGGGCTGCACAGCGGAAGAGGAAAATGGGCCGGCCCAGCAGCGCGTCCACGCAGCGGGCCGCCTGACAGCGTGGGGTCCACGCGTCAGTGGGTTTAAAACCCCGAATCGGTACAGAGAGAGATGAGCCGTAGGATTAGGGGGGGATCGGACGGACGACAGACGTCGTCGTCTCCGGCGAGAAGCGGCCACTGGCGCGGCGAGGCTAGGGGGTCGACGGCTCACCGGCGGCGCGGCGAGGCTCGGCGACGTGCGGCGGCGACGTTGTCGAGGTAGAGGAAGCAGAGGGAAGCAGTGGCGCGGGCTGAGGTGGTCTCCTTCTCCGGCGATCTTCTCAGCACCGCCGCGGGCTCCGAGCTTCAAATTCCGGCGAGGGAGTGGCCAATGTGGAGGGGGAAGGGGCTAGAACTGCTCAAGGGTGAGAGGGAAGAGTGTTGGTGTGGTGGATTTGAAGAGAGGAGGTCCCCTTTTATAGCGGCGAGGGGTGCTGCGGCTCTGGCGGTGACCTCATCGTCGGCGACGCGGCTACAGCGGCGCAGGGGCACTGGCGATGACGCTCGTGTGTGGGCGACGTCAGTGCGGTCACGCTGGGCCTGATTGCGGTGAAAACGAGGGCGAGACGAGCTCGTGCGCATGACGGGAGCAGCCGGTACCGTGGCGGACGTCGTCGGCGTGGGCGTGGCGCACGGCGTTCCCGCGGGCCAATGGCGGTGTCTGGGCGTCTCACCGTCGCGTCGTGAAGTGCTTGGCGCTGGAGGCAGGGGCTGGGGTCAACGGAGCAGCTCGGGCGTCGACGTGGCCGGGCGCGTCTGGGGCGCACGCCATGCACGCTCTGTCGTGCGCGTGCACGACCTGGGCGTGTCTGGGCGCCACGGGTTTGGCTCGTCTGGTGCACCAGCATGTCGACGGCGATGTCTAGCTGACTCAGGTGAGTGTGGGGAACACGGCTGACAAGGTTTGACACGTTGGAAAGGGCCAGAGAGAGAGGGAGTATGTCCATGTCCATGCCATGCCACGGCATGGATGATCTTGGTCAGATGGTGACGATTTCGTGTACCCCTTTTTGTCCATTCTGCTTGGCAAAGCTTGGTGAGTACAGAGAGGTACTGGGGATGACTTAGGGGTGAGGGTGGAGGCCAAAATCTGCTGGGTTTTGCAATGGAGGGAGTTGGCAGATTCATGCACTCAAGGTGCTCGACCAAATGGCCGCAAGAGCTTTACTTTGGAATTTTGGAATGAAATTTTCAGGGTTTGATTTATATATTATTTGCAGTAGAATGGTGGTGGTGGTGTTCAAAATGAAGTTTGTTTGCAAAAATCCAAATTGGGTATGATCTTCACATTAATATAAAGTCCTCACTTGTCACCTTTATTCTGGTCAACCTAGTCAACTCTAGCCAGTGTGGTCAACATGAAAGTTCATCACCTTGACATGGTCTTGGATGACATGGCCTTGGTTCATCCAGTTTAGTATAAGAAATGATTTAATCAGAGGGGTAAAGAGGGGATCATGATATAAAGTGCACAATTGACCATCATCATATGTGAGATGGTTTTGAGTTTAAATTTGATTCAATTTTGGTTTCTTTGATGCAATTAGGTTTGTTTGAGTTATATAATCATTTTAGAAACAAAAGATCAAGCCATGGTGGCCTTTGGTGATGGTTTGCATTTTTGCCCTATGTGTATGTGAGGGTTTGGCTCACACTTGGCATTTTTCTTTTATTTCCTCAAAGTGGTTTATTATGATCATAGGTTAGGGTTTATTAGCAAATGATGATCATATCAACACTCATCATGGCAAATGCACCAAAGATAATCACTCATATGCATGCACTTGTATGTGACACACTATGCATATAAAAAGTTTTTGTTTGTTGCAAATTTTGAGTACTTGATCTCTCCTTGATTTTATTATTGTTAAAACTTGGGATGTTACAAACCCTTCCCCCTTACAAAAGATCTCGTCCCGAGATCTTAAAGAAAACTAGGTGCTAAAGAGATCTGGGTATTCCTTCTTCATATCTTCCTCTCGCTCCCAGGTGGCTTCGTCTTCAGTGTGATTGCTCCACTGAATCTTCAGGAACTTGATACTCCTGGTACGGGTGGTTCTGTATGCTTCTTCCAGGATGCGAATGGGCACTTCTCGATACGTCAAATCTGAGTTGATGTCCACCGATCTGTGATCAATATTCTTGAACACTTCAGTCTTCTCCGGTACTTCAAGGCACTTCCGGAGCAATGAGATGTGGAACACATTGTGCACAGCCGCCATTTCTTCCGGTAGTTCCAGTTGATAAGATACTTCTCCGCGGCGGCTCAGAACCTTGAAGGGTCCGACATATCGGGGCGCGAGCTTTCCTTTCACCTGGAATCTCTGCATTCCTTTGAGGGGTGATACCTTGAGATAAACAAAATCTCCAATTTCAAATGTCATCTCTCGGCGTCTCTTGTCGGCGTAGCTCTTCTGTCTTGATTGCGCCGTCTTGAGGTACTCGCGAATCTTGTGCACCTTCTCTTCGGCTTCTCGAAGAACATCCGGTCCAAAGACTTGGCTTTCTCCGACTTCTGACCAATTCAGAGGGGTACGGCACTTTCTTCCATACAGGGCTTCAAAGGGGGCCATCTGTAAGCTGGCTTGATAACTATTGTTGTACGAGAATTCTGCGTAAGGCAAACAGTCTTCCCACTTGGATCCATATTCCAGTACACAAGCTCTCAACATGTCCTCAAGTATCTGGTTGACTCTCTCAGTCTGTCCGTCAGTCTGGGGGTGATAAGCAGTGCTGAAATTCAGCCGGGTTCCAAGTCCTTCATGTACTTTCTGCCAGAATCTTGAGGTGAACTGCGATCCTCTATCTGACACTATTGACTTGGGGGTTCCGTGCAGGGCTACTATTCTGGAGATATACAGCTCTGCTAGCTTTGGGCCTTGATAAGTGGTTTTGACGGGGATAAAATGGGCTACTTTGGTTAATCTGTCTACCACTACCCAAATAGAATCATTTCCCCGGCTAGATTTGGGCAGTCCTGTGATAAAGTCCATTCCGACTGAGTCCCACTTCCATTCCGGAATCTGTAATGGTTGCAACAGTCCGGCGGGTCGTTGATGTTCTGCCTTGACTCTCTGACAGATATCACACTTAGCTATGTAGCTCCCGATTTCTCGCTTCATCCCATGCCACCAAAATTGTTCCTTCAAATCTTGGTACATCTTGGTACCTCCGGGGTGGATAGAGTATAGGGTGTCATGGGCTTCCTGCAGTATGACTTGCTTCAATTCTGAGTCTGACGGCACACATAGGCGACCGTCGTACCAAAGTACTCCTTCTTCATCTTCCGTGAATCCCGGTGCCTTTCCTGCTGCCATTTGACTCTTGATCCCGGCAATGCTTGCATTTCCCTTCTGGGCTTCCTTGATTTGACCAATCAAAGTAGGTTGCAGCTCTATGCTGGCTAGGTACCCTTCACTAACTAGCTCCAACCTAAACCGTTCAAACTCTTCATGCAGGCTAGGTTGTTCTGCTGCGATCATGGAGTTCAGCTGACACGGCTGTCTACTCAAGGCATCTGCTACCACGTTGGCCTTGCCGGGGTGGTAGTGGATTTCCATATCATAGTCCTTTATCAGTTCCAACCATCTCCTTTGCCTCATATTTAGCTCTTTCTGGGTGAAGATATACTTTAGGCTCTTGTGATCTGAATAGATCTCGCATCGATTACCCATGAGGTAATGACGCCAAACTTTCAGGCTAACACTACGGCTGCAAGTTCGAGGTCATGGGTTGGGTAGTTTTGCTCATGCTGTTTCAACTGCCGGGACAGATAAGATATCACCTTTCCTTCTTGCATCAACACACATCCAAGACCAATCTTCGATGCGTCACAATAGACGTCAAAGGGCTTGGTGATGTCCGGCATGATTAGGATGGGGGCTGTGGTTAGTCTGGTTTTAAGTTGCTGGAAGCTGGCTTCACATTTATCAGTCCATTCAAACTTTTTGTCTTTCTTTAACAGTTGTGTCATTGGCCGGGCAATGCTTGAGAATCCTTCAACAAATCTGCGGTAATATCCGGCTAATCCAAGAAATGCACGGACCTCGGTCTGTGTGGTTGGGGTTTTCCATTCTTCAACGGTTTTGATTTTGGCTGGGTCTACAGCAATTCCTCCTGCAGACAAGATGTGTCCCAGGAATCCAACTTCTTTCAACCAAAACTCGCACTTGCTGAACTTGGCGTACAACTTGTGCTGCCTAAGGGTTTCTAGGATAACCTCCAAATGTTGCTCGTGTTCCTCTTCGGTTTTGGAGTAGATAAGGATGTCGTCGATGAAGACAACGACAAACTTATCCAGGAAGTTCATGAAAATCTTATTCATGAGGTTCATGAAATAGGCAGGGGCATTGGTTAATCCAAATGACATGACATTGTATTCATACAACCCATATCTGGTGGTAAAGGCAGTCTTGGGGATATCCGATGCACGGATCTTCAGCTGATGGTAACCAGTCCTAAGATCAATCTTAGAGAACACTGTGGCACCGGTCAACTGGTCAAACAGGTCTTCTATCTTTGGCAAGGGGTATTTATTTTTGATGGTGACATCATTAAGTTTACGGTAATCCGTACATAACCGGTTGGCACCATCTTTCTTGTCCACAAACAACTGGGTGATCTCCAAGGCGACGCACTTGGTCGAATCAGACCCTTGAACAACATATCATCCAGTTGCTTCTTCAGCTCTACTAACTCTGCTGGGTTCATGCTATAAGCTCTTTGGGCTATAGGTCCGGTTCCAGGAATTAACTCGATGATAAACTCGATATCCCGATCCGGGGGCATACCGGGTAGATCATCCGGAAACACATCAGCGTATCGACATACGACCCTGATCTGATCCAGAGTTGGCTTGGCTTCACTTTGGTTGCAGGTGAAATTTCTGGGTAGTTTTTCAGAAACATGTTCTATGGTTATTCCGGTGCTACTAGTCATGGTGATGGCCTTCTTGGCGCAGTCTATCAATCCATGATGTTTCGCCATCCAATCCATACCCAGTACTACTTCCAATCCTTTTGTTCCCAGAACAATCAAATTTGCGAAAAACACTATTTCTTGAATTCTTATGGGTACTTCTTTGCAAAATTTTCTAGCTTTAGTGGTTGATCCAGGTATTTGAACTATCATGACATGTTTCAAGCTGATGGGTTGAATCTTACTAGTGCTCACAAAATCTTCAGTAACAAATGAATGCGATGCTCCTGAATCAAACAACACTCTTGCGGGTATTGAGTTAACAGAGAACATACCCAGCACCACATCTGGTGCTTCCTGGGCTTCTTCGGCGTTCATGTGGTAGAGGCGACCTCCGCGGTTGTGCGGGTTGTTGGGGGCGAACTTCTTGCCGGTGGAGACACGGCGCTGCTGCTGAGCTGGTGCAGAGGGGTTGCCTGCGAGCTTGGCCAGCCTTTGGGGGCACTCCCTGGAGATGTGTCCCACAACTCCACATTCATAGCAGGTGATTGTGGACTTGTCCTTGGTTGCGACAGGGATAGCATTGCTTCCTGTCCTGGGTGCAGTGTTGGTGTTGTTGTTGTTCTGGTTGTGGTTGGGGGCTCGCGGCGGTGCGCGGTTGAAGTTGCTGTTGTGGTGTACATAGTTATTGTTGTGGTGGGGGCCTCCTGGCCTTGGGTTTCCTCCGCTCCGGTTCTGAAAACCGGGGCGCGACATCTGGTTTTGGGGCTTGGTGTTGCGGGGGTTGAAACCACTGTTTGAGCTGGGGCGAAAACGGGGTGTATTGCTGGGCCCACTTTGATTCATCATGCGGCGTTTGCGGTTTTCATTTGCCTGGTGCAGTTTGCCTTCCATCTGGATGGCAGAGTCCACGAGGGCTTCTAGGTCAGCGAAGGGGATGTTGACTAAAACTGTCTGCATCTCATCGTGCAGACCGTTGAGGAATCTCTCTTTCCTTTTCTCTGTGGTGTCTGTTTCATCGGGGGCATACCTTGACAGGGTGAGGAACCTGTCGCGGTATTCTACCACCGACATTCTTCCTTGTTTCAGCTCCCTAAACTCATCCCTCATTTTCTTGATTAAACCTGGTGGCACATGATACTTGCTAAACTTGAGCTTGAAATCAGCCCAAGTCATCATCTGTCCGGCATTTAATGCGCGGGCGCTTGTCCACCAAGCTCTGGCTGGTCCGGCTAGATAGTGCGTAGCAAACAACACCTTCTCATTTTCCTCTACTCCGGCTACCTCCAAGTTATTTTCCATGGTTTGCAGCCAGTCATCTGCATCTAGGGGTTCTTCCGTCTTACTGAAGACAGGTGGGTTGGTGTTTTGGAAATTCTTAAGTTTAGATCCCGGGTGATCATGGTTTCCGTGACCCTGATTGGCGATCTGCTGTAGTGCTGCTATGTTGGCTTGTCTTTCAGCCCTTTCATCTTCTCGGTCAGCCAACAGAGTTTGCAGTAGTTGCAGCATTGCATCTTGGTTGCGGTTCGGAGGGGCCATCTGAACAGGTAGATAGATAATGAGATGAGAGGGAATTTCTATGGCTTATTTTGAGTTAAGTTTAAACTTAAAACTTGAAATATTTTTATGATGCACATAACACACATTTTATTTATTCACACAACATTACACATTACAGCTTAACACACTAAGGGTTTTAAGAACCCTTCTTCCACAAACTACGATACATGGTGCGGGATATAACTCACACCTACGTAAGTGAAGCTAGTGAAACTACTACTCCTCGTTCTCATCAACATCGATGGGGATGATCCCATCCTCCTCGGACTCCAGAAACGCGTAGTCCTCCTCATCAGTGAACTCATCATCTTCAAAGTCGTTGTCATCACTCAGGAAGTCATCGCCTCCCTGAATGTCATCTCCCTCATCCTCCAGCTCCTGAATCTGGTCCTGCTGGGTCCGGACAGTCACCTCCAGAGTGCGGATCTTCTCGCGAAGGCGGCGAATAGTGGCGTCCTTCTTGGCGCGCTGCAGGCGGAGTGACTTGCGGTCCTTGGCGAGCATCTGGATAGCTTCGGCATGGTGAGCCAAAGTCATCTGGGCACGGTGGTTGTGCACACGCGTCAGCTCCAGTTCCTTCCGGGTCTCATGGAGCATGAGGTCCAAATGCTGCACATGGATCATGAGCACCGGGTGCGAAGAGGGTGCCATGGGTTCTCCCATGGTGTCGTGCCTGGCGAAGTAGGCGAAGCGGCTTCCCCGGAGTGCGGCGATGTGCTGTCCGCACACCCGAGCAAGTCCCTCCTGAAGAGCGTGAGCAAGCCCGTCCGGCCAGTTGCATGCCTTGAAGGAGAAAAGGATCCTCTCCGAGATGGGAGGCTCCGAACTTCCCTTCAAGTCAGCGGTGATCATCCACTGCTGTTCCCCGGTGGGGGTGTCGTGGATCCGGACTCCATGGAACTTGGGAGGTGGGCGTGCGAGCCTCTCGGACACCAGGTACAAGTCGCGCTCGAACACCAGACTTCCTCCGTTCTCCAAGTCGTACGTCTCCGTCTGGACGTAGGGCTCCATCTGAAAGTGAAATGGATGAGTAAGTTAGAGAGGTGACTAAGTGTGACAATATTTTTAGATGAATTTAGAAGAAGGGGCATGGCTCATCATTTTCGAAAAGATCTGTAGAAGAGAACATAAGTAAGTTTTTCACAGATATTCATTTTCTTGGTTTTATAAACTAGATTTTTCAGAACGTCCATTCTAAACTAGGGTCTCCTAAGGTCAAACAATGGCTCTGATACCAACTTGTCAACACCCGGATTTTTAAGTCCGGATGCCTATTATGTCATTCATCGCAATCCCAGGAATATTGTTGTTGCGAGACATAACAGTTGATATCATAAGTCATCATTCATTACAAACCATCATTGTCTTACAAAAGGGGATCACATGATCCAATATTACACAAATAGTTGATCTATTGATCAACGAACATCACAGTAGCGGAAGCGTAATAAGAGTGGACTATCTATTCCACAGGCCAACGCTTGACGTCAGGCGACTCCTAGTTGTTGTAGACATCCTGCTGACCGTCATCCTCATACTGCTCTTCTTCATATTCTGGCCATTTGAATAGCCAGGGACACAGCCGTGAGTACTTTAAAGTACTCGCAAACTAATACCAAAGTAATCACTAACTAACTTAAAGAGGGGGTACTAAGCTCTAGTTTCATTTGCATAAAGCCAATTTTAGTTTATACTTATTTCATATAGATCATTCATAAATTTAACTACTCAAGTGGGAACATTAGTGTCATTCCCACAACTCAGTTGTGATTCACCATAATTCATCATTCACCATCCATATCCAAATTCTAATACTAGAAACTAGATGGCCTTTCCAACCGTCCGTAACCGTGGACACGGCTATTCGAATAGGTTTACACTCTGCAGAGGTTGCACACTTGTGCCACAACATTTGATTCCATCCGTCGGGATTTCCCCGAATCATCGTATCACAGTACGCGGATCATCAACCATAACCTTTCATTTACTAACCCTAGTATGAGCACCTCTCCCCATGAGCTTGGCCTCCCAGTGAAGACCAACTGTCAACCTGGGAACTGCACAGGGCTTGGCCGGACAGTTCACCTTACTTCACATCATTTATCAACAGCGGAGGCAGCCTCGGCATAACCCCTATGATGTGTGTTTAGAGGGAACCCATACTAAGATACATAAACTTCTAGTTAAGCCTTACCCATAATCAGGTATTGTGGGGGTACTCAATATTGGAAAGGTATCGCATCCAAACCAACATTAGTTTTTAATCAAAAATCACTATCTTCTCTTGGTCTTATTCACCTTCAAAATTCCTTTCATAATTTCACCATCATCATCTTATATCACCATGTTCCCATCTAGAGTAGTCAATTTTAGGCATTTAGCACTAGCCACTAATCATGAGGGGTGCTATCTTAGCTTGATGGACATAGACTCACTTAGATGATATTGTCCTACTCTAGATTAAGTGAATCATGAATCAAAAAGTACTTTGACAAGTAAAGTAGTAAAACTTGAAAGTAAAGCTTGTAATAAAACTGGGTTAGGCTTAATAAAGATAAAACAAATGGTGAGGTGCTTTGCCCTTGAGAGCTTTGCACGTTGCAAGTGTATTAGCTTGCCTTGATTGTTGTACTGATCAAAGTGGTCCTCCTCTCCTTGGGTGTACACCTCCTCCTCCTCGGCGTACTCCTCGGTACTAGCGTCTAAATACGAGTATGATACACACAATCACCACACAACTCAAATACTAAGCTAAGCACACATATGAATCACTCTTACTAAGCTATCATAACACATGCTCATTATGTGAGTTGATTATTATTCTTAAGAAAATAATTTCCTCTCATTATAAATATTAATTTAGTTTTCTTTTTATTTCTTGAGAGAAAATAATTTCCTCTCATTAAGTCTTATTAAGATTTAATTTCCTCAATTAATATCATATGACCTAGGTTGACCAAGGTCAACCTCTTCATAATTATTATTTGGGAAAAGATTTAAATGAGGTTCATCACCTCATGCTTTTTAATAACTCATGGTTAATGATTTAATATCATCAACTAATTTAATATAAATCTAACCTGACCATAGTGTCTTTCTCATAGTAACTTAGTGTAGACAAGATCTAAATGAGAGAGATGCTCTCATACACATTAATAAGAAATATGCTCCTTTACAAAGTACTTTAAATAGCCATAGGGCCAATTTTTAGACAAGGACATGATCATGCAAGCAATGATACAATATTTTTACATATTCTGATAGCTATGTTGAAATGTGATTTTTGAGAGTTGGTTTCATCTTAAAAGCATTTTTATTCAATTTTTAATAATTAATTGAAGTGGAAAAAGGCCCTGCCTTGTTTATTTTCTCAGATTAATTCGACAAATAATCTAGGTTTGGGGCCAGTGTAGTTTTGTAGATATTTTCACAAGGTTTCCAAATATATAAAATTTGTCAAATTTGGTTGGGTAGATTTTATTCTATTAATTTTTGAAAACAGCATCAGAAGCTAATTAATTAAATTCGAAAATCTCAGTTTGAATTCTTGGGCCTAGGCGGGAAACTAAACGGGCTGCACAGCGGAAAAGGAAAATGGGCCGGCCCAGCAGCGCGTCCACGCAGCGGGCCGCCTGACAGCGTGGGGTCCACGCGTCAGTGGGTTTAAAACCCCGAATCGGTACAGAGAGAGATGAGCCGTAGGATTAGGGGGGGATCGGACGGACGACAGACGTCGTCGTCTCCGGCGAGAAGCGGCCACTGGCGCGGCGAGGCTAGGGGGTCGACGGCTCACCGGCGGCGCGGCGAGGCTCGGCGACGTGCGGCGGCGACGTTGTCGAGGTAGAGGAAGCAGAGGGAAGCAGTGGCGCGGGCTGAGGTGGTCTCCTTCTCCGGCGATCTTCTCAGCACCGCCGCGGGCTCCGAGCTTCAAATTCCGGCGAGGGAGTGGCCAATGTGGAGGGGGAAGGGGCTAGAACTGCTCAAGGGTGAGAGGGAAGAGTGTTGGTGTGGTGGATTTGAAGAGAGGAGGTCCCCTTTTATAGCGGCGAGGGGTGCTGCGGCTCTGGCGGTGACCTCATCGTCGGCGACGCGGCTACAGCGGCGCAGGGGCACTGGCGATGACGCTCGTGTGTGGGCGACGTCAGTGCGGTCACGCTGGGCCTGATTGCGGTGAAAACGAGGGCGAGACGAGCTCGTGCGCATGACGGGAGCAGCCAGGTACCGTGGCGGACGTCGTCGGCGTGGGCGTGGCGCACGGCGTTCCCGCGGGCCAATGGCGGTGTCTGGGCGTCTCACCGTTGCGTCGTGAAGCGCTTGGCGCTGGAGGCAGGGGCTGGGGTCAACGGAGCAGCTCGGGCGTCGACGTGGCCGGCGCGTCTGGGGCGCACGCCATGCACGCTCTGTCGTGCGCGTGCACGACCTGGGCGTGTCTGGGCGCCACGGGTTTGGCTCGTCTGGTGCACCAGCATGTCGACGGCGATGTCTAGCTGACTCAGGTGAGTGTGGGGAACACGGCTGACAAGGTTTGACACGTTGGAAAGGGCCAGAGAGAGAGGGAGTATGTCCATGTCCATGCCATGCCACGGCATGGATGATCTTGGTCAGATGGTGACGATTTCGTGTACCCCTTTTTGTCCATTCTGCTTGGCAAAGCTTGGTGAGTACAGAGAGGTACTGGGGATGACTTAGGGGTGAGGGTGGAGGCCAAAATCTGCTGGGTTTTGCAATGGAGGGAGTTGGCAGATTCATGCACTCAAGGTGCTCGACCAAATGGCCGCAAGAGCTTTACTTTGGAATTTTGGAATGAAAATTTCAGGGTTTGATTTAGATATTATTTGCAGTAGAATGGTGGTGGTGGTGTTCAAAATGAAGTTTGTTTGCAAAAATCCAAATTGGGTATGATCTTCACATTAATATAAAGTCCTCACTTGTCACCTTTATTCTGGTCAACCTAGTCAACTCTAGCCAGTGTGGTCAACATGAAAGTTCATCACCTTGACATGGTCTTGGATGACATGGCCTTGGTTCATCCAGTTTAGTATAAGAAATGATTTAATCAGAGGGGTAAAGAGGGGATCATGATATAAAGTGCACAATTGACCATCATCATATGTGAGATGGTTTTGAGTTTAAATTTGATTCAATTTTGGTTTCTTTGATGCAATTAGGTTTGTTTGAGTTATATAATCATTTTAGAAACAAAAGATCAAGCCATGGTGGCCTTTGGTGATGGTTTGCATTTTTGCCCTATGTGTATGTGAGGGTTTGGCTCACACTTGGCATTTTTCTTTTATTTCCTCAAAGTGGTTTATTATGATCATAGGTTAGGGTTTATTAGCAAATGATGATCATATCAACACTCATCATGGCAAATGCACCAAAGATAATCACTCATATGCATGCACTTGTATGTGACACACTATGCATATAAAAAGTTTTTGTTTGTTGCAAATTTTGAGTACTTGATCTCTCCTTGATTTTATTATTGTTAAAACTTGGGATGTTACACCCTGCGTGCTTTTATTTTTGTTTTTGTTTTGTTATCTTAGTTCTCTGAATAAGTTCATCCTTGTGTGGGAGAGAGACACGCTCCGCTGGTTCGTATGAACACATGTGTTCTTAGCTCATAATATTCATGGCGAAGTTTCCTCTTCGTTAAATTGTTATTCGGTTGGAATTGGAAAATGCTACATGTAGTAATTGGTAAAATGTCTTGGACAATGTGATACTTGGCAATTGTTGTGCTCATGTTTAAGCTCTTGCATCATATACTTTGCACCTATTAGTGAAGAAATACATAGAGCTTGCTAAAATTTGGTTTGCATAATTGGTCTCTCTAAGGTCTAGATAATTTCTAGTATTGAGTTTGAACAACAAGGAAGACGGTGTAGAGTCTTATAATGTTTACAATATGTCTTTTATGTGAGTTTTGCTGCACCGGTTCATCCTTGAGTTTGCTTCAAATAACCTTGCTAGCCTAAACCTTGTATCGAGAGGGAATACTTCTCATGCATCCAAAATCCTTGAGCCAACTACTATGCCATTTGTGTCCACCATACCTACCTACTACATGGTATTTCTCCGCCATTCCAAAGTAAATTGCTTGAGTGCTACCTTTAAATAATTCAAAATTTATCACCTCTTATTTGTGTCAATGTTTTATAGCTCATGAGGAAGTATGTGGTGTTTTATCTTTCGATCTTGTCATTTACTTTTGACAGACTTTCACAATGGACTAGTGGCTTCATCCGCTTATCCAATAATTTTGCAAAAAGAGCTGGCAATGAGGTTCCCAGCCTCAATTAATTAACTTGCATTAATAATTCTCTTCACATGTTTTGCTCTGATCTATCAGTAAGCAACTTAAATTTGCAAATAGACACTCCTCCATGGTATGTGAATGTTGGAAGGCACCCGAGGATTCGGTTAGCCATGGCTTGTGTAAGCAAAAGGTTGGGAGGAGTGTCATCCATAAATAAAGAAAAACTAAACTAAAGTACATGTGTAAACAAAAGAGAAGAGGGATGATCTACCTTGCTGGTAGAGATAACGTCCTTCATGGGAGCCGCTCTTGAAAGTCTGGTTGATGAGGTAGTTAGAGTGCCCACTACCATTCGTTGACAACAACAAACACCTCTCAAAATTTTACTTTTATGCTCTCTTTATGTTTTCAAAACCAAAGCTCTAGCACAAATATAGCAATCGATGCTTTCCTCTTTGAAGGACCTTTCTTTTACTTTTATTGTTGAGTCAGTTTACCTATTTCTCTCCACCTCAAGAAGCAAACACTTGTGTGAACTGTGCATTGATTCCTACATACTTGCTTATTGCATTTGTTATATTACTCTATGTTGACAATTATCCATGAGATATACATGTTACAAGTTGAAAGCAACCGCTGAAACTTAATCTTCCATTGTGTTGCTTCAATACCTCTACTTTGAATTATTGCTTTATGAGTTAACTCTTATGCAAGACTTATTGATGCTTGTCTTGAAGTACTATTCATGAAAAGTCTTTGCTATATGATTCAGTTGTTTACTCATGTCATTACCTTTGCTTTGATCGCTGCATTCATTACATATGTTTACAAATAGTATGATCAAGATTATGATGGCATGTCACTTCAGAAATTATCTTTGTTATCGTTTTACCTGCTCGGGACGAGCAGAACTAAGCTTGGGGATGCTGATACGTCTCCAACGTATCGATAATTTCTTATGTTCCATGCTACTTTATTGATGATACCTACATGTTTTATGCACACTTTATGTCATATTCGTGCATTTCTGGAACTAACCTATTAACAAGATGCCGAAGTGCCAGTTCCTGCTGTTTTTGGTTTCAGAAATCCTAGTAACGAAATATTCTCGAATTGGACGAAATCAACGCCCGGTTCCTATTTTTCCACGAAGCTTCCGGAACACCGGGAAGGACCAGAGGGGGCCACAGGCCCACCAGGAGGTGGCCGGCGCGCCTAGGGTTGGCCCGCGCCGCCTTACCTGGCCGCCTCTTCGACCGACGCCGCCTCTTCGCCTATTTAAAGCCCCGCTGAAAACCCTAACGGAGAGAGCCACGATGAGAAAAGTTCCGAGCCGCCGTCATCGCGAAGCCAAGATCTGGGGACAGAGTCTCGTTCCGGCACCTGAGCGGGGAAGTGCCCCCGAAGGCTTCTCCATCGACACCGCTGCCATCTCCACCGCCATCTTCATCACCGCTGCTGCTCCCATGAGGAGGGAGTAGTTCTCCATCGAGGCTCGGGGCTGTACCGGTAGCTATGTGGTTCATCTCTCTCCTATGTACTTCAATACAATAATCTCATGAGCTGCCTTACATGATTGAGATTCATATGATGATGCTTGTAATCTAGATGTCATTATGCTAGTCAAGTGGGTTTTACTTATGTGATCTCCGGAGACTCCTTGTCCCACGTGTGTAAAGGTGACAGTGTGTGCACCGTGTGGGTCTCTTAGGCTATATTTCACGAAGTACTTATTCACTGTTGAAGAGCGTAGTGAAGTGCTTATTTATATCTCTTTATGATTGCAATGTGCATCGTATCACAATTTATCTATGTGCTACTCTAGTGATGTGTTATTAAAGTAGTTTTATTCCTCCTGCATGTGTGCAAAGGTGACAGTGCGTGCACCGTGTTAGTACTTGGTTTATGCTATGATCATGATCTCTTGTAGATTGCGAAGTTAACTATTGCTATGATAATATTGATGTGATCTATTCCTCCTACATATGCATGAAGGTGACAGTGTGCATGCTATGCTAGTACTTGGTTTAGTCGTTTTGATCTATCTTACACTTAAGGTTACTTAAACATGAGCATTATTGTGGAGCTTGTTAACTCCGGCATTGAGGGTTCGTGTAATCCTACGCAATGTGTTCATCATCCAACAAAAGTGTAGAGTATGCATTTATCTATTCTTTATGTGATCAATGTTGAGAGTGTCCACTAGTGAAAGTCTATTCCCTAGGCCTTGTTCCTAAATACTGCTATCGCTGCTTGCTTTTTACTCTGCTGCGTTACTACTGCATGTTTACTTCCTACAATACTACCACCATCAACTACGCGCCAAGCACTTTTCTGGCGCCATACTACTGCTCATATATATTCATACCACGTATTTCACTATCTCTTCGCGAACTAGTGCACCTATTTGGTGTGTTGGGGACACAAGAGACTTCTTGCTTTGTGGTTGCAGGGTTGCATGAGAGGGATATCTTTGACCTCTTCCTCCCTGAGTTCGATAAACCTTGGGTGATCCACTTAAGGGAAAACTTGCTGCTGTTCTACAAACCTCTGCACTTGGAGGCCCAACAGTCTGAAGGAGGGGGTATACCCCTCCTACTACCCATGCACCGATTTCATGAAGAGTGCAGGAATTTTTCAGGATGTTCAAAATCTAATTTCTAATGCAGGGTTAGAAGATTTTGTTGTTGGTGAACCTTACCAATATGCAAAACTAACCATGTCAGTGGTGCAGGATTTTGAATACCATTGGTCCCAACCTAACCCCATGGTTCAATATAAAATCTACAATAAAACTATCAACTTGCCCTTTGATGATTTTTGTGCAGCTATTAAAGTGCCACAGTGGGGATCACGTGAGAAGATTAGGGGGCTGCCACTTGCAACTCTTTACGAGATGATCTGTCAAGGGAGAAGTTTCTCGGATGAGAGTGGTAAAATTCGTAGTATTCAACTCCCATCTATTCGCTATTTTGCTTACTTTATCACCAAGTGCGTTCTTGCTAGAAAGAATGCAAATAAGTTATCCATCCATGATTTGGTTTTCTTAGCTGCTGCATTGCAACGTGATAGAACTTATAATTTGGGTGCTTTGATAGCATTTAGGCTTGCTACTAACCGTGATAAAGGAGGAATTTGTGGAGGTCTCATTGCCTCTCGTTTGCTAGCTATGCATGGTGTAGAACCTCACCCTCTTGATGTTCAGCTCTCTGTAGAGAAACTTGATATTGTTTCCATGATAAAACATGACTTTGTTTCTAATTGGTCTAATTTGAATAACCTGTCCTATGAGATAACCTTTTTCAAGAAAAAGTGGAGAGTAATTAAATCTGAAAGGCTAGTTGGATTGCCTGCACCTGCTTTGTTTAACCTTGATTCCAGGAAAAGTTGGTCGGTCACAGAAGATGAACTTGATGCATACATAGAGAGGTGCGGCCATCACGCAGGGGACGGCATGGAGGAGGCCGAGGATCCCCTCGACTTGTCATCCGACGCAGCAAGTTCTTCACATCAGTATTCCGGGCATGTGGAACCTTCATCCTTCTCTTCTGCACAGGGATCTTATTATGACCACGCCATGTATGATCCACCGGCGTGGAACCCTGACCCTCGCTGGGGTTGACCTCCACTTAGGCCAAAAGCCTAAGCTTGGGGGGAGGTATGCCGGCATCACTCATTCATTGCATATTACAATTGCCGGTCATTTGTATATACTTGTTTCACTTCTTTTGGTTGTTTCTCTTTCGGTTATTTTTATTTCAGTAGGTTCTTATTTTAGTTTTTGAAGGTTGTTACTACTGTAGTAACCTTTACTTTTACCTTTTTATTTCATTTGTGTGCCGATGGTTGCCTCTAATATGAGGAAGATGATATTTGGGGAAGTGATGTCTAAAAAACAGATTCTGGACTGATACTAAAAAAAATTCCTATGCATAGCCAGAACGTTATTTTGAGCTGCCAATTTTTTTGCATGCTCCCCAGGTTATCATCTAACTTTCATTAGTTGAGCACTTTTCGAGTTGAACAGCAGAAGATTTTCGAAAATAATTACTGTACTGCTGTCAAGTTTTGGCAGATTTCTGCCACTTTGCTTTTGTGTGACTCTTTTAGTTTTCATTCTCTTGTTTTTGGTTTGTTTCTTTTCTAAAACACAAAAAGACCAAAACTATTTCTGTTGTTTCTCTTTATCATTTGTTTATTTGGTTTCTTGTCCTTATTTTGCTTTATTTACTATTGTTGGTTTGCTATGAGAAAGTCCAAAAAGATTTTACTTTCGTTCTTGTTTCCAATTCGAAAACACCAAAAATATTTGTTGCTCTTCTTCGGTTTTGTAAAGTTTACTATGGAGTTCAGCGGTCTCCGGTGGTTGGATCTTTGTTTTCATTTCATATTATTCAAGCTACACAAGTGAAAGGCAATAATGACGATCTACGACCACTCAACTGTGGTGAGAGGCTGGTATGAACTCTATTTGTTTTCATTTTTGTACATATACTCATCCATGTGAGCATGCTTAGTTGGTTCATGTGAGGTATATGTCATTTAATGAAAGTCTAGTAGTTCATGATCTCTCATGCTTAGCTCCAATTTATTAATATGAGTAGCATGTCATAAATATTTGTTTGCATTGTTTTATTCATAGATAGGTATGACATTGTGGTATCCTCCTCTGAATAATTCATTTGAATTGACTTGGCACATGCTATCGCATGCATATGACTGAAAAAAATTCAATTAAGCCTCGATGATTTACTTTGCTTCAGAGTTCTTGTATCACTTTTATACCTCCGTTAATTTTATTTTGTCGCAAGCATGATTATGACGGTTATTGCTCTCTTGATTGTCGCTTAGTCTATTGCTAGCCTTCACTTGTACTGAGCGGGAACTGCTCGTGCTTCCAAACCCCTGAAAACCAAGTTTCCAAAGTGTCCACCATAAATACCTATGCATGGCATTTCAAACCATTCCAAGTAAATTTTCATGTGCTACCTTTAAAACCTTCAAAGTACTTCTCAATTTGTGTCAATGTTTTATAGCTCATGAGGAAGTATGTGGTGTTTTATCTTTCAACCTTGTCATTTACTCCGATAGACTTTCACCAATGGACTAGTGGCACATCCGCTTATCCAATAATTTTGCAAAAAGAGCTGGCAACGGGGTGCCCAACCCCAATTAATTAACTTTTATTAATAATTCTCTTCACATGTTTTGCCCTGATTTATCAGTAAGCAACTTAATTTGCAAATAGACACTCCTCCATGGTATGTGAATGTTGGAAGGCACCCGAGGATTCGGTTAGCCATGGCTTGTGTAAGCAAAGGTTGGGAGAGTGTCATCCATAATGAAACTAAAATACATGTGTAAATAAAAGAGAAGAGGGATGATCTACCTTGCTGGTAGAAATAACGTCCTTCATGGGAGCCGCTCTTGAAAGTCTGGTTGACAAGGTAGTTAGAGTGCCTACTACCATTCGTTGACAACAACAAACACCTCTCAAAACAATTTTATTTCTGTTTTAAAATGAAAAGCTCTAGCACATGTTAATCCCTGCTTCCTCTGCGAAGGGTCAATCTTTTACTTTTATGTTTAGTCACCATCCTTTCTTTGAGCACCTTCTTGAGAGCATAATTATCATTCTTAGTGTAATATGCTTGTCCCAGAATATGGTTAACTATGGTATGGTTGTTAGTACTTGGATACTGTTTTATTATTATCTGCAAATGCCTTGTCTTGATTATTACATGAGTTATCTTATCCATGCAGCGCCCGTTCATCCATCCCTATGCATACAGTATTTTAATCCTCTGTTTACTATAATCACTACGCTGTCTTTATTACATTGTTGCTTATATTTCACTACTACTACTATAAAACTGTTACTACTGATAAACTATTGCGAGCAAGTCTGTTTCCAGTGCAGCTGAATTGACAACTCCTTGTTAAGGCTTACAAATATTCTTTGGCTCCCTTGTGTCGAATCAATAAATTGGGTTTACTTCCTCAAGACTTGCGATCCCCTATACTTGTGGGTCATCAATGACCTGACTCCGTTAAAATGGCTATGCGCCATGAAATCCAAGATAGATGAATACTTTTGAAAGTAAATGGATCTATGCAATTGATGGACTTGGATGTAATATCCTTGAAGAAGCTCGACTTGTCGAAAAAGTTGTTTACGACAAAGTTCAAAGAGTTGACTGCGGTAAGATTAGATCTTCCGTAGCAATGCTTATAGTCTATGTGGATTATTCTAGTAATCGCTACATATTTATTTTATGAGATATGCTAGTAGGATGGCAAAATACATTACTTAACAGAAGTGTGTATTAAAGGTGTATACAAGATACAAACCAAGAGTTTTGCTAGTCCGTGGAATACTAGATAGGTATACGAACTTCAATTGGATGAAGTGAGTATCACGGAGTTGGAATCTTCACCGGATGAAATAGTCAAAGAGTTTTTGATTTCATCAGAAACGATGAAGATGCTTGCATTTGCAAGAAATTAAGTGGGAGCGCTGAGACATATTTATAATACTTTATGTAGAAGACATATAGTTGGTTATAAATAATGTAATTATATACTTGATTAAAAGGTTTCATTGAGAATTAACTTCAATGAAAGGATATGGACTGAAACATATTTAGTGTCAAGATCTATGAAGATAGATTGAAACACATAATAAGTTTAAGTCAAAGTACATAGAATGGATATTGAAGTAGTTCAATATAGAAATATTAAGAAGGTGTTCTTTTCATGCGAAGGTTTAACAAGACTTGAGTGTATTTGACACTCGATGAGTAAAAACACATGAGTGATTTTAGATCACAATAATATGTACAAAATCAGATGTCCTGTGCTCTAAAATGTTAGGAGCATATACCAGAATGATTCATGTGATGATCATTGGACAAACAGTAAGAATATCCCTGTGTACTTTAGAAGAACCAAGGATATATATATAGTTTTGTATGGAGAAATGACAAACAAATCGCTGTAAGGTGTTGCGCCGATATTAGTTTTGTCACATATAAAAATAAAATTTCAATCTCTGAGGATGTTTTGACAATGACTGAGGATGTTAAGTCAAGAAATTCTTTGAGAACTTGGTGTAGTTCCGATAGTGTCAGAACTTTGAAGCTATATTGTGTGTGACAGTATTAGTGACATATTTCAGACCGCGGAATTAAGGTTCCACCAAAAGACCAAACATATTTAATGCCGACTCATTTGGAAAATGAGTGATGCGTAGAGACGCAAATGAATTGCAAAATACATACGTTTCTGAGCATGTCAGATCCGTTGACTAAAACCTCTCCCGTGAGCAAAACAAGATAAAGCACCAGAAGGCCAGGGTGTTATATCTTTACAAATGTAAACTAGATTATTGACTCTAGTGCAAGTGGGAGACTGTTGGAGATATGCCCAAGTGGCAATAATAAAATGGTTATTGTAATATATCTTTGTGTTTATGATAATGTTTGCATACCATGCTATAATTGTATTAACCGAAACATTGATACATGTGTGTTATGTAAACAACAAGGAGTCCCTAGTAAGCCTCTTGTATAACTAGCTTGTTGATTAATAGATGATCATAGTTTCATGATCATGAACATTGGATGTTATTAATAACAAGTTTATGTCATTGTGTGAATGATGTAATGGGCACACCCAATTAAGCGTAGCATAAGATCACGTCATTAAGTTCATTTGCTATAAGCTTTCAATACATAGTTACCTAGTCCTTCGACCATGAGATCATATAAATCACTTATGCCGGAAGGGTACTTTGATTACATTAAACGTCACTGCGTAAATGGGTGGTTATAAAGGTGGGATTAGGTATTGATGCGTGCAGTTAACACACGTCCGTTGGGAACCCCAAGAGGAAGGTGTGATGCGTACAGTAGCAAGTTTTCCCTCAGTAAGAAACCAAGGTTGTCGAACCAGTAGGAGTCAAGGAGCACGTGAAGGTTATTGGTGAAGGAGTGTAGTGCGGCGCAACACCAGGGATTCCGGCGCCAACGTGGAACCTGCACAACACAATCAAAGTACTTTGCCCCAACGTAATATGAGGTTGTCAATCTCACCGGCTTGCCTGTAAACAAAGAATTAACCGTATAGTGTGGAAGATGATGTTTGTTTGCGAAGAACATAAATAACAAGTATTGCAGTAGATTGTATTTCAGATGTAAAGAATGGACCGGGGTCCACGGTTCACTAGTGGTGTCTCTCCGATAAGATAAGTAGCATGTTGGGTAAACAAATTACGGTTGGGCAATTGACAAATAAAGGTGCACATACATATATCATGATGACTACTATGAGATTTAATCGGGAATTACGACAAAGTACATAGACCGCTATCCAGCATGCATCTATGCCTAAATAGTCCACCTTCGGGTTAGCGTCCGCACCCCTCCAGTATTAAGTTGCGAACAACAGACAATTGCATTAAGTATGGTGCATAATGTAATCAGCACAAATATCCTTAGACAAAGCATTGATGTTTTATCCCTAGTGGAACACACATCCACAACCTTAGAACTTTCTGTCACTGTCCCAGATTCAATGGAGGCATGAACCCACTATCGAGCATAAATACTCCCTCTTGGAGTTACAAGTATCAACTTGGCCAGAGCCTCTACTAGCAACGGAGAGCATGCAAGAACATAAACAACACATATATGATAGATTGATAATCAACTTGACATAGTATTCAATATTCATCGGATCCCAACAAACACAACATGTAGCATTACAAATAGACGATCTTGATCATGATAGGCAGCTCACAAGATCTAACATGATAGCACAATGAGGAGAAGACAATCAGCTACTGCTATGGACCCATAGTCCAGGGTGAACTACTCACACATCGATCCGGAGGCGATCATGGCGATGATGAGCCCTCAGGAGATGATTCCCCTCTCGGCAGGGTGCCGGAGGCGATCTCCTGAATCCCCAGAGATGGGATTGGCGGCGGCGTCACAGTAAGGTTTTCCGTATCGTGGCTCTCGGTACAGAGGGTTTCGCGATGAAGGCTTTAAGTAGCGGAAGGGCAGAGTCGGAGGGCTGACGAGGGGCCCACCCCATAGGGCGGCGCGGGCCCCCCTTAGGCCGTGCGGCCCTATGGTGGCGGCGCCTCGTCGCCCCCGTAACCCTTCGGTCTTCTGGAAGCTTCGTGGAAAAATAAGACCCTGGGCGTTGATTTCGTCCAATTCCAGAATATTTCCTTTGTAGGATTTCTGAAACCAAAAACAGCAGAAAGCAAAAAGCTCTTCGGCATCTCGTCAATAGGTTAGTGCCGGAAAATGCATAATAATGACATAAAGTGTGTATAAAACATGTGAGTATCATCATAAAAGTAGCATGGAACATAAGAAATTATAGATACGTTTGAGACGTATCAAGCATCCCCAAGCTTAGTTCCTACTCGCCCTCGAGTAGGTAAACGATAACAATGATAATTTCTGAAGTGACATGCTATCATAATCTTGATCAATACTATTGTAAAGCATATGAAGTGAATGAAGTGATTCGAAGCAATGGTAAAGATAATGATTAAACAACTGAATCATATAGCAAAGACTTTTCATGAATAGTACTTTCAAGACAAGCATCAATAAGACTTGCATAAGAGTTAACTCATAAGGCAATAAATTCTTAGTAGAGAGTTTTGAAGCAACACAAAGGAAGATATAAGTTTCAGCAGTTGCTTTCAACTTCAACATGTGTATATCTCATGGATAATTGTCAACACAAAGTAATATGATGAATGCAAATAAGCAAGTATGTAGGAATCAATGCACACAGTGACACAAGTGTTTGCTTCTAAGGTAGAAAGAATAGGTAAACTGACTCAACATAAAGTAAAAGAATGGCCCTTCGCAGAGGGAAGCAGGGATGGAATCATGTGCTAGAGCTTTTCAAGTTTTGAAATCATATAGAGAGCATAAAAGTAAAGTTTTGAGAGGTGTTTGTTGTTGTCAACGAATGGTAGTGGGTACTCTAACTACCTTATCAACCAGACTTTCAAGAGCGACTCCCATGAAGGACGTTATTTCTACCACCAAGGTAGATCATCCCTCTTCTCTTTTGTTTACACATGCATTTTATTATTTATGGATGACACTCCTCCCCACCTTTTCTTTCTCAAGCCATGGCTAACCGAATCCTCGGGTGCCTTCCAACAATCTCATACCATGGAGGAGTGTCTTTTTTTCTTTTTCTTTTTCTTTTTGCAAAATTAAGTTGCTCACTGATTGATCAGGGCAAAGCATGTGAAGAGAATTATTTAATGCAAGTTAATTAATCGGGGCTGGGAACCCCATTGCCAGCTCTTTTTGCAAAATTATTGTATAAGCGGATGAGCCACTAGTCCATTGTTGAAAGTCTGTCCGAAGTAAATGACAAGATCGAAAGATAAAACACCACATACTTCCTCATGAGCTATGAAACATTGACACAAATAAGAGATAATAACTTTTGAATTGTTTAAAGGTAGCACATGAAGTATTTACTTGGAATGGCAGAAAAATACCATGTAGTAGGTAGGTATGGTGGACACAAATGGCATAGGTTTTGGCTCAAGGTTTTGGATGCACAGAAGTATTCCCTCTCAGTACAAGGCTTTGGCTAGCAAGGTTGTTTGAAGCAAACACAAGTATGAACCGGTACAGCAAAACTTACATAAGAACATACTGCAAGCATTATAAGACTCTACACTGTCTTCCTTGTTGTTCAAACACTTTAACCAGAAAATATCTAGACCTTAGAGAGACCAATCATGCAAACCAAATTTCAACAAGCTCTATGTAGTTCTTCATCAATAGGTGCAAAGTACATGATGCAAGAGCTTAAACATGATATATATGAGCACAACAATTGCCAAGTATCAAATTATTCAAGACAATATACCAATTACCACATGCAACATTTTCCGTTTCCAACCATATAACAATGAACGAAGCAGTTTCAAGCTTCGCCATGAACATTAAAAGTAGCACTAAGAACACATGTGTTCATATGCAACAGCAGAGCGTGTCTCTCTCCCATACAAAGAATGCTAGGATCCAATTTTATTCAAACAAAAACAAAAAACAAAAGCAAACAGCCGCTCCAAGTAAAACACATAAGATGTGACTGAATAAAAATATAGTTTCACTAGAGGTGACCTGATAAGTTGTCGATGAAGAAGGGGATGCCTTGGGCATCCTCAAGCTTAGATGCTTGAGTCTTCTTGAAATATGCAGGGATGAACCATGGGGGCATCCCCAAGCTTAGACTTTTCACTCTTCTTGATCATAGTATATCATCCTCCTCTCTTGATTCTTGAAAACTTCCTCCACACCAAACTCAAAACAAACTCATTAGAGGGTTAGTGCATAATTAAAAATTCACATATTAAGAGGTGACATAATCATTATTAACACTTCTGGACATTGCACAAAGCTACTGAAAGTTAATGGAACAAAGAAATCCATCAAACATAGCAAAACAGGCAATGCGAAATAAAAGGCAGAATCTGTCAAAACAGAACAGTCCGTAAAGACGAATTTTTATGGGGCACTTAACTTGCTCAGATGAAAAAGCTCAAATTGAATGAAAGTTGCGTACATATCTGAGGATCACGCATGTAAATTGGCAGAATTTTATGAGTTATCTACAGACGGGGCTGCTCAATTTCGTGACAGTAAGAAATCTGTTTCTGCGCAGTAATCCAAATCTAGTATCAACATTGCTATCAAAGACTTTTACTTGGCACAAAAATGCAATAAAATAAAGATAAGGAGAGGTTGCTACAGTAGTAACAACTTCCAAGACTCAAATATAAAACAAAAGTGCTGTAGTAAAATAATGGGTTGTCTCCCATAAGCGCTTTTCTTTAACGCCTTTCAGCTAGGCGCAGAAAGTGTGAATCAAGTATTATCAAGAGATGAAGCATCAACATTATTACCAGGGGCTTTGCGCCTATCCTTCTTACTCTTATTCTTACTCTTTGGTCTAGGAAATACTTGACCGCATCCAGGTGTAGAGGTAAAATTTAGAGTGCCTTTCCCCACATCTATGGTTGCTCCCAAGAGTTTCAGCAGGGATCTTCCAAGTGTAATTTGTCCTGTCCCTACACATTCAATAACGAGGTAATCAGTGGATACCGTTCTTCCAAGAAAGGTTGTGAACACACCTTCAGCTATCCCCTCAGGAATTATAACAGAATTATCAGTAAGAGTTATTTCTTCTCCACCTTCAGTAAGTTCCCAAAGTGTCAAAGATTCATAGATACTTTTAGGCATAAGGCAAAACTCAGATATAATATCACAACGGGCATAAAAAGTTTCACCACAAATAGCAACTTTAATAGTAGGGATCCACATTGAAGGTTTAAAATTTACTGGAACATAATCATAATATTCACGAATCTGGTTGTAACCTTCTTTTAAACAAGATATATTTGTTTCAAGAGTGTTTAATCTATCATAAATACTAGCAAGAGATGAATCGAAATTGCTAGCTGAGCTAGATGATGTAACCAACTTCTTTATGGCATTAAAAGCTTGATCCCCATCGCAGTGAAGGAAATCTCCTCCCACTAAAGCATCCAAAGCATATCTATAGCGAACAATAAGCCCAAAATAAAAATTACTAAGAAGCAAACTTAGAGTCATTCTAGGTTCAGTTTTACCATAAAAATCCAAAATTCTAGACCAAGCTTCTTCAAAACTCTCCTCACTCCCTTGTTTAAAAGTAAAGATCAATTCCTCGGGTGACGGAGTAACAAGTGCAGAACTAGACATGATAACAAAATAAAGCAAATGCAAGTAACTATTTTTTTGTGTTTTTAATATGGAGATAGCAAACAAGATAGTAAATAAAGTAAAACTAGCAACTAATTTTTTTTGTGTTTTTGATATAGAGAACAAACAAATCAGTAAATAAAATAAAGTAAAGCAAGACAAAAACAAAGTAAAGAGATTGGATGTGAGAGACTCCCCTTGCAGCGTGTCTTGATCTCCCCGGCAACGGCGCCAGAAAAAGAGCTTGATGCGTGCAGTTAACACACGTCCGTTGGGAACCCCAAGAGGAAGGTGTGATGCGTACAGTAGCAAGTTTTCCCTCAGAAAGAAACCAAGGTTATCGAACCGTAGGAGTCAAGGAGCACGTGAAGGTTGTTGGTGAAGGAGTGTAGTGCGGCGCAACACCGGGGATTCGGCGCCAACGTGGAACTTGCACAACACAATCAAAGTACTTTTCCCAACGTAACGTGAGGTTGTCAATCTCACGGCTTGCTGTAATCAAGGAATTAACCGTATAGTGTGGAAGATGATGTTTGTTTGCGAAAGAACAGTAAAGAACAAGTATTGCAGTAGATTGTATTTCAGATGTAAAGAATGGACCGGGGTCCACAGTTCACTAGTGGTGTCTCTCCGATAAGATAACTAGCATGTTGGGTGAACAAATTACAGTTGGGCAATTGACAAATAAAGGTGCACATACATATATCATGATGACTACTATGAGATTTAATCAGGGCATTACGACAAAGTACATAGACCGCTATCCAGCATGCATCTATGCCTAAATAGTCCACCTTGGTTAGCATCCGCACCCCCTCCAGTATTAAGTTGCAAACAACGAGACAATTGCATTAAGTATGGTGCGTAATGTAATCAACACAAATATCCTTAGACAAAGCATTGATGTTTTATCCTAGTGGCAACAACACATCACAACCTTAGAACTTTATGTCACTGTCCCCAGATTCAATGGAGGCATGAACCCACTATCGAGCATAAATACTCCCTTGTGAGTTACAAGTATCAACTTGGCCAGAGCCTCTACTAGCAACGGAGAACATGCAAGAACATAAACAACACATATATGATAGATTGATAATCAACTTGACATAGTATTCAATATTCATCGGATCCCAACAAACACAACATGTAGCATTACAAATAGATGATCTTGATCATGATAGGCAGCTCACAAGATCTAACATGATAGCACAATGAGGAGAAGACAACCATCTAGCTACTGCTATGGACCCATAGTCCAGGGTGAACTACTCACACATCGATCCGGAGGCGATCATGGCGATGAAGAGCCCTCCAGGAGATGATTCCCCTCTCCGGCAGGGTGCCGGAGGCGATCTCCTGAATCCCCCGAGATGGGATTGGTGGCGGCGGCGTTGACATAGGCATCCTAAATGGGCCTGCCGAAGATAGTACCCGGGGTTTACTGAAGGCCCACTACCCGAAGAATAAGAAGATTCGGAAGCCCAAGATATATTAAGGAAAGTTAGAGTTGTAATAGGAAGTGTTATTTGTAATCTGGCGGGATGAGTTAGAAACCGTCCCGGACTCTGTAACTTGTACAAAACGAAACCCTCGGCTCCACCTCTATATAAGGGGGGGTCGAGGGACAAAGAAAGGATCGAATCTGTCAACATAACCCTAGTTTTCATAATCGCCGAGTACTTTTCGCCTAAACCTTCGAGATCTACTTGCCCTCTACTTCTAGCAAAACCCTAGTCTACAATCTGTAGGCATTGACAAGTTAATCCTTTGTCAATTGGCGCCGTCTGTGGGAATTAGAGGTTGCAAGGAGCTGATCTCGATGGCACGTTCAAGATCTTCGACTTCGTCGACAGCAAGCAACGCGATGGATCGAGGTAACAAGGGAAAAACTGATCTATTCAATTTTATTCCTCACCCGCCCTCCCGTATGGATGCATGTGCCTATCTGGAGGAGCCCATCATCATGACGTTCGGAAAATTCCGATTTGGCGTCAACAAGGAAGGATCCTACCGTATCGAAGTTCCGATCTCGTCGGAATTTTCAGCGGTCGATTCTAATTCTTCGTCGAGTGACGAGGAGTTTTCGTCGCCATACTTCGTCGACGAAGGAAGCGGAAAGCTCGCCAAGATCTTCAGCAACACATCCTTCGAGTCGTCTGCGGACTCCTTTATAAGCAGCGACTCCGACAGCGTCGACAGTTTCGACTTCATCGACAAGTCTGCTTCCATCGGGAAAGTCTTCACCACTCTATATGGTGGTGTCACCAATCCTGATAAAAATCAATGCGCAAAATATCATCAGATCTATGTGATAGAAGGGGCAGGCCGATCAGAGCCAAACATCGGAGGCTTTCGACGAATTGGGAAATCCATACGTCGATCCCGCTGATCTCAGACATGGCTTAGGCACTAAATATGTCGGGTCCTCACCTCGAGAAAGAGTACAGCTCCCGCAAGAAGCGTGGGATAGGGCTGCAAAGGCCATGGATGGTTCAGAACCTATGACCACCACTGCTACTGCACAAGAACTTCAAGCATATCAATATAGACTTGCTCGAGTAAGCAGAGAGTTGGAAAAACAGACAGCATCCCTGAATAGGAGGAAAGAAACGCTTCGCATCAAAGCCGACAGAGTTAAGTCGCCTTCAGGAACATCGGAGATAGTCACAGAGAAGCTCGGAGGAGAGCAATGTCTCGGTGCAAAACATACCTGAAGCAGGGAAACATAATCCAAAATCTCGACATGTCCTTCATGTCGATTGATGAAAGAGGAAACATCATCCCAAAAACGCAGAGGCAGGTTACATGGCAACACAAGCTTACATCTTGGCGTCCAGACCACCTCCTGGGGACCCGAGAGAACCATTATTCAATATGGCGATGGCTGGAGTAGGAGTAATGGGAACAGCGTTTGCAACAACGCCTCCGAAGAAAATCCTAGGCAAAATAGTCCACGACCCACGGCGGTTCAGACCCCCAAGAACAAGTGGAGCGAGAGATACAGACAGTCCAAGTAAGGGTGGACAGAGCAAGACAAGAAAGAAGGGAGCGTCGGCACTCACCAGGTTGCCGACGAAGATATGTGCGGACTCCCGTGTTTCACGAGAAGAGTTCGAAAGACTCGAGTCCCAAAAGGGTTCAAGCTACCCGAAAACTTCAAGAAATTCGATGGCCTGCAAGATCCCGAAGATTGGCTCGTAGATTATCTCGAGATGATGAAGCTGGTAGGAGGAACCAGAGCAACACTATGCAAAGTATCCAAGTTCACTTGAGCGGTGCCGCGAGATCTTGGATAAAGAAACTCCCCCCAAGTTCCATCGACAGCTGGGAAAATTTCGAGGACGTCTTCGTGAAAAACTTCCGGTCCACTGCCAAAAACCACGTCATTGGAAGAGTTGAGAGCATGTCGACGAAACATGACGAGTCGATGCGGAAATACATACAGCGGTGGAACATCATAAAGAACTCGGCAGAAGATATATGACGAGAGGGCAATAGATGCGTTTGTGGCAGGGAAGATTTTATCGAGGACTTAGGAAGGACTAACCCTAAGACCATATCAGCACTCATGGAGATAGCCAATAAATGGGCGGATGGAGAAGACGCAATATACAACAAGCGACACAGGTCGCCAGAAGATGATCGTGGTCAAAATTATCAAAATAGAAGGCGATTTTCTCGCCAGTTCTACAACAACGATGCTCCCGGCCATATATCGGCTGGTTTCGAGAAATCCTGGAGGAAATAATCGAGACGATTATCAAAGGAGTAATGAGCAACAAGGCGACAATAGAGGTGATTTCCGTGGCAACAGGCAAAATAGTGGACCAAGGATTTCAAGACCTTATGTGTCTCCCGAGGAGATGATGAACGGTCCGTGTCAAATGCATTTTTACCTCGACAACAATGGAAAAGAGGCGGTCGGGACATCTCCGGAAGGTGCCGCAATTTTAGCAATGTTGCGAGCAAGGAATTGCAAACGCCCAAGCAAATAACAGAAACCCTCGGGAGCCAAGAAGAGATCCACCTCCCACCTCCTCCCGCAATTACGGACGAAAATCGGCACCAGCTCAGAATAGCGGCAGCACCACACCCACCTCCTTATGTCGACCCCAACTCTAACGGTGCGGTCTCGATGATTCGAAAGCTAGGCCATCAAACAGGAGCGCGAAAGGTAATCTCGCGACAAGTGTTCATGGCAGAAAAGATGCCCCCACCAACGAGCCGAGTACTTAAATTGGTCGGGGCAAGACATCGGCTTCACAATTGCAGACCATCCGCAGCAAGTTCCTCGACCAGGACAATCGCACTCATCTTACCCGCAGTAATCGCTGGTTTTGACGTGTCGAGAGTTTTCATAGATGGCGGCAGCACTTAAACCTCATGTATGCGGATACATTGAGGAAGATGAACATATCCTTAGCAAATCTGAAACCAACTGACACACGTTTCCATGGGATCACACGAGAGAAGCAAGTTACCCATTGGGCAAGATCAACCTCGACGTTCAGTTTGGAACCTGAGAAAACTACAGGATAGAGAACTTGGAGTTCGAAGTTGTCGATTTCCCATCGCAATATCACGCCTTGTTGGGACGACCAGCGTATGCCAGGTTCATGGCAGTGCCGCATTATACATATCTGTTGTGGAGGTTGCCTGGACCCAAGGGACCTATCACAATCAAAGGAAGTTTTGTTATCCGATAAATGCGACAAAGATTTTCATCAATATCAGAAACTTTCGGGATGCAAGCGGAGTATGCGGCGCCAAGGTTCACTGATTATGATGTGCTGCCGGAGGTAGGAAGATCTTCTAAGGAGCCAACTTTCAACACAACCAAGGATTCAAAAGAGTACGGATCCACCGACAGATCCCAAGAAAACGATGTCCATCGCAGCAAACATGGATGTCGCATAGGAAAGCGCGCTCGTCGAGTTCCTCCGTGAGCACTGGAAAATCTTCGCATGGTGTCAGCTGACATGCCAGGAGTACCCGGGGAACTTGCCGAGCACCACCTCAATTTGGATCCTCTCGCAAGACCAGTAAAGCAACCTTTGCGGCGTTTTTCGGAGCCTAGCCGCAAAGCCATGTTATCGAAATAGATCAACTCAAGATCTGGTTTCATCGAGAGAAATATCTACGAAGCCACATGGGTAGCTAATCCAGTGATGATGCCGAAAACACACAATAGTCCTTCGCATGTGCGTCGACTTTACGTGTCTCAATAAACATTGTCCTAAGGATCACTTTCCCCTCCCAAGGATCGATCAAATCATCGACTCCACGGCAGGATGTGAACGTCTTTCCTTCCTGGATGCATATTCTGGTTATAACCAGATAAGATTAAAAGAAGAAGATGAAGCCAAGACAGCGTTCATCACACCTTATGGCGTGTTTTGCTACAAAACAATGCCCTTTGGTGAAAAACGCGGGAGCAACATATCGCGGATGATGCGAAGTGCCTAGCAACACAGATTGGAAAAAGCATTGCAAGTCTACATTGGACGATGTCGTAATAACATGAAAGAAAGGGTCGACTCTGATCGAAGATCTGAAGGAAACCTTCGACAACCTCGACAAATTCTGCCTCAAGCTGAACCCGACAAAGTGCTCTTTTGGAGTTCCTGAGAACTTCTCGGGTTTTTAGTATCAGCAAGGGGATTGAAGCTAATCCAGAGAAAATACAGGCCATCGTTACTATGAGAAAGCCAACAAAGCTGAAGGAGATACAACGAGTTAAAGGCGAGTCGCGACTTTAAGCAGATTCGTCGCCAGGCTAGGAGAAAAGGCGCGCCGTTCTATGCATTGATCAAACAAGGGGAAAAATTTCAATGGAACGAGGAAGCAGACAGAGCCTTCGAGAACCTCAAACGAGCAATTTCGACACCACCGATATTGGTAGCACCAAAAGAGAAGGAACCTCTCTCCTATTACATTGCAGCCACGCCTCAGGTGGTCAGCACGGCCCTAGTAGTCGAGAGAGAAGAAGAAGGCAAGCTTCATGGAGTTCGGAGGCCCAGTATATTTCATCGGCGAAGTACTATCACCTTCAAAACAGCGGTACCCGCAATATCGAACCGGCATATGGAATATTCACGAGAAAAGTGCGACACTACTTCTCGGCCGATAATAGTGGTCAACGAGACTCCCTTATCAAATATCTTGAACAACCCGAAGCTACGGGTCGTGTCTCCCTTTGGGGAATAGAACTTTCTCCTCGGGACATCACGTATGAAAAAAAGAAAAGCAATAAAATCACAGGTCTTACCAGATTTCATTGCGAGTGGATGGAGCTACAAAACACGGGACCCACAGTCGAGAACTTGGACCATGAACTTCGACGGGTCCAAAAGGTTGGAAGGTGCTGGAGCAGGCGTGATATTGGTATCACCTGAAGGCGAAGTTGAAGTACGTTTTGCGGATGACGTTCCCAAATGCGTCTAACAATGAAGCAGAATATGAAGCTCTCATACACGGGATGAAGATGGCGAAAGCTTGCGGTGCAACTCGACTGAAAATTTTCGGCGACTCACAATTGGTGGCACAGCAAGTCATGAACCAATGTGACGCAGTCAATGAAAGTATGATAGCATACAAAGAGGTATACAATGAGCTGGAGAAATTATTCGACGGTTGCGAGGTAAACCACATCAGCAGGATGAGCAACGATGAAGCCGACGTTCTCGCAAACATCGGGTCACAGTGCCTGCGATACCTCCAGGCGTGTTTTGGGAAGAAATAAGCGAAAGATCAACAAAGCCAGCAAAAACAAAGAAGGAGAAGAAAGAGAAACCCTCGAGTATCACCAAAGACATAGCAGAAGAAGAAGAAGAGCAAGAGCTAGTCATGATGGTGCAAATTCCATGGATGCAGGCTTACATATCATATATTCTAAGGAAAAAATACCCGACGATCCAGTTGAAGCAGGCGAATAATCAGGAGATCAAAAGCTTTCACGTGTAAAAGGGAGTTGTACAAACGAAGTATTTCGGGCGTGCTACAGAGATGTGTTACACCCGAAGAAGGAAGAATCATCTGAAAGATGTGCACGAGGGGATATGCGGGCACCACGCGAGCAGCGAGCTATTGCGGCTAAGGCTTTCAGAGCAGGATTCTATTGGTTAACGGCAATCGAGGACGCGAAGGAAATAGTGAGAACTTGCGACGCGTGCCAAAGATTTGCCGCCAAACCCCACTCTCCTGCCGCGGAGACTTATGCCAATCCCACTGTCTTGGCCCTTTGCTCAGTGGGGTCTTGACATGGTGGGTAAATTACACAAAGCTTCGCCAGGAGGCTACGAGTATATGCTTGTCGCGGTCGACAAATTTACAAAGTGGATAGAAGCAAAGCCGATAAATTCACCAGACGGCGCGTCGGCAATCAAATTCGTAAAAGCATCGTCTTCAGATTTGGAGTTCCTCACAGTATTGTGACAGACAACGGCAGTAATTTTACGTCCAAAGAGTTCAAAGCATACTGCGCAGAAGTGGGCATTAAGTTGAGTTTTGCGTCTGTCGCGCATCCTCAGACCAATGGACAAGTCGAGAAAGCCAATGGCATTATCTGCAATGGCATCAAGAAACGTCTGCTAGGACCATTGGAAAAAGCACGGCATACTTGGCCGGAGGAGCTGCCAAGTGTATTGTGGAGTATCGAACAACACCAAATACGGCGACACGGGAAACACCGTTTTTTCTGGTCCATGGCGCCGAAGCAGTCCTGCCGATAGAAATAGAGCACGATTCTCCAAGAGTCACAGAATATAATGAAGAAACCTCGAGAGAAGCCTTGGAGGACGATGTCGATGCACTTGACGAAGCTCGAGACGAAGTTCTGTCACAGTCTCTAAATATCAACAGGACCTAAAGAATTACCACAGTAGGAGATTGCGGCCACGATCTTTTCAAGTTGGTGATCTAGTTTTGCGACTCAATCAAAAAAGTCACGAAAAACTCGAGTCACCATGGCTTGGACCCTACATCGTCACAGAAGTCATCGAAGGAGGAGCATATAGAATCAAGGACAAGAAGACGGGAACGTTGAACCAAATCCTTGGAACGTAGCACGGCTCAGGGCGTTTTACGCTTAGATGCGAAATATAGTCTCCTCTGTAAACATACAATGTACTGAAACGCCCGTTTTCAGACGCACTCTTTTTCCTTTTTCGGGGCACCGAGTGGGGCCGGGAAAGGTTTAATGAGGCGGGCTCGCGGTGCTGCAATATAATAAAGATAGTGGAATTATATATCTTTCTCGACAGGGGGGATTCCTCCCTAAATGATACAATATATATATACAGACAGTGTCGATGAACGCAAGAGAAAGCATCTTGCCTTGATAGAAATACCTCGCCAAAATAAAAAAGAGATATCGACAAAATAGTGATCAACAAAAAGCTCGGGGGCTTGCACCCGCACAAAATAGTACACAGTGTATATTATTTTGCCTTGGGACAACCTCGCATTATAATAAACAAAAAATATTGCAATCAAAATGCCCGGGGGCTTGGCGATAAAAGCAAAAATATAATGACTTTACAATATAGATCGTCTATACAGGATACAAATTTTGGAATAAGTCCGTCTTCAAGGATTTCCCAATATATTGTCTATGGTTAAGCGCTCGTTATTTACAGCGCGAGTACTATGCTCAGCGTAGCTACCCTTCACGAAGAATTCGGAATCCATCCGGAGAAGTTCATCCATCATATCTTCGGCAACAGGAGTAACAATGTCATCATATTTGCCGAAGTTTCTTTTCTTCTTCGACATCTTCTCCAAGCACTTTGGGACAACTTGCCCCACGTCTAACTTCGGGTAGCAAATTTTTATCATGATCATCGCAAACCTTGCGCGGCTAGTTGGGCTCGTACAAAGCCGTGGATGCGAGGAGCATCTCGAAATTTGTCCATCAACGCAGGAAGAGTCTCGGCATCTTATTGCGAGGAAACATGGTACCATAAACCAGAGACAAAGTCCTTGTACAGAAGTCAAGATACTCGCGAACCTGAAGCGCACGATCTTGAAATCTTACAATTTGGCGAGTCCGTTCAGGTGTGCCCCAAAAAGTCGACCCATGTTCACGTGCAAGCCGAAGAAGAACATTGGAACGAGCCTCGACACGTTCATCTTCAGTTGCGTATCCAAAAAAGCCTGTTTCTTAAAACAAATCAGTGGTAATAAGGAGGCAAACAGCAAAGGAAAAGAAGAAGTAAGACAAAGACAATGAAACTTACCCGCCATATCCAAGCTAGCATCTATTAGTAGTTGGAGCATAGAATTTTCTCGAGATGTAGCTGCTGCAGCCTCAGCAAGCGCGTCCTTTTCAGTCATGGCATCCTGAGCTTGTTGGAGTGCAATCTTTTCCCTTTGAGAAGATCCTCGAGATTGCTCCATAAGCATAAGCGACTGCTTCTTCACGGACTGGAGTTGTACTCGAAGTTCTTTCAATTCCTCTGCAGATCTTTACTCGAAGAATCATCAACAGGGATAGAAGACTTCTTCGAAAGAGACGAAGAAAAACTTCGGAATGACCAGGAATTGACGTATAGTTGTCAAAAATCAACTGAAAAATAGAAAAACGTCGACATCAATCATTGAGACAGATAGATTTTCATTGATTCTCATAATATATACATGTCTGTTACAAAAGAAGGATCCCTAGAAGACCTAATCACCGCCAGGAGGACTAAGGCGCTAGCATCAAAAGATAGAAGTAAAAAAAAGGGGACAAGGTGGTCTACTTGACCTCCGGCTTGGATGCGCTTGGAGCAGGCGCTGGTTTAACACCAAGGAAGGAGAGGATGGGTCTTGCAGAAGGTTTGGCAGCTCTAATTAGAGATTGCCATTTCTTTGTCTCCATCTCCCCTATGTTGCCAACCTTGGACCAGTCGACGTCTTGTTGGCTATTAGCAGTCAGCGCAATGGTGCCTTCAACGCCAATTTTCAGGCCTTCTTGGCGAAGTTTTAGCCCAAGATCTTCGGGTCCATTGAAGGTTTTTGCGAGCTCTACAAAGGTAGCGGGAGTCTCTTTCTTCGGAAAGAAATAAGGAAAAAGCTTCAGCAAGCCAGCTTCAGCATTTTCAAGCCCGTCACGTGCTTCATCCCCATGAATTTCGGAAAGGGTCAGCGCGTCGAGAAGCTCGTCACCCACAGGACCATCAACTTCATATTCTTGATGCGTCCGCCCTACAAACAATCAGATAGATGTATAAAAATAAGGACTACTGGTGAAACGCAAGATAATCCAAGGCAAATCAAAAACTCGAGAAACTTACTCACAAAATGCCGACACTGCGATTCCAAGCGGGAAAGGATCTCTGCCTCTCGAGCTGATTGCTGAGCTATGTTATCACTCAACGCAGTTTCAGCTTTGTGAAGCCTCTCTCGAAGATCTTGAACGGTGGCAGCATCCTGTTCAGCTTTTTGGCGGTTTTCTTGCTGCTTCAACTTAACAGCAAGAGCGTCCGCACGTTTGTTGCTTTCCGCCAGATCTCCTGGAAAAATTGCGGCAGATAAATACTATGATAAAATCATGGTATACATGCAGCAACAGAACAAGACAATGATACCTTCGAGCTTCTTGGTGTAGTCACGATACCCGACAAATTGGGTACCAAGGCGAATAAATTCCTTCATCAAAGGCTGGAAAAACGATCAAGGAGGAAAACGAAGTCAATATAACCAATATATATACGGTGAACATTCAGTATGACTGAAATATTGAAAGATTTAGGGCTTACATCATCCAATGAAGGTGTCGAAGATCCACCAGGGAATTGAATAGAATCTCTCGATGGTTCCATTCTCGCCCCCTTTAAGGGAGAAGCTCGGGGGCTCTCCACTGGCGATGGTTGCACGATGTTTTGTTGGGGAGGAGAAGATTCATCCCCATCATGTTGAGCTTCCGACACAATCAAAGTACGCGACGTACTCGTTCGTGCAGTAGCATCAACAGCTTGCTCTTCCTCCTCATCACTACAATCAAAATAGCGGCAGTATAAGAAGCAAGAGACAAGAAACATCAAAACAGGAATAGTAAAAAGCAAGGAGTAACTCACGAGCTGACGAGGGCATCAGTATATGGGTTAAAAGCTGCCTTTTTATGAGAAGGCTCAGCTTCTTCGGCTTTGGAAGTGCCGGAGTCTTTTACGTCGTCTCTCTTCCTCTTTGAAGCATGAGGAAGAGAGTGTGTCGAGGCAGTGGCCTCTGATTCAGCAGAAGCCGCGGATTTGTGAGAACCCGCGATTTCAGTGGCAGGGCGAGTGGTGCTTTGGTTGTCATCGTCGACAACGGCACGTTCCTCCACGTCTCCACCTTCAGGAAGAGGAGGAAGAGAAGAAAGAACAGGGTGGCCCTGAGAAAAGAAAAAGTGTCGAAAAAGGTGTTAACAAAATAGTAATCGACAAAATAAACAAAGCTCGAGGAAACAAATATGGCTACAAAAAAGAAATTACCTCGGGGAGAGGGTTGGTGTTACTAAATGGCGCGACACGGCAAGAAGTAGGAATTAAATCCTTCTTGTTCAGCGAGGAGATTTTGCGGATAAGTTTCTCAAAGTCCTTCAAGGGAAGATCCTTCGAGAGCCTCTCAGCATCTTGATACGTCTTCAACGTATCGATAATTTCTTATGTTCCATGCTACATTATTGATGATATCTACATGTTTTATACACATTATATGTCGTATTTACGCATTTTACGGAACTAACCTATTAACAAGATGCCGAAGTGCCAGTTCCTGTTTTTGCTGTTTTTGGTTTCAGAAATCCTAGTAACGAAATATTCTCGGAATTGGACGAAATCAACGCCCAGTTCCTATTTTGCCCGGAAGCATCGAACACCCGAGAGCCACCGGGGAGCCCTAGTGGGCCCAGATGATAGGGTGGCGCGGCCAGGGCTGAGCCCGCGCCACCCTATGGTGTCGTCGCCCTTCGACCCTCTGCGCCGCCTCTTCGCCTATTTAAAGCCTCCGTCGCGAAAACCCTGATACGGAGGACGAAACCCACAGAAACCTTCCAGAGCCGCCGCCATCGCGAAGCCAAGATGGGGGACAGAATCTGTTCGGCACTTTCCCGGACGGGGAAGTGCCCCGGAAGGCTTCTCCATCGACTGTTGCCATCTCCACCGCCATCTTCATCAACGCTGCTGCTCCCATGAGGAGGAGTAGTTCTCCATCGAGGCTCGGGGCTGTACCGGTAGCTATGTGGTTCATCTCTCTCCTATGTACTTCAATACAATAATCTCATGAGCTGCCTTACATGATTGAGATTCATATGATGATGCTTATAATCTAGATGTCATTATGCTAGTCAAGTGAGTTTTACTTATGTGATCTCCGGAGACTCCTTGTCCCACGTGTGTAAAGGTGACAGTGTGTGCACCGTGTGGGTCTCTTAGGCTATATTTCACAGAATACTTATTCATTATGAATGGCGTAGTGAAGTGCTTATTTATATCTCTTTATGATTGCAATGTGTTTTGTATCACAATTTATCTATGTGCTACTCTAGCAATGTTATTAAAGTAGTTCTATTCCTCCTACACGGTGTAATGGTGACAGTGTGTGCACTCGTGTTAGTACTTGGTTTATGCTATGATCATGATCTCTTGTAGATTGCGAAGTTAACTATTGCTATGATAGTATTGTGTATTATTCCTCCTACATAAGCATGAAGGTGACAGTGTGCATGCTATGTTAGTACTTGGTTTAGTCGTTTCGATCTTTCATGCACTCTAAGGTTATTTAAATATGAACATTGAATTGTGGAGCTTGTTAACTCCGGCATTGAGGGTTCGTGTAATCCTACGCAATGTGTTCATCATCCAACAAGAGTGTAGAGTATGCATTTATCTATTCTGTTATGTGATCAATGTTGAGAGTGTCCACTAGTGAAAGTCTAATCCCTAGGCCTTGTTCCTAAATACTGCTATCACTTGTTACTTGTTTTTTGCGTTACTCTCTGCGTTACTCTGCATGTTTACTTCCCGCAATATTACTACCATCAACTGCACGCCAGCAAGCACTTTGGCGCCATACTACTGCTCATATTCATTCATACCACTTGTATTTCACTATCTCTTCGCGAACTAGTACACCTATTAGGTGTGTTGGGGACACAAGAGATTTCTTGCTTTGTGGTTGCAGGGTTGCATGAGAGGGATATCTTTGACCTCTTCCTCCCTGAGTTCGATAAACCTTGGGTAATCCACTTAAGGGAAACTTTGTTGTTCTACAAACCTCGCTTTCTTGAGGCCCAACACTGTCTACAAGAATAGAAGCACCGTAGACATCAAGCACTAACGCCGGGGAGGAAAGGTAAAAGGCACTCATACTCCGGTTCCGGGTAACAGTACTTTTCGGCGCCATTGTGTGTGTGCTCAAGCTATTTCCTTTAGACTCTGCAATTGCGACATTTGGTTTCTTGTTTACACTAGTTAGGCATAATGAACAACAATGAGCTTTTATTCTATTTCCTGATTTAAGACATGGATGGTTTGATGCGAAAATTAAAAAACCCATGGAACATATTAATATGAATGCTTTGAACACTATTGTTGCTAATGCTATGGAAAATTCTAAGCTTGGGGAAGCTGGCTTTGATGAGCATGATATTTTTAGTCCCCCAAGCATTGAGGAGAAAATTTACTTTGATGATACTTTGCCTCCATTTATGATGATTATAATGATAGTAGTCTTTTGTTACCACCTGTTATGGAGGATAAATTTGATTATGATTACAATATACCTCCTATATTTGATAGCTACTTTGTTGAATTTGCTCCCACTACAATTAATAAGAATGACTATGCCTATGTTGGGAGTAGTAATTATTTTATGCATGAGACTCATGATAAGAATGCTTTATGTGATAGTTATATTGTTGATTTTGCTCATGTTGCTACTGAAAGTTATTATGAGAGAGGAAAATATGGTTGTAGAAATTTTCATGTTACTAAAATGCCTCTCTATGTGCTGAAATTTTTGAAACTACACTTGTTTTATCTTCCTATGCTTGTTACTTTGCTCTTCATGAACTTGTTTATTTACAAGATTCCTATGCATAGGAAGCATGTTAGACTTAAATGTGTTTTGAATTTGCCTCTTGATGCTCTCTTTTGCTTCAACTCTTATTTCTTGCGAGTGCATCATTAAAACTGCTGAGCCCATCTTAATGGCTATAAAGAAAGAACTTCTTGGGAGATAACCCATGTGTTATTTTGCTACAGTACTTTGTTTTATATTTGTGTCTTGGAAGTTGTTTACTACTGTAGCAACCTCTCCTTATCTTAGTTTTGTGTTTTGTTGTGCCAAGTGAAGCCTCTAATCGAAGGTTGATACTAGATTTGGATTTCTGCGCAGAAACAGATTTCTATCTGTCACGAATCTGGGCTTATTTCTCTGTAGGAAACTCAGAAAAATCTGCCAATTTACGTGCGTGATCCTCAGATATGTACGCAACTTTCATTAGTTTTGAGTTTTTCCATTTGAGCAAGTATGGTGCCATTTTAAAATTCGTCTTTACGAACTGTTCTGTTTTTGACAGATTCTGCCTTTTATTTCGCATTGCCGCTTTTGTTAAGTTGAATGAGTTTCTTTGTTCCATTAACTTTCAGAAGTTTTGTGCAATGTCCAGAAGTGTTAAGAATGATTGTGTCACCTCTGAACATGTGAATTTTTGATTATGCACTAACCCTCTAATGAGTTTGCTTGAAGTTTGGTGTGAAGGAAGTTTTCAAGGGTCAATAGAAGAGGGTGATATAATGTGATCGAGAAGAGTGAAAGGTCTAAGCTTGGGGATGCCCGGTGGTTCATCCCTGCATATTTTAAGAAGACTCAAGCATCTAAGCTTGGGGATGCCCAAGGCATCCCCTTCTTCATCGACAACTTATCGGGTTTCTTCTAGTGAAACTATATTTTTATTCAGTCACATCCTATGTACTTTACTTGGAGCGTCTGTGTGTGCTTTTATTTTTGTTTTTTTATCTTAGTTCTCTGAATAAGTTCATCCTTGTGTGGGAGAGAGACACGCTCCGCTGTTGCATATGGAAAAATATGTCCTTAGGCTTTGCTCATAATATTCATGGCGAAGTTTCCTCTTCGTTAAATTGTTATATGGTTGGAATTGAAAAATGCTACATGTAGTAATTGGTAAAATGTCTTGGATAATGTGATATTTGGCAATTGTTGTGCTCATGTTTAAGCTCTTGCATCATATACTTTGCACCTATTAGTGAAGAAATACATAGAGCATGCTAAAATTTGGTTTGCATAATTGGTCTCTCTAAGGTCTAGATAATTTCTAGTATTGAGTTTGAACAACAAGGAAGACGGTGTAGAGTCTTATAATGTTTACAATATGTCTTTTATGTGAGTTTTGCTGCACCGCTTCATACTTGTGTTTGTTTCAAATAAACCTTGCTAGCCTAAGCCTTGTATCGAGAGGGAATACTTCTCATGCATCCAAATCCTTGAGCCAACCACTATGCCATTTGTGTCCACCATACCTACCTACTACATGGTATTTCTCCGCCATTCCAAAGTAAATTGCTTGAGTGCTACCTTTAAACAATTCAAAAGTTATCACCTCTTATTTATGTCAATGTTTTATAGCTCATGAGGAAGTATGTGGTGTTTTATCTTTCGATCTTGTCATTTACTTTTGACAGACTTTCACAATGGACTAGTGGCACATCCGCTTATCCAATAATTTTGCAAAAAGAGCTGGCAATGGGGTTCCCAGCCCCAATTAATTAACTTTCATTAATAATTCTCTTCACATGTTTTGCTCTGATTCATCAGTAAGCAACTTAATTTTGCAAATAGACACTCCTCCATGGTATGTGAATGTTGGAAGGCACCCGAGGATTCGGTTAGCCATGGCTTGTGTAAGCAAAAGGTTGGGAGGAGTGTCATCCATAAATAAAGAAAAACTAAACTAAAGTACATGTGTAAACAAAAGAGAAGAGGGATGATCTACCTTGCTGGTAGAGATAACGTCCTTCATGGGAGCCGCTCTTGAAAGTCTGGTTGATGAGGTAGTTAGAGTGCCCACTACCATTCGTTGACAACAACAAACACCTCTCAAAATTTACTTTTATGCTCTCTTTATGTTTTCAAAACCAAAGCTCTAGCACAAATATAGCAATCGATGCTTTCCTCTTTGAAGGACCTTTCTTTTACCTTTATGTTGAGTCAGTTCACCTATTTCTCTCCACCTCAAGAAGCAAACACTTGTGTGAACTGTGCATTGATTCTTACATACTTGCTTATTGCATTTGTTATATTACTCTATGTTGACAATATCCATGAGATATACATGTTATAAGTTGAAAGCAACCGCTGAAACTTAATCTTCCTTTGTGTTTCTTCAACACCTTTACTTTGATTTATTGCTTTATGAGTTAACTCTTATGCAAGACTTATTGATGCTTGTCTTGAAGTACTATTCATGAAAAGACTTTGCTATATGATTCACTTGTTTACTCATGTCATTACCTTTGTTTTGATCGCTGCATTCATTACATATGTTTACAAATAGTATGATCAAGATTATGATGGCATGTCACTTCAGAAATTATCTTTGTTATCGTTTTACCTCGGGACGAACTAAGCAGGGATGCTGATACGTCTCCAACGTATCGATAATTTCTTATGTTCCATGCTACATTATTGATGATATCTACATGTTTTATACACATTATATGTCGTATTTACGCATTTTCGAAACTAACCTATTAACAAGATGCGAAGTGCCAGTTTGTTCTCTGTTTTGGTTTCAGAAATCCTAGTAACGAAATATTCTCGGGTGGACGAAATCAACGCCCGGGTTCTATTTTGCCCGAAGCATCCAGAACACCCGAGAGACCAGAGGAGAGCCCTGGTGGGCCCAGATGATAGGGTGGCGCGGCCAGGGCTGGGCCGCGCCACCCTATGGTGTCGTCGCCCCTTCGACCCTCTGCGCCGCCTCTTCGCCTATTTAAAGCCTCCGTCGCGAAAACCCGATACAGAGGACGAAACCCAAACCTTCAGAGCCGCCGCCATCGCGCCAGATCCGGGGGACAGGAGTCTCTGTTTCGGCACTCCGGACGGGGAAGTGCCCGGAAGGCTTCTCCATCGACACGCTGCCATCTCCACCGCCATCTTCATCAACGCTGCTGCTCCCATGAGGAGGAGTAGTTCTCCATCGAGGCTCGGGGCTGTACCGGTAGCTATGTGGTTCATCTCTCTCCTATGTACTTCAATACAATAATCTCATGAGCTGCCTTACATGATTGAGATTCATATGATGATGCTTGTAATCTAGATGTCATTATGCTAGTCAAGTGAGTTTTACTTATGTGATCTCCGGAGACTCCTTGTCCCACGTGTGTAAAGGTGACAGTGTGTGCACCGTGTGGGTCTCTTAGGCTATATTTCACAGAATACTTATTCACTGTTATGAATGGCGTAGTGAAGTGCTTATTTATATCTCTTTATGATTGCAATGTGTTTTGTATCACAATTTATCTATGTGCTACTCTAGCAATGTTATTAAAGTAGTTCTATTCCTCCTACACGGTGTAATGGTGACAGTGTGTGCACTCGTGTTAGTACTTGGTTTATGCTATGATCATGATCTCTTGTAGATTGCGAAGTTAACTATTGCTATGATAGTATTGATGTGTATTATTCCTCCTACATAAGCATGAAGGTGACAGTGTGCATGCTATGTTAGTACTTGGTTTAGTCGTTTCGATCTTTCATGCACTCTAAGGTTATTTAAATATGAACATTGAATTGTGGAGCTTGTTAACTCCGGCATTGAGGGTTCGTGTAATCCTACATAATGTGTTCATCATCCAACAAGAGTGTAGAGTATGCATTTATCTATTCTGTTATGTGATCAATGTTGAGAGTGTCCACTAGTGAAAGTCTAATCCCTATGCCTTGTTCCTAAATACCGCTATCACTGCTTGTTCTTTGTTTCTTTGCGTTACTACGCTGCGTTACTACTGCATGTTTACTTCCCGCAATATTACCATCATCGCGCCAGCAAGCACTTTTCTGGCGCCATACTGCTCATATTCATTCATACCACTTGTATTTCACTATCTCTTCGCGAACTAGTACACCTATTAGGTGTGTTGGGGACACAAGAGATTTCTTGCTTTGTGGTTGCAGGGTTGCATGAGAGGGATATCTTTGACCTCTTCCTCCCTGAGTTCGATAAACCTTGGGTAATCCACTTAAGGGAAACTTGCTGCTGTTCTACAAACCTCTGCTCTTGGAACCCAACTACAAGAATAGAAGCACCGTAGACATCACATCTTCTTCAGTGTATTTCAGAAGGGGTTTTTGCGAGCCTGGAGAGGCTGCACTCTAGTCCTAAGGAAATAGGCGGTAATCTCAATACCCGACAGTTCTTTCCGCGGGTGTTCTGTAGCTCGTGAATGCGAGTCATCAGCGCCTCTGTCGCCAATTTCTCCGCCCGCTTCAGCATCCCAAGAACGACGGCGAAAGATTTTAGCTTCTCCGTCAAAAGGAGCGATGTTCTCTTCCGCCGGGTTGGAGCTTTCCTCATGAATGTACAGCCACTTTTTTTTTTTTTTTTGAACGGAGTCGGGAAATTTGACATCAAAATAGTCGACTTCCGACCGAACGCAGATAACAACGCCAATATTGTAGGCGACGTTGTGGTGGCTATTGCGGCGAATGCAAAAGATGCGTTTCCACGGGGCCCAATTGGGTTGGACCCCGAGAAAACACTCACAGAGTGTGATGAAAATCGAAATGTGGAGGAGAGAGTTGGGCGTCGGATGATGCAACTGCAGACCGTAGACAAACAGAAGACCACGCAGAAATTCGTGGATTGGGGGAGAAAGTCCTCGGATGAGGTGGTCAACAAAACTGACCCGATAGTTGATTGGAGGCTTTGGGTAGCTCTCCTCCTTGGGGAACGGAGCGCGTTCTCCTTCTTGCTGAACCCCATCCTCTTCAGCATATTGATGTCTTGGTTTGAGATCTTGGATCTCTCCCACTCAGCACTTCCCAGATCTGTGGATGTCATCTTCGATTCTGGTGTGCTATGTCTAGTCAGCGAGCGCGCGGCGGCATCAACGGAGCTAGCAGAGAAAGGAGAAAGGTGCTTGCGCGCGAGAGCTAATGGGAGCAAGGGGGCAGTTGCAGCGGAGAAGCAGAGGTGCGGCGTGAGCGAAAGTGCTCAAGGAGGAAGACGATGGCTTTATATAGCAGTGTGCTAGATCGTCACAACCGTTCGATTGACAAAAGAAAGGATGCAGATGACAACCACGTGTACAAGGGGTAAAAGGGTATTTTTACCGAGAAGTGAACAGGCAGGAGTTACAGTAATGGTGCCAGAAAAAGCGGAGGACGTGTGTCCCCCACTTGCACGACGTGTCAACTGGATAGGAAAAAGGGACCCACATGAGTGACACATAGCGGTTTTCGCGTATTTCAATACAAAATCGTGGCTATCATCAGCAACTACGTCATCAAGGTCAAAAGAAAAGTTCGACTATGAAGGTCGAAAAAATTTGTCGACTGTGCAAGATTATTTCGGGAGCATTTGATCAAACACAAGTTTTTGCCCAAATGCTCGGGGGCTACTTTGGAAAATAGAAAATTCGAGTATGACAAGATAGAAATGGCGAGAGCCTATGATCAAATACAAGCATTTGTTCATAGCCTCGGGGGCTACTCCCATCGGGAGCGCTGGTCGCGCACCCGATAAATATAAAACTGTCGAGAAAGGTTATAAATATAGTGTCAATGGATACTAATGTGGAGCCTACACCCAACACAAGTCCTTGGCTGTAGCCTCGGGGGCTACTCCCATCGGAAGCGCTGTTCGCGTGCCCGATGAATTTTATCAAAATAAAGAAATAGAAGTAAGTATATTTCGAGTTACACAGATAACTCTACATATACTCCCATCGGGAAGACAAAATAAGTCATCAAATATGACTCGATAAAATGTGCTATTCCAAAGGCAAAAGCACTCGACAATATATTCTCGGACGCCAAAGTTGCGATCAATTTTGAATGCCGCAAATTTGCGAAGGTAAGACCCCGATCCGTTACGTTGGGCGTGGCATCGCCGAAACTCTGCTACTTTTCCGTATCAACGATCGAAGAAAAATCCTAACGGACGCGTTAGGTACTCGATAAATTTGACTGGGACTCGACAGAATGGTAAGACCTTAAGCGGCACTGTCGAAGTTTGCAGTATCCGAGATCATGTCCAGGGACGTGATCTTGAAGTGAGTTTTTGGATTGCCACTAGAGCAGTTAACTAGTACCTGATCCGTCGATGAACTAGCCCCAACTACCATTATCCCTGTACAATATAGAATTTTATATAAAGAAGTATAAATAAAAGCTCTCGAATAAATAAACAGTCGAGATTTCCCTTGACTCTACGATTCAAGCAAAATCTCGGGGGCTACGACATAGGCATCCTAAATGGGCTGCCGAAGATAGTACCCGGGGTTTCTGAAGGCCCACTACCCGAAGAATAAGAAGATTCGGAAGCCCAAGATATATTAAGGAAAGTTAGAGTTGTAATAGGAAGTGTTATTTGTAATCGGCGGGATGAGTTAGAAACCGTCCCGGACTCGTAACTTGTACAAACGAAACCCTCGCTCCACCTCCTATATAAGGGGGGTCGAGGGACAAAGAAATCGAATCTACTGTCAACATAACCCTAGTTTTCATAATCGCCGAGTACTTTCGCCTAAACCTTCGAGATCTACTTGCCCTCTACTTCTAGCAAAACCCTAGTCTACAATCTGTAGGCATTGACAAGTTAATCCTTTGTCGGCGTGGAAGGTTTTCCGTATCGTGGCTCTCGGTGCAGAGGGTTTTGCGACGAAGGCTTTAAGGTGGAAGGGGTCGGAGGGCGACGAGGGCCCACCCCATAGGGCGGCGCCCCCTTAGGCCGCGGCCCTATGGTGGCGGCGCCTCGTCGCCCCACTTCGTAACCCTTTCGGTCTTCTTGCAAGCATAATTCAATGTCAGGATAGATCATCTCTGTTTTATCTTCCTCTGTCACAACAAGCTTATGAGGAATTCAATAGCATGCAATTATTCCTTGACACCATTAGTCTGAACAGCTCTGGTACTGATGTTTGGGTAACTATTTGGAAGCAGGGTATTTTCTCAGCTCAGCTTTTTTATAATCATTGCTTCTCACATTTGCCCAATAGTAGACTGCATTCTTGGATCTGGAAGTGTAAAGTGGTCTTGAGAATAAAGGTTTTTGCATGGATCTTGGTCAGTGATAGGTTGAATACTAGAGATATGTTGCGCAGAAGAAACTGGAATGTCACATCTGATTTTACTTGTGTGTTGTGCCCCACTCATGCTACTGAAGACTGGATACATCTTTTCTTTGATTGCAACTTCAGCCAGAGGATATGGAATTATTTACAAATTGAGTGGACACATCATGACACAATTGAGGACATGTTTATTACAGCCAGGAAAAAGTTCTCCAAGCCTTTCTTCACAGAAGTTATCATTTTAGCCTGCTGGCACATTTGGAAACAGAGAAATGGAGCAATTTTTGAGAATATCAGGCCCTCTTTTGCTTCCTGGAAGAGACAGTTTGTGCATGAAGCCTCTTTGCATGTGCATAGAGTGAAAGACAAACATACTGACTTGTTTCAATCATGGATTGACAATCTCTTGTAATCTTTTTGCTTTTTCTTTCTTCTTTGTATATAACTTTTTGTACAGTTGGTTGATCTTTTAATAAAATGCTGTGGGGGTTTTGCCCCACAGTTTCATGGTCAAAAAAATGGTTCATAAGAGACCACATACCACGGTACGAGTAAAGAGTACTTGTCAGGAGACGAGGTTGAACGAGGTATAGAGATACCGAACCGTAGGGTGACACACTTAAGGTTTGATGTCGTTTAAGTAGATATGGAATTTGGAATGGAGTTCAAAGTTTTGTTCGGAGTCTCGGATGGGATCCAGGACATCACGAGGAGTTCCGGAATGGTCCGGAGAATAATATTCAAGTATAGGAAGTCATTTTCCAAGTTTGAAAATGATCCGGTGCATTTATGGAAGGTTCTAGAAGGTTCTAGAAAAGTCCGGAATAAATCACCATGGAAAGTGGAGTCCCAGGTGGACTCCACATAGCTTGGCCGGCCACCCCTCCAAGGAAGGGGTGGGAGTCCCACCTTGAGTAGGATTCCCACCTTGGGTAGGTTTCCCACCTTATGGCAAGTTCTTGAGTTGGGGTCTTATTCGAAGACTTGGAGTCTAACTCTTGGGGGTTTCCACCTATAAAAAGAGGGACAAGGGGAGGGGGCTGGCCACTCAAGCCCTAGTTGGCCGCACCCCCCAGTTGGCCGGCGCCCAAGCCCCCTATCCTCAAACCCTAGCCTCCCCTTCTCCACATACAACTCTGCGGCATGCGGCCTGCCGGAGTTCTCCACCACCACCGCCACGCCGTCGTTGCCGAGATTCCGAGGAGGATCTACTACTTCCGCTGCCCGCTGGAACGGGGAGGAGGACGTTGTCTTCATCAACACCGAACGTGTGACCGAGTACGGAGGTGCTGCCCGTTTGTGGCACCGTCAAGATCTTCTACGCGCTTTTGCAAGCGGCAAGTGATCGACTACATCCACCACGAGATCTGATCTCGTTAGGCTTTGGAAATCTTCAAGGGTTAGTCTCGTGATCCCTCGTTGCTACCGTCTTCTAGATTAGATCTTGGCTTGTGTTTCGTTCTTGCGGTAGGAATTTTTTTATTTTCTATGCTACGAATCCCATCAGAGATGCCCTTAGAGCGGGCATGCGGGACTAGGGCAAGGACCTTCAGCGCTAGAAACAATGGGTTGTCCCCCACCCTGATGCACTGGCCCGTAAACGTATCTATAATTTTTGATGCTCCATGCTTGTTGTACACCAATTTGTATATGTTTTGCTTACACTTTTTTGCACTATTAACAAGATGCCACAGTCTCGGTTCCATGTTTTCTGCTGTTTTGTATTTCAGAAAAGTTGTACAGAAAATATTCTCGGAATTGGACGAAACAAAAGCCGAAGTCAATATTTTTCCGTCACGAAGACAAAGTCCAGAGGGGGGACGAAGAAGAGGCGTATGGCGGCCAGACCATGCCTTGGCGCGGCCTGTCCTAGGCCCGCGCCAAGGGGTTGTGTGGGCCCCCTTAGCCTCCACCGACCTCGCCCTTCCGCCTATATATTCATGATCTCGAGAAAAACCTAAAAACCCGAGTCTCCATCCACGAAAAGTTCCATCGCGGCCGCCATCGCAGACCCTAGCTCGGGAGGGTTCTGAAGCTTTTCCTAGCACCCTGCCGAAGGGGGAAATCATCGCAGAGGCATATCCATCGTCATGCCCGCCTCCGAAGTGATGCTGGGTAGTTCATCCCTGGACTATGGGTCCATAGCAGTAGCTAGATGGTTATCTTCTCCAATTTGTGCCTCATATTTAGATCTTGTGAGCTGCCCTACATGATCAAGATCATCCTTATGTAATGCTACATGTTGTGTTTGCTGGGATCCGAGGAATATTTAATACTATGTTGAGATCGATTATATATTTGTCATATGTTATTTGTGATCTTGCATGCTCTCTGTTGCTAGTAGATACTCTGGTCAAGTAAATGCTTGTGACTCCAAGAGGGAGTATTTAGGCTCGATAGTAGGTTCATGCCTCTAGTTTTTGGAAGAGTGACATAACTAAGATTGTAGATATGTTGTTGCTACTAGGAGAAAACAACAATGTTTTATCCAAGGGTAATTATATTATTTACTTTACACACATTGCTTAATGCGATAATCTATTACTTGCTTAATACTGAAGGGGTTCAGACGATAACCGGAAGGTGGATTATTAGTCATAGATGTAGTTGGATTATGGTCTATGTATTTCAAGTACTATACTAAAGAGCAACTAACATCTTCTTTCTCAGAATTTTGACATCTTTTGAGAATTAAATTCGGGCTGACACGTATGGTAATATATGGTTTGATTTCGTAGTGTTTTTTCGTGTGCAACTTGGGTGTTCTCTAGGAATTTTCAGGGTCATGTGCAATACACCGGCCGTGCGTGGGAAGCTGTGTTCATGCGATGAACCGTAGCGTTTCATTGTTGTTTTGGCGGGCCCAACATGTATTGGGTCTTGCGCGCCTCTGCGGTCAAAGCGGTGTCCATTGCCTCTCAAGCCACCGCTTAATGCTAAGCGGTCAGATTTATAGTGAATAGAAACAGGAGTAAACAAGCCAACCACGTTTTTTACTCATCTCTCTCCCGTGCTTTCTTCTTCCATGCCAGCCACCATCCTCACCCAGGGTTGGCATCCTCCTCCTCCAGACCCTCTCTCCTCCTAGGCGTTTAGCAGCGCGGTGGAGGAACTCCGAGCAATCCTCTCCTTCCCAAGACGGATGACCGCGTGATGTCAATGCACGCTTCTATTCTTGTAGATAGTTTTGGGCCTCTAAGTGCAGAGGTTTGTAGAACAACAACAAGTTTCCTTTAAGTGGATCACCCAAGGTTTATCGAACTCAGGGAGGTAGAGGTCAAAGATATCTCTCTCAAGCAACCCTGCAATTAAGATACAAGAAGTCTCTTGTGTCCCCAACACACCCAATACACTTTTCAGATGTATAGGTGCACTAGTTCGGCGAAGAGATAGTAAAATGAAAATGATATGGATGAATATGAGTGGTAATAACAATCTGAAATAAATATGGCAGCAAGTAAACATGCAGTAAAACAGTAAATAAACGGTGATTCGATGTTTGGAAACAAGTCCTAAGGATCATACTTTTACTAGTGGACACTCTCAATAATGTTATCATAAAGGAATATAAATATAAGCACTTCACTATGCTATTCTCAACTACTCTCCGGTTGGATAACAAACACTAATTCACCATGTAGGGCTACAAAAGAAAACCTTAAAGATGTATTCCCAAGTACTAATGAAAACCCCACGCTATCACTTTGAGCATTCATAGGAGGTACTAACACACCACAATTTCATACAGACATCCAACTCAAATCATAATTCAGTGAACAAGTATTCTGTGAAATATAGCCTAAGAGACCCACACGGTGCACACACTGTCACCTTTACACACGTGGGACAAGGAGTCTCCGGAGATCACATAAGTAAAATCCACTTGAATATCATAACGGTAGAGCCTTCAGCCCCGGTGACATAAAGATCACACCATGGGAGTGAGAGATAAACCACATAGCTAATGGTAGAGCCTTCAGCCCCGGTGATGTGGGCATAACCTTTCGGGTACCCGACTTTGCTATACCTGATACAGATTATCAAGATGGACCAGCACAAGGACTCGACAAGCTGGACATGCACGCGTTAACAACTTGGACTACAAGGAAAGAAGACTCTAATACGAATCCTACTAGGACTCTTGCAAACCCTAGCTGATGACATGGGCATACCCTTCGGGTACCCATTATTAGTATACCTGGTTTGGCTCGGCCCAATATGGAGAAGGCCCAACAAGGCAACCCGAAGAAGTAGTCGACTAGGACTCTTGTAAAACCCTAGGCTGGTTGCATATATAAAGCTAGCCAGGGCACCCAACAGAGAGGCCAAGATATAGACAGAGAGGATAGAGACAACATAGCTCCGCCTATGGCGGCACCCTGTAAAGATACTTGTGTTCATATAGTGGATTGCTAGCAGCACGTAGGGATCCTCCATCGAGGGGACCCGAAGCTGGGTACGTCGTGTGCCTAATCTCGTCCCCGGAATCTCCATTGTCGCGCTCTCCCGAAACCCAAGTCTACAATACGTAGGCATTGGCGAGGTAATCCCTCGTCAATTGGCGCCGTCTGTGGGAATCGCGCCGACTGGATTTCGTTATCCGGGCGAGATCTCTCGTTTATGTGGACGGCCAGATCACATCTACAGAAATTTCATGGCGGCAACGAAGCCGCTGAAGCGCGGGGAGACTCATCTACTTCAACAACCATGTCATCGACTGATGAAGAAACGAGAAAATATGATCTGATCAGAAGAGTTGTGCGGATGCTGCAGCTATTCCAGAATCGAATCGAGTTTCACGAAGAGACTAATCAGATTTTATTGAGGGATCAAATTCCAAGGCAGTCAACAGCTCAGCGTGGACAAGGAAGAATTAAAGCAGGTAAATGCACGTACGGGCACGTGATCGGGAGACACAGCCTTCAAGAGCTACGTTGTGAAGCTGGTATTGGAAGGAAAAGATTCTCCTTAGGACCTCTACGTCTTTCGGCTAGCAAAGGCAGACAGGGCCAAAGAAAATTTGATCTGCCCCATACTTAGATCTAGACAGAACCACCACCACGTCAGGATCCAAAGAAAAGAAAAGGCAATCAGCAACCAGCTAAGAAAAGGAAGTCCCGATGAAAAATAGTGTTTGATTGGCTACCAAGATTAGCTGGCTCATGCATGGATAGCACGGCCACACTGCTAACGGCAAAGCCAAGGATTAAATTAGATCAGGTGCTACTTCTTCTGGCTGTCTACTCCATGAGAAAATACGAGGAACAAACACCCATATCATCAAGTCGGCGTATGCAAGGATGAACACAACCGACTTGTACGTATGTGTACATATTACACGACAACGCAGTGAATTATCGGGCCACTTAGCAATATAATTCATCCCCATCACGGCGTACATTGGCTTCGGAGGAACCGACATGTTCATCGACCACGAACACCGCCACATCGACACCATTCGCCAGATCTGCTGCGGCATCAGCTTTTATCAGGTGCTATATTTCCAGTTGATTGATATTCGCAAAAGATATTTGGACAAATATTTTTTTCGGCTCGTACTATTATTTGCGCACAATTTTTTTTTTCCGCTTCAAGTACAACTTCGGATCGGACTAAGCTCTGACTATTCTGCTGCGCCAACGCCGTTCTCCATCGCACTCGCCACGCTCGGGGCTTGTCGTTGTGAACTCGCCATCATGGACTCAACACTCTCGGGGGCTCGCCCGTCGCAGACTCGCCGGTTCACTACGTCTGCCTTATCGACTGCGTCCATCGCACGACCTGCTTCCTCGACAACTTCGTCTCACCCGATTAAAAAGCTAAGTGTTCCTCTTTCAAGAGCCAATTATTATTTACTTTCGCCACACCCGAATACTCGGGGGCTGCAACATTACATTATTACAGCAAATTTACCCGACATCCGGGCCAGGCGCCTTTAATTCGTTACTACAAATATACTTGGTTACTTGGTGAATTTCTTTTCTTCGGCTCTGGATATATCTTCTCCGGTTCAGTGAAATTATTTTCTTCGGCTCAGTGGAATTATTTTCTTCGACTTAGTGGATTTATTTTCTTCGGCTTCGTGGATTTATTCTCTCTGGATTACTGGGTTGGTTTTCTTTGGGTTATTATTGGTTCACTTATACAATATTACCCAACGTGTTTCCGGGTCAATGGATTCATCTTCTATGGTTATTACTGGAATTATTTTCTCCGGCTCAATGGATTCATCCTCTATGATATCAACGGACTCATCTTTTATGGTTATTACTGGATTTTTCGGGTCAATGGATTCATCCTCTATGATATCGGCGGATTCATTTTCAATATATGATGGTGTAATCTTTAATATGGATTCATCTCAAGTACTTCATCTCGGACTTCATCTTCAATATTTCATCCTTAAATGGCCTTCTTTCGGCGACACGGATAATACTCGGGGGCTCGACAACAACTTCGTCCCGAGTAACAACTGTGACATGGCGTCTAAGCAACAATCATGACATCACCCCAGCAGTGCTCGGGGGCTCGGTTATCTCTTCATCAACAATTTGGTGGTATCCACTTTCGCTAATTCGGTGGTTTCTACTTCGGCTCAACATTTTCGCTGCACTCGAAGACCTCATCGCGCATCGACTTCGTCGTGTCCAACAAGCTAAGTGTTCCTTTATTTCACATAAAGTTGATTATCATTTAATTTCGCCGCACCCATTGCTTGGGGGCTACGCGGCATATATTCACTTTACATATCATCGAATCCAAGCATCTGACACCGCATGCGAAAAAGAGAGTCAGGGAAAAGATAGAAAAAGTTTGTTTATTTGTGCAGGAGATAACAAATTTCAAAGTATATAAGAGAGAACCCGACGAAATTGTCTTCAAGAAAGAACAGGACCCAAAGAATTATCTTCAAGGAGGTCCCGAAAAATTATCTTCAATGAGGTCCCGAAGAATTGTCCTCAGGGAGGTCTCGAAGAATTGTCTTCAAAGAGGACCCGAAGAATTGTCCTCAGGGAGGACCGAAGAATTGTCCTCAAAGAGGACCGAAGAAATTTTTCTGAAGGAGGAACTCGATGAAATTTTCATCAAGGAGGAACAAAAAAAAAACAGTGGACAAATCTTCGGGTCCATTGACTCGTCATTTGTTCCGATCAAGAACATCGGTGATATGCCTGACGACAATATAGAAGAACGCAATATATTCAGCTGACTCATCAAGCCCGAGAGAAAAATAGAAGAACCCGCAAAATGGGTCATTCCATCAGCCGAACAAGGCACTCGACAATATATTCTCAGAGCGCTAAAAGTCGCGAATAATCTCTGAATGCCGCAAAACTCTGCGAAGGTAAGACCCCGGATCCGTTCGAGCGGCGTGGCATCGTCTGCGTCGGTTTGCTACTTTTTCCGTATCAACAGATACGAAGAAAAATCCTAACGGACGCGTTAGGTACCCGATAAAACATGACTGGGACTCGACAGAATAGTAAGACCTTAAGCGGCACTGTCGAGTTAACACTATCCCGGGATCATGTCCAGGGACGTGATCTTGAAGTAGGTTTTTGCGGATTGCCACTAGAGCAGTTAACTAGTACCTGATCCGTCAGATGAACTAGCCCCAATTACCATTATCCCTGTACAATATAGATATGGAGCACATGGATTTCATCAAGTTCTCCGGAAATATAGTTAAGTTCTTTATCGAGTAGTACAACTTGAGCCTCTGCCTAGGTGCAAGCACCTGCCCATAGGCTCGGGGGCTACTCTTATCGAGAGTATTGTTCACCCTCCCGATAAGATACAAGAAAGAGGAAAAATTGTGGTGTCGATTAAAAGCAAGTTGATCCTACACCCAAGTGCAAACACTTGGCTGTAGCCTCGGGGGCTACTCCCATCGGGAGCGCTGGTCGCGCACCCGATAGAAAGATAACTTTGACATCATCTACGACAATGAAGGTTTGTAGACTCAACTCGATTCTACGACTCGAGTGGAGCCTACTCCCATCGGGAGCACATGGATTTCATCAAGTTCTCCGGAAATATAGTTAAGTTCTTCATCGAGTAGTACAACTTGAGTCTACACAATGCAAGCACTTGCCCATAGACTCGGGGGCTACTCCCATCGGGAGCGCTGCCGCGCACCCGATAATTTCAAGAATCGTCGACATCATCTATGCTACACATGATCTACGACATAGACCTCGCCTTGTATTTCTTCGACTTCGGAGATGGTTATGCTTGGAGTTTCTACGCAAGTCTTCGACTTCCCTATAAACTCGGGGGCTACTGACATGGGCATACCCTTCGGGTACCCATTATTAGTATACCTGGTTTGGCTCGGACCAATATGGAGAAGGCCCAACAAGGCAACCCGAAGAAGTAGTCGACTAGGACTCTTGTAAAACCCTAGGCTGGTTGCATATATAAAGCTAGCGGCACCCAACAGAGAGGCCAAGATATAGACAGAGAGGATAGAGACAACATAGCTCCGCCTATGGCGGCACCCTGTAAAGATACTTGTGTTCATATAGTGGATTGCTAGCAGCACGTAGGGATCCTCCATCGAGGGGACCCGAAGCTGGGTACGTCGTGTGCCTAATCTCGTCCTCGGAATCTCCATCGTCGCGCTCTCCCGAAACCCAAGTCTACAATACGTAGGCATTGGCGAGGTGATCCCTCGTCAGCTGATATATAAAGCTAGGCAGGGGCACCCCTTAGACACATATTCAGAAACATAAATTATAGAGGCGACACGCCTAGACATCGCAACCCACAGATTAGAACTAGACTAGATATAATAACTCCGCCTATGGCGGCCTCCTGTATACATATATTCATATAGTGGATTGCTAGCAGGACGTAGCGATCCTCCACCGCGGGGACGTGAACCTGGGTACGTCGTACCTTCTCTCGCTCCCGGAACTTCCATCGTCGCCTTTCTCTAAACCCAAGCCCCTCATGGTGGGCATTGTCGAGGAACCGCCAGCCTCGTCAATTGGCGCCGTCTGTGGGAATCGAACCAGGGGAAGAACTACTCACTCCTCATCATGGGAGTCAGCAACAGCGATGGAGATGGCGGTGGAGTCGATGGAGATGGCTTCCGGTAGGGTGCCGAAACAGAGACTTCTGTCCTCTGGATCTTGTCTGCGACGGCGGCGGAGCTACATAACTTTTTGTGGACAGAGGCTTATTATTTTATGGTTTTTGCGTCGGGAGCTTTATATATGCGGAAGGGCCAGGTCAGTGGAGTCCTAGTGGCCCCAGAGCATTCCTAGGCGCGGGCCAAGGCCAGGCCGCGCCTAGGGGTGGTTTGACTGGCCCCTGGCCCCCCTCCGTCTCTCCTCTGGACTTCTTCTTCGTTTCGGTAAAATAGAAACTTCGGCTTTTGTTTCATCCAATTCCGAGAATATTTCCTGTACAACTTTTTTAAAATACAAAATAGCAGAAAACAGAGAACTGGCACTGTGGCATCTTGTCAATAGGTTATTTCCGGAAAATGCATAAAAGTGCCACGAAGTGTAAACAAAACATATTGGAATTGGTGTAAAACAAGCATGGAGCATCAAAAATTATAGATACGTTTGCGACATATAACCGCGCAGAGGAGGATCTTAGAGTGCCCTCCCGAGATGTTCTACGGTGCCGACAACATCACGCTCACCTTCGCGTGCCAGACGCAGAGGGAGGCGTTGACGCAATAGGCGGTGGTACATCCTGGTTGGCGCAGCAGCGGAACGACATCCAGGGCGAAGAGCCAACGCTAGCCTTGGTCCACGAGGTAGCAGATCGGGGATTGGAGTTCAGATCCCTAGGTGACTTCTTCCATCATTTAACAGAAATTTCTTCTCTTATCCGTTTGGATGATTTTTGGGATGAAGTTCAGTTGTCCGTTTCTGGTTTGATTATTGAGATTTTGCTCTGATAGCGTTGCCTCCGGTGTAATACAGGTGCTGCTGCTTTTGCCAGCCACCGGCGTCACCAAGGTCAGGGAGGCAGAGTACGGCCGACCTTGATGTTTTTGACGTGTCAGTGTCTATAAACTCTTATCTTGCTGCCTTAGGTACAGCTCTCAGCCCTCCCGCGTTCCAATCTTACTGACACGGATCAAGTTTGAATGTTGTAAACATTTAATTGAATGTAGACAATATTTAAAAATCCACGTGCATGTAGCACTTTTTAATTTGATTTGTAAGGTGTGCTTGAGAGATTTTGGAGACCAACTTGGATGGAAGACCATGCTAAATGAAGTTTGGACCTTCAGTATGCAGGTGCATTTTTGTTCTTGGCAAATATATTATATCTGAGTGTGATCCTTTATGCACACTTTGTGCAATCACTCATCTACCATTTAGCTCCTCAAAGTTTTGAGATGCTGATAGTTGTGTGCCTATGAGCGTCTTGCATTCTTATTTAGTTTACTAAGAGTTCCTCTCATGAGCAGTAATTTATTTTGCGTGACATATTGGGTTGGTAAAAAAAGTAATGTTTGCTAAATGGGGTTTATTTCCATGATTCTGATAGGAGAGTGGTGGACCAAAACGGAAGATTGTGAAGCAGCACGCATAACCTGGTCAAATAGAGAAGGATAAAGAGCTATTGGTGCTTTCTGAATGGTTTCATATAAAGGTAATAGAATTATTCATGCAGGTTTCTGATCTCTGTTGTTTGTTATTTTTATTGTGTGAAATTAATCTTAAGAACATTGATTGTTCGCACGAATTATAGGGTCGCAAACATCATCACAACACATACCAGAGCAGTAGTGTTTCTATTTTGTTCATTTACTGACCTGGAGACAGATCTGGGTGCTAAAGAATTAGCAGGTGCTATGGATCTGAATTGGTTATTGTATATTTGGAATTGCTCCTTCAATCTACCCTAGGCCTGGAAATATTTGATGATACCTCTAAAGAACATGACCTTTAAAAGGATCATGTTATTGTCAGTCAGATTTCATATGCACATTGATACGCCGTGTACAAAGTATGAGCACTGGAATCTACTTCTCAGTTGCTAGCATTCTTTGCTATATATGTTTTTTTACCTTATTGTGTGCTTGGCACAACTATTGGCATTCCATTTACAATTGTTGCTGGTACAAAGATGTTGAACTATGCTAGATTTAGAAGAATAAAAATAGAAGGCAAGTATTAAGCCTAAAAGTTGGAACTTACTAATTACTTTGGGAAGCCCTCAAGATTGTTATCATTATCTATAGCTTTGGGGCCAAATACAGTATGTGCATGCTTGGAATGTGTGTCCAAGCTTTTCTTTTTGCTTGATTGCTGATTAGGCATGTTGTTGGACGTTTAGTTATTTTCTGTTATGATTTACGCAGATTGTGCGCACTCGCTTAAATTACATTGCTGCAGAGCTATGTCAATTTATACTCTTGTCGTGCTCTAGGAGTTTGGCATTGGCCTCTCATTCTCTTACAATTGAGTTATATCCATTTTTGCAGGGGAAGTTTTTTAACATTATATTCATAGTTGTTTAAAAAACTCACCTGATACTAAGTGCACGTGCTTCCCTGGAGCTGTGGTTCCCAAATTAAATCATACATTCAGGCATTGCCTTCCAATTTCATATCATGGCCTGTCCAGTTTGTATCCACTAATTTTGCGCTTGGTGAAAATCACATAGACAAAACTTGGTTTATGCACACTTACTAATTTTGTATATTCAGCAGTTGGTTAGCTCGAGGAGAATAGGGCATAGTTTAGGTTCCCACTTTTATTTATTTAGTGTTCCAGTAGCCCCAGTTGATCCATGTAAGATAAGCAGGTATGTATATGTAGTTTTGCAGCCAAAGAACAATGAAGATCAGGGTACAAGATTAGTGTGGCTTGCAAGAATAGAATAATCATGTGAGCCTATTGGAAAAATAGATGTGGTCATGCCCCCTAATTATCTTTTCTTATTTCATTTCGTATATCTATACAAGTAGTGTCATGTGAAACCCAATATTTGATAGTACCAACTTGACAAGGAAATTGGTGCATGTACACCACAAATTTGACAAATAGGCGGTTTGCTGAGTTACATTAAGCTATTTTGAATATTATTTTTCGTGCTCTGGTTCAGTTTTGCATATTGAATTAGAGTTGCAGTATATCTACAAACCTGAGATATGCAACATGCAAGTTTTTTCTACAGGTACTCTCCTTTATTTTGGAGCAGTCCTCTCCATTCCATGTTGTTATTTTAAACAAATTTTTATCCATCTTGCACAAATAATGTCTTTTTCACATTGTTTTGCTTACAACTCACTATTAGATTTTGGGACTAGAACATACTTCTATTCTATAGCTAATGTCTGAAATTGTTTGGAGCAAATATAGATTTGTTGTCTCATTCTACCAAAGAAGATATTGGATTATTGTATTTTGATAATGATTTTTCCCCAGCATTGTACTTAGATGGTGTTATTTTAGTTTCTAGCTGCATTTGAAAGTAAGAAACTGATAGAACAGTGCAACATTTTAAATTTTGGTTTAAACTGTAATTGGAGAAAGAGGAGATGCAAGTATTCTGGGTGATGAAATAATGTTGTAGTGATAAAGGTTGATTTTTAATCCACATTGCTATTTCTAAATATATTTGATCCCCAAATGCATGTCCACCAATATTGTTGTACACAAAGATCTACGGAACGTTCCCAAAGTTATCCATGCTTGACCACTACTCTAGCTATTTCCTTTACATATGTGTAGCAAGTGATTGTTTATAGATTATCTATTTTAATTTGTTTACTCATCTTTCATATTTGTACGAGCAGTATTGTGACGCATAAGCCCTATATGCTGCACAAGGATATAACTATGACAATTGGGAGGTGTATATATCTTATTGTACTCGGATTCCAATTAATGTAAATCACCATAACACCAGCTACTCTGGTTATCTCGTAGGTTCTCCGCATGATGTGGGTATTACCCTTCGCGTAACCAACATTATGCTACCTCTTACGGCCCAATCAGGGGCCAATGAAGATTGCCCAACAACCAAGGTGGACCAATACGTCGGTTCCAGAGAAGGAGACTCACTCGAAGTAGGATTCTTGACGAACAAGGCAAGAAGACACTAAACAAGGAAAGATTAGAAGTAGAACTCTTTATAACCTAGTCGTACCCGGACATAACTCTCGAGACCTGGCCTGCAATATAAGGGCCAGAAGGGCCAGGAGAGGGTCTGCCGAGGGACACAATGATGAGTGTAGTTGACACGTCCGTTGGGAACCCCAAGAGGAAGGTGTGATGCACACAGTAGCAAGTTTCCCTCAGTAAGAAACCAAGGTTTAATCGGACCAGTAGGAGTCAACAAGCACGTTGAAGGTTGATGGCGGCAAAATGTAATGCGGCGCAACACCAGGGATTCCGGCGCCAACATGGAACCTGCACAACACAACCAAAGTACTTTGCCCCAACGTAACAGTGAGGTTGTCAATCTCACCGGCTTGTGAACAAAGGATTAACCGTATTGTGTGGAAGATGATTGTTTGCGAACAAAAAGAACAAGTATTGCAGAGATTGTATTTCAGATGTAAAGAATAGACCGGGGTCCACAGTTCACTAGAGGTGTCTCTCCCATAAGATAAATAGCATGTTGGGTGAACAAATTACAGTTGGGCAATTGACAAATAAAGAAGGCATAACAATGCACATACAAATATCATGATGAGTACTATGAGATTTAATCAGGGCATTACGACAAAGTACATAGACCGCTATCCAGCATGCATCTATGCCTAAAATGTCCACTTTCAGGTTATCATCCGAACCCCTTCCGGTATTAAGTTGCAAGCAACAGACAATTGCATTAAGTATGGTGCGTAATGTAATCAACACAAGTATCCTTAGACAAAGCATCGATGTTTTATCCCTAGTGGCAACAACACATCCACAACCTTAGAACTTTCTGTCACTGTCCCAGATTTAATGGAGGCATGAACCCACTATCGAGCATAAATACTCCCTCTTGGAGTCACAAGTATCAACTTGGCCAGAGCCTCTACTAGCAACGGAGAGCATGCAAGAACATAAACAACATATATGATAGATTGATAATCAACTTGACATAGTATTCAATATTCATCGGATCCCAACAAACACAACATGTATGATTACAAAGAAACGATCTTGATCATGATAGGCAGCTCACAAGATCGAGCATGATAGCACAATTAGGAGAAGACGACCATCTAGCTACTACTATGGACCCATGGTCCAGGGTGAACTACTCACACATCGATCCGGAGGCGATCATGGCGATGAAGAGTCCTCCGGAGATGATCCCCCTCTCCGGCAGGGTGCCGGAGGCGATCTCCTGAATCCCCCGAGATGGGATTGGCGGCGGCGTCTCTGGAAGGTTTTCCGTATCGTGGCTCTTGGTACTGGGGTTTCGCGACGAAGGCTATTTGTAGGCGGAAGGGTAGGTCGGGCGTCACGAGGTGGCGACACAAAGGCCGCGCGCCAGCACCTGGGCCGCGCCGCCTAGCGTGTCGTCGCCTCGTGGCCACCGTTTCCTCCTCGAACTTCGAAAGCTTCGTGGAAAAATAGGCCCTGGGCGTTGATTTCGTCCAATTCCGAGAATATTTCCTTACTAGGATTTCTGAAACCAAAAACAAAACAAGCTGGCTCTTCGGCATCTCGTCAATAGGTTAGTGCCGGAAAATGCATAATAACGACATATAATGTGTATAAAACATGTGAGTATCATCATAAAAGTAGCATGGAACATAAGAAATTATAGATACGTTTGGGACGTATCACACAACCACAACAGATAGATTCATCGCAAGTCTAGAGCTAGGTCATTAGAATCTTAGCCTCTCAACGAGATCATACTCGTAGCCTTCGGCTACCCCATTGTAATCCGATATATTCGATAATCAAGATCAGACAAGCAGGAATTAAGGGTTTTACCTCATCGAGGGCCCCGAACCTGGGTAAATCTCTCTCCCTGTCTGTTTGGTATCCGATGTCTCGTGTTAGCCTACAGGATTTCATCAACCCTAAGCCCCTAAAGGTGGGCATTGCCGAGGAGCACCCTCGCCACCGCACCTCATCAAATTTATGTTGTGATGATCAAACTCGGATGCCATTTGTCTCGAAATTCCTATCAATGTAAGGTGATAGTTTGGTTTACTAGGATCTAGGTGTTTAGGAGCCCAAATCAAGGGATTCTCTACTCACTTGATTTTGCCATGGTTGACCACCAGGTTAGATCTATTTGTTCCGCTTTTCTATCTGTCGGATTGTTTAGGTGTAATGTATAGATCTGTATATTGGTGCGCGTGGTCTTGCGCCATTTCCCCTTATTTGTAATGCCTTGGCCTATAAGTGTTTGCTTTGTTTTTTTTATTTTCTCAATTTCTTGTTCCTTCACTTGGTACGCATGGTTAATATGCCTTACTAGATAGCGAGTTGGAAGATAGGCGTGTTTCTTTTATTTTCGTAATATCTATCATGATTACTTGGTTTGATTGTCCTTTCGAGTTTCCACTATATTGATCAACTATCTTGCTAAAAAACTCCTTTTTTGGGGGTGCTTTTTGATTGATTTACAGAGAGGCACAATGGAAGGTACAGTTCCTGGAAAAAGAGTAGAGCAGTTTAGGGATCAGCTGAAGGAGGGGTCTATTTACACCACTGAAAATTTTGATTTGTATGATCCTAGAAAGAGCTACAGGTTAGTGGATCATCCTTTGCCGATCTTCTTTACTATGAGGACTACTCTGTCAGAGGTGGTGCCGCCGCTGGAGAATTTTCCTATGTATGCCTATACTTTTGTCCCGTTTAGCATGGTGTCAGATTGCATTGATCGGAATAACTTATAACCGGTAAGAATACAGTCATTTTGATCATTGATTTATTTGTGTATCGTTTGTTTTCTTTGGCAAAGTTTGTTTCGTGTTATGGCAATTTAACTACTATGTGCAGATTTACAGATGTTGTCGGACGGGTTAACAAAGTCACCGATGTTTTTGCCTCCTTCTGGTAAGACAAAGAGCCAAAAGCGACAAATATATATCATAGATGGAAGGTACCAATCGCTGCTATCTTTAATTTGTGTTTTCCATAGTGAGTATTTGGTTCTCCTAATTTCCATCTGGTTTATACACGTGTTACTTTATGAAGCGAGCATGCTATTGTTACTTTGTGGGGAGAGATGCTGATGGACTAATGGAGGCATCAAATCAAGAACCTGCTATCGTGTTAATTGTTGGCATGACTGTGAGTCAGTACTTAGGCATTACGCTCTCACCTCTGTTTTTCTATTGTCATGTTGTATTTCTTTTTTGTCCTGATTTGTGCTAGCTGCTGTAACCAATAATGTGTTTCTGGCTATTTGTTTGATAACATGCGTATCTTGCATATGCCACAGGTCGAAGCATCTGCCAAGGTACGTTGAATTACACAGTGGAAACCAAAGTCATGTAGAGCCGACGGTGTCAACGATCGCGGAAATAGCAACATTCAAACCCAATTGCATCATGGTATGTTCAGTGTTTTATACTATGTTTTCTTCCATGCATTCTCAAACTAAATCAATTGATAATCGTGTTTTATACTATGTTTGTACAGGATGTCAATTTGAATTACTGAGGGTTCTTACAGACAAAAGCTGGTATTACATAAGTTGCAAAGAATGTTAGAAGAAACTTAAGCTAGAGGATAGGGTATACAAATGCTCTCAGTGTCCTGTTGTTATACCTTTTCCAAGGTACACACGTGTTTGTCATATCTGTTCTTCAGGATGTTTATTGTACAGTTTCTTTTTTTGTGACAAATGCTTACGTCATTTTTCCCCTTTTGTTATTGCTTTGTCAGATATAGGTTTATTGTTCGAGCAGTTAATTCTGGTTCAACAGATCCTCATACCGGCAAATTTGCAAACTTTATTGTTTGGGCCTCGCGGAGAGGTTGTTGTCGGAAAAGAAGCATTACACTTGTGTCCAGTGTTAGGGGAACGGCTAATACTGTGCCTCAGGATTTGCTTGCCATCATGGGAAGAGAGTTCGGCGTTGTTGTCACTCTTAGACGTGAATCTCGCTGGATACAATGCACAGCCACCTTCAGGTACAGATTGCTGATCTGATTTCCGGCCAGTGATACTCGACGACAGGGCATGGATGATTCAGCCACAAGTCAAGGCAATGAAAATCTCTCTGCTCCTGAAACTCCAAAACATGTTCAAGGTCCAAGTGAGACTTTCACTCCACCACCATCTATGGATCCCACGCCACAAAGTGCAGCATCATCATCTTATTGATGAGGTATAACTGTGTTGCCTTACCAGAACACATGTGTTTTTAGGTTTCTGATATATATCATAGATGGAAGGTACCAATCGCTGCTATCTTTAATTTGTGTTTTCCATAGTGAGTATTTGGTTCTCCTAATTTCCATCTGGTTTATACACGTGTTACTTTATGAAGCGAGCATGCTATTGTTAATTTGTGGGGAGAGATGCTGATGGACTAATGGAGGCATCAAATCAAGAACCTGCTATCGTGTTAATTGTTGGCATGACTGTGAGTCAGTACTTAGGCATTACGCTCTCACCTCTGTTTTTCTATTGTCATGTTGTATTTCTTTTTTGTCCTGATTTGTGCTAGCTGCTGTAACCAATAATGTGTTTCTGGCTATTTGTTTGATAACATGCGTATCTTGCATATGCCACAGGTCGAAGCATCTGCCAAGGTACGTTGAATTACACAGTGGAAACCAAAGTCATGTAGAGCCGACGGTGTCAACGATCGCGGAAATAGCAACATTCAAACCCAATTGCATCATGGTATGTTCAGTGTTTTATACTATGTTTTCTTCCATGCATTCTCAAACTAAATCAATTGATAATCGTGTTTTATACTATGTTTGTACAGGATGTCAATTTGAATTACTGAGGATTCTTACAGACAAAAGCTGGTATTACATAAGTTGCAAAGAATGTTAGAAGAAACTTAAGCTAGAGGATAGGGTATACAAATGCTCTCAGTGTCCTGTTGTTATACCTTTTCCAAGGTACACACGTGTTTGTCATATCTGTTCTTCAGGATGTTTATTGTACAGTTTCTTTTTTGTGACAAATGCTTACGTCATTTTTCCCCTTTTGTTATTGCTTTGTCAGATATAGGTTTATTGTTCGAGCAGTTAATTCTGGTTCAACAGATCCTCATACCGGCAAATTTGCAAACTTTATTGTTTGGGCCTCGCGGAGAGGTTGTTGTCGGAAAAGAAGCATTACACTTGTGTCCAGTGTTAGGGGAACGTCTAATACTGTGCCTCAGGATTTGCTTGCCATCATGGGAAGAGAGTTCGGCGTTGTTGTCACTCTTAGACGTGAATCTCGCTGGATACATTGCACAGCCACCTTCGGGTACAGATTGCTGATCTGATTTCCGGCCAGTGATACTCGACGACAGGGCATGGATGATTCAGCCACAAGTCAAGGCAATGAAAATCTCTCTGCTCCTGAAACTCCAAAACATGTTCAAGGTCCAAGTGAGACTTTCACTCCACCACCATCTATGGATCCCACGCCACAAAGTGCAGCATCATCATCTTATTGATGAGGTATAACTGTGTTGCCTTACCAGAACACATGTGTTTTTAGGTTTCTGACAAGCTATATGTTTCTATTGTAGATTGGCTCTGATGTGGCTGAAGGGTAAACACACAAAAATGTTGGTGCCGGCAAGAACCCTAAATCTAAGAAGGGATTACGCTTCACAAATGATCTTGTACACGCAGGACATAAAGGGCACAATATCTTGGACATGTGTCTACACACTGGTCTTCTGCAGATGAATGCAGCGAGGGAGCTATGTTATTGCCCAGTTTCTGTTGTTCAGGGCCTATATGTTTGGACCCTGAATACACTTCCATGTTTATGTATCTACGTCAACCACCCGTTTAGGTTATGTGCTTAGATTGTATGTGATGATTAGCCTCATAGATGTTGTGTTTGGCTTGCTAGAACCCTTCACGATTTGTTAGTTGCCGTTTCTAATGTATTATATCTTCCCCCGCATTGCTTATGTTTTATACTGTACAATTTCTAGGCTTTGTTATTATGTTATGACTATGATCATTTGTTTATTTTGTTTTGCCACCCATACACATGCTAGTACCTCATTTCTCCAGCCTAATAATAATTTGAACCTTATATGTTGTCGTTGTGTTGATTAGTGTTGCAATTTTATTAAATCTGTATGTTATGAACCGGACATGAATCAAGCTCTTTGTGCCCACGTGGTTGTCATGTGTAGTCTATGTGTCATTTCACACGTAACTTCTAAGATGTCTCGATCAGTATACGTACCGTTTACCATGACCTGGCGCGGTGTGCCGCCCACGCCTACTTTTGCTAGTATGTTGTAATGCCCAAACGAATCTCATAGTAATCATCTTGTCATGTGTGGTCGGTATTCTGTCAATTACCTGTAATTTGTTCACCTAGCATGTTATTTATCTTTATGGAGAGACACCTCTAGTAAACTCTGGACCCCGGTACTTTCCTTTACACTGATAAATTCATCTACTACAATCCTGTTTTGTTTACTTTCCGTAAGCACTGTTTTCTTTAATTACTGCAAATATCCCCTTCCACTCGATACGTTTAATTCTTTGTGTTCAGCAAAGCTGGTGAGATTGACAATCTCACTGTGAGTTGGGGTAAAGTATTTTAGTTATGTTGTGTGCAGGTTCCACGTTGTTGCTAACGCCGGTAGTACGCCCTGTAAATAGTCAGCTAGCAACACCTTCAGAAGTCACGTCTTTCTCCTACTGGTCGATTAAACCTTGGTTTCTTGCTGAGGGAAAACTTGATGATGTGCTCATCACACCTTCCTCTTGGGGTTCCCCAACGTGATTGCCAACTTCCACGTCAGCACCATCAGACCCATGTGCATGTGCATCAGGGGCAGCCCATTGGGCCCCACCCTTGTCTAGGACACGTGTCCCCTTCGTCAACGTGGGAGAACCCTCAAGTGCCTTTTTATGGACATTGGCACTCGTTAAAAGGCTACTTTTTTCGAGTACCCGCAAAAGATCTGCACGTTTTTTATATTAAGCTGAAACGGGGAAAAGGGCAAAGCCCATACAGGGATGCCCAGAATCCAGAGCACCAAAGACGGTGCCGGATTACACACACCTAGCTCTAACCCTAGTGCACATCTCGCACACGTCCATCTCAACACACGGCCCAAGAGGTCCAAGTATCCAGGATCGAGCGCAACTGAGAGGGGGTGGCCTTGGCATCGAAAACCCTAGCATTGCGTTCCAACCATAGTGCCCGAAGGACAAGCATGATCAGGGAGTTGGCATCATTTCTTCTATTGGCAGGCAGGGTCAGAACCGCATGAGTCCACCACTCACCTATGCCCTTCGACGATAGCGGGAGATGGACGTCGGCACCCGCCATCGCCACACCCCACACCGAAGAGGCGTCTGGGGACATGAGCGAGATGTTATCCAACATCTCAGGCTGGCCGTCGCAAAGAGGGCAGAAGACATAGGACGGGAGGCCATGCCGGGCTAGCCGATCCGCCATCCAGCAGCGGCGCCGGAGAGCCAGCCAGACATGGAATTTGTACGCCATTGGCGCGTAGGCATTCTAGATGTTGGCCGCACCAGCCATCGCTGTGGATCCCTGGAATGGGGCTCGGTAGTCCGTTTTGGAGGAGGAAGTGTCGTCCACAGTCCATTTCCACTTGAAGACATCGCTATCACCTCCTAGATGAACCCCGGCGATGGCGTCCCACATTCGGAAGAATTGCACAATCGCGTCCACCAAGAGCTCACCGGCGATGTCAGCCGTCCACGCGTGTTCCATCATCCCCTGGCTGGGTAAAAGGGCTATTGGGTTCTAGGGCAAGAACACTCGGTTGCCTTTTCCTGAGGGAAATGCTGCCGCGTAAGCTTTGTCAAGTGTAAACACTCGGCAAATTCTTTTGCCGACTTTCGTAGTGTCCTTGCCGAGTATTTTGGCCACTCGGCAAACGTTGTGTTTCTGGTACTGCATGCACACACAATAGAAGCGTGACCGTTGTATCCGTATGTAGCATATGGTAGTGAGTGTATTTGTGAAATGGAACGACATTGTGACATATCTTATAAGAATTCCTCTCCAGTAGTCACGGAGCATTTCAAAGTTATCTTAATTGAACAAGCTGAAACTCAGAACGTTTCAATACAGTAAGCAATTGAGTTTGTAATAATTGCTGAACTCGAGGTGTTGTTAAATAGATAATGATAAAATAGTTCACAGCTCACGGCAAAATAATAGAGCTTGAGTGAGTGTGTGCAGAGTGCATCTCCAAAAAACTAATTTGGCCAAAGCCGTAACAAAGGGGATTGAACACTCATCAGAATGCGGACAGAGCATGTCGATGTCAGATCCACACCGTGCGACGGTGAAAGTTCGAGCACAGGAATGCCAACATCCAAGTTGTGGGTAACAAGAACATCACAGGCTATCTAGACCTGCCACCTGAACATCGTAACGATGCCTTGCCGATCAGCCGATGTACTCATGACGTGTCCACCGGTACACAATCTTTCCAAAGCCGCACCATCGAGTGGATAGCACGGCTGGCGCTGAGAAAGCTGAACCACCTACTGTAAATTTATCAAGAACCTCAACCGAGAATGGAACTTCACTTGCATGAATTCCTGAAGCCTACTAATCCTACAAATGTTCCTTTGTTTGTAACATGTGTCTGCTCCCTCTTTGCAGTCTAGAATATACACCTGACGCCGATGAATATATGAAGTCAAGACATACGTGTCTTTAAGCTCAGTTGCTGGTCTGGTAGGACGGCGTTGTGAACTGCAGCAGATCCAGTCGCTTAAATATATAGTTGGGATTTGCGAGCTACTATAGAAATGTGAGACACCTTGATACCATTCCCAACCTACTTAGCCGGTGAAGAATTAAAGAGCATTGACATGTGAATATATGAAGTTGCAGATGTCGTGTTGGCAAAACCGTTGATGTTTGTATGTTTCTTCTGTTTTCTAGCTTCGTTCAGCATAAGAGCATCTCTAACAGTCCGTAAAAGCTAAAACCGAAAAATAACCACCAGTTTACGGGTTCGCGCCGAAAATGGCGCCGATCAGTGACCGTAAACGAGCCAAAACTGAAAATATTTTTTCGCTGCGTTCGGTTCGTTCCGTCGGCTTGTATTTGTAGGGGCCGACGGAGCGAATAACCGAACGCAGCCCGAACACAATCCCTACTTTGCGCGCGAGGGAACTTTCAGCTCCTCCCAACCGCCGCCGCCGCCGCCGATCGGTGCGCCCTCACCTTCCTCTGCGCCGCCACCCTCCGATTTGTCCCCGATGAGTCTCGAATCGACCCCGCCGGCCGCCGTTGCTACCTCGCAGGCGCCGCCACCCTCTCCCGTGGTGGCCGGAGCTTCCGCCGCTCCACCAACCACCCCGGCGACCCCTGCCACCCCTGCCACCCCTGCGACCCCCGCGGATGGTGCAACGACGGTCTCGTCGATGATTGGGGTGAAGCGGCGGCACGCGGGAACGCATGTGGTCCCGCAATCCGGTGCCGCCGCGGCCACCGGTGATGTATCGACGGTGGCAACAAAGCCGAAGGCAGCCCGTGCGAGACCGAAGAATTCGGGTCCGAAAAGGACGAAAGTGAAGGCGGCGACAAGCCGTGGTGCCCCTCCTCCTGTCCTCTCCACGCCAACGCCGCCACCGGAAGCCACGGCGAACGTCGCCCAGGACGTGCTCGACGAGGGGTCAACAAGGTACACATGAACTCTTCCTCCGTTTTTTTGATTGCGCGTAGATACGGAGACCTCGTCCGATTAGGAACGAGAATGCCTCGTACATGGAGATGTTGGAGGAGGTGAACATTAATATGCTCCCTCCGTTCGGCAATGATAACGACTGCGGGGACGAGGTGGAAGAAGGGGAAGAAGGGTATGAAGGGGACGAAGTGGAAGATGAAGGGACGAGGGTGTGGTGGAGGTCACGGCCGATGGAAATCGGAAGAAGATGCGGGCCAACAACTACACGGAGATTGAAGACGCCACCTTGTGCCGAACTTGGGCCTCCGTGGGGATGGATGCCGTCTTCGACACCGATCAAACAGGGAAGCGGTACTGGCATCGCATCGAGGACAAGTTCCATAAGCTCATGCCGCGCGTTCACCATCCCGTCGATCGCACGTACCGATCCCTCCAAGGTCGTTGGGACGCGATCAAACCGGCTTGCAGCCGGTGGGCAGCAGCAATGGACCAAGTGGTGTCCAATCCTCCTAGCGACGCAACTGTCGACGGATATGTGAGTGCATATTTGATAAAGCTAATTGTAGTTTAGCTTTGGTGATAAATTGACGATTTGTTGGTTCCTTTTGTAAATGTAGGATCGCATTGCCGATGCGAGGTACAGAGACATGGCCGGCAGCAAGGGCAAGAGCTTCACCATGTGTCATTGTTTCGATGTGCTCCAGCATCTTTCCAAGTAAAAATTGAGCGATGAAGAAGTAGCACCGAAGAAAGCTGCAATTTACATCAACTCGTCAGCGTCCCTCCTACTACGGCCACCACACACGGCCGAAAAGAGAAGAAGCCGTCAGCTGTTCTATGTGTACATATATATCTAGGAGGCAGCAGTATGCAATCTACAGCCAGTTCAGAACGAACTAATGATCGAAGTTTTAAATAGCCGGCTTAGCCTGGCTATAGTCTTTCGGGAGATCTGCCGCTGCGGCTATGCTATTTGTAGGCTAAGAAAGACCCGCTAATAGCCGGCTATAGCTCTATTTAGCCCCTATTTATCATCTAATTTAGCCGCTAAACCTTCTGTCTTATGAATTTCTCTTCTTTTTTCTCTTTTGTTTCTTGCTTTTCGAATTTGCATTCAATATAATTAGATGAAATTTGTGAGTTAAATAAATGAATACTTGTTTTGCCTTGAATAGTTGAATAAGTTGTATAACGAATTGTATTTAGTCATAGTTTTCCTCTTCTTTTGGTAAGATATGATTGAAATATTTTAATTTAGAAAAAATGCTAAATGGAATAGCCCGCTATAGCCTTTTATAGCCTCCAAAAAAATCGCTGCTAAATAAGATAGCCAGCTGTTTTAAAATATGCTAATGATACTCTCCATTTGACACAGGTTTGCATACCGCGTGGCTGGTAGCTAGCCTAACAGACGTCATGGGACACCTGTCAAGATTTAGACGATTTATGTAGAACTGCATAAGATCAAAATTCAGGCTTAATTTTTATCATTTGAAGTTTGCATATCGTGAATTCGTGATAGAAGTTGTACGTCAACGGAATTAAATCCGATCGATCTCAATCACATACGGCAGATCGATGGTACAGTGCATACTCCCTGTGGTGCACTGGTGCCTATAGCTAGCAGATCAATCGCCGGCCCGGCCGGCCGTGTACGGTATAATCACGTCACGTGTTCCTGACGTATTCCTGTCCGGAACTCCGGATAGGATTAGTGTTCATTTCCTTGTCGGACATCACGCGCCATGGCTTAGCATATTTATATGTGTACACCCCTTGTAATCAAACCACCGATTCGTGAGTTGAAGCAATACATCGATTCCAGGGTGTTTGGTTTCGTGTGTAGTAGATTCATATTAACGACTCGATCTGGGCACCGGCCGGACATGGGCAACGTTGCATCCTATGCAGTCGTCCGGCATCACGTGGACGACGGCGGGTGCATGGACGAATTCATGAAGGCGATCAGCGAGTGCAACCCCGGCAATGAGCTCACCGGAGGACAGGAAGGGGTCGCCGTCGACGTGGAGGCCTGCGTCAAGGCCACGGCTGCGCTGCACCGGTGTTTCGCCGGAAACCCGCAGATGTTCAAGCACCAGTACCTCCGCCGCTTGGAGAAGGGGCTCGACGAGGACCTGAAGCCCTCCCCGGAGCAGGTGAACAGGGAGAACCAGAATGAGTTTCGGTGGTGGACTGGCATGAGGAGAGGCTAATTGTACTTATTAAGCATACGTGAATAATTTCGGAAGTCTGAAAAAAGCTAGATGTGTAATATTTCGATACTGCTAGTGATCATGGTCCATGATCTTAGTTACATGTATGCATGGAATCAATAGGACAACTATATATATATTACATATATATCAACCGGTTTATCAGTTTTTTCCTCCAACCAAAATTTGGTTGTAAACTTGTAATGTTAACCAATCTTGAGCCATGGTAACGAGACCTGCCTCCACCTCTAAAGTACTTCTTCTTTGGGGTGGTGGTGCCTCGCCACGGCTATCTAGCTAGTCACATCCTCATCTCTTGTATCACCCACAGTCTCATGCTCATGCTTGCATTACCCTATCCAGTGTCATGGTTGATCAGACTCCAATCTAGAGTCCTAGCAATAGATAATTTTATCTAGTTTTGAGGAGTGCTCCTGTGCTTTCCGACTAGGTAGATCTTGGCCTCGAGCAGTGGCTGGCCAACAGGCCGATCTGGACCCAGGCGCAGGAAGATTTGGGCAGGATCAGTGATGTTAGTTCCCTATTCTTACGATAACCAGGTGGGATTTGCTCAATCAGAGCTGTAACTTATTTATCCAATGGCTCATGTTCTCTCCAAAACCCTAATGTTTCAAGTATTGTGTGAGTTACTCGCCTTGATTTTCATCTAATTTTTAGGAGGTTTGGACTGAAGGTGAACTATTTACCTTCGTGAGAGAAGGGTAAATGTCACCCAAGAGGATTTCAAGATGGTTGTCACAAAGGTGCTGAAGAAGGATAGAGAAAATAACATGTCCCTGCGGAAGTGATTACCTGAAAAGATGTGATTCATAGCATCCCGCAACAGCCTTTACAAATTTTACAACCATGCTGATATTCCTTGGGTTAGATTGCTTTGGGAACTACTACACCTACTGCCCCCTGCTAGGCCAAGAGAGATTTCCTTCTGGTGGAGGGACTACTTAAAGATGATGCCTACTTTCAAGCAAGTGGCTACATGTGAGTATGTTCAAGGCAATTCCATTCTCCTTTGGAAAGACAAATGAGCAAGTGACACCTTGGAAGCAACATGGCCACATTTATTCTTTTGCAAAGAATGACTCAATCTCTTTACATGAAGCACTTGAAACTTCAGATTTTACTGATTTATTTCACCTACCAGTGTCTGAAGAAGCCATGGTCCAGCTGAATCTTATTCAAACCATGTTGCAGAATTTGTTGCATGGTGATGGTTATGATTCTTGGTCCATCTTTGATTCCAGTATATCCTACAAGGTTTCTCAGCTCTATAATGATATGATGAGAAATGATGGTGTTATCTCTGCTCTGAAATGGATGTGGGAGGGCTACTGCCAACAAAAGCATAAGGTGTTTTTTTGGTTGCTCACACATAATAAGCTTAATACCAGAGCCATGCTTCAAAGAAAGAACTTTCTTCTAGATGATTACTCATGTGTCATGTGCGGGTTGCAGCTTGAGACCAGAGATCACTTAATCTTTCAATGCCCATTTGCTACTCTTTGCTGGTAATATTTATGCCCTACATGGTCTTTGCCGCCAAGGACCCCATTGGATTTCCAAGAGACGATGTTGAGCCTCAAGACTGCAATTGCCAAGCCTTTTTTCATGGAAATAATTATGCTGATCACATGGGTAATTTGGACCACTTGTAATGATTTCATTTTCAAGGCTGTTTCCCCAAGCATCTATCCCAAAGCATATATAGATGTCGCAAGAAATTTCAAGATGAAATGGCCCTCGTTATTGATAAGGCAAAGAGAAAATCCTATAAAGGCCTCTCATCCTGGGTAGAGTAGTTTAGATAAAAAAATGGTTCCTTTGGGGTGCTTTTGCTCCTTTAAGTTGCTACTCTCAAGCAACTTTTTGTACTAAGTTTGAACTCTTTGTTATTTTTAATAAAAAGGAAAAAATATATAGTGGGGAAATCCACTATTTAGCCTAAAAAAAAGTGAGACGGAAATGAATTTATTTGCTTCTAATGTTAAATAGTGGATTTCCAAGAGACTATTTGGCTCCTTCTACATGATACATTCCTACATATGATATTTTAGTGTCAGTATACATCTAAACATATATTTGGTGATTTGGGACTCATTCTTGGGTATTCCTTTGGTTAGTACAACTACTGTGGTAGGTCAGTTGTTTATTGCTGAAGAATTCAGTTACATATATGCTAACTTTTTAGCTGAAGATTTCCATTCCAATAATATAACCGGAACATCTATCAACCTTATTTATTCATTATATCATCATGTACATTACACCAGTGCTTAGAATACGTGGTTTTTTTTTATCATGGTGATGGCAATGAATAAGAGTGTATAACCAATATTCCTGATTTGTTATATTATGGTTGTTGAACATGATTCATGGATTGTCCAACATTTATAGGCTTAGGATTTTGGCTGCATAGTCAACAACCGATTTTTGAACATCTTCCACTATATATAGAGTCGCTACTTGCATTAGTGATTGAAGTAAGGAGGAATAAAAGAGGAGAGAGTCGCGTAGTGACTCGAATACACAACACAAACTATTTGTAGATGGAGGATTTAACATATGCAAAATTGCTTGGTCTCTGATGGTGATTATGATTTGTAATTTATTACTAATTTGCATTAAATAAGACGTGTGTTGTACGTGCATACTTACAAGTATGGGAAGACAAGCACCTAGGGTTAGTTATTTTTTGTCGTTTTGTGGTAGAAAATGACCATGATTGGCTACTCTAAAGGCTGACCACAAATTAGCCTTTTGTCTCGAGATAACGATGCTCGAGGAGGAGCAGGATGGAGATGAACACATCTACCGTTCACTCCCTGCGTTTCAGATTGGTGAGCCTTTTGACATTAGTCTAATATAAAATTATTAATTGAAATATAATTGAAACTTTTATGAAACTAAAGTGATACATGAAAAATGTTGTGAAAAATTCCGACAAAAAGTGAAACATGAGGTGAGTGCTGACATCATTCGATTTGTTTCACAAAAATATTCGTGTTTAGTTATGTTTTCCGATTTGTTTCATAATTTTGGTAAAGAGTTGGTCAACACATGGCTGATGTCACCGCTAACATCACTCCGGTAGGTGCAGTTGCCGTTAGGGCATCTCCAACGGGGTGAGGCATATCGGACGCCGAAAGTGGTCGCGCGTGTCTGTTTTCGTCGCCTCGCGGACACGAAAATTGTCGTTTTTGACCGCGCGTCCGTTTGCGCCTGGGGGTGCCCAGCGGGCCGACGCATTTGGCCCGCGGACATGAATTTGGGCGTTCAAACAGCAAAATAATCAGGTTCAAAGTACTCAGTTATTACATCTTAATATTTGAAAGTCTGCATGAAAATGAGGTGATATTGACGACTCCGCAATGTCTTCATGGCTAGCCAATGCGTTCTGATGCTCAATTAGATCCTTATGTATGCATTTGAACATGTTCTCGTTAGTGACTTCAACATTCATTCGAAGATACTGCTGCCAGGATTGTGTAGCATCGGGCCTGCATTGGAAGTATATGTCGTAGTCTCTGATGCCCCATAGAATGACCATGAACAGGTCTTTGACATCATGTACCAGCGTTGGAACAATTTTTCGGGGAACACCGGAGCGGTGCGGTCGAAGTAGTCCTTGGTGTCGGAAGTGCCCTTCCATTCTGTTGCGCGACAGGTTTTTGGAGCGGCCCTTCAGAGAGCCCCTGTGCACCGGCGTCTGGCTGGCATTGTGCTCATGGAGGATGGATGATGCAGCAGAAGCCATGTTCTGCGTCATCTGCTCGGACTCGTTGTTGGAAGAGGAGTCAATGACCTTAGTGCAGAACTTTTGGAGCAACTTCCACACGTCCATCTGCGTGGGTAGCAACTTTGGATCAATGCTCGCCCCACAATAGCTCCCAAAAAATGAATTAGAAACCTACCGACGCAATTGACCGAACATTACAGGACGTCGAGGCCGCCCGACGCAACTAGCAGATGTTTGCCCCCCCAAAGACACGACAGATGCGACCAAGGATCTACCCGATTTGAATCCTGTTCTCCGGCGTGGCGAGGCCCAAATAGAGGTCGTGTACTACGATGGTGTGGTGCGGTGGGGTTGGAGTGGTGGCGTCACACTAGGGCATCAAAGAAGGGAAATACGAAGCAAATCCGCGAGGTCGATTCCGCTGTTCCTAACCTGCGGGATCGGGTTAGAAAATGAGAACACTCGGCGTGATCGTGCATCGTCCGGAGAAACGTATCCGAGACACATATTTGAGTCGAGTTTGTGTCTCTGTGGTCAGCACGATCAGTATGTGTCGTATTTTCGACCTGCTGGAGATGCGGAGGTTTTAGAGCATCTCCAGTCGCGTCCCCCAAACCGTCCCCCAAAGGGATTTGGGGCGCGCCGGACAAAAAAAGCGTTCCAGCCGCGTCCCCCAAAGCCCATTTTTGTCCGGCGCGGCCCGATACGGTGTCCGGCGTCCCGAGCCCGTCCCCGTCCCACAGGGACGCACCGGGCACGCCGGACACAACGAAATGAGAGGCGAGGAGGCGCGGGGGCCGACCCGTCAGTGGCTCGGACGCTCAACCGCCACATACGTAGCGACGGTGCGTTGACAGGAAGCGGAACCGTCGCATTGGCAACCGCGTCGACGACGCGCCAAGCCGGAATGGAGCGCCGACTCCTCGGAAGAGCAACCGCTGCTCTCTTCGACTTCTGCGCCGCCGTTCATCCGCGCTCAATAAGACCCGTACGTACGCCGTCATTCATCCAAGCCTCCATCCGACACCTCCAGCGACGATGAGCTACATCTCCCGCTCCGTCCGACACCTCCAGCGAGGGAAAGCCTGCTGGCTGGCGCCATTGGTGGGACAAAGTCGGACGCCGAGCAGCGCGACGATTCCCGCCGCCGTTGACAATGAGGAGAATGGCTGGGCCGGGAGGAGGAGGAAGAAGAGAGCGAGCCGCGGCGGCGGCGGTGGCCCGTGCGGAAGGCGGCGGCCAAGGCGAAGGCTGCCAAGGACAGGCCGCCAAGGCCAAGGCCGCCAAGGCCAAGGCCAAGGCCAAGGCAAGGCCAAGGCGGCCGACGAGCACCGGCGGCAACGCGCGTCGCACCGCCTCTTCGGAAGAGGTGACGAGCAGAAGCGCCACCGCGATGACGGCGAGGCGGGGCCATCAGCGAAGAAGAAGAAGTAGATAGTTTATATGTACTTAATTATATTTTTTCGAAGTTTTATATATAATTTGTTTATGTTCAACCGATTTGAATATTATTAAATAGTTTCTTTCTAGCAAAAAAAAATACTTTTAATGTTTGGGGGCGGCGTTTGGAGGACGCGGCTAGGGAGCAACGTCCCCCAAACGCGGCACGAACAAAACACGTCCCCCAAACGCTCGATCCGGCGCGGTTTAGGGGACGGTTTGGGGGAGGCGACTGGAGATGCTCTTAGGGATGGAGATAGCGTGTTGGTGGAACACATAAGCACCACCTCGGAAGGGACCAAAACCCTGGAGCCGTGAAAGAGCGGGAAAGGAAACCCAGAATCCCCAATCGCCGAAATGGAGGAGCAGCCTGCCGCCGCGGATTCCTCCTCCTCCGCCAGCCCGACGAACTGGAGGAAGGAGGTGGACGAGCGCCTCCGCCGGCTCCACTCCCTCCTCTTCGGCGCCGACGCCGCGCTCGAGCGCGGGGATGCCGCGGCGGCGCAGGCGCTCGCGCTCCGCCTCCTCGGCTTCCTCGATTCCCAGACCCTCTCCGCCGACGCGGGTCCCGAAGCCGCCTTCGTCGCGCCCATCCGCGCCGCAGCCTCTTCCTGTCTCGCCGCCGCCTCCCGCGCCCGCGCGCCCGAATCGGACCGGTACAAAACCTACACCCCGCAAACTCCCCGTTTTTTCGTCTGATTCATTCAGCTCAGTACGGTGTTTCAATTTCAAGTGGCTTGCTTCATGGACCGCGAGGATTCGGATCTGTTCGACTGCTACAGCTCAATTTCTATTGCTTAGATTAGATCCACTAAATGTGCTAGTTACCTTTAGGAATCTGTAGGATTTGAGGGGGTTTCTATGCACATCGTTGGACAATGCAATGACTTATGATGTATTTTGTCGAAATGAATTTGTTCCTTTTTTGCATGCGCAGAACATTTTTATTTTATTTAATGCATATGCAGTAGGATACTCTTCTACTGTTTCCTCCTCTTAAAGGGCTGATGAAGCACAAGCATCTCTACTGCCATGATCTCGATTTATGCGTTTCTAGGGTTCTGTAGATCATGCCTTTTTGTTCCAAATACCATTACATAACACATGGTTAAGTCCAGTCAAAGCCAGGTAACAGTAGTATGATTATGATATACATTGCAATTTATTGGCAAGGAAACATATGGACCTGGAAGAGTAACTTCCATTCGCCTCTCAGCACCAGGACCTCCTGTCTGGAGATCCAGGAGTAAGGATGAAATCATGATTAAATGTGCAAGATGTTTAGCACCTCAACTCTTTGAAGGTCGATTTATTCAGACGGGGTTTAATATCTGTGATCCATTGACTGTCGGGGAGAGCTTCTGTGGTAGTGCACTTCTCGCTATTGAGGAGGCCTTCCGTGACATGCGAAAACTATCGCAGCGGTTGTGTTGAAAATTGCCTTCTAAACCCTCCAGAGGGGAAGCTGCAGATCCTTACACTTTCTGTCAGAACTTGTTATCTGAAGCCAGAGCCACCTAACCTTCAGCGCGACCCCCAGTTGACTTATGTTTGGTATCCCAACTTCACAAGTCCACCAACTTGTTTTGGCATGCAAAGGACAAAAGCCTTCGAAAATCTTCCATTAGAACTCTGTCACCCCATTTATCTTTCCAAAATAGCACAAAATCCTTAAAGTTGACCAAGCAATCAGAAATTGTCGATAGATAAGACTTAAAATCATAATATCTCGCCGCCAGAAAAGCCACAAGAGGGCGCCTGTTATCGAACAACTTCTGGATTCTTCGGTTACGGGGCAATTTCCTTTAGCAGAGAAAATAAACCGATACATGTTCGCATGGGAGTCCAAACCTAATACCGTTAGATGAACAGGTTTTTTCCCTTTGAGGAATTTCTTGTGAGTGTGCAATTAGTATCTTAAGTACGAGACAATGGGATTAATTCTCTTTTCTACAGTGAATCTCCATTGTTATGACTCAGGCCCTCTCCGATGCACGGCTAGATATTTTCCTTTTCCCCCTTAATTAACATGGAAATTCTAGGGAGCATTTAACCTGTATAGTAGTAGATTTTTTTTCTTTATTACCCGCATTTTTTTTGTTCTTTATTGATGCTGCTATGCTAGAAAACACTCATGTCGTCTAGGAAAGAATTTGAATAGTTTACAATGCTACATGTACCAAAATTGAGAGGAGGTACGTAGTTGTGGGTATGTGTTCTTCATGCATTGTTCAGAGGCGATAAACAAATAACTATAGCATGTGTGCTTTACTTTGGAAGATACATGAATAACTCTAGCATGCGTGCTCTAGTTTTGCTCCATATAACAGGCCCTTCGCCTACTGGTATACATTCAATTTTTACTTATGCTTGTTATTTATGTGTGATAAAAGTACAAAATACCAATGTGCCACCACTGAAGAATTGCCTGAGTGTTAATTCATTTTAAGCTGAAGTCCTGCAGACCGTTCCATTGTATATATCCTTACAAAGATGGGCATGTGCTGGATACATGTATAATTGTTCTTGGATCATCACCTTTTTTTTTCATATCTATGTGTCCATCAGTGAGGATAGAGGCGTTGGCGTATAGAGTGTTGCAGACATTATAGGACATTTCTAAATCATATAAGATTCAAAAGGGGCACCGATTGTGAGTATTTACCAGATTGGGGAACAATTTCCTTTTGATTTAACTTCATCTGCTATGGTCTCAGCAACATCATTTCCATAGATATAAGAGAGTAGCAAATAGTATCTGAGCCAGTAGTACAGTAGATTGAGATTTTGTCTGGTGCTGATTAAGATAAAATAATATACTATCACTTTTGAAATTATTAAGACGTTTGTTGGGTTTATCGTGAATTGTGCATTTAACTATATTTACTATTGCTGCCGTGCTTTCTTTGGAAAAGTTCAAGTTTATACTCTGAGGCATGCTTTCTTGAACATATTTCTCAATTTGGTATCAATCCTTATGTTGGATATGTTGTGAACTCAGTGCAGTGTTTGAACTCGCAAAAAAAGATGTTTACTGTGTTTTTACGAAGCAAGGAGACGTCAACATTGAAAAGGTCAAGCGTTCAAAGTATTTTCAGGCTCTTCATCAGAATTTTAGTCAAAATGCTGTTGATCCACTGGTATGATCTAGTTTGTGTTATTCTTAAAGCGCTTCCGCTTCATCACTGAAATAAATCTTTTCTCATTCTGCACCTTGTTTCACCATTACGAGGGGGGGGGGGCATCCAGGACATTACCTTTTTTTCTTAACTTCTTTTTTATGCATAAGTATTCTGAAGGGCATATACCTATTTTGGAATGTATTACTTTGACTTAGATCACTACTTGAAAAGTATATATAGTTCATACATGTTACATGTTAATTATTTGCAAATACTGGAGTTAGCTTCCTAACTTTTGTTGCCATTTTCTCCTTGGTATGCATTGAAACTTTGAAGAACGCAGCTTGCCAAGAGTTCACAATTCAAGGGGGTTCACATATTGTGGAAAACCCACCTGACCTAGAAAACGAGAAACTTAATGTCAGGGCTTCAAAGTTAATGACACAAACAAAAATAACATCGTCGTATAGCAGCAAGTTCTTGAAGGCAAATAGTGTGTCAGACAAGAATATGTTCAAATCAGAGGGGAACGTGTCTAAAGAGTTTGCTTGTGTTGAAAATGAGATCAGAACAAATCAGGATAACAAGCATCCTTTTTATCTGGGGCTTGAAGAGGATGAGAAACACTGTGGGCCATTGCAAATTGCAAAACGAAAGCATACAGGGTTCAGAAGTCCGATATGTGAACATGCAAATTCTCCATCAAGCAACGATGAAACTGATGCTCCTGCTAATGGGTTTGTGACTGCCAGGATAAAGTTGGTATGTGCACTTGGCAAATTGTATACTTCTTAGCTGTACTGCCTTCAATTTTTTCAATTACCTCTTTGATGAATATTTTAGATGATTTTCAATGTTTTTCCAAGAAAAATGCACAGATCATATATCACCTAAAGTTTATAAAAGGTAGGTGCAGAATTTCACCATTCAGTTTATCTCTAGAGGGGAATTCTTCTATGTTCCTCCAAGAAGAGTGAACATGTCATAGATCAAATATGGTCTATAATAGGTACTGTAGATCTTCACCATTCAGCTTAACTCCAGTCTTCAAAGTTGTTCATATCAAGACTTCGTTAGTTTTTGGCTTTTGCACATTGCATAGGTTTGAGTATGTGCTAGTTCTTTGTTTGGTTGTTATTTTAAGCGCGAGTATTCAAATCATAAGAGTTTTCTAGAAAAATTAACCTAGGCTCATAGAATCTTTTTCCCTACTTAGACATGCTGATAACTAGACTCTAATTTACATGGGCACACTTAAAGGAAGCGTCCTGAATAGGGATGCCTAATAGACCATCAACGCTCGAGGATGGGTAATAGATTAGACACATGTGGAGTAGGGACTCATCAATCTACGTAACTAATCCTCTTGCTGGCCACTGCTACTAGTATTTGCTACAAACACCTGAATGACCTGGTGCATCCTGGCCCATGTTGCCCACATGTACTCAGTTCTGCCATTTTCTCCATGATGCTAGATGCTCTTGCTGCACGGACCCACACCCACAACAATGTTCAGAAGATATCACTATATTTTTGCTAGAAAACACTTTTATTCTATTAAATCCATACATTGCAAGGGTAATTATAGGCTTATACTTGCTTTGATTAATCAACGTATATGTACTTGTTGCCACCTTGTTCAGTGGATGCCTTTTGCTTTGTAGGCGATGGATGCTGTGCAGAAACATGGGCATAATGGTCACCAAGGTGCTTCTGTATCTCCACAATGCGATAACAACCTTAGTACACGGAATTATGGTGCGAGGCCAAGCTGGAATTCTCGTCGTGGACCACGTGGTAATTTTGTCCCTCCTATCCGAAACAACGGAGGATCCACTACAATCAACTCACGAGTTACTGGGAAGAATGATGATCCCATGGAAGATTCAACAAAAAAATGGTCTGTAATTCAAACTTAGTAGTCTGGTAACATTTGAACTCATTTGATCACATGTGATAATTTAGTTTTTGTATATAAATAGTTTAGTGTTATACACCCTCAGTTATGGATCTACTTAAGTTTCCTTAATATTTATCATATGCACATCTTACACCTCTTCGTTTTTCGTGGCGGGGTTACACTATCGGCATTACTACAACAGATTTGTTATGTTGTTTTGAATAGCTTTGCAATTAGAACCTAGTTACAATGACATTGATCCAGCACATTGAAGGTCAAGGTAAATTATTGTATGCAACTATCACTGTTCCCTTAACAAGTTCAGAAGAGGTTAACAATTTGAACAGGTGGACCCTTAACATTGAGATGTACCAAGAACTATGGAGTGTTATCTAAGTACAGTATGTTTTATTTCGAGAAAACGCAAAGGACCTTTGCGCTTCATTTCATTGAAAAGACAGTAGTACAGTATGTTTGAAGCTTGACCATTAGTAAAAGCTAATTCTGAAGTCTGAACTACCGATGACAAACTTAGTGATGGTCTGTTTGGATCTCGTGCTAAGTTAATTCAAGTAAAAAGCAAGCATCCAGAATGCTGAACAATATCTAGTGAGTTCATGTGCCATTTAAGCGTCTCGATTCTTGCTTGGTGATGGTAAGAAGCAGTCCTTTGCGGAACACTCCACATGTCCTCAGAAATCAACCATTTCCCTGTGTCAAGCAAGAAGGCGTTTGCCCCCTCTAAAGTAGTAAAGTTAATTGGCATAACTCTCATGAGCAATTGAGCATGCTAATTACTATCACAGTTTCTTGCTACTAAGTGTATTCTGCATTAATTTCTGTGTTACCGATATGGATTTCACATGCATGAGTAGCCTTAAACATGTACCTGCATGCTATTGGTGGTGCTTGCATACATACTTGCTAATATTTTCACTACCATCAGTTTAGAAATGCTTTGTGGCCCTGATGGTGAGCTTCCTGAGAAACTGAGGAATCTGGAACCTCGCCTTATTGAGCACATTAGCAACGAAATAATGGATAAAGATCCTAATGTTCGCTGGGATGACATAGGTTGGTACACATTGCCTTTCAGTTCTTCGGAATTTCTATGTCTCTTGTGTAACTAATTCTTTTTCAATCCGCAATAGCTGGTTTACATCATGCAAAGAAGTGCGTGACAGAGATGGTTATTTGGCCCCTACTACGTCCAGACATCTTTCGTGGTTGTCGGTCTCCTGGAAGAGGTCTACTACTATTTGGACCTCCCGTGGGTATTTTATCTCATCTGGCTCTGTTCTGCCTACCATTTTTTCTTATTGTTGATGTATGCACGTTTATTTCCACAGGGGACAGGCAAAACCATGATCGGAAAAGCAATAGCTGGTGAGGCCAAGGCAACATTCTTCTACATATCTTCAAGTTCACTCACAAGCAAATGGGTATGTCTGCCACCTGTTTTAAGTTCTCAATGCAGTCCCATTTCTTTCGTTTTACATCAATAGTTTTCTGTTATGCATATTTTTTTTACGTTATTGAAATGTTACAATATAATTTGTTTTTGATGTGCTAATTTATGTTTGTGATAATAAGTTTGTCATTGTCGATGGTTCCAAACTTAATAATAAAGAACTGGAAGCAGGATTTTGTAGGGTGTGTGAACATGAATCTAAACTTATCTCTTGCTGTACATTTTTTTGACAACCCGCTTCTAACTTTCTATGCAAATAATGTTGCGGCAGGGTGAAGCTTTTTTTTTAATGTTTTTCATTAAATACTGATAGTTGACATCAGATTTGTTTTAGAATGAAAATGGGCAAACATACATATCTGTTCCAACGATTATTTCTTTTGGTATTATTAGTTCATTGCTAATAAAATGGTCTGTCTTGCCAAGATTCCTCTTAACTCTAGAACTGCTGGTTTTGCTAGCCAAGAAATACATGGGATATTGCTGTGTATTTAGATTTACTATTCTGAAGAGACTAGAAACTGTATTTTTTTTGTTTGTGTAAGGTCGTATCCCGTGATATCTGTATCAAGGGTGAAACAATCTTCTGTGATTATAGAAAAAATAGGAAGATTTTTGTGTTCGAAATTCTGAAAGGAGAATCTATTTCTGTGTGTACGCAAATGTCTGTTTTGGGGAGTGAGAATGTTTACTTTGCAGTCACTTAGACAACACACTGATTTGACCCCCCATCAAAAGTAAAAGAGAGCACAGAGACCATGATTCAGTATATTCAGCATCTCACACTGTTTATATGGACTTCTAATTCTTCGGCTATGTCAGTATTGATTGTAAATTCGCTTGCTTTGCTTTGTTGATTTTGATTATTAATTCTCTGTCTGGTGCAAGATTGGTGAGGGTGAAAAGCTGGTCCGAGCACTATTTGGCGTGGCCTGTTGTCGTCAGCCTGCTGTCATATTTGTGGATGAGATAGATTCACTACTATCTCAGGTGTTGTTCTGTTTGTTGCTTCGGTTATGCCCGTAGATGTTACATGTTTTGACACTTGACAATCTTAAGCATGATTGCAGCGCAAATCAGATGGTGAACATGAATCAAGTAGGAGGTTGAAAACACAGTTTCTAATCGAGATGGAAGGTTTTGACAGTGGAAACGAGCAAATTTTACTCATAGGTACCGCATGCATAAATAAGTGATTTTTTTTATATTACATTATTTATAAACGAGCAAACAAGCAGGAATCTGCATTTTTTCCCCTCCGTTAGCGCGAATGCATATGCAGATTTTATTATAGCTAAGCTTTGACTACTATATAGCATGTAAAGTGGTGCTGAATCTAATATCATGATCAATGCCAGAGCTTATCACCACACTGGCACACTCCCCATCATATCCCAAATAAACTGGTTAAAATTCCTTCACGGGTCATGACTACCATTAAACTTTATGAGAAACAATTTGGAACTTGGATCATCAATGGTCATGACTTGTAGCATATTAATATCGTGGCATAATAATGATGGCAGGAGCAACAAACAGACCTCAAGAATTAGACGAAGCAGCACGCAGGCGACTTACAAAGCGTCTATACATCCCCCTTCCTTCATCAGGTAATGTTCTGTTTCCGTTCTGTGGAATAGCTGAAGAAATCTGACTATTTCATGGTTGTGAAGAAGCACGCACTTGGATAATTCACAATCTATTGGAGAAGGATGGCCTTTTCAAGCTCTCAGAGGAAGAAACAGGTGCCATTTGCAAGTTAACAGAAGGTGCACGGAATCATCGAGCTCTCATCATGTTGCTATTAACCTAGACCTTCATGCCATCTTACTGAATTTGCCTGTTATAAACATTTAAACAGTCTTGTTTGTTAATTCCAGGTTACTCAGGATCTGACATGAAAAATCTTGTGAAAGATGCTTCAATGGGGCCACTAAGAGAAGCTTTCCAACAGGGTGTTGAAATCACAAAGCTCAACAAGGAGGAAATGCGACCGGTGATGCTCAAGGTACAGCCAATATCCTTAGTGGTTATGCACATGCAACTTAAGTGGCATGCAAGATAAAATATCTATGCATGCTGGTTGGCAGTAGTAAGTTTTTGGTAGGTGCATGAAGTTTCTAATCTAAGAAAGGAAAGAATCCAGGCTGGACTAGCTGCAGTCGGATAGCAAGTAGAAGCAAATCGAAATATGGCTTAGCTGTAACAGTACATGTGCCAGGTTAGATAGTTTCACTATGTTGGTAGCTAAAGCAGAGCCGGTTTGTGATTCTATGAAAGGACATGCAATCCTTGTGTGCACGTGTGTGTCAGACACAAACTTTTTTCTTTCTTTCAAGAAAACGCAAAAAGCCTTTGCGTTTCATTTCATTGAAAAGGAGAAGAATAACGTTTTAGCAGTTACAGCCCACAAAAAAAGGGGGGGGCAGTACACAAAAAGCAAAAAAGTAGCGAATTAGTGTGTGTCAGACACAAACTTATCAGGAAAGCTAAGTGTGCGCACGCGCATCACATCTCCTGGTGAGAGCTAGTAGCTAGCTCGAACAAGGGCGTTCACTGATCATTAAAAAAGTACACTATTCTCCCAATTGATCAATTCCAAAGGTTTATTCATTTTCTAACATGCTTATGTCTTATGAATCATTAGCCTAGATGATGTCTTCTAATTCTGAATGCTTATTTGGATGGCAGGATTTTGAGGCTGCTCTGCAGCAGGTCAGACCTTCTGTTTCCGCAAGCGAACTGGGGATTTATGAAGAATGGAACAAGCAGTTTGGCAGCCTAGCAATCTAATTTGCATAGAGATATTCTCAAGTAAGTACAAATAAACTCATCACAGCAGATAAGTGGTTCAGTGATTCACCATGAATATTACAACAGATAAGTGGTTCATTGATTAACCCACAATATAACACTGTCAGAAGTACTTCCGTGCACCTCTTAAGTACCACCTTAAGTGTATATGGACTAAGAAAAATACGAAGAAACCTGCTATACGTGAAATTTCAAGTTACAATATGTTTATGAGCTTTGAATGTACTTCTTATTATCAGGTTTCACGTATAGCAGGTACCCCAGCTATACGTGAAACCTGCATGTACTTCTTATCGGTGAACAATAATGCAGTTTGCAGAACACTTCATATTAGTTCCTTTTTAATTTTCCAGAAAGCATAATGGACTTCTCGTACTCCCTCTGTACGAAATTAGTTGGCGCAACTTTTTTTCAAAATGAGAAACCTACACAGTGAAGATACATGCCAAATCTGACCAAAGCAGCGTCAACTAATATGGAACGGACGGAATACCGATTATGTGGTGTTCAGGATGCTTCACTAACCCTTTGTTAGTATTGTGTTATGTTCATCCAATTATAGCCAATCTAAATACAATTATGTGTAGTGAATCTTGTCTCATGTAATTTGAGTACTTAGGGTAAATATGGGAGAGTTTGAGTTAATTGTCTTGTAACTTATGATTCACAGTTAGCAGGGAGCATGGTTCTGTGCGGACAAAGGTTATGAAACGTCCGGGCAGCAACAGTCAATCTAGTAACCTCGGTGCACACACATGCCTTCAGTTAATTGTCACCATTCAGCGATGAAGTCATGCAGTGTTCCATGTCTGTCAGCACAACACATTGCGTGGGGAACTGAAGATCCTGATAATTTGGTTCTATCGTATGTGTTGCTGGACTTGGAACTATTTTGCAGCTTGTAACTCTGCATCGTTTGCGCAAATTTTCATCATTGCAAATACACCAGGTTTGAATGTAATCTGCTGTTTCGTTTATTGTGGCAAAGACGGAAAGTTGATTCTGTGATGATAGAATGTAATCTAGCCACTATTGTGGGCCGATATTTTGGTCTGTTTGGTTCATTGGTTGAATGCTCAACTTCACCTACAAGATCTGTTTCCTTTTTTTTTTCGAGGTGGTCAAGATTTGTTTCTTAATCTGCAAAAGGTCTGACAAAGCACAACTTTAATGTAGAAGCAGTTGCACGCCTCTGAACAAACTTAAAATTCGTTTATAATATATCCTTATAATGTATATTTTTGGTCGTCCATTTGTTTTAAACCCATGTATGAAAAGACGTGGGAAGTCTAGTACACGCATCCAGTAGTTAGGACTGATATGGGTCAACTGTGGGGTTTCCCCCAATTTCATGGATTCACGAGGTGGAGGGGATGAACATGAAGAACATGTGGAGGAAATGGTGGAGGGATCGAAGATACAAACAAACTCACAAGTCAGTTGTCCTTGTTGGCCTGAAGCAGCAAATCGATAGATTTCATGGGAAAATATCTCGGTAGAATCCCCAATAAAAATATCATCAAACCAAAGATAGAATTCTAGATTGAAGAAGAGATCATATTTGGTAGAGTTGCAAAGCAAAAGACTAAAGTAGAATTGCAAAGCAAGAGACTAGAAGTGATAGAGTTTTCCAAAGAGAAAAGATCTTCGATAAGGAGAAACCTTGGATACAATTTCAAATAGTTTGTAGCCATAGGAGAGGGTTTTTCCACATAGAGCAACAAGCCTAATTTTTAGTCTTAATCTCATTCTAGGGCTCCTAGGAGCACTGGGGTCCTTTATATAGGCCAGACACCCACAATGGTGCATTAGTCATAATAAAAATAGGCGGGACCGCAAGCGCACTAGCCAACTTATTTAAAGGACGCGCTAGGCTTTTTGATGTCCGTAACGTGATGCGTCGACTAATGGTGGTGTGGGTAGTTGTACACATGTTAACTGTGGCGTGGAATCCTACCACACCACCATTGACCGTGTGCTGGTGGCGGTGTAATTAACATATAGTGGTGGTGTTGTATGTTTTGCAACACCGCACGCTAGCCCACTTAACAGTCCGTTGGAGCCGCCACCGCACGTCACTGGTGGGCCTACAATGGTGACGTTCAACTTTTTGCAGCGCCGCTGTTATTAACAATGGCGTTGCCCAAGTGTGGTGTACCGCTAATTATCCGTTTCGATAAGCATATCCCTACTACTATCTCTGTTTCGATCAGTAAGACGCATATGTATTTTAAGACAAACTTTAACCGAAAAAATGAGTAGTAAAATCTTGATTATATTGTACATAATTATTATCGTTGGATTCGTATTGAAGAACACTTTCTAATAATGGTAATTTATACCAACAATCTTTATATACTTAGAGTAATTCTTGGTTAAAGAAAAAACACGTAAAACGAGTAGCGAGTACAATAAAGTGATGTAAGCAGCAATAATCAATTTTAGTGCGAATTGTATGGAGGGGAAGTCTACCCTTTTTGATGCATTCAGCACGTGCAATTTCTTTTCCTCCTTGACGACCCGCTATTTTTTTTTTTTAATTTTACTCCCTTCATATCGCCTTTTTAGTTAACTAGTAAAAATGCCCGTGCGCTGCATCGGAAGAAACAAATTTTAAAATGCCCTAGCAAATCATTCTGGTTGACACTTCTCCTCTATGCCACAATTGTCGATGGTGGTCACATTACGAATTCCGAACAAATTCGACTAACATTGACGTAGGTTGGGAAGAGGGGCGACGTGCAAAAAAAAAGAGGGGAATGAATCTTCCTCCCATCCGCTAATACGGACCATCGTATCTTCGCTGAAGAATTCCCATGAAATTCGAGTGGCGTCAACATGGGTTGGGTGAGATGCCGATGATCGAAAAAATAACCTCCCCCTCTCACTGTTTTGCCACATCAAAATTTCCAGGACTCATTTATATGTCTTTACATGCCTCTTTGTTTTTTTTTGACATTTTCAACTGGGTTGCTACGTTGTGCAAACCGCACATGCACGACCGAAGCCGTGTGTTGGTATGTGCCTTCTTTTGTTTTTCTTCGAACTTGTATTGGAGATTATAGTGCTAGATAGAGAAAAGCGAGTCTTAATTTGCAGCCACATATTTCAAATACGATTGAGCTGAATATACTACCATGGGACAAATGTTGCTCTGCTTTTGCTTTTGGCGGTCCTGTATCTAACCCCATAAGAACTGTATTATTTGGTCCTTTTAGACATCAGAAGTCTCCCCTCGTTCAGCATTAGATAGATGCACATGCTCTATAAACTTCAATCTGATTCTATAGAATCGTAAACAGTGGTTTGATACTATTACCCTTGTGGTTTATCTGAAATCTTAGTAGTGTTAGGTGGTTGAGCATAAATGGCCTTTGGTGCTCATGCTGTCATTGCCGGTGCTGCTCTCTCTCAATAGTCAGTACAATTTCCATTAAAAGCGGGCAAATACAACACGAGAAGAGCGTGTGTGTTTTCGGTTTCACATGTAAATCTGGAATTTTGGGATATACCTCTCTTTTTTGCGTCCTAATTCTGGGACATACCTCAGACAACTAAACAATCTTCATCTTAAGGTGTAATATCTCGCATGTCATCAGACAGTCCCCAGAGCATCCGGTAGCTGGGCGCCGATATTGGAGACACATCCCTGGAAACGAAGGCATGCATGCAGCTCAATCCTGACCTTCAAGCTGCTGCACTCGGGCTGTTTCCTCACACCGGCGCCGTCCATCCGCCGTCTCACCACACCGACATCGTTCCACGTGGATGCCCATCCAACATCAGCAAGTAGCTCACTGAGCCCTGGTTCTCTCCATCCGAGGGCTCAATGAGCCTCTTGGCGACCTTCCCCGTCTCCAGGTTTTCGTGCAGACTGCACAATGCCAGCAGCGTTAATATGTCTTTCGAAATAAAACTCTCCGTCTCCTGGTTTTCATGTCTTTTTTCATTGCCTTTCGAAATAAAACTCTATTTTTAATACTCTAAAATATGTAAATTAGTTGGTATTTTAACCAAGGATATAAAACCTAAACTAATAATAACATCGGCAAAGCCTTCCTCAGTAGATTGCCCGGTGCATCGCCACTGCTTCTGCAATTTCTAGCGATATGACCTCCTCATGTAGTTCGCTGCAAGCAGCTAAATATTTCCAAGCGTGGTCTTGGATCACAGCACCCAAACCCATACGACGAGATGGGCTGAACATATAAGCATCAACATTAATCATAACCTTACCAGCCGGTGGCGGAGACCATTTGAATTGAAGCAGAAGTCTCACAACTGTGGCTAGAAACAAGTTTGTAAAGATGCATGTCAATCATCCGAATGTATTCCAGAATTTTTTCAGCAATTGATCAGGGATGCATGAAGATGGCCTGCTCCCGTGCTTTGTTATGAGCATCCCAAATGTGCCGCCACAAAGATACACATGCCATAGTGGCCTGAATGTCTGAGCACCTCTCCATTAGATCATGCACCCAAATTCGTGGGGAAGTGAACTGTTTGCGACACAAATTAACATGGTGCTCCTCCCTGACTGCCTCCCAGACTTCGTTAGCAAATTGGCAAAAAAGCAGCGTGTCTTCAACAGTTTCGTGACGGCCCCAGAAACAACAAACCGGGAATGCTGCGATTTTCCTTTTCTGAAGTTGATGTCTGCAAGGTAGACAGTCCTGATGGAAGCGCCATAGAGTAACTTTCATCTTTCCCGGGGCCTTAATTGCCCATAAAGCTTTCCAGAGGTTCGAAACATTAGCCGTGGTCGAAGAGAGGCCACTGCCGGCTATGCTCAGCTGCTAAACAAACCGTTTTGTTCTTGCCAAGTTGTAGCCTCATCGCACCGTATAGCAGCTGAAGCGAGTATGAGGCCAATAAGGAAAATCATCCCCATCGAAAAACTCTGATAGGAATTTATAGTATCTTCTCGGCCACATCCTCAGTAAAAATAGTCCGAACCTTATCAATGTTCCAAGCCCTTGTGTCCTCCTGAAACAAAGCGTCAACCTTATGATGATCGACCAACGGCACCAAGGTACAGACCGTTACCGGCGACACATCAGATAGCCAGCTGTGAGGATTTCCGTCTTGGCACCATTGCCAATACCCCATCGAATTCCAGCTTTCAACAGTTCTCTCTCAAAAAGAATACGTAGTCGCCACACATAGGAAGAAGAATGTGGCCATGGAGCTTCCCAAAAATCGCAATTAGGTTACTACCGCCCCTTCAGGACTCTAGCACAAAGGGATGATGGATCCGTCAGAAGACACCAGCTCTGCTGGGCTAGCATAGCCCAATTGAACAACTCGAAATCACGGATACCCAGACCACTCAAAGATTTTAGAGTAGAGAGCCATTTCCAAGAGGGCTAGTGCATTTTCTTTCTCCCATTCTCCACACCCAACCAGTGATCTGTTCTCATAACCCCACACGACCAGTGGCGGAGCGTGACATCCACATAAGGGAGGGCCGAATGGAGTAGCCTGAGCCAAACTGAGCTATTGAGATAGGAAATGCGAAGAATTTCACGCCTCAATGAATTTAATGGGCCAAAATACCTTACTAATTTTATTTTTGATTTTTGGAAGACCGGGCCATGGTCTGGTATGGCCTCCAAGAGGCTCAGCCAGTGCACACGACCCCACTAGTAGTTGGAAACAACTCATGGCAAAGATCGGTATTGCTTAGACATTGGCATATCCGAGCATCCGTTCCTACGCTTCCACATATGATCATACAAGTACCGAAGGATACTGATCGGGGACCGTCCCACCTCAGTAGGCATTCCAAGATAAGAATCATTTAGAGCCTCATTTTGTATCCCCAATACTTGCATGAGACCATCCTTGACAGCACTAGAACAATGACCACCTAAAAGCCCCCACACTCTTTCTATCACCGCAAGCAAAGCAAGTGATGACGTCCGCAAACAGTAAATGGGAGATAGGGGGTCTAAGTCGGCCATTATGAATACCTTTTAGTTCACCTTCGACCTCCCTTTGTTGCAGAAAACAAGACAATCCTTCGGTGCAATGAAGAACGAGATACAAACTAATATGGCCCCCCTTCTCGGATACCACTCATTGGTACCACATGATCAGTTAGCTCCCCGTTGATACGAACTGCATATCTAACTGACGTAACACACCTCATAAGTCACAGTCCAGGCAGGGAAAAAACAAGCTTCAAAAGGCAGCCCTTCCAAATATTTTTTTTTCGATAAGGGGCGCTTTATTACTCAAATTTTTTTAAGTATTACACCCAGCTTCTGCATAACTAGGATGCACACAGCCGTTCAAGAGTCTAGTATCAAGGAAAAAAGAGATACAAAAACGATAAAATGCTAACTACTATAAAACTCCGTTGGCTTCAATCGTCCGACTATGCAGCCACCCATATTGGGAAATAAAATCCGTGGCTGTGTTGTCCAACCGTGTAAATACCTTCGTAAAGAGGTCGCGATCCTCCAAACGATGAAGTGACAACCATGAACGGAGCAAATTTGTACACCGGTAAATGACCTGCATGATAGAGGAATTTTTGTCATTAAAAACCTTGTCATTTCTACATAGCCAAAACGACCATGCTACCGCAATCGCTCCCACTCTGATAATCGTTTTGTACCTAAGATCCCTTCCAAATATAGTCATTCAACTTTGTCATAGGCTTTCACCATATCCTCCTTAAGAGCAAAAAAGGGCCGCTTCGATCTTTGTTGTCTGATGGTATGGAGACATTCAGAAGCTATGATTGCATTATCAGTAATCAGCCTCCTAGGAATAAAAGCACTCTGATTCTCGGACACCATCGAGGGCAATATTATCTGTAATGCATTCACCAACACTTTTGAGGCAATCTTGTAAAGTACATTCCACAGACTTATAGGACATATTTTTTTAATTGGGAGGGGTTGGTCACCTTAGGTATAAGCGCAACAATGGAATCACAAAGGCCCTCTGGAATCCCCCCTTCCAAGAAACTCCGCACCGCTTGGCAAATTTCTTTGCTGAAAAGTTCCCAATGGGTTTGATAGAACAACGCCGGAATATTGTTTACTGAAAAATTCCCAATGGCTGGGATGGTTTCGTAGAATTTTTGGGGAGGAAGAACTCCGCCAATGGACCACGTTTAGAGCTGAAATCCAGGATATATCACCTTCAGGGGATCAGGACAAGGTGTCTTGGTCCCTTAAACCCTCGGGTGTGTTCTCGACTAAGTCCTTGTATGGCAAGCTCAATCATGGTGCCTTGGTTTCCTTTGCAAAAGAGATCTGGAAGATCACCATGCCATTGAAGGCGAGAATCTTCACCTTGCAGATAGAAAAAGGGCGTCTCCCCTCGAGTGAACAAATCAAAAAGAGTCATGGTCCTTCGGAATTCGGATGGAAAGTGTGTGCTGTGTATCCTCCCTGAGGACGTGGCCCATATTTTCTTTGCAAGCCCCTTACAGTAGAACCCTTCCTATTTTGTAGATGTTGTTGCAAATTTTCAACCCTTTTCAGTTTTCTCTGGGTTTTGTTTGCTGCTCAAAGCTAGGCGCTTTGGACAACTACAAACAAGTTCACCATTGAATCCAAATTTCCGCACCAACCTGCTAATTGCATTTACAAATCTATGATCATTTTGCAGCAATAGAGCCCCCCCCTGCTTAGCACAAGGTGGTGCCCCTACTAGCCGAAGCGGTTGAGCTGCTCAGAGACATCTACCTCAAGGCCTCGTCTCCAAGGACCAGCCAACAACGAGTCTAGGCCAGGATGTGCTCAGTGTGTGTGCATTCTGGCAATCTACCTAGTGCCTTTGTCTTTGAGCTTAATTTGTCCGTGCTTATGTGTTTCCTACGGGTTGGTATGTAAAAATTTCTGGGTTTCCCAGGTCTTGTTGCTACCATTGGCCTTGGGGCTTTATTAACTTAAAGTCAGTCATGTCGTGCCTTATGTCTAAAAAAAAATGAAAATCACACAAAAATAGATACTATAACACGGCAACTTAGTTAGTACAAGATCAACAACTCAACATATAAATTAAGGGTGTGTTTGGTAGCCCGGTTTACCTCAGAAATTCTCATCTCAGCCTAGCTCCACCCACTATATTTTGTTTGTTAGGTCGAGTCGGGTCTGCTCAGCACTGCCCACCTCATACCAAAAACACTTCTCAGCCAGGCCGGGTTGAGAAGCTGAAATCGAGCTTCACAACCCGCCCAGGCTGAACTCGTACCCGCAGAACACTGTAGCGGAGCCCCGTCGCCCCCCAGACCCCCACCCCCATCTTTTTTCTCTCTCATTTCCCCCCATTCCTTCTCCTGTGAGCGCCGGGCCGATTTGGAGCAAGGAGAGCCAGAACTCGCGCCGGCGCCCTCCGGCTCGCCGCCGGTGACCCCAGGCCGGTCCTCATCCCGCTCCAGCCCTCCTCCTCATGTATTTCCACGAGGATGAGGCGGCGCTGGGTCCGCCATGGCTGCCCGCGCCCAGAGCTCCGCCTCGGCCAGATGCGCCATGGCCGCCCATGCCCGAGTTCCTTCTCCCGACGCACCAAGGCCGCCGCCTCGGCCAGACGCGTCGTGACCACCCGTGCCCGAGCTCTGCCTCGCCCGATGCGCCATGGACGTCCGAGTTCCCTTTACCCCGACGCACCAAGGCCGCCGCGCCCGAGCTCCACCATCTCCTGATGCGCACATGACGAACTGCAGCTGGTCTTCACGCGAGCTGGAGAGCCACGGGATGCGCACAGGACGAGCTGCTTCTGCTGGCCGGAGTTCCCACGCCTCGCCGGAGCAAGCTCGCCGGAGCTACCTCGCCGGAGTTCCAGCCCAAAGTTGTTAGGGACCCGATTGCTTTTTTAGGGACCCGATTGCTTTTATTTTTGTTTACAGGGATTTGATTGCAAATTGTATACCTCCTCAGCTATTATCACCACATACAATCCACCAAACAACAGATGCACTCAACATGTCTCTATTCGCCCGAGCTACCAAACACACGAGAAAATCTGTGCTCAACTATGCTAGGGTCAGCTTGTATGAGGGTAGATAGCACTTCTCTGCTGAACCGGGCTACCAAACACACCCTAAATGTACTGCGATATTGATTGCAAAGCACAAACAGTGTGTATTCACAAACTTATTAATGCGTGTTCTCAGTTGAGCAAAACACGGTGATTTCAATGAAATAATGCTGAATCTTTAGGTGAAGTACTAAATTTCTAGTAAAGATTAGGGTTCAGTAAATATGTGGTCCATCCAAATTATTCAAAATGACTACTAGTTGGGATAGATATTTATACCAATTCACTAGTAATGTTGATCAATAACCGTTGGAGTGACCAAGTGAAACTCGAAATATTATAAAAATGGCTACATGTAAGAATTAGAATTAAAGAGTGGCAATCCAGATGGAATTAAAAATGGAATACTCTATTTAGCTCTCGCTATTCGTAGAGCTGAACTTTTGCAGCTTCCCATGGTGGAGCTTGCTTGTGAACCTTGTTACTCTGCCTGTGTGGGCTTCATTTCAACCGAGCCGAGAGAAAACCTCGGGTTGATCTAAAAACAAATGTTGCTGACAAAGACCACATGGCGTCCCTGAAGCGCATCCAGTAACCAACAAGGCATGAAGGAGTAGATTACAAGACGACCGGCGCATATATATGCGATGTACCTCCCGAAGATTGGCTGGGCACTGCATATGTGAGCGCATGGGCCACACTGAAGGATAATAATCAGTAAACAACTGAATGCTAATCCGTAACCTCGATGGCGTATAAATTGAGTGCATTCGTGTCCTGGAACTGCAGATCAGATAGCGGCTACAACAGGTGCACATAAATCCCGAATTGGTATTCCTGAGACCTGCCGTGCCTAGCTAGTAAATGTTTGTTCCGCTGTGTGTGGGACGTTGCATGGATTTATCTACTGGTCGCTTGCACGACGATGGTAACTACTGAATCAAGCAGAGGCAAGAGGCCAAGAGTTATAGAGGACCTTGTTTGCCTCACTCTCTTTCTCTCCGCATATATATGTGCATGCACACATCAAATGTAATGATCGTACATATCATGTAAAAGGACAACTATTCCTGTTGAAATATCGTACATACAATCGGTAGTGGTCACAAAGTGTTTCAGAGTTGCACGGACAATGACACTTCAAACTGAGAAAGTTAAAACTAAAAGTACGAAGTTCAAAATTGTTAAGGTTCATGCACTAGCCACTTAACCAAAAGTCCGAACTAATGGAAAGGGCTAGGCAATCTACTTATACACTTCAACACCCCCTCTCACGTGACGGGAAGACGAGAAGACAAGTCAACACGTGTAGAGAGGCAAAGAGGCAGCGGCGGCGGTCGGGCGCGGCTGCGAGGATTTTAGAATAAATTGTGAAAGCCAGGATTCGAACTCGAGACCTTGGGCTCTGATACCATGTGGAATTGCATGCTCTAGCCAGTTCAACCAAAGACCGATCTTATGGAGGAGGGCTAGACAATTATATTCAACACCTCCACTCACGTCTAAGCCGGTGGGCCTTTTTTTGTTTGGTCTCGCACGGGGCTTAGACGTGTATCCTTTGATTTTTTTAGGGAGGCCGCAAATATTTATTCTAAATACTGCGTTGGCTAGGATTTGAACCCAGGATCTTGTGGTCTGATACCATGTTAATGTTCATGCACTAGCCACTTGAACCAAAAGTCCGAACTGATGGAAATGGCTAGGCAATCTACTTATACACTTCAACAAAAATAACATATTTTTCTCAACCTGGTGGATATTTAAAAGGAAAAAAAACAACAACTAAGGTTTAGTGTATCCGAATGCGATTAGCTCATGATAGTTAAATTCAGACAAGGACCTAAAGGCATCTCCGCCGGCGGCCCCGATAGCGGTCCCGATAGCAATTTGGGGGCCGGGGGCGAAAATGGGTTCGCACCGGCGCGCCCCAAACGGCGCCGGCCAATTTTGGAGCCCAATAGAATCGCCGGCAACCCCGTGCCGGCCCCTTCGCCAAGGGCGCGAATCGGGCACGCCGGCGCCTCGCGGAACGACGGTTTTCGCGGGTGGGGGCGCCTTGTCAGCGAGGGCACGCGGTGGTTCGCATCGGAAACGACGCGATGAGGTTGGTCATCGGCGTTAATGGCCTCCCGCACGGAAACCAAAACGGCGAGGGCGGCCACTGTCCACACGGCGTCCACCTACCTTACCCACGCGCCTTCAATGCGGGTCCGCCGCCTTCCTTAAAACCGCACCGGCGTGCACTCCTCTCTTTTCCCCACCGTCCATCCCTAGCCGCCACCGTCCTCAACCTCCGCCCGAACCACTACCACCCGCACGCGAACGCGATGGCGCACAACGACTAGGCCGGCGGCAGCGGCGGCGGCATGCGATCGACGCAGCTGTCGTTCGACGAGGCCGACGTGCTGTACTGGCACCGGATCCCTGTGCCAGTGCAGTTCAAGTTGCCGCACGGCTGGCACGTCTCCAATGGCGGCTTCGCCGTGCCGCCGCTGCCGCCACGAGGAGCAGAGATGCGGGCCCTTGCCAGGGAACGGCGGGCCTCGATGACGCCGGAGCAGAGGAGCCGCCCGGAGAATGCCCTCGATAGCCCGGACTGGGAAGAGCGCTTCATTACCGAGCGCGTCGAAGAGGTCGCGCGGATGGACAATCCCTCCGGCGGCTGCTTCAACAACGTCCCCGCCGTGCCTGGTGGTACGGGCGCGACGTCGACCGCACGCTTCGCGAGTATGGCTACCGTCCACGCGTCCGCGGGCAATGGGAGCCGGTTTACTTCCCGCAGGCAGCGACCATGGTGCCACCGCCTACCAAGCAGAGGGCGCCGGAACGGACCACAGCATCCGGAACCTCATGCATGGGATCGTCCACTGTCGGGCGCACGCGCTCGGCCGCGCCCGCACCTCCTTCCGTCGTCATCCGCGACGACGCAAGGCGCGCCTCCTCTGCTCCGGCTCGTCGGACGACGGGGTCGGGCCGCCGCTCCCGCGTCAAGGAGGAGGACGCCTCGCCACCACTTCCACCGGCGAAGAAGCAATGCTGAGAGAAGGAGGCCGAGGCGTGATACGTCTCCAACGTATCGATAATTTCTTATGTTCCATGCTACATTATTGATGATATCTACATGTTTTATGCACACTTTATGTCATATTCGTGCATTTTCTGGAACTAACCTATTAACAAGATGCCGAAGAGCCAGTTGCTGTCTGTTTTTGGTTTCAGAAATCCTAGTAACGAAATATTCTCGGAATTGGACGAAATCACCGCCAAGAGTCCTATTTTTGCACGAAGCTTCCAAGACCGAAAGGGATAAGAAGTGGGGCGACGAGGCGCCGCCACCATAGGGCGCGCCGAGGGGGCCCGCCGCCCTATGGTGTGGGCCCTCGTCGCCCCCGACCTACCCTTTCGCCTACTTATAGCCTCCGTCGCGAAACCCCCGCACGAGAGCCACGATACGGAAAACCTTCCAGAGCCGCCGCCATCGCGAAGCCAAGATCCGGGGACAGGAGTCTCTGTTCCGGCACGCCGAGACGGGGAAGTGCCCCCGGAAGGCTTCTCCATCGACACCGCTGCCATCTCCACCGCCATCTTCATCACCGCTGCTCCCATGAGGAGGAGTAGTTCTCCATCGAGGCTCGGGGCTGTACCGGTAGCTATGTGGTTAATCTCTCTCCTATGTACTTCAATACAATGATCTCATGAGCTGCTTTACATGATTGAGATCCATATGATGAGTTTTGTATCGCTACTAGTTATGTGCTACTCATGTGATGTTATTAAAGTAGTCTATTCCTCCTGCATGGTGTAAAGGTGATTAGTGTGTGCACCGTGTGGTTCTTGTCGTAGGCTATGATCATGATCTCTTGTAGATTGTGGAGTTAATTGTCATTATGATAGTATTGATGTGATCTATTCCTCCTTCATAGTGTAATGTGGACAGTGTGTGCACTATGTTAGTTCTTGGTTTATCTTGCAAAGATTTATTATGCTCTAAGGTTAATTAAACATGAATATCGAATGTTGTGGAGCTTGTTAACTCCGGCATTGAGGGTTCGTGTAATCCTACGCAACGAATGATGTTCATTATCAAACAAGAGTGTATGTAGCACATATGAGAAGAAGTATTTATTATGCGATCAATGTTGAGAGTGTCCACTAGTGAAAGTATGATCCCTAGGCCTTGTTTCCAATACTGCAAACACCGTTTACTTACTGTTCTGTTGCATGTTTACTCGCTGCCATATTTTATTCAGATTGCTATTACCACTCATATACATCCATATTACTTGTATTTCACTATCTCTTCGCCGAACTAGTGCACCTATACATCTGACAAGTGTATTTGGTGTGTTGGGGACACAAGAGACTTCTTGCTTTGTGATTACAGGGTTGCTTGAGAGGGATATCTTTGACCTCTTCCTCCCCGAGTTCGATAAACCTTGGGTAATCCACTTAAGGGAAACTTGCTGCTGTTCTACAAACCTCTGCTCTTGGAGGCCCAACACTGTCTACAAGAATAGAAGCACCCGTAGACATCAAGCACTTTTCTGGCGCCGTTGCCGGGGAGGAAAGGTAAAAGGCTCTCATACTTCGGTCCCAGGTAAAGTACTTTTCTGGCGCCATTGTGTGTGTGCTCGAAGCTATTTCCTTTAGACTCTGCAATTGCGACATTTGGTTTCTTGTTTACACTAGTTAGGCATAATGGACAACAATGACCTTTTTATTCTATTTCCTAATTTAAGACATGGATGGTTTGATGCGAAAATTAAAAAACCCATGGAACATATTAATATGAATGCTTTGAACACTATTGTTGCTAATGCTATGGAAAATTCTAAGCTTGGGGAAGCTGGCTTTGATGAGCATGATATTTTTAGTCCCCCAAGCATTGAGGAGAAAATTTTCTTTGATGATACTTTGCCACCTATTTATGATGATTATAATGATAGTGGTCTTTTAGTGCCGCCTACTATGGAGAGTAAATTTTATTATGATTATACTATGCTTCCTACACTTGATGAAAATAATAATGATAGCTACTTGTTGAATTTGCTCCCACTACAACTAATAAAATTGATTATGCTTATGTGGAGAGTAATAATTTTATGCATGTGGCTCATGACAAGAATGTTGTATGTGATAGTTATATTGTTGAGTTTGCTCATGATGCTACTGAAAGTTATTATGAGAGAGGGAAATATGGTTATATGCATCTTAATAATATTAAGTTTCCCCTCTTTATGTTGAGAATCTTGAAATTGCGCTTGTGTTGCTTTTCTATGCTTACCACTTTGTTCTTCATGAATTTATTTGTGTACAAGATTCCTTTTCATAGGAAGTGGGTTAGGCTTAAATGTGTTTTGATTTGCTTCTTGATGTTCCCTTTTGCTTCAAATCTTATTTCTCGCGAGCATCATCATTAAAACTGCTGAACCCATCTTAATTGCTATAAAGAAAGAACTTCTTGGGAGATAACCCATATGTTTATTTTACTACAGCAATTTTTGTTTTGTTGAGTCTTGGAAGTTGTTTACTACTGTAGCAACCTCTCCTTATCATGTTTTTGTGCCAAGTAAAGTTTCTATGTCAAAGTTGATGTTATATTTAGGATCGCTGCGCAGAAACAGCATTGCTGTCTGTCACGAATCTGGGCACAGGTCTCTGTAGAAAATTTGAAAAAATCTGCCAATTTACGAGCGTGATCCTCAGATATGTACGCAAGTTTCATTAGTTTTGAGTTTTTCCATTTGAGCAAGTCTGGTGCCATCTTAAAATTCGTCTTTACGAACTGTTCTGTTTTTGACAGATTCTGTCTTTTATTTCGCATTGCCTCTTTTGCTATGTTGGATGAATTTCTTTGATCCATTAATGTCCAGTAGCTTTATGCAATGTCCAGAAGTGTAAAGAATGATTGTGCCACCTCTGAACATGTGAATTATTAATTGTGCACTAACCCTCTAATGAGTTTGCTTGAAGTTTGGTGTGAAGGAAGTTTTCAAGGGTCAAGAGAGGAGTATGATATACTATGATCAAGAGGAGTGAAAGCTCTAAGCTTGGGGATACCCCGTGGTTCACCCCTGCATATTTTAAGAAGACTCAAGCGTCTAAGCTTGGGGATGCCCAAGGCATCCCCTTCTTCATCGACAACATCATCGGTTCCCCCGAAACTATATTTTTATTCAGTCACATCTTGTGTTCTTTACTTGGAGCGTCGGTTTGTTTTTGTTTTTGTTTTTGTTTGAATAAAATGGATCCTAGCATTCACTTTGGGGAGAGAGACACGCTCCGCTGTTGCATATGGACAAATATGTCCTTAGGCTTTACTCATAATGTTCAAGGCGAAGTTTCTTCTTCGCTAAATTGTTATATGGTTGGAATTGGAAAATGCTACATGTAGTAATTCTAAAATGTCTTGGATAATGTGATACTTGGCAATTGTTGTGCTCATGTTTAAGCTCTTGCATCATATGCTTTGCACCCATTAATGAAGAAATACATAGAGCTTGTTAAAATTTGATTTGCATATTTGGTCTCTCTAAGGTCTAGATAATTCTAGTATTGAGTTTTGAACAACAAGGAAGACGGTGTAGAGTCTTATAATGTTTACAATATGTCTTTTATGTGAGTTTTGTTGCACCGGTTCATCCTTGAGTTTGCTTCAAATAACCTTGCTAGCCTAAACCTTGTATCGAGAGGGAATACTTCTCATGCATCCAAAATCCTTGAGCCAACTACTATGCCATTTGTGTCCACCATACCTACCTACTACATGGTATTTCTCCGCCATTCCAAAGTAAATTGCTTGAGTGCTACCTTTAAAATTCCATCATTCACCTTTGCAATATATAGCTCATGGGACAAAATAGCCTTAAAACTATCGTAGTATTGAATATGTACTTATGCACTTTATCTTTTATTAAGTTGCTTGTTGTGCGATAACCATGCTTCGGGGAACGCCATCAACTATTGTTGAATATCATGTGAGTTGCTATGCATGTCCGTCTTGTCTGAAGGATCTATCACCTTAGTGGTTGGAGCATGCAAATTGTTAGAGAAGAACATTGGGCCGCTAACTAAAGCCATGAATCATGGTTGAAGTTTCAGTTTTGGACATATATCCTCAATCTCATATGAGAATAATAATCATTGCTACATGCTTATGCATTTAAGAGGAGTCCATTATCTGTTGTCCATGTTGTCCCGGTATGGATGTCTAAGTTGAGAATAATCAAAAGCGAGAAATCCAAAATGCGAGCATTCTCCTTAGACCTTTGTACAGCGGCATGGAGGTACCCCTTTGTGACACTTGGTTGAAACATGGCATGCAAAGATCCGGTAGTCCAAACTAAGTAGGACGAGGTGCGGACACTATTAGTATACTATGCATGAGGCTTGCAACTTGTAAGATATAATTTACATAACTCATATGCTTTATTACTACCGTTGACAAAATTGTTTCATGTTTTCAAAATAAAAGCTCTAGCACAAATACAACAATCGATGCTTTCCTCTTTGAAGGACCATTCTTTTACTTTTATTGTTGAGTCAGTTTACCTATTTCTCTCCACCTCAAGAAGCAAACACTTGGGTGAACTGTGCATTGATTCCTACATACTTGCATATTGCACTTGTTATATTACTTTATGTTGACAATATCCATGAGATATACATGTTATAAGTTGAAAGCAACCGCTGAAACTTAATCTTCCTTTGTGTTGCTTCAACACCTTTACTTTGATTTATTGCTTTATGAGTTAACTCTTATGCAAGACTTATTGATGCTTGTCTTGAAGTACTATTCATGAAAAGTCTTTGCTTTATGATTCATTGTTTACTCATGTCATTACCTTTGTTTTGATCGCTGCATTCATTACATATGTTTACAAATAGTATGATCAAGATTATGATGGCATGTCACTTCAGAAATTATCTTTGTTATCGTTTTACCTGCTCGGGACGAGCAGAACTAAGCTTGGGGATGCTGATACGTCTCCAACGTATCGATAATTTCTTATGTTCCATGCTACATTATTGATGATATCTACATGTTTTATGCACACTTTATGTCATATTCGTGCATTTTCTGGAACTAACCTATTAACAAGATGCCGAAGAGCCAGTTGCTATTGTTTTTGGTTTCAGAAATCTTAGTAACGAAATATTCTCGGAATTGGATGAAATCACCGCCAAGGGTCCTATTTTTGCACGAAGCTTCCAGAAGACCGATAAGAAGTGGGGCGACGAGGCGCCGCCACCATAGGGCCGCGCGGCCAGAGGGGGCCCGCGCCGCCCTATGGTGTGGGCCCCTCGTCGCCCCCGACCTACCCTTTCGCCTACTTATAGCCTCCGTCGCGAAACCCCCAGACCGAGAGCCACGATACGGAAAACCTTCCGAGCCGCCGCCATCGCGAAGCCAAGATCTGGGGGACAGAGTCTCTGTTCCGCACGCCGCCGGATGGGGAAGTGCCCCCGAAGGCTTCTCCATCGACACCGCTGCCATCTCCACCGCCATCTTCATCACCGCTGCTGCTCCCATGAGGAGGGAGTAGTTCTTCATCGAGGCTCGGGGCTGTACCGGTAGCTATGTGGTTAATCTCTCTCCTATGTACTTCAATACAATGATCTCATGAGCTGCTTTACATGATTGAGATCCATATGATGAGCTTTGTATCGCTACTAGTTATGTGCTACTCATGTGATGTTATTAAAGTAGTCTATTCCTCCTGCATGGTGTAAAGGTGATTAGTGTGTGCACCGTGTGGTTCTTGTCGTAGGCTATGATCATGATCTCTTGTAGATTGTGGAGTTAATTGTCATTATGATAGTATTGATGTGATCTATTCCTCCTTCATAGTGTAATGTGGACAGTGTGTGCACTATGTTAGTTCTTGGTTTATCTTGCAAAGATCTATTATGCTCTAAGGTTAATTAAACATGAATATCGAATGTTGTGGAGCTTGTTAACTCCGGCATTGAGGGTTCGTGTAATACTACGCAACGAATGATGTTCATTATCAAACAAGAGTGTATGTAGCACATATGAGAAGAAGTATTTATTATGCGATCAATGTTGAGAGTGTCCACTAGTGAAAGTATGATCCCTAGGCCTTGTTTCCAATACTGCAAACACCGTTTACTTACTGTTCTGTTGCATGTTTACTCGCTGCCATATTTTATTCAGATTGCTATTACCACTCATATACATCCATATTACTTGTATTTCACTATCTCTTCACCGAACTAGTGCACCTATACATCGACAAGTGTATTTGGTGTGTTGGGGACACAAGAGACTTCTTGCTTTGTGATTACAGGTTGCTTGAGAGGGATATCTTTGACCTCTTCCTCCCCGAGTTCGATAAACCTTGGGTAATCCACTTAAGGGAAACTTGCTGCTGTTCTACAAACCTCTGCTCTTGGAGGCCCAACACTGTCTACAAGAATAGAAGCACCCGTAGACATCAAGGCGCAGGCAGCCCTCCGTGGCGATGGCGACGAGGAGGAGTTCCCCGCCCTCAACTTCATCATCGGCCGCTCCGTCGACCAGGACTACCGTCACATCGCGATCGACCACGGCGCCAACTATGTCGACCTCGCCGGACCATCCGAGCTGCCGGCGCCAAAGGAGGAGAAGGCCGACGAGGAGGAGGCCGACGACGTCGACAACTGGTCCTTCCCATCCTGCGGCGACGACCTCGACTTTAGCGCCTTCGACTCCCCGCACCGCTAGATGTTTATTTTTAGTTTTTTAGTTTGAAATTGCGTTAAATTTGTACAAATTTCGTTCGAACTACGTATGAATATCGTGTCGCAAATTTGTATTTAAATTTCAAAATCTATCGGGGCCGCCTGTTTGGGGGTGCCGGTGTGGGAGCAGCGTCCCCAAATAGAGGATGATGTGCCGGCGCCCCCCAAACGGAGGTGCCGGCGCCCGTGTCGGCGCCTATTTGGGGGCTACCGGTGGAGATGCTCTAACAGGGAGAGTTAAGCACACACACCCATCAGATAACGAACTAAGGGTATCTCCAGCGGCGCGATGCACCTTGACCGGGCGGTCCGCTGCGACGGAAACCCGGCGCATATTTGCGCCTGGAATGCGTCGCGGCGGACGCTGCGCGAACGCGCAAAGTGTCCGCTCGCGTCTCCACCGGGCGCGCCTGGCAGCGAGCCTGTATCGAAGGCATCGCTTCCGCGACCATCGCTTCCGTGCTCAGCGCTTCCGTGTCTGCGCCGCAGCCTTCGCCATCAATGTTGCGGCTGCCTCTTCTGCGCGCGCACTGGTGGGCGGCGGCTGGGCTTCTGCGCCGCCTTCAATGGCATCGTTTCCCGCACGCGGCCGGCCTTAAAAGTCCACCGGCACCGTTCCTCCATCGCCCACACCTCCACTCGCACCACCACCGCCGCAGCACCATGGGGAAGAAGAAGAACGACTTCGAGGCGTCCGGCAGCGGCACCAAGAAGGAGGAGCGGCCGGCAGGGTGCCGCTGCCCATCGCGGGGAGGCTGATGCACGCGCACGACGCCGTGCGACACGGAGGGACGTGCACATGCCGGCAGCTGGCGGCTCAGCTACCGCCGGGTGCCCGTCCCTCCGGTGCTCGCGCGCGAGCCGGACCGCCGAGATCCGGGAAGGAGGCGGTACCTGCTGCCGGACCTCCGCGCCGATCCGGCGTACGCCATCAACTCCGATAGCTGGCGCACGTATCTCGTGTCCGAGAGGGATCGGAGGAGGAGGGCGGGCTTCATGGGCGACAGGGACTTTCCCTTCGACCATCCACCGGCTCCTCGTCCTCGAAGACAGCAGGCGCCGACGCGTGCGCAGCAGTTACCGACGCATGCGCAGTATGGCGGCGACGACGACGAATACGATGATGCCGACGACTACATCGAGGAGCCGTACCACAACGAGGAGGTCAAGGACGACAGCGACGACTACGTCGCGGTCGTCTTCCAGATTGGCAGCTGTCCATGGCGGAGGGCCACGAGTTGAGTTTCCGGACAACATGACGGACGACGAGATGACGGCCGGCATCCTCGTCTCCGAGAACGACCCACCCGTGCGCCGCTTCCCGGTATGCCACCGCTTCATGCCGCCGGGCCTGTCGGAGGATGAAGCCCTACGACCGGCGCTACAGGACTCGGCCGCGCCACAACCGCCGCCGTACAACCCCGGGCTCCTCCACCGCCACATCCCCGGGCGCTCCATCGCCGCCACGCCCTGGGCGCTCCACAGCCGCCACAGCCACAGCCTGGGCGCCTCCACCTGCACCACCGGCGCACCCGGCGTACGTCCGCCGGTTCCCAACTGGCCGTGGACGGCCGGAGCTCATCGTGCTCGACAGTGACGAGGAGAAGCAGTAGGCGCAGGCGTTCAGGGTTTACTTTCATGTGTTAAACTATGTAAATTATGTTTTCATGTTATAAAAAAATAATTCGAGCAAAAAATGCGTCATGCCGCCGGAGCCACCCCAACGCAAACAGACGCGCGGTCAATTTTGACTATTTCGACCGATGTAAACGGACGCGCGCGGATATTTCCGGACGCTAAAATGCCTCGTCCCGTTGGAGATGTCCTAAAGGAGGGGCAGGGTTAGGCAAATCAGGATGAAGAATTTCCACAAAGTTCGACCTAATCTTGACCTTCACCGCACTCGCTGGTAGCACTAATACCGTAGGTTGATATAAGTCCAAACAACACTAGGATTTTTTTTGCTGCATGTGATATATTAGAAAAAGATAGCCACGGAGCATTCCACTCGCGATCATCCTTGGCTTTACCGACCTGCAACATGACGATCATGATGAGGGTGTCCCAAATGTTGGTCCGCGCGTCTGCCGGAATGGAGGCCATCTAAACTCTGAAGCACATCTGGCGAGAGGGTAGTGACAAAGGATTAACTTGTCAATGCCTACAGATTGTAGACTAGGGTTTTGCTATAAGTAGAGGGCAAGTAGATCTCGAAGGTTTAGGCGAAAAGTACTCGGCGATTATGAAAACTAGGGTTATGTTGACAGTAGATTCGATCCTTTCTTTGTCCCTCGACCCCCTTATATAGGAGGTGGAGCCGAGGGTTTCGTTTTGTACAAGTTACAGAGTCCGGGACGGTTTCTAACTCATCCCGCCAGATTACAAATAACACTTCCTATTACAACTCTAACTTTCCTTAATATATCTTGAGCTTCCGAATCTTCTTATTCTTCGGGTAGTGGGCCTTCAGTAAACCCCGGGTACTATCTTCGGCAGGCCCATTTAGGATGCCTATGTCAGTAGCCCCCGAGATTTTGCTTGAATCGTAGAGTCAAGGGAAATCTCGACTGTTTATTTTTATTCGAGAGCTTTTATTTATACTTCATATAAAATTCTATATTGTACAGGGATAATGGTAGTTGGGGCTAGTTCATCTGACGGATCAGGTACTAGTTAACTGCTCTAGTGGCAATCCGCAAAAACCTACTTCAAGATCACGTCCCTGGACATGATCTCGGGATACTGGTGCAAACTTCGACAGGTGCCGCTTAAGGTCTTACCATTCTGTCGAGTCCCAGTCAAATTTATCGAGTACCTAACGCGTCCGTTAGGATTTTTCTTCGTATCTGTTGATACGGAAAAAGTAGCAGAGCGCAGTCTTCGGCGATGCCACGCCCAACAGAACGGATCTGGGGTCTTACCTTCGCAAATTTGCGGCATTCAGAAATTGATCGCAACTTTGGCGTTCGAGAATATATTGTCGAGTGCTTTTTTGGAATAGCACATTTTATCGAGTCATATTTGATGACTTATTTTGTCTTCCCGATGGGAGTATATGTAGAGTTATCTGTGTAACTCGAAATATACTCACTTCTATTTCTTTATTTTGATAAAATTCATCGGGCACGCGAACAGCGTTCCCGATGGGAGTAGCCCCCGAGGCTACAGCCAAGGACTTGTGCTTGGGTGTAGGCTCCACAGATTAATATCCGTTGCTACTATATTTATAACCTTTCTCGACAGTTTTATATTTATCGGGTGCGCGACCAGCGCTCCCGATGGGAGTAGCCCCCGAGGCTATGAACAAATGCTTGTATTTGATCATAGGCTCTCGCCATTTCTATCTTGTCATACTCGGAATTTTCTATTTTTCCAAAGTAGCCCCCGAGCATTTGGGCAAAAACTTGTGTTTGATCAAATGCTCCCGAAATAATCTTGCACAGTCGACAAATTTTTTCGACCTTCATAGTCGAACTTTTCTTTTACCTTGATGACGTAGTTGCTGATGATAGTCACGATTTCTGAAACACGCGAAAACCGCTATGTGTCACTGTCATGTGGGTCCCTTTTTCCTATCCAGTTGACACGTCGTGCAAGTGGGGGACACACGTCCTCCGCTTTTTCTGGCACCATTACTGTAACTCCTGCCTGTTCACTTCTCGGTAAAAATACCCTTTTACCCCTTGTACACGTGGTTGTCATCTGCATCCTTTCTTTTGTCAATCGAACGGTTGTGACGATCTGGCACACTGCTATAAAAAGCCATCGTCTTCCTCCTTGAGCACTTTCGCTCACGCCGCACCTCTGCTTCTCCGCTGCAACTGCCCCCTTGCTCCCATTAGCTCTCGCGCGCAAGCACCTTTCTCCTTTCTCTGCTAGCTCCGTTGATGCCGCCGCGCGCTCGCTTGACTAGACATAGCACACCAGAATCGAAGATGACATCCACAGATCTGGGAAGTGCTGAGTGGGAGAGATCCAAGATCTCAAACCAAGACATCAACATGCTGAAGAGGATGGGGTTCAGCAAGAAGGAGAACGCGCTCCAGTTCCCCAAGGAGGAGAGCTACCCAAAGCCTCCAATCAACTATCGGGTCAGTTTTGTTGACCACCTCATCCGAGGACTTTCTCCCCCAATCCACGAATTTCTGCGTGGTCTCCTTTTTGTCTACGGTCTGCAGTTGCATCATCTGACGCCCAACTCTCTCCTCCACTTTTCGATTTTCATCACACTCTGCGAGTGTTTCTCGGGGTCCAACCCAATTGGGCCCTGTGGAAACGCATCTTTTGCATTCGCCGTAATAGCCACCACAACGTCGCCTACAATATTGGCGGCGTTGTTATCTGCGTTCGGTCGGAAGTCGACTATTTTGATGTCAAATTTCCCGACTCCGTTCAAGGCTGGCGGAAAAAGTGGCTGTACATTCATGAGGAAAGCTCCAACCCGGCGGAAGAGAACATCGCTCCTTTTGACGGAGAAGCTAAAATCTTTCGCCGTCGTTCTTGGGATGCTGAAGCTACTGAAGCGGAGAAATTGGCGACAGAGGCGCTGATGACTCGCATTCACGATCTACAGAACACCCGCGGGAAAGAACTTTCGGGTATTGAGATTACCGCCTATTTCCTTAGGACTAGAGTGCAGCCTCTCCAGGCTCGAAAAAACCCCTTCTGGAAATACACTGGTGAAGAGGATGCTGACAGGCTCTCGAAAGATCTTCCCTTGAAGGACTTTGAGAAACTTATCCGCAAAATCTCCTCGCTGAACAAGAAGGATTTAATTCCTACTTCTTGCCGTGTCGCGCCATTTAGTAACACCAACCCTCTCCCCGAGGTAATTTCTTTTTTGTAGCCATATTTATTTCCTCGAGCTTTGTTTATTTTGTCGATTACTATTTTGTTAACACCTTTTTCTCGACACTTTTTTTTTTTCTCTGTTCTTTCTTCTCTTCCTCCTCTTCCTGAAGGTGGAGACGTGGAGGAACGTGCCGTTGTCGACGATGACAACCAAAGCACCACTCGCCCTGCCACTGAAATCGCGGGTTCTCACAAATCCGCGGCTTCTGCTGAGTCAGAGGCCACTGCCTCGACACACTCTCTTCCTCATGCTTCAAAGAGGAAGAGAGACGACGTAAAAGACTCCGGCACTTCCAAAGCCGAAGAAGCTGAGCCTTCTCATAAAAAGGCAGCTTTTAACCCATATACTGATGCCCTCGTCAGCTCGTGAGTTACTCCTTGCTTTTTACTATTCCTGTTTTGATGTTTTCTTGTCACTTGCTTCTTATACTGCCGCTATTTTGATTGTAGTGATGAGGAGGAAGAGCAAGCTGTTGATGCTACTGCACGAATGAGTACGTCGCGTACTTTGATTGTGTCGGAAGCTCAACATGATGGGGATGAATCTTCTCCTCTCCAACAAAACATCGTGCAATCATCGCCAGTGGAGAGCCCCCGAGCTTCTCCCTTAAAGGGAGCGAGAATGGAACCATCGAGAGATTCTATCCAATTCCCTGGTGGGTCTTCGACGCCTTCATTGGATGATGTAAGCCCTAAATCTTTCAATATTTCAGTCATACTGAATGTTCACCATATATATATTGGTTATATTGACTTCGTTTTCCTCCTTGATCGTTTTTCCAGCCTTTGATGAAGGAATTTATTCGCCTTGGTACCCAATTTGTCGGGTATCGTGACTACACCAAGAAGCTCGAAGGTATCATTGTCTTGTTCTGTTGCTGCATGTATACCATGATTTTATCATAGTATTTATCTGCCGCAATTTTTCCAGGAGATCTGGCGGAAAGCAACAAACGTGCGGACGCTCTTGCTGTTAAGTTAAAGCAGAGTGAAGAAAACCACCAAAAAGCTGAACAGGATGCTGCCACCGTTCAAGATCTTCGAGAGAGGCTTCACAAAGCCAAAACTGCGTTGAGTGATAACATAGCTCAGCAATCAGCTCGAGAGGCAGAGATCCTTTCCCGCTTGGAATCGCAGTGTCGGCGTTTTGTGAGTAAGTTTCTCGAGTTTTTGATTTGCCTTGGATTATCTTGCGTTTCACCTGTAGTCTTTATTTTTATACATCTGTCTGATTGTTTGTAGGGCGGACGCATCAAGAATATGAAGTTGATGGTCCTGTGGGTGACGAGCTTCTCGACGCGCTGACCCTTTCCGAAATTCATGGGGATGAAGCACATGACGGGCTTGAAAATGCTGAGGCTGGCTTGCTGAAGCTTTTTCCTTATTTCTTTCCGAAGAAAGAGACTCCCGCTACCTTTGTAGAGCTCGCAAAAACCTTCAATGGACCCGAAGATCTTGGGCTAAAACTTCGCCAAGAAGGCCTGAAAATTGGCGTTGAAGGCACCATTGTGCTGACTGCTAATAGCCAACAAGACGTCGACTGGTCCAAGGTTGGCAACATAGGGGAGATGGAAACAAAGAAATGGCAATCTCTAATTAGAGCTGCCAAACCTTCTGCAAGACCCATCCTCTCCTTCCTTGGTGTTAAACCAGCGCCTGCTCCAAGTGCATCCAAGCCGGAGGTCAAGTAGACCACCTTGTCCCCTTTTTTTTTACTTCTATCTTTTGATGTTAGCGCCTTAGTCCTCCTGGCGGTGATTAGGTCTTCTAGGGATCCTTATTTTGTAACAGACATGTATATATTATGAGAATCAATGAAAATCTATCTGTCTCAATGATTGATGTCGACGTTTTTCTATTTTTCAGTTGATTTTTGACAACTATACGTCAATTCCTGGTCATTCCGAAGTTTTTCCTTCGTCTCTTTCGAAGAAGTCTTCTATCCCTGTTCGCCTTGTTGATGATTCTTCGAGTAAAGATCTGGCAGAGGAATTGAAAGAACTTCGAGTACAACTCCAGTCCGTGAAGAAGCAATCGCTTATGCTTATGGAGCAATCTCGAGGATCTTCTCAAAGGGAAAAGATTGCACTCCAACAAGCTCAGGATGCCATGACTAAAAAGGACGCCGCTGTTGCTGAGGCTGCTGCAGCTACATCTCGAGAAAATTCTATGCTCCAGCTTCTAATAGATGCTAGCTTGGATATGGCGGGTAAGTTTCATTGTCTTTGTCTTGCTTCTTCTTTTCCTTTGCTGTTTGCCTCCTTATTACCCACTGATTTGTTTTAAGAAACAATAGGTGCTTTTTTGGATACTGCAACTGAAGATGAACGTGTCGAGGCTCGTTCCAATGTTTTTTTCGGCTTGCACGTGAACATGGGTCGACTTTTTGGGGCACACCTGAACGGACTCGTCAAATCGTAAGATTTCAAGATCGTGCGCTTCAGGTTCGCGAGTATCTTGACTTCTGTACAAGGACTTTGTCTCTGGTTTATTGTACCATGTTTCCTCGCAATAAGATGCCAGAGACTCTTCCTGCGTTGATGGACAAATTTCGAGATGCTCCTCGCATCCACGGCTTTGTACGAGCCCAACTAGCTGCTGGCGCAAGGTTTGCGATGATCATGATAAAAATTTGCTACCCGAAGTTAGACGTGGGGCAAGTTGTCCCAAAGTGCTTGGAGAAGATGTCGAAGAAGAAAAGAAACTTCGGCAAATATGATGACATTGTTACTCCTGTTGCCGAAGATATGATGGATGAACTTCTCCGGATGGATTCTGAATTCTTCGTGAAGGGTAGCTACGCTGAGCATAGTACTCGTGCTGTAAATAACGAGCGCTTAACCATAGACAATATATTGGGAAATCCTTGAAGACGTACTTATTCCAAAATTTGTATCCTGTATAGACGATCTATATTGTAAAGTCATTATATTTTTGCTTTTATCGCCAAGCCCCCGGGCGTTTTGATTGCAATATTTTTTGTTTATTATAATGCGAGGTTGTCCCAAGGCAAGATAATATACAATGTGTACTATTTTGTGCGGGTGCAAGCCCCCGAGCTTTTTGTTGATCACTATTTTGTCGATATCTCTTTTTATTTTGGCGAGGTATTTTTATCAAGGCGAGATTCTTTCTCTTGTGTTCATCGACACTGTCTGTATATATATATTGTATCATTTAGGGGGGAATCCCTGATCCTGTTGAGAAAAAGATATATAATTCCACTATCTTTATTATATTGCAGCACCGCGAGCCCGCCTCATTAAAAACCTTTCCCGGCCCCACTCGGTGCCCCGAAAAAGGAAAAGAGTGCGTCTGAAAACTCGCGGGCGTTTCAGTACATTGTATGTTTACAGAGGAGACTATATTTCGGCATCTAAGCGTAAAAACGCCTGAGCTGTGCTACGTTCCAAGGATTTGGCTCAATGTTCCCCGTCTTCTTGTCCTTGATTCTATATGCTCCTCCTTCGATGACTTCTGTGACGATGTAGGGTCCAAGCCATGGTGACTCGAGTTTTTCGTGACTTTTTTGATTGAGTCGCAAAACTAGATCACCGACTTGAAAAGATCGTGGCCGCAATCTCCTACTGTGGTAATTTTTTAGGTCCTGTTGATATTTAGAGACTCGTGACAGAACTTCGTCTCGAGCTTCATCAAGTGCATCGACATCGTCCTCCAAGGCTTCTCTCGAGGTTTCTTCATTATATTCTGTGACTCTTGGAGAATCGTGCTCTATTTCTATCGGCAGGACTGCTTCGGCGCCATGGACCAGAAAAAACGGCGTTTCTGTGTCGCCGTATTTGGTGTTGTTCGGATACTCCACAATACACTTGGCAGCTCCTCCGGCCAAGTATGCCGTGCTTTTTCCAATGGTCCTAGCAGACGTTTCTTGATGCCATTGCAGATAATGCCATTGGCTTTCTCGACTTGTCCATTGGTCTGAGGATGCGCGACAGACGCAAAACTCAACTTAATACCCACTTCTGCGCATGCTTTGAACTCTTTGGACGTAAAATTACGTTGTCTGTCACAATACCGTGAGGAACTCCAAATCGAAGACGATGCTTTTACGAATTTGATTGCCGACGCGCCGTCTGGTGAATTTATCGGCTTTGCTTCTATCCATTTTGTAAATTTGTCGACCGCGACAAGCATATACCCTCCTGGCGAAGCTTTGTGTAATTTACCCACCATGTCAAGACCCCATTGAGCAAAGGGCCAAGACAGTGGGATTGGCATAAGTTCTGCGGCAGGAGAGTGGGGTTTGGCGGCAAATCTTTGGCACGCGTCGCAAGTTCTCACTATTTCCTTCGCGTCCTCGATTGCCGTTAACCAATAGAATCCTGCCCTGAAAGCCTTAGCCGCAATAGCTCGTCGCTCGGTGCCCGCATATCCCTCGTGCACATCTTTCAGATGATTCTTCCTTCTTCGGGTGTGACGCATCTCTGTAGCACGCCCGAAATACTTCGTTTGTACAACTCCCCTTTTATCACAGTGAAAGCTTTTGATCTCCTGATTATTCGCCTTGCTTCAACTGGATCGTCGGGTATTGTTTTCCTTAGAATATATGATATGTAAGCCTGCATCCATGGAATTTGCACCATCATGACTAGCTCTTGCTCTTCTTCTTCTTCTTCTTCTGCTATGTCTTTGGTGATACTCGAGGGTTTCTCTTTCTTCTCCTTCTTTGTTTTTGCTGGCTTTGTTGATCTTTCGCTTATCTCTTCCCAAAACACGCCTGGAGGTATCGCGAGGCATTGTGACCCGATGTTTGCGAGAACGTCGGCTTCATCGTTGCTCATCCTGCTGATGTGGTTTACCTCACAACCGTCGAATAATTTCCAGCTCATTGTATACCTCTTTGTATGCTATCATACTTTCATTGACTGCGTCACATTGGTTCATGACTTGCTGTGCCACCAATTGTGAGTCGCCGAAAATTTTCAGTCGAGTTGCACCGCAAGCTTTCGCCATCTTCATCCCGTGTATGAGAGCTTCATATTCTGCTTCATTGTTAGACGCGTTTGGGAACGTCATCCGCAAAACGTACTTCAACTTGTCGCCTTCAGGTGATACCAATATCACGCCTGCTCCAGCACCTTCCAATCTTTTGGACCCGTCGAAGTTCATGGTCCAAGTTCTCGATAAATCTGGGGGTCCCGTGTTTTGTAGCTCCATCCACTCTGCGATGAAATCTGGTAAGACCTGCGATTTTATTGCTTTTCTTTTTCATACGTGATGTCCCGAGGAGAAAGTTCTATTCCCCAAAGGGAGACACGACCCGTAGCTTCTGGGTTGTTCAGTATATTTGATAAGGGAACCTCGTTGACCACTATTATCGGGTGTGCCGAGAAGTAGTGTCGCAATTTTCTTGCTGTCGTGAATACTCCGTATGCCAGTTTCTGATATTGCGGGTGCCGCTGTTTTGAAGGTGATAGTACTTCGCTGATGAAATATACAGGCCTCTGAACTCCATGAAGCTTGCCTTCTTCTTCTCTCTCGACTACTAGGGCCGTGCTGACCACCTGAGGCGTGGCTGCAATGTACAGGAGGAGAGGTTCCTTCTCTTTTGGTGCTACCAATATCGGTGGTGTCGAAATTTCTCGTTTGAGGTTCTCGAAGGCTCTGTCTGCTTCCTCATTCCATTGAAATTTTTCCCCTTGTTTGATCAATGCATAGAACGGCAGCGCCTTTTCTCCTAGCCTGGCGACGAATCTGCTTAAAGCTGCGACTCGCCCCGTTAACTGTTGTATCTCCTTCAGCTTTGTTGGCTTTCTCATAGTAACGATGGCCTGTATTTTTTCGGGATTAGCTTCAATCCCCCTTGCTGATACTAAACCCGAGAAGTTCTCCTGCGGGAACTCCAAAAGAGCACTTTGTCGGGTTCAGCTTGAGGCAGAATTTGTCGAGGTTGTCGAAGGTTTCCTTCAGATCTTCGATCGAGTCGACCCTTTCTTTGATGTTATTACGACATCGTCAATGTAGACTTGTACGTTTTTTCCAATCGTGTTGCTAGGCACTTCTGCATCATCCGCTGATATGTTGCTCCCGCGTTTTTCAGACCAAAGGGCATTGTTTTGTAGCAAAACACGCCATAAGGTGTGATGAACGCTGTCTTGGCTTCATCTTCTTCTTTTAATCTTATCTGGTTATAACCAGAATATGCATCCAGGAAGGAAAGACGTTCGCATCCTGCCGTGGAGTCGATGATTTGATCGATCCTTGGGAGGGGAAAGTGATCCTTAGGACAATGTTTATTGAGACACGTAAAGTCGACGCACATGCGAAGGACTATTGTGTGTTTTTCGACACCATCACTGGGTTAGCTACCCATGTGGCTTCTGTAGATATTTCTCTGATGAAACCAGCATCTTTGAGTCGATCTATTTCAGATAACATGGCTTTGCGGCTAGGCTCCGAAAAACGCCGCAAAGGTTGCTTTACTGGTCTTGCGAGAGGATCCAAATTGAGGTGGTGCTCGGCAAGTTCCCTGGGTACTCCTGGCATGTCAGCTGGACACCATGCGAAGATTTTCCAGTGCTCACGAAGGAACTCGACGAGCGCGCTTTCCTATGCGACATCCATGTTTGCGGCGATGGACGTCGTTTTCTTGGGATCTGTCGGGTGGATCTGTACCTCTTTTGAATCCTTGGTTGTGTTGAAAGTTGGCTCCTTAGAAGATCTTCCTACCTCTGGCAGCACATCATAATCAGTGAACCTTGGCGCCGCATACTCTGCTTGCATCCCGAAAGTTTCTGACAGTCGATGAAAATCTTTGTCGCATTTATCGGATAACGCAAAACTTCCTTTGATTGTGATAGGTCCCTTGGGTCCAGGCAACCTCCACAAGATATGTATAATGCGGCACCGCCATGAACCTGGCATACGCTGGTCGTCCCAACAAGGCGTGATATTGCGATGGGAAATCGACAACTTCGAACTCCAAGTTCTCTATCCCGTAGTTTTCTCGGGTTCCAAACCGAACGTCGAGGTTGATCTTGCCCAATGGGTAACTTGGCTTCTCGGTGTGATCCCATGGAAACGTGTGTCAGTTGGTTTCAGATTTGCTAAGGATATGTTCATCTTCCTCAATGTATCCGCATACATGAGGTTTAGCTGCGCCGCCATCTATGAAAACTCTCGACACGTCGAAACCGATTATCGCGGTAATATGAGTGCTGATTGTCCGGTCGAGGAACTTGCTGCGGATGGTCCGCAATTGTGAAGCCGATGTCTTGCCCCGACCAATTTAAGTACTCGATCGTTGGTGGGGGCATCTTTTCTCGCCATGAACACTTGTCGCGAGATTACCTTCTGCGCCCTGTTTGATGGCCTAGCTTTCTGAATCATCGAGACCGCACCGTTAGAGTTGGGGTCGACATATGGAGGTGGGTGTGGTGCTGCCGCTATTCTGAGCTGGTGTCGATTTTCGTCGGTGATTGCGGGAGGAGGTGGGAGGTGGATCTCGCTTCTTGGCTCCCGAGGGTTTCTGTTATTTGCTTGGGCGTTTGCAATTCCTGCGGCTCCACTACAAGAAAAGTTCTGATAGACAACGTCCCAAAATCGTCAACTAAGGGGCATTTTTCGTCGCCTATGGGCCTAACCCGACGATATGGGTTCCGTTGTCGAAACTGCGTCAGGCAAAGTCCAACGACGATTTTTTCGGTCCGTCGCGCTTGGGCGCCCTTCCGCCACGGAAAATCGGACCGTTGCGGAAGTGTTTCGGGAGCCCGTTGACTGCGACGTCATGCAAACGACACGTGGCAGACGCCGTTAACGCCGTTAACGGCGTTAACCGGCTGAAACCCCGTGGTAGATGGTAGGCCCACACGAGGCCTGCCACGTCTTAAGCGGGCCGGGCCAGATGACATAGTTTGACCGGTCAACTATATAGCTGGGCTGGTCCATTAGTTACGGCCGGGCCTAACCTCTAAGGTTGATGGTCAAAAGTTAAATGGGCGCCATTTAACATGTGGGGTCCACCTTACAGTGGGCCGCCCAAGAAGCAAGTGGTCGGCCAAAAACACGTGGGTCCCACTTTCCGTTAAAAGGGCCCATTTAGTGTGTGGGGTCCACCATATAGTGGGTCGCCCAACAAGCCGTGGGTCAAAACACATGGTGGGTCCCACTATCCTGTTAAAGGGCCGGCCCATTTAGTATGGTCCACCATATAGCAAGTGGGCCGCCCAACAAAAATGGGTCGGCCAAAACACAAAGGGTCCCACTTTCCCGATAAAGGGCCCATTTAGTGTGTGGGGCCCACCATATAGCCAGTGGGTGGCCCACCAAGATAGTGGGTCGGGCCAAACACAAAGGGTCCCACATTCCTGTTAATGGCCGGCCCATTTGGTATGTGGGGTCCACCATATAGAAAGTGGGCCGCCCAACAAGATAGTGGGTCGGCCAAAACACAAGTGGGTCCCACCTTCCACTTAAAGGGCCGGCCCATTTACCATGTGGGACCACCATAGAGCAAGTGGCCGGCCCAACAAGATAGCGGCCGCCCAATAAGCACAGGGCCCCACTTTCTTAAAGGCCGCCCATCTAGTGTGTGGGGTCCACAATATAGCAAGTGGCCGGCCCAACAAGATATTGGGCCGGGCCAAAAACACAGTGGGTCCCACTTTCCTCTTAAAGGGCCGGCCCATTTATTATGTGGGGTCCTCCAAAAAAGCAAATGGGCTGGCCCAACTATTTAGTGGGCCGGCCCAGTAGTTGGTGGGGTCCACCTTAAAGCAAGTGGGCCAGCCCAATTAGTGTGTGGGGTCCACCGTAAACCAAATGGGCTGGCCCAAGAAGTAAGTGGGCCAGCCCGTTTAGTTGCTGTTTATATGCCGGCATACTATGCGCTTTAGGATTTTGCGGGCAGGCACATATGTGATTTCGTTTAATTGGGCCGTTTAAGGGATGGGAATTCGTGATTTAGATACTGAGAATATTTACGCAGCATTGATTTCTGTCGGATAGCCTCACTTACCACAAGCACCAAAGAAAAAATGCACGAAAGAACTATAAAAACTAACTAAATATTACATCAGCTGCAAGGCATTGAAAAAATATTACAGAACCCAGAGAAATTGAATGGTAATTAAACCTAGCAATACAATGAAGCGATCCGGCAATCTTTTAAGTTGTCCATGCAGCACCTATATCTGAAACAAAGACATTACAAGTTAAGACAGCAACAATGGAAAGGCAATGACACTACAATATTGTTTGGCAAAGAATTTGGAACTCATCATTTCGTCGTTATAACAAGATCATTGTAATGCGCACAATAAGCAAACAAAGAGTGCATGCCGCATACCAACAGCCAATATAACAGAGCATGTTAGAATGAAACAGCAGACTTACTACTGTCGAGTCTCATGCAAACCAACATGTTCAGGGAGTACAAAATTGGCATGAACAACATAGTAGCAGGCTATAAATTTTGTAACAACGACTGAGCAAGATGAAGTTATGATGGCTACATCTACAGAGCAGGGAATGTAAACCAAAAAATAGAAGTTACGATGGCAAAAGCTAAAGAGGAGGGAATGTGAACCAACATGTGCCAAGTGCAATTACTTCATTTTGGCCGTGAACTAAATAATACTCCTGAACTTATAGTGAAGGGGATGCAAATCAAGATGTTTCGGGATATAAACTTGTAATGAGCAACACATAGAGGATAGTTGATGCTGGAGCTTAGGATGGACCAGATACAGAATATAGTGGGATCACCTGTGAACTTGTATAAGAGGGAATGCAAACCAATATGTTCAGCTTTCCATATGTGAGCGTCATGCCAAGTCAGAGAAACAAGTCAATAATGCAGCTTTTGAAGAACAAGATGGCACGCAAAATTATTATCTAGTAGTATGACAAGTTTATTTGTACTACAGGCTAGATAGCAGAGTGATAGCATGCCAAACTAAGTCCTTACTTTGTTAGCTTACAATGAACTAGATACAAAACAATGGCATCACCTGTAGTACAGGGAATGCAAGCCAACATGTTCATGGAGTAAAAAATTGGCACAAACAACATAGTAGCAGGCCATAATTTTTGTAACAACGACTGAGCAAGATAAAGTTATGATGGCTAGATCTACAGAGCAGGGAATGTAAACCAAATATAGAAGTTACGATGCCAAAAGCTATAGAGCAGGGAATGCGAACCAACATGTGCAATTACTTAAAATTGGCCATGAACTAAATAATAGCAGGATGTTACTATAATACCTACAGTATAATTTTTGTAACAACGACTGAGCAAGATAGAAGTTATGATGGCTACATCTACAGAGCAGGGAATGCAAACCAAAATGTTCAATCGCTTAAAGTTAGCAATGAAGTAGAAAATAGCAACGTGTTACGGTCATAGCTAGGAATGAACTAAAAGAGCTTCAGACAAACAAGCATCTGAACCCAGAACATGGCGCTAAAACAAGGGACTTACATTAGGAGAAGCACTCTGTGGGAGTCACAGCAGATCTTCCTGGGGTTGATAGATCCGGTGATGAAGTACGCTACATGTGCTACTTGGGGTTGGAGAGACGGCCATTACACTTCATGGTTACTCATCTCATCTGCAAAAACGTAACGGCGCGTCGTTAGCACAAACAGGTTCCCCCAAGATTAAACAAGAACTTGCAGGCAAGCAATAGAAAAGCGACAGTAGAAGAGTTTAGATCATGCACGGCGCCGGTGAAGCAGATCCGGTTCATGCACAGCGGTGTCGGTGAGCAAGATACGATGCGGTGGACGACGGATCCGGCGAAGCGGCTCCGGTGGGGTGGACGATACCGCAGCTGAAGCGACTGCGGTAGACTGCTGGATGAGCATATGGTTTCGAGGTTCGGCGGGGATGATCCGGTCCGGTTGATGACGGCGTCGATGAAGCGGCTCCGGCAGGCAGCCGGATGACGAGGATCGCGAGGGCTCGGGTAGGCCAGGGAAGTCCGGCGGGGATGTTCCGGTGCGGTGGTCGTGGAGGTGGTAGAGAGAGGGACTTGAGAAGTTCCGGTGGGTGGTCTCAGATGAGAGACTGAGGGAAATGAATTTTTTTGGGAGGGTATCCGGGGCTAGGGAGGTGGTGATCCAAAAAATGACTTTGCTGTCATCTCCACAGGGGTAGAATCGGAATTTGGAAGCGTGTGAAATTTTTGTATTTTGTGGGCGGGAAGTTTTGCCGCTATGAGATTTTGAATTTCGCTAAGGTACAAGTATAATGATAAAAAATTGTGAGACCGTACTAGTACCTCTGTTCAAGGCCGACTGTAAAATCAAATCATCATCAAGTTGAACATCGGTTACTACCATGATCATCATCGGACACAGATCTGGTGACATGCACCTGAAATTGGTGCATTCGTTGCAAAGTATAATGCTAAAAAAATTAGTGACCGTACTAGTACTTCTGTTCAAGCCCGAGTGCAACATCAAATCATCATCACGTTGAAAATTTGTTACCATGATCATGATCTATCTCTAAATTTGGCGCATCCGCTAAATCTGGCAAACTATAATGATAAAGAAATTGTGAGACAGTAGTAGTACTTCTGTTCATGGTCGAGTGCAACATCAAATCATCATCACGTTTAAAATTTGTTACCATGATCATGATCTACCTCTGAAAATGGGCGCATCCTCTAAAACTTGCAAAGTATAATGATACAAAATTGTGAGACCGTACTAGGACTTATGTTCAAGGTCGAGTGCAACATCAAATCATCATTACATTGAAAAGTGTGTTACCATGATCATGATCTATCTTCTAATTTGGCGCATCCGCTAAATCTCGCAAAGTATAATGATAAAAAATTGTGAGAATGTACTAGTACTTATGTTCAAGGCCGAGTGCAGGATCAAATCATCATCACGTTGAAATTCGTTACAACGATCATGACATATCTCTAAAATTGGTGCATCCGCTAAATCTCGCAAAGTATAATGATAAAAAAAATTGTGAGACTGTACTAGTACTTGTGTTCAAGGCCGAGTGCAGGATCAAATCATCATCACGGTGAAATTTATTACAACGATCATGACATATCTCTTAAATTGGCGCATCCGCTAAATCTTGCATGTGGCGCATCTCAGTGCGGAGCAACAGGCCGGTGCTATCAAGGTTGAGGCGTCGGTAGCGTCATCGGGCTCTCCTTTTTTGATAGATCTTCTACATGGCGCGGCGCACCGCCCGTCGAGAAGCAGTCACATGTGATACCGAGGTGGAGACGTCGCCGGCATCCTCGAGGCGCGGCCGCCCTTCTATGAGCCAGCGTCGACTCAAGGTATATATGAATCCATGCGTTGTCGCGCCCCTTCTTCCGATGAAGTGGGGTGCCTTAGATTTATTGTTCTTCTCTTACGATTATTTCGAGCCGAACATGTGTGCTCTTTCTCTGAATATATTGCTTGAAAAGCTAACCAAGTTAATTAAATTCACTTCGTTCTTAATCTTGCGTGCTAATTCTGTTATTTTTGCTGGCAGTGGTGCGTGCAAGGAGATTTATTTGTGGGTGTGCTGAGCTGTTAGGCCTAAGTCGAAATCCTCAGCTTAACGAGGCCTCAGCTTAACACATAAAAAAGGTGTTCAATCTCGCCCACAATGTCCTTTTCTTTCCTCTTCCTTTATTGGAACTTGTTTTGCACACAAGGAAAGTGGCACGTGTAATGTGAGTAAAACCCTCTTAGCCAAAATCAGCTACAAGCAAGATTTTCTGTATTGTAGATGCCCCAATTGACTCTAATCCCCAATGTAGTCTTTTTTTATGTCAGTATAGACTTCTTTACATGGCATGCATTTGCCTAATGAGCAGCATTGTATTGCCATTCTAGCCAACCTGATCGATATGTCAAGCTTCATGCACGAGATGCCATGTTTAATTTACTCCCTCACTCCGATCCATATTTCTTGGTGTAAAATGAATGTGAATCGAAGGGAGTACTTTTCTTAGATACTAGTAGTACTATACCATTTCAAAAAAAATACTAGTACTACTACATCACAAATGCATCAAAAGAGTACTACCATCACAAGACCACCACGGTTGTACTAGTAGAGTTTAATACTGAACTTCCAAAGGGAATAAGATTACACATATGAACTTTAAACAGGACCAGGAGCATGAGGGCCAGCAGCAGGGGCGTTGACGGGAACAAGCCAGGCAAGACGTAATTCTGGAGGAAGAGGCCATATGCTGCGTGCTTGGCCTTGGTTGCAGGGCGGTGCTTCCCCGATGTACTTAGGCCTACACCCGTCGCATGCTGGATCAGGCTGCGGATGTCCTTCTGGAGGATTTTGCCACAGAATGGGCAAAATAGCTCCCCGCGCTTGCGGAAACGAATTTCACCACCCTTCAGCCGCTTCAGAACGTAGCGGCTCTTCTGGTCCCTGCGCTCCTTGTTGTCGTCCATGTCGTCAGAATATTCCTGTGAATTATAAAGTACATAATAATCAGGTGCTTAATGACAGATCGAATAAATACTGCACTATCATAAGCAAACCTTAGAAACCCTAAAATTAAATGTGTAGAACAAGTAAATGGCAGAAGAAATCATACTAAATCACGAGAAAACCCTATGAACAGCAATGAACATAAGCCACAACAATTGCAAGTCCACTAAGTATGAACACATAAATTAATTATATGACAAATCAAGCCAACTACATGGCAGATTAGTCGAAATTAAACTAGAATCTGACCGTACGAACCGTAGAATCAAGTACGTCTACAAGAACAAGGTAGGAGATCAAATCAATCAAGAACCAGGTTCGTGCAAACCACGTGAACAGTAATATGACACAAAAAGGATCGGGACAGTTTCGGTAAAAGAGCAGTACCTCCTCGTCGTCACCCTCGACATCCTCCTGGAACTGAACGTTTGGGCCGAAATCGTCGAAGGGGTCGAGGTCCGCGTCCAGCACCGGGTCGAGGAAGACCTCGCCGTGGTGGCCTGCAACGCCTTGCAGATCTTCGGCGGGAGCAACGGCGTTGCTATCCACCTTCTCCTCGACGGCCAGGACGCCCGTTTCGACCGAGGTCGAAGAATCAGACAAGCAGAGGAGACGAGCGGCCTGGGTACCCGGTGAAGCCTCACCCGCCGCGACGGCCACTACCGCAGAGGCATCCTCTGCGCGAGCGGCCGCCGATTGCTCCGCCTCGTACGCAAGACCTGTCTTCATGCTGCTGCGGTTGGAAACGAGGAAGTCGATGCCTCGGAGGTGCGGTGAGTTGATGGGAGGGGAGAGGACGAGCTCGCGAGAGACGATGAGGCCGATTATTTTATAGCCTCTGACTCTCTGTATCAGAATGGCATTAGTTGTGGACGCGAGAGACGATGAGGCCGATTAGTTGTGGACGCGTGAAGTCGTGCATGTACTCGATTCTCACGTATACCAATACTTCCAAACGTCATAAGTAATTCACAATCATTCAGAATAATATGAGACCTTAACATTTTATTGTTTGTGTCAGATATTGTCCATGAAAAATAACATCCTTCAAAAAATAAATCCCCTATGCCAATCCGGTCATGCCCGTCTACTCCAACTAGCTTCCTCGAGTAATTTGTCACCTTACATTCTTAAAATGAACCAAAATTTGGCACAGGGGCATCACATGGAAAATGATGTTACCATTCTCTCTTCCCATTTTTGTTTGAATTTTTCAAAATTGTCATGCCCTAACGGAAAAAAATGTATGTTCCTTCTATGAAGCATGTATCAGAATGGCATTACCAAAACCTGGGGGTGGCGGGGCACATGGTGGTGTGATGATACATCACATTTGGACCACACAACACAATTTGGACCAACCAAAAAAATTCAACCACCCTACACAAACCCTGGTCAAAACTAATTTGACCAATATTACAAAAGTTGTACATAATTCAGAAACAGTCAGAAATATACGAAGCATTCAGGAGTCAATACTGAAGACAAAGCAATTATGCCAAAAGACAAAGGCAGAGGAGGAACAGGTCTTGCTATATTGCACAACAAAGCCAAATTCAACTTTTCATCGATTCCAAAATTCTGGCTGCAATTAGCACACCCTGGTCTCCTGATGTCGCAATAGTTGGCTGCTGGGAGCGGAGACACTCGACTTCCTTCTTCAACTTATCGCACTCTGTGCGAACTTTCAAGTACTTCGTCTCGAAATATTGCGCATGTTCAGCATGCAACTCCACTTCCTGTTGAAAACTTTCACAGTCACAGTTGCAATCACACTGACCAGCCTTGTCAGTGACCACACTCATCGGTGGCTGGGCGCGTAGTTCCTCGACTTCCTTCTTCAACTTCTCACACTCCACGAGAACGTCTGAGTACCGTTTATCAAAAGAAGATTGCATGGAACGGGCATTCTCCTTCGATATGGCACGATTTAAAATGCACCTGCCCACGAGGTGGCGGATTTTCTTATGAAGGATGATGTTGTGGCCCTTGATCTGGTCCAGTTTCGCGGAGAATCGTGTTATCACATCCTGCATTGCAAATTCAACAGCAATGAAGTATGCAGAGTGCAGATGAGGGGGGAGAAATAAACAAATGGAGTGCCAACCTCTTCAATATGCCTGAGAGCTGCAAAGTCCTTGTCCATAGGAACCTCTTCAACGATGGAACCGCCATCCCTGGAAGAAAGACATTTAAGTAGTTGGATCTGGCAGCCAGCAAGGAGGCGATGAAACTGCGGCACGGCAATGGAAACATACACGGCCGAAGATGCACACACGCGCACTGGCTGCTCCTCTCCCGGAGACTGGGCATTCGTCTCTGATTCTGCATTCATGATACCAAACCTATGCAAGAGTTTGAGGTTTCTGTTCTGAAGGGTGGTGTTGTGGCCCTTTAATCTCATAATCCCTTCCTGCATGGAAAAATTCACCAGGAACGAATCAGGGATCCTTTTTCATTCACAGGATATGAAAATCATAAGATTAGGAAAAGCATAGGATTTTGTATACATTACAGAGGGTGTATGCGCTATTTTATGGGCTATTTGGAATGTACAAAATGAAGTCGAGTTTAATAAACCCAAATCTCATCCCTTCTTGCAGGTTATCCCTATGATTATTCACTAGATCCGTATGTTTCTTATCTCCAGCCCGAGGATCAGCAGGATATCATGGAGTCTGGGTGCAACTGACTAGAGACAGCCGCACGGGATTTTTACAGCCAGGGTGGCTGGCAGTTTCCTCATAGAATTACTTACTGATGTGTTTTTGCCTTTTTGGCACCCGCTGTTTTCTATGTTTCGTTGGTGGATCTTTGTGTCGACTCTAGCTGATCCGTGAGAAGTTGTCATAATTTGTGTATGAACTGAAGAAAGCAATAAAGCAGCCATATACATCATTTTGATGCAGAGGCTGTGATATGTCCCCCATTTCGAAAAAAGGAACAAACATAGGATATATTTCTATAAATCAAACAACTAATGTAGGAAAAAAAACCATAGGATCTAAATGCTACACAATTCTTATAGAAGTCCTACGAATTAAAGAAGCCCTCATGCAGTACGGAGATGAAGAGGAAGAAAAAAAAGCAATGGATATATATTATATAGTGCATACATTATTAATGCTCTTGAGAGCTAACAAGTGCTCATCAAACAACGGGTCCTCGATAGCTAAGTACGAAGTGGATCCTGCGGTAGAAAGCACGAGCCTGGAACCGTCGGCCCTGGAAGATGATAGCCGGTTTAGTTGGCACCGCCTGCCAGCAAGGACTCAACGAAAATCCGGCATGGCGATGGAAACATACCCAGGAGCTTCGTACCCACCAGGTTGGCGAGAAACGAGCGATTTCTCAACTTGGGTAGGAATGGCGCTGAAACCAGCCGCCATGGAAGAAAGACGGTTAAATTGTTTGATCCGCTAGCCAGCCAGAAGGCAGAGAAACTTCGGCATGGCGATGGAAACATACCGGGGAGCTTCGTACCCACCATCTTGGCGAAACACGGTCGATTTCTCGGCATCGGTAGGAAGGGCGACACTTGAACGGGCGGCCCTGGAAGAAAGACGGTCAAATAGCTGGTTCTCCCGGGTAAAAAAATAGTTGGATCTGTTTGCCTTGCTGTAATCTGCGTTCATGGGGGCAAAGAAAGCACATGGCGATAAAAACCTACCAGGACTCTTGCTGGATTACTCTGCCCTGACCCAACAAGCCCGAAGCAGACTGAGCTTGCGATGGAAGCGCAGACATGCCTGTCCGCCGGCGCCGCTGGTACACTTTCAAAGTCGGAGTTTGCAGGACTTTCAGCGGGATGGATTTCACCGCGGATTTAGTCTCAGACAACAACGCCTCCTTCCTCTTCTTACACTTCTTCATGTTCTTCTTAGACAACTTGTTGAACGATGGATGAATCGCTGGAGGAAGAAGGAAGGGACAAGCAGGTGGGGATAGAAGGGGTCGGTGTAGAGCTCTCCGGGGAGGGTTCCCCGGGGAGGAGGATGAAAACTGGAACGAACAGGACAGGGATGGGACTGGGCAATCTTGTCCGTCCATCCAAAATCAAAGGGCGGGAGCACATAAGACTTTGGGCCATTGACAGGCTGGTCCTGCCACAGGCGGACCCCAAGTTTCAGCGATTCAATGTCAGTGAAAAGATGGGCAATGTAAAAGAATCTTGTTCGGGGTCGGCCGCGGAAGCCAAATCTCTGTGTCCCAAAGTCTACTAGTAGTCTACTCCTATATAGGTATAGCTGCATAGCCATCATACCATTGCATTGATCGAGCTGTACGCCTTTACCACTCTGATTCAGGTACAAAATATTAGTGTTCTCTTGTCAAATCAAAGGCCATGTCAGTTTAACGAAATGGACGTTCTTTAACTCACAAACTACTCCAAGGACATCATTTACGGACTACTGAAGCCATGTACATAATTTCTGGATCGATTTAGTAATTTGCTACAACTGTAATATTATTTCCAATTTTCAGCAATTTATTTGAATTTTAGGATTTTACTTATAAATTTCGCTAATTGACATGTGTAGGAAAGATAGAAAACAACTAGTGTATGCATGACCAATTAATCTGACTAAATAAATCTTATAGTGGCCACTTTGCATCACTCAAACTGAGAGGGCATGTTAGATTCATATGATAGAATAATGGAGAATCGCTATGACATATGCCTCCTTGAATCCTACGGGAAAGAAATCTACATGAATTGGTAGAGCTAGGTGTGTGATGGTATCATCGGAAAGACAAAGGAAATTTCTATAGAGATTGAGAGTGCATAGCATAGTTGTCACAGATGCATATGAATTTTTCCAAGAGGTCTAACCTCTTATTAGAAATCCTATAGGGTTGTACTAGTATAAGAAAACAATACATAGAAATTTTGGAGGATTCAATTCTTCAAATCAAACAAGCTATATAGGGGGAAAATCATATCCTTTGATTCGTACAATTTGTATAGGAGTTATGTAGGATTTGACTATAGGAGTTATGTAGGATTTGACTATAGGATTTGAATATTTGTACGGTTGTGTAATATTTTTACCCAGATCAATTCACATACCACCGGTTATGTATTTTTTTGGGCTATAAAAATAGGAGGTGTGGTATATTTGATGTGTGTAGAGATAATCTCACCATCTTATAGCCACCCCTAACATTTCGAGCAAACAAAAAAAATCTATACCACTACCCACCTCTCGTCCTACACTCAATTCCTACACAACCAAACAACAAAAATTGGCTATCCTAGCCAGGTGGTTGGGGATACTCTCATCCCATAAACCTATCCCCTAAACCAAACAACCCCTAATATGGAGGGAAGGAAAACCTAGATCTGATACTGTACAAAAACACATAAAGCAATCTGGAACCGTCCACATAGAATCAACGGGCCAGAGCAGATGCCTTCTTTGGGAAGGGTCTTGCGCGGAAGCCAAGGAATCCTCTGCGTCGACAATCTGGTGTAGCAGTAAAATAGACCATCATAGCGGAACATTGATGGAGTCACTACAATGCGTCCGAATCCGGGTATAGTCTTGTCATATCAATGGCCATGTCAGTTTCTCCAGATATAATCTATCCGTTAGCTAGTACTACTACTCTAGAGGCTGACGCCACATGCAGAAGTTGTACAGTACTACGACTACTATCGAGTATCGACTAGTCCGATCACGTCCAGGTCGCAACTACTCAAAAATGGCCGTAAAGAAAATGCAGAAGTAGGATGGGGCCACGACAAAAGACATACATCTATTTATGGACAGAGGTAGTATCATATCAGCATGCATTAGCATCTCATTTGCAACTAGTTGCACTCGCATCCTATTATCGGATATCACACTTCTGCACTTTTAAAAAATATGAAGAAAAACAAAACTGGGACACATATTATGTTGTGTATTGCTCCACAGGTCACAGATGAGTATGTAAAAAAAATTCTAGCTTGCACAAAAAAGACAAATGATATGTGAATAGTTAAGGAATATTATTCACTTTGGTCTTTTCTTTTTTCCACAGCTCACATATGGTCACCTTTTGAAACAAATGTTTAGATGTGCGAAAGATACAACATAACCCGTGACTATGATTTGAATTTACATTTTTTTACAAACTCGAAATGTGACATCCGACAATAAGATGAGGGATCAACTAGTTGCGAAATGTTTGCACTCCTGACCATGCATCTGAATCTATCTACTAGACTACTACAACAACATACAAAATGCACCAGTTTTGAACTAGAGATGTAACAGCAGTACTAACCGTTGGTTTCCAAAATCTAACGCTTGTGATTAGAGGGATTCGCGTCAAGAGATACCACAACAGCATACACTTCTTTCTATTGGCCGAATTAAGGGGGGCAAAATTAAAAGGATGTATTTGTGAAGTGGCTACCGCGTGTATTGCGCACACTACCACCTATACAATTTTCACAAGAGGGTGACATGGTTGGATGGCCATGCATTTCCATGGTTTGTTGGATTATCTCATCATGTAGTATATAATAAATTAATTTTGTAAATATTTTTCAATTCAAGTATTAACGATGGTTATATTACAACTCAAATAAATTGGGAAAATACTGGGGTTCGCCTCCCTAGAATCAATCTTGCCCGTCCATTTCCTATCAACTGACTATAGGGAGTACTAGATTTAAATGGCGGTTGGAGTTAATTCCTCAACCTCATCGCAGTATTATTCCCATCTGTCCCCACTAAACAACCCCTGGCGGTTCGTTCTCCCCTGCATTTCGGCAAGTTCCAAAAAACCCCATTGTTTGCAGTTGCTCTCCCTCCCTCCCCCTCAATCCCTCCGATCAGTTCGACGTGCTTCAGCGCTGCCATGGCCGACGGCGGCCTGTTTACGCTAAAGAGGAGCGTCGTTCCCCATGGGACGACCAAGGTGAACGTGGTCTACACGAATGACCCTTCCGTTCTCGAGCACACCCTCAAGATGTACGAACAAAAGCTACTAGAGGACAGGTCCAGGTTCGTCGGCCTCGACCTAGAATACACTGCGGACCAAGTAAGTACCGCCGTCGTTCAGTTGGCCATGGACGACCACGTCCTGGTGTACCATTTCTGCAGGTATGTTCTTCACATGCCTTCCTTTATCCTTTTGTTTTTTAATATAGAAACTCTTCCTTTATCTTGGATCTGCTTTTTTATTTCGACATAGACTAGGTTCTAACTTGTATGAAAACACGAACAAACTAACTTGTATGAAAAATGTGGTCTGGAACGTAATATCCAACATATACTTGTATAATTTTTTTGGATTGACCACGATATCTAGTTTCATGATTTTGGTACTCAAAATTTGCACAAATTTCATGTACTCATACTCACCGATAATCGGCATGGATGTCAAGATATTAACATATAGTAACTGAATCTTAACTTGATGACACTTAAATAATTAGATCATATAGTCGCAACAATAATTCATGTTATTTTGATGTGTATCACTGATGCAAAATCATTGTTTCACTGCAACAAGTATACAGTTTACTGGAAGAAAAATATGTGTACTATTTCAGCATATACGATCTTACAAGATTGATTTGTGTTAACATGCAGGAGTCCTGATAATCTGGCACTGCAAGAATTCCTTCAACATAAAGGAATTTGTTTCACAACTGTTGACATCAGGGGTGACTCTAGCAGGTTTGCTAGAGATGGCATTAAAATTCCTAAACATAATTGGATTGACATTCAGGATATGATCAATTTCAATGGTCCTGGCAATAGGACTGGCATGGGTGATTTGGCAGCCGCCATCATTGACCCATCTTACAAAGACATGAAGACCAAGTTCCCTACTAGCAGCCACGATCAATGGGAGTGCATGCCATTGCCTGAAGTAAACTTGAGGTATGCTGCGATTGATGGGTATGTCAGTTTTGAGTTGTACAGGCGACTCAAAAAAATCAATGATGGGCAGCGTCAAGCACAACCAATTCCAAGGGAAGTGGTTTGCCCGGATTGCAAGGAAGCGGCTAGGTTGGCCGCTCTTCCCCCTGCCTGGCGCGACGAGAAGAAGCAGTGTGTCGGGACAACCTACTGGGAATTTGTATCTTATTGCTTTAGGCACAACATACCATTTGATCCGAAGAAAATGCCACCATGGATAAAGGACTCGTGCGAGCCTACTTCGGGGTCTCCGTGGGATGGCGGTTCACATGGTGAGCAAGCTAGGGCAACGGCTGGATGTGGTGAGCTAGCAAGGGCAGGGCCTGTATCTGGTTGGGAAGCTCCAACAAGGATTCCCGACACACGAAGTGCGAACGAGTGCAGAACTTGGACTGCCAACCCATGGGAGGCAGGTACAAGCGGCACCGGCAAGCGCATCAAGAGGGATGATGATAATTGGTGAACTAGGCTGGCGTTATATGTTTCCAAGATTGTACATAAGTTTAGAATTATGAACTGGTAGTATTGTTTAGGTGATGTAATTACTTTTGCAACAATGTGTATGAGGTTTCAGAATCACGCATCCTTATTTAAACATGTTTAAAACATGGAAATGAAAAGGTAAGCCTGCATCCTTCTTAGTCACTCCAAAATTAAGCTTTTGGGAAGGTATTTGAAATTTCCATGTTTGAAACCCAAAACGACTTCTCTTCGTGATTGACTTCATAAGACAAAGTTCAGGCTTAGGGGTAGATACATGATTTTTTCTGGTTTGAATATGACTAGACCTTGTTTATCAACTTGAGTGCTTACTATATGACATAAGAAGGCTATGTGCTTTGGTTTTTCATTTTTTTGAATCTTGGTCAATTCCTAGGTACGGTTTGACCAAGATTTGAACAAGTTTAAAATATGAAAATAAAATGTAAGCCCGGTCTGGATCCTTCTTAGTCACTCTGAAATGAAGCTTTGGGAGGTTTTTGAAATTTCCATGTGTTCGAAACCCAAAACCACTTCTCTTCATGCTTGACTTCGTAAGATAGATTTTAGGGTTAGGGGTAGATACGTACATGATTTTTCTAATTATTTTTATGCCCATTTGAATCTTGGTCAAATCATAGGTTTGACCAAGATTTAAACATGTTTAAAATATGAAAATGAAAAGCTAAGCCTGCATCCTTCTTAGTCACTCCAAAATGAAGTTTTTGGGAAGGTTTTTGAAATTTCCATGATTGAAACCCAAAAACGACTTCTCTTCGTGCTTGACTTCATAAGACAAAGTTTAGGGTTAGGGTAGATACATGATTTTTCTGGTTTGAATATGTCTAGACCTTGTTTATCAACTTGAGTTCTTATTATATGACATAAGAAGGCTATGTGCTTTGGTTTTTCATTTTTTTATACCCATTTGAATCTTGGTCAAATCCTAGGTTTGACCAAGATTTGAACAAGTTTAAAACATAAAAATAAAAGGTATAAGCTCGACCTGGATCCTTCTTAGTCACTCTAAATTGAAGCTTTTGGGGGGTTCTTGAAATTTCCATGTTTGAAACCCAAAACCACGTCTCTTCATGCTTGACTTCATAAGACAGAGTTTAGGGTTAGGGTAGATACATGATTTGTCTGGTTTGAATATGTCTTGACCTTGTTTATCAACTTGAATGCTTAATATATGACATAAGAATACTATGTGCTTTGGTTTTCATTTTTTGATTTTTTCTGAATTTTTATGCCCATTTGATCTTGGTCAAATCCTAGGTTTAACCAAGGTTTAAACAAGTTTAAAACATGAAAATGAAAAGGTAAGCCTGCATCCTTCTTTGTCACTCCAAAATGAGGCTTTTGGGAAGGTTTTTGAAATTTCCATGTTTGAAATCCAAAACGACTTCTCTTCGTGCTTGACTTCATAAGACAAAGTTTAGGGTTAGGGGTAGATACAAGATTTTTCTGGTTTGAATATCTCTAGACCTTGTTTACCAACTTGAGTGCTTACTATATATGACATAAGAAGGCTATGTGCTTTGGTTTTTCAGTTTTTTTGAATTTTTATACCCATTTGAATCTTGGTCAAATCCTAGGTACGGTTTGACCAAGATTTGAACATGTTTAAAACATGAAAATAAAAGGTAAGCATGGATCCTTCTTAGTAACTCTAAAATGAAGCTTTTGGGAGGTTTTTGAAATTTCCATGTTTGAAACCCAAAACCACTTCTCTTCATGCTTGATCGACTTCATAAGACAGAATTTAGGGTTAGTGGGTAGATACATGATTTGTCTGGTTTGAATATGTTTAGACCTTGTTTATCAACTTGAATGCTTACTATATGACATAAGAATACTATGTGCTTTAGTTTTCATTTTTTTGATTTTTTCTGATTTTTTTGCACATTTGATCTTGGTCAAATCCTAGGTTTAACCAAGATTTAAACATGTTTAAGACATGAAAATGAAAAGGTAAGCCTGCATCCTTCTTAGTCACTCCAAAATGAAGCTTTTGGGAAGGTTTTTGAAATTTCCATGTTTGAAACCCAAAACCAGTTCTCTTCATGCTTTACTTCATAAGACAGAGTTTAGGGTTAGGGGTAGATATACGTGATTTGTCTAGTTTGAATATGTCTAGACCTTGTTTTATCAACTTGAATTCTTACTATATGACATAAAAAAACTATGTGGTTTGGTTTGATAGTTCATTGTTCATAATTCATAGTTGATCATACATACGGATCATACATACAGAATTGCGCGATCCTTATCGCGACTTCTAACCTATCTAGTCGTCGAGGAAGATGATGGTCGCGTTCTCCTCCGCATCCCGCGCCTCCTTCTCCTTCACGGCGGCGATGGCCGCCGCCTTGTCTTCTTCCTCCGCCCTCTTCTTGTCGGCATCGTCCTTGAGGGACGCGGCCAGCGCCTTCAAGAAGAGGGGGTCTTCCCCTTCCTCCGCCTCCTCCGCCTCCTCGCCGGCTGGCGGCGCGAATCCGCCGCTGGTGCTCGCCTCCCACGCCGCCTTCGACCGGCGGTTCCTCTCCCGGTCGGCGCGCCATTTGTTGAAGACGGGGCCGCTCATCGGTTTGAGCGGCGGATCCGCCTTGTACCAGAGCCCGCCCGGGGCGAACTCGCGGAGCGACGACGGCATGTACAGGGAGCCTCTGTACCTGCACGCCGCGCGCCGACTCCCGGCGGCGGACTGCTTGCACTGGAGCCGCCACGCCTCCTCGAGCGTGTCCGGCGCGCGGGATCGCTTCGATCCGCTCGCGGGCGACGCGGAACTGGTACGGCGTGAATACATGGCGAGCGGCGAAGAATCACCACCCTGCAATCAAGGCCAAGCACGCAGCATATGGCCTCTTCCTTACGTCTTTTGCCTGGTTTGTTGCCGGTCAACGCCCCTGCTGCTGGCCCTGATGCTCCTGGTCCTGTTTAAAGTTCAGCATTAAACTCTATACTATACAACTGTCGTGGTCTTGTGATGTACAGTAGTACTCTTTTGATGCATTTGTGATGTAGTAGTACTGTACTTTTTTTTGAACTGATATAGTACTATCTAAGAAAAGTACTCCCTCCGATTCACATTCTTTTTAGCACCAAGAAATATGGATCGGATCACCGGAGCGAGGGAGTAAATTACCCTTTTGTTGTGGCTTATTTTGACTTTGGAAAAAGCCAAAAAAAAAGCACCTAAATAGGTGCTTTTTGGGCTTTTGGATTTTGGAAGCCAAAAGAATAGAATCTTTGTTCTTGGCTTCCAAAATCCAAAAGCCCAAAAAAGCACCTATTTACGTGCTTTTTTTGGCTTTTGCCAAAGCCAAAAGCCAAAAAAAGCCACAACAAAAGGGCCATAAACATGGCATCTCGTGCATGAAGCTTGACAGATTGATCGGGTTGGCTAGAACGGCTAAACAATGCTGCTCATTAGGCAAATGCATGCCATGTACGATAGTATACATCTAGTAAAGAAGTCTATACTGACATAAAAAAGACTACATTGGGGATGAGAGTCAATTGGGGCATCTACAATACAGAAAATCTTGCTCGTAGTTGATTTTGGCTAAGAGGGTTTTGTGCCCATATTTGTATCTTGGTATAATCCTAGGTTTGACAATGATTTAAACAAGTTTAAAATATGAAAATGAAAAGGTAAGCATGGATACTTCTTAGTCACTCTAAAATGAAGCTTTTGGGAGGTTTTTGATATTTCCATGTTTGAAACCAAGAACCACTTCTCTTCATGCTTGGCTTCATAAGATAAAGTTTAGGGGTTAGGGGGTAGATACATGATTTGTTTGGTTTGAATATGTCTAGACCTTGTTTATCAGCTTGAATGCTTACTATATGACATAAGAAGACTATGTACTTTGGTTTTTCATTTTTTTAAAATTTTATGCCCATTTGAATCTTGGTCAAATACACTAGCTATGACCAAGATGTAAACAAGTTTAAAACATGAAAATGAAAAGGTAAGCATGGATCCTTCTTAGTCACTATAAAATGAAGCTTTTGGGGGGTTCTTGAAATTTCCAAGTTTGAAACCCAAAACCACTTCTCTTCATGCTTGACTTCATAAGACAGAGTTTAGGGTTAGGGGGTAAATACATGATTTGTCTAGTTTGTTGTTTAGACCTTGTTTACCAACTACTAGTTCGATTTTGGGCTACTAATATAAAATTAAAATAAGTTGAACTAGTATTCCTCTAAAAAATCATTTTGGTATGCATTGTTTGATACTTTTCATAGCTATAGTGCATCACAAATTTATGATTTCATGCTTTGCTTTGCCAATTTCGATTTTTTCTAACCACCTTCTCTTTGATTTCAAATTTAGGTCAAACTATCGATGCCTACTATGTGTTCTACTTGAATTGGATGCAGCGTGCGCACATGTTTTGCCATTGTTCTGGGCTTCCACACATCTTTGGGGCATCCAAGTATTTAAGTTACCTTGTTTTTTTGAATTGTAATTCATACCCTTCCTCCCAATTTTTATGCACATTTGAATCTTGGTCAAATCCTAAGTTTGACCAAGATTTGAACAAGTTTAAAACATGAAAATGAAAAGGTAAGCCTGAATCCTTCTTAGTCACTCAAAAATGAGAAGCTTTTGGGAGTTTTTTGAAATTTCCATGTTTGAAACCCAAAACCACTTCTCTTCATGCTTGACTTCATAAGACAGAGTTTAGGGTTAGGGGGTAGATACATGATTTGTTTGTTTGTTGTTTAGACCTTGTTTATCAACTTGAATGCTTACTATATGACATAATAATACTATGTGCTTTGGTTTTCATTTTTTTTGATTTTTTCTGAATTTTTATGCCCATTTGATCTTGGTCAAATCCTAGGCTTAACCAATATTTAAACAAGTTTAAAACATGAAAATGAAAAGGTAAGCCTGTATCCTTCTTAGTCACTCCAAAATGAAGCTTTTGGGAAGGTTTTTGAAATTTCCATGTTTGAAATCCAAAACGACTTCTCTTCGTGCTTGACTTCATAAGACAAAGTTTAGGGCTAGGGGTAGAAACATGATTTTTCTGGTTTGAATATGTCTAGACCTTGTTTACCAACTTGAGTGTTTACTATATGACATAAGAAGGCTATATGCTTTGGTTTTTCATTTTTTTTGAAATTTTATGCCCATTTGAATCTTGATCAAATTCCTAGGTACAGTTTGACCAAGATTTGAACAATTTTAAAACATGAAAATAAAAGGTAAGCCCGACCTGGATCCTTTAGTCACTCTAAAATGAAGCTTTTGGGGGGTTCTTGAAATTTCCAAGTTTGAAACCCAAAACCACTTCTCTTCATGCTTGACTACATAAGACAGAGTTTAGGGTTAGGGGTAGATACATGATTTTTCTTGTTTGAATATATCTAGACCTTGTTTATATCAACTTTAATGCTAACTATATATGACATAAGAAAACTATGTGCTTTGGTTTTTAATTTTTCTGATTTTTTTATTTTGATAGATGCACATTTGAATCTTTGTCAAATCCTAGGTTTGGCCAAGATTTAAACAAGTATAAAACATGAAAATGAAAAGGGGAAGCCTGTATCCTTTCTTAGTCACTCTAAAATGAAGTTTTTGGGATGTTCTTGAAATTTTCATGTTTGAAACCCAAAACCACTTCTCTTCATGCTTGACTTCATAAGATAGAGTTTAGGGGCTAGGGGATAGATACATGATTTGCCTAGGTTTGAATATGCATGTCCAAACCTTGTTTATCAACTTGAATGCTTACTATATGACATAAGAAGACTATATGCTTTTGTTTTTCATTTTTCTGATTTTTTTTAAATTTTATGCCCATTTGAATCTTTTGGTCAAATCCTTGGTTTAATTTGACACGGATTTAAACAAGTTTAAAATATGAAAATGAAAAGGTGGTAAGCAGGCATGTATCCTTCTTATATATATTAGTCACTCTAAAATGAAGCTTTTGGGAGGTTTTTGAAATTTCCATGTTTGAAACCCAAAACCACTTCTCTTCATGTTGTTGACTTCATAAGATAGAGTTTAGGGGTTAGGGGTATAGATACATGACTTGTCTTGTTTGAATATGTGTCTAGACCTTGTTTATCAACTTTAATGCTTACTATATGACATAAGAACACTATGCGCTTTAATTTGGTTTTTAATTTTTTAAATTTTGATGCACATTTTGAATCTTGGTCAAATCCTAGGTTTGACCGAGATTTGAACAAGTTTAAAACAAGAAAATAAAAGGTAAGCCCGCCAGACTGGATCCTTTCTTAGTCACTCTATAATGAAGCTTTTAGGGGGGTTGTTGAAAATGTAAGCATGTATCCTTCTTAGTACGTCACACCACAATGAAGCTTTTGGGAGGGTTTTTGAAATGTCCATGTTTGAAACCCAAAACGACTTCTCTTCGTGCTTGACTTCATAATTAAGACAAAGTTTAGGGTTAGGGGTATATAGATACATGATTTTTCTGGTTTGAATATGTCTAGACTTTGTTTATCAACTAGCTTGAGTGCTTACTATATGGCATATATAAGAAGCTAGGCTATGTGCTTTGGTTTTTCATTTTTTTTTGAATTTTTATGCCCATTTGAATCTTGGTCAAATCCTAGGTACGTACGGTTTGACCAAGATTTGAACATGTTTAAAACATGAAAATAAAAGGTAAGCATGGATCCTTCTTAGTCACTCTAAAATGAAGCTTTTGGGAGGTTTTTGAAATTTCCATGTTTGAAACCCAAAACCACTTCTCTTCATGCTTGGCTTCGTAAGATAGAGTTTAGGGTTTGGGGTAGATACGTACATGATTTTTCTAAGTATTTTTACGCCCATTTGAATCTTCGTCAAATCCTAAGTTTGACCAAGATTTGAACAAGTTTAAAAACATGAAAATGAAAAGGGTAAGCCTGGATCCTTGTTTAGGGTTAGGGGGTAGATACATGATTTTTGTGGTTTGAATATGGCAGACCTTGTTTATCACCTTGATATATGACATAGGAAGACGGTGTGCTTTTGTTTTTCTTTTTTTTGAATTTTTATGCCCATTTGAATCTTGGTCAAGTCATAGGTTTGACCAAGATTTAAACATGTTTAAAACATGAAAATGAAAAAGTAAGCCTGGATCCTTCTTAGTCACTCCAAAATGTACCAATTGATAAATGAGTTAACTTGGCTTCATGGAAAAAATAATGTCATGTAAATGATTTAACTTGGCTTTCGTACCCTTGAATCCATAGGAAACTTTGTATAAATGTAGTAGTATAATAATCAACCGAGTTTTTACATCAACAGGTCTGTCACTTACGTGTGGTGCCCATGCGTGAGGTCCCACACTTCAGTGAGCACAAGTCACGTGCAATAGGTACGCAAACTCCCAGCCATTTTCTTTGTCAAGAGAAGACGCATCAGGATGCGTATTGGAAGTATGTGGGTCCTTCTGGATCCTTCGGTTGTCCCTCTCACAAAAAAACAAATCTCTCTCATTCTCGGCCTCGCTCGACTCGCTCGCGCTCGCACCTCCTGCTCACTGACAAACCCTGCACAAAAGTCAACATCATCACCCGAAAAAGGGGAGACACCATAATTCTCTCCCTTCTTCTCTCCTTCCGAGTGATCCCTTCTTCCTCCGAGTTTCACTCGACGGGCAAACACACATGTGCTGCATAGTAATAATAAAAAAGTAGAAAAATCGACCTACGAATCTATGATTAAATAGGTTAAACTAGGGTTTTGCCCACTACTACAGATCAAGTTCAGAAATATCCAACTACTAGTTCGATTTTGGGCTACTAATATAAAATTAAAATAAGTTGAACTAGTATTCCTCTAAAAAATCATTTTGGTATGCATTGTTTGATACTTTTCATAGCTATAGTGCATCACAAATTTATGATTTCATGCTTTGCTTTGCCAATTTCGATTTTTTCTAACCACCTTCTCTTTGATTTCAAATTTAGGTCAAACTATCGATGCCTACTATGTGTTCTACTTGAATTGGATGCAGCGTGCGCACATGTTTTGCCATTGTTTTGGGCTTCCACACATCTTTGGGGCATCCAAGTATTTAAGTTACCTTGTTTTTTTGAATTGTAATTCATACCCTTCCTCCCAATTTTTATGCACATTTGAATCTTGGTCAAATCCTAAGTTTGACCAAGATTTGAACAAGTTTAAAACATGAAAATGAAAAGGTAAGCCTGAATCCTTCTTAGTCACTCAAAAATGAGAAGCTTTTGGGAGTTTTTTGAAATTTCCATGTTTGAAACCCAAAACCACTTCTCTTCATGCTTGACTTCATAAGACAGAGTTTAGGGTTAGGGGGTAGATACATGATTTGTCTAGTTTGTTGTTTAGACCTTGTTTATCAACTTGAATGCTTACTATATGACATAATAATACTATGTGCTTTGGTTTTCATTTTTTTTGACTTTTTCTGAATTTTTATGCCCATTTGATCTTGGTCAAATCCTAGGCTTAACCAATATTTAAACAAGTTTAAAACATGAAAATGAAAAGGTAAGCCTGTATCCTTCTTAGTCACTCCAAAATGAAGCTTTTGGGAAGGTTTTTGAAATTTCCATGTTTGAAATCCAAAACGACTTCTCTTCGTGCTTGACTTCATAAGACAAAGTTTAGGGCTAGGGGTAGAAACATGATTTTTCTGGTTTGAATATGTCTAGACCTTGTTTACCAACTTGATCGAGTGCTTACTATATGACATAAGAAGGCTATATGCTTTGGTTTTTCATTTTTTTTGAAATTTTATGCCCATTTGAATCTTGATCAAATCCTAGGTACAGTTTGACCAAGATTTGAACAATTTTAAAACATGAAAATAAAAGGTAAGCCCGACCTGGATCCTTTAGTCACTCTAAAATGAAGCTTTTGGGGGTTCTTGAAATTTCCAAGTTTGAAACCCAAAACCACTTCTCTTCATGCTTGACTACACATAAGACAGAGTTTAGGGTTAGGGGTAGATACATGATTTTTCTTGTTTGAATATATCTAGACCTTGTTTATATCAACTTTAATGCTAACTATATATGACATAAGAAAACTATGTGCTTTGGTTTTTAATTTTTCTGATTTTTTTATTTTGATAGATGCACATTTGAATCTTTGTCAAATCCTAGGTTTGGCCAAGATTTAAACAAGTATAAAACATGAAAATGAAAAGGGGAAGCCTGTATCCTTTCTTAGTCACTCTAAAATGAAGTTTTTGGGATGTTCTTGAAATTTTCATGTTTGAAACCCAAAACCACTTCTCTTCATGCTTGACTTCATAAGATAGAGTTTAGGGGCTAGGGGATAGATACATGATTTGCCTAGGTTTGAATATGCATGTCCAAACCTTGTTTATCAACTTGAATGCTTACTATATGACATAAGAAGACTATATGCTTTTGTTTTTCATTTTTCTGATTTTTTTTAAATTTTATGCCCATTTGAATCTTTTGGTCAAATCCTTGGTTTAATTTGACACGGATTTAAACAAGTTTAAAATATGAAAATGAAAAGGTGGTAAGCAGGCATGTATCCTTCTTATATATATTAGTCACTCTAAAATGAAGCTTTTGGGAGGTTTTTGAAATTTCCATGTTTGAAACCCAAAACCACTTCTCTTCATGTTGTTGACTTCATAAGATAGAGTTTAGGGGTTAGGGGTATAGATACATGACTTGTCTTGTTTGAATATGTGTCTAGACCTTGTTTATCAACTTTAATGCTTACTATATGACATAAGAACACTATGCGCTTTAATTTGGTTTTTAATTTTTTAAAATTTGATGCACATTTTGAATCTTGGTCAAATCCTAGGTTTGACCGAGATTTGAACAAGTTTAAAACAAGAAAATAAAAGGTAAGCCCGCCAGACTGGATCCTTTCTTAGTCACTCTATAATGAAGCTTTTAGGGGGGTTGTTGAAAATGTAAGCATGTATCCTTCTTAGTACGTCACACCACAATGAAGCTTTTGGGAGGGTTTTTGAAATGTCCATGTTTGAAACCCAAAACGACTTCTCTTCGTGCTTGACTTCATAATTAAGACAAAGTTTAGGGTTAGGGGTATATAGATACATGATTTTTCTGGTTTGAATATGTCTAGACTTTGTTTATCAACTAGCTTGAGTGCTTACTATATGGCATATATAAGAAGCTAGGCTATGTGCTTTGGTTTTTCATTTTTTTTGAATTTTTATGCCCATTTGAATCTTGGTCAAATCCTAGGTACGTACGGTTTGACCAAGATTTGAACATGTTTAAAACATGAAAATAAAAGGTAAGCATGGATCCTTCTTAGTCACTCTAAAATGAAGCTTTTGGGAGGTTTTTGAAATTTCCATGTTTGAAACCCAAAACCACTTCTCTTCATGCTTGGCTTCGTAAGATAGAGTTTAGGGTTTGGGGTAGATACGTACATGATTTTTCTAAGTATTTTTACGCCCATTTGAATCTTCGTCAAATCCTAAGTTTGACCAAGATTTGAACAAGTTTAAAAACATGAAAATGAAAAGGGTAAGCCTGGATCCTTGTTTAGGGTTAGGGGGTAGATACATGATTTTTGTGGTTTGAATATGGCAGACCTTGTTTATCACCTTGATATATGACATAGGAAGACGGTGTGCTTTTGTTTTTCTTTTTTTTGAATTTTTATGCCCATTTGAATCTTGGTCAAGTCATAGGTTTGACCAAGATTTAAACATGTTTAAAACATGAAAATGAAAAAGTAAGCCTGGATCCTTCTTAGTCACTCCAAAATGTACCAATTGATAAATGAGTTAACTTGGCTTCATGGAAAAAATAATGTCATGTAAATGATTTAACTTGGCTTTCGTACCCTTGAATCCATAGGAAACTTTGTATAAATGTAGTAGTATAATAATCAACCGAGTTTTTACATCAACAGGTCTGTCACTTACGTGTGGTGCCCATGCGTGAGGTCCCACACTTCAGTGAGCACAAGTCACGTGCAATAGGTACGCAAACTCCCAGCCATTTTCTTTGTCAAGAGAAGACGCATCAGGATGCGTATTGGAAGTATGTGGGTCCTTCTGGATCCTTCGGTTGTCCCTCTCACAAAAAAAAAATCTCTCTCATTCTCGGCCTCGCTCGACTCGCTCGCTCGCTCGCTCGCTCCTGCTCACTGACAAACCCTGCACAAAAGTCAACATCATCACCCGAAAAAGGGGAGACACCATAATTCTCTCCCTTCTTCTCTCCTTCCGAGTGATCCCTCTTCCTCCGAGTTTCACTCGACGGGCAAACACACATGTGCTGCATAGTAATAATAAAAAAGTAGAAAAATCGACCTACGAATCTATGATTAAATAGGTTAAACTAGGGTTTTGCCCACTACTACAGATCAAGTTCAGAAATATCCAACTACTAGTTCGATTTTGGGCTACTAATATAAAATTAAAATAAGTTGAACTAGTATTCCTCTAAAAAATCATTTTGGTATGCATTGTTTGATACTTTTCATAGCTATAGTGCATCACAAATTTATGATTTCATGCTTTGCTTTGCCAATTTCGATTTTTTCTAACCACCTTCTCTTTGATTTCAAATTTAGGTCAAACTATCGATGCCTACTATGTGTTCTACTTGAATTGGATGCAGCGTGCGCACATGTTTTGCCATTGTTCTGGGCTTCCACACATCTTTGGGGCATCCAAGTATTTAAGTTACCTTGTTTTTTTGAATTGTAATTCATACCCTTCCTCCCAATTTTTATGCACATTTGAATCTTGGTCAAATCCTAAGTTTGACCAAGATTTGAACAAGTTTAAAACATGAAAATGAAAAGGTAAGCCTGAATCCTTCTTAGTCACTCAAAAATGAGAAGCTTTTGGGAGTTTTTTGAAATTTCCATGTTTGAAACCCAAAACCACTTCTCTTCATGCTTGACTTCATAAGACAGAGTTTAGGGTTAGGGGGTAGATACATGATTTGTCTAGTTTGTTGTTTAGACCTTGTTTATCAACTTGAATGCTTACTATATGACATAATAATACTATGTGCTTTGGTTTTCATTTTTTTTGACTTTTTCTGAATTTTTATGCCCATTTGATATTGGTCAAATCCTAGGCTTAACCAATATTTAAACAAGTTTAAAACATGAAAATGAAAAGGTAAGCCTGTATCCTTCTTAGTCACTCCAAAATGAAGCTTTTGGGAAGGTTTTTGAAATTTCCATGTTTGAAATCCAAAACGACTTCTCTTCGTGCTTGACTTCATAAGACAAAGTTTAGGGCTAGGGGTAGAAACATGATTTTTCTGGTTTGAATATGTCTAGACCTTGTTTACCAACTTGAGTGCTTACTATATGACATAAGAAGGCTATATGCTTTGGTTTTTCATTTTTTTTGAAATTTTATGCCCATTTGAATCTTGATCAAATCCTAGGTACAGTTTGACCAAGATTTGAACAATTTTAAAACATGAAAATAAAAGGTAAGCCCGACCTGGATCCTTTAGTCACTCTAAAATGAAGCTTTTGGGGGGTTCTTGAAATTTCCAAGTTTGAAACCCAAAACCACTTCTCTTCATGCTTGACTACACATAAGACAGAGTTTAGGGTTAGGGGTAGATACATGATTTTTCTTGTTTGAATATATCTAGACCTTGTTTATATCAACTTTAATGCTAACTATATATGACATAAGAAAACTATGTGCTTTGGTTTTTAATTTTTCTGATTTTTTTATTTTGATAGATGCACATTTGAATCTTTGTCAAATCCTAGGTTTGGCCAAGATTTAAACAAGTATAAAACATGAAAATGAAAAGGGGAAGCCTGTATCCTTTCTTAGTCACTCTAAAATGAAGTTTTTGGGATGTTCTTGAAATTTTCATGTTTGAAACCCAAAACCACTTCTCTTCATGCTTGACTTCATAAGATAGAGTTTAGGGCTAGCTAGGGGATAGATACATGATTTGCCTAGGTTTGAATATGCATGTCCAAACCTTGTTTATCAACTTGAATGCTTACTATATGACATAAGAAGACTATATGCTTTTGTTTTTCATTTTTCTGATTTTTTTTTAAATTTTATGCCCATTTGAATCTTTTGGTCAAATCCTTGGTTTAATTTGACACGGATTTAAACAAGTTTAAAATATGAAAATGAAAAGGTGGTAAGCAGGCATGTATCCTTCTTATATATATTAGTCACTCTAAAATGAAGCTTTTGGGAGGTTTTTGAAATTTCCATGTTTGAAACCCAAAACCACTTCTCTTCATGTTGTTGACTTCATAAGATAGAGTTTAGGGGTTAGGGGTATAGATACATGACTTGTCTTGTTTGAATATGTGTCTAGACCTTGTTTATCAACTTTAATGCTTACTATATGACATAAGAACACTATGCGCTTTAATTTGGTTTTTAATTTTTTTAAAATTTGATGCACATTTTGAATCTTGGTCAAATCCTAGGTTTGACCGAGATTTGAACAAGTTTAAAACAAGAAAATAAAAGGTAAGCCCGCCAGACTGGATCCTTTCTTAGTCACTCTATAATGAAGCTTTTAGGGGGGTTGTTGAAAATGTAAGCATGTATCCTTCTTAGTACGTCACACCACAATGAAGCTTTTGGGAGGGTTTTTGAAATGTCCATGTTTGAAACCCAAAACGACTTCTCTTCGTGCTTGACTTCATAATTAAGACAAAGTTTAGGGTTAGGGGTATATAGATACATGATTTTTCTGGTTTGAATATGTCTAGACTTTGTTTATCAACTAGCTTGAGTGCTTACTATATGGCATATATAAGAAGCTAGGCTATGTGCTTTGGTTTTTCATTTTTTTTTGAATTTTTATGCCCATTTGAATCTTGGTCAAATCCTAGGTACGTACGGTTTGACCAAGATTTGAACATGTTTAAAACATGAAAATAAAAGGTAAGCATGGATCCTTCTTAGTCACTCTAAAATGAAGCTTTTGGGAGGTTTTTGAAATTTCCATGTTTGAAACCCAAAACCACTTCTCTTCATGCTTGGCTTCGTAAGATAGAGTTTAGGGTTTGGGGTAGATACGTACATGATTTTTCTAAGTATTTTTACGCCCATTTGAATCTTCGTCAAATCCTAAGTTTGACCAAGATTTGAACAAGTTTAAAAACATGAAAATGAAAAGGGTAAGCCTGGATCCTTGTTTAGGGTTAGGGGGTAGATACATGATTTTTGTGGTTTGAATATGGCAGACCTTGTTTATCACCTTGATATATGACATAGGAAGACGGTGTGCTTTTGTTTTTCTTTTTTTTGAATTTTTATGCCCATTTGAATCTTGGTCAAGTCATAGGTTTGACCAAGATTTAAACATGTTTAAAACATGAAAATGAAAAAGTAAGCCTGGATCCTTCTTAGTCACTCCAAAATGTACCAATTGATAAATGAGTTAACTTGGCTTCATGGAAAAAATAATGTCATGTAAATGATTTAACTTGGCTTTCGTACCCTTGAATCCATAGGAAACTTTGTATAAATGTAGTAGTATAATAATCAACCGAGTTTTTACATCAACAGGTCTGTCACTTACGTGTGGTGCCCATGCGTGAGGTCCCACACTTCAGTGAGCACAAGTCACGTGCAATAGGTACGCAAACTCCCAGCCATTTTCTTTGTCAAGAGAAGACGCATCAGGATGCGTATTGGAAGTATGTGGGTCCTTCTGGATCCTTCGGTTGTCCCTCTCACAAAAACAAATCTCTCTCATTCTCTCTCGACTCGCTCTCTCGCTCGCTCGCACCTCCTGCTCACTGACAAACCCTGCACAAAAGTCAACATCATCACCCGAAAAAGGGGAGACACCATAATTCTCTCCCTTCTTCTCTCCTTCCGAGTGATCCCTTCTTCCTCCGAGTTTCACTCGACGGGCAAACACACATGTGCTGCATAGTAATAATAAAAAAGTAGAAAAATCGACCTACGAATCTATGATTAAATAGGTTAAACTAGGGTTTTGCCCACTACTACAGATCAAGTTCAGAAATATCCAACTACTAGTTCGATTTTGGGCTACTAATATAAAATTAAAATAAGTTGAACTAGTATTCCTCTAAAAAATCATTTTGGTATGCATTGTTTGATACTTTTCATAGCTATAGTGCATCACAAATTTATGATTTCATGCTTTGCTTTGCCAATTTCGATTTTTTCTAACCACCTTCTCTTTGATTTCAAATTTAGGTCAAACTATCGATGCCTACTATGTGTTCTACTTGAATTGGATGCAGCGTGCGCACATGTTTTGCCATTGTTCTGGGCTTCCACACATCTTTGGGGCATCCAAGTATTTAAGTTACCTTGTTTTTTTGAATTGTAATTCATACCCTTCCTCCCAATTTTTATGCACATTTGAATCTTGGTCAAATCCTAAGTTTGACCAAGATTTGAACAAGTTTAAAACATGAAAATGAAAAGGTAAGCCTGAATCCTTCTTAGTCACTCAAAAATGAGAAGCTTTTGGGAGTTTTTTGAAATTTCCATGTTTGAAACCCAAAACCACTTCTCTTCATGCTTGACTTCATAAGACAGAGTTTAGGGTTAGGGGGTAGATACATGATTTGTCTAGTTTGTTGTTTAGACCTTGTTTATCAACTTGAATGCTTACTATATGACATAATAATACTATGTGCTTTGGTTTTCATTTTTTTTGACTTTTTCTGAATTTTTATGCCCATTTGATCTTGGTCAAATCCTAGGCTTAACCAATATTTAAACAAGTTTAAAACATGAAAATGAAAAGGTAAGCCTGTATCCTTCTTAGTCACTCCAAAATGAAGCTTTTGGGAAGGTTTTTGAAATTTCCATGTTTGAAATCCAAAACGACTTCTCTTCGTGCTTGACTTCATAAGACAAAGTTTAGGGCTAGGGGTAGAAACATGATTTTTCTGGTTTGAATATGTCTAGACCTTGTTTACCAACTTGATCGAGTGCTTACTATATGACATAAGAAGGCTATATGCTTTGGTTTTTCATTTTTTTGAAATTTTATGCCCATTTGAATCTTGATCAAATCCTAGGTACAGTTTGACCAAGATTTGAACAATTTTAAAACATGAAAATAAAAGGTAAGCCCGACCTGGATCCTTTAGTCACTCTAAAATGAAGCTTTTGGGGGGTTCTTGAAATTTCCAAGTTTGAAACCCAAAACCACTTCTCTTCATGCTTGACTACACATAAGACAGAGTTTAGGGTTAGGGGTAGATACATGATTTTTCTTGTTTGAATATATCTAGACCTTGTTTATATCAACTTTAATGCTAACTATATATGACATAAGAAAACTATGTGCTTTGGTTTTTAATTTTTCTGATTTTTTTATTTTGATAGATGCACATTTGAATCTTTGTCAAATCCTAGGTTTGGCCAAGATTTAAACAAGTATAAAACATGAAAATGAAAAGGGGAAGCCTGTATCCTTTCTTAGTCACTCTAAAATGAAGTTTTTGGGATGTTCTTGAAATTTTCATGTTTGAAACCCAAAACCACTTCTCTTCATGCTTGACTTCATAAGATAGAGTTTAGGGGCTAGGGGATAGATACATGATTTGCCTAGGTTTGAATATGCATGTCCAAACCTTGTTTATCAACTTGAATGCTTACTATATGACATAAGAAGACTATATGCTTTTGTTTTTCATTTTTCTGATTTTTTTAAAATTTTATGCCCATTTGAATCTTTTGGTCAAATCCTTGGTTTAATTTGACACGGATTTAAACAAGTTTAAAATATGAAAATGAAAAGGTGGTAAGCAGGCATGTATCCTTCTTATATATATTAGTCACTCTAAAATGAAGCTTTTGGGAGGTTTTTGAAATTTCCATGTTTGAAACCCAAAACCACTTCTCTTCATGTTGTTGACTTCATAAGATAGAGTTTAGGGGTTAGGGGTATAGATACATGACTTGTCTTGTTTGAATATGTGTCTAGACCTTGTTTATCAACTTTAATGCTTACTATATGACATAAGAACACTATGCGCTTTAATTTGGTTTTTAATTTTTTTAAAATTTGATGCACATTTTGAATCTTGGTCAAATCCTAGGTTTGACCGAGATTTGAACAAGTTTAAAACAAGAAAATAAAAGGTAAGCCCGCCAGACTGGATCCTTTCTTAGTCACTCTATAATGAAGCTTTTAGGGGGGTTGTTGAAAATGTAAGCATGTATCCTTCTTAGTACGTCACACCACAATGAAGCTTTTGGGAGGGTTTTTGAAATGTCCATGTTTGAAACCCAAAACGACTTCTCTTCGTGCTTGACTTCATAATTAAGACAAAGTTTAGGGTTAGGGGTATATAGATACATGATTTTTCTGGTTTGAATATGTCTAGACTTTGTTTATCAACTAGCTTGAGTGCTTACTATATGGCATATATAAGAAGCTAGGCTATGTGCTTTGGTTTTTCATTTTTTTTGAATTTTTATGCCCATTTGAATATTGGTCAAATCCTAGGTACGTACGGTTTGACCAAGATTTGAACATGTTTAAAACATGAAAATAAAAGGTAAGCATGGATCCTTCTTAGTCACTCTAAAATGAAGCTTTTGGGAGGTTTTTGAAATTTCCATGTTTGAAACCCAAAACCACTTCTCTTCATGCTTGGCTTCGTAAGATAGAGTTTAGGGTTTGGGGTAGATACGTACATGATTTTTCTAAGTATTTTTACGCCCATTTGAATCTTCGTCAAATCCTAAGTTTGACCAAGATTTGAACAAGTTTAAAAACATGAAAATGAAAAGGGTAAGCCTGGATCCTTGTTTAGGGTTAGGGGGTAGATACATGATTTTTGTGGTTTGAATATGGCAGACCTTGTTTATCACCTTGATATATGACATAGGAAGACGGTGTGCTTTTGTTTTTCTTTTTTTTGAATTTTTATGCCCATTTGAATCTTGGTCAAGTCATAGGTTTGACCAAGATTTAAACAGGTTTAAAACATGAAAATGAAAAAGTAAGCCTGGATCCTTCTTAGTCACTCCAAAATGTACCAATTGATAAATGAGTTAACTTGGCTTCATGGAAAAAATAATGTCATGTAAATGATTTAACTTGGCTTTCGTACCCTTGAATCCATAGGAAACTTTGTATAAATGTAGTAGTATAATAATCAACCGAGTTTTTACATCAACAGGTCTGTCACTTACGTGTGGTGCCCATGCGTGAGGTCCCACACTTCAGTGAGCACAAGTCACGTGCAATAGGTACGCAAACTCCCAGCCATTTTCTTTGTCAAGAGAAGACGCATCAGGATGCGTATTGGAAGTATGTGGGTCCTTCTGGATCCTTCGGTTGTCCCTCTCACAAAAAAACAAATCTCTCTCATTCTCGGCCTCGCTCGACTCGCTCGCTCGCACCTCCTGCTCACTGACAAACCCTGCACAAAAGTCAACATCATCACCCGAAAAAGGGGAGACACCATAATTCTCTCCCTTCTTCTCTCCTTCCGAGTGATCCCTCTTCCTCCGAGTTTCACTCGACGGGCAAACACACATGTGCTGCATAGTAATAATAAAAAAGTAGAAAAATCGACCTACGAATCTATGATTAAATAGGTTAAACTAGGGTTTTGCCCACTACTACAGATCAAGTTCAGAAATATCCAACTACTAGTTCGATTTTGGGCTACTAATATAAAATTAAAATAAGTTGAACTAGTATTCCTCTAAAAAATCATTTTGGTATGCATTGTTTGATACTTTTCATAGCTATAGTGCATCACAAATTTATGATTTCATGCTTTGCTTTGCCAATTTCGATTTTTTCTAACCACCTTCTCTTTGATTTCAAATTTAGGTCAAACTATCGATGCCTACTATGTGTTCTACTTGAATTGGATGCAGCGTGCGCACATGTTTTGCCATTGTTCTGGGCTTCCACACATCTTTGGGGCATCCAAGTATTTAAGTTACCTTGTTTTTTGAATTGTAATTCATACCCTTCCTCCCAATTTTTATGCACATTTGAATCTTGGTCAAATCCTAAGTTTGACCAAGATTTGAACAAGTTTAAAACATGAAAATGAAAAGGTAAGCCTGAATCCTTCTTAGTCACTCAAAAATGAGAAGCTTTTGGGAGTTTTTTGAAATTTCCATGTTTGAAACCCAAAACCACTTCTCTTCATGCTTGACTTCATAAGACAGAGTTTAGGGTTAGGGGGTAGATACATGATTTGTCTAGTTTGTTGTTTAGACCTTGTTTATCAACTTGAATGCTTACTATATGACATAATAATACTATGTGCTTTGGTTTTCATTTTTTTGACTTTTTCTGAATTTTTATGCCCATTTGATCTTGGTCAAATCCTAGGCTTAACCAATATTTAAACAAGTTTAAAACATGAAAATGAAAAGGTAAGCCTGTATCCTTCTTAGTCACTCCAAAATGAAGCTTTTGGGAAGGTTTTTGAAATTTCCATGTTTGAAATCCAAAACGACTTCTCTTCGTGCTTGACTTCATAAGACAAAGTTTAGGGCTAGGGGTAGAAACATGATTTTTCTGGTTTGAATATGTCTAGACCTTGTTTACCAACTGATCGAGTGCTTACTATATGACATAAGAAGGCTATATGCTTTGGTTTTTCATTTTTTTGAAATTTTATGCCCATTTGAATCTTGATCAAATCCTAGGTACAGTTTGACCAAGATTTGAACAATTTTAAAACATGAAAATAAAAGGTAAGCCCGACCTGGATCCTTTAGTCACTCTAAAATGAAGCTTTTGGGGGGTTCTTGAAATTTCCAAGTTTGAAACCCAAAACCACTTCTCTTCATGCTTGACTACACATAAGACAGAGTTTAGGGTTAGGGGTAGATACATGATTTTTCTTGTTTGAATATATCTAGACCTTGTTTATATCAACTTTAATGCTAACTATATATGACATAAGAAAACTATGTGCTTTGGTTTTTAATTTTTCTGATTTTTTTATTTTGATAGATGCACATTTGAATCTTTGTCAAATCCTAGGTTTGGCCAAGATTTAAACAAGTATAAAACATGAAAATGAAAAGGGGAAGCCTGTATCCTTTCTTAGTCACTCTAAAATGAAGTTTTTGGGATGTTCTTGAAATTTTCATGTTTGAAACCCAAAACCACTTCTCTTCATGCTTGACTTCATAAGATAGAGTTTAGGGGCTAGCTAGGGGATAGATACATGATTTGCCTAGGTTTGAATATGCATGTCCAAACCTTGTTTATCAACTTGAATGCTTACTATATGACATAAGAAGACTATATGCTTTTGTTTTTCATTTTTCTGATTTTTTTTAAATTTTATGCCCATTTGAATCTTTTGGTCAAATCCTTGGTTTAATTTGACACGGATTTAAACAAGTTTAAAATATGAAAATGAAAAGGTGGTAAGCAGGCATGTATCCTTCTTATATATATTAGTCACTCTAAAATGAAGCTTTTGGGAGGTTTTTGAAATTTCCATGTTTGAAACCCAAAACCACTTCTCTTCATGTTGTTGACTTCATAAGATAGAGTTTAGGGGTTAGGGGTATAGATACATGACTTGTCTTGTTTGAATATGTGTCTAGACCTTGTTTATCAACTTTAATGCTTACTATATGACATAAGAACACTATGCGCTTTAATTTGGTTTTTAATTTTTTTAAATTTTGATGCACATTTTGAATCTTGGTCAAATCCTAGGTTTGACCGAGATTTGAACAAGTTTAAAACAAGAAAATAAAAGGTAAGCCCGCCAGACTGGATCCTTTCTTAGTCACTCTATAATGAAGCTTTTAGGGGGGTTGTTGAAAATGTAAGCATGTATCCTTCTTAGTACGTCACACCACAATGAAGCTTTTGGGAGGGTTTTTGAAATGTCCATGTTTGAAACCCAAAACGACTTCTCTTCGTGCTTGACTTCATAATTAAGACAAAGTTTAGGGTTAGGGGTATATAGATACATGATTTTTCTGGTTTGAATATGTCTAGACTTTGTTTATCAACTAGCTTGAGTGCTTACTATATATATGGCATATATAAGAAGCTAGGCTATGTGCTTTGGTTTTTCATTTTTTTTTTGAATTTTTATGCCCATTTGAATCTTGGTCAAATCCTAGGTACGTACGGTTTGACCAAGATTTGAACATGTTTAAAACATGAAAATAAAAGGTAAGCATGGATCCTTCTTAGTCACTCTAAAATGAAGCTTTTGGGAGGTTTTTGAAATTTCCATGTTTGAAACCCAAAACCACTTCTCTTCATGCTTGGCTTCGTAAGATAGAGTTTAGGGTTTGGGGTAGATACGTACATGATTTTTCTAAGTATTTTTACGCCCATTTGAATCTTCGTCAAATCCTAAGTTTGACCAAGATTTGAACAAGTTTAAAAACATGAAAATGAAAAGGGTAAGCCTGGATCCTTGTTTAGGGTTAGGGGGTAGATACATGATTTTTGTGGTTTGAATATGGCAGACCTTGTTTATCACCTTGATATATGACATAGGAAGACGGTGTGCTTTTGTTTTTCTTTTTTTTGAATTTTTATGCCCATTTGAATCTTGGTCAAGTCATAGGTTTGACCAAGATTTAAACATGTTTAAAACATGAAAATGAAAAAGTAAGCCTGGATCCTTCTTAGTCACTCCAAAATGTACCAATTGATAAATGAGTTAACTTGGCTTCATGGAAAAAATAATGTCATGTAAATGATTTAACTTGGCTTTCGTACCCTTGAATCCATAGGAAACTTTGTATAAATGTAGTAGTATAATAATCAACCGAGTTTTTACATCAACAGGTCTGTCACTTACGTGTGGTGCCCATGCGTGAGGTCCCACACTTCAGTGAGCACAAGTCACGTGCAATAGGTACGCAAACTCCCAGCCATTTTCTTTGTCAAGAGAAGACGCATCAGGATGCGTATTGGAAGTATGTGGGTCCTTCTGGATCCTTCGGTTGTCCCTCTCACAAAAAAAACAAATCTCTCTCATTCTCGGCCTCGCTCGACTCGCTCGCTCGCTCGCACCTCCTGCTCACTGACAAACCCTGCACAAAAGTCAACATCATCACCCGAAAAAGGGGAGACACCATAATTCTCTCCCTTCTTCTCTCCTTCCGAGTGATCCCTTCTTCCTCCGAGTTTCACTCGACGGGCAAACACACATGTGCTGCATAGTAATAATAAAAAAGTAGAAAAATCGACCTACGAATCTATGATTAAATAGGTTAAACTAGGGTTTTGCCCACTACTACAGATCAAGTTCAGAAATATCCAACTACTAGTTCGATTTTGGGCTACTAATATAAAATTAAAATAAGTTGAACTAGTATTCCTCTAAAAAATCATTTTGGTATGCATTGTTTGATACTTTTCATAGCTATAGTGCATCACAAATTTATGATTTCATGCTTTGCTTTGCCAATTTCGATTTTTTCTAACCACCTTCTCTTTGATTTCAAATTTAGGTCAAACTATCGATGCCTACTATGTGTTCTACTTGAATTGGATGCAGCGTGCGCACATGTTTTGCCATTGTTCTGGGCTTCCACACATCTTTGGGGCATCCAAGTATTTAAGTTACCTTGTTTTTTTGAATTGTAATTCATACCCTTCCTCCCAATTTTTATGCACATTTGAATCTTGGTCAAATCCTAAGTTTGACCAAGATTTGAACAAGTTTAAAACATGAAAATGAAAAGGTAAGCCTGAATCCTTCTTAGTCACTCAAAAATGAGAAGCTTTTGGGAGTTTTTTGAAATTTCCATGTTTGAAACCCAAAACCACTTCTCTTCATGCTTGACTTCATAAGACAGAGTTTAGGGTTAGGGGGTAGATACATGATTTGTCTAGTTTGTTGTTTAGACCTTGTTTATCAACTTGAATGCTTACTATATGACATAATAATACTATGTGCTTTGGTTTTCATTTTTTTTTGACTTTTTCTGAATTTTTATGCCCATTTGATATTGGTCAAATCCTAGGCTTAACCAATATTTAAACAAGTTTAAAACATGAAAATGAAAAGGTAAGCCTGTATCCTTCTTAGTCACTCCAAAATGAAGCTTTTGGGAAGGTTTTTGAAATTTCCATGTTTGAAATCCAAAACGACTTCTCTTCGTGCTTGACTTCATAAGACAAAGTTTAGGGCTAGGGGTAGAAACATGATTTTCTGGTTTGAATATGTCTAGACCTTGTTTACCAACTTGAGTGCTTACTATATGACATAAGAAGGCTATATGCTTTGGTTTTTCATTTTTTTGAAATTTTATGCCCATTTGAATCTTGATCAAATCCTAGGTACAGTTTGACCAAGATTTGAACAATTTTAAAACATGAAAATAAAAGGTAAGCCCGACCTGGATCCTTTAGTCACTCTAAAATGAAGCTTTTGGGGGTTCTTGAAATTTCCAAGTTTGAAACCCAAAACCACTTCTCTTCATGCTTGACTACATAAGATAGAGTTTAGGGTTAGGGGTAGATACATGATTTTTCTTGTTTGAATATATCTAGACCTTGTTTATATCAACTTTAATGCTAACTATATATGACATAAGAAAACTATGTGCTTTGGTTTTTAATTTTTCTGATTTTTTTATTTTGATAGATGCACATTTGAATCTTTGTCAAATCCTAGGTTTGACCAAGATTTAAACAAGTATAAAACATGAAAATGAAAAGGGGAAGCCTGTATCCTTTCTTAGTCACTCTAAAAAGAAGTTTTTGGGATGTTCTTGAAATTTTCATGTTTGAAACCCAAAACCACTTCTCTTCATGCTTGACTTCATAAGATAGAGTTTAGGGGCTAGGGGATAGATACATGATTTGCCTAGGTTTGAATATGCATGTCCAAACCTTGTTTATCAACTTGAATGCTTACTATATGACATTAGAAGACTATATGCTTTTGTTTTTCATTTTTCTGATTTTTTTTAAAATTTTATGCCCATTTGAATCTTTTGGTCAAATCCTTGGTTTAATTTGACACGGATTTAAACAAGTTTAAAATATGAAAATGAAAAGGTGGTAAGCAGGCATGCATGGATCCTTCTTATATATATTAGTCACTCTAAAATGAAGCTTTTGGGAGGTTTTTGAAATTTCCATGTTTGAAACCCAAAACCACTTCTCTTCATGTTGTTGACTTCATAAGATAGAGTTTAGGGGTTAGGGGTATAGATACATGATTTGTCTTGTTTGAATATGTGTCTAGACCTTGTTTATCAACTTTAATGCTTACTATATGACATAAGAACACTATGCGCTTTAATTTGGTTTTAAATTTTTTAAATTTTGATGCACATTTTGAATCTTGGTCAAATCCTAGGTTTGACCGAGATTTGAACAAGTTTAAACCAAGAAAATAAAAGGTAAGCCCGCCAGACTGGATCCTTTCTTAGTCACTCTATAATGAAGCTTTTAGGGGGGTTGTTGAAAATGTAAGCATGTATCCTTCTTAGTACGTCACACCACAATGAAGCTTTTGGGAGGGTTTTTGAAATGTCCATGTTTGAAACCCAAAACGACTTCTCTTCGTGCTTGACTTCATAATTAAGACAAAGTTTAGGGTTAGGGGTAGATACATGATTTTTCTGGTTTGAATATGTCTAGACCTTGTTTACCAACTTGAGTGCTTACTATATGACATAAGAAGGCTATATGCTTTGGTTTTTCATTTTTTTGAAATTTTATGCCCATTTGAATCTAGATCAAATCCTAGATACTGTTTTGGGTGATTTGTCATTCAAAAATTTGGTATCATTCGGATCGGAGGAAGTATAGTTGGAGATGAATGGCCCACCAAGTCTCTGCCTTGAAGTTTGCTCTTTGACCAGTATTACTACTCGCGAGGTGCCGAGGAGACGGGGAGGCCAAATTTAAGAACTAACCTTTGCTCTTGCCGTCTTCCTCAGTTCACCACTTTGTTTACCTCTTGGAATACTACTTCGCCACCATGACCGGGAGCAAGTCTCGCCACAGAAGGGCTCGTGCGGCTGCGGCGAAGCTGAGGGAATCCCAGCAATGGCGTCCCTGTGCTGCTGTCGAGGTGCCTTCTGCGCAAGAGTCTTCAAGGGCGTCGCAGCCCGCGACTGCTACCTTCAGGCGATCCTCCGTTCTTGCGCATCTTTCTATGTCTTTCACAACTTATCATCCCCTCCTTTTCTTACCTTCTCTCAATCGTATATTCAGGTCGGGCGGCCTTAGTTTTCCCGCAGCCCTCCTGCCTGCGGAAACATCTTCCACGGAGCCAAGTTCTCAAAGCAGCGAGGTATAGACATTCGTGCAAATTGGGATTCCCATTTTCTCTTTCTTGGTACTTCTCTGGGTACACTTCTGATTTTGTGCTCCATCCCCATCTGATAGAAGCCCCGCTACGAGATCGGTCCCATTTTAGAAATGGTTATGGGCGATTTCTGCGTCGAGACGGCGGACAGAAGCGCCCTCGCCGATGAGTGCATGAGACTTTATTCTGAGCTCGCCACTGAGAAGATCCGGATTCGCATTCTCGACGATATCGCCATGAAATCGTTCACTGCGAGTAATGAGATCCAGCGGCGGAGCCTCGGCCAGGCGGAGACCATGGACAAACTCGCCGGACTGATCCTGAACCTCACGGTTAGGACGGACAAACTAGAGGCCGAGCTGTCACAGGAGAAGGCTCTCAACTCCGAGCTGAAGCGTCAAGCAGGCTCAAGGTAGATCTTGACCAGGTCACTGTGTACCACTAGCTGCAATCCTTGATGACTGTTGTGTCACCTGGCTTCCGAGTTTCTGAAGGTTAATTTTCGAAATTTTGTTCGTAAAATTGGCCTGTGGAAATGTAAACTAACTAGTACTCTTACTTTATTATATTAGTACTTGTGTCAATGTAGTAGTTGTGTCTGAGTCGAGTCAATGTTGAGTCGTTCTCGTTGAGTCACCTAGTCTTCTATTATATACTAAAAGCAAAATAAGATGTTTTAAATAGAGACACAAGGTTAATCCACATCATCTTAATTATTATTAATCGTTGGATCTGTAATTTGTGACTAGGATTTACTAATAGATGAATATAACGTAAACGTACACATGTGTAACACGAACTCAAACTTGACACGATCTATTTTTTTTTATTTGGTGCGGGAAAGTCTAAGGTTGCACGTAAAAGTGTAGTTTTGGGAAAAACATGGAAACAGAGTCTGTTGCCCATACGAGTTAAACGTACACATGTGTAACACGAACTCAAACTTGACACGATCTATTTTTTTTATTTGGCGCGGGAAAGTCTAAGGTTGCACGTAAAAGTGTAGTTTGGGGAAAAACATGGAAACAGAGTCTGTTGCCCATACGAGTTTAACATATGTTGTTTTCTTTCTTTGACCGTAAGAATCCTATCAGATTCTGTCAAAAAGAAAAGAATCCTATCAGATCACGTTTAAATGGGATCTAGATTGAGCCATATATTTACGTGCATGTGACCTATCCCGTCACGTTTAGACCAGTTTTTTTGAAAGTTTAGATGAGTTATCTGTGTATTATCCTAGCGTCGGACTGTGTCGTGTGCATACATATTCTGAACCACACGTGCATGACAAGGTTTTTAAACTAGGACGTGTAATATTTTAAAATTAGAATTCATTTTTTTAGTAACCACATGAGCTGAGCGAGAGTGCCGGCGAGGAGGACGTGTTATGCGTCGAGCTACTACGGTCGTCCTGCCGTCGAGCCGGGTAGCCTGGAAGATGAGGATGTACGCTAAATAGTGTGAAGTGGTTTATACTACATGAATTGAGTGTACTTAAACAAATCGAAAGAAAAAAGGTTACCCTCCCTCTCGAGAAGGATATAGCAGATTTTTAAAATTGGGACGTTTCTTTACACCTACACTAAATAGTGTATAGATTCATCAAAATTTAAAAAGAATTGCGACATCTTTTTCTGAACAAGGTAGTACAAAGTAGAGCACATGTATGTACTCCCTCCGTTTGTTAATGTATGACATTTAAACAAGCTAGATTGGCTAGCTAAAACGTCTAATATTTATAAACAGAGGAAGTATGATATAAAAAAATATTATCTAAAAATATTGAGCACGCATCTTGCTCCACAATTATCTTGCTCGATAGTTAGATACGAAGTTTTTCCCCAAACTTCATTTGTAGGTAATACGGTTGGTCATTGCCATAATCATATACACTCATGGTAACCACATGCTATCCTGTGTTCGTCACACACAAACATTCCATCTGGTCTATCCCAATTCATTCTAAATCAGTTATTATGAGAGAAGGGTGTAATTGGTTCTGAAGAGTGAATAAGTTCCAATTAGACCAATTATTTTCGATAGAGTGCTGTGTTTCGAAGAAACATGTTAGAAAAATCTCTATAGATGATTATAAATACATTATTATATGATTTTGGATTTAAAGCTCACCGCCATGTTTAGCTACGTTTATTTATGAAAATTTTACAAAGTGTAATATCTAGATAGTCATGTCCCACTTCTAAGTCGGCTACACAAGTTTATGGTTATACTAATTGGGACTCCGGGTCAGAGGGTACGACGCGGTAAATAAAAAACAATTATATCCGGGTGAGAGTACTATTTTGCGTGGATTTAAGTGGTTTTATCAAAATTTCCACAGGCGTATGGATATAGAATCAGGACAAGATTGCTCCATTGTACCTTAAGTGTTAGTTTTAGAAAGATCATGTCAACAATATTGGAGTTCTTATTTGGAATCAAACTCATAGGCACATAAGTAATCCACTAGCATAGTTGGATTAAATAGAAGAGAGAGTAAGGACAATATGTATATGGAGGTAGTTCGTCGGTCTATTATTAGAGAGAATAATGATGTAAGTGTAAGAGTAGCAATAACAATAGGTTGTTTTGTCACGATAAAAATCCACTAATGCAAGGCTACACCTTCAATATTTAGTCATCAAACCAGTGGAATTTTAAATACCAAAAACTCAAATATAAATTGTAGAATATGTGACATGGTATTCTTGGAAATGTCATAGTAACTATTCATGGTAAATCAAAATTGCGAGGGCCATCTTGCTAGTATCTATAATATCTAAATAGGAACAAGAAATCCAAAATTTTCAAATTCTGGCAAAAATTAGAACTTCTCAGGAAAATCTATTTTTTTATAGGAAATCAAAAACACTGAAACGAGTATACTATTTTAATTTGAGCCATTTATGTGCAGATTTGCATAAAAAGACTGACATTTTCCCTAAACTTTGTATATTGTGAAGTCAAGCATGGAGAGAAGTGGTTTTGGGTTTCAAACATCCTTTTCATTTTCTTGTCTTAAACTTGTTTAAATCTTGGTCAAACCTAAGATTTGACCAAAAGATTCAAACATGCATAAATTCAAAAAAATCAGAAAAATGAAAAAACAAAAGCATATAGTCTTCTTATGTCATATAGTAAGCATTCAAGTTGATAAACAAGGTCTAGACATATTCAAACCAGAAAAATCATGTATATATCTACCCCTAACCCTAAACTCTGTCTTATGAAGAGAAGTGGTTTTGGGTTTCAAACATGGAAATTTGAAGAACCTCCCAAAAGCTTCATTTTAGATTGTGACTAAGAAGGATCCAGGCTTACCTTTTCACTTTCATGTTCTAAACTTGTTTAAATCCTAGTCAAACCTAGGATTTCACAAAGATTCAAATATATGGGTATAAAATACAAAAAAATAGAAAAATGAAAAACGAAAGCACATAGTCTTCTTATGTCATATAGTAAGCATTAAAGTTGATAAACAAGGTCTAGACATATTCAAACTAGACAAATCATGTATCTCCCCCTAACCCCTAAACTTTGTATTATGAAGTCAAGCATGAAGAGAAGTGGTTTTGGGTTTCAAACATGGAAATTTCAAAAACCTCTTAAAAATTCATTTTAGAGTGACTAAGAAGGATGCAAGCTTCCCTTTTCATTTGCATGTCTTAAACTTGTTTAAATCTGGGTCAAACCTAAGATTTGACCAAAAGATTCAAACGGGCATAAAATTCAAAAAAAATCAGAAAAATGAAAAACAAAAGCATATAGTCTTCTTGTGTCATATAGTAAGCATTCAAGTTGATAAACAAGGTCTAGACATATTCAAACCAGAAAATCATGTATATATCTACCCCTAACCCTAAACTCTGTATTATGAAGTCAATCATGAAGAGAAGTGGTTTTGGGTTTCAAACATGGATATTTCAAGAACCTCCCAAAAGCTTCATTTTAGAGTGTGACTAAGAAGGATCCAGGCTTACCTTTTTCATTTTCATGTACTAAACTTGTTTAAATCCTGGTCAAACCTAGGATTTCACAAAGATTCAAATATATGTGTATAAAATATAAAAAATAGAAAAATGAAAACCAAAGCACATAGTCTACTTATGTCACATAGTAAGCATTCAAGTTGATAAACAAGGTCTAGACATATTCAAACCAGAAAAATCATGTATATATCTACCCCTAACCCTAAACTCTGTCTTATGAAGTTAATCATGAAGAGAAGTGGTTTTGGGTTTCAAACATTGGAATTCCAAGAACCTCCCAAAAGCTTCATTTTAGAGTGTGACTAAGAAGGATCCAAGCTTACCTTTTCATTTTCATGTTCTAAACTTGTTTAAATCCTGGTCAAAACTAGGATTTCACAAAGATTCAAATATATGGGTATAAAATTCAAAAAAATAGAAAAATGAAAAACCAAAGCACATAGTCTTCTTATGTCATATAGTAAGCATTAAAGTTGATAAACAAGGTCTAGACATATTCAACCTAGACAAATCATGTATCTACCCCCTAACCCCTAAACTCTGTCTTATGAAGTCCAACATGAAGAGAAGTGGTTTTGGGTTTCAAACATGGAAATTTCAAAAACCTCTTACAAAATTCAGTTTAGAGTGACTAATTAAGAAGGATGCATTCTCCCCTTTTCATTTTCATGTCTTAAACTTGTTTAAATCTTGGTCAAACCTAAGATTTGACCAAAAGATTCAAACGGGCATAAAAAAATCAGAAAAATGAAAACCAAAGCACATAATTTTCTTATGTCATATAGTAAGCATTCAAGTTGATAAACAAGGTCTAGACATATTCAAACCAGAAAATCATGTATATATCTACCCCTAACCCTAAACTCTGTCTTATGAAGTCAATCATGAAGAGAAGTGGTTTTGGGTTTCAAACATGGAAATTTCAAGAACCTCCCAAAAGCTTCATTTTAGAGTGACTAAGAAGGATCCAGGCTTACCTTTTCATTTTCATGTTTTAAACTTGTTTAAATCCTGGTCAAACCTAGGATTTGACAAAGATTCGAATATATGGGCAAAAAATTCAAAAAAAATAGAAAAATGAAAAACCAAAGCACATAGTCTCCTTGTGTCATATAGTAAGCATTAAAGTTGACAAAAAAGGTCTAGATATATGCAAACTAGACAAATCATGTATCTACCCCCTAACCCCTAAACTCTGTCTTATGAAGTCAAGCATGAAGAGAAGTCGTTTTGGGTTTCAAACATGGAAATTTCAAGAACATCCCAAAAGCTTCATTTTAGAGTGACTAAGAAGGATCCATGATTACCTTTTCATTTTCATGTTTTAAACTTGTTTAATCTTGGTCAAACCTAGGATTTGACCAAGATTCAAATGGGCACAAAATTTAAAAAATCAGAAAAATGAAAAACCAAAGTACATAGTCTTCTTATGTCATGTAGTAAGCATTCAAGTTGATAAAATGGTTCATGCCGGCGTCTTAGCTGCTAAAAAAAATTATACACCAATTGATTTGACGAATTGATGATTTACTCTAGTCTGCTTCTAGACCATGCAGCTAGCGAGTATTCATATGTACTGCATGGAGCCCCCAACTTTTGACTTCCCGTGTCGGAAAAGGCCTGTCTAATAATGTGGGGCAGTGAGGTATCCCGAAGTATCTAGAGGGTTCCAGTGTTTCAGGCTTTCAGCATCGCCAGTCCAAGGGAAGGATGGGTGACGAATCCGTGCATTCACAGCCGTTTAGATCTGAAGAGTCCTTGTATGATGAGCGGTAGATAGCACCTCTAAGCTGCAAATCAACAGCTTCAATTACTTCAAATGAGCATTGGCCGGAAGGCTGACAGAGTGAAAAAATTCAATTTCAAAAACTCATGTATAGAATAGAAAAAAAATAAAAAACATGTAGATAGAATAGAGGTATAGATAGATTAGCCCAAAAAAGAAGAGGACGGGGAAATTTCGAACGCTCGCCTTTAACTCAGCACAGCAGACACCTCCCTCGCGCTCCTAAACTTTCGAACGCGCGCCCAATATTTCGAACGCTCGCCTTTAACTCAGCACCCAGCCCACCTTGTTCTTCTCTAGACACCTCCTTCGGCGCCCTGTTCTTCTCTAGACACACCCTCGGTGAACCAGGCCGCGCACCAAAACTTCCCCACGCTGTCTATCAGCCGCGTCAGCCGGCGACTGCTGGTGGCGCCGTTCTTCTCCAGCCGCACCGGCAGGCGCGGTCAGCTGGTAGATCCTCACGGTATGCATGCTATCTTCAGGCCTGGGCAAGTACGATTCATTATAGCTCAATCGAAGTCAGTCGCCGTCGCCCAGCCCTTATAAGTTCGTTAGTTCGTTCGAATCGATCGGTTGATATTGTTTTCCTCTCGATGTGTTTGTTTGACATTGTTTTCCGCTTTACCTATTTGCTCGAATTCGTTCGTACTGTACACTGTACTGCTCACCATTGCCCAATGTTTGTAGTCGTCGCTTGGTGCCAGTCCTCTATGGACCTGTTTGTAATCTTATTACTTCTGGGTTCTTTGCACTGCTAATACATCGGTGGATTTACGGCCAAAAAGAAGAAAGAATTTGTTGGTATTATATTGCTTTCGATTGATCTGTTCGCCCCCAAGCTTTTACAGAAGCCGCAAGAGATTCAAGGATGAAATGGCTCTCCTTGTTTGCAGTGGCGGATCTACAGGGTATGCCGTATATGCCACGGCATACCCTGCGTCCAAGCCGTGCAAGATCTTTGATAGTTTAATGAGCTGAGCAATTAATCAAGATGAGTGATGTATATGTATACATGCGGTGCTAATACATGTGGCGTGCAGCCATGCGAACACTGAGCTAGTGCATGTAACCGATTGATTAGACATCCGATTGATTAATGCATTGGCTTTAGCCAACAGTCTACTTGCATGTTTTTCAAGATGTGCGATTTTGTCTCGCGTGTAAGCCTACAAGGCCAGCTATGGCCATGCACCATGACCTGATTAGATATCATGATTAATCAAAGGAAATATCTTGCTACTGTATATACGATTAATCAACTGATAATTAATCTTTGGTAGTCAAGTATATGATTAATTATATATATTTAGTGAGAATTCAGTTCAAAATTAGAGCACCCCGTCAACGGTGCATTTTTCAACAATTTACATTTTGATTATATGCAAAATCTGTTTTATTTAATCATTTTGACATACTCCCTTCAATCCAAATTAATTGACTCAACTTTGTCTAGATACTGATGTATCTTAGACAAGTTTGTTGAGTAGATACATTTATATCTAGACAAATTTGAGTTAATTAGTATGAATCCGAGAAAGTATTTTATTTAATTATTTTTATTAGGACAAAAGAAATTCAATAGAAACTCCAAAATTTTGTTGTGTCATACCCTTTCCTAAAATCCTAGGTCCGCCACTGCTTGTTTGTAAGGCAAAGAGGAAATCATATCATGGCTTATCATCATGGGTATAACCTTTTTAGCTAGATTTTGCTGTTTGGGATCTATGATCCTTTTAGTTGCTGCTCTCCAGTAACATTTTCCCTCTTTTTTATTACAGTGAAAAATACACAGCGAGGAAACCACTGTCCAGCCTAAAAAAAATAGACCTCAGTTGGTTTGCTGAAATCGGCTCAAATAACGTGGCATTTAGTTATATAGTTTTATATTCGACCTGTTTGCTCAGATATGTTGGTTTACGTTCATACGCAACCTGTTGGGCAAGTATGGACACAGCTTCAGTGACTTTCAGGTCAAAATTCCAGCGGTTGAGTGATTTTTGGTTGGATCCATTCCTGTGCGTTCGATCGGCTTTTGATGGCTGTTATTGAGACAAAGTCATGGCTGGACTTTTGACGCAGCTCCAGTGACGTTCAGCTAGGTCAAAAGCCCAGCGTTGACTTTGGTTCAATATCAGCCATCCAAAGCCAATCGAACACACATGAATGTATCCAACCAAAAATCACTCTACAATAAGTCGTTTCCAGACAAAAACAATGTTTATTCCCAAACTATTTTTTTTGAATCCGACCAATCTTTCCCGGAATGCAGAAGAAATATATAAGATTTACTGGAATGTTGTTCTTTTTACTGGACAGTTTGAATTTTAAGTTTAAAGTTGGTTGTAAAACATAAAATGAGGTTTATTGATAAACAATATGGCTGAATCTGATGAAACTCCCCCAGAATGCATAACCCGACATATAAGATTTACTGGATTTTTGTTTCAAAAACTTCTAGGCAGTACGAATTTTAAGTTTAAAATTTTCTCGTGAAACTTAAAATGGGTAAATTTTGGATCCATTCTCGTGCGTTCGATTGGCTTTTGATGGCTGTTATTGAAACAAGTGTTAATTGGTTCTATGCCACTCCTCAATTCACAAGTTGTGTTTATGCCATTACAAAAACTGAAGTTGTGTTTATGCCACTCTCAATTCTCAATATCCCCTTCTATATATGCCATTTTCAATACTCCACTATAATAAATATAGCATATCTATGATAGTACTCTATGATACCACCCACTATGCACCCATGTTCCAAACACCACTCCCGCTGACTGTACCTTATTGTATCGAGCGATAAGCTTGATGAGCAACCCAAACAAACAAACAAAAAGACTGTACCTTATTGTACTTGCTCTTACCCGTATCTTCTCTTTCTTTTTCATCGCGAGTGCAGCTAATTCAGTTAGTCTTCCAATGAATATTAATATTTTGTCTCAATGATGTCATGTTTCGACTAACAATTAGCACTTTTGAATTCTTAGATTGCTTTTTCACACGATGCACTTCTTTTAATTTATTTTACCACATTTCAATGTGAACCTTGACCAAATAAATAGGACAACAATATCACGATCATATAATACATAAGCAGCATTGTTAGAATCGTGTTGGAAAATACTTTCTAATGATACCAGTTTTATATCAATTTTTTTATATACTTCATCCTGAAAAATATGTTTCAACTTCATCAAAACTTGCATGTATCTGCAAACTAAACTCATCTAAATACATGTATATCTACATAAAATTGAAACATCATTTTTAAATAGAGAGATATAGATTAATATTTTTTCGAAGATAAAATACGAAAAACAAGGGTGCATTGTTTATTGAAATGGAGTGAGTAGTATATATAAAATCATTTTAGTTGCCAATGATCATGTTGAGGGCCTCTATTTCTTGTTTTGCTCAGGCCCTCCGTATTCTCAGGTACGGCCCTGGTGGTCTATGAACCTGTATGTAATCTTATTACTTTTGGCTTCTTTGCACTGCTAATAGATCGGCGGAATTACGGCAAAAAAGAAGAAAGAATGTGTTGGTATTGTATTGCTTTCGATAGATCTGTTCGCCCCTCCCCCCCAAGCATTTATAGATGGCACAAGAGATTCAAGGATGAAATTGCTCTCCTTGTTCATAAGGCAAAGAGGAAATCATATCATGGGTAGAACATTATATATATATTTTGCTGCTTGGGATCTATGATCCTTTTAGTTGCTGCTCTCCAGCAACTTTTGTACATATTTCCCTCTTTTTATTAATAAAAAAATACAAAGTGGGGAAACCCAGTGGTCAGCCTAAAAAAATCTGTTCGCTAGGTAGCCGTAGTTTTGCACTCAGTTTGTTTGCTGAAATCGGCTCAAATAATGTAGCATTTATAGTTTTATATTCGACCTGTTTGCTCAGGTATGCTTGCTTACATTCGTAGGTGACCTGTTTGTTGAAATAGCTTATCGCTTCTCTGACCATCTATCTCCTCAACAGATGGACAGAACTTGGATATTATTTGACTCATTAACCACACCAACATATTTGAGTGGTATTGAAGACTTCATGAAGCACGTTAGTGATTTTACTGACGGCGACAAGACAAAGGAAGTGATTTGTCCATGCCGCGTATGTTTGAATATTGGGTCCAAGCCTCAACATGTAGTCTCAGATCATTTATTCGTTTATGGGATGGACCAGACATATATCAGGTGGATTAACCATGGTGAACACTATGATCAGCCTGACATTATTGATCCTCTTTATTCTGATGGTTATCAGCCTGAAGATCTCGTCCAGGATGAGGCTACTGCTAATTTGTTACGGGATCTGTATCCATATGCAAGCCAACAGCCCCATGCTTATCACAAAAAGCCTCTTTTCCATGACCTGATAGAAGATGCTAAGCGCTTAGTGGCCCCTGGTTCTGTTGTGTCAAGATTCGAATTAATTGTGAAATTACTTCATGACAAGTCATACCAGGGGATTACCAATAAAGCGTTCAATGCAGTTGCGAAGACATACAGCGATGCACTCCCTGGGGCTGGACTGCCAAAATCCTTTTATGAGGTGAAGCAGTACATCAAGGTACTGGGACTTGGATATGAGAAGATTGATTTTTGCAAAAATAACTGTGCACTGTTTTGGATGGAGTATAATGACCTCGATGAATGTCCAGTATGTAAGGAATCAAGATGGAAACATGATGGAGCTGGTGGTAAGAAAAAGATTCCTTGGAAGGTTCTGAGATACTTTCCACTTGTACAAAGATTGCAGAGGTTGTTTGCTTCAGAACAAACATCTCGGGAAACAAGATGGCACAAAGAGATTCTCACGCCCGACCCTGATTTACTGAGGCATCCTGCTGATGGCGATGAATGGAAGCAATTCGACCTGGATCATCCAGATTTTGCTGCAGATCCAAGGAACCTGAGACTTGGCCTTGCTACAGATGGATTCAACCCATTTGGCAACATGAGCAACTCGTATAGCATGTGGCCAGTACTAGTTACACCTTACAACCAGGCTCCCTGGACATGCACCGATCAGTCGAACTGTATGATGGCCTTACTCATCCCAGGTCCCAAATCTCCTGGGAAGGATTTTGATGTGTTCATGCAGCCTCTTATTAGAGACTTGCAAACATTATGGGAGGGTGTCCCTACACGGGATGTGTGTCAACCTAAAGAACAAAATTTTCTATTACGTGCTGCTGTACTGTATTGCACCCATGATTATCCAGCTTTGGGCACTATGTCAGGCAGAGTAACATCAGGTTATAATGCATGTGTTCACTGTGATACTGATCAGCTGGCAGTGAGGATAATAAACAAGATATGCTATATGGGCCATCGCCGTTTCCTTCCATTAGATCACAGTTTCCGAAAAAATAGAAAAAAATTGCAATTTATTGGTGATCAGGCCTGTAAAAAGACTAAACCGCAGCACTTTAAGAGTCACGAGTTGGAGGCGCACCTAGAAGCGGTCAGAAATGTTAAACCAGGAAAACCACCAGCCGCCACAGCAGGTACAGGCGTACAGCAGAGAGCATAGAGCAACATCTCTAGTTATATTCCTTTATTTTTCATGTCTAAATTGTTGTATTTGTGTTTGCTTGTAGATGATGACAATGGACAAGAAGCTAGCTTCTGGAGTGTTCTTGAAGATATTGAGGAAGGCCTCGAGGTTAGCATCTATCTCTAATACTGTAGCATTTTCACTATACTACTATGATAGATGAATGGATCATCAGTTATTCACTTGCTTGTTTCGGACAAGATGATGATACTACTATGATAGATGAATGGATCATCAGTTATTCACTTGTTTCGGACAGGATGATGATACTTGTATAGAACAAGCTTTCAGTCTAATCTTTTCACCTTATGCAGGGCCTGAAGCTGTAATGTTTAGTGAGTCGCAGCCTGCACTTCAGTGCTTCTACAAGTCTGAAATGATGAAGCAAAGCTTGGAGTAAAGACTGCAATTTATCTTCATTTTCGGTTCATTCGAATTCTGTATTGTCATGAGTCATGACTCTTGTCATGTAATGGCTGAAGTTAAACTGCCAATTGATTTGTGTCATGTAATGGCTGAACTTAAACTGCTACTCCTACCATTTGTGTCATGTAATGGCTGAAACTTAAACTGCTATGTGTCCCTGTGCGGCTATGTGCCCAGTTTTCTCCTATTGATTTGCTGTCAATATTTTTAGCTAAGGTACTAGAGAAGTGCTGCTCAATTTTTTTTAGCCTATTGTCAGGGATGGGTAACCGCTGGTTAGCCGTTAACCCGATGGTGGTGGTTATGGTATGCAGTATGTCCCCGTGGCAGTTATCAGGGATGGGGACGGGAAGAACTTTGCCTCACGGGGACGGTTTTGGTTTAGTAATAACCAGCGGTTTCTCTCCCCGTTGCCAAATGGAGGTACAGCAGAGAAGAATACAGAAGATGCAGCAGCAGTAGTAGCAGATAGAAAAAGGAAGAAGAGACGAGATGAACTGAGTCTAGCAGCTACCAAAAGGAAGATGGGAGGTGAAATAGCAGCACGTACCAAGAGGAAGGAAATGGAAAATGATAGACCGAGAATATTTTATAAGCGCAGGACCACTCTTTGGGACTTGCCGTATTGGGCTGGTAAGAAGCTTCGGCATAATATTGATATCATGCACATGGAGAAGAATATATGTGACAGCATTGTCGGCACATTACTCAACATTCCATCCAAGACAAAAGATAGCTCAAATGCTAGGATTGATTGTGCAACATTGAATGTTAACAGGCACTTGCAACTGGATCGTAATGACAAAGTGAACAAAGGCAAGGAAAAACATTATAAATTTCGAGGCGCGGAATTCACATTGCCGATGCCTAAAAGGAGATTATTTTGTGAGTACCTCCGAGGTGTGATGTTCCCGTTCGGATTTGCTTCCAACATTGCAAATTGTCTCAATGCTGAAGGAAACAAGCTCCAAGGGTTGAAAACTCACGATTGTCACATCCTGCTGCAAAGGCTTTTAGCTATTGGCATTAAAGATTTAGTGAAGCCAAATATGTACAACGTGATTGCAGAGTTGGGAAGGTTCTTTAGGGAAATATGTAGTAAAACTCTAAGCAGAGCTGTTGTAGAACGTCTTAAGGTGGACATAGCAGTAATCCTGTGCAAGCTGGAGCTGATATATCCTCCAGCCTTCTTTGATGTGATGGTGCATTTGGCTGTTCATCTACCTGATGAGGCACTTTTAAGAGGTCCGGTACAGTATGGATGGATGTACCCTATAGAACGTCGACTGTGCACTTTCAAGAATACAGTTAGGAACAAAGCTAGACCGGAGGCTTGCATTGCAGTGGCGTATATTGCTGCTGAAGCATATACATTTGCCTCAAGATATATTCCTGATATTGAGACCAGATTCAATCGGGGTCGCAGAATTTTGGAAGTTGGAGGATCTGTTTTTAAACATGGTGTTGAGCTAATAGGAAAGAGGACCGAAAAAACATTAGAGCAGTCTGAATTTGAACAGCTGTCTTGGTATGTGCTGAATAATGCTACAGAGGCTGATGAATATGTTAAGTGAGTACTATGCACACGAACTACTCAGTTCCTCGCATATACTATGAACTTGTATCAAAATGAAATATATTCAGCTGACTTGGCTATGTTTTGCAGGTTGTACATGGAAACGAATGGAAAGCTATCGGCACGTGGGAGTGGGTTTCAGGACTGGTTTGAGAAATATGTAAGATGTTCAATTGCACTCTGACTTGTCTATGTGTTTTCACATGAGATGACCTCTTGTCTATTTTGTAATCGTAGATCTCGAAACTCCATGCGGAGAATCCAGGCGCTGTTAGTGCTGATCTCCTTGTCCTATCACGTGGTCCAGATAAGAGGGTGTTGGTAGCTGCAGCTTGCAATGCCAATGGTGTCCATTACAGCTCCTATGAGCGTGAACAACATTTGAAGACACGAAATAGTGGCATCACAACCAGTGGAGATCACTTGACAACCAGAAAAAATTCAAGCTAATTTCGCCGATTTTGTTCTGCCGTTCATTAGACATCATCCAACGGCCTTGGTCTCTGGGATTCGCTGCTACAGTGTCATCTACTATTTTCTACTCAATTCCAGAAACATCCATAAAGCTAGTAGATAGCTTTCCTGCTTGTTGGCCCCACCCCATTTTTTAAATCTTTTCTTCCTTATCCCCTTCGCTCATGCTAGCAGCTACTTGCAGCCATTGCTACACCAGCGAGGTGATCTCTATATGATAGGCACGGTTTTAGTAAGACAGCAAGTTGTAGATAGCTAACCATGAGACACATGCCTCTCTGGTTGAGACTGAGCTCGCTATTGTGATTGGGCTCCAATGGTCGAGGTGAGTCACAGCTGCAATGACAGAGGTTTGTGCTGAATTAATTAGCACAGAGGCGTAACTAGCACTAGATGGAGAAGGCATAGTACACATATCGGACACGAAGTCGCGTCTGGCGAGCAGCTCGCATTCACTTGCATCAGTGCGGTACAACAAAGATGATGAAGAAGGATTGGAGCTTTGAAGGTAGTCAGAAAAGTTACAAAAAATAATACGTGCAAAACTTAACCTGTATAAACGCACATGCATGGATAATTTTACATTTCTGCATGAGAAAGACATGTCAATTTTCAGTACGACATGGTTTGATTTGTCAAATTTGATGCTCCTTAATGCATTTTAAGTGAAAATTACAGGTTTATTCATTATAATTGCCGATTTTTAACGTTACGTGCAGCTGACTAGCAAACTATAAGTGTGTGATTGCTTGCTTCCAAAATAAGGATATGTAATCATTTTGTATAAGGTAGTACCAATTAGTCGTTATATTGCAGAACTTAAAGAGTTTTGAGAGATTCAACTCGTTGCTACTCCATAAGAATGGTCATGTTGACAAATTTGATCCAGTGTTGAACAGAGCCAGAAACATTTCAAAAACTTGAGCATGGAAGAGGCTAGGGGTAAATGCCCCAAGGCCAGCCGAGCCTATCGTAGGTGCCGTCCCGAGGAGGAAGTACCTTAATTTGGGGCGCGCGCGGACGCTGCGGTACCCCGAGCTCGAGACGCCGCCGTACCGGTAGCTCGACCCGCGACGAGGCATGGCGGCGGCGGCGGAAGCGGAGCGGCGGCGGCGGAAGGTAAAGCTCCTGCTGACAAACATATTAGGCACAAATGGGCAACCTTCAGTAACCCATGTTCCATTTTTTTTGTCAGGATAACCCCATGTACCACCTTCCCAATAGAAAAAGTACTGTTCAACCTTCCCCTGTTGGGCCCAATATTTCACTTTTGGGTTGCCAAGGAACATCTACATGGTAATTGTTATCGGTCTACTTGCTCCGGCCGTCGAAGCCCAATAACTTCAAATGGGCCTTTCTGCTCATGCAATTTCGGCCCTTTTCTAATGAAACACAGATCCTATGATTGGCAAAAAAAAAATACACGGAGATTCTACATAAAAGTTGTTTTTATTTATTTTGAATTATAGGGTTCCAATTTTTGAAACTGCTCATGCCCAATATGAAAATCCTTGATCGCTCCATACCCACATGGATAACGGTATTTTTAAAAATTCATAAAGTGGATTTGAAATTTAAAACATATCCTAATAATTCCTTGATTTAATCTATCAACTTGCAAGATCTTGGAGCCAAAGAGCTTGTATTAGTCTGCGAAAATAATACTGATAAACCTGTCGTTAACAAGAAATGAAGGTTTATCGTTCAGAGAGGATGCCATGTGGGACCCATGAGACAGTAGCGTCCTCAACGTTTCAAAGAAAAAGGCAAGTAGCCCGAAAATAGGGGTAAAAAATAAATCCTACAAAGGAAACATTTATAGTTCATAGAGGCTGACATGTGGGACCGATCTGCCAGCTGCATCCTCATCATTTCGAAGTCGGCAGGGATCAGAAGAAAAAGGCAAATAGCCAGAAATTAGGGGTCAAAAATAAATCCAAAAAGGAAACTTATATTCTTCATAGAGGATGACATGTGGGACCGACCTGCCAGCAGCGTCCTCATCGTTTCAAAGGCCGCAGGGGATCAAAAGAAAAAGGCAAATAGCCAGAAATTAGGGGTAAAAAAAATACAACAAAGGAAAGGTTTATTGTTCATAGAGGCTGACTTGTGGGACCCATGAGCCAGCGGCGACCTCAATTTCAAAGGCGGCATATGATCGAAAAGAAAAAGGCAAGTTAGCAAAAATCAGTGGGTAAAAAAAATCTAAGAAATGAAACTTTATTGTACAGTCCCATGAGCCAGCACCTTACTCAACGTTTCAGTGGCGGCATGAGATAGAAAGAAAAAGGAAAGTGACCAAATATCAGGAGCAAAAAATAATCCAAGAAAAGAAACTTTTATTGTACATAGATGATGACATATGGGTCCCACTTATACAAGCTCTTTCGCTCCAAGATCTTGCAAGTTGATTGTACATAGAGGATGACATGCGGGCCCCTTGTGTCAGCAGCTTACTCAACGTTTCCAAGGCGGCAGGGGATCAAAAGAAAAAAGGAAGTAGCCAGAAATTAGCGGTAAACAATAACTCCAAGGAAGGAAACTTTTATTGTTCATAGAGTATGACATGCGGGACCCATGCGCTAGCAGCTTCCTCAACGTTTCAAAGGGGGCATGAGATCGAAAGAAAAAGACAAGTGACCAAATATCAGGAGCCAAAAATAATCCAAGAAAAGAAACTTTATTGTACATAAAAGATGACATGCGGGTCCCATTTTGCAGCAGCGGTGTCAACGTTTCAAATGCGGCTTGAGATCAAAAGAAAAAGAGTAGCCAGAAATTAGGGGTAAAAAAACTCCCAGAAAAGAAAGTTGATTGTACATAGAGGATGGCATGCGGGTCCCATGACCCAGCACCTTACTCAACGTTTCAGAGGCGGCATGAGATCGAAAGAAAAAGGAAAGAGACCAAATACCAGGAGCAAAAAATAATCCAAGAAAAAGAAACTTTTATTGTACATAGAGGATGACATATGGGTCCCACTTATACAAGCTCTTCCGCCCGAAGATCTTGCAAGTTGATTGTACATAGAGGATGACATGCGGGCCCCTTGTGTCAGCAGCTTAATCAATGTTTCCAAGGCGGCAGGGGATCAAAAGAAAAAGGAAACAGCCAAAAATAAGAGGGTGAAAAAAATCCAAGAAAAGAAACTTTTATAGTATCGAGGATGACATGTGGGTCCCATGAGCCAGCAGCTTCTCAACGTTTCAGAGGCTGCATGAGATCGAAAGAAAAAGGCAAGTGACCAAAAATAAGGGGGTAAAAAAAATCCAAGAAAAGAGACTTGATTGTACATAGAGGATGACATGCGGGTCCCACCAGTCAGCAGCTTACTAACGTTTCCAAGGCGGCAGGGGATGAAAAGAAAAAGGAAATAGCCAAAGATCAGAGGGTGAAAAAAATCAAAGAAAAGAAACTTTTATAGTACATAGAGGATGACATGTGGGTCCCATGGGCCAGCAGGTTCCTCAACGTTTTCAAGGGCGGCATGAGATCGAAAGAAAAAGGCAAGTGACCAAAAATCAGAGGGTGAAAAATAATCCAAAAAAAGAAACTTTTATTGTACATAGAGGATGACATGCTGTCCCAACGTTTCAAATGCGGTTTGAGATCAAAAGAAAAAGAAAGTAGCCAGAAATTAGGGGGTAAAAAAACTCCAAGAAAAGAAAATTGATTGTACATAGAGGATGACATGCGGGTCCCACGAGCTAGCAGCTTACTCAACGTTTCCAAGGCGGCAGGGGATCAAAAGAAAAAGGAAATAGCCAAAAATCAGAGAGTGAAAAAAAACCCAAGAAAATAAACTTTTGTAGTACATAGAGGATGACATGCGGGTCCCATGAGCCAGCAGGTTCCTCAACGTTTCAAACGTGGCATGGGATCGAAGGAAAAAGGCAAGTGACCAAATATCGGAGCCAAAAATAATCCAAGAAAAGAAACTTTATTGTACATAGAGGATGACATGCGGGTCCCATTTTGCAGCAGCGGTCCAACGTTTCAAATGCGGCTTGAGATCAAAAGAAAAAGAAAGTAGCCAGAAATTAGGGGGTAAAAAAACTCCAAGAAAGGAAAGCTTTATCGTTCATACAGGCTGACATGTGGGACCTATGAGCCAGCAGCTTACTGAACGTTTCAAAGGCGGCAGGGGATCAAAAGAAAAAGGAAATAGCCAAAAATCAGAGGGTGAAAAAAATCCAAGAAATCAAACTTTTATTGTACATAGAGGATGACATGCGGGTCCCATGAGGCAGATTCCTCAACGTTTCAAACGTGGCATGAGATCGAAAGAAAAAGGCAAGTGACCAAATATCAGGAGCCAAAAATAATCCAAGAAAAGAAACTTTATTGTACATAGAGGATGACATGCGGGTCCCATTTTGCAGCAGCGGTTTCCAAGGCGGCACAGGACCAAAAGAAAAATGAAGTAGCCAGAAATCAGGGGGTGAAAAAAATCCAAGAAAAGAAAGATTTCAATTGGGCTGCATCTAGACATCTGGGCCTTCGAACTATCCTTCTGGGCCTTTTGACACGTACAATTTCAGCCCACTCCAGAACATGATAGTTCGGATTTTTCTCAAAAAAAAAAACAGGAAAGTCCTATGCTTCGCCAAAACAAAAAACAAGGAGATTCAAGATATATGTTGTAAAAATAAAGATTTAATTTATCCGTTTGCAATAGCTCAGAGCGCAATACACTGTTTATTGTCTGCAAAATAATCAAGATATCACATGTTTCTTGTACGGGGAGGCTGACATCGTGGACCCATGAGCCAGCAGCGTCGTTTTAAAGGCGGCAGGGGATGGAAAGAAAAAATAAACCAAAAATCTGTTGGTAAAAAATCCAAGAAAAGAAACATTTTCGTTCTGAGAGGATGACATGCGGGACCCATGAGGCAGCAGCGTCCTCAGCGCTTATTGTTCATAGAGGCTGACATGTGGGACCCGTGAGCCAGCAGCGTCCTCAACGTTTTAAAGGCGGCAGGATATCGAAAGAAAAAATAAGCCAAAAATCATTTGGTAAACAATATCCAAGAAAAGAAACATTTACCGTTCTGAGAGGATGACATGCGGGACCCATGAGGCAGCAGCATCCTCAACGATTCCAAGGCGGCAGGGGATCAAAGAAAAAAAAAGGAAATATCCAGAAATTAATTAGGGGTTCAAAAAAATCCATCAAAGGAAACTTTATTGTTCATAGAGGATGACTTGTGGGACCGACCTGCCAACAGCGTCCTCATCGTTTCAAAGGGGCAGGAGATCCAAAGAAAAAGGCAAATAGCCAGAAATTAGGGGTCAAAAATAACTCCAAGAAAGGAAACTTTTATTGTTCGTAGAGGATGACATGCGGGACCCATGAGCCAGCAGCTTACTCAACGTTTCAAAGGCGGCATGAGATCGAAAGAAAAAGGCAAGTGACAAAATATCAGGAGCAAAAGATAATCCAAGAAAAGAAACTTTATTGTACATAGAGGATGACATGTGGGTCCCATTTTGCAGCAGCGGTCTCAATGTTTGTAATGCGGCTTGAGATCAAAAGAAAAAGAAAGTAGCTAGTAATTAGGGGGTGAAAAAAAATCCAAGAAAGGAAAGTTGATGGACATAGAGGATGACATGCGGGTCCCTTGAGCCAACAGCTTACTCAACGTTTCAAAGGGGGCAGGGGATCAAAAGAAAAAGGCAAGCCAAAAATCAGAGGGTGAAAAAATCCAACAAAGGAAACTTTTATAGCACATAGAGGATGACATGCGGGTCCCATGAGCCAGCAGGTTCCTCAACGTTTCAAACGTGGCATGAGATCGAAAGAAAAAGGCAAGTGCCCAAATATGAGGAGCCAAAAATAATTCAAGAAAAGAAAGTTTTATAGTACATAGAGGATGACATGCGGGTCCCATTTAGCAGCAGCGGTATCAGCGTTTGAGAGGTGGCAGGGGATCAAAAGAAAAAAGAAATTGCCAAAAATCAGATGGTGAAAAAAAACCAAGAAAAAGAACTTTTATAGTACATAGAGGATGACATGCGGGTCCCATGAGCCTGCAGGTTCCTCAACGTTTCAAACGTGGCATGAGATCGAAAGAAAAAGGCAAGTGAAAAAATATGAGGAGCCAAAAATAATTCAAGAAAAGAAAGTTTTATAGTACATAGAGGATGACATGCGGGTCCCATTTAGCAGCAGCGGTATCACTGTTTGAGAGGCAGCAGGTGATCGAAAGAAAAAGTCAAGTGACCAAATATGAGGTGCCAAAAAAATCCAAGAAAAGAAAGTTTTATAGTACATAGAGGATGACATGCGGGTCCCATTTAGCAGCAGCTGTATCAACGTTTGAGAGGCGGCGGGGATCAAAAGAAAAAGGCAAGTGACCAAATATGAGGTGCCAAAAAATCCAAGAAAAGAAAGTTTTATAGTACATAGATGATGACATGCGGGTCCCATTTAGCAGCAGCGGTATCAGCGTTTGAGAGGCGGCAGGGGATCAAAAGAAAAAAGAAATTGCCAAAAATCAGATGGTGAAAAAAAACCAAGAAAATGAACTTTTATAGTACATAGAGGATGACATGCGGGTCCCATGAGCCTGCAGGTTCCTCAACGTTTCAAACGTGGCATGAGATCGAAAGAAAAAGGCAAGTGAAAAAATATCAGGAGCCAAAAATAATTCAAGAAAAGAAAGTTTTATAGTACATAGAGGATGACATGCGGGTACCATTTAGCAGCAGCGGTATCACCGTTTGAGAGGCGGCAGGGGATCGAAAGAAAAAGGTAAGTGACCAAATATGAGGTGCCAAAAATAATCCAGGAAAAGAAAGTTTTATAGTACATAGAGGATGACATGCGGGTCCCATTAGCAGCAGCGGTATCACCGTTTGAGAGGCGGCAGGGGATCGAAAGAAAAAGGCAAGTGACCAAATTTGAGGTGCCAAAAATAATCCAGGAAAAGAAAGTTTTATAGTACATAGAGGATGACATGCGGGTCCATTAGCAGCAGCGGTATCACCGTTTGAGAGGCGGCAGGGGATCGAAAGAAAAAGGCAAGTGACCAAATTTGAGGTGCCAAAAAAACTCCAAGAAAAAAAAGTTGATTGCACATAGAGGATGAATGCGGGTCCCATTTAGCAGCAGCGGTCTCAACGTTTCCAAGGCGGCAAGGGATCAAAAGAAAAAGGAAGTAGCCAGAAATCAGGGGGTCAAAAAAATCCAAGAATAGAAAGAATTTTGGTTCATAGAGGATGACATGCGGGACCCATGATCCTGCATCGTAAACGGCTCGATCGGAGAACGTTGAACGAGATGGCGCGATGTAGAAAAAAAACAATGCCAGAGAGGCTGCCATCTGGGCCCTACATCCCTCGGCGGTGCGGATTTGCGTTGACTCGGCCGGCGAACCCGAGATTTCGAGATGCACCACGTCCCGGGCCACCATACGCCACGTTTTGGCCGCTTTCGTCGGGCTAGGTGGCCTCAAAAACGAGAAAAAAAAGTTTTGACATGCACCACGGAGGGACCAAAATCGTCGGCCATGGTACACCAGCAACCACGGCGCGACTTCAACTTCGTCGGCCATGGCAACTTTTCTTGTAGTGCTCGCAGCATTGCCTGAAAATTGCGGCAGTCCTTCTGGAGATGTCCTGACTGCCTCTTTCCATTGTTGTCGAGGTAAAAATGCATTTGACACGGACCGTTCATCATCTCCTCGGGAGACACATAAGGTCTTTGAATCCTTGGTCCACTATTTTGCCTGTTGCCACGGAAATCACCTCTATTGTCGCCTTGTTGCTCATTACTCCTTTGATAATCGTCTCGACTATTTCCTCCAGGATTTCCTCGGAAACCAGCCGATATATGGCCGGGAGCATCGTTGTTGTAGAACTGGCGAGAAAATCGCCTTCTATTTTGATAATTTCGACCACGATCTTCTTCTGGCGACCTGTGTCGCTTGTTGTATATTGCGTCTTCTCCATCTGCCCATTTATTGGCTATCTCCATGAGTGCTGATATGGTCTTAGGGTTAGTTCTCCCTAAGTCCTCGACAAAATCTCCTCGGCGAATTCACGAACGCATCTATTGCCCTCTCGTCAGATATATCTTCTGCCGAGTTCTTTATGATGTTCCACCGCTGTATTTCCTCATCGACTCGTCATGTTTCTGTCGACATGCTCTCAACTCTTCCAATGACGCAGGTTTTTTGCAGGTGGATCGGAAGTTTTTCACGAAGACGTCCTCGAAATTTTCCCAGCTGTCGATGGAACTTGGGGGGAGTTTCTTTATCCAAGATCTCGCGGCACCGCTCAAGTGAACTTGGATACTTTGCATAGCTGTTGCTCTGGTTCCTCCTACCAGCTTCACCATCTCGAGATAATCCACGAGCCAATCCTCGGGATCTTGCAGGCCGTCGAATTTCTTGAAATTTTCGGGTAGCTTGAACCCTTTTGGGACTCGAGTCTTTCGAACTCTTCTCGTGAAACACGGGAGCCCGCACATATCTTCGTCGGCAACCTCTGGTGAGTGCTGACGCTCCCTTCTTTCTTGTCGCGCTCTGTCCACCCTTACTTGGACTGCTGTGTCTCTTGCTCCACTTGTTCTTGGGGGGTCTTGAACTGCTGCGGTGGGTCGTGGACTATTTTGCCTAGGATTTTCTTCGGGAGGCGTTGTTGCAAACGCTGTTCCCATTACTCCTACTCCGGCCATCGCCATATTGAACAATGGTTCTCTCGGGTCCCCAGGAGGTGGTCTGGACGCCAAGATGTAAGCTTGTGTTGCCATGTAACCTGCCTCTGGCGTTTTTGGGATGATATTTCCTCTTTCATCAATCGACATAAAGGACATGTCGAGATTTTGGATTATGTTTCCTCTTTCTGCTTCGGGTATGTTTTGCAGCCGAGACATTGCTCTCCTCCGAGCTTCTCTGTGACTATCTCCCGAAGTTCCTGAAAGGCGACTTAACTCTGCTCGGCGTCTGCTTGATGCAGAAGCTGCTTCTTTCCTATTCTGCTGTCTGTTTTTCCAACTCTCTGCTTACTCGAGCAAGTCTATATTGATATGCTTGAAGTTCTTGTACAGTAGCAGTGGTGGTCATAGGTTCTGAACCATCCATGGCCTTTGCAGCCCTATCCCACGCTTCTTGCGGGAGCTGTACTCTTTCTCGAGGTGAGGACCCGACATATTTAGTGCCTAAGCCATGTCTGAGATCAGCGGGATCGACGTATGGATTTCCCAATTCGTCGAAAGCCTCTGATGTTTCGGCTCTGATCGGCCTGCCCCTTCTATCACATAGATCTGATGATATTTTGCGCATTGATTTTTATCAGGATTGGTGACACCACCATATAGAGTGGTGAAGACTTTTCCGATGGCAGCAGACTTGTCGATGAAGTTGAAGCTGTCGACGCTGTCGGAGTCGCTGCTTATAAAGGAGTCCGCAGACGACTCGAAGGATGTGTTGCTGAAGATCTTGGCGAGCTTTCCGCTTGCCTTGTTGTCGACGAAGTATGGCGACGAAAACTCCTCGTCACTCGACGAAAAGTTAGAATCGACCGCTGAAAATTCCGACGAGATCGGAACTTCGAGACGGTAGGATCCTTCCTTGTTGACGCCAAATCGGAATTTTCCGAACGTCATGATGATGGGCTCCTCCAGATAGGCACATGCATCCATACGGGAGGGCGGGTGAGGAATAAAATTGAATAGATCAGTTTTTCCCTTGTTACCTCGATCCATCGCGTTGCTTGCTGTCGACGAAGTCGAAGATCTTGAACGTGCCATCGAGATCAGCTCCTTGCAACCTCTAATCCCCACAGACGGCGCCAATTGACAAAGGATTAACTTGTCAATGCCTACAGATTGTAGACTAGGGTTTTGCTAGAAGTAGAGGGCAAGTAGATCTCGAAGGTTTAGGCGAAAAGTACTCGGCGATTATGAAAACTAGGGTTATGTTGACAGTAGATTCGATCCTTTCTTTGTCCCTCGACTCCCCCTTATATAGGAGGTGGAGCCGAGGGTTTCGTTTTGTACAAGTTACAGAGTCCGGGACGGTTTCTAACTCATCCCGCCAGATTACAAATAACACTTCCTATTACAACTCTAACTTTCCTTAATATATCTTGGGCTTCCGAATCTTCTTATTCTTCGGGTAGTGGGCCTTCAGTAAACCCCGGGTACTATCTTCGGCAGGCCCATTTAGGATGCCTATGTCAGGTAGGTAGCAGGAGAAAAAAAGCAAGGAGGTAGCATAGTGAATAGGCTATCTCAAATCCGTAGAAAATCGACATGGACGAACAATGGATCGTTGTGTGCACCAATTCCCGATGCCTACCATGCTCACCAATGTGCTTTTGTTTGTGACATGCGTTACTCATACTATGTATACCGGCCACTGATCTATGTATATATGGACCCTTTTTCGTATATGGACTCAACAGGTATGTACAATGCCTTTTGGCTCACTAAGCTAATAACTAGGATCTTGTTGTGAACTGAAGCAGTGCCGAGCAAATAGTCGGAAGTCGGACAATTGCTGGCTTTACCTACCCACTTAGCTAATGAAGAATCTGCCGGCATGTGAAAGTTGCACATGTTGTGTTGGCGAAATCTTCAGACAAAAAGTTTGTAACTTTTATAATGTTGGTAGTTCAGCGCATATCACCCAGTTAATATCCTGATGAAACATGAGGTAAATGATTATCTAACTTTGCACCATAAAAATATATAATGCAGGCAATTTACTCTTGAAAGAAGTAAGCAAGAAGAAAGTAACAGTCCGATTAGCGCAGGGGTGCAATCAAGGGGGGGGGGGGGGGGGGGGGGGTATGAAGCTTAGTCAGACATCCTCCCGATTTAGTAGTGAAAAATTAGAAAAATATGTCGAATGCTGAATACGCCCTCGCCATTTGGTCCTACGCCGTCGCTATGCCGACGGCAAGGCCCTTGGCGTATCTGCGGCCATTTTTTTTCTCTCTGTTTTGTTTGTCCCTCTCGCCTCTCTGTGCCCAGAAATGACTAGCGGCCGTGATCTTTGGTTGTACCACACCTGCGGTGTCAACCTCTCACAAGTCGCCCGCAAAGTCATGTTCGCCGTCTCCGCAACCTCGGGCGCCACACGATAAAAACACTTCAATCATGCAAAAAACAATTGTGAGAGTCATGAGTTAGCACATTGGGGTCATCAAATATGAACGAAGCTCGAGAAAATATGTCTTACCCAAAACTTTCTCATCACGGCCTCAGCAGCCGTCGGGAAGCCTACGCCAGGGGCACTCTCGTAGTCCGTCCAAGTAGTGGCTAGCTTCTTCTCGCCAGCTGGGACAGTGCCGAGGGGATAGTACTTGCCCGGCCAGAACTTCCTAAGCAAAGCTCCAATCATGCTGCTAGGCAGGCGCCCCTTGACCCCCGGAGGAAATGTCCAATTGCTGCACATGAAAATCAAACATTAGCACATGAAAATCAAACATTAGTACATGAAAATCGAAATTGCCAAATTAGTACACTTACTCAGGGCCAGCAGGAATAATAAGGGTCTTCGCCTCATGGGTCTTAGGCTCCTTCCTCTCGTCGGGGACTCTCGCTTCCCCACGAATCTTCAGTGGCTTCGGCCGCCCATCCTCCTCCGGAGTCTCAAACCCGCGGCTAGAGTCCTCCTCGGCTCTAGACTCCATCTCCGCCTCCTCTCTAGATCCCCTCCAAAAAGAACCCGAAAGCAACGTCGCCTGAAGCCGAGGATGGTGGGTCAAAGTCCACTCCTCCCCACCTCCTCCACCTCCTCCACCTCGTCCTCGTCCTCCTCCCATGCCGTCCTCGTAACGCGGATTGCGACGCGGTTCCCTCCCACTCCTTCTAACATTGTTCTTGCGTTGTTGCATCTTCTTAAGCAAGCTCGACGAGTCCTCCTTGCCGCCGCTCATATTGTTCAATCACCTGCATTGAGAAAGAGAAAACAATTAAGAAGCATGTTGAAAAATATATAAATACTAAGCATAAAGACACTATGCAATTAAGAAGCATGTTGAAAAATATATAAATACTAAGCATAAAGACACTAAACAATTAAGAAGCATGTTGAAAAATATATAAATACTAAGCATAAAGACACTAAACAATTAAGAAGCATGTTGAAAAATATATAAATACTAAGCATAAAGACACTATGCAATTAAGAAGCATGTTGAAAAATATATAAGAAGCATAAACACATAAAAGACCCTGCCATCATTGATACGTCTCCAACGTATCTATAATTTCTTATGTTCCATGCTACTTTTATGACAATACTCACATGTTTTATACATAATTTACATTATTATTATGCATTTTCCGGCACTAACCTATTAACAAGATGCCAAAGCGCCAGTTGCTGTTTTCTGTTTTTGGTTTCAGAAATCCTACAAAGGAAATATTCTCGGAATTGGACGAAATCAACGCCCAGGATCTTATTTTTCCACGAAGTTTCTAGAAGAGAGGATACGAAGTGGGGCGACGAGGCGCCCACACCACAGGGGCGCGGCCGGGGGTGGGCCCGCGCCGCCCTATGGTGTGGGGCCCTCGTGCCGCCCCTGCCCTTCCGCCTACTTATACTCTTCGTCGCGAAAACCCTATTACCGAGAGCCACGATACGGAAATACTTCCAGAGACGCCGCCGCCGCCAATCCCATCTCGGGGGATTCAGGAGATCGCCTCCGGACCCCCGGAGAGGGGAATCATCACCGGAGGGCTCTACATCACCATGCCCGCCTCCGGATTGATGCGTGAGTAGTTCATCCTTGGACTATGGGTCCATAGCAGTAGCTAGATGGTTGTCTTCTCCTCTTGTGCTATCATGTTTAGATCTTGTGAGCTGCCTAACATGATCAAAATCATCTATTTGTAATACTACATGTTGTGTTTGGTGGGATCCGATGAATATAGAATATTATGTCAAATTGATTATCAATCTATCATATATGTGTTGTTTATGTTCTTGCATGCTCTCCGTTGCTAGTAGAGGCTCTGGCCAAGTTGATACTTGTAACTCCAAGAGGGAGTATTTATGCTCGATAGTGGGTTCATGCCTCCATTGAATCTGGGACAGTGACAGAAAATTCTAAGGTTGTGGATGTGCTGTTGCTACTAGGGATAAAACATCGATGCTTTGTCTAAGGATATTTGTGTTGATTACATTACACACCATACTTAATGCAATTGTCTGTTGTTTGCAACTTAATACTGGAAGGGGTGCGGATGCTAACCTGAAGGTGGACTATTTAGGCATAGATGCATGCTGGATGGCGGTCTATGTTCTTTGTCGTAATGCCCTGATTAAATCTCATAGTGATCATTATGATATGTATTGAATCTTTATTTGTCAATTTACCACCTGTAATTTGTTCACCCAGCATGCTATTTATCTTATTGGAGAGACACCACTAGTGAACTGTGGACCCCGGTCCATTCTTTTACATCTGAAATACAATCTACTGCAATCTCTGTTCTCTGTTGTTCTTTGTAAACAAACATCATTTTCCACACCATACGTTTATTCCTTTGTTTCAAGCCGGTGAGATTGACAACCCTCAGTTACGTTGGGGAAAAGTATATTGATTGTCTTGTGCGGTTCCACGTTGGCGCCGGATTCAGTGTTGCGCGCACTACACACCTCCACCAACAACCTTCACGTGGTCCTTGACTCCTACTGGTTCGATAACCTTGGTTTCTTACTGAGGGAAAACTTGCTGCTGTAGGCATCCCTGCATATTTTAAGAAGACTCAAGCATCTAAGCTTGGGAATGCCCAAGGCATCCCCTTCTTCATCGACAACTTATCAGGTCATTTGCAGTGAAATTATATTTTTATTCCATCACATCTTATGTTCTTTACTTGGAGCGTCTGTTTGCTTTTGTTTTTGTTTTGGTTTGAATAAAGTTGGATCCCACAATCCTTGTATTGGGGATATTACGCTTTTTTATATGGAACACTTGTGTTCTTAGTTATGCTTTAATGTTCATGGCGAAGGCTGAAAGTTGCTTCGTTGATTGCTATTTGGTTGGAATCAGAAAATTCTTCATATGGTCTTGAATAATTTGATACTTGGCAATTGTTTTGAGCTCTCATAGATCATGTTTAAGCTCTTGCATCATGTAGTTTTAATCTATTAGTGGAGAACTACCATAGAGCTTGTTGAAAATTGGTTTGCATGATTGATCTCTCTAAGGTCTAGATATTTTCTGGTAAAAGTGTTTGAACAACAAGGAAGACAGTGTAGAGTCTTATAATGCTTGCAATATGTTCTGTGTAAGTTTTGTTGTACCTGTTCATACTTGTGTTTGCTTCAAACAACCTTGCTAGCCTAAGCCTTGTACTGAGAGGAAATGCTTCTCGTGCATCCAAACACCTTGAGCCAAAACCCATGCCATTTGTGTCCACCATATCTACCTACTATGTGGTATTTTTCTGCCATTCCAAAGTAAATTACTTGAGTGCTATCTTTAAAATTTCATTCCTTTGTCTTTGCAATATATAGCTCATGGGAAAATAGCTTAAAAACTATTGTGGTGATGAATATGTAGCTATGTGTTTTAGTTCTTATAAGTTGCTTGTTGAGCGGTAACCATGTTTCTGGGGACGCCATCAACTTTTTACACCTTTGTTGAATATCATGTGAGTTGCTATGCATGTTCGTCTTGTCTGAAGTAAGGGTGATTTATCATGATCAAATGGTTTGAGTATGCATATGTTAGAGAAGAACATTGGGCCGCTAAATAAAGCCATGTATCATGGTGGAAGTTTTCAGTTTGGACATTCATCCTCAATCTCTTATGAGAGTATTATCTATTGTTGAATGCTTATGCATTAAAGAGGAGTCCATTATCTGTTTTCTATGTTGTCCCGGTATGGATGTCCTAAGTTGAGATCTATTAAAAACGAGAAATCAAATGCGATTGATCTCCTTGGACCTTTGTACAGGCGGCATAGAGGTACCCCTTTGTGACACTTGGTTGAAACATATGTTATGCAATGATAATCCATGTAAATCCAAGCTAATTAGGACAAGGTGCGGGCACTATTGGTATTCTATGCATGAGGCTTGCAACTTGTAGGAAGGTATTCACTACAAGAAAAGTTGCCATGGCCGACGAAGTTGAAGTCGCGCCGTGGTTGCTGGTGTACCATGGCCGACGATTTTTGGTCCCTCCGTGGTTCATGTCAAAACTTTTTTTTCTCGTTTTTGAGGCCACCTAGCCCGACGAAAGCGGCCAAAACGTCGCGTATGGTGGCCCGGGACGTGGTGCATCTCGAAATCTCGGGTTCGCCGGCCGAGTCAACGCAAATCCGCACCGCCGAGGGATGTAGGGCCCAGATGGCAGCCTCTCTGGCATTGTTTTTTTCTAGATCGCGCCATCTCGTTCAACGTTCTCCGATCGAGCCATTTACGATGCAGGATCATGGGTCCCGCATGTCATCCTCTATGAACCAAAATTCTTTCTATTCTTGGATTTTTTTGACCCCCTGATTTCTGGCTACTTCCTTTTTCTTTTGATCCCTTGCCGCCTTGGAAACGTTGAGACCTGCTGCTAAATGGGACGCATGTCATCCTCTATGTGCAATCAACTTTCTTTTCTTGGAGTTTTTTTTTGGCACCTCAAATTTGGTCACTTGCCTTTTTCTTTCGATCCGCCGCCTCTCAAACGGTGATACCGCTGCTGCTAACTGGGACCCGCATGTCATCCTCTATGTACTATAAAACTTTCTTTTCTTGAATTATTTTTGGCACCTCATATTTGGTCACTTACCTTTTTCTTTCGATCCCCTGCCGCCTCTCAAACGGTGATACCGCTGCTGCTAAATGGGACCCGCATGTCATCCTCTATGTACTATAAAACTTTCTTTTCTTGGATTTTTTTGGCACCTCATATTTGGTCACTTGACGTTTTCTTTCGATCCCTGCTGCCTCTCAAACGTGATACCGCTGCTGCTAAATGGGACCCGCATGTCATCCTCTATGTACTATAAAACTTTCTTTTCTTGGATTTTTTGGCACCTCATATTTGGTCACTTGACTTTTTCTTTCGATCCCCTGCTGCCTCTCAAACGCTGCTGCTAAATGGGACCCGCATGTCATCCACTATGTACTATAAAACTTTCTTTTCTTGGATTTTTTTGGCACCTCATATTTGGTAACTTGACTTTTTCTTTCGATCCCCTGCCGCCTCTCAAACAGTGATACCGCTGCTGCTAAATGGGACCCGCATGTCATCCTCTATGTACTATAAAACTTTTTTTTTTGGATTATTTTTGGCACCTCATATTTGGTCACTTGACTTTTTCTTTCGATCCCTGCCGCCTCTCAAACGGTGAGACCGCTGCGCTAAATGGGACCCGCATGTCATCCTCTATGAGCAATCAACTTTCTTTTCTTGGAGTTTTTTGGCACCTCATATTTGGTCACTTGCCTTTTTCTTTCGATCTCATGCCACGTTTGAAACGTTGAGCCTGCTGGCTCATGGGACCCGCATGTCATTCTCTGTGTGCTATAAAAGTTTCCTTTGTTGGATTTTTTTTCACCCTCTGATTTTTGGCTTGCCTTTTTCTTTTGATCCCCTGCCCCCTTTGAAACGTTGAGTAAGCTGTTGGTTCAAGGGACCCGCATGTCATCCTCTATGTCCATCAACTTTCTTTTCTTGGATTTTTTTCACCCCCTAATTACTAGCTACTTTCTTTTTCTTTTGATCTCAAGCCGCATTACAAACATTGAGACCGCTGCTGCAAAATGGGACCCACATGTCATCCTCTATGTACAATAAATCTTGGATTATTTTTGGCTCCTGATATTTGGTCACTTGCCTTTTTCTTTCGATCTCATGTCGCCTTTGAAACGTTGAGTAAGCTGCTGGCTCATGGGTCCCGCATGTCATCCTCTACGAACAATAAAAGTTTCCTTTCTTGGAGTTATTTTTTACCCCTAATTTCTGGATATTTGCCTTTTTCTTTTGATCCCCTGCCCCCGTTGAAACGATGAGGACGCTGTTGGCAGGTCGGTCCCACATGTCATCCTCTATGAACAATAAAAGTTTCCTTTGGTGGATTTATTTTTGACCCCTAATTAATTTCTGGCTATTTCCTTTATTTTTCTTTTGATCCCCTGCCGCCTTGGAATTGTTGAGAATGCTGCTGCCTCATTTTTCTTTTGGTCCTGTGCCGCCTTGGAAACGTTGAGACCGCTGCTACAAAATGGGACCCGCATGTCATCCTCTATGTACAATAAAGTTTCTTTTCTTGGATTATTTTTGGCTCCTGATATTATGTCACTTGCCTTTTTCTTTCGATCTCATGCCGACTTTGAAACGTTGAGGATGCTGCTGCCTCATGGGTCCCGCATGTCATCCTCTCAGAACGATAAATGTTTTCTTTTCTTGTATTTTTTTACCAACTGATTTTTGGCTTTTTTTATTTTCGATCCCCTGCCGCCTTTGAAACGTTGACTCCGCTGCTGGCTCATGGGTCCCCGATGTCAGCCTCCCCGTACAAGAAACATGTGATATTTTATTTTGCAGACAATAAACGTTGTATTTCGCTCTGAGCTATTGCAAACGGATAAATTAAATCTTTATATCTACATAAACAAACTTATATGTTGAATCTCCTTGTTTTTTTTGTTTTTGCGAAGCATAGGACTTTCCTGTTTTTTTTTTGAGAAAAATCCGACCTTTCCTTTTTGGAGTGGGCTGAAATTGTACGAGTCAAAAGGCCCAGCAGGATAGTTCGAAGGCCCAGATGTCCAGATACAGCCCAATTGAAATCTTTCTTTTCTTGGATTTTTTTCACACCCTGATTTCTGGCTACTTCATTTTTCTTTCGGTCCTGTGCCGCCTTGGAAGCGTTGAGACCGCTGCTACAAAATGGGACCCGCATGTCATCCTCTATGTACAATAAAGTTTCTTTTCTTGGATTATTTTTGGCTCCTGATATTATGTCACTTGACTTTTTCTTTCAATCTCATGCCGACTTTGAAACGTTGAGGAAGCTGCTGGCTCATGGGTCCCGCATGTCATCCTCTATGAACAATAAAAGTTTTCTTTGTTGGATTTTTTTTTCCCCTAATTTCTGGCTATTTGTCTTTTTCTTTTGATCCCCTGCCCCCTTTGAAACGATGACGACGCAGCTGGCAAGTCGGTCCCACATGTCATCCTCTATGAACAATAAAAGTTTCCTTTGATGGATTTATTTTTGACCCTAATTAATTTCTGGCTATTTCCTTTTTTATTTTGATCCCCTGCCGCCTTGAAATAGTTGAGGATGCTGCTGCCTCATGGGTCCCGCATGTCATCCTCTCAGAAAGGTAAATGTTTCTTTTCTTGAATTTGTTTACCAACTGATTTTTGGCTTATTTTTTCTTTCGATCTCCTGCCACCTTTAAAACGTTGACGACGCTGCTGGCTCATGGGTCCCCAATGTCAGCCTCCCCATACTGCAAATCCTCTTTCTGCAAAGGTTGTATTTCTAGATAGATAAGGTGGATTCGAATCTGCCATGGTTCAGGCAGCTCAGGTAAGCCTTCTTGCACTAATTAATGGAAGTAGTGTATCGCAAGGTCAAGACATGTGGCTCGGTGTAATGAATCTATATGAATCATGTTGTGGGTTCAATCTGATAGTTCTCTAACAGGTCAGCCAAAATAGAAATTAAGTTTTTTTCTAAAACGGAAATGCAAATTAAGATGAACACAAACATTAGTTATCATAATAGCTGATCATACATACATACTTGCTAAGAGCAAAAGCTTGCCAGAGTTTTACCACCCATACAATTAATTAGCAGTTCAGATAAGATAACCTTATATAAGTATAACTACAAATGCATTTGCTAAGGGCTCATGGGACAACAGAACTAGACAACCGCGAACTTTATGACCAGCATGTCACAGCGGCATCGAAAGATCTTGACCTTCAACTTTGATCCAATGCGAAGTTTGGCACCGTCAATGAACTTTTTCCACCTGGAAGTAACAGCCAAGCGGCCATCTGTGGGACTGACAGAGTACCGTCCCTCCACGGTGAGACCTTCACTCTCCATGACGAGGGATATCTTGCCCCTTCGGCCAGCATTGAGATCCTTGGAGATACTTTTAGGCAATTTCTGATTCAAAGCAAGAGATACCACCAAAAATTAGTCAATGGCACCAATGCACTGAACCATGTGAGACTTTGAGCAGAGAAGACATCAAGATAAGAGCAGTTATGCTGTCATATACTCACGAACATAGCCTTCAGATGCGTCCTGGTCACCACACGGGTGGCCACAGCAATGAGCTGAGACCTCGGTGATCTGGCTGGGGCAGGTGCATGAGCCTGGGCTGGTACACGAGCTGGTGCTGATGCAGGAGACTGCTGGGCAGGTGCAGTAAACGGTGCCTCTAGAGGAACCGGTGCTGATGCAGGAGACTGTTGGGCAGGTGCAGTAAACGGTGCAGCTAGAGGAACCAGTGCTGATGCAGGAGCCTGCTGGGCATGTGTAGTATATGGGGCCTCTACAGGAACCAATGCTGATGTAGGGGACTGCTGGGTAGATGCAGTAAACGGAGCTGGTACAGGAACCGGTGCTGATGCAGGAGAGTGGGAAGCCGGTGCCGGTGCTGGTGTGGTTGCCCTTTGTGACATCCGCTCCTGTTCCATCAGGGGATCTGCAGCTTTGATCATGTTAAACCCAGCAAGCTAGAACAGAGGGAATGGTTTAGAACAACTGCTCAGAATGCAGTTATCAAAAGATATGAGTAGAAAAAAGTTACATATTATATATTTGGAAGTGTCTCCAACTCTGTAAGCAGTTACGTATATCTGCCCGTTTGAGTTTCTGATCCTCAGCTCGTCGCCCTTCTTCAGACCGTAGTCAAAAGCAAACTTTCTCCAATCATGTCCATACAAATATGTGATGGCCTGCGTCTTGTAGACATACACCTCATAGACCGTGTAGGTGTTCATCAATTTGCCATTGCCATGCATAGTGAAAGATCCTTCATGCGGACACATCTGGTTAATCATTGGACGAAGTTCACAAGGTACAGTCTGCATGTGAAAATTGATACAAATGTAAGAAGCAGGAAGACTAAAAACAAGACTTTACTATATGCCAATTCATGCTAAACCACTGAGAATACATACCTGTAACTCTGTGAAGGAGCTACTAGAAAGGTAGATAGAGCCATAGGAGGTGTTATATGCGGGGTATGTACATGGGCCCGCCATATTCCCGCAAGCTCGGCATCGGGATGGTGAAGGAAACATGGGAGGTACTACTGGTGCGTAGCGCTGAACGTAAGTGGAAGAATTAGGTTGTGTAAAGTGCATAGTTCAGAGCAATGCAAATGTTGACAAGCAAGTGCATAACACTATGTTACAAACTGAACAGTGAAAAATTAGTGTATGATGAATATAAGCATGCTAATTTGGTGTTTCCGAATTCCAAAAAGCATTAGACAGAGCCAGTGATAATATCAGACATAAATCATGGCATGTATATGTGGCTTAAGAAAATATACCCGAACCCTTGGATGGTTACGGCCCGGCTGATCCTTGGACTTGAGCTTATATAAGCATCCAGAAGGTGGGGCTGACAGTAACTTGGTGGCAGCCTCTGCAGATGCCTCATCAGCAGCAGTTGCAATCCTTTTGACCAATGAAGGCTTAGCAGTTTCAGTCTGCATATAAAAATTGAAGAGCAACAGACATCAGCAGTGATATATAAAATGAATCTATGAGACACTGATGCATATAGTGCTGGATGTAAGTGGAAGAATAGGTGTGTGTGTTTCTGAACTATTGGTAAGCATTAGACAAAGCCGGCAATAAACAGACAAAAATCAAATCATGTATGAGGATTAAGAAAATATACCTGCTTACTGAAAAGGGTACCACCCAGCTGGCCCGTGGCCTTGTGCTTGAGGAGGTTTTCAGAAGATGGTGGCAGCACCATCGTCTTCACAGCAGCCTCATCAGGATCATTTTTTATCCATTTGAGTAGAGGCACAGAAGTTTCATCCTGCATATGAATAGCAACAGAACTCATCATTGATATTTAATAAATCTATGAGATAGACTGATGCAAATAGTGCGGGGTGTAAGTGGAAGAATAGGGTTGTGCATAGAGAACAGTTGACAACAATGCAAATGATTACAAAAGAAGCCAATGGAAATCAACAGTTTATATACTGGATGAGACAGACTGAAAAGTGAAAAATTAGTGTATGATGATTGTAAGCAAACGCAGTGTTTCTGAACTTTTGGTAAGCATTAGACAAAGCCAACAGTAATTAAACAGATAATAATGAAATCATGTATGTGGATTAAGAAAATATACCAGATTCATTAAAAGGTCACCACCCAGCTGGCCCATGGCCTCGTGCTTGTAGAGGTTTTCGGAAGATGGTGCCGGCACCATCGTCCTCACAGCAGCCTCATTAGCCTCATTTTGCATCCACTTGAGTAAAGGCGCAGCAGTTTCAGCCTGCATAAGAATGGGAACAGATCTCAGCAGTGATATTGAATGACTCTGAGACAGACTGATGCATATAGTGCTAGATGTAAGTGGAAGGGTATGGCCGTGTATGGACAACAGTTCACAACAATGCAAGGGTGTGTTCGGTTCTGAAACAGCGTGGAATGGAATGGAATGGTTCCATTTCAGAGGAATGGAATGGTTACATTTTTGTTCGGTTGGGAAAAATGGAGAGCAGAAGAGATCGAGGTTAAACTAACCAATTGTCTCAAAATTGTAATTAACAATTGCAAATGACATTTTAATCTCAAAGTCGTAATTAACAGCGCCTAATGGTGCTCTTTTAATCTAAAAATCGTAATTAACATCATTTTATGTTGGGTTAGGGGAACTGGAGTAGATGAACATTACTGTATGATGATTGTAAGCAAACGAATTTGGTGTTTCTAAACTTTTGGCTTCGAGATCTTATGGGTTTCAACTCTAGCCTACCCCAACTTGTTTGGGACTGAAAGGCTTGGTTGTTGTTGTTGTTGTTGTAAACTTTTGGCAAGCATAGAAAAAACCGACAATAAACAGAGAAAAATCAAGGCATGTTTTGTGGATTAAGAAAATATACCATATTCATTAAAAGATCACCACCCAGCTGGTGCGTGGCCTTGTGCTTGTAGAGGCATTTAGAAGATGGGGGCGGCATCAACATACTGGCAGCCTGATCAGCCGCAGTTTTGATCTTCCTTTTGAGTAAAGGCCCTAAAGTTTCAGTCTGCATATGAATAGCAAAACAAAAGGCAGACCTCAGCAGTGATATTGAATTACTGTATGAGATAGACTGATGCATATAGTGGATGCTCTTAGCCTTTTGCAGCGTGAACACTAGCTATGGACAGACAAAAAAACTAGTTAACTCAGCTTTGTCTAGATATGAATGTACTACCACCATCCAAAAGCTTAAGCCTTATTTATTTTTGAGAAATCAAAACAAGCAAAGTTTGACCAAAATTTTAGAACATTCTATCAACAAATATAATACTGTGTAGATACCGTAGGAAAATATATTTTATTATCTATTTAATGATATTAATTTTGTATTTTGCATGTTACTGATTTTTGGTAAAAGCTTAGTCAAACATGGTATAGTTTGACTTTCTAAAAATAATATAAGCCCAAAGCTTTGGGATGGAGGCAGTAGTATCTAGAGCTAAAACACATCTAGATACATCCGTATCTACAGATAGTTGAGTCAATTAATTTGGATCTGAGGGAGTATCAGATTCAGACTACATCATGGTAAGTTGGTTTAAAAAAATTACCCCTGGGCGGTCCCTGCCCAGCTCGGCAGTGGCATTTCGCTTCTTGTGCTGCAGATCGGGCCATGCTCCTGCAGCAGGTGGGGCGCTATTCTCGTTCCCCATAGCCTCAGCACGGAACCTGGAGGTACCAACCTGATACAGAGAATATAGAGCATGGTGTCACAGAGGCTTTACGCACAAACAGCTGAAGACATGTGCTACTTTAAGCATATTCCAGAACAGGAACAGATTGAGGATGCAGAGACCAGAGAGACACTTAAAAGGTAAAGAGTGGATAAGCAAACGGAGTACCTGCTTCGCGGGGCTGGGGACGCAGCTCAGGCTCAGCCAACTGCCCACATGCGTGGTGGCCTTACGCTCCATTGCCCCCACCGCCGAGGTCTTACCTTTCCTGTACAAGCTGACAAAAGATACAGTGAGGATCAGCAGAAACTACAAAGGTTGCAAATGTCGACAAATAAAGGAAGAACACCCCAATCCAAGCAAAGGTAGCCCCCGCCCCCCACCCCCATCAATCACTCCCAGCTCGAGGGTGACCAGAAAGACACCCCTTCGCCCAGAATAGGAAAGAGATGCGCAAGATATCGAGGAGAGGAAAAAAGAACCGATCTCGAGAAAGGAGAGAACATTACTAGTCCTACCTAATCCGCTTGGGCTAGATGCAGCTTGCCCCTCCAAGCTGGATGCCTGGACGGTGGAGGCGAAAGGAGGGGATCGAGCTAGCGGCTTGCATCCGTCGGCAATCGGCACTCGATCGGGAGAGAAGGGGTGCTACATAAAGGGGAGGGGTAACATATTTTATTACACAGTGAACTTACTGATGTGACTAGTCATTACATGTCTCACTGAAACTAGGGCCCATAGTGTGGCACCCCAAATTTACTTGAAGCTGCCCGGCGGGACGCATTGGCGCGTCAAGAAACCCCCGAATTGTAGCGGGGAAATGAAACATTTCACAAAAATTCGAAATTCAAGCACACCGCCACGCGCCAAGCACGCGGCTGTTCCTTCCTCTTCCTCGGTTCCTCCTCCCCTATCCGAAAAAACCCCAAATCCCAAGCTCAAACCAAAAAAAAAACAAATCCCCTGGCCGCCATGCATGTCCTCGTTAACCCGCTGGAGATCGTTCCCGGACGATGCGGACCACCCGCCCTGAGATCCAGAATTCCGTCCACCTCGAGGCACTGCGTGCTGTCTCGCAGCAGCGGCTTGAGGGCGCTGAAGAGGAAGTTCCGCCGGAAAGTGCTCATGGCAACCGTGCAAGCTCACCGGCGTGCTGTATCCCGAGAGGAACTGGTCAAAGCTTTGCTATTCGCCAAAAAAAAATTGCGGGCCAAGATCTGGTCAAAGCTTCGTCGATGGCTTGCCGCGAGAGGCTTGGAGTCCAGAGTCAATAAACTAGCTGCTCGAGGACTTGGGCGGTTTACACGGATTCATATTAACTGACTCAAGTTTGTTAGTCTAGTTAACAAATGCATCTAGATACATCCATATCTAGACAGAATTGAGTCAATTAATATGAATCAGAGGGGAGTACCTGAAAGTGTTTCATGCTACCAACTAATGCGCTGGCAGGAATCGCTGTAGAAGTAATTGTGCTACTACTCATACGATGAACTGATTGTGTGGGTGTCGAATTTTGCAACGCGATCATCCACTGAATGCTTAATCTAGCGCCAAAGGCGTACAAATCATAACATACTACAGCACCAGAACATAAGAGTACGAATCATAAAGTAGCTCAACATTTTGCATCAGGGCTGGGTGGTCCTGAGACTACCGGGACGCCCCTGATGATCTCCGGGTGTGCATCCTCTTCAACGCAAAGCTGTGTACTCGGTCCACGGCCTCCTTCTGTAGGCTGGATAATCTCAGGTGCAGGACCTTCGTCTATGAGAGGCTCGTCATCAGTACCATCCACAGGTGCATCAGGGCTGGGTGGTCTTGAGACTACCCGGACGCCCGTGATGATCTCCGGGCGTGCATCCACTTCAACGCAAAGCTGTGTACTCGGTCCACGGCCTCCTTCTGTAGGCTGGATAATCTCAGGTGCAGGACCTTCGTCTATGAAAGGCTCGTCATCAGTACCATCCACAGGTGCATCAAACTGAGATTCATCTTCAAATCTCCCATCAAACTGAGAGACCTCTTCAACTCTATGCTTCTGCAATTAGTACATCAACCGATTAGACAAACATCTAAGGGATGCAACCTGAACAAATGCCGTTTTACATATTTACCTTCTCATCTGGCACAGCACATGTCCCAGAGCTGAAACCCGTTTCCTGAAGCAAGCGCTTTTTCTCTCCTTCCCGTCCATCCATCTGCAACAAGTTAAATTTGAGTACAGAACCTTGCACAACAATGCAAACTATTGATTGAAACAGCGGCAACATCAATATAAATAATTAACTACATATGCCAGCACACATACAGTGTGAGCAAGATCTGCTTCTCCTGCTAAAGGATCATTATATGGTTCACCATGCTAAACCCGCCTAACATATGTGCGGTCCATCCCAAAAATGTGTAAATGATCTGCCACTACAGGGTGAGGCCTCTTCTCACCATTCATACATGTGCAGCGCGGGCAATACACGTCCAGGTTGTGACCATCATGAGCTCTAATAAACCCCATAAAGGGTTGAACACCATTTATATATGAAGGGGAACATAAGTGTCCATGCAGTATCCAAGTTCTGTCCATCTGTTTAATTATGAGATACAGTGGTTGGTGATTAATTTAAGGCGAAGTAGGAAATGTATATCCATCGAGTACAAAACTATACTACATGATTATGCATTTCAGCAATCATGTCGAGTACAAAACAAAAAATGCCCATCGACATTTTAGCAAACAGATCGTGTACAAAACTCTGCCATGGCATTTCAGCAAATTAACGGATCGAGTGCAGAACTGACTCTATATGCCCACGCAAATGAACAAATTGATCGATGACAAATCGAGCGGAAAACTATAAAGTGCCAATTAGTTCGAGCATACTGACGAATTTTTTTAGCAGCATCAAGAAAATATAAATCGTTAGGCTGTCTTGCCCGATACATGATTGAGCTAGAGATAGCAGCCCTACCGTGGATCAACTTGACCGCCGGTGCGTCTCGAGAAGAACGACGGGGAGGGGAAGCTTCTTCTTCGCACGGACGGGACGGGGAGGGGAAGCTCTTCGCACGGACGGGGATAAGTTGTGTACGGGTGGGTGGGGGGTCATGCGGCCGGGCCGCCGGGGTGATAATTAAGGTCGGTAGGTGGCGTTTAATGGAGTTGCGTGTGTAATTTGCCGTGCACAAGGTTGAGGAATAGGCGGTTCCCTTTGCCGCGCGCACAATTCAAACTATCCCGCCCATGTAGTTTAAATTCGCCATATTTTCGTTAAATCGACATAAAGTCATGTGAGTGGGGGAAAATTAGCAAAGTTGCTTGAAAAATAGTAAAACTCTGGAATTATCCTTTAAATATGCTCTACTTCGTGTGAAAATCGGGGTGTGGAAGCATGTTGAGCTGTTTTATTTGTACTTTCTTCATTAAAACTCCCATTTTATGCACTTTGGATGGAAAGAAATCATTTGTACATAAATTTTGACAACGCCATTTGCAAACACTAATTGTTTACATGCCAAGATGCACCCATCCACCAAATATATATGTGGCAAAAGTTTATCACAATCTAGCAGATATGCATAATTAGTGAGGGACCCCTTTTGATTTTGTGCAATTTCCACTAATTAGGTAGAGATCGAGAAGGGTTAATTAATTAGGCCATGTTAGGGGTTATGTGTTTTAGATTAGGTTGTGTGGATTCAAATACAACTTCTTTATTTGTGTGCTATGATTAATCAAAACTAGATCGATCGACTGCGCACACATTATTAGAGGCGCATGCCTTTGCGCACAAAGTGCATGTGTGTGTTGTTGGCCACCAACGAGAGAGAGAGAGAGAGAGAGAGAGAGACAGAGAAAGAGAGAGAGGTAGAGAGAGCTACATACGAGAGAGCGATTGAAATCCCCAAATTAAACACATATATATGCATGGCACATTTAATTTAATTAGAGGACCGCGAGGCACCCCTGGCCTGCTTGATGCACAATTAAGTGTCATTGGCCTATATATAGGGTTTAATTAGGGTTTAGGGTTTAGGGTTAGGAGGTTAGGGTTTAGGGTCTAGGGTTTAGGGTTTAATGTTTATGGTGTTTAGGGTTTAGGGATTAGGGATTAGGGTTTATTTAGGGTTTAAGGTTTAGGGATCATCGATCGAGTGCGCACACACACATTATTAGAGGCACACGCGCCTTTGCGCATAAAGTGCATGCGTATATGTGTGTGTTTTTTGGCCACCAACGACATATAGATGATCGAGAGAGAGAGAGATTGAAATCCCCCAAGAATATGTTCAAATATATATTAAAATATATGCACGAATGCATGCATGGTAGGCCATGCATGCACACTAATTATATATATATTATGAGGAAACTTAATCAAATGTGTTTTCATTCGAGAGAACTTGTCAAAATTCAAGTTAATTAATTTATCATCGATAATTATATAATTAATTAATGAATCTCAGGGAGATGTTATACAACATATGATCGATATAGGCCATGTATATATTAATTGGTTTTAATCTACCGTTTAATTTGCTAGCTAGCTGCATGCTATATATAGAGCATGTTTTTATTAGATCGGGTTATAGCTAGTATAGTTTAGGGTTATGTGTTTTAATTAACTAGGGTTTGATTAGCTAGGGGTTAGTTATATATATATGGTTTAGGGTTAATGCATGGCACATTTAATTTAACTAGAGGACCGCGAGGCACCCCTGGCCTGCTTGATGCACAATTAAGTGTCGTTGGCCTATATATATAGGGTTTAATTAGGGTTTAGGGTTAGCTAGCTGGGTTTAGGGTTTAGTGTTTTGGGTGTTTAGCTTGGGTCTAGGGTTTAGTGTTTACGGTGTTTAGAGGGTCTAGGGTTTAGTGTTTAGGGTGTTTAGGGTCTAGGGTTTAGGGTCTAGGGTTTAGGGTTTAATTAGTGTTTAGGGTGTTTAGGGTTTAGGGTTTAGTGTTTACGGTGTTTAGGGTCTAGGGTTTAGGGTTTAGTGTTTAGGGTGTTTAGGGTCTAGGGTTTAGGGTCTAGTGTTTAGGGTCTAGGGTTTAGGGTTTAATTAGTGTTTAGTGTGTTTAGGGTTTAGGGTTTAATGTTTACGGTGTTTAGGGTCTAGGGTTTAGGGTTTAGTGTTTAGGGTGTTTAGGGTCTAGGGTTTAGTGTGTTTCGGGTGTTTAGGGTTTAGGGGATTAGGGATTAGGGTTTTAGGGTTGTTTAAGGTTTAGGGATCATCGATCGAGTGCGCACACACATTATTAGAGGCACCCGCGCCTTTGCGCATAAAGTGCATGCGTATATATATGTGTATTTTTTTGCCACCAACAACGATATATAGATGATCGAGAGAGAGAGATTGAAATCCCCAAGAATATGCATGTTCAAATATATATCAAAATATATGCACGAATGCATGGTAGGCCATGCATGCACACTAATTATATATATATTATGAGCTAGGCAACTTGATCAAATGTGTTTTCATACGAGAGAACTTGTCAAAATTCAAGTTAATTAATTTATCATCGATAATTATATATATAATTAATTAATGAATCACAGGGAGATCGATAATTAATTTAGGGTTTTAGGGTTGTACGTTTAAGGTTTAGGGATCATCGATCGAGTGCGCACACACATTATTAGAGGCACCCGCGTCTTTACGCATAAAGTGCATGCGTATATATGTGTGTGTTTTTTGCCACCAACGTTATATATAGATGATCGCGAGAGAGAGAGAGAGATTGAAATCCCCAAGAATATGTTCAAATATACATTAAAATATATGCACGAATGCATGGTAGGCCATGCATGCACACTAAAATTATATATATATTATGAGGCAACTTAATCAAATGTGTTTTCATTCGAGAGAACTTGTCAAAATTAAAGTTAATTAATTTATCAAGATAATTATATAATTAATTAATGAATCTGAGGGATATGTTATACAACATGATCGATATAGGCCATGTATATTTTAATTGGTGTTAATCTACGGTTTGCTAGCTAGCTGTTATATATATAGAGCATGCTTTTATTAGATCGGGTTATATCTAGTATAGTTTAGGGTTATGTGTTTTAATTAAGTAGGGTTGATTAGCTAGGGTTAGTTACATATATATGGTTTAGGGTTAATGCATGTCACATTTAATTTAATTAGAGGACCGCGAGGCACCCCTGGCCTGCTCGATGCACACAATTAAGTGTCGTTGGCCTATACATAGGATTTAATTAGGGTTTAGGGTTAGCTAGGGTTTAGGGTTAGGGTTAGAGTTAGGGTTAGGGTCTAGGGTCTAGGGTTTAGTGTTTAGGGTGTTTAGGGTTTAGGGATTTGGGATTTAAGGTTTTAGGGTTGTTTAAGGTTTAGGGATCATCGATCGAGTGCGCACACACATTATTAGAGGCACCCGCGCCTTTACGCATAAATTGCATGCGTATATATATGTGTGTTTTTTGGCCACCAACGATATATTGATGATCGAGAGAGAGATTGAAATCCCTAAGAATATGTTCAAATATACATTAAAATATATGCACGAATGCATGGTAGGCCATGCATGTACAATAATTAATTATATATATATTATGAGGCAACTTAATCAAATGTGTTTTCATTCGAGAGAACTTGTCAAAATTCAAGTTAATTAATTTATCACGATAATTATATAATTAATTAATGAATCTGAGGGATATGTTATACAACATGATCGATATATATAGGCCATGTATATTTTAATTGGTGTTAATCTACGGTTTGCTAGCTAGCTGCTATATATAGAGCATGTTTTTATTAGATCGGGTTATATCTAGTATAGTTTAGGGTTATGTGTTTTAATTAAGTAGGGTTAATTAGCTAGGGTTAGTTACATATATATGGTTTAGGGTTAATGCATGGCACAATTAATTTAATTAGAGGACCGCGAGGCACCCCTGGGCTGCTCGATGCACAATTAAGTGACGTTGGCCTATACATAGGGTTTAATTAGGGTTTAGGGTTAGCTAGGGTAGAGGGTTAGGGTTAGGGTCTAGGGTTTAGGGTTTAGTGTTTAGGGTGTTTAGGGTTTAGGGATTAGGGATTTAGGGGTTTTAGGGTTGTTTAAGGTTTAGGGATCATCGATCGAGTGCGCACACACATTATTAGAGGCACCCGCGCCTTTACGCATAAAGTGCATGCGTATATATGTGTGTTTTTTGGGCCACCAACGATATATAGATGATCGAGAGAGAGAGATTGAAATCCCCAAGAATATGTTCAAATATACATTAAAATATATGCACGAATGCATTGTAGGCCATGCATGCACACTAATTATATATATATTATGAGGCAACTTAATCAAATGTGTTTTCATTCGAGAGAACTTGTCAAAGTTCAAGTTAATTAATTTATCACGATAATTATATAATTAATTAATGAATCTCAGGGATATGTTATACAACATGATCGATATAGGCCATGTATATTTTAATTGGTGTTAATCTACGGTTTGCTAGCTAGCTGCTATATATAGAGCATGTTTTTATTAGATCGGGTTATAGCTAGCTAGTATAGTTTAGGGTTATGTGTTTTAATTAAGTAGGGTTGATTAGCTAGGGTTAGTTACATATGTATGGTTTAGGGTTAATGCATGGCACATTTAATTTTATTAGAGGATCGCGAGGCACCCATGACCCGCTCGATCGATGCACAATTAAGTGTCGTTGGCCTATACATAGGGTTTAATTGGGGTTTAGGATTAGCTAGGGTTTAGGGTTAGGGTTAGGGTTAGGGTTAGGGTACGTTTAGGGTCTAGGGTTTAGGGTTTAGTGTTTAGGGTGTTTAGGGTTTAGGGATTAGGGATTTAAGGTTTTAGGGTTGTTTAAGGTTTAGGGATCATCGATCGAGTGCGCACACACATTATTAGAGGCACCCGCGCCTTTACGCATAAATTGCATGCATATATATGTGTGTTTTTTTGGCCACCAACGATATATAGATGATCGAGAGAGAGAGATTGAAATCCCCAAGAATATGTTCAAATATACATTAAAATATATGCACGAATGCATTGTAGGCCATGCATGCACACTAATTATATATATATTATGAGGCAACTTAATCAAATGTGTTTTCATTCGAGAGAACTTGTCAAAGTTCAAGTTAATTAATTTATCACGATAATTATATAATTAATTAATGAATCTCAGGGATATGTTATACAACATGATCGATATAGGCCATGTATATTTTAATTGGTGTTAATCTACGGTTTGCTAGCTATATATAGAGCATGTTTTTATTAGATCGGGTTATAGCTAGCTAGTATAGTTTAGGGTTATGTGTTTTAATTAAGTAGGGTTGATTAGCTAGGGTTAGTTACATATATATGGTTTAGGGTTAATGCATGGCACATTTAATTTTATTAGAGGATCGCGAGGCACCCATGACCCGCTCGATCGATGCACAATTAAGTGTCGTTGGCCTATACATAGGGTTTAATTGGGGTTTAGGATTAGCTAGGGTTTAGGGTTAGGGTTAGGGTTAGGGTTAGGGTACGTTTAGGGTCTAGGGTTTAGGGTTTAGTGTTTAGGGTGTTTAGGGTTTAGGGATTAGGGATTTAAGGTTTTAGGGTTGTTTAAGGTTTAGGGATCATCGATCGAGTGCGCACACACATTATTAGAGGCACCCGCGCCTTTACGCATAAATTGCATGCATATATATGTGTGTTTTTTGGCCACCAACGATATATAGATGATCGAGAGAGAGATTGAAATCCCCAAGAATATGTTCAAATATACATTAAAATATATGCACGAATGCATGGTAGGCCATGCATGCACACTAATTATATATATATATATATATATATATTATGAGGCAACTTAATCAAATGTGTTTTCATTCGAGAGAACTTGTCAAAATTAAAGTTAATTAATTTATCACGATAATTATATAATTAATTAATGAATCTCAGGGATATGTTATACAACATGATCGATATAGGCCATGTATATATTAATTGGTGTTAATCTACGGTTTGCTAGCTAGCTGCTATATATAGAGCATGTTTTTATTAGATCGGGTTATAGCTAGTATAGTTTAGGGTTATGTGTTTTCATTAAGTAGGGTTGATTAGCTATGGTTAGTTACATATATATGGTTTAGGGTTAATGCATGGCACATTTAATTTAATTAGAGGACCGCGAGGCACCCCTGGCCTGCTTGATGCACAATTAAGTGTCGTTGGCCTATATATAGGGTTTAATTAGGGTTTAGGGTTAGGGTTAGGGTTTAGGGTCTAGGGTTTAGTGTTTAGGGTGTTTAGGGTTTAGGGATTAGGGATTAGGGTTTCAGGGTTGTATAAGGTTTAGGGATCATCGATCGAGTGCGCACACACATTATTAGAGGCACCCGCGCCTTTGCGCATAAAGTGCATGCGTATAGTTTAGGGTTATTTGTTTTAATTAAGTAGGGTTTGATCAGCTAGGGTTAGTTACATATATATGGTTTAGGGTTAATGCATGGCACATTACATATAGTTTAAATCTCAAGAATGTTTATACATGATAGGCCATATGTGCAAAGGAATTTTTTCCCCGTGAACTTGTCAAAATTCAAGTTTATCAGTGCCAATGGAAACTAGTCCAAAAAATTACATAGAGGACCAAAAGTACTAGACAATAACTAATAGAACCTGCAACTTTACAAAAAGGACCCCAAAACATATAGAAGAAAATCAATCGAGTCCTTCTCGACCGCACATCAGATCTCTGCTCCGCATCCTTTCCAGCAACTCCGTCGCCGGGGACGCACCACTTGGGACGGTGTCGCCGGTAGTCGCCAGGATGAAGGAGAAGAAGGGCCTCAGCAACGGCATATTGGCTCTGAGAAGGGCCGCTGAAAGTCCAAGATGTGCACGGGCAAGACGGATGACGCCGTCGTATGCCCCGAGCTTGTGAACTTTAGCAGCTTGACTTCCCCATTGGCCAGATCTGAAGCACTGACCAAAGCAAGCCTCACCGTTAGCGCCATCACATTGATGGCACCAGATCGGGGTTTGGCCGGCAAGATCCGCCAGATTCACCATAGGCCAGATCTGAAGCCGATGACGAGATCCCCGACTCCATTGCGCCATTCTGCTCATGGGAAACACTGGATCTAAGCTTACAACAACACTAACTCCCTCGGATCCAAATTAGCTGACTCAACTTTGCTTATCTAAATATGGATGTATCCACACATGTTTTTACTCTAGATACATACACTTCTAAGGAAAGTTGAATCAATTAATTTAGTTCGGAGGGTGTACAATATACAGAGAGAAGTCGGCCTCGTCTCCGGCCGGCGAGGCCGCCGGAGAGAAGGGGGAGAGGAGCCGGGGGAGTGGGAGAGACTCGAGAGAGAAAGAGAAGAGGAAGAAATGAGAGCTCCCTGGGGAAGAACATTATTTTTGTCGTTCTGCTCGTAGCTTGAAACTGAAAATTTCGGCCGCGCGCCAAATCATCCCGCCGCATCCATTCGAAAATCCCGTGACCAGTTTTACCCTTTTAACCCTGGTCCGGAAGCTACAACCCACCGACCATGGAGGGCTCATTCGGTAACAATGAAATATCTTGCCTAGATCCCGAACCCTCCCCACAGGCCCACACCCACCCACCAACCATTCGCCCCATTAGCTCAAAAATACTCTCACACGCCAAAGCTCGACTCTCTACAGTACTAGATCTGCTTCGCCGCCGGCATACTCCTCCACAGCGTAGCCTTGATCGTGTTGGCTGTCCACCCACCTGATCCGCTCCCCCGCCGCCCTCGTCACCGACGGATCTGCTTCACCGCCGACCTCGCCACCGACGGATCTGCTTCACCGCCGACCTCGCCACCGACTACCTCGCCGCAGCCGCTGTATCAACTTCACCGAATACCTTGCCAGCCAACCAGATCTGCTTCACTAACGCCCGCTTCTACTGAAACAGGGTCGATTCATCGTCTCCCACGTTCGCCGCCGCTGGAATGCAAGTTGCCGCCCCCGTCCACCCCGCCGCAGCTTGGTTAGTACGCTGGCCCGTTAGATCGCGGTGTTTCTTTAGCCATGTTTTGTGTAGTTATTTGCAGATCTCATATGCCGTTAACTTTCTTGATGTGTTGCTTCGCATGAAGTTTGTTTAAATATTGTACAGTACAAAAGCATTATCCGGTCGCTACCATCCTGTTCATTCTACTGACACCTGTGTGCATCCACATATTTATAGCCTTGTACCCATTCATTTGCTGCCAACTGTTTTTGTACTGCATGCTATTGTCGCACTGCTTTTATAGTCGTGCTATGGGCATTTCCAATCTGCTTGTTCTTATACCACGTCATTAGCTCACCGCTAGCTGTTTTCTCGTGTCTGCTATTCTCACACTGCTTTTATAATCATGCTATGTGCATTTCCAATCTGCTTGCTCTTATACCTCGTCTTTAGCTTATATAGTTATTGCTGCGTGCATGTCTGGTCTTTGTATTATCGTAGACTGACTTGTCAATGTTATTTTTCCTAGGGATTGATCATGCGAACCACTTATTAGAACATCCAACATTAACAGCGGGGACGCTAGATAAGGTTGGAATCTGAGTTCGTGGTTGGTAATTTTGGCAGTTTACTTCCATTATTATCTATAACCTATATGCATTGTTCCTTATGCAAGAGATTAACACTTGGAACCCTGCCATAGCAATGCCATTCATGCTTTACTATGTTTCTGCCTATTTGATATGCTTGTCTTGGAGAAACTTCGAGGGTGATTTGAACCTGACATTTGGTCATTCTTAATGCCAGTTTACTTTATGTGTAAAACCTTGGCATTACCCTACTCTAAATCTGAATGTCTGAAATTCGTATCTCATGCAAAGCAACATCTAGTTGGTTTTAATCTGATATCTGGTAAATATTGGCTTATTCATTTGGCAGCTCAAGTTTTTTGTTATTTGAAACCAGCTGACTTGGTCTTAAATGTGATATCTAAACACAGATTAAGGACAATGGAGCAGGAGGATTAGCATTTCACTTGATGGCTGAACCTAAAATGATAGGCATGTTGACCACGACTAGTGCACGCAAGAGAAGGACCTGCAGTGAGCCAGTATGTGCTTAGTACATGCATCTTATCTTATCTTGTGCTTATTTCTTCTACATGCTGTTATCTGATCTCTACATTGCGTAATACATGTTTGAATAGTTAATTGTTGTAACTATGTTTACAATGTTACCAGAATGCAGTTTTAATGAAGCAGTCATCATTAGAAGATAGTCGCCAAAAAAGGATCTGTAGCGACCCTGTGCAACATTATGATGTAAGTTTGTGCTTAGTACAAGTTCCATACATGTCTTATTTATGCAACTTGTTATTATCTTATATCTACATTGCATAATAAATGTTTGCATAGTTCATCGTTTAACTCTTTTTGCATTATTATCAGAATGCAGTTGTGATGAAGCAATCTTCATTACCAGTGAGGCCCACAAAAAGTTCTGATCTTTCTTCTGATGCATCTTCTCATAGCCGTCAACCTAGACCATTTCTTTCATCAGACAGTAAATATCTCAAGGCTGTACTTTATAAAAGACATGGTATTGCTGCTTTAAGATCTGTAGCTGATATGTTGACAAAGAGTACACAAGATTCAATCAAGGCGATTGCCAAATGTCAACGTGTTATTGATGATGCTAATAGAAGTCCTCAATGATTCTATGTAATTTTTTTATTTGGGCACATTAATTGCCTTGTAATTTTCCTATTTGTTTTATTTGTGTATGTACTTGTGTGTATCATTGAAATCAGATTTTAGGCTCATGAAATTTAATGCAAGTTGACTAGTCAAACAAGTAGGGCCCTGTGATTGGGCCGGCCCACTTACAGTAGTGTGGGACCCACCATTCTTTAGTAGGCCGGCCCGGTTACACGATAATGGGCTCCACATGCTTATTGGGCCCACTTGCTCTATGGTGGTCCCACATGGTAAATGGGGGCCCTTTAATAGGAAGGTGGGACCCACCTGTGTTTTTGGCCCGGCCCACTATCTTGTTGGGCCGGCCCAATTTCTATATGGTGGACCCCACACACCAAATGGGCCGGCCCTTTAATAGGAAGGTGGGACCCACCTGTGTTTTTGGCCCGGCCCACTATCTTGTTGGGCCGGCCCACTTTCTATATGGTGGACCCCACATACCAAATGGGCCGGCCCATTAACAGGAATGTGGGACCCACCTGTGTTTTTGGCCCGCCCACTATCTTGGTGGGCCACCCCTTGCTATATGGTGGGCCCCACATACTAAATGGGCCGGCCTTTAAGGAAAGTGGGACCCACTGTCTTGTTGGGCCGGCCCACTTGCTATATGGTGGACCCCACAAACTAAATGGGCGACCCTTTAGCTGGAAAGTGGGACCCACCTGTTTTGGGCCGGCCCACTAGCTTGTTGGGCCGGCCCACTTGCTATACGGTGGACCCCACACACTAAATGGGCCGGCCTTTTAACGGAAAGTGGGACCCATGTTTTTGGCCGACCCACTTGCTTCTTGGGCCGCCCTTCTGTAAGGTGGACCCCACATGTTAAATGGGCGGCCCATTTAAGTTTTGACGATCAACCTTAGAGGTTAGGCCCGGCCCACGTAACTAATGGACCAGCCCTATATAGTTGACCGGTCAAACTATGTCATCCGGCCCGCTTAAGACGTGGCAGGCCTCGTGTGGGCCTACCATCTACCACGGGGTTTCGGCCGGTTAACGCCGTTAAGGCGATTAACGCGTCGCCACGTGTCGGTTGCATGACGTCGCGATCAACGGGCTCAAAACACTTCCGCAACGGTCCGATTTTGTGGCGGAAGGCGCCCAAGCGCGACGGACCGAAAAATCGTCGTTGGACTTTGCCTGACGCAGTTTCGACAACAGAACCCATATCGTCGGGTTAGGCCCATAGGCGACGAAAAATGCCCCTTAGTTGACGATTTTGGGACGTTGTCTATCAGAACTTTTCTTGTAGTGATTACTACCCTTGACAAAATTGTTTCTATGTTTTCAAAATAAAAGCTATAGCACAAAAATAGTAATCCATGCTTCCCTCTGAGAAGGGCCATTCTTTTACTTTATGTTGAGTCAGTTTACCTACTTCTTTCTATCTTAGAAGCAAACACTTGTAACTCCAAGATGGAGTATTTATGCTCGATAGTGGGTTCATGCCTCCATTGTATCTGGGACAGTGACAGAAAGTTCTAAGGTTGTGGATGTTTGTTGCTACTAGGGATAAAACATCGATGCTTTGTCTAAGGATATTTGTGTTGATTACATTACGCACCATACTTAATGCAATTGTCTGTTGTTTGCAACTTAATACTAGAAGGGGTGCGGATGCTAACCCGAAGGTGGACTATTTAGGCATAGATGCATTTGGATGGCGGTCTATGTTCTTTGTCGTAATGCCCTGATTAAATCTCATAGTGATCATCATGATATGTATTGAATCTTTATTTGTCAATTGCCCACTGTAATTTGTTCACCCAACATGCTATTTATCTTATTGGAGAGACACCACTAGTGACTGTGGACCCCGGTCCATTCTTTTACATCTGAAATACAATCTCTGCAATCTCTGTTCTCTGTTGTTGTTTGCAAACAAACATCATTTTCCACACCATATGTTTAATCCTTTGTTTCAGCAAGCCGGTGAGATTGACAACCTCACGTTACGTTGGGGCAAAGTATCTTGATTGTGTTGTGCGGGTTCCACGTTGGCGGAATCCCGGTGTTGCGCCGCACTACACTCCTCCACCAACAACCTTCACGTGGTCCTTGACTCCTATTGGTTCGATAACCTTGGTTTCTTACTGAGGCAAAACTTGCTGCTGTAGGCATCACACCTTCCTCTTGGGGTTCCTAACGGACGTGTGCTTCACGCGTTATCAGTCATCACTCTCATTGTCATTCTCATTTTGTTGATCGTTTTCACTATCACTATCAATAAAAATCTTGATCATTATATCATTTACCTGTAGTTCGAATCTGGCGGTCCTCCTGCCGATTCGGGATTTCACGGGCTGCCGGGGAAATTTTCCGAGGTAGAGCTTCCGAAGATGTGCTAGGGCGTGTGCACCAAAGACATCTTCGAGAAGCTCCGCCACGGGAGATTTCCCAACCCTTTCCCCAACAATTTTCCAAGAGATGGAAGCTTTCACGGGCTTGCAGTGAAATTTTTATGAGGCGGAGCTTCCGAAGATGTCCTAGGGCGTGTGCACCAAAGACATCTTCGAGAAGCTCTGCCACGGGAGATTTCCCAACCCTTTCCCCAACAATTTACAGGAGATCGAGGCTTTCACGGGCTTCCGGGAGAATTTTTCCAAGGTGGAGCTTCCGAAGATCTCCTAGGGCGTGTGCACTAAAGACATCTTCGAGAAGCTCTGCCACGGGATATTTCCCAACCCTTTCCCCAACAATTTTACAACATATGGAGGCTTTCACGGGCTTGCGGGAAATTTTTTCCGAGGCGGAGCTTCCGAAGATGTTCTAGAGCGTGTGCACCAAAGACATCTTCGAGCAGCTCCGTCACGGGAGATTTCCCAACCCTTTCCCCAACAATGTTACGGGAGATGGAGGCTTTCATGGGCTTGCGGGAAATTTTTCCGAGGCGGATTTTCCGAAGATGTCCTAGAGCGTGTGCACCAAAGACATCTTCGAGAATCTCCGCCACGGGAGATTTCCTAACCCTTTCCTCCGGCCATGGGGACGAAGCACCCTTCTTTTGCTTGTTTGGCTTGTTGAGATGCTGGTGGTGTTGTGTTGGAAGAGAACACATGGGTATATATAGGGAGGCGAGGGGCTGAAACGATGGGAAAACTTGGCGGGAGAGCGGGCGGGAGAAAACGGCGGGAAAACTTGAAGGGAGAAAATGGGCGGGTGAAATGGAGCGGAAAAATTTGGCGGGAAAAAAGAAAAACCAGCATTCGCTATGCCGACGGGGCCCCTCGACATAGACATTTCATGTGACGTCAGTCTGGCAGGAAAAGAACTGAAAAAGTGGCCGTGTGCTATGCCGACGGCCACCCTCGGCATAGACGTGACGCCGTCACGTCTCCGTTAGGGCACGGCCGAGCTGGGGTGGCACCCTACAGCTATGCCTACGGCCATGAATACGTCGAGCGCCACCGTCGGCGTAGCCGGTCATACACCGATGACATCTGTACGCCGAGGGGCTGGGCTGGCCGGTCAGTACACCGACAGCCCCGATGTTTGGTCGTCGGCGTAGGACACGGCCGTGGGCACCGCGTGCCATTCCTGTAGTGGCGGTCCTCTTCCCAGCTAGACAGCTCAGTCCCTTTTTCCAGTAGAAGGAAGTTATCGATGGTATGTGTGCATGAATTGTTGTTGTTTCGATAACTAATTCATTCCCAATCAGTTACGCTGAGTGCGCCAAGTCTTGTATCTGGTTCTGCTACTTGAAGGACGCTACGAGACAGCCAGATGCACAAGTGACACAACTCATGTTCTATACCGTGCATGTAAATTGGCTCCATGTATCTTCCTTCACGGATGTTGTCGATCCGCCATAACCGCTACTCTTCTCCCGCTTTGCTCAGATGCTGACGATATAGCATAAACTATGTTCATCGGCGCTTTTTAGATGACCTCGGTTTAGCTAATCCATTTTGGATGGTCTCTGTTATTTCTTGCAAGCAAATTTATTCAACATTTATGATTGATTTTGCTTGAACTAGTGAATACATTATCTAAACAGCTTAATGCTGTTGCAATCCCAGCTCTCACAGCGTTTTGCCGGTGCATGGTGGGCCTGCCTATAGATAGGTGGCGCCTGTTCCGGACTTGGCCGGTTCTCCACTGTCAGCTCGTGGCGGGGCAGATTTGGGAACTGGGCCCATGCATAACTACGGTGCGACGCGAGCGGAACCCAGTCTTGCTTCCCCTGGCCTCTTTCTCTTTCTTCTCTCGCCAAGCACATCATCTTCCTCTTCAGATCTCTAGGTTTCCGGCCGCCACCGCTCGCCGACGTCGCCGCGCTTGGCAACCACCCCGCACAGGCGGCGGTCTGCCCGGACAAAATCCTTCTTCCGTCCCATATATCTCCTCCCGATATAGGAGCCACACCGAACTTGCCCGCTATACTTCTGAGTGGCCCGGCGGCGGCGACGACGGTGGAGGTCGATGTGGTGATTTAGGGCTGCGAGGAGCTAGAAAGGACGGGCGCCGAGCAGAGGGCGCGGACGCGGACAAAGTCACAACGCTTGTGCAGCTCCTTCTCCTGCCTCAGTCCCTCATCACCTCAACGCCATCGTCATGATGCCGCAGATGCAGCCGTCCGATCCCCCAGACCCACGCTGTCTGGCATGCCGCCGGAGCGGATGCACATCCTGCTGGCTACGTTGTGCCAGCTCTACACATCGACGCCTCTGCAGCATGTGCCACACTCCTGATAGATGGGTGGAGGGGTTCAGACGATCTACCACATTAGACCGTGGATGATGGACGTGTGCTACTGCACCCTGGCAGCCACGCAGGTATGCGAATTTTCTTGCACTATGGCTTTTCCTGAATAAATCTTAGTTGCCTTGTTGATGATTGCCATGTCAAATTACCAGTTACAACTATAGTATACAAATTTTGTTTTCCTATACTAACTACAACCTGCAATCAGCTCAGATTTGTGATATTGCTTCGCAAAGAAACTTATTGCGTTCCTTCACAAATCACAACAATGGAACATCAAGCTATGCATGTTCTCTGCAGTTAGGTACATGAATGAAGCTGTCTGTTCTAATTTCAGCAAAAGGGACTATGGAGCCTAGCTTAAATAAAAGCCACACACATTCCAGTTTAGAATGAACATTCATTTTAGTTTACAGTTTGTTTTGTTCGTTCTGTTTGGGAAGCAAACTTAAATCTTCAGAAATCCTCGCTGCCACCACTGGCATTCCACAACGAAGTAAATTAACTAACTATACATCAGCACAATGGAGCGAATGAGTATTATATACAGTTCCGTCGCTTCATTCTATTTTGTAATTTGGTGCATGTTTAACGAAAAAGAAAGCATACAGGTTTTGGTGTTGACAAACTGCCCAATGGTGTTTGCAGAGTTGTTTGTCGAAACCCTTTGTCCTCTACAGAACTTGCATTTGATTTATCCGGTAGCCGATAGAACAAATAAACCTGCAAAGAAGAACAAATCTTTGTGTTATGAGCATGCGGACCTTTGTGTTAAAGAATAAGCATGGGCAAGGAATCTGTCTGATTCAAACTACTTTGATAATGTACCCAAGTAGAGTCTGCCTGATTCTCAAACCACTTTGATAATGTACCCAAGTAGAATCTGCCTGATTCTCAAACCACTTTGATAATGTACCCAAGTACGTTTGTTGTAGCTGACATATATGTATGATTGGTATTCAAGAAGTACTGGAGGAGACCTTTGATGCAAATATATGCAATAGAATAGTTTTTATCCGGTATACAAATAACACTCTGCATCATGTCTGTTCAACAGTCTATTTGGGACCTAAATTCTGTAAGACTGGTTTCATCAATATGTAGTAAGAAATTGTTTTTTTGGTAGTTACACAAAATTGAGTACTCAATGCATTATTTCTTTAGGACTATGGCGAAGTCCAGCAGCTGATAGTTAGCAAATAATAAGCATGAATAGTCAGTAGTAGCTGCAACCTGCAATTACTCGGGGTCAATCCTGAGATGTGAGCCTACATCAAGCCTACAGTTCATATCAATCAGCCCAAAGAGAGAGTGCATTCTCCTGTAAGAACAGCTGCAGTGGCAGCTATTCTTATGCCCTCTACTACTCTATAGTTTTTTTTCTTCATGCAAATGGTTAAACATTACAGTGTAACTTTTCATGTACAAGAAAAAAATGGTTTTAAAAGGATTCATGGATTTGGAGGAAAGATGATGATTTATGGTCTTCTCTGGACCTATGTACCTTCAGCGCAACACTTCATATTGACATCCAGCTTTAACCATTAAAAGAAATTGTACTGCACAAGAAATACTTTGAACATTCAGTTTGTTTTTTGCAGTGACACAATATATTCTTGTGCTTAATAACTAAATGCTGCTCCCTCCGTTCCCTTTTATTCAGTTAAGTTAATAGTTTATCCCTTAGTTGACCTCAAGGTGCTGCACCTCAACATGACCAGAGCTGGCCACATAACTCTCTTAACCTCAATATTCTCCTCATACAAGCTAAACAATTCAAGCTTATTAGATATGAATGCATACAGCTCTTAGTCCAAGGTTTTACTGTGTCTATATCTGATTAGCAATATCATATTGTTCCTGTCTAAAATAAGTTGTGCGTGGGTTTTCCGTGCTTATTGTATCTTTCATTGTCTTGCACAAGAATGCCTCCGAATTCCCACAACTGCTTACTTTAATCGACCTCTACAAAGCTTAGCTAAAACGTTGTATGATGTACATTGCCTACAAATACTAGAGCCTGTAACTTTACCGATGGTATCGTATGATGTGCATTGCCATCTCATCTCCAATGCAGGTCGAAGACGATTACCAGCTTACCTCTGTAGACGAGATCGCCACCGCTGCTCATCATATCGTCGAGAAAATCCAAGAGCAGGAGTATGTAGCTTAATTAAAAAGCATCTTATCTCATGCATATTTAGATTCCTTAATCCTTTGTCTCCATCTTCCGCCAAAACACCAAAAAGATGTGTAAGAATATAAGAGAGCTCTTCTATTCCTTATTCTTTGCCTATAACTTTTTGTCCACAAGCTAAATTTCCTAATCATGATTTAACTTAGTTCCCTAATTCCTAATTACTTTGATTTTATTGATTCTGACATTAATGGTATTTATTGCAAGGTTTTTCCCTTGATCTTGAATACTTGATCATCTCAGATTTGGGTTGAGTGGCACTGTGTTTCCCTATCTGCAGTTTTTAAATATTTGTCGACAAGCTGTTTGATGGCAGTAGTCCAAGCAAGCTGCAATTGCGAATGAGTATACATGATTTTTTTTGCTTAAGTCAATATGATTTCTGAGACCTTAGTCTATTTGATAAGAGCAAATTAGTTATGAAAATTTATAATGTTTGAATAGGAGAACATAAAAAAAAGTTGAGTCTAATTCATCTTGGCTTGCTGACACTTCCACGAAGGAAGTATGTCCGTATTTATTGTGGTTTGTAGCATCAGATATTTAAACTCTCACGTAGTAGCACTGGAATTGAATCAATATGGTTGCTAATCCCATTCTAGATCATATTAAGGCCTACTCCTTAATGCTTGTTATGAAGTTTTTGTTATGTATTACAAACTTTCTGCTGTTCTATATATGAACGAATTTATGCATGTAAATAGATACACAGATAGGGCATAACTACATTTTCTTGCATGTAAAAAAACTATGATGGAAAAGAGATAAAAATTTATTTCGAGATGAAATGTTGATATCATTAAGCATCTTTCATGAACCATGCAGTATGGACATTTTTAATCACACATTTCAAACATGATTTCATTCTGCTATAGAAAAAAATGATTTAATTATTCACACATTTATATCCACCCTTATGTTCAATACGACACATCATAAGTTATATGCAATTTTTTTATGCATAAGTGTCAATAGATTCCAGTTTCTATTGTTGTGTATTGAAGGGTCTCAGTTGTGCCCGTGTGGATGTGCCTCCACTTTATTAATATGATGAGTTTACCAAATATAAAATATTGTAGAGAAATATTTACCTGAGCTCAATAAGATATGAGCAGGTTCCAACATTTTTAGTTTTACGTTTAAGCTAAAATTAGAATGAAGCACATTTTTTCCTTTGAAAGAATTACATGTCATTGGAGGTGTCTTCTTAGTTTCCTGGTTCTTTGCTACAGCACAGAAGTTAAGGAATCCCCATACCTTTTTTTCTCAGCATAGTGAAGAATTGTTAAGCTTATCTGTTGGCATGTGAGATCTGTAGCTGTTAAACTATGCTCCAGCTGAATATATATCACAGGTTCTTTTGAAGGAAGCAACATTTCAGTAGTCTTAGGATCAGCGGTTATACTTTATTTACTTTCCACCTAATTTGCCACTCCCTATCCATTTTGGACTATTTACACTTTTATTTTCTAAACTGTTACAGCCCACATGCCTTGCTCAATTTGGCTAATGACCTCTTTTGTTGCAGTTTTTTGTTTATTCGACCAGGTTTACGTGTCTCCTTTTTTTTCGATAAAAGAGCATAGCCCCAGCCTCTGCATCAATAGATGTACACGGCTGCTAGGACTCTTTGTCCTCTGGTTGTACTGTTGTCTATTAGAATAAGCTACAATGGTCCTATGCACTTTTATACCTCTTCCTAGCATACTACTTGTGATGTATATTTCTCATTCTATAACAATATTCATGCGTACAATGTATTTGGTCTGGTACAAAGTCACTGCTTCTAAGATATAAATTTGTTTTTTCATTTCAATACTACATCGAGGATATCTCCAATCTTTGTCGGTTATAGTAAGTATATTAATGTTCAATTTTTTCTTTGGTGATGCTTCTGAGTATATGTTGATCCCCGGAATGGTAGTGAAATTCATGAGAGGATTTTTACCATCTTGCAAAGTACAATCTGTTCAGACATTTCTGGAACAAAGAGCTCTAGAAAGATCAAATTCTGAAATTTTGTGCATTTTAGGTGTTAAACATGCATATTTGACGGTAAACAATAGAATTTTGCATGATTAAATGTCATTAAAAAATCAAGATTTTCATTAATGCTATGCAAATTCTGGCGACCAAAATGCGTGCATTATTATTGCGTTGATCACGCTATGTGGAACCAAGTGAAGACGGCGCAGCAAAGCGCGCTTATTCATCTAGTTATAGTATATGGTTGTATGCATCAATCAATGCAGAGACCGGGTAACCGTCTTTCTCAAAGAAAAAAACATAAAATCATCACTTATCTATTATCATCCTACTTCTCTCCTGTTTTGTTGTGGACTGAAGCAGTGCCAGTGGACTAAGAGCATCTCCAGGCGCATCCCACAAACCGTCTCTCAAAGCTATTTGGGGCGCGCCGAACAAAAAAACGCTTCCAGCCGCGTCCCCCAAACCCGTTTTTTGTCCGCGCCCCGATACGGTGTCCGGCGCCCCGAGCCCGTCCCCGCCCCACAGGGACGCACCGGGGACACCGGACACACCAGCGAGCGGGGGTGGCGGGGCCGACCCGTCAGCGGCACAATAAATTTTAACCTAACCATCGCCTACCTCGCGATGGAAGTTATTGGCGCGCAGCGACGATGCAGTTCCCGCAGAGGCGCAGCGACGGTGCAGTTCCCGCAGAGGCACAGCGACGCGTCTCATCGCGCCTAGCTCTGCGTGCCGGCTTTAATGAGCGCCACGCTCCCCGCCTCCTCCGGCCTATAAAAAGGGCCGCCTCTCATCGTCCCTCTCACACACAAACCCTAGCGCCTCTCTCCTCAAACCTAGCCACCACCATCTCAACAAGAGTCAATGCCATGGCTGGGAGAGGCGGAGGCCGAGCTCGCGGTCATGGTGGTGGTCGTGGTCGTGGCCGCGGCAGAGCTGCAGGCTCGCCGTCGCCTGCCACGCCGTCGTCTTCATCGTCGGAGATGGACGTGGAGGCGGGCGTGCTGTTTGAGTTCGTCCTCGTCCTCAAGGGCGACCCACGCGGGATCCAGAGGCTGCCGGACTCCTTCACCGAGTACGTCGCCGGCGACGACCGCCCGGGCACGATGCATCAGCGGGAGGCTTCGTGCGGCTACTACCGGTGGACCGTCGACGTGATCTACGACGCACGCGGCAAGATGTGCCTCCACATCGGCTGGGAGAAGTTCGCGTGCCACCACAGCATCGAAGCCGGCTTCATCCTCCTGTTCTCCTACTTTGGCGACATGGACATGAGCGTCAAGGTCTTCGACGAGACGCGCTGCCGCCGGGACTACCACGGCGACAACACCGGCGAGGAGGACGACTGATGAAGAGTGTTGTTTCTTCGCAGCGAATACGTGCACGGAGGTTTCTGTTTGTTCTCCCTCGCAAGAACCAACGGCACCGTCATGCTGGATTTTCCAGTTGGGTGACTGGGTGTGCCTTTCTTGACAGCGAACACACGAAATCTTCGATGCACGGCCTAGTTAGGTTTAGTTTTTTTGCAATATTTTATATTTGTGTCAACCATGGTTCAATCTATGTATTAGTTTGTGGAAAACCATGTTCCTAATTATGTCTTCGTGTGAACCACGTTCCCAATTATGTATTAGTTTGTGGAAATTAAAATAAAAATGCCAAAAAAAAGTCGGCGTTTGGGGGTCACGGCTGGGAAGCGACGTCCCCCAAACGCGACACGAACGAAACACGTCTCAAACGCTCAATTCGGCGCGGTTTTGGGGACGGTTTGGGGACGCGACTGAAGATGCTCTAAATAGTCGGAACTGGGACAATTGCTGGCTTTACCAACACACTTAGCTGATGAAGAACCTGCCGGCATGTGAAAGTTGCACATGTTGTGTTGGCAAAATCTTCAGACAAAAAGTTTGTAACTTTTATAATGTTGGTAGTTCAGCGGATATCATCCAGTTTATATCCTGATGAAACATGAGGTAAATGATAATCTTACTTTGCACCATAAGAAATATATAATAATGCAGGTAGTTTAATCTTGATAGAAATAAGCAAGAAGAAAGTAAGACGCGAAATACAAGCCCAGTTATTGCAGGGGTGCAATCATGGGGAAAAAAAATCTAAAGCTAGCTAATCCTTTATACTACGATCAGTGGTTACAGACATCCTCCCGATTTAGCAGTGAAAAATTAGCAAACCATGTTAAATGCTGAATACTGAAGATAAATCACGTGGTCGATCCTCTTCCCAGCTAGACAGCTCAATCCCTTTTTCCATTAGAAGCTAGGAAGTATCGATTGTATGTCCTCATGAATTGTTGATGTTTGCATAACCAATTCATGCCCAATCAATTATGCTGCTTGTGCCAAGTTATCCAGTACTTGAAGGACGCTACGAGACAGTCAGATACACAAGTGACACAACTCATCTTCTATACCGTGCATGTAAATTGGCTCCTCGTATCTTCCTTCACGGATGTTGTCGACCTGCCATAACCGCTACTCTTCTCCCGCTTTGCTCAGATGCTGACGATGTAGCATCAACTATGTTCATCGGCGCTTTGACCTCGGTTTAGCTTTTTTTTTTTTCTTGAAAAGGGGCATCGTCCGGCCTCTGCATCAATACGATGCACACATCCTTTTTCTTTATTGCAAAATTCAGCAGAGTGCAACAAAGTATAAGTTTTACACCACGGATCAGAGAGGGTTGATACATGTATCAATCATCGAAAAATTGAGAAAAACTTCAAACTAATCATTCTTCAATCGACTAGTGTGCCGCCCAGTAGACTGGAAATAAAAGTCTTGAGTAACCGTTAGCAGACGGTTGCATCCAGCATCCAAACTCTCCCGCTGATCCTCCAGGAGCAGAAAGGCCCATTGCTAAATCCAGTATGTGGCTCGTCGGATAACCTGCAAAAAATTAGTTCCCTTTTATTTGTTAAAAATAATGTCATTCCGGCTGGTCCAAATTGGCCAACACACGGCTGAAATTCCAATTCTTATTTTTTCTTTATCATTTTTATCTACCCCATTAAGCCAGTTACCAAACATATTGGTAATATTAGTTGAAGGAGGTAAATTATATGTTAAGTAGATCATATGCTAGAAACCTCGGTTTAGCTAATCCTTTTTGAATGGTCTCTGTTATTTCTTTGTTTTTTGCAAGCAAATTTATTCAACATTTATGATTGATTTTACTTGAACTGGTGACTAAATTATAGTATATGGTTGTATGCATCAATCAATGCAGAGGCCGGGTAACCGTTCTTTTCAAAGAAAAAAGCATAAATCACCACTTATCTATTGCCATGCTTCTTCTCTCCTGTTTAGTGCATATTTTATGGATTTGGTGCACTAGATTGTTTTGTTGTATCCTTCGAGCAACTAATTATTCTTTTTTTATAAAAGGAATATATTTCGAACTAATTATTCTGGGACAACATAATTTAAGGAGCTAGTCTAAACAAGTAAACATACATGATGCACACAGCCAAAAAGAAAAGAAGTTAAGGAAAGAAAAAGGGAAAAGGGCCCACCAACATGAACAGAGATTCACAGCAAGAACGAAAACCGCTGGAAAATACCAATCAACCGGCTCATAGTCGCAATGTACATAAATTTCATGTGAAACATCACCACACAACGAAATCATGTGCGCACATGAACAATCGAGCGTCAAAAACTTCTCATCCTCTGAAAATACTCCCTTCCACCAGTATGTGTCAACTCGACATGATCACGTGAGAAGGTACGTATGGAGCATAGCCAAGCCTCTTCAAACAAAATCACCTTAAATCCCCATAAGATCAACACAGTTGTAATTGTGGCGGCGGGGGTGCCCTTGTCGACGTACCCAAAATGCCGACATTACTTTGCTAACAAAACCACAAAGAAATACTTACGTGTATAAGTGTGTTCGTTTGCCATATCTCCTACATTTTGTGTTCTGAATTATCCTAAGCAAGGTTTTGGTTACCGGTCCGTAAATCCTTCTTACCGACCAGTAACCGAGTTTCCCGAGCACCTCCGGTAAATGCTCCTACCGGTCAAAAAAAATCCGAGAATTTTTGAAGTTTATGAATTTAAACCCACAAAATAGCATAGGAGCCTACTAAATTTCACATAGCATGGTGGTAGTAGAGGGTCATGCACCACACGAGCCGCAAAAAATGTGGATGCCAACGTCCGAACCACCAACCTGGGCTGCGCATACAATACTAGACAGAGCAAGACTGCTACGCTGGGACTAAAGGCTAAATAACCTTTGCAAAGAAAATTTTATTAAAACAAACTCAAATTAGCGCATCGGTCAATTATAGTAAAAAATATAGAAATAAAGGTACACTCAAAGTAAAAGTTTTTGCATGTTGCCTTCTCAAATGTTTAATGCTTACGATAACCTATAAAAGCGAAATTGGTAAGGAAATATACAATATCCTTAATTTCTATCAATATGGCAAGTCAAGCACCTATTTTTTACAATGAAAATTCGCACATTCTACCGGCACGCATGGATGGTTGTTTGGGATATTAACACGAGCCAGCTAGCAGGTTATATAATGAACTTTAAACTAATGGGGTTAGGTTAGCCTTTATATAGGCAGTCGATGTCGACCGATCGATGGTGCCAAGATTAATATTGTGCATATAATTAGCTTGGGGTGCATGCAGTTTCAGATCTCACTAGTTAAAGTCCATCCGGTAGTCAGAAAGTTGCAAATAACCGGACGACACTGATGATCGTGGTGCTGCTGCATACGTGTTATACTAGATGCAATTGGCCGATAGTACAAATGTGTTGCGAACAACATGCAAATCCACGATGAGATGATACACTACTACACTAGGGGGTATATTACCTCATACAAGTTGAGTCCAACTATGTCCACCACATACAAATGTGTATTATTGTGTTATGTTTGGTAGGTTGTATGAGTTGAGTCGAGCTCAGTTGAGATGTTGTTTGGTTTTCATGTATAACTTGAGCCATGCCACAAAAAGATAAAAAGCAATCGGGTCTATAAACAGAAAACAGAAAAGCAATCGGGTCCCTAGGAGTGTTGGGCTCGTGCTTCGGTGCCCTCGACTGCGAGAGGAGTCGCTGGCGAGTTAAGCCACCACCAGCGAGAGGAGCCGCCTCCAGACGACCGACTGGCCGAGCCCCTCCTGCTCCACGCACAATGAGGCCAAGCTCGTCCCGCCGCTCGAGGGCTCTACCTCCCGCTCATGCGGTCGAGGGCTCTGCCTCCCGGCGGCGCTGCTCGAGTGAGGCCGGTCGAGGGCTCTGACTCCCGCCACTCGGTCGCCGGACGAGGCCAGGAGAGGCGGCGCGACCAGCTGGCTGCTCGGTCGTCGGCGCTGAGCTTGTGGGAGGGTCGGATGGGGTGGTTGTTGTGCACTTGACGGGGAGAGAGAGAGAGACGAAGGGATGGGGGCTGGGGGAAAATGGGAGAGATGGAGGAGGGCAGGGCAGTGACCCCTTGCGCACAGAACATTTTTCGGATGAACTCAGCCACGCTGAGTTGCGAAGCCCGATTTGAGCTTCTCAGGTGGACATAGCTGAGGGTATGTTTTAGTATGAGGTGGGCGTAGCTGAGGTGAGCCCATGGGCGGGCACAGGTTATTTATAATGGGTATTCAAAGTCAGTAAAAGAAGTCCAATAAAAAAACGCGAACGTTCACAATTTGTTTAACAGCTGAGTACATGATAGAAAGATTAACAATTGCAGTGACTCGGCTGGCTTTCTGTGGCTGCGTGTGGCCTGCTTCCGATCATGAGTTGAATCGATCGCCACCTCGTCTTTGCTCTGTCACCGTCTGCTAGACTGCTGGAGCCTCACAACAATATTATGGGAGCTAATACTGTTGCTGTTCGGCCAGATGATAGCAAGATTTGGTAGGTTAGGTGGATGAATACTAAGCGATTTTGTCTAGCTGAAATTAATGGGTATTCAGCTGAATACCCATGAATAGCTGTGTGCCCGCCCATGGGTGAGCCGACCCGACCAAAAAACAACAAATAGTGGGATGAGGTGGGAATATCAAAGGTGAGCCGACCTACCAAACACACCCTAGATGGAAGGTATCTGCCTGCATCGGCCGATGCACATATCGATAGTAGTAGCTTGCTAGAAGGTGATCAGAAAAGCATTTTCTAGAATCTAAAAAGCATTTGCAAAGGTTTGTTCGGCGCACCAGTAGAAGGAAATTTCTTTGCGGATGAGGCTAGAACAGATGCCATTTCCCAAGTTTCTAATGCGGAAAATAACTTTCTTACTGCGGCTTACTCTGAGGATAAAATAAGAAAGACGGTTTTCAAATGGAACACAACAAAGCCCCCAGCCCTGATGGCTTCCCCGCTGAGTTTTATTATTTTTTTTGGGATATTATCAAGTCGGATCTTCTCTTCATGCTGGACAACTAGAGTTGTTTCGCCTAAATTTTAGTGAGATTATTTTGCTGCCTAAGGTTAATGAAGCAGAGAGGATCCAACAATATCGGCCTATCTGTCTTCTTAATGTTGGATTTAAAATATTCACCAAGGTTGCCACAGTTAGGCTGCACACGGTGGCTAATCATGTGGCTTGTCCTTCACAAACTGTTTGTATGCAAGGGCGTAAAATCGTGGATGGGGTGGTGGCCCTTCATGAAACGGTTCACGAACTACGGGCCGGACACGAAGGTGCAAACGCATAGGCCACATGGAAAGAGAACATAAACAAGCAAGTGAGCAACATAAAGCTAATCTATAACCCGGATGGCGTATGAAACGGTTTCATGCATGAGCTGGAACTGCCATTTACGAAGTTGCTGCGACACTTGCATAACAACTCTGGATCAGTATTCCTGAGGCCTACCATCCTTAGATAGTGAAATGCTTTTTTGTGTGTGTGTGTGTGTGTGTATTGGCGTGCTTGCATATATATATATGCTGAGATGTACTGTAGTAACAAACAACTGGGACTACATGTTTTCCTTGGATCGGGTGTTGTGGATAAGTGTTGCACTAAAGTAAGAGTTCGTGTCACTTAAATAGCTGGGAGTACGCATGGATGTTTATGTTGCTGACCAACCGACTTGTATATATAGGTATAGCTGGTGAAGAATTTGAAGTAGCTAACTTTCATTTGATTTTTGTAACTGAAATACCATAGAGGGAGCTCTTCGATAATTCATCAGGATTTCTTAAAAAAGTCTCACCATTCACCATTGGTAGGATTGGATTATATCAGTGGCACCAGCACCATCGATGCATGCAGCATGCATGCAAATCCGCGATGCCTGTGTTCTCTGCTGATCGGGATGTACTGTTGACTGCCACGGGCCTCCTATTTTGGCATTCAGTCCGATACACCAAGAACTGATACTGAACTTGTTGGTAGTGTATACGCATCGAATGATACACTATACTGTACAATACCGATATTATTTGTATATCTTACCTAGATGGGCACGAATCGTATTCATAAGTGTTAGCAACACCCTAGTCTCACAGATCGATTACTCAACATAAACTAGCTAGCTCTAGCGGGTGGCCAATTCACGATGCCGAACATCCAAACAATAAATTAAGGGGTGTGGTGCTTTATGATTAATCTGAGTCAAATATTAACAGCCAGTGCATGCACTTCATTGTACAGATTGCCATGAGGAAATTGCACCGACCAGTAACTCTTGGAGCCAATGTTGCATGAACCAGTCACTCAAATTCGTTTTTGCACAAACCAGCAACTCTACGAGTAATTATTTGCATGGAGCTGTAATGATCAATTTAGAATGTCTAACAGCATACCTGGCAGCCACCGTGGCTTGGGCATGTGCTGGGCGTGTGCCAGCTATTTGGGAGACAGCTGCCTTGCTCCATATTGGCCCATCTACTTGTAACAATGATCTAAGCGCATCTCCAGCGCGCGACGAGAGATGATGAGCGACCCTTTGCGTCCGCTCAGACGAAAAATACGACCATGCTTCAGTGGGGTGACGTATAGTGACCGGAAGTCCGCAGCGACGCAGACGTGGTCCAAATATGCAGCATGTTTGCGTCTCCGCGGTCGCGCAAAGTGACCGCGTTAGTTGCATCTGGGCCCGCTAGGCAGTGACTAGGTTTTTTTTTGAGATCGTGGGGCAGTGACTAGGTAAGAGCATCTCCACCGGCGCCCCCCGATAGCGGCCCGATAGCATTTTGGGGGGCAACATCGAAGGGCGCGAATCGGGCGCGCCGGCGCCTCGCGGCACGAAATTTTTTGGGCGTGGGAGCCGCATGTCATACACACATCCCAAAAATATACATCTTTTCCACCAAAACCCCTTCACCTCCACCGCTCATTTCTCCCTCCCGCCGCTCCATCTCCCATCCAGGCTCCAACCCAAAAAAAACCCTCGATGCCGCCATGCCGCCGAAGAAAAAGGCTCCGCCGAAGCTGCGCACCGTGGCGTCAAAGGAAACAGCCGTGGTTACCCTCGCCGATTTGGACTAGGAGGTCATCGTCGTTCTGGACAGGGCAGCCATCGCCGCCCCTTCGTCTTGAACCGCCGTCGTCACGGTGCCTCCACGGCTACCCACGCCATTCACAAGTGCTCGACACTGGACGGGGTGCCTAGGAGGTCACCGCCGTTGTCGCCGGAACTTCTGCGCCTCCACCGCCGACGCTCTCCATCCCGCCGATCGACTGACTCCTCAGCGGACCGGCTGTGCCCTTCCTTGGTGAAGAAGACGACTTCGACGCTGCCCTGCTTCCGCCTCCATCGGGCATCGTCTTCGACCATGGCCTGGACGCCGCTGTGGATTTCTGCCCAACACATGGGTATGGGCCTTGCCCTGCTTGCCACGGCTACGGCCCGTGCCCTCCGCCGCCGGCAACTCCACCGCCGGAACCGGAGGTCGTCGACGCGCCGGTCGACTACCTGGAGCATTTCTTCCCGCCGGGATACGGACCGGTCCCGTACCTCGAGTCGCAAATGACACCACCGGCAGTGCTTAGCTTCGACCTCAACGCCTAGGGCCGAGCCAGAGGACGAGGAGTGCCCCTCTGAACTATGAGAAGCAGCTTTGTTCAAGGGGGAGTGTTAGGATTACAACCGACTCTCCCAAAGGGTCGCTTAGCCAACAGATGTTTAGAAACCGTCATTAGATTAGGCATCGTTTGTATTGTGTCCAAAGCGTCGTACGGACGCACGTCCGTACGGGCGCCTTCTCATATGGCAACTGCTCTTTGTAAACAGGCGCCTAGAGGCGCCCCAAATCATTGTATAAAAGGGTTTTTTCAAGATCAATGAAAACACAAGTTTCACTTTCAATCTTTGCATTCTTCACAAGTATCACTAGATATTTTTCCATCCATCCCATGCTCCGACCGATCCCTTTTTCCTTTAGACACGCAATAGGGGCTCCAAACCACAGTGGCAGCCAGGTCACCTCATAAGGTGGGCCTCCTTGCTGTTAAACCGTTTAATCTAACCATCATAGCTCGTTGCAATGAATTACTAGTAGAATCGCTGGTCTATGCAAAAGAGAATTTGAGTGACTGGTCTGTGCAACGGGTTTGCTCCGAAAATTGCTGGTATGTGCAATTTTCTCATTGCCATCAGTGAACCGGAGGAGATAAGAAGCAGCAGGATGTTTATCAAGCAGCGAAGCCCGTTGCTCACGAAGACCACTAGGACTCGTCTTTGGTAGGCTCGATGGACCTTGGCTCGCACCGGTCTAACAAATTTCGGTCCGTTTGGATGCCTGCAGGCCACAGCGTTTTTGCATGAACCAGGTTTTAAAGCACCCCGGGACAGGCCCTGGAGGAACGCCTGGAATGACAGTTTATCCGGGGCCAGGTCTCTTGCGGCTAGAAGACTGCATGCGTGGAGAAGGGAGGCGGAAACGCCGCGTCCCTTCGGGAACACACGTCATAAGCCTCACCACACCACTCTCATTCCTCTCACTCGCGACCGCACTCTCACCTCCCCCAAACTCTCACATCACCTAGCGGTTCCCCTCCCGCCGACCAACCCGCCGCAACGCCACACGGAGGAGCACCGGTACCGGAGGAGGAGACGTCGGCGAGCATCATCGGGACATCGGCCGCAACCTGCTCCGCAGTCTTCATCGGCATCTCGAGTTCGCCCGCGACCTCGAGCTTGTCCTCGGCCGGAACAATGGCGGTAACGACCTCTCCTTCTCACCTTCATATATACTCGTTCTGCCATAACATGGCATTCTTGGTCATTTGCAACGACATGCACATTAGATTTGCTAAGGTGTTCGTCCCCATTTCTTGTTGTTCTTGTCCAGTTCTTGCTTTTCACGGTCTCGATTTGCTTAGATCTGTTACTCTAATATCGGAATGCGGTAGATCCTTCCTAAATCGAATTGTGGATTGCTGAAACTGCCAGATCAAACTGTGCATGCAAAGAGGGGAAAAGTTTTTTGTGCTGGGGTTTAGCATGTTCAGATTGCTGTGCGGAATGAGTCGCGGTAGTTTGTTCTATATTGTGTTGTTTCTGATTGAACTAGGCCGATGATTGTAACCGGAAATCATAGTGTCAGGAGATGATTGATCAGAACCTATGGCATGACTGAACATCACCATGTCATTGGTTCTGATCAAACATCTCCTCCAGATATGCTCATTGTATGAGGCCTATGCTATCTTGTTTTCCATGTTTGTACTTCTTCAGTTGTGCAATGACCAATGATTTAACTATGGCACAACGGAAGGCAGGGTGCTGCCCTCAAACTTAGTCGTGTGTGCCATATTTCTTGCACACTGGACTTAGTTTGCGGACAATCCCTTTGCCTGCCGTGTGATCCAATTTATGAGGCCTCATTTTGTTTGTCTACTGCATTGGTCAATGATTCAACAACGGCACGCTGGAAGGCAAGGTCCTGCCCTCAAACTTAGTCGTGTGTGTGTGATTACTTGCACACTAGACTTAGTTTGAGGGCAGTCCCTTGAGCTGCCGTGTGATCCAATGTATGAGGCATCACATGTTTTCAATGTTCGTTTTCATCTATATACCTGTGAGAAGGCACATCTCTAATGGCATGTGTTCTTCCGACAGACTAAGAAGCTCAAGCTTGGGTCACCTGAGACCCTCGACGAGGGACCGTCCAAGAAGCGAAGGGCGGCTAACGTCGGCCACTTCCAGCCGGACGTAGGGCCGGACCAGTTCATGCGCATCGTCTTCAGGCCCACCTTCAACCGGCTACGGATCCCTCATGATTTCGTCAGGTGGCTTGGAGAAATCTCTTCGAACATCATCATCACCACCAACACTGGCTGCTAGTGGAGGATGACTACGGTGAGAGAAGGCGATGCCGCATACATCGACCAGGGGTGGGCGGCCTTCGCCGTCGCTCATCAGCTGCAGATAGGCCAGTTCCTCATCTTCAAGAAGGTGTCCACCTTCTAGTACAATGTGGCCATCTTCGAACACACCTGCACTGAGGTGATGACCATGTGCCGTTACCATGGCGACGCCACCAGGTTTGTCGTGTTCCAAAGTCATGTCTGAAGCTTACCTGGTCTGTGTGTAGTTGTTGTTCATGTCGTCTGTTGAGCTATGATCGTCTATGGTGTGTCGTGAACTATGATCGTCATGTGTCCTGAACTATGACCGTGTTTGAAGTATGATCAGTGGTAAGTTTGTCTGAACTGTGAATTATGTTCTTGCTTGTGCTGTTGATCGCTGGTAACCTCACCATCGAAGGTAAGAGGTAAGTACAAGCAGTTTCTGGGTTGCAATCAAATAACAGGGGCGCTGTTCTGGGCTGCTACAAGGCCTCAAATCCAACCTAACAAACGGGCATAGCCCAAATCTCCACGGGGCCAAAAAAACTCTGTGCAGGCCACCAAACAACGTGGATTTTATGGCCCATGGCCCGTCTGCGATGCGCAGGGGACTTCTTCCCGCTGCAGCAGTGGTGCAGGATTCTGATGCAGGCTACCAAACGCGCCCTAGGGCGTTGGTGAAGCTCTGCGAGTAAACAACAAGTCATGTCGGAGTACGTGACATATCGATCAGGCACACATGCGATGTAGCTCCCAACAATGGACTGTGCACTGAAGACCGGAATGCAGACGCCACCCAACAGGATAATACAAACGCGCCCTAGGGAGTTGGTGAAGCTTTGCGAGAAAACAACAAGTCATGTCGGAGCATGTTACATATCTATCGGGCACACATGCGATGTAGCTCCCAACAGTGGAGTGTGCACTGAAGACCGGAATGCAAACGCCACCCAACAGGATAATACAAACGCGCCCTAGGGCGTTGGTGAAGCTCTGCGAGAAAACAACAAGTCATGTCGGAGCACATTACATATCTATCAGGCACACATACGATGTAGCTCCCAACAATGGAGTGTGCACTGAAGACCGGAATGCAGACGCCACCCAACAGGATAATAAGAACTAGCACAATACCCTTGCATTGCTACTTGCTACTGATAAATCAAGTATTTAATACATGTTTTCAGAAGAAAAAAAAAATTACATTTTGTTATTCCAGACTGTAAAGTGTCAACTGAAAGTTTGAAACACGCATTTCTTAATTACATTTCCAAACATTTCCAAATTGAAATAGGTTTATTTCCTAGCTATTATATGAGTTTCTGATTAGCAAGGCGAGAATATTGCGCTAGACCACTATGAGCGTTGAACTTGAAGTAAACAGTACACGTCTTTTGTCTTTTATATCCATAATATTAAATCGTTTATTAATAACAGATTAAGAATTGTCATTAGCTTATACAACTCTTATCTGAATGTATTCAGTTAGCATTGAATAATTTACCTAACATCAACTACATATTAAGTTAACACACACTAACATGAACCTGTAAATTCTTTGTTATCTCCCCTTGTTGCTGAGCACCACGACGACAGACCTCAATAACTTATGTTCTTTATGCAATCTTCCGCCATCATTTGAACTTGATTCATTTCCATTCCCTTTGAACGGCACTGGGTTGGGTCTTCGGAAAGAGCAGACCAACCATGCTGCTGGCCGTTAAGGCTTTAACCACGACCGCGAGAAATCAAAGAAAGACGAATCAGACAGGTGAATTGAAATCGTCAGCGGCTCAGGGCATAATCCCTCTGCTGTGCACCTTTGCCGGTCGCCTCCTGTGCGTGAACCGGCGGCCTATTGGCGCTGGCGAGGCCGAGCTCAGCGGAGGCCCCCTCGATCACACAACGCCCTTCCTCCGTCGACGGCCAGACCGGGCATATTCCCTCTGCCGAGAACCACCACGAGCTCCCTTGCCGGCCGCCTCCTCTGCCCGAACCACAGCCTATTGGAGCTGGCGAGGTGGAGCTCCGCGGTGGTGCCCTGGCGACTTCCTTCCTTCCTCGACGTCAAAACCAGGCGTGCGGCGGCGGACGCCCTATCGCGAGAGTTGCTTTGGAGCAAACATAATCTTGAGTGAGATCTTAACATGGAGCGAGTAGGATAGGACTAGACAGGCTGGCGGAAAAGAGCGACTGTGAGGGCGATTTTGAATTTGGTCGAGATGGTGGCCTCGTCGGCGCCGCCGGCGCCGGGCGCGGGCCCTGGCCGGGACTGGTCCTGGTCGGAGCCGACCACGGGGAGGGGCCTCTGCCAGGGGAGGTTCTGGGTTCTCGCCGGGGAAGAGGAGGAGACAGCGGAGTCCGTGAGTTCGGTGGAGGAGCCCGGGGATCTGGGGGAGGACGCGGCGGCAGGGAGTCCGCCCAGGAGGCCGGCGGCGTCGATCTCCCTCGACGGCTTCATCCAGCGTGCGGAGGAACTAGGGGGTTCCCTCCGCCATGGTCGCAGACGAGCTTTTGCCCCGGGCGGCAGAAGCTCAAGGTTCCCGCACACGACGACGCCTAGGTTTCGGCGGCTGGGCGATGTGGGGGACCGTGGGCTTCGGCGAAGGTCCTCAACTCCCGTGCGGCGAGGGTCGCCGGTGGGAGATTCGCTGGTTTTGGGGGAGGTGGCGTCGACCTCGACCGCGGAGGCTGGGATCGCCGCCGTGGCGGCGGAGGAAGACGCTAGGTCGCAGCTGCCTCTGGCCTGGCCGTGGCTGACGAGCGGGCCGGCTGGTGGGGCTGGGCCAAGGTTGGCCCATGTTTCGGTGGGCTGTGGGCTGGAGCCCACCACGGCTGCACCTGAAGTGGAGTTAGTCTCCTTCCCAACGGGCTGGGAGGGTGGCTCGCTGGCACACTGGGATAGGGAGGCCTCTCAACCTCTTGGGCCTGTTGGGCCTCCTGGTAGCCTGCCAACGAAAAGGGTATATAAGTGGCTGTGGCTGCCGAGAGGTTGCGTTTTCCCTTCGCTAGGGTTCCCTGCTCGTCCCAGTGAGGTGCGGCGGCGCTTGAGTGATCCCACTGCTCTACCGCATCGCTTGCTCAGGCCTCTCCAGGAACCACCACTTCTCTGCCGTTCGTTTGCGGACGCGGTCATGGACCGTGGCTACGAGTCTACGACGATGGGCGCAAGCGGAGGTTCGAGGGAGGTGCCAGGAGGCAGGAGGGAGGCGGTCGGGGCGATGGGGCCTGGCGCGAAGGAGGAGGTGCGCGACACGAGGGCAACAACAACAACTACCGCGGGCGTTTCGACGGAGGAGGTGGCCGCCAGGAGGGTGGCTACCGCTACCAGGATCCGGGCGGGATGCGCCAGGACGGAGGTTCCCATTTCCACGGGGAAGACCTCCGCAGCACGGAGCGCGGCGACGATCGGTGGGGCCCGCCACCGCCGTGGTGGGAGGAACAACAGAAGCGTGAAGAGGCGCTGCGTGCGCGGGAGCTGCAATCGCAGGGCCAATCTGCGCGTGGCCTTGGGGAGTGGGCGGGTGCGGGTGGTCAGGGTGACCGCTCGGGTGCGCCGCCGCGACTTCACCACCAGCAGCAACCGCAGGCCAAGGCTAAAGGGAAGAAGGTGATGGGCCAGGGGGCAGGGGCGGGTCCTGGCCAGCCAAAGGGGAAGAACAAGGCGTCCGTCGCCAAGGCGGGGGCCCCGGCGGCGGGTGAGTGTTTCAAGTGCGGCCGTGAAGGGCATTACCAGTCGGAGTGCACTTTTGAGCCGTTGTGTGTGGTCTGCAGCGGAGAGGGACATGCATCAGCAAACTGCCCCTCCAAAGGGAACTCTCTCCGCCTCCAGTCCATGGGGCATGCCATCTCCGGTGGGGGTTTTTTCAACATTGACGTCGAACCCCTTCAGGGAGCGAGCTTCCTGGGGGAGGTCTCTGCTGCTGTGATCAGGTTTGACTCCTCTCCGCTGTCGGAGGAGCAACTTTCCGACAAGCTGAAGCATCTTGTGGACGAGATGTGGGACTGGCAGGTGTGCCGTCTCTCGGATACGGAGTTCTCGGTCGTTTTTCTGTCAAGGGAGACGATGCGACTGAGTACTGGGAGTGGTAAGCTCCATATCCCGCTGTCCAAGAGGGATACCGCCATCAGGGAGGCGTTCTTATCTCCAAAGCCGTCCCTTGTGCTGCCCTCCACCTGGGTTAGGCTCACAGGGGTCCCGGAGAATCTGCTCTCCAAGGAACGGATGCGGGCGGCCTTCGTGATGGTGGGGTGCATGACCGATCTCGACGAGCTCTCAGTGCATAAGAGGGACCGGGAGCCGATTCGGGCTCGCTTCCAGTGTCGTTACCCGGACCGCATCAAAGGGTCGGTGCAGGTCTTCGTGAATGGGGAAGTTTACACTGTGGGTGTTCAGGCTGAGGCCCCACCGCGTGGAGGTGCTGGTGGCTCCGGGGGTGCGCCGCCACCACCGCCGCGCAAAGATACCGAGGATGACCTCTCGGATGAGTACTCGACTGATGATGAGTGGAAGCACGGCAGGAGGAGGAAAAACCAGGAACCTGAGCAGAACAACTCAGGGCAGCAACAGTCAAAGGGAGGCGCGGCGGGGCCGCCGGGGGCGAAAGCGTGCGACAAGGAGATGGGCTCGCAAAGCGCGCCACCCGCGACGCGTGGGCTGGAAGCGCTTGACTTGCCGATCTTCCAGTATGGGTCCAACCTGGGCCGGGACGGCCTGGAGTGGACCAAGTCCCAGGAAGACATGTCCGTTGGCGGTGAGAAGGGAGTGGAGCAGCCTAGGGAGGAGTGGGAGCTCTCGTTGCTTAGTGCGGACGACTCGAGGCTCTCGACTGAGACGGTTTCTCTCGTCATCGATCCCCTCCAGCTTCCGGCGGTGGACAGCCCACAGGAGGGTCCACCCACCAAGCTGGCCAGGCGGGACTTGTCGCTGGGGGAGAAGGAGATGGGCGAGGTGGCGTTGAAGGGAAGGGAGCTGGTGATGGAGGTGCAAGGCGTGACGACGACAAGGTTGGCGGGGCAGGATCTGCAGAAGGAGGCGCTGGCGTCTATGCCTCTGGCGCAAGGCAGACGGTCCCAGGCGGTGCCATACTCGCGGCGTGGGGCGGCAGCGGCGTCTACGCCCTCCACCGCGACCCGCAAGAGTGCAAGATAAGGGGCGGCAAGACCGGCACCTCGACGATCGTGAAGGCGCAGTGTTTGGCGGCAGAGAAGAACCTGGAGGGCAAGTGCAAGGAATCAGGTACGTCTGCAGAGGTGCTTGGTTTTCTTTCTGACTCTCATCTGTCGGAGGTGATCTTGGATAGTGGCATGGTTTTCCGGCCCTCTGCGGGCACACAGGCCGAGGCTTTGTCGATCATTAGAGCGAAGGAGATGGTTCAGGCTGCGCTCGCAGCGACGACCCGGCGTCTCGAGCTCGAGGCGGAGGCGCGCTCGGCTCAGGCACAGACCGAGGCCATGGGGGTTTCGGTGGGTGTGGCGGGAGACATTGATCTGCCACCCTCAGGGGAGGTGCTGGCCGCCAATGGCGACACGGAGACGACGGTTGCCCCACGGGTAGGAAGCCCTGGGGTTGGCCCAGACTTGGGCCGGGAGGCTTCGGCAGGGACGCCTCATAGATCCCCTGCCCAGCTTCGCGACGGGGAGGCTCAGGGTGCCAAACCCCGTAAGCGCAGGGGGCGTAAATCGACCCTTACGGTACGGAAAGGGAGCTCCAAGAGGAAAGCCGCGCCATGAGGTTCCTTATCCAAAATATTAGGGGTTTTGGAGCGCCAGGGAGGTGCTCCCAACTCAAAGACACGGTGCACAAGGAACGGGTGGATATTATTGGTCTTCAAGAGACTATTATTTCGGCGGTAGAACTTCGACGCCTCGAACATGGGGGCCAGTTTGCTTGGAACTGGTTGCCAGCGCAGGGACATTCGGGCGGTATGCTTCTCGGTTTCCGAGACACCTGTTTTGAGGTGGGGAGCTGGAGGATGGGCTCCTTCTTCCTTAGCGCGGATGTTCTGCAACGGAACCTGAACCTTAAATGGAGGTTTATGCTGATCTATGGCCCAGCTGATCACGCCAGGACGGCGGAGTTCCCGGGGGAACTGGAGGCCGAGGTTTTAGCGTGCCCCCTCCCACTGGTGGTTGGAGGGGATTTCAACCTTATCCGCAGGGTCGCGGACAAGAGCAATGGGATTGTTAACTGGCCAAGGGTGCGTCGTTTCAATGATGTAATAGCTGGCCTTGCGCTTCAGGAAGTTTGTCGAGCAGGGGCTCGATTCACTTGGACCAATAACCAAGCCGCTCCTATCAGGGCAGTCCTGGATAGGGTGTTTGTGTCCAACAGCTGGGAAACCCTGTTCCCGTTGTGCTCTCTGGTGGCGATCACCAGGATCGGGTCTGATCACTACCCCCTCATACTCGATAATGGGGAAAAGGGCATTCGTCGCTCGCCCAGGTTTTTCTTCCAAACTTGGTGGTTCGGCGTAGCTGGCTTCGGGGAGCTAGTTAAGGGGAAGATCTTGCGTGCTCTCGAGGAGTCGGGGCCGCATCGTTGTAGCATCGATGCTTGGCAGGGGATTGCTAGAGGCCTGAGGCTGTTCCTCAAGGGGTGGGGTGCAAACCTTGGGAAAGAGAAGCGGTCCTTCCGTGAGGAGCTGTTGAGGCAGGTTGCCTCCCTCGATTGGCAGGCGGATTCCTCCGGGCTGGATGAGGAGGGGTGGGCACTCCGATACCACCTGGAGGACCAAATAACTCAGCTGGACGCCTTAGATGAGGAGTACTGGCGTCAACGGAGCCGCTTGCAGTGGACCCTTAAGGGGGATGCCTGTACGGCTTACTTCCACGCCTTCGCGAACGAAAGGCGTAGGAAATGTTTGATTCCCAGGCTTTTGACTGAGATAGGGGAAGTCTCGGAACAGGCTCAACTGGTGGATCATATCCATGGGTTCTATCAGGGGTTGATGGGTGCTTCGGGGGAGGAGAGGGTCTTCTCTCTGGCCACTGACCTGTGGCCCGCCGAGCGTCAAGTGGATGCTGAGGAGAACGCCGCGCTTGAACTAACCTTTACCCCGGAGGAATTGGACCTGGTGCTGGCTGACATGAAGCCTGACTCCGCACCTGGGCCGGATGGTTTTCCAGTGGCATTCTTCAAGAGATTCTGGGAGATTCTCAAGGGACCGATTCTTGCTATCCTTAACGATTTTTCCCTAGGGAGGGTTGACATTTCTCGTCTCAACTATGGGATTATCTCGCTTATCCCGAAAGTGAAAGGGGCAGACACAGTCAAACAGTTTAGGCCTATAGCCCTTATTAATGTCATCTTTAAATTCATAGCTAAGGCCTACGCGTCTAGACTGTCCCCGATAGCGCACAGGACGATTGATCGCAGCCAAACGGCTTTCATAAAGGGTAGATGCATGCATGAGGGTGTGCTGGCACTACACGAGATTGCGCATGAGCTAAGGGCTAAGAAACTGAAAGGCCTCCTCCTCAAATTGGACTTCGAGAAGGCCTACGACAGAGTCGACTAGGGATTCCTTAGGGAGGTACTGCTGAGAAAAGGGTTCTCGGCAGCTACGCCTCACCGCTTGTTGCAGTTGGTGTCTGGGGGTCAGACCGCTGTCAACGTCAACGGCGAAATTAGTCCCTATTTTAGGAATGCACGGGGAGTGCGACAGGGGGACCCCTTATCCCCTATCCTGTTTGACTTTATGGTGGATGCGTTGGCGGCCATCCTCACAAAGGCAAACCAGGCTGGGCACATACAGGGAGTGGTACCACATCTGATTCCAGGGGGAGTCACTCATCTGCAGTATGCGGATGACACCTTGGTCCTGGTTGAGCCGTCTTACCTGGGGGTGGCCAATCTCAAGACCATCCTCCTTTGCTTCGAGAATATGTCGGGTCTTAAGATTAACCTGGCTAAAAGCGAGGCGGTCGTGACAGGGGTTACCGAGGAGGAAAAACATTGGGTTGCGGAGGGCTTGAACTGCAAGCTGGGAACTCTCCCGATCAAGTATCTGGGGCTCCCAGTTTCGGACAAATCCCTCTCAGTGGCGGATTGGCATTTTCTCACTGAGAAGGTTGGTCATAGGGTTGACCCTTGGCAGGGGTTGTTCCTTTCTTCGGCAGGTAGGCTGGAATTGACCAACTCCTGCCTTTCGAGTCTCCCCATGTTTGCGATGGGCATCTACCTCCTCCATGAGTCCACGCATGGGGCGATGAATAGATCCAGATCCCGCTTCTTTTGGGAAGGGACCGGGAACAAGAGAAAATACCACATGGTGGACTAGGCTACTGTGTGCAGGCCGAGAGCGTTTGGGGGTCTGGGGATCCTTAACACGAAGTTTATGAACATAGCCTTGATGCTGAAGTGGGTCTGGAAGCTTTATCAGAATGCGGAGGGTCTTTGGGCTGACCTGATCCGTGCCAAATACCTGGGGGACAATGACCTCTTCTCCCCTCTCGTGCCGACTAAGGGGTCCCAGTTCTGGAATTCCATCCACAAGATTAAATGGTATTTCAAACTGGGGGCGAAACACCAGGTTAGGGATGGGGCCCGAACCTATTTTTGGCTTGACTGGTGGACCGGGAATGGACCGCTAAGAGCGAGCTTCCCTCGTATTTTTGAGGTTTGCGACAATCCCTTCGCTACGGTAGCGGGGGTGCGCACTGCCGAGGGGTGGCACATTAGATTCAGACGCGCCTTTGGGTTGGCGGAAACGGTGGAGTGGGCGAACTTGTGTAGGATTTTTGACCTCCACCCTTTCGAGACTGGAAATGACCTGGTATCTTGGGGATTGGAGGCTTCGGGGGAATACTCCACTAACTCCATTTACCACAGAATGTCTTTAGGTGCGGTGGTCACTCACCTCAAGGACGTCTGGAAAGTTAGGGTCCCGCCTAAGATCAAGATCTTTTTATGGCAGCTGCTCAGGGGACGTCTCCCATCTGGGGATCAGCTAGTCAAGCGGCATGGTCCATCGGATGGGAATTGTGCTCTCTGTGGGGATAGAGAGGATTGTGCTCACATCTTCTTTGGCTGCGCACTAGCAAAGTTTATGTGGGCTGGGTACGGGAACTCCTTGGTGACGTGTGGAATCCAGCAGGGGCTAGGCAGTTTCTCGCTATCGTCCATGGCCTATCGGGGCCCCTCCGTAGGATAGCATGGTTTACTTTTGCGGCTCAATGCTGGGCCTTATGGAATATTAGAAATAAACTTGCTATTGAAGGGAAACTGATTAACTCTCCGGCTGATGCGATGTTCCAAATGATGTTATATATGTAGAGATGGAGGGCTCTGGTCAGAACGCAGGACCGAGGGCTGCTTGACATGACGATGGACGAGATCCGGAGGATGCAACAACGGATGCGGAATGATGAAGCAGGATGATGGATGCGTTCTACATTTTTCTGTGCTTCATGCATTGTACCCTGATAACTCGATACTTTTCCGTCCCGTGGGCTGACAGTTTGCATGTGTTAAGTGCGTGTGGTGGGTCCAGGACCCGTGGTGTTGTATGATCATACTTGTTGGTGCTGTTGCTTTATCTATAAAGCCGGGCCTTTTGGCCTTCCGTTTAAAAAAACATGCGGGTTGATTGCACAATTTTCGCGGGGCTAAAACGAAACTACTGCCGCGACGTACCACGGTCCCTTCGGCGTTTTATTAGTACAGGTTTTGTTGCTTGTGGTTCGTAGCTTTTGATGAAACTGAACTTTGTATTGGTCAGGAGACGTTACTTTTTAGTGAAATTTGTTGTTTACTACAGTTATAGCAATATCGGAACAACTTCGGTTGAAGGTGATCTAAATGAGTTTCAATATGCGGAGTTAGATTTTCCGGACCCAAAAAATGTTTGTCAGCTGAAGGAGTATTTGATGTATATTTCAGGCTTAATCTTAAATCATACACTATCTACATACAAAAATATTTTATTAGCATTTAAAGCTGATAAATAGCTCCCAACGCGGTGGCAGCCACCGCGTACCTCGGCACTCCGCGCCTTGCCGGTAGCCAGTAGACAAAAGCAAGAACCAAAAAATATGTTTACTTTGAGAAAATTCGAGTCTACCAAAAAAATTTGAACCAGTAGAAAGGCTGGAGCTGAAGTAATCGTTGAGGAATTAGTCGCTTAGCAGGTGAGAACAGCGAAGAAGAAATTATGCACTCTAATCTAGCAGGAGTGCGCGACATAAATTAGCAAAGAAGCCCTCTCGGAAGCCGCGGCCCCGCGGCGGCCGGGCCACGTCTCTTCCCCAGCCCCCCCCCTTAGGCTCCTCCCCGCCCTCCCCTATCGCCGCCGTCGGCGTGTGCCGCCGGGCATTGCCCGTGCGGTGCCGGCGGCAGCGGGGATGACTCTACCCGCTGCGAAGTTGGGGGCGCGGGGACCTCGGGCTGGTGGCGGTGCTCTTCGGCGGACAGAGGTCCGGCGTGGCGGCGTGGAACCTACGCGTCGGGTGGGAGGAGGGGTGGCGGCGCGGCCGTTGGCGGCGAAGCAGCATAGGCGGCGCCAAGGCAGGGCCTGCTCGGCCCAGATCTAGGCCCAGGTTGGGGCCTGGAGGGGCTAGGCGGTTGACCTGCGTTTGGCACGCCGGCGGAGCTCCCTGGAGGCAGAGAAGGCACGGCGGCGGTGGGTGGGTTGCGGCGGCACTTCGGATGGCCAGCTGCAGCGTAGCAACGGGGCTTTGCGGGCCAATTTGGGTCGGCCAGGCCAGTTCGGGTCTGGTTTGCCTCGTTGCCTCGTCCGGTCGGCTACCACGAAGGCGGCGAAGGCAGTTCCCTCCAGCGTGGTTGCGGTGCTGCTACCACCGTCCCTGCTGCATCCCTTCTCTCGTCTAGGCCATGCTCCGGTGACCATAGTTAGGCGGCGAGGATGGTACAAGACCGTGGTGGCGTGTGCCGGTGGGTGGCATGTTAGGTGGAGCACGTCGGAGCGTTTGGGGTGGTCGGTTTGGTGGTCGGGAGAAATCCTTGTAGGCATGTTCGACACCGACACGGTGACGCCTGCGGGTGTCACCTTGCCTTCCTGAAGGGCGTCGGGTGTACCTCCTCTTCAATCCCCTCTGTGTACCGGGGGAAATCCTAGAACTAGTCTGGGCAGCAGCGACGTCGTCGTCGTTTCCTTGGTGAAGGTGTTGCTTGGTATGCCGCATCTTGTCGTGCTAGGAGCGTGGTGGTACTTCTCCGAAGAACTTTGATAAGTCTAGACTTAGCCGGGTCGATCGATTTCAACATAGAACTTGGTTGTGCTGACATTTTACATCAAAGGTTTATCCTAACCCCACCTCAACTTACTTGAATTTGAAGTGTCAGTCCGTATAGGAGAAGATGATTGTGCATTTCACTGGTTGGCGGTGTAGAAGTGAACAATTGTGCATCTCCGTGACAAAGATTTTTTATCTTCGGTCGCAACGCGTGGATATTTTTCCTATCTATACTTAATAATATTAGAATAATATGTGATTTCATGATTAATCTTGGAATACAAATCATCCTCGAGGGAGACGAAGGCCTTCATGAAATTCGGGGCAGGTGGTCACAGTGAAGCATGAGAATTTTTTTGTTTTCTATTTTAAAGTTAATATATTTGCTCTTCCGCAGCAACGCGCGGGCATTGTCCTATATGGGCCAAATTGCGGAGGAAAGCAGAATCACTGTTTTTCGTAGAACTCACTTTTGCTACTGGGAAAAGAACCCAACTCGGGCGGTTTGAACCAGGACCCCTCGCGTCGTCCCCCCAGGCGGCGCCAGGGGCGACCGATTCCGCGCCGCCGGGCCTCCTCGTCCAGGGCTCCCCTGCCGCTGCCGTCGCAGGCTTCCTCCCGGCGGTGGCGCCCCCGCTGCCAAAGGTGGTTGGGGGGCGGGCCTGTTTCTCGCGGTGGAAGGCCGTCCCGTGGGGGCGTCGGCGGCCGGGTTTGGGGATGCCGAGTCGGCGGGCTCGGGTCGAGGTGGTGATGGCGGGTGCTCGCCGGCATCTGCGGCGTGGTGGCGTGGGCGGAGCTTGAGCTCAAGGCGGGGCTGCGGGGAGGCTTCGGTGATGGGCGTTTCTGCCCAGATCTGCAGCAGGCGCGGCGGCGCTTCTGGCAGCGGGCGGCGCGTGGTGGCTGTGCGGGGTCGAGGTGCTGCTGCTGGTGGCGGCGGGCGGTGCAGGCCGTCCGGGCCCGATCTGGGCCGCATCTTGGCGGTGCGGCGGGCTGTGCAGCGGAGGGCGGGCGCGGCGGCATGGCTTTGTGTCTGGGGCGCGGTGGACTGCCTCGCGTTGTGAGGTGTTGCGTCCCTGGCTCTGGCCCTGTCCCTCTCCGGCAGCGTGCGGAGGACGGCCGGTCGTGCTGCCCAGGGCCGGGGCGGGTGTGGCCGGCCACAGTGGAGATGGGGGATGAGGGTTGAAGGCAGGTCTGGCCAAAAGCACGAAGCAGGATGGCGCGACAAGCTCCGGGCTAATGCCTTGTCCTCGGTGGCTGGCCGGCCGGCAGCTGGCCGAGGCCGGCGATGGCGACGGCTTCGGGCGCCGCTTCCTTCTTGAAGGCTTCGCCGAGGTGATGTTTTGCCATCCTGTCTGGGAAAGCTCCGGGGAAATCCCTAGATCCGCCGTGATCGGTCGATGGCGGCGCTCTTGTGTCGTCTTCCCTCTTGAGGGCATCGATTTGGAGCTGCTTAGGCCGGAGGGACCTGTGGAAGTTGGTTGGTGTTGGCGTCGTGGGCTGAGTGGCAACGATGACAATGGTGAGCGGATTGGAGCTGCGGCATGTCCTTCGTCACCCCTGCCGTGATGGTGAAGTCGGAGCTGCGAGGCGACTTGTGGCAACGATGCCACTTGATTGGTGCTTGCGTCGGTGCAAGGCGTGCAACTTTCTCCTATGAAGGTCGCGGTTGAAGTCGGAGCTGCCTCCTCCTCGACGTGCTTGGGGGTCGACTGTTTGGCATGGGCTCACATGGGCTCCGATGTCGTTCGCGGCGAGGGTCTCGGTGGCGGTCGTCTAAGGTGAAGTCGGAATCGCTGGCTCGTGGAGGAGTGACGACGATGACGCTCGATGACATCCTCAACGAGGGTCTTTCTTCTCGATGACGTGTGTGCTTCGTGTGGGTAGCCAGGTTGGCCGGGGTGGTCGGTGTGTGTTGTTGGTTTTCGCCCGATTTTCTCCTAAAAATTGGGCACTTCTTCTTAATTAATGGATGAGGCAAAGCTTTTGCCTCCGTTTAGAAAAAAAAAACTTTTGCTACTGGAGAGTACCTTCCACCAAGTCAGAGCCAGGGATCCAAAGCCTACTAGCTAGCTTTTACACCTCCTTGTCCCTGAATCACCACGACGCCGACGCCTCCGATGCTACGAGCAGCGAGCGGCAACAAGCCAAGAAGTCAGCCGCCTCAATCTTTGTACCCACACCACATCCACATGCTTGCATCCCACAACAGCTAATTTGTAGTATAAATCTCACCAACTCCGCGTGAGAAAATGATTGGAATGCATTTTCAAGATCTGTTGATGGTCATTACGACACTACCTACTAGTGGATGTTGCAAAATCCCTTAAAGTGTTTGGATAGTTAAGGGAAGTGAGCCTAGCTCAACTGGTTGGGAGAGTGGATGTACAAACTCAACACCTGAGTTCAAATCTTCACGGGGGAGTGGATGTACAAACCCAACACCTGAGTTCAAATTTTTACGGACGCGAATTTAGGTTCCTATTTATACTTGAGGCTGAGGCTGATGCTAGACCTGGTACTCACGCAATTTATCTTGAAGACTATGCTTTAATCTTAACCAAGAATAAAAATCTTAGTACTCATGTCAAATGACTGTGTGCATCCCTGGTTGGTGCAGAGGCCGGGAAGTGAAATTCTCCCATTTCTAAGATAGATATATTTGTTTCATTCCGGGCTTGACTGTTGGCTCCACCGACCCCCACCCCAACTCCCTCCTCTCCCGACCCCCAACCCTAACCGCCGCCGGTAGCGCCGCCGGGGCAAAGACCCATGGGGCGTGGCGGCGGCGGGGGCCTTTCCTCGCCGACGTGGGGGACGGCGGACGGGATCTCCCCTCCTCGACGCATACGGCGGCGGCCGGCACGAATGGTGATGGGCGGCAGCGGCTCTTGCGCTACGGCCCCCCTCCCGTAGGCTCCCACCCGCAGCACACCGGCAGGGGCTGGTGGTGGGCGGCGGCCAGGCCCATGGTCTGCGCCATGCCCTCCCCCGCCTCTCATCTGTGTGTGGAGGCGATCTCGGGCTTCTTCCGCGACACGAGGGCGCCCGGGGCAGCAGCCTTGGGTTCGACGGTGGAGGTGCCCTCTTCTTCGTTGGAGAGGGTCGGCCTGCGGTTGGTGGTGGTGGATCTATTGATCTATCACCGTGTTCCGGCGGCGAGATGGAGGAGCATGGAAGAAGTCGATGGTGTCGCCGGTGGAGAGTTGGAGTGGCCATCCCGGGATGGTCGCCGACGTGGGGGTCCGACCTGAATAAAGAAGGCGGTCCTAGGGCCTCTCTTGCGTGAAGAGGAGGACCTACCGGAGGCCTGGACTCGTGATCTGGCCGGTGTGTTGAGTTCCGGAAGGTTCCGCCGGCGAATGTAACAGTGCTTTGCCTGGAGTTTGCTGGATCGGAGGTATTCGGTCGTGCGCACCCATGCTTTTATTCCGACTGATTGGTTCTGGAGGGAGCGGCGCGAAGCTCTTTTTCTGTGTTGACATCAAGTGACTATAGATCCATGATGAAAGTCGGAAGAAGAGAATTTCATGAAGCCGGAGGGGAGGACAAGTCTCCGCGCTGTTGAGGGACTTGCTTGGTGTTCCGGGCTTCACGGCAGCGGTATGAAAGTGGGGCGACAACACAGGTGAAGTTCAGAGTCCTACCTTTCAGGGTGAAAACCCAAGGTCTGGCCTTAACTGGTTGTGCCTGGCAATGATCTTGTTAGAGGCATTGTTTTGAGAGCGGGAAAAATCTCCAGGGTGAAAAACTAAGATCTTAGATCGGGCAACGACGGTGTTTGAGCACTGTTTCCCTCTTGGAGGCGTCGTTTTTGGAGAGTCTGTAATTCAGGTGTTGTCTTGGCAGTGGATGTATTGCTGTTGTTAGGCCCGAGATACTATAGCGGGACTTTGGTTTCTTAGTTTTCTTTTCCTTTTTGTGGCTGTGTGCATCCGTAGTGCCATTAGGGTGGTGCGTTGTTGCAGAGGCTGGGTGTAATTAATATCTTTTGATATTAATATATTTCATTTATCGAGAAAAATCCCTAGTTATGGCCTTTGGCTATAAGTAGATAAATGAAAACAGAGTAGAAAGACAGCCCTTAGACTATAAGTAGACAAGTGAGAATATAGTTTTTGCGCGCACACATGCATACATACAGAGAGGGGAAAGGATGAAGAGGTTTTCCCCATCTTTCTAAAAAAAATTGATAGGAAGAGATTTTCTCCAAATTAAGGAGGGGATCTATGAGCTTGTTCTATCATACTTCGTTAGGAGTGAAACTCATGGACTTGGGAGGTACCGGAAACTTGCTCTACACAAAAGGATGCCCAACTTCAACTATGAAGTAGTGTGTGGGAAGAACCTGAAGCTTACCTAGTTAAGAATGGTTTAAAGGCAGCTCCAGATTCATGTCTTTCTGATCAAAACTGGATTCGATCCTTGCACGAGTACTTAAGTCTCGCTCTACCCACAAGGCCACAAATCCACCGCGGCCTCTTAGGGTGTGTTTGGTAGCCTGGGTCACTAGAGAATAGCTATCTACACTCATACAAGCTGACCCTAGCTAAGCTGAGTTGGGATATCTTCACGTGTTTGGTACCTCGTGTGTGTTGAGACATGTCAAGTGCGTCTGTTGTTTGGTGGACTGTATGGGGTGAGATGTGCTGAGAAATTGCACAGAAACCCCTGAATACCAAAATGAAAGGCAATGGAGTCCCTGTATATAGAATAAAAAAGCAATCGGGTCCCTGTACACAGAAAAAAAACAATTGGGTCCCTCTGAAAACGCAATCGGGTCCCTTTGCTGGCCGTGGCGGCGCTGGCCCTCGTCGTGGCCGTGCAGGGTGCATCGCTTCGGATGTGGCGGAGTTTGGTGGCGTGGGTGGCGTTCTGCTGTGGCGCATTCGTGCTCGTCGAGGTGCTGCAGGTGGAGCTCTCTGGCGTGGCCGGGCTGCTGTGGTGTGTCCGTGCTTGTCGAGGTGCTGGAGGCGGAGCTTGCTGCCGTGGCGGAGCTCGTCGAGGCGCTGGAGGCGGAGATTGCTGCGTGGCCGGTCCGCTGCGGTCCGCATCCGTGCTCGTCGAGGAGCTGGAGGCGGGCTTGCTGGCGTGGCGGAGCGGAGCTCGTCCGTGGCATTGCGGGAGGGGGCGACGCAGGCCGGCGTCGAGCGGCGGCGCAAGCCGGCGTCGAGGAGGTTCCAGCGGGGCTCGTTTGGGCGGTGTCGACAGGGAGCAGTTTTGGGGGACAATGAGGGGTGGGGCGGTTGACCCCTGCTGGTCTCAGCCCACGGGAGAGGCGCGCGTGGGGTTTTTCGGGCGAGGTCAGCCCTGCCCACATGCGAAGCTCGATTTCAGCTTCTCTACTGGGCAGGGCTGAGAGCCATTTTTCGGGTGAGGTGGGCACTGCCCAGTTGGACCGACCCACCCTACCAAACAACAAAACGTGGAAAAAAGTGGGATGAGGTGGGAGAATCTGAGCCCACCCGATTGATACGTCTCAAACGTATCTATAATTTCTTATGTTCCATGCTACTTTTATGACAATACTTGAATGTTTTATACATACTTTACATCATTATTATACATTTTCCGGCACTAGCCTATTAACAAGATGCCAAAGCGCCAGTTGCTGTTTTCTGCTGTTTTTGGTTTCAGAAATCCTAGTAAGGAAATATTCTCGGAATTGGACGAAATCAACGCACAGGGTCCTATTTTTACACGAAGCTTCCAGAAGACCGAGGGGAAGGAAGTGGGGCCACGGGGCGCCGCCACGCTAGGGCGGCGCGGCCAAGGGGCCGCGTGGCCTAGTGTGTGGGCCCCCGTGACCCCTCCGACTCCGCCCTTCCGCCTACTTATAGCCTCGTCGCGAAACCCCCAGTACCGAGAGCCACGATACGGAAAACCTTCCAGACGCTGCCGCCGCCAATCCCATCTCTGGGGATTCGAGATCGCCTCGGCACCGGAGAGGGGAATCACCGGAGGGGCTCTACATCATCATGCCCGCCTCCGGATTGATGCGTGAGTAGTTCATCCTTGGACTATGGGTCCATAGCAGTAGCTAGATGGTTGTCTTCTCCGCATGTGCTATCATTGTTTAGATCTTGTGAGCTGCCTAACATGATCAAGATCATCTATTTGTAATGCTACATGTTGTGTTTGGTTGGATCCGATGAATCTAGAATACTATGTCAAGTTGATTATCAATCTATCATATATGTGTTGTTTATGTTTTTGCATGCTCTCCGTTGCTAGTAGAGGCTCTGGCCAAGTTGATACTTGTAACTCCAAGAGGGAGTATTTATGCTCGATAGTGGGTTCATGCCTCCATTGAATCTGGGATCGTGACAGAAGGTTCTAAGGTTGTGGATGTGCTGTTGCTACTAGGGATAAAACATCAATGCTTTGTCTAAGGATATTTGTGTTGATTACATTACGCACCATACTTAATGCAATTATCTGTTGTTTGCAACTTAATACTGGAAGGGGTGCGGATGCTAACCGAAGGTGGATTATTTAGGCATAGATGCATCTTGGATAGCGGTCTATGTACTTTGTCGTAATGCCCTGATTAAATCTCATATTAATCATCATTGGTATGTATTGAATCTTTATTTGTCAATTGCCCACCTGTTGTTCACCCAGCATGCTAGTTATCTTATTGGAGAGACACCACTAGTGAACTGTGGACCCCGGTCCATTCTTTACATCTGAATACATTCTCTGCAATTATTGTTCTTTACTGTTCTTTGCAAACAAACACCATCTTCCACTCGATACGCTTAATCCTTTGTTTTCAGCAAGCCGGTGAGATTGACAACCTCACTGTTACGTTGGGGCAAAGTATCTTGATTGTGTTGTGCAGGTTCCACGTTGGCGCCGGTTTCACCGGTGTTGCGCCGCACTACATTCCTCCACCAACAACCTTCACGTGCTTCTTGGCTCCTACTGGTTCGATAACCTTGGTTTCATACTGAGGGAAACTTGCTTCTATACGCATCATACCTTCCACTTGGGGTTCCCAACGGACGTGTACATCTACGCGTATCAAGCTAAATTTCTGGCGCCGTTGCCGGGGAGATCAAGACACGCTGCAAGGGGAGTCTCCACATCCAATCTCTTTACTTTGTTTTTGTCTTGCTTTACTTTACTTTACTTTATTTACTGTCTTGTTTGCTACATATCTAAAAGCACAAAAAAATTAGTTGCTTTATTTTCTGTCTTATTTACCTGCTCTATATTGAAAACACAAAAAAAATTACTTACTTGCATTTACTTCATCAAGTTTACTTTTGTTTATTTCATCATGCTCCATCCTAAGTTTACTTTGAAAGATATACCGGTAGGTAGTGGGTCTATCATTGGAAAATATAATATAGAAGAATTCTTTACTCATGTTAGTAAAACTGAAGATTTTGAAGACAGATCCTTGGCAGAACTTGCTCCTGATTATGAAATTGCTACTGCCTCTTTAGTGCACATGTTGGAAGCTAGATTTTTTAATCTTAATCCCATGATGCAACATATGTTTCTTACACTCGGTGATATGGAAGAAGGAGAAAAGAAAGATTTTGTTTTAGAAACCCTTCTTAGAGAATTTGGTGATGTAGCTAGAGAAGCTAGGAAAGTCTTTATTCGATATAAGATGCTAGGCTTGTGTACCAATTTTGCAAATATCCTTGAAAAAAGGGAAAAATATAGGCTAAGATACACTAATAAAGTCAATTGTGAGGGGGAGATTAAAATACCAATACCTCATAAACTCATAGGAATGCATGAGGCATTAGAAAAGAATTATGATTGGATTGTTCCTGAAAATTTATTTGATGAGGATAGTAAGCCAAAAGGTATTGAAAAGGGAGTTCCATACATAGACAAAATACGATGCATTGTTGAGAAAACTCCCAACTCCCGAGGTAATAATGTTGATGCTTCTTCTCTTGATGTTACTTGATTTGCACTTTCTGCGCCTAGCTGAAAGGCGTTAAAGAAAAGCACTTCTTGGGAGATAACCCATGTTTCATTTTATTTACTGTATTGTTGAGTCTTGGAAGTTGTTTACTACTGTAGCAACCTCTCCTTATCATGTTTTTGTGCCAAGTAAAGTTTCTATGTTAAAGTTGATGCTAGATTTGGATTGCTGCGCAGAAACAGAATTGCTGTCTGTCACGAATGCGCGCAGAAGTCTCTGTAAAAAAATCAAAAAAATCTGCAAATTTACGAGCGTGATCCTCAGATATGTACGCAACTTTCATTACTTTTGAGTTTTCCGTTTGAGCAAGTTAAGTGCCTCTGTAAAATTCGTCTTTACGGACTGTTCTGTTTTTGACAGATTCTGCCTTTTATTTCGCATTGCCGCTTTTGCTATGTTGAATGAGTTTCTTTGTTCCATTAACTTTCAGAAGCTTTGTGAAATGTCCAGAAGTGTTAAGAATGATTGTGTCACCTCTGAATGTGTGAATTTTTAATTATGCACTAACCCTCTAATGAGTTTGCTTGAAGTTTGGTGTGGAGGAAGTTTTCAAGGGTCAAGAGAAGAGGATGATATACTATGATCAAGAAGAGTGAAAGATCTAAGCTTGGGGATGCCCCGGTGGTTCATCCCTGCATATTTTAAGAATACTCAAGCATCTAAGCTTGGGGATGCCCAAGGCATCCCCTTCTTCATCGACAACTTATCAGGTCACTTCTAGTGAAACTATATTTTATTCCATCACATCTTATGTTCTTTACTTGGAGCGTCGGTTTGCTTTTATTTTCGTTTGGTTTGAATAAAGTTGGATCCCATCATCCTTATATTGGATATATTACTCCGCTTTTTCATATGGAACACTTGTGTTCTTAATTGTGCTTTAATGTTCATGGCGAAGGCTGAAATTGCTTCGTTAAATTGCTATTTGGTTGGAATCAGAAAATGCTGCATATGGTTTGGTAACTTGGCAATTGTTTGAGCTCTCATAGATCATGTTTAAGCTCTTGCATCATGTATTTTAATCTATTAATGAAGAACTACCGTAGAGCTTGTTAAATTTGGTTTGCATGATTGGTCTCTCTAAGTCTAAATATTTTCTGGTAAAGTGTTTGAACAACAAGGAAGACAGTGTAGAGTTGCAATATGTTCTTGTGTAAGTTTTGTTGTACCTGTTCATACTTGTGTTTGCTTCAAACAACCTTGCTAGCCCAAACCTTATACTGAGAGGAAATGCTTCTCGTACATCCAAACACCTTGAGCCAAAACCCATGCCATTTGTGTCCACCATATCTACCTACTATGTGGTATTTTTCTGCCATTCCAAAGTAAATTACTTGAGTGCTACCTTTAAAATTTCACTCCTTTATCTTTGCAATATATAGCTCATGGGACAAATAGCTTAAAAACTATTGTGGTGATGAATATGTAGTTATGTGTCTTAGTTCTTATAAGTTGCTTGTTGAGCGGTAACCATGTTTCTGGGGACGCCATCAACTTTTTACCTTTGTTGGATATCATGTGAGATGCTATGCATGTTCGTCTTGTCTGAAGTAAGTGCGATTTCATGATCAAATGGTTTGAGTATGCATATGTTAGAGAAGAACATTGGGCAGCTAACTAAAGCCATGTATCATGGTGGAAGTTTCAGTTTGGACATACAACCTCAATCTCTTATGAGAATATTATTTGTTGTTGAATGCTTAAGCATTAAAAGAGGAGTCCATTATCTGTTGTCTATGTTGTCCCGGTATGGATGTCTAAGTTGAGAATAATCAAAAGCGAGAAATCCAATGCGTGCTTTCTCCTTAGACCTTTGTACATGCGGCATAGAGGTACCCCTTTGTGACACTTGGTTGAAACATATGTTATGCAATGACAATCCGTGTTTTCGAGCTGATTAGGACAAGGTGCGAGCACTATTAGTACTCTATGCATGAGACTTGCAACTTGTAGGAAGTATTATGCATAGCACATATGAATTATTACTATCGTTGACAAAATTGTTTCTATGTTTTCAAAATGAAAGCTCTAGCACAAAAATAGTAATCCATGCTTACCTCTGCGAAGGGTCATTCTTTTACTTTATGTTGAGTCAGTCTACCAACTTCTTTCTATCTTAGAAGCAAACACTTGTGTTAACTATGTGCATTGATTCTTACATGTTTACTTATTGCACTTGTTATACTACTCTATGTTGACAAATATCCATGAGATATGCATGTTACAAGTTGAAAGCAATTGCTGAAACTTAATCATCCTTTGTGTTGTGATACGTCTCCGACGTATCGATAATTTCTTATGTGCCATGCCACATTATTGATGATATCTACATGTTTTATGCACACTTTATGTCATATTCGTGCATTTTCTGGAACTAACCTATTAACAAGATGCCGAAGTGCCGTTCTGTTTTTTCTGTTTTTGGTTTCAGAAATCCTAGTAACGAAATATTCTTGGAATCGGACGAAATCAACGCCCAGGTTCCTATTTTTCCCGGAACCATCCAGAACACCCGAGAGCCGCCAGAGGGAAGCCCTGGGGCCCCACACCACAGCGCGGCCAGGGGGGCGCGCCGCCCTATGGTGTGGTGGCCCCCCCCCTCCGAGGCTGCCCTTCCGCCTATTTAAAGCCTCCGTCGCGAAAACCCTATTACGTTGGACGAAACCCACAGAAACCTTCCCGAGCATCGCGAAGCCAAGATCGGGGACAGGAGTCTCTGTTCGCACTGCCGGAGCGGGGAAGTGCCCCGGAAGGCTTCTCCATCGACACCGCTGCCATCTCCACCGTCATCTTCATCAACGCTGCTGCTCCCATGAGAGGGAGTAGTTCTCCATTGAGGCTCGGGGCTGTCGGTAGCTATGTGGTTCATCTCTCTCCTATGTACTTCAATACAATAATCTCATGAGCTGCCTTACATGATTGAGATTCATATGATGATGCTTGTAATCTAGATGTCATTATGCTAGTCAAGTGAGTTTTACTTATGTGATCTCCGGAGACTCCTTGTCCCACGTGTGTAAAGGTGACAGTGTGTGCACCGTGTGGGTCTCTTAGGCTATATTTCACAGAATACTTATTCACTATTATGAATGGCGTAGTGAAGTGCTTATTTATATCTCTTTATGATTGCAATGTGTTTTGTATCACAATTTATCTATGTGCTACTCTAGTGATGTTATTAAAGTAGTTTTATTCCTCCTGCACGATGTAATGGTGACTGATACGTCTCCAACGTATCGATAATTTCTTATGTTCCATGCTACTTTATTGATGATACCTACATGTTTTATGCACATTATATGTCATATTTATGCATTTTGGAACTAACCTATTAACAAGATGCAAGTGCCAGTTCTGTTTTTCTGCTGTTTTTGGTTTCAGAAATCCTAGTAACGAAATATTCTCGGAATTGACGAAATCAACGCCCAGGTTCCTATTTTGCCCGGAAGCATCAGAACACCCGAGAGCGCCGGGGGCCTGTGGGCCGAGATGACATGGTGGCGCGGCCGAGGCCCCGGCGCGCCACCCTATGGTCTCGTCGCCTCGTTGACCCCCCTGCCGCCTCTTCGCCTATATAAAGCCTCCGTCGAAAACCCTTACGGAGGAGCCACGATACGAGAAACCTTCGAGCCGCCGTCATCGCGAAGCCAAGATCGGGGGACAGGAGTCTCTGTTCCGGCACCCTGCCGGGGGGAAGTGCCCCGGAAGGCTTCTCCATCGCACACCGCTGCCATCTCCACCGCCATCTTCATCACCGCTGCTGCTCCCATGAGGAGGAGTAGTTCTCCATCGAGGCTCGGGGCTGTACCGGTAGCTATGTGGTTAATCTCTCTCCTATGTACCTCAATACAATGATCTCATGAGCTGCTTTACATGATTGAGATTCATATGAGTTTTGTATCACTACTATCTATGTGCTACTCTAGCAAAGTTATTAAAGTAGTTCTATTCCTCCTGCACGTGTGTAAAGGTGACAGTGCGTGCACCGTGTTAGTACTTGGTTTATGCTATGATCATGATCTCTTGTAGATTGCGAAGTTAACTATTGCTATGATAATATTGATGTGATCTATTCCTCCTACATATGCATGAAGGTGACAGTGTGCATGCTATGCTAGTACTTGGTTTAGTCGTTTTGATCTATCTTACACTTAAGGTTACTTAAATATGAGCATTATTGTGGAGCTTGTTAACTCCGGCATTGAGGGTTCGTGTAATCCTACGCAATGTGTTCATCATCCAACAAAAGTGTAGAGTATGCATTTATCTATTCTGTTATGTGATCAATGTTGAGAGTGTCCACTAGTGAAAGTCTATTCCCTAGGCCTTGTTCCCAAATACTGCTGAGTTACTACTGCTTGTTTACTGTTTTACTGCGTTACTACTGCTGCAATACTACCACCATCAACTACACGCCAGCAAGCTATTTTCTGGCACCGTTGCTACTGCTCATATATATTCATACCACCTGTATTTCACTATCTCTTCGCCGAACTAGTGCACCTACTAGGTGTGTTGGGGACACAAGAGACTTCTTGCTTTGTGGTTGCAGGGTTGCATGAGAGGGATATCTTTGACCTCTTCCTCCCTGAGTTCGATAAACCTTGGGTGATCCACTTAAGGGAAAGTTGCTGCTGTTCTACAAACCTCTGCACTTGGAGGCCCAACACTGTCTACAGGAAAGGAGGGGGAACGTAGACATCAAGCACTTTTCTGGCGCCGTTGCCGGGGAGGGAAGGTAAACGGCACTCACACATTGGCAAGCCCGGCAACTAAGCACTTTTCCTCCCTCGTCAACTACGCGCCAAGCACTTTTCTGGCGCCGTTGCCGGGGAGGAAAGGTAAAAGGTACTCACACTCCGGTAACAGTACTTTTCCGGCGCCATTGTGTGTGTGCTCGAAGCTATTTCCTTTAGACTCTGCAATTGCGACATTTGGTTTCTTGTTTACACTAGTTAGGCATAATGGACAACAATGACCTTTTTATTCTATTTCCTGATTTAAGACATGGATGGTTTGATGCGAAAATTAAAAAACCCATGGAACATATTAATATGAATGCTTTGAACACTATTGTTGCTAATGCTATGGAAAATTCTAAGCTTGGGGAAGCTGGTTTTGGTGAGCATGATATTTTTAGTCCCCCAAGCATTGAGGAGAAAATTTACTTTGATGATACTTTGCCTCCCATTTATGATGATTATAATGATAGTAGTCTTTTGTTACCACCTGTTATGGAGGATAAATTTGATTATGATTACAATATACCTCCTATATTTGATAGCTACTTTGTTGAATTTGCTCCCACTACAATTAATAAGAATGACTATGCTTATGTTGGGAGTAGTAATTATTTTATGCATGAGACTCATGATAAGAATGCTTTATGTGATAGTTATATTGTTGAGTTTGCTCATGTTGCTACTGAAAGTTATTATGAGAGAGGAAAATATGGTTGTAAAAATTTTCATGTTACTAAAACACCTCTCTATGTGCTGAAATTTTTGAAGCTACACTTGTTTTATCTTCCTATGCTTGTTACTTTGCTCTTCATGAACTTGTTTATTTACAAGATTCCTATGCATAGGAAGCATGTTAGACTTAAATGTGTTTTGAATTTGCCTCTTGATGCTCTCTTTTGCCTCAAATACTATTTCTTGCGAGTGCATCATTAAAACTGCTGAGCCCATCTTAATGGCTATAAAGAAAGAACTTCTTGGGAGATAACCCATGTGTTATTTTTCTACAGTACTTTGTTTTATATTTGTGTCTTGGAAGTTGTTTACTACTGTAGCAACCTCTCCTTATCATGTTTTTGTACCAAGTAAAGTTTCTATGTCAAAGTTGATGTTATATTTGGGATCGCTGCGCAGAAACAGCATTGCTGTCTGTCACGAATCTGGGCACAATTCTCTGTAGAAAATTCGAAAAAATCTGCCAATTTACGAGCGTGATCCTCAGATATGTACGCAACTTTCATTAGTTTTGAGTTTTTCCATTTGAGCAAGTCTGGTGCCAGTTTTAAATTCGTCTTTACGGACTGTTCTGTTTTTGACAGATTCTGCCTTTTATTTCGCATTGCCGCTTTTGTTAAGTTGAATGAGTTTCTTTGTTCCATTAACTTTCAGAAGTTTTGTGCAATGTCCAGAAGTGTTAAGAATGATTGTGTCACCTCTGAACATGTGAATTTTGATTATGCACTAACCCTCTAATGAGTTTGCTTGAAGTTTGGTGTGGCAGAAGTTTTCAAGGGTCAATAGAAGAGGGTGATATAATGTGATCGAGAAGAGTGAAAGGTCTAAGCTTGGGGATGCCCCCGTGGTTCATCCCTGCATATTTCAAGAAGACTCAAGCATCTAAGCTTGGGGATGCCCAAGGCATCCCCTTCTTCATCGACAACTTATCAGGTTTCTTCTAGTGAAACTATATTTTTATTCCATCACATCCTATGTATTTTACTTGGAGCGTCTGTGTGCTTTTATTTTTGTTTTTGTTTTGTTATCTTAGTTCTCTGAATAAGTTCATCCTTGTGTGGGAGAGAGACACGCTCCGCTGGTTCGTATGAACACATGTGTTCTTAGCTCATAATATTCATGGCGAAGTTTCCTCTTCGTTAAATTGTTATATGGTTGGAATTGGAAAATGCTACATGTAGTAATTGGTAAAATGTCTTGGGTAATGTGATACTTGGCAATTGTTGTGCTCATGATTAAGCTCTTGCATCATATACTTTGCACCCATTAATGAAGAAATACATAGAGCTTGCTAAAATTTGGTTTGCGTAATTGGTCTCTCTAAGGTCTAGATAATATCTAGTATTGAGTTTTGAACAACAAGGAAGACGGTGTAGAGTCTTATAATGTTTACAATATGTCTTTTATGTGAGTCTTGCTGCACTTGTTCATCCTTGAGTTTGCTTCAAATAACCTTGCTAGCCTAAACCTTGTATCGAGAGGGAATACTTCTCATGCATCCAAAATCCTTGAGCCAACTACTATGCCATTTGTGTCCACCATACCTACCTAGTACATGGTATTTCTCCGCCATTCCAAAGTAAATTGCTTGAGTGCTACCTTTAAAATTCCATCATTCACCTTTGCAATATATAGCTCATGGGACAAAATAGCCTTAAAAACTATCGTAGTATTGAATATGTACTTATGCACTTTATATTTTATTAAGTTGCTTGTTGTGCGATAACCATGCTTCTGGGGAACGCCATCAACTATTGTTGAATATCATGTGAGTTGCTATGCATGTCCGTCTTGTCTGAAGGTCTATCATTTTAGTGGTTGGAGCATGCAAAATTGTTAGAGAAGAACATTGGGCCGCTAACTAAAGCCATGAACCATGGTGGAAGTTTCAGTTTTGGACATATATCCTCAATCTCATATGAGAATAATAACTTTGCTACATGCTTATGCATTTAAGAGGAGTCCATTATCTGTTGTCCATGTTGTCCCGGTATGGATGTCTAAGTTGAGAATAATCAAAAGCGAGAAATCCGAAATGCGAGCATTCTCCTTGGACCTTTGTACAGGCGGCATGGAGGTACCCCTTTGTGACACTTGGTTGAAACATGGCATGCGAAGACCCGGTAGTCCAAGTTAAGTAGGACGAGGTGCGGGCACTATTAGTATACTATGCGTGAGGCTTGCAACTTGTAAGATATAATTTTCATAACTCATATGCTTTATTACTACCGTTGACAAAATTGTTTCATGTTTTCAAAATAAAAGCTCTAGCACAAATACAGCAATCGATGCTTTCCTCATTGAAGGACCATTCTTTTACTTTTATTGTTGAGTCAGTTTACCTATCTCCTTCCACCTTAAGAAGCAAACACTTGTGTGAACTGTGCATTGATTCCTACATACTTGCATATTGCACTTGTTATATTACTTTATGTTGACAATATCCATGAGATATACATGTTACAAGTTGAAAGCAACCGCTGAAACTTAATCTTCCTATGTGTTGCTTCAACACCTTTACTTTGATTTATTGCTTTATGAGTTAACTCTTATGCAAGACTTATTGATGCTTGTCTTGAAGTACTATTCATGAAAAGTCTTTGCTTTATGATTCATTTGTTTACTCATGTCATTACCATTGTTTTGATCGCTGCATTCATTACATATGTTTACAAATAGTATGATCAAGATTATGATGGCATGTCACTTAAGAAATTATCTTTGTTATCGTTTTACCTGCTCGGGACGAGCAGAACTAAGCTTGGGGATGCTGATACGTCTCCAACGTATCGATAATTTCTTATGTTCCATGCTACTTTATTGATGATACCTACATGTTTTATGCACATTATATGTCATATTTATGCATTTTTGGAACTAACCTATTAACAAGATGCAGAAGTGCCGTTCCGTTTTCTGCTGTTTTTGGTTTCAGAAATCCTAGTAACGAAATATTCTCGGAATTGGACGAAATCAACGCCCAGGTTCCTATTTTGCCCGGAAGCATCCAGAACACCCGAGAGCCGCCAGAGGAGGGCCCTGTGGGCCCCAGATGACATGGTGGCGCGGCCCAGGCCCTGGCCGCGCCACCCTATGGTCTCGTCGCCTCGTTGACCCTGCGCCGCCTCTTCGCCTATATAAAGCCTCCGTCGCGAAAACCCTTACGGAGGGAGCCACGATACGAAACCTTCCCGAGCCGCCGTCATCGCGAAGCCAAGATCTGGGGGACAGGTCTCTGTTCCGGCACCCGCGGGGAAGTGCCCCCGGAAGGCTTCTCCATCGACACCGCTGCCATCTCCACCGCCATCTTCATCACCGCTGCTGCTCCCATGAAGAGGGAGTAGTTCTCCATCGAGGCTCGGGGCTGTACCGGTAGCTATGTGGTTAATCTCTCTCCTATGTACCTCAATACAATGATCTCATGAGCTGCTTTACATGATTGAGATTCATATGAGTTTTGTATCACTACTATCTATGTGCTACTCTAGCAAAGTTATTAAAGTAGTTCTATTCCTCCTGCATGTGTGCAAAGGTGACAGTGCGTGCACCGTGTTAGTACTTGGTTTATGCTATGATCATGATCTCTTGTAGATTGCGAAGTTAACTATTGCTATGATAATATTGATGTGATCTATTCCTCCTACATATGCATGAAGGTGACAGTGTGCATGCTATGCTAGTACTTGGTTTAGTCGTTTTGATCTATCTTACACTTAAGGTTACTTAAATATGAGCATTATTGTGGAGCTTGTTAACTCCGGCATTGAGGGTTCGTGTAATCCTACGCAATGTGTTCATCATCCAACAAAAGTGTAGAGTATGCATTTATCTATTCTGTTATGTGATCAATGTTGAGAGTGTCCACTAGTGAAAGTCTATTCCCTAGGCCTTGTTCCCAAATACTGCTGAGTTACTACTGCTTGTTTACTGTTTTACTGCGTTACTACTGCTGCAATACTACCACCATCAACTACACGCCAGCAAGCTATTTTCTGGTTGCTGCTCATATATATTCATACCACCTGTATTTCACTATCTCTTCGCCGAACTAGTGCACCTACTAGGTGTGTTGGCGACACAAGAGACTTCTTGCTTTGTGGTTGCAGGGTTGCATGAGAGGGATATCTTTGACCTCTTCCTCCCTGAGTTCGATAAACCTTGGGTGATCCACTTAAGGGAAACTTGCTGCTGTTCTACAAACCTCTGCACTTGGAGGCCCAACACTGTCTACAGGAAAGGAGGGGGAACGTAGACATCAGTGACAATGTGTGCATCCGTGTTAGTGCTTGGCGTAGGCTATGATTATGATCTCTTGTAGATTATGAAGTTAACTATTGCTATGATGGTATTGATGTGATCTATTCCTCCTACATGGCGTGAAGGTGACAGTGTGCATGCTATGTTAGTACTTGGTTTAGTCGTGTCGATCTTTCATGCACTCTAAGGTTATTTAAATATGAACATTTAATTGTGGAGCTTGTTAACTCCGACATTGAGGGTTCGTGTAATCCTACGCAATGTGTTCATCATCCAACAAGAGAGTGTAGAGTATGCATTTATCTATTCTGTTATGTGATCAAAGTTGAGAGTGTCCACTAGTGAAAGTCTAATCCCTAGGCCTTGTTCCTAAATACTGCTGCGTTACTACTACTGCGTTACTACTGCTTGTTTACTTCCTACAATATTACTACCATCAACTGCACGCCAGCAAGCTATTTTCTGGCGCCGTACTACTGCTCATACTTATTCATACCACCTGTATTTCACTATCTCTTCGCCGAACTAGTGCACCTATTAGGTGTGTTGGGGACACAAGAGACTTCTTGCTTTGTGGTTGCAGGGTTGCTTGAGAGGGATATCTTTGACCTCTTCCTCCCTGAGTTCGATAAACCTTGGGTGATCCACTTAAGGGAAACTTGCTGCTGTTCTACAAACCTCTGCTCTTGGAGGCCCAACACTGTCTACAAGAATAGAAGCACCCGTAGACATCAAGCACTTTTCTGGCGCCGTTGCCGGGGAGGAAAGGTAAAAGGTACTCACACTCCGGATCTCGGCTACTAAGCTATTTTCCGGCGCCGTTGTAAGTACTCGAAGCTATTTCCTTTAGACTCTGCAATTGCGACATTTGGTTTCTTGTTTACACTAGTTAGGCATAATGGACAACAATGAGCTTCTTATTCTATTTCCTGATTTAAGACATGGATGGTTTGATGCGAAAATTAAAAAACCCATGGAACATATTAATATGAATGCTTTGAACACTATTGTTGCTAATGCTATGGAAAATTCTAAGCTTGGGGAAGCTGGCTTTGATGAGCATGATATTTTTAGTCCCCCAAGCATTGAGGAGAAAATTTACTTTGATGATACTATGCCTCCTATATTTGATGATGAGAATAATAATGATAGCTACTTTGTTGAATTTGCTCCCACTACAACTAATAAAATTGATTATGCCTATGTGGAGAGTAATAATTTTATGCATGTGGCTCATGGCAAGAATGTTTTATGTGATAGTTATATTGTTGAGTTTGCTCATGTTGCTACTGAAAGTTATTATGAGAGAGGAAAATATGGTTGTAAAAATTTTCATGTTACTAAAATGCCTCTCTATGTGCTGAAATTTTTGAAGCTACACTTGTTTTATCTTCCTATGCTTGTTACTTTGCTCTTCATGAACTTGTTTATTTACAAGATTCCTATGCATAGGAAGCATGTTAGACTTAAATGTGTTTTGAATTTGCCTCTTGATGCTCTCTTTTGCTTCAACTTCTATTTCTTGCGAGTGCATCATTAAAACTGTTGAGCCCATCTTAATGGCTATAAAGAAAGAACTTCTTGGGAGATAACCCATGTGTTTATTTTACTACAGCAATTTTTGTTTTGTTGAGTCTTGGAAGTTGTTTACTACTGTAGCAACCTCTCCTTATCATGTTTTTGTGCCAAGTAAAGTTTCTATGTTATAGTTGATGTTATATTTGGGATCGCTGCGCAGAAACAGCATTGCTGTCTGTCACGAATCTGGGCACAAGTCTCTGTAGAAAATTCGAAAAAATCTGCCAATTTACGAGCGTGATCCTCAGATATGTACGCAACTTTCATTAGTTTTGAGTTTTTCCATTTGAGCAAGTCTGGTGCCATTTTAAAATTCGTCTTTATGGACTGTTCTGTTTTTGACAGATTCTGCCTTTTATTTCGCATTGCCTCTTTTGCTATGTTGGATGAATTTCTTTGATCCATTAATGTCCAGTAGCTTTATGCAATGTCCAGAAGTGTAAAGAATGATTGTGTCACCTCTGAATGTGTGAATTATTAATTGTGCACTAACCCTCTAATGAGTTTGCTTGAAGTTTGGTGTGAAGGAAGTTTTCAAGGGTCAAGAGAGGAGTATGATATACTATGATCAAGAGGAGTGAAAGCTCTAAGCTTGGGGATGCCCCCGTGGTTCATCCCTGCATATTTTAAGAAGACTCAAGCATCTAAGCTTGGGGATGCTCAAGGCATCCCCTTCTTCATCGACAAATTATCAGGTTCCTTCTCTTGAAACTATAGTTTTATTCAGTCACATCTTATGTACTTTACTTGGACCGTCTGTTTGTTTTTGTTTTTGTTTTTGTTTGAATAAATTCATGCTTGTGTGGGAGAGAGACACGCTCCGCTGGTTCGTATGAACACATGTGTTCTTAGCTCATAATATTCATGGCGAAGTTTCCTCTTCGTTATATTGTTATATGGTTGGAATTGGAAAAATGCTACATGTAGTAATTGGTAAAATGTCTTGGATAATGTGATACTTGACAATTGTTGTGCTCATGTTTAAGCTCTTGCATCATATACCTTGCACCTATTAATGAAGAAATACATAGAGCTTGCTAAAATTTGGTTTGCATAATTGGTCTCTCTAAGGTCTAGATAATTTCTAGTAAAGAGTTTGAACAACAAGGAAGACGGTGTAGAGTCTTATAATGTTTACAATATGTATTTTATGTGAGTTTTGCTGCACCGGTTCATCCTTGTGTTTGCTTCAAATAACCTTGCTAGCCTAAGCCTTGTATCGAGAGGGAATACTTCTCATGCATCCAAAATCCTTGAGCCAACCACTATGCCATTTGTGTCCACCATACCTACCTACTACATGGTATTTCTCTGCCATTCCAAAGTAAATTGCTTGAGTGCTACCTTTAAACAATTCAAAAGTTATTACCTCTTATTTGTGTCAATGTTTTATAGCTCATGAGGAAGTATGTGGTGTTTATCTTTCAATCTTGTTGGGCAACTTTCACCAATGGACTAGTGGCTTCATCCGCTTATCCAATAATTTTGCAAAAAGAGCTGGCAATGGGATTCCCAGTCCCAAATTAATTAACAAAAATAGACACTCCTCCATGGTATGTGATTGTTGGACGGCACCCGAAGGATTCGGTTAGCCATGGCTTGAGAAAGCAAAGGTGGGGAGGAGTGTCATCATAATAAAACTAAAATAAAAAGGCACTCCTTCATGGTATGAGATTGTTGGCAGGCACCCGAGGATTCGGTTAGCCATGGTTTGTGAAAGAAAGGTTGGAAGGAGTGCCACCCAAAAATAAAATAAAATGGGAGCCGCTCTTTGAAGGTTTGTCTGGCAAGGGGGTTAGAGTACCCGCTACCATTCGTTGACAACAACAAACACCTCTCAAAACTTTACTTTTATACTCTCTTGATGTTTTCAAAATCAAAGCTCTAGCACAAATACATCAATCGATGCTTTCCTCTTTGAAGGACCTTTCTTTTACTTTTATTGTTGAGTCAGTTGATACGTCCAAAACGTATCTACTTTCCCGAACACTTTTGCTATTGTTTTGCCTCTAATTTGTGTATTTTGGATACAACTAACACGGACTAACGCTGTTTTCAGCAGAACTGCTCTGGTGTCTCGTTTTTGTGCAGAAATCCAACTTTCGGGAAAATCCTCGGAATTTATGCAGAAGGCCCTATTTTACCAGAATATTGACGGAGCCAGAAGGGCAAGAGAGGTGGAGGCCCGAGGGCCCCACACCATATGGCGGCGCGGCCCAGGGGGGGCCCGCGCGGCCCTATGGTGTGGCCCCCTCGGCCGGCCTCCGACGCCCCCCTTCGGACTACTTATTGGTTTCGACCTGAAAACGCACGGAGAGAAGTCGAAGTCGCCAGAAACCCTCCAGAACGCCGCCACATCGCGAAACTCCGTCTCGGGAGCCAGAAGTCTCCGTTCTGGCACTCCGCCGGGACGGGGAATTGGAGGAGATCTTCACCGCCATCACCGCCAACGCCTCTCCATCGACCAGCCATGTTTCCCCCATCCATGTGTGAGTAATTCCCCCGCTGTAGGCTGAAGGGGATGGTAGGGATTGGATGAGATTGGTCATGTAATAGTCATAAGATTGTTAGGGCATAGTGCCTAGTATCCGTAGATGTCACTTTTATGATATTGTTGCAACTTGTTATGCTTAATGCTTGTCACTAGGGCCCGAGTGCCATGATCTCAGATCTGAACATGTTATTGATTCATGAAGATATTCGTTGTTTATGATCTTACCTGCAAGTTGTATACACATGTCGCTGTCCGGAACCAATGGCCCCGAAGTGACAATCGGGACAACGATACGTCTCCAACGTATCGATAATTTCTTATGTTCCATGCTACTTTATTGATGATACCTACATGTTTTATGCACATTATATGTCATATTTATGCATTTTCTGGAACTAACCTATTAACAAGATGCCGAAGAGCCAGTTGCTGTTTTCTGCTGTTTTTGGTTTCAGAAATCCTAGTAAAGAAATATTCTCGGAATTGGACGAAACTTTCGCCCAGGGTCCTATTTTTGCACGAAGCTTCCAGAAGACCGAAGACCTAACGAAGTGGGGCCACGAGGCAGCCAGGGGGGTGGCCGGCGCGGCCAGGTCTTGGCCGCGCGGCCCTGCCCCCTGGGCCCCTCGTGTGGCCCCTCGCGTTGACCTTCCGCCTACTTAAAGCTCCCGTCGCGAAACCCCCAGTACCGAGAGCCACGATACGGAAAACCTTACAGAGCCGCCGCCGCCGCGAATCCCATCTCGGGGGATTAGGAGATCGCCTCCGGCACCCTGCCGGAGAGGGGATTCATCTCCCGGAGGACTCTTCATCGCCATGATCGCCTCCGGAGTGATGAGTGAGTAGTTCACCCCTGGACCATGGGTCCATAGCAGTAGCTAGATGGTCGTCTTCTCCTTGTTGTGCTTCATTGTTAGATCTTGTGAGCTGCCTAACATGATCAAGATCATCTATATGTAATTCTATATGTTGTGTTTGTCGGGATCCGATGGATAGAGAGTACTATGATTATGGTGATTATCAATCTATTGTTCATGTGTTGTTTATGATCTTGCATGCTCTCCGTTATTAGTAGAGGCTCTGGCCAAGTTTTTACTCTTAACTCCAAGAGGGAGTAATTATGCTCGATAGTGGGTTCATGCCTTCATTGATACCTGGGACAGTGACAGAAAGTTCTAAGGTTGTGATGTGCTGTTGCCACTAGGGATAAAACATTGATGCTATGTCTAAGGATGTAGTTATTGATTACATTACGCACAATACTTAATGCAATTGTCTGTTGCTTTGCAACTTAATACTGGAGGGGGTTCGGACGATAACCTGAAGGTGGACTTTTTAGGCATAGATGCAGTTGGATGGCGGTCTATGTTCTTTGTCGTAATGCCCAATTAAATCTCACTATATTTATCATGTCATGTATATGCATTGTTATGCCTTTCTCTATTTGTCAATTGCCCGACTGTAATTTGTTCACCCAACATGCTTTTATCTTATGGGAGAGACACCTCTAGTGAACTGTGGACCCCGGTCCTATTCTTTCCATAGCATACAATTTACTTGTTTTACTGTTTTCTTTGCAAACATCTTCCACTCGATACGTTTAATCCTTTGTTACAGCAAGCCGGTGAGATTGACAACCTCACTGTTTCGTTGGGGCAAAGTACTTTGGTTGTGTTGTGCAGGTTCCTAGTTGGCGCCGGAATCCCTGGTGTTGCGCCGCATCACATTTCGCGACCATCAACCTTCAACGTGCTTCTTGGCTCCTCCTGGTTCGATTAAACCTTGGTTTCTTTCTGAGGAAAACTTGCCACTGTGCGCATCATACCTTCCTCTTGGGGTTCCCAACGGACGTGTACATCTACGCGCATCAAGCACTTTTTCTGGCGCCGTTGCCGGGGAGATCAAGACACGCTGCAAGGGGAGTCTCCACTTCTCAATCTCTTTACTTTGTTTTTGTCTTGCTTTATTTTATTTACTACTTTGTTTGCTGCACTAAATCAAAACACAAAAAAATTAGTTGCTAGTTTTACTTTATTTATTGTCTTGCTCTCTATATCAAAAACACAAAAAAATTAGTTACTCGTCTTTACCTTATTTGCCTAGTTTACTTTTTGCTTATTGCATCATGTTTCCTTTTAATTTCACCACAAAGGACATACCGGTAGGACGTGGGTCCATAGTTGGGAGAAATAATATAGAAGAATTTTTCAATCATGTTAGTATTACTGAAGATTTTGAAGATAGACACTTGGTAGAACTTGCACCTACCTATGAAATTGCTGCTGCTGCTTTAGTTCGCTTGTTGGAAACTAAATTTGTTAATCTCAATCCTATAATCCAACACATGTTTCTTACACTTGGTGATATGGAAGAAGGGGAAAAGAAAGATTTTGTTTTAGAAACCCTTCTTAGAGAATTTGGTGGTCTAGCAAGAGAGGCTAGAAAGGTTTTTGCTAAATTTAATATGCTAGGTTCTCATACCAATTTTATTGGTCTCCTTGAAAAAATGGACATGGATAGAATAATGTACACTAATAACATTAATGATGGTGGGGAAATCAAAGCACCAATACCATGTAAACTCCTAGCTATGAATGATGCATTAGAAAATAACTATGCTTGGCTTGTTCCTGAAAATTTGTTCGATGAGAGTAGCAAGCCTAAGACTAATGAAAAGGGAGACGCTAAAACTTATATATCAAATATACTATGCTTGGTTGAGAAAACTCCCAACACCCCTGGTAATGATGTTGATGCTTCTACTCTCGATGTTACTTGATTTGCACTTTCTGCGCCTAGCTGAAAGGCGTTAAAGAAAAGCGCTTATGGGAGACAACCCATGTTTTTACCTACAGCAATTTTTTGTTTTATTGAGTCTTGGAAGTTGTTTACTACTGTAGCAACCTCTCCTTATCAAGTTTTTGTGCCAAGTAAAGTTTCTATGTCAAAGTTGATGTTATATTTGGGATCGCTGCACAGAAACAGCATTGCTGTCTGTCACGAATCTGGGCATAATTCTCTGTAGAAAATTCGAAAAAATCTGCCAATTTACGAGCGTGATCCTCAGATATGTACGCAACTTTCATTAGTTTTGAGTTTTTCCATTTGAGCAAGTCTGGTGCCATTTATAAATTCGTCTTTACGGACTGTTCTGTTTTTGACAGATTCTGCCTTTTATTTCGCATTGCCTCTTTTGCTATGTTGGATTTATTTCTTTGATCCATTAATGTCCAGTAGCATTATGCAATGTCCAGAAGTGAAAAGAATGATTGTGTCACCTCTGAATGTGTGAATTATTAATGATGCACTAACCCTCTAATGAGTTTGCTTGAAGTTTGGTGTGAAGGAAGTTTTCAAGGGTCAAGAGAGGAGAATGATATACTAAGATCAAGAGGAGTGAAAGCTCTAAGCTTGGGGATGCCCCCGTGGTTCATCCCTGCATATTTTAAGAAGACTCAAGCGTCTAAGCTTGGGGATGCCCAAGGCATCCCCTTCTTCATCGACAACATCATCAGGTTCCTCCCCTGAAACTATATTTTTATTCAGTCACATCTTGTGTTCTTTACTTGGAGCGTCGGTTTGTTTTCGTTTTTGTTTTTGTTTGAATAAAATGGATCCTAGCATTCACTTTGTGGGAGAGAGACACGCTCCGCTGTTGCATATGGACACATGTGTCCTTAGGCTTTACTCATAATGTTCAAGGCGAAGTTTCTTCTTCGTTAATTTGTTATATGGTTGGAATTGGAAAATGCTACATGTAGTAATTCTAAAAATGTCTTGGATAATGTGATACTTGGCAATTGTTGTGCTCATGTTTAAGCTCTTGCATCATATGCTTTGCACCCATTAATGAAGAAATACATAGAGCTTGCTAAAATTTGATTTGCATATTTGGTTTCTCTAAGGTCTAGATAATATCTAGTATTGAGTTTTGAACAACAAGGAAGACAGTGTAGAGTCTTATAATGTTTACAATATGTCTTTTATGTGAGTTTTGCTGCACTTGTTCATCCTTGAGTTTGCTTCAAATAACCTTGCTAGCCTAAACCTTGTATCGAGAGGGAATACTTCTCATGCATCCAAAATCCTTGAGCCAACTACTATGCCATTTGTGTCCACCATACCTACCTACTACATGGTATTTACCCGCCATTCCAAAGTAAATTGCTTGAGTGCTACCTTTAAAATTCCATCATTCACCTTTGCAATATATAGCTCATGGGACAAAATAGCCTTAAAAACTATCGTAGTATTGAATATGTACTTATGCACTTTATATTTTATTAAGTTGCTTGTTGTGCGATAACCATGTTTCTGGGGAACGCCATCAACTATTGTTGAATATCATGTGAGTTGCTATGCATGTCCGTCTTGTCTGAAGGTCTATCATTTTAGTGGTTGGAGCATGCAAAATTGTTAGAGAAGAACATTGGGCCGCTAACTAAAGCCATGAACCATGGTGGAAGTTTCAGTTTTGGACATATATCCTCAATCTCATATGAGAATAATAACTTTGCTACATGCTTATGCATTTAAGAGGAGTCCATTATCTGTTGTCCATGTTGTCCCGGTATGGATGTCTAAGTTGAGAATAATCAAAAGCGAGAAATCCGAAATGCGAGCATTCTCCTTGGACCTTTGTACAGGCGGCATGGAGGTACCCCTTTGTGACACTTGGTTGAAACATGGCATGCGAAGACCCGGTAGTCCAAGTTAAGTAGGACGAGGTGCGGGCACTATTAGTATACTATGCGTGAGGCTTGCAACTTGTAAGATATAATTTTCATAACTCATATGCTTTATTACTACCGTTGACAAAATTGTTTCATGTTTTCAAAATAAAAGCTCTAGCACAAATACAGCAATCAATGCTTTCCTCTGCGAAGGACCATTCTTTTACTTTTATTGTTGAGTCAGTTTACCTATCTCCTTCCACCTTAAGAAGCAAACACTTGTGTGAACTGTGCATTGATTCCTACATACTTGCATATTGCACTTGTTATATTACTTTATGTTGACAATATCCATGAGATATACATGTTACAAGTTGAAAGCAACCGCTGAAACTTAATCTTCTTATGTGTTGCTTCAACACCTTTACTTTGATTTATTGCTTTACGAGTTAACTCTTATGCAAGACTTATTGATGCTTGTCTTGAAGTACTATTCATGAAAAGTCTTTGCTATATGATTCAGTTGTTTACTCATGTCATTACCTTTGCTTTGATCGCTGCATTCATTACATATGTTTACAAATAGTATGATCAAGATTATGATGGCATGTCACTTCAGAAATTATCTTTGTTATCGTTTTACCTGCTCGGGACGAGCAGAACTAAGCTTGGGGATGCTGATACGTCTCCAACGTATCGATAATTTCTTATGTTCCATGCTACTTTATTGATGATACCTACATGTTTTATGCACATTATATGTCATATTTATGCATTTTTGGAACTAACCTATTAACAAGATGCCGAAGAGCCAGTTTGTTTTCTGCTGTTTTTGGTTTCAGAAATCCTAGTAAAGAAATATTCTCGGAATTGGACGAAACTTTCGCCCAGGGTCCTATTTTTGCACGAAGCTTCCAGAAGACCGAAGACCTAACGAAGTGGGGCCACGAGGCAGCCGGGGTGGCCGGCGCGGCCCAGGTCTTGGGCCGCGGCCCTGGCCCCTCGTGTGGCCCCTCGCGTTGACCTTCCGCCTACTTAAAGCTCCCGTCGCGAAACCCCCAGTGAGAGAGCCACGATACGGAAAACCTTACGGAGACGCCGCCGCCGCGAATCCCATCTCGGGGGATTCAGGAGATCGCCTCCGGCACCCTGCCGGAGAGGGGATTCATCTCCCGGAGGACTCTTCATCGCCATGATCGCCTCCGGAGTGATGAGTGAGTAGTTCACCCCTGGACCATGGGTCCATAGCAGTAGCTAGATGGTCGTCTTCTCCTTGTTGTGCTTCATTGTTAGATCTTGTGAGCTGCCTAACATGATCAAGATCATCTATATGTAATTCTATATGTTGTGTTTGTCGGGATCCGATGGATAGAGAGTACTATGATTATGGTGATTATCAATCTATTGTTCATGTGTTGTTTATGATCTTGCATGCTCTCCGTTATTAGTAGAGGCTCTGGCCAAGTTTTTACTCTTAACTCCAAGAGGGAGTAATTATGCTCGATAGTGGGTTCATGCCTTCATTGATACCTGGGACAGTGACAGAAAGTTCTAAGGTTGTGATGTGCTGTTGCCACTAGGGATAAAACATTGATGCTATGTCTAAGGATGTAGTTATTGATTACATTACGCACAATACTTAATGCAATTGTCTGTTGCTTTGCAACTTAATACTGGAGGGGGTTCGGACGATAACCTGAAGGTGGACTTTTTAGGCATAGATGCAGTTGGATGGCGGTCTATGTTCTTTGTCGTAATGCCCAATTAAATCTCACTATATTTATCATGTCATGTATATGCATTGTTATGCCTTTCTCTATTTGTCAATTGCCCGACTGTAATTTGTTCACCCAACATGCTTTTATCTTATGGGAGAGACACCTCTAGTGAACTGTGGACCCCGGTCCTATTCTTTCCATAGCATACAATTTACTTGTTTTACTGTTTTCTTTGCAAACATCTTCCACTCGATACGTTTAATCCTTTGTTACAGCAAGCCGGTGAGATTGACAACCTCACTGTTTCGTTGGGGCAAAGTACTTTGGTTGTGTTGTGCAGGTTCCTAGTTGGCGCCGGAATCCCTGGTGTTGCGCCGCATCACATTTCGCGACCATCAACCTTCAACGTGCTTCTTGGCTCCTCCTGGTTCGATTAAACCTTGGTTTCTTTCTGAGGGAAAACTTGCCACTGTGCGCATCATACCTTCCTCTTGGGGTTCCCAACGGACGTGTACATCTACGCGCATCAACAACCGGAGGGGATGGTAGTGATGTGAGGATCACATGTGTTCACGGAGTGTTAATGCTTTGCTCCGGTACTCTATTAAAAGGAGTACCTTAATATCCAGTAGTTTCCCTAGAGGCCCGGCTGCCACCGGCTGGTAGGACAAAAGATGTTGTGCAAGTTTCTCATTGCGAGCACGTACGACTATAATTGGAACACATGCCTATTGATTGATTAGTACTTGGATACCGTTTTATTATTATCTGCAAATGCCCATGCTTTGATTGTTACATGAGTTTCTCTCATCCATGCAACGCCCGTTAAATCCGTCCCTGTGCCTACAGTATTTTAATCCTGCTGTTTACTATAATCACTACTGCTGTCTTTATTTCACCGCTGCTGCTATTTCACTATTTCCACTGCCATAAAACTGTTACTACTGATAAACTCTTGCGAGCAAGTCTGTTTCCAGGTGCAGCTGAATTGACAACTCCATTGTTAAGGCTTACAAGTATTCTTTGTCTCCCCTTGTGTCGAATCAATAAATTGGGTAATACTTCCCTCGAAGACTGTTGCGATCCCCTATACTTGTGGGTCATCAAGACTATTTTCTGGCGCCGTTGCCGGGGAGCATAGCTTTATTTGGAAGTTCACTTGGATTGATATTGTTCGCTGCAAATTCTCCATTATGGGTAAACCTCGCGATACTAAGATCGCCATATTACCATCCACTACAAGAAAAGGTACAACTCTGAGTACCTCTGCTGCTCTTGATTCACCATCTGTGATTGATAAACTTGTTTCACCGCCACATGCTTCACGTGCTGGTACTTCTGCTGAATCTGAAAATTCTCATAATATTGATAATGTTTCTGCTGTGCTTGATGATAGTGGTTCATTGGGATCTTTTCTAGATGCTACAATTGCTAAGTCTAGACAAATTGAAAATACTGAAACTCCTAATGCTGCTACACCTGTTAATTCACCTGAGTCTGTTGAATATTCTAGTGATGATCTTGATGAAGATTATGTAGAGCTTGATGATGATTTTATTGAAAAATGCAATGCTACTACTGATGCAAGAAAAATTAAAAAGTTGCTTGCAGAACATGCTGTTAGATATAAATTATCTCCTGATCCTAAATTTGCCACATCTCCTATAAACATTAGGGATAAAGATTATGATTTTTCTCTTGATCTATCTCATATAGCTATTGTTGAGAAAACACCCTTTTGTGGTACTGAAAAAGAAAGTGTTGTTGAACACATGACTGAGTTATCTACTCTTAGTGGCTTGTTTTCTGATGATATTAAGATGCGTACTTATTTTGTCGCTAAAATTTTTCCTTTCTCATTAAAGGATGATGCTAAAACTTGGTATAATAATTTGCCTCCTGGTTCTATTAAAAGTCCAAAAGAATTGCTTGATGTTTTCTTCCGGAAATACTTTCCTGCTAGTGCTCAACATGCTGCTTTGCAGAGAATTTATAATTTTGACCAGGAAGATGGAGAGAAATTGCCTGAGGCTTGGGCTAGATTTTGTTCTCTTATTAGAGCTCAGCCTGACCATGATTTGGAAAAGCATGATTTACTTGATATATTTTATAGTGGACTAACTATTGAGTCTAGGGCATACCTGGATAGTTGTGCTGGTTGTGTTTTCAGGAAAAGAACTCCAGACGACGCTGAAGAATTATTGGCTAAAATAGGCCGGAATCATGATGATTGGTCTACACCTGAACCAACCCCGACACCGATAGTGAAGAAGAGGGGTATGATTAAATTAAATGATGAAGATATGAGGGAAGCCAAGAAGTCTCTTAAAGAGAAGGGTATTAAACCTGAAGATGTGAAGAATTTACCTCCTATAGAAGATATATGTGAGACAATTCCCCCTTCATCCATGATTGAGGTACACTCGCTTCAACACTTTACTAGGGAAGATATTCCGTATTCAAAATCTCCTGCTCAATGCTTAGATGAATTTGATAATTATATTGTTAAGCAAGAAAACTTTAATATGAGAGTAGAGAATCATTTAATGGAAAATTCTCGAGCTATTAGTGAATTGCATGGTATTGTGGAGAGAACCTCCAATGATGTTAAGATACTTGTTAAACATTTTCAAATGGTTCAAACTCAAATTGATCAACTTACTAAAGTGCAAAATGACTTGTTGGGAAATAATTCTAAAGAAAAACATGCTTATGAAGTAACAACTAGAGGTGGTGTTTCTACCCAGGATCCTCTATATCCTGAAGGGCATCCCAAAAGAGTTGAACAAGATTCTCAACTAATTAAAACTAGTGCTCCATCTAAGAAAAAGAAAAAGAAACATAAGAATGTTGTAGAATCCTCTGAACCTGTTAATGATCCTAATAGTATTTCTATTTCTGATGCTGAAACTGAAAGTGGTAATGAACATGAGGAAGATAATGATAAGAATGATACTCCTGATAAAGAAGAAATTGAAAAAGAACCTGAAAAGCCTGCTAAAAATAAAAAGTACACTAAAGAAGATTTTATTACTGAGAAACATGGTAATGAAAGAGAACCTTGGGTTCAAAAGCAAATGCCTTTTCCTGCTAAGAAACTAAAATCAAAGGAGGAGGAACACTATAATAAATTTTGTGATTGGATGAAACCTTTATTTTTGCAAATCCCTTTGACTGATGCTATTAAATTGCCTCCTTATTCAAAGTATATGAAAGATATTGTTACTAACAAAAGGAAAATCCCCAATGAGGAAATTTCCACTATGCTCGCTAATTACTCCTTCAATGGTAAGATTCCAAAGAAGTTGGGCGACCCAGGTATACCGACTATTCCTTGTTCCATTAAGAATAATTATGTTAGAACTGCTCTATGTGATTTGGGAGCAGGTGTGAGTGTGATGCCTTTTTCTCTTTATAAGAGACTTGATTTAGATAAATTGATACCAACTGATATATCTTTGCAAATGGCTGATAAATCTACTGCTATTCCTGTTGGTTTATGTGAAAATGTTCCTGTTCAAGTTACTCAGCATTGCTTGATATTAACTGATTTTGTTGTGTTGGAAATGCCTGAAGATGATAATATGTCCATTATTCTTGGAAGACCCTTTCTTAATACTGCAGGGGCTGTTATTGATTGCAATAAAGGCATGGTTACTTTCAATGTTGATGATAAGGAACACACTGTCTATTTTCCCAAGAGGATTGATAAAGTATGTGGAGTCAATACAATTTTTAATGTGAAAACTATCAAAGTGGGATCCATTGATTGTCCTATATATGAGCCTAAAGAAGAATATCAAACTCTTGTGATTGGATCCATATCAATTCAATATAAGGTAACATGATTGATTTGAGGTTTATTTCTTCTTATGTCATATAAAATTTATTTGGTAGCAAGACTTGATCAACCTTGTTAACAAGTATATTTTATTGCATAAAAGAGCTAAACAACACTTCTTTCTTTCTTTCTCCCTTCCCCTATTTTACTTGCTGTAGCACTTTTGTTTTGCAATATGCTTTAGTCATTTAAGATTTTAGAAATCATTTTCCTGCGCAGTAATCATTAATTTAATACCCAGAAATGTGCATTTTTCGAAGTTCTCTAAAAATTACAAAAATTACACCGTTGGTCCTATTTTTCGACGAGGCACCTGGGAGCACCAGAGGATGACCTGTGGGGCACCAGGGGGTGCCACACCATAGGCCGGCGCGGCCAGCAAGGGGGCCGCGCCACCATGTGGTGTGGGCCACCCCTTGCCCCACTACATCATCTCTTCCTCCCAGCATCTTCTCTCTCCCGAAAAAACTCGTACCAAGTTCCTCTCACTCGTGTTTCTGCTCAAGAACTCGCGATTTTTCGATCTCCTTGCTCAGCCCAGATTTCTGTCTGAAATTTGGCACATTTACTCCTTGGTATGTGACTCCTTTGATTGTCCAATTAGAATTTTGTTTGGTTGAGTATATCTTGAATATTTTGCTGCTGTAGATAACATGTTTAGTGAGCTTGCATGCTTGTTCTAAGTGGAAGAAACTAGTTTTGATGCATGTTTAGTACTCTAGCAAGTTCCTATAGTAGTTCCCTTCAATTACATACCTTGAAATCAAATTTTATAATGATTGTTGAAAATTTCAGAAGGGGAAGATGAAGAAATTCAAATTTGGAGAGTTGTTCAAGAAAGCAACAACCAGCACCGGTAGGCCCTCAAGGGCGTCTACTCAAATTAGGCGATCCTACAATGAGGATGTCATCGCGCCTAGCTTCGCGCCCGAGGAGGACCATGGGGCTCCTAATGCTTCATCCTTCCCCTGTTATGAGTTTCTGACCAATGCAGGGATATTGGATGACTTCTTCACCCTTGTCAACAGGGCAGGCCTAGCCACCTACGTGGGAGACGAGAGGGGACAATATTACAGGCTCACCAAAGTTTTCGTTGAGAGCTTCAAGTTCCACAACACGGAATATGAGCCGACAGTCGCATTCAAGATTTATGATATTCCTGTTACCATGAAATTGGAGGAATTTTGTTGTGCATTGGGTATTGCCCCTGTAGGTACAGCAAGGAGGATTGATGACAACCCCCGGGACTTGTTGGAGCTCTACCGAGGGATCACCGGGGATGATTGCCGCACCATCCAGCGAGGGAAGATAAGAAACATTCAACTCCCCGCTATTAAGTATTTCGCATATTACATTGGTACTAGCATTTTGGGTAGAGAAAATACTAGTAACATCTCTAGCTACCATCTTGCTTTCTTGAATGTTGCACTTACTGGAGAGACACCTTATCATCTTGGTTCTCTTATTGCTCGCCGCCTGTCTAGCAGGGGGCCTATTTTTGGAGGAACTATTGCACTGCGCATTTTAACACATCTAGATATTCCTCTTGATTCTAATGATGTACCATTAACCCCTAGGAAGCTAGATATTGCTGCTATGAAGAGCCATCGTTTTGTTACTACTGACTCCACTATAGATAATATTGTCTATAAAATGTTGTTTGCTGATGGGAATGAGAAAGAAATCCCTCTTCCCCAGCAGGGTTTGTTTAATATTGACAGGCAATCATGGTCGCTAACAAAGGAGGTGGTGGAGGAACATATGAAGATACAAGAATTCCACCAGCAACATGACTCCGAGAACGCCGAGCCCTCCTACGACTACACCGTCACGTACCCCGACGTTTCCTCCAGCACATACATGGAACCGGGTCGTTCTTCGTCATATTACGAAGACACCACTTCATGGGGACCGTGGGAATGAACTCCACTTAGGCCAAAAGCCTAAGCTTGGGGGGAGGTATACCGGCATCACTCATTCTTTGCATATTATGGTTGCTGGATACTTGTACATACTTGTTTAGTCTCTTAGAGTGGTTTTCTAATGAGAGGGAGATGATATTTGGGGAAGTGCTGTCCAAAAACAGATTCTGTGCTGTTACCAAAAAAATTCGTACGCACAGCCAGAACGTTATTTTGAGTTGCAAATTTTTGAGCATGTGCCCCAGGTTGTTATCTAACTTTCATTAGTTGAACACTTTTTGGTCTGAGCAATGGAAGATTTTTGTTATTTTCGATTTCTGTACTGCTGTCAGGATTTGGCAGATTTCTGTCATCCTGCTTTTCTGTGTTTCTGTTAGTTTGCATTCTCTTGTTTTCGCTTTGTTTCTTTCCTAAAACACAAAAAGACCAAAAATATTTCTGTTGTTTCTCTTCATCATTTGTTTATTTGGTTCCTTGCTCTTAGTTTACTTTATTTGCTATCGTTGGTTTGCTATGAGAAAACCCAAAAAGATTTTGCTTTGTTTGCTTGTTTTCTTTCGTTCTTGTTTCTAATTCGAAAACACCAAAAATATTTGCTGTTCTTCTTTGGTTTGTAAAGTTCATCATGAGTTCAATGGTCTTCGGTGGCTGGAGCGTGGTTTTCATTTCATATTATCCAAGCTACACAAGTGAAAATGCAATAATGACGATCTACGACAATCTGATTGTGGTGAGAGGCTGGTATGAACTCTATTTGCTTTCATTTTTGTACATATACTCATCCATATGAGCATGCTTAGTTGGTTCATGTGAGGTATATGTTATTTGAGAAAGTCTAGTAGTTCATGATCTCTCATGTTTAGCTCCAATTTATTAATATGAGTAGCATGTCATGGATGTTTGCTTGCATTGTTTTATTCATAAGTAAGTATGGCATTGTGGTATCCTCCTCTGAATAATTCATTTATATCGACTTGGCACATGCTCACGCATGCATATGACTGAACAAAAAGTCAATTAAGCCTCGATGATTTATATTGCTTCAGAGTTCTTGTATCACTTTTATGCCTCCGTTAATTTATTTTGCCGCAAGCATGATTATGACAGTTATTGCTCTCTTGATTTGTCGCTCCCTAGTCTTTTGCTAGCCTTCACTTGTACTGAGGTGACGCCGCTCGTGCTTCCAAACACCTGAAAACCAAGTTGTTCCAAAAGTGTCCACCATAAATACCTATGCATGGCATTTCAAACCATTCCAAGTAAATTCTCATGCGCTACCTTTAAAACTTTCAAAATGCTTCTCAATTTGTGTTAATGTTTCATAGCTCATGAGGAAGTATGTGGTGTTTAGCTTTCAACCTTGTCATTTACTTTTGACGGACTCTCATATGGACTAGTGGCACATCCGCTTATCCAATAATTTTGCAAAAAGAGCTGGCAATGGGATTCCCAGTCCCAAATTAATTAACTAAAATAGACACTCCTCCATGGTTTGTGATTGTTGGACGGCACCCGAAGGATTCGGTTAGCCATGGCTTGTGTAAGCAAAGGTTGGGGGGAGTGTCATCATCATGATAAAACTTAAATAAAAAGGCACTCCTTCATGGTATGTGATTGATGGCAGGCACCCGAGGATTCGGTTAGCCATGGTTTGTGAAAGAAAGGTTGGAAGGAGTGCCACCCAAAAATAAATAAATGGGAGCCGCTCTTGTGAGTCCGGTTGATGAGGTAGTTAGTGTACCCATTACCATTCGTTGACAACAACAAACACCTCTCAAAATAATTTTACTCCTGCTTTACAAATGAAAAGCTCTAGCGCATGTTAATCCCTGCTTCCCTCTGCGAAGGGTCAATCTTTTACTTTTATGTTGTGTCTCCATTCTTTCTTTGAGCACTATCTTGAGAGCACAACTGTCATTCTTAGTATAATATGCTTGTCTCAAAATATGATTGATTGTGGTATAACTTTGATGCTTTTATCTTTGACAATCACTACTTCTAGTCTTTCTATGAACTCCAGAGGTGCCTCGGCATTTATGTTTTGCCGATCAAATACAGGCAAGCGAGATACCACTTTATCATATTCTCTTATGAACATTGCAATCCTGCTTATATACATGATTCATGGTGCTTATTATTAATTGTTGGTACCTCTCCATGATTGACATAGCTGTTGGATGATCTTATTTGCATGTATCTCATTATGAACTGCTTAAGTATTAGCCATAGCATGAGAATATATACATCATATGAGCAAATGTGTTCGTGAAAGTTCTTTTATCGCTCAGTTGTTAACTGAATTGCTTGAGGACAAGCAATAAGCTAAGCTTGGGGGAGTTGATACGTCCAAAACGTATCTACTTTCCCGAACACTTTTGCTATTGTTTTGCCTCTAATTTGTGTATTTTGGATACAACTAACACGGACTAACGCTGTTTTCAGCAGAACTGCTCTGGTGTCTCGTTTTTGTGCGGAAATCCAACTTTCGGGAAAATCCTCGGAATTTATACAGAAGGCCCTATTTTACCAGAATATTGACGGAGCCAGAAGGGCAAGAGAGGTGGAGGCCCGAGGGCCCCACACCATATGGCGGCGCGGCCCAGGGGGGCCCGCGCGGCCCTATGGTGTGGCCCCCTCGGCCGGCCTCCGGCCCTTCGGACTACTTATTGGTTTCGACCTGAAAACGCACGGAGAGAAGTCGAAGTCGCCAGAAACCCTCCAGAACGCCGCCACATCGCGAAACTCCGTCTCGGGAGCCAGAAGTCTCCGTTCTGGCACTCCGCCGGGACGGGGAATTGGAGGAGATCTTCACCGCCATCACCGCCAACGCCTCTCCATCGACCAGCCATGTTTCCCCCATCCATGTGTGAGTAATTCCCCCGCTGTAGGCTGAAGGGGATGGTAGGGATTGGATGAGATTGGTCATGTAATAGTCATAAGATTGTTAGGGCATAGTGCCTAGTATCCGTAGATGTCACTTTTATGATATTGTTGCAACTTGTTATGCTTAATGCTTGTCACTAGGGCCCGAGTGCCATGATCTCAGATCTGAACATGTTATTGATTCATGAAGATATTCGTTGTTTATGATCTTACCTGCAAGTTGTATACACATGTCGCTGTCCGGAACCAATGGCCCCGAAGTGAATCGGGACAACCGGAGGGGATGGTAGTGATGTGAGGATCACATGTGTTCACGGAGTGTTAATGCTTTGCTCCGGTACTCTATTAAAAGGAGTACCTTAATATCCAGTAGTTTCCCTAGAGGCCCGGCTGCCACCGGCTGGTAGGACAAAAGATGTTGTGCAAGTTTCTCATTGCGAGCACGTACGACTATAATTGGAACACATGCCTATTGATTGATTAGTACTTGGATACCGTTTTATTATTATCTGCAAATGCCCATGCTTTGATTGTTACATGAGTTTCTCTCATCCATGCAACGCCCGTTAAATCCGTCCCTGTGCCTACAGTATTTTAATCCTGCTGTTTACTATAATCACTACTGCTGTCTTTATTTCACCACTGCTATTTCACTATTTCCACTGCCATAAAACTGTTACTACTGATAAACTCTTGCGAGCAAGTCTGTTTCCAGGTGCAGCTGAATTGACAACTCCGTTGTTAAGGCTTACAAGTATTCTTTGTCTCCCCTTGTGTCGAATCAATAAATTGGGTAATACTTCCCTCGAAGACTGTTGCGATCCCCTATACTTGTGGGTCATCATCAGTTTACCTATCTCTCTCCACCTTAAGAAGCAAACACTTGTGTGAACTGTGCATTGATTCCTACATACTTGCATATTGCACTTGTTATATTACTCTATGTTGACAATATCCATGAGATATACATGTTATAAGTTGAAAGCAACCGCTGAAACTTAATCTTCCTTTGTGTTGCTTCAATACCTTTACTTTGATTTATTGCTTTATGAGTTAACTCTTATGCAAGACTTATTGATGCTTGTCTTGAAGTACTATTCATGAAAAGTCTTTGCTTCATGATTCACTTGTTTACTCATGTCATTACCATTGTTTTGATCGCTGCATTCATTACATATGTTTACAATATGATCAAGTTTATGACGGCATGTCACTTCAGAAATTATCTTTGTTATCGTTTTACCTGCTCGGGACGAGCAGAACTAAGCTTGGGGATGCTGATACGTCTCCGACGTATCGATAATTTCTTATGTTCCATGCCACATTATTGATGATATCTACATGTTTTATGCACACTTTATGTCATATTCGTGCATTTTCGGAACTAACCTATTAACAAGATGCCGAAGTGCCAGTTCCTGTTTTCTGCTGTTTTTGGTTTCAGAAATCCTAGTAACGAAATATTCTCGGAATCGGACGAAATCAACGCCCAGGTTCCTATTTTTCCCGGAACCATCCAGAACACCCGAGAGCCGCCAGAGGGAAGCCCTGGGGGCCCCACACCACACCCTGGCGCGGCCAGAGGGGGGGCGCGCCGCCCTATGGTGTGGTGGCCCCAGGCCCCCTCCGAGGCTGCCCTTCCGCCTATTTAAAGCCTCCGTCGCGAAAACCCTATTACGTTGGACGAAACCCACAGAAACCTTCCAGAGCCGCCGCCATCGCAAAGCCAAGATCCGGGGACAGAGTCTGTTCCGGCACCCTGCCGGAGCGGGGAAGTGCCCCGGAAGGCTTCTCCATCGACACCGCATCTCCACCGCCATCTTCATCAACGCTGCTGCTCCCATGAAGGGAGTAGTTCTCCATTGAGGCTCGGGGCTGTACGGTAGCTATGTGGTTCATCTCTCTCCTATGTACTTCAATACAATAATCTCATGAGCTGCCTTACATGATTGAGATTCATATGATGATGCTTGTAATCTAGATGTCATTATGCTAGTCAAGTGAGTTTTACTTATGTGATCTCCGGAGACTCCTTGTCCCACGTGTGTAAAGGTGACAGTGTGTGCACCGTGTGGGTCTCTTAGGCTATATTTCACAGAATACTTATTCACTGTTATGAATGGCATAGTGAAGTGCTTATTTATATCTCTTTATGATTGCAATGTGTTTTGTATCACAATTTATCTATGTGCTACTCTAGTGATGTTATTAAAGTAGTTTTATTCCTCCTGCACGATGTAATGGTGACAGTGTGTGCATCCGTGTTAGTACTTGGCGTAGGCTATGATTATGATCTCTTGTAGATTATGAAGTTAACTATTGCTATGATGGTATTGATGTGATCTATTCCTCCTACCTGGCGTGAAGGTGACAGTGTGCATGCTATGTTAGTACTTGGTTTAGTCGTGTCGATCTTTCATGCACTCTAAGGTTATTTAAATATGAACATTTAATTGTGGAGCTTGTTAACTCCGGCATTGAGGGTTCGTGTAATCCTACGCAATGTGTTCATCATCCAACAAGAGAGTGTAGAGTATGCATTTATCTATTCTGTTATGTGATCAAAGTTGAGAGTGTCCACTAGTGAAAGTCTAATCCCTAGGCCTTGTTCCTAAATACTGCTATCGCTGCTTGTTTACTGTTTTCTGCGTTACTACTGCTGCGTTACTACTGCTTGTTTACTTCCTACAATATTACTACCATCAACTGCACGCCAGCAAGCTATTTTCTGGCGCCGTACTACTGCTCATACTTATTCATACCACCTGTATTTCACTATCTCTTCGCCGAACTAGTGCACCTATTAGGTGTGTTGGGGACACAAGAGACTTCTTGCTTTGTGGTTGCAGGGTTGCTTGAGAGGGATATCTTTGACCTCTTCCTCCCTGAGTTCGATAAACCTTGGGTGATCCACTTAAGGGAAACTTGCTGCTGTTCTACAAACCTCTGCTCTTGGAGGCCCAACACTGTCTACAAGAATAGAAGCACCCGTAGACATCATGTTGCTTCAATTCATTCTACTAAGAATTTATTGCTTATGAGTTAGCTCTTATGCAAGTCTTATTGATGCTTGTCTTGAAAGTACTATTCATGAAAAGTTTTGCTATATGATTCATTTGTTTAGTCATTATCTTTGTTAGCAATCTTTTGCTTCAGATCACTCCATTCATCTCATATGCTTTACAATAATGTTGATCAAGATTATGTTGGTAGCATGTCACTTCAGAAATTATTTGTGTTATCGTTTACCTACTCGAGGGCGAGTAGGAACTAAGCTTGGGGATGCTTGATACGTCTCAAACGTATCTATAATTTCTTATGTTCCATGCTACTTTTATGACAATACTTGAATGTTTTATACATACTTTACATCATTATTATACATTTTCCGGCACTAGCCTATTAACAAGATGCCAAAGCGCCAGTTGCTGTTTGGCGTCGCCGGGCTGCTGTGGCGTGTCCGTGCTCGTCGAGGTGCTGGAGGCGGAGCTTGCTGCCGTGGCGGAGCTCGTCGAGGCGCTGGAGGCGGAGATTGCTGCGTGGCCGGTCCGCTGCGGTGCGCATCCGTGCTCGTCGAGGCTGGAGGCGGGCTTGCTGGCGTGGCGGAGCGGAGCTCGTCCGTGGCATTGCGGGAGAGGCGGCGCAGGCCGGCGTCGGCGGCGGCGCAAGCCGGCGTCGAGGAGGTTCCAGCGGGGCTCGTTTGGGCGGTGTCGACAGGGAGCAGTTTTGGGGGAGAATGAGGGTTGGGGCGTTTGACCCCTGCTGGTCTCAGCCCACGGGAGAGGCGCGCGTGGGGTTTTCCGGGCGAGGTCAGCCCTGCCCACATGCGAAGCTCGATTTCAGCTTCTCTACTGGGCAGGACTGAGAGCCATTTTTCGGGTGAGGTGGGCACTGCCCAGTTGGACCGACACACCCTACCAAACAACAAAACGTGGAAAAAAGTGGGATGAGGTGGGAGAATCTGAGCCCACCCGATCTACCAAACACACTCTTACTGTTTTTATAGGAAATGCAACTAGGAACAATAAAATCTTCTTTTCATATTGATTTTTCAATAAGGGCGTAGATTATTATCCAGCATCATCAGGTAGCCTGACCGCTATTTTTAGTTGTTACCAGTCGGCACAATGTCCAGCTGTAGTGTTTTTTTTTTTTTTGAGAAAGAGCTGAAGTACATTTCAGATCGCTTCCACCACTCCATTTCTGGGCACTACGTGTAACTTGTGCTGGTGATCAACGACTACGCGTTGCCAGCAGCCGGATGGCCATGTTTCGCGCCAATTAACCGCTTCGCTCCTCGAGTAGCTCAGCACTGTGCAGGCCGCGCCGGTGCCGGTAACCACTAGACAAAAGCGATAGCGGTAAAAAAATCAACTAATGTAGTTTTATAATTGTTAGTTTGTTACTACACAAGACTCAAATTACTTGCCATAAATTTTCAACCATCAAAAAATCAGAGTCAGTTGCAAAGATAAAGGTAAAGTAACCAGTCGATTAGCCATTACGATATTGGAAATGGACAGGACCGCTCGCGCGAGGGTGGCAGGGCCGAGCCGGCAAAATCCAAGGCCCTGTGTGAAACTTTAAAATAGAGCCCTATTTTACAAGAAAAATTAAAATGTCCAACAAATATGATATATATTTAATATCTTACACAACAATTAGAAATATTAAGAACCATGCCTATTTCACTTCTGGCTGCATAATGTTTATTTGAACAACCATCATTTTTTAAGGGTTCTTTGAAATAAAATCTTCGGTGATATCCTCATAATTAATCTTCTCCAACACTTCACTCTCAAGTGATATTGCCGCTAAATAATTGATTCTTTGTTGTGTCATCATTGTACCCATATATGATTTTAATAGCTTCAGTTTAGAAAAGCTCAATTCCGCTGACCACATGTAGCATCATTGTAAGAAATAATATCCAGTGCAAGCGTGACAGGACCAACCGACTGATTGTCGGAAGACACTCTTGTTTCTTTTATAATAGGGATTTCTATTTTCGTGCCCTCGGCTCCTTAGTTGTACTCAGTTTTCCCCAGCTCCTTAGTTTTTCCTCAGTTTTACCCAAACGTTTGTCTGAACCGCAGAAGGAGCTCGGACGGAAGGAATCCGTTAAGTTGACCGTTCCGTGCTGACGAGTGGGGTCGTGTCGTTTGTGGGGTCGCGTCGTGTGGGACCGCGTCGTGTGGGGCTGGTAGGAAGGGACCGCGTGGGACAGGACGAGGCCGTGTTTGTGGGGCCGTAGCGTGTAGGGCCGTAGCGTGTGGAGCCGTGTGGGTCCGGGACGGGGGCACAAGTGGTTTCTGTCTCTTTCGCCCAGATTAGCAGTTTTCAATGTACCTTTTTCCTCTCTATCGCTCGATCTCATTCATATTTGATAGCCCAAATTGGTAGCAAATCTAGAGAAGCTTCTCCTTCTGTTTTTTAACGCCATTCATTTCTTTATGCCTTCATTTTTACCCAATCAGGTAGGAAATCTAGGGCACAAATCCAGAGAAAATATAGGATAAGCTGCATACAGCAACCAACATAGCATAGATATATTCAGGACAGATCCAAATGTAGTACCGATAGATCCAACATAAGCTACATTTTACATGAATTTAAGCTGCTCTACAGATAGAGCAGTCACATACAGAGAGTGCAGTAGGCACGTTCAACGCCTCCAGGTAGCGCGTGTGACTCGCTTGGAGGTTGCGCAGGTGAATCCCAAGTGCTTTGTGTTTGGCCATGTACGCATGCACGTTCACGGTCCTTCCAACTCTAGCGCCATATCTGCCAATGGATTCAACATGGTTCAGCAGGGTGTTGAAGTCGGTGTCGCGGAGCCTCCTGTTGCAGAAGGGGCACTTGTAAATGCCTCGAGCAAAGGGGCCATCGTATTGGCCGGACTGCAGCCTCCTGAGGACGTGACGAGTCTTGGTGTGGAAGGACTCGTCGTCGCTGTCGACGTCGCTGCTCTCCACCTGTCACGTAGCACCAAAGATCGTGCAAAAAACACGGAGTCAATTGCAACGATGATTGAACAGAGAGTGAACAAAAAATCATGCATGATAATATGGGCTCGAAAAAAAGAGGTAGCCTCAGTTACATTGGACACACTTATATCCAGGATTTGAGTCAGTAAACCAAAGATCATGCACAACAAATTTGTACACACCAATTGTTTACTGACCAAACCCTGAATCAATTTAGGGATGCCCAAATATTCATCATCATCGGCACAAATCTTAAACAAAAGCAAATCACAAACACTAATAACGCAAGATCTAACACAAAAGGATCGAACTAGGAACAGACGAACAGTAATAACGCAAGATCTAACACAAAAGGATTGAACTAGGAACAGACGAACAGTAATAACGCAAGATCTAACACAAAAGGATTGAACTAGGAACAGACGAACAGTAATAACGCAAGATCTAACAAAAAAGGATTGAACTAGGAAGAGACGAACAGTAATAACGCAAGATCTAACACAAAAGGATTGAACTAGGAACAGACGAACCGTAATAACGCTAGATCTAACACAAAATGATTGAAATGAGATAAGAACAAGGGAACAAAGGGTTACCTCCGGCTCGTAGTCGACGATGGTGGTGTCGTAGGGGTTCTCCGGCGCGTCGTACTGCACTGGTTCGTACGGGTCCCAATCGACGGGGCCTGGACGGGGGCGGCGGCCGATGCGCCGGCTGCTACGTTGGAAGCAGCGACAGGGGCCTGGACGGGGGCGGCGGCCGATGCGCCGGCTGCTACGTTGGAAGCAGCGACAGGGGCCTGGACGGGGGCGGCGGCCGATGCGCCGACAATGGGCATCTCATTCTTCTCCATCGCCGGCGGTTTTCTTCGGGGTTTTTTCTTCGGTTGTGGAGAAGATGATGGGACAGGAGAGGCGGTTGCAGTGAGCCAGTGAGAACGTGCGTCGAGGGAGAGAAAGAGGGGCTCTATAAAGACGAAGGTGGCGTGTACCGCAACACGCGTCCGCTATGCACGGCTGCAGCGTGCACCGCTACACGAGTCTAACCCTGGGACGTTTGGTGTACTCAGTTATAACCTCAGGCCTTATACAGAAATTTTATCTGTACTCAGTTTTCCCCTCGAGGACTTAGACCGGCAAGTGCAATATACTCAGTTTTACCCTCAAGTAGCTGGTCAACAGAGAGTCAACAAATGAGATTAACATAGCTAATTGAGTCATTTCATGCGCAAAAAAATCCAAAAAAATAAAAACATAGTGGCAACTACTCATGGAGTCTTCCTACGCAACCTGCCACCTAGAAAACCTTAACAAACATATATAAATCAAGTTTTACCACAAATTGCCACTTCTCAGAATCACTAGTGTAGCTATGAAGATGCATGGTTTTCCACCCAAACCCCTTTGCAAAACATGGGCTTGAAGGACGTACACGTGGAGCATCTTTGAAGCGGCCTTGTGCTGAGAATTTGGGCCAAGTTGCCCGTGTATCTGTAATATTATTAGATCGTATCGTGTTTAGAATTAACAGTTAGAGTCCGGCCCGTGCACGGTTAGGTGCACGCCTCAATTAGAAAGTCCCTTGGACTATAAATATGTATCTAGGGTTATCGGAAAAGGAGGACAATCATCGTTCAACCAACACAAATCAGGCGCATCGCCACCCCTTTCTTCGAGGGTTTCTCCCGGGTAAGCACCATGCTGCCTAGATCGCATCTAGCGATCTAGGCAGTATACGTTTATTCGTCAACCTTGTACTGCTCGTGCTGAAGCCTTGTTGATGGCGAGCAGTACTATTTATCCTTAGGTGTTTAGGGGCTCGCATTGATGCTTTCACGTGCATATCTGCGTGGCGATGCCGTCCCTCGACACCTAGCTGCCCTTACGTCTATCCAGACGTAAGGGCAGCATCTTGCTTGTTCGTTACTTAGTAGATCCGATCCGTTATAGTTGCTCCTTGCTCCGCAGGGATTAGTTTAATATCTGCATAGTTAGGCCTTACGCTGGGGTCGGAGGATCCGGTAGTGCGTTAGATGTTGTTCACCGTCCCTGCGAGGGATGTTCCGGGAATCGACGTTATGTTGGTTTTTAGGCCTCTCGTAGGGGTGGTTTGCATCATCTTCCGTAGCTGCTAGGCCCGATCACACGTAGGACGTTCCGGTTATGCGGTGAAAACCCTAAACTGTCGTGGATCGTTTTAGTTTTGATCAAGCAGGATCCCCATGCCATTGTAAATCCAACGTGAAACATGGGGCGATCGACTCCTTGAGCCGATCCACAGGGAAACCTGAGAGCCGATAGGGCTCGTATTTAATGTTTACGTGTCTACCATGCAGGAACAATCGAAGCACTCTAACACCTTCCTGATCGGGTCTAGGTCGGGTGGCACGCCCTAGCAACCGCCAGGACGTGGCTAGAAGATTTGCGGGAACGCGGGGCAGGGTCGGTTAAGACGGGCTGGGAGACTTACGCTTCGTGGGGGTTCTGGGTGGGTGTTGGTGCCCATTCTTAATTCCATTCGGCAACATCTCCACATAGTGTCCCGAGATCCTCTTCTGATCTCTGCCATAGCTCAGAGGAGCGATCCACTTGAAGGCTCTGACTCAAGAAAGCTCCCTCTGTGATCACATCTCGCGAGCTCCTTTAGACAAGCCGTTCGTGTCGCATGGCTGCGCCAGAGAGCGTCAACAGAAGAGGAGAGGACGTTCCACGCAAATGATGATAGAGCGAGGTATCGAGGACAGCATACGGTATCAGCGCCCACTCTCCGTGCATCTCCTCAACAAATATGAGCAGCAGTATGCGACGTCGACGCTACGACGAAGACGATGAAAAATATCGTCGGTCTGATGCGGAAAACAGGAGGTATCGTCAGCATGACAGGAACAACGACGGGTACGAACGCCGCGCTAGAGGGAGGTCAAGGGAGCAAGACGACGTGAATAAGCACTGGAACTGTCCCTTCTTCAAACATTGCTGGGACTCAGGAATGAGCCGATTGCCAACAATCGAGAATTGCCCAGAATGCAAACAGCAAAGGAGAAGGACAAACGAAGTTTCAGTGTTCGAGCGTCTAGGACCTCTCCCACCACATAACAAACGAGCTGAGTCCTCTCAAGAAGAAGACTTCGAGGAGTCGATGGAGAAGAAGATAGGTATCACCGGCCAAGGTGGTGCCTGATGGACTCAGCCATTCTCAGAAGCGTAGAGTGCAGCGGCTGCGAAACCTGGAAGAAGCCGAGGCACAGTACCTGTACACGTTGAGAAGAGCACGGCCCGATCTGGCCGTGAAAATTCAGCAAACATGGAGACGAAGGCGCGCCCGCCAAAGAAAGTATGGCGCCCAAAACAGGCGAAAGCCGATGCACAGGCATCGGCTGATGCCGATGCAGAGACATCGGCTGACACAAACATGGTGTTTATACTCCCGTCGGAGTTTCGCGCTCCAAGCGACGAGGAAGTTTCAGTGGCTCAATTCGACTGCGGTCCACGACCACCGTTATCTTTGAAAAGCCACGAGATAGAAGCTACAGGCATCTGAAAGCCCTATACTTGAGGGGTTACATCAACGGGCAGCCTGTCAGCAAGATGTTGGTTGATACCGGAGCGGCAGTCAACATAATGCCGTATTCCATGCTACGTCGTTTGGGGCATTCCAGCGACGATCTGATCAAGACCAACATCACATTAAGCGACTTCAACGGCCAGGCGTCAGAAGCGAAAGGTGTTCTGAATGTAGAGCTTACTGTAGGCCGGAAGACCATACCTACTGCGTTCTTCATCGTCGACAGCAAAAGCAATTACGCCGTCCTATTAGGAAGGGACTGGATTCATGCTAACTGTTGCATCCCGTCTACAATGCACCAATGCATCATACAGTGGGATGGAGATGAAGTGGAAGTCGTTCAGGCGGATGACTCAATCGAGATATCATTAGCTGCCATGAGCGTGTGGGAAGCAGATAACCAAGAGCCGCTCTCTGGAATCAGTTTAGAGGGTTGTGAGCGCATCGAAGCCTCGAAAAATGGGGTAAGGCTGGTTTTATCCACCGGCCTAGTAGAGTAGCAGATCCAAGACATTGGACGTACGTGGCAAGGCCGATCCCGGAGATCGGCCCTCAAAAAGTGAAAAGCAAAAGATCTTATCTCTAGCATGCCACACAGCTATAGTTGAAATCCAAGAAGCTGCAAACCATCGCCAAAGCATTGCAACGGAAAAGGAGGCCGATTCCCGCAATCGGCCAAAATTATCCTCAATATCCTTTTGTCTGTGTTCAGCATTGATCCAACAGATGCCTGAAGAGCCGATACCATCAATGACTTGACAGAATCGGCTCGGGGGGCACATAGATGGATAAGACACGAGGATACGAAGCTGAGAATGCATGCCAAACGCCCAGCAGAACAGCTCAAAGATGGGGGCCGATACATAAACAAATCGGCCGCAAAAAATCGAAAATACAGAAATTTTTGAGCACAGCCGATGCGTAGACATCGACTTAAGGATTCAAAGCCGATGCACGGCCATCGACTCAAGGGATACAACTGCTACAAGCAAGCCTAATAGAGCAGTCATCTACTGGAGGAACCCCTCATTGGGATTGCTTGGCGACTCAGGCCCTCTCTTCAAGGACTTCCAACTCCTTCTGCAAGACTTCAAGCTCGGCAGCACCAGCAGAAGCATCAGTTTGGGCGTCCAAGACGGCCCTTTTTCTCATTTAAGCTGCTGATATTTGCCGGCAAGTGGAGGATCGCGGCCCTGACCAACCACAGTAGCAGCACAAGCATGCAGTTCAGGTTAAGGGTGAGCCCGACGAAGGGGCATGTCTTTTCTAAGACTAGAAGGATAGTCGATGATGAAGCAATCGGCTATGACATTCTTTGCTTAAGGTTTGGCTAGGGTGGTGACTTGGTCGGCGTTACGTGACCAGTGGGGAAGAGCGTCAGGAAACATCCTCACCAGGAGCTGCATTAGTCTGCCAGAGACGACGAGCCAATCTGATCAGCAAGGCGCAAGACTTGAGCGAAAGAAGCTCGGGGGGCATGTACAGAAAATGTACCCAGGTGAGCCGATTCAGAATTAGTCGGCCGGTAAAAATCGAGGAGGTACGAAGGATCTCAGCTATAGCCGATGCTTAGACGTCGACGCTAGTACAATTACGCCAGAGCTACCAGCTGCATGTTCAAGATACGAATGCGGTAGTACTGCCAGAGCATCAGTTGAGCTGTTGGTGATTCATCTACAACATCGGCTTTCAGCGGAGGGAAGGTAATCAATGGGGGCAAGTTTAGCTGGCTCTGCATAGTGCCTGCCTCAAATTACCTACAAAGCCCTTTGTTCGATCTGCGCATCCTCACCACTAATCTCGCCTTGACTGAGGCTCGGGAGGCAGATGGTCTGGCGGATATTCTGTGGTAGAAGCCGATTGGGATATCATCGGCGGATCCTTCGCCGCAACTTTCTTCAACAAATGATGAATTCTTGAAGATTACCAGGTCTCAGAGTCGTCAGTTGAGGAATGGAAGGATGGATTACGTAGGACCGATGCGTTGACATCGGCTTATTAAGCATTGGTTGAGGGAGAATCGGCTAAATCACTCGGCCAAGAAATCGGCAAAATCAAGTTGGGGAAATTCTTCATTGATAACCAGATTTTTTACATAGAAGGAGCCGATTGATCTCAAAAGGAAGTTCCTAGGGGATACATTGCCCCGTCTACTACTCCTAGCTCTACCCTATCTAGGGGCCGCTGCTGCTCCTCATCATCGTCGCTTTCGGCGCTACTCCCGGCCGCTCGTCGTCGCTGCTGTGGCGGCCGCCGGCAGGACCTTCGTTGTCCTCGTCTTCTTCATCAGCGTCGTCGTCATCGTTGTCGAAGTCGCTGAGATTGCCGGCCGGGGCAGTGGCGCTGGCCGGCGGCTCGTCGGAGGAGCTATCGTCCTCCTCCTCCTCCACCTCCTCGGAGGAGGTTATTCCCTCCCAGGGAAGGTCGTCTTCGTCGCTCTCCGCTGCCCCATTGGCAAGGCTGCGGAGGACGCTTTCCCCATCGGTCGAGATTGGTCGTACTCGACCGATGGAGAAGTCGTGGCTTGGTTCGTCCCCGGCCTCGATGGCGCGGCGGATGTTGGCCGCATGGGCTTCCTCCGGGTTCCACTCCGGCGTCGGCTCGCGGAAGAGGGAGGACTGCGGAAAGACCCGATGAGGAGGAAGAAGACGACATGCTGGCCGAGGAGGGTTTTTGGGAGTGCTAGTGCGAGGAGGACAGAGAAGGGAACTGCAGGAAGTGGCCAAATAAAAAGGAGAATATAGTGGTTTAATGCCTAAGCAGTTCCCAAGGACGTGGTGCCAGAGCCGTCAAATCATGCAGGGAAGTTGAGAAGGCAAGACGTCATCATGAAAAAAACTGCGACGGTTCTGCCGCGACATGACCCTTCGAAGGAGACAGATGGTTTTGCAATTAGCATTATCAAAACCAGGGGGGCATGTGTTACCACCCGATTTTGGCCAAATCAGGAGATGGGCCGTAAGTGAAGATGGGCTTGAAGGACGTACACGTGGAGCATCTTTGAAGCGGCCTTGTGCTGAGAATTTGGGCCAAGTTGCCCGTGTATCTGTAATATTATTAGATCGTATCGTGTTTAGAATTAACAGATAGAGTCTGGCCCGTGCACGGTTAGGTGCACGCCTCAATTAGAAAGTCCCTTGGACTATAAATATGTATCTAGGGTTATCGGAAAAGGAGGACAATCATCGTTCAACCAACACAAATCAGGCGCATCGCCACCCCTTTCTTCGAGGGTTTCTCCCGGGTAAGCACCATGCTGCCTAGATCGCATCTAGCGATCTAGGCAGTATACGTTTATTCGTCAACCTTGTACTGCTCGTGCTGAAGCCTTGTTGATGGCGAGCAGTACTATTTATCCTTAGGTGTTTAGGGGCTCGCATTGATGCTTTCACGTGCATATCTGCGTGGCGATGCCGTCCCTCGACACCTAGCTGCCCTTACGTCTATCCAGACGTAAGGGCAGCATCTTGCTTGTTCGTTACTTAGTAGATCCGATCCGTTATAGTTGCTCCTTGCTCCGCAGGGATTAGTTTAATATCTGCATAGTTAGGCCTTACGCTGGGGTCGGAGGATCCGGTAGTGCGTTAGATGTTGTTCACCGTCCCTGCGAGGGATGTTCCGGGAATCGACGTTATGTTGGTTTTTAGGCCTCTCGTAGGGGTGGTTTGCATCATCTTCCGTAGCTGCTAGGCCCGATCACACGTAGGACGTTCCGGTTATGCGGTGAAAACCCTAAACTGTCGTGGATCGTTTTAGCTTTGTCCTGATCAAGCAGGATCCCCATGCCATTGTAAATCCAACGTGAAACATGGGGCGATCGGCTCCTTGAGCCGATCCACAGGGAAACCTGAGAGCCGATAGGGCTCGTATTTAATGTTTACGTGTCTACCATGCAGGAACAATCGAAGCACTCTAACACCTTCCTGATCGGGTCTAGGTCAGGTGGCACGCCCTAGCAACCGCCAGGACGTGGCTAGAAGATTTGCGGGACGACGCGAGGTGCCAGGGTCCACTAAGCGGCCCACCCCAAAGAATCATCACTAGTGTTGGAAGATGAATGGCATTCCACCCAAACCCCTTTGCAAAACATCTTTCCCAAAACATAGTTTGTCTAAATGATGCCATAATTGTCACACTCATGTATATTTGAATTGCAAATAATTTGATGTAGCCCAATATGAATTATATTGTACAAAACACACATTTTTCATTTTGTAATTCTTTTGTTTGAATCCCTTAGTCTATTTACTATTTATGTGCCCTTGGATTCTTAGTACTACTCAGTTTTGCCCTCAAGTACTGTCACAAATGCTCTGAGAAGCCCAAACTTATCCTGATTGGTTGAGCCGTTGTCACACGGATCGACTCCACGAACCGTTGATCCACTGATCTAACGGGCAGTATACCCCTATCCGTCTCTTCGTGGCAACCTCTCTCTCTCTCTCTCTCTCTCTCTCTCTCTCTCTCTCTTCGTGGCCACCCATCTCTCTCTCTCTCTCTCTGTCGGTGGAGAATAAACATGAGGCATACATATTTGCGGATTTCGGTGATTGCATTATTTGTCAGCCCTCTAACAATTATCAACTATCTTGAGCTGTCCTTTTCTTTTAGGGAATATAGTTTGGGATATAGTATTGGTATTTTGAAACGGCCTAAAAGTGGTATAATTTTGTTATAAACATGAGGCATACATTTTTGCTGATTTCGGCGATTGCATTATTTGTCACCCCTCTAACAATTATCAACTATCTTTAGTTGTCCTTTTCTTTTAGGGAATATAGTTTGGGATATGGTATTGGTATTTTGGAAAGGCCTAAAAGTGGTATAATTTTGGTATAAACATGAGGCATACATATTTGCGGATTTCGGGGATTGCATTATTTGTCACCCCTCTAACAATTATCAACTATCTTGAGCTGTCCTTTTCTTTTAGGGAATATAGTTTGGGATATAGTATTGGTATTTTGAAACGGCCTAAAAGTGGTATAATTTTGTTATAAACATGAGGCATACATTTTTGCGGATTTCGGCGATTGCATTATTTGTCACCCCTCTAACAATTATCAACTATCTTTAGCTGTCCTTTTCTTTTAGGGAATATAGTTTGGGATATGGTATTGGTATTTTGGAAAGGCCTAAAAGTGGTATAATTTTGGTATAAACATGAGGCATACATATTTGCGGATTTCGGGGATTGCATTATTTGTCACCCCTCTAACAATTATCAACTATCTTTAGCTTTCCTTTTCTTTTAGGGAATATAGTTGGTAATTTCGGTGAATGCACACACTAACTTTGAAAACAACTACAAGTACATGTAACTGAATAATGGATTTGTAACAAGGTATCCCTTGTAACAACTTCTAGCGCCTGGTGAGCAATGATAAGAATCCGATCGTAATTATACAAAAAAAACAACCAGCCATCAGATTAGCTTGCTTCTTCAACTCGATCAGCTGCCTTAACTGCTTGTTCATTTTCTTCAGTTCTCCCTTCACTTCCACCAGTTCTGCATTGGGAGCATTAGGCATAATCGGAAGGTCCCTAATCGGAACGGCTCCTCTCTCCGCCGCATTCTCTACAGCAAGTCCCCCCTCCCAAATTGCGCCCCCAATAGCGCCAATTGATTCCTGCAACTGAAGCCTCTGAACGTACACATCGATCCACTCGAAATGCCTGCATTTCTTCAAGATCTGAAAACAACAACGTGAACCCTAAATCCCAAATTCGAGGGAATAACAAGAAAATCGAGAGAAAACAGAGAAATTGGAGCGAGATCTAACCTTATCCCCCTCTCTATATGGCAAGCTCTCGCATGCAACGAACTCACGTCCACGGTTGCCATTCTCGTCCGTCTTACAGATCGACCGCTTCAGAGGCTCCTGGCGTGGGCAGTCAGGGCATCTTGTCAAAGGCACGGGTCCATACTGCGGCCATGAAGAACGGGAGGTCGAAGAGAAACTAGACATCACCCGCGTGCCGGAGAAGGGCTGCCGCTGGCGGAGAAGAAGAACAATGGGGCGCGGAGAAAGAAAGGGGAAGCAATGGCACGGGCACGGGCGCGGGGCTAGCTCGGGCTCCCATTTTGCAACGGTCACCTGGGTAAGCTGTGGGTCCGGCGCGCTAACGTGGACAAGTTGTGGGTCCCACGATGATCTGGATAAGTGGAGACGTGTCCACTGCGGGGCACCAACAGCGGCCCCACTTGCCAGCACCAACCAACGTCAACTAAACGGGATTCCTTCCGTCCGAGCTCTTTCTGCGGGTTATAGACAAGGGGTTGGGGAAAACTGAGGAAAAACTAAGGATCTGGGGAAAACTGAGTACAATTAAGGAGCCGAGGGCACGAAAATAGAAATCCCATTATAATAAGCTTGTCCATAGACCCCTTTTAAGATTGAATTAGACTCCGTACTTTTTCTTTTCTCTTGCGCTTTTTAGCACCGGAATTACGCCCTATTGATTCTAAAACACTACATACAAAAAATAAAAAAAATAAAAGTAAAAAAAATTAGATGCATGCCCCAACATTGATGATCAGGGATCAGCCCAGAAAGCAAAAGTTGAGGAAAAATTGAATTACCTCCTCTCGGACATGGTCGAACAGAGGTTTCTCGTCGCTGGCTCCGTGGCTCGGCTCGCTGTGGCTGCCTTTTCCACGATAGATCGCAACAGGGGAAATACTATGAGGCGACTCTGGGAAGAAGGACCGAGGAAAACAGGAGAAGAGGCTGCCTCTTGAGTCTTGACTTGAATCTAGCGATGTTCCTTCGTGTTGCGAGCGCAGAGTTACCAATACAAGACGTGCAGGTGCAGCGTTCAAGGCCCAGGTAAGCTTCCTATCTTCTATTCCCTTTTTTATTTTTTTCCTATACATAATATATGGGCTTATATAGAAATTTGGGGCCCCCAAATTTCTGGGGCCTGTGCCAGGTGCACACTCCGCACATCTGGCCGCCCGGGCCTGGAGGGTGGCATCAGGGGGTCAACTTCACGATGGTGCGGGTGTAGACAAGGCGGCGGGGCGGTAGAGCTCGCCGGTGCGCGGCAGTAGGAGCGGAGAAGACAAAGGTTGGCGCACGTGTGGTGGTGCGTGGGCAGCGGCGCGTGTCCTAAGGGCATCTCCAATGCTAAGATCTAAACGGATGGTATATTTTATTCGTCTGGGTTGTCCGGCGGACACGCGGATGTCACACGGACGCTCGCACACATCTGGCTCGGATTTTATTCCCCAACGCAGACAAGACCCAAATCGGGAGCAGCCAGGCGTGGCTCAGGGAAGGCTAGGCAAGAGGGCGGCCAACATCGTGGGTGGCGAGGCGCGGGGCGGCCGGCGTCGTGCCGAGGCGCAGCGCGGCCTCGCGGCCGAGCTCGCAGCGAACGGGGCGACGTCGTGGCGAGGCGCGGCGTGGTGAGTGGTCAGGCGTGGCCGGCATCGTGGCGTCGTGGCAGCGCGGCGTCATGGCCAGGCGCGAGCGCTTTACGCAGGCGAACCGGAGGCGAAGCGGGAGCCGGAGGCGCGGCACAGGGCGGCGTCGAGGCGCGGCACGGGGTGGTGTCGAGGCTCGGCACGGGGCAGCTGCTGCTTGATACGTCTCAAACGTATCTATAATTTCTTATGTTCCATGCTACTTTTATTACAATACTTGAATGTTTTATATATACTTTACAACATTATTATACATTTTCCGGCACTAACCTATTAACAAGATGCCGAAGTACCAGTTGATGTTTTCTGCTGTTTTTGGCTTTAGAAATCCTAGTAAGGAAATATTCTCGGAATTGGACGAAATCAACGCCCAGGGCCTATTTTTACACGAAGCTTCCAGAAGACCGAAAGGAGACGAAGTGGGGCCACGAGGTGGCGCCACACCAGGGCGGCGCGGCCCAGGCCTTGGCCGCGCGACCCTGTTGTGTGGGCCCCTCGTGACGCCCTTTGACCTACCCTTCCGCCTACAAATAGCCTTCGTCGCGAAACCCCCTGTACCGAGAGCCACGATACGGAAATCCTTCCAGAGACGCCGCCGTCGCGAATCCCATCTCGGGATTCAGGAGATCGCCGGCACCCTGCCGAGAGGGGAATCATCACCGGAGGGGCTCTACATCATCATGCCCGCCTCCGGATTGATGCGTGAGTAGTTCATCCTTGGACTATGGGTCCATAGCAGTAGCTAGATGGTTGTCTTCTCCGCTTGTGCTATCATTGTTTAGATCTTGTGAGCTGCCTAATGATACGTCTCAACGTATCGATAATTTCTTATGTTCCATGCTACTTTATTGATGATACCTACATGTTTTATGCACATTATATGTCATATTTATGCATTTTCGGAACTAACCTATTAACAAGATGCCGAAGAGCCAGTTGCTGTTTTCTGCTGTTTTTGGTTTCAGAAATCCTAGTAAAGAAATATTCTCGGAATTGGACGAAACTTTCGCCCAGGGTCCTATTTTTGCACGAAGCTTCCAGAAGACCGAAGACCTAACGAAGTGGGGCCACGAGGTGGCAGAGGCTAGGCCGGCGCGGCCAGGCCCCGGCCGCGCCGACCTACCTCCTGGGCCCCTCGTGTGGCCCTCGCGTTGACCCTCCGCCTACTTAAAGCTTCCGTCGCGAAACCCCCAGTACCGAGAGCCACGATACGGAAAACCTTACAGAGACGCCGCCGCCGCGAATCCCATCTCGGGGGATTCTGGAGATCGCCTCCGGCACCCTGCCGGAGAGGGGATTCATCTCCGGAGGACTCTACACCGCCATGGTCGCCTCCGGAGTGATGAGTGAGTAGTTCACCCCTGGACCATGGGTCCATAGCAGTAGCTAGATGGTCGTCTTCTCCTTGTTGTGCTTCATTGTTAGATCTTGTGAGCTGCCTAACATGATCAAGATCATCTATATGTAATTCTATATGTTGTGTTTGTCGGGATCCGATGGATAGAGAGTACTATGATTATGGTGATTATCAATCTATTGTTCATGTGTTGTTTATGATCTTGCATGCTCTCCGTTATTAGTAGAGGCTCTGGCCAAGTTTTTGCTCTTAACTCCAAGAGGGAGTATTTATGCTCGATAGTGGGTTCATGCCTCCATTGAATCTGGGACACTGACAGAAAGTTCTAAGGTTGTGGATGTGCTGTTGCCACTAGGGATAAAACATTGATGCTATGTCTAAGGATGTAGTTGTTGATTACATTACGCACCATACTTAATGCAATTGTCTGTTGCTTTGCAACTTAATACCGGAGGGGGTTCGGACGATAACCTGAAGGTGGACTTTTTAGGCATAGATGCAGTTGGATGGCGGTCTATGTTCTTTGTCGTAATGCCCAATTAAATCTCACTATATTTACCATATCATGTATATGCATTGTTATGCCTTTCTCTATTTGTCAATTGCCCGACTGTAATTTGTTCACCCAACATGCTTTATCTTATGGGAGAGACACCTCTAGTGAACTGTGGACCCCGGTCCTATTCTTTACATAGCATACAATCTACTTGTTTTACTTTTTCTTTGCAAACATCTTCCACTCGATACGTTTAATCCTTTGTTACAGCAAGCCGGTGAGATTGACAACCTCACTGTTTCGTTGGGACAAAGTACTTGGGTTGTGTTGTGCAGGTTCCTAGTTGGCGCCGGAATCCCTGGTGTTGCGCCGCATCACATTTCGCGACCATCAACCTTCAACGTGCTTCTTGGCTCCTACTGGTTCGATTAAACCTTGGTTTCTTTCTGAGGGAAAACTTGCTACTGTGCGCATCATACCTTCCTCTTGGGGTTCCCAACGAACGTGTGAGTTACACGCCATCAAGCTCTTTTTCTGGCGCCGTTGCCGGGGAGATCAAGACACGCAAGGGGAGTCTCCACTTCTCAATCTCTTTACTTTTTTTGTCTTGCTTTATTTTATTTACTACTTTGTTTGCTGCACTAAATCAAAACACAAAAAAATTAGGTGCTAGTTTTACTTTATTTACTGTCTTGCTCTCTATATCGAAAACACAAAAAATTAGTTACTTGCATTTACTTTATCTAGTTTGTTTTATTTACCGTTGCTAAAATGAATACCCCTGAAAATACTAAATTGTGTGACTTCACAAATGCAAATAATAATGATTTCCTATGCACACCTATTGCTCCACCTGCTACTACAGCAGAATTCTTTGAAATTAAACCTGCTTTACTGAATTTGGTTATGAGAGAACAATTTTCTGGTGCTAGTTCTGATGATGCTGCTGCCCATCTCAATAATTTTGTTGAACTTTGTGAAATGCAAAAGTATAAAGATGTAGATGGTGATATTATTAAATTGAAAGTGTTTCCTTTCTCATTAAGAGGAAGAGCTAAAGATTGGTTGCTATCTTTGCCTAAGAATAGTATTGATTCATGGACTAAATGCAAGGATGCTTTTATTGGTAGATATTATCCTCCCGCTAAAATTATTTCTTTGAGAAGTAGCATAATGAATTTTAAACAATTAGATACTGAACATGTTGCTCAAGCATGGGAGAGAATGAAAACTTTGGTAAAGAATTGCCCAACCCATGGACTGACTACTTGGATGATCATCCAAACCTTCTATGCAGGACTAAATTTTTCTTCGCGGAATTTATTGGATTCAGCTGCTGGAGGTACCTTTATGTCCATCACATTGGGGGCGGCTACAAAACTTCTTGATGATATGATGATAAATTACTCTGAATGGCACACGGAAAGAGCTCCACAAGGTAAGAAGGTAAATTCTGTTGAAGAAACCTCTTCCTTGAGTGATAAGATTGATGTGATTATGTCTATGCTTGTGAATGGTAGATCTAATGTAGATCCAAATAATGTTCCTTTAGCTTCATTGGTTGCTCAAGAAGAAAATGTTGATGTGAATTTCATTAAAAATAATAATTTCAACAACAATGCTTATAGGAACAACTCTGGTAATAACTATAGGCCATATCCTTCTGCTAATGGTAATGGTTATGGTAATTCTTATGGGAATTCTTACAACAATAATAGGAATGTACCCTCTGGTCTTGAAGCCATGCTTAAAGAATTTATTAGTACACAAACTGCTTTTAACAAAACTGTTGAGGAAAAGCTTGATAAAATTGATACTATTGCTTCTAGAGTTGATAGACTTGCCTCTGATGTAAATCTTTTAAAGTTGAAAGTTATGCCTAATAATGATATTGATAATAAGATTACTACTACAGCAAATGCCATCCAAGTTAGAATTAATGAGAATATAAGATTAATGGCTGAACTGCGTGCTAGGTGGGATAGAGAAGAAAATGAAAAACTAGCTAAAGAGAATAATGTAGCTAAAGTTTGGACTATTACCACCACTAGTAATGCTAAATCTTCACATGTTGCTACACCTCCTACTATCAATGGTAATATAATTGGTGTTGGCAATGTTTCTACTCCTAGTGCAAAGCGTACAAAACTGCCTGAAATTGCTAAAACTGCTGAAACTGCTTGTGATAAAACTGCTGAAATTTTTTCCAACCTTGGGAACAATGATCCCATTGCTGTAGCTCATAATGATTTAGATTTTGATGATTGCCACATCTCTGAAGTTATAAAGTTCTTACAAAAACTTGCTAAAAGTCCTAATGCTAGTACTATAAATTTAGCCTTTACAAAACATATTACAAATGCTCTCATAAAAGCTAGAGAAGAGAAACTAAAACTTGAAACTTCTATTCCTAGAAAGTTAGAAGATGGTTGGGAGCCCATCATTAAAATGAAATTCAATGACTTTGAATGTAATGCCTTATGTGATCTTGGTGCAAGTATTTCTGTTATGCCTAAAAAGATTTATGATATGCTTGACTTGCCACCATTGAAGAATTGTTATTTGGATGTTAATCTTGCCGATAATGTTAAAAAGAAACCTTTGGGGAGGATTGATAATGTGCATATTACGGTTAACAATAACCTTGTCCCCGTTGATTTTGTTGTCTTGGATATCGAATGCAATGCATCTTGTCCAATTGTGTTGGGAAGACCTTTTCTTCGAACTGTTGGTGCTGTTATTGATATGAGGGAAGGTAATATTAAATATCAATTTCCTCTCAAGAAAGGTATGGAACACTTCCCTAGAAAGAGAATGAAGTTGCCTTTTGATTCTATTATTAGAACAAGCTATGATGTTGATGCTTCTACTCTCGATGTTACTTGATTTGCACTTTCTGCGCCTAGCTGAAAGGCGTTAAAGAAAAGCGCTTATGGGAGACAACCCATGTTTTTACCTACAGCAATTTTTTGTTTTGTTGAGTCTTGGAAGTTGTTTACTACTGTAGCAACCTCTCCTTATCATGTTTTTGTGCCAAGTAAAGTTTCTATGTCAAAGTTGATGTTATATTTGGGATTGCTGCGCAGAAACAGCATTGCTGTCTGTCACGAATCTGGGCACAATTCTCTGTAGAAAATTCGAAAAAATCTGCCAATTTACGAGCGTGATCCTCAGATATGTACGCAACTTTCATTAGTTTTGAGTTTTTCCATTTGAGCAAGTCTGGTGCCATTTCTAAATTCGTCTTTACGGACTGTTCTGTTTTTGACAGATTCTGCCTTTTATTTCGCATTGCCTCTTTTGCTATGTTGGATTTATTTCTTTGATCCACTAATGTCCAGTAGCATTATGCAATGTCCAGAAGTGAAAATAATGATTGTGTCACCTCTGAATGTGTGAATTATTAATTGTGCACTAACCCTCTAATGAGTTTGCTTGAAGTTTGTGTGGAGGAAGTTTTCAAGGGTCAAGAGAGGAGTATGATATACTATGATCAAGAGGAGTGAAAGCTCTAAGCTTGGGGATGCCCCCGTGGTTCACCCCTGCATATTTTAAGAAGACTCAAGCGTCTAAGCTTGGGGATGCCCAAGGCATCCCCTTCTTCATCGACAACATCATCAGGTTCCCCTGAAACTATATTTTTATTCAATCACATCTTGTGTTCTTTACTTGGAGCGTCGGTTTGTTTTTGTTTTTGTTTTTGTTTGAATAAGATGGATCCTAGCATTCACTTTGTGGGAGAGAGACACGCTCCGCTGTTGCATATGGACACATGTGTCCTTAGGCTTTACTCATAATGTTCAAGGCGAAGTTTCTTCTTCGTTAAATTGTTATATGGTTGGAATTGGAAAATGCTACATGTAGTAATTCTAAAATGTCTTGGATAATGTGATACTTGGCAATTGTTGTGCTCATGTTTAAGCTCTTGCATCATATACTTTGCACCCATTAATGAAGAAATACATAGAGCTTGCTAAAATCTGATTTGCATATTTGGTTTCTCTAAGGTCTAGATAATATCTAGTATTGAGTTTTGAACAACAAGGAAGAGTGTAGAGTCTTATAATGTTTACAATATGTCTTTTATGTGAGTTTTGCTGCACTTGTTCATCCTTGAGTTTGCTTCAAATAACCTTGCTAGCCTAAACCTTGTATCGAGAGGGAATACTTCTCATGCATCCAAAATCCTTGAGCCAACTACTATGCCATTTGTGTCCACCATACCTACCTACTACATGGTATTTCTCCGCCATTCCAAAGTAAATTGCTTGAGTGCTACCTTTAAAATTCCATCATTCACCTTTGCAATATATAGCTCATGGGACAAAATAGCCTTAAAAACTATCGTAGTATTGAATATGTACTTATGCACTTTATATTTTATTAAGTTGCTTGTTGTGCGATAACCATGCTTCTGGGGAACGCCATCAACTATTGTTGAATATCATGTGAGTTGCTATGCATGTCCGTCTTGTCTGAAGGTCTATCATTTTAGTGGTTGGAGCATGCAAAATTGTTAGAGAAGAACATTGGGCCGCTAACTAAAGCCATGAATCATGGTTGAAGTTTCAGTTTTGGACATATATCCTCAATCTCATATGAGAATAATAATCATTGCTACATGCTTATGCATTTAAGAGGAGTCCATTATCTGTTGTCCATGTTGTCCCGGTATGGATGTCTAAGTTGAGAATAATCAAAAGCGAGAAATCCGAAATGCGAGCATTCTCCTTGGACCTTTGTACAGGCGGCATGGAGGTACCCCTTTGTGACACTTGGTTGAAACATGGCATGCGAAGAGTCCAAGTTAAGTAGGACAAGGTGCGGGCACTATTAGTATACTATGCGTGAGGCTTGCAACTTGTAAGATATAATTTTCATAACTCATATGCTTTATTACTACCGTTGACAAAATTGTTTCATGTTTTCAAAATAAAAGCTCTAGCACAAATATAGCAATCGATGCTTTCCTCTTTGAAGGACCATTCTTTACTTTTATTGTTGAGTCAGTTTACCTATCTCCTTCCACCTTAAGAAGCAAACACTTGTGTGAACTGTGCATTGATTCCTACATACTTGCATATTGCACTTGTTATATTACTTTATGTTGACAATATCCATGAGATATACATGTTACAAGTTGAAAGCAACCGCTGAAACTTAATCTTCTTATGTGTTGCTTCAACACCTTTACTTTGATTTATTGCTTTATGAGTTAACTCTTATGCAAGACTTATTGATGCTTGTCTTGAAGTACTATTCATGAAAAGTCTTTGCTTTATGATTCAGTTGTTTACTCATGTCATTACCTTTGCTTTGATCGCTGCATTCATTACATATGTTTACAAATAGTATGATCAAGATTATGATGGCATGTCACTTCAGAAATTATCTTTGTTATCGTTTTACCTGCTCGGGACGAGCAGAACTAAGCTTGGGGATGCTGATACGTCTCCAACGTATCGATAATTTCTTATGTTCCATGCTACTTTATTGATGATACCTACATGTTTTATGCACATTATATGTCATATTTATGCATTTTCTGGAACTAACCTATTAACAAGATGCCGAAGAGCCACTGTTGTTTTCTGTTTTTGGTTTCAGAAATCCTAGTAAAGAAATATTCTCGGAATTGGACGAAACTTTCGCCCAGGGTCCTATTTTTGCACGAAGCTTCCAGAAGACCGAAGACCTAACGAAGTGGGGCCACGAGGTGGCCAGAGGCTAGGCCGGCGCGGCCCAGGCCCTGGCCGCGCGACCTACCTCCTGGGCCCCTCGTGTGGCCCCTCGCGTTGACCCTCCGCCTACTTAAAGCTTCCGTCGCGAAACCCCCAGTACCGAGAGCCACGATACGGAAAACCTTACAGAGACGCCGCCGCCGCGAATCCCATCTCGGGGGATTCAGGAGATCGCCTCCGGCACCCTGCCGGAGAGGGGATTCATCTCCCGGAGGACTCTACACCGCCATGGTCGCCTCCGGAGTGATGAGTGAGTAGTTCACCCCTGGACCATGGGTCCATAGCAGTAGCTAGATGGTCGTCTTCTCCTTGTTGTGCTTCATTGTTAGATCTTGTGAGCTGCCTAACATGATCAAGATCATCTATATGTAATTCTATATGTTGTGTTTGTCGGGATCCGATGGATAGAGAGTACTATGATTATGGTGATTATCAATCTATTGTTCATGTGTTGTTTATGATCTTGCATGCTCTCCGTTATTAGTAGAGGCTCTGGCCAAGTTTTTGCTCTTAACTCCAAGAGGGAGTATTTATGCTCGATAGTGGGTTCATGCCTCCATTGAATCTGGGACAGTGACAGAAAGTTCTAAGGTTGTGGATGTGCTGTTGCCACTAGGGATAAAACATTGATGCTATGTCTAAGGATGTAGTTGTTGATTACATTACGCACCATACTTAATGCAATTGTCTGTTGCTTTGCAACTTAATACTGGAGGGGTTCGGACGATAACCTGAAGGTGGACTTTTTAGGCATAGATGCAGTTGGATGGCGGTCTATGTTCTTTGTCGTAATGCCCAATTAAATCTCACTATATTTACCATATCATGTATATGCATTGTTATGCCTTTCTCTATTTGTCAATTGCCCGACTGTAATTTGTTCACCCAACATGCTTTATCTTATGGGAGAGACACCTCTAGTGAACTGTGGACCCCGGTCCTATTCTTTACATAGCATACAATCTACTTGTTTTACTGTTTTCTTTGCAAACATCTTCCACTCGATACGTTTAATCCTTTGTTACAGCAAGCCGGTGAGATTGACAACCTCACTGTTTCGTTGGGACAAAGTACTTGGGTTGTGTTGTGCAGGTTCCTAGTTGGCGCCGGAATCCTGGTGTTGCGCCGCATCACATTTCGCGACCATCAACCTTCAACGTGCTTCTTGGCTCCTACTGGTTCGATTAAACCTTGGTTTCTTTCTGAGGGAAAACTTGCTACTGTGCGCATCATACCTTCCTCTTGGGGTTCCCAACGAACGTGTGAGTTACACGCCATCACCTAACATGATCAAGATAATCTATTTGTAATGCTACATGTTGTGTTTGGCGGGATCCGATGAATATAGAATATTATGTCAAGTTGATTATCAATCTATCATATATGTGTTGTTTATGTTCTTGCATGCTCTCCGTTGCTAGTAGAGGCTCGGCCAAGTTGATACTTGTAACTCCAAGAGGGAGTAATTATGCTCGATAGTGGGTTCATGCCTCCATTTAATCTGGGACAGTGACAGAAAGTTCTAAGGTTGTGGATGTGCTGTTGCTACTAGGGATAAAACATCGATGCTTTGTCTAAGGATATTTGTGTTGATTACATTACGCACCATACTTAATATAATTATCTGTTGTTTACAACTTAATACCGGAAGGGGTTTGGATGATAACCTGAAGGTGGATTATTTAGGCATAGATGCATGCTGGATAGCGGTCTATGTACTTTGTCGTAATGCCCTGATTAAATCACATAGTAATCATCGTTGATATGTATTGAATCTTTATTTGTCAATTATCCGCCTGTAATTTGTTCACCCAGCATGCTAGTTATCTTATTGGAGAGACACCTCTAGTGAACTGTGGACCCCGGTCCATTCTTTTACATCTGAATACATTCTACTGTTTTACTGTTCTTTGCAAACAAACACCATCTTCCACTCGATACGTTTAATCCTTTGTTTTCAGCAAGCCGGTGAGATTGACAACCTCACCTACGTTGGGGCAAAGTACTTTGATTGTGTTGTGCAGGTTCCACGTTGGCGCCGGTTTCACTGGTGTTGCGCCGCACTACACTCCTCCACCAACAACCTTCACGTGCTTCTTGGCTCCTACTGGTTCGATAACCTTGGTTTCATACTGAGGGAAACTTGCTTCTATACGCATCATACCTTCCACTTTGGGTTCCCAACGGACGTGTGCTTCACGCGTATCATGTGGCACCTACTCATGGAGGCTTCCTACGCAACCTGCCACCTAGAAAACCTTAACAAACATATATAAATCAAGTTTTACCACAAATTGCCACTTCTCAGAATCACTAGTGTAGCTGAAGATGCATGGTTTTCCACTCAAACCCCTTTGCAAAACATTTTTCCCAAAAACATAGTTTGTCTAAATGATGCCATAATTGTCACACTCATGTATATTTGAATTGCAAATAATTTGATGTAGCCCAATATGAATTATATTGTACAAAACACGCATTTTTCATTTTGTAATTCTTTTGTTTGAATCCCTTAGTCTATTTACTATTTATGTGCCCTTGGATTCTTAGTACTACTCAATTTTGCCCTCAAGTACTGTCACAAATGCTCTGAGAAGCCCAAACTTATCCTGATTGGTTGAGCCGTTGTCACACGGATCGACTCCACGAACCGTTGATCCACTGATCTAACGGGCAGTATACCTCTTCGTCTCTTCGTGGCAACCTCTCTCTCTCTCTTGTGGCCACCCCTCTCTCTCTCTCGGTGGAGAGTGCCCACCCCTCTATTTATGTGCAATAACGAGTTTTCAACATAATATAGTTTGGGATATAGTATTGGTATAAACACGAGGCATACATATTTGCGGATTTCGGTGAATGCATTATTTGTCACCCCTCTAACAATTATCAACAATCTTTAGCTTTCCTTTTCTTTTAGGGGATATAGTTTGGGATATAGTATTGGTATTTTGAAACGGCCCAAAAATGGTATAATTTTGGTATAAACATGAGGCATACATATTTGCGGATTTCGGTGAATGCATTATTTGTCACCCCTCTAACAATTATCAACTATCTTTAGCTGCCCTTTTCTTTTAGGGAATATAGTTTGGGATATAGTATTGGTATTTTGAAACGGCCCAAAAGTGGTATAATTTCTGCACATACACATCGATCCACTCAAAATTCCTGCATTTCTTCAAGATCTAAAAACAACAACGTGAACTCTAAATCCCAAATTCGGGAATAACAAGAAAATCGAGAGAAAACAGAGAAATTGGAGCGAGATCTAACCTTATCCCCCTCTCTATATGGCAAGCTCTCGCATGCAACGAACTCATGTCCACGATTGCCGTTCTCGTCCGTCTTACAGATCGACCGCTTCGAGGCTCCTGGCGTGGGCAATCAGGGCATCTTGTCAAAGGCACGGGTCCATACTGCGGCCATGAAGAACGGGAGGTCGAAGAGAAACTAGACATCACCCGCCTACCGGAGAAGGGCTGCCGCTGGCGGAGAAGAAGAACAATGGGGCGCGGGGAAAGAAAGGGGAAGCAATGGCACGGGCGGGGCTGGCTCGGGCTCCCATTTTGCAACGGTCACCTGGGTAAGTTGTGGGTCCGGCGTGCTAACGTGGACAAGTTGTGGGTCCCACGATAATCTGGATAAGTGGAGACGTGTCCACTGCGGGGCACCAACGGCGGCCCCACTTGCCAGCACCAACCAACGTCAACTAAACGGGAATCCTCCGTCCGAGCTCCTTCTGCGGGTTACAGACAAGGGATTGGGGAAAACTGAGGAAAAACTAAGGAGATGGGGAAAACTGAGTACAACTAAGGACCCGAGGGCACGAAAATAGAAATCCCTTAATAAAACCACTTGAGTAGCATAATAGATGAAGAGTAACATCTACTTATTAAACTAGATTACAAAGCTCATGATCACAAAAAGATCACACCATGGAAGAGAGAGATGAACCACATAGCTACCGGTAAACCCCTCACCCTCGGGGGAGAACTACTACCTCCTCATCATGGGAGTGAGCAACAACGATGAAGATGGCGGTGGAGTCTATGGAGATGGCTCCGGGGGCAACTCCTCGCCCCGGCAGGGTGCTGGAACAGAGATATATGTCCCCCGAAACTTGTCTTCGATGGCAGCGGAGCTACGGAACTTTTCGTGAATGGAGGCTGATTCATTTAGGATTTTCACATCGGGAGCAATATATAGGCGAAAGGGCGATGTCGGTGGGTGCCCAGGGGGCCCACACCATGCCTAGGAGCGGCCAGGGGGGCCCGCGCCTAGGGGTGGTGTGGCCGCCTCCCGACTCTTCGTCGTCTCCCCTTTGGACTCCATCTTCGTGACAGAAAAATAGGAACTTCGGCTTTTGTTTCGTCCAATTACGAGAATATTTCCAGAACAACTTTTTTGAAATACAAAAACAGCAGAAAATAGGAACGGGCACCGTGGCATCTGTTAATAGGTTAGGTACAATAAAAATTCATAAAAATGCCACGAAGTGTAAACAAAACATATAGCAATTGGTGTAAAACAAGCATGGAGCATCAAAAATTATAGATACGTTTGCAACATATCACTCACCATGCTTGATCCTAACCTCCCTTTGAATGGCTTACTACTTCATCAAAATGCTTTATGTGTCATCAGGTACATCACTGAGGAGGACCCACAAGGAAGCCAAGCCATCAAGGGAGGAGAAGAACGAAGAAAAGGGAAGCTGAAGCAAACCGGCGACCGGCGACACCGGGCCCCGCGCCGGAACCGAACCGGTTCGCTAGAACAAAACCGGAATAGCTGGAACGGCTTCCAGTAGCCAGTTCTGGTAAACCGAAAACCAAACCGGTGCTGGCGCCGGAACTTCCAAGCCATTCCGGCGCACGGGCCGGCACCGCCGGTTTTACCGTCGGAAATCGTCGAATCTTAGCCGTCTCCAACTATTTGCCTTATAACTTTACCCTTCTGCCCCTGGGTACTATATATACTCTTGGTGTGGCCAGATCTAGGGTTAGACAAGAATTTGAGTTTATGCTTGAGCTTTGTTTCACCTATTACTAGGACTATCATATCCTTAGTATCAAGGCTACTCTTGAGGATCTTTCTCTCTTCATGTATGATTCTAGTGCAAGCACTCTTTCATACAAGTTTTAGAGTGGATTCCTTCACCAATCTCTCAACGCTTGGATTCTAACCCATGGGTCTCTCCAAGGTTTGATTCTATTGGCTTAGTCTAACCTACCAAGGGAGTTGAATTTGGTTTGTATTGGGTGTGTGAGTGTGTTTTGCCTTTGGATCTTATGTTCTTCTTCCATTTTCCATCCCCTCATTCACCAACGTGGCCAATTTCGTGAGATTGAGCCAAACCCTAGACCCCAGATCTCATCATTTTTCTTCAATGATGTTGTGTGAAGTTGGCCGCACAATAGTTTGCCCCTTGGGACGTTGAAAGGAATCATCGTTGTAAATAGTTGGTGGTTTGAGGTTGGAAGTCAGAGCAACCCATCATATCCCATCAACTACTATCAGTTAACGAGGAATATAGGAGATCCTTAAACTAAAACCGTAATGGGTAAACCCTTAATCACTGGTGCCTCCGGCGATATGCTACCTTAGGAGGACCGGTGGTGGTTGTCAGGGGTGCATAGCACAGGGAGCCTGTGGTGTACCCATCTTTGACCATGCCCATAAGAACATACTACAAGGACGTTATAAATCCTAAATATGTTTTACATCTAAGCTAGTGGTGAATCCGCAACTTACTGAGAACTCTTGACCCGTAGTTTCAAGTAGTAAACCATCTCTTTATGATCTCACTCTCACTTTTACTATATTATTACTGTATTCTTTATTTTGCAAAAACAACCAATCATTATACACACTCTTGCTTTGAGGAAGATAACTTGCAGGTACAAACAAGAAAATGTGGAGAAAGACAACAAATCCATAGCAAGTCATCTCTTCGTGGATTCGATACTCTTCTCTCCGAAACAAGCTACTCCCACCCGTGCAGTTGCAGACATCATGCTTTTTCTAGTTCCATCATCGGGGAGCTAAGAGCTATTGGTTTTTGTTTTAAGTTATTTTAAATTTTCTATTTGTGCTAAGTTTTTTGAAGGTTCTGAGAAAATAGTCGCATGCGGGGGCATGTCACCAATAACGAATTTTCACACGCCACCAATGAGCATTTTCCTACTAGTGCACCCCTCTGATGTATCCTCCGTCTCGCGGCTTCCTCTCAACGTGCGGGACTCGTCATAATCGATTGTTGTGGTTCAACGCTTGTAGATGCGGCGCACTTGGGCATATCAAATCAGCGCGGTGACGTCTCATCGCCTGTGCCATGAACAATTTGCTACTAGACGAGGGTATGCTTGTGGTGAACCCTCCATGATGCCATGTGTGGTCGCAGTTCAAGCCGTCGCCACCCCCTCGCCTTCCTTAACAATGTTCTCGTGGCCTCATTGCTACCATACCTTTGCCGAGGGTTGTGGACCTACTCGATGTCGATGGGACCATCAACCGTACATTTCATCATCTTCTTTGAATATGTCGGTCAATCTTCTTCATGATCGCCAGGGTGTTACGGGTTTTTTCGTGGTGATTGTGTTTGAAGAGATTGGCAAGGCTTCGAGTAGAAAGCATCTGAACGGATGGGAGAAGACGATGCGTCACTACTCGCTCCGCGATAGTGCTTTCGCTTGCGTAGGAAGGTCCATGTTGAGTTGTGTCTGTGTGTGTGACAATTGTGAGGTAGATTATCGGTGTTTTGCAGCTGTCTTGGCAAGCGGGAGCGGCAACACTAGGGGACTTCATTTTTGGTGGTTTTCTTTTGGCACCAAGTCTAGATTTCCGGGGTGAAAACCCTAGGATTGACCTTCAATGGTTGTACCACCAACTGCGAATCTCTATTATCTCCTTGTTGAAGTCATTTTATAGAGTTTATCCACACTTTCTTTGGAATAAAAAATCATGATCTGATGATCAGGCGACAACGATGTTTGTACAATTTTTCTTTTCTGCAGGCATCGTTGGAGAAAGTTTTTGTATTCTGGGTGTGAGCATTGGTGGTGCTAGTTCCTATTGCTTCGCCAATCGGTTTGGTGGGGATTTTTTCTTCTCTTTGGTTGTGTGCATTTTTGCGATCTCGACTAGCTCTTGACATTATGTTGTTGCCGGATGTAATTAATATATATACTTCATATTAATATATATTTTATTGAAGAAAAATGATTCAAAGGTCTTAAATAGGTGGAGTAAATTGTGTGATGCGCATACTCTATTTATTGGGTAAGGTGAGCAGGCCTTAGAGGCGGAGCAAAGAGAGATCGTGTGGGTGTGTGTCAAGGCATTTTTGTTTACTTCTGGCCCTGCAATCTGAAACCAAACCGAGACTGAGCTCTATTTCTTTCGAGACGTTCTTCTGCGCTCTGAAATCCCTGAAGCATTGCTGCACATACCCCTAGTTCCTTCTCTTCCCTTCTAGATTAAACCTTGTTCTTCTCCTCATGACTACCAGTCGTCTCCCAGTTTCAAAACAATCAACTAGGCTTAGGATGCGTCAGGAATTTGCATCTCATATCCACGCAGCTGGGGGAGTAAGCCGACGTTTGCTTGGGTTAAAGCTCACTGGGAAGAAGCTAAAGCTGGGCGAATCCGAGTAGCATCCAGTGGAGAGCAACAACAACGTTTGGACACTTTCGTACCAGTGTCCAGAGGGTTAGGCTATCTTTGGTGGCAAATGCCTATAATCCTAAACTAGCTTCCATTGTATGGCTAATGAGGCAAGCCAAGCATGGCTTGGATTTTCATGTGCTGAAAAGAAACTCATGGTGTCACACACACGGAGATCAAACATTTCCACTTTTTTGTGAGAGACAAGCTGTAGATGTTGATTTGCTATCTACCTAAAATTCATGCATAACACTATCACAGTAGACTAACGTGATGGGAAACAAAGGCAGAAGAGAATCGATTCTCCTCTTCTCCACCTTCATCTTTTTCCTCAACCAAAAAAAATATACAAGGACGCGTTTCAACTTTCAGCTCCAGGGCTGCTCCCCCATTAGAGCATATCCAACATGCGCATTAGAGCATATCCAACATGCACGCTATATAAACCACCGATTTGCCGCGCGCGGCGACGGAATCGGTTCTCCAGCAGGCGCGTCATACGGTGCGGCGCTGCAAAAAAAAAAATTCGCGCGGCTTTTTGCACTATCCTGAGCGCCAAATGTGACGCGTCAGCTATAGCGCGCGGCATCGCAACGGATACGCGTGAATACCCCAACGGCTGGAAATTTCATCCCCGCGCCCATCAATTCTCACCGCCGCCGTTATTCGCCGCCTTCGGTCGATTCCGCCGCCGGCCCCGCTATTGCTCGGTTCATTGCCTCGTACCATGCCATTCGCTCCAACGACACACATGATGAGCTCCAAAAAGATCTCATGGAAGAATGGTGGAATTGGCATGGACAATAATAGTTGCATACTTGTTGTATTTGTTTAAAAACTATATGTTGTATTGTCTCAAAACTATGTTGTATTGTTGTATGTTGATCCTTATAGTTGTTGTATTTGGTGTGAACAATTTGATGTACTTGCTGTATTTATTGTGAACAATTTGTTGTATCTGTATGGTACATTTTATTTGTGAATTTATGATACTTGTTTGATCTTCTTTGATGCATACTTGTGTGTGGTTGTTGTTTGCACCGCGCTGCGCTCTGCGTCCGGCGGAGGAACTTTTTAGCGCCCTAACACGCGCTGCATAATAGAGCATCCGGCGGGGGAAATTTCAATGCAGCGCACTATACATTTACAGCATGGTGGAAGCGACATTTTGCGCCGAAATTTAGTGCATCTGTTGGAGATGCTCTTACATCTCTCACTCATTTGTAGGGTTGTGTGAGAGAGACCCTTCGGAAAAGAACACGGGTAGGGACAGGGAGAGGTGTTGTGTACCAAGATCATGGAAGGAAGTATACTTGGGATTTCCCTTTCCTTCTTCTTTTTGTTTATGCAACGCTAGGTCGTGACACTGGTCAGTGCAGCCCCATAAAATGTTCGAGTTTGACGTGAGGGCTGTGCTTTCTTTCTGGTTCCACAACCATGTGCTCCAAACCAGGTTTACTGTCGTTTTGCCGCACAGATACTCGCTAAACTACATGCTTTGGTTGGTGATTGCTACGTACCTAGAGCAACCAATTTTGCCTCATTCTTTCCTCTCCTAAAGCCGGCAGTAGAGTGTGATCACCTTTCGCGCGCCTTAAAATTATCCTCCCGAGTTATCTTTCTGGAGCAAAGTGACTCAAATTCAGACTAAGATATGGATTATACTCTCTGCCGGTTAGTTCAGAGTGCACGTCCTCCGAGGTTCCGTATTGTCTGTCCGTCCAAGCGTGCAGAGCATAGAGAAACCAGGCCTTGGATATTTGGACTGCAAATATGGAGAAGTGGAGATATTGTTTGCTATTGTCGTTGTGATTAACTCTGCTGAACTTGTACAAAACTCGAACTGTTCTGCATTTGTGCGGCACTGGGCTGCTGCTAGCACGAAAGGTAGCACGCGGGATGGTGCGGCAGCCAGCAGCACGGGGTCCTAGTGTGGTGCTAGCTAATGTCCAAGCTAGCTGATGGTGCAGTGATCAGACCAAGATTCAAGTTGTTGTGGTGTGAGTGATCAGAAGAAAACTATCTTTCGCTGTTTCTGTTCAAGAGCATCTCTAGCAGAACCGTATATCCCCTCAATCTGCAAAATAACCGCCGGTTTCTACTTAATCACAAGCAAAAATGTATAACAACAAAAGCAGAAGCAAACTAAGCCAAAGGAAAAGTAATTGCGTTTACGTTCCTCATCATTATGTGCAAAAGCCGGTGCAACGGGGACGGAATCGAACAAAATCATCATTAGTTACTTGATTAATCGCCTCATTTTCCATGATTGTGAATTGATTCATGTCCTTATCGATCTGACCAAACGAGATTTGATCAAACATGACGGAGTTCTTACAAATGTAAACACAAACTTAAATAAAAACCACTAAAAACAGGAATTTTAGAGCCCGACGCTGCGGTAGAAGACATTGTACTCGACATCGTCCTTGGGCTCGTCCTAGGGCGTGCGGTGCCAGGTTGCTGCAGTCCTGGACGAGGTCGTCATGATGCTAGGGAGGCGAATCCTCGTCAAGCTCGACAAGGATCCCGAGGCGGCCCGCCTACTCCGCCGCCTCCTTCTTCTCCTCCGAGCGCGACCACGCTTCAGTGAACTCGTCCGTCGTCGGCAGCACCTCATCGAATGAGGCGAGCATCGCTGCCCACTCGGGAACTCCTCCGAGTCTTCCGCCGCCTGGAACCAGGGCTTTTATAGCTTACCTGAGATGCCAACCAAACCCAAAAAGGACGAAATATGCGGATTGTACCTAATGTAAAGCACATGATTTATTTAGTGAAACATATGCGATGATTAAGATGAATTGTGATGGTTTGTCTTGTGTAGTTCGTCTGTGATACATATACTCATGTTCCTTTTTGGCGCTTTGTTTGTGACTAGATTTAGATGTGCGCCTTGGCGCACGACCCCGTGAAATTCATATCGATTAACATTTTGTATTAAATTAAACAAAAATCACGAACAGAGTAGAAAACTCTTAGATACTCAGGAAAACAGGAAAATATATTACAATAACACCCTATTATAAATGACATGGTAAATAGCACAATATACAGTTAGATGGAGAATGTCAACTTTAAATCACAATGAAGCTGCGCAATACAGAAAGAACCATCTAATATGACAGCCAACATGTTACTTGTATACTCTTTGCTCACTTCAGTTCATAATTTTGTAATGTTAAGTAGCCATTCCAGAAAAGAGTGATTCCATCAGGATATCCTAGCTTCATCGGTCATCAAGCTTGTCACTGTTTCCTCTCTTGCAAGTCCAAAATCAGAAAGCTCCAGCTTCTTATGGTTTGTGGTAACTGTAATAAACAAAATTTGCATGCACACATAATCTAAGACTGTGATAGCACAAAACTATAACTAACTTGACAGAACTTGTGTTTAGAGGAGACATCTCCGGAATAGAAACATGGAAAGGAAATAAAGCAGATATTATGGACATGCCCTGAATATTCAAGAATCATATGCATTGCATGGTTATAGGGGAGTTCAACCGTGAAACAACTACAGGCAAATTATTCATTACCACGACGATATATGTACATATATTATTGCACTGGAAAACTACCACACTAACCTTATGTTTAAGGGAGCCCGTGAAAATGCAAGATTCTTAGCCATATTATACTACAGAGCAAATTGACATAATCAAAAAGCCCTTGTCGCCAGACGACAACAACCTCAAAACTAATCTTCTTGAGCTTTGACCGAGAGTAATTGCTTTTCTCGCGCATGCGTGCAAGTTCATAGGCACCAGCAGCAAAACGTAGAAGCCATAGTTGCATTTGACACGACAATTAGGGTAGCATATTAGGAAGAAAAATAGAAGGGAAATGTTATTAGTAGTAATGTTGTTTGAGATATCCTCTCGAATTTAATTCAATTGAACTAACTTGCTTCACTGCTTGTTGTCATATTAAAGTCTAGCATAGAGATGGGCAAGGAAACAATGCTTCAGGTGTGTGACTCCTAAAATTTCAAGCAAGAAGAATCAACAAATTCTCAAGGCAGCCCAAGGTATAAGTAATGATGTTTTATTTCAAGAAGTACCTTTGATGCGGCACTATAGATACCATATGATTCAAATAGTTTTGTGAGAGCATTCATCATTATATCTGCATCAGGTGGGTAGCCCCTAACAGTTCCGAACTGCCTCGGCCAAACAACCCAAATGCACCGATGCTATCGCATGACACACCATTTTTATACAAGGCCTTGATTGCAAAAAACCTGGACAAACCTACATATTTATAAATGTACTAATACTAAAATATGTGTTAATTTACTTTAAAAGACAACTTAGATAATAAATGAGAAAACATCTAATACATAGCGAAAGCAAGACCCAACAAAGTGGGTTAACTGGCAACCTACCAAATTCCATGCCAAACATAAAATAGTCTATTTTAGCAACTTAGATCAGCTCAAACCCTGCTAGTACCATGAAGAGTTGAAGAAGTCGGTTGCTTGTTCAATAACTTGATGGCATTAACTTTCATCTACTGGAACTTATATTTGAAGATCAGTAATATTTACCCATATTTGACAATACAACTATTTGCAATACAATGTAGATATATCAGTGATATATACAAAATGTCTAACAGAAGCAGCAAAATACAGGGTACGAACCAAAAATTAACTCATCAGTAAAATCATCAGCATATGAAAGGTGCGAACAGTCAGCAAGCACAATATGGCCAAATAAAATTGATGGAATATCATGCGATGACAATCTAAAAACAGTTCCAAAAATTAATAGTTAAGCACATATTCTTACTTCACCAATTCCAAGAAATTGGTCCGTTCTTACCATGTTATGATGAAAACCACCTGTAAAACTCCTCATTTCTCAGTTAGCTCTCTAAGTAACTGAACCGGGCCTTCAAAACTCATCAATTATCAGCCAGCTCTGCAAGTAACTGAACTGGAGGCCTTCCCTATTCTGCCTATAGTGCAGAAAAGTTAAACAAAAAATGCTAGTTATAGAGCAGAATGAAAACATGGAGGTACTATGAGTAAAGTTCTTATTCCAGATTACATCGATATGTTGCCCTTTCTTATTGGCATTTGCAAAGGACCAAAGATAACAAATGTGTATGTACAAACGAACTCTCAGTAACAAATACCTCTCTTTGATTGTTACACCGGATGGATACGGATGCTAGTTTGTAACAAATATATCTCATTTAATATTCTTGGTTTTATAAATAAAGTTTTCACTTGGTTCCTCAACCCGCGGTACTACACAATCAACATCAATAGTGGTAAAATATTTGGAATTTAATCCTGAAGCTACGAACCAATCAGTTTCACAAAACCCGAAAGCAAGAATAGGTTGCACAAAACTGAAAAGGTACGAACCAATAAGTTCCAGCCTTGTATTTGGGATTTAATACTTTCATTAAAAACGATAATAGTCTATCTCAGATTGTACCTAGACATGGTAAAATAATTACAAAAAATCTAGTGCTTTCAAAGAAAACAAACAGAGATCTGCCATCCACACCACCCAGTCATTGAAGTAATATAATTCATCTGGGTCATGATAACAAAAGATGCAATAGTAATGTCAAACCAATAAGGCAACCCAAGTTTTTAATTAACTTATCTTAAAAATATGAACTAAAATGAAAATCGCTGAAAAAATTGAGATCAAATCAAGATAAAGCACCGACGCATGTGTCCAACAAAAACTTTGAGCTGCAATGGACGACAATTATATAACGTACATATTAAGTTGCATACCATCAGCAAGAAGAGCATCGATTTAATCTCTAACCACATTAAAATATAGACATACAAAATAACTACATATTTCTTACTTTCTGTTGGAAGATGTGAAGGAAAAAAAACCTTTTGTGAGGGGCTCAATTCTACAACTTTGAAGCTTGGCCTATTGTGGTGAGTAAAAGCTCTAAGAATTTCTCAACAGGGCAAGGCTTACTTCTGTGAGTACTTCTCCTGCAGCCAAAAGGACACTCTATGAGCAACAACACTTGAACCAACATCAAGTGAGAGAATCAAAAGTAACCATTACTTAAAGGCTTCACCTCAGAAGTTTGGGTAAATAAAAAAAGTAAGGAATTGAATGGGAACCATACGTACCAGAACTCAGTATCCCATCTATGATGCATTGGCACACGATCCCGTGAGGCTTGTTCGAATGTTCATTTCATCACTTATAAATATCAATGATAAGCAAGCATTAAACAAAGAGTAATTAATCATTTGTTTCATTTTACTTGACACAGGGAAGAATTATCAGTCCACGCCCCCTTATATCAGGATCATACTATCAGATACATGACACAAACATTTGCCTTTGGAACCAGTAAACATCTGTGGACTGGATTGGCAGTAATGAAGTAAGGTGTGATCGAATGAAGTCCTGATCATTTGAGTAACATTTAAACCAGCTTTCTAGTGCAGCATTACACTTGGCAAGAGAAATAATGGAGGTTTCTTCTCAGCTTATGGAATCAATATAGCTCCTTTATTTGAAAGCCTTCGTGGTTCAAGATGCACAATCAAGCTCTTCCTTTGCTTGGAAGGCTGATTTTCTTCTCGTTTTAGTTCCTTAGAACATCGGTACACAAGGAGCAGGCATTTTTAGCTCAGTACAACACCATAACATGAAATATATTTTTTCTAGCCATCATGACCAAAACATGGCATTCTCTGCACAAGTCAAACATAAGTATATCATAGTAGTTTTTTTAATAGAACCCCAGTGATAGCATTTAAGTTTAAATTAGCATAGACCAATTCAAATTGCAAACAAAGAAAAATGATAGCAACGATGCTATTCATAATCGTAAGGAGAACATGATTTTGGTGATATGCTCCCAAATACTGCAGCGTTACTTACCATGTTTGATTAGTCGCTCCTAAGCTATACTATCGAGACTTTCCCTCAAGGCATATTTTGTTCAGTTAGAACTCCATTTCAGCAAACACTGATTATCGCTTCAGACTGCATTATTAAAACATGAATATTTTCTGAACATAACAGAAATCAATAGCCATTATGCCATGAGAACATATAATGGTTCCTTGCAAAAAAAAGTGCTGGTTAGACTTTACTTCACATCTCCTCAATATACTGGCATTCGTGTTTAATACAGGAAAAGCGAAATGCCTAATGCCACAGTTTGACAAACATGTTGTTATCAGCTAGTGTATTTTCCCCATGACCGAATTTACTTAGTAGGGAAGAAAAGAAGCAATTAATCATAGCACTGGTAGAAGTCATACAAATTTAATAGAACAGAAATATCACAATTATTCTTAACTTGTTTGACACAAAGTGGTGATCTGATCGGAAAGTTCCCGACGCGCCATGCCTAGGGAACGAGACGTCCCAGGCAGCGACGCGACGCTAAAACCAATACACATCAGAACCCAAGCATGATCAATAGGATCAACGTCTCTCACCCATAAAAGCAAACACATAGTTTTCTCAGTACGTAACTTGACATAACACCACATCAAAATCCTCCTTGGAGGCTTGGACACAATGCCTACACTCAAAATGCAAGAATCAGCCATAGTTGTTTGCTTGTCATAAGAAATATGAATAAACAGAAAACTCCTACGCTATTGTAGCTGATATCATGTCCGCATAACACACAAGTCTAATGCCATGTTGCCCATGCCACAGTAAGCAGCTATCCTAACAGGGCTAAAATAAATAGGCATAAAGAAACACAGTGAAGTCCCTCATAAGCAGATTATTGTTGGGGAGCTAATTTCATTTATTCTCTATAATAGATAATGGTTTACTAACAGTCCTAGGCCATAGATATTTTGTTAAACTCATGGTTCTAGAAAATATGTATTCACCAACAAAGAATGGACTATCAAACACAAGGAGAACACACATAACCTGGAAACTTACATGAAATATTTCTCAGATCGCTGTAAGACCTCCTATGGGGGGCATTTATTATACCACAACAACAAAGCGCATGATAGGATTAGGTACAGCCGACTGTCGCTTGCTTAACACGCAATAAACACCATAAGTCGCACCCTATGTCTGAACTACAGTATCCAACACATATTAAAGACATCTAAATGACAGTGCATATTTTCAGTAACATATATATCAAAGGTAATGGCGTAGCCATCTGAAAGATTAACACAAAAACGTGGGAGGCTATCATAGTCAAAGCATTTTTGGAACCTAGGTATTTATGATCCTGTGTATAATAATGTCGGCATTTACAAATCCACAAAAATCCTATTGTTGTTAACTAAGATGTTGAAGCGAACCTGGCAATTCTAATATGTAAATACTGGAACTATTTAGAACAGAGATGTATCGAATCCAAACGCGCACAAATACATCATTTAAAAATATCTTAGGTGCTTTCGGTCTAAAACCAAGCGATAAAATCACACACCTGAGGCTAATTAGTACACCCTGGACCGTGACCCCGCTCCTGCCTTTACATTTTGCATCGACGGAGTAAATAGAACATGCATAATCACCATCTACTGGGAAAAAATCAGTCCATAAGCATACCCATATAACTGCGAAGATTCAAAACTACATCTATAGTTGCGCCCCAACTGGAAGTGAGTGGTAGAGTAGGAGCCTACCTGAGGAATCATTATAGCAGTAGATCTGGATATTGAGTATCTCCTATCAACATGTGTTGTTTCTTTGTGGCTAACCCACTGGTTAAGAAATTCTAGAGCGCAAGAAATGCACTGCCATTCATGATCTTGAGTAACCAGACTACCGGTAGATTAACCTAGTACAATGTATTAAGTTTGAGCAAATGTCACGTCCACACATCATGATAGTGAAATTTATTGACAACATTGTGATAGGGCTTTTGCAAACGGATAAAAGAAGGGTTGTGAATAGAAATATACCTATCCATCAAACAAACCATGTGTATATTTTTCAGAGTATCGCCGTCAGAATAATAACTATAGTGACTGATTATTTTGAATAGAAAGATTGAAGAGCACCAGATAAAGAGGACATAAACTCTTAACAACCGGTCTCTTCACACTTACAAAGACAGTCCAATCTGTTTTTCATAAAATGCCACATTAGTTTGCCTACACCATCAAAATAGTAATATTAGATAAGAAGCAATGAAAATACAAACTACAAAAAAGAAGCAGCAGTAATAATGAATAGGAACAAAAGTAACATGAATCAGAGAATGTTCCGTTCTCCATTACCTTCACATGTCGGAAGAACCTTCCAATCAGAATGGATATCGATCTCCGTCCTTACATATTCATCTGAGCTATACCTCTCCTGAATGTTAAGGAGGGGAAGAAAAGTGCCTGCCAGTTCCGACTGGAACATTAATATTCATTAACTTCAATGTGCCCATGTTCAATCGTCGAATTATAGTTCTTTCACCTGCTAGCATCATGCCACACCATAATGATCTCAGGACCAAGCACCTACTTGTTGCAATTGGAACATTAATATTAACTAAAAGGGATGACATGTACCTCAATTATGATAGAAACAAATTCAGCATTATTGCAACAGACTGAAAAGTAATGAACCAAAGTGAACGGGAGTGGTGTTTTGGAACATGGGAGCATATGCTCCCTTTATTTTGAAATTCATCTTACACAAATTTTGAATTTTAAAAAAATTGGAACGAAAAATTCGCACGTACATCTTCACGTGCTACACGCTCACAAAGTTGTTTCATAAAAAATAGACTTGTCATGTGACGTGTGTAAAAAAGACAAAACTCAGTGCTAAAAATAATGTTTTTTACAAGATAAATTTTCTCTTTTTACATAGACCACAAAAAATATTAATTTTTCATGAAACTTGACGAATGCTCATATATTATGGAGATGTACACATAGAATTTTTTGTCAAAAATTTTCGACAACTCGAAATATAATTTTTTGGTATAGGGAGCATACGCACCCGGGAGCCGAATTGAATTTCCTTGAACCAAACATAATCTAAAATTGTTCTATTATGTTAGTTTATTATCTTCACGAGTAGCAAATTTGTACATCCATGATTAAACCTGTAATTGTTCAAAAAGATCAAAGGTAAACCGTCAAGACTAATTGACAAGAAGTCAAATTTGAGAACCATCTGGTCTACATGGATACAGAGCACACAGTAGGCACCGATTTTCATAGGAGGAACAACCAATTATTCAGAGACAAATAATTAGCAATAATATGTAAAATAGCATGGTCCTCTTATCTAAGAAATATATTCATCATAACAGCCTAACAGATTACTACCTAGAAAGCCACCGTTGTAGTCCTACCTGCCTAGCTGCTGCAGCAAGGTGGAGATATCATGAGAGAGACAAGAGATAGAGGAGGAGGAATAACCTGTAGGTCCCCTTTGACGAAGAGGCGGAGGAGGCCAGCAGGCCAGCACGAACCTTCGAAGACCTGCAGAACAGGCGGAGCTCCACCGTTCGTTCCTCCCGAAGACGGCACCCTCACCACGTGAGGCACAGCCTTGCCTCCTTCGACGGTACTGGGAGCGCGAGGGTGCTCGTCGACGGCCTGGCGGCGCCCTGCCCGCGTGCGTCGATGTGCGGCTCTTCCCGCCCGACCTCGGCCAGGCGCGCCTCCTCCTTCGCGTCTGCGCCGCGCGGCCAGCACCGCCGCTACTGCTTCGACCTCAACCCTCTGCTGCTTCACTTCCTCCCGGCGATGGCGACGGTAAGGCGGCGCTGCTTCCGGAGTCCACGGCACCGACGACACGAGGTGGAAGTGGCGTTGCTGGGCAACAACGCCTGGAGGATCTGGAGGTCGAGGCGGGGGGCAGCGGGTCGGGACGGCGCCGGCCGCCGCGGCACACGCAAGGGAGCGGGAGGGGAGAAGAAGGTGGTTGGTGACGGTGGTGGTGGCCCGCCGCCGCGCCGAGGCTCCGCCGGCGACCATGCCGGCGCCGCTCCTCCGCCGGTGGGAGGCGGGCGCGAGCGATTCGGCGAGGAGATCGCGAGGGGATTTGGGAGGAGAGGCTCGGGAGGGGATTGGGGAAGACGAGCACCCGAGGCGATTGGCGGGCCGGCGGCTAGGGTTTCCCTCCGTGGGATGCTGCCTTTTATACCCATACCGCTGAAATACCGAAAATACCCCTGCGGGGTGGAGATCCCCTAGCCGACGCCAATGCGCACCGACGGAGATCCCAGCCACGATCGCTGACGTGCGGGGCCGGCAAAGGTGGGGCCCACATGGCAGCCAGAGGCGGGTAACAATTGGCCGTTGCATGGGGTTAGCTAGCAGAATTGAGCCAGAAATCAACGACCAAGATTAGCCTGCCAGGAAGATCGGACGGCTGAGAAGCTCAAATCGATGTGAAGCCCCCATGGGGGGCAGCTATTATACCTTTAGATGTCCCGGCTAAAGAGCGTACCTGGGCCGCGGGCACACAGTTGGTTTTTTTTGGATCGTAAGGGTACTTCGCACCACACACACATATTTCTTCTGTGGTGTGTGATGGGAGGTCTTAAAAGACCCGATATATACTAGTAGTCACTTATTATATTGAGGCTTTTTGGATGGCCTCGGGTTTGGCTAATCCTTTTTAGATGTCCTCAATTATTTCTTTATTTTTCTAAGCCAATTTATTTGGCACTCATGCTTGATTTTTTCTAGCATTGGTGAATAATTCATAGTATATGGTTGTATGCATTGACCGATACAGATGCAAATCATCGTCCTTTTTAAGAAAAGGGGAAACGCATCGCCTATGTATTATCATATCATGATAGGACTAGCTAAGGGAGGTTCAAGTCTCCGCGCTGTTGAGGGGCTTGACATAGGCATCCCAAATGGGCCTGCCGAAGATAGTACCCGGGGTTTATTGAAGGCCCACTACCCGAAGAATAAGAAGATTCGGAAGCCCAAGATATATTAAGGAAAGTTAGAGTTGTAATAGGAAGTGTTATTTGTAATCCGGCGGGATGAGTTAGAAACCGTCCCGGACTCGTAATTTGTACAAAACGAAACCCTCGACTCCACCTCCTATATAAGGGGGAGTCGAGGGACGAAGAAAGGATCGAATCACGTCAACATAACCCTAGTTCTCATAATCGTCGAGTACTTTTCGCCTAAACCTTCGAGATCTACTTGCCCTCTACTTCTAGCAAAACCCTAGTCTACAATCTGTAGGCATTGACAAGTAAATCCTTTGTCAATTGGCGCCGTCTGTGGGAATTAGAGGTTGCAAGGAGCTGATCTCGATGGCACGTTCAAGATCTTCGACATCGTCAACGCAAGCAACGCGATGGATCGAGGTAACAAGGGAAAAACTGATCTATTCAATTTTATTCCTCACCCGCCCTCCCGTATGGATGCATGTGCCTATCTGGAGGAGCCCATCATCATGACGTTCGGAGAATTCCGATTTGGCGTCAACAAAGAAGGATCCTACCGTCTCGAAGTTCCGATCTCGTCGGAATTTTCAGCGGTCGATTCTAACTTTTCGTCGAGTGACAAGGAGTTTTCGTCGCCATACTTGTCGACAACAAGGCAAGCGGAAAGCTCGCCAAGATCTTCAGACACATCCTTCGAGTCGTCTGCGGACTCCTTTATAGCAGCCGACTCCACCGTCGACTTCAACTTCATCGACAAGTCTGCTGCCATCGGAAAGGTCTTCACCACTCTATATGATGGTGTCACCAATCCCGATAAAAATCAATGCGCAAAATATCACCAGATCTATGTGATAGAAGGGGCATCAACCGCAAACGTCGGAGGCCTTCGACGAATTGGGAAATCCATACGTCGATCCCTCAGATCTCAGACATGGCTTAGGCACTAAATATGGGATCCTCACTCGCGCAAGAGTACTCCCGCAAGAAGCGTGGGATAGGGCTGCGAAAGCCATGGATGGTTCAGAACCTATGACCACCACTGCTACTGTACAAGAACTTCAAGCATATCAATATAGACTTGCTCGAGGCGAGAGTTGGAAAAACAGACAGCATCCCCGAATAGGAGGAAAGAAGCCTCGCATCGCGACGCCGAGCGAGTTAAGTCGCCTTTCAGAACTACGGGAGATAGTCACAGAGAAGCTCGGAGGAGAGCAATGTCTCGGCTGCAAAACATACCCGAAGCGAAAGAGGAAGTATAATCCAAAATCTCGACATGTCTTTTATGTCGATCGATGAAAGGGGAAATATCATCCCAAAAACGCAGAGGCAGGTTATATGGCAACACAAGCGTATATCCTTGCGTCTAGACCACCTCCTGGGGACCCGAGAGAACCATTGTTCAATATGGCGATGGCTGGAGTAGGAGTTATGGGAACAGCGTTTGCAACAACGCTCCCGAAGAAAATCCTAGACAAAATAGTCCACGACCCACCGCAGCAGTTCAAGACCTACCAAGAACAAGTGGGGCAAGAGACACAGTCCAAGTAAGGGTGGACAGAGCGCGACAAGAAAGAAGAGAGCGTCAGCCTCTCGCCGAGCTTGCCGACGAAGATATGTGTGGGCTCCCATGCTTTACGAAAGAGTTCGAAAAACTCGAGTACCGAAAGGGTTCAAGTTACCCGAAAATTTCAAGAAGTTCGATGGCCTGCAAGATCCCGAGGATTGGCTCGTGGATTATCTCGAGATGGTAAAACTGGTAGGAGGAACTAGAGCAACAGCTATGCAAAGTATCCAAGTTCACCTGAGTGGTGCCGCGAGATCTTGGATAAAGAAACTCCCCTTAAATTCCATCGACAGCTGGGATACCTTTGAGGACATCTTTGTGAAAAACTTCCGATCCACGTGCAAGAAACCTGCATCGTTGGAAGAGCTAAGGGCATGCCGACAAAAACACGACGAGTCGATGAGGAAGTATATACACGATGGAACATCATAAAGAACTCGGCAGAGGATATATCCGACGAGAGGGCAATAGATGCGTTGAGTCCGCCGAGCAGATTTCATCGAGGACCTAGGGAGAACTAACCCTAAGACCATATCAGCACTGATGGAGATAGCCAATAAATGGGCAGATGGAGAAGACGCAATATACAACAAGCGACACAGGTCGCCAGAAGAGGATCGTGGTCGAAATTATCAAAACAGAAGGCGATTTTCTCGCCAGTTCTACAACAACGATGCTCCCGGCCATATATCGGCTGGTTTTCGAGGAAATCCTGGAGGAAATAATCGAGATGATTATCAAAGAAGTAATGAGCAGCAAGGCGACAATAGAGGTGACTTTCGCGGCAACAGGCAAAATAGTGGACCAAGGATTCAAAGACCTTACGTGTCTCCCGAGGAGATGATGAACGGTCCATGTCAAATGCACTTTTACCTCGACAACAATGGAAAGAGGCAATCAGGACATCCCGAAAGACTGCCGAAATTTCCAGGCAATGTTGCGAGCCGCAGGAATTGCGAATGCTCAAGCAAATAACAGAAACCCTCGGGAGCCAAGGAGCGAGATCCACCTTCCACCTCCTCCCGCAATTACCGATGAAAATCGACACCAGCTCAGAATAGCGGCAGCACCACACCCACCTCCATACGTTGATCCTAGTTCTAACGGTGTGGTCTCGATGATTTAGAAAGCTAGGCCATCCAACAGGGCGCAGAAGGTAATCTCTCGACAAGTGTTCATGGCAGAAGATGCCTCCACCAACAACAGTACTTAAATTGGTCGGGGCAAGATATCGGCTTCACAATCGCACCATCCGCAGCAAGTCCCTCGGGACAATCGCACTCATCTTACCCGCTGTAATCGCTGGTTTTGACGTGTCGAGAGTTTTCATAGATGGCGGCAGCTTAAACCTCATGTATGCAGACATTGAGGAAGATGAACATATCCTTAGCAAATCTGAAACCAACCGACACACGTTTCCATGGGATCACACCAGAGAAGCCAAGTTACCCATTGGGCAAGATCAACCTCGACGTTCAGTTTGGAACCCGAGAAAACTACAGGATAGAGAACTTGAGTTCGAAGTTGTGGATTTCCCATCGCAATATCACGCTTTGTTGGGACGACCAGCGTATGCCAGGTTCATGACAGGCCGCATTATACATATCTGTTGTGGAGGTTGCCCGGGCCTAAGGGACCTATCACAATTAAAGGAAGTTTCGTTATCGATAAATGCGACAAGGACTTTCATCGACTGTCAGAAACTTTCGGATGCAAGCAGAATATGCGGCGCCACGGTTCACTGATTATGACGTGTTACCAGAGGTAGGAAGACCTTCTAAGGAGCCAACTTTCAACACAACCAAAGATTCAAAAGAGGTACAGATCCACCCGACAGACCCAAAGAAAACGACGTCCATTGCCGCAAACATGGATGTCGCATAGGAAACGCGCTCGTCGAGTTCCTCCGTGAGCACCGGAGAATCTTCGCATGGTGTCCAGCTGACATGCCAGGAGTACCCATGGAACTTGCCGAGCACCACCTCAATTTGGATCCTCTCGCACGACAGTCAAGCACCTTTGCGGCGTTTTTCGAACCTAGCCGCAAAGCTATGTTATCAAATAGATCGACTCAAAGACGCTGGTTTCATCAGAAATATCACAAGCCACATGGGTAGCTAACCCAGTGATGGTGCGAAGAAACACACAATAGTCCTTCGCATGTGCGTCGACTTCACGTGTCTCAATAAACATTGTCCCAAGGATCACTTTCCCCTCCCAAGGATCGATCAAATCATCGACTCCACGGCAGGATGCGAACGTCTTTCCTTTCTGGACGCATATTCTGGTTATAACCAGATAAGATTAAAAGAAGAAGATGAAGCCAAGACAGCGTTCATCACACCTTATGGCGTGTTTTGCTACAAAACAATGCCCTTTGGTCTAAAAACGCGGAGCAACATATCAGCGGATGATGCAGAAGTGCCTAGCAACACAGATCGGAAAAATGTACAAGTCTACATCGACGATGTCGTAATAACATCAAAGAAAGGGTCGACTTTGATCGAAGACCTGAAGGAAACCTTCGACAACCTCGACAAGTTTTGCCTCAAGCTGAACCCGACAAAATGCTCCTTTGGAGTTCCGCTGGAGAACTTCTCGGGTTCCTAGTGTCAGCAAGGGGGATTGAAGCTAATCCCGAAAAAATACAGGCCATCGTCACTATGAGAAAGCCAACAAAGTTGAAAGAAATACAACACTAACGGCGAGTCGCAGCTTTGCAGATTCGTCGCCAGGTTAGGAGAAAAGGCGCTGCCGTTCTATGCATTGATCAAACAAGGGGAAAAATTTCAATGGAACGAGGAAGCAGACATAGCCTTCGAGAACCTCAAGCGAGCAATTTCGACACCACCGATATTGGTGGCACCAAAAGAGAAAGAACCTCTCCTCTTATACATTGCAGCCACACCGCAGGTGGTCAGCACAGTTTTAGTAGTCGAGAGAGAAGAAGAAGGCAAGCTCCATGGAGTGCAGAGGCCAATATATTTCATCAGCGAAATTGTCGCCTTCAAAACAGCGGTACCCGCAATATCGAAATTGGCATATGGAGTATTCACGACAAGAAGAAAATTGCGACACTATTTTTCGGCGCACCCGATAATAGTAGTCAACGAAGCTCCCTTGTCAAATATTGAACAACCCAGAAGCTACGGGTCGTGTCTCCCTTTGGGGAATAGAACTTTCCCTCGGGACATTACGAAAAAAGAAAAGCAATAAAATCGCAGGTCCTACCAGATTTCATTGCAGAGTGGATGGAGCTACAAAACACGGGACCCCAGATCTATCGAGAACTTGGACTATGAACTTCGACGGGTCCAAAAGACTGGAAGGTGCTGGAGCAGGCGTGATATTGGTATCACCAAGGCGACAAGTTGAAGTACGTTTTGCGATGACGTTCCCAAACGCGTCTAATAACGAAGCAAAATATGAAGCTCTCATACACGGGATGAAGATGGCGAAAGCTTGCGGTGCAACTGAAAATTTTCGGCGATTCACAATTGGTGGCACAGCAAGTCATGAATCAATGCGACGCAGTCAACGAAAGTATGATAGCATACAAAGAGGTGTACAATGAGGGAGAAGTTATTCGATGGTTGTGAGGTAAACCACATCAGCAGGATGAGCAACGATGAAGCGACGTTCTCGCAAACATCGGGTCACAATGCCTCGCGATTCCTCCCGGTGTGTTCTGGGAAGAGATTAGCGAGAGATCAACAAAGCCAGCAAAAACAAAGAAGGAGAAAAAAGAGAAACCCTCGAGTATCGCCAAAGACACAGTAGAAGAAGAAGAAGAGCAAGAGCTAGTCATGATGGTGCAAATTCCATGGATGCAGGCTTACATATCATATATCCTAAGGAAAACCATACCCGACGATCCAGTCGAAGCAAGGCGAATAATTAGGCGATCAAAAGCTTTTACTGTGGTAAAAGGGGAGCTGTACAAACGCAGTATCTCGGGTGTGCTACAACGCTGTGTTACACCCGAAGAAGGAAGGATCATCCTAAAGGACGTGCATGAAGGAATATGCGGGCATCACGCGAGTAGCCGAGCCATTGCGGCCAAAGTCTTCAGAGCAGGATTTTATTGGCTAACAGCAATCGAGGATGCGAAGGAAATAGTGCGAACCTGCGATGCGCCAAAGATTTGCGGCAAGACCTCACTCGCCAGCGAACTTATGCCAATCCCACTATCTTGGCCCTTTGCTCAATGGGGTCTCGACATGGTGGGTAAATTGCACAAAGCTTCGCCAGGAGGATATGAGTACTTGTTGCTGTCGATAAATTTACCAAGTGGATAGAAGCAAAGCCGATAAACGGACGCGCGTCGGCGATTAAGTTCGTGAAAAGCATCGTCTTTCGATTTGGAGTCCCTCACAACATCGTCACAGACAACGGCAATTTTACGTCAAAAGAGTTTAAAGCATACTCGCAGAAGTGGGCATCAAATTGAGCTTTGCATCTGTTGCACATCCACAAACCAATGGACAAGTCGAAAAAGCCAATGGCATCATCTGCAATGGCATCAAGAAACGTCTGCTAGGTCCACTGGAAAGCTCGGCATACTTGGCCAAGAGCTGCCAAGTGTATTGTGGAGTATTCGAACAACACCAAATACGACACAGAAACACCGTTTTCCTGGTCCATGGAGAAGCAGTCCCCGATAGAAATCGAGCATGATTCCCAAGAGTTGCGAATATAATGAAGAAATTTCGAGAGAAGCACGGAGGATGACGTCGATGCACTTGACGAAGCTCGAGACGAAGTTCGTCGCGAGTCGCCAAATATCAACGGGACCTGGGAATTACCACAGTCGACGATTGCGACCAAGATCTTTTCAAGTCGGTGATCTAGTTTTGCGACTCAATCAAAAAGTCACGAAAACTCGAATCACCATGGCTTGGACCCTACATCGCACGAGGTAATCGAAGGAGGAGCATATGAGAATCAAAGACAAGAAGACGGGGATTGCCGAGCCAAATCCCTGGAACGTGGCACAGCTCGGCGTTTCTACGCCTAGATAGCAAAATATAGCCTCTCTCGTAAACATACAATGTACCGAAACGCCGCGAGTTTTCGGACGCACTCTTTTCCTTTTTCGGCACCGAGTGGGGCCGGAAAGGTTTTTAATGAGCGGGCTCGCGGTGCTGCAATATAATAAAGATAGTGGAATTATATATCTTTTTCTCGACAGATCGGGGATTCCCCCTAAAAGATACAATATATATATACACACATTGTCGATGAACGCAAAAAGAAGCATCCTGCCTTGGTAGAAAAATACCTCGCCAAAGCAAAAAGAGATATCGACAAAATAGTGATCAACAAAAAGCTCGGGGGCTTGCACCCGCAAAAAATAGTACACAGTGTATATTATCTTGCCTTGGGACAACCTCGCATTATAATAAACAAAAAATATTGCAATCAAAACGCCCGGGGGCTTGGCGACAAAAATAAAATGACTTTACAATATAGTTCGTATACACAGGATACAAATTTTGGAATAAGTTCGTCTTCAAGGATTTCCCAATAAATTGTCTATGGTCAAGCGCTCATTATTTACAGCGCGAGTACTATGCTCAGCGTAGCTACCCTTCACGAAGAATTCGGAATCCATCCGGAGAAGTTCATCCATCATATCTTCAGCAACAGGAGTAACAATGTCATCGTATTTGCCGAAGTTTCTCTTCTTCTTCGACATCTTCTCCAGGCACTTTGGGACAACTTGCCCTACGTCTAACTTTGGGTAGCAAATCTTTATCATGATCATCGCAAACCTTGCGCCAGCAGCTAGTTGGGCTCGTACAAAGCCGTGGATGCGAGGAGCATCTCGAAATTTGTCCATCAACGCAGGAAGGGTCTCGGCATCTTATTGCGAGGAAACATAGTACCATAAACCAGAGACAAAGTCCTTGTACAGAAGTCAAGATACTCACGAACCTGAAGCGCACGATCTTGAAATCTCACGATTTGGCGAGTCCGTTCAGGTGTGCCCAAAAAGTCGACCCATGTTCACGCGCAAGCCGAAGAAGAACATTGGAACGAGCCTCGACACGTTCATCTTCGGTTGTAGTATCCAAAAAGCACCTATTGTTTCTTAAAACAATTCAGTGGGCAATAAGGAGGCAAGCAGCAAAGGAAAAGAAGAAGCAAGATAAAGACAATGAAACTTACCCGCCATATCCAAGCTAGCATCAGCAAGTGGAGCATAGAATTTTCTCGAGATGTAGCTGCGGCAGCAACAGCAGCGTCCTTTTCAGCATGGCATCCTGAGCTTGTTGAAGCGCAATTTTCTCCCTTTGAGAAGATTCTCGAGATTGCTCCATAAGCATAAGCGACTGTTTCTTCACGGACTGAAGTTGTTGTCGAAGTTCTTGTAAATCTTCCGACAAAGGTGTGTTGGAAGACCCTTCAAGGTAATTGTCGTCGTTTCTTACTTTCTTCGACAAGGAAGACGCGGGAGCAGCATCGGGAGGAGAAGGATTCGTTGAATAATTGTCAAATATCAACTGGAAAAGAAAATCCCCGAATCAAAGATAGCACCAAAAGGAATTTCATTGATTGTAGAAAATTTACATGGCCATTAAAAAAGAAGTTCTCCTAAGGGATTGGCAGGGAACTTGTCGCCAAGACTAGAATGGCGACAATAGCAAAGGAAACAAAGAAAGTAAAAACTAGACCTCCGGCCTTGAAGAACTAGGAGTCGACGATGGCTTGATCCCGAGATAGGCCAGGATCTTCTTCGTGTTAAGCTTTGCCGCCTTGATCAAGGATCGCCATTTTGCTTGCTCTATCTGCTCCGTGTCGCCAACTTTAGCCCAGTCAATAGTTTGTTGACTGTCAGCAACAAGGGCAACAGTGCTTTCCACGGCAACCTTCATGTTCTCATGACGCATCCTCAACCCAAGATCTTCGGGAGGATTAAAGCACTTGGCAAGACCAAGGAAAGTTGGGGGCTCCTCTTTCTTCGGGAAGAAGTAGGGGAAAAGCTTTGACAACCCCGCCCTGGCTTCATCCATGCCTTCACGCGCTTCCGTCCCGTGAAACTCAAGGAATGAAACGGCGTCAAGAAGAACATCGTTGTCGGGATCTTCAAGTTCAAATTCTTGGGAGGTCCTATCTAACAAAATAAAAATAGAAATTTTTGTCAACAAACAAAGTGCAAAAAAGGAAAATCCAAAGGGTATGCAATGGTGCAAACGCTTACCAACAAAGCGACGACTTTGTGTCTTTATGCGTTTGGTGATCGCCGCTTCGCGAGCAGATTGCGCAGTTATGTGATCGCTCAGTGAAGTCTCGGCGTCATGTAGATGTTTCCGAAGTTCTTCGACACCAGCAGCATCGGCCTTAGCCTTGTCAGCTTCTTGCCTAGCTTCAACCGCATCTGACTCGGCCTTCTTACGAGCCTCTTCACATTGCTCTAACTTTAGAGCAAGCATGTCAGCACGTTCGTTGGCCTCTGCCAGTTTCTCTGAAAAACAGAGGACAAGATTAGATATAAACATCGACAAGGCATGCAGAAAGGAAAAAAAATATAGTCGGGCATTACCTTCAGTCTTGCTGGCGTAATCACGGTACCCAACGAATTGGGCACCGATGCGAAGAAGCTCTTTGATCATAGGCTGTCAAGGAAAGACAAAGAAAGAAAATGTTGGCATGGGGAAAATGAAAACACATAGAAGCAAACCGAGGAAATATAAAACAGTGACAAGAGTGTTAGCAACTTACATCATCCAAGAGAGGGTTTGAAGAGCTACTCGATTGAAGAGTAAGCTCTGGATTTATTTCAACCCTTGCCCTTTTTGGTGAAGGGACAAGGGGGCTTGCCGGAGGAGTAGCACCTCATTCGTCGAGGAGGCGACGTTTCTTCTCCTTCGACTGGCGTCTCCGAGGCGACTAATGTATGTGACGTGCTCGTTCGAGCAGCCACAATAGCAGTTGGTACTTCTTCTTCATCATCACTACGAGCAAGCGTCGACAATATAAAAAGCAAGATAGACAAGAATCTTCGAGTACAAGTAAACAAGAAAAAGGTACTTACGAACTGATGAGAGACTCGAGGTATGGATCGTAGCCTGCCTTCTGGTGCGAAGGAACAGCTTCGTCGACTTTGGAGGTGCGGAATCTTCGACATCATCCCTTTTCCTCTTGTTCCTTGGAGAAACAGCAGGAGGAAGAGATTGTGCCGACGCAGTGGCTTCAGAGACATCCTCCTTTTCGTCGGATCCCGCAGATCTTCGAGATTCTGCGGGTTCATTGGCAAAGGAGGGCATCTGGGTTATCATCGGAGATAACAGCCCTTTCTTCGACATCCCCACCTCAGGAAGAGGAGGAAGTGAAACAAGATTTGGGTGGTCCTGTATAAAAGAGAGAAGCCTGTCAGAAATGAATAACAACACAAAAATCAAGGCAACAGATAAATTACGCGACAATGTTTACCTTGGGAAGTGCATGGGCGGCGCTGTATGGTTTTACTCGATAAGTGGAAGGGATGGAGTCTTTCTTCTTGAGGGATGAAATCCTTCGAATAAGCTTATCCAAATCCTTGGCTTCCAGATTCGTCGACAGGCGATCCGTTCATCGCCGCATAATTCCGAAAGGGTTTTTGCGAGCCAGAAGAGGCTGCACCCTAGTCTTAAGAAAGTATGCTGTAATTTGGATGCCTGATAATTCTTTCCACGAGTATTTTGCAACTCATGGATGCGAGTCATCAGGGCCTCTCGAAGTTCTTTCTTCCTCGGTAGCTTGCGTCCCAGAACGGCGGCGAAGGATTTTCGGCACCGTCAAAAGGAGGAATGTTGTCTTCGGCGCAGCCATCGTTTTCTTCACGGATGTACAACCACTTCTTGCGCCATCCTTGAACGGAGTCGGGAGTTTGACGTCGAAGTAGTTGACGAGGAGCGAACGGAAATAACAACGCCGCCTATATTATAGGCGACATCGCAGAGCCATTACGGCGACAAAGAAAATGCGCTTCCATAATGCCCAGTTAGGCTGGACACCAAGGAAGGCTTCGCAGAGGGTGATAAAGATAGAAATGTGAAGGATAGAGTTGGGTGTGAGGTGGTGAAGTTGGAGACCATAAACATATAGTAACCCGCGAAGAAAAGGGTGAATGGGGGCGGAAAGACCGCGGATGAGATGATCAACAAAACTTACCCGATACCCCATTGGAGGGGTTGGGTAGCTCTCTTCACTGGGGAAGCAAACCGCTTTGGGTTTCTTGGTAATCCCCAGCTTTTCATCAGATTGAGGTCCTGGTTTGTGATCTTGGACCTCTCCCACTCCGCCGCTCCTAGATCCGCGGCAGCCATTGATGAGTCAGGTGTGCTGTGCCTGGTTAATCGACGTGGTGGCATCAGCAATGGCGGAGGGGTGCAGCTACAAAGGGAAGAGCTTTGAGGGATGAGGAGCGCAGGAGGAAATTTTGCAGAGGACAGCAGGGGGACGGCGTGAACGGAAGTGTTCGAGGAGGAAGAAGAAGACCTTATATACAGGTGCGGTGAAACGACAGAACCGTTGGATGGAAAAGAATGCAGCAGATGATCGCCACGTAGATACAAGGGCACAATGGTATTTTAACATTAACGAGGTTACAGAACGTGCGCCAGAAAAAGGGGAAAACATGTGTCCCCCACTTGCACGACGTGTCCGACAGATCAGGAATTGGGACCCACAAGGCAGCGAAACAAGGGGTAATGGTCAGTTTCCAAAATAGAGATCGTGGCTATCATCAGCAATGACGTCGTCGAGATAAAAGAAAAATTCGACTATGAGGTTTCAGAAGTTTATCGACAACACAAAGATTATGTCGAGAGCCTTTGATCAAATACAAGTTTTTGCCCAAATGCTCGGGGCTACTTGGAAAAATAGAAAATTTTGAGTATGACAAAATAGAAATGGTGAGAGCCTATGACCAAATGCAAGCATTTGTTCATAGCCTCGGGGGCTACTCCCATCGGGAGCGCTGGTCGCGCACCCGATAAATATAAAACTGTCGAGAAAAATTATAAATATGGCGGCAATAGATACTAATCGTGGAGCCTACACCCAAGCACAAGTTCTTGGATGTAGCTGGGTTACTCCCATCGGGAACGCTGTTCGCGTGCCCGATGAATTTTATCAAAATAAAGAAACAGAAGTGAGTATATTTCGAGTTACAGATAACTCTACATATACTCCTATCGGGAAGACAAAATAAGTCATCAAATATGACTCGATAAAATGTGCTATTCCAAAGGCGAAAAGCACTCGACAATATATTCTCAGAACGCCAAAGTTGCGATCAATTTCTGAATGCCGCAAATTTGCGAAGGTAAGACCCGATCCGTTCGGGCGTGGCATCGCCAAAGACTGCGCTCACATTTATCCGTATCAGATACGAAGAAAATCCTAACGGACGCGTTAGGTACTCGATAAATTTGACTGGGACTCGACAGAATGGTAAGACCTTAAGCGGCACCTGTCGAAGTTTACACCAGTATCCCGAGATCATGTCCAGGGACGTGATCTTGAAGTAGGTTTTTGCGGATTGCCACTAGAGCAGTTAACTAGTACCTGATCCGTCAGATGAACTAGCCCCAACTACCATTATCCCTGTACAATATAGAATTTTATGCGAAGAAGTATAAATAAAAGCTCTCGAATAAAAATAAACAGTTGAGATTTCCCTTGACTCTACGATTCAAGCAAAATCTCGGGGGCGACATAGGCATCCCAAATGGGCCTGCGAAGATAGTACCCGGGTTTATTGAAGGCCCACTACCCGAAGAATAAGAAGATTCGGAAGCCCAAGATATATTAAGGAAAGTTAGAGTTGTAATAGGAAGTGTTATTTGTAATCTGGCGGGATGAGTTAGAAACCGTCCCGGACTCTGTAACTTGTACAAAACGAAACCTTCGACTCCACCTCCTATATAAGGGGGAGTCGAGGGACGAAGAAAGGATCGAATCTACTGTCAACATAACCCTAGTTCTCATAATCGTCGAGTACTTTTCGCCTAAACCTTCGAGATCTACTTGCCTCTACTTCTAAAACCCTAGTCTACAACTGTAGGCATTGACAAGTAAATCCTTTGTCAATTGGCGCTTAGTGTCCGGGCTTCACAGCAGCGGTATGAAAGTGGGGGCGACAACACGGTGAAGCGCAGAGTCCTACCTTCGGGCGAAAACCCAAGGTCCGGCCTTAACTGGTTGTGCTCAGGTGACCTTGGTGGAGGCATTGTTTTGAGAGCGGGGACGATCTTCAGGGTAAAAACCTAAGATCTTTGATCGGACGACGACGGTGGTTGAGCATTGTTCCCTTCTTGGAGGCGTCGTTTTTTGGAGAGTCGGTAATTCAGGTGTTGCCATGGCGGTGGAAGTATTGCTGTTGTTAGGTCCGAGATACTGTAGCGGGACTTTTGTTTCTTAGTTTTCTTTTCCTTTTTTTGGCTGTGTGCATCCGTAGTTTCATTAGGGTGGTGCGTTGTTGCAGAGGCTGGGTGTAATTGGTATCTCTTGATATTAATATATTCCCTTTATCGAAAAAAAATGATACTTAACTCCTGTTTGTTGCATTTTTTTAACAAATTTGGTTCATTTGATTGTTTTCGCCGTATCCTTCCCACACTTAGTTGTTCATTAAAGTAGTTGCTAACTGAAATCCGCACATAATATTAATTGTTGTGTATAACTATGTTTGTATGACATATCTCGTGCACTTTTGTTCTGAATTATCTTTTGCATCTTCCTCAGTCCCTTGGTACACTTTGACGTGGGTCGAACAGACGCGGAAGACATTAGAGCATCTCCACCGGTAGCCTCCAAATAGGCGCCGGCAGGGGCGCCGACACCTCCATTTGGGGACGCTGGCACTGCATCCTCTATTTTGGGAAGCCGTTTCCACACCGGCGCCCCTAAAATGGCGGCTCGATAGAATTTTTTTTTACACAAACTGCATATCATGCTTAGAGTTTCATGTAATGTCATTCAGGATCGAGGAATGAATAATATTTTCGGGCAAATTCGAGTAAAACATTATGCACTCCTCAACCCCAAATGACATTTAAAACCTATTATCTTTAGCCTACTACCTACTGGCCACCCGGCTCCGTGGAGGTGGACGATCGACCGGAGCTCTCTCCCATGCTCTCTACCCTGCTCCTCCCTCGTTGACCCCCTGCTGATCTTTCCGCCACGAACGTCAAGTAGGCGTCTCTATCCACGGCCGCCGCCGCCTGCTGCAGCTGCCGCTCCAGCTCCTCCCGCCGCCGACGGTGATCCAACTCCTGACTCTGTAGCCGGAGCTGCATCTCCGCCAAACGACGCGCCTCGTAGACTTCATCCTGACGCTGCGTCTCCTCCCGCAGCAACCACCGCAGCGCAAGCTCCTCCCACCCCTTCTGCCGCGCCGGCGCCCTCCTCATCCCGCCGCCGCTCCGACTCCAGGGGCCACTCCGCCTCCCCCGGTTCTCCTCCGGCGCCGCCGCTCCGCCTCCTGGCGCCCTCCGCTCCAGCCCGGCTCCTCCCGCTCCCGCCGCTCCGCCTCCTGGCGCTGCCGCTCGCCCGCATCGTAGGCATCTACGGTCGCCACTAGCGCCGCCTCCTCCCACGCCTCGTACTCTACGAGCTGCGGGTCCGCCTCCACCACTTCTACGGCCGCCTCCACCACTTCTGCGGTCCCACGAATCCTATATTGTGCTTTTTTCTAGGGTTTTTGCAGTAATGGCGGGGAGGAGGGATAATATAAACCGCCGGCGAGGCGGGAAACATCCCGCGCGGCGCCGTGGCGGAAGACTTTCCCGCGCGGCACCGTGGCGGGAGAGTTTCCGGCCAGGCGTCGTGACGGTAAAATATCCCGCGCGACGCCCAGCGTCAATGACAGGTGGCTCCCACGCCCAAAATTTTCATCCTCGCGAGGCGCCGGCGCGCCCGATTCACACCTTGGCGAAGGGGCCGGCACGGGGTTTGGCTTTTGGCGGCCATTTTGCCCTGTCGAACCCATTTTCGCCTCTCTCCCCAAATTGGGGCCATCGGGCTCATAAAGTGTACCGGCTTGCCTGTGCCCGCGGCGTGCGCCCATCGGTGCGACGCGGGTACGTGGCGTGCATCGCGAACTTCCGCCTATTTTTACGTTATTAACTGCTAAAAATAAAAATGAAAATACACATAATACGAAATCCGTCGTCGTCTTGCTTCCGTGCAAGACAAAACCCGGCGATGATACAGAGTACATCTAATCTCCCTCTCTCTTTCCCCAGGTGTTGCTAGCCATAGTACATGTGGGCGGCTCTCTTTCGTCGCTACCGTAGCTCTCTTTCATGTCTCGTGGTCTGCGAGGAGCTCGCGGCGATGGAGCCTTCCCGCACATGTCAGCGATCTTGAAATAGTCGGAGACATCGCGCGCGTGGCAGTGATGAGAGCTGCGGTGAGGAATAGACACTACACCACGGTAGGCATTTCAGGGCACATTCTTAGGGGCACATTTTCTATGTGCCCTGAAAAGTTACCAATTATGGCACATATTTTAAGTGCCCTTATATGACATACCAATTATGGCACATTTTGGATGTGCCCTCTAAAGTATATCTTTTAGGGCACATTTCGATGTGCCCTAAATGGTATGACCTATTAGGGCACAAATCGATGTGCCGTAAATAGTTTTCGGGGCATATATCCTATGTGCCCTCATAGATATACCTATAAGGGCACATTTCCAATGTGCCTTAATAGGTATAGCTATGAGGGCACAATTCCATGTGCCATAAATAATTTTCAGGGCATATATTCTATGTGCCCTCATAGGTATACCTATAAGGGCACAAATCCATGTGCCCCTAATACATATGAGGGCACATTTGTTATGTGCCCTGAAAACAATAAAGCACCAATAGAGGAAACACAGATATACACCAAGTTTAGAGCAGGAACTACTTAAATCTATTACAGACCAAGTTCAGATTACTAATAAATTACATCACAGATGGACTACTTACTACTACATCACACAGATGGAGTACTTACTATTACAGACCAGGTAGCACTTATACATCACACAACAAACTTAGGCAGTACAATCAAAAGTACTTACTAGCAACTGGAATATGGAAACTAGTCTTAACAAACTTGCAAAAGCAGTACAGAATGTCTTCATTACTTGCTTCATGGGTTCATCATCTCGACAAAGTCAAGTTCAATGGCTTCATAGGTTGGAACTGCCTTCATCACAAGTAGAGAGCCTTCCACAATGTTGGATTCTTCCCTGAAATGGTTCCACCCTACAGTAATTGCAAGGTGGTCATTTCCTTCAATGCTGTACCAGGCTTCCTCTGGCTGGTTAAGTCCCCTCCTCCACATGTGCACATTTCCATTCACAGGGCAGTGCACATCGTTGAAGTACTCTGGATTCAGGTACTGACAAATACATGTTAACCAAGTCAGAACAGGAATGCAGTATCTTGTGCTACACAAATAATTCAGGAATACTATGTGTACTAACAAGGACATCAAAGTGCAAGAATTTGATAACTAACCAGGGCATCAAAGTGAACATTTTCCTCATTGTAAATGTGCACAAAGAACTTCAGATTGTCTACACTGGAATAGAATTCATCATCCTCAAGTTCTCTTCTAGTATGCACATAAACTTCTTTGAGGATGGCAAAAGTAATGGCTGCCATCTGCTTCTCTGTGATTGCATTGATGTTTGAGAAAACAGTCTGGTGAAGTGCACTTCTAATATGAGGATCCACATCATTAACCACTGCTCAACCAATGAGAAATGCAAAATATCAATCCACTACAGATGATCAGTTAACATGCATGCTAATCGTACAGGAGAATATGATAATAAGACAAGTACATCAGATTCATACCTGGATCTCCCACTAATAACTTCCTTTCCTTGCCATTGTCCCCATGCTGGTACACAGTGACATCAAGTATGTCATCTTCTTCATCATACTTGAACGATACCTCATCGCCGACTTGGATGTCATAAGCCCTGACCATGGACCTCCAGTATGGTCCACAAATTGTTGTCCTTGTGGCAGTTTTCTCTAAGTACAAATCATAAGTTCTCCAGGAGCAACGTGCCAACATCCAGTTCTTCGACATTGCAAACTTATGAACTTGCTCCCTGAATTTGCAAGGAACAGCCTACATACCATTTGAAAACTTCAGTTGAAAAGGAAAATGTGTGTCATGCAAGATGTAGTACAGTTAATTTGTAATAAGCCTGGAAATATGTGCTTGCCGAGAACTATACTACATACTAGTTGCCTACAAATAAGTAATCAAGGATTATGAGTCGAAAAGTCGAGCCGAGTCGTTGGGGTACCGACTCATAGACTAATCTTGACTAGTCCAGACTAGTGTTGAACTAGTCTAGACTAGTGCTGAACTACTCGACATGTACAGTCTGGACAGTTGTTCATGCCCAACTTAGGTCGATCAAGTTGAATTACAATGACTTGTTGAATCAAGAAATCTACTCATGCATAATGTTGTCCACAACATTATAAGGATGTAAATTCATGGATCACACTGTTGTCCAGATCAAGATAGGAATCATAGACTACTCTAGAGTCTACTCATGCATGTTATCTGATCAAGTTACACTCATAATCCATGGAAGAAATGCATTTTAAAATTCAGTCATGAATACACTTGAAAAGGAAGATGTTCCTGTTGCAAAATGTTGTACATACACTAGTAGAATTTAATTGATTTGCAAAGACTTACTATTCCATCTTCGAACCCATGCATCATCACAGCATCAAATGACTCTGCACGCCGGTTAGAACGACGACCGCAGTACTCTAGTGGTTGACGACAGTCAACACAGCTCATGCCGTCCATCCCTATCAGAAAAGACAAGATTACTATGTCATTTGTCAGACAACTGAAATGCCAGAATGCAAGGAAGGATGCAGTTAAAGAAGGATGCCAAAATGGTAGCATGCAAGGGGATGCAAGAATGCAACATGCAAGGGGATGCCAGAATGCTAGCATGCAAGGGGATGCAAGAATGCTAGCATGAAAGGGGATGCAAGGGTTTCCAGAATGGAAAAAAAATCAAGGGGAAACTGAAATTTCTTACTCTGAATCTGGAGAAGACGCAGAGGATGAACTGCAAACGGAAAAAATCAAATGAATCCAACAGAAGAAGAAAGATAAACAGATTGGATGAAGATTAAAATGAAGTGTAGATCTTACCGTAATGTGAAGAAGAAATAGGCTTGACCCTCTGCTCCCAACTTCTTCCTCTGCTTCTGTGTTGCAAGAAAGTAAGAAAGATTGACGGATGAGAAACAGAGATGAAGAAATCCAGCAGGGAGGATGAACCGTCGGAGAGAGAGAGAAAGGGAACGAACCTTTCGAGGAAGTGAGAAATGAACCGACTGGGGAGGAAGTTGTCGTTTGGGTTCGCTATTTATGAGTGTCTGGTGCAGTCTCCCACGATGTGCACTCCCCCACGTCGTTTCAGTTTCTGGCCCATTTGTTCAGGCCCATTTTACCAAAGCAGTATTGATAGAACAGACATTTATGTACTAAGTTGAGGCCCATTTGGCCCAGCAACATTGCTTCATTTTTTTTAAACAACAGATGAATAACAGAAGAAAAAATTATGGAATAATTTTGGAAAGAGAAGCTGCTCATTCTATAAAATTGCAAGGAACATTCTATGAAATTTTTGACTAGCTGCCTTTGTTTTAAAAATATTCTTTCAGAACAAAATAGACAAGCTAGTCATTGGATAAAAATGGCAAGGAACATTTCAAAACTGACAGGAAGATAAAATGGCAAATAACATGTCAAGCAAGATGCAATACAATAATAGTAGAAATTTTTGACTAGCTGCCTTTGTTTTGAAAATATTCTTTCAGAACAAAATAGACAAGCTAGTCATTGGATATAAAAGCAAACAGATTCATACAGGAATCAATAACCTGAATTGGATTCAGGGTCAGAAATACAAAAGGAATTAAACAAGTTTAAATTATTACACAAAGATTGTACCATTTATACAAAATTCAGAACATCTCATGGGGATACTTAGGTTACATAACTTATCATCACAAGTCTACAACTTCAAAATGTATCAATGCTCAAGCTTCATGATGACCAGCCTTAGCCAGGCCCCAAATCTATCCCTCTCCCTATACTCCAACTGTCTCTCATCCTTGAATGTGAAGAGACAAATGTCACCTTCTTTTAGTTTGAATCCTTCCACAACTTTTGTCCAGCCAACACTGATCTTGGCCCTTCCTGATAGACCAAACCTCATGGTGCAGTACTTCTCCAAATTACTGTCAGTGCAGTTCACAACCATTGGAACAGATTCTTCAATAATTGGGACAGCACGCTTCATGCAATTTGCCAGCATGAACTTCAGAAGAAATGCTTTTGTGTACTCTCTGGTAAATTCCTGTAGGTGCATCAGGATGAAGTTATGACAATTTTTACTTCAGGTTACTGCTAAAAGATGGCATCTGTCAACAACAACTGAATTAACAGTATGATATCACTCACCATGTTACCCTCTCCTGGAACAATATTGTTCTTACTGAGTGTGCATACATACTCCTTGACTGCTGCTCTGGGTATCTTGTCAACATGGTTCTTCAGTTTCATCATCTGGTTAAATGTCATCCCCACTTCATTTCCAAATATGCATTGTTCATCAAATGTTTCTTCCCCTGGATAACCAGGTCCTACATGCCATTGTTTTTATGTATCAGAATCACAGTTTGTTGATCAATGTTGGAATGCAACATATATGATAATCATACCTCTCATTGTGAGCCATGTTGTTTCATCATCATCATCATCATCAGGAATGTAGTCATCTTCTTCACTGACATAGTCATCTTCTTCACTGACATAGTCATCTTCTTCACTGACATAGTCATCTTCTTCACTGACATAGTCACCTTCTTCACTGACATAGTCTCCTTCATCCTCTTCTTCCTCACTGTTGATTCCCGTGCCATTCTTGCAGCTGTCTAGCTTAACTCTGCCATGTAAACATTATCAGTTCAGTACACACATGTTCATCTGCAGTTAACATTAATCACCATTACTGCCTACAAGTTTTTTATATAAAAGTAATAGGAAACCATGTGAACAATCAAGGATTACGAGTCGAGGAGTCGAGCCGCATAGTTGGGGTAGCTCTACTGACAGGCTAGCCGTGACAAGTCTAGTTTACTGCTCGACTAGTCGATATGTACTGCACCTGTACATATCGACTAGTCGAGCAGTAACCTAGACTAGTCACGGCTAGCCTGACAGTAGAGCTACCCCAACTACGCGGCTCGACTCCTCGACTCGTAATCCTTGATTGTTCACATGGTTTCCTATTACTCGTAAAACTTGTAGGCAGGAATCTTGTAGGCAGTAAACAAAGACCAGTTGACACTACCTTTTGGAAGGAACCTCTGTATTGTCTTCCTCCGGGTGCTTCCTAATGTTCTCCATGTTCTTCTTCTACAGGAGAGCAGCAACAATTTGAGATAAAAGAGGTGATGAAGCTGCAAGGAGGAAGTACAATGTTGTAGTACCTGTTGTTGCATAGGTGATGAAGCTGTGGAGTAGGGGTTGCTGGAGTGGACATGTATCTGTTCTTCACTCCTACCCTTCATCACCGTCTCCTTCAGGTTCTTCCCCTTGTAGTAGCAGCAAGAAGTTTAGATGAAAACCAATAGAAGCAAAAGATGCACACCTACAGTAAGGGAAGTACCAGCAACAATTTGAGCTAAAGATGTACCTTTTGTTTCATAGTCGATGAAGCTGTGGAGTAGGGGTTGCTGGAGTGGACATGTACCTGTTCTTCACTCCTACCCTTCATCACCGTCTCCTTCAGGTTCTTCCCCTTGTAGTAGCAGCAAGAAGTTTAGATGAAAACCAATAGAAGCAAAAGATGCACACCTACAGTAAGGGAAGTACCAGCAACAATTTGAGCTAAAGATGTACCTTTTGTTTCATAGTCGATGAAGCTGTGGAGTAGGGGTTGCTGGGGCGGAGGCGTACAGGTTGCTCTTTTTCTGGTGGAGTCGTCATCACCAACACCTCCAACTTCTTCTACTAGCACAGTATAGCAGCAAGAAGTTTAGATGAACAGCAGAGGAGATCGAGGAAACGTGCAAGGAGGATATGGAGGAGAAAAGGCAGATCGATCTTCGTCGAGAAACTGGAGTGGAGGCAGAAAGGAGAAACCCTAATCTACTGCACAGCTCGAGTACTTATAGGGATACATCTTGGGCTGTCCAAACTTGGGCTGCTGTGGCCCATTTACAAGTGCACACACTTGTAATTTTTTGGGCTGCAGTGGCCCATGTATTATGACTTGCTGTCGAAAGTAGGCCCATACATACTTGGGCTCTATTGTATACAAGGTGTTTTCTATCCAAATTTTTTGGTGCAAAAAAAATATAATCCAGAACACAATAAATCAATAAATCAAAGAAAGGTGTTTTCTACTGTATAAAAGGAGTTTTCTATCCAGAACACAATAAATCAAAGAAAGGTGTTTTCTACTGTATAAAAGGAGTTTTCTATCCAGAACACAATAAATCAAAGAAATAAGTCAGGCAAAATACCAAATAAATGTTGACTACCTGTCTTTGTTCTGAAAGTATGAATGATATTTCAGAACAATGTTGACTAGGTAGTCACTGTTGCAAAGGAATTCAACAATGAACAATTTAGGAAGTACTACTTAGATCATACTCATATAATAGAGTTCACACACAGTACTTAGCTATTACATACCAGGTAGCACTTAGATAATAAAGTTCAGAGCAGCAACTACTTAGTTCTATTACAGACCAGGTTCAGATAATACTTGCAGCTATTACAGAGCTGCTACTACTTACTAACAGTCCAGATAGATGGAACTAGCATCTAGTTATATATATAGGATGCAGTACACATCCAACACTGTCACAGTTCGAGTTCATCTTCAGTCAATTGTGGTTATCTGAACATGCAGACCGCCTGACTTGCATTCCCAGAAGGAGAATGCAACAATATCCTTCTCATGCAGGCGCAACCTCTTCACCACATGGCCCCATCCACTTGTGATGATAGCCTTCTTTGTTCCAATGCCAAGCTTCATGTTGCATTCATACTCCTTTGAACGGACAGGAGAAGACACTTTCAGTATGATTGTGTCGTTGGTCAGAGGAAGGTACTTTCTGAGGTACTTCTTAGTGAAGCTTAAAGCAAACTCCTGTCAACATTTATATAGCATAACAGTTAGCATATTAGTAAGAGGAAAACAGTTAGCATGTTTGTAAGAGGATAACAGTTAGCTTTCTCGAATAGACTAGTTCATAGAGTCGATCTGCCGAGCAACTAGTCTATGAGTTAGGTTTACTAGTCGACAAGTCGAGCCGAGTCGTAAGGTTACAGGCTCATAGACTACTTGCTCGACTGCTCGACTCTACAAACTAGACTATTCAAGAAATCAAATACTAAGACTAATCTACATTACTCCATGACTACTTGCTCGACTGCTCGACTCTACAAACTAGTCGAGTCGAACAAAGTAGTTGACAGTCAAGTTAAGACTTATCAGTCCTAACTTTACTGTCGACTAGCTTTCTCGACTCCAATAGTTCATACAGTAAATGTAAACTAGTTGAGCACTGTAAATGTTCAAAGACTCCAATAGTTCATAGATCCTTGGTACTACTGGTCTTCTTCACTGTTTATTAGAATTAACAAGGCATCCATGTCATGTAAAACTAGAAAACAGAGAAGATTGTTGTATGACAAGCACATTAACACATCCAAGTTCTATATAACTTAAACAGAGAAGATTGTTGTATGCATCAAGTGGAACATTGCTTTACCATCTTGCATTTGTCCTTGATGACAGTTGAGGGGCTGATCTTGTACACATAGTGCTTGAAACCATCTAGTGGATCAGCAAACACACCCCTGAGGTGTTTGATCTGGCTTCTGTTCAGCTGCATGTTGTTTGCAAAGATGCAGTAGTCATCAAATTCTTCAGACCCAATTATACGAGGTCCTACAAGGCACAAATGTGGGAGGTATATCAAAACATGGTCAGCATTTACAATGGTAATTACAACATGGTGAGAAGTTGTAGCTGATACCTCTCAAGGTGAACTCTCCCCTTTTTGGAGCTGGCATGTCTGAGTCATACTCGTAGATGGTTTCATTCTCACTGGAGAACTCGCTGCTACTGATGTCGGTTACGTTCTCAATGGAGAACTCGCTGCTGCTACTGATGTCGATTGGTTCTCCTTCAGTTCCCATCTGTTATATCATAGAGAACAAATCTACATCAGGAAATCGAGTGCACTGCAACGGCTAATGCAAGAAATCGAATACACTGCAACTGGTAATGCAAGAAATCGATTCACAGGCAACATGCAGCACAATCACATGCAGTTTCATCCATGGATCGAGATTCAGAATGCCAAAAATCAAAGAAGGATAGAAATGGAGAGAGAATAAAGATCGAATCCACGGATCTGGGACTAATCATCCATGGATTTGTTACTAATCCATGGATTTGTCACTAATCATCCAAGGATTTGTTCCTAATCCATGGATTTATCCCTGAACATGCATTTAATAGTAAAATAAAGCTGGATTTGTTTATCAGACCTTGGATCCGAGACGCCTTGGACGGATCCGAGACGCCGTGGACGGATCCGAGACGCCGGCTGAAACCCTAGTGGAAGAAGTGGAGGAGACAGAGAGGAGCGGAGAGAAATGGAGAAAATGGAGGAGCGAAACGGCGTGGAGTGGTCGGCGTGTAGTTTTAAGTACCATGTGCTTTTTGCAAAATCCCCCTCCCGCCAGTGAAAGTAATTGCAAAATCGTCCTCCCACCTCCTCCACTTCTTCCACTCGCAAAAAAAGACTTAGAAAAAATCAACTTATCCTCGACTCGCAGAAAATGACTTAGGAAAAAATCCACTTCTCCTCGACTCGCAGAAAAACGACTTAGAAAAAAATCGAGATCGAGATCGAGGCGGCGGAGGAGCTCGTGGAGGCGGAGGAGCTCGTGGAGGCGGAGGAGTGGAGGCGGCGGAGGAGCTCCTGGAGGCGGAGGAGCTCGTGGAGGCGGAGGAGCTCGTGGAGGAGTGGAGGCGGCGGAGGAGCTCGTGGAGGCGGAGGAGTGGATCGGAGGCGGCGGAGGAGCTCGTGGAGGCGGAGGAGCTCGTGGAGACGGAGGAGCTCGTGGAGGAGTGGAGGCGGCGGAGGAGCTCGTGGAGATCGACTTCGAGATCGACGCCGCGGCGGAGGAGCTCCTGGAGGCGGAGGAGATCGACGCCGCGGGAGGTTGCCTCGGCGGTAGAGGAGCGGAGGAGTGGAGGCGCCGAAGAGATCGAGGCGGCGGGAGGTCGCCTCGGTTGTGGAGCAGACGATCTCGAGGTCGCGAAGGCTTCGTGGACGAGCAGCGCGCCAAGGCAGAGGAGATCTCCTGGAGGCAGAGGAGATCGAGCGGTGGAGCAGACGAGTTCATGGAGGATCCCCGTCGCTCCTTCCTCCGTCGCCCTTCAAACTACTCGAGCAACGCGCCAAGCACTTCAGGTTCGTCCATTTGGCTTGTACTCCTCGAGCAATTTCGATTATGTGCTGAATTATGTGCTGAATTTTACATCAAACTTGCAGTGAACGTTGCTTAGGAATTGTGTACACTGAATATTGGTAGTATTTAGGCTCTGTAGTAAAAATGGACAAATCGTGGATGACAGCACCTAGGTCTACTACTCAGTATGCACAAGGGGTTAGTTTATTTATAGAGTTTGCTACTGAAAAGGCAGGAATGAGACAGAGATTTCTCTGCCCTTGCACATCCTGTGCAAACAGATATTGGCTGAGTGAGAGTCAAGTTAGGGATCATTTGGTCTGCAATGGGTTCATGTCTGGCTATAATACTTGGCTTTTCCATGGAGAAGATCTAGAAGTGCCTGCTACTGATTGTTCTTCTGATGATGAAGAATATGCTGACAGTGACCAAATGGATAATATGCTTTTGGAAGGGTTTGGAATGTATGACAGCTCTACTTTGGGAGAAGATGATGATGAAAAAGTAGGTTCAGAAGATGATGCTGATCTATACTTTGATGTAGAAGCCTACAACAAGCTGGTGCTAGATGGGAGCAAAGAGTTATTTCCTGGATGCAATAAATTAACTAAACTGCAATTCCTTGTCAAGCTGATGAATATTAAGAACATGTATGGAGTACCAAATGCCTGCTTTGATGACACATTGACATTATTCAAAGCTGCAATTCCTGATGGTGATAGTCTGCCTAAAAACTTCCATGCTTGCAAAAAATATATCAAAGATGTAGGTCTAGGATATGAAAGCATTGATGCTTGCAAGCATGACTGCATTATGTTCAGAGGAGAGCATTCTGAAGCAACTGTATGTCCAGTGTGTAACACTAGTAGGTGGAGAAGTGTGAACAAAGGTTCTGATGGGAAGAGAGAATACAAGGTTGCACACAAGGTGATACGGCATTTCCCATTGAAACATAGGGTCAGAAGGCTTTTCATGTGTTCAGAAACTTCAGCAAACATTAGTTGGCACAAAACTGGTAGAACAAAAGATTCCTTCATGAGACACCCTGCTGACTCTCCAGCTTGGAAAGCCTTTGATGAAGAGCATCCATGGTTTCGTGAGGATGCAAGGTACCTTAGGTTTGGATTAGCAACAGATGGGTTCAACCCATTTAAACATATGAATGTGTCATACAGTATCTGGCCAATAATTTTAATACCTTACAACCTTCCTCCTTGGATTTGTATGAAGCAATCCAACTTCATCATGAATGTACTTGTGCCTGGTAGGAAGTCCCCAGGAAAAGAGATGGATATATACATGCAGCTTACCATAGATGATCTGCAAGAGTTTTGGAAACCCGGGGTGCTTGTCTATGATGCAGTTTCTTGCAAAATAGAGAGGATACATGCTGCATTACTATGGACTATAAGTGATTGGCTTGGCAGAGGATGCATAAGTGGTGAGAGCTTGGCAGTTTGTTCTCACTGCTTGACTAATACATGTAGTAGATGGTTAAAATATGGTCACAAGACATGTTTCCTAGGGCACAGAAGATTCCTTCATGAACATCATGAATACAGATCAGATGAAGTTTCTTTCAATGGCAAAACAGAATTCAAAGAGGCTCCAACTCAACCTACAGGGATTGAAATTTCAAAACTGACTGAAGCTTTGTACACTGATTATGGTAAGTTGCAGAAAACAAAGAACAAGAAAAAGAGGAAGAAGACAGAAGATGAGGAGTGTGAAGACATTTATTGTCACACTGTTGAAGCAACATTCAAGAAAAGGAGTGTGTTCTTCCAACTACCATATTGGAAGACACTACTTATCAGAAATAACTTGGACATAATGCACATTGAGAAGAATGTGTTTGATAATATAGTGAATACAGTTCTTGATGTAGACAAGAGATCAAAAGACAATTTGAATGCTAGGAAGGATTTACAGTTGATGAACATAAGGTCTGATCTCCATGCTGATTTTACTAGTCCAAAACCAGTAATCCCAAAGGCCATTTACCATATGAACGCAGTAGGAAAGAAGTACTTCCTAAAGGTCCTGAAACATGCAGTTTTCCCTGATGGATATGCCTCCAGTTTGTTTGCAAAGGTGCAGATAGATTCAAATAGAATAGTAGGACTGAAGACCCATGACTGCCACATAATAATGCAGGACTTATTCCCAATGGCCCTTTGCAGATCATTGCCTCAAAATGTCTGTACACCTCTTATAAGAATCAGTAAGTACTTCAAGGCACTATATGGAAAAGTGATTGATGTTAGAGAGATGATGAAATGGGAAGAAGAAATCCCAGAAATACTTTGCCAACTGGAGAAGATATTCCCTCCAGCATTTTTTGACATTATGTTACATCTCATAATTCATCTTGTGACAGAAGTAAGAATAGGTGGACCAGTACATTACAGAGCAATGTGGTCAGTTGAAAGATATATTGGGAAGTTGAAGAGCATGGTTCACACAACTAGTCATCCTGAAGGATCAATAGCAGAAGGGTATATTTTTGATGAGAACCTGACATTCTGCTCAAGATATTTGACTGATAGCAATACAAAATTCAATAAAGCTCCAAGACATGATGACAACTACAATCCTAGTAATACAACAAGCAGTCAAGCATACTTGAGGATAATTGGTAGACCATTGTCAGCTCATGCAGCTACTCCTTTGGATTTGAAATCATGGACACAAGCTCACAGATGTGTTCTAGTGAGCTACCCAGGAATTGATGAGTTCACAAGCAAACACAAAAAAATCCTCTCAGAGGGAAGAAGGAAATCAAAGAGGGAAATTGAATCTGATCATCACAGAAAATTTCATACATGGTTTTCTGACCATGTAAGGACTAATCTTTCATGTTACATTCAGATATCTATTCCTATCTTGATTAAATCAAGTAGACTTACTATTTATTTTTAACTTTTTAGGTACATAACATGAAAAAGCAAGGAAGTATGATTCCTCCTGAAGTTTGGAGTTTAGCTCAGAAACCATATAAAATGGCAAGATCATATAGAAGCTACTGTATTAACGGCTGCACCTACCATACATATTCACATGGTTTAGGGAAAGCTACACAGTGCTATGGGGTTTCCCTAGTTGCAAAAACCTCTAGCTACGCAAGTGTCCATGATAAAAATCCAGCTTTAGGGGAAATCAAGTACTACGGAAGAGTAACACAAATTCTAGAATTAAACTATTCAAATGAAGGTCAAGTTGTATTGTTCAGGTGTGATTGGGTGAAACCAAATGGGTTCAGGACTCTGGAACCATTTGGCATAGAGCAAGTGAATTTTAACCATGTTCATAGTGGAGATGATGTTGGTTCTGAACCATTTGTTCTTGCAAGTCAAGTACAGCAGGTGTACTATGTCCAAGATCCTGTTGAGGAAGATTGGTCTGCTGTAATTTGTCCTACCATTAGAGATTTCTATGACATGGAGCCTGCAATTAATGTTCATGATAGTTAATAGGGTTAGAACTATGCTTCATTCAGTTACTGCAATTATTTCATTCTGATGGTACCACATGTTACCTTGTCTTAACACATTATTAATTTGTTTCAGGTACTGTAAGTCTAGATAGCCAGCACAAGAGGCTTGAGAGGCTGAACCATCAGCTCCATAAGATGGACTTGCCCTCGGCTGATATGCCAATCGATGATGGCAAAACAAAATTGTATTTGTTGCAAAATGCAAAGGACAGATGCCTGTACTATTCACAACTGGAAGTAAGTTTTCTATGTGATGCCACTAGTACAATCGAAAATTCCATTAGTTCATGCAACTGCTAATAGGCGTAGAATTAAAACTCGAGGCTCGCGAGCTAAATGAGTAACTCGTGACTCGGCTCGCCTCGACTCGAACTCGATATATAACGAGCCCTAACTGCTAATCATTCTTACATACAGGCTGCTAGAAACTACTGCACAGAGGAGGAAGAGGAGGAGGAGGAGGAGGAGGAGGATGAGGATGGCAAAGAATATGATGCTGAATTTGATGATGATAAAACAGGACAAGGGAAATATGAGGAGGAACAGTATGCACAGGAACAGTATGAAGAAGAAGAGGAACATGCACCAGCACAGAGTAGGACAGAGGAAGCAAACCAGGAAATTAAGGGAACAAAAGGTATTACAAACAGAAGAAGCATTTCCTTTTCTGTGTGCAAACAAAGACAATACTCTGCTCAAATAACTAAAATTGTGTAATGCAGGGAAAAAGAAGGAAGGTGTCAGGGGACCAACAGAAATGAAGAAATTCTGGGAGAAGCATGGTCCTGACAACAAAGTGGAGCTTGTTTTCAACCATCTGGGACAGCCTTGTGGTGTCAAAACAAGCAAACTCGCAAATTTTATAGGATCTTGTGTAAAAGGTAAAGAAGTTTCCATGGGGCATGACGAGTGGAGGAAGGTACCAGAGTCAGAGAAGGATAGGCTATGGACTGTAGTGAAGGGATTCTTTAACATAGGAGATGAACACAAGGACTGGGTGATGAAGTCAGCTTCAAAAAAATGGAGGACCTTCAGGGCTCACTTGAAAGATACTTACTTTGATGATGAGCTGTCCCTCAGCCAGAATATTAAAAATGGCTGTGATGAAAGGATTCCAGAAATGCAATGGAAAAAGTCCTGCAAGTACTGGAAATCAGTGAAGTTCTTTGTAAGTATTCTTCCATGCCAATTGCTATTACTATAAATCAGAGATGTTGTATTTGCACTGTGAATTATTTGCTTAATAAATTAAATATGTCAAATGCAGAGACTGTCAGTGAAGAATAAAGCAAGTAGGAGGAGTCAAGATAATGCACACCACACTGCAGGTTCGAGGAGCTTTGCAGTTGTACTTGAACAGGAAGTATGTTTTGTAACAATTGGTAATCAGTGTACTACTTGTTGCTACATCTCTGACTAATATTTGCAATCTACAGGAACTTAAGAAGAAGAGACCAGTTTCTAGAGCAGAATTGTATTCCATTGTACATACAAACAGCAAAGGACAACCAGTTGATACCTACAGTAGTACAAAAATTGTAAGTGGAAGGGAACATTCTTAACTGACTAAATTTTGTTTGAAAATGTTTGACATATAATTGTAGCACTCCTGTGTTTTGTACTCAGCAAACTTGTTTCTAACTCAATTACCAGGCAGCCATAAAGGAAGAACTGGGGAAAAATCCAGAACTCATTAGTGAGGCACATCACCAAGGAGACATATACTCAAAGATATTTCCCGAGACAAGGAAGTCCAGAATGCATGGTCTGGGTCTAATGGTTGGAGGAAAAACCTCACAGATCCTTGATCAAGCCATTGTTGCACTTAAAGATTCGAAGGATGAAAACAAGGAGCTTAGGGAAATGATAAGGACAATGGCAGAAAGTCATAAAGCTCTGGTCATCAGGAGTCAAGCAATGGAAGAGAAAATTGAAGGGCTAATACTAAGTCAACAACAAGTGAGCACACAAGCAACTACAACATTTCCAGCAAGTAATGATGGAGAACCAAGTAACACTCAAGAAGCAGGCAAAAGGAGTACCAGTCAAGAAGTGAATCATGCAGTCACAAACATTCAATCTCTGCAAGAATTAGTGAAGCCAAAAAGAGCAGCAGTAATCAATGCCCAAGAAGACAAAAAGGAAGATCAATCAGTGCCAGCACCAGCTTTGGTACTGAAGGTGGACAAATCAGCAGTGACAGCAGCACTGAAAGTGAAGGAACAGGACAAAGAGACAGCTACAGAAACCCTGGAAGATGATCAAAGAGATAGTGGTGATTTAAAAAAGAGGCCAAGGAAGAAGAAACTAGAGGATATTCCAGAAGGAAAAAAAAAGGCAGTACATGGTGATGTTGAAGCTTCTAAGAAGATGCTACAATCACAAGAGGTAATATTGGACACTGACTTTACTGTTTAATTGTTCAGACCTTTCTAGTTTCTTGGGTTCACTGACTTTACTGTTTCATTGGACACTGACACTGTCTTTACTGTTTCACTGCTTAGGTTCACAAAGTGAAACTAGAGAAGTTGAAAGAAAATTCTGCAGCCAGTCTGAAGTGTAAGCCACACAAAGAAAATGAGGTAATAAATTTATAATATGCAATCATGATAGATAATGAATCATGATAGATTATGATGAATTCTGTTTTCATATGGCACAATGCAGATACATGCATTTAAGAGAGGAATGGAAGTATCTCTGAGATCACCTAACAGCCTACAGTTGGTAGCTTCAGCAACTGTTTCAAATGTTGATGACAAGGAAACAGGTCCAGATTATGTAGAGGTCCTGGTGAACTATGTTATGAAGAAATCCACAATGCTGCCACGTCCACACGGAAAGATAAAGAAGATGTCAAGTGCTCAAGCAACATGCATTCTATGGCCCAGGATTCATGTAAGAATTATGTCTCTGACTGTGGTAACTTGTTATGTCTACTACTATATTCTGGTTTAGATGAAGTAGTAACTTGTTATGTTCATGTTGTAGATGAATGTTGTAACTCAATCAGAAATTGTACACCAACAAATCTGGAAGGGACATGATGAAGAACGTTCTAGGGTTGATAAAGATGGTGTGTCAGTAGTTGTAGAGAAAACAAAGAAGCTCAAGAGAGGCTCAACAGATATGTCTCAGAATGAAGTAGTTGAAGCAGGTATGCCTCACATGTGATTCATTTGTCTAGTATAGATGAAGGATGTTTACTGTCTACATATGTTGATTTAATTCTTCTTCAGATGGACAGAAGAGAAGGAAACTACAGAATAATCTAGAAGAATAGGAAGCCTGACAGCTAATTTTGGTATTCACTGCAATCTCTTTTTCTAAATATGCTTGTCAAAAGTTCTATGTTGCACTTCTTCTGAATATGATATAGTTTGTACAAATATGTTCTGAATTCCATGCATTGCTTCGAAATGTTGTCAGATAAACATGTCAAGGATCAAAACAACGGGAGAGTGTACTGAAGTTCATGGAAATGAAAATGCTTCTTCTGTTTAGTGTACATGGAAAAGGAAATGCTTCTTCTGTTTAGTGTACATGAAAATGCTTCTTCTGTTTAGTGTACTATGCTGTGATTCATGTAATCAAAATCTGAACTTTGATGTAAACTGCAAATCTGTATCGAAATCTGAACTGAAATCTGTACTGCAATCTGAACTGTCATTATGTGATTCATGTACTGTGATTGTGAGATTCATGAACTGAAATTTGTATCTGAAATTTGTGATTGAAAACTGTAATATGGATGCCCCGAAAAGTTTAGAGGGCACATTTTTTTGGTACCCTCTTTACCTTTTAGGGCACAAATTGGATGTGCCCTCTAAAGTTTAGGGAGCACAACTTGGATGTGCCCTCTAAAGTTTTCGGGGCACAAATTTGGTGTGCCCTCTAAACTTTTCGGGGCACAAATTTGATGTGCCCTCTAAACTTTTGGGGGCACAAATTTGATGTGCCCTCTAAACTTTTCGGGGCACAAATTTGATGTGCCCTTAAAACTTTTCGGGGCACAAATTTGATGTGCCCTCTAAAGTTTTCGGGGCACAAATTTGGTGTGCCCTCTAAACTTTTCGGGGCACAAATTTGATGTGCCCTCTAAACTTTTGGGGGCACAAATTTGATGTGCCCTCTAAACTTTTCGGGGCACAAATTTGATGTGCCCTTAAAACTTTTCGGGGCACAAATTTGATGTGCCCTCTAAAGTTTCCGGGGCACAAATTTTATGTGCCCTTAAAACTTTTCGGAGCACAAATTTGATGTGCCCTCTAAACTTTTCGGGCACAAATTTGATGTGCCCTTAAAACTTTTCGGGGCATTCAAAATATGTGCCCTCTAAACTTTTCGGGGCATCCAAAATATGTGCCCTTAAAACTTTTCGGGGCAATTAAAAATGTGCCCTTAAAACTTTTCAAGGCATAAATTGGATGTGCCCTCAAAAATTTTCGGGGCATTCAAAAATGTGCCCTAAAAGGTATACCTATAAGGGCACATTTTTGAAGTGCCCTTAATACTTTCCGAGTAGCAAGTAAATTCGGCACATATTTTTGTGCCTTCAAAAGTTTTGGGGGCACATAATATCAATTTAAGGGCACAAAAAAGTGCCCCTAAAACCCTACCGTGATGTAGTGGGCGGTCTCGCAGGCGCCGCAGGGAGGCCTGGGCTGGGAGGAAGTCACCGCCGGCGCCGGGCGCGAGCAACATGGCGAGGTAGACCTTGGAGCCCTCGATGAGAACCTCCTGGCGGCGCAACATGTAGGGGTGTCAAACGCGGCGCATGGCGGAGACCTCGCCAAGCATGCCCGTCCATGCCGGTGGTCACAAGCTCGGGATTATCAAGCACCTTGACGACCACGGCTCCTCCGCCTTGACGAAGGTGACGCCGCCGAGGAGGCGGCCGAGCTCTTACTTGCCAAGAAGCGAGCAGTGGTGCCAACCCGGCGACCCGTGCTTCTTGCTTTGCTCTTGGCAGCCATGGCGACAACACCAAGTCAAAGGAGGTTGAGCGGCTCCCTTGCAGACGGAAATAACCATTGGTTGTGTTGCTGCCTGATCCAAGCCTGTCACCCCCGCTTCTAAATTCTGACGAAGTTGCGGCGCTCGTCTAGGTCTGCCTCGTCTAGGTGGTTGAACACGCGAGGTATTGCAGGGTCGTATATTGCTGTAGTTGATATTGTTTTGCGCGTTAAATCAAAGCCGGGATTATAGGAAGGGTGGAAGCTCGCGATGCGCGCCACGTACCCACGTCGCACCGATGGGCGCACGTCGCGGGCACAGGCAAGCCGCATCCGTTCTATTTGGGTCTCGGATTGAACACGCCCTGAATTAGTGCAGCACTTGTCTACACTCACTGTATATGGATCTGACAAACATGGTATACTATATTACAACGCATGTACTATTTCTACTGTAGCTTATCTAGATGGGCACGATCTTCTCCAGAAGATACACGGGCAGAAGGAGAAAGAGGCGACACCAACCGATGGAGTAAACGGTCCTAGCTAGCGAAAACGCTGAGATGAACCGCGCGGCATTTGAACCGGCCGCATCCAAGGCTGAGAATGTTTCAAGATACGTGCGCAAAGTAGGACCAAGTTCAGTATGCGCAGCAGTCAAAGGTAGTATAGAACGCGTAGTGTATTCGATGGTACAGACATACACCGTGGTCCAGAGGCGTTAATTACTGATGCCCGGCGTGTCTCGCGGGTGGCAGAAGACCGTTGCGGCCAGGAGTACTGTATAACGGGCATGAACGTCAATTTTTTTACCGGGGACAGCACTATTTAAGCAGCGTTGTGGCGCTTGGGACGATCATATCTTCCTCGCAAATCTCGACCTCCCCGCTCAAGGGTTTCCGATAGTTGCTGTCCGCCGTAGGCAGCCTCCACGAACCAGCCCTAGCTGTCCCGTGCCGACGCATGTCCCGCAGCCTAGCCTCCACGAACAAGCTGCCAATGATGCTATAAACCTTGCTTAGGTTGACGTTGTTCTCCCTGAGCTGTTTGACAAGATCCCTTGTGTACTTGTCGATATGCTTGTGCGATGGACAGTGTATCTTCTCTGCACAAGTTCTCAGCATGGGGTGGTTGTGCGACACCCGGTGCTCGCTCACGTACCACCCGTTGTCGTCTGTTCTCAGCAAGCGGATATTTGAACAAGATCCCCCCGGCGGAGAGCAGGGTGAGTTGCTCCGCCCTACAGATCTGGTCGGCGCATCCTCGGGCGGCTCGCGTCGATCTGATGGTCCGCCGCGCACACCAGATCGGATATCCCCTAAGTTGTACTAGGAAGGACTGATACGGTGACGATGTTCTTTGGTGGCGAGAAATCGGGACACGGTGCGGCTGCCGCTGGGGAACAGGTAGCAATGTCCAGAGGCGTCGAGAAAAGGCCAAGGTAGGTAGGAGAGGACAAATGGGGAAGACGATGGCCCAACTGCTCATGTGGTTCGGCACATGTAGGGCATCTCCAGCGGGCCGACGCATTTCGGACGTCCGAAATGTCCTTCGTCGCGCGGGGACGCGGCAGACTGTGCGTCGGGTAGCTCCGGTGTGGACGCATATTTTTCCGGGACAGCGTCAAGGTCGCTAATGGCGTTTACGTCCGTCGAGGACGCCGCCGGCGATTAACTGTTCCGCGCGACGACGATCGTTCCCGCGCGCGCCCAATACATTCGCAAGTTTCGCTGGCTCGCGCGCGCGGAAACGCCCGCGCGCCAACGCCATTTCCGCCCCGCCGTGGCTATATACGATGGACACCGGGTGCGACGGCACACCTCACCCTACCATCCATCCATGGCGGACCACATGAGTTGGGAGCAAGTTGTTGACATTTGCCGCCGCTCCACCCGGAGGAGGAGGAGGACGAGGTAGTGCCGCCGGCGTTGAGGCCAGAGAGGCGGAGGTCGCGGAGGCGGAGGCGGAGCGCAGCGCGCGGAGCGCCGCGGCGACCAGGGCGGAGATCGCCAACGCCATGGCCGAGCTCGCCGACGCGGGCCGAGCTCGCGGAGGCGCGGCCCTCGCGCCCCGGCCGACGCCGTCATCCACGACATCGCGGACGACGACCCCCGTGCCCAGCGCTCGAGTGCGCCTGTGACTAGCCGGTTCTGCTCGTGTCCTTCGAGTCCCCGGCAGAGACGCCCGCCGCCAAGCTTTGGTGGCGGAGGAGGAAGCCGCCGCTATGCGACGGCCATGGCTAGGGGGTTAATGTGCTCCGACTGGACTCGCTCCAGCGTAGGGGCCGTTCTCCGCGCGGTCGAGCGGGAGAACCGGAGCCGGAGGTCGCCATCGCCGCCAGGACGAAGGCGTGGCGCGGTTAGGACAGGGCTCGCGCGTCGCCGACGTGGCGGCGATCCAGCGGCGGTCGGCGGAGGAGGACGCGGCGGCGGCGGTCCGGCAGCGGGAGGAGGAGGCCAGGCGGCGGCGCGGGCGCGGCAGAGGAGGAGGAGGGCCGCGGCGGCTACCAAGGTGGCCATTGCGACGGTGATGGCCCTGTGGGACGGCTCCCTGGCCGAGGCCCTCGAACGCCGCAGCGGCAGGACGAGATGTCCGTTCGCCGGCAAGCCGCGGAGGGCAGCGCTCCCGCTTCGACGATGGCGCGGCCCATCCAGGCGGCCATTAGTAGGGCGCGCGAACAGTAACCGAGGTGTGTAGGCGCGCAACGGCGTAGGTACGGTCGTTGTAGTTTTAGGTTAACTCGACTAACCATCTCGTAAAGATGGTCCTTTTGGCCAATCAATAGTAACGAAAAAATATTTTGCTTACCTAGTCATCGCCGACCGGCCCGGATGTACCCAACGCGGACATTTTCCGACAGCTGAGCTCACGGAGACTCAAACCCGCATATTTAGCCAGTTTTTTCCGCGGACGTGCGGCCACTTTGCCCGCCTCAGCCGGGAGAACCCGTTAGTCATGACAAACGGTCACTCGTCAATTTCGCGCTGCGCCGGAGATGCCCGTAACGTCCAGGCCCTGGTAAAAACGATAGCCCAGGTAAGTCCTTCTTCTTTTTTCACTAGCTGACATGTCCGGGTTGTACCACCTGCGATTGCTCCGTGCAGCCCAGCTTTTATGCCGCTGAACCTCGTATGTCCGTACTAGAACGTGTGTTCACACGTCGTATCTTTGCCAGTCATCCGCGTATCCGCTTCTGTCGTAGTCAAACACGGCTCGCATCGCGAGGCACCTTCTGTGGTCAGATATCCAAGCTCAAATGTCGGCCGGTTCAATCTATTCGCTCTCGCCTAGCTAGCTTCTTTTTGGAGCGTAGCTAGCCATGGCGGGCAGTACACTTGTTAATTAGGGCATATCCAGCTCCGCGACACATTTTGGACGTCGAAAAGTGGTCGGGAGTGTCCGTTTGCGTCGTCCGCGGACATATTTTGACCGCGCGTTCGTTTGCATCTGGGTGTGCTCCCACCGGGGCGACCATTTTTTGAATTGCAACATAGTTAAAAACATAGAAAGTACTACATATAAATGCATAAAAACTATACAAAGTAGATCTATAGGCCTAGACTACTTGCTCGACGGGTCGGCACCGTCGTTGCGCGCTCCGTCACCCGCTTCTCCGCCGCCTCTCGCGCGCCGCTAGCTCGGTGCGCGTCGTCTCTCTGCACTCGCGTTTGGCGGCTCGTCCTTGAGCGTCTCGAACGACTCGACGATGGTCCTCTGCTCCGCCGCCCTCTCCTCCGCGTTGGCTCATCAGGATCATCGGACGACCAAGATATCTCCGAGTCGGAGTCCTCTGCGGGCGGCCGCCGCCAGGCTGCCTGGGGCTCGTCGACCGTCGCATGGCCGCCCGCTCATCCTCTGCTTCTTCCTCCGCGAGCCAGGGCCGGCGTCCCTCACCGGTGGAGGAGGTCGGTGCTATCTTCGGAGTCGAACTCCTCGTCGGAGCTCAAGGGGGAGGTGGAGGGAGGTGAAGGTGGAGGTGGAGGTGGAGGCGCAGCGAGCCGTCCGCGGTGGCGTGGTGGATCTCGGCGCTAGGCGGCGGCGAGGGGGGTTAGGGGAGGAGATGAGATGCTCGCGCCCCTATTTATATAGGTCGGAGGCAGGGCGACGGCCGCGCCACGCGGGGCATCGCCATTACTATGCGCGGCACGCGAGGCACGCGAGGCATCGCCATTAACGCGGCCGCAGATCGCCGGCGAAGCCTCGCTGCCAATCGGCGGAGAAGAGACGACGCCGCGCTGCGCTAGCGCACACGTCTATTGCCGCGCACGTCGCGGAAGCCGAGGCACGCCATTAACGCGCCCCCAAAGGCTGCGGCGCGCCCAAGTAATGGGCGGGGAAGGGGCGTTGTGTCGCTGCGGGTCTCGAGGACCGAGCGGACACTTTGCGCGCGTCCGCGAGCGTCCGTGAGACGCAAAGCTGGCTCATATTTGGGCCAGGTCTGCGTCTGCGGACGGCTTGGTCACTTTAAGGCCGCGCCGGAGGTGGTGCACGACGCATTTTCGGTCACGGTGGACACAAACGATCGCTCACCGTCCGTTTGCGTCGCGCTGCTGGAGATGCCCTTAGAGCATCCCCACTCGTTGGCGCTCCCCACGCCCAAATCCGGCGAAATTTTCGTCCGGATTGGATGAAGATTTGGCGTGGGAGCGCCGAAGTTCCAGCAGTCCCCCCGGCAGGAAAACCCCAACCTCGACCATTTGACATATTTCAAACAAATTCAACATAAAATTTAACAAGTTCGGCAAACAAGAGTACGAAAATTGCTGAAACAAATTCGGCGATAATCGTACAATGTTTAACAAGTGCTGAAACAAATGAAGCACACAATTTCACAATTTTTCAAACAAATTAAGACAGACTAGTTGGCGTCGTTGGCGTTGCCTTGGAGCCTCCATATGTGCTCCACCAGATCATCTTAGCAGCTGATGCATTGTAGAGTCTCGAATCTCCTGGCGCATAGCAAAGAAGGCGGCCCATGATGGAGGCACCTGGTGATTAGGCTGTGCAAGAGGACCTCTCTCTCATATGGTGCTTCTTGCTCAGCCGAGAGGAACCGGATGCTTTCGCTCATCTTCAATAATCATATTGTGTAGGCACACACAGCAGTTCATCACCTCCCACATCTGATCTTTGGACCAAGTCATAGCGGGGAACCGGACGACAGCAAATCTCTGCTGGAGGACACCAAATGCTCGCTCGACGTCTTTCGGCAAGCTTCTTGTTTCTTGACAAACTCGCAAAGTTTGGGGGTGCCAGGGTTGGAGATAGTCTTCACAAATGTTGCCCACTTTGGATAGATACCGTCTGCAAGGTAGTATCCTTTGTTGTAGTGCCGACCATTGACCACATAGTCCACCGGAGGAGCATGACCCTCAACAAGCTTGGAAAAGACCGGGGAGTTTAGGACGTTGATGTCATTGTTGGATCCAGGCATACCAAAGAAAGAGTGCCAAATCCAAAGATCATGGGTAGCCACTGCTTCAAGTATCACAGTGCAGCCTTTTTTGTGACCCTTGTACATTCCCTGCCACGCAAACGGACAGTTCTTCCATTGCCAATGCATGCAGTCAATGTTCCAAGCATCCCTGAAAAACCCCTAGCTTCATTTGTTGCAAGGATCCTCTGAGTGTCTTCGACAGTGGGTGATCTCAAGAAATAGTCCCCGAACACTGCTATGACGGCCCTGCAGAACCGGTAGAAACAATCAAGGGCGGTGGACTCCGCCATCCGAAGATAGTCATTTGCAGTATCACCGGGAGCTCCATACGCCAGCATCCTCATAGCCACTATGCACTTCTGCAGTGACCAAAATCCAACCAAACCAGTGCAATCCGCCTTACATCTGAAGTAGGGATCAAAGTGGCGGATGGCATACACAATTGCAGAAATAGCTTTCTGCTCATCCTGAAACGACGCCGGAAAACACTCTCACCGTGCAATGGATTGTCGGCGAAGTAGTCGGCGTACAACATGCAGTAGCCCTCCATTCGCTGTCTCGGCTTGCACTTCCGGCGACCTCGTGCCGACCCACCACATCGACCAGTTGCCAGTCCGGCGTACATGCTTGCCAAGCAACCAAGGATCATCATGTGCTCTTCGTCTTGGGCTGGTGCCATCTCTTCTTGCATAAGCTCGACGAACAGCTGCTCCTCCTCTTCGTCCGAGTCCATGCCGGCGAGGCAAATGGACGAACACTGACGGGCGTGGTCGAGGCAACCCGACACGCGAGCGAAGGAGCAAGCAGGCGGAAACAGCCGGCGGAAGAGCAACAGACAGACCGTCGTTCAAAGACGGCGGAATATAGACAGGTGGGGAAGGAGGGGCGGCGGAATCTGGGCAACAAGCCGGGCGGGGTGCGGCGGCGAGAGAGAGATACGGTGGGGGAGATTTTGAGCGACGTGGCGGTGGGGTTCGTGCGTCGAGTCACCGACAGATCGGGCCCTTCCCCGCTTTCACTCGTCCGAGTCCCCGAGCGCTCCCCGGGGGGGCGAGGGTGGCGTGGGCTCGCCGGATAGATGAAGGACCAAATCCGAACGAAAACGAGGAACCGGGGGCGCGACTGGGCCGAATCATGCCGTCCGGATGGAAAAAACGCTCGCCGGGAGCCTCGACGGGGGCACGAGTGGAGATGCTCTTAGCCACAAGATTTTACACACATGCGCCCGTGTGTTAGTGGCACACCAGATAAGTCTTATAGTCAACTGAAAGACGGTTGTGTTTACTTGGTCACCATGCAACTCGCGCTTGCGTTTCCGTTTATCAAATCATGAGTAGAATTAGGGCTAAACTAATTGGGGTTAAGTTTGCGCTCCTTACCGGCAGTCGACGTCGACCGGATCTACCAAGATTAATCCGTCGTCTAATTTATAACTTGGGGGTGGGGGGAAGCATGCACGTGGTTTAAGAAAAATATTAAAGTGGTTCTCTGTCCTCCGGCTAAGGAGTAGATGATTTTAATTATTCACCCGAAATGTATACATTCATAAATTGATGTTTAGAGCATCTCCACTCGTTTGCCCTCCCCACGCCCGAAATCCGGGGAAATTTCCGTCCGGATTGGATGTAAATTTGACGTGGGGAGGAGTAGTTTTCCAGCCGCGTCGTCAGGCGAAGACGACGATGTAAATTTGAAAAACGTAAACTTGACAAACTACGGCAAAAAACGGGCGAATTTAGATTAATTTAATGATATTTACTATATAGAGGGCGAAGTTCATACATAGAGGCCAAATTCGACTATATTTCGAATTCGGCTAGGAGAATACAACTTAAATTTTAAAACACGGCGTTCTACATGCCCAATTGGTAGAACACCGTGTAGTCGCCGCCGTCGTCGCCATCGTCGTCGGAGCCGTCGTCGAACTGCGGCGGCGCGGCCTGGCTGCTGCCCTGGCCGGCGTCTCCCCACCGAGGCGGGGATGGCTTGTACCATTCGTCGTCCGAGGCTTCGAGGTCGACGAAGGGGGCGGCGACGCCGGATGGAGGTGTCGCAGGCCGGCGGTAGCGAGCGACGTTGTCGGCGGCGGTTGGAGCGGCGGCGCGGGCGGCGAGTCGACGCGTGGCGGCCAGGTCCATCGCCCGCCGCCGGCTCCGCTCCTCGCGCTCCTGGCCGCCTCGACCACTCCAGGGCGGCGTCCTCGGGGAGGGCGTTGTCGGCGGGCACCAGGTCCTTGAGCGACCTGGCGATCGCCTCCGCACCGCGGCTTCCTCCGCGCGTCGCTCTCCTCGGCGAGCCCGTTTGCGGCGGCGTTGGTGGCGCAGCGGCGGCTCCTCCTTCGTCGACTTCCTCTTCCGCCCACGCTGCGTGGAGGAGGGCGGGTCGCGGATGACGAGGGCGCCGCTCGCGCCTCCGGTCGGCGAGACGGCTCCTTCTTGACGCGCGCCGCGGACGCACGTCGCCTCCTTTCACCGCCGCCGGACGCCGCGCCATCCGAAGACGACGGGCTGGCAGCCATGCGCCGTGGCTGCCGACGTTTCCCCGCGGCGGCTCGCCGATGCCCTCGATGCAGGGGGCATCGTCGGCACCAGGAAGTTTCCGCCCTCGATGTGCTCGAGGACGTTCTCCAGCGCCCGCCCGGCGCGCTCCACCAACGTCGGCGGCCCGCTGCGTTGTTGCGCGCAGGCGGAGGCGGCGGGCCGTCGTAGGCCGCCAGCTCCCGCTCCCACCGCCGGAGGAAGTAGGAGTTCCACCGCGTATAGTTGTCGGGGTGGTGGCGCGGGTCGGCGCGCTCCTCGTCCGTCATTGTGAGCCGCGCCTCCTCGATGGCGACGTCGAGGGCTTGGCCCCGAGGCGGCGGCGGGATCGGTACGCCGCGCGACTTAGCCGCCACCCGCCGCCGGTGAGGCCTCGTGTCCCGCGGGCAGGGGTACCCGCCCGGTGGAGGAGGTGCCCTCCCACCGGTGGAGCGACCGGCGGGGGAAGCCATTGGAGGCTGCGCCGTCGTCGTCGGAGAACGCCATCGTTGGAGGTGGAGGTGGAGGGTGAGTGGAGGGAGAATGGAGGAAGAGTGGAGCAGGGGCGTCGCGGCGAGCGGAGTGGCTTTAAATAGGCGCGGCGGGCGGCGGCGATTAATGCCGCGTGGAAGACGATGCATGCGCGGAAGACGATGCGACGACATTAACTCGCCGCGTGGAAGCTACGCGGACGGCGAATGCTGACCGGCGGCAGGCTTTTACAGCGCGCGGAAGACGATGCCATGAGGATGACGATCGGTGTCTCTCGCCGACAAGTTGGGCCCACGCGCGGGAAGTTTCCTCGCCGTTTCGCGCGCTTTTCTTTCGTCTGGAGTACCCGAGAGCTCCCCGGGGGGCCGGGATGGCGTGGGATCACCGGATGAATTTAGGCCCAAACCCGGACGAAATCGAGGAACCGGGGGCACGACTGGGCCGAATTTCGCCGTCTGGATGGAAAAAACGTCGTTCGGGGGCCTCGTCGGGGAGACGAGTGGAGATGCTCTTACGGCCAGGAAGTCGCATATGATCGGATCGATGACACGGTCGGTCGGTCGCCTGCATGTGTGAGTGGATGCACGTGGCTAACGCGTGAGGGAATCTCCAACGGAAACCTAAATTGAGCGTCTCGTTAGGGTCGCCTCGTAGCCGCAAAAATGATTGTTTTTGTCCGCGCGTCCGTTTGCGTCTGGGTATCTCCAGCGGCCCGACATATTTACTTTTCAACTCTTTTCTATTTCTCATTAAACATAGTTGCAAACATTACACAAACTGTTAGTAACATGGTTTTACACAAACTAATACATAGTTTGGAACATGGTTTACACAAACTAATACATAGGTAAAAAATTGCAAAATGAGGAAATCTAACTAGTATTGTCCTCACAGATTTCGTATGTTCGCTGCTAAGAAAGAACACTCTAAAGCACTCTCAGTCAGCCAAACTAGAAAATCTAGCTGATAATGATAGCCCTGTTGGTCCTTTCGAGAACGAACATCTAGAAACCGCCACTAGCGGCTTCAATTGGCCCGTGGCCATATTCGCCGCAAAGAAAGAACACTCAGTTCTAACTGTCGGTGTCCAAGCTACACTCGCCGTTGTGGTAGTGTATGCGACAAGATGTGTCGTCGAACACGTTGATGATCATCTCTCCGTCCCCCTCGTAGAGGAAGGTGAGTTGGCAGCTGGGCTCGAGAGCGAGGTCGAGGGCAAACTTGTCCCACCCGGTGTGCATGTACATCTTGCCCTGCCCGTCGAATAAGACCTGATACGTTGCAAACATATCTATAATTTTTGATGATCAATGCTTGTATTACACCAATTGCTATATGTTTTGTTTACTCTTCGTGGCACTTTTATACATTTTCCGCGATAACCTATTGACAAGATGCCACAGTGCTAGTTCCCTCTGCTTTTTTGTATTTCAGAAAAGTTGTAGGAAATATTCTCGAAATGGACGAAAAAAGCCAAAGTTGCTATTTTACCGAAGCAAAGATGGAGTCCAAAGAAGATACGGAGGGGGCACCGAGGCGGCCAAACCACCCCTAGGCGCGGGCTGGCCTTGACCCGCGCCTAGGCATGGTCCTGGCCCTCGGGCGCACCGACCTCGCCCTTCCGCCTATATAAAGCCTTCGAAGCAAAAACCCTAAATATAGAAGCCTCCGCCCACGAAAACTTCCGTAGCTCCGCCGCCGTCGCAAACAAGATTCGGGGGACAGAATTCTCTGTTCTGGCACCCTGCCGGGATGGGGAATTTCCCCCGGAGCCATCTCCATCGACTCCACCGCCATCTCCACGATGAGGAGTGAGTAGTTCTCCCCTAGGACCGAGGGATTCGAGTAGTTCTCTCTAGATGTGACCATAGCTTTGTAATCTAGATGTCGTTATGCTATTCAAGTGGATTTTATGTATGTGATCTCCGGAGACTCGTTGTCCCACGTGTGTAAAGGTGGAGTGTGTGCACCGTGTCGGTCTCTTAGAATATATTTAACAGAATACTTGTTCACTAAATTATGATTTGAGTTGTATGTCTCTATGAAATTGTGGTGTGTTAGTACCGCCTATGAACGCTCAAAGTGCAGCGGTGGTGTTCATTAGTACTTGGGAATACATTTTTAAGGTTTGCTTTTGCAGACCTACGCAGTGAATTAGTGTTCGTTATCCAGCCGGAGAGTCTTTCAGAGTAGCATAGTAAAGTGCTTATATTTATATTCCTATATGATATCATTGTTGAGAGTGACCACTAGTGAAAGTATGATCCATAGGCCTTGTTTCCAAACATCGAATCGCCGTTTATTTAATGATTTACTGCATGTTTATTTGCTGCTATATTTATTTCAGATTGTTATTACCACCCATATTCATCTATCTCACTTGCATTTTACTATCTCTTCGCGGAACTAGTGCACCTATACACCTAACAAGTGTATTGTGTGGGGATACACAAGAGACTTATCGTAATTGCAGGGCGCAGAGAGGGATAGCTTGGACCTCTACCTCCCGAGTTTGATAAATCTTGGGTGATCCACTTGAGGCTTGCGTGTTACAAAACAAACTTCAGGCCCAACAAGTCTACAAGAATAGAATCGTGGTGAAATTTCTCTTTTCTGCTTTGGTTCTTTAAAGGTACTCACATCCCTCGACACTTGTTTTGTTGGTGATTGAACCAGTTAGATACTTTACACTTGCAATCTTTTTGTTTTTATTTTCACTAGTTAGGCTTAATAGAAAACAACAACAAAAAAGAGCTTTATAGTATTTATCTTGAGTTAGGACATGAGGTGTTTGAAGAGAAAATTAAAAAACCTACGAACTTTACTTGCATGCTAGTAGCAATGTTATTAGTATGAATTCTTTGAACACCATTATTGCTAATGCTATGGAAAAGTCTAAGCTTGGGGAAGCTAGTTTTTATGAAAGTGATCTTTTTAGTCCCCCAACTTTTGAGGAGAAAATTTGCTATGATTATACTATGCCTCCAATATATGAAGATTACAATGATGATTATGTTATTTTCAGTCCACCTACTATTGAGGAGAAAATTAATTATGATTACAATATGCCTCTAATATTTGATGATTACGGTAATGAGAATAACAATGATAGCTATTTTGTTTAATTTGCTTCCACTACAATTAATAAGAATGACTATGTTTATGAGGGGAGTAATAATTATTTTATGCATGTGGCTCATGATAAGAATGCTTTATGTGATGGTTATATTGTTGAGTTTATTCATGATGCTACTGGAAGTTATTATGAGAGAGGGAAACATGGCTTTGTGTATCTCAACGATATTAAGTTTCACCTCTCTATGTTGAAATTTTTGAAGTTGCACCTGTTTTGCTTTCATATGCTTATTGCTTTGTGCTTCCTTTACCTATTTCTTTACAAGATTATTTTTCATAGGAAGTGGGTTAGACTTAAATATGTTTCATATTTTCTCCTTGATGCTCTCTTTTGCTTCAATTCATATTTCTTATGTGAGCATCTTCTCAAATTACTGCGTCTAGCTGAAAAACATAAAGAAAAACGCTTATGGGAGACAACCCATTGTTTTATTTCTGTAATTTTTATTTTTGTTGAGTCTTGGAAGTTATTAACTCTGTAATAACCTCTCTTTATTATTTTTATTTCGTTTTTGTGCCAAAAATATCCTCTAATAGAAGGAAGTAAGATTTGGGGAAGTTGCTGTCCTGAAAACAGATTATGTGCTGTTATCATAAAACTTCGTAAACATAGCAAGAACGGAATTTTGAGCTGTAATTTTTTACGCATATGCCCCAGGTTATTATCTAACTTTTGTTAGTTGACCACTTTTCGAGATTAGCAATAGAAGATTTTCTAAAAAATCGATCTTTACTTGGTGTTCGGGTTTGACAGATTTCCACCACTATTTGCATTTGCCTCTTAATCTCTTTCTTTTTGAGTTCTTTTGATCAAAGAGCTTTTTGAAAGGTTGCTACATTATCTAATGCTTTAATATATGTTTTATATATGTTAGTACTGAATACAGTATCTAATGCTTTAATATATGTTTAATATATGTTAGTACTGAACCCAAGTGAATTTGTTTATTTTGATTGTACTAATGCTGCTTATAGAGAATTGTGTGAAGTTTTGTATGAAGGAAGTTTTCAAGTGTTGGGAGATAAGAATGATGTGATGAGATGAAGAATGAACAAAAACTCAAGCTTGGGGATGCCCCTGCACCCCAAGACATATTCAAGAGGTACAAGCGTTAAAGCTTGGGGATGCCCAATGCACCCCTTCTTCATCAACAAAGTAACATGTCATCTCTCTATGCGCTATATTTTTATTTCTTCATACACTATGTGTTGTTCTTGGAGCGTCTTTATTTTTGGTCTTCGTTTAATTTTTTTTTGTTTGATGTAGCATATGGTTAGATCCTAGCATTTTTGTGTGGGAGGGAGAAACACTCCATTTTAATTGCATAGAACGCTCTAATTTTCGCTGTTATTGTTCTGCGAGTGTTCTAGTTTTCTAGTACTTCGTTTAGATCTTGTTCTTTCATTTAAATTTTGTTCAGAGCTCGTTAGTATTCTTTATTTATGTATGATTAGCTCTCTAGTTTATATTGTTTTTCATCTCTAGGATCTATTTCAAATAAGTTGATTGGTGTTGGATACGAGTAAAATGTTTTATGTCTATAGTGATGCAAAAGGAAGCTTGTATAGACTGTGGCATAGGCTTTGGCATGTCATGTTGGATGTTATTTTTTTCATATGCTTAGTATTTATTGTTGTAGCATGACTTGTTTAAAATGGCCGAGAGTGCATAATGCGTCATTGAAATAATCATGTGTTGACTTGGCACATGCTTATACCATGTTATGACTATAACCAGTCAACTAAAGCCTCTATGATTATTTAGTTTTTGACTTGCAATATCACTTTATGCTTTGATTGATAATGTTTTGTTGCTATGCATCATTATGGCCATTATTGCTCTCTTAGTTGGTCGCTCCCATTCTTTTGCTAGCCTTCGCCTGTGCTGAGTATGATCTGTACTCGTGCATCCACCATGAAAAAAAGTTTGCCAATTGTTTCCACCATATCTACCTAATAGCATTATTGCTATTCCAAGTATGCTCATCATATTTTTATTTATCTTCCAAATTAAAGTTTGGCATGGGAAAATTATTCAGTAAAGCTCTCACGAATTTGATGGCACATTTACTTTCTTGCACTTAAGAAACTTGATCATTGTGACTAACTTACGAAGTTTATATGTATGCAAATTGTGAGTTGGGAGTTAGTAGAACCATGCTTTCATGGGGAACACTTTCGACATTGCACTTATATTTAGTTGATGTCATGTTCTTTTGTATATGGATGCCTAGCGGAAATAAAATGAAAACTTATAAATCCATGGAGTTTGTATATGAGTTAGGAAAACGCATGGGCCGCTAATATAAGCCATGCATCATTCATGGTGGAAATTTACAGCTAAGCTATAGTGAGCATTCTATGAAGCATTTTCAATAAAAATCTATACTCATAGTAAATAAAAAATTGCTGAGATGCTCAATGTATGTTTGTCTTGTAATTTTGGTATGGGATTTCTCCACAAGAGTACCTCCATATCATCGGGCAAGAGGTACCCCGTTGGCGGTTCTCAATGATACATGTATACTTACAATGACAAGAACTTATTTGAGACCTAAGTTGAGTAGCATGAGGTTTAGGTACTCGCATTCAATGGGCATGAAATTTTCAACTTGTGATTTGCAAGCATATAGCTCATTTTTTACTCACATTAACTTTAACCATTCAAGATGCTTATGATAGGGGCAATGAGAGCTCAAAACTAATAAGTACAATATTTTTTGAAAGGTTTATAAAACTTGTTTATCTTGCTTACTCTACAAAGAGTCTCTCTTTTACTTTTTATGTTGAATCTTCATCTTCTACTTTATGCACCAATTAAGAGAGCATAGTTGTCATTCTTAGTGTAATGTGCATATTCCCAAAATTATTATTGATTGATTCATGATTATGCTATTGCTTGTTCTTAAATTATTTGTATCTAGTCACCCTTTGAACTTTAAAGGTGTCCTAGCATTTATGTTTTGCTAATTCAAAAAGGACAAGCTGAGTACCGCTTTGCTATGTTTTATCTATGATCATAAACAAACAATTGCTTTCAATGCACTATTATTCATGATCCTTGGTTTGAGTTACTCTTCATGTTATAACATAGTTGCTAAACTCTATTGAATTATATCTATCATGACTATGTTTAGAGTACTTTGATTCTAGCTCACAATGCTTTACATGTTTGATCAAGATTGTGTTGGCTTCATGTCACCTCAAAAATTATCTTTGTTATCAATTACCTACTCGAGGACGAGCATGAGTTAAGCTTGGGGATGTTGATACGTTGCAAACGTATCTATAATCTTTGATGCTCCATGCTTGTTTTACACCAATTGCTATATGTTTTGTTTACACTTCGTGGAAATTTTATATTTTCCCGGCACTAACCTATTTACAAGATGCCACGTCGGTCTCAAGTCTGCTGCTTTTCTATTTCAGAAAGTTGTACAGAAATATTCTCGAATTGGATGAAACAAAAGCCGAAGTTGCTATTTTACCGAAGCGAAGACGAAGTCCAAAGTAGAGACGGTGGGGGCGCCGAGGCGGCCAAACCACCGCTAGGCGCGGCTGGCCTTGACCCGCGCCTAGGAATGGTGGGGGGCACTCGGGCGCCCACCGACCTCTCCCTTCCGCTTATATAAAGCCTTCGACGCAAAAACCCTAAATATACAAGCCTCCGCCCACGAAAAGTTCCGTAGCACCACCGTCGCGTGCACAAGATCCGGGACAGAGTCTCGTTCCGGCACTGCCGGACGGAATTTCCCCGGAGCCATCTCCATCGACTCCACTGCCATCTCCATCGCCATTGCTGACTCGTACGATGAGGAGTGAGTAGTTCTCCCCCGGGGCTGAGGGTTCTACCGGTAGCTATGTGGTTGATCTCTCTCTCCCATGGTGTGATCTTTATGTGACCATGAGCTTTGTAATCTAGATGTCGTTATGCTATTCAAGTGATTTTACTTATGTGATCTCCGGAGACTCCTTGTCCCACGTGTGTAAGGGTGGAGTGTGTGCACCGTGTGGGTCTCTTAGGCTTTATTTAACAGAATTCTTGTTCACTGAATTATGACTTGAGTTGGATGTCTCTATGCAATTGTGGTGTGTTAGTACCGCCTATGAACGCTCAAAGTGCAGCGCAGGGTGTTCATTAGTACTCGGGAATACATTTTTAAGATTTTCTTTTGCAGACCTACGGAGTGGATTTGCGTTCGTTATCTAGCCGGAGAGTCTTTCAGAGTAGCATAGTGATTATATTTATATTCTTTTATGATATCATTGTTGAGCGTGACCACTAGTGAAAGTATGATTCATAGGCCTTGTTTCCAAACATCAAATCACCATTTATTTAATGTTTTAATGCATGTTTACTTGCTGCCATATTTATTTCAGATTGTTATTACCACTCTTTTTTTTTTGCGAAACACAGTACAATCAAAGACGCTCATACATACGCGCACACACTCACCCCTATGAACGCATACACGCACACCCTACCCCTATGAGCACCTCCAAGAGGCGTTGAAGAACTGATCCGGCGGGTCTTGAGATTGACGAAGTCACCACAGACGCCTCGCTGTCGACGGAACGTCGCCTCCCAAGAATATTCCGCCTTTATGAGACACCAAAGTGTCAAATCTGGGATTTGAACTCTGGTGGGCTGGGGGTGCCACTGCCCTCCTAACCATCCAACCACAGGTTGGTTCACTCATATTCATACATATCACTTACATTTTACTATCGCTTCGCCGAACTAGTGCACCTATACACCTGACAAGTGTATTGGGTGTGTTGGGGACACAAGAGACTTCTTGTCGTAATTGCAGGGTTGCTTGAGAGGGATAGCTTTGACCTCTACCTCCCTGAGTTTGATAAACCTTGGGTGATCTACTTAAGGGAAATTTGCTGTTGTTCTACAAACCTCTGCACTTGGAGGCCCAACACTGTCTACAAGAAATAGAAGCGTGCGTAGACATCAAGCTCTTTTCTGACGCCATTGCCGGGGAGGTAAGGTAAAAGGTACTCACATCCTCTTGCTACTAAGTTTTTCAGTTGCTGGTGAGTGCTCGAAGTTATTTCCTTTAGATTCTGCAATTACATCTTTTTGTTTCTTTTTTTATTTTCACTAGTTAGGCTTAATGGAAAACAACAACAAAATTAGAGAGCTTTATAGTGTTTATGTTGAGTTAGGACATGAGGTGTTTGAAGAGAAAATTAAAAAACCTATGAAACTTTACTTGCATGCTAGTAGCAATGTTATTAGTATGAATTCTTTGAACACCATTATTGCTAATGTTATGGAAAAGTCTAAGCTTGGGGAAGCTTGTTTTTATGAAAGTGATCTTTTTAGTCCCCCAAATTTTGAGGAGGAAATTTGCTATGATTATACTATGTCTCCAATATATGATGATTACAATGATGATTATGTTATTTTCAGTCCACCTACTATTGAGGAGAAAATAAATTATGATTACAATATGCCTCCTATATTTTATGTTTATGGTGATGAGAATAACAATGCTAGCTATTTTGTTTAATCTGCTTCCACTACAATTAATAAGAATGACTATGCTTATGAGGGGAGTATGCATGTGGCTCATCATAAGAATGCTTTATGTGATGGTTATATTGTTGAGTTTATTCATGATGCTACTGGAAGTTATTATGAGAGAGGGAAAGATGGCTTTATGTACGTATTTCAACAGTATTAAGTTTCATCTCTCTATGTTGAAATTTTTGAAGTTGCACTTGTTTTGCTTTCATATGCTTGTTGCTTTGTTCTTCCATGACCTGTTTATTTACAAGATTATTTTTCATAGGAAGTGGTTTATACTTAAATGTGTTTCATATTTTTCTCCTTGATGCTCTCTTTTGCTTCAATTTATATTTCTTATGTGAGCATCTTCTCAAATTATTGCGCCTAGCTGAAAAGCATTAAAAAACGCTTATGGGAGACAACCCATAGTTTTATTTTTATAATTTTTATTTTTGTTGAGTCTTGGAAGTTATTACCTCTGTAATAACCTCTCTTTATTATTTTTATTTTGTTTTTGTGCCAAAAATAGACTCTAATAAGAAGGAAGTAAGATTTGGGGAAGTTGCTGTCCTGAAAATAGATTATGTGTTGTTACCATAAAATTTCGTAAAAATAGCAAGAACGGAATTTTGAGCTATCATTTTTTATGCATATGCCCCGGGTTATTTTCTAACTTTCGTTAGTTGACCACTTTCCGAGATTAGCAATAGAATTTTTTTGGAAAAATCAATCTTTACTTGGTGTTCTGTTTTGACAGATTTCTGCCACTATTTGCATTTGCCTCTTAATCTCTTTATTTTTGAGTTCTTTTGATCAAAGAGCCTTTTGAAAGGTTGCTACAGTATCTAATGCTTTAATAGATGTTTTATATATGTTAGTACTGAATCCAAGTGGATTTGTTTATTTTGATTGTACTAATGCTGCTTATAGAGAATTGTGTGAAGTTTTGTATGAAGGAAGTTCTCAAGTGTAGGGAGAGAAAAATAATGTGATGAGATGAAGAATGGACAAAAGCTCAAGATTGGGGATGCCCCTGCACCCCAAGACATATTCAAGAGGTGCAGCGGGGGGTGTTCATTAGTACTAGGGAATACATTTTTAAGGTTTGCTTTTGCAGACCTACGCAGTGGATTAGTGTTTGTTATCCAGCCGGAGAGTCTTTCAGTGTGGCATAGTGAAGTGCTTATATTTATATTCCTTTATGATATCATTGTTGAGAGTGACCACTAGTGAAAGTATGATCCCTAGGCCTTGTTTCCAAACATCGAATCACCGTTTATTTACTGTTTTACTGCATGTTTATTTGCTGCCATATTTATTTCAGATTGTTATTACCAGTCATATTCATCCATATCACTTGCATTTTACTATCTCTTAGCCGAACTAGTGCACCTATACACCTGAGAAGTGTATTGGGTGTGATGGGGAAACAAGAGACTTCTTGTATCGTAATTGCAGGGTTGCTTGAGAGGGATAGCTTTGACCTCTACCTCCCCGAGTTTGATAAACCTTGGGTGATCCACTTAAGGGAAACTTGCTGATGTTCTAGAAACCTCTACACTTGGATGCCCAACACTATCTACAAGAATAGAAGCGTGCGTAGACATCAAGACCTTGACAGGCCACCGGCAGAAGTTGCAGCTAGCCTCCCGTAGCTGCAACTGGGCCGGCTCGACGCCATCGACGAACTCGGCAAACTTGTCCGGGAGCCGCTTGATTCCGATGGGGGTCTTCATCGAAGCGGAGGAGGAACTCGTAGCACCGGTACTCCTGCGAAGACAACGATGGCGCAAGCGACGGTGACAGTGGGGCCGAAGCTGCTCCACCACAGCGGCCCCGAACCTTGAGGCGGTAAACCCGCGGCCTCGACCACCTTGCCGACCTCCTGGACCCGCCATGGAGTTCCTCGCGGGGCTGGTTGCGTCACAGGATTTGTGTGGAGGAGTGGATGAGGAAGACGAGCGCGCGCCCTCTTTATATAGGCCTGAGGCAGGCGAGGGGCGCCGCACACATGGCATCGCCATTACTTCGTTGGCAGAGGTGGGCGACGGCCACTCGGCAGGCGAGGCATCGCCATTAACCTAGCCGCAGACTACCGAAGCGATGCCTCGGCGCTAGTCATGCACACTACTAGGAAAACCATTATAGGTCGAACTGTGTTCTGTGTCGCACCTAAAAGTGCGTGCTCCACAAAATTATTTCTGTGGCGCATATAAAAATATGCTCCACAGAAATTTTGAATTTCGTGCGCATAATACTGGTGCGCTCACAGAATTGTGGCTTTCTGTGACGCATGTGGATAGATGCGCCACACAATTCCTATGGGATCCACGCGGGGTCCAATACTGCACATGGGCGAAGGGAATTATGTGGCGCATGCCCACATGCGCCTCGAAAGTCAAATTGAGCGCATGTTGACATATGCGCCACATAATTCCTTGTGGGAGGGCCACATTTAAAAGTACAAGGCCACAATTCTGTGGCGATATGGCCATATGCGCCACGAAGGTTGAATTGTTGTGGCGCATATTGGCATATGCGCCACTGAAAGTGCGGGTTTTTTTTGCTCTCAACGCAACTCCACCCCCTCCCCTATGGATCGCTTTTTAGGACTGTAAAATAAAAAAGAAATTGATAGAAAATTCAAAATAAAATCCTTCGAGGTGCCCATGTATTATGTCATCTAGTACCACTAATAATTAACAGACATGAATTTCGACTTCTTTTTGCAAATTTGCGTTGCAAAATCATCAAAATGGATTTGTGGTTGCATACGAACTTGGGAAAAATGCGCAATATATCAAAACGACCGGGAGAATTTTTTTAGAATCGCCAAATTCGAAAAGAGTAAAAAGATACGGCAAAATAAAGATTTTTTGCTGCAAAATAGAAAATTCGAAAATTTTTGTGTGGCGCACCATATGGACATGCGCCACGGAATTCTTAGCCCCTATTTTGAATTTCGGAGGCGCCATTTTCCTCCACTTGTCCTCCACTTCTCCTCATTCTCCTCCACTTCTCCTCCCTTCTTCTCCCTCCTCCTCATACGGGTTCCTCCTCTGGTGACCACCACCTTCTCCTCCTCCACCGATGACCACCACCATCTCCTCCTCTACCGGCGACCACCACCACCTCCTCCTCTGACGACCACACACCAACACCACCACCACCACCTCCTCCTTCTCCTCCAACCCTCCTCCTCCTCCTCCTCCTCCTCCTCCACCACCACCACCACCACCACCTCCTCCTCCTCCTCCTCCTCCTCCTCCTCCACCACCTCCTCCACCACCACCACCAACACCTCCACCTCCTCCTCCTCCTCCTCCTCCTCCTCCTCCTCCTCCTTCTCCTCTACCAGCACCACCTCCTCCTCCTCCACCACCACCAACACCACCCCCCTCCGGCCGGCCTCCTCCTCGTCCACCCACCCCACCCACCCAACCATTCACCTTCCGGCAAAATTCCAAAAAAACTGGCGAAATTCCGGCGGTTTTTGGCGCACCACTGCTAGGTGCGCCACAGAAGTTTTTTGTGGCACATTCCTACCTGGTGCGCCTGGTTTCAAAAATTCAGTGCAGCATGTACATATGCGCCACATAATTCAAATATCTGTCGCGTGACAACTGTAGCGTAAGGCATATGCGCCACAGTCCAAAAGGTGCGCCACGGATAAGCTTTCTCCTAGTAGTGGCACCGAAGACGCATCGAGCCGGGTCGCCGCAGGGCAGGCCCGACGATACGTCCGCCAGACGCTAGTGGACACTCAGGCGTCGCGCATCGTCCGCAGAGACGCATCCTAGGCGCATATTTGGGCCAGGTTTGTCTCCGCAGACAGCCTCGACACTATGCATCGGGCCGCTGGGCCTGGTCCCAGACGCATTTTTGTTCGTGTGGAAGCAAACGGTCGCTCTGTGTCCGTTTGCGTCACCCGTTGGAGATGTCATGACGCGGCAGTCCTTCGGCAACGAACGTGTGTGCAGCGATTTTGTTTCTTTGCTTGTTTGTGTATGCATTTTAGGGCATCTCCAACGATGCAAACGCCGGCGACCATTTGCGTCCGCGCGGTCGAAAAATGAGCCTACACCTTGTTCTAGCGGGGCGACGCGTAGTGACCGGACCGTTCGCGAAGACGCAAACACGACCCAAATATGTGACACGTTTGTGTCTCTGTGGACACTGCGCGGTCACGCCGAGCGTCCTCCTTTTCTTACCTGGTCCCACACGTCAGGCACAGCGAAATCGACCGCGTAGATTTGCTTCCTCGTTCCCTTCTTTGCTGCCCTAGTGCGACGCCACCGCCCCAACCCCACCCCCGCCGCACCGCCGTAGCACACGCCGTCTGCTCGGGCCTCGCTGCACCGAAGAATAGGAGCTCAGTCGTGGTAGGTTCTGGGGCGCATCTGGTGTGTTTGGAGGCCAAACATCTGCCCGTTGCGCCGCCCGACATCGCCGCCCACGACTTGTTCGGTCAATTGACCTTCGGCTCCACAATGACTACTTCCACCGCACCGATCCGGTGTTCCCAGAAAAAATGTTCCGCCGCCGGTACAGGATGTCAAGGGACATATTCATGGTCATTCTACGGGGTGTCAGAGACTACGATCCATACTTCCAATGCAGGCCCGATGCAACAGGTGCGCTAGGTTTCACCTCCTACCAAAATGTTCCGCAGCTATTCGCATGCTGTCCTATGCAATGGTTGCTGACATATTCGATGAGTATATTCGACTGGGTGACAACACCTGCCCTGAGTACATGTACCGGTTAAGCTGAGCTGTGATTGCCGTGTTTGGAGAATATTACTGTAGGAAGCCAACAATTGAGGATACAAGGCGGTTGTTGTCCATCAACGAGTCTAGAGGGTTTTGAGTAATGATTGGCAGCATAGATTGCATGCACTGGGAGTGAAAGAACTGTCCATTTTGATGGCAGGGTCAGTACAACGGCCACGCGGAGGGATGCACTGTCATTTTTGAAGCAGTGATATCTCAAGATTTATGGATTTGACATTCATTCTTTGGTATGGCCGGTTCCAAGAATAACATCAATTAATGTGTTGCACCGATCACCAGTTTTCAACAGGCTTATGCAAGGCAAAACTCCCCAGGTGAGCTACTAGATCAATGGAAATGAATATGACAAGCCATACACTACTAGGGAAAGGCTTATAGCCGCACTCCTTACCGCCGGCATATACGAGCTGAAGATGCCGGCGGTAATACCTTCCAGGGGGGGCTAACAGTACCGCCGGCGAATAGGTAGGACGGCGCCGGGGGTAGCTCCTTTACCGCCGGCGAAAATAAAATCGAGGCGCCGGGGGTGCAATGGGCCCCGGGGTCCCAATTGGGCCTAGCCTTACCGCCGGCGTCTTCGGGCCGAAGCGCCAGGGATAGTGGGCTCTACCGCCGGCGAACGCGCGCAGTAGATGCCGGCGGTATAGCCAAGCCAGGGTGGGCCACCTGGCCTTAAGTTACCGCCGGCGTTTTCGGCCAGCAGATGCCGGCGGTAACGTGCCCTACCGCTGGCATTTTATGTTATAGGCGCCGGCGGTAACCTGGGCATGTCCATTTAGGACGACCAGCCACCTACCACCACCCACACACACTCATATGTGATGGCAAATCAACCCAAGCACTAGTTAGCTCATTCCCCCACCCATTTTAGCTATTTCAACCACTAAAATATGATGTATTTGAGCAAATCATGCACTACCTAGCCCCTCTTGCATGATTTGCATAATCTAGATCTAGATCTATCTCCTCCCACCACCTTTTGCACTAGATCTAGCTAGATCTCTCCATTTCTTAGATCTCTAGATCTCTCAAGCATTAAAGTCGACGTGTGGCGTCTCTCCGGTGCTTTTGGACGTCGCGTCAACTAATAGGTACATAACTAAATGAGTGGAATGTTCATGTGTTGGCGACATTGCGCGGTTATATCACTAGTACTAGTGGTGTGGCAAAAGGCGCGGTTCCATATATGTAAATGCATTGTTTTGCATTTGTTTACGCGTGAAGGAACATTGAGTTGCCAATGTTTTGCCGGAATGTTGATTAAAATTTTGGAACTCCAGCATGACAATATTTAGCAAAGGTCATGCCGAATTTTTTCCGTGAAAACCGAGACGGCGGTGTAATCAATTATCTTGTCTTGTAGGCGGCGATGGTCATCGCGATGAGGGAAAGCGTCGTGGATAGATACGTGGAACGCGCGACGGCCGACATGTATCGAAAAAGCGAAAGGATATAATGTGTCCTTGTCGAAGATGCAAGCTAGGATCGTTGTTTGACCCCTTCTCAGGCATAGTGAATCAACACCTGCTCAGGTATAGTTTCATGGAGGGGCATACTCAGTGGATGAGTGATGATGGAGATGATGATATCGATGGTGATGGAGATGATGATGGTGGAGATGATGATAACGAAGGTGATGGAGAGGATGCCCCACACGACAATGGAGACGAGGTTGAAGAGGATGGCGCACACGTTGATGGTGATCAAGAAGGCCGGGAAGAGCATGCGGCCGACGAGGACATGAGTAGAAATACCCCGCTAACCGCGGCCGTGCAGGACCGTCATGTTCAAGAACTTCTTCTCAGCAACACATCGACCGACCCCAAAATCGCTGGTAGACGGAAGGCTAAGCTAGATCAACTCGAGGTAGACTCGAGAACTCCGTTGTACGATGCAGCTCGTGGGACGGAGGAGAGCCGTCTGAGATACGCTCTCGATATTATGGAGATGAAGGCAAAGCACAAATGGACGGACACAAGCGTGGACGAACTCTTCGGATACTTGAAGATCCACTTTCCTAAAGATAACACGTGTGCCGGTAGCCTACAGGAGGCCAAGAAAATCGTGTGCCCTCTCGATTTACCGCACCAGAAATACCACGCATGCATCAGTGACTGCGTAATATATCGGAACAAGCATGCCAATCTCGATACATGCCCACAGTGTGGCGAATCTCGATATAAGAGAGGGACAAAAAAATCTCCTCGAAAAGTTGTGTGGTACTTCCCGCTCACGCCCCGTCTGCAGCGGTACTTCGTGGACCCCAAGGAAGCAAAGCTCATGCGCTGGCACGCGGAAAGAAAGGAGGCGGTGATGCGTGATGTAGAACGGGTTGAAAACCCAGTGCTAACACACCCTTCGGATGCAAGCCAGTGGAAAACATTAGACGATGAGTATTACGAAGAATTCGGGAAAGAACCAAGGAACATCAGGTTGGGTGCGAGCACCGACGGACTCAATCCGTTTGGGAACCAAAGCAGCAAGCACAGCACCTGGCCCGTGTTTGTATGGATGTACAACCTCCCTCCATGGCTATGCCTGAAGAAGAAGTACATACACATGAGTATGCTAATCCAAGGGCCGACGCAGCCAGGGAGCGATATCAACCTGTATCTGGAGCTATTGAAGGAGGAGCTAGTCACTCTGTGGGGGAAGGGACAGAAACTTGGGACGCCTACGGACAAGAAACTTTCCGTATGAAAGCCGCACTGTTGACGACGGTGCAGGACTATCTTGGATACGGATATATCGCGTGCCAGGTGTGCCACGGACACAAGGCATGTGTGAGGTGCATGGAAAAGACGCCATTTTTACAGCTGGGTAAGGATCCCGGGTCTTCAAAAACCGTCTACATGAGGCATCGAATGTGGCTTCCCAAGAATGACCCGTGGAGGAAGCGTGGAGACCTGTTCAATGGGAAGGATGAGGTCGAGGGACCTCCACCTAGGCGAAGCGGCGAAGAGATAGATACTCTGTTGAAAAACTGGAAAGACTGCCCTCCCGGGTAAGATAAAGATCCAGAAGCGGAAGAAAGGAGACAAGAGAAAGAAAAAGAAAAAGGAACCCGGGCCGCTCTTGGGGGTATGGAAAAGGAGGTCCGTGTTTTGGGACTTGCCGTAGGTACGCCTCATAGCCTTGATGTCATGCATATCACGAAGAACGTGTGCGAGAGCTTGCTTGGCACCTGCTCAACATGCCGGAGAGGACCAAAGACGGGTCGAAAGCAAGACACGACCTGATGGCCCTTGATATCAGAAAAGAGCTTCATTTCGCCCAGGTTGACCAGGAAACCGAGGAGGAGGAGACGGATGGTCGCAAACGCAAAAGGGTGGCCAAGCAGCGCGAAACTCCTCGCCCCTCCTGCTTCACTCTAAATCCCGATGAGCTCGAACAATTCTTCAAGTGCCTACTAGAAGTCAAATTTCCCCTAGGCTACGCGGGGCTGATACGCAGATGGCTGGACCCGACGAAAAAAATCTTCAGCGGGATGAAGTCTCATGACTGTCATGTCATGATGACGCAGATACTTCCGGTTGCTATCCGAGGGATAATGGAACCGCACGTTCGTGCGACGCTGACTGACCTGTGTAACGTCTTCGACGTCATCACTCGAAAGTCGATAACCGTCAAGAAACTCGGGAGGCTGCAGGAAGAGATCGTCACCATCCTATGCGAGATGGAGATGTACTTCCCGCCCGCATTCTTTGACATCATGGTCCATCTGCTAGTGCATATAGTGGACGATATCGAGGATCTCGGGCCCGCGTTCCTTCACAACATGATGGCGTTAGAAAGAATGAACGGCTTCATCAAAGGATACGTTCGTAACAGGGCACATCCGGATGGAAGCATCGTCCAGGGCTTTCTCACCGAGGAGTGCATCTCTTTCTGCAAGAATTATTTAAACGAGGACGACCCACGTCCGGTTGGATTGCCCGCCAACAAGCACCTCGGCAGATTCGAGGGAGTAGGCCACAACGCTGGCAGGAGGGAACTCGACGCCGATCAAGATGATAGGAGAACAGACTTTAACAGGGCCCACTTAGTAGCACTACAGCACATGAACGAGGTAGAGCCTTGGGTGGATCAGCACATAAACATGATCAAAAGCAGGGCTGACAAGCCGATGACGGAACAAGAGGTATTTAGAGCGCACAACTCCTCTTTCGCGAGCTGGTTCAAAGACCAGATTGATGCCAATCCCCCACCAATGGCAAGCGACGTAGACAAAATGATATTGGCCTTGTCTTATGGGCCCGCCCCCAACCTCATGACTTATCAGAAGTACGACATCAACGGTTACACATTCTCCACAGAGGAGAGAGACAAAAAAAGCGACTACCAGAACTCGGGTGTGACGATGGAATCGTACACGGGTGAAGAGAAGAAAAGGTACTACGAAAGGATCGAGGAAATCTGGGAGCTCGACTACGTCGGGGAGAAGCTACCGATGTTTCGTGTCAGATGGGCTACGGACGTCACAAAAGAAGATGCGTATGTCACCACTATGCGACTGCCCCCCAAATCCAAGACCAAGAACCCCACCGCGCAAAATGAGCCTTGGGTATTGGCTAAGCACGTCGAGCAATGCTTCTTCATAACTGACCCGTCAAGGCCCAGCCGTGTTGTCGTAAGGAGAGGAAAAAGGGCCCTCGTCGGAATGGATGGAGTGGCCGACGAGCAAGACTTCGACGGCCTCGTCGGAGACCCAATGATGGAAGAACCCGATGAAGACGATAGAACCTACACACTAAGAAGAAGAAGGACGACGCTACCTAGGTCAAGTGTTCCTCCGTACACAAGGAGTCGCGACGATACCGGTGGGGTCACAAGGACCAAGCGGAAGGGACTTTGAAGTCATTTGTGTATTTATAATAATTATCTCTCGAACAACCATTTGTCCTTCTCAAGTGTATCCTAAATTTATGTCTTGGTTTTTTATCGGATATCCTCGAAAGGACTTTGAAGTCATTCAAGAATTAAAATCATCAATTTATGTCTCGCAATTTATCCTAAATTTATGTCTTAGTTTTTTATGTCTTGGTTTTTTATCTAAATAACTAGAAACAATAAAAAAAGGTCTTAAGAAAAGAAAAAAAAGTTGCCAAAGGACTTTACAATTTATCTAAATAACTAGAAACAATAAAAAAAGGTCTTAAGAAAAATGCAAAAAATGGTGCCTTTTTTGCACCCACAGGGATTCGAACCTGGGGGGCTTCGGCGGTGCAGAAGCGACTGGCCGAACCACTACGCTATCGAATCGATTCTGTATAACTACGAGGGTTTACGGAATTAATACATAGACACCTGTTATCCCCGGCGAATTGCTCGATTTTGCCGGTGGTAAACGCACTTGGGCCCACCTGTTAGTGGCTCAAACGTTACCGCCGGCGTTTACCGCAAAACGCCGGGGGTAAAGTCTCCACGACTTAGTCGTTTTGGTCGATCCTCGTGTCTGTCGTCGTTCCCCCCAAATACCAACGCCCACACGCCGCCGCCGAGCTCCCACACGCCGCCGCCGAGCTCCCACGCGCGCTCCAGCCCGCCCACCTCCCACGTAGCTCACCCCCACGCGCCGGCCGTCCGTTGAGCTCGCCCCCGGCCCCTCCCCTCCTCTTCTCGACGTCGGAGCTGCTGTCCCGCATCAGATCGAGCGCCCTCTCTCTCCCCTGCCGCAGCTCGACCCGCCACCGCCGGCCTCCCCCACTGCCGCTCCTCGCCTGCTGCAACGAGTGGCGAATTAGCACCGGCTCCGCCTCCCGCCCCCTGGTGCTACCTCTCCCCCACCTCCGATCGGTCGGCCGGGCGGCTCCGCTCTCCGCTCCGTCCTCTACGAGCACCACCAGGTCCACCCCACCGTCTCAGTCAAGGTAATCCTTTTGCGGTTACCCCCGCCCGATTGATCCGTTATACAAATGCAATCTCAGAGTTTCGGAAATGGGATTAATGTTCTACGCTTTAAACAAATCGTTCATCGCATTGGAGCCGAATTAGCAGCATTTTCGTGTACATGTCGACCAAAGGAATGATCCATAGTCCATCGGCGGCAGTTGCTAGGAATCTATAGAAATGGTTTACTTTCAGTCCTAGGGCATTGTCCATTTTTCTGTTATCTAAAGGTGCTGCAGAGACCTTCAATTATATGTGCTGCCTCAGAATGATCTTTGCTTTATTTTACTTTTAACCGTATAATTTTGATGAGTGGGAATCAAATCTTCCAAAAGATAAGCAAAAAATAGACATACCCTACTGTATTTAGTTCAATCGAGTCATGATTAGTAAGTACTAATAATCGAGTCATGATACCCTACTGCATTTTTAACAGCATATCCATCTCCCCTTGTTATTATATAATGATGATATTGTGCTCTATGAGGTGTTGAGAAGAAGCTAAGGCGCTCAGTGGCTGTTCAACAGTTTGTAGTTGTTGCTTGTTCGTCAGATTTTAGTTTTGCTGTGGCTCAGTTTTTGCGAGTGGTGATTGTAAAAGCAGTAATCTTGTTTTGTAACCAGTGTTGTGCCCCAGGGGCATCCCTATAATTGGTCTGTTAGCTTCGGCTCTGGTCAAAACTTGATCTGTCTTTTGCAACTATGGTTTTCTGCACTCGAGACTTGGTTTCATTTTGAATGAAAATGGAACTGGGGAGCTGTTCATCCTGTGAATCTAAAAAAAATGTTATTGTGCTCTGGGGAACTGGGGAACTGCAGGTACACATTGAGTGTCTATGTTTCGCCGGAATGTCGATTAACTTCCGTTCCGGCGAATTTCGGGCACTCCGGCATGACCATTTTTAGCAAAGGTCATGCCGAATTTTCGCATGGCATTGTCTTGCTTCTAGATTGGCAGTGTACTAACTAGTATAGCTAGGTTCTTTGGTTTTGTCAAATTAAAAATAGGTCAATTACATCTGGTGCTCATGTGCTCTAGGTCTCTTGGTTTGGTGTTCATATTTAGACTAAACTGCAACATTAGGCATGGAATGCAAGTACACGTATATTACATGTTCTAGTGTGGCAATTGCTCATGTGACTCAGTTTACTCTTTTGATATGTCAAATTTGGTAGAAACTTATGTCGTGATGGTACTTGCATAAGCTCATTCATTCAGTTTCATTGCATATGAACAAATAGTACTTACTATGGCTCAAACACTTACAGTAGTACTTACTATACTTTTGATGCTATTGTTCTCTAGCTAGTGATGTCGTCTTCTGCAGACCCCAACGAAGACGTTGACGGGTCTTCTCAGCGGAAGTTGGATGAGCACTACAGGCTCATGGTCTCGGATCAGCTGGAGAAACTTCCAGGCAGCGATGACGAGTCCTCGGAGGAGGAGGATGCTGAGATGGACAACGATGGTGAGGATGAGAGGGGGGCTGCCGACGAGACCACCGATAGTGGCGTTGCCGGGGGTAGCTCGGATACTACTACCGAGGCCAAGAGGAAACGGAAGCAGCGGCGCCCAAACAGGGTCGGCACCACTCGTGACATAATCACCGCGGTGGACGCCAAGACCGGGATTCCTACTGAGCCCAAGCACGTGGCGAAGGGGTACGGCCTCCAACTGGGAGCAATCCTTCGGGACGTCGTCGACGTCAACGAGACGAAACTCCGAACCAAGAAGAAGCAGCATCTGCAGGCCCAACTCCTTGCGCGGCTGCACGCACGGTATGAGTTCCCTGTGGAATACAGGAACGAGGATACCAAGGATAACATCGTGAACAGACGAGCCCTCTCTAAGTTCTCCAAGAACCTCAGCGGTTATAAAACCATGCTGAGGGGGATGCTTGGTAACAATGAGACTTGGGAAGAGATCCAGCGCCACTTCCCGCGGATGACGCTGGAGCAGTATAATAAATTCTTGGAAAACGAGGAGCTCGAGTACACCAAAAGACAATCGACCTGGGGGAAGGAGCTGGCGGATAAGAACATCGGTCACCACAATCTCGGTTGCCGTGGCTTCGAAGGCAAGCAGCCGGTATGGGACAAGGAGGACCAGGCCTACATAAATGCTGGCCTCGAGCCCCCTTTTGCCAAGTACAAAGACCCACTCTTCAGGGCATATCTCAGGTCCCGATACCATAGAGAATTGGCTGGAAAACGTGTCACGAAACCTGATGTGGTGGTGGGAGTTGAGTTGGTCGCCGACGCGAAGGTGATGGCACTAGAGAAAGCAGTGGTAAGCAATTTACCAGCTTATTAATTTGATACTGCTCACCAAGTCCATTGCATTCTAAAATTGTTCATGTTACTTCTGGCAGTTGGCGGAACAAGCAGCCGCCGAATCAGCTGGCTCCTCGTCCCAGACGTCGACTGGCAAAGTCCCGTGGGACACGCCTTTTATCAGGGGTCTGAACACCGTGAAGGCGCGGCCGCTTTTGGACAAGCCCCACCGTGTCCCCGGCGCCGGAGGAGGTCGCAAGCTTGCCGACTATGGCTTGGACGTGCCCTCAAGCACTAGGGAGTCGCGGCAGGCGCAGAAGGACCGGGAGCACGAGGCTCTTCTGAAAAAGGTGGCCGACTTGGAAACAACCATGGAGCAACGCGTCAGTGCCGAGGTTCAGCAACGAGTCAGTGCCGAGGTTCAGCAACGCGTCAGTGCCGAGGTTGCTAGCAAGGTCGATGACGCGCTGGCCAACAGGGTCAATGAAATCATCCCTGATCTTGTGCTATCGATGAAGAATTACTTCGACGCCGGCGGTAAGGGACCGATGCCGGTTATCAGCCTAGGCGCCAGCAACTCGGACAACCGGCCTCCAACTAGACACGCTCAATGCACACCCAACTTGGTGACTCCACCCGCCGGCAATGTCGGCGCTAGAGAGGATTCGCCGGACCTGGGGGGCCCCAGTACTAGCCCCTCAGTCACCTGCACGCCTGGCCTCGGTCCTTCAACGCGAGCCGAGCTCGACGACCTCACGGTAATTAATTTAGTCTCTCAAGCTCTACAAATTAGTTACTTTGTCGTCGCCCCTCTCTGACCTACACATGTTTTCACAGGCGAACGCGACTCCTTGCACCTTGCTACTGAATGTGGACAACAAGTTGAAGGCTGTAGCGAGCGGCAGTGTCATCCTGCCAACACAGCGGATTTTCCACTGCGTCAGGATGGATGATAGCGTGAGCCGGGTTCGCGTGAACCGGTCGTTACCGGGATGCCAAGACCTCCATCCTCCTTATCAACCCCCGGAAACGGAAACCCCGCTCACTCTCGGGGACCTCAAGAATCACATCCTTCTATGGCCGAAAGCCCTAATTCGGCTGAACACCGCCGCCTCAGGTTCGGAGGCAAGCTATGGCATGGTCACTCCTCAGGATGCGACGGATGCCCCGAGCCAAGCCAAGGTCCCAGCTCCAACGACTGCTTTGACGGCAGGCAAAGGCAGGGCCAGTCCTCCACCGGCTTATGATCATTTTGAGCCCGATAGTCAGCCCGATAGTCAGCACGAGAGTCAGCACGACAAGGCGTTGGACATCGATCAAGCTCCCATTGATACGTTCATCGCCGAGCTCGACGCCGACGCGGTTTCTCCTTACAAGCCACCCGTCGGTCATATCCTAAAGAAGAAGTTGTTCCTTTCACAAGAAACGCCCGAGCAGGAGGACACTACCGCCTTCACCGCTCCGCCCCGAGTTGGGCTTACCCCGAGGACACTCCTTGGTGCGACCACGGAGGGTATGAAACAAAACGCCACTCCCAGTTGCAGTAAGAAGAAGGGCAGGAAGCGGAAGAAGTCGGGAGATGTTGCCAAAAGCAAGATAGTGGTTAATGACAAGTTGCCGACCCCGTGGAGGAAGTTGCATCACATAGGCCAGCCGATGCTGCCGGCACACGTTGTAGACAAGTTGACGCCGGATATGAGGAACGTGCATGAGACTATTCTAATGAAGGAGAAGCTACTTCTTAAAGAAAGAAATCCCTCGTACCCGATTGTGATAGCCAAGGTGCCCACTGGCTTTGGCTTTGTCAACACATACCCTGCGGACTTGATGTTCATTCGGTACGAAGACATCTTCAGGCTCTTGCACATGCAACAGCTAGACCGAAACTTGGTCCGCCTCGTATCGCTCAGTATGGCGCACGATATCGCCATGGAGAACACAGCGCACATCGCTATCATGGACCCCTTCTACATGACTCCAGCTACCACCCAGAACGAACAAGCGTTTCTCGCGAAGTATATCAAGGATTTCTTGGTGTTAAACAAGGATAAAAAATGCTTTGTCATACCATATTTCCGCGAGTAAGTATTTGGTTACTAAAGTACCCTATATTACATTCTTTCATGAATTTCCTTAATAGCTGAGTATGATGGTTTATTTCCATTTTGCGCAGACTCAAGTACTGCACCCTCCTCCTCTTTCACCCGTATCATTCCCATGTCACTTATCTCGACTCCGGGCTTGATAAGGAGAAAGACTTCACCGACGTTAAGTCTACACTTGATAAAGCCCTCAGCGGCTTCATAGCTGAGATTGGCGTCGACAAACTCAGGCATGAGAAGAAAGTTAAAGGTTGCCATGTGTGCAACCACATAACCAAGTTCCCCTGCCTCAAGCAATCGGCGGATGACAATGGGATGGAGGCATGGTTTGCCATCCTACAGATGAGGGCGGTTGTAAGGTCTCAGAACGATCTCTTGTTGCCATCTGGTCTTCAAGGGAATTTCGTCAACATGTCGGACACCACCGATGAAAACGTGAGAGCCGAGTTCCGTGCCATCCAGCGGACCATTTGCACAATACTATGGAGGGATGTCGTCATGAATGGTGGCTTGTTCAACTATGGCCCCGCACTTTCTAATTTCGAGATAGAAGGACGATTAGAAGATGGATGTGACGAGAGAACATTCAACACGCTCGAGGGCATCCTTCCCTTCCCGCCGAAGCCGACTTGACTCAAAAACTTTTGTCCTTTGCAAATGTTAGTCATAAAATTACTTAAGTATTTTTTATGTTTGTTCTTTTGCACACCTATATGTTATATCTCTCTCTATGGATGTACTAACAACTTACATTTCTTTGTTGTGTGTTTGCATAGATGACGTACTATGTCGTCTACCACGGCAGGGTTCCTGGAGTCTACGAGGACTGGGAAGACTGTAGGAGGCAGGTCCACCGTTTCAGCGGCAACAGCTACAAGGGGTACACCACTTTGGAGGAGGCGGAAACTCGATACGCCAACTTTCGAGCGGGACAGAGGAGGGAGATGTGGAGGACCCCTTTCATCGTGATGATGCTTGCCGCCACCGCCTCTCTAGTTTATTATGTCATTGTTGTTTAGCTAGGTCATCGACACTGGACTTATATGTATTTCTGTAACATGTGCTACTTCGAGTCGTGATGTTATGGTCAACTATCTACTATCTAAACTTGTCTTATTAATGCATGCATGTTGTGAACATTTGGGACTTTCTATATAACTGTGTATTCTGTGTATTCTGGTATACTGTGTATTCTGGTATACTGTGTATTCTGTGTATTCTGGTATACTATGTATTCTGTGTGTATTCTGGTGTATATTTCGAGTTTTATTTTTTTAATCCTGTAAACAATACCACCGGCGCCCCCAAACCTGTACCCCTGGCGAAATTGTAAACGCCAGCGCTACAGCGTATTACCCCCGGCGAGTTTGCAAACCGCCAGTGCTAAGTCGCTACCGCCGGCGATTCGGGTAAAGCGCCGGGGATAACAGCAGTTACCACCGGCGATTTGGAAAACGCCGGCGATACGACATTACCACCGGCGAGGTGGTCGCCGGCGAATGCGTAAACGCCGGCGGTAATGCATTTTGGGACGCCGGCGGTAAGCTAATTCCTAGTAGTGATATTATCCTGCTGATGGAATCTACCCTAACTAAGCCACATTGCTGAAGACTGTTCGTAATCCAAACTCGGAAAAGAAGAGGAGGTTTGCCAAGATGCAAGAGGCTTGCAGGAAAGAAGTAGAGCGGGGATTTACTATGTTCCAAGCTCGGTGGGCAATTGTCCGTCACTTGGCAAGAACATGGTCGCTGAAGACCATGCATGAGGTGATGATCTGTTGCATGATCATGCACAACATAATCGTTGAGAACGAGCGCCCTGGTGGCTGTAATGAGAACCAATGGGATTTCTAAGGTGAACTGGTTGCGCCGATTCCTAGGGCAAGCATATAAATGTTGAATTCACTGAGGAGAACATGCCCAAACGCCTACAAACGAATCTGATTGAGCATCAGTGGACCCGACACTGATATAATTTGGATGCCCTTATACTACCGCGCGTGCGTTTGGCAGCAAAATCACTGTCTGTCTTCAGTTATCAACCCCGCTCTTATTTCGACAACAAAAGAGGTTTATTTATTTTGGGGAGAGAGCAACAACTGTTGATTTGCCACTTTACTTCCAACTTAGAGCATCTCCAGCCGCGTCCCCCAAACCGTCCCCCAAACCACGCCGGATTGAGCGTTTGGGGGACGTGTTTCGTTCGTGCCGCGTTTGGGGGACGTCGCTCCCCAGTCGCGTCCCCCAAACAAAATTTCGCAAATTTTAAACTTAACTAGATTCGTCCAAACTTACATAGATTTGAACGAAATTTTACTAACTTTAAACTAAACCTAATCTAGAACCACTTGCGGCGGCCGGAGGCGTCGTAGTACTGCTGGAAGTTGTACATGTCGTCGGTGACGACCTCCTGCTTGACGCGCTCGTCGACGGGCTCGTCCTTCACCAAGCCGCTTGGTCCTGCCTCGCCGTCGTCGGTGAGGTCCACGAGCGGCTTGCCGGAGTCGCGGATGGACATGGCGATCGCCGCGTCCAGGTCGCCCCTCCAGGCGTCCTTGTCGTCCATGGACGCCAAGAACGCCGCCCGCAGCCCTGGGCAGTCCTCGGGGTCGTCGCTGCTGCCGCTCGTACTCCGCCAGCAGCGCCGCCTTCGACGCTTCCTCCGGCTCCTCCTTCACCTCCGGCTTCGGGATGAGGAGGGCGCCGCCGCGCCTCCCTTGCTGCCGCCCGCTGCCGCTGCCGCCACGCCTCGTGTTGACGGGCGTCGCCGGCTCCTCCTTGACCTCCCGTTTGGGGACGGTGTAGGGCGCCGACCGGTACGACGAGGACGGCGTCGATCGCGCCGGTCCCGAGGAAGAAGAGTGCGAGGAGGACGAGTACGTCGTCCTCCTCGGCTGCCATTGAGGAGACGGCGGCGGCGACGACGGCATCTCTAGCCTTGGAGCGCCGTTGCGGAGGCCGCGGATGACGTTCTCGAGGGTGCGCCCCGGAACGCCCCAGAACAGGGCGCCGCCTTCCCTGTTCCAGCTGTTGGGGCCGCCGACGAGGTTGTCGGTGCTGTGCATCTCGACGTCGTACTTCGCCTGGAAGTACGTCGTCCACCAGCGTCGTTGTCGTTGACCGCCCATGTCGGATCCAACCGCTCCTCGGCGGTGAGTTGAGCCCGACGGGCCTTGATGGCGTCCCTCCATTGGTCCGTGCGCGGCTTCGGCGGCGGCGGAACGCCAATGCCGTTCACGACCATCTTCCAGCCGCCGCTGCTTGGCAGCCGCATATCCGGCGGGACAGGATACCGGGTGGTACAGCGCCCACGCCTCCGCCACGGTGAGGCTGCCGCGGCGAAGCCGTTCGCCGCGGCGATCTTGCGGGACGACGAGCTCGACATTTTTTGAGCGGCGAGGAGAAGATCTGGGAGGGGGGAGGCGGCGGCGACGAGAAGGATTATGAGCGGCGAGAACTGCAGGGCGTCTTAAAACAGCGGCGGCAGCGGGTGGTTGCACACAATAACTCCGGCGCGGACGGCCACGCGGCCATGCACGACGAGACGCGTCCCTGCGTCGCCTGGGAAAACAGGGACGCCATTAACGTCGCTTGACCAAAGGTAGGCGACGGGGTTTTAGCCTTCCTGTGCCGCCGACGGCCGGCCCGCGTCGGTTCGCCTCGTTCGTTGTGTCCGGCGTTCCCGGAGCGTCCCGGACGGGGACGGGCTCGGACGCCGGACACCGTATCGGGCGCGCGGACAAAAAAGAGCTTTGGAGAACGCGGCTGGAACGCATTTTTGGTCTGACGCGCCCTAAATCCCTTTGGGGGACGCTTTGAGGGACGCGACTGGAGATGCTCTTAAATTGCCTCAGAGTGCATATGCTCCATTTCACGTGACCTAGGACATGTACAGTCGTAGGAAAAATGAGTCTTCTCCTGGCAGTTCGCGTCATTTAGAGAAGAATTTCACGTCATTTAGAGAAGAGACAAGTAGTACAATAGACAAAATAATATTCTCTTATTCCGTAGAGATCATCCCTTAGCTAATGGAAGCTAGATAATTTTCTCTTACTTTAATCTCTCTCCTTCAACTAATTAAAAATCTAACGTGGTAACCATAATTTTAGCCCTAATTCTGACCGGCCAGTTAAAACGTATACTTTTAATCTGTTTGCGTCGGGACCGGTGATGCCCAGTCCCCAAGATTTTAACCAGACACACGCTGGCTCTGTCTCAGTCCAGACCATCCCTACACTTGTGCACACTGATCCTAGCCAGAGGCAGTACAGCTGGGTGTTTTCTTTGTGAAACGCAAGGTACAGCACGTTGGTCACCTTGGCCGACCCATAAAAGAGAGACGGACGTCCTCGTCCTGGCCAAAAGCGATCACCACAGAACGCCAGTGCGTACGTACGGGCTGCTCCTGGTTGCTCTGTGTGTGGACTGTGGAGCCAATCAATCGACGCAAAGATATTGGACTCGACTCAACAATACTAGTAGCCACGGCTCACGATCCATGAACCAGCAATCAAACTTGACTGAAAAAAGCTAGAGAAGAAAAGGTAGAAAGGAAATTGCGTGCTGAGTTCAGAATCACAGGCAGCAGGCAGGCCCCTCTTTCGCTTTTGCTTGCCCCCTCTTGAGAAAACATCCAAAGTCAAAGCCACCTCGCGTGGACCGCAACAGCTCAGCGCGGTCAGTATGCTAGTAGTAACCCTCTACCCACGTCGGTCTAAAGGCAAGAAGCCAAGAGGTGGTGGAGGAAAAGACGACCTATGGAAGCTCAGTTAACCAGGCTTGTCTTCAGTTGGCTAGGCAGCAATGCAGTAGCAGCCAGTACACAATGCGGCTGTAGATGAGGTGCGGAAGGAGAAATACAAGGCAGGCAGGGGCAATTTGCTATGGGGACCTCCAGTTCCTTGCCACAAGCTCACTAGGCTCATTGTTACCTGCAATTGCTATTATATACCGGAAATTTACACACCATTACCTCAGAGGGTCCAAAATGACCCAATCACAAATTATGTAAGAAAACAAAACAAATAATCCAAAATTGTGGGCCAGGTACACGTTTTACGTTTTGGTCCTTCTTTTTTGTTGGTTTATGAAGTATCTCTAATACGCCGGGAATGACTCTCCAGGTTCTTGACTTCCTCAGCTCCGGTCATCACTGTTCAAGAGGAAGGGGCCTAAGGTTCGCCACGCGCGAGACCCTGTCTATGGCAGGTGTCCTCAGTGGCGTCGTGCAAGAGGGCTAAGAGGGGACGACGCCGGAGTGGCCCCAAGATGTGTCATCGCGAGTTCCCAAGTTTGGCCATGGCATAGCCCATCTTTTGCGCCGTCTCGGAGGTGTTTGTGAGGTGTGCGATGCAGGGGTTAAGGAAGGCATCGAGGTGAAGCGCCGCTCGAGGACTAAGCCTCAGCCTCAGCCTCATCCACCGATGGCGGCGTGAGGTTAGTCGATTCGCCCAACCTTCCCGTAGATGCGGGCATGAATAGGGATTCAGGGAAGATGTTTCTTACAGGTAGGCAGTCATGCAGTAAGAGCCTACATTTTTTTGACACGATGCTGCTGTTGATGAGATGAGCAAAAAAAAAAAAAAAAGACAGGCAGGTCAACTAAGTGCAGGGGTACAGTCAAAGCAAAGTTTCGCTAGGTCAGTTCGCTAGGCAGCCATGCAGTAACAGCCTACTTTTTTTTGACACGATGCTGCTGTTGATGTGATGAGCAAAAAAAAAAGACAAGCAGGTCAAGTAAATGCAGGGGTACAGTCAAAGCAAAGTTTCTCCACAGCTACCCATCACCTGCTTCATGCATGCAATTAGGGTTGCAAGCGGCGCATAGGACCGAAAAGATTTCCAGTTTATACTAGGCTGATTTGTAAAAAAAAAATACATCTAACTTGAACGGTCTTGACTAAGGGCTCATTTGATTTAAAGGTGCACGTAGAAAAAAAATTCTTAGGATAAAAATACATCATGTCAGTCTTTTTTTTTCCGAGTAGAACTGAGATTTTTTTTTTAATCTTAGCAGGAGAACTGCTGGTTTCATATATAGTAGGAGAAAAAGAACTGTACAAACAAGGCCGGTGGTTTAACCACCGAAGGTTCAAAGCCTACCCTCGCCGCACAAGGTGCCTCGCACCGGCAAGCACTCAACTATTGGCCTCGTCCGAGATGAGATGGACACGGCCGGACACACTCAACTCTTTATTACAGAAAACACGCCTGTTTCTCTCGCGCCAAATCTCCCAAGCGACCAGAATGGTGAGCGAAGTTGCACCTGTCCTCCGCTTGGACACCACCAGGATAGGGCGAGATCATCGCTGTCTGGTGCCCTAATGGCTGGGCAGTGAAGCAATAGGGCGGTGCGTTCCCAGACCTGCCTAGCCCAAGTACACTCTGCAAAAAGGTGCGCCGGAGTCTCCAGGTTTCATCGGCACAGGGGACAGAAGTATTGGTTGCGCATCCCGAAGCGTAGCAGCCTATCCGCTGTGAAGATCCGTCGCTGCATCAGAAGCCACAAGAAGAACTTGCACTTTGGAGGAGCCCAGACTAGCCAGATATGGCGAAGGGGGGATTGTTGGGTCCCGTCGAACTGTAACGCGTATGCGGAGGACGCGGAGTAGCCGCCCGAGGTAGACTTCCACCGGAAAGTGTCTTCAGACTCTGGGTTAAGGTTGCAACCTCGCACGACCTGGCGAAGAGCGACGAAGTCCGGCATCAGAGCGAGGGAAATCCTCCCACGTAAGTCCATGAGCCAGTGGTCGTCATCTATTGCGTCCGCCACCGTCCTGTTTTTGCGCCTTAATACCTCGAAAAGGAGAGGCCAGCGTTTCCTGAGGGGCTCCCCGGCCCAGCTGTCAGACAAGAAGCTCGTCGACAAACCATCTCCAATGGCTACCTCGGTCATCGAGGCGAACAGGGCCTGGTCATCCAGTAGCCCTTTCCAAGGCTTGTTCGCCCTGTCTTAGTTTGCCAAATCCAGCGCAGGCGAAGGTCGTTATTGAAACGCCGCAGGTCCATAACCCCTAGGCCGCCCGACTCTCTTGGTTGGCAGACCCACTTCCAGGCTACCCTGCACTGGCCAGGGTTGCAAACGTCCTTCGCCGCCCAAAGGCAGCCCCGCCGCAGCTTATCAATTTGCGTCACCGCCCATGCAGACAGGGGGTGCGCCGTCATGAAGAACACCGGTAACGGCGAGAGGACAGCCTTAAGCAGGGTTAGCTGTCCTGCTCTAGACATGAGCTTGCCCTTCCAGTGTCCAAGCCTGGCGGCAATCTTGTCGATGAGAGGTTGGATGTCGATTTTTCGAAGGCGACGCAGCGATATTGGCATGCCCAGGTAGGTGCATGGAAGAGAGGAGACCTGCAGGCCAACCGGCTGCAGAAGAGTGTCGAGGTCGATGTCGTCGCAGCGTATCGGAATGGCCTGGCTCTTGGTGAGGTTGACAACCAGTCCGGAAACTTCGCCAAAGACCTGCAGGATGGTCTTCGCCGCGGAGATCTCCTCATAGGTCGGCTTGATGAAAAAGAGCCACATCATCGGCGTAGAGGGAGTAGCAGATGGACCCCACTATCGGTAATAGAAGGCCGTCATCGGTGGCCATGGCGAAGAGGCGGGGCAGCGGCTCCATGGCAAGGATGGATAGAAGCGGGGACAGGGGGTCTCCTTGTCGGAGGCCTCTCCGGTGAGAGATGCTGGCTCCCTCCTCCCCATTGAAGAGCACACACGAAGAGGCGGTAGATTGGAAGGCAGCAATCCAGTTCCTCCAACGCACCCCAAAGCCACGTACCCGCAGTATGTCGAGCAGGTATGTCCAGGAAACCGAATCGAAGGCCTTGGAGATATCAAGCTTCATTAGCAGCGAAGGTGTCTTTGAGCGGTGCAAGCGTCGTAGAGGAGCTCGAACGTAGATGAAGTTATCTTGGATGCAGCGACCTTTGATGAAGGCGCTCTGCTCAATGCCCACGAGATCATCGATCCGAGAGGCTAGCCTGGCGGGGAGGACCTTCATGAACAGCTTAGCGAAGCTGTGCATGAGGCTGATGGAGCCGTAGTTCTTCATGGACGAGGCATCATGACACTTAGGCAGCAACACCATGTGAGAAACGTTGAGCTGGTGCAGCCCCGCTTAGTTTCCCTCCGCAATCTGCTGAAAAGCCAGGAGGATATCTTGGCCGACCAAGTCCCACGAGGCCTTGAAGAAGTTGGAGATGAAGCCATCGGGGCCTGGCGCCTTGTCCGCAGGCATGGTCTTGACGACGTCGTGGATCTCGTCAAGTGTGAAATCGGCGTCTAGCACGGAGAGGTCGAGGGTAGGCATCCCGAGCGATTCCCAATCGAAGGTAACAGATGCAATCGGGGATGTGCCGAGAATGGCATGGAAGTGACCATCGACCACCTACCGCTTCTCCTCCTGCGAGATGGCATCCGTACCACCCTCACGTCGCAAGGAGTGGATGAAGTTCTTCCGTCTTCTACCATTGGCTTTGACGTGGAAGAAACGGGTATTGGCCTCACCGGCACGCAACCAACACACCCTAGACCGCTGTCGAACCCGGATGCGCTCAAGCACCGAGAGGCCGAGAATGCGGGACTTTAGCTGGTGGCGAAGGGCGGCCTCCTCCGCCGTGAGGGCTCTCATGTCCTGCGCCACGTCCAGCAGCATGACCGTCTCCTCCGCCCGAAGCAGCTGTTGCTTGGTGTCACCAATGTGCTTCTTGTGCCAAGCCCGAAGGGCGGTGGCCGTCCGGGAAAGCTTACAGTGGAGCCGAGTGAGGGCATTGAAATGGTTGCAAGGCTGTACCCAAGCCTCAGCCATTGTCTGAGCATATCCCTCGACATGAGGCCGGAACGCCTCAAAGCGGAAGCCTCAGCCACTGTCTGAGCATATCCCGTGACGACGGTGACGGTTGAGAGAAGGAGCAGGCGAGGCTGGTGATGCGCAAGCAGCTCAACCTGAGACCATAAGCTGCAGAACTGGAGACTTGGAGACCAAATAGGTGACCCTGCCTGATCCAATCTTGCTGCTCCTGATCAGTGACAAAAAGCTTGGTAGAACTGAGATTTTGATCCGTTGATGCGGCCCTCGACCAGGAATCTGCATCCATACCCTAACGCCCATGTGCCTTCGACACACAACAAATGCTCTGCATGTCCTGCCTCAAACTCAAAGTACTAGATTTAGATGTGCGCCTTGGCGCACGATCCCGTGAAATTTGTGCCGATGTACACTTTATATACCATTGCTAAAAAAAATAGGTGGAAACTAATAATCCATTTCTTCGGTTTTAGAAAAAAAAATCAACAGGATAATCTTAGGATAAAACAAACAAAATTACCAATGAAATAGAAACATTTATATACAACCAGGGAAACAAAATGAATATATTATAGTAGCAAACACTCAATGACTATGTCAAGAACAACATAAGCAAGGAAGGAACAACAAAAGTAAGTCGGACCATCTATAAATGGATTAATTTTGATGTTGGTAAAATTGAGTTAATGAAATCCACAAGAGGAATGACATTAGGATCCTTCACCCATGTTTGATCTGGAATTTCCATCTACTTTAGTGAATGTATATCTGAAATACTAACCATGCTCACTCTTATCCAAAAATAGAGATAAACATATTTTTCCGCTGCAGTAAGTCCTACCCTTTATCACTTCGGCTACTCTTCCCAACTGACTTTTTGCAACTTCCCATAATTACTCTCAAGAATGATCCTGACTTGAAGATGGCATGTTGGCTCAGTCTTTACAAAAGAAGACCAGAAAAAATAGGCAGATAAGAATCTTGATAGATGACTGGCGCAATCTCCATTTATCAGTGCAAGTAACCTGTAATAACCATTTTAGTCTCAGGATAAACACCACAAAATGCAAGTAGATCAGAATGTTGATTAAAAGTAAGATGAACCTTGACCTGGTTTATAAGAAACAAATAGTTGGAACAACTCATCTAGGGCCTAGGTTGTCGGAGTGAGGGATCACACATGCTGCCTCTTCTCATAGTCTATGTATCCGCTGATGCCTACCGATAGATAATTGTATGCTCTAATATCAACTAATTATAAGAAACTGAGGCTTCTCTTGGAATGATGTAAAATTAGTGTGCCCACTCCTGCAGGGTGAAATAAGTTCTTAATATCAAAATGATCTATAAAAAATTAATGTCCATGTGTGTACATGCAAACTTTAGTGAAGATAACTTTTCTATCCTATACTAAAAAACATTTATGTTTCCAAAATTGCAGTTTCGGGGCACCCATCTTTATTTTTTACTTTTGCATTTATCCAGAAATATGCTCCCTAGAGTAACTATCGGGTTTGTGTCCTTGCAGCAAGATCCCTGATTGGTTGGGTATCTAATGAGAGACTGCAGTATGTTTTTTTTTTTGAAAACGGAGGCAAAAGCTTTGCCTCATTCATTCATTTAGCAGAAGGTGCCTGGTTTTTAGGAGAAAACCGGGCGAAAACCAACAACAGCGGTGCCAAAAGCACCCCCACAGCCACACACACCCCGCCCCAAGGGGCACACCTAGCCATCCTGGCTACCCACAAAAGCTACAGAAGAAGCTCAAGTCGGCCTATGCCAAATAGATGACCCTTCGAGGAGAGTCCGGCAGCTTCGATTCTGAAGACGAGCCTCGGAGAGGAGATGCGCAAGACAAGCGCCAAATAGGACCTTCACCGGACCGCCCCTTAAAGGTCATCGTACACCGCCTAGGGGAAGCTTCGACTTCACAGCAAGAGGAGGTCACCACGAAGACATTCGGACACGCCGGAACGGAGCCGACTAACATGACCTTGCCGCAACCAAACCTTGGCCACCTCCATCGTCGTTGCCTCACAAGACTCCACCCGGAACACCCGGACCTCCGGCTGGCCTCCTGCCAACCCAGAAGCCATGTGTGCATATCCCACCGGAGTGCGCGAAGGGGGTCACCACCTTCAAGACGACGCCCTCAAGAGGGGACACGACGAAGAACCGACGCCATCGTCCGATCCCATAGGATCAAGGCTTTCACCCGAAGACGTGAACCCGAGGCAGCGAAGGTCGTAGAGCTCCACGACCGCCCCCCCAATAAGGACGGCAACATCCACAGACGCCGCGCGGCCAGGCTTTCGCCCGGAGCAAACGAACCACCGTGCCCTCACGCGGCCGGACAGCGAGACGAAGATCGAAAAACGCTGTCAGCCCGCAGTCCGCAGACACACCTCATGTGCAGAAGCGGCGCCACCACCACACACAAGCCACCACCGCCACCACCACCAGACCAAGGAGCTCCGCGAGCTCGGCTGCCACCACCCGCACCACGCGGGGTTGAAGAGCCGAGTCGCAGTATGTTGTTATTGATATACTGGATCATTTACCTTGGGGAGGCTGTGAAGTGGCAGCTCACAGTTCTCAGTGCTCTGATCCTCACGTATCAGGTAAGACACAAAGTCTTCTACATTCAATTCAATTCATGGCCTTTTGCTGCAGCATTGTTCTCTTCTCGATAACAAATTTAGAGGTCAGTCGAACAGTAATAAGGAGGATCAAATTCTTGGCCATCTGATTGATGTACTCTCAAAGAGCTATTGGCTTGGTTGCCATAAATTATGCAGATGCCCTGTTGTAAGTACTCCTAGATCATACTTGTTGGTTTTGGATCAGATGATTGATGTTGCAAGAACAGGGAAAAGAAACCACACTGATGCCATCCGGTCACTGCTGTTATAGTTGACCTTTGCGTTATATACTGGCTTCTCCTCACCCAAAATCAAAAGCGGAGCTCTTCCAACTGAGTTATATACTCCAACATTTGTTGAAGATTTGCTAAGCCTATTTTTTATGTTTGACACGGATGGCTACCATCCAGGTTTATCACCGGATATCAATGACTATAATAGTGTTGTGTTGTGTTGTCTGGACTGTCAACTTCAGTAATAATTGTGTACGCAGTACAGATAACATCTGTTGTTCTAGTGAGTCACGCCTATAGCACATATATTGGACCTGAAGTGCAAGAGTAGCAAGACAACATGAAACTGCAAAAGCTGGAGGTACTCACAAAGAATGCATAGTGAAAAGCTTCCTCAGACCTTGTTCATATTTTGAAGTGTATTCCAGCTAGACGAATTAATTGCCTATTATCACGATTCTGATAGCAGAACTAATTGCTACCATTCTTTGTTTTTGATACACTTATGGTATAAACTGTGTCACCCGGTGTAAAATATCATCTATTCTCCCAAAATACTGAGATCAAATATTTGAGGCATTCGGTAGCAGCAATTATTATTTCAAAACAGAGTGATATATATATTTACACAGAAGCTCATATGTAGGTATATAACAAACCATTTTAAACAACATATGATATTTCATATTGTACATATTCATTATTGCATTTGTTCAGACACCTTGCTAATGGTCCCACATGCCAACACTTAGATCTTTCTAGCTGCTAGGAGTGACTTGTTCAAGTCAACGGTTCTAATATTCATTCCTATGTTCTCTCTATAGTCTCTTACATTATGAGAACCGGCTCCTATATTAAGTTGTGAAAACTGATGAAAAAAAAAGGTATAAAACATATGGTTATAACATGAAGGTGGAAGTGCTAATTATCTAAGAGCAGAAAAAACAGGTTCAATTTTTTTTCCCATTTTCCATTCCCATAATAGTAACAATTTTTGTTAGTGCGAACAATATCTTAATGCATCATTAAGCGCCAAGCTTGTGTTATGAGATCAGAATTGATAAAATGTAGTTGGCATTACTTCATTGCATTAAAAAATAGCAAGAAGATATAAGCCAAGTGTTGTAAATAGGTTGATGGTGAAAGCACCAAAGAATATATATTGGTGCTGGAAAAAAATCTCACTAAACAAAGGCTATATACCAGAGCTTATTACTCTATGATATCCACAGGGAAAGGACAAATCAATACATACTCTATTGCTACCATAGGTCTAATCTTTCACTAGCCCAACCATGAAGATTTGGGACATAGCCTAGCAACAATATATTTATCCGGCATTTGTACTTACAGAATTTTGTTAGACGGCTACATAGCTTCTCTTCAATGGATGTTGCTAATTCTAGAGTGACAAAACTACAATGACTTACAACGTCGCAAAATAAGTGATAGCATTAGCATATATAATATTTTTTCTATTGATTATTATGCCATAGACCAAATCAAGTCTCGTTTAATTTTTTTTTACAATAATCATCATTGCAAAATAAGGACTTTTCTGCCAAAGTTTTAGTTGTCACTGAATGACAGAGTTTTATCTTGTCACTGGACATTGCACTTGGTGGTGAGTCCAAAAGCTTGCTCACTGATGAATGCAGTGATTTAGAAGTAAATACCAAAATAAATATTTTTAGACAATACATCCCTCCAATAGAAAATGCGAGGTTCAAGTAGCCAAACTTTGTATGAAGCACATACACACTTTAAGGACGAAAGCTAATGTACCTACACAACATAACTCAATTAAGTTCTAACAACTCATTTACCTACCTGATTAGAAATATCTTGTGTTTAAAAGACGATTTGTACCTTTGCATGCTTCTAAAAAAAGTCACATTCTTCTTGACCACAATTCCTCCGTATAGGTGAACACACTGATCATTTCAAATTTCCAGCCCTGAACTCTATGAATGTACCCGTTAGGATACATTTCCTCTGTCAGTAAAGAGGCTGTATCGGTGGAATTCTCTAACAGGATTCTGCATAGACCTGTTGATTGGATATCCAAGTCGCAGTGTACCAAGGACTAAAGTAATTCAATTCCTGCAAGGAACACATATTATCATTACCAAGGCCTCAAAGCTCACCAGCAACAATAGTGCAAGAAAGAATGCCACACTAATTACTCAATGAAAGCAAACCATGAATTGATATTGTCCTATTTCCAGACACATTGAGCTGATATCCAGAAGAATCATTATAGAAGGGAAAAAACAAAGACGACAAAATAAGCAGCTGGGCAGTGGCTACTACCTAGCCATAGTGAAATACAAATATATGGCTTACTCAAGTTTTTGAGTATCCCTTTATTGCTCTTCAGCTGCAGCTATCACAATCTCCTTATCTCTAAGGCAAAGAGTATAGAATAAGCAGAATAGAGAAACATCACATTCACTTTGAACTAAATTTCCTGATGGAATATATATTTTAACGCAGTTGGATATCTTAATAATATTAGTTCTTCTCATCATTTTTTAAAAATCAAATACGAAGAAAACTCACTTTCTGGAATTAGAGTACATGTAGCCTAAGCATCTTTAATTTTTTTATAGCAATTCATAGGATAAAGAAAAATAATGGAGACCTCAGATTTATTTATCTAGGCCTATGTTTTAGTCACCATATTATTAAGAATTGCACAACATTCTTCTAAATTATAGAATTGAGCATATTGTCTCATATCACAAGGAATAATAAAGACACCAGTCGATCTTATTCATCTAGTCCGCAATGCAAATATTAAAATACACTAATTTAACTCTAGTCCATGCTAGATTTGGAGGCTGCCACATGGCTACTACAACTCATGCAAATTAAACATGGGCACAAGATTCAATCTATTACCTTTTCACAGAGGGCAATGTGGCACAGAGTGATAACACAACATTAGATGGGTCATGAGAGCGGGATCTCCTTGCAGCATAATGGATTCCACAGGTTCAATTGATCGGCACCAATCTAGCGCAGAGGCCACGGGGAGGGCATGAGGTCAAGACCGCCAGTTAATTGTTATACGAGCTGACATCACCTTGTTGTAGAATTACAATATTTACACCCCAGTTAAAGTAACATACGACCCTGCGAAAAAGAAATAACATGAAAAAGATATCAACACACTGTTTTACCAAAAAGACCAAGTAATTCTTTTTGTAGCTGAATGTAAGAATATATAGGCAACATCCTCGTTGCCGCTACTATTACTAAATTTTGAACTACGTATCTAGAATCTTAAATCATAATAATCAGTGCAGACCAGCTGCACATTACAAATAAATTCAACGAGGGAGAGATGACTTATACCTTTCTTGTGATGTTATGAATCACAACTCCCTGAGCGTTACGACAGTCAGCGGTCATGCTTCTGTGAGTACAAAAGAAAGAAGAGCAGAGAAACTATGTGAAGCAAAAAGCCTATACAAGAAAAAAAACATGGAAGGCGCAAGATTTATGCAGCCACTTACAAAAAACAATCGTTAGGCTGGATCACATTGGTTTAGAGAGATGATAGCTGCGGATAAATTCCGTTGCTGGTTACCTTTTTCATTCATTCACTTTGTTCTGAAACTTGGGTCTTCTTAGAAGGGAGCGTGGATAAAAATGAGGTTCATGCGCATATCAAAAGCTTTTCCTGGTACCTGCATGTGTAGCTATGAAAAGTTGCAGCAAAGAATGTGGAAAACCAAATCAATTAAAAAAAGGAAGAATGTTACAGATGATTATAATAAGAATATGAATTAGCAGTGGAACATAGAATGATATGCACAAGAAAAATACACATGATGATACCATATAAAGTATCCTTGTACTAACTGAGAGAGTGAGAGGAGACCTCACATACATAACATGTTCTCAAAAAAATTCTCAAGGCCCTTGGGTCTTAGACTGTTTCATGGATGAAATGGACATACCTTTCTGAGATCATATCTAGCTTTTTGCAGACCATAAACCGCACCTCTTGCACATCTATATCAATTATCAAAAAGTGATTGCATCACACATGAAGATCTGTATTCCTGAACCAATTACAAACATTTAGACTAAAAACTTCAGCTTCTATTGTTAATTGGGGCAAAATTTCAGAATAACAGAAACTTACTGAGTAAACATACAAAAGATATGACATAGATTAATCTTCCCTTGCAATTTTTATTTCGAACACCTTTTATAGGAATATATAAAAGAATAGATCTGGACAAACAAAGATATGCAACTATACTCGTGCAAGTCTGCATATTGGAGATTCCACAACAAGTCGGCAACCACTTCAGATAAACTATTTAATTCAGCAGAGGACTAAGAAATACAACAACTGTTCCTTTTATAAGATGTTTTGGCAGGCGACAATGGATTTCCAAACTTCTTATAAAAAGGAACAGAGGAAATAGCAAGATTAGGGTTTCATAACTACCTGCAGTGCCATAACCACACCATCTATTATCTCTGGTTCAATAAGTGGTTTATCTCCTTGAATGTTGAAAACAATGCCATAATGTTTACTAAGCTTTTGAAGTGCCTCACATCAGCGTTCAGTTCCTACAATTTGTAGCACATCCAAAATATAACTAAGGAGGCCACCAAGCAATCATGAAAAGATACCTCAATACAAAACGATGAAGCCTTACCATTTTATAATGATACTGATGTCATTATAACATCAGCTCCAAATCCTCTACAACACTTAGAAATTTTACCGTCATCCATTGACACTACTATGCATAAAACGGAAGTAAGAAGTCAGAAGAGGACAAGGCAAGGAAAACAACCACAACCATGTTTACCACCAGATCCAGTGTCACAGTGAGTTCTATCGTAGTTTCTTAAGATCAAAACCTGTTGCAGCAAAGAAAATAAACCTATAAATGCGTAGGTAGAACCTAAGTTCGAAAGAAATTTGAGATCTTTAACCTGCTTATAGACAAACTTCAAAATAACATGCTGCCCAACAGCTACTGTTTCTGAACATGAAAACTTGAGTCTGTTAGAGACAGAAAAAGGTTAATGTCATGTCAAAAGTATAGAATGTTTTCTATATAGTGAATATTTGCTAGAATTTCCTGACACTGCAGTGCAAAATGAAGTGGATTGCCATCAATAGCACGAAACTGAAACCTTGCATGTCCATGCTGTTAAAAATTTCTATCTACAAGCTGCATTTAAAGGCTAGTTTTCAGTGATCAAGAGTTCAAGACACAATATTGCACACGTAACTTGGAAATAAAATAGACAGTGATATGTGAGGGAGGAACAACTGACATAATAAATATATCCTAACAATTAAATAGTAATAGCAACAACCCAAACAATATATTCGATAATGGTAAGGCATAAGAGAGTATAGTATGCAGCATTTTTTTTAAAAATAGAGATGCAAAAATATATGTGTTTATACATGAAAAATTAATAAGAGTCTTTGGTACATATACTTGAGAGTCAAAACTGAGGTTTTCAAACATTAGAAAAAGAGGTTTTCAAGTAGAAACTTACATGAGACAGTGAACAACATTACCAAAGAAAATGTTTTCACCGTTACCTACAATGTAAAGTAGTGTTCTCGAGGGAAGGTGCCTGCTTCTCTCAAAGATGTTTGCTGGCCCTCTTCTATCAGGGGAAAAATCAGAGCAACCAACAAGCATTAACAAATGTGCGATCAATTAAGCAAACTAAGAATTATATTTCACTAATGAATTGGAAAATGAAGGTATATAAATAAGAGAGGAACTGGAGAGGCTAGGGGCACCTGTAAGATCCCAAAATTTTCAAATCAATAAAGAGAACCAATTTCCATTATTCAAAATTATGAGCCAACAAAAACTTAAATTGCATTATATGGTGTGCATAGTGTTCATGCATTAATGTTGTGATCTTGCCATGATATTTGTTTGAAGTGTTTATCAATGTTTCTAAAACCCTAATCCATTTTTATTTGGATCAAAGAGAAACAAAACAAAAGAAAATGAAAATGAAAATACACTACAAGAAAAGTTGCCATGGCCGACGAAGTTGAAGTCGCGCCGTGGTTGCTGGTATACCATGGCCGACGATTTTGGTCCCTCCGTGGTGCATGTCAAAACTTTTTTTCTCGTTTTTGAGGCCACCTAGCCCGACGAAAGCGGCCAAAACGTGGCGTATGGTGGCCCGGGACGTGGTGCATCTCGAAATCTCGGGTTCGCCGGCCGAGTCAACGCAAATCCGCACCGCCGAGGGATGTAGGGCCCAGATGGCAGCCTCTCTGGCATTGTTTTTTTTCTAGATCGCGCCATCTCGTTCAACGTTCTCCGATCGAGCCGTTTACGATGCAGGATCATGGGTCCCACATGTCATCCTCTATGAACCAAAATTCTTTCTATTCTTGGATTTTTTTACCCCCTGATTTTGGCTACTTCCTTTTCTTTTGATCCCTGCCGCCTTGGAAACGTTGAGACCGCTGCTGCTAAATGGGACCCGCATGTCATCCTCTATGTGCAATCAACTTTCTTTTCTTGGAGTTTTTTTGGCACCTCAAATTTGGTCACTTGCCTTTTCTTTCGATCCCTGCCGCCTCTCAAACGGTGATACCGCTGCTGCTAACGGGACCCGCATGTCATCCTCTATGTACTATAAAACTTTCTTTTCTTGAATTATTTTTGGCACCTCATATTTGGTCACTTACCTTTTTCTTTCGATCCCCCGCTCTCAAACGGTGATACGCTGCTAAATGGGACCCGCATGTCATCCTCTATGTACTATAAAACTTTCTTTTCTTGGATTTTTTGGCACCTCATATTTCGTCACTTGACTTTTTCTTTCGATCACCTGCCTCTCAAACAGTGATACCGCTGCTAAATGGGACCCGCATGTCATCCTCTATGTACTATAAAACTTTCTTTTCTAGGATTTTTTTGGCACCTCATATTTGGTCGCTTGACTTTTTCTTTCGATCACCTGCTGCCTCTCAAACTGATACCGCTGCTGCTAAATGGGACCCGCATGTCATCCTCTATGTACTATAAAACTTTCTTTTCTTGGATTTTTTTGGCACCTCATATTTGGTCACTTGACTTTTCTTTCGATCCCCCCTGCCTCTCAAACGTGATACCGCTGCTGCTAAATGGGACCCGCATGTCATCCTCTATGTACTATAAAAATTTCTTTTCTTGGATTTTTTGGCACCTCATATTTGGTCACTTGACTTTTTCTTTCGATCCCCTGCTGCCTCTCAACGGTGATACCGCTGCTGCTAAATGGGACCCGCATGTCATCCTCTATGTACTATAAAACTTTCTTTTCTTGAATTATTTTTGGCTCCTCATATTTTTTCACTTGCCTTTTTCTTTCGATCTCATGCCACGTTTGAAACGTTGAGGAACCTGCTGCTCATGGGACCCGCATGTCATCCTCTATGTACTATAAAAGTTCATTTTCTTGGTTTTTTTTCACCATCTGATTTTTGGCAATTTCTTTTTTTCTTTTGATCCCCTGCCGCCTCTCAAACGCTGATACCGCTGCTGCTAAATGGGACCCGCATGTCATCCTCTATGTACTATAAAACTTTCTTTTCTTGAATTATTTTTGGCTCCTCATATTTGGTCACTTGCCTTTTTCTTCCGATCTCATGCCAAGTTTGAAACGTTGAGGAACCTGCTGGCTCATGGGACCCGCATGTCATCCTCTATGTACTATAAAAGTTTATTTTTATTTTTTTTCACCCTCTGATTTTTGGCTATTTCCTTTTTCTTTTGATCCCCTGCCGCCTTGGAAACGTATGGTAAGCTGCTGACTCATGGGACTCGCATGTCATCCTCTATGTACAATCAACTTTCTTTTTCTTTTGATCTCAAGCCGTATTTGAAACGTTGAGACCGCTGCTGCTAAATGGGACCCGCATGTCATCCTCTACGTACAATAAAGTTTCTTTTCTTGGATTATCTTTGGCTCCCGATATTTTGTCACTTGCCTTTTTCTTTCGATCTCATGCCGCCTTTGAAACGTTGAGTAAGCTGTGGCTCATGGGTCCCGCATGTCATCCTCTACGAACAATAAAAGTTTCCTTTCTTGGAGTTATTTTTTACCCCTAATTTCTGGCTATTTGCCTTTTCCTTTTGATCTCCTGCCCCCTCTGAAACGATGAGGACTGTTGGCAGGTCGGTCCCACATGTCATCCTCTATGAACAATAAAAGTTTCCTTTGATGGATTTATTTTGAACCCCTCATTAATTTCTGGATATTTCCCCTGCCGCCTTGGAATCGTTGAGGATGCTGCTGCCTCATGGGTCCCGCATGTCATCCTCTCAGAACGGTAAATGTTTATTTTCTTGGATTTTGTTGACCAAACGATTTTTGGCTTATTTTTTCTTTCGATCACCTGCAGCCTTTAAAACGTTGAGGACACCGCTGGCTCACGGGTCCCACATGTCAACCTCTATGAACAATAAACGCTGAGGATGCTGCTGCCTCATGGGTCCCGCATGTCATCCTCTCAGAACGAAAATGTTTCTTTTCTTGGATTTTTTACCAACAGATTTTTGGTTTATTTTTTCTTTCCATCCCCTGCCGCCTTTAAAACGTTGACGACGCTGTTGGCTCATGGGTCCCCGATGTCAGCCTCCCCGTACAAGAAACATATGATATCTTGATTATTTTGCAGACAATAAACAATGTATTGCGCTCTGAGCTATTTCAAACGGATAATTAAATCTTTATTTTTACATAAACAAACTTATATGTTGAATCTCCTTGTTTTTTTGTCTTTGCGAAGCATAGGACTTTCCTGTTTTTTTAGAAAATTCGGAACTTTCCTGTTTTGGAGTGGGCTGAAATTGTACGAGTCAAAAGGCCAAGCAGGATAGTTCGAAAGCCCAGATGTCCAGATGCAGCCCAATTGAAATCTTTCTTCTTGGATTTTTTTCACCCCCTGATTTCTGGCTACTTCATTTTTCTTTTGGTCCTGTGCCGCCTTGGAAACGTTGAGACCGCTGCTGCAAAATGGGACCCGCATGTCATCCTCTACGTACAATAAAATTTCTTTTCTTGGATTATTTTTGGCTCCTGATATTTGGTCACTTGCCTTTTCTTTCGATCCCGTGCAGCCTCTCAAACGGTGATACCGCTGCTGCAAAATGGGACCCGCATGTCATCCTCTACGTACAATAAACTTTCTTTTCTTGGATTATTTTTGGCTCCTGATATTTGGTCACTTGCCTTTTTTCTTTCGATCTCATGCCACGTTTGAAACTTTGAGGAACCTGCTGGCTCGTGGGACCCGCATGTCATCCTCTATGTGCTATAAAAGTTTATTTTCTATGGTTTTTTTTCACTCTCTGATTTTTGTCTATTTCCTTTTTTCTTTTGATGCCCTGCCGCCTTGGAAACGTTGAGTAAGCTGCTTACACATGGGACCCGCATGTCATCCTCTATGTACAATCAAGTTTCTTTTCTTGAATTATTTTTGGCTCCTGATATTTCGTCACTTGCCTTTTTCTTTCGATCTCATGCCACGTTTGAAACGTTGAGGAACCTGCTGGCTCATGGGACCCGCATGTCATCCTCTATGTGCTATAAAAGTTTGTTTTCTTGGATTTTTTTTCACCCTCTGATTTTTGGCTCCTGATATTTCGTCACTTGCCTTTTACTTTTGATCCCCTGGCCCCTTTGAAACGTTGAGTAAGCTGCTGGCACATGGGACCCGCATGTCATCCTCTATGTACTATAAAACTTTCTTTTCTTGGATTTTTTTTGACCCCCTACTTTCTAGCTACTTTCTTTTTCTTTTGATCTCAAGCCGCATTTCAAACATTGAGACCGCTGCTGCAAAATGGGACCCGCATGTCATCCTCTATGTACAATAAATCTTTGATTATTTTTGGCACCTCATATTTGGTCACTTGCGTTTTTTCTTTCGATCTCATGCCACCTTTGAAACGTTGAGTAAGCTGCTGGCTCATGGGTCCCCCATGTCATCCTCTACGAACAATAAAAGTTTCCTTTCTTGGAGTTATTTTTGCCCCCTAATTTCTGGCTACTTCCTTTTTCTTTTGATCTCCTGCCGCCTTTGAAACGTTGAAAACTTTCTTTTCTTTGATTATTTTTGGCACCTCATATTTTGTCACTTGCCTTTTTCTTTCGATCCCCCGCGCCTCCCAAACGGTGATACCGCTGATGCTAAATGGGACCCGCATGTCATCCTCTATGTACTATAAAACTTTCTTTTCTTGGATTTTTTTGGCTCCTGATATTTGGTCACTTGCCTTTTTCGAGACCTCCTGCCGCATCTCAAACGGTGATACCGCTTGCTAAATGGGACCCGCATGTCATCCTCTATGTACAATAAAGTTTCTTTTCTTGGATTATTTTTGGCTCCTGATATTTGGTCACTTGCCTTTTTCTTTCGATCCCATGCCGCCTTTGAAACGTTGAGGAAGCTGCTGGCTCATGGGTCCCGCATGTCATCCTCTATGAACAATAAAAGTTTCCATTGTTGGAGTTATTTTTTACCCCTAATTTCTGGCTACTTCCTTTTTCTTTTGATCCCCTGCCGCCTTTGAACGTTGAAGAATCTGCTCGCTAATGGGTCCCACATGTCAGACTCTATGGACGATAAACCTTTCTTTTCTTGGAGTTATTTTGACCCCTAATTTCTGGCTATTTTGCCTTTTTTTGGATCCCGTGCTGCCTTGGAAACGTTGAGGATGCTGCTGCCACATGGGTCCCGCATGTCATCCTCTCAGAACGATAAATGTTTCTTTTCTTCGATTTTTTTACCAACTGATTTTTGATTTATTTTTTCTTTCGATCCCCTGCCGCCTTTAAAACTTTGACGACGCTGCTGGCTCATGGGTCCCGATGTCAGCCTCCCCGTACAAGAAACATGTGATATCTTGATTATTTTACAGACAATAAAAAGTGTATTTCGCTCTGAGCTATTGCAAACGGATAAATTAAATCTTTATTTTTACATAAACGAACTAATATGAATCTCCTTGTTTTTGTTTTGTTTTTGCGAAGCATAGGACTTTCTTGTTTTGGAGTGGGCTGAAATTGTACGAGTCAAAAGACGTCCAGCAGGTTAGAAGGCCCAGATGGCCAGGCAGCCCCAATTTATATCTTCCTTATCTTGGATTATTTTTTGATCAAAAGGCCCAGCAGGGGTACATCCTTTTTCTTTTGGTCCTGTGTGCCGCCTTGGAAACGTTGTGGACGCTGCTGCCTCATGGGACCCGCATGTCATCCTCTATGAACTATGAACTCTAAAAGTTTCTTTTTTCTTGGATTTTTTTTCACCCCTCTGATTTTTGGCTATTTCCTTTTTCTTTTGTTCCCCTGCCGCCTTGGGACCCGTATGTCATCCTCTATGTACAAAAAACTTTCTTTTCTTGGAGTTTTATTCCCCCTAATTTCGGGCTACTTTCGTTTTCTTTTGATCTCAAGCCGCATATGAAACATTGAGACCGCTGCTGCAAAATGGGACCCACATGTCATCCTCTATGTAAAATAAAAGTTTCTTTTCTTGGATTATTTTTCACGCTCTGATTTTTGGCTATTTCCTTTTTCTTTCGATCCCCTGCTGCTTGGAAACGTTGAGGATGCTGCTGCCTCATGGGTCCCACATGTCATCCACTATGAACAATAAAAGTTTCTTTTCTTCGATTTTTTTCACCCTCTGCTTTTTGGCTATTTCCTTTTCATTTGATCCCCTGCCGCCTTGGAAACGTTGAGGATGCTGCAGCGTCATGGGACCCGCATGTCATACTCTATGTACAATAAAAGTTTCTTTTCTAGGTTTTTGGCTCCTGATATTTGGTCACTTGCCTTTTTCTTTCAATCTCATGCCGACTCTCAAAGGTACAATAAAAGTTTCTTTTCTTGGATTATTTTTGGCTCCTGATATTTGGTCACTTGCCTTTTTCTTTCGATCTCATGCCGTCCTTGAAACGTTCAGACCGCTGCTACAACATGGGACCCTATGTCATCCTCTATGTACAATGAAAGTTTCTTTTCATGGATTATTTTTTGCTCCTGATATTTGGTCACTTTCCTTTTTCTTTCGATCTCATGCCGCCTCGGCCCTCTGAAACGACGAGTAAGTTGTTGGCTCATGGGACCCGCATGTCATCCTCTATGTACAATAAAGTTTTTTTCTTGGATTTTTTACCCCCTGATTTTTGGTCACTTGCCTTTTTCTTTCGATCCTGTGCCGCCTTTGAAATTGTGGACGCTGCTGGCTCATGGGTCCCACATGCCAGCCTCTATGAACAATAATATTTCTTTTCTTGGATTTTTTTTACCCCTGATTTCTGGCTATTTGCCTTTTTCTTTGGATCCCCGACCGCCTTTGAAACGATGAGGACGCTGCTGGCGCATAGCTCCCACATGTCAGCCTCTAAGAACAATAAACATTTCTTTTCTTGGATTTATAGTTGACCCCTAATTAATGGCTACTTCGCTTTTTTTTTCGATCCCCAGCCGCCTTAGAAACGTTGAGGACGCTGCTGGCTCATGGGTCCCATATGACAGCCTCTATGAAAAGTAAAACATTTACTTTCTTGGATTTATTTTTGACACCTAATTAATGACTACTTGGTTCTTTTCTTTTGATCCCGTGACACCTTTGAAACGTTGAGGGCCCTGCTGGCTCATGGGTCCAACATGTCAGCCTCTATGAACAATAAGAGTTTCTATTGTTGCATTTATTTTTGACCCCTAATTTCTGGCTATTTGCCTTTTTTCCATTGCCTGCCACCTTAGAAACGTTGAGGACGCTGCTGGCTGGGTCCCACATGTCAGCCTCTTTGTACGATAAAAGTTTCCTTTGCTGGATTTATTTTTGACCCCTAATTTCTGGCTATTTGCCTTTTTTCTTTCGAACTCCACCGCCTTTGAAACGTTGATGACGCTGCTGCAAACTGGGTACAATATGTCAGCCTCTTTGTGCGATAAACCTTTCCTTTCTTGGATTTTTTGGACACCTGATTTCGAGCTACTTGCCTTTTTCTTTCGATCTCCTGCCCCCTTTGAGAAACGCCGAGAACGATACTGGTTCGTGGGTCCCACATGTCATCCTCTCTGAATGATAAATGTTGGGGCCGCGGCTGCAAGATACGTCCCACATGTCAGCCTGACTGTTGAATAAACGTTTCCTTTCTCGAATTTATATTTGACCCCTGATTTCTGGCTACTTTGCCGTTTCTTTCGATCCCCTGCATGTCTGCTACTCCACCGAAAAACAGACCGGCATGTATTCATCACAATACTGGTAGCTAATTTAGGAAAAATGTGTTCATCACGGGATTCAAACAAAGATCTTCATCTCTGCTAAATTTTGATTTCACCAAAAACCGAACAGCGTGTGTTCATGACTTTAACTTCACAAACACTATGGTTTCTCTATAAAATAAGGTCACCATCCGTTCCTTTATTGTAGGCATTTGCGAAAAGTGTCTTTGGCTAATGGGCACCAGTGCTCTGCTGTTTAAAAAAAATCAAATAGCATACATATTTGTTTCAAAAAAATCTGAAAATGAATGTAGACATAATAAATAAAGTAACCTACAAGCGTGTAAAATTTTAATATGATATTCTTTATATTGTAGACTACACAAAAAAGACAAAATCTGTTGAAATTTGGAGATTTGAAATATGCATACCCAGATCCACACGTTTGTTACTTTTGTGTAGCCCAGAATTTTTTGTATTTGAAACTGAAATTTTGCACGTTTATGGGACAATTCATTAGCTACTCCATTATTTGTTTTCTAATTTTTTGAACAAATAAATATATTTTTTATTTTTTTCTAAAATAGCAGGAGCAATGGTGCCCAAGAGCACCAAATCTCTTAATAGGCATTTGCGCCTAATAGCGTGAGCTTAGCTAATTTTTGAAGAAAAAAAAGATGTCCATTGTGGTATTCAGGACAAAGATCTTCATGTCTGCTACTGCACCAAACAACAAACCAGCATGTATTCATCACAATACGGGTAGCTAATTTGTGAAAAATATGTTCAGCACGGGATTCAAACAAAGATCTTCATCTCTGCAAAATTTTGATTTCAGCAAAAACCGAACAGCGAATGTTCATGAGGTTAAGTTCACGAACACTATGTTTTCTCTATAAAATAAGGTCACCATCTGTCTCTTATTTCTCAAGGAAAAACAGGTGGAAGTGTTGGGACGAACCACATGGGTGCTTCGGCTCTATGTTCAGTCTTCTCTTTTTTGTACTGCAATCTTGAGCCTATGGCAGGACCTCCATTGACGTGCATTCTGCACCAATTTGGCCTTGGACGTATCCATGTATCACGGGCGCGATTGTGGGTAGCAAAGACACAGTCAGGTTTGAACAATTGGAAATCTGGTTCTGCAGCCTCTGCGTCGACTGGCGGGGGTAGCATGAAAATTGGGTGATTGAGTCCAAGAAATAAAGAACGCCCCTTCAAATTGTTCAATCTTTCCCACCTTGCCTCTTCTACAGGGTCCAAGGTATGGGCAGATCTCAAGAAAACGTAGCACCGTACCAAAGGATAAGACCTCAGCTTGTTACCCATATGTAATATTGGAGGACCGAGGATGGGCCGATAACCTTTAACCTGAATCCACGCGAGATCAGATTCACCAGTAATGGACTCTGCTCTCATTGGTGCCAGGAACCAAGTGCGCTGGTCAGAAAATCCAAGAAATACATCTTCATCTTCATAATTATGATTATCACCATCATCATCTAATTCTTCATCATCTAATTCTTCATCATCAAATTCGTCTTCTTCTAATTCTTCTTCTTCTAATTCTTCTTCATCAGCATCATTATCTTCATCGGCACCTCCATCGCCTTGAGCCACATTTGCTTCATCATCTTCCATGACAGCATCTCCCTCGATTTGAGCGAAAATTGCAGCCACTTCTGCTTCTTCATCTTCAATGACAGGGGCGTCAATGAGACGCGGGGCTGCATGTGTCCCTGCAATGCACAAAGATCAACCACAATGCAGCAAGTAGGAACTACACTGAAAATTATCTCTTCTCTTCTATCTTCTATTTTCTACTACTATAAGGCACCAGTTTTTAACAAGACATGTAGCAGCAATTCCAACTGTTGGTGTCCAAAATCTAACGGTTGGGATTAGAGGTATTCGCGTGAAAAAAATACCACACCAGTGTCCACGTGTTTCTAGAACCGTCATGTTTCCATTATGAAGAAAAATCAGAGCAGTCTCACACCGATATCACACGTCCCACTTGATAGTGATTAAGAAAGGTTCCAAATTTTTGTTCATATTTATAAACTGTATGCTCACACTTATTTTGATGGTATAACCAAATTATTAGTTGTATTGAAAGTTTGAACAACATTTAGAACGCAACTTTTATACATCAGTATTGCGAATCGTAATTGGTCCAACATGTGCAGCATGCCATTTACTAGTTAAGACATAAAACAAAGACTCACCACAGGTATATGGTTCCCAAACCAGAACATCTCCATACGGATATGTAACTGCGTATACACGATGTAGGTGTGAACTTGTACCATATCCAGGAATGCCCATGGCATCGACATAGCTGTTTCTATCAAAGAATTCAGGGTTTCTCAGGATATTCCACTCCTTTTCTAGGGGCGCTTGTAGGATAGCGATCAATTCGTCAAATACAACGATTACCTCGTAATGCCATGGCCCTGCTAGATCATCTTTGTACGGCCTCTTGACGATCCGTACTTTGAGCAGTTCCAAACTTTTATCTATTTTGTATTTGAACAGGAATGGTGGGCTGCCATGCCACCATTCACTAGTAGGGCCCAAAGAAATTCCTGCATCTTGCAGAGATGGAAGAGGTATAATAGTATCTGATATGTATATGTTGCGGATCGTCAAGTGCCCGTCCTGCTGGACAAATGCCACCCAGTCGCCGTTACAACCCACCCAGTGCATGGGTCCATGTCCATCCAGTTCCTCCTTGGTATGGATAAATGCTGGAACTGTCGGCTTGTCTAATGGCATCAGCAACGCGTGAATGCCCTGCAAATAGGATTTGTTTCAAAATTGTCTATGCATGCAAGGTATTCGACAGAATGAAGAGCGGATTGTGCAGAACTGAAGCACAGATGTAATGGATAAATAAAGCAATTCCGAAGAGTACATGTGCATAGTGAAGGCAGCAAACCTTACAGTACTCCCAAATCAGGTGATTATGTTGAGTCTAAATTCATGCATGATGTTTGGCAATAAGAAAAGTTGATTGAAAAAACACAAGCTGAAACGAGATGAGTAAATAAATAAATACTCTTACAGTATTGTCGCGGTCGTCTGGCCATGTCTCGGGGTCGCAGTGGAGCAGGCTCGGTAAACCGAACGGAACCTTATGCGCTCCGCGGATGGCATGCCGCATGCCGATCATGCCTCGAGCGAGGCGACCAGTGCTGAGGATATCCGCCCGCTCGGCTATGTTCTCCACCAGTGGGTAGTGGAGGTTGCCCCACCCCATGGACTGGTGGTAGCAATCAGGAATCTCCTCAATCTTACGCTTCTGCTTCATTGGAGTCGGTAATCCAATGCAAGGGAGAGAGGGGTGAACGGGAGAAAGAGACAGAAGAGGGTTTTTTTTGGAGAAGATGCAGTAGTAGTACTACGATACTAGGAGGTGGAGATGCGGGGCATGTTTCCGGGGGAGAGGAACCACTATTTCCCTTAAAAAAAATAACAGCACTTGCGCATTAGAACTTGGGGCGGGGATATAGCGGTAAGAGGTATTGACCAACTTTCCCTCACCTTGACCCCACGTGGTTGTGAACCCGAGATAATTCTTTTTGATGAACCCGATATACTTATTATAGTACTAAAATAGTACAAGTATATACCTTGTACTCCTATATACTAACATTACTATTTTAAGGACTTATGTTCCATGAGCAACAACTTCCCCCACTCCGCTCATCCGAAATCCTAGCCCCTCCAACTTCAAGGACCAATCAACATAGCTATGGCCTTCTAATTTGGCTCAAGTCGCCGCACACATAGTCCTCCCGCCGACAAGGAATAGGAGCATCAGCCCTTTCGTCGCTTGTTGTTACACATAATCATATACAGTACCATATATATTTCAAATTTCCATATCAAAAAATAGTTCAAATCTGAATTTTAACATCTCAAGCTAAACCCTCGCTTGCTCTTAAACATAAGCATACCATAGTTCTACTTTTGTCTTCACCGAACAACAGAACACAATTTCATCACAACATAGCCAACCGGAGTACCTAGTAATGTAACTAGAGAAGTGAACCTATAGTTGATCAAGCCTTCAACTTTAACACAATAATACCCCCACATTATGTGTTGAGGAGCCACACCCATATATTTAAGAGTACCATCATGTAGACCACAAATGCATCAATGAAGAGAGGGGTATACTTATAGACCACCTCTTTACAAAACAGTTGTAACTAGTAGACCACAATTGCCTCGTTCATTAGCTATGAAATTACATACTATCAGTAGCTACAATGGCTGCAGGCCCTGTTTCAGAATTAAACATCACACTTGTTCCAATCCGGGGCGTTGGCGAAGTTTGGGATGAACCAAAGCGGTGTCTTTACCAGGTACCTATCTTTTTTTGTTTTGCATGTTTTCTCCAAGGCGTTGGTTTGGAAACCAACGGCGCAATCTTCACGATTCAGACTGAATCGGCATATTTCAGGCAGCTGCGAATTGCGAAGCCATGCTTCATTCGGCAAGGTGTACACACAATTTCTTCTCGTCAGACATCCTGGGACAACATCTGCACCGCCTAATGGCAGCATAATCGGATAGTTCACTCCAAGGAAAAGAGAATATTCTCCAAGGTCATCAATCTTTTCCCATGGAATACCTTCATTTAACTTACTAGTGTCCTTCGTGAACACCAGGCAACCAAACCCAGAAGCATAGTTGCCAACAGTGCGACCATGATGAACACGACGATCAGAAGCAGTATGGCAAACTTTACAGGAATATTCCCTTTCATCAGCAATGCCCAGTGTATGGATCAGAAGAAGTCTAGAACCATCTATAGATCTTGCTAACCACCACATGCCATAATCGACCTCGTGATCATGGCCAAGAGCATCATCAAGTGCACACCGCCATTCAAACACAATGGGCGGTGGCTCTACGATCAGCGGAGGACCTGCTTGAAAACGAAATTACTGTTAAGAAGGGTATGTTTGGTTTGCACAAATCTGAAAACGTAAGAATTGGGAAAACGCATTAGGATTCAGATGGGATGATATAATGGCATTTCCATTCAATAATACAGCATATTGGTGTATTTCAGTACATCACATGGGAAACCAAAGGATTCATTTCAAGAAGTTCAAGTAGAGGTCAAAATCCAACATAATTCAATCTGAGAATAAAACTCCTAATTATACAATCCTCAAATTTTTCTATGGTAATCATCTCGAATAAAAAGTCTAAATACCAATGAAATTTCATCCGAAGCAAATATGCCCCAAGCCTCCAAGTCAGATCAGTCAGGTTCGAAAATTAATAAGTTTGTGCATTAAAATTATCTTTACAGCCATGAATAATGAAGCTCATCATACACTACTTACGTCCGGAGGAAAATTACCAGCTTGCTGAGGATTCCATGCGTGAACAGTGCCAGTATGAGTTGTGGCAAACACAAGCCCATTGTGGAGAATTGCATCGCTGTAATTGTAAAAGATGTGGGACTTGGGCTCTGTAAGAACTGTCCATCCAGAATCTTCGCCGCAAAGGAGGGCAACTCTGATGTCAAAAACAGCAACAAGAGAGAAATTTTTGTACCCCCCAGCAGCTGTGGGAACTTGGCAAATATATATCTTGTGAAATATAATAGCACGAAGGTTGTGGTGGTATATATTTGGAATGTGGGTGGTTTCAAACGGCACAGGGAGAGGAATTTCACGGCGAGTGTAGACGTTGACAAGTTTCCATTTGCAAGCAGGAAAGCCAGTGTCAACCATGGCAACCCAATCTCCATTGGCACCTACCCACTGCTTACCCGTACCGTCTGGCATCACAGCGTCGGAGGAGAACCTGTCCAGCGGCGTCAGCTTGCAATCCCGTGCTACCTTCGTCGGGTGAGAATGAAGAACACATGGGAGGCCAAACGGGAGAGAAAAAGATAGAGTTGCACTATCATTTGCAGAGTCGAAAAATAGTTTGGACGAACCGACGAGGCTCGCGGCGGTGATGACGTCGCATCTTGTTACGAGTTCTTCAAGGGGACCTTCGGAAAAGACCTTCTGAAACAGTTCAGAGTCATCATTTTCCTTGTTCGATGCCGCCATCGCAGGGCAGGGGGTGGGTCTATGAGGTTTGGGTTCAACTGATTGGAGTTTAATTTGGGTTCGATGGCGGCAGGTGGCGGGGAAGATGAAGAACGGAGGCTCTCAAACTGGGCGGTGGAATTGATTCTAAAGCTGCATGGCGGCGGCACTGGCGCGTGCTATGGAAGGTGGTCGATTGGTGCGGGCGGGGGCGGAGGTAGACGATGGAGGTGAACAGAAATAGGGCAGGTGGGGGCGGGGCGCTTGACTTCGCTCCTCTACACTCTACAGCATCTCCTCCTGTTTCTTGGAAAGTGTATAGACCCATAATAAAATGTCACTGTTCCCTCTGAAAAGGTGAAGAACAAGTCACTGGTCTAACGTGCAAATTTGGACATCCCAAGCTATGTGTTGTCATGTCAATTCAATGTCCATGGCAGTATTTTGAATTTTGCGTGACCAAAAGAAGTACGCCTTGGCCTTTCACAATCGGGGTTTCTTTAGAGCAAGAACAATAGAAGAGCCAACAGCTGGCAAAAGTACCACGTAGGCGGGCTATAAGCGCCCACTATTGTCCTACTTCCTCTTGGCGTGATACTCCCTCCGTCCACAAATAAGTGGACGTGCAGGATTTTCAAGGTAAATTAGTAAAAGGAAAGAAAAAATGCATTGGAGCACTCGTATCTTAAGAAACACATGTACTCAACCACGGTTGTAGATTTTCTCGGCGCAAGACTTTTCCCCAGCAGTTGTGGCTTTCAGTTATTCGTGGGTGTGGGGAGGAGCTCCGCCGCATCGGTAAAAAGCAAAGAGGGACGGCGGCTCTCGATCGTGCGGTGTACTCGTAAATCACGTGTGACCCATGCCCTAATAATTCACAATGCATTGATGAGGGCTATCACTTCATCATCCAATAAAATGTACTTAGTAACTATGGTAATAATATTGTCTTCTCGCAAAAAAATGGTAAAAATATTGTCTCTTAAGCCATGTACTAGTACAGTGCAAGATGCTTTAGAGAAATAAACCTATATTTTATTGCTACTCCGTAATACACATGGTTATTTATTCTAGGCAAATGCCTACCGAAAGATGTAGGAATAGGGAAATGTAGGATTGCAATGTCATGTCCACTCCAATCCTATAGGAATTCATAGAATCCAAACTTTGTTTGATTCCACCATAGGAAAAGTAAAGCATTCTTAAAAAGAGGTATGAGTAGATGTTTAATTTTCTATGGAATCTGTGCAAAGAAATCCTTAGGAAAAATTCCTATCGGAAACAATCCTACAAATCAAACAGCCAAGGATTCAATTGTACCAATTCCCTATGCAAATCCTTGGTGTTCACCCAATCCTCTCGAATACTCATCCAAAAAATGCACTAATACTTTGATGGGGAGTTTTTGTATTCTAGGCAAGAATAGAGGGTTTGCGGGGATCACTTGAGAAGTGTATTAACCAAAGAAGGCATAAGTAATACACCAACACACACTAACATGCCCTTAATGGATGTATCTCCATAAACTCCCTCTGTTCTTTATTACTACTACTAGTTTATGTACTTCTTAACTAATATGGGATAATCATGAAATATATTTTCTAACATTCAGCCAAAATATATTGTTTCGACTTTTTAAAATACTGAAAAACTAGTAATTAAAAATATTTGAGCTATCAAATCTAGGAAGTTTGAAAATATTTTGTATTCCGTCTGAAAGTTGTGTTACTTGGTGTAAGATTCACACAAAAATGATGAAAATATCAAACCTTCAAAAAAATTGCAGTAATTCAAACGTTATGTGCGTTTCATAATTTTGCAAAATCTATTCTATTTGCAATTAAAACTATAGTAGTTGGTGGTCCCCGATCATCTGATTTGCTCTTAAACAGCTCAATCCTAAATTTGAAATTCCCTGCAACAGAACACGATAGTTGGTGGTTTGTGCGGAAAAAAATTACAGTTTTAAAAAGTGTTTTAAGCAACGAAGGCAGCAATAAGCGGTAGTTTGTGCAATTTCCTCGTGTAAACAACATGTAGCGTCGAAGTAATAGTACTAGCAGTACAGAAATCTTGTGTAATTTCTAGTTCTACATATTACTAGTGTCCACTGTTTGAGAGTTGATGGTGAATGGGTCTGATTTTCAATCGAATGAGAATTAGCAAATTGATTTTTATGACAAAAGCATACAAAGGGAGTAAAACAACATACCCGCATTCGCCGCTGCTACCAGCATGCGATGCCTCCACGAGTGCATTGACGGCTGCTGCAAATCCTCGGAAGGCATCTAGGTTTTGCAGATCGTCGATTGCCGCTGTCCGGCTAAGCTTAACCAGCATAGCTGCCGCCAAGATATCTCGGATTTGGACCACAGGCAGAAGCTGATTGGGGTCGAAGGATTGCCTGATTCGGAATTTGAAGTACCAAGCCCTCGGCTCCGATGATGGAAGTTTGGAACTCGGCCCGGCCAGAACCTCCCAAATCTGTGTGTGGCAGTGGATGCCCATCGGCATCCCCAATGCTGCCGACGCCGTGATGTGGTCGGTCGCACTTTGGTCCCCACTAAAGGCTGGGGCTGCAGCACGTCGCCGCCGCCCCCGACGTCCCCACGACGGCAACGCCATGGACCGAGGCGCTGAGTTTGTTGGCGAACCCGAAGCCCTGGATGGCAAGTGCTTCTTCACAATGGAAGCATCCTCACCCGGCGAGGTTCGCCCCCGGCGCATGCCTATGCTCCGACCAGCCCACTTTGCCGCTGCTGCCTGGGCTGCCGCCGATACCTGGGCCACCGCCGCTTCATGGGACCCCCTCCCTCCTCTCCCTCTCCTAGATCAAAGGGCGCCAGGAGTCTAGCCACAGCAAGACACAGAGCCGCCTGCTTCATCGCACACCAATGGCACACAGACATTTGCGAGCTTTTAGCGCACACCCCTCCGAGGCTGAGTCGTGGAGCCTGGGTGCACGGGGCTATGGCTGGAGGAGTCGCCATGGGACGAGGGGTGTCGAGTGCTCGGGCAAATACGGGAAAGGCGAAGTTTTGGATAACCTTATATGATCACATCAATGCTTCTCAAGGAGCCAAATACTGTATGAGAAACCGGAAAAGTTTGAACGTTTGAAAACTTTGCCGGCATAATGCATCCTTCCAATGCACGCCTACTAAGGTAGAAAGCCAACTCAATTGCTACTTTGTTGGCAAAATGTACCATGGCTCAATCTTGGGTCACACACATCTATCAATTGGTATATTTTGGTCATATTCAAAATTTTACTTGAAACTTGTTGGTCATGCCATTCTACTACTCGCCTAACACTTTTTCTACGCGGGAAGGAGGGGGGTATGATGCTACCCTGAATTTTTATGCCCATTTGTATCTTGGACAAATCCTAGGTTTGACCAAAATTTAAAACATGAAGATGAAAAATTAAGCCTGGATCCACTACAAGAAAAGTTGCCAAACTTTTCTTGTAGTGATCCTTCTTAATTAGTAACTTCAAAATGAAGCTTTTGGAAGGTTTTTGAAATTTCCATGTCTGAAACCCAAAACACCTCTTCATGATTGACTTCATAAGACAAATCGAGTTTAGGGTTAGGGGTAGATACATGATTTTTCTAGTTTGAATATGTCTAGACCTGGCTTATCAACTTGAAAGCTTAGTATATGACATAAGAAGATGTACTATGTGCATTGGTTTTTTATTTATTTGATTTGTTTTGAATTTTCATGCCAAATCAAATTTTGGTCAAATCATAGGTTTAACCAAGATTTAAACAAGTTTAAAACATTAAAATGAAAAATTAAGCATGGATCCTTCTCAATCACTCCAAAATGAAGCTTTTGGGAGGCTTTTGAAATGTCTATGTTTGAAACCCAAAACCACTTCTCTTCATGCTTGACTTCATAAGACAGATGAGTTTAGGGTTAGGGGTAGATACATGATTTTTCTGGTTTGAATAGGTCTAGACCTTGTTATCAAGTTGAATGGCTTACTATGTGACATAAGAAGACTATGTGCTTTGGTTTTTCATTTTTGATTTTTTCGATTGTTTTTATGCCCATTTGAATCTTGGCCAAATCCTAGGTTTGAACAAGAATTTAAACAAGTTTAAAACATGAAAATGAAAAGGTAAGCATGGATCCTTCTTAGTCAGTCCGAAATGAAGCTTTTGGGCGGTTTTCGAAATTTCCATGTTTGAAAACCCAAACCACTTCTCTTCATGCTTGACTTCATAAGACAAATTTAGGGTTAGGGGTATAGATACATGATTTTTCTTGTTTGATATGTCTAGATATTGTTTATCAACACTTGAATGCTTACAATATATGTGACGCAAGAAGACTATGTGTTATGGTTTTTCATTTTTGGGGGTTTTTTCGAATTTTTTATGCGCACTTGAATCTTGGTCAAATCCAAGCTAGCTAGGTTTGACCAAGCTTTAAACAAGTTTAAAACATGAAAATGAAAAAGTAAGCATGTATCCTTCTTAGTCACTCCAAAATTAAGCTTTTCGGAGGTTTTTGAAATTTCCATTTTGTAAACCCAAAACCACGTATCTTCATGTTTGACTTCAAAAGACAGAGTTTAGGGTTAGGGGGTAGATACATGATTCTTCTTTTAATATGTTTAGATCTTGTTTTATCAAGTTGAATGTTGACTGTATGACATAAGAAGACTATGTTTTTGAATTTTTTATGAATCTTGGTCAAATCCAAGGGTTGACCAAGATTTAAACAAGTTTAAAACATGAAAATGAAAACGTTTCAAGTTCACCTTTGGTTCGATCTTTCAGTAACCAGGCGCATATATATATGGATGCAAATTGAGATAATTAATTCGTGAAACATTGGAAATGTCCATCGTGTGTCATGTTTCCCCCTCACATGAAAATTGGATTGGTGGCAGACAAGTAAAAGCACATTTATGTGCGACAACCCAAAATGCACATATTTTGCTGAGTTTTCATGCATGCATTAAAAGTTGTGAATATATACATAAAATGCATGTGGGTCATGATTGAAAAGTTTGACATGTATATGGTTCTTGTGTAGTAGTAGTACTATAGTAGATTAGTAGGTACGCAAACTCCCATCCATCTTCTTTGTCAAGAGAAGACGCGCACCAGGATGCGTAGTGGAAGTCGTCTCTGGATCCTTCTGTTGTCCCTCTCACGGAAAAGAAAAAGAAAAAAACATCTCTCTCATTCTCGGCCTCGCTCGACTCGCTCGCTCGCAGCCTCGCACCTCCTGCGCACTGACAAACGCTGCACAACAGTCAACATCACCAGAAAAAAGATATACACCATAAATAATAAGAGGGGCCCCGTGACTGCTATCCCTTCTTCTCCTTCCGTGTGATCCCTCTTCCTCCGAGTTTCACTGGACGGGCAAACACACATGTGCTGCATAGTAAAAATAAAAAAGTAAAAAATCGACCTATGAATCTATGATTAAATAGGTAAAATCCTGGGTTTTATCAAGGTTTAAACAAGTTTAAAACATGAAAATGAATAGGTAAGCATGGATCCTTCTTAGTCACTCTAAAATGAAGCTTTCGCGAGGTTTTTGAAATTTCCATGTTTGAAACCCAAAACCACTTCTCTTCATGCTTGACTTCGTAAGACAGAGTTTAGGGTTAGGGGTAGATACATGCTTTTTCTGGTTTGAATATGTCTAGACCTTGTTTATCAACTTGAATGCTTACTATATGACATAAGAAGGCTATGTTATTTGGTTTTTCATTTTTTCTGATTTTTTATGCCCATTTAAATCTTGGTCAAATCCTAGGTTTGACCAAGAGTTAAACAAGTTTAAAACATGAAAATGAAAAGGTAAGCCTGGATCCTTCTTAGTCACTGTAAAATGAAGCTTTTGGGAGGTTTGTGAAATTTCCATGTTTGAAACCCAAAAGCACTTCTCTTCATGCTTGACTTCATAAGACAGAGTTTAGGGTTAGGGGGTGTAGATACATGATTTGTCTGGTTTGAATATGTCCAAATCTTATTTATCAACTTCTGAATGCATGCTACTCTCTCAAAGAAAACCTTTTGAATGCTTACTATATGACATAAGAAGACTATATGCTTTTAAAATTCAAACATATGGTAAGCATTCTTATGACATATAGTAAGCATTCAAGTTGATAAACAAGCAAGGTTTGGACATATTCAAACCAGACAAATCATGTATCTACCCCTAACCCCTAATTAAATTGTCTTATGAAGTCTAGCATGAAGAGAAGTGGTTTTGGGTTTCAAACATGGAAATTTCAAAAACCTCCCAAAAACTTCATTTTAGAGTGACTAAGAAGGATATACAAGCTTCCCTTTTCATTTTCATGTTTTAAACTTGTTTAAATCTTGGTCAAACCTCTAGGATTTGACCAAAAGATTCAAATGGGCATGGAAATTCATAAAAAAACAAAAGAATGAAAAACCAAAGGACATAACATTATTATGTCATATATATAGTAAGCATTCAAGTTGATAAACAAGGTCTAGACATATTCAAACCAGAAAATCATGTATATATCTACCCCTAACCCTAAACTCTGTCTTATGAAGTCAAGCATGCATGAAGAGAAGTGGTTTTGGTTTCAAACATGGAAATTTCGAAAAACCCTCCCAAGAGCTACATTTTGGAGTGAGTAAGAAGGATATATAGATGCTTAATTTTTCATATTCATGATTTAAACTTGTTTAAACCATGTTCAAACCTAGGATTTGACCAAGATTAAAATGGGCATAAAATTTTAAAAAAATCAAAAAATAAAAAACAAGTCACATAGTATTCTTATGTCATATAGTAAGCATTCAATTAAGTTGATAAACAAGGTCTAGACATATTCAAACCAGGAAAATCATGCATATATCCCCTAACCCTAGCTAAACTCTGTCTTATGAAGTCAAGCATGCATGAAGAGAAGTGGTTTTTGGTTTCAAACGTTTAAGCCAAAAGCCCCTTTTCAAATATTTCAAACTTATTCAAATTTGGTTCAAATATGAAAGACATACAAGTTATAGCACACATAGTGCATACATTTTCACACATACTGCACTAGATGCTAACCCTATAGTTTGAGGCCATTTGGGTGACCTAGGTCGAAAAAATTCTTGGATTAGAATCGTGTTGTTCGAACCCCGTAGTTGGATTTTTTGAACCCTTGATCTGTAGAACTGGCCAAAACCCTAGTTTAACCTATTTAATTACAGATTCGTATATCGATTTTTCTACGAGTACTACCTTTTTATTATTACTATGCAGCACATGTGTTTGCCCGTCGAGTGAAACTCGGAGGAAGAGGGATCACTCGGAAGGAGAGAAGAAGGGAGAGAATTATGGTGTCTCCCCTTTTTCGGGTGATGATGTTGACTTTTGTGCAGGGTTTGTCAGTGAGCAGGAGGTGCGAGCGAGCGAGGAGCGAGGCCGAGAATGAGAGAGATTTGTTTTTTTGTGAGAGGGACGACCGAAGGAACCAGAAGGACCCACAGACTTCCAATACGCATCCTGATGCGTCTTCTCTTGACAAAGAAAATGGCTGGGAGTTTGCGTACCTATTGCACGTGACTTGTGCTCACTGAAGTGTGGGACCTCAAGCGTGGGCACCACACGTAAGTGACAGACCTGTTGGTGTAAAAACTCGGTTGATTATAATAGTGCATTAGAACAAAGTTTCCTATGGATTCAAGGGTAGGAAATCCAAGTTAACTCATTTACGTGTTAAACTTGTCTATATATTGGTCAAACCTAGGATTTGACCAAGATTCAAATGGGCAGAAAAATAAAAACAGAAAAATGAAAAACCAAATCACATAGTTTTCTTATGTCATATAGTAAGCATTAAAGTTGATAAACAAGGTGTAGACATATTCAAACCAGACAAATCATGTAGCTATACCCCCTAACCCCTAAACTCTGTCTTATGAAGTCAAGCATGCATGTGAAGAGAAGTGGTTTTGGGTTTCAAACATGGAAATTTCAAAAACCTCCCAAAAGCTTCATTTTAGAGTGACTAAGAAGGATCCATGCTTCCCTTTTCATTTTCATGTTTTAAACTTGTTTAAATTATCTTGGTCAAACCTAGGATTTGACAAGATTCAAATGGGCATCAAAATTGAAAAAAAAATTGAAAAAAGAAAAACCAAAGCAAATAGTTTTCTTATGTCATATAGTAAGCATTAAAGTTGTTGATAAATAAGGTCCATACATATTCAAACCACACAAATCATGTATCTATACCCCCTAATTAACCCCTAAATTAATTAACTCTGTCTTATGAAGTCAAGCATGTGAAGAGAAGTGGTTTTGGGTTTCAAACATTGAAATTTTAAAAACCTCCCAAAAGCTTCATTTTAGAGTGACTAAGAAGGATACAGACTTCCCTTTTCATTTTTATGTTTTAAACTTGTTTAAATCTTGGTCAAACCAAGGATTTGACCAAGATTCAAATGGCCCTAAAAATTCAGAAAAAAATCAAAAGAATGAAAAACCAAAGCACATAGCATTCTTATGTCATATGTATATTAAGCATTCAAGTTGATAAACAAAGGTCTAGAGACATATATATTCAAACCAGAAAAATCATGTATATATCTACCCCTAAAACTCTAATTAAACTATGTTTTATGAAGTAAATCATGAAGAGAAGTGGTTTTGGGTTTCAAACATGGAAATTTCAAGAACCTCCCAAAAGCTTCATTTTAGAGTGACTAAGAAGGATCCCCCACAGACTTCCAATACGCATCCTGATGCGTCTTCTCTTGACAAAGAAGATGGCTGGGAGTTTGCGTACCTATTGCACGTGACTTGTGCTCACTGAAGTGTGGGACCTCACGCGTGGGCACCACACGTAAGTGACAGACATGTTGGTGTAAAAACTCGATTGATTATTATACTGCATTAGAACAAAGTTTCCTATGGATTCAAGGGTAGGAAATCCAAGTTAACTCATTTACGTGACATTATTATTTCCATGAAGCAAAGTTAACACATCTATCGATTGGTACATTTTTGAGTGACTAAGAAGGATCCATGCTTACTTATTCGTTTTCACGTGTTAAACTTGTCTAAATCTTGGTCAAACCTAGGATTTGACCAAGATTCAAATGGGCAGAAAAATAAAAAACAGAAAAATGAAAAACCAAATCACATAGTCATCTTATGTCATATAGTAAGCATTAAAGTTGATAAACAAGGTCTAGAAATATCAAACCATACAAATCATGTATCTACCCCTAACCCCTAAACTATGTCTTATAAATTAAGTCAAGCATGAAGAGATGTGGTTTTGGGTTTCAAACATGGAAATATCAAAAACCTCCCAAAAACTTCATTTTAGTGTGACTAAGAAGGATACACGCTTCCCTTTTCATATTCATGTTCTAAGCTTGTTTAAATTATCTTGGTCAAACCTAGGATTTGACAAGATTCAAATGGGCATCAATATTGAAAAAAATCAAAAAAAAAGAAAAAACAAAGGAAATAGTTTTCTTATGTCTTATAGTAAGCATTAAAGTTGATAAACAAGGTCTAGACATATTCAAACTAGACAAATCATGTATCTATATATACCCCCTAACCCCTAAACTCTGTCTTATGAAGTCAAGCATGTGAAGAGGAAGTTGTTTTGGGTTGCAAACATGGAAATTTCAAAAACCTCCGAAAAACTTCATTTTAGAGTTTCTAAGAAGGATCCATGCTTAACTTTGCATATTCATATTTTAAACTTGTTTAAATCATTATCAAGCCTAGCATTTGACCAATATACAAATGGGTGGGCACAAAATTCAAAAAAATCAGAAAAATGAAAACAAATTAAAGCACATAGTCTTCATATGTCATATCGTATGAATTCAAGTTGATAAACGAGGTCTAGGTATATCCAAACCAGACAAATCATGTATCTATACCCCCTGTCGATCTTATGAAGTCTAGCATGAAGAGAGAAGTCGTTTTTGGTTTCAAAAATGGAAATTTCAAGAACATCCCAAAAGCTTCATTTTAGAGTGACTAAGAAGGATACATGCTTCCCTTTTCATTTTTATGTTTAAACTTGTTTAAATCTTGGTCAAACCTAGGATTTGACCAAGATTCAAATATATGGGCATAAAATTCAAAAAAAAAACAGAAAAATTTAAAACCAAGGCACATAGTCTTCTTATGTCATATAGTAAACAATCAATTAATTAAGTTGATAAACCAGTTCTAGACATATTCAAACCAGGAAAATCATGTATCTACCCCCTAACGCCCTAGCTAAACTCTGTCTTAATTATATATGAAGTCAAGCATGCATGAAGAGAAGTGGTTTTTGGTTTCAAACGTTTAAGCCAAAAGGTAAGCATGGATCCTCCTTAATTAGTCACTGTAAAATGAAGCTTTTGGGAGGTTTGTGAAATTTCCATGTTTGAAACCTAAAAGCACTTCTCTTCATGCTTGACTTCATAAGACAGAGTTTAGGGTTAGGGGGTGTAGATCGATACATGATTTGTCTGGTTTGAATATGTCCAAATCTTATTTATCAACTTTTGAATGCATGCTACTCTCTCAAAGAAAAACTTTTGAATGCTTACTATATATATGACATAAGAAGACTATATGCTTTTAAAATTCAAACATATGGTAAGCATTCTTATGTCATATAGTAAGCATTCAAGTTGATACACAAGCAAGGTTTGGACATATTCAAACCAGACAAATCATGTATCTACCCCCTAACCCCTAATTAAATTGTCTTATGAAGCAGTCTAGCATGAAGAGAAGTGGTTTTGGGTTTCAAACATGGAAATTTCAAAAACCTCCCAAAAACTTCATTTTAGAGTGACTAAGAAGGATATACAAGCTTCCCTTTTCATTTTCATGTTTTAAACTTGTTTAAATCTTGGTCAAACCTCTAGGATTTGACCAAAAGATTCAAATGGGCATAGAAATTCATAAAAAATCAAAAGAATGAAAAACCAAAGGACATAACATTCTTATGTCATATATATATATAGTAATTAAGCATTCAAGTTGATAAACAAGGTCTAGACATATTCAAACAAGAAAATAATGTATATATCTACCCCTAACCCTAAACTCCGTCTTATGAAGTCAAGCATGCATGAAGGGAAGTGGTTTTTGGTTTCAAACATGGAAATTTCGAAAACCCTCCCAAGACCGAGCTACATTTTGGAGTGACTAAGAAGGATATATAGATGCTTAATTTTTCATATTCATGATTTAAACTTGTTTAAACCATGTTCAAACCTAGGATTTGACCAAGATTCAAATGGGCATAAAATTTTAAAAAAATAAAAAAATAAAAAAACAAGGCACATAGTATTCTTATGTCATATAGTAAGCATTCAATTAAGTTGATAAACAAGGTCTAGACATAATCAAACCAGGAAAATCATGCATCTACCCCCTAACCCTAGCTAAACTCTGTCTTATGAAGTCAAGCATGCACGAAGAGAAGTGGTTTTTGGTTTCCAACGTTTAAGCCAAAAGCCCATTTTCAAATATTTCAAACTTATTCAAATTTGGTTCAAATTTGAAAGACATACAAGTTATAGCACACATAGTGCATACATTTTCACACATACTGCACTAGATGCTAACCCTATAGTTTGAGGCCATTTGGGTGACCTAGGTCGAAAAAATTCTTGGATTAGAATCGTGTTGTTCGAACCCCGTAGTTGGATTTTTTGAACCCTTGATCTGTAGAACTGGCCAAAACCCTAGTTTAACCTATTTAATTACAGATTCGTATATCGATTTTTCTACGAGTACTACCTTTTTATTATTATTATTACTATGCAGCACATGGGTGTTTGCCCGTCGAGTGAAACTCGGAGGAAGAGGGATCACTCGGAAGGAGAGAAGAAGGGAGAGAATTATGGTGTCTCCCCTTTTTCGGGTGATGATGTTGACTTTTGTGCAGGGTTTGTCAGTGAGCAGGAGGTGCGAGCGAGTCGAGCGAGGCCGAGAATGAGAGAGATTTGTTTTTTTTTTGAGAGGGACAACCGAAGGATCTAGAAGGACCCACAGACTTCCAAAACGCATCCTGATGCGTCTTCTCTTGACAAAGAAGATGGCTGGGAGTTTGCGTACCTATTGCACGTGACTTGTGCTCACTGAAGTGTGGGACCTCAAGCGTGGGCACCACACGTAAGTGACGGACCTGTTGGTGTAAAAACTCGGTTGATTATAATAGTGCATTAGAACAAAGTTTCCTATGGATTCAAGGGTAGGAAATCCAAGTTAACTCATTTACATGACATTATTATTTCCATGAAGCAAAGTTAACACATCTATCGATTGGTACATTTTTGAGTGACTAAGAAGGATCCAGGCTTACTTATTCGTTTTCACGTGTTAAACTTGTCTAAATCTTGGTCAAACCTAGGATTTGACCAAGATTCAAATGGGCAGAAAAATAAAATAAAAAACAGAAAAATGAAAAACCAAATCACATAGTCATCTTATGTCATATAGTAAGCATTAAAGTTGATAAACAAGGACTAGAAATATCAAACCATACAAATCATGTATCTACCCCTAACCCCTAAACTATGTCTTATAAATTAAGTCAAGCATGAAGAGATGTGGTTTTGGGTTTCAAACATGGAAATTTCAAAAACCTCCCAAAAACTACATTTTAGAGTGACTAAGAAGGATGCATGCTTCCCTTTTCATATTCATGTTTTAAGCTTGTTTAAATTATCTCAGTCAAACCTAGGATTTGACAAAGATTCAAATGGGCATCGAAAAAATCAGGAAAAAGAAAAACCAAAGCAAATAGTTTTCTTATGTCATATAGTAAGCCAATTAATTAAGTTGATAAACAAGGTCTAGACATATTCAAACTAGACAAATCATGTATCTATACCCCCTAACCCCTGAACTCTGTCTTATGAAGTCAAGCATATGAAGAGAAGTGGTTTTGGGTCGTTTCAAACATGGAAATTTGAAAAACCTCCCAAAAACTTCATTTTAGAGTGACAAAGAAGGATACATGCTTCCCTTTTCATATTCAGGTTTTAAGCTTGTTTAAATTATCTCAGTCAAACCTAGGATTTGACAAGATTCAAATGGGCATCAAAATTGAAAAAAATCAGGAAAAAGAAAAACCAAAGCAAATAGTTTTCTTATGTCATATAGTAAGCCAATTAAGTTGATAAACAAGGTCTAGACATATTCAAACTAGACAAATCATGCATGCATCTATACCCCCTAACCCCTAAACTCCGTCTTATGAAGTCAAGCATATGAAGAGAAGTGGTTTTGCTCCCAAAAGCTTCATTTTAGAGTCACTAATAATAAGGATCCATGCTTACCTTTGCATTTTCATATTTTAATCTTGTTAAATCATTATCAAGCCTAGGATTTGACCAAGATACAAATGGGTGGGCACAAAATTCAAAAAAATCAGAATAATGAAAAACAAAAGCATGTAGTCTTTTTATGTCATATCGTATGCATTCAAGTTAAACGAGGTCTAGGTATATCCAAACCAGACAAATCATGTATCTACCCCATGTTGATCTTATGAAGTCTAGCATGAAGAGAAGTCGTTTTGGGTTTCAAACATGGAAATTTCAAGAACATCCCAAAAGCTTCATTTTAGAGTGACTAAGAAGGATACATGCTTCCCTTTTCATTTTCATGTTTTAAACTTGTTTAAATCTTGGTCAAACCTAGGATTTGACCAAGATTCAAATATATGAGCATAAAATTCAAAAAAAAACCAAAAATGAAAACCAAGGCACGTAGTCGTCTTATGTCATATAGTAAGCAATCAATTAAGTTGATAAACAAGGTCTAGACATATTCAAACCAGGAAATCATGTATCTACACCCCCTAACGTACCCTAGCTAAACTCTGTCTTATGAAGTCAAGCATGCATGAAGAGAAGTGGTTTTTGGTTTCAAACGTTTAAGCCAAAAGGTAAGCATGGATCCTCCTTATATAGTCACTGTAAAATGAAGCTTTTGGGAGGTTTGTGAAATTTCCATGTTTGAAACCCAAAACCACTTAAGACAGAGTTTATGGTTAGGTGTGTAGATACATGATTTTTCTTGTTTGAATATGTCTAGACCTTGTTTATCAACTTGAATTTTTTACTATATGATATAAGAAGGCTATATATATGTGCTTTGGTTTTTCAATTTTTGATTTCTTTCGATTTTTTATGCCTATTTAAATCTTGGTCAAATCCTAGGTTTAAACAAGTTTAAAACATGAAAATGAAACGGTAAGCATGAATCCTTCCTTACTCACTCTAAAATGAAGGTACTTGAAAATTTTATGTTTGAAACCCAAAACCCCAGTTCTCTTCATATGTTTGACTTCATAAGACAGAGTTTAGCTAGGGTTAGGGGTAGATATGATACATGATATTTCTGCTTTGAATATGTCTAGACCTTGTTTATCAACTTGAATGCTTACTATATATATGACATAAGAAGGCTATATATATATGTGTGCTTTGGTTTTTCATTTTTTTTGAATTTTTCTGAATTTTTACTCCCATTTGAATCTTGGTCAAATCCTAGGTTTGACCAAGGTTAAAACAAGTTTAAAACATGGCAATGAAAAGGTAAGCATATGGATCATTCTTAGTCTCTCTAAAATGAAGCTTTTGGGAGGTTTTTGAAGTTTCCATGTTTGAAACCCAAAATCACTTCTCTTCATATGCTTGGCTTCATAAGACAAAGATTAGGGTTTAGGGGTAGATATATACATGTTTTGGGAGGTTTTTGAAATTTCCATGTTTGAAACCCAAATCCACTTCTCTTCATCCTTGACGTCTTCATAAGACAAAAGTATAGGGTATATATATTTATATTTTCGTGCCCTGGTCGTTAGTTGTACTCAGTTTTCCCCAGCCCCTTAGTTTTTCCTCAGTTTTCCCCTCCCTCTAGTTTGAAACCCGCAGAACGAGCTCAGACGGAAGGAATCCGTTTATTTGGACGTTCTGTGCTGGCGTGTTGCGCCGCGTCGTCTGTGGGGCCGCGACGTGTGGGGCCGCGTCGCGTGGGGCTGGTAGAAAGGGACCGCGTGGGACAGGACGAGAAGCGTTTGGTTGCACGTGAGCAGGAGCTGGGTTTTGTCTCTCTCGGCCCAAATTGGCATTTTTAAGAGCACCTTTTCCCCTCTTTCTCTCTCTGTCTTTTTCACCAAATTAGTATCAAATCTAGAGAAGCTTCTATTTCTGTCTTTCTTCAATATGGCAGCAAATCTAGTAGCAAATCTCTGGGGTTATTTATGCCTTTTGGCCCTCGTTTTTTGCCCAATATGGCAGCAAATCTAGTACCAAATGTAGAAGCTAGTATATGATAAATTGACAACTGCATAATCAGAAAGCTAAGTATAATACATAGGGAAACTGCATACAGCAGCCAAAAGCAGCCAATAACGTTGTAATATACAAGACGCACGCAATGTATGGACAACAAGAAGATTAGGATGAATGAATTTGTTCTTCAGTCCTCCTCATATATTTCGTCGTTGCGCCAGCCGTGCATTACCCCAAGGAAATATTGATTGAACTCCCTCCGTCTGCAGTGTGCGGCCAATACATCCTCCAAACGGTATGGCTTGTGTTCATTTCTCATACCGTAGTTTCCTATTCTATCCACACGTTCTGGCCACTCCTCCCAGGCCTTTGTATCATGAGAGTACTCTCTGATATAACCCAAATCCGTGTAGTAGATGCAGCCAGGTCGAAGTGTCGGGTACACTCTGGTGTCGACGGAGATACACCGGATATAATTCACGAAGAAGGCATTAATGCCAATGTTACTGACCGGATGGAGAGAGCGGCTCTGAGTGTCCACACGGTACACCAATGGTCTGCCCGCCAAAGCCACGCTGACCAACAACACAAGCAGCAGATCACCATCCGACTTCACGAGGTAGAACTTCTGATGTCCAAGTTCTGGAAATGAAATTAGTGTCTCCATCTTGACAGTGCTCGTGCGCTGCTGCAACTGTACATTGGTGCACACTATTCTTCCGTGCTCTAAATTGTCCACAGCTAGTGCATACAGTTCACCATTGAACGGTGTAATGCAACGCAGACAATGGTTCTTCATCGAAAATCTGTTTTCCCAATCTTTATCTATATCCTTAGTTGGAGTGCTCTCATCGACCCAACCAATTTCCGACGGGTAATGTGCGGTAACGAAGACCATAGTCGGGGATTTGATCACAGCGACTGATTTCAGGAAAATAGATGGCATCTGCGCCTCAAACATAGTGTATTTCTTTGTGAGTGGGTTCAGAAGCCGTATCTTGTGCGGCGGGTTCTTCTGGGCAAGCACGATGACGCCACGGCAAAATCCGACGAAGTAGTATCTGGGCAAGCACGATAACATTCAGCACTAAGATGTTTAAGATTGAAAATAAAGAGGTAGATATGGAGGAAGTTGAACCTTGTATGAACTTCCGATAGATCTATGGTGACGTAGCGTGATGTGCCGAGTTGGAGGAAGGTGAACTCAGCGACGTGTGGAAGGGCGTGGTCTAGCATGATCCATTCGTCCAGGTGCACGTCGGGCTCAGGCAAACCTGAGCGCCAATTTCTACAGACTTGCCTCATGGCAGAGTACGTGTCGGCGTACTCCTCGTTCGCCAGCAAGCATTCGCCGATCTGGTGAAGTGGTCCATCAGCCGAGAGAGAGGCCCAGTTCACGGAGGAGCCGCGCTTGGATGCGCCGCCCTCGGAGGCGACGCGCTCGGCGGCGACTGGCTCGGCGGCGACGGGCTCGGCGGCGACTGGCTCGGCGGCGACGGGCTCGGCGGCGACTGGCTCGGCGGCGACGGGCTCGGAGGCGACGGGCTCGGAGGCGACGGCCGCCGGCGCATTCTTCTTCTCCATCGCCGGCAGGGTAGCGTGCGTACGGCGGTTGGGGTTTTTTCGATTTGGAGAAGTTGATGGGACGTGAGAGGGGTGGTTTCGTGCGTGAGCGAGAATGAGACGACTGTGTGCAGAGGGAGGGAGGGAGGGGCTTACGCGTCCTAAATGCGACCCGCGTCCTACGCGTCCACTATTTGCACGTCTGCACCGCGACACGCGTCAACAATGGCACGTCTTCCACTTCTGCACCGCAACACGCGTCCTCGAGTCTAACCCTGGAAATTTAGATATACTCAGGTATACCCTCGAGTCATATACTAGCATTTTTTGTGTGCTCAGTTTTCTCCTCGAGTGCTAATACTGGCTAGTGCAATATACTCAGTTTTACCCTCAAGTGGCTGGTCAACAGAGAGTCAACAAATGGGATTAACTAGTTAAATGAGTTATTTAATGTGCAAAAAAATCCGAAAAAGAGTGGCACTTACTCATGGAGTCTTTACCACAAATTGCCACTTCTCAAATCATAGATAAATCATAGATAAATCAAGTTTCACCACAAATTGCCACTTCTCAAATCACCTAGTAGCTATGAAGGTGCATGGTTTTCCATAATAAGCCCTACCCAAAACAGCTTTCCCCAAAACATACTTTGTCTAAATGAGGCCACAATTCTCACACTGATGTATATTGGTATTGCAAATAGTTTGAGGTAGGCCAAGATGGGTTTCATTGTACAAAACACGCATTTTCCATTTTTTAAATCTCATATTTGAATCCCTTAGTCTGTTTACTACTCACTTGCCCTTGGTTTCTTGATACTACTCAGTTTTGCCCTCTCCCTTCACAAACTCTCACAGACGCCCAACATTGCCCTGATTGGTCTAGCCCATGTCACGCGGATCATGCCCGCCGACCGTTGATCGTATGATCTAACGGGCAGGATAACCCCTATCTCTCTCTCTGGTCGGGGCCACCACCCTCTCTCTCTCTCTCGTCGGTTAGCTTCCACACTCTATGTATGCGAAAGGGCGGTTACCTAGTACGCTAAAGTTTGGTTTTCTGCATTATTTTTCACGAGCTAAATTATAAACTCTTTTTAGGCATTACTTTTCACGCAAAAAATGATAAACCATCACCGATTTGTTGTAGCCATTACTTTTCACGCAAACAATGATACACCATCACCCATTTCTTGTAGCCATGCATTACTTTTCACGCAAAAAATGATAACCATCACCGATTTTGTTGTAGCCATTACTTTTCACGCAAAAAATGATACACCATCACCCATTTCTTGTAGCCATTACTTTCAACGCAAAAAACGATAAACCATCACCGATTTTGTTGTAGCCATTACTTATCACGCAAAAATATGATACACCATCACCCATTTCTTGGACCCATTACTTATGACGCAAAAAATGATACACCATCACCCATTTCTTGGACCCATTACTTATGACGCAAAAAATGATACACCATCACCCATTTCTTGTACCCATTACTTTTCACGCAAAAAACGATAAACCATCACCGATTTCTTGTAGCCATTACTTTTCACGCAAAAAACGATAAACCATCACCGATTTCTCGTAGCCATTACTTTTCTTTTAGACTAGTCATAGTGGAGAGTAACATAGAGTAGTAACATGCACATGTTACTACTCTATGTTACTACCTTCATAGTGGGAAGTAACATATGTGTAGTGTCATGCAAAGCCATATTAATTAGGTTGTAGACTCATCTAATCTTGGAAAATGTGATGTTATGGTAACATAGCTCTATGTTACTACCCAAGTTACTCCCACTATGAGTAGTCTTAGGCATTACTTTTCACCGTAAAATGATAAACTAGTCAACATAGTCCGCATTACTTTTTTTGTTGAGATATATACCCCCACAACGGTCGTCTCCTCCTTAATTAATTTATTGTGTATAAACCCCCACAACGGTCATCTCCTCCTTATTTTATTGTGTAAACCCCTACAACGGTCATCTCTCCCTTATAAACACCCACACGGCCATCCCTTGTGTCAATAGGTTCTGCCTCTCTCTTCTTCGTTCACATACACTTTATCCATTGCCATGGCTTCCACGTCTCGGACGCGGACCGGAAGGGGAAGGGGAAGGGGAAGGGGAAGGGGAATGGGAAGTGGATCATCATCATTGCCACCACCACCGTCAACACTGCCATTGATCATAGAGGAGTTCTTCATCGTCGTCTATGAAGACCCTTTGGTCAAGAAGGTACGTACGCGTTCCCACATATATGATGCATGTGATTAATTATGGGCATGTTCTAAAAAACCTTTAATTTCAAGGGTTCCCTAATTTCAAACGATCGGCGCTCGATCTCTTTGCAGGAACTCCCAAAAAAATTTGCGGACTATCTTGACGGCAAGGAGCCAGCTAAGGTGTATCTGCGAGCAGCTGACTGCGGTCCTCGTCTCTGGACCGTGGAGGTCCTATTTGACGGACAAGGCCGGATGTACCTCGACAAGGGCTGGGAGAAATTCGCCATCGCGCACGGTGTGGATTTCGGCTGGTTCGTACACTTCAAATATGAAGGCGATGATGTGCTCACAGTGAAGGTGTTTGACGGAACAATGTGCAGGAGGTACTACTACTCAGACGACGAAGATACTGATGATGAAAGCGACGACGACGTGAAGCCATGCATCCATCCCCTTTAGATAATTAAGGGGATCATGACCAAGAATATATATGTAGCTTCATATGCATCGATTTAGAGATCTAGCTATTTTCTATATATTATGCATGTAAAAAATAATATCGCATTTCCACTATTATTCGAGCACCACATCCTCGCCGCCACTGCTAGGTCAACGCCGGGATGCACAATGTTTAGCATAAAAGTCACTTTAGATTAAGCTGCGAAAATAGTCACCTGCCATGGGCTGAGGCGGCCCCTACAGAGCGGCTCTATATTATATTCTCTAAATAAAATAGACGACCACAGCGGTCATTGACTGCGGAGGCCCCACAGAGCGGCAATATATAATTTTCTATAAATAAATAGACGACCCACTGGTCATTGGCTGCGGCAGCCCCATAGAGCGGCCCCATTTGTCATTGGCAGCACCGCGTATACAATCAGGAAATAAAACGGCCCACGCGTCAGCGGTAGATGGATCCACCCGTCAGCACGAGACGGTCAGCGAGGAACTGACCTCACGGTAACGGTAAGGCCTCTGACCTGACGGCAACCCGCGTCTTCGATGGGTTTCAAACTAGAGGGAGGGGAAAACTGAGGAAAAACTAACGAGCTGGGGAAAACTGAGTACAACTAACGAAGCAGGGGCACGAAAATAGAAATCCCTATATATATATATGCATATGGGTAGATACATGATTTGTCTGGTTTGAATATGTACAAATCTTATTTATCAACTTTTGAATGCATGCTACTCTCTCAAAGAAAAACTTTTGAATGCTTTACTATATGACATAAGAAGACTATATGCTTTTAAAATTCAAACATATATGGTAAGCATTCTTATGTCATATAGTAAGCATTCAAGTTGATACACAAGCAAGGTTTGGACATATCCAAACCAGACAAATCATGTATCTGCCCCCTGTCGATCTTATGAAGTCTAGCATGAAGAGAGAAGTCGTTTTTGGTTTCAAAAATGGAAATTTCAAGAACATCCAAAAAGCTTCATTTTAGAGTGACTAAGAAGGATACATGCTTCCCTTTTTATTTTTATGTTTAAACTTGTTTAAATCTTGGTCAAACCTAGGATTTGTCCAAGATTCAAATATATGGGCGTAAAATTCAAAAAAAACAGAAAAATTTAAAACCAAGGCACATAGTCTTCTTATGTCATATAGTAAACAATCAATTAATTAAGTTGATAAACCAGGTCTAGACATATTCAAACCAGGAAAATCATGTATCTACCCCCTAACGCCCTAGCTAAACTATGTCTTATGAAGTCAAGCATGCATGAAGAGAAGTGGTTTTGGTTTCAAACATGGAAATTTCGAAAAAACCTCCCAAGAGCTACATTTTGGAGTGACTAAGAAGGATATATAGATGCTTAATTTTTCATATTCATGATTTAAACTTGTTTAAACCATGTTCAAACCTAGGATTTGACCAAGATTCAAATGGGCATACAATTTTAAAAAAATCAAAAAAATAAAAAACAATGCACATAGTATTATTATGTCATATAGTAAGCATTCAATTAAGTTGATAAAGTAGGTCTAGACATATTCAAACCAGGAAAATCATGCATCTATCCCCTAACCCTAGCTAAACTCTGTCTTATGAAGTCAAGCATGCATGAAGAGAAGTGGTTTTTGGTTTCAAACGTTTAAGCCAAAAGCCCCTTTTCAAATATTTCAAACTTATTCAAATTTGGTTCAAATATGAAAGACATACAAGTTATAGCACACATAGTGCATACATTTTCACACATACTGCACTAGATGCTAACCCTATAGTTTGAGGCCATTTGGGTGACCTAGGTCGAAAAAATTCTTGGATTAGAATCGTGTTGTTCGAACCCCGTAGTTGGATTTTTTTGAACCCTTGATCTGTAGAACTGGGCAAAACCCTAGTTTAACCTATTTAATTACAGATTCGTATATCGATTTTTCTACGAGTACTACCTTTTTATTATTACTATGCAGCACATGGGTGTTTGCCCGTCGAGTGAAACTCGGAGGAAGAGGGATCACTCGGAAGGAGAGAAGAAGGGAGAGAATTATGGTGTCTCCCCTTTTTCGGGTGATGATGTTGACTTTTGTGCAGGGTTTGTCAGTGAGCAGGAGGTGCGAGCGAGCGAGCGAGTCGAGCGAGGCCGAGAATGAGAGAGATTTGTTTTTTTTTTGTGAGAGGGACGACCGAAGGAACCAGAAGGACCCACAGACTTCCAATACGCATCCTGATGCGTCTTCTCTTGACAAAGAAAATGGCTGGGAGTTTGCGTACCTATTGCACGTGACTTGTGCTCACTGAAGTGTGGGACCTCAAGCGTGGGCACCACACGTAAGTGACAGACCTGTTGGTGTAAAAACTCGGTTGATTATAATAGTGCATTAGAACAAAGTTTCCTATGGATTCAAGGGTAGGAAATCCAAGTTGACTCATTTACGTGTTAAACTTGTCTATACCTGTTTGACCAAGATTCAAATGGGCAGAAAAATAAAAACAGAAAAATGAAAAACCAAATCACATAGTCTTCTTATGTCATATAGTAAGCATTAAAGTTGATAAACAAGGTCTAGACATATTAAACCAGACAAATCATGTATCTATACCCCTAACCCCTAAACTCTGTCTTATGAAGTCAAGCATGTGAAGAGAAGTGGTTTTGGGTTTCAAACATGGAAATTTCAAAAAACTCCCAAAAACTACATTTTAGAGTGACTAAGAAGGATACATGCTCCCCTTTTCATATTCATGTTTTAAGCTTGTTTAAATTATCTTGGTCAAACCTAGGATTTGACAAGATTCAAATGGGCATCGAAATTGAAAAAAAAAGTCAGAAAAAAGAAAACCAAAGCAAATAGTTTTCTTATGTCATATAGTAAGCATTAAAGTTGATAAACAAGGTCTAGAAATATTCAAACTAGACAAATCATGTATCTATACCCCCTAACCCCTGAACTCTGTCTTATGAAGTCAAGCATATGAAGAGAAGTGGTTTTGGGTTTCAAACATGGAAATTTGAAAAACCTCCCAAAAACTTCATTTTAGAGTGACAAAGAAGGATACATGCTTCCCTTTTCATATTCATGTTTTAAGCTTGTTTAAATTATCTCGGTCAAACCTAGGATTTGACAAGATTCAAATGGGCATCAAAATTGAAAAAAATCAGGAAAAAGAAAAACCAAAGCAAATAGTTTTCTTATGTCATATAGTAAGCCAATTAAGTTGATAAACAAGGTCTAGACATATTCAAACTAGACAAATCGTGTATCTATACCCCCTAACCCCTAAACTCCGTCTTATGAAGTCAAGCATATGAAGAGAAGTGGTTTTGCTCCCAAAAGCTTCATTTTAGAGTGACTAAGAAGGATCCATGCTTACCTTTTGCATTTTCATATTTTAATCTTGTTAAATCATTATCAAGCCTAGGATTTGACCAAGATACAAATGGGTGGGCACAAAATTCAAAAAAACAGAATAATGAAAAACAAAAGCACGTAGTCTTCTTATGTCATATCGTATGCATTCAAGTTAAACGAGGTCTAGGTATATCCAAACCAGACAAATCATGTATCTACCCCATGTTGATCTTATGAAGTCTAGCATGAAGAGAAGTCGTTTTGGGTTTCAAACATGGAAATTTCAAGAACATCCCAAAAGCTTCATTTTAGAGTGACTAAGAAGGATACATGCTTCCCTTTTCATTTTCATGTTTAAACTTGTTTAAATCTTGGTCAAACCTAGGATTTGACCAAGATTCAAATATATGAGCATAAAATTCAAAAAAAAACCAAGGCACGTAGTCTTCTTATGTCATATAGTAAGCAATCAATTAAGTTGATAAACAAGGTCTCTAGACATATTCAAACCAGAAATCATGTATCTACACCCCCTAACGTACCCTAGCTAAACTCTGTCTTATGAAGTCAAGCATGCATGAAGAGAAGTGGTTTTTGGTTTCAAACGTTTAAGCCAAAAGGTAAGCATGGATCCTCCTTAGTCACTGTAAAATGAAGCTTTTGGGAGGTTTGTGAAATTTCCATGTTTGAAACCCAAAACCACTTAAGACAGAGTTTATGGTTAGTGTGTAGATACATGATTTTTCTTGTTTGAATATGTCTAGACCTTGTTTATCAACTTGAATTTTTTACTATATGATATAAGAAGGCTATATATATGTGCTTTGGTTTTTCATTTTTTGATTTCTTTTGAATTTTTATGCCTATTTAAATCTTGGTCAAATCCTAGGTTTAAACAAGTTTAAAACATGAAAATGAAACGGTAAGCATGAATCCCTTCCTTACTCACTCTAAAATGAAGGTGTACTTGAAAATTTTATGTTTGAAACCCAAAACCCCAGTTCTCTTCATATGTTTGACTTCATAAGACAGAGTTTAGGGTTAGGGGTAGATATGATACATGATATTTCTACTTTGAATATGTCTAGACCTTGTTTATCAACTTGAATGCTTACTATATGACATAAGAAGGCTATATATATATATATGTGTGTGCTTTGGTTTTTCATTTTTTTTGAATTTTTCTGAATTTTTACTCCCATTTGAATCTTGGTCAAATCCTAGGTTTGACCAAGGTTAAAACAAGTTTAAAACATGGCAATGAAAAGGTAAGCATATGGATCATTCTTAGTCTCTCTAAAATGAAGCTTTTGGGAGGTTTTTGAAGTTTCCATGTTTGAAACCCAAAATCACTTCTCTTCATATGCTTGGCTTCATAAGACAAAGATTAGGGTTTAGGGGTAGATATATACATGTTTTGGGAGGTTTTTGAAATTTCCATGTTTGAAACCCAAATCCACTTCTCTTCATCCTTGACGTCTTCATAAGACAAAAGTATAGGGTTATATATATATATGCATGGGTAGATACATGCTTTTTTCTGGTTTTAATATGTATAGACCTTGTTTAAAATTATCAACTTAATTGAATGCTTACTATATATATGACATATATAAGAAGGCTATATATGTGTTTTGTTTTTTCATTTTTCATTTTTTCCTGATTTTTTATGCCCATTTGAATCTTGGTCAAATCCTAGGTTTGATCAAGATTTAAACAAGCAGTTTAAAAATGAAAATGAAAAGGTAAGCCTGGATCCTTCTTAGGGCTCCTTTGATTTAAAGGATAGGAAAAGTATAGGAATAGGAAAGGCATAGGATTGGAATGACACATGTCTACTTGAATCCTATAGAAAGATGAAGTGTGTTTGATTGTAGCAAAGGAATTTTTTCATGAGGTATGAGCCAATGTTTTTTCCTATAGGAATTACGCTACAAGATTCCTATAGGAATTTTTCCTATAGGATATGTTTCTATGAATCAAACAACATGTATAGGAAATTTTCCCATAGGAACCAAATCCTACACAATTCCTATGCAAATCCTATGAATCAAAGGAGCCCTTAGTCACTGTAAAATGAAGCTTTTGGGAGGTTTGTGAAATTTCCATGTTTGAAACCCAAAAGCACTTCTCTTCATGCTTGACTTCATAAGACAGAGTTTAGGGTTAGGGGGTGTAGATACGACATGATTTGTCTGGTTTGAATATGTACAAATCTTATTTATCAACTTTTGAATGCATGCTACTCTCTCAAAGAAAAACTTTTGAATGCTTACTATATGACATAAGAAGACTATATGCTTTTAAAATTCAAACATATGGTAAGCATTCTTATGTCATATAGTAAGCATTCAAGTTGATAAACAAGCAAGGTTTGGACATATCCAAACCAGACAAATCATGTATCTGCCCCCTGTCGATCTTATGAAGTCTAGCATGAAGAGAGAAGTCGTTTTTGGTTTCAAAAATGGAAATTTCAAGAACATCCAAAAAGCTTCATTTTAGAGTGACTAAGAAGGATACATGCTTCCCTTTTTATTTTTATGTTTAAACTTGTTTAAATCTTGGTCAAACCTAGGATTTGTCCAAGATTCAAATATATGGGCGTAAAATTCAAAAAAAACAGAAAAATTTAAAACCAAGGCACATAGTCTTCTTATGTCATATAGTAAACAATCAATTAATTAAGTTGATAAACCAGGTCTAGACATATTCAAACCAGGAAAATCATGTATCTACCCCCTAACGCCCTAGCTAAACTATGTCTTATGAAGTCAAGCATGCATGAAGAGAAGTGGTTTTGGTTTCAAACATGGAAATTTCGAAAAAACCTCCCAAGAGCTACATTTTGGAGTGACTAAGAAGGATATATAGATGCTTAATTTTTCATATTCATGATTTAAACTTGTTTAAACCATGTTCAAACCTAGGATTTGACCAAGATTAAAATGGGCATAAAATTTTAAAAAAATCAAAAAATAAAAAACAAGTCACATAGTATTCTTATGTCATATAGTAAGCATTCAATTAAGTTGATAAACAAGGTCTAGACATATTCAAACCAGGAAAATCATGCATATATCCCCTAACCCTAGCTAAACTCTGTCTTATGAAGTCAAGCATGCATGAAGAGAAGTGGTTTTTGGTTTCAAACGTTTAAGCCAAAAGCCCCTTTTCAAATATTTCAAACTTATTCAAATTTGGTTCAAATATGAAAGACATACAAGTTATAGCACACATAGTGCATACATTTTCACACATACTGCACTAGATGCTAACCCTATAGTTTGAGGCCATTTGGGTGACCTAGGTCGAAAAAATTCTTGGATTAGAATCGTGTTGTTCGAACCCCGTAGTTGGATTTTTTTGAACCCTTGATCTGTAGAACTGGCCAAAACCCTAGTTTAACCTATTTAATTACAGATTCGTATATCGATTTTTCTACGAGTACTACCTTTTTATTATTACTATGCAGCACATGGGTGTTTGCCCGTCGAGTGAAACTCGGAGGAAGAGGGATCACTCGGAAGGAGAGAAGAAGGGAGAGAATTATGGTGTCTCCCCTTTTTCGGGTGATGATGTTGACTTTTGTGCAGGGTTTGTCAGTGAGCAGGAGGTGCGAGCGAGCGAGCAAGTCGAGCGAGGCCGAGAATGAGAGAGATTTGTTTTTTTTTGTGAGAGGGACGACCGAAGGAACCAGAAGGACCCACAGACTTCCAATACGCATCCTGATGTGTCTTCTCTTGACAAAGAAAATGGCTGGGAGTTTGCGTACCTATTGCACGTGACTTGTGCTCACTGAAGTGTGGGACCTCAAGCGTGGGCACCACACGTAAGTGACAGACCTGTTGGTGTAAAAACTCGGTTGATTATAATAGTGCATTAGAACAAAGTTTCCTATGGATTCAAGGGTAGGAAATCCAAGTTAACTCATTTACGTGTTAAACTTGTCTATATCTTGGTCAAACCTAGGATTTGACCAAGATTCAAATGGGCAGAAAAATAAAAACAGAAAAATGAAAAACCAAATCACATAGTCTTCTTATGTCATATAGTAAGCATTAAAGTTGATAAACAAGGTCTAGACATATTAAACCAGACAAATCATGTATCTATACCCCTAACCCCTAAACTCTGTCTTATGAAGTCAAGCATGTGAAGAGAAGTGGTTTTGGGTTTCAAACATGGAAATTTCAAAAAACTCCCAAAAACTACATTTTAGAGTGACTAAGAAGGATACATGCTCCCCTTTTCATATTCATGTTTTAAGCTTGTTTAAATTATCTTGGTCAAACCTAGGATTTGACAAGATTCAAATGGGCATCAAAATTGAAAAAAAGTCAGAAAAAAGAAAACCAAAGCAAATAGTTTTCTTATGTCATATAGTAAGCCAATTAAGTTGATAAACAAGGTCTAGACATATTCAAACTAGACAAATCGTGTATCTATACCCCCTAACCCCTAAACTCCGTCTTATGAAGTCAAGCATATGAAGAGAAGTGGTTTTGCTCCCAAAAGCTTCATTTTAGAGTGACTAAGAAGGATCCATGCTTACCTTTTGCATTTTCATATTTTAATCTTGTTAAATCATTATCAAGCCTAGGATTTGACCAAGATACAAATGGGTGGGCACAAAATTCAAAAAAACAGAATAATGAAAAACAAAAGCACGTAGTCTTCTTATGTCATATCGTATGCATTCAAGTTAAACGAGGTCTAGGTATATCCAAACCAGACAAATCATGTATCTACCCCATGTTGATCTTATGAAGTCTAGCATGAAGAGAAGTCGTTTTGGGTTTCAAACATGGAAATTTCAAGAACATCCCAAAAGCTTCATTTTAGAGTGACTAAGAAGGATACATGCTTCCCTTTTCATTTTCATGTTTTAAACTTGTTTAAATCTTGGTCAAACCTAGGATTTGACCAAGATTCAAATATATGAGCATAAAATTCAAAAAAAAACCAAAAATGAAAACCAAGGCACGTAGTCGTCTTATGTCATATAGTAAGCAATCAATTAAGTTGATAAACAAGGTCTAGACATATTCAAACCAGGAAATCATGTATCTACACCCCCTAACGTACCCTAGCTAAACTCGATCTGTCTTATGAAGTCAAGCATGCATGAAGAGAAGTGGTTTTTGGTTTCAAACGTTTAAGCCAAAAGGTAAGCATGGATCCTCCTTATATAGTCACTGTAAAATGAAGCTTTTGGGAGGTTTGTGAAATTTCCATGTTTGAAACCCAAAACCTCTTAAGACAGAGTTTATGGTTAGGTGTGTAGATACATGATTTTTCTTGTTTGAATATGTCTAGACCTTGTTTATCAACTTGAATTTTTTACTATATGATATAAGAAGGCTATATATATGTGCTTTGGTTTTTCAATTTTTGATTTCTTTCGATTTTTTATGCCTATTTAAATCTTGGTCAAATCCTAGGTTTAAACAAGTTTAAAACATGAAAATGAAACGGTAAGCATGAATCCTTCCTTACTCACTCTAAAATGAAGGTACTTGAAAATTTTATGTTTGAAACCCAAAACCCCAGTTCTCTTCATATGTTTGACTTCATAAGACAGAGTTTAGCTAGGGTTAGGGGTAGATATGATACATGATATTTCTGCTTTGAATATGTCTAGACCTTGTTTATCAACTTGAATGCTTACTATATATATGACATAAGAAGGCTATATATATATGTGTGTGCTTTGGTTTTTCATTTTTTTTGAATTTTTCTGAATTTTTACTCCCATTTGAATCTTGGTCAAATCCTAGGTTTGACCAAGGTTAAAACAAGTTTAAAACATGGCAATGAAAAGGTAAGCATATGGATCATTCTTAGTCTCTCTAAAATGAAGCTTTTGGGAGGTTTTTGAAGTTTCCATGTTTGAAACCCAAAATCACTTCTCTTCATATGCTTGGCTTCATAAGACAAAGATTAGGGTTTAGGGGTAGATATATACATGTTTTGGGAGGTTTTTGAAATTTCCATGTTTGAAACCCAAATCCACTTCTCTTCATCCTTGACGTCTTCATAAGACAAAAGTATAGGGTTATATATATATGCATATGGGTAGATACATGATTTGTCTGGTTTGAATATGTACAAATCTTATTTATCAACTTTTGAATGCATGCTACTCTCTCAAAGAAAAACTTTTGAATGCTTACTATATGACATAAGAAGACTATATGCTTTTAAAATTCAAACATATGGTAAGCATTCTTATGTCATATAGTAAGCATTCAAGTTGATAAACAAGCAAGGTTTGGACATATCCAAACCAGACAAATCATGTATCTGCCCCCTGTCGATCTTATGAAGTCTAGCATGAAGAGAGAAGTCGTTTTTGGTTTCAAAAATGGAAATTTCAAGAACATCCAAAAAGCTTCATTTTAGAGTGACTAAGAAGGATACATGCTTCCCTTTTTATTTTTATGTTTAAACTTGTTTAAATCTTGGTCAAACCTAGGATTTGTCCAAGATTCAAATATATGGGCGTAAAATTCAAAAAAAAACAGAAAAATTTAAAACCAAGGCACATAGTCTTCTTATGTCATATAGTAAACAATCAATTAATTAAGTTGATAAACCAGGTCTAGACATATTCAAACCAGGAAAATCATGTATCTACCCCCTAACGCCCTAGCTAAACTATGTCTTATGAAGTCAAGCATGCATGAAGAGAAGTGGTTTTGGTTTCAAACATGGAAATTTCGAAAAAACCTCCCAAGAGCTACATTTTGGAGTGACTAAGAAGGATATATAGATGCTTAATTTTTCATATTCATGATTTAAACTTGTTTAAACCATGTTCAAACCTAGGATTTGACCAAGATTCAAATGGGCATACAATTTTAAAAAAATAAAAAAAATAAAAAACAATGCACATAGTATTATTATGTCATATAGTAAGCATTCAATTAAGTTGATAAAGTAGGTCTAGACATATTCAAACCAGGAAAATCATGCATCTATCCCCTAACCCTAGCTAAACTCTGTCTTATGAAGTCAAGCATGAATGAAGAGAAGTGGTTTTTGGTTTCAAACGTTTAAGCCAAAAGCCCCTTTTCAAATATTTCAAACTTATTCAAATTTGGTTCAAATATGAAAGACATACAAGTTATAGCACACATAGTGCATACATTTTCACACATACTGCACTAGATGCTAACCCTATAGTTTGAGGCCATTTGGGTGACCTAGGTCGAAAAAATTCTTGGATTAGAATCGTGTTGTTCGAACCCCGTAGTTGGATTTTTTGAACCCTTGATCTGTAGAACTGGGCAAAACCCTAGTTTAACCTATTTAATTACAGATTCGTATATCGATTTTTCTACGAGTACTACCTTTTTATTATTACTATGCAGCACATGGGTGTTTGCCCGTCGAGTGAAACTCGGAGGAAGAGGGATCACTCGGAAGGAGAGAAGAAGGGAGAGAATTATGGTGTCCCCTTTTTCGGGTGATGATGTTGACTTTTGTGCAGGGTTTGTCAGTGAGCAGGAGGTGCGAGCGAGCGAGCGAGTCGAGCGAGGCCGAGAATGAGAGAGATTTGTTTTTTTTTGTGAGAGGGACGACCGAAGGAACCAGAAGGACCCACAGACTTCCAATACGCATCCTGATGCGTCTTCTCTTGACAAAGAAAATGGCTGGGAGTTTGCGTACCTATTGCACGTGACTTGTGCTCACTGAAGTGTGGGACCTCAAGCGTGGGCACCACACGTAAGTGACAGACCTGTTGGTGTAAAAACTCGGTTGATTATAATAGTGCATTAGAACAAAGTTTCCTATGGATTCAAGGGTAGGAAATCCAAGTTAACTCATTTACGTGTTAAACTTGTCTATATCTTGGTCAAACCTAGGATTTGACCAAGATTCAAATGGGCAGAAAAATAAAAACAGAAAAATGAAAAACCAAATCACATAGTCTTCTTATGTCATATAGTAAGCATTAAAGTTGATAAACAAGGTCTAGACATATTAAACCAGACAAATCATGTATCTATACCCCTAACCCCTAAACTGTCTTATGAAGTCAAGCATGTGAAGAGAAGTGGTTTTGGGTTTCAAACATGGAAATTTCAAAAACTCCCAAAAACTACATTTTAGAGTGACTAAGAAGGATACATGCTCCCCTTTTCATATTCATGTTTTAAGCTTGTTTAAATTATCTTGGTCAAACCTAGGATTTGACAAGATTCAAATGGGCATCGAAATTGAAAAAAAAAGTCAGAAAAAAGAAAACCAAAGCAAATAGTTTTCTTATGTCATATAGTAAGCATTAAAGTTGATAAACAAGGTCTAGACATATTCAAACTAGACAAATCATGTATCTATACCCCCTAACCCCTGCCCTCTATCTTATGAAGTCAAGCATATGAAGAGAAGTGGTTTTGGGTTTCAAACGTGGAAATTTGAAAAACCTCCCAAAAACTTCATTTTAGAGTGACAAAGAAGGATACATGCTTCCCTTTTCATATTCATGTTTTAAGCTTGTTTAAATTATCTCAGTCAAACCTAGGATTTGACAAGATTCAAATGGGCATCAAAATTGAAAAAAATCAGGAAAAAGAAAAACCAAAGCAAATAGTTTTCTTATGTCATATAGTAAGCCAATTAAGTTGATAAACAAGGTCTAGACATATTCAAACTAGACAAATAATGTATCTATACCCCCTAACCCCTAAACTCGTCTTATGAAGTCAAGCATATGAAGAGAAGTGGTTTTCTCCCAAAAGCTTCATTTTAGAGTGACTAAGAAGGATCCATGCTTACCTTTGCATTTTCATATTTTAATCTTGTTTAAATCATTATCAGACCTAGGATTTGACCAAGATACAAATGGGTGGGCACAAAATTCAAAAAAACAGAATAATGAAAAACAAAAGCACGTAGTCTTCTTATGTCATATCGTATGCATTCAAGTTAAACGAGGTCTAGGTATATCCAAACCAGAAAAATCATGTATCTACCCCTGTTGATCTTATGAAGTCTAGCATGAAGAGAAGTCGTTTTGGGTTTCAAACATGGAAATTTCAAGAACATCCCAAAAGCTTCATTTTAGAGTGACTAAGAAGGATACATGCTTCCCTTTCATTTTCATGTTTTAAACTTGTTTAAATCTTGGTCAAACCTAAGATTTGACCAAGATTCAAATATATGAGCATAAAATTCAAAAAACAAAAAATTGAAAACCAAGGCACGTAGTCTTCTTATGTCATATAGTAAGCAATCAATTAAGTTGATAAACAAGGTCTAGACATATTCAATCCAGAAAATCATGTATCTACCCCCTAACCCTAGCTAAACTCTGTGTTATGAAGTCAAGCATGCATGAAGAGAAGTGGTTTTTGGTTTCAAACGTTTAAGCCAAAAGGTAAGCATGGATCCTCCTCAGTCACTGTAAAATGAAGCTTTTGGGAGGTTTGTGAAATTTCCATGTTTGAAACTCAAAACCACTTAAGACAGAGTTTATGGTTAGGTGTAGATACATGATTTTTCTTGTTTGAATATGTCTAGACCTTGTTTATCAACTTGAATTTTTTACTATATGATATAAGAAGGCTATATATGTGCTTTGGTTTTTCATTTTTTGATTTCTTTCGAATTTTTTATGCCTATTTAAATCTTGGTCAAATCCTAGGTTTAAACAAGTTTAAAACATGAAAATGAAACGGTAAGCATGAATCCTTCCTTACTCACTCTAAAATGAAGGTACTTGAAAATTTTATGTTTGAAACCCAAAACCCCAGTTCTCTTCATATGTTTGACTTCATAAGACAGAGTTTAGGGTTAGGGGTAGATATGATACATGATATTTCTGCTTTGAATATGTCTAGACCTTGTTTATCAACTTGAATGCTTACTATATGACATAAGAAGGCTATATATGTGTTTTGGTTTTCCATTTTTTTTGAATTTTTTTGAATTTTTACTCCCATTTGAATCTTGGTCAATTCCTAGGTTTGACCAAGGTTAAAACAAGTTTAAAACATGGCAATGAAAAGGTAAGCATGGATCCTTCTTAGTCACTCTAAAATGAAGCTTTTGGGAGGTTTTTGAAATTTCCATGTTTGAAACCCAAAATCACTTCTCTTCATGCTTGACTTCATAAGGCAGAGTTTAGGGTTAGGGGGTAGATACATGATTTGTTTGGTTTGAATATGTCTAGACCTTGTTTATCAACTTGAATGCTTACTATATGACATCAGAAGACTATGTTCTTTGGTTTTTTTCCGTTTTTTTTGAATTGTTATACCCATTTGAATCTTGGTCAAATCCTAGGTTTGACCAAGATTTAAACAAGTTAAGAAATTGAAAATGAAAAAGGTAAGCCTGGATCCTTCTTAGTCACTGTAGAATGAAGCTTTTGGGAGGTTTGTGAAATTTCCATGTTTGAAACCCAAAACCAGTTCTCTTCATATGTTTGACTTCATAAGACAGAGTTTTTATCAACTCGAGTGCTTAATATATGATATAAGAAGGCTATATATGTGCTTTGGTTTTTCATTTGTTGATTTTTTCCGAATTTTTATGCCCATTTAAATCTTGGTCAAATCCTAGGTTTAAACAAGTTTAAAACATGAAAAGAAAAGGTAAGAATGGATCCTTCTTAGTCATTCTAAAATGAATGAAGCTTTTGGGATGTTCTCACAAATCGATCTAGTCTACATGACTTTGATAAATTTTAATTAAGAAGCAGCAACTTAACAATAATTACCCAAAATCTAACAGCTGGTTCGACAACAACCTGGACGTTACGCTAAAATGAACTGCGAAAACAACGAACAGCACTTTTGTAGTACTGTACTCGGTACTCCGTACTTGCTCCAGATAATCCCCATTGCTTCACTACTACAGTAGTACTACCCTGGCTCGCATTCATTGTTTCCCCTGACTATTCAGAGCTTTGGACGTCCATCAGAGTTGTAGTCAGTAGTACAGTACTGCTAGCTCGATTAATGGCGTGCTATAAAATTCTATACTAGCCGACAGATGTCCATTCCTCGGGTTGCGCGCCAGAGCCTTCGAAGAGAAGGTAGCCGCTCTGTCCCGTTGATTTACGGTGGACGGACAGGATACTCCGGACCGCTCTCGATTCATTTGCTTCTGCTCCCGCGTCCTGACCCTTCGCGGACTGAGATCCAGTGACTTCACTAAGAGAAGTCACCATGCGACTTTACACACGTGAGCCACTCGATCAAGATCCAACGCTCGCGGTTGATCCAAATTTCGAACTTAAACTAAACTAATATTTTAAATGGACTGGAACTTTCCGAGAATACGTCTTAATGTAAAGTTTTTCTGTTTTTTTCTGAGCTACAAAATTTTAATTTCAAATTTTAGATCGACCATGTTCGTTGGATCTTAACCTGATGGCTCGTATAGGTAAAGTTCATGGTAACTTCTGTTGGGTAAAGTCACTGGATCTCAGTTCGCAAGGGAGCCCCCTCTCGGCCGTTGATTTAGGATGGGCGGACCAGGTTGCTCGAAGCGAGGGCAGGAGACGGTTGTCTGGTTTTAATAGGGGGGAGTACTTCTTCCATCCCCTTCTTGCTTCACTTCCAGTCTCCTTCCACTTCCAGCGATGCCTCCGAAGTCAAGGCCACCATCTCGCTTGAAGAAGCACCATCTAGTGTTGACCAAGGACGCGGAGAGTTCCCGCCGGCGGTCTATCCAGATGCTGGCCGCGAGAAAGGGCCCGCCAGAAAACGAAGGCCCTGCTTCGCGCTCGTCTCGGAACGGCGTCAGTCGTGCGGTCGAAGATTCCTGGTTGGTTTCCATCGCCATGTTTCTTGATTCTTCCTGGCCCGGAGGTCCCAACTCTTTATTCCGTATTAATCCTTTTTATACATATCTCAGTGCCCCACGACGCACCCTGACATCTTCTCATGACGACTTCAACCCCTGTCTCCTGCGCTTAGAGGTTACCACTGATTGGACATTTTCGTCTTCCTCTCGTCACTTTGTTTCGGTACTGATGATATTGCCATGCAGGAAGCATCGGCGTGTTTCAGAGATGAGCTTAAAACTCTCGTGGAACTCGCCTCCAACTTTCGCGATGATGTCGATACTTTGAAGGACGAGGTCACCGGCCGGGGCAAGCTGCATGATGTGAGGGTTCCATCAAGTGAGGAAACGAACTCTGTCATCAAGAAGCTCAAGGGCGAGAATTTGATGCTTAAGATCGAGTGCGGCTTTCTTCGCGAAGAAAACGTCGAGCTATCAAACAGGTGCGTTCAAGCTCTCAACGGGAGCCTCAACACCCAACATGATGCGGTGAAGAAGATGATGGATGACAGCATCTTGAAGAAAAACAATATGGTGGAGGACACGCGCGGGATGGTCGATCCAATCCAGGCACCGCAGAAGGAAGTCGATGCGCTCCGAGTCCAGCCACCTTTGCGTAGGTCGCCGAGGCGCCCTCGCGCAGGTCACTGAGGAGCGCACGTCGCCGAGTAGGCTGGGGGATAAGGAATTCCAACGAGAGAAGCGGAATCACCACCTGTCCTGATGGAGGGCCACTCCGCCAAGTAGGCTGGGGGAGAGAAACACTGCCTCTCATTGTTCTTTAGCTAGTCCTCCGATCCATATTACTTGATGTTAAAATGGATGTATCTACAACTGAAATATGTCTAGATACATATATTTTAGTATCACAAAGTAAGTATCAACGTTTATATTGCCCAAGTCTTATTATCCATCCCTAAGGTGGGTCGCTTTTGTAACTACTGATTGCAGATTCGACTCTTCTGCAGACCGAAAGATTTTTAGAGTGACTAAGAATGATTCATGCTTAGCTTTCCATTTTCATGTTTTAAACTTGTTTAAATCTTGCTCAAACCTAGGATTTGACCAAGATTCAAATGGGTTTAACAATTAAAAAAATCAGAAAAATGAAAAACCAAAGCACATAGTATTCTTATGTCATATAGTAAGCATTCAAGTTGATAAACAAGGTCTAGACATATTCAAAACACACAAAACATGTATCTACCCCCTAACCCTAAACTCTGTCTTATGAAGTTAAGTATGAGGAGAAGTGATTTTGGGTTTCAAACATGGAAATTTCACAAACCTCCCAAAAGCTTCATTTTAGAGTGACTAAGGATCCATGCATTGCCATTTTTTAAACTTGTTTTAACCTTGGTCAAACCTAGGATTTGACCAAGATTCAAACGGGCGTAAAAATTCAAAAAAAAAAAAAAAAATGAAAAACCAAAGCACATATATAGCCTTCTTATGTCATATAGTAAGCATTCAAGTTGATAAACAAGGTCTAGACATATTCAAACCAGAAATATCATGTATCATATCTACCCCTAACCCTAAACTTTGTCTTATGAAGTCAAACATATGAAGAGAACTGGGGTTTTGTGTTTCAAACATAAAAATTTCAAGTACCTTCATTTTAGAGTGACTGAGAAAGGATTCATGCTTACCTTTTCATTGTCATGTTTTAAACTTGATTAAACCTTGGTCAAACCTAGGATTTGACCAATATTTAAATGGGCATAAAAAATTCGAAAAAATGAAAACCAAAGCACATATATAGCCTTCTTATGTCATAAACATTCAAGTTGATAAACAAGGTCTAGACATATTCAAACAAGAAAAATCATGTATCTACGCCTAACCAAAAACTCTGTCTTAAGTGGTTTTGGGTTTCAAACATGGAAATTTCAAGAACATCCCAAAAGCTTCATTTTAGACTGACTAAGAAGGATACACACTTCCCATTTCATTTTCATGTTTTAAACTTGTTTAAATCTTGGTCAAACCTAGGATTTGACCAAGATTCAAATAAGTAAAAACATGAAAATGAAAAGGTAAGCATCGATCCTTATTAGTCGCTCTAAAATGAAGCTTTTGGGAGGTTTTTGAAATTTTCATGTTTGAAACCCAAAACCACTTCTCTTCATGCATGCTTGACTTCATAAGACATAGTTTAGGGTTAGGGGTAGATACATGATTTTTCTGGTTTGAACATGTCTAGACCTTGTTTATCAATTTGAATGCTTACTATATGACATAAGAAGGCTATGTGCTTTGGTTTTTCATTCTTACGATTTTTTTCTTAATTTTTATGCCCATTCGAATCTTGGTCAAATCCCAGGTTTGACCAAGATTTAAACAAGTTTAAAACATGACAATGAAAAGGTAATCAATCCTGGATCCTTCATAATTAATAAGTTAGTCTAATTAAAATGAAGCTTTTGGGAGGTTTTTGAAATTTTTGTGTTTGAAACCAAAAACCACTTCTCTTCATGCTTGACTTCATAAGATAGAGTTTAGGGTTAGGGGTAGATACATGATTTGTATTATTTGAATTGTCTTGACCTTATTTATCATCTTTTAAATGCTTACTATATATATGACATAAGAAGACTATGTGCTTTAGTTTTTCAATTTTCTGATTTTTTAATTTTATGCCCATTTGAATCTTGGTCAAATCCTAGGTTTGACAATGATTTAAACAAGTTTAAAATATGAAAATGAAAAGATAAGCATGGATCCTTCTTAGTCACTCTAAAATAAAGCTTTTGGGTGGTTTTTGAAATTTCCATGTTTGAAACCCAAAAGCACTTCTCTTCATGCTTGACTACATAAGACAGAGTTTAGGGTTAGGGGTAGACACATGATTTTTCTTGTTTGAATATGTCTAGACCTTGTTTATCAACTTTAATGCTTACTATATGACATAAGAAAACTATGTGCTTTGTTTTTTCATTTTTTTATTTTTTTGGAATTTTGATGCACATTTGAATCTTGGTAAAATCCTAGGTTTGACCAAGATTTAAACAAGTATATAACATGAAAATGAAAAGGGAAGCATGTATCCTTCTTAGTCACTCTAAAATGAATTTTTTGGGAGTTTTTTGAAATTTCCATGTTTGAAACCCAAAACCATGCACTTCTCTTCATGCTTGACTTCATAAGATAGAGTTTAGGGGTTTGCGGATAGATACATGATTTGTCTAGTTTGAATAAGTCTAGACCTTGTTTATCAACTTTAATGCTTACTATATGACATAAGAAGACTATGTGCTTTCGTTTTTCATTTTTCTATTTTTTTTATTTTATGCCCATTTGAATCTTGGTCAAATCCTAGATTTAACCAGGATTTAAACAAGTTTAAAACATGAAAATGAAAAGGTAAGCCTTGATCCTTCTTAGTCACACTAAAATGAAGCTTTTGGGATGTTCTTGAAATTTCCATGTTTGAACCCAAAACGACTTCTCTTCATGCTAGACTTCATAAGACAGAGTTTAGGGGTTAGCGGGTAGATACATGACTTGTGTAGTTTGAATAAGACTAGACCTTGTTTATCAACTTTAATGCTTACTATATGACATAAGAAGACTATGTGCTTTGGTTTTTCATTTTTCTATATTTTTATTTTATGCCCATTTGAATCTTGGTCAAACCTATATTTGACCAGGATTTAAACAAGTTTAAAACATGAAAATGAAAAGGTAAGCCTTGATCCTTCTTAGTCACACTAAAATGAAGCTTTTGGGATGTTCTTGAAATTTCCATGTTTGAAACCCAAAACGACTTCTCTTCATGCTAGACTTCATAAGACAGAGTTTAAGGTTTAGGGTTATAGATACATGATTTGTCTGGTTTAAATATGTATAGACCTTGTTTATCAACTTGAATGCTTACTATATGGCATAAGAAAACTATGTGCTTTGGTTTTTCATTTTTCTGATTTTTTTAAATTTTGATGCCCATTGAATCTTGGTCAAATCCTAGGTTTGACCAAGATTTAAACAAGTTTAAAACATGAAAATGACCAGGGAAGCATGTATCCTTCTTAGTCACTCTAAAATGAATTTTTTGGGAGGTTTTTGAAATTTCCATGTTTGAAACCCAAAACCAGTTCTCTTCATGCTTGACTTCATAAGACAGAGTTTAGGGGTTAGGGGGTAGATACATAATTTGTATGGTTTGAATATGTCTAGACCTTGTTTATCAACTTTAATGCTTACTATATGACATAAGAACACTATGTGCTTTGGTTTTTCATTTTTCTGATTTTTAAATTTTAATGCCCATTTGAATCTTGGTCAAATCCTAGGTTTGACCAAGATTTAAACAAGTTTAAAACATGAAAATGAAAAGGGAAGCATGTATCCTTCTTAGTCACTCTAAAATGAAGTTTTTGGGAGGTTTTTGAAATTTCCATGTTTGAAACCCAAAACCACTTCTCTTCATGCTTGACTTCATAAGACAGAGTTTAGGGGTTAGGGAGTAGATACATGATTTGTATGGTTTGAATATGTGTAGACCTTGTTTATCACCTTTAATGCTTACTATATGACATAAGAAGACTATGTGCTTTGGTTTTTCATTTTTCTGATTTTTTTTAATTTTCTGCCCATTTGAATCTTGGTCAAATCCTTGGTTTGACCAATATTTAGACAAGTTTAACACGTGAAAACGAACTGATAATCCCATTTGTTGACTCATTTAACTAGTTAATCCCATTTGTTGACTCTCTGTTGACCAGGCACTTGAGGTAAAACTGAGTATATTGCACTAGCCAGTATTAGTACTCAAGGGGAAAACCGAGCACACAAAAAATGCTACAGTATAAGACTCGAGAGTATATCTAAATTTCCAGGGTTAGACTCGAGTACGCGTGTTGCGGTGCAGAAGTGGAAGACGTGCAATTGTTGACGGGTACTGACGCGAGTCGCGGTGCAGAAGTCGAAGACGTGCAATTGTGGACGCGTGTCGCGTTGCAGAAGCCCAAGACGTGCAGACGTTAAATGGTGGACGCGTAGGACGCGGGTCGCATTAACCACCCCTCGCCTTTATAGACGCCTCCTCGCACTATCTCTGTCACTCTCACTCGCTCATGCAACGCCGCCTCTCACGTCCCATCATCTTCTCCAAAGCAAAAACCCTCTCCCTCTCTGCAGGCGAGATGGACATGGAGAATGCGAATCCCATCGTCCATGACGCCGTCGGCTCCAAGCGCGACGCCTCCCTCTTCGACGTCGTCCCCTCAAAGGCCGTCGCCGCCGCCGGTGGCGGTCGTATCCCGCCGGGATGGGACCCCTATGAGCCGGTGCCGTACATCTCGCCTCCGAACCCCTACGACACCTTCATGGACGACCCATGGAACGAGGTAACTATGGTTTGCTCCCTTTTTTCTTCGCCCATTCCTTTTTGAACCCTATTTTTGCTGGTTCCCTAGTAACTATTAGTGCCGATCTGTAGATGGTTGAGTATTGGGTTAATATTTGCGCCGATTTTATTCCATTTTGCTTTGATCCCTTCTTGATTTCGTTTAAGATTTGGAGTTCGGCCGTTCGGTTAATTTATGCAAGTAATAATGGGATCTCAATCAGTTAATTTATGGGATCTCAGTCAGTTATTTTATGCAGGAATCAAAAGATATCAACCGTTTAATTTTGCAAATATTCTGGAATCTGTTCAAAATCAGATCTGGAATCTGTTTCTTTGCCTATGATGAATCGTTGGGCACAAATTTTTACAGAGTGGGTTCAGCGAACCATTGCTGTGTACAAATCTGTTGTGCATGAGCTATGGTTCGCTAACACCATCCCTGTAGACATATAATCGTGTCCACTCTAACTGAGGCTGGCTCTGTTTTTCCTTACTTTGTTATCATGCACGTTAGTCATCGTTGCATCTCATTCACTAATAGTTCCCGTTTGATATGGATCAGCTGTCTGGCAGCGACGTCGGCAGCGACGACGAGCACCATGACGTCAAGACTCGCCAGGTGCTGCGGAGGCTGCAGGTCGGCCAGTACGTCTCCTACTTCGCCAAGGGTGTCTACAGGTGCCCCTTCTGCACTAGGAGGCTCGGCCGCACTGACTTCAACTGCCTCCTCACGCATGCCGAGAACATCGGCAACACCAACCCCAAGGTCGGCGCGTCGGTGAACCCCCACTCCTTCCGCGCCAAGCACATGGCGCTCGGCATGCACCTCCGCAGCATCCAGCGGGTGGAGATCTCCGCCGGGCGCATGCCTCCGCTCAAGCCCAAGGCTCCCAAGGGGAGCAACAAGTGGAGGCAGATGGGGTAGGCGGAGTCCTGGACGTGTGCTGCTGCTGCAAAGCAGCTTCTATTTTGTTGTTAGCTAGGGATCCCTTGTTGTTATGTTGTTAGTATGATGGTGTTGTGAAGAACCTCGAACCTGTTGGCTGCTGTGTATGCAGCTTATTATCTAGGGAGGGATCCCTATTATCTATCCCTATTCTACTGGAGTATATTTTGTTGGCCCTACTTTGTTTTCTCGATTTACTATTACTGCGAATTTGTCGTACGGAGTACATTACCCTGGAGATTTGCTTCTAGATTTAACTACATACATATGGACCAGAGGGAGTACTAGATTTGCTGCCATATTGGGCAAACAACGAGGGCCAAAAGGCACAAATAATTGAAGAAAGACAGAAATGCAAGCTTCTCTAGATTTGATACTAATTTGGTTAATAAAGACAAAGAGACAGAGGGGGAAAAGGTGCTCTTAAAAATGCCAATTCGCGCCGAGAGAGACAGAACCCAGCTCCTGCTCACGTACAACCAAACGCGGTCTCGTCCTGTCCCACGCGGTCCCTTTCTACTAGCCCCACACGTCAGCACGGAACGGTCAACTAAACTGGAATCCTCCCGTCTGAGCTCCTTCTGCGGGTTACAAATAAGGGCTTGGCGAAAACTGAGGAAAAACATAAGGCAATCTTATTGACTAATATAGCTGTTTAATTAATAAAAGGATTAGCTACAACGTGCTCAGTTTGCCCATTTATTAAGGTATAAGACTGGCAGGAGAGAAAGTAATCGCTAGTTTCCTCATTTTGCCCCTGCATGCTCGCACGATTAAAGCTCCTTCCGCACGCGCTGGACTCCTCGTTTCCTTAAACCTCCTCGTTTCTCGGGATAGACCAACAGTTTTTCAGGATCTTGGGGTTTTTTTTTTGACAATCAATACCACATATATTCATAGCAAAAATAGTACATGGTAGAGGGCTACATGACGACTAGATATATCACCAAAAAAGGTGATGCATGTCTCCTTCACCAAAACAGCTGAAACAAGTACACGAACGCAAGTACACCACCATAATAATACTACTACATTAACACAAGTACGAGTAATAAAGTAAGAGTACTACTCCCTCTAATCTAATTTAAACCAAAATAAATCTTAAACTTCATCCTAAATTTGAACTAGTGCCTCGTCCTCGTTCTTCGCTCATTTTCTGATCCAAGACGGCGCAGAGTGCCAGAGTGCATGGCACGGAACTCTTCATCGGTGGCATGCCATGGGCATGTCACCGGATGCATGATTTTTTTCGCAATGTTTTAAATTTGAATTTAGGCCGCATGTCACACGGTGACATGCAAAAGGTGCATGTCACCTGGTGGTGGTAGGCAACTACCCTCATTTACGGCGGCGTAGGCGACTGGACGCCGCGTGGCCAGCCGCTGCCTCGTGGCCGCCTCGGTTTCCACGCGGGAGACCATTAAACGCCGACGACCAACCTTCCCGCGTCACGGTTAGCGACTATGACTATAAGGGCAAAACGCTAAACTCTCTCGTTCCATTCACTTTCTTCCTCTCTCCACCTAACAAACATTTGTTCGTCGCTCTCTCCTCCAGCAATGTCTTCAAAATTCAGGTCGTCGGCGGTCAAGTACGCGGAGAAAAAACGCCGGCTCGAAATTTCGAGAGACGCTTCCAGAAACCAAGTGGGCTCGCCGTCGCCGCCGCCGCCGCCGAAACGCGTCCGTGCTGTGCTCACCGGGTTAGTTTCCTTCGCCATGTACTTTCGTTTCTTTCGTCGCTCTCTCCTCCAGCAATTAATGTGTTCAAACTTCAGGTCGCCGGCGGTCAAGTACGCGGATAAAAAACGCCGGCTCGAAATTTCGAGAGACGGTTCCAGAAACCAAGTGGGCTCGCCGTCGCCGCCGCTGCCGCCGCCGCCGAAACGCGTCCGTGCTGTGCTCACCGGGTTAGTTTCCTTCGCCATGTACTTTCGTTTCTTCTTGCCCGGGCTCAAGCTCTTTAAGAGTCTCTATGGTTATACATCTTAAAGGGTTGGAAGTTCCAACGACGCCCCTACTGCACCAACTTCCACGACCAAGGAATCATCGTCGTCCGATGATTTCAACCCGGCCCTACCCCGGCGAAATGAGGTAGCACCAAGCACTGTGTAGTTATCTTCTTCTTCTTCTTCTTCTTCTTCTTCCTTTGCGCTTACTTGCTACCGATGATTTCGCCCTGAAGGAAGCGGCGCCGACTATCGACACCACTGTCGCCATCTTGATGGAAAAAAACGAGGAGCTCAGCTTAGAGTGTGATCGCCTCCGAGACGATTTGGCTGCCAAGAAGAAGAATTCGAAAACTCTTGTGGAGCTCATTTGCAGCCTTCGAAATGAGCGCGATATGTTGAAGAACGAGCTGATTAAGCAGAAAGCATCAGCGGAGAAAGCCAGCAGCATACTCAAGACTGTGTGCCTCGACAGAGACAAGTCTGATATAGAGTACAAAATCCTTCTTCAGGATAAAGTACAGCTCCAAAAGTTGAACCTTGAATATGCTGACATCGCCATCCTTGCCCTTCTCGAGAGGCAGAAGGCACAAGATAAGTTGATGCACCTGATGTTGGAGAGCTGCAGTGAAAGAGAAGAGACATTGAAAGAAGTGAGCAGTTTGGTGGGATACATGAGTGACGTCGGGCGAACTTCGCAGAATCCGCCCCGGCTGAGCTCAAATTCCAGCGGAACCAGCTTTCAGCAATGCATGTTAGGCGCACCTACAACTTCTACTCATTGATTAGAGGTCGCACGACATGGCATTTTCCCTCGAAATAGTAGTACTGTACTAATAGTTGTACTACTTAATATGTACCTTTTTGTAAAGTAATTTCTTACATGTATTAGAAACTACCCCTCTCGTTTCTGGATGCACCCGGGACATTGTCATCCGGCCCTCTTCTGGACAAACCCCCTCGGGAAGGGCGGTATATTTTGCACATTTCGCTACTAGTACTTCTAATTCCACCGCTTATTTTTCTAATCCGTTAAATCGTTAATTGGATGACCAACTGATGGAAGCTGCGATAGATTAGACCAACAAGTGGTGAATTGTGCAAAAGATATGTCCGTGTTTTATGCAAAAGAGTGATATGGGGATCTGGTGGAATCTTGAATTTCCTCTTCAGTGGTAGGCATGCTTCACTTATAGCTGGAGTACATTGCGGACCTGGTGCATTTCGTCAGTACCGATCAGCTATTTTTGCTTATCCGGGAAGAAAAGGTAGTACTAGCCTTTTCTGTGAGATGTCTTTTCAGTGCTACGGAGTTGTCTGTTCACTGCTTGCTTTGTCTGTCGGTGACTTTGCCAAGCTGACTTTGCCATGACTTTGGGTGACTGATATGTGGACCACAGTTGTAAGTGACTCAAAGTCACTGACTTTGGGGACTCGTGAATGCTTCGTATATTTCTGACGGTTTCTGAATTATGTACTCCGTACAACTTTTGTAATATTGGTCAAACTAGTTTTGACCAGGGTTTGTGTAGGGTGTTTTTTTTTGGTTGGTCCAAATGGTGTTGTGTGGTCCAAATGTGATGTATCATCACACCACCATGTGCCCCCCTCCCCCCACCCCACCCCTAGGTTTTGGTAATGCCATTCTGATACATGCTTCTTAGAAGGAGTACATTTTTTCCGTTAGGGCATGACAATTTTGAAAAATTCAAAAAAAAATGGGAAGACAGAATGGTAACATCATTTTCCATGTGATGATGCACCCCTGTGCCAAATTTTGGTTCATTTTAAGAATGTAAGGTGACAAATTACTCGAGGAAGCTAGTTGGAGTAGACGGGCATGATCGGATTGGCATAGGCGATTTATTTTTTGAAGGATGTTATTTTTCATAGACAATATCTGACACAAAAAATAAAATGTTAAGGTCTCATATTATTCTGAATGATTTTGAATTACTTATGACGTTTGGAAGTATTGGTATACATGAGTCCCACATGAAGTTAAATGGTCCAAAAAAAAGTTTCGTACACGTCTCCCAGAAAGTGGAAAGTCGAGTACATGCATGACTTCACGCGTCCACTACTGGATACAGGGAGTCGGAGGCTATAACATAATCGGCCTCATCATCTCTCGCGAGCTCGTCCTCTCCACTCCCCCAACTTGCCTCCCCCACACTGTGAAAACCCCCATCCACTCACCGCACCTCTGAGGCATCGACTTTCCCGTTTCCAACCACAACAGCATGAAGATAGGTATTGCATACGAGGCGGAGCAATAGGCGACCGCCCACGCAGAGGATGCCTCTACGGTAGTGGCCGTCGTGGTGGGTGAGGCTTCACCGGGCACCCAAGCCGCTCGTCTCCTCTGCTTGTCGGATTCTTCGACCTCGGTCGAAATGGGCATCCTGGCCGTCACGACGGGTGAGGCTTCACCGGGCACCCATGCCGCTCGTCTCCTCTGCTTGTCTGGTTCTTCGACCTCGGTCGAAACGGGCGTCCTGGCCGTCGAGCAGAAGGTGGATACCAACGTTGTTTATCCCGCCGAAGATGTGCACGGCGTTGCAGGCCACCACGGCGAGGTCTTCCTAGGCCCGATGCTGGACGCGAACCTCGACCCCTTCGACGATTTCGGCCCAAACGTTCAGTTCCAGGAGGATGTTGAGGGTGATGACGAGGAGGTACTTCTCTTTTACCGAAACTGTCCCAACCCTCTTTGTGTCATATTGCTGTTCACATGGTTTGCACGAGCCTGGTTCTTGATTGATTTGATATCCTACCTTGTTCTTGTAGATGTAATTGATTCTACGATTCGTAAGATCAGATTCTAGTTTAATTTCGACTAATCTGCCATGTAGTCATATAATCAATTTATGTGTTCATACTTAGTGGACTTGCAATTGTTGTGGCTAATGTTCATGGTTGTTCATAGGGTTTCTCATGATTTATTACGATTTCTTCTGCCATTTACTTGTTCTACACATTTAATTTTAGGGTTTCTAAGGTTTGATTATGTTAGTGGAGTATTTATTCGATCTGTCATAAAAAACCTGATTATGTAGTACTTAATAATTCATAGGAGTATTCTGATGACATGGACAACAACAAGGTGCGCAGGGACCGGAAAAGCCGCTATGTTCTCAAGCGGCTGAAGGGTGGTGAAATTCGTTTCTGCATGCGCGCGGGGAGCTATTTTGCCCATTATGTGGCAAATTTCTCTAGAAGGACATCCACAGCCTGATCCAACATGCGATGGGTGTAGGCCTAAGTACATAGGGGGAAACACCGCCCTGCAACCAAGGCCAAGTACGCATCATATGGCCTCTTCCTCCAGAATTACGTCTTGCCTAGCTTGCTCCACGTCAACGCCCCTGCTGCTGGCCCTCATGCTCCTGGTCATGTTTAAAGTTCATATGTGTAATCTTAATCCCTTTGGAAGTTCAGCATTAAACTCTACTAGTACAACCGTGGTGGTCTTGTGATGTAGTACTCTTTTGATGCATTTGTGATGTAGTAGTACTTTTTTTTGAAATGATATAGTACTATCTAAGAAAAGTACTCCCTCCGATTCACATTCATTTCACATCAAGAAATATGGATCAGAGCGAGGGAGTAAATTAAACATGGCATCTCGTGCATGAAGCTTGACATATCGATCAGGTTGGCTAGAATAGCAATACAATGTTGCTCATTAGGCAAATGCATGCCATGTACGATAGTATACATCCAGTAAAGAAGTCTATACTGACATAAAAAACTACTTTGGGGATGAGAGTCAATTGGGGCATCTACAATATAGAAAATCTTGCTCGTAGATGATTTTGGCTAAGAGGGTTTTACTCACATTACACGTGCCACTTTCCTTGTCTGCAAAACAAGTTCCAATAAAGGGAGAGGAAAGAAGAGGGTATTGTGGGCGAGATTGAACACCTTTTTTATGTGTTAATCTGAGGCCTCGTTTAGATGAGGATTTCGACTTATGCCTAACAGCTCAACACATCCACAAATAACTCTGCTTGCGCACACCACCGTTCATTAAAAATAACAATATTAGCTCGCAAGATTAAGAACAAAGTGAATTTAAGTAACTTGGTAAGCTTTTCAAGCAATATATTCAGAGAAAGAGCACACATGTTCGGCTCAAAATAATCATAAGAGAAGAACAATAAATCTAAGACACCACATGGATTCATACCTTGAGTCGACGCTGGCTCGTAGAAGGGCGGACGCGCCTCGAGGATGCCGGGGACGTCTCCACCTCGGTCTCACATGTGACTGCTTATCGGCGGGTGGTGCGCCGCGCCATGTAGAAGATCTATCAAGAGATGAGAGCCCGATGACGCTACCGACGCCTCAACCTTGATAGCACCGACTTGTTGCTCCGCACCGAGATGCGCCACGTGCAAGATTTAGCGGATGCACTAATTTTAGAGATATGTCATGATCATTGTAACAAATTTCAACGTGATGATGATTTGATCTTGTACTCGGCCTTGAACATAAGAACTAGTACAATCTCACCTTTTTTTTATCATTATCCTTTGCGAGATTTAGCGGTTGCGCCAAATTCAGAGAAATATCATGATCATGGTAACACAATTTTCAATATAATGATGATTTGATGTTGCACTCGACCTTGAACATAAGTACTAGTACGGTCTCACAAATTTGTATCATTATACTTTGCAAGTTTTAGTGGATGCGCCCATTTTCAGAGGTAGATCATGATCATGGTAAGTTGGTAACAAATTTTCAAGGTGATGATGATTTGATTTTGCACTCGGCCTTGAACAGAGGTACTAGTACGGTCTCACAATTTTTTATCATTATACTTGGACGGTGGCCAAATTCAAAATCTCATAGCGGCAAAACTTCCCGCCCACAAAATACAAAAATTTCACACGCTTCCAAATTCCCATTCTACCCCTGTGGAGATGGCAGCAAAGTCGGTTGGTGGGGGGGTCTGCCCGTCATTTTTTGGATCACCACCTCCCTAGCCCGGAAACCCTCCCAAAAAAAATTCATTTCCCTCAGACCACCCACCGGAACTTCCCAAGTCCCTCTCTCCCACCTCCACGACCACCGCACCGGAACATCCCCGCCGGACTTCCCTGGCCTACCCGAGGCCTCGCGATCCTCGTCATCCGGCTGCCTGCCGGAGCCGCTTCATCGACGCCGTCATCAACCGGACCGGATCATCCCCGCCGAACCTCGAAACCATATGCTCATCCAGCAGTCTACCGCAGTCGCTTCAGCTGCGGTATCGTCCACCCCGCCGGAGCCGCTTCGCCGGATCCGTCGTCCACCGCATCGGATCTTGCTCACCGACACCGCTGTGCATGAACCGGATCTGCTTCACCGGCGCAGTGCATGATCTAAACTCTTCTACTGTCGCTTTTCTATTGCTTGCCTGCAAGTTCTTGTTTAATCTTGGGGGAACCTGTTTGTGCTAACGACGCGCCGTTACGTTTTTGCAGATGAGATGAGTAACCATGAAGTGTAATGGCCGTCTCTCCAACCCCAAGTAGCACATGTAGCGTACTTCATCACCGGATCTATCAACCCCAGGAAGATCTGCTGTGACTCCCACAGAGTGCTTCTCCTAATGTAAGTCCCTTGTTTTAGCGCCATGTTCTGGGTTCAGATGCTTGTTTGTCTGAAGCTCTTTTAGTTCATTCCTAGCTATGACCGTAACACGTTGCTATTTTCTACTTCATTGCTAACTTTAAGCGATTGAACATTTTGGTTTGCATTCCCTGCTCTGTAGATGTAGCCATCATAACTTCTATCTTGCTCAGTCGTTGTTACAAAAATTATACTGTAGGTATTATAGTAACATCCTGCTATTATTTAGTTCATGGCCAATTTTAAGTAATTGCACATGTTGGTTCGCATTCCCTGCTCTATAGCTTTTGGCATCGTAACTTCTATATTTGGTTTACATTCCCTGCTCTGTAGATCTAGCCATCATAACTTTATCTTGCTCAGTCGTTGTTATAAAAATTATGGCCTGCTACTATGTTGTTTGTGCCAATTTTTTACTCCATGAACATGTTGGCTTGCATTCCCTGTACTACAGATGATGCCATTGTTTTGTATCTAGTTCATTGTAAGCTAACAAAGTAAGGACTTAGTTTGGCATGCTATCACTCTGCTATCTAGCCTGTAGTACAAATAAACTTGTCATACTACTAGATAATAATTTTGCGTGCCATCTTGTTCTTCAAAAGCTGCATTATTGACTTGTTTCTCTGACTTGGCATGACGCTCACATATGGAAAGCTGAACATATTGGTTTGCATTCCCTCTTATACAAGTTCACAGGTGATCCCACTATATTCTGTATCTGGTCCATCCTAAGCTCCAGCATTAACTATCCTCTATGTGTTGCTCATTACAAGTTTATATCCTGAAACATCTTGATTTGCATCCCCTTCACTATAAGTTCAGGAGTATTATTTAGTTCACGGCCAAAATGAAGTAATTGCACTTGGCACATGTTGGTTCACATTCCCTCCTCTTTAGCTTTTGCCATCGTAACTTCTATTTTTGGTTTACATTCCCTGCTCTGTAGATGTAGCCATCATAACTTCATCTTGCTCAGTCGTTGTTACAAAATTTATAGCCTGCTACTATGTTGTTCATGCCAATTTTGTACTCCCTGAACATGTTGGTTTGCATGGGACTCGACAGTAGTAAGTCTGTTGTTTCATTCTAACATGCTCTGTTATATTGGCTGTTGGTATGCGGCATGCACTCTTTGTTTGCTTATTGTGCGCATTACAATGATCTTGTTATAACGACGAAATGATGAGCTCCAAATTCTTTGGCAAACAATATTGTAGTGTCTTTGCCTTTCCATTGTTGTTGTCTTAACTTGTAATGTCTTTGTTTCAGATATAGGTGCTGCATGGACAACTTAAAAGATTGCCGGATCGCTTCATTGTATTGCTAGGTTTAATTACCATTCAATTTCTCTGGGTTCTGTAATATTTTTTCAATGCCTTGCAGCTGATGTAATATTTAGTTAGTTTTTATAGTTCTTTCGCGCATTTTTTCTTTGGTGCTTGTGGTAAGTGAGGCTATCCGACAGAAATCAATGCTGCGTAAATATTCTCAGTATCTAAATCACGAATTCCCATCCCTTAAACGGCCCAATTAATCGAAATCACATATGTGCCTGCCCGCAAAATCCTAAAGCGCATATTATGCCGGCATATAAACAGCAACTAAACGGGCTGGCCCACTTACTTCTTGGGCCAGCCCATGTGAGTTACGGTGGACCCCACACTCTAATTGGCTGGCCCACTTGCTTTAAGGTGGTCCCCGCCTCTACTGGGCCGGCCCCTAATTAGTTGGGCCAGCCCATTTGCTTTTGTGGTGGACCCCACATACTAAACGGGCCGGCCCTTCAAGAGGAAAGTGGGACCCACCTGTGTTTTTGGCCGGCCCACTAGCTTGTTGGGCCGGCCCACTTATATGGTGGACCCCACATACTAATTGGGCCGGCCTTTTAACAGGAAAGTGGGGCCCACCTGTGCTTTTGGCCCGGCCCCATCTTGTTGGGCCAGCCCACTTGCTATATGGTGGTCCCACATGGTAAATGGGCCGGCCCTTTAATAGGAAGGTGGGACCCACCTGTGTTTTTGGCCCGGCCCACTATCTTGTTGGGCCGGCCCACTTTCTGTATGGTGGACCCCACATAACAAATGGCCCGGCCCATTAACAGGAATGTGGGACCCACATGTGTTTTTGGCCGGCCCATCTTGGTGGGCCAGCCCACTTGCTATATTGTGGACCCCACATACTAAATGGGCGGCCCTTTAACAGGAAGGTGGGACCCACCTGTGTTTTGGCCGGCCCACTATCTTGTTGGGCCGGCCCACTTGCTATATGGTGGACCCCACATACTAAATGGGCCGGCCCTTTAACAGGATAGTGGGACCCACCATGTGTTTTTTGCCCGGCCCACTAGCTTGTTGGGCCGGCCCACTTGCTATATGGTGGACCCCACACACTAAATGGGCCGGCCTTTTAACAGGATAGTGGGACCCACCTGTGTTTTTGCCGGCCCACTTGCTTCTTGGGCCGGCCCGGTTGCTTGTAAGGGGGACCCCACTTGTTAAATGGCCGGCCCATAACTTTTGACCAGTCAACATTAGAGGTTAGGCCGGCCCACGTAACTAATGGACCAGCCCGGCTATATAGTTGACCGGTCAAACTATGTCATCGGCCCGGCCCGCTTAAGACGTGGCGGCCTCGTGTGGGCCTACCATCTACCACGGGGTTTCGGCGGTTAACGCCGTTAACGCCGTTAACGGCGTGCCACGTGTCAGTTTGCATGACGTCGGCAATCAACGGGCTCCGGAAACACTATGCGGTCCGATTTTCCGTGGCGGAAGGGCGCAAGCGCGACGGACCGAAAATCGTCGTTGGACTTTGCCTGACGCAGTTTCGACAACAGAACCCATATCGTCGGGTTAGGCCCATAGGCGACGAAAAATGCCCCTTAGTTGACGATTTTGGGACGTTGTCTATCAGAACTTTTCTTGTAGTGATAGCATCACATATTAGCCTATGGCACATTTGCAAATCTTAACCTAGGCCATGCTTACCTTGTGTAAATGGTTTGGAAACATTACTAAACTCAAAATACTAACATTTGAATCAAGGAAATGCAGAACAAATCAAAAGAAAAATTAAAACCAAGTCACATGTGATAATGGTCATTTCTGACTTTTATAGCATGATGCCTACTTTGAGCCCCTGTATTAAACAATTTCTAAACTAAACGTTCTCAACTCTTTGCACCTCATCCAAGACCTCATCAAGGTGATCACAATGGTGAAGACCAACCTTGCAAAATCATTCTCAAACTCTTATAATGAGCATGCAAAGTTGCAACATCAAAACAGAATTAAGATCACACCAAATTTGGATTTCACCAAAACACTTTCACTTTGCAAACCAATACTACCAAGAGGTGACAAATATTATTTGAATCACACCCAAGAAAAAGTTTGGCAAAATTCAAATTTAAACTTCATGCGGCCATTGTGTCGAGCACCTGGTGTGCATAATTCTGTTATGATCATACCCTCTTATAACCAGTGGGTTTTAGACTAAACCATCACTCCATATGTCATCATTATCTTCTCCTTGAACCCCTTGGACAATGCCAAGCACTTGTACCCCTGTACCTTGATTATTTGGACCAAGACATGGCCATGCCGAGGTGATCATGCCACTCAACATGCCATCATCCTCTCCTCTCCCATCTAGCCTACCTCAGCATGTCCTGGAGACTCTCCTCACTCTCCTGAACCTGCTCGTGCACGCCATTGGACAAGAGCTGACCTGGCCAGGACGTGCCCACGACGTCCAGTGACGCCAGTGCGCGCACGAACACGTCTACGGGCGCGCCAGAGCACACGCTCGCCACGTCGCCTCATTCCTCCATTTGACCTCTACCTCTGCCCCGAGCATCATCACGGCACCATCTCCCTCCTAGACATGATCGCTCGCACCGGAGAGACCTGTCGCCGTCGTCCTCATCGTCGACGTCCGCCGCGGTACCGCTAGATGCGTCACGTTCCCCGCCGCGTCAGACTGCCATTTTCTGTGCCAAGACGCGCATGATGATCACCGTGACGTCTAGAGCAGCGTCGCATCCTAGCCAACGTCACCGAGCCGCTGTAGCACCGTCGCCACCATCGCCATGCCCGTGCGCCTCGGCACCTCGTCGCCGCTATAAATAGAGGCCTCCCCTGCTCAAACACTTCAACCAATCCACTCCTCTCCTCTCACAACCCCTCCTCGAGCACCGTGCTTGATGCGCGGAGATGTACACGTCCGTTGGGAACCCCAAGAGGAAGGTATGATGCGCACAGCGGCAAGTTTTCCCTCAGAAAGAAACCAAGGTTATCGAACCAGTAGGAGCCAAGAAGCACGTGAAGGTTGTTGGTGGAGGAGTGTAGTGCGGCGCAACACCAGTGAAACCGGCGCCAACGTGGAACCTGCACAACACAATCAAGATACTTTGCCCCAACGTAACAGTGAGGTTGTCAATCTCACCGGCTTGCTGAAAACAAAGGATTAAGCGTATCGAGTGGAAAATGGTGTTTGTTTGCAAAGAACAGTCAGAACAATGATTGCAGTAGAATGTATTCAGATGTAAAAGAATGGACCGGGGTCCATAGTTCACTAGTGGTGTCTCTCCAATAAGATAACTAACATGCTGGGTGAACAAATTACAGATGGGCAATTGACAAATAAAGATCAATACATATCAATGATGATTACTATGAGATTTAATCAGGGCATTACGACAAAGTACATAGACCGCTATCCAGCATGCATCTATGCCTAAATAATCCACCTTCGGGTTAGCATCCGCACCCCCTCCAGTATTAAGTTGTAAACAATAGATAATTGCATTAAGTATGGTGCGTAATGTAATCAACACAAATATCCTTAGACAAAGCATTGATGTTTTATCCCTAGTAGCAACAGCACATCCACAACCTTAGAACCTTTTGTCACGATCCTAGATTAAATGGAGGCATGAACCCACTATCGAGCATAAATACTCCCTCTTGGAGTTACAAGTATCAACTTGGCCAGAGCCTCTACTAGCAACGGAGAGCATGCAAGAACATAAACAACACATATATGATAGATTGATAATCAACTTGACATAGTATTCTAGATTCATCGGATCCCATCAAACACAACATGTAGCATTACAAATAGATGATATTGATCATGTTAGGCAGCTCACAAGATCTAAACAATGATAGCACAAGCGGAGAAGACAACCATCTAGCTACTGCTATGGACCCATAGTCCAAGGATGAACTACTCACGCATCAATCGGAGCGGGCATGATGATGTAGAGCCCCTCCGGTGATGATTCCCCTCTCCGCAGGGTGCCGGAGGCGATCTCCTGAATCCCCGAGATGGGATTGGCGGCGGCGTCTCTGGAAGGTTTTCGTATCGTGGCTCTCGGTACAGGGGTATTCGCGAAGGCTTTAAGTAGGCGGGTAGGTCGGGAGGCGGCGCGGGGCCCCACACCATAGGGCGGCGTGGGGCCCACCCTGGCCACGCGGCCCTGTGGTGTGGGCGCCTTGTCGCCCCACTTCGTTATCCCTTCGGACTTCCGGAAGCTTCGTGTAAAAATAGGACCCTGGGCGTTGATTTCGTCCGATTCTAAGAATATTTCCTTACTAGGATTTCTGAAACCAAAAACAGCAGAAAACAACTGGCGCTTCGGCATCTTGTTAATAGGTTAGTGCCGGAAAATGTATAATAATGATGTAAAGTATGTATAAAACATTTAAGTATTGTCATAAAAGTAGCATGGAACATAAGAAATTATAGATACGTTTGAGACGTATCAGCATCCCCAAGCTTAGTTCCTACTCGCCCCCGAGTAGGTAAACGATAACACAAATAATTTCTGAAGTGACATGCTACCAACATAATCTTGATCAACATTATTGTAAAGCATATGAGATGAATGGAGTGATCTGAACAAAAGATTGCTAACAAAGATAATGACTAAACAAATGAATCATATAGCAAAACTTTTCATGAATAGTACTTTCGAGACAAGTATCAACAAGACTTGCATAAGAACTAACTCATAAGCAATAAATGCAAAGTAGAATGCATTGAAGCAACACAAAGGATGATTAAGTTTCAGCAATTGCTTTCAACTAACATGTATATCTCATGGATATTTGTCAACATAGAGTAATATAACAAGTTCAATAAGTAAACATGTAAGAATCAATGCACACAGTTAACACAAGTGTTTGCTTTTAAGATAGAAAGAAGTGGGTAAACTGACTCAACATAAAGTAAAATAATGGCCCTTCGCAGAGGGAAGCATGGATTACTATTTTTGTGCTAGAGCTTTTGTTTTAAAAACATAGAAACAATTTTGTCAACGGTAGTAATAATTCATATGTGCTATGCATAATACTTCCTACAAGTTGCAAGTCTCATGCATAGAGTACTAATAGTGCTCGCACCTTGTCCTAATCAGCTCGGATAACACGGATTATCATTGCATGACATATGTTTCAACCAAGTGTCACAAAGGGGTACCTCTATGCCGCCTGTACAAAGGTCTAAGGAGAAAGCACGCATTGGATTTCTCGCTTTTGATTATTCTCAACTTAGACATCCATACCGGGACAACATAGACAACAGATAATGGACTCCTCTTTTAATGCTTAAGCATTCAACAACAAATAATATTCTCATAAGAGATTGAGGTTGTATGTCCAAACTGAAACTTCCACCATGATACATGGCTTTAGTTGGCTGCCCAATGTTCTTCTCTAACATATGCATACTCAAACCATTTGATCATGAAATCGCACTTACTTCAGACAAGACGAACATGCATAGCATCTCACATGATATCCAACAAAGGTAAAAAGTTGATGGCGTCCCCAGAAACATGGTTACCGCTCAACAAGCAACTTATAAGAACTAAGACACATAACTACATATTCATCACCACAATAATTTTTAAGCTATTTGTCCCATGAGCTATATATTGCAAAGATAAAGGAATGAAATTTTAAAGGTAGAACTCAAGTAATTTACTTTGGAATGGCAGAAAAATACCACATAGTAGGTAGATATGGTGGACACAAATGGCATGGGTTTTGGCTCAAGGTGTTTGGATGCACGAGAAGCATTTCCTCTCAGTACAAGGTTTGGGCTAGCAAGGTTGTTTGAAGCAAACACAAGTATGAACAGGTACAGCAAAACTTACACAAGAACATATTGCAAGCATTATAAGACTCTACACTGTCTTCCTTGTTGTTCAAACACTTTTCCAGAAAATATCTAGACTTAGAGAGACCAATCATGCAAACCAAATTAAACAAGCTCTACGGTAGTTCTTCATTAATAAATTAAACTACATGATGCAAGAGCTTAAACATGATCTATGAGAGCTCAAACAATTGCCAAATTTCCAAACCATATGCAGCATTTTCTGATTCCAACCAAATAGCAATTTAACGAAGCAATTTCAGCCTTCGCCATGAACATTAAAGCACAATTAAGAACACAAGTGTTCCATATGAAAAAGCGGAGCGTAATATCTCCAATATAAGGATGATGGGATCCAACTTTATTCAAACCAAAAAAAAAGCAAACCGACGCTCCAAGTAAAGAACATAAGATGTGATGGAATAAAAATATAGTTTCACTAGAAGTGACCTGATAAGTTGTCGATGAAGAAGGGGATGCCTTGGGCATCCCCAAGCTTAGATGCTTGAGTCTTCTTAAAATATGCAGGGATGAACCACCGGGGCATCCCCAAGCTTAGACCTTTCACTCTTCTTCATCATAGTATATCATCCTCTTCTCTTGACCCTTGAAAACTTCCTCCACACCAAACTTCAAGCAAACTCATTAGAGGGTTAGTGCATAATCAAAAATTCACACATTCAGAGATGACACAATCATTCTTAACACTTCTGGACATTGCACAAAGCTTCTGAAAGTTAATGGAACAAAGAAACTCATTCAACATAGCAAAAGTGGCAATGCGAAATAAAAGGCAGAATCTGTCAAAAACAGAACAGTCCGTAAAGACGAATTTTGCGAGGCACTTAACTTGCTCAAACGGAAAAACTCAAAACTAATGAAAGTTGCGTACATATCTGAGGATCACGCACGTAAATTTTCAAATTTTTTGACTCTTCTACAGAGAGATCTGCGCGAATTCGTGACAGACAGCAATGCTGTTCTGCGCAGCAATCCAAATCTAGCATCAACTTTACCATAGAGACTTTACTTGGCACAAAAACAGGATAAGGAGAGGTTGCTACAGTAGTAAACAACTTCCAAGACTCAACAATACAGTAAATAAAATGAAACTTGGGTTATCTCCCAAGAAGTGCTTTTCTTTAGGGGTTGTTTGGATAGCGTGTTTTTAGAGAACTAGTTTAACCAAAACTAATTTTCTCCTTAGTTTAAGGAAAACGCTGTTTGGATACTCCAACTAACTCATGGATTAGCAAGACTAGTTTTCCATACACCCACAATTTCGCGTTTTTAGAAAAACGACTAATAGTCGTTTTTGCAAAAACTCTTTTCCTGGAAACCAGTATCCTCGGGGTTGTTCGTCTTTTCCTGAGGCCAGGTCTCCATGATACGTGAGTTTATCATGGAAAGCTAGAGTGGAGCTCGCGCAGACGACGTAGTTGCCGGCGAGGACCTCAGACGGACTGCACGGGACGTCGGAGGCAGCCGCTGCTGTGGCGACGCTCACATGGACTGTGGAGGATCAAAGATATTGCCGGAGATGAGCACACACGGACTGCCGAGGTCGTCGCCGCCAAACCTGTCCTCGCGCGGCATTGCCACAGAGAGCTCGCACGGAGGACGTCGGAGGCCACCGTTGCCGGAGCGACGCTCTCATGGACTGCAGAGGATTTCAGAGGCCACCGCAGCCGGAGCGGCGCTCACCGGACTGATCGAAGAGGAAATTAGAGGCCGCCGCTGCCGGAGTTGACCTCACACGGACTGCGTAGGACGTCGGAGGCCTCCGCTGCTAGAGCGGCGCTCACACGGATCGTGGAGGACGCCGGAGGCCACCGCTGCCGGAGGTGAGCTCACACAGACTGCGGAAGACGCCGGAGGTCGCCGCTGCCAGAGAGGCGCTCACGCAGCATTGCCACAGAGAGGACGTTGGAGGCCACCGTTGCTGGAGCGGCGCTCACAAGAACTGCGGAGGACGTCGGAGGCCATCGCTGCCAGAGCAGAACTCACGTGGGCGACATCCGCGGCCGGCGCTGCCAAAGCAGAGATCAAACCGAAGACGTCGCAATAGCTTTGAGCTGATCATGTGTGGAGCCTTCGCTGGATGTGCCTCCAGCCTGCCACCGTCTTTTGGATATCCGTTGAGGACGGCGAAGACAACACCATAGTACGCCATTAGCCCATTGCTCATGGTTGGAGTCTTGAGAGAGAGGGGAGTCGGGAAGGAGTCCAAACAAACTATTTTGTAATCCAGTTTTACCAAAATAACAACTTAAAACCGGTTTTCCTAAAATTCCTCCTAAAACTCGTTTTACTAAAACTTGCTCCAAATATCTGTTATCCAAACAACCACTTAACGTCTTTCAGCTAGGCGCAGAAAGTGCAAATCAAGTATTTTCAAGAGAAGAAGCATCAACATCATTACCTCGGGAGTCGGGAGTTTTCTCAACAATACATTGTATCTTATTTATGTATGGAACTCCCTTTGCAGCGTGTCTTGATCTCCCCAACAATGGCGCCAGAAAAAAAAAGCTGCTTGATGCGCGTAGATGTACACGTCCGTTGGGAACCCCAAGAGGAAGGTATGATGCGCACAGCGGCAAGTTTTCCCTCAGAAAGAAACCAAGGTTATCGAATGTAGGAGTCAAGAAGCACGTGAAGGTTGTTGGTGGAGGAGTGTAGTGCGGCGCAACACCCCGGCGCCAACGTGGAACCTGCACAACACAATCAAGATACTTTGCCCCAACGTAACAATGAGGTTGTTAATCTCACCGGCTTGCTAAAAACAAAGGATTAAGCGTATCGAGTGGAAAATGGTGTTTGTTTGCAAAGAACAGTAAGAACAATGATTGCAGTAGAATGTATTCAGATGTAAAAGAATGGACCGGGGTCCACAGTTCACTAGTGGTGTCTCTCCAATAAGATAACTAACATGCTGGGTGAACAAATTACAGATGGGCAATTGACAAATAAAGATTCAATACATATCAATGATGATTACTATGAGATTTAATCAGGGCATTACGACAAAGTACATAGACCGCTATCCAGCATGCATCTATGCCTAAATAATCCACCTTCGGGTTAGCATCCGCACCCCCTCCAGTATTAAGTTGTAAACAACAGATAATTGCATTAAGTATGGTGCGTAATGTAATCAACACAAATATCCTTAGACAAAGCATTGATGTTTTATCCCTAGTATGCACATCCACAACCTTAGAACCTTCTGTCACGATCCCAGATTAAATGGAGGCATGAACCCACTATCGAGCATAAATACTCCCTCTTGGAGTTACAAGTATCAACTTGGCCAGAGCCTCTACTAGCAACGGAGAGCATGCAAGAACATAAACAACACATATATGATAGATTGATAATCAACTTGACATAGTATTCTAGATTCATCGGATCCCATCAAACACAACATGTAGCATTACAAATAGATGATCTCGATCATGTTAGGCAGCTCACAAGATCTAAACAATGATAGCACAAGCGGAGAAGACAACCATCTAGCTACGCTATGGACCCATAGTCCAAGGATGAACTACTCACGCATCAATCCGGAGGCGGGCATGATGATGTAGAGCCCCTCCGGTGATGATTCCCCTCGGCAGGGTGCCGGAGGCGATCTCCTGAATCCCCCGAGATGGGATTGGCGGCGGCGTCTCTGGAAGGTTTTCCGTGTCGTGGCTCTCGGTACAGGGGTGTTCGTGACGAAGGCTTTAAGTAGGCGAAAGGGTAGGTCAGGAGGCGGCGCGAGGGCCCCACACCATAGGGCGGCGCGGGACCCTGCAGCGCACGGCCTGTGGTGTGGGCGCCTCCGTCCCACTTCGTTATCCCTTCGGTCTTCGGAAGCTTCGTGTAAAAATAGGACCCTGGGCGTTGATTTCGTCCGATCGAGAATATTTCCTTACTAGGATTTCTGAAACCAAAAACAACGAAACAATGGCGCTTCGGCATCTTGTTAATAGGTTAGTGGAAAATGTATAATAATGATGTAAAGTATGTATAAAACATTCAAGTATTGTCATAAAAGTAGCATGGAACATAAGAAATTATAGATACGTTTGAGACGTATCACACCGCCACGTCTCAATTTAGCCAGTAGCCCGCCAATTGCTTGCCGGAGCGCCGCCAGTGCTGCTGCAAGTTCGACGTCGATTGGAGCCGCCCCAGGAGTAGCCGCCGGTACCAGGAGCTTCGCCGTCATCGACAACGTCTAGCTGCGTCAACGCCGATCATCGCCGGACCTCCGGTGAGCCGACCCCCTAGTGCTCGCTGCCAGTATGGTTGTGCTCGTCGTCGACGACGACGAGCATCGGCCGTTGGATCTTGATCTAATCCTACGGTCCATCGCTAGCATACCGTTTCGGTGTTTTAAGACACACTGACGTGTGGGACCCCTTGTCAGGCAGCCCACGCATGCGAGACGCATGAGACAAAAATCATGAAATAAATATTTCTGGAAAGTAGATAAAAACATCTATCCAACCCCACTGGTCTCAACCATTGATTTATTATATAACAATTGAAATGAAAATGACAAGGCAGTACCTTTTCAAACTTCAAACATTTATTAAAAATCAACCATAATTCATTTTGAGTTGATTCCAACTCTCATAATTCACATTTCAAATGCTCTACAGGAATATGTAAAAATATAGCATTAGTGTTTACCATGATCATGGGCTAGAGTAAATAATGGCTATGTGGCTATTTCTAGTCCATTTAAATTACCCCAAGTAATTTATTAAATAGTATGAGAGGTATCCTCTCATTTAAATCAATGTCCCAAGTAATTCAATATGAGGTAATGACCTTAGTCTATAAAACCTCATATTAGATTACATAGTGATATTAAATTGTTACCAATGTAGTATTTAAATTATATGAGATGCAGTATCTCATTTAAATCATTTTCTCAAATGAATAAATATGAAGTGTTGACCTTGGTCAACATGATCTCATACTTTATTATTTGAGGATATTAAACCTTAGTAATATTAAATGAGAGGAAATTATTTCTCAAAGGAAATAAATAGAAATCCTAATAAATATTTCAATGAGAGGAAATTATTTTTCTTAAAAGAAAACAAAGCCAACCACCATGTTGATAATGTTGTGATGCTAGATTATCTTGTGTGAACCAATTGAGTTTTAAGTCTAGTACTTAAGGATTGTTTGGTGATTGTATACCTCGTATCCGTTTATAGACGCTAGTACCAAAGGCTACGAGGAGGAGGAGGTCTTCTACGAAGAAGAGGAGGAAAACTTTGATCACTGTACCAATCAAGGCAAGCTATACTCTTGCAAGCTACCCTAATGCAAGCTCTACTAGAGCAAGACACCATTGCATTATTATTTTGTGTTTAAGGATTTTCCTTTCCAAGCCCAAGTTTTGCTTTATCTTGCAAATCTTTCACTTTGGTTATCAAGGCGTATTTCTTTTATAGTTAACTTGGGTCTAAATATGGAGTACTACAAGAGCATCAAACTTAGCCTAGAGGGCTACAATTTAGTTAGCACCCCTCATGATTAGTTGCTAGTGCTAAAACTAAAATTGACTACTCTAGATGGGAACATGTGAATCAAATGACTTTGAAAACCTTAGAATGATGAGTCATTCTATTGAAAGATTTTGAAGGTGAATATGATCTTTGGATGACAAGGTGAATTTGACAAAAACTGATGATTGGGTTCGGATGCGATACCATTCCAATTTTAGAGTACCCCACAATACCTGATCATGGGTAGGGCTTAACTGGAAATTTATGCACTTTAGTATGGGTTCCCTCTAAACAAGCGTCATAGGGGTTATGCTGCCTCTGTGAAATGAGAAATGACGTGAATAAGAGGTGAATGTCTTACCCAAGCCCTGTCCAGTTCCCAGGATGGCAGATTGCTATCACTGGGAGGCCAAGCTCATAGGGGAGGTGCCTGTACTAGGGTATGTAAGTGAAAGGTTAATGGTTGATGATCCGCATACTGAGTATGATTATTCAGGGCTATCCCTGACGGATGTCATCAAAAGTTGTGGCACAAGTGTACAACCTCTGCAGAGTGTTAAACCTATTCGAATAGCCGTGTCCACGGTCATGGACAGTTGGATGGCCATATTGTTCCGTTGTCAGATGTTTTCTAAAAATGACTGGTGAATTGAAAGGTGAATTTGACTTGATCACAACAGAGTTGTGGGAATGACACTAATGTTCCCACTTGAGTTAGTTAGGCAACTAAAGAGTCTTTTATTATTAAGTGCTTATGAAATAAAACTGGCTTTATGCAAATGAACCTAGAGCTTAGAACCCCCTTACTATTGTTGATAATGCTTACAATAGTATTAGTTTGCGAGTACTTTAAAGTACTCATGGCTGTGTCCCTGGCTATTCAAATGGCCAGACTATGAAGAAGAGCACCAGTACCAAGATGATGGACAACAGGATGTCTACGATAACTAGGCTCGTCTCCTGACGTCAAGCGTTGCCTGTGGAATAGATGGACCGCTACTACTTCGCTTCCGCTATGTGTTTTGTATGTTGATCTGTAGATCAACTGTTGTTGAATATTGGATCATGAGATCCCGTGTTGTAAGACAATTATGGTTTGTAAAGAATAATGTTCTGTGATATCAACTGTTATGTCTCGCAAAAACAATCTTCCTGGGATTGCGATGTATGGCATAATAGGCATCTGGAATTAAAAATCCGGGTCTTGACAAGTTGGTATCCGAGCCATTGTTTGACCTTAGGAGGCCCTAGTTAGAATGGACGTCTGAAAAAATTAGTTTCAAAACAAAGGAAGTGAATATTTATGAAAACTTATTCACACTCTTACCCTTGAGATCTTTTCAAACGAATAAATACATGCTCTACTTTTCCTTATAATTCTACATAAAATTTTGACACACTTGCTCACTTCTCTAACTTAATCATCAAATTCACTTACAGATGGAGCAACTCAACCACACCAAGTTTTACCAGCTGGGCAACAGAGGAAGCCTGATCTTTGAGAGGGACTTGGATGCCTTATCTGAGTTTCTCGAGCGCCCACACCCGGAGTTCTTTGGAGCCCAAGTCAACGACCAGCCCAGAGGATAACTACAGTGGGTTGTAGTTGCAGATCTGAGGGGAAAGATGGAGCCCCCGATGTCCGAGAGGATCCAGTTTTCCATAAGGGAGAACAACTGGCTAGATGGACTAGCTAGAGCTCTGCAGGAAGCACTTGCCCGTCTGTGTGGGCATAATGTGACCCAGATCCAAGGAACTCGCTTTGCACACCTTGCAAGGCATGATTCCATAGGAGGGCTAATGGACCTGTCACCGCGCCCAGAGTTGAAGTACCATGTGGAGCACTTGGACTTCATGTTGCATGAGACTCGCAAGGAGCTGGACAACTCCCGCGTCTATGCCAACCAGATGCACCTCCACCAGTCGCAGCAGACCGAGACCATCAAGATGCTTGCTAAGGATCGCAAGTCACTCCGCCAGCAGCGTGCCAAGAAGGACTACACCATTGCTCGCCTCCGCGCGAAGATAGCATCCTTGGAGGAAACCGTCAAGGCACAGGAGACCCAACTGAAGGACCTAGAAGGAGAAGGTGAAGACATTCAGGGAGGAACAGCCTACCTGAGTGATGATGATGACTTCGAGGAAGATGACGACCTGGACTTCCACACTGATGTGGAAGGCTATGAGTTCATGGAAGCCGGAGAAGACAACTTCATCCCGATAGATGTTGACGATGAGGAGTAGTATCACTGGAGCACTTGCGTAGGTGTGAGTTTGTATCCAATCCCTTGTATCGTAGGACGAAAAAATGGTTCTTAAAACCATTGATGTGTTAGTATGTAATGTGTGTTGTTTGAAATTAATGAAAGTGTTGTTTGATTTCAACATGACAAGTACTCAAGTTTTAAACTTTACACAAACAAGCCATAGAAAATTCCCTCTTATCTCATGATCTATCTCAATGTTCAGATGGCCCCTCCAACTCGCAGCACCAACCAAGATGCAATGCTGATTCTGCAAATGATGGTAGAGATAGAGAGGCCGAAAGAGCTGACGGCAAGCCAACCTTGCCGTCTTTGCGAGATAGCCCATAACAACCAAGGCCATGGAAATCATGATCATCTTGGATCTAAGCTGAAGAACTTCCAGAACACTAATCCTCCCATTTTTAGCAAGTCCGAAGAGCCCCTAGATGCAGATGATTGGCTCCAAACCATGGAGAACAACCTGGAAGTTGCAGGAGTTGAAGCTGCGGAAAAAGTACTGTTTGCCACCCACTATCTGTCGGGACTGCCGAGCACTGGTGGACTAGTGCCCGTGCAATGAATGCAGGACAGATGATGACTTGGGAGGACTTCAAACTCAAGTTCAACAAGTACCATGTGCCCCCGGGTCTGATTAAGAAGATGAGGGATGAGTTCAGAGAACTCAAGCAAGGAAGGATGTCTGTGATGGAATACCGTGACAGATTCCTTACTCTGTCTAGGTACGCCCCGGACGAGACCGACACCAACGAGAAGAAGAAAGAAAGATTTCTGGCTGCATGATGAGATGCAGACGTGCTAGTGAACATTCCGTTGGCACAGAGCGTTAGTAGACTCGCCATCCGGATGGAAGGAAAGCTCCACCAAGCCAATGAGAACTGCAAGCGCAGAATGATGAAGAGTGGGCCTAGCAATACCTCAAGGTATCGCCCCAGCTCAAGTGGATGATTTGCCCCAAGACATAACAAGCCACCAGTACCGCTGTCATGTCCGAGTTTCCCCAATCGGAGTGGAGGACACCCAAGGCCAGGAGGCCACAACAACAACAACCATACCAACAACAACCACTTCAACCGTGCCCCGATGAGAGCCCCCGGCAACCACAACAACACCAACAACTGCTCCAAGATGGGAGCAATGCTGTTCCCATTACCCCAAAGGACAAGTCAACTGTGACTTGTTATGAATGTGGAGTTACGGGTCACTACTCCAATGAGTGCCCCAAGAAGCTAGCCAAGACTGCCCCCAATACCGCTGCACCTGCCCAGCAGCAACGCCGTGTCTCAACCGGAAGGAAACCCGAACAACCGCAACGGCCGCCTCTTTCACATGAATGCCGAAGAAGCCCAGGAAGCGCGGATGTCGTGCTGGGTATGTTTTCTGTTAACTCGGCCCAGAGTTTTGTTTGATTAGCATTCTCGTTTTTCTTGAAGATTTTGTATGCACTAGTAAGATTCAACTAATCAGTTTAAAGCATGTTATGATAGTTCAAATACCTGGTTGAACTACAAAACCTAGAAAAATTTGCAAAGAAGTGCCTATCAGAATACATGAAATAGATTTTTATGCAAATTTGATTGTTCTGGGAACAAAAGGTTTGGAAGTAGTAGTGGGTATGGATTGGATGTCAAAACATCATGGATTGATTGACTGTGCCAAGAAGGCCATCACCATGACTAGTAGCACAGGTGTGTTAGTAGAACACGTGTCTGAAAGGCTGCCCAGACAATTCACCTGCAACAAAAGCTTAGCCAAGCCAACTTTGGATCAAACCAGGGTTGTCTGTAGATACCCCGATGTGTTTCTTGATGATTTACCCGGTATGCCCCCAGATCGGGATATCGAGTTTATCATTGAGTTAATACCTGGAACAGGACCCATAGCTCAGAGACCCTATAGTATGAACCCGACAGAGCTAGTGGAACTGAAGAAGCAACTGGATGACATGCTAAGAAAAGGTTTGATTCAACCAAGTGCCTCGCCCTGGAGATCACCAGTTTTGTTTGTGGATAAGAAGGATGGTGCCACTCGTTTGTGTACGGATTACCGTAAACTGAACGATGTCACCATCAAAAACAAATACCCCCTGCCAAAGATAGAAGACCTGTTTGACCAGTTGACCGGTGCCAGAGTGTTCTCTAAGATTGATCTTAGGACTGGTTATCATCAGCTAAAGATTCGTGCAACGGATATCCCCAAGACTGCCTTCACCACCAGATATGGATTGTATGAGTACAATGTCATGTCATTTGGATTAACCAATGCCCCAGCTTATTTCATGAATCTCATGAATAAGATCTTTATGAACTTTTTGGATAAGTTTGTCATTGTCTTTATTGACGACATTCTGATCTACTCCCAGTCAGAAGAAGAACATGAGCAACATTTGGAAATTATCCTGGAAACCCTTAGGGAGCATCAGTTGTATGCCAAGTTTAGCAAATGTGAGTTTTGGTTGAAGTAAGTAGGATTCCTGGGACATATTTTGTCTGTAGGAGGAATTGTTGTCGATCCCGCAAGGATCAAGACCGTTGAGAAATGGAAAGCCCCAACCACTCAGACTGAAGTCCGTGCATTTCTTGGATTAGCGGGATATTACCGCAGGTTTGTTGAAGGATTTTCAAGCATAGCCAGACCCATGACTCAACTGTTGAAGAAAGACAAGAAGTTTGAATGACTGAGAAATGTGAAGAGAGTTTTCAGGAGCTCAAGAACAGATTAACCTCTCAGCCCCAATACTGATCATGCTTGACATCACCAAGCCATTTGACGTCTATTGTGACGCATCCAAGATTCGTCTGGGATGTGTGTTGATGCAAGAAGACAAAGTGATATCATATCTATCTAGGCAACTGAAGCAACATGAGCAGAATTACCCAACCCATGACTTAGAGCTAGCAGCAGTAGTTTTAGCCTTGAAGGTATGGCGTCATTACCTCATGGGTAATCGATGTGAGATCTATTCGGATCATAAGAGCATGAAGTACATTTTCACCCAGAAGGAGATGAATATGAGGCAGAGAAGATGGATAGAGTTGATTAAGGATTATGACCTAGAAATTCACTACCACCCCGGCAAGGCCAATGTGGTAGCGGATGCTTTGAGTAGACAGCCGTGTCAACTAAACTCCATGATCGCAGAAGAGCAACCTAGTTTGCATCAGGAATTTGAGCAGTTTAGACTGGAGCTAGTTAGTGAAGGATTCCTAGCAAGCATTGACCTCCAGCCTACCTTGATTAGTCAGATTAAGGAAGCGCAGAAAGAAATGCTAGTATTGATGGAATCAAGAGCCAAATAGCTGCAGGAAAGGCACCAGGATTTACCGAAGATGAAGAAGGAGTTCTTTGGTACAACAGACTCTGTGTACCAGTGATTCGGAGTTGAAACAAGTCATTTTTAAGGAAGCCCATGATACCCTTTATTCCATTCATCCCGGTGGAACCAAGATGTACCAAGATTTGAAGGAACAATTTTGGTGGCATAGAATGAAGAGAGAGATTGGAAGTTACATAGCCAAGTGTGATATCGTCGGAGAGTCAAAAGAGAACATCGGCGACCCGCGGGTGCGCAGCCATTACAGATCCGTGAATGGAAATGGGATTCTGTAGGAATGGACTTCATAACTGGATTGCCCAAGTCAAGTAGAGGAAATGATTCTATTTGGGTAGTGGTCGATAGATTATCAAAGGTTGCCCATTTCATACCGGTCAAGACCACCTACCAAGGCCCGAAGCTAGCTGAGTTGTACATCGCAAGAATAGTGAGCCTGCATGGAACACCAAAGTCAATTGTGTCAGATAGAAGATCCCAATTTACCTCGAGATTTTGGCAGAAGGTACACGAAGGACTAGGAACCCGGCTGAATTTCAGTACAGCTTATCACCCTCAGACTGATGAACAGACAGAAAGAGTCAACCAGATATTAGAAATATGTTGAGAGCCTGTGTGCTAGAATAAATGAGAAGACTGTCTGCCGTACGCAGAATTTTCATACAACAACAGTTATCAAGCCAGTTTGCCGAAGCATTGTACGGAAGGAAGTGTCGTACCCCTCTGAACTGGTCAGAAGTCGGAGATAGTCAAATCTTTAGACCAGATATTCTCCGAGAAGCTGAAGAAGGTTCACAAGATCCGCGAATACCTCAAGACTGCCCAATCTAGACAGAAGAGTTATGCTGACAAGAGAGACGCCGAGAAATGACCTTCAATATTGGAGACTTTGTGTATCTAAAAGTATCACCCCTCAAAGGAATGCAGAGATTCCAACTTAGAGGAAAGCTTGCACCTAGATATGTTGGACCCTTCCAAGTTTTGAGTCGCCGAGGAGAAGTATCATATCAGCTGGAACTGCCGGAGGAAATGTCAGCGGTGCATGATGTGTTTCACATCTCGTTACTTCGGAAATGTTTGGAAGTCCCTGAGAAGACCGAGGTTTTCAAAAACATCGATCACAGATCTGTGGATATCAACAAGGACTTGACCTATCGTGAAGTACCTATTTGTATCCTGGAGGAAGCATTCAGAACCACCCGCACCAGGAGTATCAAGTTTCTCAAGATTCAATTGAGCAACCATACCGAAGAAGAAGCCACTTGGGAGCGAGAAGATTATATGAGGACTGAATTCCCAGATCTCTTTAGTTCCTAGTTTTCTTTGGATCACGGGACTAGATCTTTTGTAAGTGGGGAAGGTTTGTAACATCCCAAAATTTTCAAATCAATGAAGAGAACCAATTTCCATTATTCAAAATTATGAGCCAACAAAAACTTAAATTGCATTATATGGTGTGCATAGTGTTCATGCATAAATGTTGTGATCTTGCCATGATATTTGCTTGAAGTGTTTATCAATGTTCTAATCCATGTTTATTTGGATCAAAGAGAAACAAAACAAAAGAAAATGAAAATGAAAATAGCATCACATATGAGCCGCCTATGGCACATTTGCAAATCTTAACCTAGGCCATGCTTACCTTGTGTAAATGGTTTGGAAACATTACTAAACTCAAAATACTAACATTTGAATCAAGGAAATGCAGAACAAATCAAAAGAAAAATCAAAACCAAGTCACATGTGATAATGGTCATTTCTGACTTTTATAGCATGATGCCTACTTTGAGCCCCTGTATTAAACAATTTCTAAACTAAACTTTCTCAATTCTTTGCACCTCATCCAAGACCTCATCAAGGTGATCACAATGGTGAAGACCAACCTTGCAAAATCATGCTCAAACTCTTATAATGAGCATGCAAAGTTGCAACATCAAAACATAATTAAGATCACACCAAATTTGGATTTCACCAAATCACTTTCACTTTGCAAAGCAATACTACCAAGAGGTGCCAAATATTATTTGAATCACACCCAAGAATTTTTTTGGCAAAATTCAAATTTAAACTTCATGCGGCCATTGTGTCGAGCACCTGGTGTGCATAATTCTATTATGATCATACCCTCTTATAACCAGTGGTTTTTAGACTAAACCATCACTCCACATGTCATCATTATATTCTCCTTGAACCCCTTGGACAATGCCAAGCACTTGTACCCCTGTACCTTGATGATTTGGACCAAGACATGGCCATGCCGAGGTGATCATGCCACTCAACATGCCATCATCCTCTCCTCTCCCATCTAGCCTACCTCAGCATGTCCTGGAGACTCTTCTCACTCTCCTGAACCTGCTCGTGCATGCCGTTGGCCAAGAGGAGACGAGCACTGACCTGGCCAGGACGTGCCCACGACGTCTAGTGACGCCAGCGCGCGCACGGACACGTCCACGGGCGCGCCAGAGCACACGCTCGCCACGTCGCCTCAGTCCTCCATTTGACCTCTGCCTCTTCCCCGAGCATCATCACGCCACCAGCTCCCTCCCAGACATGATCACTCGCACTGGAGAGACCTATCGCCGTCGTCCTCATCGTCGACGTCCGCCGCGGTACCGCCAGATGCGTCACGTTCCCTGCAGCGTTAGACCGCCATTTTCCGTTCCAAGATGTGCATGATGATCACCGTGATGTGTAGAGCAGCGTCGCATCCTCGCCAACGTCACCGAGCCGCTGTAGCACCGTCGCCACCATCGCCATGCCCGTGCGCCTCGGCACCTCGTCGCCGCTATAAATAGAGGCCTCCCCCGCTAAAACACTTCACACCAATCCACTCCTCTCCTCTCACAACCCCTCCTCGAGCACCGCCACGTCTCAATTGAGCCAGTAGCCCACCAATTTCTTGCCGGAGCGCTGCCAGTGCTGCTGCAAGTTCGCCATCGATTGGAGCCGCCCCAAGAGCAGACGCCGGTACCAGGAGCTTCGCCGTCGTCGACAACGTCTAGCTGCGTCAACGCCGATCATCGCCGGACCTCCGGTGAGCCGCCGACCCCCTAGTGCTCGCCGCCAGTATGGTTGTGCTCGTCGTCGAAGACGACGAGCATCGGCTATTGGATCTTGATCTAATCCTATGGTCCATCGCTAGCATACCGTTTCGGTGTTTTAAGACACACTGACGTGTGGGACCCCTTGTCAGGCAGCCCACGCGTGCGAGACGTGCTGCTGGGCCGGCCTTCTTTTCTTTTTCTCTCTGGCCCGTTAGCTTTTCCCGCGTAGCTCACTAATTCAAATTCGAATTAATTCTTTTAACTGAAATTCAATACTAATGCCATGTTCAAAATTAAATAGAACAAGATCCACTGAGCCAAAAAATTATGAAATAAATATTTCTGGAAAGTAGATGAAAACATCTATCCAACCCTATTGGTCTCAACCCTTGATTTATTATAGAACAATTGCAATGAAAATAACAAGGCAGTACCTTTTCAAACTTCAAACATTTATTAAAAATGAACCATAATTCATTTTGAGTTGATTCCAACTCTCATAATTCACATTTCAAATGCTCTACAGGAATATGTAAAAATATAGCATTAGTGTTTACCATGATCATGGGCTAGAGTAAATAATGGCTATGTGGCTATTTCTAGTCCATTTAAATTACCCCAATTTATTTATTAAATAGTATGAGAGGTATCCTCTCATTTAAATCAATGTCCCAAGTAATTCAATATGAGGTAATGACCTTAGTCTATAGAACCTCATATTAGATTACTTAGTGGTATTAAATTGTTACCAATGTAGTATTTAAATTATATGAGATGTAGTATCTCATTTAAATAATTTTCTCAAATGAATAAATATGAAGTGTTGATCTTGGTCAACATGATCTCATACTTTATTATTTGAGGATATTAAACCTTAGTAATATTCAATGAGAGGAAATTATTTCTCAAAGAAAATAAATAGAAATCCCAATAAATATTTCAATGAGAGGAAATTATTTTTCATAAAAGAAAACAAAGCCAACCACCATGTTGATAATGTTGTGACGCTAGATTATCTTGTGTGAACCAATTGAGTGTTAAGTCTAGTACTTAAGGATTGTTTGGTGATTGTATACCTCGTATCCGTTTATAGACGCTAGTACCGAAGGCTACGAGGAGGAGGAGGTCTTCTACGAAGAAGAGGAGGAAAACTTTGATCACTGTACCAATCAAGGCAAGCTATACTCTTGCATGCTACCCTAATGCAAGATCTACTAGAGCAAGACACCATTGCATTATTATTTTGTGTTTAAGGATTTTCCTTTCCAAGCCCAAGTTTTGCTTTATCTTGCAAATCGTTTTCACTTTGGTTATCAAGGCGTATTTCTTTTATAGTTAACTTGGGTATAAATATGGAGTATTACAAAAGCATCAAACTTAGCCTAGAGCGCTACAATTTAGTTAGCATCCCTCATGATTAGTTGCTAGTGCTAAAACTAAAATTGACTACTCTAGATGGGAACATGTGAATCAAATAACTTTGAAAACCTTAAAATGATGAGTCATTCTATTGAAAGATTTTGAAGGTGAATATGATCTTTGGATGACAAGGTGAATTTGACAAAAACTGATGATTGGGTTCGGATGCGATACCATTCCAATTTTAGAGTACCCCACAATACCTGATCATGGGTAGGGTTTAACTGGAAATTTATGAACTTTAGTATGGGTTCCCTCTAAACAAGCGTCATAGGGGTTATGCCGAAGCTGCCTCCGTGAAATGAAAAATGACATGAATAAGAGGTGACTGTCTTACCCAAGCCCTGTGCAGTTCCCATGATGGCAGATTGCTATCACTGGGAGGCCAAACTCATAGGGGAGGTGCCTGTACTAGGGTATGTAAGTGAAAGGTTAATGGTTGATGATCCGCATACTGAGTATGATTATTCAGGGCTATCCCTGACGGATGTCATCAAAAGTTGTGGCACAAGTGTACAACCTCTGCAGAGTGTTAAACCTATTCGAATAGCCGTGTCCACGGTCATGGACAGTTGGATGGTGATACGTCTCCAACGTATCGATAATTTCTTATGTTCCATGCTACTTTATTGATGATACCTACATGTTTTATGCACACTTTATGTCATATTCGTGCATTTTGGAACTAACCTATTAACAAGATGCCGAGTGTTCTGTTTCTGCTGTTTTTGGTTTCAGAAATCCTAGTAAGGAAATATTCGGAATTGGACGAAATCAACGCCAGGTTCCTATTTTGCCGGAAGCATCCAACACCGAGAGCCGAGAGGGAGGGCCTGTGTGCCCAGATGATAGGGTGGCGCGAGGGCCTGGGCCGCGCCCTATGGTGTGGTCGCCCTTCGCCCCTCCGACGCTGCCCTTTCGCCTATATAAAGCCCCACGCATCGAAAACCCTTACGGAAGCCACGGTACGCGAAACCTTCCCAGGCCGCCGCCATCGCGAAGCCAAGATGCGGGGACAGGAGTCTGTTCGCACCCTGCGGACGGGGAAGTGCCCCGGAAGGCTTCTCCATCGACACCGCTGCCATCTCCACCGCCATCTTCATCAGCCTGCTGCTCCCATGAGGAGGAGTAGTTCTCCATCAAGGTTCGGGGCTGTACCGGTAGCTATGTGGTTAATCTCTCTCCTATGTACCTCAATACAATGATCTCATGAGCTGCTTTACATGATTGAGATTCATATGAGTTTTGTATCACTACTATCTATGTGCTACTCTAGCAAAGTTATTAAAGTAGTTCTATTCCTCCTGCACGTGTGTAAAGGTGACAGTGTGTGCACCGTGTTAGTACTTGGTTTATGCTATGATCATGATCTCTTGTAGATTGCGAAGTTAACTATTGCTATGATAATATTGATGTGATCTATTCCTCCTACATATGCATGAAGGTGACAGTGTGCATGCTATGCTAGTACTTGGTTTAGTCTTTTGATCTATCTTACACTAAAGGTTACTAAAATATGAGCATTATTGTGGAGCTTGTTAACTCCGGCATTGAGGGTTCGTGTAATCCTACGCAATGTGTTCATCATCCAACAAAAGTGTAGAGTATGCATTTATCTATTCATTATGTGATCAATGTTGAGAGTGTCCACTAGTGAAAGTCTATTCCCTAGGCCTTGTTCCTAAATACTGCTATCGCTTCTTGTTTACTGTTTTACTGAATTACTACTGCTGCATTACTACTGCTTGTTTACTTCCTCCAATATTACTACCATCAACTGCACGCCAGTAAGCTATTTTCTGGCGCCGTACTATTTCTCATATTCATTCATACCACTTGTATTTCACTATCTCTTCGCCGAACTAGTGCACCTATTAGGTGTGTTGGGGACACAAGAGACTTCTTGTTTTGTGGTTGCAGGGTTGCATGAGAGGGATATCTTTGACCTCTTCGTCCCTGAGTTCGATAAACCTTGGGTAATCCACTTAAGGAAACTTGCTGCTGTTCTACAAACCTCGCTCTTGGAGGCCCAACACGTCTAAGAATAGAAGCTCCGTAGACATCAAGCACTTTTCTGGCGCCGTTGCCGGGGAGGAAAGGTAAAGGCACTCATACTTCGGTTCCGGGTAACTTTTCTGGCGTCATTGTGTGTGTGCTCGAAGCTATTTCCTTTAGACTGCAATTGCGACATTTGGTTTCTTGTTTACACTAATTAGGCATAATGGACAACAATGACCTTTTTATTCTATTTCCTGATTTAAGACATGGATGGTTTGATGCGAAAATTAAAAAACCCATGGAACATATTAATATGAATGCTTTGAACACTATTGTTGCTAATGCTATGGAAAATTCTAAGCTTGGGAAGCTGGTTTTGATGAGCATGATATTTTAGTCCCCCAAGCATCGAGGAGAAAATTTACTTTGATGATACTTTGCCTCCCATTTATGATGATTATAATGATAGTAGTCTTTTGTTACCACCTGTTATGGAGGATAAATTTGATTATGATTACAATATACCTCCTATATTTGATAGCTACTTTGTTGAATTTGCTCCACTACAATTAATAAGAATGACTATGCCTATGTTGGGAGTAGTAATTATTTTATGCATGAGACTCATGATAAGAATGCTTTAAGTGATAGTTATATTGTTGATTTTGCTCATGATGCTACTGAAAGTTATTATGAGAGAGGAAAATATGGTTGTAGAAATTTTCATGTTACTAAAACACCTCTCTATGTGCTGAAATTTTTGAAGCTACACTTGTTTTATCTTCCTATGCTTGTTACTTTGCTCTTCATGAACTTGTTTATTTACAAGATTCCTATGCATAGGAAGCATGTTAGACTTAAATGTGTTTTGAATTTGCCTCTTGATGCTCTCTTTTGCTTCAACTTCTATTTCTTGCGAGTGCATCATTAAAACTGCTGAGCCCATCTTAATGGCTATAAAGAAAGAACTTCTTGGAAGATAACCCATGTGTTTTACTACAGTACTTTGTTTTATATTTGTGTCTTGGAAGTTGTTTACTACTGTAGCAACCTCTCCTTATCATGTTTTTGTGCCAAGTAAAGTTTCTGTGTCAAAGTTGATGTTATATTTGGGATCGCTGCGCAGAAACAGCATTGCTGTCTGTCACGAATCTGGGCACAGTCCTCTGTAGAAAATTCGAAAAAATCTGCCAATTTACGAGCGTGATCCTCAGATATGTACGCAACTTTCATTAGTTTTGAGTTTTTCCATTTGAGCAAGTCTGGTGCCAGCTTTAAATTCGTCTTTACGGACTGTTCTGTTTGACAGATTCTGCCTTTTATTTCGCATTGCCATAATTGCTATGTTGGATGAATTTCTTTGATCCATTAATGTCCAGTAGCTTTATGCAATATCCAGAAGTGAAAAGAATGTTTGTGTCACCTCTGAACATGTGAATTTTTGATTATGCACTAACCCTCTAATGAGTTTGGTTGAAGTTTGGTGTGAAGGAAGTTTTCAAGGGTCAAGAGAGGAGTATGATATACTATGATCAAGAGAGTGAAAGCTCTAAGCTTGGGGATGCCCCGTGGTTCATCCCTGCATATTTCAAGAAGACTCAGCGTCTAAGCTTGGGGATGCCCAAGGCATCCCCTTCTTCATCGACAAAGTATCGGTTCCTTCTCTTGAAACTATATTTTTATTCGGTCACATCTTATGTACTTTACTTGGTCTGTGTGTGCTTTTTATTTTTGTTTTTTGTTATCTTAGTTCTCTGAATAAGTTCATCCTGTGTGGGAGAGAGACACGCTCTGGTTCGTATGAACACATGTGTTCTTAGCTCATAATATTCATGGCGAAGTTTCCTCTTCGTTATATTGTTATATGGTTGGAATTGGAAAAATGCTACATGTAGTAATTGGTAAAATGTCTTGGATAATGTGATACTTGGCAATTTTTGTGCTCATGTTTAAGCTCTTGCATCATATACTTTGCACCTATTAATGAAGAAATACATAGAGCTTGCTAAAATTTGGTTTGCATAATTGGTCTCTCTAAGGTCTAGATAATTTCTAGTATTGAGTTTGAACAACAAGGAAGACGGTGTAAAGTCTTATAATGTTTACAATATGTCTTTTATGTGAGTTTTGCTGCACGGTTCATCCTTGAGTTTGCTTCAAATAACCTTGCTAGCCTAAGCCTTGTATCGAGAGGAATACTTCTCATGCATCCAAATCCTTGAGCCAACCACTATGCCATTTGTGTCCACCATACCTACCTACTACATGGTATTTCTCCGCCATTCCAAAGTAAATTGCTTGAGTGCTACCTTTAAACAATTCAAAGTTATTACCTCTTATTTGTGTCAATGTTTTATAGCTCATGAGGAAGTATGTGGTGTTTATCTTTCAATCTTGTTGGGCAACTTTCACCAATGGACTAGTGACTTCATCCGCTTATCCAATAATTTTGCAAAAGGAGCTGGCAATGGGATTCCCAGTCCCAAATTAATTAACAAAAATAGACACTCCTCCATGGTATGTGATTGTTGGACGGCACCCGAAGGATTCGGTTAGCCATGGCTTGAGAAAGCAAAGGTGGGGAGGAGTGTCATCATAATAAAACTAAAATAAAAGGCACTCCTTCATGGTATGAGATTGTTGGCAGGCAGGATTCGGTTAGCCATGGTTTGTGAAAGAAAGGTTGGAAGGAGTGCCGCACAAAAATAAAATAAAATGGGAGCCGCTCTTTGAAGGTTTGTCTGGCAAGGGGGTTAGAATACCCACTACCATTCGTTGACAACAACAAACACCTCTCAAAACTTTACTTTTATGCTCTCTTCATGTTTTCAAAATCAAAGCTCTAGCACAAATATAGCAATCAATGCTTTCCTCTTTGAAGGACCATTCTTTTACTTTTATTGTTGAGTCAGTTTACCTATCTCTCTCCACCTTAAGAAGCAAACACTTGTGTGAACTGTGCATTGATTCCTACATACTTGCATATTGCACTTGTTATATTACTTTATGTTGACAATATCCATGAGATATACATGTTATAAGTTGAAAGCAACCACTGAAACTTAATCTTCCTTTGTGTTGCTTCAACACCTTTACTTTGATTTATTGCTTTATGAGTTAACTCTTATGCAAGACTTATTTATGCTTGTCTTGAAGTACTATTCATGAAAAGTCTTTGTCATATGATTCATTTGTTTACTCATGTCATTACCATTGTTTTGATCGCTGCATTCATTACATATGTTTACAAATAGTATGATCAAGATTATGATGGCATGTCACTTCAGAAATTATCTTTGTTATCGTTTTACCTGCTCGGGACGAGCAGAACTAAGCTTGGGGATGCGATACGTCTCCAACGTATCGATAATTTCTTATGTTCCATGCTACTTTATTGATGATACCTACATGTTTTATGCACACTTTATGTCATATTCGTGCATTTTAGAACTAACCTATTAACAAGATGCCGAAGTGCCAGTTCTGTTTTCGCTGTTTTTGGTTTCAAATCCTAGTAACGAAATATTCTCGGAATTGGACGAAATCAACGCCCGGGTTCCTATTTTGGAAGCATCCGGAACACCCGAGAGCCGCCAGAGGAGGGCCTGTGGGCCCCAGATGATAGGGTGGCGGCCAGGGCCAGGCCGCGCCCCCTATGGTGTGGTCGCCCTTCGCCCCTCCGACGCTGCCCTTTCGCCTATATAAAGCCCCTGCATCGAAAACCCTTACGGAGGAAGCCACGGTACGCGAAACCTTCCAGAGCCGCCGCCATCGCGAAGCCAAGATGGGGGACAGGAGTCTGTTCCGGCACCTGCCGGACGGGGAAGTGCCCCGGAAGGCTTCTCCATCGACACCGCTGCCATCTCCACCGCCATCTTCATCAACGCTGCTGCTCCCATGAGGAGGAGTAGTTCTCCATCAAGGCTCGGGGCTGTACCGGTAGCTATGTGGTTAATCTCTCTCCTATGTACCTCAATACAATGATCTCATGAGCTGCTTTACATGATTGAGATTCATATGAGTTTTGTATCACTACTATCTATGTGCTACTCTAGCAAAGTTATTAAAGTAGTTCTATTCCTCCTGCACGTGTGTAAAGGTGACAGTGTGTGCACCGTGTTAGTACTTGGTTTATGCTATGATCATGATCTCTTGTAGATTGCGAAGTTAACTATTGCTATGATAATATTGTTGTGATCTATTCCTCCTACATATGCATGAAGGTGACAGTGTGCATGCTATGCTAGTACTTGGTTTAGTCTTTTGATCTATCTTACACTAAAGGTTACTAAAATATGAGCATTATTGTGGAGCTTGTTAACTCCGGCATTGAGGGTTCGTGTAATCCTACGCAATGTGTTCATCATCCAACAAAAGTGTAGAGTATGCATTTATCTATTCTGTTATGTGATCAATGTTGAGAGTGTCCACTAGTGAAAGTCTATTCCCTAGGCCTTGTTCCTAAATACGCTATCGCTGCTTGTTCTGTTTTTTGAATTACTGCTGCATTACTACTGCTTGTTTACTTCCTCCAATATTACTACCATCAACGCACGTCAGAAGCTATTTTCTGGCGCCGTACTACTGCTCATATTCATTCATACCACTTGTATTTCACTATCTCTTCGCCGAACTAGTGCACCTATTAGGTGTGTTGGGGACACAAGAGACTTCTTGTTTTGTGGTTGCAGGGTTGCATGAGAGGGATATCTTTGACCTCTTCTCCCGAGTTCGATAAACCTTGGGTAATCCACTTAAGGGAAACTTGCTGATGTTCTACAAACCTCTGCTCTTGGAGGCCCAACACTGTCTACAAGAATAGAAGCTCCCGTAGACATCAGATGGCCATAATGTTCCGTTGTCAGATGTTTTCTAAAAATGACTGGTGAATTAAAGGTAAATTTGACTTGATCACAATAGAGTTGTGGGAATGACACTAATGTTCCCACTTGAGTTAGTTAGGCAACTAAAGAGTCTTTTATTATTAAGTGCTTATGAAATAAAACTGGCTTTATGCAAATGAACCTAGAGCTTAGAACCCCCTTACTATTGTTGATAATGCTTACAATAGTATTAGTTTGCGAGTACTTTAAAGTACTCATGGCTGTGTCCCTGACTATTTAAATGGTCATACTATGAAGAAGAGCACCAGTACCAAGATGATGGACAACAGGATCTCTACGATAACTAGGCTCGTCTCCTGACGTTAAGCGTTGTCTATGGAATAGATGGACCGCTACTACTTCGCTTCCGCTATGTGTTTTGTATGTTGATCTGTAGATCAACTGTTGTTGAATATTGGATCATGAGATCCTGTGTTGTAAGACAATTATGGTTTGTAATGAATAATGTTCTGTGATATCAACTGTTATGTCCCGCAAAAACAATCTTCCTGGGATTGCGATGTATGACATAATAGGCATCTGGAATTAAAAATCCGGGTGTTGACAGCACCTGTCTAAAATTGTATACATAGTCTAGCTTACTTTTGGATCAATCAAAACAAGGAAATTAAATGCCAAATAGAAAATCAATCGCTGGCAACATATATGATGGAAAATTAATATTGGACATGTACCAACTGCATTACTACAGAAAAATAGATAGAAGATTCAAGTAGAGGTAGGAAAAACTTACAAGATTTGGCTGTTGTCATGGAAGGATGCTTGCCTCGCAATTATGGCAAGAGAAAGCCGGGTCACCCTTGTTCTGCAACTTCTTCTATCCATGCAACGTCCTACAGTCGCGAAGGCAAGCTAAGTGTGGTTCGTACCATGAAAAGAGAAACAGCATATGTTCTGACCAGCAACTTGTTTCCGTCGCTGCAGCTAAACCGCTAAACCAAATTTAGTGAATGACCACTCAAAACGATCGCAGGAACGAGGTCTACAAAACACTCTATGTAAGCTTCCTCTGATTCAAACGAATGGTACTCGAAATAGACGATCTCTGAACCTGTATGTTCAGAGACGGGAATAGAAAAACATGTTTCCTATAATTCCACTTGATCTAGCTAATCCCCTTTGATTTCTTCTTTCCCTTCCCGTGTCCATCACCAGCAAGAACAAATCACCCGATGCAACACGAAAAAAGTGAGAAAATAGTACCGTGAGAGAGAGAGAGGGAGAGAGATGGAGAGGGAGGAGAACCTTGCCGGCTAGTGGTTGGACGAGGAGATCACAACGGCTCAATGTGGTGGCCGGCGGTCATGCAGTTCCTCTGGGCTGACCTCCAGCTGCTACTGTTGAGGCAGACGCAAAGGGGAGGAGGAGATGCGCACGAGGTGGCGGCCAGGATGGGGGCAAAAGGGGGAGAGGAGGAGAAGGAACCCGTCGACCTCCAGCTGCTGTTGCTGAGGCAACCGTGAAGGGGAGGAGGAGAGGCGCACATCGGCAGGGATGGGGGGCACAAGGTAGAGGAGGAGAAGAACCAGACGGGATTGGGGGAGAAGTGGAAGGGAAGGGGAGGCCACGCTCCTTGGCGCCCTCGCGCTGCCGGCCCCGCGCACGTCTTCCCGGGCTGCATCACCTCCAACTGCGCCCCGTCCGCCATCGACGTCGACCCAAACGCAGATGAGGACATGGCGAGGTGAAGCGCCGCGGCAGCCTGCGCTCCTCAGCGCCCTCCCGCCGCCGGCACCCACGCGCATCTTCCCGGCAGTTACTGCTCCACCTGATGCTGCTCGCTCCTGCTGGCTCGGCGAGGGGATGCGGCGGCCGTGGATCGCGTGGTGGAGACTAACCTAGGGTTTGTGGGGGAGAAATGAGACTGGGGATTGGGGGAGAGGATGGGATAGGATCGAGGATTGGGTGGGCGGCGGCTCCCACCGACGGCACGCCCGACCGAAGCTGACCTCTCCCGCAGCGACCGACGGGTGGACCTGGCCAATGGTGGGGCCCACGAGCAGCCTGAGCCGGGTAGCACACGAAAATTGCATGGATTTATCTAGCCTGTGGACCAACGGGAGAGCAGCGGGAGTGGAGATCTTTCCACGCGCGAGTGTGACGCGGCCGACCGAAGACAACTTCACATGTATCTACTGTACGGGCCCGGAAGATGGTAGGACCCTTAAGCATGCCTGAGGCGGGTAGGATACGTTTGTTGCATGGATTTATCTAGCAGACTCTGAGCCAACAATGAACGGCCAAGATCAACGCATTGTAAAGATCCAACGGCTCACGTACTCAGGTCAATGTGAATCCCCCATGGGGGGCATCAATTGTACCTTTAGATACCATTGTCCTCAAAGTCGACCGGTACCATACTACCATCACACAATAATGTACACAATCTCATATGTGTCACACTCACACACACGCGCACACATTGGACGGACAAAAGAAAGACGAGGGCTGCTCCGGTTCCCTAAATGAAGTTGAAGAGTTATAGTTGGTTTTTTTTTCCTGTGTTTGGTCCGCCAAAACCCATATCCAGCCAATGTATACCCGTCTATATTGATATGGTATGTATACGTCGCGTAAGAAAAAAAAAAGGTCATGTGAGCAAGATCTGTATAGGACCTTTCTATTTCGGCACACGCACGTGACCGAAGATATGTATAAAAACGAGGTAAAACACAATACGGGCCATACGGGCATGTACAGAATTGTACGGACGGTGGACCTACACTAAAATTACAATCGTGCCCTAGCTTACAAACAAGTCTGAAAAGATCTCCACCGTTGTTGTGTTTGACGGGCCTAGAATTTTTCCAGGGGAGGAGCACCGGAGCAGAAGTGAAGAAAGACACCCCTACTCACTATTTACCACTGCCCTTGCAAGCCCTTGCAATCCACACTGCTCGACCAAAATACATTACAAACTAAGTAGTATCACAATGCAAATTAAAATGCAGTACATGAAGGATCAGTTTGGCTGCTCGCATGGATTTTTTTCCTCATGTAACTTAGCCCGCCAGGAACATATTGTTTGGTTACTTCCAAGCCCATTTTCCGCTTCGTGGGAGAAAAAAGAAGCCCGTCGTAGACTTGCAAGATATTGAACTTGCTATTTGGTTTTGTGCAGAGCGGGGGTGTTATAACCTCTTCCCTAAGTGTGAGCATACCAGCAATTTTATGCACAATTATGAAGCAATAACATGACTACAGTATAAGATATAGCATATTAGACAGGCAATAACCATAGTTCAAATGACAGACAGATAATCAGAACCAACATTCACTTCTCGATCATGGCAATGGCTGACTCTCATGTTGTGGGCACTTCTTGACCACCTCAATCATGATGTAGTTAAAGATCATGACCATGTTGACATCGCCCTTAAGTGCCTTGAACGTCCTGAAGTCCCGAACTTGATGTGGTGAGATATTGCAAATCTATAGCCCACCGTTGATCCATGGAAATCCTGCCATTGATGTTCTCCAGCTTCACCATCTAGTAGTAGTTGGTGTTGGTCTTCAGAACGATGGTCTTTGGGACAGTGACAATGTACTAACGGAAGGCGTATGGAATTGTAAGAAAATCCAACCTTGGTGCCATGATGATCTTAGCAAAATGGCTTGGACCAATTTCGTCATGGAAGTGCCCCACCTTCGGCTGTCTTCCCCCTCGGCCTCTTCAAGGCGCTGCCTTCTCTAGCTTCCTTGGATCATGCTTCGTGAAGGTCGCAGGCAACAACACCTATCATTATTTTGGAGGGCTGCAAAAAAACACAAGACAATTATCCTTGGAGCACCCTTCTCCATCATATTTGTGCACGGCACTAGGTTTCGCAAGATCGTCCCCTGAACACATGGTGCTACACAATTTAATCATTGACCAATGCAAGAAAACAGAGAAAAATGAACAAATCTGGGACTAATATTTACACTGGATGCACAAATTAAGGCATGGAGCTAGCAAAGTATGTAGAATGCACATCATTTGTGTTTCTAGCAAGCACGTGGTTAAACAGGAGCATCCCTGAAAGACAGTGCCACAGATTATAATCATCGACATAAGTAGCACAATCAATCATTGATCATTGCCAAATGGATATCATTAAGGTAGCTTCATAGAACATAGCACACACAGAGAAAAGAGAAGATCCTATCGAACCAAGGGCGATCAGGTTTGACAAGAACATCTTGACAAGAACATCTCTTCACCAAACTTTTCATATGTAGGAATTAGGGGGTAACTTCAGCTTTGTTCATTGGATTTGTGGTTTGTGACCATCCACTATTTGTTGTTATGTGGAGTAAGTTTCAATTGGGGTATGTGCTGAGAAATGGTTGGATTCTTTGAGGAAGATACAAAGAAGTGGCTAAAGGATTATGGTGTTGGAGTCAAGTTTTGCATATAAACCGGCCAAGTTCTCCGCGGAGCTGGTTTAGGATCAAAACCGACTCAATGCTTATAACAATAATAATTATGTAGCAGCTTGTTTTTCTCCGCAGAGTCGTTTTAAGGAGCAGAACCAACTCCATGTAAGTTTTAGACATGGTGAGCGTAATCATGCATACAAAATGTGTTGTCAATGAGTGTTTTTTCAGCAGTCAGTCACTCGTCGCTTTGACTGGATCATGACTTCTTTTCTCTTTTCAATTTTAGTTTGTATATATAATTGGATTGTACCTACTCTATTTGTACGAGCTCTTGACATTGGGCGACTAAAGTTGGTATGATTTTAATATTAATACACTACAGTTTATCGAAAAAATATTGCCCGGTGTCGTGTGTCATCTTCTTAGATCATACTATGCTTCAGGTTGCATATACTATCATCAAGCGATAAATACTCCATTACCCTGCGGTCTTATATGTAGGTGGAGTAAATTGTTTGTTGCACCTGCTCTACTCATTAGGTAAGGTGAGTTGGCATGACAGCTAGTGGGCCAAACAGAGTTTTTGTTGGTGTTCCAAACCCGTTTTATTCACTTCTGCCCTACTATCCGAGACCAAATTGGAGAGTGGAATTGAACTATCTTCCTCGACATACGTCCTTATTTGCCTCTTTAGTTGTTATATCCCAAATCCACGAAAGCATTGTTGCTCCAAGCCTCCAAACCCAGTTCATGCATGCTCATCCTTTCATAGATAAAGCCTCAGTCTTGGTCTCGCGGCTGGTAGTCATTTCCTAGCTTTCTAACAATGAGCTTGGCTTAGGATGCATCTGGAAATTGAATAGAATGTCCACGTAGAGTAAGGCCATGTTTTCTTAGGTTCTACATGCGGAAGAAGATCCTCCGGCTGATAATTCTTGGAAGGCATCCGGTGAGAGCTAGCAGTAGAAACATTTGGCAAGCGAATCCCCTCCCTGGCAATCGAGCGCTCGAGCAATCACTTTCCGTGGCGCGGAAGCGCTCGCGCAGCGAGTCAATTCCCTTTCTATCACCTAGTGTTTAATTGCATTCACATGTGTTCACACTAACAGCTTGTATTACTACTTTGCAAGTTGCATGCAGTAAAGAGCGTTCACACTGCATGCATGCACATGCACAGATCATCTCATGGATTTGCATTTAATGAGCCAACTTTTCAGCATGCTTTCGTAAGTTGTTGCATGCATACACATAGCATCTCACTTTTTTTCTTCAGCACGAGGCAGACTCTCAATTCTCTTTTTGCAATTTCCTTTTGGTTTTTTTTTCGTACGGTAATTCATGTTTAAGGGGTCCTTTTGCAATTCCCTTTTTCGGGCCAGTGGTTTTTAAGGGGGGAAAATAACGGGTGGGAAGATCCACTTGCAACTCAAATGAACTACCACTTGCTACTCAAATTAAGTATTGTATTAAGCTGTAAGCTAACAAAAGTTGCTAAAATATTCTAAATGAAATTTACTTTTTAGGGTTGCTAGGTATTTATATTTACCGTTGATAAATAACGGGCACCGGGTTGATAACTTGTAAACAAAAAAAGAGTCGCTACATATTTTAAATTAAATAAAAAAATTAGGGTTGATATTTATTTATATTTACCATTGATAAATAGCGGTCACCGGGTTGATAGCTTGTAAACTAAAAGAGACTCGCTAAAATATTCTAAATGAAATAATTTTTAGCGTTATTATTTATTTATATTTACAGTTGATAAATAACGAGGCACAAGGTTGATAGCTTGTAAAATAAAAAAATGTTCGCTAAAATATTTCTAAATGAAATACTTTTTAGGGTTGGTAGTTATTTATAATTACCATTGATAAATAATGGGGCTCCGGGTTGATAACCTGTAAACTAAAAAGAATCGTCAAAATATTCGAAATAAATTTAGAATTTTAGGGTTGGTAGTTATTCATATTTACTATTGATAAATATCAGGACACCGGGTTGATAGCTTCTAAACTAAAAAGGATTCGCTAAAATGTTTAAAATAAAATTAACTTTGGGGTTGATAATCAAGTACGGAGGGGTTAGTTATTCAAATAGAGAGGCTTGATAACTTTTAGCCATAAAAAAGTTTGTCGAAACATATTAACATGGGTGCTAGTTTTGAAGATCTCGTCGAGACGGATTTATTGGTGAAAGCGGATCTTAATTTGGAGTTATCGTTTGAAAGTTAAAACATTTTGAATTTTGAAATTTGGAAAAGATTCGTGACATCGCAGATTCGTCTATTTGTGCATGCATTTCCCTCAATAACAGGTTGATAATTTTATACATTTACCGTTGATCACTCAAGTACGGAGGGGTTGATTATTTCAAGAGGGTTGATAACTTTTAGTCCGAAAAAGTTTCTCGAAACATATCAACATGGGTGCTAGTTTTGAAGATCTCGTCGAGACGGATTTATTGGTGAAAGCGAATCTTAATTTGGAGTTGTCGTTTGAAAGTTAAAACATTTTGAATTTTCAAATTTGGAAAAGATTACGCTGACATCAGCAGATTCGTCTATTTGTGCATGCATGCAGAACTTTCCCTCAATACCCTGCACCAGGTTGATAATTTTATACATTTACCGTTGATCACTCAAGTACGGAGGGGTTGGTATATTCAAATAGAGAGGGTTGATAAATTTTAGTCCGAAAAAAAATTGCTCGAAACATATTAACATGTGTGCTAGTGAAGATCTCGTCGAGACGGATTTATTGATGAAAGCGGATCTTAATTTGGAGTTGTCGTTTGAAAGTTAAAACGTTTTGAATTTTCAAATTTGGAAAAGATTCCGCTGACATCAGCAGATTCGTCTATTTGTGCATGCATGCAGAACTTTCAATAATCTGCTGCAGGTTGATAATTTTATACATTTGTCGTTGATCACTCAAGTACGGAGGGGTTGATTATTCAAATAGAGAGGGTTGATAACTTTTAGCCTCGAAAAAAAAGTCGTCGAAACATATTAACATGGATGCTAGTTTTGAAGATCTCGTCGAGATGGATTTATTGGTGAAAGCGGATCTTAATTTGAAGTTGTCGTTTGAAAGTTAAAACGTTTTAAACTTTTAAATTTGTTCCTTTTCACATGCATGCAAATGTACGGCAAGGAAAACACGTTTGCTCCTAATCATGTCTGAAACCGATCGCCCACTAATCTCCTAGCGATCGAGCGTCAGCTAGGGCAGCCCTTTGGCAAGGCACTTTTGCACCGAAGAGTTACACTAAAGCGAAATGTCCTTAGTCCGAAACTTGCACTGTATGGCAAATGATGAGAAGCATGTTTCCTATCAGTCAAACATGTCCCGTATTTGCGAGAGACAAGATGGAGATGTCGATTTACCAAAGTAAATTAACTTGACAGTCAGGTCAATGGAACTAATTAAAAGGTTTTGTATACATACTTTCCGACGGGCAAAACAAGGGCCAAATAGAATCGATTCTCCTCTCCTCTCCTCTTTTTTTTTTTACCTTCATCTTCTTCCATAACTCAAAAAAAAGGAAGGAAGCATTTCAACTTCCAGCTCCATGGCTACTCATTACGTCGTTCTCCCTCACTCATTTAAAGAATTGTAGGGTTGTGTGACACGGAGAGGTGTTTTGTACAAACAAATAACAAGATGTTGGAAGGAAACATACTTGGGATTTTCCTGGTTTTTTTTACGATCACACTGGTTTTTTATGAAAAGGGGCTTGAACAGGATAAAAAGATCATATGCAAGGAAAAAATCTCTTTTGGGGCATTATATGTTAGTAGTAATAATCGGCATTGGCCATAAGATCCAAGCTTTCCACACTAACATTGATGGAACTCACTATTTGTATTGAGAACGAGTGTTGCCCAATGAAGTTAGTGAAAATTTCAGTGATCTAAGACCTTATCCGGATGTGTATTGACAAGAGATTTTTTACGGTGCAATTTACTAGTCCATAGGACTAGTAGTATTGAGTAATATCTACCCACCATATTGGTGGATAAAATCCCACCATAAAATACAAGATGATGCCGTGCCGCCTATCCGCCCCAACCGTCCTGCTAAGTCGCAATATGTTGATCCGACCAGTTAACATGGTCTTGGACCGCATCTGCTAGCTAGTAACAGTACTAGGAAACTAGCTATAGGTGAGATGCTATTCTGTGGCGCACCCGTTTTGTGTGTGCCATCGAAATAGCGTATTTTTGTGGCGTATTTCTGTGGCGCACCAGACACACATGCGTCACAGAAATATGGTGGGTCCCACCAGGCCTAATAATTGGTTTCGCTATTTCTGTGGTGCATAGAATCACGTGCGCCACAGAAATAAGACATTATGTGGCAGACACGCACACATGCGCCAAAGAATGTGGCCTTTCTGTGACGCACCTTGACCCATGCGCCACAGAAAGAAGCTTTTTGCTCTCCACGCAACTCCACCCCCGATTACCTTTTTTACCTCTATACAATACAAAAGAATAGATAGAAATTACAAAAAATAAAATCTTTCGAGGTGGCCATGTATTATGTCATCTAGTACCACTGAAAATTAACAAACATGAATTTTGACTTTTTTTTTGTAAAATGTGGCGACGGGGATGCACGAACCAAACTCTTGGCTGCGAACAACATGTGGCGACGGGGATGCACAAACCAAACTCTTGGCTGCGACGGCATATCCTTGAAGTTGTCGACCTGCAGGGCGATGGGGTACTCAGAAGTGTTGATCTAGGTATCGAAGGGGATGATCAACCTGAAGGAGCAAACTACGACTCTGTGACGCCCAGGTCAAGCGGCAGCAAGGTCGCGCCAACACCCTTGATATTGGTCCAGCCGGTTATCAATGCCCGTGATACCCCATGTGGCCCGAGTGCGTCATTTCGGAGGACGAGCTCCTCGTGGAGCCCCTTTTTGAATTAGTTTAAAATCAACATTTTTGAAGTTTTAGAAAATTTGGGGAAAAAAAATTAGATGTAGATAATGATGACTTCTACCTGTGCGCAAATATCAAAGTGAATTATTATGTAGTCTAAGCTGTATAAGAATTACAAATTTCTAGATTCGAGGTTTAGTGAAAAATTCGGAAACCACCAGATTTAGCAATATTTATTATCTTTACGTAGGCGAAAAAACAAACTATTTTGTGTTGACCTTTTGCAGGGAATACAATACGTCGTTGCCTACATCTAGTATTTTTGTTGAATTTTTTAGAAAATTTAAATGTTAATTTCAAAGAATATAAAAAAGAAGCTCCATGAAGGGGAGTGATGTTTTGACACATGGGAGCGTATGCTCCCTTAATTTTGAAATACATATTAGACACATTTTAAAATGTCAAAAAATTGAAACAAAAATTTCGCACGTACATCTTCATGTGCTACACGCTCACAAAATCGTTTCATGAAAAATTGACATGTCATGTGGCGTGTGTAAAAAAGACAAAATTCGGTGCTGAAACAAAGACTTGTCACAAGATAAATTTTCTCTTTTTCGCTTAGACTACAAAATATATCATTTTTCGTGAAACTTGACGAACACACATATATTATGGAGATGTACATGTAAAATTTTTTGTCAAATTTTTTTAACACTTAAAATATGTTTTTATGATAGAGGGATCATACGCACCCGGGAGCCGAATTGAGTTTCTGCTCCATGAAGCCTGTCCTTAAAAGAATTTAAATGATATATAATTTTAAAGAATATCAAAAAGAAGCTCAATATGTGTAGCATATAGTATACACACTAGTTGATACGGTACATGCATGATGCATCTCACGAATTATTGACGCATCGTATCTATTAGAATAAACATGGTAGGCAATGATACGCATGCACTCCACCTGGTAGTTTCCTATATTAGATACATGTCGGAAATGCACATCTGAACCCGAGCTCATATGCTCCTGCCCAAATAAAATAATTGAAAAAAATAGTAAAAAAATTCAAAAAATTCCAAAAAAAAATTCACGATGAACATGAGAATGTGTTCTAACTGCAAGCAACACTGTGATGAGAAATGAAATGTTTGGTGGTCTATGCAAAAATAAAAAATAAAATGATGCTGTTTGGAGCATTTGGATTTGTTGTTTGCAACAATCACATTTGTCTTTTTTGCACAGACCAATACATGTATCTTTTCTTGGAAATTTTTGGCATGCTATTAGAACACATGCTCATGTTCATTGTACAAAAATTTCAGAACTTTTTTGATTTTATTTGCTATTTTTTGAATTTTTTATTGGAGCAGGAGCATCTGAACTCGGGAGCTAAAAAACCTTGTCCGATACATGTCTCTTTTTTACCTGCCTAATTTGTACTTTGGTGAAAAAATACTGCTCATTTAGTCAACAAGTATTGATCAATTCAGACCATTAGATCTCCTACTTGAACGGTCAATAATTGCTAGTCCCTACCGTAAAAAGCCCCATTGACAAACAGTGCAGAGAGAGATACGGAAGTAAGGTCAAAAAATAAACAGGCCTTACGGCTAGTTAAGATTAAATGTTGCCTAACCACGGAGGAATTTACCGAGTTGCACCTGCTGATCTTGATAAAAATAAGCTTTCACATATGGAAAGATTAGATCTTTTTGAAAAAGCTACTATTCCTATTTTTAGCGCACTGATGTAGGCTGAGACGGCATGTTATACACCCAATAAACCAATTCATTTTCTAGCCCGAAAATAAGCAATAATGTAGGATTCACAAAGGAATGCCCTTGTACCGGGCCAAACAAGCAATTTTAAGGACTACAAGCAGAATCAAGTCTGATGGACGATACGCTCGTGATGTTTGGTGCTAGGTCTATTTTCTTTTTCACCCACTTATTAGGAAAAAGTCTATTCTAAATCCTGAACTCGTAGAGGTTCAGCGGAATGAACCCTGAGTGTTGGCAAATATCCACAATCTTAAACTTCCACTATATGAGTGTATGACCGATGACGAAATATGTTTGCGAACAGTTAAACATGTGCCGCTTTTGCGAGTGACAAGCTGGAGATGTGTGACACTACCAGAGTAAATTGTTTACAAAGCTGGGGTTGGAACTAAAAGAGGCTAGAGACGTGCTTTCTGACGGGAAACAAAGGTACTAGAAGAGAATCGATTCCCTCCCTTTTTCACATTCATCGTCTTCCTTAACCAAAAACAAAAAACACAATGACACGTTTCAACTTTCAGCCCCAGGGCTACTCATCACGATGCACCTCTATCTCTCACACTCATTTATAGGGTTGTGTGAGAGAGAAGCTATGGAAAAGAAAGATCATGTAAGGAAAGATACTTGGGCTTTTTCTGCCATTTTCTTTTTGTCTGTGCAACGCTTGGTCGTGACACTGGTCGGTCAGTGCAGCGCAATTAATAAAATTGTTCGAATTTGACGCGAGGTTCTCAATCGATTCAGAGCTCGCCTTGGAGCTGGTAATGGTGGCGATTAGCTTTCTTTCCGGTTCCACCACCATGTGCTGCAAACAAGGTTAAGTTACTGTCGTTTTCGCTGCCCAGATACTCGCTAATCGACATGCTTTGGTTGTTACCTGCCTAGAGCGACCAAATTTGCACACCCCTGCTTTCCTCTCCTTTCGCTTTCTTAAAGCCTGTAAAAACGGTGAGCCTACCTCTGGCCTTAAAATTACTCTCCCGATTAATCTCTTTAGAGCAAAGCATCTCAATTTCAGACTAACATATACTCTGCAGGTATGTTCAGCTACATGTCTTGAGATCCGTGCGTGCGCGTCCTCCGAGGCTCCGTGTTGTCTGCGCGTCCAAGCCTACACAAACCAGGCCTCCGATCATTCACCTTGCATGGGTATATCTGGAATGCAAATATGGAGAATTGGCGATAGTGTTTGCTACTGTCCATTGGTTAAGTCCTCTGAACATGTACAAAACTCGAACTGTTCTGCATTTGTGCCGCACTGCACCGCTGCTAGTAGGAAAGGGAGCAGGCGACAGGTCGATATCGTTTTGTACTCGTGTGCTGCTGGCTGTTCCACAGCCATCTGCTACTAGTGTGCCAAGATAGCCGATGGTAGACCGATCAGATCAGGGTTCAAGTCGCTCTGAATGAACAAGACAGAAAGTATATTGCCTGCTTTCATCAATTTTAAGCTGCTTAATCAGCAGCGGAATCGCCGAAAAACGAAAGCAGAAGCAAATTAAGTCAAAGGAAAAAGGACTGTGTTAATGCTACTCATCATCATGTGCAAAGCCGGCGGAACGGGGAATGAAATCGAACTCGACATCCATTCGTTAATTACCTCAGTTTCATGATTGCGAATTGATCCCTGTTCTTTCTGGATCTGTTCTTCGCTTCTTCCTCAGAGTAGGTATAAGTTGAATTGACAGAATCTACAAAAATGAAAAGCGTGTAACTAACTAGCGATCACCATCACAACAGTTCCGCACGCTCAAGCCATGCTCAGGCGTCCGTGCTTGCGTTGCTCCAACCGCAAGGCTGCCGAGTGCCGACTGAGGCTGCCTTTTATCAACGTGTTCTTTGATCACGATTTTCATTCTCAGTTTCCTCCCTATGATTCAGGTCAGACAATTTCTAGGAATTCACGGAAAATAAAAGATGACACTCGGCAAGATAATTACAAAAATTACCACAGTTGAGGCAACTACTACAAAAAAACCATTTTTTCCGATAAAAGGAATATATTAATATCAAAAGATACTAATTACACCCAGCTTCTGCAACAACGCACAACCCTAATGACACTACGGATGCACACAGCCAAAAAAAGAAAAGAAAACTAAAAAACAAAGGTCCCATACTGTATCTTGGGCCTAACATGCAATACATCCAAGACAACACCTGAAATACATACTCCAAAAGCACGCCTTGAGGAAACAATGCTCTAACACCGTCGTCGCCCGATCAAAGATCTTAGGTTTTTTACCATGAAGATAGTCCCCGCTCTCCAAATAATGCCAACAAGGTCATTGTCGCACAATTAAGGCAGCCACTTTCTGAAAGGTAGGACTATAAACTTCACCTGTGTTGTCGCCCCCACTTTCATACCGCTGCTGCGAAGCCCGGAACACCAAGCAAGTCCCTCATCAGCGCGGAGACTTGAACCTTCCTTAGCTAGTCCTCTCATCCGGCCTTCATGAAATTCTCTTCTTCCGACTTTCATCATGGATCCATAGTCACTTGATGTCAACACAGAAAAAGTGCTTCGTGCCGCTCTCTCCAGAACCAAACGGTCAGAATAGAAGCATGGGTGCGCACGACCGAATACCACCGATCCAGCAAACTCCAGGCAAAAACCACTGTTACATTCGCTGGCGGAACCTTCCAAAACTCAACACTCCATCCAGATCAAGAAGAGCAAGCCTCAGGTCAGTCTTCATCTTCGCCTAAGAGAGACCCTAGGACCGCCGCCTTTATTCATGTCGGGCTCTCGCGCCAGCGACCATCCCAGGCTGGCCACAGCTGCCGCCGGAGACACCAAGCGCAGACCGCGTTGTCCGGAGACACCGCACACGCCATGGTCAACGCCGCAGCCGAACGCCAGCCGTCCACCGACGAATCCGTCGCCGGCTTCCATGCCTCTCCACCTCACCGACGATACGCGGTGACAGATCGAAAAGACCCGGCACCCCCATCCGCAGACCGGCTATCTCCGGCGAAGAAGAGGGTCGCCTCCACCATCGAATCCAAGGCTGCTGCCCCGGGCGACCTCGTCCCGCGGGAGAATCTCGAGATCATCAACACCCACCGGCGAGAGGCGGAGGGGATGGCGCAGATCGCCGCCCACCACCAGCCAACACCGGCGTGCCGCCGCCGCCGAGCCATCCACACGGGAGTCGGGGGGGCCGCCGCCGCAGCGTCGAGGGAAGATCCTGGCCGCCGTCCGCTGCGCGCCATGAGGAAAGGCCGCCGCCGCCACGCCCCGCGGTCTTTGCCCGGAAGCGCCACCGGCGGCGGCGGCGAGAGGCAGCTAGGGTTTCGGGAGGGAGGGAGGTTTCTGGTATACAAGGGTTTCTAAGAATTGTGGTACCGAGATCAAATCACTTTCTGGCTTAGCTAACGAACAGTCGCGCAATTCAGAGATAAAACAAAATGGAGGACGTGTAATACTGTATTACTGTTACGTGCTCGCGTCTTCGTCTGCCCGCTAGGATTCTTTTTTCGCAAATAAGACGGTACGCTCAAGATGAGCCAGCTTTAACTTAATAAGCCACGACACGACATAGTACAAATATCAGATTACAGACTACACGATACGCATAAGAAGTTCCAGGGATCAAGAACCCATCTGTACCAACAAGGATGACACGTAGCTACAGTGTGTCTAAAAGCCCCTACTACTCAAACGACTGAAAACAAACTCATAAGAACCCATCAGTACCAAAAAGGATGATGGCGAGCACTCTCAAACCTCCGCATGCAGCAAACGAATGTATAGTCCCTCCGTTCATATGGTGCTGTCTTGAAATCATGTATTGCATTCCAAAACATCATTTTATGAACCGAGGGAGTATCTGAAAAAGAGGGGCATCCTAAGGTTCGTGGTGCCCTGTCACACTTATAGCGGTGTCAAATTGTATTTCCAAATGGATGACTGTTATTTGAAGAAAGAAAACCCAGTGGTTATGTGGCTTAGTTGCCTCAAATGTGTTGGGCCTTTTCAGTTAGTAGCTCCGTTGGACATGAAAACCGTCAAATGGAGATTGGTGACCGAATTAAGGGATCATGATTCAAATTGGTGGATGACCAATCAAGTACCGAATGGATCGAGTAAATTATGGAGGGAGGCAGGCGGAGGCGGGAGACACGCACGTGAGGTCTCCCTGCATCATTGGAGATGCGGTCAGACAAACTGAGAAACCGCAGCCGAGATGGATGGATGGAGGCTCCACTCGCAGTGTCTGCCTGCCCTCTCCATGCTGCTATTGCAGGGATTGGTAGCGCATCCATGCGACCACGCGTGATGCATGCATGCCCAGAAACTCGATCCTCATGTGCGATGCGTGCTCATCATCAACCCACTCAACAGCTACTACTACCACTCCCTCTTTCAATGGATATCTCCCTCTTCCTTTCTCTTCCAAAAGGCTGCAGATTAACATGATTAATCACTATAGCAATGATCTTGGTCATGGTCCATCTACCTGGGCAAATGTGACAGAGGTTGGATTTGCATACAAACTTGTTCCTCCTGAAGTCCTGAATCCTGGCTTGCTCCAACTGATGAGATATGGAAATTTTACTTGCTGTCGAGCTACTCAAAACATGCACGTTGTTTTCTGCCAAGGTCATATCCCAATTCTCAAAACACTGAGTACAACTTGGAGTACCATTTTAAGTTGCTATAACTAATTCAGTCGATTAAAAATTTCGAAAACCTTTTGTACTAATATTACTCTAATTTTTAGTTTTTCTAAGGTACATGCAAGGGCTTAGACATTAGGACGGTTGGACGTTGACCGAAATGCTAAAAAATTGCAGTAAGATTTTAAGACTAAAAAATTGACAAGTTTATAAGTAGACAATCATTAGGACCCTTGACTAAACTCTTAAACAACTTTAGATGCTCAATCAAATATGTTTATTTCATTTAGAGCAAACATGTAGTTGGACGGTTAGTGGGATGGATGTGTCATCGTGCTACCAGGAATCAAACCATAGGTTTGGCATTGGCACTCATGTGTGTCACATTAAGTTGGGAAATCTTTATCAACAACCGATGTTCGTGTGATCTTTAAACTCCACAACTCGGGTAATTTGTAAGCACTTTGTGAGTGTGTTGGTGGCGTTGTGCGTGCATGTGTGTCTACACTGAACTCCTCCGTGTTTCTCGAAAGAAAACCATGTTGATTTAATAATTATAAAAATTCATCTTCAAATAGAGTGAACAAGTACATAGCCATAGTTCCTTCCCTAACAAAAAAATCTATATATGTTCTTTAGAAATAAAACAAGAATGTGTATTGGATGCAAACAAACCTTCAAAACCCAATGGTCCTGACTGTGAAAGATCTGGCACTATGATTTCCACATCCACAAGTATAGTATTGTGAGATCTATATCAGTAAGGTCAAACCAATTCAGTTGACTAACATATTTTTGAAAACATCAACACCTAAAAATGTATATTATACTAATTTGGCTCAAAATATCACATTTGAAAGTAAGGTCGAGGTAAAATATTAGTGCATTTTTTTAGTTTTTAGAATATACATGGATTGGTTTGGAGATAATAATGGTTATATGTTGATCCAAACGCTCAAATATGTCATTGTGATTTAAAAGAAAATTGTAATAGTCATTAGCAACACTTCGGTATATATTTGATTGAACTCTCAAATATTTGCATATGGCCCAATCAACTACCATAGGTTCTCTCCATGAGGAAAGTGAATTATGTAAGTAGCTAGTGAGGGTCATTAGCTTGGCGGTGCTTGAGAGATCAAGCAAGAAACAATGTACTTGCATGATGAACTTGACCGAGGGAGACATGAATACCAAATATTTCCATTCCAAGATCAATGGTAGTACGAGAAAAAACTACATCCACCATCTTGCCAATGGTCGAGTTTGGATCACTGATCGATCACAATGGCAAGAATAACTTGATCAAAGAGAAATTCTCTGTGGTCTTGGGATGAGGTCCACGCTATAGGGATTTTAATTGGAGGTCTCTGGATTTCTCGTATTGCGATCTTGACACCCTTGGGGGTGATTTTCTAGAGAAGGAGGTGCTTAAGTCCATTGGGTCTATACCAAGCGACAAAGCTCGCACACCGGATGGATTCACGGGAGACGTCTTCAAGGCTTGTTGGCCAATCATTAAACTGGCCTTATGAGAGTTATCCAAAGCTTGTCCTATCATCAAACCGAAAACGTCTTAAATCCACAAATATTGCTCTCTTACCAAAGAATGATGGTCTGCAGACAATCACCGACTTCCGCCTTATTAGCCTCATCAATTTCATTCCGAATACTATTGCAAAATTGATGTCTCCTTGGCTTGATCCTCACATGCCCACCCTCATTTCCAAGTCCTAAAACGCCTTAATTAAGTCTAGAAGCATTCATGAAAAATTAATGTATGTCTGTAGCTATGCTACACGAATGCAACGAACAAAAATGCCAACCATCCTTCTAAAGCTTGACATCAAGAAAGCATTTGATTTTATGCGTCGTCTGGTTCTTGAGTGACCTTATGCAGACCCATGGTTTTCCTGCCAAATATAATAATTGGGCGGTGGATCTTCTCACTACCGCTTCTTCCCATAAATTTTTAAATGGAGTGTCGGCGGAGCCATTTCATCACATGAGAGGATTGAGGCAAAGAGATACACTCTTTCTACTTTTCTTTCACCTTGTCATTGATCCATTGCAGCCAACGACATGGCAATTTTCACGACGCCTTTTAATGAAGATTTTAACATTTTGGCAAAAATCATTGATTGATTCGCTGAGGTCACGGGGCTGGTTAATAATTTTCAAAAAACCCAAGCGGCACCGATCAGATTCTCTCTATTGAATGTTGATGATATTATGTAATGGTTGGGAGTTCATCGTAGCAACATCCTCATCAAGTACTTAGGGATTCCCCTCTCAACTTTAAGCCTCAAAGCAATTGATGTTCACTATCCTATGGATAAAGTGGGGCCCAAGCTTTTTTCCTTGGCTTGGAAAATATATCGCTGCAGCCTGAACGAGCAAGGTTGTGTGGTCGGCCGTTACCTCCCATGTAATCTACCACATCACGCAACTTGTCATCCCTTGCTCCTTTTTTCAATCCATCAAAATTTAGAGAGGGAATTCTTTTGGGGGTGGTGGATAAGGTTTACAGAGCTAAATGCAAGGTCAATTGGCAAATTGTTTGTACATACAAAGAGAAAGGAGGGTTATCCATAATCAACATCGACAATTTCGTTTGTGCTTTGTGCCTCCATTGGCCTTAGCTTCAATTGAAACATCCCGCCAAGGCTTGGATTGGCAAAGACCACCCTTGTGACATACATGAATTTCTATTAATATGGCCACCAATATCGTCACTACAGATAGTGAGATTCACCAAGTTTTGACACATACCTTTTCTTTATGGGTTGAAACCAAAGGATACTGGTTCTTCTATTTTTTCCATCTACACCTACATACTTTGCATGATTTTAAGATTATCAAAATCAACAACTTCGAGGGACTCGCGACTAGGCACATCTCTGATTTTGTTGAGCTTTGTGGACAGATTTCAGAGGTGCAACTCGTGGAGTTAATAGTGGATGACATAACTTGTAAGTTCACTACCTCGGGGTAATACTTCGCTCGGTGGCATCTGCTTGTAAAGCTCAGTTCAAGGGCATGACTCGCTCCTACATGCCAGAAGCGGTTTGGAAAACTTAGGCTCCTCTAGTTAGTGCAATCTTTTTTATGTAGCCTATCCTACAAAACAGAGTGTGTACAGCGGATCGTCTTCAAAAAAGAGGATGTCCAAATTGCGGGCTTTGCCAACTTTGCAAGCGTGATATGGAAATGGCGGCACGCCTCCTATTCAAAGGTCATTACGCCATTTGGATTTGAAATATGACTATGGCATGGATCGGGCCCACTTCGGTTGACATCTCACGGTGGTCCACGTTTGAAACCGTGAAGGAATGGCGGGAGTCTTCCATCTACACCAATGGCACTCGTAGGAAATCTTTGGCATCCCTCATCATGGTAACATCGTAGGGAGATATGGACCGAACGACCATCGAGGATTTTTCCATCGTGTATCCACCATGCCTTCCTATGTGGTGCAAAAGATTAAGATAGATGCGGCTTTGTGGAGCGCGGGTGCTCATCACTTGGGGTCAATTGTGTTGGGAGAGTACGAGTTCACGAGCTAAAGCTCGTTTGTAATTTTAAACTTCTTATTAAGTAGATGGGGCAAAGCTTTTATATTTATTTTAAAAAAACGATGGTACTTCATTTGTGTAAGTAGATTTGGTTACATCGTTGCTGTCTTTTCCTTACTTAGAGCATCTCCAGTCGCGTCCCCCAAACCGTCCCCCAAACCGCGCCGGATGGAGCGTTTGGGGACGTGTTTTGTTCGTGCCGTGTTTGGGGGACGTCGCTCCCCAGCCGCGTCCCCCAAACGCCGCTTCCAAATAAATATTGGTGCACGAAAATAAAGGTTTTCATTCAATTTTGATTATATATTACAAAGTTTGAATGAAAACAGCTAGCTTTCATCTAAACCTACCCTACTGACCGCCCGGCGGTGCGTTCGACGGCCCGCCCCGGCGTCGCCCTCCTCCGCGGCTCTTGCTGCGCGCGCCGCCTCTCCGTGCGTAGGGCGGTGGCCGACGCCGCTGCTCCAGCACCGCGTCGACGTCGGCCCTCCCCTACTGCACCGCCTGGACGGAGAGCTCGACGGCGCGACGAATCTGCGCCTCTTCGCGGGCACGGGCGTCGTCCTCGAGCTTCTTCTCCGACTCGAACGAATCGACGAGCGCGCGTTGCTGATCGGCCGTTTCTTCCGGGTGTGGCCGTCGTCGGACCACTCGAACTCGTCGTCGTCGTCGTCCTCCACCTCGGTCTCCTCCGCGTCGGCCTCCTCCTCCTCCATTGGCGCCTCCTCCTCATCTGTTGGCGCCTCCATCATCGCCGCCGCCAAAATGTCGGCCTCCGCCGCCAACTGGTCCGCCCGCCTCCCCAGATCGCCGCCGCGCCGCCTCCCGCTGCCGACGCTCCTCCGCCGCCAGCTGCTGCGGCGCTCGATCGACTCCTACCGCGGCGCTCGATCGCCTCCCGCCGTTCACGGTACAACGCATCCCGCTCATCGCGGCGCTGGCGCTCTTCAGCCCACCGCTGCTCCATCTCCTCCCGTACCGGCACCGTCGTGCCTCTTCTCTCGTCGAGGCGTCGAACGCCGCAACGGTGTCGCTGTTGCTCGTGCCACGCCTCTGCCGCCACGGCCTCGTCGGCAGCGGGGCGCAGAACGCCGCTGATCCGCCGCTGCGCCGCCTCACGCTGCTGGTCGAGTGCCTCCCGCCGCTGCGACGGTGTGCACGCCATTCGCATCCTCGCCGCTGCCGCTCTTCCCGGGTCGCAGGGTCGGTGTCGACCTGCGATTCCGGGACTGGAAGTGGAGGAGACGGTGGAGGGAAGTGGCCAGCGCCGGGGCGGTTCGCCATTGCCACTGGTGGTGGAGGAGACGGCGGTGGAGCGACGAGGGTTGTGTTTTGTCGGCGGGGTGTGGTGGTTACCACTGAGCCGGGAGGCCTTTTATAGACGCCGGCGTCGGGTAGAAAGCGCGGGAACATGCGAGAAGAGGCGGGAAGATCGCGCGGGAACGGGCGGTGGCGTGCGAACGCCGGCGACGCGTGGAGGCTGCGCAGCACCGACGAGACGTCTCGCCTGCCCTCCGTCGCCATTAAGGCAAAGATGCCGCCGTGTGTCACCGCGCGAATAACTTCCGTCGCGAGGTAGGCGACGGTTAGGTTAAATGTGCCGCCGACGGGTCGGGCCCGCGTCGGTTCGCCTCGCTTTGTTGTGTCGGCGTGCCCGGAACGTCTCTGTGGGAGGGGACGGGCTCGGGGCGCGGACATCGGGCGCGCCGGACAAAAATGAGCTTTGGGGACGCGGCTGAACGCATTTTTGTCCGACGCCCCAAATCCCTTTGGGGACGCTTTGGGGCGCGGCGAGATGCTCTTAGAGCATCTCCGGTCTCCCCCCCAAACCCCAAAGGGATTTGGGCGCCGGACAAAAATCGTTCCCACCCGCGCCCCAAAGGCCTTTTTGTCCGGCGCGGCCCGATACGGTGTCCGGCGTCCGAGCCCGTCCCCGTCCCACGGGGCGCTCGGGGACGCCGGACACAGCGAAAGCGAAGGAGAGCGCGGGGCCGACCCGCCGGCGCTCAACCGCCACATACGTAGCGACGGTGCGTTGACAGAAGCGGAACCGTCGCATTGGCAACCGCGTCGGACGACGCGCCAACCCCGCCGGAATGAAGCGCCGACTCCTCGGAAGAGCAACCGCTCTCTTCGACTTCTGCGCCGCCGTTCATCCGCGCTCAATAAGACCCGTACGTACGCCGTCATTCATCCAAGCCTCCGACGATGAGCTACATCTCCCAGCTCCCGTCCGACACCTCCAGCGAGGGAAAGCCTGCGGCTGGCGCCATTGGTGGGACAAAGACAGGACGCCGAGCAGCGGCGACGATTCGCCGTTGACAGCGAGGACGAATGGCTGGGCTGGGAGGAGGAGGAAGAAGAGAGCGAGGCCGCGGCGGCGGTGGCCCGTGCGAAGGCGAAGGCGGCCAAGGCGAAGGCTGCCAAGGACAGGGCCGCCAAGGTCAAGGCCAAGGCCAAGGCCAAGGCCGCCAAGGCCAAGGCCAAGGCCAAGGCCGCCAAGGCCAAGGCCAAGGCCAAGGCCGCCAAGGCCAAGGCGACGAGCACCGGCGACGACGACGCGTCGAGCGCCGACACCGCCTCTTCGGAAGAGGTGACGAGCAGGAAGCGCCACCGCGATGACGACGGCGAGGCGGGGCCATCAGCGAAGAAGAAGAAGTAGATAGTTTATATGTATTTAATTATATTTTTTCGAAGTTTTATATATAATTTGTTTATGTTCAACCGATTTGAATATTATTAAATAGTTTCTTTCTAGCCAAAAAAAATACTTTTAATGTTTGGGGGCGGCGTTTGGGGGACGCGGCTGGGAGCGACGTCCCCCAAACGCGGCACGAACAAAACACGTCCCCCAAACGCTCAATCCGGCGCGGTTTGGGGGACGCGGCTGGAGATGCTCTTAGTGAGCAAATCCAGAACCAGCATGAATTCCTTTCTTACAAATGACTCCAAACAGTCTTTGAGCAAAGAGAAGAATGTTCAACGGAGAAAATCGAACCACAAGGCCCACAAATCCTGATTGTGTGAGAAATCTATCACTAAGATATGCATCATCTACTTGAGTGATAAGAAAATGGTTAATTAGAATGAGGAAGAATCCAACACCACTTGGCTATATTATCATTGTAGCCTTGCAATACCATCTCCGCGTCGCTCCGCACGGGGCGGCTCGGGGAACCCTAGCTGCCGCCGCCGCCGGGGCTCCCCTCAGCTCGGCCCCCTTCGCCGCCGCTGCCGCTGGCCGTCGCCGCGGTGGCGGCGGGCGCCCTCGCCGCCAAAGGTGTCGGGGCGGGATCTCGCCGTGGAGGCGTGGGTGGCGACGCGCGGCGCTGGCGTTGACCGCGGGGCGCGTGCTGCGCAGAGGCGTCGTGGTGCGCCGGGGCGGAGGCCTTGGGGCGAGGTCGCCGTGGACCTCGCGGCGGGACGGGCGGAGGCCGGCGGCATGGTGCGTGGCTGCTGGGGAAGGTGGCCGGTGCTGGGGAAGGTGGCCGGTGCTGGGGATGGTGGTGGCGCGTGGCCGTGTGGGGGCGGCGGCGCTGAGGGTGGCGGGGCGCCGCCGGGCTGGATCTGGGCCCTGCGGGCCGGCTCCGGGCGTGGGTGGTCTGGGCGTCGCGGCTGGCTGGCGCGGGAGGCCCTGGCCGTGGTGGTGCTGCAATGGTGCAGTGGTAGGTGCTGGTGGAGTTGGGGGCGGCTGCCCCGGCAGCGGCGAAGTGTTGGTGGGCATGGTGGAAGAAGGTGGTCCGGTCTTGGGCACGAAGCAGGATGGCGCGACAAGTCCCAGGCTAACGCCTTGTCTCGGTTGCTGGCCGGCCGGCAGCTGGCCGAGGCCGGCGATGGCGGCGGCTTCGGGCGCCGCTCCCTTCTTGAAGGCATCGCCGAGGTGACGTTGTGGCTTCTTGTCTGGGTTTGCTCCGGGGAAATCCCTAGATCCGCCGTGATCGGTCGATGGCGGCATTCTTGTGTCGTCTTCCCTCTTGAGGGCATCGATTTGGAGCTGCTTAGGCCGGAGGGACCCGTGGAAGTTGGATGGTGGGTTGCGTGGCGACGATGACAATGGTGGGCGGATCGGAGTTGCGGCATGTTCTTCGTCACCCCTGCCATGATGGTGAAGTCGGAGCTGCGGCGACTTGTGGCAACGATGCCACTTGATTGGTGCTTGCGTCGGTGCAAGGCGTGCAACTTCTCCTATGAAGGTCAGTTGAAGTCGGAGCCTCCTCGGCGTGCTTCACGAGGAGTCACTTGTTTGGCGGTGGCCGGCTTGAGCCTCATGGTGCCGCTTCGGCGAGGTCTTGGTGGTTGGTTCTTCGGTGAAGTCGGAGTCGCTGAAGAGTGATGACGATGACGTTGAAGGTCAACCGCGACGACTTCTCGCTTCGGTGGTCTGTGTATCTTGTGTGGGTTGCCAGGGTGGCTCTGTGCCCCGCGGCGGTCGTGCTCCATGACGGTCGTCGGGGCACTTGTTTCGGTTTTCGGCCGGTTTCCCGCTAATAAACTGGCCAAATTCTGTACTTCTTCTTTATTAATGAAAATGGCAAGTCTTTTGCCTCGTTTCAAAAAAATTGTAGCCTTGCAAAATCTCCCGGCACAACTGGAAACGATAAGCAGCCGTGGACGCCATGGGCCTGGCGTGCTGACAAAACCACACTTATAAACCACGGACAACACGCCGCCTCCATCCTCAACCTGCCCACCACTAACCCGAGAAGAGAGGAGAGGAGAGAGAGATGTCTATCACGTCGCTTCCGCCGCCACCGGAGCGGAGGGTGCCGCTGGTGGTGCCCATGGTGCCGCGGCTGGCGGAGGAGGGAGGAGCGAGGGGTGACGACTCGCGCGGAAGCGGGAGCGGGGGCGTGGCGGGGATATCGCCGAGCATCCTCATCATCGCCGTCATCGTGGTGGTGATGCTGCTCGCCTCCATCTCCATCCACTACTTCATCCGGAGCCTCTGCCGCCGCTCCACATCCTCCTCCGCGCCGCCGCTCCCGCTCGTGGCGGTCCGCAGCTCCGCGGTGGCGCCGGCGACGGCGGCGCCGTCCGTCGCCGGCCAGGGGAAGGAGGCCGCCGCGGAGCGGGAGCGGCTCATCGAGCGGCTGCCGCTCTTCACGCTGGCGTCGTCGCTCGCCGCGCTGCCGAGGTCATCCCGGGACTGCGCCGTGTGCCAGAGCGTGTTCGGCGGCGACGAGGAGCTCCGGCTCCTCCCGGCGTGCCGCCACGCGTTCCACTCCCGGTGCGTGGACCCGTGGCTCCGCGCCAACCCGTCGTGCCCGCTCTGCCGCGCCTCCATCGCGCTCCCGCACCCGCCCCTCCCCGAGCTGCTCCGCGTCGAGCTCGGCAGCGTCAGCAGCCGCCGCTCCACCTCGTCCGACTCCGCGGCCGTCGCCGCCGCCGCACCCCGCGCGTACCCGCTGCCGAGCCTCCCCAACTCCACCGCGGAGTACCTCGTGGAGGAGGACCTACAGGTCGTCCTCAAGCCGGCCAACCCGCCGCTGGCACCCACGTCACAAATCACCGGCGAGCCGAGCCAGCAGCTGGCAACCGCGGGGGAGCGCGCGCTGCAGCCGCAGCCGTCGTCGTCCGTGACTCCGACGGCGTCGTTCAGGTCCGTGGGCCGGTCCAGCAGCAGGTGGAGCAACCGGTGGAGCAGCCGCTGGAGCAGCGGGCGGTGGAGCAGCCGGTACGACGCCGGGAGCGTGACGGCCGCGGCGACGGCCGAGTGGTGGTGGGACATGGACGGCGGGGTCGCGCCGGCGGTGTCGCGGCGGGGCGAGGCCGAGGACGGCAGCGCGTTCTACGGGTTCGTACGGTGGCTGACGGGGGCGTACTAGTACATACGAACACGCAGGCGCCGGTTCAGTGGCGGGATAAGCTCTCGCCGGACTCTGCCGCCGGCGATGACTGTAATCCCCGAAGTGGCCCTCCCCTCCCTGGCATCGAATTCTGATGCTCAGCCCGCCTCTTCTTTTGGGCATCCGCGACCATCTGTAAACAATTTCTCCCTCTCTCTCTCTCTTTCGTTGTGGAATTTTTTGTGGTGGCGTACGGAATTCGAAATCTGGTTCCGAATTGGAGAATGTCGGCGGGAAGACTGAGGAATTCGGGGACTTTGAGGAGAAACTCCCCTTCCTTCCATGTTGCATTTGGTGAAATGAAATTAGAAGTTCACATTTTCCAACGCTTTCAAATCAAGAACACTCCTACACTACTAGGGGGAGCACCAGTGCTACTTTACGACTAGTAAACTACATTTTGATTTGGGTTGCTAATGAGTTTGTAATTTATGTTGGTAAAGTACTTCTGAGGGCAGTGATGAAGAGAGAGAGAGAGTGTGTGTGTTTCCTGCTTTGCTCTGTCTCATGTGTGTGAGTGTGACACAGTGTGAGATTGTGTACAACATTATTGTGGACTTGTGCGACTAGAGGACAGTGGCATACTTTGGGGCAGGACAGGCAGAGCATTTCTTGTGTGTCCAACGCACATGGGCGTTCGGATATGGACCCATATTTCCTGGTCCAGGGCACGCAGCATCAGATCAAAAACTCACTTCTACTCGGGAAAAAAAGGACTTGGCTGTCTCATTTGGACAAGTAATCCCTATGATCCAGCTACCATGTGTGCCCATTATATATTGTTGCTGCCTACAGTAGTTTTGTTTCTTGTTTTTTTGTTTTTGCTAAACTGTTCGAGCGATCACGTCTGCATTGCATGGATAAAGTGGGTGTGGGTAGCTGCAGAAAAACTTTGCTTTGACTGTACCACTGCACTGACGTGTCCTGCATCCCTGCCTCGGACTAATTGCTAGGTGGACATTCGGTTCTCGTGTTGCCTATTGTTGCTTGTAATAGTTTTTTTTTTGGAAAATTGAGAATCCAATTATCCAAATAGCCTATTTCAAGCGATATTATATGAAATCTGCACAAACCCAGGTATTCTTTAAAAATAGAAAAAAATGTGAACGAGGCTCACAATAATTATGTTTGCCCCCCCCCCCCCCTCCAACCCCCATTTCATTTTTTTAACCCCGATGGATCTCGTTTAGTGTCACCGGCACCGATCTCCGGTCCAGGGACCAATGGTGGCCGGCCCCCGAGAAGTGCGGTGGCGCAGGTGGAAACGGCGGTGGCACGTAGGAAAGAAAACCAAAAGTCATATTGTGGATCCGCATGGCTAGGTGGCGACGGTGCATGGGGAATGGCGGCGTCGATCCGCGGGGGAAACTGTGGCGGTGGTGCACGAGGACTTGGCCGCAGAGCACATGTGGTCCTCGATGTCGTGTGTGTCTTGTAGCAAGGAAGAAGACGACCTGTCACAAAATTGAGAGGGCCGGGTCTGTCAACCGTAGAGGAGCCACCTCAAATGTTGTAGCTTAGTCGCTTTGGCCCTCGAGGCTAGCCTATCCGCATGTATGAAAAGTGTTTGGTTCTATTTTTCCAGATTCAGTTCCAAAAATGTGTGTCCGTTACCTGCTGATGAGTGTGGCAGTGTAGGGCCAGGTCCTCCTTTAGAGCTTCTCTCTCAAACACGAAAAAATAATATTTCACCATCCTTTCGCAAGTATTTCATCAAACTAAAAACTAACAAAAAAATAACTAAGATTAGGATTATATAGCACCAACAATAGTTCACCATCATACACAAGCATTATATAACACCAGTAGTAGTAGTTCACCATCACACAAATGCATACCCAGAGGCCAGAGCATAGTCGCCCCGAATATAGACGTTCTCAACCCCCAAAAAATATACATAAGTGCACAAACAACATATAAATTGCTTAATAAGCAACATCAAACTAGATATGGTAAATCATGGTAGCATTTTTTTTTCAAATCCTCTATTCCCTCAGAGACCTCCTGTAGTTCTTGCTCCCGCCCCTTGATCTTCACCTTCTCGATGGCCTTTGGGGGCGGCACCTGGTCGATGACCATGGCACGCAGCATTCCGAGGAAAACCCCCAAAAGCGACGTGCTTAGCCATGAAAGTGGGTAGAGGAACGTCTTCTCAAACATTGACATGGCTGGAACCAAGAGACTCAATGTGCATAATCACATTGTTGAAGTCAGTCATTGTGTTTGCAGAAGGATCAGGTAAACTTGTCATCGACCCATTAGCCATTGTAATGAGCCAACTAAAGCTTGTTGAGGATGAACTTGTTGTTACAATGACAAGACTCATCATCTCTGCCAACATACATATCAAAAGGGTGGGAAACATAAGAGTGATTGACTCAAAAAAGAAATGATGCATCTAATACTAACATCATTAGACAAAACATATTGCATACAAATAAAGTGATTAACCATAAGAGTCATGCATGAAATGATGCACAAAATCATGGGTTACTAACCAATATCACATCATGCCATATATGTATCCAAGCAAGCCTATGAGCTAGGGTACTACAACAAATTATTTACTAAGAGGCGGATAACACGACCAACGTCATGTACAAAACCTGCCAAAATTATTAACACAACCCAAAACATTTACAAACACAACCAAAATTAGTTACAAGCATTATTTAGTAGAACATTAACTAATAGCCAGATATATATGACATATATTCAAATCCTTGCTAGAAAGCTCTAGCTAGCAATCTAATCTTTACACGGCTGTAATGAAATAATTAGATAAATCTAGAAAAATTAATAGGGAACAAGCATATATGAATTAACTCATGCTACTAACCCTAGAAGTCAAAAAATAGTAATCCCCAAATTAATAACACTATCTAGCAATAATATAAATCAAATGAGGGATCTAGCAGTCGGCCCTAACCCCTAGTAATAACTAGGGTAAAGATAAAGGACCTGATGGTACGCATGACCTTACCTCCTCCTCGTCAATGATGTTCTCGTGGAAAGGCGACACATAGCTCTCATGCACATCGATGCCGCCGAAGATGTTGCTCATCAGCGGTAGAAGTGTGAAGGGGGCATCCACCTCCGCGTGTAGCCGCTTCCCACAGTCGTCGCCGATGATATAATTTTGCATGCACGTATGTGCAGTGACCATAGTCGATGCGCAACCCTCCTCCGATGCGCAGACCGTCGCCAAGGTGACGACTGCCACCTCACACTTCATTGACAGATCTTTTGTTTCTTGAGAGGGATCAAGGAAGCTGTTGCGTGCACGGGTGAGTGAGGGTTTCCAATGAGTGATGCAGAGCAAGGGGGTGGTTTGCCAGACTGGGGAATTTTTTTATGGGAATGGGGAGGCAATGCGCGAGAGGGCACATATAAGAGTGGAACTTTTGGTCTCCTGCATGCACATTTTCGTATGTGTACGCTTCGTATGTACATATCACCCTGGGTTTGAAGATAAATCCATTCCTAGTATTTTGCACAAGTAATTGAAAAGAAAATATAGGAAGGTGCCCTAAGAGTGTGTAAGCCGATAAATTTTTTTATACACGTGCCCTACGTCCCCCTAGCACACGCCATGATCACCAAGATTTTGGCCGACATTTGAAATCAATCCAAAGGTGGTTCCAAAAAATCAAAAAACGGAAAACCAGTGCATGGAGGCATGGTATGTGATGCAATACCTAGAAAAAATAATAAGCATGGGCGTCCCAATCATTTGGTGAAGTATACTTCACATATTTTGACACCAAGCAGGAGTTCACTTGGCTTTTCACCCATATGAGCTAGGTAATTGCAAGGTGCTAAGAAAACTTTCGAATCTTGCCCTGTCTTTTGACAAGGGTTGAATCTGCACATTCCTGATATCTTCGCAAACTAGGGTTTCTTGGCTTCCCACACAAAATTCTGAATTTGATTAAGAACTAGTGCCACAATGTCCCAAAATGTGTTTTTTTTTTTGCTCAAACGTTAGTGGAAGGGACATACCGAAACCTGGAATCATGACCACATGTTCGACAACGTTGTGAATCTTTCCATTTCCTACAACTTTGGTAACTACCTTTCTTACACAAAAAAGTGATTTCCATTTTATGATTAGCTATATGGTGTTTGTTTTGAAGTGGGTACCAAGTAGAGTGTGCAAAATGGCACAACTGCAATTTTTTGCCGGTGGGGGCATGGTAGGAAGAAGGCCTCCTCCACGCTTTTAAGAATTATCTCAGCTTGCAGCCATATAATAAATTACTTTTGAGCTAAATCGTGATAAATTCTAATTTGAACGGTGGGTGTAGAAAAAATATTGTTCATTTTTTTTTGAAAAATACAGGAAGGTGCGTTAATGTAGTGTGAGCCCATAAATTTTGCCATACACGTGGCAGCCACCGCGAGTTTGGTCGAAATTTGAAATCAAGACAAAGGTGATTCAAAAATATCAAAGAAATGGCAAACCAGTGCATGGAGGCATGGTTTATGATGCATTACGTACCTAGGAAAAATACCAAGCATGGCGTACAAATCATTTGGTGAAAAGTCATTCACAAATTTTAGCACCAACCAAGAGTTCACTTGGTTTTCTACCTTGATAAGCTAGGTGCAAGGTTCTCAGCAAAATTTTGAATCTCTTCACCCATCGTTTGCAGAGGTGTGAATCTTCCCAACAACTTTCCAAACTAAGGTTTCTTGGCTTGCCGCAAAAAACATTGAATTTGACTAAGAACTACTACCCAAATGGCCCAAAATGGGGTTTTTGCTCAAATATTAGTGGAAAGGACATGCCAAAAGCCTGAAATTATGATCCCATATTCTGTGTACCTATCTATTCCCTACAAATTTGTAACACTACCTTTTTACCACAAAAATGTAATTTTCCATTTTATTCTAGTTAGGTGGTGTTTTTTTTATGTGGGTACCAATTAAGTGGAGTGTGAAAAATGGCACCACTACAATTTTCACGTGTGGGGGGCATGGTAGGAAGGCCCCCTCCAAGTTTTAAACAATTTTATCTGCTGGTGTCATATAATGAATTGTTTTGAGCTAAATCCTAATAAATGCTAATTTGAAATGTGGGTGCATAAAATATTGTCCAATATGTTTTTTAAAAAATATAGGAAGGTGCCCTAATGGTGTGTATGCCCAGAACATTTTCCATACATGTGACGGGTGTCCACCTAGCGCACACGGCGTCACTACAATTTTGACCGAAATTTGAGATCGAACCGAAGGTGGTTCAAAAAAATCAGGAAATGGCAAACCAATGCATGGAGGCATGGTTTGCGATTCATTTCCTAGAAAAAATACCAAGCATTGCGTACCAATCATTTGGTGAAGAATTCTTCACAAAGTTTGCCACCAAGCAAGAGTAAACTTGGCTTTTCTATTTAGATGAGCTAGGTAAGTGCAAGGTGCTAAGAAAAGTTCAGAATCTTGACGCTCTTTTACATAGGTTTGAATCTTTGCATTCCCAACAACTTTGCAAACTAGTGTTTTTGTCTTGCCACACATAATTTTGAAATTGACAAAGAAATAGTGCCCAAATGGCCTGAAATGGGGTTTTGTGCTCAAAGGTTAGTGAAGGGACATGCCAAAACCTGGAATCATGGCCCCTTCTTATGCAGGGTTGTGCATCTTTCCATTACCTACAACTTCGCAAACTACCTTTATTAGTGTCCCAAAGGGGTGGCTTTATAGTAACAATCATTTATAAATGTTTTAAAATGCATGAATTTTACATAAACACATAGAGGATTTTTCTGAAAATTTGATATATTATACATAATTTCCTAATATCAAATGTAAAAGTTATGAAATTGACAAAGTTAAATTCATTTTCTAGAAAAAGATAAAATAATAACTGTGTGTACCTTAGGGCATCTAGCCACCGAGGCCGACCGATGTGCCATGGACCACTGTTGCACTTAGGACAGCTGGCCCAACCCTTCCCGTACTAATGCTAATACCAAATTCCCACCGCTATTATTTTCTCCCTACCAATGGGACCCACCTGTAAGAAACATCTTCCTCGAATCGTTATTCATGCCCGCATCTACGGGAAGGTTGGACGAATCGACTAACCTCGTGTCGCTGTCGGTGGATGAGGCTGAGGCCGAGGCTTAGTCCTCGAGCGGCGCTTCACCTCGATGCCTCCCTTAACCTCCGCATCGCACACCTCACATGCACCTCCGAGGTGGCGCAAAAGATGGGCTATGCCACGGCCAAACTTGGGAACTCGCGATGACACACCTTGGGGCCACTCCGGCGTCGTCCCCTCTTAGCCCTCTTGCACGACGCCACTGAGGACAGTGGATCGCTAGTGCACCTGCCATAGACAGGGGCTCGCACGTGGCGAACCCTAGGCCCCTCCCTCTTGAAGAGTGATGACCGGAGCTGAGGAAGTCAAGAACCTGGATAGTCATTCCCGACGTATTAGAGATACTGCATAAACCAACAAAAAAGAAGTACCAAAACGTAAAACGTGTACTTGGCCCACAATTTTGGATTATTTGTTTTTTGATTTGCTTAAATAATTTGTGTTTGGGTCATTTAGGACCCTCTGAGGTAATGGTGTGTAAACTTCGGGTATATAATAGCAATCACAGGTAACAATTAACCAGTGAGCTTGTGGCAAGGAACTGGAGGTCCCCATAGCAAATTGCCCCTGCCTGCCTTGTATTTCTCCTTCCTCACCTCATCTACAGCCGCATTGTGTACTGGCTGCTACTGCATTGCTGCCTAGCCAACTGAAGACAAGCCTGGTTAATTGAGCTTCCATAGCTCGTCTTTTCCTCCACCACCTCTTGGCTTCTTGCCTTTAGATCGACGTGGGTAGAGGGTTACTTGTAGCTAGTAGATTAGTAGTAGTATTACTGTTTTGAACAAGATGATCTGATATCGCGCTGAGCTGTAGCGGTCGCTTTTGACTTGGATGTTTTCTCAAGAGGGGGCAAGCAAAAGCGAAAGAGGGGCCAGCCCTGCTGCCCTGTGATTCTGAACTCAGCATGCAATTTCCTTTCTACTTTTTCTTCTCTAGCTTTTCCTTTCTCCTAGTGAGGCAGGCACGGTATAGCTAGGTACGTAGCTGCTACTAGCTTTTTCAGTCAAATATGTTTGCGTCGACTGATTGACTCCACAGTCCACACACTGAGGCTGAGCAACCAGGGGGCAGCCCGTACGTACGCTGGCGTTCCGCGATCTTTTATGGGCCGGCCAGGTGACCAACGTGCTGTACCTTGCGTTTCTTTCAAAAAGAAAAGACCTGGCTGTACTACCATTGCTGGCTAGTCAGGGTAGACCGGTAGAGGTGTAGGGATGCTGTGGACTGAGACAGGATACAGCCAGCGTGTATAATAAATCATCCCTCTCATTTGTTTCAGAAAAAAATCATCCCTTTCATTACGCATTAGCTGTCACTGATTTAAATATATGTAAACATATTTCATATATATATAAATACATATAAGTCTGCGACGAGTAATATGGAACTGATAGCGTGAAAACTGAGCGAAATTTTATGCATGCTTCGTGCTACACTGCCTAGGGCACATGCTGTATGTTTAAGCCCGGCACATAAACAATGCAAATGCACCGTTAGATAGGCGACACCAAAACTAAGTTGGAAGTAGAATGACAATTTTGTTATCGAAAATGCATTTTATAATGTAAAAAAAATCTGAAACATGTTCTCGGGTGTACGCTTTATGTTCGAACACAAAGTTCTACTAAAAAAACATTTCCGTGACCTGTTTAAAACAAAACACAATTTTTTTTTATACAAGCCACGAAATAATCTTCTTTATTCATGAAAATTTGTGTGTCAAAATAGCATGTGGACACTGGGTATTTTTGAACTTTTTTTAGACAATTTTTTATACTTGCTTCGATCAAAAAATATTTGTCGCTTAAACGAGTGAATAGACACACATATGATTTGGCGACAAGCATTATGGATCATGTTTTATGTATCCAAAACGTACTATAGTAGTATTCATGGAATAGGTGCATCTACACCTATGCTCGAGCTGGACTTTTTCATAAAACGCAAACACAAACAAACAAAGAAAGAAACAAAATCGATACACACGCGTTCGTTGCCGCAAAGGAACGGCACGTCACACATTAGCCACTTGCATCCATTCACACGCATGCACCGCGACCAGCCGTGTCATCCGATCATTTGGGACTCCTTTACCACGCACACGCGATCATGTTGAACAAAATCATCAACGGGTCGTCGTCCGTCCAAAGCCTTCGCGCCATCGGAAACCGCATGCATGCTTGGCCCCCAAGCTAAATTACACCCACGACGATAACATGATTAATCTAATTAATCTTGGCTCAATCGGGTCGACATCGACAGCCGGTACGAACGGCGAACCTAACCCCATTAGTTTAGCAATTAATTAACACTGAATGGTTTGATAAATGGAAAAACAAGCGCGCGTCGTATGGTGAGTTGGTGACCAGGAGTCGTCTTCCCGCGCGGGAACACGCTTATGATACGCACAAGTCATTTTGACGTTACATACGTTATTATCACTAACATTGCACGCATGTGCGTGAATTCTTCAGGTTAATTAGTTAACTAATTTTCTTTTTTTTTCTTGCGAAAAAGTTAACTGATTTCCTACAGAATATTGCTAGCTTGTTGAACTTTTGGACAAGCCTACCTCGGTACACATAGGCCGAGAGGCTAGAGTTGTTGTCACGATCGACGATTGGCACGGTTTCGATCTGCCTTGGTAGGGTTTCGATCTGCCTTGGTAAGGTTTCTTTTTTTTTTTGAACAACATACGGCCTCGAGAGGCCTAGAAACATCCATTAAAAGCAGCAGGTACATAATTGCAAGGAGGCCCTCTGGCTTCTATTGTCCTATAAAACCTAATATTTGAAGATAAGGCCTCCAAAATTACAAAAAGATCCCTAGCACAAAGAAACAGAAAGCAATCAGGTGCCTGGGTATCTTCTCCGCCGCTCGCCGGCGACCTCAAGGCGCAAGGAACGCGGAGGTCCGAGAGGAAGTTGCTCGTGGTTTTCTCCTTGCCGACGCAGATCCAACCTCGCCGGCCATCTCCACACCTCCGGGGACAAACCACTTGGAGATTTGGCGACGGCGAGCTCCAGCGAAAGTCAGATAAGAAAAGCCTCCAGATGGAGGTTGAACTCCTGGAGAAGAGCCGCCCTTCGGCCATGGGATGCAGGGGCAAGGCAGCGATGCCAGCATCAGTCCCCTGGTGGTGAGCTTTCCAGAGAGCGCAAGCAACCCGCTCAAGCATCACACGAATCCTCCATCCTCCGTGGAAGAAGAACGACACAGAACTCCACCTCCTCCCCTCGCCTCCACGGCCGGCCGGAGGAAACAGAGAAGCAGATCGAAATCTTACCAAGAGGAAGGCAGAAACCTCGACCTTATTGAAGGGAACGGCAGCCATCTTCTTCACTCTGGGCTCCAACCTCTGAAGCAGGAGAGAAAGAAGGACAGACCCTATACAGCCCCAGATCTGGCCGAAATCTGGAGCTCCGCTCCACTCTACTGGCATCACGCCAATCTCTGGCATCAAGCCAACAAAGGGCAACCAGCCCAGACTACTACTACTCTGTACAAGCCAAGCCTCTCTTCCATCTCTCCTCCAAGCGGCGGCGCCGCCGGATTTGAGGAAGAAGAGGGCTCGGGGAAGAAGACCGACTCTCAAGGAACTGTTGCTGGGTGAGAGAAGGGAAGGGGGAAAGTGACGGCTCCTTGGTAAGGTTTCGATCTGCCTGTAGGTGCATATCTTCATCCTAAAGCTTAAGGCATATAACTACTTTGAAAAATTAAACCAAGTAAATTTGATTAAATTTTAGAATAATGTATCAATAAATATGATATTTTGTAGATACAATACGAAAACATATTTTTATTATCTATCTAATGATATTGAATTTATATTTTACATGTTAATGATTTTTGGCAAAAACTTACTCAAACTAGATATAGTTTGGCTTTCTAAAAATAATATAAGTATTAAACTTTAGGATTGCATCTTTTTCGATAAAGGGTGTTTCATTACTCAAAATATTTAAGCATTACACCCAGCCTCTGCATAAGTAAGATGCACACAACCGTTCGAGTATCAAGTTTGAAAACAAATAAACATAAAGGCAAACAAAAGAGCCAACTAGACTAATCTTCGTTGGCTTCAATCCGCCTCATATGCAGTCACCCATGTTGGGAAGTAAATTTCTTGGCCGTGTTCTCCAATCGTGTAGACACATCCATAAAGAGGTCTCGGTCCTCCAAACGTTGAAGTGGCGACCATGAATGGAGCAAAGCCGTACATTGGTAAATGATTTGCATGAGAGAAGAATTCTTGTCATTGAAAACATTGTCATTTCTACATAGCCAAAGCGTCCATACGACTGCAACCACGCCCACTCTGATGAGCGTTTTATACCTAATATCTACCTTATTTAGCCAATTGCCAAATATATTTGCAATGCTACGTGGCGGGTATAAGGTAGAACCCATCTGAATGATTGACCATATAGATCTAGCAAACCGACATTTGAAAAAAGGTGTTTTATTGTCTCGTCTTCATGACAGAAAAAACATTTCTTACAACCGTGTCAGTTGCGCTTAACAAGGTTGTCTTTGGTTAAAATCACACCGCGACGAAGGTACCACGCAAAGAATTTCGTTTTCAATGGTATCTTCATCTTCCAAATGTATTTATTATTGACAATCGGTTGACTGAGAATAGTAAGCGCCTTATACATTGAATTAACCGAGAAAACACCGTTCTTAGTTAGATTCCATTGGAATTCATCAGTCCCCTGAGCTAGTTGTATTGAAGATAACCTCTGTAGCAATTCATTTCAACTAGTCAGATGGGGGCCAATTAGAACACGCCTGAACGTCATGGTGGGAGGAGAAGTTTTCATAACCTTCTGTGAGGTGTCTCCCTTGTAACGAATAATATTGTACAAGGCTTGATATTGTTCTCGAAGAGTAGTTGTTCCCAACCATCTATCTTTCCAGAACCTAATCTCCGCTCCATTCCTTATGGAGAACGTACCATATGGAAAAAGTACTTCTTAGTTGCCATAATGCCACCCCAAAAGTAAGAATCTCCGGGTTTCCAATAGATCTGGGATATCGCTTTTGAACCCACATATTTTTTCCTTAACAGTTGTTGCCATATACCATCATCAGTTAATAATCTAGCCAGCCATTTTCCTAGCAATGCCCTGTTCTTAACTTCAAGATCATGAACACCAAGTCCACCTTAATCTTTTGGACGACAGACAACACTCCCTTTTGTTACCCGATATTTTTTCTTCTTACTATCCGCTTGCCAAAAGAATCTTGAACGTAGATAGTCTAATCTATGTAAGATTCCTTTGGGCAGATGGAAGAAGGATATCATGTACAGTACCATATTCGTAAGGACCGCATTTATGAGAACCAATCTCTCTCCAAGGGACAGTAGTTTGCCTTTCCAAATACTAAGACGCTTCTGAAGTCTTTCCTCGACAAGTTTCCACTCCGCCAACGTCAGTCTCCGATAATAAATCGGAATACCTAGATAGCTGATTGGAAAGGAGTCAAGACCACATCCGAACAACTCGGCATATAGGTTGGCATTTGCATCTAGACAAACCATAGGAATAGTACCGGTCTTGGCAATATATTCGCTATGGGAGAGAGTGGTTTTTATGGGGCAATTTGCTTGAGGCGCAAGGTGTCTAAAAGTAAACTTTTTGGGAGCACTTTTTTAAAGCTTAAGGCCATAGGCCTGGCTTTATATATAAAACTCGAAGGGAAAGAAAATATCGTTCAAATACAACCAATAATACACCACACTTCTGACGCCTCAAACACACACACACAGAAACCAATTATGAAACCACAAAGCAACCCGCTCCATCAACAAGTCTAGATATACAAGCGAGGAACACACGGAGATGGAACAGAGCCCTCATGTCACAGAGGGCTGCTCCAGAGGGATGCTCCGATGCTCCCCCTAAATGAAGTTGAAGGACATAGTTGGTTTTTTTTATGTGTTGGGTCCGTCAAAACCCATATCCAGTCTATGTATTTCCGTTTGTATTGATACATTATGTGTATGTCGCGTAAGGAAAAAAAAGTCATGTGAGCAAGATCTTTAGAGGACCTTTATATTTCAGCACATGCATGAGACCGTAGATACGTATAAAAATGAGGTACAACACAACACAGGCCATACGGGCCTATACAGGGATGTACGGACAATGGATCTACACTGAAATTATGATCGTGCCCCCGTTTACGAAGAGGTATGGGAAGATCTCCACCGTTGTTGTGTTTGACGCGCCCAGAATTTTTTCAGGGGAGGAGCACCGGAGCAGAAGTGCATGTCATAGACGTAAGCTACGCGTGATCAGCATTTGATTTGATTTGAAGATGAAAAGGCATGTAAAAATGGAGCCTGCTTGGGTGGTGGTGAAATTTGCCAGCCACATGACCAAGGATCTTATTAGAAAATGAAACATGTGATCAATTGTGTATGAGAGGGATGCTTCCCAGGAGGTGTCTCTTAGGGAAGAGGTGTCAGCCTAACACACCATTTCATCCTGTATATAAGTGGGTCTCCCACATTGTGTTAGACTTCTATAGCCGTGTATTTATACAGACCGTATGTGGTCTCTGTATTGTACTCTTGTATTGGTACATTGTACCCCCTATATATATGAGAGATATGCCACCCCTAGAGGGTTGAGCAAGTTCCCCAACATTATACGTTTAACATGGTATTAGCCTAACCTAACGATCCTCCTCGTTGGCCGCCGCCTAGCACAACCCTAGCCGCCGCCACTGACTCTTCCCACCCGTGCCGGCCGCCGCCTAGCCCTAGCGCCTCCGCCATGTCCGCTTCCGCACCGGGCATCTCGAGCAGCAGGGTGATTCCCGCCTCGCTTGCCGCCCTCCTCAACACCCCTCCTCGATCTCTTGCTCCGCATGTGCCGCAATTTTTTGGCACCACCAGCGTCGGCTCCATGCTCTCGGGTCAGATCAAGCCGTCCACAGCCCCTGCTGCGGCTGCAACCACCGTTGCCACGACGATGGCCGCGCCGTCTGTGACCTCCTCTGGATTATCGACGCTCGCCATCCAACCGCCGGCGTCGGTGGACGTCAATCTGCCTCTCGAGACCGCGTCGTCTGCTCCTCCGCTTAGGGACGTCGTCACGGCGACTGTCACGCCGTTTCACTTCGACAACCTGATCACCATCCAGCTGCGCCGGACAACTACCTCTTCTGGCGTGCCAAGGTGTTGCCGCTGCTCCGCAGCCGCTCCCTCCTTGGGTATGTTGATGGTTCTCTTCCATGTCCCCGGCAGGTGATCTCGACCATCCATGGCCCTGCCATCAACCCCGAGCATCGTGTGTGGGAGCAGCAGGATCAAGCCATCCTCTCCGCCATCCAAGGATCTTTGAGCGAGGGGGTCGCCGGCCTTTGTCTCTTTGCCGCCACCTCTCTCGACACCTGGACCACCTTGGAGCAAGCATTCTCTCAGGTCTCTACATCGCGATCGATGGCCATTCGCAGCAAGCTCGAAGAGATCAAGAAGCTTGACTCCTCCGCCACTGACATAGGCATCCCAAATGGGCCTGCCGAAGATAGTACCCGGGGTTTACTGAAGGCCCACTACCCGAAGAATAAGAAGATTCGGGAGTCCAAGATATATTAAGGAAAGTTAGAGTTGTAATAGGAAGTATTATTTGTAATCTGGCGGGATGAGTTAGAAACCGTCCCGGACTGTAACTTGTACAAAACGAAACCTCGGCTCCACCTTCTATATAAGGGGGAGTCGAGGGACAAAGAGAGGATCGAATCATTGTCAACATAACCCTAGTTTTCATAATCGTCGAGTACTTTTCGCCTAAACCTTCGAGATCTACTTGCCCTCTACTTCTAGCAAAACCCTAGTCTACAATCTGTAGGCATTGACAAGTTAATCCTTTGTCAATTGGCGCCGTCTGTGGGAATTAGAGGTTGCAAGGAACTGATCTCGATGGCACGTTCAAGATCTTCGACTTCGTCGACAGCAAGCAACGCGATGGATCGAGGTAACAAGGAAAAAACTAATCTATTCAATTTTATTCCTCACCCGCCCTCCCGTATGGATGCATGTGCCTATCTGGAGGAGCCCATCATCATGACGTTCGGAGAATTCCGATTTGGCGTCAACAAGGAAGGATCCTATCGTCTCGAAGTTCCGATCTCGTCGGAATTTTCAGCGATCGATTCTAACTTTTCGTCGAGTGACGAGAGTTTCGTCGCCACGCTTCGTCGACGGCAAGGCAAGAAAGCTCGCCAAGATCTTCGCAATACATCCTTCGAGTCGTCTGCGGACTCCTTTATAAGCAGCGACTCAGAAAGCGTCGACAGCTTCAACTTCATCGACAAATCTGTCGCCATCGGGAAGGTCTTCACCACTCTGTATGATGGTGTCACCAACCTTGACAAAAATCAAAACACAAAGTACCACCAGATCTGTGCAATAGAAGAAGCGGGTACATCAGAACCGCAAACGTCAGAGGCTTTCGACGATTTGGGAAATCCATACGTCGATCCCGCTGATCTCAGAACAGGCCTAGGCACCAAATATGCTGGATCTTCAACTCGCGCAAAAGTCCAACTCCCGCAAGCTGCGTGGGATAGGGCTGCGAGAGCCATGGATGGATCAGAACCAATGAATACTACTGCTATCGTACAAGAGTTACAAGCATATCAATATAGACTTGCTCGGGTAAGAATTAGAAAAACAGAGCATCCTGAATAGGAGGAAAGAAGCAGCTTACGCATCAAGCGGCCGAGCAGAGTTAAGTCGCCTTTCGGGAACTTCGGGAGATAGTCACGAGAGGCTCGAAGGAGAGCAAGATCTCGGCTGCAAAATATACTCGAAGGAGAGAGGGGAAACCTAATTCAAAATCTCGACATGTCCTTCATGACGATCGATGAAAGGAAATATCATCCCAAAAACACCAGAAGCAGGTTACATGGCAACACAAGCTTACATCCTCGCGTCCAGACCACCTCCTGGAGACCCGAGAGAACCATTGTTCAATATGGCGATGGCTGGAGTAGGAGTTATGGGAACAGCGTTTGCAACAACGCCTCCCGAAGAAAATCCTAGGCAAAATAGTCCACGACCCACCGCAGCAGTTCAAGACCCACCAAGAACAAGTGGAGCAAGAGACACAGCGGTCCAAGTAAGGGTAGACAGAGCGCGACAAGAAAGAAGGGAGCGTCAGCACTCACCAGAGCTTGCCGACGAGGATATGTGTGGGCTCCCATGCTTTACGAGAAGAGTTCGAAAAACTCGAGTACCGAAAGGGTTCAAGTTACCCGAGAATTTCAAGAAATTCGACTGCAAGATCCCGAGGATTGGCTCGTGGATTATCTCGAGATGGTGAAGCTGGTAGGAGGAACCAGAGCAACAGCTATGCAAAGTATCCAAGTTCATTTGAGCGGTGCCGCGAGATCTTGGATAAAGAAACTCCCCCAAGTTCCATCGACAGCTGGGATAACTTCGAGGACATCTTCGTGAAAAACTTCCGATCTACCTGCAAAAACCTGCGTCATTGGAAGAGTTGAGAGCATGTCGACAGAAACACGACGAGTCGATGAGGAAATACATACAGCGGTGGAACATCATAAAGAACTCGGCGGAAGATATATCGACGAAAGGGCAATAGATGCGTTCGTGGCAGGAATTCGCCGAGGTGATTTTGTCGAGGACTTAGGGAGAACTAACCCTAAGACCATATCAGCACTCATGGAGATAGCCAATAAATGGGCAGATGGAGAAGACGCAATATACAACAAGCGACACGGTCGCGAAGAGGATCGTGGTCGAAACTATCAAAATAGAAGGCGATTTTCTCGCCAACAACGATGCTCCTGGCCATATATCGGCTGGTTTTCGAAATCCTGGAGGAAATAGTCGAGATGATTATCAAAGGAGTAATGAGCAACAAGGCGACAATAGAGGTGATTTCCGTGGCAACAGGCAAAATAGTGGACCAAGGATTCAAAGACCTTATGTGTCTCCCGAGGAGATGATGAACGGTCCGTGTCAAATGCACTTTTACCTCGACAACAATGGAAAGAGGCGTCAGGACATCTCCGGAAAGGCCGAAATTTTCAGGCAATGTTGCGAGCCGCAAGAATTGCAAATGCCCAAGCAAATAACAGAAATCCTCGGGAGCCAAGGAGCGAGATCCACCTTCCACCTCCTCCCGCAATTACCGACGAAAATCGACACCAGCTTAGAATTGCGGCAGCACCACATCCACCTCCATATGTTGACCCCAACTCTAACGGTGCGGTCTCGATGATTCAGAAAGCTAGGCCATCCAACAGGGCGCAGAAGGTAATCTCTCGACAAGTGTTCATGGCAGAGAAGATGCCTCCACCAACGTCGAGTATTTAAATTGGTCGGGGCAAGACATCGGCAATCGGACCATCCGCAGCAAGTTCCTCGACCGGGACAATCGGCACTCATCTTACCCGCAATCGCTGGTTTCGACGTGTCGAGAGTTTTCATAGATGGCGGCAGCAGCTTAAACCTCATGTATGATACATTGAGGAAGATGAACATATCCCTGGCAAACTTGAAACCAAGCGACACACGTTTCCACGGGATCACACCAGAGAAGCCAAGTTACCCATTGGGCAAAATCAACCTCGACGTTCAGTTTGGAACCCGAAAACTACAGGATAGAGAATTTGGAGTTCGAAGTTGTGGATTTCCCGTCGCAATACCACGCTTTGTTGGGACGACCAGCGTATGCTAGGTTCATGGCAGTGCCGCATTATACATATCTGTTGTGGAGGTTGCTGGGCCCAAGGGACCTATCACAATCAAAGGAAGTTTCGCGTTATCCGATAAATGCGACAAGGATTTTCATCGACTATCAGAAACTTTCGGGATGCAAGCAGTATGCGGCGCCAAGGTTCACGATTATGATGTGCTGCCGGTAGGAAGATCTTCTAAGGAGCCAACTTTCAATACAACCAAGGATTCAAAAGAGGTACAGATCCACCCGACAGATCCAAAGAAAACGACGTCCATTGCCGCAAACATGGATGTCGCATAGGAAAGCGCGCTCGTCGAGTTCCTCCGTGAGCACCGGAAAATCTTCGCATGGTGTCCGGCTGACATGCCAGGAGTACCCAGGGAACTTGCCGAGCACCACCTCAATTTGGATCCTCTCGCAAGACCAGTAAAGCAACCTTTGCGGCGTTTCTCGGAGCCTAGCCGCAAAGCCATGTTATCTAAAATAGATCGACTCAAAGACGCTGGTTTCATCAGAGAAATATCTACAGAAGCCACATGGGTAGCTAACCCAGTGATGGTGCCGAAAAAACACACAATAGTCCTTCGCATGTGCGTCGACTTTACGTGTCTCAATAAACATTGCCCTAAGGATCACTTTCCCCTCCCAAGGATCGATCAAATCATCGACTCCACGGCAGGATGCGAACGTCTTTCCTTCTTGGACGCATACTCTGGTTATAACCAGATCAGGTTAAAGAAGAAGATGAAGCCAAGACAGCGTTCATTACACCTTATGGCGTGTTTTGCTACAAAACAATGCCCTTTGGTCGAAACGCGGGAGCAACATACCGGCGGATGATGCAGAAGTGCTTAGCAACACAGATTGGAAAAAATGTACAAGTCTACATCGATGATGTCGTAATAACATCAAAGAAAGGGTCGACTTTGATCGAAGATTTGAAGGAAACCTTCGACAACCTCGACAAGTTCTGCCTCAAGCTGAACCCGACAAAGTGCTCTTTTGGAGTTCCCGCAGGAGAACTTCTCGGGTTCTTAGTATCGGCAAGGGGGATTGAAGCTAATCCCGAAAAAATACAGGCCATCGTTACTATGAGAAAGCCAACAAAGTTGAAAGAAATACAACGATTAACGGGGCGAGTCGCAGCTTTAAGCAGATTCGTTGCCAGGCTAGGAGAAAGGGCGCTGCCGTTCTATGCATTGATCAAACAAGGGGAAAAATTTCAATGGAACGAGGAAGCAGATAGAGCGTTCGAAAACCTCAAGCGAGCAATTTCGACACCACCGATATTGGTGGCACCGAAAGAGAAGGAACCTCTCCTCTTATACATTGCAGCCACACCTCAGGTGGTCAGCACGGCCCTAGTAGTCGAGAGAAGAAGAAGGCAAGCTTCATGGAGTTCAGAGGCCGGTATTTTCATCAATCTGTCGCCCTCAAAACAGCGGTACCCGCAATATCGAAAGCATATGGAGTATTCACGACGGCAAGAAAATTGCGACACTATTTTTCAGCGCACCCGATAATAGTGGTCAACGAGGCTCCCTTGTCAAATATCTTGAACAACCCGAAGCTACGGGTCGTGTCTCCCTTTGGGGAATAGAACTTTCCCCTCGGGACATCACGTACGAAAAAGAAAAGCAATAAAATCGCAGGTTCTACCAGATTTCATTGCAGAGTGGATGGAGCTACAAAACACGGGACCCCCAGATTTATCGAGAACTTGGACCATGAACCCGACGGGTCCAAAAGATTGGAAGGTGCTGGAGCAGGCGTGATATTGGTATCACCTGAAGGCGACAAGTTGAAGTACGTTTGCGGATGACGTTCCCAAACGCGTCTAACAATGAAGCAGAATATGAAGCTCTCATACACGGGATGAAGATGGCGAAAGCTTGCGGTGCAACCGACTGAAAATTTTCGGCGACTCAATTGGTAGCACAGCAAGTCATGAACCAATGCGATGCAGTCAACGAAAGTATGATAGCATACAAAGAGGTGTACAATGAGCTGGAGAAGTTATTCGATGGTTGTGAGGTAAATCACATCAGCAGGATGAGAACGATGAAGCCGACGTTCTTGCAAACATCGGGTCGCAGTGTCTCGCGATTCCTCCAGGCGTGTTTTGGGAAGAGATAAGCGAAAGATCAACAAAGCCAGCAAAAACAAAGAAGGAGAAGAAAGAGAAAACCTCGAGTATCACCAAAGACACAGCAGGAGAAGAAGAAGAGCAAGAGCTAGTCATGATGGTGCAAGTTCCATGGATGCAGGCTTACATATCATATATCCTAAGGAAAACGATACCCGACGATCCAGTCGAAGCAAGGCGAATAATCAGGAGATCAAAAGCCTTCACTGTGGTAAAAGGGGAGCTGTACAAACGAAGTATTTCGGGCGTGCTACAACGATGTGTTACACCCGAAGAAGGAAGAATCATCCTGAAAGATGTGCACGAGGGAATATGCGGGCACCACGCAAGCAGCCGGGCTATCGCGGCTAAGGTTTTCAGAGCAGGATTCTATTGGTTGACAATCGAGGATGCAAAGGAAATAGTGAGAACTTGCGACGCATGCCAAAGATTCGCCGCCACTCACTCTCCTGCAGCAGAACTTATGCCAATCCCATTATCTTGGCCTTTTGCTCAATGGGGTCTCGACATGGTGGGAAAACTACACAAAGCTTCGCCAGGAGGTTACGAGTATATGCTGGTTCTTGTCGACAAATTTACAAAGTGGATAGAAGCAAAGCCGATAAATTCACCGGACGGCGCATCGGCGATTAAGTTCGTAAAAAGCATTGTCTTCAGATTTGGAGTTCCTCATAGCATTGTCACAGACAACGGCAGTAATTTCACGTCCAAGGAGTTCAAAGCATACTGCGCAGAAGTGGGCATCAAATTGAGTTTTGCGTCTGTTGCGCATCCACAGACCAACGGTCAAGTCGAGAAAGCCAATGGCATTATCTGCAATGGCATCAAGAAACGCCTGCTAGGACCCTTGGAAAAGCTCGGCATACTTGGCCGGAGGAGCTGCCAAGTGTATTGTGGAGTATCCGAACAACACCAAATACGGCGACGGGAAACGCCGTTTTTTCTGGTCCATGGCGCCGAAGCAGTCCTGCCGATAGAAATAGAGCACGATTCTCCAAGAGTCACAGAATATAATGAAGAAACCTCGAGAGAAGCCTTGGAGGACGATGTCGATGCACTTGACGAAGCTCGAGACGAAGTCCTGTCACGAGTCGCCAAATATCAACAGGACCTAAAGAACTACCACAACCGACGATTGCGCCCAAGGTCTTTTCAAGTTGGTGACTTAGTTCTGCGGCTCAACCAAAAAAGTCACGAAAAACTCGAGTCACCATGGCTTGGACCCTACATCGTCACAGAGGTAATCGAAGGAGGAGCATACAGAATCAAAGACAAGAAGACAGGGATTGCCGAGCCAAATCCCTGGAACGTGGCACAGCTCAGGCGTTTCTACGCTTAGATGCCGAAATATAGTCTCCTCTGTAAACATACAATGTACTGAAACGCCCGCGAGTTTTCAGACGCACTCTTTTCCTTTTTCGGGGCACGGAGTGGGGCGGAGAAGGTTTTTAATGAGGCGGGCTCGCGGTGCTGCAATATAATAAAAATAGTAAAGATATACTTCTTATTCGTCGATACACTCGGGGGCTCTGCACCCTCAAATATCAAAACAGACAAACTCGATTTATTTCGCCTTGGTACAATAATACCTCGCCAAATACATAAATTGGAAGTTGGTCATGATTAAATATAGTGCATACGTCAGAAAATCTCATCATTCTGGTCCAAAAACCCGACAAACAAAATATAGAACTTCGACGCCAAGATCATGCAGTCTATCAAGGTGTTTTATTACAGCTCAGGAAGGAACCTTGGGAAGAGAAACATAGTACAAACTCCAGACAAAAAGGCTCGGGGGCTCCGACAATATAGAGCATTCTGCGGTATACAACAAATGTTTACGACAAAGTTTTACAAATCAATCAGAACCCAAAATAGTATCTATTGACAAGCCTCTGGTCGTCTTATGCTCGGCATAAGATCCTTTGACGAAGAATTCTGCATCCATCCGAAGAAGCTCGTCTATCATCGACTCAGCCACAGGAGTCACCATCTCGTTGATTGCATCAATATTATTCTTGCGACGCGTCTTCTTCGCCATGCAATCAACGACAATCGTCGACAGGTCCAACTTTGGATGGCAAATATTTATCATAATCATGGCAAATCTTGCTCCAGCAGTCAGTTGGGCTCGTACGAAATTATGAATACGAGGAGCATCTCTGAAGGTCTCTAGCAATTCAGGAAGAGTTGCAGGAACCTCATTCCGAGGAAACAAAGTCTTGAAAACAAGAGTCAACGTGGTCGTGCAAAAATTTAGAAATTCGCGTACTTGGCAAGCACGATCTTGGAACCTGACAATCTGCTGGGTTCGTTCAGGAGTGGCCCAAAATAAAGAGCCATGGTTCAGAGAAAGGTTGACAAGAAGATTCGTTCTCTCATTTACTCTTAGATCTTCGGCAGCAGCATCAAGAACTGAGCCTATTGGACAACAAGGGAAAAAACTTGGAAGAAGGCACAGCAAAATAAAGAAAAGGCATCAGAAAGTTTGAGATACATACCTAACATATCCGTGCTAGCTTCCAACATCAGCTCGAGCATGCTATTTTCTCGGGCACCAGCTCCTTTTGCTTCTAATATAGCAGCATCCTTAGCAGCCATAGCTTCTTCGGCTTGTCGACGAGCAAGTTGTTCTTGTTCAGATGCTCTCCGAGACTGTTCCATCATTGCCAGAGCTTGTTTCTTCGTGGACTGAAGTTGTTGTCGAAGTTCTGTAAATCTTCCGACAAAGGTGTGTTGGAAGAACCTTCAAGGCAATTGTCATCGGTTCTTACTTTCTTCGACAAGGAAGACGCGGGAGCAGCATCGGGAGAGGAAGGATTTGTTGAATAATTATCAAATATCAACTGGAAAAGAAAATCCCTGGATCAATGATAGCACCAAGAGGAATTTCATTGATTTTAGAAAATTTACATGGCCATTACAAAAGAAGTTCTCCTAAGGGACTGGCAGGGAAATTGTCGCCAAAACTAGAATGGCGACAATAGCAAAGGAAATAAAGAAAGCAAAAACTAGACCTCCGGCCTTGAAGAGCTAGGAGTCGAAGATGGCTTGATCCCGAGATAGGCCAGGATCTTCTTCGTGTTAAGCTTTGCCGCCTTGATCAAGGATCGCCACTTTGCTTGTTCTATTTGCTCCGTGTCGCCAACTTTGGCCCAGTCAATAGTTTGTTGACTGTCAGCAACTAGGGCAACAGTGCTTTCCACGGCAACCTTCATGTTTTCATGGCGCATCTTCAGCCCAAGATCTTCGGGAGGATTAAAGCACTTGGCAAAACCAAGGAAAGTCGCGGGCTCCTCTTTCTTCGGGAAGAAGTAGGGGAAAAGCTTTGACAACCCCGCCCTGGCTTCATCCATGCCTTCACGCGCTTCAGTCCCATGAAACTCGAGGAATGAAACGGCGTCAAGAAGAAAATCGTTGTCGGGATCCTCAAGTTCAAATTCTTGAGAGGTCCTATCTGACAAAATAAAAATAGAAATCTTTGTCAACAAACAAGAACAAAAAAGGAAAATCCAAAGGGTATGCAATGGTGCCAATACTTACCGACAAAGCGACGACTTTGTGTCTTTATGCGTTTGGTGATCGCCGCTTCGCGAGCAGATTGCGCAGTTATGTGATCGCTCAGCGAAGTCTCGGCGTCATGCAGACGTTTCCGAAGATCTTCGACACCAGCAGCATCAGCTTTAGCCTTGTCACCTTCTTGCCTAGCTTCAACTGCATCTGACTCGGCCTTCTTACGAGCCTCTTCACATTGCTCTAACTTTTGAGCAAGCGTGTCAGCACGTTCGTTGGCTTCTGCCAGTTTCTCTGAAAAAAGGAAGACAAGATTAGCTATAAACATCGACAGTCATGCAGAAAGGAAGCAAAAAATAGTCAGGCATTACCTTCAGTCTTGCTGGCGTAATCACGGTACCCAACGAATTGGGCACCGATGCGAAGAAGCTCTTTGATCATAGGCTGTCAAGGAGAGACAAAGAAAGAAAATGTTGGCATGAGAAAAATAAAGACACATAGGAGCAAACAGAGAAAATATAAACAGCGACAAGAGTGTTAGTAACTTACATCATCCAAGAGAGGGTTAGAAGAGCTACTCGATTGAAGAGTAAGCTCTGGATTTATTTCAACCCTTGCCCTTTTTGGTGAAGGGACAAGGGGGCTTGCCGGAGGAGTAGCAGCGCCGACATTCGTCGAGGAGGCGACGTTTCTTCTCCTTCGACTGGCGTCTCGAGGCGACTAATGTATGTGACGTGCTCGTTCGAGCAGCCACATCAGCAGTTGGTACTTCTTCTTCATCATCACTACGAGCAAGCGTCGACAATATAAAAAGCAAGATAGACAAGAATCTTCGAGTACAAGTAAACAAGAGAAAGGGTACTTACGAACTGATGAGAGCCTCGAGGTATGGATCATAGCCTGCCTTTTGATGCGAAGGAACAGCTTCGTCGACTTTGGAGGTGCCGGAATCTTCGGCATCATCTCTTTTCCTTTTGTTCCTTGGAGAAACAGCAGGAGGAGGAGATTGTGCCGACGCTTCAGAGACATCCTCTTTTTCGTCGGACCGCAGATTTTCGAGATTCTGCGGGTTCATTTGCAAACGAGGGGGCATCTGGATTGTCATCGGAGATAACGGCCCTTTCTTCGACATCCCCACCTTCAGGAAGAGGAGGAAGTGAAACAAGATTTGGGTGGTCCTGAATAAAAAGAGGGAAGGATGTCAGAAATGAATAACAACACAAAAAGCAAGGCAATAGACAAATTACGCGACAATGTTTACCTTGGGAAGCGCATGGGCGGCGTTGTATGGTTTTACGCGATAAGTGGAAGGGATGGAGTCTTTCTTCTTGAGAGAAGAAATCCTACGAATAAGTCTATCCAAATCCTTGGCTTCCAGATTCGTCGACAGGCGATCTGCGTCTTCATCGCCAACATAATTCGAGAAAGGGTTTTTGCGAGCTGAAGAGGCTGCACCCTAGTCTTAAGGAAGTATGCCGTAATTTGGATGCCTGATAATTCTTTTCCACGAGTATTTTGCAACTCATGGATACGAGTCATCAGGGCCTCTGTCGAAGTCCTTTCTTCCTCGGTAGCTTCTGCGTCCCAAGAACGGCGGCGAAGGATTTTCTCGGCACCGTCAAAAGGAGGAATGTTGTCTTCGGCGCATCCATGGTTTTCTTCACGAATGTACAACCACTTCTTGCGCCACCCTTGAACGGAGTCAGGGAGTTTGACGTCGAAGTAGTTGACGGAGGAGCGAACAGAAATAACAACACCGCCTATATTATAGGCAACATTGGCAGAGCCATTACGGCGACAAAAGAAAATGCGTTTCCATAATGCCCAGTTAGGCTGGACACCAAGGAAGGCTTCGCAGAGGGTGATAAAGATAGAAATGTGAAGGATAGAGTTGGGCGTGAGGTGGTGAAGTTGGAGACCATAAACATAAAGTAACCCGCGAAGAAAAGGGTGAATGGGGGCGGAAAGACCGCGGATGAGATGATCAACAAAACTTACCCGATACCCCATTGGAGGTGTTGGGTAGCTTTCTTCACTGGGGAAGCAAACCGCTTTGGGTTTCTTGGTAATCCCCAGCTTCTTCAACAGATTGAGGTCCTGGTTCGTGATCTTGGACCTCTCCCACTCCGCAGCTCCTAGATCCGCGGCAGCCATCGACGAATCAGGTGTGCTGTGCCTGGTCAATCGACGCGGTGGCATCAACAATGGCGGAGAGGTGTAGTTACGAAGAGAAGAGCTTTGGGAGATGAGGAGCGCAGGAGGAAATTTTGCAGAAGAAAGCAGGGGAACGGCGCGAGCGGAAGTGTTCAAGGAAGAAGAAGGGGACCTTATATACATGTGCGGTGAAGCGACGGAACCGTTGGATGAAAAATAATGCAGCAGATGATCACCACGTGGATACAAGGGTACAATGGTATTTTAACATTGACGAGGTTACAGAACGTGTGCCAGAAAAAGGGGAGAACATGTGTCCCCCACTTGCACGACGTGTCCGTCAGATAAGGAATTGGGACCCACAAGGCAGCGAAACAAGCGGTAATGGTCAGTTTCCAAAATAGAAATCGTGGCTATCATCAGCAATGACGTCGTCGAGATAAAGAAAAATTCGACTATGAGGTTTCAGAAGTTTATCGACAACACAAGGTTATCTCGGGAGCCTTTGATCAAATACAAGTTTTTGCCCAAACGCTCGGGGGCTACTTTGGAAAAATAGAAAACTTCGAGTATGACAAGATAGAAATGGTGAGAGCCTATGACCAAATGCAAACATTTGTTCATAGCCTCGGGGCTACTCCCATCGGGAGCGCTGAGTCGCGCACCCGATAAATATAAAACTGTCGAGAAAGATTATAAATATAGCGGCAATGGATACTAATCTGTGGAGCCTACACCCAAGCACAAGTCCTTGGATGTAGCCTCGGGGCTACTCCCATCGGGAACGCTGTTCGCGTGCCCGATGAATTTTTATCAAAATAAAGAAAGAAGTGAGTATATTTCGAGTTACACGGATAACTCTACATATACTCCCATCGGGAAGACAAAATAAGTCATCAAATATGACTCCATAAAATGTGCTATTCCAAAGGCGAAAAGCACTCGACAATATATTCTCAGAACGCCAAAGTTGCGATCAATTTCTGAATGCCGCAAATTTGCGAAGGTAAGACCCAGATCCGTTCTGCTGGGCGTGGCATCGCCAAAGACTGCGCTCTGCTACTTTTATCCGTATCAACGAGATACGAAGAAAAATCTAACGGACGCGTTAGGTACTGATAAATTTGACTGGGACTCGACGAATGGTAAGACCTTAAGCGGCACCTGTCGAAGTTTGCACCAGTATCCGAGATCATGTCCGGGGACGTGATCTTGAAGTAGGTTTTTGCGGATTGCCACTAGAGCAGTTAACTAGTACCTGATCCGTCAGATGAACTAGCCCCAACTACCATTATCCCTGTACAATATAGAATTTTATGTGAAGAAGTATAAATAAAAGCTCTCGAATAAAAATAAACAGTCGAGATTTTCCTGACTCTACGATTCAAGCAAAATCTCGGGGGCTACTGACATAGGCATCCCAAATGGGCCTGCCGAAGATAGTACCCGGGGTTTACTGAAGGCCCACTACCGAAGAATAAGAAGATTCGGGAGTCCAAGATATATTAAGGAAAGTTAGAGTTGTAATAGGAAGTATTATTTGTAATCGGCGGGATGAGTTAGAAACCGTCCCGGACTCTGTAACTTGTACAAAACGAAACCCTCGGCTCCACCTCCTATATAAGGGGGAGTCGAGGGACAAAGGAAGGATCGAATCTACTGTCAACATAACCCTAGTTTTCATAATCGTCGAGTACTTTTCGCCTAAACCTTCGAGATCTACTTGCCCTCTACTTCTAGCAAAACCCTAGTCTACAATACGTAGGCATTGACAAGTTAATCCTTTGTCAGCCACTACCTAATTCAACAAGATAAAGGTGCTGGCGGACACTTTGACCTCCATCGGTCAACCGCTTCGTGACGAGGAATTTGCTGGCTACGTGCTCAAGGGGCTCGACCAGGAGTATGATAGCCTCCACGAGGCCGTCCACAACGCCAACGCCACGACGCCCATGACTCCTCACAAGCTCTACCCCCGCCTCCTCAACACGGAACAACGCATTGAGTCTCGCCGCTCGTCTGCCATCATCGCCGATCAGCCCGCCGCCTTCTGGGCCTCCCGCGGACAGCGACCTCCCGCACCAACCTCAGCGTCCAAGGCTCCCTCACCCCATGCACCGATCTTGGGTGGGAGCCGCGATGAAAGGGTGTGCCAGCTGTGCGGTCGTGCCCGACACGTTGCTGCTCGGTGCCACCGTCGTGTTCAGCGGAGTTTCCTTGGCCTCGGCAATGATGGCAAGAACAATGAGCGCCAATTCGCCATGGCGGACTTTGGCCCGCCCTCGTCCACTGCCGCTCACGTCGCCACCAAGGCCAAGGACCAGCATGCCGATCACGGGTTCACACCGTCCTACCCTGTTGATCTAGCGTGGTACATGGATACCGGCGCCACGGACCACATAACGAACGAGCTCAGCAAGCTGACCACTCATCAGCCCTACTATGGGCACGACAAGGTTCACACCGCCAATGGTGTAGGTATGCCCATCTCTCATATTGGCCAAGCATCTCTTTTAACTAGTCATCCTTCTAGGCAGCTTCATCTTCGTAATATTTTACGGGTTCCTTCGGTCACTCGCAATTTATTATCCGTTCCTAAACTCAACCTTGATAATAATGTCCTATGTGAATTTCACCCGTTTGATATTTTTGTCAAGGACCGAGCAACCCGGGACGTCCTACTTAGTGGTCGATTGAGCCAAGGCCTGTACCGTCTGGAGGATCCATCCGCCCCGTGAGTCTTCAGCGGTGTCCGTGTGTCGCCGTCCCAGTGGCACTCTCGCCTTGGTCATCCCGCCACTCCCATTGTTCGCCACATTCTTCATCGTCATGAGCTGCCATTAGAGTCTAGCAATAAAGAGATAGTTGTGTGTGATTCCTGTTAGCAAGGCAAAAGCCACCAACTCCCCTTTGTTTCATCCACCAGAGAATTTAAAAGTCCTCTTGAGTTTGTGTTTTCTGATGTTTGGGGTCCAGCACAAACCTCTGTTAGTGGTCACAATTATTATGTCAGTTTTATTGATGCCTATAGTCGATTTATTTGGATTTATTTGATCAAGTGCAAGTCTGATGTGTTTGATATATTTCTTTAGTTTCAGCTCCACGTTGAACGCCTTCTCAAACATAAAATTATTCATGTTCAGTCGGGGGGGGGGGCGAGTATCGCAACCTCAACACCTTCTTCAATAAGCTTGGGATTTCTCATCGTGTATCATGCCCACATACACATCAGCAAATGGCGTCGTAGAGCGCAAACATCGACATATAGTTGAGACTGGACTCACTTTGCTCGCTCATGCTTCCGTGCCCTTTCGGTTTTGGAGTGACGCCTTTGCCACCGCGTGTTTTCTTATCAACAGATTACCTACGCGTGGTCTTCATATGAAAACTCCTCTTGAATGAAACCCCGGACTATACCTTTCTTAAGGTGTTTGGGTGTGTGATACGTCTCCAACGTATCTATAATTTCTTATGTTCCATGCTACTTTTATGACAATACCTACATGTTTTGTTCACACTTTATGATGTTTCGATACATTTTCCGGAACTAACCTATTAACAAGATGCCGAAGTGTCAGTTCCTGTTTTCTGCTGTTTTTGGGAAATCCTACAAAGGAAATATTCTCTTGGACGAAATCCCCGAATATTATATCAAGCTTAGAGGCGGGGAGGAGCCTGGGGGCCCCTCAGCGGCGCGGTGATGACCCACAAGTATAGGGGATCGCAACAGTCTTCGAGGGAAGTAAAACCCAAATTTATTGATTCGACACAAGGGGAGGTAAAGAATACTTATAAGCCTTAACAACTGAGTTGTCAATTCAGCTGCACCTGGAAAAGCACTAGTAACAGGGGTGATGTGAAAGCAGCAGTAATATGGGAGCAATAGTAACAGTAACAAAGCAGCAGTAGCAGTAATATGAGAGCAATGGCACCAGAAAATAGTTGACATGTAGAACGAGTATTATGATGATGAAAGATGGACCGGGGTTCCTAGCTATCTACACTAGTGGTAACTCTCCAATAACAAGTGTTGGGTGAACAAATTACAGTTGGGCAATTGATAGGATTGATAAGGCATTAAGAAAGAACATCAATTCATTAATCATGTAGGCATGTTTTCCATATTTAGTCGTACGTGCTCGCAATGAGAAACTTGCACAACATCTATTGTCCTACCAGCCGGTGGCAGCCGGGCCTCAAGGGAATCTACTGGATATTAAGGTACTCCTTTTAATAGAGCACCGGAGCAAAGCATTAACACTCCGTGAAAACATGTGTCCCTCACATCACCGCCATCCCCTCCGGTTGTCCCGATTTCTGTCACTTCGGGGCCTTTGGTTCCGGACGGTGACATGTGCATACAACTTGTAGATACAATCTAAGCAATAATTATAGAGCTCAAATCTAAGATCATGCCACTCGGGCCCTAGTGACAAGCATTAAGCATAACAAGATTGCAGCAACAATAACTTCACAAACTTTATAGATAGACTAATCATAATGTATCATCCATCGGATCCCAACAAACACAACACCGATTACATAAGATGGATCTCAATCATGTAAGGCAGCTCATGAGATCATTGTATTGAAGTACATGGGGGAGAGAATACCAACTAGCTACAGCTAGAACCCGTAGTCCATGGGGGAACTACTCACGGAGCATGATGGAGGCGATGGCGTTGATGGAGATGGCTTCCGGGGCACTTCCCCGTCCGGCAGGGTGCGGACAGAGACTTCTGTCCCCCGAATTGGAGTTTCGCGATGGTGGCAGCGCCCCTGGAGTCTTTCTCGAGTTTCGTCAAGAGGTACGGTGTTTTTAGGTCGAAAGGGATTTTATAGGCGAAGAGGCGGCGCGGGGGCACTGGGGCTCCACCCACAGGCCGCGCGGGCCCAGGCCAGGCCGCGCCGCCCTATGGTGTGGTGGCCCTCGGCCCCTCTCCGACTCTTCTTCGGTGCGGAGCCTTCCGGGAAAAATAGGAGGTTTGGTCTTCGTTTCGTCGAATTCGAGAATATTGCCCGAACGAACAAAACAACAGAAAACGGAACTGGCACGTGGCATCTTGTTAATAGGTTAGTTCCGGAAAACGCATAAAAACATCATAAAGTGCAAGCAAAACATGTAAGTATTGTCATAAAACAAGCATGGAACGACAGAAATTATGGATACGTCGGGGACGTATCACGCGGCCTGGCCCCTGGGCGCGCCCCCCTATGGTCTGGCTCCACCAGGCCCCATCCGAGGCTGCCCTTCCGCCTATATAAAGCCTCTGCCTCGAAAACCCTAAAAACATAAGCCACGATACGAGAAAAGTTCCCGAGCCGCCGCCATCGCGAAGCCAAGATTCGGGGGACAGAAGTCTCTGTTTCGGCACGCCGCCGGGACGGGGAATTGCCCCGGAAGGCATCTCCATCGACACCACCGCCATCTTCATCAACGCTGTTGTCTCCCATGATGAGGAGGAGTAGTTCTCCCTCGAGGCTAAGGGCTGTACCGGTAGCTATGTGGTTAATCTCTCTCTCGTACTTCAATACAATGATCTCATGAATTGCTTTGCATGATTGAGATCCATATGATGAGCTTTGTATCACTATTAGTCTATGTGCTACTCTTGTGATGTTATTAAAGTAGTCTATTCCTCCTTCATGATGTAACGGTGACAGTGTGTGCATCATGTAGTACTTGGCGTAGGTTATGATTGTAATCTCTTGTAGATTATGGAGTTGATTATTACTTGATAGTATTGATGTGATCTATTCCCCATTTCATAGTGTAATGGTGACAGTGTGTATGCTATGTTAGTACTCGGTCTAAATTGCAAAGATCTATTATGCTCTAAAGGTTACTTAAATATGAATGCCGAATGTTGTGGCGCTTGTTAACTCCGGCTTGAGGGAGCTCTTGTAGCCCTACACAATGAATGGTGTTTGTTATTCAACAAAAGAGTGTATGTAGCACAAGTGAGGAGAAGTTATTAATTTATTATGTGATCAATGTTGAGAGTGTCCACTAGTGAAAGTATGATCCCTAGGCCTTGTTTCCAATACTGCAAACACCGCTTACTTACTGTTCTACTGCATGTTTACTTGCTGCCATATTTATTTCAGATTGTTATTACCACTCATATTCATCTATACCACCTGTGTTTTACTATCTCTTTGCCAAACTAGTGCACCTATACATCGACAAGTGTATTAGGTGTGTTGGGACACAAGAGACTTCTTGTATCTTAATTGCAGGGTTGCTTGAGAGGACTATCTTTGACCTCTACCTCCCGAGTTCGATAAACCTTGGGTGATTCACTTAAGGGAAACTTGCTGCTGTTCTACAAACCTCTGCTCTTGGAGGCTCAACACTGTCTATAAGAATAGAAGCACACGTAGACATCAGTGTGCTTGTTGGCCTCACCTTCGCCCATATAATAGTCGCAAACTAGAGTTTCGGTCTAAAAAAATGTGTGTTTTTAGGGTATAGTTCCATACATAAAGGCTACAAGTGTCTCCATGTACCTACTAATCGTGTCTACATCTCCCGGGACGTTGTCTTTAATGAACACGTTTTCCCCTTTGCCGCCATGCCTCAGCCATCCACCACAGCCCCACCAATGCACTCATCTCCTTTGTTGTCTGGCCAATTTGAAGATGTTGCATATTCGCCTGTGTTGTTGCCTAATCATGGTGCAGGAATTGGACGAGGCGCTCGCTTGGAACTTCTCCCGGACGCACCTCCTTGCGCTGCGGCACCCCACGATGATCAGGTGCATGTGCATGCACCTGGTCACGTCGATCTCGTCGGCCCGCCGGAGCGCCATCCTCGCCCGGCCGGCGTCACGATATCTACGGGTGCTTCTATTCTTGTAGACAGTGTTGGGCCTCCAAGAGCAGAGGTTTGTAGAACAGCGGCAAGTTTTCCCTTAAGTGGATCACCCAAGGTTTATCGAACTCAGGGAGGAAGAGGTCAAAGATATCCCTCTCAAGCAACCCTGCAATCACGAAACAAGAAGTCTCTTGTGTCCCCAACACACCTAATACACTTGTCGGATGTATAGGTGCACTAGTTCGGCGAAGAGATAGTAAAACACAGGTGGTATAGATGGTGGTAATATTGAAAATAAAGATGCAGTAAAACAACAAGCGGCGCCATAAAATAGCTTGCTGGCGTGGGAAGCAATTCTTTGTGGTGGAAACAAGGCCTAGGGATCATACTTTCACTAGTGGACACTCTCAACATTGATCACATAATAAATAATAACTTCTCTCATTTGTGCTACATATACTCTTGTTTGATAATGAACACCATTCGTTGCGTAGGATTACACGAACCCTCAATGCCGGAGTTAACAAGCTCCACAACATTCGATATTCATGTTTAAGTAACCTTAGAGTATAATAGATCTTTGCAAAATAGACCAAGTACTAACATAGCATGCACACTGTCACCATCACACTATGAAGGAGGCATAGATCACATCAATACTATCATAGCGATAATCAACTCCATAACCTACAAGAGATTATGATCATAATCTACGACAAGAACTACACGATGCACACACTGTCACCATTACATCATGCAGGAGAATAGACTACTTTAATAACATCACATGAGTAGCACATAACTAATAGCGATACAAAGCTCATCATATGGATCTCAATCATGTAAAGCAGCTCATGAGATCATTGTATTGAAGTACATAGGAGAGAGATGAACCACATAGCTACCGGTACAGCCCCGAGCCTCAATGGAGAACTACTCCTCCTCATGGGAGCAGCAGTGGTGATGAAGATGGCGGGTGTCGATGGATGGAGCTTCCGGGGGCACTTCCCCGTCCGCGGCGTCTGGCAGACTCTGTCCCAGGATATTGGCCCGCGATGGCGTCTGGAACCTGCCGTGGCTTATTAAATCTCGGGGTTTTAGGTCAGGGAGCTTATATAGGCGAAAGGGAGCCTCGGAGGGTCAACGAGGCGACGACACACTAGGGGGCACGGCCCGGGCCTGGCCGCGCCACCTGTCATGGGGCCCACAGGGCCCTCCTCGGTTCTCGGGTGTTGGAAGCTTCGTGTGAAAATAGGGTCTGGGCGTTGATTTCGTCCGATTCCGAGAATATTTCCTTACTAGGATTTCGAAACCAAAAAAAACAGGAACTGGCACTTCGGCATCTCGTCAATAGGTTAGTTCGGAAAATGCATCAAAACGATACAAAGTGTGAACAAAACATGTAGGTATTGTCATAAAACAAGCATGGAACATCAGAAATTATAGATACGTTTGAGACGTATCAGCATCCCCAAGCTTAGTTCCTACTCGTCCTCGAGTAGGTAAACGATAACACAAATAATTTCTGAGGTGACATGCTACCATCATATTCTTGATCAACATTATTGTAAAGCATATGACATGAATGAAGTGATTCAAAGCAATGATCTATAGTTTGACAAATAGATGACATATAGCAAAACTTTTCATGAATATTACTTTCAAGACAAGCATAAAAAAGTCTTGCATAAGAGTTAACTCATAAAGCAATAAATTCAAAGTAAAGGCATCGAAGCAACACAAAGGAAGATATAAGTTTCAGCAGTTGCTTTCAACTTTCAACATGCATATCTCATGGATAATTGTAAACACAGAGTAACATGATGAATGCAAATAAGCAAGTATGTAAGAATCAATGCACAGTTGACACAAGTGTTTGCTTCTAAGGTGGAAGGAAATGGGTAAACTGACTCAACAATAAAATAAAAGATAGGCCCTTCGCAGAGGAGGGATTAAATCATGTGCTAGAGCTTTTCAAGTTTTGAAATCATATAGAGAGCATAAAAGTAAAATTTTGAGAGGTGTTTGTTGTTGTCAACGAATGGTAATGGGTACTCTAACTACCTTATCAACCAGACTTTCAAGAGCGGCTCCCATGAAGGACGTTATCTCTACCAGCAAGGTAGATCATCCCTCTTCTCTGTTGTTTACACATCTACTTTAGTTTTATTTATTAGATGACACTCCCCCCATCCTTTGCTTACACAAGCCATGGCTAACCGAATCCTCGGGTGCCTTCCAACATTCACATACCATGGAGGAGTGTCTATTTGCAAATTTAAGTTGCTTACTGATTGATCAGAGCAAAACATGTGAAGAGAATTATTAATGCAAGTTAATTAATTGGGGCTGGGAACCCCATTGCCAGCTCTTTTTGCAAAATTATTGGATAAGCGGATGAAGCCACTAGTCCATTGTGAAAGTCTGTCAAAAGTAAATGACAAGATCGAAAGATAAAACACCACATACTTCCTCATGAGCTATAAAATATTGACACAAATAGGAGATAAAAGCTTTTGAATTGTTTAAAGGTAGCACATGAAGTATTTACTTGGAATGGCAGGAAATACCACATAGTAGGTAGATATGGTGGACACAAATGGCATGGGTTTTGGCTCAAGGTTCTGGATGCACGAGAAGCATTTCCTCTCAGTACAAGGCTTAGGCTAGCAAGGTTGTTTGAAGCAAACACAAGTATAAACCGGTACAACAAAACTTACATAAGAACATATTGCAAGCATTATAAGACTCTACACTGTCTTCCTTGTTGCTCAAACACTCTTACCAGAAAATATCTAGACCTTAGAGAGACCAATCATGCAAACCAAATTTCAACAAGCTCTACGGTAGTTCTCCACTACTAGATTTAACTACATGATGCAAGAGCTTAAACATGATATATGAGAGCTCAAAACAATTGCCAAGTATCAAGTTATTCAAAACCATATGAAGCATTTTCTTATTCCAACCAAATAGCAACAAGTGAAGCGATCAACTTTCGCCCTTGAACATTAAAAGCATAAACGAAGAACGCTAGTGTTCATATGAAAAAGCGGAGCGTGTCTCTCTCCCACACAAGGATGAACTTATTCAGAGAACAAAGATAACAAAACAAAAATAAAAGCACACAGACGCTCTAAGTAAAGTACATAAGATGTGACTGAATAAAAATATAGTTTCACTAGAAATGACCTGATAAGTTGTCGATGAAGAAGGGGATGCCTTGAGCATCCCCAAGCTTAGATGCTTGAGTCTTCTTAAAATATGCAGGGATGAACCACTGGGGCATCCCCAAGCTTAGACCTTTCACTCTTCTCGATCACATTATATCACCCTCTTCTATTGACCCTTGAAAACTCCCACACCAAACTTCAAGCAAACTCATTAGAGGGTTAGTGCATAATAAAAATTCACATGTTCAGAGGTGACACAATCATTCTTAACACTTCTGGACATTGCACAAAACTTCTGAATGTTAATGAAACAAAGAAACCCATTCAACATAGCAAAAGCGGCAATGCGAAATAAAAGGCAGAATCTGTCAAAAACAGAACAGTCCGTAAAGACGAACCTGGAAGGGGCAATTAACTTGCTCAAACGGAAAAACTCAAAACTAATGAAAGTTGCGTACATATCTTAGGATCACACACGTAAATTTTCAGATTTTTTGATTTTTTTACAGAGACTTCTGCTCAAATTCGTGACAGACAGCAATGCTGTTTCTGCGCAGCAATCCAAATCTAGCATCAACTTTACCATAGAATTTACTTGGCACAAAAACATGATAAGGAGAGGTTGCTACAGTAGTAAACAACTTCCAAGACTCAACAAAACAAAAGTGCTGTAGTAAAATAAACACATGGGTTATCTCTCAAGAAGTTCTTTCTTTATAGCCATTAAGATGGACTCAGCAATTTTAATGATGATGCTCTCGCAAGAATTAAGATTTTAAGCAAAAGAGAACATCAAGAAGCAAATTCAAAGCATATTTAAGCCTAACCCACTTCCTATGAAAAGGAATCTTGTACACAAATAAATTCATGAAGAACAAAGTGGCAAGCATAGAAAAGCAACACAAGCGCAATTTCAAGATTCTCAACATAAAGAGGGGAAACTTAATATTATTAAGATGCATATAACCATGTTTCCCTCTCTTATAATAACTTTCAGTAGCATCATGAACAAACTCAACAATATAACTATCACATAAAACATTCTTGTCATGAGCCACATGCATAAAATTATTACTCTCCACATAAGCATAATCAATTTTATTAGTTGTAGTGGGAGCAAATTCAACAAAGTAGCTATCATTATTATTCTCATCAAGTGTAGGAGGCATAGTATAATCATAATAAAATTTACTCTCCATAGTAGGCGGCACCAAAAGACCACTATCATTGTAATCATCATAAATAGGAGGCAAAGTATCATCAAAGAAAATTTTCTCCTCAATGCTTGGGGGACTAAAAATATCATGCTCATCAAAACCAGCTTCCCCAAGCTTAGAATTTTCCATATCATTAACAACAATGGTGTTCAAAGCGTTCATACTAATATCATTGCTACTAGCATGCAAATAAGATTCCATAGGTTTTTTAATTTTCGCAGCAAATAATCCATGTCTTAACTCAGGAAATAAAATAAGAAGCTCATTATTGCTTTCCATTATGCCTAGCTAGTGTAAACAAGAAACCAAAAGATGCAATTGCAGGATCTAAAGGAAATAGCTTCGAGTACTTACAACGGCGCCGGAAAATAGCTTAGTAGCCGAGATCCGGGTGTGAGTACCTTTTACCTTTCCTCCGGCAACGGCGCCAGAAAATAGCTTGATGTCTACGGGTGCTTCTATTCTTGTAGACAGTGTTGGGCCTCCAAGAGCAGAGGTTTGTAGAACAGCAGCAAGTTTTCCCTTAAGTGGATCACCCAAGGTTTATCGAACTCGGGGAGGAAGAGGTCAAAGATATCCCTCTCAAGCAACCCTGCAATCACGAAACAAGAAGTCTCTTGTGTCCCCAACACACCTAATACACTTGTCGGATGTATAGGTGCACTAGTTCGGCGAAGAGATAGTAAAACACGGGTGGTATAGATGGTGGTAATATTGCAGAAAGTAAAGATGCGGTAAAACAGTAAACAGCAAGCGGCGCCAGAAAATAGCTTGCTGGCGTGGGAAGCAATTCTTTGTGGTGGAAACAAGGCCTAGGGATCATACTTTCACTAGTGGACAATCTCAACATTGATCACATAATAAATAATAACTTCTCTCATTTGTGCTACATATACTCTTGTTTGATAATGAACACCATTCGTTGCGTAGGATTACACGAACCCTCAATGCCGGAGTTAACAAGCTCCACAGCATTCGATATTCATGTTTAAGTAACCTTAGAGTATAATAGATCTTTGCAAAATAGACCAAGTACTAACGTAGCATGCACACTGTCACCATCACACTATGAAGGAGGCATAGATCACATCAATACTATCATAGCGATAATCAACTCCATAACCTACAAGAGATTATGATCATAATCTACGACAAGAACTACACGATGCACACACTGTCACCATTACATCATGCAGGAGGAATAGACTACTTTAATAACATCACATGAGTAGCACATAACTAATAGCGATACAAAGCTCATCATATGGATCTCAATCATGTAAAGCAGCTCATGAGATCATTGTATTGAAGTACATAGGAGAGAGGAACCACATAGCTACCGGTACAGCCCCGAGCCTCAATGGAGAACTACTCCCTCCTCATGGGAGCAGCGGCGGTGATGAAGATGGCGGTGGTGTCGATGGAGGAGCCTTCGGGGGTACTTCCCCGTCCGGCGGCGTGCGGGAACAGAGACTCCCTGTCCCCGGATCTTGGCTTCGCGATGGCGGCGGCTCGGAACTTTTCTCGTACCGTGGCTTATTCGTCTCGGGGGTGTTAGGTCAGGGAGCTTATATAGGCGAAAGGGGAGCCTCGGAGGGTCAACGAGGCGACGACACACTAGGGGGCGCGGCCCGGGCCTGGCCGCGCCACCTGTGGTAGGGGGCCCCCTCCTGGTGGCTCTCGGGTGTTAGAAGCTTCGTGTGAAAATAGGGTGCGGGCGTTGATTTCGTCCGATTCGAGAATATTTCCTTACTAGGATTTCTAAACCAAAAACAAAAACAGGAACTGACACTTCGGCATCTCGTCAATAGGTTAGTTCCGAAAAATGCATCAAAACGATATAAAGTGTGAACAAAACATGTAGGTATTGTCATAAAACAAGCATGGAACATCAGAAATTATAGATACGTTTGAGACGTATCAGTCCCCGAGGCCTGGATCACCTGGGCCGGTGTCTCCACGGCCCGACTCGCCTGGGCCAGTCTCGTCCACACCGCCTGGGTCGGCTGTGCTTTCGTCGCCAGCCCCCATCGCGCCCGCTTCTCCTGCACCTGTGACAACCTCTCCACCGGCTCCAGTGCCTGTTGTTCCTCAGCGTCCGCACACACGCAGCCGCAGTGGCATTGTCAGCCCTTTGCAGCGCACTGATTGCACTGTCACCTATCTAGCCGCATGTCTGGCTCAAGCTGTGGCTGATCCTACTGCCGAACCTCGCACTTATCAAGCTGCTATGAGTATTCTGCATTGGAGGACAGCTATGGAACAAGAATATCAGGCATTGATGAAGAATGACACCTGGACACTTGTTCCTCCTCCACCTCGTGTCAACATCATTGACTCCAAGTGGGTTTTTAAGGTGAAGAAACATGCTGACGGTTCCATTGAGCGTTACAAAGCCCGTCTTGTGGCCAAGGGTTTTAAACAACGCTATGGACTGGACTATGAGGACACATTCAGCCCTGTTGTGAAGCCTACTACTATTCGACTTCTTCTGTCCTTGGCAGTCTCTCGTGGATGGTCTCTTCGACAGCTTGATGTGAAAAATGCCTTCCTCCATGGTCTTGAAGAAGAGGTCTATATGCGGCAGCCACCTGGCTTTGTTGATCACAAACAGCCTCAGTATCTTTGCCGTCTGACGAAAGCTATCTATGGTCTGAAGCAAGCGCCACGAGCTTGGCATGCTCATTTAGCTTCTGCACTCCTTGCGCATGGCTTTGTTCCTTCGAAGGCGGATACTTCACTGTTCTTGTATCAGCGATCGAGTGTGACCATGTACTTACTTGTGTATGTGGATGACATCATTCTGCTGAGTTCCTCTCCAACGGCCGTTGATCCTTTTGTTGCTGCTCTTGGTCGAGACTTTGCCGTCAAGGATTTGAGAAAGCTTCATTTCTTTCTTGGCATTGAGGTGGCTCATTATGCACATGGTTTGGCTCTAACGCAGAAGAAATATTCTCTGGACCTTCTTCGTCGTGCGGGTATGCTTAAGTGCAAGACCTCGCCTACGCCTATGTCTTCCAATGATAGACTTTCAGCTACTGTTGGCACTCCTTTATCTTCGGAGGAGGCGACAGAGGATCGAAGTATTGTTGGTGGACTGCAGTATCTAACAATTACACGTCCAGACCTTTCTTTTGCGGTTAACCGAGTGTGCCTGTGTCTTCATGCTCCTACTGATGTTCATTGGTCTGCAGTCAAGCACATTCTGCGTTATGTTCAGCTCACTGTCTCCTTTGGTCTTCGCCTACGTCCCAGTCCGTCTGGAGTTCTTTCTGCTTTCTCAGACGCTGACTGGGCAGGTTGTCCTGATGACAGGCGCTCTACGGGGGGATATGCTGTATATTTGGGTCCTAATTTGATCGCCTGGAGTGCGCGCAAGCATGCCACTGTATCACGGAGTAGTACAGAAGCCGAGTACAAAGTTGTTGTTGATGCAACTGCGGAACTCATATGGATTGAGTCTCTACTCCGAGAGTTGGGTGTTTCTCAGCCACATCCTTCGGTCCTTTGGTGTGATAATATTGGTGCTATGTTTCTATCATCAAATCCAGTGTTCCACGCACGGACCAAACATATTGAGATTGATTATCATTTTGTGAGGGAACGTGTTGCACAGAAGTTACTACAAGTCAGGTTCATCTCTTCTAAAGATCAACTTGCAGACATCTTCACCAAGCCTCTACCTTCACCTATGTATGAGGTCTGTAGGCACAATCTCAACATCCTAGATACAGGAGTGAGTTGAGATTGAGGGAGGGTGTTAGACTTGTATAGTTGTGTATTTATATAGACCGTATGTGATCTCTGTATTGTACTCTTGTATTGGTACATTGTACCCCCTATATATATGAGAGATATGCCACCCTTAGAGGGTTGAGCAAGTTCTCCAACATTATACGTTTAACACATTGCAACAAAATAAGAGAATCATTTGCTCTACTTTTATGTGTCTCTCAAACTACTGGGTTCGGCCAAGATCAAGAAAACAAAATTGATGCGGCAGCAGCAATCTCGGCAAGATAATGACGAGCGCTGCATTGATCGTTTAGCATTCACCGTTGGTGATTGCACGAGGCATACCTACATGAAGAATAATTGATCTGGAGATTGCTACTTTGTTGCCTTGTGGTTAATCACTTATTTTCCTACCCGCAAAAAAAAGATGTCTGTACGCAGCGGATACTGGAAGGGTGACTATCAGCGTCCGCGACGGTGGCCGTCCACACGAGAAGGCGAGGCAGTGGCAAGCCCCCGGCGGGAGCCATCTGACCCGGCGCCTCAGGGACGTCCCTGTTTCCGGCTTCCGGTGCGGAGGCTTTACGTGGTGGCGCAGTAGTCTCTCCATCTCGCGAGGCGGCGCTGGCCGATGCAACCGTTGGTGCGGCCACCGCCCGCGAGAGAAACCCCCCGCGGTGGCAGCCGACAGCCTGCGCGGCAGGAAGCGACGCATGGTAGCACTACACCACGGTATAGATATAGGAGCACTTGTCAAAGTGCGGCTAATAGTAGCCAATTAGTGGCACTTTTCCGAAGTGCCCCTAATTGTATACCTATTGGGGCACTTCTCAAATGCCCCAATATGTGTATACCTACTAGGGCACTTTTTAAAGTGCCCCAATAGATGTATACCTTTTGGGGCACTTTTAAGTGCCACAATTGATCATTACTGTAGCATATACAAACATCCTATAGCAGCCACCAGTAGCATTGGTAATCCTATAGCTAGCATATACAAACATAACAACTAGTAGCATTGCCAATCCTATAGTTAACAGGGATAGAAAATTTAGTGCAATTAGTTAACAGTAAGACTCACCTAACTAGGAGCCCTCACAGCGATTTGACGCTTTCAGCTGTCCGATCTCCTCATCTAACGGCCTACATCTGCTCACTGTTTCCGAACGTTCCGTAACCACTTGTTTTACTTCGTTCGATCGCCTCAAGAGGCCCAGCTCATTACCGGGGCTGCTACTCCGCCGGTTGACCCAGACGCGCTGACATTAATTGGGCTTCACAATATGTAAAACTTGTTAAATGGGCCGATGAACTATGCGCCAGGCCAGGCTGTCTCTTTTTTTTGTGAGGGCCAGGCTTCCTGTCTCTCTTGTCCGCTCGGGAAGGCAGAGTGGCGGGTGGGGATCTGGGGCGGCCATCATACGATTAATTAATGGTGTATCTAATGCACCATCTTCCGTTTCCGTTCCTATGGGTGTTGGTGGACTCCTAATATATGCCTGCTCAGATCTTCTGCTCCGTACCCATGGCATAATAATTTATCTCTATTCCTCTCGTCTGACTAAGGATCTCTAATTGTTCCCCATGTTCTTCCCACAGGTGGTTACTGGTTAGAGGGAGAGTGCGGGTGTTGCTGGGGCGGGATCCATCCATCGAAGACTGCAGCTGTGTTGGCGAAAGGCGCCACTAGAAGAGAGGCTGGACCAGCCTACCAACATATATGGGCGCCGCGGTCGGTGGCCACTGTCAGATGGAGGAGGTGGAAGGCCTGGTCGACGCCGATCGGCGACATAACTATCTCCTTTCTCATGTTCGACATATGCATCAGTCCAATCTATATGTATTTCTTCCAATTGGGATTGGAGTTACAGGAAGTGTTGATCTATTCATTCCAGCTTGGTACTTTTCTTTGTAAATTCTAGAATATATGTATATCGGTCAACTTACTGATGTAATGCATAATGTGTATTAGCGTCCAATTCTCTTCTTAAGTCTTTTCATGTCGTCTATTCAGGTGGATTGGATTTAATAAGAAAAGCTAATTCCTGGGACGATGCACTGTATGATTTCCTTGAAGACTGATTATTATGTGGATTCAGAACGTGCTCTGTACCTTGGCATTCCCATGGCGCTAGGCAACCTCGACGACCTCTATTGCTCCTTGCCATGGTGCTTGAGAACCACTGGTGAGCTTACGTGTAGTATTTCCTAATTAAAATTCTCTTCCAGAAATTTCACCGGAAGGAAGGGAGGTCAATAGCATCATATATGTACACTTTTTGACATCACGAATTCAGGCAATTAACATCTTTCTGAGCTTAGTACAAAGTCGTAGTAAATTTTGGGGTTTCAGAGTGAAATTTGGTAATTAGCACATCAACAGATAATTGTACAAAACAATTTTCAAATTTTTTCAGTAACTTTATTTGTCCTATCTTTGTATATGCAGCCATGTTTGTGGACCTTGATATTCGAATCATGTAGGTAGTAGGTCTCGGAGGATGCTTTGTTGTTGGCTTGAGCAAAGCTAACTTGCCTGGTCGGATGCATCGCAAGAGTTGCCAAAGTCTGTTGGTTGGTCGCAAAGTTGGTTTACTTCGTTGCCTATGTTTCTTATGTTCATCGCTGCTAGGTATTAGAGCTTCTGGGATGGTAAATTTCTTTCCTTTCTAACTATCTCAAGCATAGAGTTGCAGTGTGTCTATATCGCGTTTTGTAGCTATGCCCAATTCTACTGTTGCATATTTGTCAACACCCGGGTTTTTAAGTCCGGGTGCCTATTATGTCATTCATCGCAATCCCAGGAATAATGTTGTTGCGAGACATAACAGTTGATATCATAAGTCATCATTTATTACAAGCCATCATTGTCTTACAAAAGGGGATCACATGATCCAATATTACACAAATAGTTGATCTATTGATCAACGAACAACATAGTAGCGGAAGCGTAATAGGAGTGGACTATCTATTCCACAGGCCAACGCTTGACGTCAGGCGACTCCTAGTTGTTGTAGACGTCCTGCTGACTGTCGTCCTCATACGGTTGCTCTTCTTCATATTCTGGCCATTTGAATAGCCAGGGACACAGCCGTGAGTACTTTAAAGTACTCGCAAACTAATACCAAAGTAATCACTAACTATTTTCAAGAAAGGGTGCTAAGCTCTAGTTTTATTTGCATAAAGCCAGTTTTAGTTCATAATCAGTTCATATCGACTATTCGTAAATTAACTAACTCAAGTGGGAACATTAGTGTCATTCCCACAATTCAGTTGTGATTCACCATTATTCATCATTCATCATTCATATTCTCAGATTCTAATACTGGAAACTAGATGGCCTTTCCAACCGTCCGTATCCGTGGACACGGCTATTCGAATAGGTTTACACTCTGCAGAGGTTGCACACTTGTGCCACAACATTTGATTTCATCCGTCGGGATTTCCCCGAATCATCGTATCACAACGCGGATCATCAACCATAACCTTTCATTTACTAACCCTAGTATGAGCACCTCTCCCCATGAGCTTGGCCTCCCAGTGAAGACCAACTGTCAACCTGGGAACTGCACAGGGCTTGGCCGGACAGTTCACCTTAATTCACATCATTTCTCAACAACGGAGGCAGCCTCGGCATAACCCCTATGATGTGTGTTCAGAGGAACCCATACTAAGATACATAAACTTCTAGTTAATCCTTACCCATAATCAGGTATTGTGGGGGTACTCAATATTGGAAAGGTATCGCATCAAACCAACATTAGATTTTAATCAAAAATCACTATCTTCTCTTGGTCTTATTCACCTTCAAAATTTCTTTCATAATTTCACCATCATCATCTTACATCACCATGTTCCCATCTAGAGTAGTCAATTTTAGTTATTTAGCACTAGCCACTAATCATGAGGGGGGGCTAACTTAGCTTAATTGCCATAGACTAACTTTGATGATATTGTTCTACTCTAGATCAAGTGAATCATGAATCAAAAAGTACTTTAACAAAATAAAGTAGTGAAACTTGAAAACAAGGCTTGTAATAAAGCTGGGATAGGTTTAGTAAAAAAATAAAACAAAAATGGTGGGGTGCTTTGCTCTTGAGAGCTTTGCACTTTGCAAGTGTATTAGCTTGCCTTGGTTGTTGTACTGATCAAAGTGGTCTTCCTCTCCTTGAGTGTAGACCTCCTCCTCCTCGGCGTACTCCTCGGTACTAGCGTCTAAATACGAGTGTAATACACACAATCACCACACAACTCAAATACTAAGCTAAGCACACATATGAATCACTCTTACTAAGCTATCATAACACATGCTTATTATGTGAGTTGATTTAATTATTATTCTTAAGAAAAATAATTTCCTCTCATTATAAATATTGCTTTGGGTTGCTATTTACTTCTTGAGAGAAAATAATTCCCTCTCATTAAGTTTGATTAAGATTTAATTTCCTCAATTAATATCATATGACCTAGGTGGACCAAGGTCAACCTCTTCATAATCATTATTTGGGAAAAAGATTTAAATGAGGTACATCACCTCATGCCTTTTAATAATTCTTGATTAATGTTTAATATTATCAACTAAATTAATATGAGTTTAACATAACCATAGTGTCTTCTTCATATTAACTTAGTGGGGACAAGATTTAAATGAGAGAGATGCTCTCATACACATTAATAAGGGATAGGCTCATTTAAAAAGTACTTTAAATAGCCCTAGGGCCAATTTTTAAACAAGGACATGATCATGCAAACAATGATGCAATATTTTTACATATTCTGATAGATATATTGAAATATGATTTTTGAGAGTTGGTTTTAACTTAATAGCATTTTTATTCAATTTTTAATAATTAATTGAAGTGGAAAAAGGCCCTGCCTTGTTTATTTTCTCAGATTAATTCGACAGGCAATCTAGGGTTGGGACCAGTGTAGTTTTGTAGATATTTTCACAAGGTTTCCAAATATATAAAATTTGTCAAATTTGGTTGGGTAGATTTTATTCTATTTAAATTTGAAATCAGCATCTGAGAGTAATTAACAAAATTCGAAAATTAAAGTTTGAAATAAATGGGCTGGCGGGAAACGTTAACGGCTACGCAGAGAAAGGGGAAGTGGCAGGCCCAGTAGCGCGTCCAACGGGCCGCTGACAATGGGGTCCACGCGTCGGTTTAAAGCAAAGCAGTGCAGAGGTGGCGTAGGATTAGAACGAGATCGAACGGACGATAATCGTCGTCGTCTCCGGCGAAGGACGAGCTCCGGCGGCTCGGGTAGGGGTCGGAGGAGTACCGGCCGTTGCGTGTCCGCGGTGTGCGTGGGGAGGTTGTCGACGACGACGAGGCGCCTGGTAGCAGTGGCGTCGCCGGTGGCTGGATCGACGGCGCCCTTCTCGGCACCTCCGCGGGCTCCGAGAAATGGACGGCGGTGGTGGCTAATCGAGCAAGGGTGAGGTCGAGGAGCTTCGAAGAGGGAGGCGAGCAAGATTGGTGTGGAGAGTGAGGCACGGGGAGGTCTCCTTTTATAGCGTGGAGGTGGCCGTGGCGCGGCGGTGAGCTCATCGACGACGCAGCTGGCGGGGGCAATGCATGGGCGCCGGGCGCTGACGTCTGGCGATGACGCGCGTGATGGGGCGAAAACGAGGGTCACGCGGCGGTGGCGGACGGGGCGCGGCGTCGGCATGGCGTGCCTGGCGGTCCCGCGGGGAGTGGCATGGCGAGGGGTTGGCATGCCACGGCATGGCAAGGTTTTGTCCAAAAGGTGATGAATTAGGGTACCACTTCTTGTCTCTGGTGCTTGGCAAGGCTTGGTGAGTACTGAGGTGTACTGGGGATGACCTAGGGTCGATGGTGGAGGTCAAAAACTGCTGGACAAAGCACTGTCCAGAGTTGGCAGATTGTTGCTGGCAAGGTGTTCGACACAATGCCCGCAAGAACTCAAATTTGGAATTTTTGAATGAAATTTGGAGGGTTTGATTTATATATTATTTGCAGTAGAGTGGTGGTGGTGGTGGTCAAAATTAGGTTAGTTTGCAAAAAATCAAAATGAGTATGATCTTCACATTGATATAAAGTCCTCACTTGTCACCCTTGTTCTGGTCAACCTAGTCAACTCTAGCCAGGGTGGTCAACATGAAAGTTCATCATCTTGACATGCTCTTGGATGACATTGCTTTGGTTAATCAAGTTTAGTGTAAGAAATGATTTAACCAGAGGGGTAAAGAGGGGATCATGTTATAAATTGCATAAGTGACCATCATCATATGTGAGATGGTTGTGAGTTCAAATTTGATTCAATTTTGGTTTCTTTGATGCATTTAGGTTTGTTTGAGTTGTATAATCATTTTATAAACAAAAGATCAAGCCATGATGGCCTTTAGTGATGATTTGCATATTTGACATATGTGTATGTGAGGGTTTTGGATCACACTTAGCATTTCTTTTATTTTTCTCAAAGAGGGGTGTTATGATCATATATTAGGGTGTAGTAGCATGTGATAATCATATCAACACTCATCATGGCCAATGCATCCAAGAAAATCACTCATATGCATTAACTTGTAGGTGACACACTATGCATATAAAAAGTTTTTGTTTGTTGCAATTTTTGAGTACTTGATCTCTCCTTGATTTCATTATTGTTAAAACTTGGGATGTTACAATATTTCATTAGTTTTTTATTCATTCAGATATTTATGTGTCGATTTAGTGTTTGCAGGGCTAACATACTTGAATAAATGATTTTATCTCTTTTACATAAAGTTTCATAGAATGACCACAAATGCAATATGTTGGTTACCTACTTGAAGCGTGATTTAATTCAAGAGCTGAGTAACGTAAAAAAAAAAGTCTAGAGCTGCCCCTCATTGTCGGTAAATGTTATGAGTTCCCTTTTATGCATCTTCAGTGAACAAGTTAATTAAAATGAGAGGCCGATCCCAGAAATGATGGCATATGATGCACTTGCTTTTGTCTTTGATGAAAATTGTCTAAATGATGGCATATGATCCCACAAACTTCTAAACAATAATCTAGGTGTGTTTCTCATCCTTCTGTTATGTTGTGCATCAGGATAAATATCATGATGTAACCTTTCGATCCCAAGAAGACACACAACTCTTCAATTTTTAATATTTAACAGTGGAATGATTGTAGTGAAAATATTTTTACATGAACTCAGGGAATAAATGGATTTTAAAGATATTTAGAAGCCACTGCTTTTCCCTATTCTTAGAGGAGACTAATTGACTACGAGTACACAACTTTCTTTATTTTTCATTCAGGGTAATTAATCTAGATGCCAAGACATAATGTATTTTACAGTAGTATTTTGTGATTGCCCTTTTGCTTCTGAACAGTAGTTATATATTGTCATGCATTGCATGTCAAGGCAGTGGTTTACCTTTTTAGCCTTTTTTAGATTGTTTCCTTTTTCAGAACTGGTGAAGTACTAAAAAGAACGCTTAAGCGTATATTTAAGTACTATAATCTGTAACATTAACTACTTCAGCATGCTCCAGGTATACTAGCCATGATTCTGCATAGAGAAGTAGTATAACCATTTTTGCAGCTCTTTTAAGTTGTTCACAACATCTTGTTCCCATGTTTAGGTGCTATTTATGCTTTGCTGGCAAGAATAGGCAGAGGCTTGGGCCCAACCGTGTTCATGTAGAGGTGACATGCAATTTGTGTTAATGATGAGTAGCTGTTTGCACCCTCGACTGAGAACTTAAAGAATAGATTTTGGAAGCGGCTATAGAGCGATACCTCAACTGCAGACCATTGATTGATTGGTATGAGCATATTCAAAATCACCAAGAACAAGCTTCTTACGGATGTTTTATTTGTTGTGTTATGTAGTACTACTGTATTTTCGGGATTAACATTAAATAGATCATTATCTTCCTAAATTGATAAACATATAGCTCATCTGATTAATAGATCATTGTATGCATAATTATCCATGTATGCCAGGTCCCATTAGAGGTAGGAAAAAAATATGCATGTAAAGGATTGGTGTGTTATTTTGAATGGGAGTACACTTTGGTATTTTACATCTGATTTACCTATTACAATGGGTTTACCTAAATGATGTAAGATACCAAAGCCTCCTTCAAATTGTGAAGGTCGAGAACTACATTGCAAAGATATACAGTGAAATGCCCAATATAACTATGTACTGTTGATTGGCTCATCTATTCGGCTGTGTGATCTAATCGACATTGTTATTTATAGTGCACCCTCAAAAATTATTACTACCAAGGTTCCCTGAGTTTGCTTAGAATCATTGATAACTCTAAGAAGTGAGGTGGTTCCAAATCTAGCACTCTTCAACACAATTAGCGATATTAGAAAATGTTCAAAAGCAAAGTATTTATATTAGTGGATCAGTTGTAGCTTTTAAAAAATATATGCTCTATCACCTCTATAATGGTGTAGTATCTCAAAGTTGTTCAAAAAAATTTACCTCTCAACATCTGCCAGGACTTTTTCTTAAGATGGACGGGCGCGGCAACGCGCGCCTTTATGGTCTAGTCTTTTCATAATCTGATAGAAAGAGCAAAAGCTGCACATGGAAGCAACATTCCATACATACATACTAACACTGCAGTTCATTCAGACTTACCCATATTGCATAGTAGCAGTACTTAACAGTAGCATAGACACATAGCAGTTCATTTCTAATAGTCCATACTTAGCAGTACTTAACAGTCCGTACTTAGCAGTCCATTACTTAACAGTCCATTACTTAACTAGATTACTGAAGTCCAACATTTCAAACTAGCACAACAGTGCTATTTCATGAGTTCTCAACGAATTGAAATTTGCCCTCGCTTATTGTTGCTTGATGAGTTCCCTGCTATTGTTGATTGATGTTGCTGTTGCTATTTCATGAGTTCTACTAAATTGATTGATGTGTTGGATTCCAGTAGATGAAAGTTTTAGCTAACATAGACTTGTATTGCTTGTATATCTGAAGATTAGTAGTTTGTTGTCTGCTTAATTAGGTAAATTAACGACGGTAGTATGGGATTATGCAGGTTCTGTTTGATTTTCTGCTTAATTAGTTAACTGATTGGCCATTATGGATAAGCAGTGGATGAGAGCACCCAGATCCACAGCTGAATATGCTGCTGGGGTTACCAAGTTTTTAGAATTTGCTGCTGAAAATGCTTGAATGGTTAACAGAGTACTTTGCCCCTGTAAAACATGTGCAAATAGGTTTTGGAATAACAGAAGTCTGGTTAGTGAACACCTGGTATGTAATGGTTTCATGCATGGTTACTCAACTTGGGCTCTACACGGAGAAGCTTTTGCGGACCCTGACAACATTAGATTACCTCAAGCTAGAGCTGCTGCACTTGACACAAACAGTGATCATGAAGAACATGCTGACAATGATGAGATGGACCAAATGTTGCTCGATGGCTTCGGAATGTATGACACTGGAAGTTTAGGACTGGATGAAGATGGGGAAGTTGTTAGAAGGCTGCGAAGAATCGATCAAAGTTAAGGAAGAGAAGGTAGAAGAAATCATTGCAAGTAAGAAGCAGAAAGCTTGGTTTCCACCAAGAAAAGCAATGAAGGTAAGCTTGCAATATTAAAACTTGAAATTATTGAGTAGTACTTGATATGAGTATACATAGTTATGTTGTATCTTAATGGTCAGGTTGACAAAATCAAGACAGGGATGGAAGTGGGATTGACCTCACCAAACAGCTTACAGTTGGTTGCACTAGGAACAGTACAAGATGTAGAAAGCGAAGAATTTGTTGAAGTTCTTGTTAACATTGTTTACAAGAAAACCACAGTACTTCCTAAAGCTAAAGGCAGGATACAAAATGTAGGACAAGCTGAAGCGCACTGCATACCGTGGCCAAAAAAACATGTAGGTGACAATGACTGCACCAAAATATTCCTTTCACATCTAAATACTGCCATGACACATTTACAAAATCATAGCTGACAAACTTTTAGCTCTCTGACATTGACTTGCAGCTTACAGAGCTAGAATTGGATAGCATAAATAGAGAAGTTGTGAGAAATGTGGAGAAAGAGCTGTGGGAAAATGACCCTCGAGATGTGAAGTGCAAGAAGCGGAGAAGTAGTAAAACACAAGGTACAAATGTCACTTAATTATTAGTAAATTTGTGCACATACCATGACCATCTAAAACAATGCTATGCAGAATATTAGCCCTGCTATTATCTCCTAGCTAATTTTCACTGCATTATTTTTGAACCTTTCTTTGACTTCTTGCTTTGTCATTATTGATCCCTGATTTCCCCTTATAATTTATCTGCTGCATGCCAATTATCTATGCATTTATCTGGTACTTGTCCCACATGTCACATGTGAATAGTTACAGCCTGTTAGAGACAACCAAACTTGATAATCAGTCTTATTGCCCTTGGCATGCCTAGCATCACTACCCTTGCTCTGCATATTTCATAAAGTTAATAAATAGAAATGGTCCAAGTGTGTAAACTACAACAAAAGGACGTAACAGTCATTGGCCTCAAACCTCTGAAGAACTACAGACATGAACTCAAACCCTCTTTGTGCTCTCGCCTGATGGCTTGCCTCCCAGCCACGAGGCCGCTCTCTTGAGGTCATGGGTGAATGAGCTGTGCCTCCGCTGGTGGCTGCTTCTTTTCTGTCGACGCTGACTACCCGGTGCTGTTGCTTAGGTTGAGCAGGAGGAGAGTGATCCCATGCTGCATTGTCAGATAAGCTTTGTTCAGATAGTTTAGATAGGTCTCTGTAATATGCAATCTGAGCAACATAGTCCTTTGCATGCTAAGGGCTAAGCATGTCCAGCATCACTAACTTGAGTTCTCTGAAACCAACATACAAGCCCAACATCACTACCCCTGAACTTATTGAATCAAGTACAATTTTCATCTCCGCTTTGACAAAACATATTACTACTTCGCAAAAATCAAGCAGGCTGCCACCGCGATATGATCTATGTTTACCTTTGAATGAATGAAATCAAGTGGAAATTCGAGATGAAAGCCATGTGTTCCTTGCTGTTTTTGTGTGAATCATGTTCCTTTGAGTTTGCATTCATGAATGCTAGCTATAGGCGTTTACCCACTCGAATGCTAGCTGCATTTGTAGTATTGTAGTTGCATACAGTCTGAACCTGTTGGTGTTATTCACCAACTGAATGCAGCTATAGGGGTTTCACAGGCCAGCATATCTAGTCAGGGTAAATAATGTAGATAACTGCCATGGATGTTTATTTGAGGGATCCTTCAAATTTATCTGAATTTATGTGTTCACTTTGTCACCTTTGAGGCTTTGAGCAATCGACAATGAACATAGTAGAGCAAGTTACCTCAGTGCCGTCTCTTCAGAGACAAAAGGCCTCCTTGCTTGCTAAAATTTGCCGAGTATAGTAGTACATCCATTTCTGAAACAGGAATGGTCACACAGACCCAAATTGACCATTGATGTTCTCTTTAAGTCTCAGCATGTTCTTGTGATATAATGTAAATCACCATAGATTGATAGTTGACACAGACCTTCTTATTGACATCATAGGTTGAAGTTTTTTGCTTTGTTAACTTGGGCTTTGCTTATGCACATCCATGATCACAGTTTGGGCAAAATTCACGAGTTTTTTACATATCATACAGTAAAATTTAATGTGCACATGGTGAATTGTTGCTGAAATCAATTCTGTAGCTTTAGCCTACCTTCTATTACCTCTGTTTACTTGGCTAAAACGTGATTTTTTGTAGTACAATTTTCATCTCCGTTTTGTGAATCAAATTACTACTTCTCTCAAGGTACAATACTGAATACTGAAGGTGATGCTGATCACTGATGCTGTACCATCTTAGTCGTTTGGGTTCAACTGAAGGTGATGCTGCTCAGTGATGATGTTCGAAGTGGAAACATGCTGATGATTTTGACAGTATACAAACTGAGAGTGTCATAATTTTCGTCTCCGTTTTGCTGAATCAAATTACTACAAACTGAGAGTGTCATAATTTTCGTCTCCGTTTTGCTCTGTGAGACATAGTGAGATATTATATTGAACATGGGTTACATACTATGTTGCAGCTCTGTTATACAGTGTGTAGTTGATAATTACGCAACAAAGTGCATTGGATTCTCGTATGACCGTGTGTATGACAGTATATATGTTGGTACTGTGTGTTCTTATTCTTGTATGACAATATGAATGTTCATATTATGTGCTCATTCTTGTATGACAGTGAGCAGCACATGAAATGGGTTTCGAGGAATTTTGGAAAGTGCCACAAAATAGGTTTTGGGGCACATCTCAAAGATTTAGTGGCACTTGGTAAAGTGCTAATTGGATTTAGTGGCACAAAAAGTTTTGCACTTTTAAGTGCTCTAATTGGATTTAGTGGCCTCAAAATTGGATTTAGTGGCACCACTAATTGAAGTGGCACTTTACTAGCCCAAATACTTTTAGAGTAAAGGTGGCACTTCAAAAAGTGCCCCTATAGCTAATTAGTGGCACTTTGGTTCAAATTTGGGGCACTTTGAAATGCCCCAAATCTTATACCGTGATGTAGTGTAGGCCGCGAAGCCGGATGGCTACGTACGCCGGCCAGCGGCTCGTCGGCAATGGCGCCGTGGCTGCACCTCGCGGAGGAAACCTCCAGCGCGGACGCACCTTCCCGGACGTTTTTCTTCATAGGAGCAGGAAGGAGCGCCGTGGGCTTCGGCTCCACGCCGTCGAACTTGCCAGCAGCAGCCAGTTGTGGAACGGCCGGGACCGCCTCGCCGCTGCAGGGCAATCGAGGGGAGCAGTTGCTCCTGATGGAGATGAACCAGAGAAATCCTATTCATCACCTGTTAGTGATGCCGACAAACCATCGCCCGCATGTATGGGCCTGGCTTATTTTTTTGTCGCATCGTTTCTCGTCCGGTTAGGCACGGTGGGTAGTTGTGGGCATGGCCCACTTACTCGACTTGCCTGCTCCACTTTTTCGAATTTGGGAAAATTTTAAATTTGAGCAAAATTTGCTCAGATTCTAAATTTATTTAAAACTATTTTTTGCTCAAACTCGAAATTTGTTCAAAATTATTCTTTCTCGGATTCGGAATTTGTTAAAAATTATTATTTTTGTTAATATTCGAATTTTGAGCAAATTTCAAATTCAAGCTAATTTTCAAATTAAGCAATTTTCGAATTCGTGCAAATTCGAATTCAGGAAATTTTCAAATTTAAACTTTCTGTGGGTTTTTCCAAAGAAAGCTAATGGAAAAAACGACTAGAAAAACGTCAAACCGAACCATATGGGCTAAACCCATTAACGGTTCCCTAACCATCGCTAACGGGTGATGGTTAGTTGCTCCCGACGAACTATCCCCTCCCCTTATCCGTTCCTGAGAACGGTGAGGCTGGGCCAACCGACTGGCGAGATGGGCCAAGGCCCATGCAGTTTGCCCAGCCTGGAAAAAAAAGCCACACGAAAAAAGGGGGCCTTGGCCACGTATTGGCCCCACGTCGTGGTGGTGCACCTCGCTGAGGAAACCTCCAGCGCGGACGCACCTTCATATATGTTTTTCTTCAAATTTCAAACAGGAAGGAGCGCCGTGGGCTTCTCCATTGCCGTCGAATTGCCAGCAGCTTGCCAGTTTGGAAACCGCCTCGCCGCTGCAGGGCAATCGAGGGGAGCAGTTGCTCCTGATGGAGATGAACCAGAGAAATCCTATTCATCACCTGTTAGTGATGCCGACAAACCATCGCCCGCATGTATGGGCCTGGCTTATTTTTTTGTCGCATCGTTTCTCGTCCGGTTAGGCACGGTGGGTAGTTGTGGGCATGGCCCACTTACTCGACTTGCCTGCTCCACTTTTTCGAATTTGGGAAAATTTTAAATTTGAGCAAAATTTGCTCAGATTCTAAATTTATTTAAAACTATTTTTTGCTCAAACTCGAAATTTGTTCAAAATTATTCTTTCTCGGATTCGGAATTTGTTAAAAATTATTATTTTTGTTAATATTCGAATTTTGAGCAAATTTCAAATTCAAGCTAATTTTCAAATTAAGCAATTTTCGAATTCGTGCAAATTCGAATTCAGGAAATTTTCAAATTTAAACTTTCTGTGGGTTTTTCCAAAGAAAGCTAATGGAAAAAACGACTAGGAAAACGTCAAACCGGACCATATGGGCTAAACCCATTAACGGTTCCCTAACTATCGCTAACGGGTGATGGTTAGTTGCTCCCGACGAACTATCCGGGAGGGTTATGTTCCTGAGAACGGTGAGGCTGGGCCAACCGACTGGCGAGATGGGCCAAGGCCCATGCAGTTTGCCCAGCCTGGAAAAAAAAGCCACACGAAAAAAGGGTGGCCTTGGCCACTGTATTGGGCTGTATAGATTCATCACAATATTGTTTTCTTTGGTTCTCTTTTCTGTTAAGCTTTATAGCTTGTTCAGTTTTTGCATATATGTGTTTGTTTCAAATTTCAAACACATCGGCGACGCCGAGAGCATCTCCATTGTTCAAATAGAATATGAAATTTGCTTGCAAATTTGGAAAACACCAAGTAGCAAAGGGTGTGTTTGGTAGGCTGTGCCACTTCAGATTCTGTTTCTCACTTGAGATATCTGACCTCGTACAATCTTGTCTGAGATTTTGTGATGTGTTTGGTAGCCTGTATGTGTTGAGAGGAGCTGAACTGATACTTTGTTTGGTTGGCATGTATGGGTTGAGCTTGGCCCAAAAAATAAGCAATTACAGATAGGTCCTAACTGTTACACAAAAGACCCTAAATAAAACAAAAAAAACAATCGGGTCCCTCATCTCCACCACGCCCAGCTCGTTGCCGGCGGCGGGCTGCGGGGCACCGGCGGTGGGCGGTGGCGCGCCGGCGCGACCTGCTGCCTATGCTGGGGAGGAGCTCGCCTTCGCCAGCCGCCGGCGCGAGCTGCTGCCGCCCTGCTCCTGCTCGAGCTCGGGTCGGAGGTGTCGAAGTTGGGACGGTTCCGTGGCAAGGGAGCTCCGCCGGCCAGCGTCGAGGCGGGGGCGGCCGAGACGAGGGAGCTCGGGCAGAGCTCGGGCGCGGGCCGAGGCGAGGCCAGCGTCAGTTGAGGAGCGCGAGCGCGGAGTAGAGCTCGGACGCGCCATAGCGGCTCGTCCGTGGCTGCGGCGGACGAGGGCCGGAGCGGGAGGGTAAACTCCTTCGTCGACAGCGGCGGGCCGGGGCACCGGCGACGGCGGTGGGCCGGAGGGCGCGGACGACGGCAGCTCCCGTACCTCCAGATGCAAACAAGAGAGAAGGGGGAAATGAGAGAGGAAAAACGTGGGGGCGGGGGGTTTGAGTGGTCTGCGGGGCTCTGCTACAGTGTTTTGGTTTCTCCATGGTTGGTTGTGAAGGCCGAGTTGGACTATAATCGAGAGTTGTTTTTGTATGAGGTGGGCATGGACTTTTAGATCTGGCTAACAAACAAGAAATTGGTTAGGACACTTGACAAACGTGTCACCAGAGGGAAATCACGTAGCAAAGTGTATGAAAATTGCATAAGTATCTCAAGTTTATACTTGTGAATTAGAAGGTAATTAATAAGTGGCATCTACTACTTAACTGTAGATTATGCACTGTTACCTTGAGGTCTATATTGTGTCAATCAGACATAATGACCCCTTGAATTTTGTACACAACTTATAGATTGCATGATGGCAACGAATTTATTTCGTTCACAACTGCGAGGTCTACACCGCCATGTGGTGATTACTTTCAATGTGTTTTAGTTAACACAAGGTTGGAAAAGCTCCATAAGAGTAAGGTCTACACTACATAGTAGTGATTACCTCCATGTGTTTCAAGCAAAAAATGAAGACGCAATAGTTATGGCATTGTATCATAGCAACGAAATAATTTTCGTTTAAAACTATGATGTATACACATGTGGTGACTACCTTGATGAAGTTTTCCGAATGCTTGATAGCTTCATAGCATTTGTTTTTGGTTGTGACTTTAGTGTCACATACTCCATCAAATGTGGAACCAAGATATTAGTGACGATAACATCACATGTTATGCTATGAAGAGAATTGTCCAAACATACTTGCATAATTTGGTGATTACCTCCCATGCATACATAACTTATGAGACACTGTCATAGCTGCAAATTAATTTTCATGCACAACTGAGAGCTTTAACACCATTTTATGGTGATTACCTTCAAGTGTTCTAAATAGCATAAGGTTGTGGAGGCTATGATTGATGAGAATATCCATAAGAGTGAGGCGCCAGTAGGTGGTTGACTACCTCCATGTGTTCGAAATTAAAGGTTTATCCCTCTTGAGGCGACTAACTTTAATTCGAAGATCTACACCACATTGTGGTGTTCTTGTGAAAGGCTTGACCTATGGGTCACTAAGAATCACCATGTCCATGAATATGCTTAGCCATGCATTTTCTCCTACCTAATTTACTGATGGTATAATGCATGAAATTTCATGCAACAAATCTGAGGTTTATCGAATCGGGAGGTAGAGGTCAAAGATAGTCCTCTCAAGCAACCCAATTAAGATACAAGAAGTCTCTTGTGTTCCCAACACACCTAATACACTTGTCGATGTATAGGTGCACTAGTTCGGCGAAGAGATAGTGAAATACAAGTAGTATGGATGTATATGAGTGGTAATAGAATCTGAATAAAATATGGCAGCGAGTAAACATGCAAAAGAACAGTAAATAAGCGGTGTTTATTTAGAAACAAGGCCTAGGGATCATACTCACTAGTGGACACTCTCAACATTGATCGCATAATAAATAATAACTTCTCTCATTTGTGCTACATACACTCTTGTTGGATGATGAACACCATTCATTGCGTAGGGCTACAAGAGATCCCTCAAGCCGGAGTTAACAAGCGCCACAACATTCAGCATTCATATTTAAGTAACCTTAGAGCATAATAGATCTTTGCAAAATAGACCGAGTACTAACATAGCATACACACCGTCACCTTTACACTATGAAGGGGAATAAATCACATCAATACTATCATAGCGATAATCAACTCCATAACCTACAAGAGATTATGATCATAATCTACGACAAGAACCACACGATGCACACACTGTCACCATTACACCATGCAGGAGAAATAGACTACTTTAATAACATCACATGAGTAGCACATAGACTAATAGCGATACAAAGCTCATATGAATCTCGATCATGTAAGGCAGCTCATGAGATCATTGTATTGAAGTACATAGGAGAGAGATTAACCACATAGCTACCCGTACAGCCCTTAGCCTCGAAGGAGAACTACTCCCTCCTCATCATGGGAGCAGCAGCGTTGATGGATGGCAGCGGTGTCGATGGGAGAAGCCTTCCGGGGCACTTCCCCGGCCCCGCGGCGTGCTCGAACAGACTCCTGTCCCCGATCTTGGCGATGGCGGCGGCTCTCGGAAGGTTTCTCGTACCGTGGCTTATTTGTATCGAAGTTTTAGGTCAAGACGACTTATATAGGCGAAGAAACGGAGTCGAAGGCCGAGGGCAGCGACAACGTGGGCGCCGGCCGCGCCGCCACCATGTGGCGGGCCCGTGGTTCTCCTCTGCCCTCTGGTGTTTTGGAAGCTTCGTGGAATTCTAAGATGATGGGCGTTGATTTATCCGATTCCGAGAATATTTCCTTACTAAGATCTTCTGAAACCAAAACAACAAAACAGGAACTGCACTTCGGCATCTCGTCAATAGGTTAGTTCCGGGAAATGCATCAAAACGATATAAAGTGTGAACAAAACATGTAGGTATTGTCATAAAACAAGCATGGAATATCAGAAATTATAGATACGTTGAGACGTATCAGCATCCCCAAGCTTTAGTTCCTACCGCCTCGATGCGCGTAGATGTACACGTCCGTTGGGAACCCCAAGAGGAAGGTGTGATGCGACACAGCAAGTTTTCCCTCAGAAGAAACCAAGGTATCGAACCAGTAGGAGCCAAGAAGCACGTGAAGGTTGTTGGTGGAGGAATGTAGTGGCGCAACACCAGTGAAACCGGCGCCAACGTGGAACCTGCACAACACAATCAGTACTTTGCCCCAACGTAAAAGAGGTTGTCAATCCACCGGCTTGCTTAAAACAAAGGATTAAGCGTACGAGTGGAAGATGGTGTTTGTTTGCAAAGAAAAAAGTAGAATGTATTCAGATGTAAAAGAATGGACCGGGGTCCACAGTCACTAGTGGTGTCTCTCCAATAAGATAACTAACATGCTGAGTGAACAAATTACAGGCGAGCAATTGACAAATAAAGATTCAATACATATCAACGATGATTACTATGTGATTTAATCAGTATTACGACAAAGTACATAGACCGCTAGCATGCATCTATGCCTAAATAATCCACCTTCAAGTTATCATCCGAACCTTTCCTAAGTTGCGAACAACAGATAATTGCATTAAGTATGGTGCGTAATGTAATCAACACAAATATCCTTAGACAAAGCATCAATGTTCTAGCTAGTAGCAACAACACATCCACAACCTTAGAACTTTCTGTCACTGTCCCAGATTCAATGGAGGCATGAACCCACTATCGAGCATAATTACTCCCTCTGTTACAAGTATCAACTTGGCCAGAGCCTCTACTAGCAACGGAGAGCATGCAAGAACATAAACAACACATATATGATAGATTGATAATCAACTTAACATAATATTCTATATTCATCGGATCCTCAAACACAACATGTAGCATTACAAATAGATGATCTTGATCATGTTAGGCAGCTCACAAGATCTATAACAATGATAGCACAAGCGGAGAAGACAACCATCTAGCTACCGCTATGGACCCATAGTCCAAGGATGAACTACTCACGCATCAATCCGAGGCGGGCATGATGTGATGCAGGAGCCCTCCGTGATGACTCCTCTCCAAGCAGGTGCCGGAGGCGATCTCCCGAATCCCCCGAGATGGGATCACACGGCGGCGTCTCCCGGAAGGTTTTCCGCATCGTGGCTCTCTGTATGTGGGTTTCGCGACGAGGCTTTAAGTAGGCTTAAGGGTAGGTCAGACGCAGGGGCCCAGACAACAGCCGGCGCGGCCAAGGCCCGGTCGCGCTGTCGGTGTCGGCCACCTCGTGGCCCCACTTCGCCTCCCTTTCGGCCTCGAAGCTTCGTAAAAATAGGCCCCCGGGCGTTGATTTCGCCCAATTCCGAGAATATTTCCTTACTAGATTTCGAAACCAAAACAGCAGAACACAAGAATCGGCTTTTCGGCATCTTGTTAATAGGTTAGTGCCTAAAATGTATAAAATGTGTAAAGTATGTATAAAACATTCAAGTATTGTAATAAAAGTAGCATGGAACATAAGAAATTATAGATACGTTTGCTACGTATCAAGCATCCCTAAGCTAGTTCCTACTCGCCCTCGAGTAGGTAAACGATAACACAAATAATTTCTCAAGTGACATGCTACCAACATAATCTTGATCAACATTATTGTAAAGCATATGAGATGAATGGAGGATCTGAACAAAAGATTGCTAACAAAGATAATGACTACAAATGAATCATATAGCAAAACTTTTCATGAATAGTACTTTCAAACAAGTATTAATAAGAGTTGCATAAGAGCTAACTCATAAGCAATAAATTCTAAGTAGAATGCATGAAGCAACACAAAGGATGATTAAGTTTCACAATTGCTTTCAACTTGTAACATGTATATCTCATGGATATTTGTCAACATAGAGTAATATAACAGTGCAATAAGTAAACATGTAAGAATCAATGCACATAGTTAACACAAGTGCTTGCTTCTAAGATAGAAAGAAGTGGGTAAACTGACTCAATATAAAGTAAAAGAATGGCCCTTCATAGAGGGAAGCATGGATTACTATTTTTGTGCTAGAGCTTTTATTTTGAAAACATAGAAACAATTTTGTCAACGGTAGTAATAATTCATATGTGCTATGCATAATACTTCCTACAAGTTGCATGTCTCATGATAGAGTACTAATAGTGCCTGCACCTTGTCCTACTTAGCTCGAAACACGGATTCTCATCGCATAACATATGTTTCAACCAAGTGTAACAAAGGGGTACCTCTATGCCGCCTGTACAAGTGTGTACTAAAAAGCACGCATTGAATTTCTCGCTTTGATTATTCTCAACTATATCCATACCGGGACAACATAGACAACAGTATGAGTGTTCTTAAGAATTCAACAATAGTTAATATTCTCATAAGAGATTGAGGTTGTATGTCCAAACTGAACTTCCACCATGATACATGGCTTTAGTTAGCGGCCCAATGTTCTTCTCTAACATATGCATACTCAAACCATTTGATCGTGAAGTCCACTTATCACAAGACAACATGCATAGCATCTCACATGATATCCAACAAAGGTAAAGTTGATGGCTCCCCAGCAACATGGTCGCTCAACAAGCAACTTATAAGAATTAAGACACATAACTAAATATTCATCACCACAATAGTTTTTAAGCTATTTGTCCCATGAGCTATATAATGTAAAGGTAGAGGAATGAAATTTAAAGGTAGCACTCAAGTAATTTACTTTGGAATGGCAGAAAAATACCACATAGTAGGTAGATATGGTGGACACAAATGGCATGGAGTTTGGCTCAAGGTGTTTGGATGCACGAGAAGCATTTCCTCTCAGTACAAGGTTTGGGCTAAGGTTGTTTGAAGCAAACACAAGTATAAACAGGTACAGCAAAACTCACACAAGAACATATTGCAAGCATTATAAGGCTCTACACCGTTCCTTGTTGTTCAAACACTTTACCCGAAAATATCTAGACTTAGAGAGAACAATCATGCAAACCAAATTAAACAAGCTCTACGGTAGTTCTTCATTAATAGAAAACTACATGATGCAAGAGCTTAAACATGATCTATGAGAGCTCAAAACAATTGCCAAATTGCCAAACCATATGCAGCATTTTCCAATTCCAACCAAATAGCAATTTAACGAAGCAATAAGCCTTCGCCATGAACATTAAAGCACAATTAAGAACACAAGTGTTCCATATGAAAAAGCGGAGCGAATATCTCCAATATAAGAATGGAGGGATCCAACTTTATTCAAAACAAAACAAAATAAAAACAAACCGACGCTCCAAGAAAGAATATAGGATGTGACTGAATAAAATATAGTTTCACTAGAAGTGACCCGATAATGTTGTCATGAAGAAGGGGATAGCTTGGGCATCCCCAAGATTAGATGCTTGAGTCTTCTTAAAATATGCAGGGATGAACCACCGGGCATCCCCAAGCTTAGACCTTTCACTCTTCTTGATCATAGTATATCATCCTCTCTCTTGACCCTTGAAAACTTCCTCCACACAAACTTCAAGGAAACTCATTAGAGGGTTAGTGCATAACCAAAAATCACATATTCAGAGGTGACAAAATCATTCTAAAACTTGACATTGCACAAAGCTTCTGAAAGTTAATGGAACAAAGAAACTCATTCAACATAGCAAAAGGGGCGAAATAAACAGAATGTGTCAAAACAGTATCAGTCCGTAAAGATGCATCTGGAAGGGGCACTTAAATTGCTCAAATGGAAAACTCAAAACTAATTAAAGTTGCGTATATCTGAGGATCATGTCAGAATTTTCAGATTGTTTCGGTTTTTTTACGTAGACTTCTGCGAATTTGTGACAGACGGCAATGCTGTTTCTGCGCAGCGATCCCAAATATAGCATCAACTTTAACATAAAAACTTTACTTGGCACAAAAACATGATAAGGAGAGCTTGCTACAGTAGTGAACAACTTCCAAGACTCAACAATACAGTAACAAAATAAAACATGGGTTATCTCCCAAGAAGTGCTTTTCTTTAACGCCTTTCTTTTAGGCGCAGAAAGTGCAAATCAAGTAACATCAAGAGACGAAGCATCAACATCATAGATTGTTCTAATAATAGAATCAAAAGGCAACTTCATTCTCTTTCTAGGGAAGTGTTCCATACCTTCTTGAGAGGAAATTTATATTTAATATTACCTTCTCTCATATCAATAACAACACCAACGGTTCGAAGAAAAGGTCTTCCCAACACAATAGGACAAGATGCATTGCATTCGATATCCAAGACAACAAAATCAACGGGGACAAGGTTATTGTTAAACCGTAATGCGCACATTATCAATCCTCCCCAAAGGTTTCTTTTTAACATTATCAGCAAGATTAACATCCAAATAACAATTCTTCAATGGTGGCAAGTCAAGCATATCATAAATCTTTTTAGGCATAACAGAAATACTTGCACCAAGATCACATAAAGCATTACACTCAAAGTCATTGAATTTCATTTTAATGATGGGCTCCCAACCATCTTCTAACTTTCTAGGAATAGAAGCTTCAAGTTTTAATTTCTCTTCCCTAGCTTTAATGAGAGCATTTGTAATATGTTTTGTAAAGGCTAAATTTATAGCACTAGCATTGGGACTTCTAGCAAGTTTTTGTAAGAACTTTATAACTTCAGTAATATGACAATCATCAAAATCTAAACCATTATGTTCTACAGCAATGGAATCATTGTCACCAATATTTTGAAAAATTTCAGCAGTTTTATCACAAACAGCAGTTTCAGCAGTTTCAGGCAATTTTGTACGCTTTGCACTAGGAGTAGAAACATTGCCAACACCAATTATTTTACCATTGATAGTAGGAGGTGCAGCAACATGTGAAGAATCAACATTACTAGTGGTGGTAATAGTCCATACTTTAGCTACATTATTTTCTTTAGCAAGTTTTTCTTTTTCTCTATCCCACCTAGCATGCAATTCAGCCAACATTCTAATATTATCATTAATTCTAACTTGGATGGCATTTGTTTTAGCAAACCTAGCATCTTCAACTTTCTCAGGCATAACTTTCAATTTTAAAAGATCAACATCAAGAGCAAGACTATCAACCTTAGAAGCAAGAATATCAATTTTACCAAGCTTTTCTTCAACAGTTTTATTGAAAGCAGTTTGTGTACTAATAAATTCTTTAAGCATCACTTCAAGACCAGAGGGTACACTCTTATTATTGTTGTAAGAATTACCATAAGAATTACCATAACCATTACCATTATTAGAAGGATATGGCTAAAGTTGTTGTTACCATAATTATTCCTATAAGCATTGTTGTTGAAATTATTGTTCTTAATGAAATTCACATCAATATTTTCTTCTTGAGCAACCAATGAAGCTAAAGGAACATTATTAGGATCAATATGAGATCTACCATTTGCAAGCATAGACATAATATCATCAATCTTATCACCCAAAGAAGAGGTTTCTTCAACAGAATTTACCTTCTTACCTTGAGGAGTTCTTTCAGTGTGCCATTCAGAGTAATTGATCATCATATCATCAAATAATTTAGCTGCGCCCAAGGTGATGGACATAAAAGTACCTCCAGCAGCTGAATCCAATAGGTTCCTTGAGGAAAAATTCAATCCTGCATAAAAGGTTTGGATGATCATCCAAGTAGTCAGTCCATGGGTTGGGCAATTCTTTACCAAAGATTTCATTCTCTCCCATGCTTGAGCAACATGTTCATTATCAAAAAAATTAAAATTCATTATGCTACTTCTCAAAGATATAATCTTAGCAGGAGGATAATATTTACTAATAAAAGCATCTTTACACTTAGTCCATCAATCAATACTATTCTTAGGCAAAGAAAGCAACCAATCTTTAGCTCTTCCTCTTAATGAGAAAGGAAACAATTTCAGTTTTATAATATCACCATGTATATCCTTATACTTTTGCATTTCACAAAGTTCAACAAAATTATTAAGATGGGCAACAACATCATCACTAACACCAGAAAATTGCTCTCTCATAACAAGATTCAATAAAGCAGGTTTAATTTCATAGAATTCTGCTGTAGTAGCAGTGGAGCAATAGGAGTACATATAAAATCATTATTATTTGTGCTAGTGAAATCACACAACTTAGTATTTTCAGGAGTACCCATTATAGCAGTAGTAAAAGTAACTAAGCAAATAAAGTAAAGACAAGTAACTAATTTTTTTGTGTTTTTGATATGCATGTTACAAGTTGAAAGCAACCGCTGAAACTTGTATCTTCCCTTGTGTTGCTTCGATGCCCTTACTTTGAACTTATTGCTTTATGAGTTAACTCTTGTGCAAAACTTTTGATACTTGTCTTGAAAGTACTCTTCATGAAAAGTTTTGCTATATGTTATCTATTTGTTAGCAACTATAGATCATTGCCTTGAGTCACTTCATTCATTTCATATGCTTTGTAATAGTATGATCAAGGTTATGTAAGTAGCATGTCACTCAGAAATTATTCTTTTTATCGTTTACCTGCTCGGGACGAGCAGAACTAAGCAGGGATGCATACGTCCCCGACGTATCCATAATTTCGCTGCTCCATGCTTGTTTTATGACAATACTTACATGTTTTGCTTGCACTTTATGATGATTTCATGCGTTTTCCGGAACTAACCTATTAACAAGATGCCACAGTTCCTGTCTGTTTTTGGTTCCAGAAAGGCTGTTCGGGCAATATTCTCGGAATTCGACGAAACGAAGACCAAACATCATAATTCACCGGACGGACCAGGACACCGAAGGGAGTCAGAGGGGAGGCCTGCCCCCACACCATAGGGCCGCGCGGCCAGGGCTGTGCGCGCCTATGAGGAGGGCGCCCTGGTGCCTCCCGCGCCGCCTCTTCGCCTATTTAAGCCCTTTCGACCTAAAACGCGCACTCATCGCGAAACCAGAAAGACTCCAGGGGCGCCGCCACCATCGCGAAACTCCAACTGGGACAGAAGTCTCTGTCCCACCCTGCCGACGGGAAGTGCCCCCGAAGCCATCTCCATCAACGCCACCACCTCCATCATGCTCCGTGAGTAGTTCCCCATGGACTACGGGTTCTAGCTGTAGCTAGTTGGTATTCTCTCCCCATGTACTTCAATACAATGATCTCATGAGCTGCCTTACATGATTGAGATTCATCTGATGTAATCGGTGTTGTGTTTGTCGGGATCCGATGGATTGTTACGTTATTATGGTCTATCTACAAAGTTTATGAAGTTATTGTTGCTGCAATCTTGTTGTGTTTAATGCTTGTCACTAGGGCCCGAGTGGCATGATCTTAGATTTGAGCTCTATAATTATTGCTTAGATTGTATCTACAAGTTGTATGCACATGTCACTGTCCGGAACCAAAGGCCCCGAAGTGACAGAAATCGGGACAACCGGAGGGGATGGCGGTGATGTGAGGGACACATGTTTTCACGGAGTGTTAATGCTTTGCTCGGTGCTCTATTAAAAGGAGTACCTTAATATCCAGTAGATTCCCTTGAGGCCCGGCTGCCACCGGCTGGTAGGACAATAGATGTTGTGCAAGTTTCTCATTGCGAGCACGTACGACTAAATATGGAAAACATGCCTACATGATTAATGAATTGATGTTCTTTCTTAATGCCTTATCAATCCTATCAATTGCCCAACTGTAATTTGTTCACCCAACACTTGTTATTGGAGAGTTGCCACTAGTGTAGATAGCTGGGAACCCCGGTCCATCTCGCATCATCATATACTCGTTCTACATGTCAACTATTTTCTGGTACCATTGCTCTCATATTACTACTACTGCTGTTGTGTTACTGTTACACTGCTCTCATATTACTGCTGCTTTCACATCACCCCTGTTACTAGTGCTTTTGTGCAGCTGAATTGACAACTCGGTTGTTAAGGCTTATAAGTATTCTTTACCTCCTTGTGTCGAATCAATAAATTTGGGTTTTACTTCCCTCGAAGACTGTTGCGATCCCCTATACTTGTGGGTCATCAAGACTATTTTCTCGGCGCCGTTGCGGGGAGGCATAGCTCTACTCATAAGTTCACCTCGGGGAGTACACTCTACCTCTCTCTCGCTTTTATCTTATTTTGTCTTGCTAGTTTATTTCTGTCTAGTTTATTTGTGCTTAGTTTATTTCTGTCTAGTTTTACTTTGCTTAGTTTACTTTTGTCTAGTTTATTTTTGTCTTGTTTTATTTTCCCTATATACCCGAAAATCCATAAAAATTTGAAAAACCTAAAAATTAAAAACTGCTGTTATGGGAGAACCAACAACCTACTTGGAGCTTATAGAATGTTATAATAATTATAGAGAATCAAGAACTGGTAAAATAATGAGTGCTATGATAGAAAAATTGAATACAATTGCTGAAATCTTGCTTGAACGCCATAATATAAACTGTTGCTCTCAACAGATACTAAACATCTTAAATTTCAATGTGGCTTTAGTGAGGAATTTTTAATTAAGAACTATAATCGGAATTGCTATATTCATTATGGGTTCAAGAGGTAGAACAATTTGTCTTATTTATGGGAGCCTCCGAGATAGAATCCTTCATGGTTGAGAATTATGAAACTTGTGTTGTTTGTAAGGGCCTTAAAGATTATGTTCTACTATCCTTAATTCTTGCATAGAATGCTACAGTAGGAATCCTTATATCCTTGATTATAAAGAGAGACACATTAATGCACAAGAATGCACTCACAATTTGCAGGAACCGGTGGAAGAAGAAATTGATGAACCTGAAAGCTCATTGGATGAAAAAGAGGAGGAAATTGATGAACTTGAAAGCTCATTGGATGAAAAAGAAGAAGAGAGCGACGAACAAAAGGAGGAAGAATGGATTAGCTACCCATGTCAACCTTCTAATGAGAGTAACTCTTTATCTCTTACACTATTTGATTGTCCTCCATGCTTACCGGAAGAGGTTGAATGTTATGTTCCTGTGGATTCTCTTGAAATAGTACCTATGAGTAATACTTGTGAGAATGATTATGCTACTGTTATTTATGATAATCCATGCTACTTTGATAAATCTTATGATAATGCTTTGTTTGTGCCTGATGTCGAAATGCATGGTACTAAAGAATTTTGCTTGGCAAATGTTTATGATAAAGCTCTAGATGATGGTCCTATGTTACTTGATAATATTAATTGTACTACTAATGAAAATGGGATTGGAGAGTTCTTGACTTATTCTATGAGTCCCATATCTATTGAGATTGATCACCTACCTTGTTATATTATTAATAAAAGTAAGTTTGAAAGTTTTAATTCCACTATTCTTGAACTTGATAAAAATTATGTGTTTGGAAATCATGAAAAGTATGCTGCATGTGATAGTTATATTGTTGAGTTTATTCATGAAGCTACTGAAAATTATTATGAGAGAGGAAAATATGGTAGTAGAAATTTTCATGGTGCTAAAACACCTCTCTATATGCTTAAAATTTTGAAGTTACTCTTGTTTATTCTTCTTATGCTTATCACTTTGTTCTTCATGAATTTATTTGTGCACAAGATTCCTATGCATAGGAAGTGGGTTAGACTTAAATGTGTTTTGAATTTGCCTCTTGATGCTCTCTTTTGCTTCAAATACTATTTCTTGCGAGTGCATCATTAAAACTGCTGAGCCCATCTTGATGGCTATAAAGAAAGAACTTCTTGGGAGATAACCCATGTGTTATTTTGCTACAGTAATTTGTTTTATATTTGTGTCTTGGAAGTTGTTTACTACTGTAGCAACCTCTCCTTATCTTAGTTTTGTGTTTTGTTGTGCCAAGAAGCCTCTAATCGAAGGTTGATACTAGATTTGGATTTCTGCGCAGAAACAGATTTCTATCTGTCACGAATCTGGGCTTATTTCTCTGTAGGAAACTCAAAAATATGCCAATTTACGTGCGTGATCCTCAGATATGTACGCAACTTTCATTGGTTTTGAGTTTTCTGATTTGAGCAACGGAAGTACCAATTTAAAATTCGTGTTTACTGGCTGTTCTGTTTTGGCAGATTCTGTCTCTGTTTTTTGCATTGTCTCTTGTGGACTTTATGTGAGGATTTCTAGACGTGGAGAGCTGTAGCTAATGTTTTATTGAGTTCTTGCAATGTGTCACTACAGGACCAAGGTGGATTAAAGTTTTTTGAGTACTAACCCCTCTAATGAAGTTTATGAGAAGTTTGGTGTGAAGGAAGTTTTCAAGGGTCAAGAGAGGAGGATGATATATGATCAAGAAGAGTGAAAGTCAAAGCTTGGGGATGCCCCCGTGATTCATCCCTGCATATTTCAAGAAGACTCCGTAAGCTTGGGGATGCCCAAGGCATCCCCTTCTTCATCAACTTATCATGTTTCTTCTATTGAAACTATATTTTTATTCGGTCACATCTTATGTGCTTTACTTGGCGTCTGTTGTTTTTTGTTTGTGTTTGAATAAAGTTGGATCCTAGCAATCCTTGTTTGGGAGAGAGACACGCTCCGCTTTTTCATATGAACACTTGTTCTTCGTTTTACTTTTAATGTTCAATGATAAAAGTTGAAAGCTATTGCACTTATTTATATTTGGTTGGAAATAGAAAATGCCTCATAATGTCTTGAATAATTTGACACTTGGCAATTGTTTTGAGCTCTCAAGTAGATCATGATTAAGTTTTTTTTCATGTAGTTTAAACCTATTAGTGGAGAACTACCGTAGAGCTTGTTAAAATTGGTTTGCATAATTGATCTCTTAAGGTCTAGATATTTTCTGTAAAAGTGTTTGAGCAACAAGGAAGAGTGTAGAGTATTATAATGCTTGCGATATGTTCTTATGTAAGTTTTATTGTACCGGTTCATACTTGTGTTTGCTTCAAACAACCTTGCTAGCCTAAGCCTTGTATCGATAGGGAATACTTCTCGTGCATCCAAAACCTTGAGCCAAAACCTATACCATCTGTGTCCACCATACCTACCTACTATGTGGTATTTTCTGCCATTCCAAAGTAAATTGCTTGAGTGCTACCTTTAAACAATTCAAAATTTATTACCTCCGATTTGTGTCAATGTTTTATAGCTCATGAGGAAGTATGTGGTGTTTATCTTTCAATCTTGTTGGGCAACTTTCACCAATGGACTAGTGGCTTCATCCGCTATCCAATAATTTTGCAAAAAGAGCTGGCAATGGGATTCCCATCCCAAATTAATTAACAAAAATAGACACTCCTCCATGGTATGTGATTGTTGGACGGCACCCGAGGATTCGGTTAGCCATGGCTTGTGTAAGCAAAGGTGGGGAGGAGTGTCATCATAATAAAACTAAAATAAAAGGGCACTCCTTCATGGTATGAGATTGTTGGCAGGCACCCGAGGATTCGGTTAGCCATGGTTTGTGAAAGAAAGGTTGGAAGGAGTGCCACCCAAAAATAAAAATAATTCATGGGAGCCGCTCTTGAAGGTTTGTCTAGCAAGGGGTTAGAGTGCCCACTACCATTCGTTGACAACAACAAACACCTCTCAAAACTTTACTTTTATTCTCTCTTTATGTTTTCAAAACCAAAGCTCTAGCACAAATATAGCAATCGATGCTTTCCTCTTTGAAGGGCCATTCTTTTACTTTATGTTGAGTCATTTACCTACTTCCTTCCATCTTAGAAGCAAACACTTGTATCAACTGTGCATTGATTCTTACATACTTGCTTATTTGCATTCATCATATTACTTTGTGTTGACAATTATCCATGAGATATGCATGTTACAAGTTGAAAGCAACCGCTGAAACTTGTATCTTCCCTTGTGTTGCTTCGATGCCTTACTTTGAACTTATTGCTTTATGAGTTAACTCTTGTGCAAAACTTTTGATACTTATCTTGAAAGTACTCTTCATGAAAAGTTTTGCTATATGTTATCTATTTGTTAGCAACTATAGATCATTGCCTTGAGTCACTTCATTCATTTCATATGCTTTGTAATAGTATGATCAAGGTTATGTAAGTAGCATGTCACTACAGAAATTATTCTTTTTATCGTTTACCTGCTCGGGACGAGCAGGAACTAAGCTTGGGGATGCTGATACGTCCCCGACGTATCCATAATTTCTGCCGTTCCATGCTTGTTTTATGACAATACTTACATGTTTTGCTTGCACTTTATGATGATTTCATGCGCTTTAACTAACCTATTAACAAGATGCCACAGTGCCGTTCCTGTTTTTGGTTCCAGAAAGGCTGTTCGGGCAATATTCTCGGAATTCGACGAAACGAAGACCAAACATCATAATTCACCGAGACGGACCAGGACACCGAAGGGAGTCGGAGGGGAGGCCTGGGCCCCCACACCATAGGGCCGCGGCAGGCCCGGCCGCGCGGCCTATGAGGAGGCGCCCTGTGCCCTCCTGCGCCGCCTCTTCGCCTATTTAAGCCCTTTTCGACCTAAAAACGCAGAACTCATCGAAACCTGAAAGACTCCAGGGCGCCGCCACCATCGCGAAACTCCAATTCGGGGACAGAAGTCTCTGTCCCGCACCCGCCGGACGGGGAAGCTGCCCCGGAAGCCATCTCCATCAACGCCACCACCTCCATCATGCTCCGTGAGTAGTTCCCCCATGGACTACGGGTTCTAGCTGTAGCTAGTTGGTATTCTCTCCCCATGTACTTCAATACAATGATCTCATGAGCTGCCTTACATGATTGAGATTCATCTGATGTAATCGGTGTTGTGTTTGTCGGGATCCGATGGATTGTTACGTTATTATGGTCTATCTACAAAGTTTATGAAGTTATTGTTGCTGCAATCTTGTTGTGTTTAATGCTTGTCACTAGGGCCCGAGTGGCATGATCTTAGATTTGAGCTCTATAATTATTGCTTAGATTGTATCTACAAGTTGTATGCACATGTCACTGTCCGGAACCAAAGGCCCCAAGTGACAGAAATCGGACAACGGAGGGGATGGCGGTGATGTGAGGGACACATGTTTTCACGGAGTGTTAATGCTTTGCTCCGTGCTCTATTAAAAGGAGTACCTTAATATCCAGTAGATTCCCTTGAGGCCCGGCTGCCACCGGCTGGTAGGACAATAGATGTTGTGCAAGTTTCTCATTGCGAGCACATACGACTAAATATGGAAAACATGCCTACATGATTAATGAATTGATGTTCTTTCTTAATGCCTTATCAATCCTATCAATTGCCCAACTGTAATTTGTTCACCCAACACTTGTTATTGGAGAGTTGCCACTAGTGTAGATAGCTGGGAACCCCGGTCCATCTCGCATCATCATATACTCGTTCTACATGTCAACTATTTTCTGGTACCATTGCTCTCATATTACTACTACAGCTGTTGTGTTACTATTACCACCGCTTTCATATTAATGCTGCTTTCACATCACCCCCGTTACTAGTGCTTTTCCATGTGCAGCTGAATTGACAACTCAGTTGTTAAGGCTTATAAGTATTCTTTACCTCCCCTCGAATCAATAAATTTGGGTTTTACTTCCCTCGAAGACTCCTGCGATCCCCTATACTTGTGGGTCATCCGGAGGCGATCTCCTAAATCCCCCGAGATGGGATTCGCGACGGCGGCGTCTCCGGAAGGTTTTCCGTATCGTGGCTCTCGGTACAGGGTTTCGATGGAGGCTTTAAGTAGGCGGAAGGGTAGGTCGGCGACGCGAGGCCCGACAACGTGGCGCGCGGCCGGGCCCGGGCCGCGCCGCCGTGTCTGCCACCTCGTGGCCCCACTTCGTCCCTTTCGGTCTTCTGAAGCTTGTAAAAATAGGCCCTGGGCGTTGATTTCGTCCAATTCCGAGAATATTTCCTTACTAGGATTTCTGAAACCAAAAACAGCAAAACAGCGCACTTCGGCATCTTGTTAATAGGTTAGTGCCGGAAAATGTATAATAATGCTGTAAAGTATGTATAAAACATTCAAGTATTGTAATAAAAGTAGCATGGAACATAAGAAATTATAGATACGTTTGCGACGCCCCCGAGCAGGTAAACGATAACAACAAATAATTTCTGAAGTGACATGCTACCATCATAATCTTGATCAACATTATTGTAAAGCATATGACATGAATGGAGTGATTCAAAGCAATGATCTATAGTTTGACAAATAGATGACATATAGCAAAACTTTTCATGAATAGTACTTTCAAGACAAGCATCAAAAGTCTTGCATAAGAGTTAACTCATAAAGCAATAAATTCTTAGTAAAGGCATGAAGCAACACAAAGGAAGATATAAGTTTCAGCAGTTGCTTTCAACTTTCAACATGCATATCTCATGGATAATTGTCAACACAGAGTAATATGATGAATGCAAATAAGCAAGTGTGTAAGAATCAATGCACGGTTGACACAAGTGTTTGCTTCTAAGATGGAAGGAAGTAGGTAAACTGACTCAACATAAAGTAAAAGATAGGCCCTTCGTAGAGGGAAGCAGGGATTAAATCATGTGCTAGAGTTTTTCAAGTTTTGAAATCATATAGAGAGCATAAACGTAAAATTTTGAAAGGTGTTTGTTGTTGTCAACGAATGGTAATGGGTACTCTAACTACCTTATCAACCAGACTTTCAAAGCGGCTCCCATGAAGGACGTTATCTCTACCAAGCAAGGTAGATCATCCCTCTTCTCTTTTGTTTACACATGTACTTTAGTTTTATTTATTAGATGACACTCCCCCCAACCTTTGCTTACACAAGCCATGGCTAACCGAATCCTCGGGTGCCTTCCAACATTCACATACCATGGAGGAGTGTCTATTTGCAAATTTAAGTTGCTTACTGATTAAATCAGAGCAAAACATGTGAAGAGAATTATTAATGAAAGTTAATTAATTGGGGCTGGGAACCCCATTGCCAGCTCTTTTTGCAAAATTATTGGATAAGCGGATGAGCCACTAGTCCATTGTGAAAGTCTGTCAAAAGTAAATGACAAGATTGAAAGATAAAACACCACATACTTCCTCATGAGCTATAAAACATTGACACAAATAAGAGATAATAGCTTTTGAATTGTTTAAAGGTAGCACATGAAGTATTTACTTGGAATGGCAGAAAAATACCACATAGTAGGTAGATATGGTGGACACAAATGGCATGGGTTTTGGCTCAAGGTTTTGGATGCACGAGAAGTATTCACTCTCAGTACAAGGCTTAGGCTAGCAAGGTTGTTTGAAGCAAACACAAGTATAAACCGGTACAACAAAACTTACATAAGAACATATTGCAAGCATTATAAGACTCTACATTGTCTTCCTTGTTGCTCAAACACTTTTACCAGAAAATATCTAGACCTTAGAGAGACCAATCATGCAAACCAAATTTCAACAAGCTCTATAGTAGTTCTCCACTACTAGATTTAAACTACATGATGCAAGAGCTTAAACATGATATATAAGAGCTCAAAACAATTGCCAAGTATCAAGTTATTCAAAACCATATGAAGCATTTTCTGATTCCAACCAAATAGCAACAAGTGAAGCGATCAACTTCGCCCTTGAACATTAAAAGCATAAACGAAGAACACTAGTGTTCATATGAAAAAGCGGAGCGTGTCTCTCTCCCACACAAGGATGAACTTATTCAGAGAATGAAAATAACAAAACGAAAATAAAAGCACACAGACGCTCCAAGTAAAGTACATAAGATGTGACGGAATAAAAATATAGTTTCACTAGAAGTGACCGATAAGTTGTTGATGAAGAAGGGGATGCCTTGGGCATCCCCAAGCTTAGATGCTTGAGTCTTCTTAAAATATGCAGGGATGAACCACCGGGGCAAGCTTAGACCTTTCACTCTTCTTGATCACATTATATCACCCTCTTCTATTGACCCTTGAAAACTTCCTCCACACCAAACTTTAAGCAAACTCATTAAAGGGTTAGTGCATAATCAAAAATTCACATGTTCAGAGGTGACACAATCATTCTTAACACTTCTGGACATTGCACAAAACTTCTGAAAGTTAATAGAACAAAGAAACCCATTCAACATAGCAAAAGCGGCAATGCGAAATAAAAGGCAGGATCTGTCAAAAACAGAACAGTCCGTAAAGACGAATCTGGCAGGGACACTTAACTTGCTCAAATGGAAAAACTCAAAACTAATGAAAGTTGCGTACTTATCTGAGGATCACACACGTAAATTTGCAGATTTTTCTGATTTTTTTACAGAGACTTCAGATTCGTGACAGACAGCAATGCTGTTTCTGCGCAGCAATCCAAATCTAGCATCAACTTTACCATAGAGACTTTACTTGGCACAAAAACATGATAAGGAGAGGTTGCTACAGTAGTAAACAACTTCCAAGACTCAAATATAAAACAAAAGTGCTGTAGTAAAATAAATACATGGGTTATCTCCCAAGAAGTTCTTTCTTTATAGCCATTAAGATGGGCTCAGTAATTTTGATGATGCTCGCACAAGAAATAAGCGTTGAAGCAAAAGAGAGCATCAAGAAACCAAAATATGCAATTGCAGGATCTAAAGGAAATAGCTTCGAGCACTTACAACGGCAACAGAAAATAACTTAGTTACCTGGGACCGGAGTATGAGTGCCTTTTACCTTTCCTCCCGGCAACGACGCAAAATAGCTTGATGTCTACGGGTACTTCTATTCTTGTAGACAGTGTTGGGCCTCCAAGAGGAGAGGTTTGTAGAACAGCAGCAAGTTTCCCTTAAGTGAATCACCCAAGGTTTATCGAACTTAGGGAGGTAGAGGTCAAAGATAGTCCTCTCAAGCAACCCTGCAATTAAGATACAAGAAGTCTCTTGTGTCCCCAACACACCTAATACACTTGTCAGATGTATAGGTGCACTAGTTCGGCGAAGAGATAGTGAAATACAAGTAGTATGGATGTATATGAGTGGTAATAGCAATCTGAATAAAATATGGCAGCGAGTAAACAAGCAACCAGTAAATAAGCGGTGTTTGCATGGAAACAAGGCCTAGGGATCATACTTTCACTAGTGGACACTCTCAACATTGATCGCATAATAAATAATAACTTCTCTCATTTGTGCTACATACACTCTTTTGTTGGATGACAAACACCATTCGTTGTAGGGCTACAAGAGCTCCCTCAAGCCGGAGTTAACAAGCGCCACAACATTCAGCATTCATATTTAAGTAACCTTAGAGCATAATAGATCTTTGCAAAATAGACCGAGTACGAACATAGCATACACACTGTCACCTTTACACTATGAAGGGGGAATAAATCACATCAATACTATCATAGCGATAATCAACTCCATAACCTACAAGAGATTATGATCATAATCTACGACAAGAACCACACGATGCACACACTGTCACCATTACACCATGCAGGAGGAATAGACTAATTTAATAACATCACATGAGTAGCACATAGACTAGTAGCGATACAAAGCTCATATGAATCTCAATCATGTAAGGCAGCTCATGAGATCATTGTATTGAAGTACATAGGAGAGAGATTAACCACATAGCTACCGGTACAGCCCTTAGCCTCGAAGGAGAACTACACCCTCCTCATCATGGGAGCAGCAGCGTTGATGAAGATGGCGGTGAAGATGGCGATTGTGTCGATGGAGAAGCCTTCCGGGGGCACTTCCCTGTCCCGGCGGCGTGCCGGAACAGAGACTCCTGTCCCCCAGATCTTGGCTTCACGATGGCGGCGGCTCTGGAAGGTTTCTCGTACCGTGGCTTATTCGTATCGAAGTTTTAGGTCAAGACGACTTATATAGGCGAAGAAACGGAGTCGGAAGGCTGACGGGGCAGCCAGACAACAGGCCCCCCCCTGGGCCGCGCCGCCACCATGTGTGGTGGGCCTGTGGCTCTCCGGCTCTCGGGTGTTGGAAGCTTCGTGGAATTCTAAGATGCGGGCGTTGATTTCGTCCGATTCCGAGAATATTTCCTTACTAAGATTTCTGAAACCAAAAACAGCAGAAAACACTGGCACTTCGGCATCTCGTCAATAGGTTAGTTCCGGAAAATGCATCAAAACGATATAAAGTGTGAACAAAACATGTAGGCATTGTCATAAAACAAGCATGGAACATCAGAAATTATAGATACGTTGGAGACGTATCACTTAGCCATAGCATTTTTATTCTACCTAATTTACCGATGGTAAATTAATTCATGAATATTTCATGCAACATATGGCTGACATTTTCTCGAAAGGTAGTGCGATGAGATGATATTGTGTAGGAGTAATCATTTAACATGGGTCCTGGACATTGATGATTTTGTCGACCCGTGGCCATGTCGCCACAGAAACTCCACATGTAGATAATGTCATGGCTAGTTATAAAATAGCATAATCGCAATGACTCGATTCTCAAATTGAGTAATTAAATGGATAGAGCATATCCATTTGTACTTTTGGGACTCCCTTAAGGAGAGATATATTGTTATAAGCATCACATGAATGAATATTGATTCGTGTTTAGGACTTGAAGTCCGTTGATGCTTATCACTCTTTTTTCGATAACTCAATAACAAGTCGACATTATATGATAAGGCAATTTCGGATATATATCTAATTGTAAGTTCTTACTGTACTTTACATTCTCCTATGATGGCAAATATAAATACCATTTTTATTTCAGGGTGAAAATATGATGAACTTCTTATGAAGGATCATCACGTTCAATGGGTGTGATACCATTGCCTGAAATTCATGCTTGCGCTCTTAGTGCTAAGCAATTTAGTGGTTAAAACCCACAAAGATTTGAATGTAAAGTGAAGGCAAAATGACAAATAAAAATGAAGTATATATCTCAAAAGGGAATGGATCATTTAAGAGAAATGATCGCAATGGCAACATTGTTTGTCAAAGGGGTGGTAGTACGAAATATCGTACCAATGGTTACCAATATGTCACGTATTGGATTGAACCATACCACCAACTCCTTATCAGAAAGGCAAATAAGTTCAATGGGGTATGATTGAAGTTCAACTTCAAAGGAACAACCAAAAAATATTCTGGTACTGTAGAAGGAAAATTAACTCCACTACAGCGATGTACTTGTGGATGGTTATTCTCAAGATGTCCTGGAGATCTCGTGTATTCTCCTGGTTATCCCAAATATCAATAGCCTATAATTGTACTACTACATTTAGCATAATTCGCAACATTATGTCCCGAGGACATGATAGTTGAGAAAATTGAGTGTATAATCATTTCATACTCAAATTTGTTGCGTAAAAAAATAATTTTTCCTCCTTTATCACCATGATGTGAAGTTAGAGAAATTATTGACAATTCTGTTGACCAACACTTGACTGTTGCAATATTCCCAACAATCATAAGATTTTATGTGCACTGGACGTGTCATGAGGGAACTAATTTTAAGGCACTCTCACCTTAAAATTCAGAATGAGCCACACATTACTTTTGAAAAATTCAAGAATGTATGTGGATTACTCAACCATTGTGTGGGTTATGTTGGTGCTTTTTGGTTGCACAGATACATCTTGAAGATGGTCTTATGTGTGTATCATTCACACAAAACCATGTGAATACTGAATTAAGTGCTCAAATTGACAAATTTAGAGCAGTGTGTGCTAACGTGGGATAATGCCGTTGGAATGGAATTGTCGTTGAATTTGATTCACGAACATTCAATGGTCATATTCAGTATATTTTGTACATACCCAAAATGGTTTGGCTAGATCTCTTCTGAAAGAGAGTCAAAGTTGCATGGCCAATGTTACAGAATTGTGATTTGCCAACATTTAGTTGGTGCTAACATGCGGAATCACACGTCGCGGGTTTAATATTGCGTCCCCTTGCAGTTTATACGTGGAAATATGATTTCTCATCTGCGGTAATCGGTTGCATCCGATATCACCACCCCGGCGTATGTCATGGGTCCTCACATATATTTGGGATCTATGTGAGGAATAATTGTGGTATGATTGTTAATCCATCACGTACCTTAACCCTGAAAAGGGAGTTACTTGCAGCATGTACGTTGATTGCTTTTGCAATAAGAACTTTTTCTGGCATTAGGGGTAGATGTGTACCACACAGAATGTCAGGAAATGACTAAGAAATATCATTGACATTTGATCTATGTACTTAAGAAAATGAACTAGAGGTTCAGGTTATGAGAAATTTGTATTTTATTGCAAATAATCTGCCAATATATTTATAGTGGAGGTACCTAATAAACAACTCGTCTCCCCATATGAGAGCAAGAGGGGGAGAATTCTGATCATATGAGACTAAGTTCTCTTTGTTTTTGTTGGAACATAAGAGATGATCTCTCAATCACCAAATGTGGTTCAATCTAATGTTGGATGACACATGTACGATGTGTATCATCCAGGACCCAGCAAAAATGTGCACATATTTTTATATGGTGGGACATCGAAACACCTTGACTCTGATGTTATGGGAAGTCACAACGAATTGAGAGGCACAATAAAAATTCCACTGATTATACTGATTCATGAGAATCGTATATGAGAAAGTCTACATATGTCGACATATAAATCTTTCTGGCAATTGCTAAAATCCTTTTGGGCCCTGAACCAAAATCCATTGAGAGTGTTGTTGCACTTATATTGGTTCAAATGAAAGGAAGCAATTGAGGAATAATAGCACTCGCTCATCAGAGAGAGGTATTTACGATAGTAAAACCTTCTCCTCATAAGTATCTCACATAGGGAAGAGAGAATGAGGTGGTGATAAAGCGAGGCTTTTGTAGCACAAGGGTTTTTCGCAGAAGCCCGGCATCAGTCATGATGTGATATACCTTCTTGTTATGAGTGGAATTATGTTTCGATACAAAATGTCATTGGCAGCACTGATCCATGTGGTTGATGTATGTAGTTGTGCCTGCATACTGCCACAGGTCACTCAATTTGGACTTATATATATATTGAAGTTATTGAAGAACTTAATATTCTGAATCCAAAGGAAAATCGCAACATGTGTGTGTGAAACTTCTGGAGTCATTCTATGACTTGCAGTAGTCGGAGATAATTATGTGGTACAACCGACCGTGTGAGTTCTTCCATGATAAGGATAACTGTAATATCAATGATTGTTGATGTGTACTCATGGATAAATCCTTAATTGGATTTTACGTCACCTAAGTGGTGATGATCATCTTATCATCAATGTCTTTATGCGAGACATTTGAGATACACACAATCATTTTAAGATGGAGATTTAGCTCAAACCAAATCGTGCTTAAGTTTTTATCTTGATCTTGTTCCCCCTAGGAATAAATGTATATCAGTCTTCATATATCCCAAAATATTGAATACATTCAATACAGATATATAATATCAAAGACACATATGGTCATATTATACCTAATATGGGATACCAATCCTTGAAAAGGTGTGAAGATGGTGAAGTGATAGATGGAGCTGAAGTTCCATATCTACCATCGGAGCAGATATCTTGCAAAATACGTCAGGATTGACATTATGTTTGTTGGCAATTTATTGAGAGTGCAATCCCCCGAAAGGTATAAGGTTTGTGTATGGATTATTCTAAGATATATCCAAGGCACAAAACTCTTGATTAATTCTAGTATGAAAATCAAGATGGCACCAACGTGTGATATATGATAGTGGCTAATTATATGATCCCAACAGTATCATATCAAAGACTGGATTTACTAGAAGAGTATTCAGAAGAAAGTCTTCATAATAGATTCTAAATAGGTCCTTCTGGTGATCATTCTGCAGAAATTATATGAAGCATCACAAGATGTGTTTGAATTCGCAAAATGATTAGCCACATGTGAGTTCATGTGGAGATTCATTCGAATCACCTATCATTATCTACCAAGATAATGTCAGTTGTATTGCTTATGAGTTATATTTATCCTCATAAATTAAAGAAATGTAAGAGGGTAATTTGCAAACAAAATATTGTGATATTCACAGTATCTCTACCAAAAGTTGTAGTCCATAATTAAGTTTGTGGAATTGGTACGAGACAACCTTTAGGTTTGCAGTGTTGAGGGGGAGTAAATCCCTAGTTATATCTCGTTGATGATCTTCCGATCACTGATATTGTACTCTTTTTTCCTTTTATGAGTTATCCCTAAGGTTTCTCATATAAGGTTTTTAACGAGACAATGTAAATACAAGTGAGGACGCATGACACATGGTTTCTCCTTAATTTTCCCACTAAGTTTCAAAAGAGTTTTCGGTGGCATATCGTTATAATATTTCTCCTCAATTTTTCCCACAGGGTTTTTTAGGAGGAGTCTTTGGATTGCAATATATAGATGACAAATTGATCAAGGGGAAGTGTTAGAAAATAAAACATGTGATCAATTGTATATGGGAGGGATGCCTCCGAGAAGGTGTCTCTTGAGGAAGAGGTGTCTTCCCAACACACCCCTTCAGTCTGTATATAAGTAGGTTTCCCACATTGCAATGAAACAAGAGAATCATTTGCTCTACTTTTATGTGTCTCTTCCCTTTGTACTACAACATATTTAACTCAAATTCGTCGAATCACAAGTTTGGCGCTACTTGACTAACGGGCGAAACTGTGTCTCAATTTCGGTTTTGGGGGACGATAGCGGCGTCTCTTTGCTTTGTTACCTTGTCAAAGGTAATGCCATTGCAGGTCTTGTCATTCCGCTCGAGCTGCTCAGGGAGAATTCAAGATTTGTATATACCGGATCGGATGATGGCGGCCCCCAGCACCATGCTCCCTCATGGGGCATTGTTTTGGAGTAGTTGGAGCCTCAAGTTGTCAGGAGGTGGAATGGGGTGATTTCTACCGCGTCGATGATGGTCGGTCTCGGCTGCATGGTGCAACAGGGTGTTGGAAGGTCCGTTAGACGCGCTGTAACTATCAGATCACTGTTTGGTGGTCTAGTGAGACCTCCGAATTTAAACCATGTGTGCAAGTGTTAGATGAGGGCACACGACCACAATTATGGTCATACAAAAAAGAAGGTTTACTAGCTAGAATCGTTTTCTACATCGATCGGTACTGTCTCTCTCTGTGCTCCCGTGTCTGTATCTTACGTGATCTGTGCCCATCTAGATAAGCCATATGAATAGTGTATGTTGTTCATCAGATCCGTATACAACGAGTGCAGACAATTGCTGCGCCAATTCTTGGCGTGTCCAGTCACCAAGACCGAAATAGGAGACAGTGACAGTGGCAGTGGTAGTTACATGTACAGTGCACCCCGATCGGCCGATCACGGACTTGTAATGCTATCTACTGTAGTTTCTAGTGACTAATCATATTAATCTCTAACTCCAGCTCTCCTCAGAGGCAGAGGGATGCGTGCTTCAAATGGAGCACGCATCAAATGGACATGAGGATGGAGTTGCTGGGCATGCTTGCATCATGCGTGGTCGCATGGATGCGATAGCAATACCTGCAATAGCAGCAGTGGCAACAGGCAATACATCATGGCCGAGACAGCAGGCAAAGGCAGAACTGTGCCATCTCGGCTGCGGCTGGGTTTCCTCTCTTCCTGATGGCGATCACTAGTTCGTTACAGGCTTTTCATGTTTATTTAGTTCAATATATACCTATCCTACATTCCCAGAGAAGAACAGATCGAGAACAATATGGCAATCATGAAAAATGAAGCAATTCATCGGTTAACTATGGCCGTTCCACCGTCTTTTCACATGATGACGAGCAGCATATATAAATACACAATCTATGAGAGATATATTTTGTGTGCATGTATTTGGTAGTTTAGAATTTGCAATCCGTCTCCTACCTTATCTCTAGGAGAGCTATCTTAACCTCTAAGTCTTATACCACTATATATACGTTATACGTGGTATCAGAGCGGCACGGTCCTTGATCTAGCCGCCGTGCAAGCTTTCGCGCCGCGCTGCTCCCGGGATGTCGATCTCCATGATCTACTCTGGGGGCCGTGCAACCGGTATGAGGGTTTGTTCGCCGATCGGTTGATGGGCTGCCCTCATGTCTTTTTTTCCGACCTTTAGATCATTTTCTTTTTGTTCGTCGGTCGCTCGACCGGCTTTTCTTTTCTGGTTTACCAATCATAGATCGGATTGAGACTCCCACCACCGCCTTCACCCCGCGCCTCTACTCCGACATCGGCATCGACGATCTACACCGCGCCCAGGCGCCTGCCTTGGCAGGCCCTTGCAGCCTCTATGGCAGGCTGCCGCTTGCCTCAGCTGGCTGCTGCGCCCGTCCTCCTCGGATCGTCTTCGCGGGCATCGACCGAGACATCATCGACAACGTTGCCATCGCCTACGATCTGCGCGTTGTCCACACCGTAGCGCATATAGCGCCACCATCGGTATAATCAACCGATTGCGCGCCCGTCTCCGCCAAGCACGTCCCCGAGTACGCGCCTACACCGATCGAGTTACAGGTTGTGTCACCCCTTCGGGCCGCAGCGCCGCCACCCTTGGTCCACGCTACCGGCCTCCGACACGCCTTCAGCTAGTCGTTTCCCGTTGCTGCAACGACTTGCGCCCTGCAGCTACGCCGCCCCTTCGGGTCGTTGCCACACACACTCTACTTCGACGGCCCCGCGCAATGATGTCCCAGGCTACCGCCACGCCGCCTCCCTAGGCGCAGGTCGCCACCGTCCGCGCATGGTCTTCTTCACCCTATTGGGATCTCCCTCGTCAACTTCGTGTACCGCCGCCACGCTTCTAAGTCATCAACGCCTCTACCCCGGCAACGCCTCCTCCTCGGCAACGCCAATCTCTCTTCTGCATGGTCACTCCTGGTCACCGCAGGCCTCCACTCCACCAACGACACAACCACGTGGACTAAATCCGCGCCTCTCTAGGTGTCCAACATGACCACTTATGGTCGCCACTGGTTTCGCCGTCGTTTACATATTTGTCTGTCACGACTTTGCCGCCAGCGTCATTGCCTCGTCCCCGACTACTACGCACTCGTCTACTCCGACAACCGCGGACAACACGAACATCTCTCTCTTCGCCGCTCTGCGCCTTGCAACCGTCCTGGAGCCTCCTCTACTTGTCTCTCTCAGACATGGTGCACACTTCATGATGGTCAGTGTTGAAGTGTATAAGTAGATTGCCTAGCCCTTTTCATCAGTTCGGACTTTTGGTTCAAGTGGCTAGTGCATTAACCTTAACATGGTATTAGAGCCCCAGGTCTCGAGTTCAAATCATGGCTTTCACAATTTATTCTAAAAATCTCCGCAGCCTCCTGCCGTGTGGTCCCGGCCTCCCGCTGCCTCTTTGCCTCTCTACACGAGTTGACTTGTCTTCCCGTCTTCCCATCACAGGTGAGAGGGGGTGTTGAAGTGTATAAGTAGATTGCCTAGCCCTTTCCATCAGTTCGGACTTTTGGTTCAAGTGGCTAGTGCATGAACCTTAACAGTCCCTACCTTCTTTAGCAAGGTACTGGCAACACCGGTGTGTGCCTTCGTCCTCGATGCGTCCCTGGGTCTGGCAAGCTCGAATCGGCGACTCGTCTTCATCGGCATCGACAACGTCTTCTACGACTGCTATGACCGCGTCACCGACAAGTTCTTCTTTGCGTACTCGGTTCATGCAAAACCGGTGTATGCCCTCGTCACCGATGTGCGCCTGGTTCTGGCACAACTATGGCTGCACCTCGTCCTCAACGGTTTTGACAAGATTGTCTTCGGCATCAACACCCTCCTCGACAATTGCTTCGATCACATCCCCGTCTTCATCACCAGCGCATCCTAGCGCCCATGACTCCATGGCACTTCCTCGCGCCCACGGCTTCCTCTGCGGCAACCTCGACACCGGCATCTCCTCGCACGGCTACCTCGACCTCGGCACCGCCCCGCGCTCTCATATCTCTCGACATCGGCACAAGGGCTACCACCTCGCTTGAAACTCACCAGCTTCCTCTATAGTCCAAGCTACCGCGATGCAACACCGTCCACGACACTCCCGCTGCGACTACGGGGGGATGTCAGCCCACTGGTTCTACTTTGGTTTCTCTCCCGTCTGACCATCCGCGGCGCTTCAGTTGTTCACGATGCTACCGCTACGACTGCGGGGGATGTTAGAGATATATTCCGTGTGCATGTATTTGGTAGTTTAGGATTTGCAATTTGTCTCCTAACTTATCTCTAGGAGAGCTATCTTAGCCTCCAAGTCGTGTACCACTATATATACTCGTCCATGAGGCTCAATACAATATCGATCATATTCCACCAATCTTTCTCGCTCTCTATCGTTCTACACAATCCTTTTCCTCTGACTTAATTTGATTCCTCTGCTGATTAATTTGCTCCAGCTTTCTGTGAAATATTTTTGTGTTGGTCACTCACAACCACTTGAATCTTGATCTGATCGTTCTACCATTAGCTAGCTTGGAACATTAGCGGCAATGGCTCATGGCTGGCCCTGTCGTGTGCTCCCTTTCCTGCTAGCAGCGGTGCAGTTCGGCACAAATGCACAACAGTTGGACTTTTGTTTGCGGTACTATACAGGCTTTTTTTGCGGGCAAAATAGATCTTTACTGTTGGGGCTACAAACTGATTGAGCTCAATCTCCTGGAGAATACACACAGGACCTGAGCCAAACCATACATGGGTATTCTGCTCTGCTCTTGCAAAGTTTGCAAGGCAGTGACTTGCCCAAACCTGCCTACGATCTACTTTTATAAAGGTGTAAATACGACCTCGCTCAGCTAAATCTCTAATCTCTGAGATAATGTGTACGTAAGGGGAATGGGGAATGACAGTTGCAACCAGTGTAAACAGTGTAAATAGTCTGTTTCTATCTGGAGCGGTAGGGTGATTGGGTGCGGCAATATATAGAGAAGGGGAGTGTGGGCATTAGAGTTAATGATGACATAGGTCATTACTTTCAAACTAATAAGGGGTTATCTCCAATACTCTTTAATCTTGTAGCGGATATGTTAGCAATTATCATTGCAAGAGCGAAGGAGGATGGTCAAGTCAGTGAACTCATACCTCATTTAGTTGAGGGAGGAGTCTCTATTTTACAATATACAGATGATACGATTTTGTTCATGGAACATGACTTAGAGAAAGCATTAAATATGAAATTAGTTTTCTGCATCTTTGAGCAATTGTCTGGTCTCAAGATCAACTTTCACAAGAGCGATTTTTTTTGCTTTGGTAAAGCGCAAGAAGTAGAAAATGAGTATAAGTTGTTATTTGGATGTGACACAGGTTCGCTTCCATTTAGATATCTAGGGATTCCAATTCATTTTCGCAAGTTAAAAAATGGTGAGTGAAAACCGGTTGAGGATCGTTTCGAAAGTAAACTTAGTAGTTGGATTGGTAAATGCTTTCTTATGGTGATAGACTGGTCCTTATAAATTCAGTGCTATCGAGTTTACCGATGTTTATGCTTTCTTTTCTAGAAATACCCATAGAGGTAAGAAAGAGACTTTATTTCTTTAGATCACGGTTTTTTTGGCAAAGTGATGGCCATAAGAAAAAACATAGGCTCACTAAATGGAATATTATTTGTAGACCGAAAGATCAAGGAGGGTTAGGAGTGGAGGTTTTAGAATTAAAAAATAAAAGCTTACTTAGCAAGTGGCTATATAAACTCATGAATGAGCAAGGTGTGTGGCAGGAGTTGCTTCACACCAAATATTTACACTCTAAAACTCTGTCTCGGGTTTCAGCTAAACCAACTGACTCACCTTATTGGAAAGGACTAATATTCTTCAAGAGAGGATCACTAGTATTAGGTAACGGTCACAACATCAGGTTTTGGGAAGATACTTGCTAGGAGATGAACCCTTGTGTGACCAATATTCATCTTTATACATTATTGTCTATCCTAAAAATGTTACAGTTGCAAATGTTTTGGCATCGACACCTCTTAACATAGGTTTCAGGAGGACTTTATCGCCTAATAATTGGGATAGATGGTTGCACTTAGTTCAACAAATAATGTTAGTTCAACTATCAGAGGCCGAGGATACTTTTAAATGGAGCCTCACCGCATCCGGATGCTTCTCAGTAAAATCGATGTATCTTGATTTGCTAAATGACAACACCGCTTATCTTAAGAAATATATTTAGAAGATTAAGGTCTCACTTAAAATCAGAATTTTTATGTGGTTCTTAGATAGGAGGGAAATACTTAAAAAATATAATCATAGTAAGCGAAATTGGCATGGTTGTACTAAGTGTTGTTTTTGTAATCAAGAAGAGTCAATGCAACATCTCTTTTTAGATTGCCCTTTTGCAAAAATTATTTGGAGGATAGTATACACGACTTTAAATATTCCTCCTCCTGTTAATATTACAAACCTTTTTGGTAATTGGTTCAATGGTGTTGCAAAGAAATATAAAGGACACAATAGAGTCGGTGTGTGCACTTTATTACGGGCTATATGGAATGTGCGCAATGATTTTGTTTTTAACAAAAACACCTTTCCATCATTTCTGCAGGTTATCCCTATGGCTACGCATTGGATCCATATATGTTCCTATCTCCAGCCGCCGGAGGAGCGGCATGCCATGGATATTGGGTGCAACCGGTTGGCGACGGTAGCATAGGAGTTTTACAGCCGGTGCGGTTGGCAGTTTGAAAGACATTTAACAAGATGACATTAAAGCACCAATGGATTTTAGTTTCTTTTAGATGGTTCATTCATGTTGAGACCTTGTGTGACCCATGTGATGTAATAATTTGTAATACTATTATAATAATAATGCAATAAAGAGTCGTATGCATCGATTGATGCAGTGGCTGGGGCTTTCCCGTTTCAAAAAAAAATTGGAGCGGTAGGGGGCTGTGGCGGAGAGCATGATCAAGACCCTCCGAACAGCAAGAAGCTCTGCCTCCAAAGCTTCAGTACATGAAGAAAGATATCGACAGGTAGAAAAAAAAATTTTGGCCAGCAGAATCCTAGAGGATCATACCGGTTCCTCATGTACCATTCCCCCCTTTAAAGGAACCATCAATAGAGAGTTTAACTCACCCCCGGCTCCAGGGTTTATCAGGTGGCACTTTGGTACGAATTTGAGTAGGAGCAGAATTGGTGTCCAACGAAGGACTTTTCCTTACTAATGCTCCTCAACATTTACAGATAACCGCGTAAGAAGTTTACTGATCCTTCAATAGCTGGTAAAGATTTCTCATGAGTTGCTTCATTCCTAGCATGCCAAACTCTTCAAGAAAGAAGCAGCAGATTGTCAATCATCTGGTCAGGTATAGCCAGAATAATTGAACGGAACCATAGACTTGGCGAAGCCTGAAGGTCTGTATCAAGTTCAGCAAGAGTTAATCACCAGGACAGTAGCAAACAATATCTCCAGTTCTGAATATATGCATTCCAAATATACCCATGCAAGGCGAATGCTCCAAGGCCTGGTTTCTCTACGATCTGCTCGTATTTGAAGGCATGTAGCTACTCTTAACTAACATACCGGCAGAGTAGGTACGTAGGTCTTTGTTGTGTGTCCCAGGTCAAGGCACCCGGCGAAGAGGAGGTTGACGTGGCCTTTTCGTCAGGCTTTGCCGTGTGCACCACAAGAAAACACCCGCCAAGAAATAGCGGTGACGTGGCTTCCATTGTGTTTGCCTTGTACCTCACCAGAAATCACCCGGCAAAGAAAAACCATGACGTGGCTTCCATTCGTCTTTGCCGTGTGTTCCAAGGCACTCGGCGAAGAGAGGAAGATGACGTGGCCCTTCTCTACTCTTTGCCGTGTACCTACAAGGAGACACACGGCGAATTCATTTTAAAAAAATTAAAAAAATGGTGAATGGAAACCAATAGAAGATAGGTTTGAAAGGAAGTTGAGGAGTTAGATTGGAAAATTATTATCCTAGGAAGACCATTTGATCCTCATTAACTCTATTCTAACAAGTCTTCTGATGTTCATGCTCTCTTTTCTTGAGATACCTAAATGGGTAAGAAAGAGGCTAGACTAGTATAGATCGCGTTTCTTCTGGCAAAGTGATGGTCACAAAAGAAAGTATAGACTAACTAAGTGGAATATCATTTGTCGGCCTAAGGACCAAGGCGGGTTAGCCATTAAAGTGTTAGAATTAAAAAATAAATATTTACTTTGTTTAAACTTTAAATGAAGAAGGGGTATGGCAAGAATTAATTCATAACAAATACTTGCACTCTAAAACATTATCCCAAGTGACAGAAAAGCCACTTGACTCATCTTTTTGGAAGAGTTTAATGAAGTTTAAGGATGAGTTTTTCAATCGGGGTCATTTCAAAGTTGGAAACGGACTAAACACTAGATTTTGGGAAGACTGATGTTTAGGGGATGCTTCGTTATCTCAGCAATACTCATCCTTATACAATATAGTGCAGCGAAAACAAATTTCGGTGGCTGACATTTTAAATAGTAGTCCACTTAATGTGGAGTTTTGCAGGAATCTAACACCCAACAAGTGGGCGCAATGGATTGAAATTGCTGAAAATCTTATGCATGTTAACTTGACGGAAGAAAAAGATTCTTTTGTTTGGAGCCTCACTAGTTCCGGTAGCTTTACGATGAAATCAATGTATCTTGGTCTTTTAGATGATCACACAGTATATCTTTGAAAATATATTTGAAAAATGAAGTTTCCACTAAAGATTAAGATCTTTATGTGGTTTCTACATCGAAAAGAAATTTTAACCAAAGATGATCTTGCTAAAAGGAATTGGCAAGGTAGTAAGACATGTGTGTTTTGTAATAAAGACGAGTCTATTCAGCACTTATTCTTCAAATGTCCTTTAGTAAAAAATAAGCGGCTATATGCATCGCTTCGATGCAGAGGCTGGGGTATGCCCCATTTCGGAAAAAAAACCGGACCGAAAACGGAATTGCGCTTTTCTCCGCCGTGTGTCTACGCTTGACACCCGGCAAATGCCCTTTGTCGTGTATCCAAAAAAAACACCTCGCGAAGATTCTTCGTTGGCCAGGTCTTCGCCGAGTGTTGTACGCGGCGTGTTGTGCTGGAATTTGTAGGCATTTGGCCTTTGGCCCATGGCCCATTATTAAATTCTGAAACTCACATGGCCCATATCATAAATCAGTGGCAGCACTAGTGGGGACTAAAGTTTAGTCTCACATTGCTAGTTGGGAGAGAGTTGGAGTGGTATATAAGGTGGGCTGTTCTAGTCCTAGTAAGTGAGTGAGAAGAGAGAGAGAGCCATCGCGCACTCCTCCTCCTCCGCCGCCCGCCTCGCCACGCCTCGTCACGACGCGCCGCGCCGCGGGTTGCGGGAATCTCGCCGAGCCGAGCTTATCTTTTTGCTGTTTGGGAAATTAATTGTGTAATCAATTCCGAGTCATTAACGGACGCGTTACTCAGCCGTTTTGCCTTTCGGATTTTCTGGATCGTGGCTGTGCCGACTCGGACGTGGGCTGCGCCCCACGACCTTCCCGAACCGCACTATATAAGCGCGGACGAGGACCCTAGCCACGATGTGCCACATATGCGACTACCTGTTTCCAGTTCATTGCGCCGCCGCCTTCGTCTTCCTCATCCCGTCCGTCGGCGTGTGACTGCGGGACCAGGCCTCCGGAACCCTGCCTCTCGTGAACCTGTAATGGGGGCAATCAGGTTTTGGGAGCGCTCCGGCGCGACTACTGGTAGCACGACGTCGTCTTCGGACGACGAGTTTCTCCACACCGACAACTTCTTCCCGGACCTCAGCGACTTCTTCGACAACCTCAACATGGGCGACAACGACGCTGCTGTGAAGTATGTGATCTTGTCGTTTCTCTTTCAGTTTTTGTTCTAGTTTCGTGGTAGATGCGATCGGTTTGTCTTGTTTAGATGTGATCTGTTCATCTACCTTACTAGTCTGCATGATTAGTTTACTTATTGTTTTCATAGTCATGATTTATCAATTACTCGTACGGATTATTTCATATGGATATTTGCTTATATATTCAACAATCCAAAAACCTGATTTTAGGAAAATCAATTCAAGCAGCGTTGCTGCCGCTACTCGACCTCCCCTCTTTGATGGTATGCATTACAAGAGGTGGCGCACAAAGGCAGTTCTATGGTTTACAAACCTAGGCTGTTTTAGCGCCACAGATGCTAGACCCGAGGGGCCTCTCTCTGCAGAGGAGCAGGAAAAGTTTGAGAAGGTCGACCCCATGTTTAAGGCGGCCTTGTTCAGCATTCTTGGGGACAACATTGTTGACCCGTACATGGCTTTCGACCATGGTAAAGATGCGTGGGATGCGCTCGAGGCCAAATTTCTGCTGGCACTGAATTGTATGTCATGGAGCAATACTATGACTACAGGATGACTGATGAGCGCTCCGTGGTCGAGCAGGCTCATGAGATTCAGTCACTTGCCAAAGAACTTGAGCAGTTTAAGTGTACCTTACCGGACAAATTTGTGGCCGGTGGCATTATTTCCAAGCTTCCTCCTTCGTGGAGGAACTTTGCTACTTCTCTGAAACATAAGAGACAAGTGTTTTCCGTTTCGGATCTCATTGGCTCGCTTCATGTGGAAGAGAAGGCGAGAGCAAAGGACACACGCGCTCGTAGTTTTGAGGGAGGTTCTAGTGCCAATGTGGTACAGAAGAAAAACTTCCAATCTCACAAGTCTAAGAATAAGAACAATGGAAAAGGCAAGTTTGACGAGAAGAACAAAGCCTCCAACTCAACCAACTTCAAAAGGAAGACTCCTTATAAGAAGAAAGGGAACTGCCATGTTTGTGGTGCTCCTGGACATTGGGCTCCTGATTGCCAGAACGCCATGATCGGCGTGGGAACAGCGGCAAGTCCGCAAATGTTGTTATTGGCGTTGATACTGAGATGAAGGACGTTGGGTACGGTATTTCTGTCCTTTCAGTATGTAATTCTCCTGATTGGTGGATAGACACCGGAGCCAATACACATGTATGTTCTGATGTCTCTATGTTTTCTTCTTATCAGGTCGCAAGGACTTCCTCCGTGCTGATGGGAAACGGCTCACGTTCTGTTCGTGGTGTTGGTACGGTGGATCTGAAGTTTACTTGAAAGACCATTCAGCTGAAGAATGTGCAGCACGTTCCCTCCATTAATAAGAATCTCGTTAGCGATCGCTTTTATGTCGAGATGGTTTTAAGTTGGTTTTTGAGTCCAATAAAGTTGTAATTTCCAAGTGTGGACAATTTATTGGAAAGGGTTATGTATGCGGAGGCTTGTTCCGCTTATCTTTGTCAGACTTATGTACTCAAATTGTTAATCATGTTTGCAATGATAGTGAGTCCGATATTTGGCATTCACGACTTTGTCATATTAATTTTGGTGCATGACACGGCTAGCGAATATGAATATAATTCCGAAATTTGCTATTGTCAAGAAATCCAAGTGCCAAGTATGTGTACAAGCTAAGCAACCACGTAAGTCTCACAAGACTGCGGAGGCAAGAGACTTGGCACCGCTGGAGCTTATACATTCGGATCTTTGTGAAATGAATGGTGAATTGACAAAAGGAGGGAAAAGATACTTCATGACTTTAATCGATGACTCTACTCGATATTGTTATGTGTATCTCCTGAAATCCAAAGATGAAGCTCTTAATTACTTCAAAATCTTTAAAGCTGAAGCAGAAAACCAACTTGATCGAAAGATCAAGCGGCTAAGGTCGATCGTGGTGGAGAGTATTTTTCCAACGAGTTTGATTCTTTTTGTGCGGAACATGGTATTATCCATGAGAGGACGCCTCCCTACTCACCTCAGTCAAATGGGGTGGCCGAAAGGAAGAACCGTACTCTAACTGATTTGGTTAACGCCATGTTAGATACATCAGGTCTATCCAAGGCATGGTGGAGGGAGGCGATATTGACTGCTTGTCATGTCCTAAACCGTGTCCCCACAAAGAACAAAACCATTACCCCGTTTGAGGAATGGGAAAGGAAAAGGTTGAAACTCTCTTACCTACAAACTTGGGGCTGTATGGCAAAAGTAAATGTGCCGATACCCAAGAAGCGCAAGCTTGGACCAAAAACCGTGGACTGTGTTCTTCTGGGATATGCATTTCATAGCATTGGCTACAGATTTTTGATAGTAAAATCTAAGGTATCCGACATGCATGTTGGTACAATTATGGAGTCGAATGATGCGACTTTCTTTGAGGATATCTTTCCTATGAAAGAAACTTCTAGCTCATCAACTCAGGAGATGCCCAGTTCATCTACTCAGGAATTATTTTCTGAACCTACCATGGCTATAGAACACTTTGAAAAACCTGTGGAGGATGACAATGAAGCTCCCAAAAGGAGCAAGAGACAGAGGACTGCAAAGTCCTTTGGACATGATTTCATTGTGTACCTCGTGGACGACACTCCCACTTCTATTTCGAAGCCTATGCATCTCTGGATGCTGACTACTGGAAGGAAGCTGTCCGTAGCGAGATGGATTCCATCTTAGCTAATGGAACTTGGGAGGTTACTGATCGTCCTTATGGGTGCAAACCTGTAGGATGCAAGTGGGTGTTCAAGAAAAAGCTTAGGCCTGATGGTACTATTGAAAAGTACAAGGCACGTCTTGTGGCCAAGGGTTATACCCAGAAAGAAGGTGAAGATTTCTTTGACACATACTCACCTGTTGCCAGATTGACCACCATTCGAGTGCTACTATCGTTGGCTGCCTCACATGGTCTTCTCGTTCATCAAATGGATGTTAAGACTGCTTTCCTAAATGGAGAGCTTGAAGAGGAAATTTATATGGAGCAGCCTGATGTATTTGTAGTAGATGGTCAAGAAGGAAAGGTGTGTAAGTTGTTGAAGTCTTTGTATGGGCTTAAGCAAGCGCCTAAGCAGTGGCATGAGAAGTTTGAAAGAACTTTAACCGCTGAAGGTTTTGTTGTAAACGAAGCTGACAAGTGTGTATACTATCGCCATGGTGGGGGCGAGGGAGTTATTCTTTGTCTCTATGTCGATGACATATTGATATTTGGGACCAGCCTTAATGTAATTAGGGAGGTCAAGGAGTTCCTATCTCGTTGTTTTGAGATGAAGGACTTGGGAGTAGCTGATGTGATCTTAAACATCAAGTTGCTTAAGGATGACGATGGTGGGATTACATTGCTTCAATCCCACTATGTGGAAAAGATCCTGAGTCGCTTCGGGTATAGCGATTGTAAATCTTCTCCAACGCCTTATGATCCTAGTGTGATTATTCGTAAGAATAAAAGAATTGCTAGAGATCAATTGCGATATTCGCAGATTATTGGCTCACTTATGTATTTAGCCAGCGCCACAAGGCTGACATCTCCTTTGCTGTAAGTAAACTCAGCCGTTTTGTGTCTAGACCTGGAGATGTTCATTGGCATGCTCTTGAGAGAGTTTTGCGCTATCTAAAAGGCACTGCGAGCTATGGCATTCACTATACTGGGTATCCAAGGGTACTTGAGGGTTATAGTGATGCAAACTGGATATCTGATACTGATGAGACTAAGGCCACAAGTGGTTATTTGTTTACACTTGGAGGTGGCGCTGTTTCCTGGAAATCTTGCAAGCAGACCATCATTACGAGGTCAACTATGGAAGGAACTCACAGCATTAGACACAGCCACTGTTGAAGCAGAGTGGCTTCGTGAGCTCTTGATGGACTTACCTGTGGTTGAGAAACCAATACCCGCTATTCCTATGAACTGTGATAATCAAACTGTGATCGTCAAAGTAAACAGTTCTAAGGATAATATGAAGTCATCAAGGCATGTGAAGAGGAGACTGAAAACTGTCAGGAAAATGAGAAACTCCGGAGTTATAGCGTTGGATTATATCCATACGTCTAGAAACCTGGCAGACCCCTTCACAAAGGGACTATCACGAAATGTGATAGAAAATGCGTCGAGGGAGATGGGTATGAGACCCACACTATGAGCTGCCCACGGTGGTAACCCACTCTATGTGATCGGAGATCCAGTGAATTAGAGCTGGGAGACAAGCTGTTGGTCAGTTGGGAGGAGAGTATATATCCCTATAGCAATTTTACCACTCCGTAAGATGCAATACTCTCCTAATCTGCATGGCAGGTTGATAATTATCTTAATGTGTTCTAAGTGGCTTATTTTAGCAGAGATGTTGTCCTGCAGAACATCTTTTGAAGAACACACCTATATGAGTCCGATTGTTAAACGTCGCAATCTATGAGAGTTGGGTGCTCTCTAGTAAACTCATGAAAGGACGTATAAGCTCCAAACCGCGAGGAAGCCTCGCGGCAGCCTAGTATCGGTCTAGGCTTTGTATGAAGCTAGTGCGCAGAAAACTTGTAGTTCAAGGCATAGTCCACTATCCAAGTTGCAATCTAGTGTAATATGAAGCTTTAAGTGGAAGTTCAACTTAACAGTCTCCACGACATACCGGTATATAAAACAATGTTCTGGAAACTTATTGATGAGATGTGCCAATGAGAGTTTGTGGGGGATTGCTGGAATTTGTAGGCATTTGGACTTTGGCCCATGGCCCATTATCAAATTCTGAAACTCACATGGCCCATATCATAAATCATTGGCAGCACTACTGGGACTAAAGTTTAGTCCCACATTGCTAGTTGGGAGAGAGTTGGAGTGGTATATAAGGTGGGCTGTTGTAGTCCTAGTAAGTGAGTGAGAAGAGAGAGAGCCCTCTCGCACTCCTCCTCCTCCGCCCGCCTCGCCTCGCCACGCCTCGCCTCGTCACGACAGGCCGCGGGTTGCGGGAATCTCGCCGAGCCGAGCTTATCTTTTTGCTGTTTGGGAAATTAATTGTGTAATCAATTCTTAGTCATTAACGGACGCGTTACTCAGCCGTTTTGCCTTCCGGATTTTCTGGATCGTGGCTGTGCCGACGGACGTGGGCTGCGCCCACGACCTTCCCGAACCGCACTATATAAGCGGACGAGAACCCTAGCCACGATGTGCCACATATGCGACTACCTGTTTCCAGTTCATTGCGCCGCCGTCTTCCTCATCCCGTCCGTCGGCGTGCACCGACTGCCGGGACCGTAGGCCTCCGGAACCCTGCCTCTCGTGAACCTGTACGGGTGAGGGGCAATCAGGTTTTTGGGGAGCGCTCCGGCGCGACTACTGGCAGCACGACGTCGTCTTCGGACGACGAGTTTCTCCACACCGACAACTTCTTCCCGGACCTCAGCGACTTCTTCGACAACCTCAACATGGGCGACAACGACGCTGCTGTGAAGTATGTGATCTTGTCGTTTCTCTTTTAGTTTCTGTGGTAGATGCGATCGGTTTGTCTTGTTTAGATGTGATCTGTTCATCTACCTTACTAGTCTGCATGATTAGTTTACTTATTGTTTTCATAGTCATGATTTATCAATTACTCGTACGGATCATTTCATATGGATATTTGCTTATATATTCAACATGTTATACACGGCGAAGTCATCGCCGGGTGTTTTTTTCCTCTTCCCCGTTTATTTTAGATACCCGACAAAGATGTCGTTCCCTGTAGTACGTGAATGTTGAGACTCTTTTCTCAAAAACGATTAATCGGGACGACCTCTAGTTTAAGGCCAACGGTAAATAATCTCATTACTACCGGCTTTAAGAAAGCAAAAGGAGATGAAAGCAGTGGTTCTAATTTGGTCGCTCTAGGTACGAAGCAATAAAAAAAGAACGGCGTGTGGATTAGCGAGCATTTGTGCGGTGAAAACAGCAGTAACTTCACCTGGTTTGCAGCACATGGTGGTGAAAGAAAGTTCGGCCAAGACGAGGCGAGCTCGGAATCGAACAAGAATTCGCGTCAAGCTCGAACATTTCTATGCGCTGCACTTACCAGTGTCACGACCTAGCACTACACAGACAAAAAAAGAAGGAAAAGCCTGAGTATCTTCCCTTCCATGATCGATTGTTTCCGTAGCTTTCTCTATCGCAACACTACCAATGAGTGAGAGAGAGAGAAATGTAATGAGCAGCTGGTGTCATGAAAGTTGAAACCGTGTCATTGTCTTTTTTTTTTCCTGTTAAGGAAGATGAAGGCGAGAAAGGGGAGGGGAATCGATTCTCTTCTTCCTTTGTTTCTCTTCTGCCTTAGTTCGATCAACTTGATCGTCAAGTATATTTACTCTGCTAGTGTGATTCATAGGATTTCTGCCAGTAGAGAGTAAATTAACATCTCCAGCTTGTTGTCTCCCGCAAAAACGGGACATGTTTTACTGCTAGGAAACATCCTTGTTCCGTCCTTCTGGTCATTGGCCATACAGTATAAGTTTTGGACTGTACACATTTCCCACCAGCTTGAGCGTAAGCCTTAGAGCATCTCCACTCGTCCCCCCGACGAGGCCCCAGGACGGCGATTTGTCATCCGGATGGACGAAAACGGCCCAGTCGCGCCCCCGGTTCCTCGTTTTCGTCCGGATTAGGCCTTTCATCCATCCGGGGAGCCCAGGCCATCCCCGGCCCCCCGGGGAGCGCTCGCGGACTTCGGATAAGAGAAAATCGCGGAAACCATTGGTGGCCCCGACCTGTCGGCGACAATGGCATGCCGTTCTACGGCAATACCCTTGTCTTCCCGATCTACGGCAAGACCATTGTCGAACGAAAGATTTGAACTCTCAACATAGTCGAATTATATATAGTTCGAATAAACATAATTATATATAGTTCGAATAAACATAAAAATTACATATAAAAACTTAAAAACAAACTTAAACTACTACTTCTTCCTAGATGGCCCCTCCTCATCGTCGTGGCGGCGACGCTTCCGGCTCGTCACCTCCTCGTCGGAGGAAGGTTCCTTCGCCTCTGCGTCCTCCTCCTCCTCCGCCTGCTCCTCGGCCTCCTCCTCGGCCGGCTCATCGGCCGGCTCCTCGGGCTGCTCCTCGGCCGGCTCCACGGCCGGCTCCACGGCCTGCTCCTCGGCCTCTTCGTCCTCCTCCTCGTTGTCATCCCAATCGTCCTCGCTGGACGGCGGGGGGGAATCGTCGCTGCTGGACGATGCAACTCGATCCCACCAATGGCGCCATCCTGGCGGCTTCCCCTCGCTGTCGGTGTCCGATGGCCAAGACCAGTCGCTCATGGTTGACAGAAGATGGAGGAGAGAATAGATGAATGGCGTCGGCCGTTCGAAACCGTATATGTAGTTCTCTCGACGAAGAGAGCGGCGGTTGCTCTTCCTCGGAGTTCATGCTCCATTACGGCGGTTGTCGCTTCGAGGCGACTTCGACCGTTCCCGACGAGGCGTTTGGGCTCTCCAGACCACTTCGCGGATCATTACGGCGGTTCAAAGCGACGAGGGCACTCCGACGGTTGCCCCCGGCGACACCGTCGCTATGCACGCGGTGGGTGAAGGCGACCATGGGCTCGCCACTGGGAAAATGGGCCTCCCCAGGCCAAAAAATACATCCATCCGGCGCTAAATAGCGCCGGATTTCGGCCTGGGGAGCCCCAACGGCTGGGATGCTCTTATGGTGCAAATGTGTCTTGACAAATGATTATGTCGCTCCCACCGGATGATTCTCAGATTTACCAGCTTGAGAGCGAGCTCTGACCGGTAAAACCCAAGCAAACATGGTCTCGCTTGTACGTGGATATGATATACAACTTACCGATGCATCATAAATTCATAAGCCCAGCTAGTTGTTAGGAAGCTGGGAAATGACTAGCAGCCGCGAGACCACGACCGTGGTTATCTACGAGAGCATGAGCATGAACTGGGGTTGGAGGCCTGGAGCAGCAATGCTTATTGGATTTGGGATATTAATCTCAAGAAGCGCAGAAGAACGTCTGCAGAGGAAGAGAGTTCATTTTCACCGTCCAGTTTAGTCTCAGATTGCGGGCCAGAAGTAAATAAAAATGGCCTGTCACGCCCACACAATTTATCTTTGCCACACCAGCCGTCAGCCTAAGAGCATCTCCAGCCGCGTCCCTCAAACCGTCCCCCAAATCGCGCCGAATTGAGCGTTTGGGGGACATGTTTCGTTCGTGTCGCGTTTGGGGGACGTCGCTCCCCAGTCGCGTCCCCCAAACAAAATTTCGCAAATTTTAAACTTAACTAGATTCGATTAGATTCGTCCAAACTTACATAGATTCGAACGAAATTTTACTAACTTTAAAGTAAACCTAATCTAGAACCACTTGCGGCGGCCGGAGGCGTCGTAGTACTGCTGGAAGTTGTACATGTCGTCGGTGACGACCTCTCCGCTTGACGCGCTCGTCGGGCTCGTCGACGGCTCGCCCTTCACCAAGCCGCTTGGTCCTGCCTCGTCGTTGGTGAGGTCCACCAGCGGCTTGCCGGAGTCGCGGATGGACATGGCGATCGCCGCGTCCAGGTCGCCCCTCCAGGCGTCATTGTCGTCCATGGACGCCAAGAACGCCGCCCGCAGCCCTGGGCAGTCCTCGGGGTCGTCGCTGCGGCGATGAGCCGCTGCTGCCGCTCGTACTCCGCCGGCAGCGCCGCCTTCGACGCTTCCTCCGGCTCCTCCTTCACCTCCGCTTCGGATGAGGAGGGCGCCGCCGCGCCTCCCTTGTTGCCGCCCGCTGCCGCTGCCGCCACGCCTCGTGTTGACGGGGCGCCGGCTCCTCCTTGACCTCCCGTTTGGGGACGGTGTAGGGCGCCGACCGGTACGACGAGGACGGCGTCGATCGCGCCGGTCCCGAGGAAGAAGAGTGCGAGGAGGACGAGTACGTCGTCCTCCTCGGCTGCCATTGAGGAGACGGCGGCGGCGACGACGGCATCTCCAGCCTTGGAGCGCCGTTGCGGAGGCCGCGGATGACGTCGAGGGTGCGCCCGGAACGCCCCGAACAGGCGCGGACTTCCCTGTTCCAGCTGTTGGGGCCGCCGACGAGGTTGTCGGTGTTGTGCATCTCGACGTCGTACTTCGCCTGGAAGTACGTCGTCCACCAGGCGTCGTTGTCGTTGACCGCCCATGTCGGATCCAACCGCTCCTCGGCGGTGAGTTGAGCCCGACGGGCCTTGATGGCGTCCCTCCATTGGTCCGTGCGCAGCTTCGGCGGCGGCGGAACGCCAATGCCGTTCACGGCCATCTTCCGCCGCCGCTGCTTGGCAGCCGCATATCCGCGGGACCGGATACCGGGCGTGGTACGCCACGCCTCCTCCACGGTGAGGCTGCCGCCGAAGCCGTTCGCCGCGGCGATCTTGCGGGACGACGAGCTCGACATTTTTTGAGCGGCGAGGAGAAGATCTGGGAGGGGGAGGCGGCGGCGCGAGAAGGATTATGAGCGGCAAGAACTGCAGGGCGTCTTAAAACAGCGGCGGCAGCGGGTGGTTGCACACAACAACTCCGGCGCGGACGGCCACGCGGCCATGCACGACGAGGCGCGTCCCTGCGTCGCCTGGGAAAACAGGACGCCATTAACGTCGCTTGACCAAAGGTAGGCGACGGGGTTTTAGCCTTCCTGTGCCGCTGACGGGTCGGCCCCGCGTCGTTCGCCTTGCTTTTCGTTGTGTCCGTCCCCGGAGCGTCCCCTGTGGGACGGGACGGGCTCGGGGCGCCGGACACCGTATCGGGCCGCGCCGGACAAAAATGGGCTTTGGGGGACGCGGCTGAAACACATTTTTGGTCCGGCGGGCACCAAATCCCTTTGGGGGACGCTTTGGGGGACGCGACTGGAGATGCTCTAAGTCACCTTACCTAATGAGTAGGATAGGGTGCCTCACACAATTTAATCGACCTCGTTAAAACCTCATATTATGGACCATTTATCGGTTGGTATGTGGAACCTGAAGTATAGTATGATCTAACAAGATGACACATTGCACCGGTTGGTTTTTTTTTTTTTGATAAACTGTACTCCCTCTGTCCACAAATAAGTGTACATGCAGTTTTTCCAAGATAAATTATGAACTGGAGTAAAAAAATACATTGGGAACATGCATCTCTTCTCTTTAATTCTTTCATCCCCAATAAGCTAAGTGCATGTAGAAAGTAATAAGAATATGTGCTTAATATTATTGGGTTTGATTTTCGTGCTATGAGAGAGAATCAATTAAAGTGCATTGGGAAGATAGGAGTACACTCTTTTATGGATAATGTTTTAGAGCTAGATGTCCACTTATTTTTTTTTTTGAGAAACACAGTACAAACGCAGACGCTCACATACACGCGCATACACTCACCCCTATGAACGCACACACGCACACCCTACCCCTATGAGCACCTCCGGAAGACTGAGCCGGCGGATTGGATCTTGAAATTAACGAAGTCACCACAGGCGCCTCGCTGTCGACGGAACGTCGCCTCCCACTGAATGAATATTCCGCCTTTATGAGACACACAGATGTCAAACCTGGAGTTTGAACTCTGGTGGGCTGGGGGTACAACCACCCTCCTAACCACCCAACCTCAGGTTGGTTCTCAGATGTCCACTTATTTGAGGAGGATGGAGTAGGATATTACTATCAAGATAATATCAATTACAGTCGCCCATCCAACAACACAATGTCAATAGCTAGTAGAAATAGAGGTGGTATAGTCAAATCATATGGACCTAAAAATGAAAAGAGAAAGGTGCTTGGATCCAAGCCAGAGCGATGGGAGCTGTTTACGCGGGAAGAGGCAGGTAGGAGACGAGCGTGGAAAGCGAAGTTTTCGGGAGAACATGTTTCTTTTTTTTGAGATGAGGAGAACATGTTTCATAAATCCTATTATTACTATTGTTATTATCCCAACTTAGCTCTTACTAGAAGCTAGTGATAATTGTTTTTTAAGATATTTGTTCTAAAGCAAAGATAAAAAAATTCATCTCGAGAAAGTATTTAAAAAGGATTTGACTAATGTCACGATTGTTTTAATCAAATTCTTTTTTTTTTTGAAATGGGAGCATCGCCCCGGCCTCTGCATCAATAGATGCACACAGCCTTTTATTAAAAAAATTAAAATTTAGAATTCATACAACTCATGGATCACATAAAGTGTACACAAAGATTAATCAAAGTTAAACAAAAGGAATGAGTCTCTTAAGCATCTTGTAATCTTCTAGTAAGTTGCCAGCCACCCAGGTTGTAGATATCCCGAGCTACCATCTCCAGACGGATGCATCCAGAATCCATATGTGTACGTTGTGCCTCTAGCAGAAGGTAAGACCATTCGTGGATCCAATGTGTAACCATACCTATAAAAAATGAGAGTTCGTACTCTTTTTAAAAACAATGTCATTACGGCAATTTCATATAGCCCACATCAAAGCACAAATACCCGTGAGGATTTGTTCTTTGGAACTTTTGTCAACTCCATTTAGCCAATTAAATTGAAACGATCCTTGGGTGATTCCTGATCATTAAATTGAAACGATCCTTGGGTGTGCATATATGTCCCACATATGTCAAGCCGGTATTTCTTCCTGTGCTGCACATTAGGGAAAAAAACCATTTGAGATTTTCAAAAATTACATCGTGAAGACTGGTAAGCGACTCAACAACGTGATGATAAGAACATGTCGTGGCACTTCTCTAAAGGCAGTTTACAGTTTACCTCTACCGAATTGTCATATAATCATGTAGATGCATCTATCATAATGTATAGACAATGCGAGGGTTTTCCGCAAGGTTTCCACCATGCCGATGATTGGTGTAGCTAAAATTAAAGGAGAGGCGGCTCTTTGGAGCGCGGCGGGTGCTGTTGAATATATGAGCAAATATCCATATGAAATAATCCGTAGAAGTAATTGATAAATCATGACTATGAAAACAACGAATAAACTAATCGTACAGACTAGTAAGACAGATGAATAGATCGCATCTAAACAAGATAAACCGATCGCATCTACCACAGAAACTAGAAGAAAGAACTCTAACAGAAACTGAAAGAGAAACGACAAGATCACATACTTCGCAGCAGCGTCGTTGTCGCCCATGTTGAGGTTGTCGAAGAAGTCGCTGAGGTCCGGGAAGAAGTTGTCGGTGTGGAGGAACTCGTCGTCCGAAGACGACGTCGTGCTGCCAGTCGCGCCGGAGCGCTCCCCAAAACCTGATTGCCCCTCACCCGTACGTTCACGAGAGGCAGGGTTCCGGAGGTCTGTCCCGGCAGCGGTGCACGCCGACGGACGGGATGAGGAAGACGAAGGCGGCGGCGAATGAACTGGAAACAGTAGTCGCATATGTGTCTCGTACAGGCTAGGGTTCTCGTCCGCGCTTATATAGTGCGGTTCGGGAAGGTCGTGGGCGAGCCCACGTCCGAGTCGCCACAGCCACGATCCAGAAAAACCGGAAGGCAAACGGCTGAGTAACGTCCGTTAATGACTCAAAATTGATCACACAATTAATTTCCCAAACAGCAAAAAGATAAGCTCGGCTCGGCGAGATTCCCGCAACCCGCGGCGCGTCTGTGGTCGTGAGAGGCGAGGCGGGCGGCGGGGGAGGGAGGAGGACGAGGGCTCTCTCTCTTCTCACTCACTTACTAGGACTAGAACAGCCCACCTTATATACCACTCCAACTCTCTCCCAACTAGCAATGTGGGACTAAACTTTAGCCCCCCACTAGTGCTGCCACTGATTATTGGAATGGGCCATGTGAGTTTCAGAATTTGATAATGGGCCATGGGCCAAAGGTCAAATGCCCACAAATTCCAGCAATCCCCACAAACTCTCATTGGCACATCTCATCAATAAGTTTCCAGAACATTGTTTTATATACCGGTATGTCGTGGAGACTGTTAAGTTGAACTTCCACTTAAAGCTTCATATTACACTAGATTGCAACTTGGATAGTGGACTATGCCTTGAACTACAAGTTTTCTGCGCACTAGCTTCATACAAAGCCTAGACCGATACTAGGCTGCCGCGAGACTTCCTCGCGGTTTGGAGCTTATACGTCATACTCCAGGGCCTTTCATGAGTTTACTAGAGAGCACCCAACTCTCATAGATTGCGACGTTTAACAATCGGACTCATATAGGTGTGTTCTTCAAAAGATGTTCTGCAGGACAACATCTCTGCTAAAATAAGCCACTTAGAACACATTAAGATAATTATCAACCTGCCATGCAGATTAGGAGAGTATTGCATCTTACGGAGTGGTAAAATTGCTATAGGGATATATACTCTCCTCCCAGCTGACCAACAGCTTGTCTCCCAGTTCTAATTCACGGGATCTCCGATCACATAGAGTGGGTTACCACCGTGGGCAGCTCATAGTGTGGGTCTCATACCCATCTCCCTCGATGCATTTTCTATCACATTCCGTGATAGTCCCTTTGTGAAGGGGTCTGCCAGGTTTCTAGACGTATGGATATAATCCAACGCTATAACTCCGGAGTTTCTCATTTTCCTGACAGTTTTCAATCTCCTCTTCACATGCCTTGATGACTTCATATTATCCTTAGAACTGTTTACTTTGACGATCACAGTTTGATTATCACAGTTCATAGGAATAGCGGGTATTGGTTTCTCAACCACAGGTAAGTCCATCAAGAGCTCACGAAGCCACTCTGCTTCAACAGTGGCTGTGTCTAATGCGGTGAGTTCTGCTTCCATAGTTGACCTCGTAATGATGGTCTGCTTGCAAGACTTCCAGGAAACAACGCCACCTCCAAGTGTAAACAAATAACCACTTGTGGCCTTAGTCTCATCAGCATCAGATATCCAATTTGCATCACTATAACCCTCAAGTACCCTTGGATACCCAGTATAGTGAATGCCATAACTCGTAGTGCCTTTCAGATAGCGCAAAACTCTCTCAAGAGCATGCCAATGAACATCTCCAGGTCTAGACACAAAACGGCTGAGTTTACTTAGCAAAGGAGATGTCGCTCCTGGCGCTGGCTAAATACATAAGCGAGCCAATGATCTGCGAATATCGCAATTGATCTCTAGCAATTCTTTTATCTCTTACGAATTATCACAGGATCATAAGACGTTGGAGAAGATTTGCAGTCGCATACCCGAAGCGACTCAGGATCTTTTCCACATAGTGGGACTGAAGCAATGTAATCCCACCATCGTCATCCTTCAGCAGCTTGATGTTTAAGATCACATCAGCTACTCCCAAGTCCTTCATCTCAAAACAACGAGATAGGAACTCCTTGACCTCCTTAATCACAGTAAGGCTGGTCCCAAATATCAATATGTCGTCGACATAGAGACAGAGAATAACTCCCTCGCCCCCACCATGGCGATAGTATACACACTTGTCAGCTTCGTTTACAACAAAGCCTTCAGCGATTAAAGTTCTTTCAAACTTCTCATGCCAGCTTAGGCGCTTGCTTAAGCCCATACAAAGACTTCGTAACTTACACACCTTTCCTTCTTGACCATCTACTACAAATCCATCTGGCTGCTCCATATAAATTTCCTCTTCAAGCTCTCCATTTAGGAAAGCAGTCTTAACATCCATTTGATGAACGAGAAGACCATGTGAGGCAGCCAAGGATAGTAGCACTCGAATGGTGGTCAATCTGGCAACAGGTGAGTATGTATCAAAGAAATCTTCACCTTCTTTCTGGGTATAACCCTTGGCCACAAGACGTGCCTTGTACTTTTCAATAGTACCATCGGCCTAAGCTTTTTCTTGAACACCCACTTGCATCCTACAGGTTTGCACCCATAAGGACGATCAGTAACCTCCCAAGTTCCATTAGCTAAGATGGAATCCATCTCACTACGGACAGCTTCCTTCCAGTAGTCAGCATCCTGAGATGCATAGGCTTCGATATAGAAGTGGGAGTATCATCCACGAGGTACACAATGAAATCATGACCAAAAGACTTTGCAGTCCTCTGTCTCTTGCTCCTTTTGGGAGCTTCACTGTCATCCTGCACAGGATTATCAAAGTGTTCTATAGCCATGGTAGGTTCAGGAAATGATTCCTGAGTAGATGAACTGGGCATCTCCTGAATTGATGAGCTTGACGTTTCCTTCATAGGAAAGATATCCTCAAAGAAAGTCGCATCATTCGACTCCATAATTGTACCAACATGCATGTCGGGTACCTCAGATTTTACTATCAAAAATCTATAGCCAATGCTATGAAAAGCATATCCCAGAAGAACACAATCCACGGTTTTTGGTCCAAGCTTGCGCTTCTTGGGTATTGGCACATTTACTTTTGCCATACAACCCCAAGTTCGTAGGTAAGAGAGTTTCAACCTTTTCCTTTCCCATTCCTCAAACGGGGTAAGGGTTTTGTTCTTTGTGGGGACACGGTTTAGGACATGACATGCAGTCAATATCGCCTCCCCCACCATGCCTTGGATAGACCCGATGTATCTAACATGGCGTTAACCAAATCAGTTAGAGTACGGTTCTTTCTTTCGCCACCCCATTTGACCGAGGTGAGTAGGGAGGCGTCCTCTCATGGATAATACCATGTTCCGCACAAAAAGAATCAAACTCGTTGGAAAAATACTCTCCACCACGATCAGACCTTAGCCGCTTGATCTTTCGATCAAGTTGGTTTTCTGCTTCAGCTTTAAAGATTTTGAAGTAATTAAGAGCTTCATCTTTAGATTTCAGGAGGTACACATAACAATATCGAGTAGAGTCATCAATTAAAGTCATGAAGTATCTTTTCCCTCCTTTTGTCAATTCGCCATTCATTTCACAAAGATCCGAATGTATAAGCTCCAGCGGTGCCAAGTCTCTTGCCTCCGCAGTCTTGTGAGACTTACGTGGGCTTTGCTTGCACACATACTTGGCACTTGGATTTCTTGACAATAGCAAATTTCGGAATTATATTCATATTCGCTAGCCGCGTCATGCACCCAAAATTAATATGACAAAGTCGTGAATGCCAAATATCGGACTCACTATCATTGCAAACATGATTAATAATTTGAGTACATATGTCTGACAAAGATAAGCGGAACAAGCCTCCGCACACATAACCCTTTCCAACAAATTGTCCACACTTGGAAATTACAACTTTATTGGACTCAAAGACCAACTTAAAACCATCTCGACATAAAAGCGATCCGCTAACGAGATTCTTATTAATGGAGGGAACGTGCTGCACATTCTTCAGCTGGATGGTCTTTCCCGAAGTAAACTTCAGATCCACCGTACCAACACCACGAACAGAAGCACGTGAGCCGTTTCCCATCAGCACGGAGCAAGTCCTTGCAACCTGATAAGAAGAAAACATAGAGACATCGGAACATACATGTGTATTGGCTCCGGTGTCTATCCACCAATCAGGAGAATTACATACTGAAAGGACAGTAGGAGAAATACCGTACCCAACGTCCTTCATCTCAGTATCAACACCAATAACAACATTTGCGGACTTGCCGCTGTTCCCACGCCGATCATGGCGTTCTGGGCAATCAGGAGCCCAATGTCCAGGAGCGCCACAAACATGGCAGTTCCCTTTCTTCTTATAAGGAGTCTTCTTCTTGAAGTTGGTTGAGTTAGAGGCTTTGTTCTTCTCGTCAAACTTGCCTTTTCCATTGTTCTTATTCTTAGACTTGTGGGATTGGAAGTTTTTCTTCTGTACCACATTGGCACTAGAACCTCCCTCAAAACTACGAGCGCGTGTGTCCTTTGCTCTCGCCTTCTCTTCCACATGAAGCGAGCCAATGAGATCCGAAACGGAAAACTCTTGTCTCTTATGTTTCAGAGAAGTAGCAAAGTTCCTCCACGAGGGAGGAAGCTTGGCAATAATGCCACCGGCCACAAATTTGTCCGGTAAGGTACACTTAAACTGCTCGAGTTCTTTGGCAAGGGATGAATCTCATGAGCCTGCTCAACCACGGAGCGCTCATCGGTCATCCCGTAGTCATAGTATTGCTCCATGACATACAATTCAGCCAGCGTCCGAGACCCCAAATTTGGCCTCGAGCGCATCCCACGCATCTTTACCATGGTCGAAAGCCATGTACGGGTCAACAATGTTGTCCCCAAGAATACTGAACAAGGCCGCCTTAAACATGGCGTCGACCTTCTCAAACTTTTCCTGCTCCTCTGCGGAGAGAGGCCCATCTGTGGCGCTAAAACAGCCTAGGTTTGTAAACCATAGAACTGCCTTTGTGCGCCACCTCTTGTAATGCATACCATCAAAGAGGGGAGGTCGAGTAGCGGCAGCAACGCTGCTTGAATTGATTTGCCTATAATCAGGTTTTTGGATTGTTGAATATATGAGCAAATATCCATATGAAATAATCCGTAGAAGTAATTGATAAATCATGACTATGAAAACAACGAATAAACTAATCGTACAGACTAGTAAGACAGATGAATAGATCGCATCTAAACAAGATAAACCGATCGCATCTACCACAGAAACTAGAAGAAAGAACTCTAACAGAAACTGAAAGAGAAACGACAAGATCACATACTTCGCAGCAGCGTTTGTCGCCCATGTTGAGGTTGTCGAAGAAGTCGCTGAGGTCCGGGAAGAAGTTGTCGGTGTGGAGGAACTCGTCGTCCGATGACGACGTCGTGCCCAGAGTCGCGCCGAGCGCTCCCAAAAACCTGATTGCCCTCACCCGTACGGGTTCACGAGAGGCGGGTTCCTGAGGCCCATTGTCCGGCAACGGTGCACGCCGGACGGGATGAGGAAGACGAAGGCGGCGGCGCATGAACTGGAAACAGTAGTCGCATATGTGTCTCGTACAGCTAGGGTTCTCGTCCGCGCTTATATAGTGCGGTTCGGGAAGGTCGCGCAGCCCACGTCCGAGTCGCCACAGCCACGATCCAAAAACCGGAAGGCAAACGGCTGAGTAACGCGTCCGTTAATGACTCAAAATTGATCACACAATTAATTTCCCAAACAGCAAAAAGATAAGCTCGGCTCGGCGAGATTCCCGCAACCCGCGGCGCGTCGTGACGTGTCGACGAGCGAGGCGTGGCGAGGCGGGCGGCGGAGGAGGAGGAGTGCGCGAGGCTCTCTCTTCTCACTCACTTACTAGGACTAGAACAGCCCACCTTATATACCACTCCAACTCTCTCCCAACTAGCAATGTGGGACTAAACTTTAGCCCCACTAGTGCTGCCACTGATTATTGGAATGGGCCATGTGAGTTTCAGAATTTGATAATGGGCCATGGGCCAAAGGTCAAATGCCCACAAATTCCAGCAGGTGCTACACACTTGGGTTCTGTCATGCCACGAGAGTGATCATTTGTTTTCCGAGTTTTTACTCGGCTTGTAACAAACCATAACTTTTTCTTATTCAACGAATGGGCAAAGCTTTTGCCCCCCTTTCAAAAAAAAATGTATAGACTATTATTTGAGACATTGTATAAAGTGTCTTGAATGTAGAGACATCAGGTTGAGACATTATTGTCATATAAATATTAAGTGGTGCTTACCTACACCACGCAGACTCCATTGTGCGTCGTCAAGGAAGGAGAACAGCGTCGCCGGCCCGGCCACCGCGCGCGAATGAAGGACCCTCGGTGCCGCCATCTGCTACCCCCAGCACCTTCAGCGCTGGGCCCAAAACCGTCGCGGGCGAGTCCGGTGGCAGCGGCAGCTAGGAATTCGGCGACGGGGTGGTCTTTTTGGCGGCGCTAGCATTCGCCCCGGTGCCGCCTTGGGGATCGGCACAGAAGACTGTTTTTCTGGGTTCCTTATGGTTTTTATGCCTTCCAATCTATATTCCTCTTTAGTGCAAAATTTAAATTTCTTGTATATGTCCATGATGTGCTAAGTTGTCTTGTTGTTATTGCTATTTGTGTGTGATTCCCACTTTTTTATATCAAGACAATATATTATGACACTATTCAACTTTTACTGTGTGTTTCTACAATCTCAAAATTTTCAACTGTTCTATTATTTTCCTGTTAAGATATTCGGGTATGGCAACATGCGCATTCATATTTCAGTATATTTAAGAGAATAGGGTTAGTAAAGCATTAGCTAGATCATTCTTTATTGTACCCCTTTCACTAGATGGACATGTATGTCCTGTCTTAATGGTGCAAGAGGTAAATATTTATTTATCTTATGCTTCATCAAAAGTTTAAGGTGAAGAGGTTAAATAGGTGATATCCACTAAATTGCTTGCATGATTTTATACACATGTGGGTAAGATACCCCAATAATGAAACATTAGACCACACACAAACTAGGTCCCTCCCTTTTCAAATACTCTACCTTTTGGGTTTTGTCAAAGTCCATGTATGAAAAATATCAACAATTATAAAATGAACTGAATATAATATAATAATATAAAGTAGAATTTATGATGATTCTAAAAATATTAATTGTATATACTCCCTCCATCCATAAATAGATGCCAAAGATATATTTATTCAAATTTGAATATATCTATACCATAGTTTAAAATAGCCGGATATCTCATTTAGCCGCGGTTTTTTTGGAGGCTATAAAAGGCTATAGCTGGGTTATAGCGGGCTATTCCATTTAGGCTTTTTTTTTTAAATTTTAAATATTTCAGTCATATTTTACCAAAAGAAGAGGAAAACTATGACTCAAACACGATTCGTGATACAACTAATTCAACTATTCAAGACAAACACATATTCAATCATTCAACTCACAAGTTTTATCTAATTATATTGAACGCAAATACGGTAAACAAGAAATAAAAATGAAAATACAAGAGAAATTCAAAATACATGATGTTTAGCGGCTAAATTAGAGGCTAAATAGGAGCTAAATAGGGCTATAGCCGGCTATTAGCGTTTTTTTCCCATTTAGCCTATAAATGCCATAGCCGCAGCGGCTGGTCCACTAGTAGGAAAACCCTTATAGGCGGAGCTTAGTTCTGTGGCGCACCTCTAAGAATGTGCCACAGAATTTTATTTTGTGGCGCACCAGGAACGGTGCCACATGAAATAGCTTAATTTTGTGGCGCACCATGGAACACTGCGCCACAAAAATTGGGGCCCACACCCTGTCGCGCCCAATCATTGGTTTTACTTTTTCACGGCGCATGCACTTGGTGCGCCAAAGAAATAACGTATTCTGGGCGCATGGCCTCGGCGCTACGTGAAGCGTGAGCGTGGCGCACCGCCTCGGTGCACAATAACTTGTCCTATATCATGGCCGTACCCCTCCCTCGCCCGTATACCACTCTCTCTCCCCTTGATGTCTACGTGTGCTTCTATTATTGTAGACAGTGTTGGGCCTCCAAGAGCAGAGGTTTGTAGAACAGCAGCAAGTTTCTTAAGTGAATCACCCAAGGTTTATCGAACTCGGGAGGTAGAGGTCAAAGATAGTCCTCTCAAGCAACCCCGCAATTAAGATACAAGAAGTCTCTTGTGTCCCCAACACACCTAATACACTTGTCAGATGTATAGGCGCACAAGTTCGGCGAAGAGATAGTAAAACACAGGTGGGATAGATGAATATGAGTGGTAATAACAATCTGAAATAAATATGGCAGCGAGTAAACATGCAGTAGAACAGTAAGTAAGCGGTGTTTGTAGTAATGGAAACAAGGCCTAGGGATCATACTTTCACTAGTGGACACTCTCAACATTGATCACATAATAAATTAATAACTTCTCCTCACTTGTGCTACATACACTCTCTTGTTGGATGACAAACACCATTCATTGTGTAGGGCTACAAGAGCTCCCTCAAACCGGAGTTAACAAGCGCCACAACATTCGGCATTCATATTTAAGTAACCTTTAGAGCATAATAGATCTTTGCAATTTAAACCGAGTACTAACATAGCATACACACTGTCACCATTACACTATGAAAGGGGAATAGATCACATCAATACTATCATAGTAATAATTAACTCCATAACCTACAAGAGATTATGATCATAATCTACGCCAAGAACTACACGATGCACACTGTCACCATTACACCATGAAGGAGGAATAGACTACTTTAATAACATTACAAGAGTAGCACATAGATTAATAGTGATACAAAGCTCATCATATGGATCTCAATCATGCAAAGCAATTCATGAGATCATTGTATTGAAGTACGAGAGAGAGATTAACCACATAGCTATCGGTACAGCCCTTAGCCTCGGGGGAGAACTACTCCCTCCTCATCATGGGAGACAGCAGGGTTGATGGAGATGGCGGTGGTGTCGATGGAGATGCCTTCGGGGGCAATTCCCGGCGGCGTGCCGGAACAGAGACTTTTGTCCCCCGAATCTTGGCTTCGCGATGGCGGCGGCTCTGGAACTTTTCTCGTATCGTGGCTTATCTCTTTAGGTTTTCGCGACGGAGACTTTATATAGGCGAAGGGGCGATGTCGGTGGAGCCCTGGTGGGGCCACACCATAGGGGGCGCGCCCAGGGTCCAGGCCGCGCCGCCCTGTGGGGTGGGGCCCCCTGGCTCCCCTCTGCCCTCCTGGGTGAAAGTGCATGGAGCCCCCATGTGTGGTTTTGGTAATTAATGACAATCCCTATGGACTAATGTTTGCATTGAGTTATATTTGTAGGAGTTGTCCATAGGCAATTCTTGAACCATATGTTGGCTTCAAGGTTGCAATAAGAAGAATTTGATGAAGGATATCAAGTGTCAAGTATGTCTTGAAGATGAAGATGAAGTGAGCCCTCAAGTTACTTCAAGACATCAACATGTTTGTATTAGGTTGCAATAAGAAGAAATTGATGAAGGATATCAAGTGTCAAGTATGTCTTGAAGATGAAGATGAAGTGATCCCTAGAGTTACTTCAAGACATCAACATGATGAAGAATGAAGAAACGAAGTGCAAGCTCAAGATGAGCCATCTCGAAGAGGTCCTTTGCTTGAGTCTAGCCATCCATATGGTGATCATGGATATGTGAAGATGCGCCGAAGAAGAAGCTCTCCCATGGTCGATTATGGGGGAGCAATCCACATGGTGGTCATGGTTATGTGAAGATGCGCCGAAGAAGAAGCTCTCCCATGGTGGATTATGGGGAGCAATCCACAAGACTTCGTCAAGCAAACACAAGCAAGAAAGGCGTTCCATCTTGTTGAGGTCAAGATCGTCATCATCGAGCTCAAGTGGAATGCGCAAGTATAAGGTTTGCTCTTGATAGGGTTTCTTTCTCACCGGTCTCATAGTGTAGTTGGAGACCGGTTTATAGTTTAGTTGCCGTACTATCAAGAGGGCTCTCGAGTGAGTAACTCGATCGTATCGTTCGAGAGAGCTCAAACCTTGCATCCTTGCATCATCTTTCTTGGTTGTTATTTTGACCTTATCCATGTGATGTTTTAGAGCTTGTGCTTATTCTCATGACAAGCTCTAGTTCATCGAAACGGATTTCGCATAGATCACTTGTTTTCGAGTTTGGTTCATCATCTTTCTTGGTTTTATTTGGATCTTATCCATGTGATGTTTTAGAGCTTGTGTTTATTCTCATGACAAGCTCTAGTTCATTGATAATGGTTTTTTCATGGGCAACTTGTTGCATTTTCAAGATTGGAGGTTTTACCGGTATGTCTTTTTTAGATAGGTCAAACCTTTCATCATTTGTTTCTATCCTCCCTTGTTGGACTATGATGGTTTCCTGCATGATCTTGTAGAGCTTGTTCCTAGCTTTAAAACAAGCCCAAGATCATCAAAATCTGATGTTTTAGTTTTGGTGTTTCTGCAGTTTTCTGGGGGGCGGATAATCCGGCCCGAATGCCAAAAATATCCGGCCAAATATCCGGCCCGAGCCAATTTTCCGGAGGGGGCAGATTTTCCGGCTGGGAGGTCCCAAATGGTCATATTTCGTTGCGAGCTAGGGGTATATAAGACCCCTTCTTCCTCCTTGGGCTGGTTGGTTCAGTCTCTCTCTCCCCTCCATTGTTGTCCTTCAAAGTTTGCCCTAGTTCTTGATTTCTCCCATGATTCTTGCATATTCTTGAGGGAAAAGAGAGGAGATCTAGATCTACATCTTCACCAATCAAATCCCTCTCTTTTGAGGGGAACCCACTAGATCTTGATCTTGGAGGATTTTGTGTTCTCCTCTTTGTTCTTCCTCTCTTATTCCCCCAATAGCTTTTGTAGCTTTGTTGGAATTTGAGAGAGAAGGATTTGAACATCCTTGTGGTGTTCTTGCCATTGCATTTGGTGCATCGGTTTGAGTTCTCCACGGTGATTCGTGGTGGTGAAAACAAGAAGGTTGTTACTCTTGGGTTCTTGGAACCCTAGACGGATTCTAGGCCTTTGTGGCGATTTGTTGGGAGCCTCCAATTAAGTTGTGGATGTGTGCCCCAACCTTTGTGTAAGGCCCGGTTTCCGCCTCGAAGGAAATCCTTAGTGGAACCGTGACCTAGGCCTTTGTGGCGAGGGTCACCGGAGATTTAGGTGAGGCGCCTTCGTGGCGTTCGGTGTGTGGTGTGAGTACCGCATCTTGGGGTGAGGCCTTGTGGCGTTGGTGTGCATCGAGCAACCACACCTCAAGGTGAGCCTCTTGTGGCGTTCGGGAGCACTAAGCCACCGCACCTCTCCACCGGAGATTAGCACTCGCAAGAGTGTGAACTCCGGGATAAATCATCGTCTCCCGCGTGCCTCGGTTATCTCTATACCCGAGCTCTTTACTTATGCATTTTACCTTGTGATAGCCATCGTGCTTGAAGTTATATATATCTTGCTATCACATACTTGCTTGTATTGCTTAGCATAAGTTGTTGGTGCACATAGGTGAACCTTTGCTTAGAATAAGTTGTTGGTGCACATAGGTGAACCATAGTTTATAGACTTTGGGCTTGACAAAGTAAACGCTAGTTTTATTCCGCATTTGTTAAGGCCATCGCGTAAAAGTTTTAAACCGCCTATTCCCCCCCCCCCCCCCCTCTAGGCGACATCTGTGTCCTTTCAGAAGCTTCCGGGGAAAATAAGATCTTGGGCATTGATTTCATCCAATTCCGAGAATATTTTGATTTCTGGAACCAAAAACAAAGAAACAGAACTGCACTTCGGCATCTTGTTAATAGGTTAGTTCCTAAAAACATCAAAACATCATAAAGTGTGAACAAAACATGTAGGTATTGTCATAAAACTAGCATGGAACATAAGAAATTATAGATACGTTGAGACGTATCAAGCATCCCCAAGCTTAGTTCCTACTCGCCCTCGAGTAGGTAAACGATAACAAGGATAATTTCTTAAGTGACATACTACCAACATATTCTTGATCAACAATATTGTAAAGCATATGAGATGAATGAAGTGATTCAAAGCAATGGGTTGCTAACAAAGAGATAATGACTAAACAAATGAATCATATAGCAAAACTTTTCATGAATAGTACTTTCAAGACAAGTATCAACAAGACTTGCATAAGAGCTAACTCATAAAGCAATAGATTCAAAGTAGAAGGCATTGAAGCAACACAAAGGATGATTAAGTTTCAGCAATTGCTTTCAACTTGTAACATGTATATCTCATGGATATTTGTCAACATAGAGTAGTATAACAAGTGCAATAAGTAATCATGTAAGAATCAATGAACACAGTTAACACAAGTGTTTGCTTCTAAGATAGAAAGAAGTAGGTAAACTGACTCAACATAAAGTAAAAGAATGGTCCTTCGCAGAGGGAAGCATGGATTACTATTTTTGTACTAGAGCTTTTATTTTGAAAACATAGAAACAATTTTGTCAACGGTAGTAATAATTCATATGTGCTATGCATAATACTTCCTACAAGTTGCAAGCCTCATGCATAGAGTACTAATAGTGCTCGCACCTTGTCCTAATTAGCTTGGATTAACACGGATTATAATTGCATGACATATGTTTCAACCAAGTGTCACAAAGGGGTACCTCTATGCCGCCTGTACAAAGATCCTAGGAGATCAATTGCATTTGATTTCTCGTTTTTAACAGATCCCAACTAGGACATCCATACCGGGACAACATAGACAACAGATAATGGACTCCTCTTTTAATGCATAAGCCCTCAACAACAGATAATATTCTCATAAGAGATTGAGGTTGTATGTCCAAACTGAAAACTCCCACCATGATACATGGGTTTGGTTAGCGGCCCAATGTTCTTCTCTAACAATATGCATACTCAAACCATTTGATCATGAAAATCACCCTTACTTCAGACAAGACGAACATGCATAGCATCTCACATGATATCCAACAAAGGTAAAAAGTTGATGGCGTCCCTAAACATGGTTACCGCTCAACAAGCAACTTATAAGAACCAAGACACATAACTACATATTCATCGCCACAATAGTTTTTAAGCTATTTGTCCCATGAGCTATATATTGCAAAGATAAAGGAATGAAATTTTAAAGGTAGCACTCAAGTAATTTACTTTGGAATTGCAGAAAAATACCACATGGTAGGTAGATATGGTAGACACAAATGGCATGGGTTTTGGCTCAAGCTGTTTGGATGCACGAGAAGCATTTCCTCTCAGTACAAGGTTTGGGCTAGCAAGGTTGTTTGAAGCAAACACAAGTATGAACAGGTACAGCAAAACTTACACAAGAACATATTGCAAGCATTATAAGACTCTACACTGTCTTCCTTGTTGTTCAAACACTTTACCAGAAAATATCTAGACTTAGAGAGACCAATCATGCAAACCAAATTTTAACAAGCTCTATGGTAGTTCTCCACTAATAGATTAAACTACATGATGCAAGAGCTTAAACATGATCTATGAGAGCTCAAAACAATTGCCAAGTATCAAGTTATTCAAAACCATATGAAGCATTTTCTGATTCCAACCAAATAGCAATTAACGATGCGGTTTTCAGCTCCGCCATGAACATTAAAGCACACCTAAGAACACTAGTGTTCCATATGAAAAAGGGAGCGTGTCTCTCTCCCACATGAACATGAATTTATTCAGAGAATGAAAATAACAAAACAAAAATAAAAGCACACAGACGCTCCAAATAAAGTACATAAGATGTGACGGAATAAAAATATAGTTTCACTAGAAGTGACCTGATAAGTTGTCGATGAAGAAGGGGATGCCTTGGGCATCCCCAAGCTTAGATGCTTGATTCTTCTTAAAATATGCAGGGATGAACCTCCGGGGCATCCCCAAGCTTAGACTTTTCACTCTTCTTGATCATAGTATATCATCCTCTTCTCTTGACCCTTGAAAACTTCCTCCACACCAAACTTTAAGCAAACTCATTAGAGGGTTAGTGCATAATCAAAAATTCATATATTCAGAGGTGACATAATCATTCTTAACACTTCTGGACATTGCTTCTGAAAGTTAATGAAACAAAGAAACTCATTCAACATAGCAAAAGCGGCAATGCGAAATAAAAGGCAGAATCTGTCAAAACAGAACAGTCCGTAAAGACGAATTTTACAGAGGCACTTAACTTGCTCAAACGGAAAACTCAAAACTAATGAAAGTTGCGTACATATCCGAGGATCACGCACGTAAATTGGCAGATTTTTTTGATTTTTCTACAGAGAGTTCTACTCAAATTCGTGACAGACAGCAATTCTGTTTCTGCGCAGCAATCCAAATCTAGCATCAACTTTACCATAGAGACATTACTTGGCACAAAAACATGATAAGGAGAGGTTGCTACAGTAGTAACAACTTCCAAAACACAACAAAACAGTAGCAAAATAAACACATGGGTTATCTCCCAAGAAGTTCTTTCTTTATAGCCATTAAGATGGGCTAAGTAATTTTAATGATACTCTCGTGAAAATAGACAATGAAGCAAAAGGAGCATCAAGAAGCAAATTCAAAACACATTTAAGTCTAACCCACTTCCTATGAAAAGGAATCCTGTACACAAATAAATTCATAAAGAACAAAGTAGCAAGCATAGAAAGACAACACAAGTGCAACTTCAAGATTCTCAACATAAAGAGGGGAAACTTAATATTATTAAGATGCATATAACCATGTTTCCCTCTATCATAATAACTTTCAGTAGAATCATGAACAATCTCAACAATATAACTATCACATACAACATTCTTGTCATGAGCTACATCCATAAAATTATTACTCTCCACATAAGCATAATCATTTTTATTAGTAAAAGTGGAAGTAAAACTACCATAACCATCATTGTAATCATCATAAATTGAAGGCATGGTATAATCATAATAACCTTTATCCTCCATAGTAGGTGGCACCAAAATACCACTATCATTATAATCATCATAAATAGGAGGTAAAGTATCATCAAAGTAAATTTTCACCTCAAAACTTGGGGGACTAAAAATATCATCTTCATCAAAACCGACCTCCCCAAGCTTAAATTCTTCCATGACATTAGCAACAATAGTGTCCAAAGAGTTCATGCTAATAACATTGCTACAACTATTTTGTAAACAAAGTTCCATGGGTTTTTTAATTTTCTCTTCAAACACATCATGTCCTAATTCAAGATAAAGTTCATAAAGATCTCTAATTTTTTTGTTGTTTTCCATTAAGCCTAACTAGTGAAAATAAAAACAAAAAACAAAAAGATATAATTGCAGAATCTAAAGGAGATACCTTCGAGCACTCACACACCGAAACAAGCTAGGAAATAGCTTAGTAGTCGGAGGATGTGAATACCTTTTACCTTACCTCTCTGGAAACGGCACTAGAAAATAGCTGATGTCTACGTGTGCTTCTATTCTTGTAGACAATGTTGGGCCTCCAAGAGGCAGGTTTGTAGAACAGCAGCAAGTTTCCTTAAGTGAATCACCCAAGGTTTATCGAACTCGGGAGGTAGAGGTCAAAGATAGTCCTCTCAAGCAACCCCGCAATTAAGATACAAGAAGTCTCTTGTGTCCCCAACACACCTAATACACTTGTCAGATGTATAGGCGCACTAGTTCGGCAAAGAGATAGTAAAACACAGGTGGTATAGATGAATATGAGTGGTAATAACAATCTGAAATAAATATGGCAGCGAGTAAACATGCAGAGTAAGTAAGCGGTGTTTGTAGTATTGGAAACAAGGCCTAGGGATCATACTTTCACTAGTGGACACTCTCAACATTGATCACATAATAAATTAATAACTTCTCCTCACTTGTGCTACATACACTCTCTTGTTGGATGACAAACACCATTCATTGTGTAGGGCTACAAGAGCTCCCTCAAGCCGGAGTTAACAAGCACCACAACATTCGGCATTCATATTTAAGTAACCTTTAGAGCATAATAGATCTTTGCAATTTAAACCGAGTACTAACATAGCATACACACTGTCACCATTACACTATGAAAGGGGGAATAGATCACATCAATACTATCATAGTAATAATTAACTCCATAACCTACAAGAGATTATGATCATAATCTACGCCAAGAACTACACGATGCACACACTATCACCATTACACCATGAAGGAGGAATAGACTACTTTAATAACATCACAAGAGTAGCACATAGATTAATAGTGATACAAAGCTCATCATATGGATCTCAATCATGCAAAGCAATTCATGAGATCATTGTATTGAAGTACGAGAGAGAGATTAACCACATAGCTACCGGTACAGCCCTTAGCCTCGGGGGAGAACTACTCCCTCCTCATCATGGGAGACAGCAGCGTTGATGGAGATGGCGGTGGTGTCGATGGAGATGCCTTCCGGGGCAATCCCCGTCCCGGCGGCGTGCCGAACAGAGACTGTCCCCGAATCTTGGCTTCGCGATGGCGGCGGCTCTGGAACTTTTCTCGTATCGTGGCTTATCTCTTTAGGGTTTTCGCGACGAAGACTTTATATAGGCAAAGGGGCGATGTCGGTGGAGCCCTGGTGGGGCCACACCATAGGGGGGCGCGCCCAGGGTCCAGGCCGCGCCGCCCTGTGGGGTGGGGCCCCCTGCTCCCTCGGGCGCCTCTCGGCTCTGGAAGCTTCCGGGAAAAATAAGATCTTGGGCGTTGATTTCGTCCGATTCCGAGAATATTTCCTTTGTGATTTTTGAACCAAAAAAGAAAGGAACTGGCACTTCAAGATCTTGTTAATAGGTTAGTTCCGGAAAATGCATCAAAACATCATAAAGTGTGAACAAAACATGTAGGTATTGTCATAAAACTAGCATGGAACATAAGAAATTATAGATACGTTGGAGACGTATCACCCCTCTCCCCTCTCCCCGCGCCGCATGGCGCGCTGCCGCCGCCGCCGCCGCCCTTCCTCCGCGAGGGCCGCATGCCGCCACGCTCCACCCATCCCCGCCACCAGCAGCACAAGCCGCCGCGGCGTGGAGGAGGAGGGGCCGGCGCGCGTCAAGGTGGAGGAGCCGCCGCGACCTCCACCCCCCCCGCCGTCATCGGTGAGCTCCTCCACAACTGCCGTCGTCGTCGGTGAGCTCCCTCCCTCTCTTCTCCCCGCGAGCACAACATGCTCGACGAAATGCTCGCTCGGTTGGCTGGCCAGGTCGGTGTGGTTGAGGTCGATGTCGGCGACGACGGTCACGTAGGAGTCGTGCTCTTGCTTGTGCTGCTAGGTTTATTGTTGTTGTTGCTCTGGATGCATTGCTGCTGTTGCTCTGGATGCATTGCCCCTAATCGTTTTGCTTCATATGGTGTTCATATGAACACCAGCTACTAGCAGTGACATGCTATATTGGCTCTATCTGCTCCAAAGGTTCCATTTGGAGCCTGGATTGCTAGTGGTTAGTATATTTTTATGCTGCTAATCCTTGTTGTTGCTTGTCTTAAGCAATAGAAATTGTCTATGCCTCTCTGTACTTGCTTACCATTAACTGGTGAGCTAGTGATGCTTATTGGAGTGTTCTATATCAGTGACACTTCTATGCTGCTACTACATATTGGTGTTGGTTATTGTCAACTTATATCACTTGCTATGCCTTCTATATATCCTGTTGTTTGTGGAGGTTTACTGCCACTTGTTATTGATGAACCATGTGATGGTAATGATTCAATTTAATTCAATGATGTTAATTTGATTTCCATCCTTTGTTGGAAATAAATCCATGTCTGAACCTATACAAGGATTAGAAGACTTGCTCACTTGGTATTGCTTGCTAGTTGGACATTTGGTTGGTTTTGATGCTACTGGTTCATTTAAATGCATGAAATGCTACTATGGTATGCTACTGTGGTATCCTTGTGAACAAAATGATGGATTCTTGTGAGCTTATGGTATGCTACTATGCTACTGTGGTATCCTTGTGAAGATTTACTTGATGGATTCTTGTGAGCTTATGGTATGCTACTATGCTTATAATGCTCTGATTAGTGGGGATGCTTACTGGATCATGTGCATATAGTTCATATAGTTCTCTAAAAAGAAAGAATGCTCCCTCAGATGCTTGATGTCTTGGCTCAGCCAATGATGCAAAGGCGAGGCAAAAACTTGGATAAGAACAGATACTAAAATGTGTGATTTAAATGGAATGCTTATGATGGTATACTAAAATAGAGATATTCACATTAGGGAATCATGTAAATGAATGCCACTGTGGTATCCTTTGAAGAAAATGGGAAGTTTCTGATGGTTTAAAAGACTAGGTGATGCTAGGTTATTAAGTTGGCTGTCAAGGTTGGTTTTATCTGGTTAACTTGGATAGGCTATGTGTTCTTGATTACTTATGCATATCCATCTCTACTGGATTTACTAGCTCAGGCTTGGCCTCTCTCTTGCCAGCATCACTTGGTTACTACCAAGTGATGAATAATCCCTTATGGTACCCCAGCTTTGTTTTGAACTCAATTGAGTAATGATAAATTTCTATTTCTTGTTGGCTTTGATGAAAATAGAGATATCCACAGTAGGGGATCATGTAAATGAATGCCACTGTGGTATCCTTTGAAGAAAAAGGACTGTTTCGATGGTTTTAAAAGGCTAGGTGGTGCTAAGTGATTAAGTTGGCTACCAAGACTTGTCTCATCTGGTTAGCTGGGATATGCTATGTGTTGTTGCTTGTTTAGGCATATCTATCACTTACTGGATTTACTGGTTCTTGATTGGCCTCTCTTTTGCCAGCATCACTTGGTCTATATACCAAGTGATGAATAATACCTTTGGAGCATCTGCTCCATGCATGCTATGTGTGTTTGAGCATCTTGACTTATGTCACCATGGTTGCAGGTTTGGTGGTGTTTTTGTACTTGTCGATGATTAGATGGTTGGTCGATCACTCGTACACTCGGGGGTGGAGCAAGTGAGCCTGGTGTGATGGCACAAATATCAATATCTTGTGCATCCTACCTGGCCTCACTTACTCCATCCCTGGATGTTAATATTTGTTTCGACCAATAAAGTATGAGGCATTCCATTTAGTTCATACTAGCTACTTCTTAATTGCATTGGCTTTCTTCCATTTTAGTGTCGATGATTAAATTGTTTGGTCACTTGTACACTGGGTGGGGCCAGTGAGCCTGGTGCGATGGCACAAATATCAATCTCTTGTGCATCTTACCTGGCCTCGCTGACCCCATCCCTGAATGTTAATATTTCTTTCGACCAACAAAGTATGAGGCATATGATATCTAGTTGAGATACCACTTGGCTCTTTCTTCCATTTTAGTGCCGATGATTAGAATGTTTGGTCACTATACACCGCAATATACTTTGTAGACGGGCTTTTGCCGCCCGTGAATCTTGACGAGACAACAACGCCGACCTGCCTCTCGATGCAACCACGCCAGTCCCAGCCCTCGGGCGTCTCCTCGCTTCGCACTTCGTTCTTGTCCGGTGAACAATAGACTGATCATTGAATAAGGAAGCCGATGACGGCCGATCGCAAATCTTGCGACGCCGTCATCGGTTTCCTTATTCCAACGATCGTCTATTGGTTCACCGGGCAAGAAGGCGAACAGGCAGGCGCGGGACACACGGCCACAAGGGAGGCGGCTGGACCTGCCGTGGTTCTGCGCCGGAGAGGCAGATCGGCGTTGTTGTCTCGTCAAGGACCCGTTCACGGAACGACGGCCGGGGAAAGGGGGCCCTTCTGCAAAGTATACTGCGGCGTATACTGCAACTATGGTTTCTGACTATAGTATTTGTGTTGACCAACAATATATGAGGCACTTATTCCATTTTGTCATTCCATTTGCTTTGGTATTTCCAAAATGCCGATGATTAAAATGTTTGGTCCTCGTACACTCTGGGGTGGCGTAAGTGAGCCTGGTAAGATAGCACAAATATCAGTCTCTTGTGCATCGGACTTGGTCTCACTTACGCCATCCCGAAATGTTAATATTTGTGTTGACCAACAATGTATGAGGCATTTATTCCATTTTTCTTGTGCATCGGACTTGTTGGTCTCACTTTCTTCCATTTTCATCATAGTAGGAACTGGATGAAGACCCCGATGCAAGCGAGCCTGGTGGGTAGAGATGAGGGAGCAAAGGAGGAACCGGATGAAGACTACTTTGTATCTCGAAATTGTGAAATTTGAATGAATTAAGAGTTGTATGCAAAACATTTGTCTATATTGTTGTATAATGTGATGATGATGTATAATGTTGCTATGTTATATGTGTCCATATTATATCTGTCTATATTATATCTGTATATAACATGTATACTGTGTATAAAACCTATATAATACACCAGGCAGTATAAAATCGAGTATACATGTACAATGTTCTGTGGCACACCAAAATGTAATGCAGTGGCGCACCTGTTTCTGTGGTGCATGGGGAACCATGTGCGCCACAGAAACCTTAATTCTGTGACGCACGGGCCCCTGCGCCACAGAAACCTTATTTTTGTGGCGACGTTTTTGTGGTGCACCACCCGTGCACCACAGAATCACTTTTTCGTGCGCCACTGATGAGGCTTTTCCTACTAGTGGTCTCCCAAAAGGTTATAGCCGGGCTATAGCCAGGCTATAGCCGGCTATTTAAAACTTTGATCTATACACTAAATCGTGACTAGATACATTCAAATTTAGATGAATTTTTGGCATCTATTTATGGACAGAGGTAGTAATATATATGGATGTTTTTCCTATATATTTAGTTGAAAAATAAAATTTAGACTTTGATTAAACATAAAATGCGGGGTAATTATGAACAACAAGAGTGTGTAGGCATAGACTAAAAGCAATGTTGAGAAAATCGCTTATCGGGGTTAACTCGGTCGGCTGACAATTAGCGATTAATAGGCAAATCGGGCGATAAATGAGTTAATCGGGAGATAAATGAGTTTATCGGCTAATCGGTGACCACTGAATAGGGATTAATCGAGCAATTAATCGTTGAATCGGACGATTTTTTGAACAGTGATTAAAAGTATACAAACATTTTTTTCGAAACATATTTGTCAGAAGTTTTGGACAAGATATCACGTGCACCTTTATATATATTCACATGCCCCAGTGCTACATAAGTCTTCAACTGCTAAGAGCATCTTCAGTCGCGTCCCTCAAAAAGCATCCGACACAAATGATTTGGGGCACGTTTGGGACCGCGCCGGACAAAAAGAGACCAAAAATCTGTACAAAAAAGAGGTCCTTCAGCGTCCCTCAACAGCGTCCGGATGCATGCATTTTAATAGAGAGGACCACCCCATGTGGAAAAAATAGGTGAGAGAAAGTGTGGGAAAAGAGACTACCATGTGGGGACTAGGGGTTGCATGCATGCATGTGGACACTGTTTTTGTGTCCGGCGTCCCAGGTAGATCTCTACCAGGGACACCGGACACAAAATGAGGCGCTGATTAGCTTTGGGGGACGCGACTGGACCGTTTTTTTCCCCATTTCTTATCTGCGGTCATTTGGGGGACGTGACTGGAGATGCTCTAAGTGGGTTGGTAAAGGCAGCAAGGTGTGTCCGGTGTCCCACTCCCAGCTATTTAGGCAACTTGGTCTATTTCAGCTCACAACACAATCCTAGTTGTTAGCTACCCGGTTCATACATTGAGAAGAAACACATCTTACATGTTGAATACACCTGTAGATCCTCATGAAAAGAAGTCCATATATAGATCGTTGCCCAATATACAACGAGATAGTATTTGCATGCTTGCCGCAATCAAATATTACTAAGAACGGTAGGCTTCAGGAATTGGTGCATGCTTGCCGCAATCAAGTATTTGCATGTGTGTTTCTAGTTCAATGTTCACTGGAGGTAGTTCACTATGTTATGTACAGTAATGATTTCCCGTCTATCGTCCTCTCGTGTGATCTGCTCCGGATGGCTTCATCCTGGCGAACGCTGTAACAGTTAGCAGCCAAATCCTTGTTGCTTAACAGCTGCCTCGCCTCAACAGTTTCAGGGTTTAGACAGTTAGACAGTGAAAATCGTTTTAGAGGTTTTCTGTCATTTGTTTATTTCTTTCTTTGCTTTCTCTGATAATAACCTGAGCTGCGACTCAGTCTAGATAAGATAGAATCGACGCCCTGATCCATCGTGGGATGGCACGAAGCATGCGATCATGGCGGCGTTAGTGGGACTCGTTCGGGTGACGTTGGGATGGCAGCGTCGGATGCCTGATCGTGCTCCTGGTTTTGTGGTTTCAGTTAGCACGTTTGTAACAACCGAATAAATAGAAGAGAACAACAGAAAAGCAGTAAGTTGAGCACTGCACAAAACTCTCGTGTCCTTCTTCCTCTCTGAGTTCATCTCTTGATCGCCATTGTTGTGTGAGTTGAGAGCGCCAAGTCTGACAAGTGGTATCAGAGCCTAGGGCTTTGGATCCGCATGGCACCAGGTGTCACATCGGGCAAGGACGACGACGGCAGCAAGTCGCCGCGCGCAAGGGTTCGGGACCCAACCGCAGCCGCCAAGGGGCGCGAGCTGGCGGTGGCGCGGCCATACGCGCCGGTCGTGGCGGGTCCTTCCAATGTGCCGCCTCTGACGCGCTCCAACTACGCGGAGTGGAGCCTCCTCATGGAGGTGAGCTTCCAGGCTCGGGGCCTGTGGCCCGCGATCCAGGGAGAAGAAGATCTTGAGGATGAGTGCGGCTATCGCAACGACCGCAGCGCCCTGGAACTGATCTATAAATCAGTCCCGCCGGAGATGCTGCCGGTGCTGCGGAAGCACAAGTCCGCACACGATGTGTGGGACGCGATCCGGAAGCTGCGCGCTGGATCGGAGAAGGTGCGCGATGCCAAGGCCCAGACCTTGCGAACGGAGTACGAGAACCTGCGCCACAAACCCGGTGAGTCTGTTGATGATTTGGCGATGCGCCTGACAGGTCTCACGGCGAGGCTTGGCGAGCTGGGCGACCCCATCCCCGACAAGCGGGTCATGCAGAAGTGGCTTCGCATCGCACCAAAGAGGTTCTCTCAACTGGCCTGCTCCATCGACAGCCTCGTAGACCTGGACACCACGTCCATCGAGGAGCTCGTCGGGCGTTTCAAGGCCGCCGAGGAGCGGCACGAACAGGAGCAGGAGGAAGGAGGGACCCAGCTACTCCTCACTGAGGAGGAGTGGCGATTGCGCGCGGGGCGTGGCTCTCCCGGCGGCGGCTCAAGCGGGAGCAAGAAGCCACGCGGGAAGCTGCACGACCGCGGCAAGGACGCAAACCGCGCCGGTGGCAACAACAACACTGCACCACGGCGCGATGGCAACTGCCGCTACTGCGGCAAAGCGGGCCACTGGGCCCGTGAGTGTCGCAAGAAGCAGCGGGAGGAGGGCGCCGCAGCTGAGGCCCACGTCGCCGAGGCGGATGATGCCGATCCTGCTCTACTCATGGCACTGGTGCTTCCCCAGGAGGGGGAAGCGCTGACGGACGACGACGCCATCGTCCATCTGAACGAGGAGCGCGCCAAGGTCTGCCTCGGCGCTGAGGACGACGCCAAGGACCCAAGGTGGCACATGGACACGGGGGCGTCGAACCACATGACCGGCAACTCCACGGTGTTCTCCGAGCTTGATCGGAACGTCTCCGGCACCGTGCGCTTCGGTGATGGATCAGTGGTGGACATCAAGGGACGTGGGACCGTCGTCTTCGTCGCGCATCAAGGGCGTCACCGCGTACTGTCAAGGGTGTACTACATCCCTCGGCTCCAAACTTCCATCGTCTCCGTCGGCCAGCTCGACGAGGTGGGATGCTCTGCCTTGGTAAAGGGCGGCTTCATGGTCGTGCGCGATCGACAAGAGGAGCTCATCGCCAGGGTGCCCAGGACTGGGAATCGCCTGTACACCATTGCGCTGCAGGTCACACGCCCGATCTGCCTAGCAGCCTCGGCCGGCGAGGAGGCATGGAAGTGGCATGCGCGATATGGCCACCTCAACTTCGAGTCACTGCGCAAGCTTGGTCGTGATGGCATGGTGCACGGCATGCCCATGATCGAGCACGTTGACGAGATCTGCGACGGGTGCCTCGTTGGCAAGCAGCGACGCGCACCCTTCCCCACCACGGCGAAGTACAGAGCGGACGAGCGGCTGGACCTAGTACACGGGGATCTCTGTGGGCCAATCTCTCCACCGACCCATGGAGGTAAGCGCTACTTCCTGCTCCTGGTGGATGACAAGACCAGGTACATGTGGCTTGTCCTACTGAGGAGCAAGGATGAGGCGCCGACGGCGATCAGACGCTGGCAAGCAGGCGTCGAGGTGGAAACGCGCGTGAAGCTGCGTGTGCTCCGAACGGATCGTGGAGGGGAGTTCAACTCCACAGAGTTCGGCGAGTACTGCGCCGACCGCGGCGTCCGTCGGCACCTCACCGCTCCATACTCTCCGCAGCAGAACGGGGTTGTCGAGCGGCGGAATCAGACCGTGGTGGGCACGGCCCGCTGCTTGCTCAAGTCCAAAGGCATGCCGAATGAGTTCTGGGGAGAAGCGGTCACCACCGCCGTGCTGCTGCTGAACTGTGCACCGACGAAGTCCGTGCAGGGCACGACACCGTACGAGTCGTGGCACGGAGAAAAGCCAACCGTGAGCTACTTCCGCACCTTCGGCTGCATCGCGCACGCTAAGGTAACCAAGCCAAACCCGAAGAAACTCGATGATCGCAGCTTGCGTACAGTCTTCATCGGCTACGAGAATGGCCGCTCCAAGGCGTGGCGTGTGTACGATCCGGTGGCTAAGCGTGTGCACATCACACGCGATGCCATCTTTGACGAGGCGGCAAGCTGGGACTGGGGAGCTGAGCAGCTGGGGCGCGGCACGTTCGTCATCGACACGGACGCTGCGGTGGCCGCCGGGCTTGGGCCCATCCCGCAAGGGCACGCCCACGAAGCGACGGAACCTGCTTCACCAGCATCGCCGGCCACGCCCCTCCCAGAAAGCTCTGGACCCTCCGCGGGGCCAGGATCGGCGTCGCCAACATCGAGCACCGCCACAGCATACAAAGAGCAGGGCGCTGCCCACGGCTACGTCTCGCCACCGTCGGGTGCTACCCCAGACTCTGAGCTCGTGGGGGAGGAAGCACCGCGGCGCTATCGCACCCTGGAGAGCGTGTACGACGACGACATTGACGTGGGAGGTTCAGACTCCTTGCTGTTTGTTTCAGGAGAAGAACCAAGCACATTCGCCGAGGCAGAACCTCATGCTGCCTGGCGTGCCGCGATGATGGACGAACTGGCGTCCATTGAGGAGAACGGAACATGGGCTCTGACGACGTTGCCCGCCGGAAAACGTCCAATAGGACTGAAGTGGGTCTTCAAGCTGAAAAAGGACTCCTCCGGCGTGGTGGTGAAGCACAAGGCGAGGCTCGTCGCCAAGGGGTATGTGCAGCGAGCCGGCGTGGATTTCGAGGAGGCTTTCGCACCGGTCGCCCGCCTCGACTCCGTGCGGTTGCTGCTCGCCATTGCAGCTCACGAACACTGGAGCGTACACCACCTCGACGTCAAATCAGCTTTCCTCAACGGGGAGCTCGAGGAGGAGGTTTATGTCTCACAACCTCCTGGCTTCGAGCGTGATGGAGAGGAGGACAAGGTGCTGCGCTTGTCCAAAGCTCTCTATGGCCTCCGCCAGGCTCCGCGCGCCTGGAACATCAAGCTGGACGACACGCTTCTGTCACTTGGTTTCCAGCGCAGTCCATCTGAACATGCTGTGTATGCACGGAGCGTGGGGAGGGAGAAGCTGTTGCTGGGTGTCTATGTGGACGATCTGATCGTTACAGGCACCAGCGCGGAGGCGATCACACTATTCAAGGAACAGATGAAGACCAAGTTCTCCATGAGCGACCTGGGGTTGCTAAGCTTCTACCTCGGCATCGAAGTCCATCAGGGTACAGAAGAGATCACCATCAAGCAGACAACGTACGCGGCGAAGCTGGTGGAAAGGGCAGGACTGTCTGAGTGCAACCCTGTACCAGTGCCCATGGAACCAAGATTGAAGCTGAGCAAGGAAAGCCAGAATCCGTCTGTCGATGCTTCACTGTATCGGAGCATGGTTGGCAGCCTGCGATACCTGGTGCACACCAGGCCGGATATCTCCTTTGCAGTAGGGTACATCAGCAGATTCATGGAGAACCCCACAACGGAGCATTGGGCTGCCGTCAAGCATCTGCTCAGATACGTGGCTGGAACTCTGAACTTTGGGTGCCAGTACAAGCGAGGGGCAAAGGAACTGCAACTTGTTGGATACAGTGATGCAGACTACGCCGGCGATGTTGATGACAGAAAGAGCACCTCAGGGATGATTTTCAGGTTCCGGGGGAGCACTGTCTGCTGGCAGTCACAGAAACAGAAGGTGACTGCACTGTCCTCGTGTGAAGCTGAGTATATGGCCGCGACGGCAGCGGCATGTCAGGGCGTGTGGCTCAGACGTATGATAGGTGAACTTCTGGGAGGAACAGGCAAAGGGACTCCATTGTTCATCGACAATATGTCAGCAATTCAGCTCTGCAAAAATCCAGTCTTCCACGAGAGGAGTAAGCACATTGACACCCGATATCACTATATTCGGGAGTGTGTGCAGAAGGGAAAGATCGCCGTGGAGTATGTGCCCACCGGCGAGCAACTGGCAGACATTATGACCAAGGCGTTGCCCAAGCCCAAGTTTCAGGAGCTGCGTGCGAAGCTTGGTGTGGTTGATCTCGGCAACTGATTAAGGGGGAGAATGTTGCTTAACAGCTGCCTCGCCTCAACAGTTTCAGGGTTTAGACAGTTAGACAGTGAAAATCGTTTTAGAGGTTTTCTGTCATTTGTTTATTTCTTTCTTTGCTTTCTCTGATAATAACCTGAGCTGCGACTCAGTCTAGATAAGATAGAATCGACGCCCTGATCCATCGTGGGATGGCACGAAGCATGCGATCATGGCGGCGTTAGTGGGACTCGTTCGGGTGACGTTGGGATGGCAGCGTCGGATGCCTGATCGTGCTCCTGGTTTTGTGGTTTCAGTTAGCACGTTTGTAACAACCGAATAAATAGAAGAGAACAACAGAAAAGCAGTAAGTTGAGCACTGCACAAAACTCTCGTGTCCTTCTTCCTCTCTGAGTTCATCTCTTGATCCCCATTGTTGTGTGAGTTGAGAGCGCCAAGTCTGACAATCCTAGTCTTATGTAGCAGGTCTGGAGATTAAGATATTACGCTCTTATGTTCAAGGAAGACCCACTCTACACCGTGGTATCTACGATTCTACGCACGCAGCTTTTGCCTGACTACCAAGGAAATCATCGAGACTACACACTCTGAACCGTACACAAACAAACTGCAGTCCCCAACTCCCCATTCGAAAAGTCATTTTATACTCTTATCTTATTAGAAAAAATCAAAATTTTATTTATATGTTTCAAAAAATTATGTAACAAAATTTTAAAAGGAGTTGATGATGTATCCCACTAACCTACAAAATCTCAATTAGAAATGTTTTGTTATCTGAGTTACACAAAAATGACAAAGTCTGCTTTCTTTTTGGAGATTTGAATCACTATACTCAGATCCACATATTTGGTATTTTTATATAGCCCAAAATACACATTATTTCTAGTTGAAAGTTTACACGTTTGTGGGATACAATACTGGGTACATCATGATTTAATTTCAGATTTCTTTTTTAAAAGGGATTACTGTACCCATGTCCTTCACTTTTATTTTTCAAAAAAATTCAAAACCTTACCATTTTATGTTTTCAATAATTATAGCATTAAATACGTAGATAGATATGTACATGAGAAGTGTATGCAAAAATTCCCAATAAAAATTACTTTAAATATTGGAAAATACAAAATTTAAATTTCTGACAAAAGAATACACTATTATAATGGGCACGGCTAGTAATCAGGCGACTGAGACTTACTAAATCTCAGTCACCTGACGCTAGGCTGACTCGGCCTTTACTTGTTATCTAGACTAGTAAGCTTGCACGTGCAATGCACGTCTCAAATTTAAAATTTAAATGCATATCGCAAATTCAAAGTTTGAATACACAAAGTATATAATGTCAATCCCCAAATCTCTTATCCTGCGTATGTAATGATTTGGGTTGGAGCAATCATTTTGAATAGAAGTCATCTCGTATAATATGTTAATGTATTTTTTATAACTTGCATGACAAAAATAAGTATATCCATGTGTTAATTGAACAAATCGATCATCCGTCCATGTAGACCATTTCCTGTCATGTGCACAACTTAGGTTTGACACAGTATAAAAAGCACCACTCTGATTAACACAATCAATCTTGTCCATCCATAATAACCAAATCCAATGGATAAGGATTGAATGTAGGTTACATAAAACATGGTCGTAGATGTTGTATTACACCTATTTACTCCTTAAGCTCACCCCACTGCTCCTTATCACACCTTTTGTAGTCTCACAAGCACATCATATCTTCAACAATCTTGATTTCCCGACGAAGGAAACCCCATAAACAACACGTGCATCTCCACTATTTTTGAAGTTGAATCCCTCGCCAGCAAAACCACCACCACCATCTCTGGTTTTAGGAGTAATCAATTTCCACCGTTATTTTGTAAGCTTAGCCTGATCAAAGGAATAACTCTTAACTATATACAGTGAAACATTATCTAAAAGTAGTACCAAGAGTTTAACATAAGGAGATGCTCATAAGTATCAAGTCATACATAAGAATAAAATCATTTGACTATTGATGGAATGGAGCTCGTGACTGTTTCAAAAAAAAAAATCATCCCTAGATGCAAGCTACTCCCTCCGTCTCAAAATGTAAGGCGCCTAAGGTTAGTCAAAAGTCAACTTCTTCTAACTTTGATCAAATTTGTAAAAAAATATAAACATCTACAATACTAAATCAATATCAATAGATCACCATAAAGTATATTTTCTGAAAGTACCATTTAATATTGTAGATATGGTTATTTTTCCTCAATGTTTGGTCAAAGTTAGGATGATTTAACTTTTGATTAATCTTAGACGTCTTATATTTTGGGACCGAGGGAGTATTACATAGTGCAACATATAACACCAGCAGAGCATTGATGCGGCCCTCACAGAACAATTATGCATGAAGGTTCATGTACAACAAAGGAACCATGCTATCGGATTTGATAATATCAACAAGATCCACCATACACTGCTGATAATCCAGCATAAGAAATGATAATCCAGCATAGCTTTTTGTGGAAGGCTAAATTGTCTATAATAACTTATTGGGATTCCTAGAAAATAACAACATGTACAATGTGCATCTTCTATTGATGTGCTTGCTAAGTGTAAAACTGCAGAATACACACTGTAATTGATAATGCAAAATACAATTCGTTTCATAAATGAACTTTTGCATCTCCTATAATTTTGGATGATCTGAAATGATCCAGACATAATACACAGACACATCTCTTCTTGAAATAGCACATTGTAGGGAATGTATTAGCCTGAACAACAATAAACGATAAACATGTATTGTTGAAACTTGGAACAAAAAGAAATATTGTATAAATAAAATCACAAGAGTGCTAAGGAGTATCATTCATGTCTCAAGGATCATCATCAGTAAAGAGGAAGTTCGCCGTGAATAAGTTCAGTCAGCAAGGCTTGCAACTAATAGTCAAATGCAGCGTTATCAATCACATAATTGAACAAAAAAAGAATTAGTACGTGAAGATGCAATTACCAGCAACAATGAGGTCACACGTTTCTCACCAGCCAAGACAACACCACCCTTAGTATTTAATCCGGTCAGGGTAGAGCCTAGCTGCAATCCATATCAGGAGGATAGACAACCTAATTGCTACTTACATGCAGCGATGTTGCAAATTGGCCTCAGCTAAGAATCAAGACCCCCTCTGTCCCAAAGCTATATAGCCACAGAATTTCCGCAGTTCCACGCTTTGGACATGCGATCCCCTCCCATAGAAATTAAAAAATGAATCTCACCTTGATGCCTCAGTGGCGTACTTGGCCTGGAACTTCCCCTCCGGGAGAAGTATCCACCCTGCGTTCGTACTCCATTCTGCTGCACACACCGAGAAAACCACACGATAATCATCAACCAGCCGTCACCGCCCAACACCGCGATAGATTAGAATCGATGTACAGAAGAAAAATATAAGAAAAAATCGAAACTCCAAGAAGGGATAAAATTGAATATTTATTGAGAAGTTGCAGGGATGTCAATTTTAGTCCGCAACGATGGGTGAAGGAGGAGCGTCAAGTGCGATGTAGGGCGGCGAGGTCGCTTGGACGTCACCGTGCAGGAGGCGACGGGCTCTTGGGCGGCGTCTGGCGGTGTGGCTTGGACGTTGCCATGCAGGAGGCGACGGACTGCTGGGCAGCGTCGTGCGGCTTGGACGTCGCCGCGACGGACTGCTGGGAGGCGTCTAATAATGGTGCGACGCAAGGCAGGGCGTCGTCTGGGCCAAGAGTGAATAAGATCGCATGGAGTTTCCTTGTGTGGAGTTTCCTATTTTGCATTAATTTCTTGCATAATTGTAGGGATGTGATCGTGGGACTGTGATTTCATATTCCTTGGGTGGAGTTTCCTTTTGTGGAGATGGATGGATGGACCGGTGGAGGTGGAGCATGGTCAGTCAAAGTAAAATGCCAAGTGTACACAAAGATTATTGTTGACGGTTAGATTAAGTTTAGTGTGTCTAATTGTGTGGTGGTAAGTAGTCGGTGTACAGTTATTGGTGTGGCTTTAGAAAAATTCACGTTTGCTCTTTTATTAGTAGTGGAGATAAAGCACTAGCAGGCTACAGAAGAGGTCACAATTCTTTTTATAGGTGAGGTCCACTATTTTCTTGTTACGTTACATAAAAGTGAGTACATGAGAAAAACAACAAATCTCCTTACTCACATCTTTCACCGGAGAAAATGAACAAAATCCTAATTGCAATTCATATGTCATTGGAAAAACATTGATTGCAACACGGGCGCCACTGAAAAAATCTTAGCTACAACTTACGTGAAACTTACATCCATCTACAAGAAGAAAATCTCAGCTACAACCTACATGTAACTGAAAAAATTTAGTTACAATCCACACATAACAAGAAAAGTCTCAATTGCAACCTATACATAAGGAGAAAAGAAATCTTAGTTGCAATCTACGTGCAACTAGGATAATGTCTGGTTCAACCTACATGCAACTAAAAAAATTCTCAGTTGCATCCCACATGTAACAAGCAAAGTTTCAATTGCAACCTACATAGAATTGAGAAAAACTCAGTTGTAACCCACATGCAACTGAGAAATCTCAGCTGCAACTCACATGCAACTGAGAAATCACGAGCAACTGGAAAAAATCTCAGTTGCCCACATGCAACTTGAAAAAAAAATCAATTGTGACCCACGTACAACTGGGAAAAACTTAATTATGATCGAAATGCATCTGGGAAAATCTCAATTGTGATCCGCATGCAGTTCCAACCCACATATAACATAAGCAAATTCAGTTGCAACCCACATGTAACTGAGAAAATTTCGGTTACGACCCACATGTAGCTACGAAAATCTCAGTTGCGACCCATATGTAACTTTAAAAAAAAATCAGTTCCGAGCCACACCCTCCCGCCTCTGGTTACGGGCTTGCGGCTTCTTATGGAGTATGGATATCGCGTCCGGTCCATCGACGTTGCTACCTCCTCCAAATCGTGGTTAGTTTGTTCTTCTTCGTTTTGACCTAGCCCCATGCTGGTGCAAAATCTTAGGAGCACATCCGTTGGCTCCTGATTTTTGTTGATTTGGTTCCAGTGTAACCATCACTGACTAATAGGTAGTTATACGAGTGCTTGTGGTGCTTAATTGGATTTATGTTTTCGCTTTCAAGTTGCAGGTTCAGTTGTGCACACCAAGTGTTCATATATATGCCTGATGAGAAAGATTGCCATAACAAATCAAGGATCAAATGCTGGAGAGCTGGAGATTATATGGGTTTAGAGTTTGTCTTGTGATTTTGCGAATGCAATGTTTCGAGAGTAAGCTTCTTGACACTTTTCATTCCTCCGACGTGTACTTAGGCAGGTGTAAGAATTTCTCAAGTTATCTATTGATTTGCGTTAGGAATTTTGGTGATGGGAATCTCTTCGACTGTGGTCATAATGTTCAATGCAAACAATTGACGATAAATTTCCAACCACTATACCTGGTGGTGGCCTTGCAGACTGAAGCTATTGCTGTTGACACTCTGTCGTGTACTTGAAAAATGAGCTTATTGTTTACACATTCAAACTGGATGCTCTGCCCACTACAGGTCTGAAAATTGGTGGAAGTGCAGTCATCCTTAGACTTTCAGTTGTTTGTAAATTTCCGTATAGTATCATATCAGAGCCTAGATCATCATTGTATTTGACTGCCTACTTTGTTGCTTCATATAATTTTTCTTGCACACTTTTTCTACTTCCAATTTTCTTTTTGTAATACAGGCAACCTTGTTCATTAAATTGGATTGATTAGTTTACTCTTTTGCCTGATGCATTATAAGAATGTTCATTAAATTAGATTGAGTAATTGTACATACTTTGTGACAATAAAGAAAAACGGGCGTAGGGTTTTACAATGGTGATCCTTTTGTAGTATGGTAGCATGAGGGTGAATGTCCTGGTGATGCAATGCTTGGGACACCTTGTTGTTGTATGTTTTCAGATTACTCATCTTGTGATTTTTCCTCTCAAGTTTGTATAATCTGATTTAGGAGTACATGAAATGGGAAGCAGGTGTTCTACCATAATATTTGCTTCCTCAAGGTAACGATGGATGCTCTCTTAGGCTCAGTACACTGTGACACGTTGTATCTTTGGTTTCCGTAAGAAGGCATGTGACTTCTTCGGTTAGCAAACGAACATGATAGCTATCGGTGCTAATGTAGTATTATTTTGTAATATGACTCCGGTGTAAGAAAACACTTATTGTGGCTCTCCCCATTTACAGTTACCTGGTCTACTGTGTGGTTCAATTCAATTTATGCCTTTTGCTTACTGAAAAGAAGTTAAGTGAATTTCAGTGATTTCGTAAAAAAAAGTGAAATCCCAACAGCCTGAGCCCTTGTCACATGGATCTCTCTCTCTCTATCCTCGAGGAGGCTCGGCTATGGATTCTTGCCGGCGCCAAGGAGTTACGTCGCTTACCTCTCCATGCTCGACCTCCGGACTCTCCCTAAGTCCCTGGCCGTTGGGTTAACAAATGTTAACCCATGTATAGTTTTCTTCTTCTTTTCTTCTTTTTGTCCTTGTTTTTTAGATCTTTTGTTTTGTTTCTCTGTCTTTCTCTTATAGCGCTGCTACAGTTTGTACAGTTTTTCCGCCTCTTTGCGGCTCCTTCTAATATACAAAGACACTCGCTTAGGCGTGTGTTAGAGAAAGAAAGAAAAAAAGTGAAATCCCGTGATTTGTATGTGTGGTAGTGATATTCTGTTCTCATTGGGGATATCCATTTCTTACAATTTATTTTTATGATTCTACTGGAGTTGTTAGGCCAGCCTTTGACTGAACATCTTTGAAAGTGTTGGTTGTAAGAACTGAGTAGGAGATAGCCTGAGACATATTGCTAATATCCATTCCCCCTTCTTGATTGATATATGTCAGCGAGACACTGATGTTACTTAAGAGTGTGCTTTCAATATATACCCGCTCCGGCTTTACATGTGTTTTTTGAATATTTTCTTCAAAATTCAAAAGGACCTCAGCATTCTTTGCCCCCTCCTTTTTTTTTTTGCTTACCATGTAAAGTGGTTGGAATTTTGTATATCAAACTAACCATTTATTATCCATTTCTGACAGGAACCAATGTGTTTTTAAGGAAAATAATGTAGCTAAAGAGGAATGTATCTTGCCAAAAGTAGTGGCTGATTCTCCCAGAACCGTATATGCAGACATAAGTGCAAGTTAGCACAATGCAGCAAATGCTGAATCTGAACCTTCCGTTATCTGATCAGCTGGCCAAATGGTTGATGAAGAGCTGAAGTTGATTGTGAGGAAAGTGAGTACGTAGTTTAGTTTTCTAGCATGTGGACTGAGTATAGATATGGCCTCTGGTCACCTGCCTCTTGATACATTCACATGTATTTCAGTGGGAGGGACTGAATGGGTACTAAGGTGCAGTGGCTATTTTTCTACCTGATAACGATATATTGTTCCATGGTGTGATGGTGCCCCTTGGTTTCTGTTTCTCGCACTACACTTCCCCACCCATGTCGTGCCTGGCATGTTTATATTTCCTATTTCTTAAACGTATGGTGCTTACATGTGGCGAGCAAATATGAAAAATGGCTATTACACTTCTCTTTATCAATGTGATAGAACCAGGCAAATAGTTGAGCCTATTTGTAGGATTAAGGCACATTTGTTGACTAGAGAAACAACTTTTGTTTCTCTTTGGTAAAACAAGTAGCACAAGAACTACAAATTTTGAAAAAGTTTTCTTGGACCAAAATACAGGAATAAGATATATTGCTGCAATGAACCATCAACCATGGAAAATTAATCAACAATGAACAGAATTGCATCATAATTTCAGCACTGATGTAAAACAACTAAGATCATTTTGAAATCTCTGCTTTCCGGAACATTTGATTGATCTGCCTTTGGGTTTTTTTGCATGATTGCCAGCTATGTCATTATGCATGTGTGTGATGATGTGGCATGCTATATTGCTATGCTTATGTTTACAGGAATATATTGGGGTTTACTACTCGATTGAGTGCCTTACGGAGAAAGGCTGTCGCCTTTGCTGTGTTGCCCATGGAGAACACCTCTGTGGACTATCATACATCTCTCATTCCAAATGAGACCATGATAGGCAATGTATCCTCTATTTGTCTTCCAATACACTTTGGATAAATCATTGTGTCACAAGATATATGACACAAACTGCAGATTATGATGTTTAGGTGCAGGATCAAGATAATCAGACTGGTGGTTTCGCTCGTGTGATCGGTGTAGATGTGGAGCTGTTGAAGATGGCGATGGGTTTAGTTGCACAGTCAAAGAGTATCAGCCCTAGGCATTGCTCTTTGTATGCTGGCCGTCCTCTCATTTGATGCGTATGCTTTTTTAATCTCATGGTTGGCTTTATGGATTTAAGATACAAGCATGGTGTAAAACAGTAAAAGCGGAGGATGGTGCAGCTGTATAGAAGGTCAATATATACGCGACTGTAAAATAGCAATCATGCCGCATAACTAAACGCTATGAGCAGAGGACGGCGCGGCAGAGCGCGCTAGGTCCATCTAGTTCTCGGTTATGACCCACATGGAACTGAAAAAATCTCAGTTACAACCCACATGCAGTTCCAACCAACATGTAACTTCAAAAACTTACGACCCACATGCAGTTCCGACCAACATATAATTTAAAAAAATTAAGTTACGATCCACATGTAACTGAAAAAATCTCAGTTATAACCAATTTATAACCCCTAAACTAGTACGGATAGTGACGTAATCCAATCGTTGGACATTTTTCTCACTTGCAAGAAATGTGTCGCTATTAACTTGTTTTCAACGAACAAAAGCGAGGCAGAGAATAAAGCAACAAACAAACAAACAAACAAAAAGCTAAACGCCAGCTGCTACAAAGGCACGAAAAAGAAGTGAGCCGAAGCGAAGCCCATGAGAACACAACAGCCCACGACAAAACGATAACCACCGGCCCGCGTCCAAAATCACAGCGTGCAGCGTCCCTGGAGAACCTCAGAACAAGAAGATTGCGCGAATTTTGATGCACTTGATCTAATGGTTTGATTAGGTGATTGAGATTTATTAAATCTCAGGCGCCTGATTTCTAGCAATTCCGTATTATAATACTAGTTTACAGTTTACTACCATTTACTGTCGGAAATTTGTTTTTTTTATATTATTCAAAATACAAAGTATTTTAACGGGACTTTTTTCACACACGCCCCCTCCCTCCTATATATCTATCTATATATTTAACGCCATGATTTTTTAAAACTTCGAAACCTGAGATTTCAAAATTTCTAAAAATTTAAAAGTGAAGAGAGCATTAGAGCCCATATGTCAATGATACTTTCCGACCGATGCTGATTAAGAGGACACAGGTGAAGGTCGCGCGCAGAAAAAATCGCTAATTCAGTACTCGTTGTTGCTGCTTCAGGAACAGGAACCCAAACAGGGCGTGTGGATCCGAACTCAGAAGCTGAACATGCCATTAAGCAGTCAGTGATCAATACATATATATAAGCTGAACTAAGATCTCAAACGACAGAACATGACTGCCATGCTGAGCTTGCATGTATAGAGAAAGTTAGTTGGAATGACCTACTTAGTTATATATGATACCAGCATAAATGATAAATCTTAACACACAAAGTATATCTACTGCCATTATTTTTTGTATACAAAGCCACGAAGCATTTCGAGGCAAAACTTTGAAGCCTCAAAATGCATAGTGGCCTTGTATGCAAAGAGGGAGTGAGTATTTGACATAAATGTCTCAACATCACATGACAAATTCATCTTTTCATTACATTCTGTTGTCGCTGTAGCTAAGTAACACGAGTAAAGAGCCAAATGGCCTCATCAATGAAACAATGAAATAATTGACGAATAGTTTGACATCGTTCACATGAATTACTGAACAACATGAACAACAACTTTGAACGGATGACGCCTCCAGGTGTACAACAGGATCACAAGAAACTACCAACAGAATGGTCAGGCAGCAGACTTTCTCTTTCCTGCCCATCAGCTGTATTGAGCTCCTTGAATGGTAACAAACAAACAGAAATCTGTAGTAATGGATCATGTTGCTGAATAATGTCAGCTTTGCAAATTCACAAGGCTAAAAATGGTTGAGTTGGCGACAGCAACTTATTGGTCAGTGATCCATTTTCAGGTCAGTGATCTTCTGGCAATGTCTCTTCTATGTACCTTTTTTTTATCTCATAACGTCCTATGCGTCATCTGTAGCTGCAGATGCTGCACCCTTTTTATTCCTCATAACTCTGCTTGCTGGAAAGTGAAGCCTCGCATACAGTGGTCTTGGTGCTCTAGATATCCTATCAAAGCCCCTCACGCACACAAATCCTGCACATGTTCCGAACAAATATAAGCATCTATGATAATATTCCTGAGTAAAAATGTTACTGGAACCCTCCCAATTAAAATAAAAAGAAATTCCACTCATAGCATTCTTTCCACATCAGCAAATTTTGTATACTTTTGTTTACCTCCGGTATGAAAATCCTTGACAAAAAATAATTCCCAAACTTTTTCTTTCTTGACAAATATAAACCGATATGTGAGATAATTATATCCTTTTTTAAATCATAAACTTTATTGGGGCATTTCGCCCTACACACTCCCAGAGCAACGCCCTGTTTACATCCATACAATATTTGCTTGTGCAACAAAATAGATCATATTTGGCCATTATTATATTTTAATGTATTTATATTCATTGAGTAATTTAGTACAAGTAGATTTTGTATGAAACTACTTCCACATATGAAAAATACTTCCGCATACTATGCAGTTATGGACTACATTTTCTTTTTGCAAATAATAGGTATTAGAGATGCACCCTGGGGCATAAAAAGGTCAAGAAACAAATGACAATAGCTTTAGTTTTGATCACATAAATCCCCATTATGCAAGTAAAAAACAATCTTGAAGGAAACCATGATTGTACAATGTGTTGTGTGCAATCATTTGCTATGTGCTTAAGCGATCACAAAAAAGATATCTCTCCATTTCTTCATGTTTTTTTGTACTGGATATCGCAGACAGTAACAAAAAAATTTAGATGATTACCTTTCCAAAAGCAATGTTGTATTTCTTCAGTTGTTAAACCTGCAAAAGAAACATGTAAGTCATAATCAGATGCACAACCTTGATGTGGTAATCTATTATTAACCATTGTCTTTTTTCTTAGTGTTTTCCAGTAGATCATAATCTGCCAAAGGTATACTGCTTATTTATACAGGCTGTTAAAGCTACTATGGAACTCCAGTTGACACATGACAAATGGATATGGGAGTACATTCTGGTGCTTAACAGTAACAAACGCAATCTGCCAATCTCCCGTAAGTGAATATGAAACCACATGAAAATTGATTATCTAGGGGGACAACACTAGATTTTGCTAAATGGGTCAGTTCTATTAACATCTAGTCCTTCCCAGTTCCCACGTTGTTTGCGTAATTAGCCATTTTTTAGCAAATGTTAAGGTTTAAAGGATTTTATCACAAATTGCTAAGTGATTTGTTCATTTGCGTACTAACTCAATTCATGAACTCATAGAGCCTAACCCCCTCCTTCCTCCATCCATGCTTACACATTTTGTATTTGTAGTTAAAACACTAGGCTCCCACGCCTCTAACATCAACATGAATGCCTCACATTGCACTTATCTTGTATTTGAAACTCCATCAACGTAGGTTTTCATGCCTTTAACATCACCACCTATGTCTCCACACCTGCGCTAATCTTCCATGCAGACATATTTCCACGTACCTGTTTAGACGAGTGGAAATGACCAACTATCGAGGTTTGCTTGGGAATAAGATCCCATCTAATATGCACAAACGGGATTTTCATAATGAGTCTTCTAGTTTGGTCAGGTGACTTCATAGCTTGAGCACCATTTGATAACATTGCCCCTGGGCGCATGGTCTAACCTGCTTGATTGAGCTCAGCTCATTGACAGCCCTTCTTACTGAAATGTGTTGTTTGAACAACATTTTTGAAGCAACGGTATGGATTGCAGGTGGGAGCTCGGGGGTGGTAGTCTGGATATGAGGAGGGAGCTGTGGCTGCCAACCAGCAAGAGTGGTAGTTGGTCTGCTTGTGGTGATTGGAAAGGTCCTGTCGTATAGGTTGGTGGTGCATCCTTGTAGATATCTGTACGATGGACTTGGCGGGTGGATCTATGTGAGCATTTCCTGGTGCATACGCATCCAGGCCAAAAAAAAAAAAGATTGCGTGCTATATTGGGTTGCTCACCAGGTCTAAAGAATATCTCCCTGCATATCTACGCGGGCCATTTCTACATTGGATGTGGCATTGTTAGTTAAGAGGCATTAAGGCATGGCTCATCATATTTTATTTTATTTTCGGACTGGCTCGTCATTAATTTGACACCGATAATCTGAGGTCAAATTGTTAATTTTAAAGGTTATCCAGGATTCCAGGTGAGATGATGCATTTTGCAAATGTTGATTGATATGTCAAATTATATATGCCAAGCATTGCCTAACCCGATACCATTTGATCTAAAAAATCGTTACCATTTGAACATCTTTTAGTTGAAATTGCATACTCCATCCGTCCCAAAATACAAGGCGCCCTTAAATTTCGCTGGTCAGCAACTTATAACTTTGACTATGATTTGAACTTATAATATGCCAACAAAATTCATAAATATATATGAAATGAAAGAGATTTACAAGATCAATGATACCATTTATACTTTCTGACACCTTATAATTTTGTATATATTAGTGGTCAAAGTTATGCATCAAAGACCATGCGAAAAAAAGTGTGCCTTATATTTTGGGACGGAGGATGTACATTATTGCATCGATGTTGATGTTGTGTGCCTAGATTATTCTTCTCTAGCTACGCCCTGGGCACTAAGTATTGTCGATGGCCAGCTAGATGGTCATATATGCCTCAAACTAATCTCATGGCATATTAGCATCACTAAACTAAGTCCAACAAACTAGTAAGTGGGAGCACAATAATAGTCAGCAAGTGACAAGAACTGAAGTTATGCTGTCAGTACTTTATTTTGGATACCTCAAACCTTCTTGGTCTATCTCTATGGTTCAAAAGATAGGAACACACACGGTTCTCATTATTATGGAAATACCTTTAAAGATTGAAGGAACTGAAGTTCCAAAATAAACTGTTCTCTTAGGAAGGTCCCATATCCATCTCCTTGGAACATCAACTGGGTTTCGGCTTGAGTCATGATCAGCAAATACCTTCAGTATAACATTTGAAGTGACAAATAAATTTGGTATCAGGAATATTTGCAATATCTACTAATTGTAATATACCACTTAAACTATTGTCAGCTATAACTACTTTCAATCATTACCTCATTTACTTGAAAATATGTCCCATTGAGTGGAAAACTTCCTCTCATAGCTGTTCGGCATGGTACCTATTTGAGTTTAATCAACAAAAAAGATAGTCAGACACCACCTTAAAGATATAAATACACAGCCTCATTGGATCATTAATAACTGGCATACTGAACTTCTATACGACATGTTTAAAATATATTCAGTTTCATCGTAGTGTGGATATACATGGGACATGGCGGGTCAACCAAATGAAATTTAAGCAATGGCAATGTTTCTTGACTTCGACATGGCACAATGCAAGAATGCAAGGTCACAATGAGGGTAGTAATTGGTTTGCTTCTCGCACACTCCAAAGGACCAGTCCATCGATCTCACTGTGTCATGCACAAACACCGAAACTGTACACCCACTAACACATCACACTAAGATAAGCCATATCGTCTCGTTAGAACACTCAACATGTATCAGGTATTCAGGCTTTTAAGACTACTAAGAATCATTTTCTAGTCTCTTCTTATTCGTCTCCCTGAAATATAACTTACACCGATTCCTACAGGACATCCTTCTGGTCGGGCACTAGTATGGATCTTTGATCTGCCCCCACAATGTACTTGCTGCTACCGAACCAAGCTATGTGCAGAAGCTGACCTGACCAACCAGCTAAAACGATTTAACATGGTATGACCAGGCTGCAAATTGAAATGCTTGTTTGAATAAGAAACTTGCAAGTCAGCTGGTTCCTGGTTGGTACTAAAACAAAGAAAGAATAGCACGTCTTATTTCAAATAATATAAAAGCTAAGGCTCTGTTTGGCATCCAAGTTTTTCTAAAACCAAAGTACTCCCTCCGTCCCACGAAGGTTGTCTGAGATTTCTCAAAATTTGGATGTATGACAATCTTCATGGGACAAAGGGAATAATATAAAACTGCAGAATTTCCATGCCTAGGCAACAAATACTTCAGTTTTGGAAAAGGAGGTCCAAACCTCCTTAGTGCAGTTTTGTAAGAACGAAGACAGTTTTTGCTATAAGGCCAAACACCTCGAAGTATTAACCATTCTAAGAATACTTTACAAAAAACGATGCTGCCAAACGCAACCAAGAAACATAATATACCAGCTAAAACCGTGAAACTTCAATAGCACGTCATATCTGATACAATTGTCTAGCTTAGACAGCAGATGTTCAACCAAAACGTAAGTTCGACTTGATATAAGAAACAGCTTGTCTATCAGATTAAGTGATAAATAAATACTGATTATAAGAATAGCCTTTCCAATGAACACTTCATCTCAATAACATATCTGCCAACTACAAATCGTCCTATTGGATTTGCATCTTCGGCTCATAGAACCAGTTGAATTCTGGACCAAGGCTGTTCAGAGAATTTTCTTCCATGTTTTTTCTTTCTATTTTTTCTTAAGTGCTTCTTTGGGATGGATGATAGAAAATTTCAGAATACGAAAAACGCAGCAAGAAGATGTCACATACTATGGATTCCACCGGATGTTAAACATAGGAAGTTTACAAATGCTGTTTTTGGATGGTGTTCAGGAACCAGCGCCGAATTTTGGAGGAAAACAAGTTCTTGGAGAGAGAGGATGCATCGGATTTCTCGAAGTAAAATAAAATGAGGTTTAAGCTCACATTGACTTTATTATGGAATCAGGTGATGGAGAACAGTAGAGAAAATAAAACATAACTAAACTTTAGTACTGGCTTCTACACACTTCTATAATATTACACATAAGTTGGTCCTTTAGTCATATGTATTATAGTGCTTTTTTCGAGAAAACGCAAAGGACCTTTGCGCTTCATATCACTGAAAAGAGTTTTAGTTACAAGTCTTCTAAGAGACGCAGTTACAGGAAAAAGGAGGGGTGCCTAGTGCACATCCCAGCTGGTTGGCAGCACGACCCGTAGGCCAAGCGCCCCAGCCCTAGCCTATACGGTAGCTTCCTCTTTGATCTTGTCTAGCAAAACCTGCGTGGACGGTAGAGCCCTGTTGAAGACGCAGTCGTTTCTGTGTTTCCAGAGCATCCAGGGTATTAGAAATGTTGCAGTTGCAAAACCCTTGCGGAGCGGCTTCGGCAGCGCCGGTTTCATCTCTGCGATCCAATCGGTCAGGGAAGCAAAGTCACTGCCCGGCGTCCTGCAGGTCATCCTCAACCAAGCAAGTGCCTCATGCCAAACTTGCTTGACAAAGGGGCAGTCGATGAGGAGGTGGTGCATGGTCTCGGGGAGCTGGTCACAGAGCAAGCACCTGGGGTGATGCGGTAATCCACGCCTAGCGAGCCGCTCGGCAGTCCAACAGCGATCTTGCAGGGCCAGCCATAGGAAGAATTTCACCTTCTGCGGGCCCAGGTCCGCCAGATGTGCTTGGAGGCAGGGCAGGTGGTCGATCCATGAAATGTGGAAAGGTAGGCAGATTTTGCGGAGTATACTCCCGACACTGTCCACTTCCATTGCAGGTGGTCAGGTTCCTGGTCAAGCAGTGTGCCCTCAACCTTCTGCCAAAGCTGCAGGTACTCGCCAATCTCCTGGATGCCAAGCGTGCCATGAATGTCTGTTGCCCATTTGTTGTCTTGCAGCCCGTCAGCAACCGTTCTCGATTTGCGGCGTCGTTTGGGGATGCATGCGTAGAGCGAGGGCGCAATCTCCTTAACCGAGCGTCCATCTAGCCATCGGTCGTCCCAGAACTTGGCAGCCTGGCCATTGCCAAGGATCATCGCCGTTGAAGCAAAGGAGAAGGCTATTATAGTGCTTTCTAGAGTGTTCTAGCTATGAGTTGTAACTAAGTTGTTTGTATCTCTTTCCTAGATTCAAATAGTGTCTCAAGAACGTTCTAGTTATGGGTAGAGCTAAATTGCGAGGGCTCATGCAGCCTATAAATAGAGGCCCGGACCTCTACCCCTGGACCAGACTATGTACCCTCTTTTATCAATAATAAAGAGAACTTTGTGTTCTTGTCTAGATCTTGTGTGTTGAGAGTTTTGGACTGAACTCTTGACATCCCCGCCCCTAGAGCAATATCTAGCTCACGTCCCTAGAGCGATATCTAGCGCAGCACATTGAAGCGGTTCCTTCAACATTTATGCTGTACGCGTTGTAGCAGCAAGGTGGAGTTGTTCCTCCACAACCTTGTGCTGCAATCCATAGGAATTTGAAAATTTTAAACTATGATCAAAGGGCCCTTGTAGGGGGGAAAACCTAAAACTTCATCATTCAAAATTCCTACGGAAGTCATACAATCATGACAGGCCTTTAAACGGTCACAGAAAACTCGATAAAACATGCTAAACTGACCAATACATTACTAGTTCCCACTGGTTTCCTGAATTCAGGATCCAGCCAGGATGTATAGTTAGACAGTTGTCATTTTTCTCTGGTAAATATTGCATAAATTAACAACGTACCAAAATTGTTCCTCTGACTTTCTGAGCCTGCGCCTCCCGTATACTGTTGCAACTAAAGCATGCACTGCTGTCACATAGTTTACCACTCTCATAGGAGTTGCAAGATGTCTTGGGTGCGTCAGTTGACTGAGCTGTTTCACCTGTTTTATATTTAAAATAAACATCAAGAACCCTTGATCGTACAGGAGTATGGAAGCCATAATACTTCAACTTATATGTGCTTCTTACCTGGGGTCCATATGGAGAGCAGATACGGGCAAGGATCATCAGGCTCTCTTTGGTCATACTGCACAAAGTAAGGAAATATCATCATTATGATCTTCATTCTTTGCTTAGTACAGTTTAATTTCAACAGTGTGTTATGAACTCACTCCTTCCAGAAGTGGATGTGAGTCTGGCAATTCATAGCTGCAGCCATGTAGAAATAGAGATGTCAAATAATAACATTTCAGATATAGATCCTGTGTAAACTTCTCGAATACAACAAAACTTGAGGGTACTATAATTATCATCAATGATACTGGATTTTTGGAAGACGGGACATACACTTGATGCTCTGTTCTTAGGCGACTAATGTTCTTGAGCCTAGGAGTTGGGATAGATGCAGCTTCCGGAGTTATCGCAACCAAGGCACTTGACATATCAGCATCTTCAATTTCAATGTTATTGACTTGCATATAATTCTTGAGATTCTGTGCGAACTCCTCGAAATTAAGCTTGATTGTAGGAATTTCTTCAGGATCATCTAAGAAAAGATCCTCTATGGCACTCTCTTTTATGTCTTCTGTCTCTGGTTCTGGTTCCGGACTTGCGGGCTCTTCAATGATTGGCTGGCGATTATCCAAAACATTGTCATGGGCATGTGCATTCCAATCAAGTTGATTTACAGGTCTAGAACTTATATATGGCTGGTGGCAGCTCTCTGCAGCAATTGGGTTTGCTGACGTAACTAAACTCTTCTCTTCAGGTCCAGGAAGAGCAAGCCTAGCACTGTATGAAAAACAAACTTGTTAGCGACATACAGCCATCCATTAGCACTCCATTTCTTCTATTGAGAGAGCTAATAGCTCCACTGGATTTGTCAAAACTATTAAACGGGAATAAATTCCTCTCCAGCGAGCCAATTTTATGCAGGGGGTATTATCAGTTGTTACCGTCAAGAAAGTAAATAGATTGTTATCCACAAGGGGAAGTATTGTAGCTGCCAAATAACACACTGTAATACATAGTTATGCAAAAAATAGCTCCCACAAATATTTGATTATCCTAGTAGAATGTATATGAACATACACATATCTTCAGACATTACCTCGCAAATGCACTCGCAAAGTGCTTACATTCAGCTCTCATTGGGCACGCATTGCAATTTGGCTTACTTTTTGTACAGAACACCTGACAAGGAAAACAGAGTAAAACAATTTCAATAACACACAGTAAGCCAGTTACTAAATTTTGCTTTACTAATTTGATATATCTCATGTTTACCTTACCAAACGTTATCATTTGATAGTGAAGCTCGTACCTGCACAATGTAAATTGTCCTTATATGCCTGTAGATAATTGACCTTTTCCAAAGAAAATATTTAACAGGGTTTCTGAAACTTACAATGTCCGCTGATCAAGCTTGCATAATCGAGGCCAGAGGTACTTCTGTATGTTCTCCAGCATCGGATACCTTCAGCAGTGGATGATCATATTCAGTCATTTGTGTATATAGTACTCAACCCAGCTGTAAGGATTGAGGATACTTACAGCTCCAACAGATGCAACTGAAGAGACTCAGGTAGGGGTTGAAGTGGCACCCATCCAAGCCTCACACATATTCTACCAACGTTTGTGTCCACCTACATAATTAGAAGATATAGATAAATCTCCAGAATTAAATGAATAATCATTAACAAAAATTAGGAAAGGAAGAACATACAGGGAAAGCCATATGATGAAGTGTCAAAAGACGCACACACTCTACACTCTTGAGTCCAAGTCCTCTAATACTTAAGAGGTACTCCCTGAAATACACAATAAGAATGTTTTAAATGTCAAAACCCATTCAACAGAACTTTACATGCATTTAGCCCAGGGCCACAACGCCACAAAATATAAAGATGGGGTGGACTTAGTGCAAACATCTAATTCAGTCGAGCATGTAAACTTCCCATATGAACAGTCGTACAAGACAATTGGATGAGCTACATTCATCTAAAGGTTGAGGTCATATGGGTCAACAAATTTTAGAACAACCATGTCACATGTCAGGGCATCTCCAGCGGCCCGATGCAAATGGACCAACCTGATCCGTTCTGGTCTGCGTGGACAGGAGGACAGCAAGAAGCCAGCCCAGCGGCCCAACGCAAACGGACCAACGTATGCGCACCAGATGGAGGTCAGGGCATCTCCAGCAGGTCAACCCATCGGGTCCTGGCCTGTCTGAATCGGTCCGAGCGGACAGGCGGACCGGCCGCGCATGCTCCAGTGGGGCAACCCAAAAGGACCGGTCCATCCGCCGCGACCCATCAGGCCACCAAATTTGGGGAACTGATGCGTCGGCGTGGATGCTGCACGGACAGCGCGCGTGTCCGGCCGTGCATGCCCTCTTGGAAGCGACCCGAAGGCAGAAAGCTGACCAGTGGCAGCGTTGGACGCGACCTGACGGCATAAAGCTGGCCGGCGGCTGCAGCCAAATTCTGTCTGCATGCCAACCCAAATGGACAGAGACGGACCATTTGGGTCGCCGTTTTGGGTCGGCCCGCTGGAGTTGCCCTCAGAGCTGGCATTGATGGGGGGGGGGGCGCCCGTGCTTTTTAAGGCATCTGGCCGTGCCTGCCTTTCACCCATGCCATTGTCAGATGCCATGACTACACGCTCCACACCACAGAACGCAGAACCACGCCCCGCGCCATGGGCACGTCCTGCCTGTTTAGGAAGTCCCAGAACAACAACCTCGCGTGTCCACCGCAAGGTGAGGGACTAGTGGTACGTCCCCTGCCGACTTCGCTCAGCAACTTTACGAGACTGGGGCGCCCGTGCTATGGCCAGATGTAAACCTGCCCACAGGTTGGCTTCTGAACTTGCGTTGGGTGCCAGTGCCATGGGGAGGGTGAGCATGGCGCGATGAGATCCACCGCCGGCGGTTCATTCTCCCGCCGAATCTGCGGGACGATCCGGCGTTCACACTCTACTCATACGCCTGGGACACGTTCAGCGCGTCGGAGTTCAACCCACGTTGCCGAGGCGGGTACATGGGCTACGTCGAGTACTTGAGCCACGACTACGTCGGTGGCCACAAAGACGAGGCGACGGCGACGACAGTCTGCCCGATCTGCCGGTCGTCAAGCAGGAGGTTCAGCTGCCCGAGCCCAGCGAGGACGAGGCCCTCTAGTTGGCCATCGCCTAGAGCGAGCTCAAGGAGCTATCCAAGTGGGAGGGCCTTCATCAAGCTGCGGGAATCCGCGCTGGCGCAGTGAAGGCCTGTCATGCTGCCGGTCACCCTAGCGCGCCATCACACGCACACGCCACCTTCTGCGCGAGCCACCAATCGACCTCGGAGACGAGAAATACGCAGCAATGGCGCAAACCCTAATTAGCAAGGGTTTACTCTATTTTTATTTAAGTTTTTTTCGTTTTTCGCCGTATGTAAATTTCTGTTTTATTAATATAAATTCTTATCGGAAAATAATATGCGTCCGGGAAAATAATATGCGTCAGGCTTCTGGGGCTGCCCCCAGCCCGAACAGATAAGTGATGCGAGAGGGCCAATTTTGTGTCTACGGCAAGACCCAAACGGACCAAAACAGACACTTTAGGTGTCTGAAATGTGTCAGGCTTAAAAAAAGTTTAGCGCTCCCACCATCTCCAGACCCTATGAGTCCATGCATCTGAAGTATTGAACTGTTTCTTCCACCTCCAATTGAGATTCTTCTTATCAAGCTTCTAATTTTATTTCCAGAAGAGGATAAATAGCACCAGATACTACTTCTGACCCCAAAAAAATAGACTAGTCTATACTTTGCAGTCCCCAAAATGTGACTTCAGTTATTAATGGCAAACATGATATGTTAGTTAAAGTCTATAAAGCATTTTGTGATGATATGAAAATTGATTTTCTTGTGACCGATACATCTTTAACCTTTTCTGTGGCTAAATAGAATAAGATTTGAGTGGATGGTGCTCCACGAAACCTTCACCGCCGCCCACAATTTCGAGTTGGCCAACTACCTGCTGATCAATTCCCACGAAAGAAACAGAGGTGGCGGCTAGGGTAGAAACCCTAGCAGCCGCCGTCATCTGCCTCGTCCTCGCCGCCTACAATCGGGAATTGATGGGTCCCCGAATCCTCTGCTTGCCACTCCGGCGGCCGGAGGAGGTGGGGACCTAGGACCTGCGCTCGGTGCTATAGAAAGGTCCCTAAAGTTAGAGTTTGGTTAACCAGCATCATCGTTATGGTGGCTATGACGGGAAATTCTCATTTGCAACTAGTTGCGCCAGCACCCCATTTTTATTGTGACACTTACAAGTTTTCAAAAAATGCAAACTAAAATTCTAGACATACATTGTGCTGTATCTTGTGCATCTGTGAAGTTTCATCCAAAAATATGTCAATATGTGAACTGTGTAAAAAAGAGAAGACATACGTAAATAGTGTCGCGTACTATTTACACATCATTTGTTCTTTTTGTATAGGTCACATATTGACATATTTTTAGATGAAACTCCACGGATGCATGAGACACAACACAATGTATGTCTAGAATTTTAGTTTGCATTTTTTGAAAACTTGGAAGTGTCGCAACAAAAATGGGGTGCGAGCGCAACTAGTTGCGGAATATCTCCTCTCGGCTATGACGACGTTTTGCGGGACCTCTTCCAAGTCGGCGACGACCTCACCGGTGGCGTTGAGGGGGGCGGGAATTCATCTGGTCGCCGCTTCCATGGAGTGGTGGATCTCGTCCAGTCTACTTGTGGGATAGGTTTGCAATTACAAGCTTCGGATCAATTCAAGGGTTCAATGGCGACGACTTCAGCTCTAGGGCAATGGTCCTTAGGGGCACGTGCTGACATGCACAAAAACTTCCCGATTCTCATCAACAACGTCAGGCCGGCTCCGGTAAGGGAGCGGTGATAGCGGCGCGTTGGCGGCTCGCTCTGGCGGCAGTAGTGGTCGTGTGGTGGTCCAACGACCTCGATCTAATTTTTATTATGTTTGGGGTGCTTTGTACTTCTTGTGAACTCATGAAATAGATTCGGATCTTTCCCCAAAAGAAAAGATTTAAGTGGACGGAAGAATTACCCACCTACACAAGAACCCTACACTTCTGATTTGATCAATCAAGCCCCTTAGTCCATATTATGTTCAAGTAGAGCCATCTATACATAACACAGTCAACGACGCCCTTTTAAGAGTCACAACTGATTTGACATACTAACTAAAATTCAATCAGACACCTATACTTTTGCGGACATTAGCATATTGAATGAAAGCAACATCAGATTCATTGTGGGCAGCTGGCCAGCAAGACAAGGGTGCAGTGAGGGTGCGAATGCTGTCCAGGGAAGAAACCTACGGAAAGTTAAAAATGAAGTCGACTAAAAGAGAGTTCAGGAAGGAGACGACTTGAACTCAGAAAGTGAGTTTGAAAAACAATTGGGATAGATTAGGAACGCATGGACCAGATAAATCTACTAGGAGGTTTCCTAGTTAAACAATAATAGGTCAAATTAAGAGGTAGTTGTACTATTTAGGTGTTGGCTGTGTAATTTTTTAGGGGAATCAAGCAAGAAAAGGCTACCTATTTTCTCAATTGTATTCTCTCTCAACCCAATTGTTCATAGCATGTAAGTGTTAGTTCGATAACTTCTGAGGAAACCGAGCAAGAAAAATCAATCTGTTCTCTTGTCTCAACCTATGTCTACCTTGCCACCATGCTGTTTAGTTATCATCACTTCTTCAGCACAGTAGTTATCCCATTGGTGAATGAAGATTCAGAAACAGTAGTCAGTAATACAGACCAAATTCCATTCAACTACCAGAACCAGGAAAAATCTTGGCAATGAAGCCTGATTGAAACAAAATATCAATGGAAGGCCTCGTATATTTTTCCCTCAAATAGTGATAATGAGACCATGTGTAAAACAAGTAATGCTATGAATGTTAGCTCATATATAGTGATTTAGCTTACTTTGCTTTGTCTGGATCCACATAGCGCAACCATTCAAGATCAATGGACCCATGGTCTGTCACCAACCGGTTTAGAAATGCCTAAAATGGAAATTGATAAAGATGAGCATACATGACTGGACAATGATATTCCAACAAATAGGCAAATCTAGATTGAAATGAGCGTGTGTTCATACGACTACGAGTTATATCGTACTTCATTTAATAACTACTTCTTGGCATACTTACTTTTATACGCTCCGACAGCATGTTGTTCATCCCTCGCTCTCTAATCGTGTCAGATATTTCCTTCACATCTATTTGCCTTATTGTTTCCCAATCAAGTGCGTCTTTTGCATTCTGACCTCTTTCTTCATTTCCACGATTGGCAATAACTTCTTTTCTTAAAACATCCCAATCATAGGTTCTCTTTTTACGAGCAACTCTTGCCTTCTTTGTTTTTGATTTGTCAGCAAGAACTTCAGGGAAGGCCTTTTTAGAATCTTTGGGTTTCTCTACCGAATCTGAAGCAACAGCCTGTAGGAGTTCAGAATTTGCTTTCTCGCTTTGATACAAGTTTGAAGAAAAATGAATCGCGTCCTTGTTTTTTAAGAGTCCAACATTACCATACTGTTGGCTACATCCTGACTGGTGCTTTTCACCTCCAATTTGCATTGCTTTGGTAGTAAATTCCTCTTGCAAATTCAGAGTTACATGCTGTTTCACAAATGCAGGTACAGCATCATTTCTTGAAAGATTATTTTCAATGGACTGCTCCTTAGCAAATGAAACCGTCTCTGAACTTGGCGGATGAAAATATTTGTCCATGATTGGTGAAATAAAGTCAACTCTTCGTGTTGTCGCAGAAGGGAAATGAATTTTGTCCTGACTTAAAGATCCATCTATATCATATAAAAGGGCAGTTAAAGAATCAGCCATTTTGGTTTTATCACAGCCAATTCCAGGAGAAGATAAAGAACAATCAAATCTAGTCTCAGCTGGTATGGCATTGGAATCATCTGTTCTGTTAAGGCCAGTATATATTGAGCCCTCTAAATAACTGGCATGTGTTATATCTGGCAGATGAGCTTGGCCATTCTGGTAACTAGAGACAGAAGCATGAAGTGGTTGACGATTGCTGCTGAGATGATGTACTTCACTGGGCATTGACCCCTTGTTTCCACATGGCTCTGAAAATCGATCATATTCCCATAAACCATTTTTTTCATTAAACTTGCTTTTTAGCTCTTGCATCCTTAGAAGTTCTGTAAATGTGGTGGAATTGCTCGTACCATTAGGCATATTTCTGCCAGCAAAGTCTTCTGCTGTAAAATTTACATCTGTGCTAGGAAACGTATGATCAGTCATGTGAAACAGATAATCTGGGGAACTTAGAGATGAAATGGCAGAGTTTTGTGATGAAACAACATCCTCCAATGCCACATCTTCAGCTTCAACCACACTTTCAGTCCCCTGTGTCTTGCTCTCGTGCAGTCTAACCGGCAGTGCCCCATAAGAACTATAATAAACTCCTGCTGCACAGTCTACTCCATCTCCAGGAGAATTTCTGAACAGTCCAATACTGTTGCTTCCTTCTTTTTCTTCTGTTGTAACTAAGGAGGCTGTTGTGTTACTCGCCTCTTCAACAAAAATGCTGCCCTGCAACTTGACAGAATCACCGAACAATCTGGAACAATCTCCATTCTCTTCTGACATGGCATGAAACACCCTACTTGCAGGTATTCTAGACACTTCTGGCTTTGCAGGAAATTTCGCAGCAAGAGCCATAAATGCAGAGCTACAAAAGGTAAAGATAACAGTCAGACAAACAACATAACCTGAGAATGCTGTCCAAACAGCTTCTAATTCAAATAGGTTGTAAGCTTCATTTTACCTAGAAAGATGGTCTGAAACATTCTGGGTAAGAAAAACACCTACTACTGAATCCACAACTGATCCTTTCCAAGGAGAAAAACGCCGATCTCCTGCAAATGGATAGAAGTCATTCAAGAATTACAGCCTTATACGGTCTTCCTGCAAATCTGTAAACACAAAACTGCATCCAATACAGTGCAACCCATTAATGATCCATGACCATCCAATTAACGCAAACTCTGGAGTTTGAACATGAGACCATGTCAGGTTTTGGAATTCTAAACATGGACTAACTATATGTGAAAGAGCATATACTCTGTATATATAAGGCCCTATGAGCAGTACTGATTTGAAAGAGTAGCAATACCTTGAACTAGATGCATGCGAGCAATGAATGAATCAATGCGTCCTCGGAATATTTTTCTTTCTTCATCAAGCCATTTCTCCTTGTCCTTATCCATCCCTTCAGAACCATCAACCATATCCGGTTCCATTAATAACTTCCACATTAGGGCAGTTACTGGATCAAGGTTCACTTTGGCCCGAGCAGGCTTTGTTTTCACTTTCCCCTCATATGGAACAATTGCACCAAATTCTCCTTTGTAAGGCACAAGAGCACCATGTGGCTCAGGTGACCCGGTGTCATCTGATTTGTTTATGTCTAAGACTTTTATCTTTTGAATTATGAGATCCAAAGGATCCACCGGGGGAGCCATAGCTCCAGGAAAGCTTTCACCACTTCTTTCCGTATTAAGCCCTCTGAAACCAGGAGCCTCAACCGCATGATGTCCAGAGACACTACAAATATCCTCATTTTGCAATCGATCAGTACTGCTATCTTTGGACTTAAGTTCTGCACCAACCACCTTTTCTTTCCTTGGAGGACCTCTAGGCTTTGGCATCTCACCAGGTTTTATTTCTTTTCTAGGCCGGCCTACTTTTCGCTTCTCACTGGCTTTAGCTGCAGTGGTTTCTCCACTAACCTCCACTTGCTGATTCTCATTTCTCAGAACATCAGTACCTGGTGATGAATTGATTGGATTAGTAAGGAGCCTAATAACCTCTCCAGAACTCTCCAGCTGGCAACTATTCTTTTCGAGAGTGTCATTACCTTTTGATTGGGTTGTTGGAATGACAGGGGAACCAATTTTTTCCCCATTGATACTTCTACCAAGCTCGTCAGAAGGACCAATGCAGAAACTATTGTGAGTATCATCTAGAGTGGAAGTGTTATGCTTATGCAGTTCAGCCGGGAAATCTGACCCTTTAACTGTGTTGCCTTCCAGAAAGTGAAGTTGCTGACTTCCAGTTCTCGCATTATAACCTTGGTTTCTGAGGGTGTTTGGATTACTGGGCAACTGTGCACACTTTTCTGTTATGAGCCTGAAATGTTTGTCAGGTGCTTCAACAGAATCCCTGCATGCAGTGCCATGCATAGCAGGTCTGTAATGTTGTTGGATCATTTCTGGTCTTTTACCCATATTGTGTCCTGATGCTCCAAAACTAATCATTCCTCGGGAAGCTCGTGATTTCTCACGGGCTATCAATCTTTGAGCATCAGCTAAGGTAAACACGTTAGAGTTGATAGCGGAAACCACATTTGTATTCCGATTGTTCGACAAATACATAGATGGGGTAGAAATGTTACCCACAGCTCCATTCAGACCGTTGCTATGATTTTCTGTTCTCATTCTTTTGTAATTTTCAGGAAAATATGGCCCCTGAGAGGTTTCGGCATGGCAAGCATCTACAGATGTCCATCCATTCCTTTGTTGTTCGGAATTCACACCAAACGAAATATGAGCACCATTGGAAGCATTATGTTCTCCTCTGGTATCCAGTACATGCATATGACATGAACCACGAGAAGCATGAGGTCCAGGTGCAGCACCTGTTTGCATGTAAGAACTGGTCATAAACTTCAAATAGCTGTCTATCGATGTGAGCTCATTCAAATTTGCTACCATGGAATGTCCTTCAATGTGCTTGGGCGGTGAGATGGGGTTTTGTGTCGATCTGTAGCCATGAGGCATTTGGTCGGTTGCCCAAGCCTCTCTTGAGTAAGGATTGGGATTGAAATTTTCCCTCATTGCAACCCCTTCAGAACACTGAGCAGTCGTATTTGAATTTTCAGGAATTCTGTGACAATTAAGCATCTGTTTGTCAATTTGTGTTTCTCTTGCTGAAACTTGTGGAGAAGAAAGCAAGTATTCGGTAAAATTAGTTGGCATCCCCTGCATTAGACTGATTGAACTGTTGAGATCAGGTAAATTTTTGCCTGGCATGCCAGTACAGACCTCTAACAAAGGATCTTTTTGTAATGTTTCCGTTATTCCTGACAGAAGAAATTGTGAAGGCCTGTCCACAAAATTAGCATACTCATTTTGCATTGGATCAGTAGACCTATTGAGGTCAAGTAATATTCCTTTTGGCATATAACGTGCAGGCAAAAACTGTGCATTGGCCATTTCATTGGCTGAACTGTACATTGGTGTTTCTGTATTATTTGCAGGCAGTAACTGTGCACCAGCCATCTGATTGGCTGAACTGTACATTGAACTGGTGGTAAACCCCACGAATGGCGACCGGGTTTGAACATTACTTTGACTGGTAGAAGACTCGGATGGTTCATAATCCTTGGGATCGGTAGATACCATCTGAGCTTGATATCTAGGATGTGTGTTCTCTCGTGGAACATCCCCATCAATGTTCAGACACCGCTTAGCTGATTTCTGCTTAGACCTGCTGTGTGAATCCCCAGTCTGTTCTGGGGGAGGTTGGCCTGCTGGTGTATTCTTGCGGACATATTTTCTTTTGCCAGATGATTTTTCTTCCTTTGCCTTGGCAGGCTTTGGAATTGCAGACTTAGGAGTCTTTGGTGGTTTGAAGACCTTTGGCCTGTGTTTTTTCCTCTTAGCCTTTGGTGGTGGAGTGTTGTTCAAGTCGATAACTTCAGTTGGTCCAGCACTATTTTCAACGTCTTCAACTGCCCCGGCATCATTTCTAGCGACTTCAATTGGCCCAGCAGCACTCCTAATGCCAAACGGATGAGCAGACTCTTTCCCCACTAATGCTATTGCACTATTTGTAGTCTGGACCTCTAAAGTGTCCAACTGAGATGACATCATACTTGAGAAATAAAGATCGCCTGAGCTCTGTGTTTGAGGAAGCCATTGTCCAAAATCCTGCATATTTTACTTTGTCTACTTCATCTACCTGGTGTAAACAAAAAACTCATGTGCCATACGTTTCTATCAAGCTTTTTGTCACTGATCAGGAGCAGCAAGATTGGATCAGGCAGGGTCACCTATTTGGTCTCCAAGTCTCCAGTTCTGCAGCTGCAAAAGATCAAGGCACACTTCATCAACCTTAAATATACACAGACATAGAGGAAACTATTAGATATACACAACCAAGACATTATGATTATCTAAAATATACTAGTACTAAAGCAAGAAGCCAATTATCACTTTATCAGTGGCCAACGTGAAACTTCTGAAACTCTTATCAAAACAACAAAACAAAAAGGAACAGAAATAAAGTATGCAGCTGTAATCCAAATTATCATTGTTAAGGTCCTTAATATATAAAGTTCCACCCTCAATCACCTAGAAACGAGTCTGTCCTAGTTGAGGCACATATCCAGCTCCTTATTTGTAGCCTCACGTGATCTTTCCCTTGTGGTCAATCACCTGGTGCCATCCTCACAACAATCTATGTTCTTCTCCTCACTACTATAACTAGTAGAATGTTATATTTTATTCTCATTACAAATGATATTAATGCCAATGGTAGTATCCTTCATAGTTTTTTCTTTAGTTTAGTGTGTGATGCACAAATTTGAAACCTCGAGGGGAAGATGTTCACAGGCTGTTTGCCACACTTCCGTGTTGAGCCAATGGCGTCAGAGTAGGATGTGCAACATGTAAGGTAGATGTCGGTATGAAAGACTCCATTTCTCATGATTGTAAGATAGATGGTCTGAATATTGTCGTTGAAGTACACTTAGTTGGTGGTTGTTTCTCAGTCATCAGTACCGTCATATCAACATTCCTGCAAGCAACCGCAACTCAGTCTGGGATCAAGCACAACAGCTCAGGCAGCAGAGGCACCTTCATGTCTACCGGAGCTGGTGCGATGTGAGCCCTAATGGAAACTTCTCATGCTTGAAAATATTTTTGCAGTGTATGAATCGACATGTGCCTAAACATGGATTGTGAATATTTTTAAAAATTATTTTCTTTGTAGATAGTGTTGTGAAACAACCATTTCAAATCAGATATATCTCTCATTTAGTACCATACCTATAATTATTTTTACACATTGTGGTTTACCTTTTTGTATTTATGTCTGTCATGCTTACGTTTAGAGGTGATTATGAACATAATTTTTATAGTTGCAATATGCATTAGATAAGTCGTACATGCACACTTACTAGTCTCACAACCTAACACCATTTTTCCCCTCCCACCTCTTCCCATTCCCCAAAAAACAAAGAATCCAAGACTCTGCCCTCCCCCACTCGATTCTGCATCAGGTAAGTCGTGCACACTTAATAGTCTCACAACCAAACACCATTTGTCCCCTCCCTCCTCTTCCTATTTCCCCAAAAAACAAAGAATCCAAGACTCTGCCTTCCCCCACTCGATTCTTCACCCGAAGAGCCCCCACTCGACCCTACTCTATTCCCCCACACGGGCTCCCAATCAGTCTCGCCAGCCGCCGGCGACCTTGCTCATGCCGCCCGCTCTCTTCTTTGAGGCCGCGATTGTGCGAACGCAGGTACTGTTGGAGGTCGCTATCGGCGCCACGCCGTCCTCTGCCAGCAGCTTCTACCTTCTTTGTTCCCCTGGAGCTGCAAGTGGGAAGCCCGAGAACGTACTTCCCACTTGCAGCTCCAGGGAAAAAAATGTAGACGCCGGTGGCAGGGGACGGCGTGACGCCAGCAGCGACCCTCCAACCCTACCGTATTTGCACAACTGTGACCTCAAGGAGAGAGCAGGTGGCACAAGCAAGGTCGACGGCAGCCAGCCTGCCAGCGAGACAGATCGGGAGCCTGCGTACAGAAGAGAGAAGGGGAGCCGGGTCAAGTGGGGTGGGGAGAGGGGGGTCTTCAGGGTGAAGAAATGAGCGAATCGAGTGGGGGAAGGCAAGCACCGACTCAGCAGAGTGTTGGATTCTTCGGTTTTGGGGGAAATGGGCAGAGGAGGGAGGGGATAAATGGTGTTAGGTGTGAGAAAGAACAGCGAGTACAAGAAGATCGTTGTGAGGATGGCAACGGGCGATTGACCACGAGGGAAAGATCTCGTGTGGCTATAAATAAGGAGCCAGATATGTGCCTCTCCTATAACAGGCTCGTTTCCGGTTGATTGAAGGTGGAAATTTTATGTGTAAAGAACCTTAGCAAAAATAATTTGGATTACTTAGCTACATACTTCATTTCTGTTCCTTTCTGTTTTGTTGTTTTGAGAAGAGTGTCAGGAGTTTCACGTTGAAGCATTATCTGTGGTTGTTCAGACTACACCCTCAAAGGCATCGACTCCACCTATGGATATTAGTAGCCCAATGACAAGAATGTAATCAAATCTGCAACTTGTTTACTCTATTTATTTACATGCTAGCAAAAATGTTTGCACTTGTCTTCATACTTTTTGCATACGTAAGCAGCAATTAGATCAAACAATGTTAATCCGTTCGGTTATGTTTGAACCTGTTAATTTGTGGGCTGTTATGTTGAGCATTTTAATGTGTGTTGTCAATATTCTTACTTTAATATGTTGGTGCTGTTCCTAGTACTCAAAATATGGTTCGAGTTGGGACTAAATGCTGCCCTTTTTTAAAATGGCGACTGATACATGCAGACTACCAGAGACCAAAACGTGAATTACAGGAAAAAAACGTTCAAACCCAGAGATACACGGTCATCCTAAGCAAAACATATATCAAACAATTTTAGAGCAACTATTGGTATACCAATGCCGGATCGTGTCAGCTGGAGCCGTCCGCTGTCAGGCTTTGTTAAACTGAACGTGGACGCTGCATTTCATGTGGAAAGATGTGCAGAGCTACTGCTGCTGTTATTCGTGATAGCCTTGGAAATTTTATTGCAGGTTCCTATTACAATCTACAGCATGTGGCGGATGCGGGTATGGCTGAGGCCCTTGTGATGCAACATGGCCTAGAACTCGCTGATCCAAGGGGAATGCAGAGAGTACAAGCTGAATCAGATTCAATTGAGGTGATCAACTCATGTTCTGGACAAGACAGGATCTGGGGGGCAGCTAAAGCGATCTTTCCAAATTGCATAACCTCCGGCTGAAGAATTGGTGGAGCGGAGTTTGCACATTGTCCAAGGGAAGCCAACAAAGTTCCTCGAGTTAGCTAAGCTTTGTTTTAATTCAAAAAAATCTTTGTATGTGGTGATGACCCTCCTGGTTTTCTGTTGAATTCACTTGTGAACGATGTAGCTATTGTTTAATTCTCAATAAAGTTGCCGTGGTGGCTTTCCATCATCAAAAGAAAAAAAGTTCAAACTTTCCGTTTTGGGCGTTTACGGTACTGGGCAAAGACACATTCCGGCCGTGTGTTTTGGCAAAGACTGGGAAATAATGGTGTTCCAAAGCAAATTTTCCCTACAATATATCACCTTTAGCAAATCTAAGCACTAGACGACCCTAACTACATCAGCAATTGGCATCGCATAATAGCAGGGAAAAGGGAGTAGGAACTTCCGATCTTACCTTATGGTCTCAGGTCGAGCTGCTTGCGCGTCACCAGCCTCGCCTGCTCCTTCTCTCAACCGTCGCCGTCGTCGCGGCCAGCTTCTTGCCCGGTCGTCGCTCGCCTCGCGGTAAGGAGGAGGAGGGGGAGGAAGAGGAAGAGGAAGAGGTGAGGTGAGGGCCACTGGACAAGACGGGACGGGGCGGCCGGATTGGAGGTGCGCCGGCGGCTGCCGCCCGCCGCCGGTGGTGGTCCTGGTCTCGAAGGGGCGGTAGGTCTCTCTCTCACCGGCTCGATTTGGGGAAACGGAGAGCGGCGGCTGCGAGTGAAGGGAAAAGAGGTCTCCGTTTTTTTAATATATCCGGTGGTCTCTTTGACTGACAAGTGGGATTTATGAGGCCAAATTCTTATTTCCGTAGTGAACCTGGTTACTTTTGTGATTTTCTGAGAAAAATATCTAAGTTATTTTTATGATTTTAGGCACACCTGATCACACCGTCTCTATCGAGATGCCCGGTCAAATGGACAAGTTGCCGCGCACGCACGTTCTTTCAAATATTATATTATAATAATATTATCTTCTACGTTTAGTTTAACGGTTGGTTTTGTTAGCGGCTTTTTAACCGTCGAAACTAAACGGTAAAATTTATATGTTCTTAGTGCAAATAATTTAACTAATCATATTGTTTAAATTTTATATAAAGTTTTCCATCCTCTTACTTTAGTTCTCCCTGATCATGTGTCCCTTCCAAACTACCGGAACAATTGTACTAGTAGTTGGGGCATAAGCATATTTTTTCATTATTATATTTTAACATTATTCTTCGTGGCTAATCTTAACAGTTAATTCCATTGCTAATTTTCCAAGTTATCATTTCAAATAAATTTTAAATCTATGTGGGTAGAAGTTGATTTGATGATGAAACTATGTGATAATTGGAATACTTATTTTGTTTGGTCGATTTTCGTTCCCACAGACACCCGTGTTTTGTATCTAATAGAACAATATTAGTGGTCAGTGTGTATATACTGTAATTAAGTTGTGAGCCTCCTCTCTACCTTATCTTTGAATTTTCCTTGTTTCTTCGATGTGCTTCTCTCCTTTCTCTCTCGGTGTATCCCTACTTCTCCTCGTTGTTCCCTCTATTCGTCCTACCACACTTCATCAATCATTCATCAACGGTGCCAAGTGGCATTGGTCATCTAGGGTTGCGTGTATGTGTTCAATGCAATTGACAGTGGTAAGCGGCGATCCTACGTCGGTTTGGATTTTAATCCAGGTGTAAAATTGACTATTATCTGTAAATGTTTTGTTTTGGCATTTTGTGTTTGCTAAAAAAAAAGGGTCGTGGTAGGTAGAAAAAGCTACACATGATTTTTTTTCTTATAGGCTTGAAACTTCTTTCCCTATGTCACAGGGAAAAAAGTTGAAAATTCTCCGTCCTATCTGCATAGTGTGGTATATTTATGCAATGTCAATATATCAAGTAATGAAGGGCATATTTATCAAATTTTCATTTCATGAGATGCATCCATATTATTTTACATCCCTTATAATGGTAATACCTTCTGTAAAAAAAACTAACATATGGGATCGCAATGAGGGATATAAGTCAGGGCTAGGCAATTAAAGGCAAACATAAATTATTTATTGGTTATTAGAGCATATGCAACTAGGTGCAAAGCTTCTTACCCTTCTATGGGTGCACCTAGCTTCACACCTTAATATTGATTGTTAGTTTGATTTTTCTCAATGGAATTGAATGTGCCACTTATGAGTTATTTGTTTCTCGTGATCCATTCACCCAATAAACTATTATGATTTGAAAAGTGTTAGTTATAACTATGTTATGGGTAAAGTTGGTCGCTAACTCCCCGGTCCCTCCTCGCCACCTAGAGCCAACGTTAAAATAGTACATAGTATCTTTGTGTCATAAACTGACCTTTGTTATTGAATGGGACGGCGTACAAAGACCAGCTCTTGCCGGACAGCTAGTGAAGATTTAACTTCCTTTCATCTTCACAGTTTATCTCCCAAACATAAGTAACTATCATACATGTATCCTTCAAAGAACAACTATCATACGGGATGAATTAAAAGTGAGTTTTCCTAGTCCCGTAGGAGATAAAATAAAACGAATCTTCATTGAAAATCAGATTGATAGTCATCATATATTTTTTATGTTGTCTCCTAATAGCTAATTCATCAGGCAGAGTCCATTTAAAGACATACATCAACAATCATGCTCTTAATCATAGTATGGCTAAGAGCCGACATATACCTTAATTTATCCCAACTTTCAGTTCACGAAGATAGTCTAAAGACACTCCATTTTATGAAATCGTATCATTTTATTGGCTTAAAAGACGCGAGATCCAACTAACCCCTTTACCACCTCGTATTGCTTACCAAGGACACTTTACAAACTTGGAAGCAAATAAACGAGGAATATTAGGAAACAAATATTTTTGTTTTAGTGCTTACCAAGCATTCTATACATATGGAAGAATATAATTATGCTAGTTAATGTTATCTTTATTTGTCTAAATGCATTTTATTATTACTATTCTTAGCATGGAAGGGAATGCGATAAGATTTTTCTTTTGAGGGAGGCATGCGATAAGATGAACTTAGATAATGATGATTATAACCCACATTTCTGAACAAAGGATGATTTCGTGAGCCTCTTACATGTCGTGCATACTATTAGGAATGTATGTCCTCAAAGCCGATTATATTTAAATTTCCAAAAATCCCTTACTATGTATGCACCGTGAACAAGATGACAATATACAATAAAATGATGATAATCCTTTTTCCAACTCCAGCCATGCTAGTGCAGACAATCTTGTGCTAAATATTTAATACAAATATAACTATTTATTTTTTCATGTGTAATACTTTTCATGCTGTTTCATAAGAAAGTATATGATGTCTTACATATCTGAAAAAGAAGAGAATATTGAAGTCACATGTCTCTGTTGTGAAGATGCCAAAGCGGAAGTTCATGCGAAGCATCATGATGATGGTATTGTTAGTTTCATCCCGAATTAGGCAGACTATGTTGTACAAAACAACCTCAATGAAGGTGATGTTTGCGCCTTCCAGTTTGGAGTTAAATTAGCTCTCTAATCATGATGGTACACAACATTTGAACTTAGTCCTAAGTTATTAACACTGGCTGCTAGCTATATATGTAGGAGATGAGTTGTGAACTTGTTGGGTTGAGAACTACGGCATGTATAATATATAATCGTATCTATGTTGTTTTAGTTGAAATTTCATTTTGTGCGTTATAAATTCTATAATATATTATATTTGATTTATATTATATAAGTTGTGTTGGATAAACAAATTGCTTCCAAAACAGCATGCGCCGACAGACACCTTTCAAGATGAAATTTCATCATAGTCACAAGTTATGTCTGGCACCTTACCATGCGTCGCCAGTCATTATAGGCCGCCCTCGTTCACCAAAATGTGTGTGCCTATGCTAGCTCATAGTATGATGAAGTGTCAAGCGAAAAAAGCGTTGAGTGTGTAGTTTTCCCGACGTAGTTATCCTTGACGGATTTTTTCCGTGCTACCGCAAGCTCGATGATTGCGGGCAAGCCTTAGCATTTAAAGCCATCATGGCCCGCGTGTCGTGTTGTAGTGCCATGGCTAGCACAGCGGCACACAGTGCGCGTAAGCCCAAAACAATATATTTGTAAACATTGGTAGCCCATGTTCCACCACCTAGGGTCGCAAGGAGGACACATAATGGTTGCATTTCTAACTGATCTTTGCGCAAGCCCAATTGCCTCAAGAAAAAACTAAAGAAAAAATGTCTCGATCCGACAAACCGCTACGCGCAGGAGACGTGTCAATAACTATGTGCACACCTACCTCTCACCGTTGTCACCGTTCCACTCGGTCCCTCTTTCATTTCCCACCGATGGACGAAGTCGCGACCGCAATGGATGGATCGCTGATACGTCTCCAACGTATCTATAATTTCTTATGTTCCATGCTAGTTTTATGACAATACCTACATGTTTTGTTCACACTTTATGATGTTTTGATGCATTTTCCGGCACTAACCTATTAACAAGATGCCGCGACCAGTTCCTGTTTTTGTTTTCAGAAATTACAGGAAATATTCTCGGAATTGGACGAAAGAAAAGCCCACGGTCTTTTTTCCACGGAGCTTAGAAGACCGAAGAGGAGAATGAGAGGGGCCACGAGGCGCCCTAACCATAGGGCGGCGCGGCGCGGCCGCATGGGCCCGCGCCACCCTATGGGGTGGGCCCTCGAGCCTCCTCCACTCCTCCGCCTACTTAAACTCTCCGTCGCGAAAACCCTAGTACCGAGAGCCACGATACGGAAAAAGTTCCAGAGACGCCACCGCCAATCCTATCTGGGATTCGGAGATCGCCTCGCACCCTGGAGAGGGAATCATCACGGAGGGCTCTACATCACCATGCCCGCCTCGGATGATGCGTGAGTAGTTCATCCTTGGACTATGGGTCCATAGCGGTAGCTAGATGGTTGTCTTCTCCTCTTGTGCTATCATGTTTAGATCTTGTGAGCTGCCTAACATGATCAAGATCATCTATTTGTAATGCTACATGTTGTGTTTGGTGGGATCCGATGAATATGGAATACTATGTCAAGTTGATTATTGATCTATCATATATGTGTTGTTTATGTTCTTGCATGCTCTCCGTTGCTAGTAGAGGCTATGGCCAAGTTGATACTTGTAACTCCAAGAGGGAGTATTTATGCTCGATAGTGGGTTCATGCCTCCATTGAATCTGGGACAGTGACATAAAGTTCTAAGGTTGTGGATGTGTTGTTGCCACTAGGGATAAAACATCGATGCTTTGTCTAAGGATATTTGTGTTGATTACATTACGCACCATACTTAATGCAATTGTCTTGTTTGCAACTTATTGGAAGATAACCGAAGATGGATTTCATAGATGCATTTTGGATGGCGGTCTATGTTCTTTGTCGTAATGCCCTGATTAAATCTCATAGTGATCATCATGATATGTATATGAATCTTTATTTGTCAATTGCCCACTGTAATTTGTTTGCATTTATCTTATTGGAGAGACACCACTGAGTGTGTACCTCGGTCCATTCTTTTACATCTGAAATACAATCTACTGCAATCTTTGTTCTCTGTTGTTCTTCACAAACAAAAATCATTCTCCACACCATACGTTTAATTCTTAGTTTTCAGCAAGCCGGTGAGATTGACAACCTCACGTTACGTTGGGGCAAAGTATCTTGATTGTGTTGTGGGTTCCACGTTGGCGCGGAATCGGTGTTGCGCCGCACTACACTCCTTCACCAACAACCTTCATGTGGCCTTCATCTCCTACTAGTTCGATAAACCTTGGTTTCATAGGGAAACTTGCTCTATCGCATCACACCTTCCACTTGGGGTTCCCAACGGACGAGTGCTTCACGCGTTATCAAGCTAAATTTTTGGCGCCGTTGCCGGGAGATCAAGACACGCTGCAAGGGAGTCTCTCACATCCAATCTCTTTACTTTGTTTATTGTCTTGCTTTACTTTATTTTATTTTCTGTCTTGTTTGCTTTATATCAAAAACACACAAAAAATAGTTACTTACATTTAGTTTATTTTGTTATCATGTCTAGCTCTGTACCTGTTACTTCTTCACCTGAGAAATTAATCTTTACTTTTAAACAAGGGGATGAGGAGAGTTTTAAAGATGCTTGGTCTAGAATTTTTTATTCTTATCGTAAAACTGAACCTAAAATGACTCTAAGTCTGCTCCTTAGTAACTTTTATTTTGGGCTTATGCTTCGCTATAGATATGCCTTGGATGCTGTAGTGGGAGAAGATTTCCTTCATTGCGATGGGGATCAAGCTTTTAATGCCATAAAATTGGTTGCATCATATAGTTCAGCTAATAATTTTGATTCATCTCTTGTTAGTATTTATAATAGATTAAACACTCTTGAGACAAATACATATTGCTTGAAAGAAGGGTATAGTCAGATTCGTGAGCGTCTTGATCATGTTTTAGTAAACTCTGAACCTTCAATGTGGGACCCTACTATTAAAGTTACTATTGGTGGTGAAACTTTTTATGCCCGTTGTGATATTATGTCTGAATTTTGCCTTATGCCTAAGAGTATTTATGAATCTTTGACACTCTGGAGACTTACTGAAGGTGGAGAAGGAATAACTCTTGCTGATAACTCTGTTATAATTCCTAAGGGAATAGCCGAGGGTGTGTTCACAACCATTCTTGGAAGAACGGTATCCCTGATTATCTCGTTATTGAATGTGTAGGAACAGGACAAATCACACTTGGAAGATCCCTGCTGAAACTATTGGGAGCAACCATAGATGTGGGAAAAGGCACCCTAAAATTCACCTCTACACCGGGAGGCGGTCATGTATTCCCTAAACCAAAGAGTAAGAATAAGAGTAAGAAGCGTAGGCGGAGGTATTGTTGATGCTTCTTCTCTTGATAATACTTGATTTGCACTTTCTGCGCCTAGTGAAAGGCGTTAAAAAAGCACTTCTTGGGAGATAACCCATGGTTTTATTTTTACTACTGTTTTGTTGAGTCTTGGAAGTTGTTACTACTGTAGCAACCTCTCCTTATCATGTTATTGTGCCAAGAAAAGTCTCTAATAGAAGGTTGATACTAGATTTGGATTTCTGCAGAAACAGATTTGTGTTGTCACGAATTCGCGTCCTTCTCTATGTAGAAGAATCAAAAAAATATGCCAATTTACGTGCGTGATCCTCAGATATGTACGCAACTTTCATTAGTTTTGAGTTTTTCCATCTGAGTTAAGTAAAAAAGTTCATACAGACTGTTCTATTTTGATGATTCTGCCTTTTTATTTCGCATTGCCTCTTTTGCTATGTTGAATGGATTTCTTTGTTCCATTAACTTTCAGTAGCCTTGGGTAATGTCCAGAAGTGTTAAGAATGATTATTTCACCTCTGAATATGTGAATTTTTAATTATGCACTAGCCCTCTAATGAGTTTTCTTAAAGTTTGGTGTGGAGGAAGTTTTCAAGGGTCAAGAGAAGAGGATGATACAATATGATCAAGAAGAGTGAAAAGTCTAAGCTTGGGGATGTCCCCGTGGTCCCTGCATATTTCAAGAAGACTCAAGCATCTAAGCTTGGGGATGCCCAAGGCATCCCCTTCTTCATCGACAACTTATCAGGTCACTTCTAGTGAAACTATATTTTTATTCCGTCACATCTTATGTACTTTACTTGGAGCGTCTTATTGCTTTTGTTTTTGTTTTTGTTTGAATAAAGTCGGATCCCACCAATCCTTGTATTGGAGATATACACGCTCCGCTTTTTCATTTGAACACTTGTGTTCTTAGTTATGCTTAATGTTCATGGCTGAAAATTGCTTCGTTGATTGCTATTTGGTTGGAATCAGAAAATGCTTCATATGGTCTTGAATAATTTGATACTTGGCAATTGTTTTGAGCTCTCATAGATCATGTTTAAGCACTTGCATCATGTAGTTTAAATCTATTAGTGGAGAACTACTGTAGAGCTTGTGGAAATTTGGTTTGCATGATTGATCTCTCTAAGGTCTAGATATTTTCTGGTAAAAGTGTTTGAACAACAAGGAAGACAGTGTAGAGTCTTATAATGCTTGCAATATGTTCTTGTGTAAGTTTTTGTTGTACTGTTCATACTTGTGTTTGCTTCAAACAACCTTGCTAGCCAAAGCCTTGTACTGAGAGGAAATGCTTCTCGTGCATCCAAACACCTTGAGCCAAAACCCATGACATATGTGTCCACCATAACTACCTACTATGTGATATTTTTCTGCCATTCCAAAGTAAATTACTTGAGTGCTACCTTTAAAATTTCATTCCTTTGTCTTTGCAATACATAGCTCATGGGAAAATAGCTTAAAAACTATTGTGGTGATGAATATGTTGCTATGTATCTTAGTTCTTAGAAGTTGCTTGTTGAGCGGTAACCATGTTTCTGGGGACGCCATCAATTTTTTACACCTTTGTTGAATATCATGTGAGTTGCTATGCATGTTCGTCTTGTCTGAAGTAAGGGTGATTTATCATGATTAAATGGTTTGAGTATGCATATTGTTAGAGAAGAACATTGGGCCGCCAACTAAAGCCATGTATCATGGTGGAAGTTTTCAGTTTGGACATTAATCCGCAATCTCTTATGAGAATATTATCTGTTGTTGAATGCTTAAGCATTAAAAAGGAGTCCATTATCTGTTTTCTATGTTGTCCCGGTATGGATGTCCTTAGTTGAGATCTATCAAAAATGATAAATCAAATACGATTTATCTCCTTGGACCTTTGTACAGTAGGTACCTTTGTGACACTTGGTTGAAACATATGTTATGCAATGATAATCCATGTAAATCCAAGCTAATTAGGACAAGGTGGGCACTATTGGTATTCGATGCATGAGGCTTGCAACTTGTAGGAGGTTTTATGCATAACACATATGAATTATTACTACCGTTGACAAAATTGTTTCTATGTTTTCAAAATAAAAAGCTCTAGCACAAAAATAGTAATCCATGCTTCCCTCTGCGAAGGCCTTTCTTTTACTTTATGTTGAGTCAGTTTACCTACTTCTTTCTATCCTAGAAGCAAACACTTGTGTCAACTGTGCGCATTGATTCTTACATGTTTACTTATTGCACTTGTTATATTACTTTATGTTGACAATTATCCATGAGATATACATGTTACAAGTTGAAAGCAATTGCTGAAACTTAATCATCCTTTGTGTTGCTTTGAAACCTCTAACTTTGAATCTATTGCTTTATGAGTTAGCTCTTATGCAAGTCTTTTGATTCTTGAAAAGTTTTGCTATATGATTCTTGTTTAGTCATTATCTTTTTGTTAGCAATCTATTGCTTCGAATCACTCCATTCATCTCATATGCTTTACAATAATGTTGATCAAGATTATGATGGTAGCATGTCACTTCGAAATTATTGTTTTTATCGTTTACCTAATCGAGGCGAGTAGGAACTAAGCTTGGGATGCTTGATACGTCTCAACGTATCTATAATTTCTTATGTTCCATGCTAGTTTTATGACAATACCTACATGTTTTGTTCACACTTTATGATGTTTTGATGCATTTTCCGGCACTAACCTACTAACAAGATGCCGAAGCGGTTCATTTCTGCTGTTTTTGGTTTGAAATCCTACACGGAAATATTCTCGGAATTGGACGAAACAAAAGCCCACGGTCTTATTTTTCCACGGAGCTTCCGAAGACCGAAGAGGAGACGGAGAGGGGCCACGGGCGCCCTAACCATAGGGCGGCGCGGCCGGCATGGGGCCCGCGCCACCCTACGGGGTGGGCCCCTCGACCCTCCTCAGACTGCGCCTTCCGCCTACTTAAACTCTCGTCGCGAAAACCTAGTGCCGAGAGCCACTATACGGAAAAAGTTGAGAGCGCCGCCTCCAATCCCATCTCGGGGGATTCGGAGATCGCCTCGGCACCTGGGGAGGGGAATCATCAGGGGCTCTACATCACCATGCCCGCCTCGGGATGCGTGAGTAGTTCATCCTTGGACTATGGGTCCATAGCGGTAGCTAGATGGTTGTCTTCTCCTCTTATGCTATCATGTTTAGATCTTGTGAGCTGCCTAACATGATCAAGATCATCTATTTGTAATGCTACATGTTGTGTTTGGTGGGATCCGATGAATATGGAATACTATGTCAAGTTGATTATTGATCTATCATATATGTGTTGTTTATGTTCTTGCTCTGGCCAAGTTGATACTTGTAACTCCAAGAGGGAGTATTTATGCTCGATAGTGGGTTCATGCCTCCATTGAATCTGGGACAGTGACAGAAAGTTCTAAGGTTGTGGATGTGTTGTTGCCACTAGGGATAAAACATCGATGCTTTGTCTAAGAATATTTGTGTTGATTACATTACGCACCATACTTAATGCAATTGTCTTTGTTTGCAACTTAATACTGGAAGGGTGCGGATGCTAACCCGAAGGTGGACTTTTTAGGCATAGATGCATGTGGATGGCGGTCTATGTTCTTTGTCGTAATGCCCGATTAAATCTCATAGTGATCATCATGATATGTATATGAATCTTTATTTGTCAATTGCCCAACTGTAATTTGTTCACCGAGCATGCTATTTATCTTATTGGAGAGACACCACTACTGTGGACCCGGTTCATTCTTTTACATCTGAAATACAATCTACTGCAATCTTTGTTCTCTGTTGTTTTTCGCAAACAAACATCATTCTCCACACCATACGTTTAATCCTTTGTTTTCAGCAAGCGGTGAGATTGACAACCTCACTGTTACGTTGGGGCAAAGTATCTTGATTGTGTTGTGCAGGTTCCACGTTGGCGTTGGAATCCCTGGTGTTGTGCCGCACTACACTCCTTCACCAAAAACCTTCACGTGGCCTTCATCTCCTACTGGTTCGATAAACCTTGGTTTCATACTGAGGGAAACTTGCAACCTTGAGTCCAACACATGGCTATGGACTTGACCTAAGATTGATTCTCAATGCAACCGTTAGTCCATAGGGACTGTCATCAATTACCAAAACCACACATGGGGTAATGGACATGTTCTTTCAATCTCCCCCATTTTGGTAATTGATGACAATCTCTTTGAGAGTGTTTAAATATGGAATTTAGCGAACAACCCAAGTTGAATATTTAGAACAAACTCCCCCATAATATATGCATGTGTGAATGAACTTGAATTTCATTGCATATACCGGCAATTAAAGCCTAGCGGAGTATCCTCTAAATATTCAACCATGCAAAGCAACAAATGCAAGACATGAAAGGCAAATGCTTAAGAACCAACAAAAGCAATTCCCTTAAACCCTCCAAACTTCTCCCCCATTGGCATCGATTGCCAAAATGGACGAAAGGTTTGGAAGGCCAATATAGTGAGCGTTCCTCCATAAGTTGTGCATTTCTCATAATTGTGAGTGAAATCAAATGCACATATTCAATGACGAATATTCGGAGGAACTCAAACTATATTGAGGATCAAAGATTGCAAGAGGATGTGAAGGTGAGAAAGCTTCGACAAATGAAGCAAGCAATCAATGAACCAACAATATGCTCTAAGTAATATGTGGAAGCTCCCCAAAATTTGTGCACAAGATAAACAATTTGCATTGAAGAATTAGGTACACAAGCATGGCATAATCACTCCCACAAGATCACTCAAAGCTTGTGCCAAAATCAACTATGAGTGCTTGAAGATGCAAATAGGATAAAACGAGCACTCATAGCCAAGTTCTTTGTGGAGTCATCAAAGAGTCAGATAAGAATAAAGGAATGGACTCCAACAAAGAGGGATATCATAAGATATGCACCATCTCTTATGTATATAAGTTTCTCTAAGTGGAAAATATCACAAAGATATTTATCCACAAAGAAACATGCACACACAAGATGGGTACAAGAGAAATAGAGCAAGATATCCAAAACAAGCATGCTCAAGGACTTATCTCATTTTAGGAAAGTAAAACCAAATATCAAGTAATGAGATAGCCAACTCCCAAAGAAAGCAAGGTTCCAAATAAACTAAACCCTCAATGCTTTTCATGATGGCACAAAAGTACCGAAAAGAAATGGTTTGTCTTCCAAGTAAAATTCTTGAAACAAGGGAGTGTTCTAGCAAACATAGGAGAGCTCCCCCAAAATTAGTGCACTATTTAAGATTTTGCATTTGAATACAAAATGCACAAATGCGGGATCATCGCTCTACCATTGTTTATCAAAACACTAACAAGGTTCAAGTGAAAAGAGGAGATCCAAAAGAAGCAAGGAAGACACATGGGAGTCTAACCCACAAAAACAAATTCTTGGCAAGAGTTAAAGCAATTGAGCACATGAGCCAAGTGTGAGGATGATCCGGAACAATACCACACAATTTATTACCCATTGTCCAAGGACAAGAGGTATAGGAAATATTTCCATATGGTACTTTGTGAGTATGTCCAAGATCATCTTCACAACTAACAAATCATTTGGTAAAGTGGGATTTGTTTGAGCACACATGTCACATAGGAACAAGATAATCTAAAATATCAATTCTATGTGACACAACCTCAAGTGTTCACATTTTCTAGACTTGTAAGATGCACAAAGCATAATACTCCCCCATAATGTGACAAAGACATTTTTCGTGCAAGAGGCAAATAAGAACCAAGTGAGATAATTAATGGACATTATAGAATTTTAATTTATCATGTCACACATTTTAGGATTCTGAAATGCACAAAGCATATCACTCCCTAATACGTCTCAAACGTATCTATAATTTCTTATGTTCCATGCTACTTTTATGACAATACTTGAATGTTTTATACATACTTTACAATATTATTATACATTTTCCGGCACTAACCTATTAACAAGATGCCGAAGCGCTAGTTCCTGTTCTGTTTTTGGTTTGAAATCCTAGTAAGGAAATATTCTCGGAATTGGACGAAATCAACGCCCGGGTCCTATTTTTACACGAAGCTTCCGAAGACCGAGGGGAAAGGAAGTGGGGCCACGAGCGCCGACACACAGGGCGGCGCGGCCCCGGCCCGCCGCGCGGCCCTAGCGTGTGGGGCCCTCGTGTGTCCCCTGCGTTGCCCTTCCGCCTACTTAAAGCCTTCATCGCGAATACCCACCGAGAGCCACGGAAAACCTTCCCAGACGCCGCCGCCGCCAATCCCATCTCGGGATTCGGAGATCGCCTCCGGCACCTGGGGGAATCATCAGGAGGGGCTCTACATCATCATGCCCGCCTCCGGATTGATGCGGTAGTTCATCCTTGGACTATGGGTCCATAGCGGTAGCTAGATGGTTGTCTTCTCCGCATGTGCTATCATTGTTTAGATCTTGTGAGCTGCCTAACATGATCAAGATCATCTATTTGTAATGCTACATGTTGTGTTTGGTGGGATCCGATGAATCTAGAATACTATGTTAAGTTGATTATCAATCTATCATATATATGTTGTTTATGTTCTTGCATGCTCTCCGTTGCTAGTAGAGGCTCTGGCCAAGTTGATACTTGTAACTCCAAGAGGGGGTATTTATGCTCGATAGTGGGTTCATGCCTCCATTGAATCTGGGATCGTGACACTACAACACAACAGAGCTTTGGTAACACAATCCTGTAACATAAGGATAAATATGTTACAAGTAAAAGTGTGGTAACACATCATTTGTGTTCCAAGGTTTGGCAGTAACACTTTCCAGGTAATGATACGAAAGGTGTTACAGAGATTGTGTCGTTGTAACATGAAATTTGTGTCACCAACTTAGTGTTACAAGTTCTATAGGGAAAAAAGAATAAAATGTGAATTAACTAATTTAAATAAATAGGTAGTAGGACCATGCAACACTACACAACAATTCCCGCAAAAATTAATACTATTAAGGATCTAACTAGCGACCAAGTATTCACTAGCATTGGGCTAGACCATAAGGCCAAGAAACAATTCACGCTATATTTTCTCTATTTAAAGAACGAGCTCGACTGGTAGGCCATGTACAATGACTAGAGTAGCAATCTGCGTATAGTTTTTCATTTCCTTCACCAAATGGGCCAATGGCCAAATTCTGACTGGACCGAGTAGTCTCGCCACTAAGAAAATATTTAGATAAAGAAATGCGGGGCTTCACAAGATTTTTTAGCCCAGACAACTGATGTGAGTTCTATACTCCATCTGATCATTTTTAATCGACGTGACATATGTATGTAGATAGGCTACGGATTTATTCAAATCAAAGGGAGTATCATTTTCTTTTTTAATCGATAGCGCGGACAATTGGTGTAAGTTCTGATACTCCATCTCATGATTTTTAATCCACGTGACAAAATGTCAAGTATGAATATATTTCAGTAATTTCCCTATCAATTTTGTATATGGCCAAAAAAATGCAAGTATGTTTATTTACAGTATTTCCTCATTTATAAAACAATGGAAGGTCACGGCCATTTACAGCGCATACCAAAATAGACCATGTCACACCGGCCAAGAAAATGCTGGTCCCATTAGCAGCCACCCCAAGGACAATAAACGGAAGTGTAAAACTTAGGAGGCACCAATCGCGCGGAAAGGCAAAATTATGAGCTGTATGCGGCAAGCCAAATTTGTAGATCCAGCCCTTTTTTTACTCCGCACGACCTGCCAAGTCTCCTCGTGCCCCCCGTCGCCCGCCCATCGTTTTCTCGGTCACAATACCTCATCCGGCCAACCATCCTTCCCATCAACGCCGCCCCGCCTCAACATGCCGCCGCCATCTGAATCCGCCGAAGACAGCGCATATTGGCCTCCTCTCCTCCCAGTACAACCCCGCCAAAGTTGTCTTCTTCATCGTCAACAGCCGTGCACTGGATCTTTGGAGACGGCACGCCGTAGACGCGTATGTCAGCGACGAAGCCGGCAGAGGTGGGAAGGCCGTGGTGTCCTTCATCGAGGCAAAAAAACTCACGGGCCTCCAGATCTCCACCGGACATATCGGCAATGGAATAGAGTGAGTTTGATTAGTTTGTTTTTTACTTCTCTCGTTGACCTGTTGTTGCGGCGCGCTTGGATCGTATTGTTACAGGTCAACACTGTTTTAAGTTTTCTCACCACGAGATCCAAACACCCAAACACGGATTTCCTGTTTTGTACCTCTTGTCCATGGCATTGGGATGGCGTTCGTGGAGCAGCAGCATCACGAGGTCGTTGCTCCGTGCCACCAATAGATATGGAGGTGAGTTTTCATTAATTGATACGAATTCGTACCAAATATATTTGAAGTCTTCTATTCTGACATTTCCTTTTGATATCCCTTGTTATCTTCGGAATAGTATACTTATTCTTATTTTGTAAAACTGCAGTTAACACTTTTCTGGTGGCAACTACGGACATCACTTCTATTTCTGGATCTTTAGGAAACAAGCACAATTATTCCATCATGATTCACAAGGTTGTCGAGTGCTGCACTCATCTGGTAGTTTGCCCTGTTTAGCAGAAGGTTCTATATACTTCCTTTGATGTTTATGGATTTGCTATATGCTTTGCTAGTCAAAAGATCCTACATACCCATATATTAGTATTTTACAGACTATTGGCTGTAGGAAAAAAAATATAATGTTGTAAATGAAGTTATTTCGTAGCAAAAGACCAATGATGAACTATGTATTAAATTGATAATTTTCTTGCAAGATCAAGGTTTGTTCCTAAATATTATAACATTTCACTCTTTATCTCTTCCTAACAACAATAACTTGTCATTCTCAGTATCATTTATCATTTGCATTCATATGAATTGGCATCTTTTATTTATTTCATGTAACTCAACATTTACTTTAATTTTGTAGGGTCTTTGGTGTTGGCTCTTGTGATGATTGGCGAGGAATCAAGTCTTTCTTTGGATTCACCTCAAACATGATGATTCTGGCATACTGGACTAGCTATCAAGCTCACGGTGTTTTTTTTCCATGAATTGTTCATATGATACTGGACTAGTTATCAAGTTCTAGCTGGTGTTTGTGTCTCACTAATGTAAATGTGATTTGCAATATTTTTATATATTTTTGTTACCGACAATTTTTCACTGAAACGCAATTGATGGTTTTAATGAGCCTAAAATTCTAACATGCAATCCAAGTTACATGGAAAAATTAAAAATGCCAAATTGCACAGGAATTGACGTAGAAACAAGTGGCAACGTTGTAAAGAAAGTTTGAGGTAAAATAATGTGCCATGGATGCTAGCAATCAAATAAAAAAATACATTTCATCAACCAATTTCCACGTGTAGGACATGTGGCATCCACGTCCACATATATTGCCAAGTCAACACATTTGTCATCCACATCAAACTCTCATCTAATTATTGCGGTGCAATATTTGGATAATATGTTACTAATTGTGTTACTAGAGCCGCCTATATGTGTTACCAATTGTGTTACCATATTTACAAAACTATGTTACTAGTGGTGTTACGATGCATAGAATAGATGTTACTGTATGTGTGACTGTAGGTATAAAAACATGTTACTAGTGCACTTAGTAACACGTTTGATGAATGTTACTACAAGACATCTGTAACACGTTTTTTAACATGTAGGAACAAATATTATGTGTGACAGTGGACACCATTTAGTAACACGGCCTAATGGAACACATCCCAAATTATGTTACTACCTGGCCTAGTAACATTTTTTTCAACCTGTAGTAACACAACAGTGTGTTACCAAAGCGTGTTACCAAAGCTCTGTCCTGTTGTAGTGTGACATTAGGTTCTAAGGTTGTGGATGTGCTGTTGCTACTAGGGATAAAACATTGATGCTTTGTCTAAGGATATTTGTGTTGATTACATTATGCACCATACTTAATGCAATTATCTGTTGTTTACAACCTAATACTGGAGGGGTGCGGATGCTAACCCGAAGGTGGATTATTTAGGCATAGATGCATGTTGGATAGCGGTCTATGTACTTTGTCGTAATTCCTGATTAAATCACATAGTAATCATCGTTGATATGTATTGAATCTTGATTTGTCAATTGCCCACCTGTAATTTGTTCAACATGTTAGTTATCTTTTTGGAGAGACACCACTAGTGGGTGGACCCGGTCCATTCTTTTACATCTGAATACATTCTACTGCAATCATTGTTCTTTACTGTTCTTTGCAAACAAACACCATCTTCCACTCGATACGTTTAATCCTTTGTTTTCAGCAAGCCGGTGAGATTGACAACCTCACATTACGTTGGGGCAAAGTATGTTGATTGTGTTGTGGGTTCCACGTTGGCGCCGGTTTCCCTGGTGTTGCGCCTACACTCCTCCACCAACAACCTTCACGTGCTTCTTGGCTCTGGTTCGATAACCTTGGTTTCTTTCGAGGAAAACTTGCCGCTGTGCGCATCATACCTTCCTCTTGGGGTTCCCAACGGACGTGTACATCTACGCGCATCAAGCACTTTTTGGCGCCGTTGGGAGATCAAGACACGCTGCAAGTGGAGTCTCCACTTCCAATCTCTTTACTTTGTTTTTGTCTTGCTTTACTTTATTTTTATTTACTGTCTTGTTTGCTTCATATTAAAAACACAAAAAATTAGTTACTTTACCTTTTATTTTATTTACTAGCTCTATATCAAAAACACAAAAAAATTAGTTACTTGTCTTCATTCTACTTGCCTAGTTTACTTTTATTACTGCTATAATGGGTACTCCTGAAAATACTAAGTTGTGTGATTTCACTAGCACAAATAATAATGATTTTATATGTACTCCTATTGCTCCACCTGCTACTACAGCAGAATTCTATGAAATTAAACCTGCTTACTTGTTATGAGAGAGCAATTTTCTGGTGTTAATGATGATGCTGCTGCCCATCTTAATAATTTTGTTGAACTTTGTGAAATGCAAAAGTATAAGGATATAGATGGTGATATTATAAAATTGAAATTGTTTCCTTTCTCATTAAGAGGAAGAGCTAAAGATTGGTTGCTTTCTTTGCCTAAAAATAGTATTGATTCATGGACTAAATATAAATATGCTTTTATTAGTAAATAGTATCCTCCTGCTAAGATTATATCTTTGAGAAGTAGCATTATGAACTTTAAACAATTTGATAATGAACATGTTGCTCAAGCATGGGAGAGAATGAAATCTTTGGTAAAGAATTGCCCAACCCATGGATGACTACTTGGATGATCATCCAAACCTTTTATGCGGGATTGAATTTTTCCTCGAGGAACCTATTGGATTCAGCTCCTGGAGGTACTTTTATGTCCATCACCTTGGGCGCGCAACTAAACTACTTGATGATATGATGATCAATTACTCAATGGCACACTGAAAGAACTCCTCAAGGTAAGAAGGTAAATTCTGTTGAAGAAACCTCTTCTTTGGGTGATAAGATTGATGCTATTATGTCTATGCTTGCAAATGGTAGATCTCATATTGATCCTAATAATGTTCCTTTAGCTTCATTGGTTGCTCAAGAAGAAAATTTTGATGTGAATTTCATTAAAAGTAATAATTTCAACAACAATGCTTATAGGAATAATTATGGTAACAACTATAGGCCATATCCTTCTAATAATGGTAATGGTTATGGTAATTCTTACAACAATAATAAGAGTGTACCATCTGGTCTTGAAGTGATGCTTAAAGAATTTATTAGTACACAAACTGCTTTTAATAAAACTGTTGAAGAAAAGCTTGGTAAAATTGATGTTCTTGCTTCTAAGGTTGATAGTCTTGCTCTTGATGTTGATCTTTTAAAATTTAAAGTTATGCCTGGGGAAGTTAAAGATACTAGGTTTGCTAAAACAAATGCCATCCAAGTTCGAATTAATGATAATATTAGAATGTTGGCTGAATTGCATGCTAGGTGGGATAGACAAGAAAAAGAAAAACTTGCTAAAGAAAATAATGTAGTTAAAGTATGGACTATTACCACCACTAGTAATGTTGATTCTTCACATGTTGCTACACCTCCTACTATCAATGGTAAAATAATTGGTGTTGGCAATGTTTCTACTCCTAAAGCGCGCAAAATTGCACTGCTGAAACCGCTTGTGATAAAACTGCTGAAATTTTTCAAAATATTGGTGACAATGATTCCATTGCTGTAGAACATAATGGTTTAGATTTTGATGATTGTCATATTACTGAAGTTATAAAGTTTTTACAAAAACTTGCTAGAAGTCCCAATGCTAGTGCTATAAATTTAGCCTTTACAAAACATACTAGATGGATAGGCGAGCTTCGCCTCGCCGCCTATATTACATTTTGGCATTTGGTGGAAATGCAGTTGTTGTTATCCTTTGTAATAGAGTTATTTTTTCTTCGGTTAGTATTAACGCTCCCATAAATAAAATAGAAGACTCCCTCGTAACCCTCTGTGCCGCCCCCGCGTGGCGGACGGGGGAACCCTACCGCAGCCGCCGCCTCCCCCCTCTCACCCTCCCGTCCCTCGCCGCCGCCAGGGAGCGTGGTCAGGCAAAGCCTGGCCGCCGCCGCCGGCGGGGATTCCCCTGTTCTCTCTCGCGCGCGGGCCGGGCGCGGGTCGCCCTCCTCGGGCCAGGGCGCGGCCCTATCGTCGGGGACCTTGGTGGTGGCGCCTGGCCTCGGCGGCGGCGGCTTGACGGACGGCGAGGCGATGGTGTGCCCTGCCGGCGGCGCAGGAAGGGGTGGGAGCGGGTTGTAGGGGAAACCCTAGGTCCTCTTCTCCTCGCCTCTCCGCGACCGACGGTGGAGGGCTGGCTCTCGGCTAGGGCGGGCCCAGGCGTGTGCGGTGTCTCCGGACTACGCGATTTGCGCTTGGTGTCTCCGGCGGCAGCCTTGGCTAGCCTGGGATGGTCGTCGGCATGGGGGAGTGACCTGAATTAAGACGGCGGTCCTAGGATTCCAACTTACGTCAAGATGATGATCTGCCGGAGGTGTGTCCCCACTGATCTGGCTAGAGTGATGGGTTCCGGAAGGCGCCGCCGGCGATCTTTTATGGGCGATTCACGCTTGGAGACTCCTGGATCGGGTGGGATTCGTTCGTGCGCACCCGTGTTTTACTCTGGCCGTTTGGTTTCAGAGGGAACGCTTCGAAGCTCTGCTGACTGTTAATATCATGGGGCATGTTCTCGTTCCATGGTGCTGGCAGAGAATGTCATGAAGGCCAAGATCTGAGGACCAGCAATGGAGGTTCCAATCTTTGGGGCGAGTAGGAGTTGGCTTGGTGTTTCATGACTTGGAGCAGCGGCATGCAAGTGGGGGCGACTACACAGGAGAAGACCAAAGTCTTACCTTTCAGAGTGAAAATCCAAGGTCTTGTCTTAATTGGTTGTACCTGGCAATGAAATTGTTGAAGGCATTGTTTTGAGAGCGAGGACCTTCTTCAGGATGAAAACCTAGATCTTTGATCAGGCGACGACAGCGCTTGTGCACTGTTTCCTTCTTGGAGGCACCGCTTTTGAAGAAGTTGGATTTATGGTGCTGTTAGTGCTGTTGTTTCAAGGCTTAAACCACCATAGCGGGATTTTTCTTTTTCTGTAATTCTTTTTTTTTTAGCTGTGTGCATTCGTAGTACCGCTAGGGCAATACGTTGTTGCAGAGGCTAGGTGTAATTGGTATCTCCGATATTAATATATGCTCTTTATCGGAAAAAAACAAAATAGAAGATAGAAGAGTTCCACCTTTGCCACACGTGAAATCTAAATTAGTCACACTATTTTGGTCACGATGTCCCACGCCGAAGTAATTAGTTTGATATATATTTCACATTGCGATATAGTGGAATGCACTCTCCGCCATGCAAGTGATCCATCTGTTACCTTGGTTCATCGTGTAAAACAGCGCTGACATGGAGACTGGCTTTTCGAACCTGGGTGCATGTGAACCCACTTTTTTAAAAGTATGTTTGTGATGTAAAACATGTTTTAAAATTCGAAACACAAAATGCATGCAAAGGTGATATCAAACATGTGCCATGGACATGAGTTTCGTGACGAAAAAACCTTTTATTTTGCCTCAGCAAAAAAGTGAAATTTTGCAGGGCTATATAGCAGTATATATGTGACGTATTTTATCTTTTTTAGATTCTGAAATGAAAAAGTGGTTTCTACGCGAAAACTTTCTACGCACACATGGAACATGCATACGTACCCCGTTATTTTTATTTCAGAATTTTTTAACATTTGGAAAATGCATTTCCCACCTTGGTTCACGTGCACGTGCATAATTTAGCTACGACAGCTAGTTCACTTGATTTATCAACTATATTTATTACTTTTAGCTAGTATTTTCTTGTAAAGCAACACATATAACAGTAGATGTAGAATAATAGGCCATTACATATTTATTCACAGAATATTCATTCCAAGCAAACATTTGATACAACATTTTTCGATAAGGATGTGCAAAATATGAATAATGTAGATATAAAAATTTGAGTTGTCAGACTGCATGACAAAAAAAAATCGAGAATTCTGCATGACAAATTAACCCGCCTTCAAATAGTAATAAGTGGAACTAAAAACCCCAGTCCTACAGTATTATCAAGAAGCTACATGTGAAAGATTTTAGGAGAAAACACTTTGTTAGAGATAGATACTGTTCCCAAGCTGATTTATAGTGTCATCCTACTATCTAGTAGGAATAAACAAAGATGCATGTAGGCTTCTTCTCTGATCCACCACCTAAATCCACTGGCTGGGGTCATCGATGGCATCAAATAATGGAATAAAAAGGTTAACTTGTAAACCTGCAACATAATCAAATGGCATGGACAATTAGAAGCATACCAAGTTACCAACTGGCTCACAGAAGTAGCAAACAAAACTTTTCAGAAAACCACAATTATGGAGACGAAAATGACTTTCCCTAATGGGCTTCATCCTCTGAAGGAAAATTTCCAATAGCAGAATTTAGTGTACGTGCGAGTGCAAAGAGCAGGTGTAGAAGAAACAGCGTTAGGAAATACCTTGCTGAACGAATTTCGTTATGGCCATAACAGAGGTAATTTACCTTACTTAATCTCCTGTTTTGTCATGCATAATTCTAATAAATAATGAACATCACAACTTGAGAACGATCCTTGTTCTGGACAGACTGATCGTCTATCTTCACAACTAAATGAGATGCTGAAGCGAATTATTTTGTGAACTATTCAATGTCGTTGTATATATATATGTCCAAAGACATCAACTCACATTTTCAATGTATGACATCATGCATCATTACCTTACATATGCATATACTTAAATCTAAAATAAGATTGAGTTATAATTAAGGGGTCTCTCAGTCAAGTTTTCATTGCATGATATCAAGACAACACTCAGATTTGTTCTTGCTGGATTAGTGTGAGTTGAAATGAATATGTCATTTTCAGGTAAAAATCATCCTCAGTAGGGCTTAAGGAAATGCACCGGAGTATTCTTACAGCGAGCTGAGCATGTTACAGATAGATGATCCTATATTGTTCTACTCCCTCCGATTCATAATAAGTGTCAGGGATTTCATTAAAATTTGTTCAAATTTGAACGAAACCCCTGGATTGGAGGGAGTATTAATTAACATAAGAATAAAACTGATCCAGTATAGTTTCCGTTCATAAACCCAGATGATGGTGAGAATAAAAAAACCTTGAACTTCCAAGTATATAATAAGAGCAGGCATGTAAGCTGTAACTGCATTTATACTACACAGGTGTTTTAATAAAGTACAAAACACAAGAAAACATAAAATTATTCTCAAACAAGGGAGGGCATTGCTTAATGTTGTCTACATGGCTCAGCAAGGCATTTCATTAGTTCATCAAGGTTGACAGATTCCATCGACAAAAACTCTTTGTTTGGTTGGCTCCTCTAGATTAAATTTCCTGCCTTGTCCGGTGTTTCATGATGGTATTTTCCCTGCTAACGAATAAAATATCTATACTGATCTCAAATACTACACAAAACTGTAATAGGTTAGAAAAGCAAAATTGTTAGTTCCAGATTGCTTGCGATTTTTGAAAACATCTGACATGCTTTCAGCTACGAAAAAGTATTTAGCAGTTTCAGAGGCTAAGTAATTGATGTGCATTTCTAAATATTTTCTTGATGTTGCAACATGTAGCGCAGCTAATATGGTGGAGTGCACAACAGATATAGATGAAGGGCGTTTGGTGACACAGTTATGGCACATTTAACCTATTTAAAGTCTCTGCACTATGCTTCATACAAAAAAAAAGTAGAAGGCACGTGTTGGCATTCAACCATAAAAACCTTTTTTTTCTGTTTGGACAGAGCACTGTAAGAAAAGGAGAGCACACGAAAAGTGTGCTCAAATTAATTCCTTCCAACTGCAGTTTGAAAGTTATTTTAACCTTCTTCTAGTTCTCAATTCAAGTGCAGAGAGAGTTTATTAAAACGGTAAGTTGGTGAAGAAAAGATGGACCGAACAGAAATAACGTAGCCAACAATGAGGATGCCGCCGCTGACAGCAACACGCATGTCAAAACCACGACCATGGATATAGTTTCATACACAAAGACTTCTATTTTGTTAATCATGTAGAATCTAGATTAGGCACCAATTCAACTGAATAAAGTGGTTACAAAACAAAGCGAGAGAAATGGTGTTCACCATTAATTACAGGGTCCTAAGAGATAAATAAATTAGTCACTGGAAATATTATGTATGAAATTGATAGGTATACAACCTTGAAAAAAAATTGATAGGTATACGATGATAGCTTCGTGATACACAATATAATATTTGCTTCTTACAAAATGATCTAACAATCTGTTCTCGCTATATCTGAAATTATCTCATGTTTCGGACCACTCTAGTTAAAGAGGAACACTTATGAGTTCGACAAAAGCGTAATGTTGCTTCAGAACCTTTTCATGTAAAAAACGTACCAAAGTACATGGATAAGTAATGATACTATAGGACAAGGGGTTTGTGTATCTTTCATGGACAGTTGGCCTAACCCAACTAAAAATATAAGAATGCAGATTATATTTAATCACCATAAAGGAACTTCTAAATTCTAACGAAGAAAGAGAAACATTACATTTACCACCTGTAGCTGGAAACGGACCCCTGTCATCATCATCCTGCATAAATGTAAGGAATAAATAGAGGCAATGCCCAATTCAAAAACGTATTTCAATGTTTATGGTGGTAATTGTTGCCTTTGCCGTAGTTAGTTTAGACAATTTTTGTGAGAGTTGTGTTTAGTCGTTTGTACCTGTCTCTGAATGAAATCAAATACATTGCCAAAAGTCCCTTCTCCATCTTTGTTCCCAGCAGGTCTTTGTGGCCTACAGATATTACAGCTAAGTTTAAAGCTACAAAGATTTAAGGATGTCTACCGGTATCAAACCATGTTATACCAGAGCTAGCTAATTGGAAAGCAAGATATCGAGATTATATGGAAAATTTACAATAAAGAAAACAAGCAAGCAACAATTGCATGATCATTGAACGCTTACAACCAGTGTTATCATACTTATCATATCGCTATAGAGAAAGCAGAAGAAAACACATGGGGGATTATTAGTTCTATTGTATTAATGTGGAAATCTAGACGAAACTCCGCTGGAACAGCAAAGGGACTTGCATAAGGTTGTTAGCCAATAAGTTACACCATCATAACCTCCACAATCGGAAAATTGCTTTGAAAAAAGAAAAAAAACGTACTGAGCTAGAATTGAAGCCAATAAAAGTAAGAGAGGGAAACAAATTCTAAGTATGCATATGGTGAACTGATTAAGGCGCCAACATTGAATTGTAGCCATGGTTGTCGCTTGAATTGTTATCTTACCAAGTATCAATGCCATCATATCAAGAAGCACCGTCGTCAGGAATAGTTGACTTTTGATGCCACGCGAAAGGTTGACTGGTTTGCTCGACGCTGTTGGCGGATGGCTAGTGAACATATGTATGCATCAATGGGTATGAAAGAGATGAAGGGAGGAAGTCCAACTTTCCTCCGATTTGTGTTCATGATGGCTCGTTGGACTGTTTGTTTGTTCGGTAAGGCTATGCCTCGTGGAGCTGGCCGTGTTGGCACCATCGGATGCCACGGTTTCCAGCTGCTGACATGGGGTGCCAGCGGGACTGCGGCATAGCACAATCTCATCTCAAAGAAATTATTAATGTAAGTTTATTAAGCGAATGCAACAAACATACTTCAAATGCATTGAAAAAATCACAAGAACAAAAAGTTGAGCACATCGTGATCTTCTTTGACTGTATGGGGGCAAGCACACTCGCGAAAACTCTGGGCGAGGAGTCCTCGTCCGGCTGTTTCTCCAATGGAGTGTGGCCGCTAGCTTGGTCGCGGCCGCGATTTCTGCCACCTAGACTGCGGGCCGCCGTGCCTCCTCCTGGGCGGACCTGCTAAGCACGCAACCACGTATCCTTATCCATAACCCAGTTCATGGTTCTCGGGATCTTGAGAATGGGGAGGAAATCAGGCAGATAGAGATTGGGGATTGGGGATTGGGGGATCAGAAAGCAATCGGAGAATACCAGATCTTGGGGATTCAGGTTCGTCTCCTCGTTCAACTTCTCAGCTCCGCGCCACTATGACGACAAGATCCGATGCATGCCAAGACTCGATTTGCCGCCTCGAGGTGGAAGAGAGATGGCAACAGATCTTGTGCAGTGCCCACAAGGCACGGGACCGGAGCCAAGGTGCGTGTCGAAGAAGAGGAGATCGACACGGCGGGGACGGCGAGGGCTACTCCGTCGCTATGCGGCGAGCTGCAACAGCCGGACAACAAAGAGCAGGGAGCTCAAGCCATCCGGAGTCAAGGACAGCGGCCGTGCAGGCTCTCAAGCCCTCCGGCGCACCTCACTCCTCCCTCGCTCCCTTCTCACCCGTGGACCTCCGATCCGACGACTGGGCGGTGACACCCTAGAGTGCCCTGCCCGGGAGAAAGAGGAGAAAAATGGAGTGCGGGGCTGGGTTTGGGGAGTGGATGGGTACCACCACACTGCGAGGGCCCATCTCGTGAACTGAGCACGCGTCGAGTGGCACCGTCAAAACAAGCAGCGGGAGACACGTATTACCGCAGGCCCACACGAGGATGTAAACATCAGCACGGAATCGGGCGGGGGCTGAGAAGCCAGCGATCTCAACAGAATTACTTGTTTTAAAGAATTACAAATGCTCTCATTAAAGCTAGGGAAGAGAAATTAAAACTTGAAGCTTCTATTTCTAGGAAGTTAGAAGATGGTTGAGAGCCCATCATTAAGATGAAATTCAATGATTTTGAATGTAATGCTTTATGTGATCTTGGTGCAAGTATTTTCTGTTATGCCTAAGAAAATTTATGATATGCTTGACTTGCCACCATTGAAAAATTGTTATTTAGATGTTAATCTCGCTGATAATGTTAAAAAAAACCTTTGGGGAGGATTGATAATGTTCGCATTACGGTTAACAATAACCTTGTCCCCGTTGATTTTGTTGTCTTGGATATCGAATGCAATGCATCTTGTCCTATTGTGTTGGGAAGACCTTTTCTTCGAACTGTTGGTGCTGTGATTGATATGAAGGAAGGTAATATTAAATATCAATTTCCTCTCAAGAAAGGTATGGAACACTTCCCTAGGAAGAGAATGAAGTTGCCTTTTGATTCTATTATTAGAACAAGTTATGATGTTGATGCTTCTTCTCTAGATGTTACTTGATTTGCACTTTCTGCGCCTAACTGAAAGGCGTTAAAGAAAAGCACTTCTTGGGAGATAACCCAAGTTTCATTTTATTTACTATATTGTTGATTCTTGGAAGTTGTTTACTACTGTAGCAACCTCTCCTTATCATGTTTTTGTGCCAAGTAAAGTTTTTATGCTAAAGTTGATGCTAGGTTTGGATCGCTGCGCAGAAACAGCATTGCTGTCTGTCACGAATTCGTACAGATATCCCTGTAGAAAAATCAAAAAAATCTGGAAATTTACGAGCATGATCCTCATATATGTACGCAACTTTCATTAGTTTTGAGTTTTTTCCATTTGAGCAAGTTAAGTGCCCCTGTCAGATTCGTCTTTACGGACTGTTCTGTTTTTGACAGATTCTGCCTTTTATTTCGCATTGCCGCTTTTGCTATGTTGAATGAGTTTTTTTGTTCCATTAACTTTCAGAAACTTTGTGCAATGTCCAGAAGTGTTAAGAATGATTGTGTCACCTCTGAATATGTGAATTTTTAATTATGCACTAACCCTCTAATGAGTTTGCTTGAAGTTTGGTGTGGAGGAGTTTTCAAGGGTCAAGAGAAGAGGATGATATACTATGATCAAGAAGAGTGAAAGGTCTAAGCTTGGGGATGCCCCGGTGGTTCATCCCTGCATATTTTAAGAAGACTCAAGCATCTAAGCTTGGGGATGCCCAAGGCATCCCCTTCTTCATCGACAACATTATCAGGTCACTTCTAGTGAAACTATATTTTTATTCCATCACATCTTATGAGAATGGATTTTGTACACCCAGGTATGGGTACACCCTAGTTTCTGTAGCTCTCAGTTTGCATTTTCACTATGTCCCTGTCCAAGTTATCCGGTCACATTCAACTGTACTTTATAACAGTTACCCTCTGAATCCTGGTGAAAAGTGCGCGTGCGGGAACAAAAATCTCTCACACCTGACGCTGCAAATCCTACACTGACCATGTATCAGCAATACTTTTCTAGCCCTTTTTTTTTGCCTCCTGCCATGTCATGGGCTTCTCAATGAGCGCCGAGAGGCGAGAGGTACCACTCTTTCTTCTCTGCACCGCCGTCCAGCTTCCAGGCGTTTCAAATCCACCGCAGCTTCTTGAATCCACACGCTCAAGAATTGGCGCATATATTGCGTTCAGCTGCGCGTCGGTGAAGACAAAGTGGTCGAGTTCGAACAGGCCCCTGGGCCTCAGCACGCGGTAGACGTCGAACACCCTGAACTTGAGTGTCATGTTGCCGCCGGGGACTATCCTGCCCTTGCACTCCACGTGCACGATGTCGAGCGTGTCGTAGAAGAATGGCAGGTGCTGCGCTGAGCCGACGTGAATTGGTACGAGCCCTCGAGGCACGACGAAGCTGCCGAACGGCGCGACGGCATGGGTGGTCGCGGTCACCATGGTTAACCCGTGCTAGCTCATCCGTGCCGTTTCCAATGTCGATCCCGACGCGCACCGTGCCTTTCGGCTTCGCGGTGATCACCGCCTCGACGGAGTAGGAGATCGCTCCATCATCTCGCATCCAGAAGGCCTTCTCGCGGCGGCCGCGGATATCTAAACCGAAGCCACGGCTCCTCAGACATGAGTAGTTCTTGAACAGGTGGTAGGCGTCCCAGTCTCCCAGACGACGTTGCTATTCACCGGCATGGTCCACGGACTACACGTACCTCGCCGGAGCGTGTGGTTGGCACTGTCGCCGCGGCAGCTGCTCGCAAACCCCGCGCATGAGCAGGTGCTCGAGCGCCATGTTGGACGGGCTCCTCGCCGCCTGGTTTGTCGTGCATGTACCACTCCAGCTCGTCCTGGAAGGAGCCACAAGCGTGGCCTAGAGCCGCAAGAATAGAGGTGGGAGCGTGCAAAGGAAAGAACGAGGGGAGGATACGATGCTGCAAGGGGAAGAAGGGAGATGCGAGGAAGCACTGGTGGGTGGGGCAGAAAATCTCTCTACTGCTAGGTAGGAATCGGCCAGGAATCTTATGCGTGTCCACTGGCTTTACGCCTGTTCTCGCGGGACGCATCTGCTTTTGGTACAGTTCGGAAATAGTACTGTAGATTGGAATTGTTTCTCCCATCACCACTTTTCTTCGAATCTCAAAGCACCACAAGCCTATGGATGGTACGGATAGCACCCATACCCATACTAGCGAGTACATATGCATTTCCGCACATCTTATGTTCTTTATTTGGAGCGTCGGTTTGCTTTTATTTTTGTTTGAATAAAGTTGGATCCCATCATTCTTATATTGGAGATATTACGCTCTGCTTTTTCATATGGAACACTTGTGTTCTTAATTGTGCTTTAATGTTCATGGCGAAGGCTGAAATTGCTTCGTTAAATTGCTATTTGGTTGGAATCAGAAAATGTTGCATATGGTTTGGAATAACTTGGCAATTATTTGAGCTCTCATAGATCATGTTTAAGCTCTTGCATCATGTAGTTTAATCTATTAATGAAGAACTACCGTAGAGCTTGTTTAATTTGGTTTGCATGATTGGTCTCTCTAAGTCTAGATATTTTCGGGTAAAATGTTTGAACAACAAGGAAGACAGTGTAGAGCCTTATAATGTTTGCAATATGTTCTTGTGTAAGTTTTGTTGTACCTGTTCATACTTGTGTTTGCTTCAAACAACCTTGCTAGCCCAAACCTTGTACTGAGAGGAAATGCTTCTCGTGCATCCAAACACCTTGAGCCAAACCCCATGCCATTTGTGTCCATCATATCTACCTACTATGTGGTATTTTTCTGCCATTCCAAAGTAAATTACTTGAGTGCTACCTTTAAAATTTCATTCCTTTATCTTTGCAATATATAGCTCATGGGACAAATAGCTTAAAAACTATTGTGGTGATGAATATGTAGTTATGTGTCTTAATTCTTATAAGTTGCTTGTTGAGCGGTAACCATGTTTCTGGGGACGCCATCAACTTTTTACCTTTGTTGGATATCATGTGAGATGCTATGCATGTTCGTCTTGTCTGAAGTAAGTGCGATTTCATGATCAAATGGTTTGAGTATGCATATGTTAGAGAAGAACATTGGGCAGCCAACTAAAGCCATGTATCATGGTGGAAGTTTCAGTTTGGACATATGATACGTCTCAAACGTATCTATAATTTCTTATGTTCCATGCTACTTTTATGACAATACTTGAATGTTTTATACATACTTTACAACATTATTATACATTTTCCGGCACTAACCTATTAACAAGATGCGAAGTGCCGATTCTGTTTCTGCTGTTTTGGTTTGAAATCCTAGTAAGGAAATATTCTCGGGGTGGACGAAATCAACGCCCGGGGTCCTATTTTTACACGAAGCTTCCAGAAGACCGAGGGAAAGGAAGTGGGGCCACGAGGCGGCCAGACCATAGGGCGGCGCGGCCCAGGCCCTGGCCGCGCGGCCCTATGGTGCAGGCCCTCGCGTCGCCCCCGACCTACCCTTCCGCCTACAAATAGCCTTCGTCGCGAAACCCTGCCGAGAGCCACGATAGAAAACCTTCCGAGACGCCACCGTCGCGAATCCCATCTCGGGGGATTCGGAGATCGCCTACGGCACCCTGCCGGAGAGGGGAATCACCGGAGGGGCTCTACATCATCATGCCCGCCTCCGGATTGATGCGTGAGTAGTTCATCCTTGGACTATGGATCCATAGCAGTAGCTAGATGGTTGTCTTCTCCGCATGTGCTATCATTGTTTAGATCTTGTGAGCTGCCTAACATGATCAAGATCATCTATTTGTAATGCTACATGTTGTGTTTGGCGGGATCCGATGAATATAGAATATTATGTTAAGTTGATTATCAATCTATCATATATGTGTTGTTTATGTTCTTGCATGCTCTCCGTTGCTAGTAGAGGCTATGGCCAAGTTGATACTTGTAACTCCAAGAGGGAGTAATTATGCTCGATAGTGGGTTCATGCCTCCATTTAATCTGGGACAGTGTTCTAAGGTTGTGGATGTCTTGTTGCTACTAGGGATAAAACATTGATGCTTTGTCTAAGGATATTTGTGTTGATTACATTACGCACCATACTTAATGCAATTATCTGTTGTTTACAACTTAATCTTGGAAGGGGTTCGGATGATAACCTGAAGGTGGATTATTTAGGCATAGATGCATGCTGGATAGCGGTCTATGTACTTTGTCGTAATGCCCGATTAAATCTCATAGTAATTATCGTTGATATGTATTGAATCTTTATTTGTCAATTGCCCGCCTGTAATTTGTTCACCCACATGTTAGTTATCTTATTGGAGAGACACCTCTAGTGAACTGTGGACCCGGTCCATTCTTTTACATCTGAATACATTCTACGCAATCATTGTTTCTTGTTCTTTGCAAACAAACACCATCTTCCACTCGATACGTTTAATCCTTTGTTTTCGGCAAGCCGGTGAGATTGACAACCTCACCATTACGTTGGGGTAAAGTACTTTGATTGTGTTGTGCAGGTTCCACGTTGCGCCGGTTTCACCGGTGTTGCGCCGCACTACATTCCTCCACCAACAACCTTCACGTGCTTCTTGGCTCCTACTGGTTCGATAACCTTGGTTTCTTTCTGAGGGAAAACTTGCTGATGTGCGCATCATACCTTCCTCTTGGGGTTCCCAACGGACGTGTACATCTACGCGCATCAACATACAACCTCAATCTCTTATGAGAATATTATTTGTTGTTGAATGCTTAAGCATTAAAAGAGGAGTCCATTATCTGTTGTCTATGTTGTCCCGGTATGGATGTCTAAGTTGAGAATAATCAAAAGCGAGAAATCCAATGCGTGCTTTCTCCTTAGACCTTTGTACAGGCGGCATAGAGGTACCCCTTTGTGATACTTGGTTGAAACATATGTCATGTGATGATAATCCGTGTTATCCGAGCTGATTAGGACAAGGTGCGAGCACTATTAGTACTCTATGCATGAGACTTGCAACTTGTAGGAAGTATTATGCATAGCACATATGAATTATTACTACCGTTGACAAAATTGTTTCTATGTTTTCAAAACAAAAGCTCTAGCACAAAAATAGTAATCCATGCTTCCCTTTGCGAAGGGCCATTCTTTTACTTTGTTGAGTCAGTTTACCCACTTCTTTCTATCTTAGAAGCAAACACTTGTGTTAACTGTGTGCATTGATTCTTACATGTTTACTTATTGCACTTGTTATATTACTCTATGTTGACAAATATCCATGAGATATACATGTTACAAGTTGAAAGCAATCGCTGAAACTTAATCATCCTTTGTGTTGTTTCAATGCATTGTACTTTGAATTTATTGCTTATGAGTTAGCTCTTATGCAAGTCTTATTGATGCTTGTCTTGAAAGTACTATTCATGAAAAGTTTTGCTATATGATTCATTTGTTTAGTCATTATCTTTGTTAGCAATCTTTTGTTCAGATCACTCCATTCATCTCATATGCTTTACAATAATGTTGATCAAGATTATGTTGGCATGTCACAGAAATTATTTGTGTTATCGTTTACCTACTCGAGGACGAGTAGGAACTAAGCTTGGGGATGCTTGATACGTCTCAAACGTATCTATAATTTCTTATGTTCCATGCTACTTTTATGACAATACTTGAATGTTTTATACATACTTTACAGCATTATTATACATTTTCCGGCACTAACCTATTAACAAGATGCCGAAGCGCTTGTTTTCTGCTGTTTTTGGTTTCAGAAATCCTAGTAAGGAAATATTCTCGGAATTGGACGAAATCAACGGTCTATTTTTACACGAAGCTTCCGAAGACCGAGGGGGAAAGGAAGTGAGGCCACGAGGCGCCGACACACTAGGGCGGCGCGGCCCCGCCGCGCGGCCCTAGCGTGTGGGGCCCTCGTGTGGCCCTGTGTTGCCCTTCCGCCTACTAAAAGCCTTCGTCGAATACCCCTGTGCCGAGAGCCACGATACGGAAAACCTTCCGGAGACGCCGCCGCCAATTCCATCTCGGGGGATTCAGGAGATCGCCTCCGGCACCCTGCCGGAGAGGGGAATCATCACGGAGGGGCTCTACATCATCATGCCCGCCTCGGATTGATGCGTGAGTAGTTCATCCTTGGACTATGGGTCCATAGCGGTAGCTAGATGGTTGTCTTCTCCGCATGTGCTATCATTGTTTAGATCTTGTGAGCTGCCTAACATGATCAAGATCATCTATTTGTAATGCTACATGTTGTGTTTGGTGGGATCCGATGAATCTAGAATACTATGTTAAGTTGATTATCAATCTATCATATATGTGTTGTTTATGTTCTTGCATGCTCTCCGTTGCTAGTAGAGGCTCTGGCCAAGTTGATACTTGTAACTTCAAGAGGGGGTATTTATGCTCGATAGTGGGTTCATGCCTCCATTGAATCTGGGATCGTGACAGTAGGTTCTAAGTTTGTGGATGTGCTGTTGCTACTAGGGATAAAACATTGATGCTTTGTCTAAGGATATTTGTGTTGATTACATTACGCACCATACTTAATGCAATTATGTTGTTTACAACTTAATACTAGAGGGGTGCGGATGCTAACCCGAAGGTGGATTATTTAGGCATAGATGCATGTTGGATAGCGGTCTATGTACTTTGTCGTAATGCCCTGATTAAATCACATAGTAATCATCGTTGATATGTATTGAATCTTGATTTGTCAATTGCCCACTTGTAATTTGTTCACCCAACATGTTAGTTATCTTATTGGAGAGACACCACTAGTGAACTGTGGACCCCGTCCATTCTTTTACATCTGAATACATTCTCTGCAATTATTGTTCTTTACTGTTCTTTGCAAACAAACACCATCTTCCACTCGATACGTTTAATCCTTTGTTTTCAGCAAGCCGGTGAGATTGACAACCTCACTGTTACGTTGGGGCAAAGTATCTTGATTGTGTTGTGCAGGTTCCACGTTGGCGCCGGTTTCACTGGTGTTGCGCCGCACTACACTCCTCCACCAACAACCTTCACGTGCTTCTTGGCTCCTACGGTTCGATACCCTTGGTTTCTTTTAAAACTTTTAAGCATCATGTCCACATTTTAGGATTGTGACGTGCACAAAGCATATCACTCCCCCAAAATGGGATAGTCCATTAATTTCTCACATGAGCCAACAACTAAGATATCAATAAGATGCAATAGGCTCAACAAAGGACAATTGTACATGATGTGCCACCCAACATATATAAGCATGGAAGCAAGATAAGCAAGTAGGAAGCACAACATACACAACCACATGCGAGGTACAAAACCAACACATGTAAAAGGGGAGCGAGTAACTTTCAATGTAAAGGAGTTGAGGACTCGTTACCGCAAGGAGGTGCATGGGTAAAGGATGAAAGGAATAGTACTTGACTTGAGGAAGTGAGAATGATGAAGATCCCCCAAGTCTTCATGAACTAGTCAAGCCTCCATGCCCTCCACTTGTACCTATTGATCAAATTTTGGCTTGTTGGTCCCCAACCAAGTTGGGTCCTAAGAAGTTAGTCACAATAGGCTTGGCAACCCAAATGGTTCTTTTAGAGAACCCACATTGAGTGCCCATATATTTTGCAAACACATTTCCAACCTTATCCTTGCAAAGAGAATAAGCACCATCGATCAAGATAGGGTTGGATGAGTTACCACTAGTGCAAAAGGAGGAGATGTGGCCCTTCTCACGGCATATGTAGCATGTTCTTCTCTTCTCCTTCTTCTCACTTGATTTCTCCACAACGGGAGCCTTGGCTTGATCCTTCTTGGGTAGCGGCCTTTCTTCAAGTCGAGGTAGACCTTGAGCTTGGCCTTGAGGTAGACCATGAGCTCCATCTTGAGGCCGCTTCCCTTGTTTCTTCTCGCCATGTGGCTTCTTCTTCAAGGGGCACGATCTAACATGATGCCCTTCAATCTTGCACTTGAAGCACACAATCTTGGCGGGGTCCTTCACATGCCCATGGCCCTTCTTCCGCTTGTGCGTGGTGGACTTGTTCTTGTTGTTGGAGTTGAATCCAAGTCCACTCTTGTCATTGAGGGATTGCTTCCCTTCATGACCCTTTACCAAGTCCTTCTTCAAAGAAGTGACTCGGGCCTCGAGCTCTTCGATTTCCCCTACATGGTTAGTAACAACACAAGTACTAGAGGAAGTGGAAGCTTCATTGTTAGAGCAACAAGGCAAGGTATGTAATTCACCACAAGATATAGCAATAGCATGGGTGGGTGAATTACTAGCACTAGCACATGGAATTGTAGAGCAACAAGGCATAGAAGGTAGTTCACCACAAGATAAATCAATAGCATGAGTGGGTGAACTAAAAGCACTAGCACATGGCAAAATAGCATTTTGAGAGGTAGTGCTAGTACTCACATGAGGCTCACAAGATTTTACCTTTGACATGATAGCCTCATGAGCTAACTTTAGCAAATCATGAGAGACTAGAAGATCATGGGAGCTAGAAAGCTTTCCATGACTTTCTTCCAATTTCTCATAATTGCTTGTTAGCAAAGCAAGTTGAGCCCTTAGCTCAACATTCTCCTTCAAGATGGATGCTTCACAAGAGGTAGAGTTAGTAGCACAAGCATTATCAATTATAGCACAAGAAGAAGGCAACTTAGCAAGCTTTATTAGGTTGAGAGCCTTAAATTGCTCATGTGACTCGGTGAGTTTGATGAGTTCAATCTCAATGGCCCTAGAGCCATTTTTGAGAAGCTCAAAATCCTCAAGGAGTTTAGCATGAGCAATTACTAGCTCATCATTTTTAATTTGAAAATCATGTGCCACCTCTAAAGCTCTATCACGAGATTCCTTTACTATAGATAGCTCTAGAGTAAAGGTCTCCTCAAGAGATTCATTGGTGGTTTGTTGTTCTTCAAGAGCTTCACTAAGAGTTGCAATCTCGTTTGCATACTCGCGCTCATGCCCTTCCATTTTCTCAATAAGTTTTGTGCTCTCAATGGCAAAAGCCAAGATTTTCATGAAGTTAGAGCAAGCAAATTTCTTATCATGGAGAGCATGGAATACAACTCACCCATCATGTTTAAGGAAGCAACATTAAGTTCTTCCATATCAATGATATCATCATCATCATCACTGATATATAGGGTTCCAAGGAAGGATATACCTTAGACGCCCTAGCCATAAGGCATGTGTGAGAACCGTGCGATGATGAAGAAGATGAACTACTTGAAGCTCCATCCAAGATCTTGTCTTGGCCCATAGTATCTTCGGTTTCCTCTACATTGTTAGTCACACAAATACTAGAGGAAAGCAAAGTATTTTCATTATGGCAACAAGACAAGGCAAGCATATCAACATGGGATGAAGATATGCAAGGACTACCAACACTAGCATGTAAAGCATTTATAGTGCTATAAGTGTTCAAGTCCAAAGATGAAACATTGCAATGGGATAGGGATGAAGAATCATCAAGAGAAGGCTCACTATCAACAAGGCAATGTTCATCACCACTCACCATAGCATTACCTTGTGTCTTACCACACATTGGTGAAGTGGAAGGAGTGCGATCATCCTCAATGGTCTTGGACCCACCATATGTATCTCGAAGCTTTGTCCAAAACTCATGAGCACTCCGGAAAGGCGCGATGGAGGAAATCACTACATGACTCACAACATGGCAAAGCACTTTAGTAGCTTGAGCATCTAGATAAGAGTTTTTCTTCTCCTCAAAAGTTGGATTTTGTGGATCCTTAGGAGGAGAAAAACCCATATCAAGAATTTGCTCCACATGTGGGTGCATGCCCCTAAAATAATCAAGCATGTAGAATTTCCAAGCATCATAATTAGTGCCATCAAATGTATAAGAGGAAATGTGCACTAATCCTCTAGCCGACGTCATTACTCTCTAGGCGGTGAAGCCCAACAAGATAAGAGAGCCCTAGCTCTGATACCAATTGAATGTACTAGGACGTCGCCTAGAGGGGGGTGAATAGGCGGTGTATAAAAACTTCTACTTGAGAGCTAAACTAGGTGGAATAAAACTAAGTGTTTACTAGTTTAGCTCAAAGCCTATCAACTAGGGGTTTGCCTAAGTGCACCAACAACCTATGCTAGCATGATGAGCAACAAGGTGATAACAAGCTAGGTATAGCACATCAAGCAAGATAGATATCACAATGTAAAGCGCATAGGTAAAGGAGCTCGGGTTGAGAAGTAACCGGTGCACGAGGAGACGACGATGTATCCCGAAGTTCACACCCAAGGGTGCTACGTCTCCGTTGGAGCGGTGTGGACACGAGGCTCAACACGCCACACCGGCGACAAGGCCACCAAGACACCAACGCGCCACAACCGGCACCAAAACCACAAAGGCTACCACACTCCACTAAGGCAACAACGCCACTAAGGCTACCACGCCACAAAGACGACAAGGCCACAAAAGGCTACAAGGCCACAAAAGGCTCCAAGAACACCACTAAGGTCAAACACGTCCTCTACGAGACCGAAACCCCGGAGAGAACCCAAATCGATGCACCTAATGCAATGGCTAAGAACACCACTAAGATGCCCAAGTTCTTCTCTCCCAAATTCCAACAAAGCTACAAAAGCTATTGGGGGAATAAGGGAGGAAGAACAAATATGAGGAGAAACACCAAGCAACTCCAAGATCTAGATCTAGCAAGATCCCCTCACTTGGAGAGGGATTCAATTGGTGAAGCTATAGATCTAGATCTCCTCTCTCCTTTCCCCTCACTTGTCATTCTTAGTTCTATGTGCATGGTCCCAAAATTATTATTGATTGAATCATGAATGTGTTATTACTTGTTCTTAAATTATTTGTATCTAGTCATCCTTTGAACTTTAAAGGTGCATGTCACCTCAAAAATTATTCTTTTTATCACTTACCTACTCGAGGACGAGCAGGAGTTAAGCTTGGGGATGTTGATACGTCGCAAACGTATCTATAATTTTTGATTGTTTCATGCTAATATTATGCCTTTGGCACTTGTTTTTATATTAAGTTTATGATTTATTTGGACTAACCTATTAATAGTTGCAAAAGTGCACAATGTTCTTGTTTTACACTTTGATGTGTAGGAATTATCAAGAATATAAGAGGAAACCTTGTTGGAGTCGAATTGGAACTTTGCTGAAATCTGTCCCAGAACTGTTTTCGGAGATTGTCTGTTTGACCCTCGAAGATGACCTCCAACGGAGTTGGGCCTGAAGAGGAAGTTGTAGATAATTTTCTGCTGAACGTTCTAGAGTTAAAATTCGGCCCAATCGGAGTCCGTATGCGGCCTAGGGACCCGTTTTACTGAAGCCCTAGATGGGATGACGGAAATCCGAGAGTCTATATAAAGGAGGAAACCCTAACTCGTGGAGGACACCTCCACCCACGAATTTCCAGCCACCAAAGCCACGTTTTTGCCTCCCCCATGGATCCCATCTCCATGGGGGAGGGCTCCCAAGAAGCCATGAAGGAGGGAGGCTAAGGGGCGGCGCTCCCCAAGCTTGCCGGCGGCGGGGAAAGGAGTTCCGCGCGCCGCCGCGCTGCCCCTCTCCAACGTCTTCACCGCCATCTCCATCACCATCTCCTCCTTGTATTCAGTGGTTCATCCTCCCACAAACCTCTGTACCGTCCTATGTAACATGGTGTTTGATGCTATAATATTTATCCTATAATCTATGTCATGTTTATGTAGTATATTTGTCTTTTGATTGCTTTGTTGAATGTCTATGGTTCATTAGAGTTGTATGTTGATATGGTACTGTCCTTTGGTGTCCATTATACTTGTGCGCGCATGGATCAACACCATAGGGTTAGTAGTATGTGCAAAGGAAGGGGGTAGTCCTGCCGGAGTGACAGAAACCTGAGGGCTCAAACCGGTTAGTTGCATGTATGGGAGTAAGAGGACCATAAACTTAAGGCTATGGTTGGGGAAACCTTAATGCATTGTTAGTATTTATGGATGTTTGCTAACAATCCAATCATATAGTACTTGTAATCCCAAGTAGTGGAGCGCTTGTATATTTAGCCTCTCCCACATTGAAAACTACATCAAAGACAATGAACTAAATGTCTTCACTAATTGATCTTGGACAAAGCCACCACTATTACCACCGCCTTTCCACACTCATGGTACTGTTAGTTTAGTTTGTTTTATTGCTGCAGCACTAACATTTATTCCGTGTATTTTATTGTTCTGCAAAGTCACCTCTCATACCCGTTATCGCTCTAGTTTTATTTCCTAGATATTGCAAACGCTTAGTGTGCGTAGAGTTGTATCAGTGGTTGATAGAACTTGAGAGAATGTTTATCCTACCTTTAGCTCCTCGTTGGGTTCGACACTCTTACTTATCGAAAAGGCTACAAACGATCCCCTATACTTGTGGGATATCAAGACCTTTTCTGGCGCCGTTGCCGGGGAGCCATAGCGTAGGTGAATATTTTCGTGTGCACTTGTTTGCTTTATCTCTAAGTAGTTTTACTTCCTGTACCTAGTTGTTCTCTATCTCTTGTATGGATAGGGAATGCGAATTACAAAAAAATTAGTTGTACTTCTTATATAAAAAAATAAAAAATGTTTTCAGAAAAGAAAAGTGATTGGAAAGATGAGTAATGGTGAAGTGGGGGTCGACCTTGAACACTTGTGTTCATGCCTGAAACCAAAACAATTCTTTCCATGGAAGCTTTTCATTAAAAACTTGTAAATAGTGTATATAGTGTACATATCCCGCTGTAAATAGAATGTATAGATAACCCCTAGTTTGTTATGCAAGTTTGTCACTATGCTGCCTAGAAAACAGATTTCCTGTGCTCCACTGTAGAAAATTTTAAAAATCACCAGAACGTGATCTTGATCTGAAATTTCTTGAGTGCATAGTAGTGCTTGCTATCTAACTTTCGTTAGTTCTGACTTTTCTGATTTGAGGTACGTAGACAGATCTAATAATTCAATCTTTACGGACTGATTCTGTTGAGACAGATTTCCTGTGCTGTGCTGCAAAAATTCGTGAAAAATCTCAGTATGGCATTTTGATCTGAATTTTTTTGTGCATAGACCTGAGGTTATGATCTGTCTTTCATTAATCATGAGTTTTTCGATTTGAGCTACGTAACTATCTCATTGAGTGACATCTTTACAGAGTGTTCAGTTTTGACAGATTTCTATTCTCTTTGTTTAAATATTGTACTTAGGATTCAAAAGTTTCCTTCGTTTTCGACGTACGATTGAAATAATAAGAAACCTCAGTATTACAGTGGCTAAATATTTGATAGATTTTATAGAAATTAGGGATACTTGAACACTTGTGGATTTTATTTAATGAGTACTAACCTACTAATGAGTTTTGTGAAGCTTTATGTGGATGCAGTTTTTAAGTTCCAATCAATATGGTGATATGAGATGAGCAAGAGGATGCAAGAGCTCAAGCTTGGGGATGTGTAGATGGATCCCAAGAGAATATTCAAGAAGATGCAAATATCTAAGCTTGGGGATGCCCAAGGCATCCCCCTATTCATCAACCAACATGAGGTTGTCTCCTTCAAACTCAATATTACCCATCCACATGTAAGCATTGTATATAGTTGCTTTTATTATCTTTGGTTTTATCCTATTTAGTTTTATTAGGTTCTTTATTTGGTTCTTGTTTCTTTGTCAGTTTCACTTATAATTGGAAAACAACAAAAAAGGGGTTTGAGAGCTCCATCAAATAATCATGCCCATCTTAAATGGCTATAAAGAAAGAGCTTTATGGGAGACAACCCAATATGTTTATATTTCTGTTATTTACTGCTTTGTTGAGTCTTGGAAGTCATTACTACTGTAATGACCTCTCCTTATCATGTTTGTTTTGTTTTTGTGCCAAGAATTGCCTCTAATGGTAAGAAAGTGGTATTTGGGGGATTTGCAATCTTGTTTACTGTTTCTGGTTCGTCACGAGAAAAATCGCCAAAAATCACCAGAACGTAAGTTTGAGCTGCCAATTTACGAGCATCTTCCCCAGATATTTATCTAACTTTCATTAGTTCAGAGTTTTTCGAGTTACGCAGCGTAACTATTTTTCAAAAATCAATTTTTACGAACTGTTCTGTTTTGACAGATTCTTGCACTGTTTTGCATTTGCATCTTTTTGCCCACCTTTTTGAGTTCTCTTGATCAAAGAACCTTATTGAAGTTGTGCTACAGTAGCTAATGCTTATTAAAATGCTTTTCATATGTCATACTGAACTTTGTAGATTTGATTAATATTATCATTGCACTAACGCTGCTAATGAGATTTGTGATGAGTTTTGTATGAAGGAAGTTTTCAAGTGTAGGAAAGAAGAATGATGAGATGAGATGAAGAATGGACAAAAGCTCAAGCTTGGGGATGCCCATGTCACCCCAAGATATATTCAAGAAGTACAAGCGTCAAAGCTTGGGGATGCCCAAGGCATCCCCTTCTTCATCAATAAAAATATCAGGTCCTGTTTCTGTTCACTATATTTTTATTGCTTCATATACTATGTGTTATTCTTGGAGCATCTTTATTTTATGTTGTGTATTTTATTTTCAATAAAGTGGGCACCATCATACCATGTTTGTTTGGGAGAGAGACACGCTCCGTTTTAATTGTATGAACGCTCTAGTTTTCACTCTTATTGTTCAACGAGCGTTTTATTTTTGCTAGTACTGCGTTTAGCTCTGGTTTTTCACTCCTATTTTGTTCAGAGCTTGTTAGTATGCTTCAGTTATATATGATTAGCTCTCTGATCTTTAATGAATATTATAAATGAGAGTGGTTTCAAATAAGTTGATTGGTGTTGGATACGAGTAAAAAGGTTTCATATTAATAGTGATGCAAATGGAAGATCTCCTCTGATGTTTCAATTGGGTTGAATTGATCATTTAGTTTAGACTTTTAATATCACCATATGCTTTAATTAATAAGTTTTGTCGCTATGCATGATTATGACCATTATTGCTCTCTTAGTTGGTCGCTATCTTTCTTTTTGCTAGCCTTCATTCTGTACTGAGTATGATCTCTACTCGTGCATCCAACCACCAAAAACCAAAATATGCCAAAAGTGTCCACCATACCTACCTATATGTGGTATTTCACCGCCACTCCAAGTAAATTTACATGTGCTACCTTTAAAACCTTCAAAATAATTTCTTGTTTTTGCAATACATAGCTCATGGGAAAGTAGCCTAAAAAATATTGTGGTGAGGAATATGTCACTTATGTATCTTAGTTCTTATAAGTTGCTTGTTGTGTGGCAACCATGCTGACATGGGGACACCATCATCATATTTTTGATAAATATCATGTGAGTTACTATGCATGTCCGTCTTGTCTGAAGTAAAGGAGATAACCATGATAAAAGGTTAGAGTATGCATATTGTTAGAGAAGAACATTGGGCCGCTAACCAAAGCCATGTTTACATGGTGGAAGTTTCAGCATGGACATTAAAACCTCAAAAATCTCTTATGAGAAATTTATGTTGCCAAAAGCTTTAAGCTTAAAGAGGAGTCCATTTGTCTGTTGTCCATGTTGTCCCGGTATGGATGTCTAAGTTGAGAATAATCAAAAGCGAAATCAATGCGAACTTTCTCCTTAGACCTTTGTACAGGTGGCATGGAGGTACCCCTTTGTGAAACTTGGTTGAAACATATGTAATGCGATGATAATCCATGGAAATCCGAGCTAATTAGGACAAGGTGCGGGCACTATTAGTATTCGATGCATGAGGCTTGCAACTTATAGGAAGTTTTATACATAACCTATATTACTTATTGCTACCGTTGACACAATTGCCTCTCTTAAAATTTTATATCTCTATGTTTTCAAAATAAAAAGCTCTAGCACATGTTTAATCTCTGCTTCCCTCTGCGAAGGGCCATTCTTTTACTTTTATGTTGAGTCTTCATCTTCTAAGTTATATGCACCGTCTTATGAGAGCATAATTGTCATTCTTAGTTCTATGTGCATGGTCCCAAAATTATTATTGATTGAATCATGAATGTGTTATTACTTGTTCTAAAATTATTTGTATCTAGTCATCCTTTGAACTTTAAAGGTGCATGTCACCTCAAAAATTATTCTTTTTATCACTTACCTACTCGAGGACGAGCAGGAGTTAAGCTTAGGGATGTTGATAGGTGATACGTCTCAAACGTATCTATAATTTCTTATGTTCCATGCTACTTTTATTACAATACTTGAATGTTTTATACATACTTTACAGCATTATTATACATTTTCCGGCACTAACCTATTAACAAGATGCCGAAGTGTTGTTTTCTGCTGTTTTTGGTTTCAGAAATCCTAGTAAGGAAATATTCTCGGAATTGGATGAAATCAACGCCCGGGGGCCTATTTTTACAGAAGCTTCGGAAGACCGAAAGGGAGACGAAGTGGGGCCACGAGGTGGGGACACACCAGGGCGGCGCGGCCCAAGCCCTGGCCGCGCCGGCCCTGGTGTGTGGCCCCTCGTGCGCCCTGACCTACCCTTCCGCCTACTTAAAGCCTCCGTCGCGAAACCCCCAGTGCCGAGAGCCACGATACGGAAAACCTTCCAGACGCCACCGTCGCGAATCCCATCTCGGGATTCGGAGATCGCCTCCGGCACCCTCCGGAGAGGGGAATCATCACCGGAGGGGCTCTACATCATCATGCCCGCCTCGGATTGATGCGTGAGTAGTTCATCCTTGGACTATGGGTCCATAGCAGTAGCTAGATGGTTGTCTTCTCCGCTTGTGCTATCATTGTTATAGATCTTGTGAGCTGCCTAACATGATCAAGATCATCTATTTGTAATGCTACATGTTGTGTTTGGTGAGACCCGATGAATATAGAATATTATGTTAAGTTGATTATCAATCTATCATATATGTGTTGTTTATGTTCTTGCATGCTCTCCGTTGCTAGTAGAGGCTGGCCAAGTTGATACTTGTAACTCCAAGAGGGAGTAATTATGCTCGATAGTGGGTTCATGCCTCCATTAAATCTGGGACAGTGACAGAAAGTTCTAAGGTTGTGGATGTCTTGTTGCCACTAGGGATAGAACATTGATGCTTTGTCTAAGGATATTTGTGTTGATTACATTACGCGCCATACTTAATGCAATTATCGTTGTTAACACTGGAAGGGGTTCGGATGATAACACGAAGGTGGATTATTTAGGCATAGATGCATGCTGGATAGCGGTCTATGTACTTTGTCTTAATGCCTGATTAAATCACATAGTAATCATCGTTGATATGTATTGAATCTTTATTTGTCATTGCTCGCTGTAATTTGTTCACCCGCATGTTAGTTATCTTATTGGAGAGACACCACTAGTGAACTGTGGACCCGGTCCATTCTTTTACATCTGAATACATTCTCTTGTTCTCTACTGTTCTTTGCAAACAAACACCATCTTCCACTCGATACGTTTAATCCTTTGTTTTCAGCAAGCCGGTGAGATTGACAACCTCAGCATTACGTTGGGGCAAAGTACTTTGATTGTGTTGTGCGGGTTCCACGTTGGCGCCGGTTTCACGGTGTTGCGCCGCACTACACTCTTCACCAACAACCTTCACGTGCTTCTTGGCTCCTCTGGTTCGATAACCTTGGTTTCATACTGAGGGAAAATTACTGCTGTGCGCATCATACCTTCCTCTTGGGGTTCCCAACGGAGGTGTACATCTACGCGCATCAAGCATAAATTTCTGACGCCGTTGCCGGGGATCTGAAGAAAAGTTACACCACAAAGATTTCTAACTCCCACGTCAACTACACGCCGACAAATAAATTTCTGGCGCCGTTGCCGGGGAGATCAAGACACACTGCAAGGGGAGTCTCCACTTCCAATCTCTTTACTTTGTTTTTGTCTTGCTTTATTCCTGAAAATTTGTTTGATGAGAATAGCAAGCCTAAGAGTAATGAAAAGGGGGCCTCTGAAACTTACATAGATAAGATAACATGCATTGTGGAGGAAACTTCCAACACCCCTGGAGGTAAGGTTGATGCTCCATCTTTTGAAAATACTTGATTTGCACTTTATGCGCTGAAAGGCGTTAAAGAAAAGCACTTCTTGGGAGATAACCCATGTTTTATTTTATTTACTGTATTGTTGAGTCTTGGAAGTTGTTTACTACAGTAGCAACCTCTCCTTATTATGTTTTTGTGCCAAGTAAAGTTTTTATGTTAAAGTTGATGCTATATTTGGGATCGCTGCGCAGAAACAGCATTGCTTCTCTGTCAATTCTGGCATAAGTCTCTGTAAAAAATCGAAAAAATCTGCAAATTTACGAGCATGATCCTCAGATATGTACGCAACTTTCATTAGTTTTGAGTTTTCCATTTGAGCAAGTTAAGTGCCCCTTCCAGATGCATCTTTACGGACTGTTCTGTTTTTGACAGATTCTGCCTTTTATTTCGCATTGCCGCTTTTGCTATGTTGAATGAGTTTCTTTGTTCCATTAACTTTCAGAAGCTTTGTGCAATGTCCAGAAGTGTTTAGAATGATTGTGTCACCTCTGAATATGTGAATTTGTGGTTATGCACTAACCCTCTAATGAGTTTGCTTGAAGTTTGTGTGAAGGAAGTTTTCAAGGGTCAAGAGAAGAGGATGATATACTATGATCAAGAAGAGTGAAAGGTCTAAGCTTGGGGATGCCCAGTGGTTCATCCCTGCATATTTTAAGAAGACTCAACAATCTAAGCTTGGGGATGCCCAAGGCATCCCTTCTTCATCAACAACATTATCAGGTCACTTCTAGTGAAACTATATTTTTATTCCGTCACATTCTTATGTTCTTTACTTGGAGCGTCGGTTTGTTTTTATTTTTGTTTTGTTTTGAATAAAGTTGTTGGAGATATTACGCTCTGCTTTTTCATATGGAACACTTGTGTTCTTAATTGTGCTTTAATGTTCATGGCGAAAGCTTATTGCTTCGTTAAATTGCTATTTGGTTGGAATTGGAAAGTGCTGCATATGGTTTGATAATTTGGCAATTGTTTGAGCTCTCATTAGATCATGTTTAAGCTCTTGCATCATGTAGTTTAATCTATTAATGAAGAACTACCGTAGAGCTTGTTTAATTTGGTTTGCATGATTGTTCTCTCTAAGTCTAGATATTTTCGGTTAAAGTGTTTGAACAACAAGGAAGACAGTGTAGATGTTTATAATTGCAATATGTTCTTGTGTGAGTTTCTGTACTGTTCATACTTGTGTTTGCTTCAAACAACCTTGCTAGCCAAACCTTGTACGAGAGGAAATGCTTCTCGTGCATCCAAACACCTTGAGCCAAACTCCATGCCATTTGTGTCCACCATATCTACCTACTATGTAGTATTTTTACGCCATTCCAAAGTAAATTACTTGAGTGCTACCTTTAAAATTTCATTCCTCTACCTTTACAATATATAGCTCATGGGACAAATAGCTTAAAAACTATTGTGGTGATGAATATGTAGTTATGTGTCTTAATTCTTATAAGTTGCTTGTTGAGCGGTAACCATGTTTCTGGGGACGCCATCAACTTTACCTTTGTTGGATATCATGTGAGATGCTATGCATGTTCGTCTTGTCAGAAGTAAGTGGACTTCATGATCAAATGGTTTGAGTATGCATATGTTAGAGAAGAACATTGGGCCGCTAACTAAAGCCATGTATCATGGTGGAAGTTTCAGTTTGGACATACAACCTCAATCTCTTATGAGAATATTGCTTGTTGAATGCTTAAGCATTAAAAGAGAGTCCATTATCTCTTGTCTATGTTGTCGGTATGGATGTCTAAGTTGAGAATAATCAAAAGCGAGAAATCTAATGTGTGCTTTCTCCTTAGACACTTGTACAGGCGGCATAGAGGTACCCCTTTGTGACACTTGGTTGAAGCATATGTTATGCGATGAGAATCCGTGTTTCCGAGCTAAGTAGGACAAGGTGCGAGCACTATTAGTACTCTATGCATGAGACATGCAACTTGTAGGAAGTATTATGCATAGCACATATGAATTATTACTACCGTTGACAAAATTGTTTCTATGTTTTCAAAACAAAAGCTCTAGCACAAAATAGTAATCCATGCTTCCCTCTGCGAAGGGCCATTCTTTTACTTTATTGTTGAGTCTTTACCCACTTCTTTCTATCTTAGAAGCAAACACTTGTGTTAACGGTGTGCATTGATTCTTACATGTTTACTTATTGCACTTGTTATATTACTCTATGTTGACAAATATCCATGAGATATACATGTTACAAGTTGAAAGCATTCGCTGAAACTTAATCATCCTTTGTGTTGCTTCAATGCATTCTACTTAGAATTTATTGCTTATGAGTTAGCTCTTATGCAACTCTTATTGATACTTGTTTGAAAGTACTATTCATGAAAGTTTTGCTATATGATTCATTTGCTTAGTCATTATCTTTGTTAGCAATCTTTTGTTCAGATCACTCCATTCATCTCATATGCTTTACAATAATGTTGATCAAGATTATGTTGGTAGCATGTCACTTGAGAAATTATTTGTGTTATCGTTTACCTAGGCGAGTAGGAACTAAGCTTGGGGATGCTGATACGTCTCAAACGTATCTATAATTTCTTATGTTCCATGCTACTTTTATTACAATACTTGAATGTTTTATACATACTTTACATCATTATTATACATTTTCCGGCACTAACCTATTAACAAGATGCCGAAGTGCCGGTTCCTGTTTTCTGCTGTTTTTGGTTTCAGAAATCCTAGTAAGGAAATATTCTCGGGGTGGACAAAATCAACGCCCGGGAATTTTTACACGAAGCTTCCGGGAAGACCGAGGAGGCAGAAGTAGGCCACGAGGTGGGGACACACCGGCGCGCGCCCCAGACTACAGACCTGGCTTTGTGTGCCCCCTCGTGGCCCTTTGACCTACCCTTCCGCCTACTTAAAGCCTCAGTCGCGAACCCCCCCATTTGAGAGCCACGATACGGAAAACCTTCCAGAGATGCCGCCGTCGCGAATCCCATCTCAAGGGATTCGGAGATCGCCTCCGGCCCCTGCGGAGGGAATCATCACCGGAGGGCTCTACATCATCATGCCCGCCTCCGGATTGATGCGTGAGTAGTTCATCCTTGGACTATGGGTCCATATCAGTAGCTAGATGGTTGTCTTCTCCGCTTGTGATATCATTGTTATAGATCTTGTGAGCTGCCTAACATGATCAAGATCATCTATTTGTAATGCTACATGTTGTGTTTGGCGAGACCCGATGAATATAGAATATTATGTTAAGTTGATTATCAATCTATCATATATGTGTTGTTTATGTTCTTGCATGCTCTCAGTTGCTAGTAGAGGCTCTGGCCAAGTTGATACTTGTAACTCCAAGAGGGAGTAATTATGCTCGATAGTGGGTTCATGCCTCCATTAAATGTGGGACAGTGACAGAAAGTTCTAAGGTTGTGGATGTCTTGTTGCTACTAGGGATAAAACATTGATGCTTTGTCTAAGGATATTTGTGTTGATTACATTACGCGCCATACTTAATGCAATTATCTTGTTGTTTAATACTGGAAGGGTTCGGATGATAACCGAAGGTGGATTATTTAGGCATAGATGCATGCTGGATAGCGGTCTATGTACTTTGTCGTAATGCCCCGATTAAATCACATAGTAATCATCGTTGATATGTATTGAATCTTTATTTGTCAATTGCTCACCTGTAATTTGTTCACCCAGCATGTTAGTTATCTTATTGGAGAGACACCACTAGTGAACTGTGGACCCTGGTCCATTCTTTTATACTGAATACATTCTTTTACTTTCTTTGCAAACAAACACCATCTTCCACTCGACGTTTAATCCTTTGTTTTCAGCAAGCCGGTGAGATTGACAACCTCACTGTTACGTTGGGGAAAAGTACTTTGATTGTGTTGTGCAGGTTCCACGTTGGCGCCGGTTTCATGGTGTTGCGCCGCACTACACTCCTCCACCAACAACCTTCACGTGCTTCTTGGCTCCTACTGGTTCGATAACCTTGGTTTCATCTGAGGAAACTTGCTGTGCGCATCATACCTTCCTCTTGGGGTTCCCAACGGACGTGTACATCTACGCGCATCAAGCATAAATTTTTGGCGCCGTTCGGGGAGCGAAGAAAAGTTACACCACAAAGATTTCTAACTTGTCAACTGTTGATACGTCGCAAACGTATCTATAATTTTTGATTGTTTCATGCTAATATTATGCCTTTGGCACTTGTTTTTATATTAAGTTTATGATTTATTTGGACTAACCTATTAATAGTTGCAAAAGTGCACAATGTTCTTGTTTTACACTTTGATGTGTAGGAATTATCAAGAATATAAGAGGAAACCTTGTTGGAGTCGAATTGGAACTTTGCTGAAATCTGTCCCAGAACTGTTTTCGGAGATTGTCTGTTTTACCCTCGAAGATGACCTCCAACGGAGTTGGGCCTGAAGAGGAAGTTGTAGATAATTTTCTGCTGAACGTTCTAGAGTTAAAATTCGGCCCAATCAGAGTCCGTATGCGGCCTAGGGACCCGTTTTACTGAAGCCCTAGATGGGATGACGGAAATCCGAGAGTCTATATAAAGGAGGAAACCCTAACTCGTGGAGGACACCTCCACCCACGAATTTCCAGCCACCAAAGCCACGTTTTTGCCTCCCCCATGGATCCCATCTCCATGGGGGAGGGCTCCCAAGAAGCCATGAAGGAGGGAGGCTAAGGGGCGGCGCTCCCCAAGCTTGCCGGCGGCGGGAAAGGAGTTCCCCGCGCCGCCGGCGCCGCCGCCGTCTTCACCGCCATCGCCCACCATCTCCTCCTCCCCCATCCATCCTCCCCAAACCTATGTAACCGCTATAATATTTATCCTATGATCTATGTCATGATGTACTATGCTATGTTGAATGTGTATGTATATTTGTCTTTTAGAGTTGCTTTACTTGAATGTACTATGGGTAGAGTATATGTTGATATGGTATTGTCCTTTGGTGTCCATTATACTTGTGCGCGCATGGATCAACACCATAGGGTTAGTAGTATGTGCAAAGGAAGGGGGTAGTCCTGCCGGAGTGACAGAAACCTGAGGGCTCAAACCGGTTAGTTGCATGTATGGGAGTAAGAGGACCATAAACTTAAGGCTATGGTTGGGGAAACCTTAATGCATTGTTAGTATTTATGGATGTTTGCTAACAATCCAATCATATAGTACTTGTAATCCCAAGTAGTGGAGCGCTTGTATATTTAGCCTCTCCCACATTGAAAACTACATCAAAGACAATGAACTAAATGTCTTCACTAATTGATCTTGGACAAAGCCACCACTATTACCACCGCCTTTCCACACTCATGGTACTGTTAGTTTAGTTTGTTTTATTGCTGCAGCACTAACATTTATTCCGTGTATTTTATTGTTCTGCAAAGTCACCTCTCATACCCGTTATCGCTCTAGTTTTATTTCCTAGATATTGCAAACGCTTAGTGTGCGTAGAGTTGTATCAGTGGTTGATAGAACTTGAGAGAATGTTTATCCTACCTTTAGCTCCTCGTTGGGTTCGACACTCTTACTTATCGAAAAGGCTACACGAGGATACTTGTAGATACTGGTTCTGGAGTTAAAATTCGGCCCAATCGGAGTCCGTATGCGGCCTAGGGACCCGTTTTACTGAAGCCCTAGATGGGATGACGGAAATCCGAGAGTCTATATAAAGGAGGAAACCTAACTCGTGGAGGACAGCTCCACCCACGAATTTCCAGCCACCAAAGCCACGTTTTTCCCTCCCCCATGGATCCCATCTCCATTGGGGAGGGCTCCCAAGAAGCCATGAAGGAGGAGGTAAGGGGCGGCGCTGATACGTCTCAAACGTATCTATAATTTCTTATGTTCCATGCTACTTTTATTACAATACTTGAATGTTTTATACATACTTTACAACATTATTATACATTTTCCGGCACTAACCTATTAACAAGATGCCGAAGTGCCCTGTTTTCTGCTGTTTTTGGTTTCAGAAATCCTAGTAAGGAAATATTCTCGGAATTGGACGAAATCAACGCCGAGGGCCTATTTTTACATGAAGCTTCGAGAAGACCGAAAGGGAGACGAAGTGGGGCCACGAGGTGGCGGACACCGCGGAGGCCCTGGCCGCGCGGCCCTGTTGTGTGGGCCCTCGTGACGCCCTGACCTACCCTTCCGCCTACTTAAAGCCTCGCGACCCACATGCCGAGGCCACGATACGGAAAACCTTCCAAAGACGTCGCCGTCGCGAATCCCATCTCGGGAATTCGGGAGATCGCCTCGGCAGGAGGAATCATCACGGAGGGCTCTACATCATCATGCCCGCCTCCGGATTGATGCGTGAGTAGTTCATCCTTGGACTATGGGTCCATAGCAGTAGCTAGATGGTTGTCTTCTCCGCTTGTGCTATCATTGTTATAGATCTTGTGAGCTGCCTAACATGATCAAGATCATCTATTTGTAATGCTAAATGTTGTGTTTGGTGAGATCCGATGAATATAGAATACTATGTTAAGTTGATTATCAATCTATCATATATGTGTTGTTTATGTTCTTGCATGCTCTCCGTTGCTAGTAGAGGCTCTGGCCAAGTTGATACTTGTAACTCCAAGAGGGGTAATTATGCTCGATAGTGGGTTCATGCCTCCATTTAATCTGGGACAGTGACAGAAAGTTCTAAGGTTGTGGATGTGCTGTTGCTACTAGGGATAAAACATTGATGCTTTGTCTAAGGATATTTGTGTTGATTACATTACGCCATACTTAATGCAATTATCTGTTGTTTACAACTTAATACTGGAAGGGGTTCGGATGATAACCTGAAGGTGGATTATTTAGGCATAGATGCATGTTGGATAGCGGTCTATGTACTTTGTCGTAATGCCCTGATTAAACCACATAGTAATCATCGTTGATATGTATTGAATCTTTATTTGTCAATTGCTCGCCTGTAATTTGTTCACCCAGCATGTTAGTTATCTTATTGGAGAGACACCACTAGTGAACTGTGGACCCGGTCCATTCTTTTACATCTGAATACATTCTCTGCTTTTACTGTTCTTTGCAAACAAACACCATCTTCCACTCGTACGTTTAATCCTTTGTTTCAGCAAGCCGGTGAGATTGACAACCTCACTGTTACGTTGGGGCAAAGTACTTTGATTGTGTTGTGCGGGTTCCACGTTGGCGTCGGTTTCACTGGTGTTGCGCCGCACTACACTCCTCCACCAACAACCTTCACGTGCTTCTTGGCTCCTACTGGTTCGATAACCTTGGTTTCATTCTGAGGGAAACTTTCTTCTATACGCATCATACCTTCCACTTGGGGTTCCCAACGGACGTGTGCTTCACGCGTATCAAGCTAAATTTCTGGCGCCGTTGCCGGGGAGATCAAGACACGCTGCAAGGGGAGTCTCCACTTCCAATCTCTTTACTTTGTTTTTGTCTTGCTTTATTTTATTTACTACTTTGTTTGCTGCACTTAAACAAAACATAAAAAAATTAGTTGCTAGCTTTACTTTATTTACTATCTTGTTCTCTATATCAAAACACAAAAAATTTAGTTACTTGTCTTTACTTTATTTGCTTAGTTTATTTTACTACTGCTATAATGAGTAATCCTGAAGTTGAAGTTCGTTCTTTTAAGCAACAAGGTGGAGAAAGTTTTAAAGATGTTTGGTACAGAATTAGTAATGCTCATCATAGGTGCATTAAGAAACACTCCACTACTATCCTTCTTAGGAACTTTTATGTTGGTTTATCTAGTTGGAATAGGTATGTTCTTGATACTCTTTCGGGAGGTAATTTCCTAGGTACTCCTGCTTTAGAAGCTAGCTGCATCATTGAGAGTCTAGTTGGAATACCACCTGTTAATGAAGTTAAAATTGAAATATCTCTTGAGGATGTTATGAAAAAATTGGAAACCATAGAGAAAATTTTTCCAAGTGTTGAAACTAAATTGGAAATGCTACTTGATAAAACTAATGAACTTGATAAATCCTTAGAAGGAATTGATGAAAGAATTAGTGTCCTAGGAACTTGTGTTGTCCAGGATAATCAAACCAATAGGATTGATGAACTTGAAAAAGCTATGGGAACCTTGGGTTCAACCTTTTCTTCTCTCAAGTACAAGGAGAAAGCTTATGTGGGTAAAGAGCAAAAATTCATGTATGCCTCTAAAGTGCCTAAACAAAAGAATTATTATAGGCCTAAAATTGCTAAAACCCTTAGCACCACCATAGAAAATTTAGATAATGGAGCACCTAAAGTACTCTCTGCAACAAGTTGTGTTTGCAAAAAAAATAATAATGTTGATGCTTCTTCTCTTGATGTTACTTGATTTGCACTTTGCGCCTAGCTGAAAGGCGTTAAAAAAAGCACTTCTTGGGAGATAAACAAGTTTTATTTTATTTACTGTATTGTTGAGTCTTGGAAGTTGTTTACTACTGTAGCAACCTCTCCTTATCATGTTTTTGTGCCAAGTAAAGTTTTTATGTTAAAGTTGATGCTATATTTGGGATCATGCGCGAAACAACATTGTTGTCTGTCACGAATTCTGGCATAAGTCTGTAAAAAAATCGAAAACATCTGCAAATTTACAAGCATGATCCTCAGATATGTACCCAACTTTCATTAGTTTTGAGTTTTTACATTTGAGCAAGTTAAGTGCCCCTTCCAGATGCATCTTTACGTACTGTTCTGTTTTTGACAGATTATGCCTTTTATTTCGCATTGCCGCTTTTGCCATGTTGAATGAGTTTCTTTGTTCCATTAACTTTCAGAAGCTTTGTGCAATGTCAAGTGTTAAGAATGATTGTGTCACCTCTGAATATGTGAATTTGTGGTTATGCACTAACCCTCTAATGAGTTTGCTTGAAGTTTGTGTGAAGGAAGTTTTCAAGGGTCAAGAGAAGAGGATGATATACTATGATCAAGAAGAGTGAAAGGTCTAAGCTTGGGGATGCCCGGTGGTTCATCCCTGCATATTTTAAGAAGACTCAAGCATCTAAGCTTGGGGATGCCCAAGGCATCCCCTTCTTCATCGACAACATTATCAGGTCACTTCTAGTGAAACTATATTTTTATTCCATCACATTCTTATGTTCTTTACTTGGAGCGTCGGTTTGTTTTTATTTTTGTTTTGTTTTGAATAAAGTTGGATCCCGCCATTCTTATATTGGAGATATTACGCTCCGCTTTTCTTATGGAACACTTGTGTTCTTAATTGTGCTTTAATGTTCATGGCGAAAGCTTATTGCTTCGTTAAATTGCTATTTGGTTGGAATTGGAAAATGCTGCATATGGTTTGGCAATTTGGCAATTGTTTGAGCTCTCATTAGATCATGTTTAAGCTCTTGCATCATGTAGTTTAATCTATTAATGAAGAATTACCGTAGAGCTTGTTTAATTTGGTTTGCATGATTGTTCTCTCTAAGTCTAGATATTTTCGGGTAAAGTGTTTGAACAACAAGGAAGACGGTGTAGAGCCTTATAATGCTTGCAATATGTTCTTGTGTGAGTTTTTGTACCTGTTCATACTTGTGTTTGCTTCAAACAACCTTGCTAGCCCAAACCTTGTACTGAGAGGAAATGCTTCTCGTGCATCCAAACACCTTGAGCCAAACCCATGCCTTTTGTGTCCACCATATCTACCTACTATGTGGTATTTTTCTGCCATTCCAAAGTAAATTACTTGAGTGCTACCTTTAAAATTTCATTCCTCTACCTTTACAATATATAGCTCATGGGACAAATAGCTTAAAAACTATTGTGGTGATGAATATGTAGTTATGTGTCTTAATTCTTATAAGTTGCTTGTTGAGCGGTAACCATGTTTCTGGGGACGCCATCAACTTTACCTTTGTTGGATATCATGTGAGATGCTATGCATGTTCGTCTTGTCTGAAGTAAGTGGACTTCATGATCAAATTGTTTGAGTATGCATATGTTAGAGAAGAACATTGGGCCGCTAACTAAAGCCATGTATCATGGTGGAAGTTTCAGTTTGGACATACAACCTCAATCTCTTATGAGAATATTAACTATTGTTGAATGCTTAAGCATTAAAAGAGGAGTCCATTATCTGTTGTCTATGTTGTCCCGGTATGGATGTCTAAGTTGAGAATAATCAAAAGCGAGAAATCCAATGCGTGCTTTCTCCTTAGACACTTGTACAGGCGGCATAGAGGTACCCCTTTGTGACACTTGGTTGAAACATATGTTATGCGATGAGAATCCGTGTTTCCGAGCTAAGTAGGACAAGGTGCGAGCACTATTAGTACTCTATGCATGAGACATGCAACTTGTAGGAAGTATTATGCATAGCACATATGAATTATTACTACCGTTGACAAAATTGTTTCTATGTTTTCAAAATAAAAGCTCTAGCACAAAATAGTAATCCATGCTTCCCTCTGCGAAGGGCCAATCTTTTACTTTATTGTTGAGTCAGTTTACCCATTTCTTTCTATCTTAGAAGCAAACACTTGTGTTAACTGTGTGCATTGATTCTTACATGTTTACTTTATCACCTGTTATATTACTCTATGTTGACAAATATCCATGAGATATACATGTTACAAGTTGAAAGCAATTGCTGAAACTTAATCATCCTTTGTGTTGCTTCAATGCATTCTACTTAGAATTTATTGCTTATGAGTTAGCTCTTATGCAAGTCTTATTGATACTTGTTTGAAAGTACTATTCATGAAAAGTTTTGCTATATGATTCATTTGTTTAGTCATTATCTTTGTTAGCAATCTTTTGTTCAGATCACTCCATTCATCTCATATGCTTTACAATAATATTGATCAAGATTATGTTGGTAGCATGTCACTTCAGAAATTATTTGTGTTATCGTTTACCTACGAGGACGAGTAGGAACTAAGCTTGGGATGCTTGATACGTCTCAAACGTATCTATAATTTCTTATGTTCCATGCTACTTTTATTACAATACTTGAATGTTTTATACATACTTTACAACATTATTATACATTTTCCGGCACTAACCTATTAACAAGATGCGAAGTGCCGTTTTGTTTTCTGCTGTTTTTGGTTTCAGAAATCCTAGTAAGGAAATATTCTCGGAATTGGACGAAATCAACGCCAGGGCCTATTTTTACAGAAGCCGAAAGGGAGACAGTGGGGCCACGAGGTGGCGGACACCGGCGGCCGGCGGCCCTGGCCCGCCTGTTGTGTGGGCCTCGTGGACGCCCTGACCTACCCTTCCGCCTACTTAAAGCCTCCATCGCGAAACCCCCACACCGAGAGCTACGATACGGAAAACCTTCCGGAGACGCCGCCGTCGCGAATCCCATCTCGGGGGATTCGGGAGATCGCCTCCGGCACCTGCCGGAGAGGGGAATCATCACCGGAGGGGCTCTACATCATCATGCCTGCCTCCGGATTGATGCGTGAGTAGTTCATCCTTGGACTATGGGTCCATAGCAGTAGCTAGATGGTTGTCTTCTCCGCTTGTGCTATCATTGTTATAGATCTTGTGAGTTGCCTAACATGATCAAGATCATCTATTTGTAATGCTACATGTTGTGTTTGGCGAGATCCGATGAATATAGAATACTATGTTAAGTTGATTATCAATCTATCATATATGTGTTGTTTATGTTCTTGCATGCTCTCCGTTGCTAGTAGAGGCTCTGGCCAAGTTGATACTTGTAACTCCAAGAGTGGGTAATTATGCTCGATAGTGGGTTCATGCCTCCATTTAATCTGGGACAGTGACAGAAAGTTCTAAGGTTGTGGATGTGTTGTTGCTACTAGGGATAAAACATTGATGCTTTGTCTAAGGATATTTGTGTTGATTACATTACGCGCCATACTTAATGCAATTATCTGTTGTTCGCAACTTAATACCGGAAGGGGTTCGGATGATAACCTGAAGGTGGATTATTTAGGCATAGATGCATGTTGGATAGCGGTCTATGTACTTTGTCGTAATGCCCTGATTAAATCACATAGTAATCATCGTTGATATGTATTGAATCTTTATTTGTCAATTGCTCACTGTAATTTGTTCACCCAGCATGTTAGTTATCTTATTGGAGAGACACCACTAGTGAACTGTGGACCCCGGTCCATTCTTTTACATCTGAATACATTCTGCAATTATTGTTTTTCTTGTTCTTTGCAAACAAACACCATCTTCCACTCGATACGTTTAATCCTTTGTTTTCGGCAAGCCGGTGAGATTGACAACCTCACTGTTACGTTGGGGCAAAGTATCTTGATTGTGTTGTGCAGGTTCCACGTTGGCGCCGGTTTCACTGGTGTTGCGCCGCACTACACTCCTCCACCAACAACCTTCACGTGCTTCTTGGCTCCTACTGGTTCGATAACCTTGGTTTCATACTGAGGGAAACTTGCTTCTATACGCATCATACCTTCCACTTGGGGTTCCCAACGGACGTGTGCTTCACACGTATCAAGCCTTATAATGCTTGCAATATGTTCTTGTGTGAGTTTTGCTGTACCTGTTCATACTTGTGTTTGCTTCAAACAACCTTGCTAGCCCAAACCTTGTACTGAGAGGAAATGCTTCTCGTGCATCCAAACACCTTGAGCCAAAAACCCATGCCATTTGTGTCCACCATATCTACCTACTATGTGGTATTTTTCTGCCATTCCAAAGTAAATTACTTGAGTGATACCTTTAAAATTTCATTCCTCTACCTTTACAATATATAGCTCATGGGACAAATAGCTTAAAAACTATTGTGGTGATGAATATGTAGTTATGTGTCTTAATTCTTATAAGTTGCTTGTTGAGCGGTAACCATGTTTCTGGGGACGCCATCAACTTTATCTTTGTTGGATATCATGTGAGATGCTATGCATGTTCGTCTTGTCTGAAGTAAGTGGACTTCATGATCAAATGGTTTGAGTATGCATATGTTAGAGAAGAACATTGTGCCGCTAACTAAAGCCATGTATCATGGTGGAAGTTTCAGTTTGGACATACAACCTCAATCTCTTATGAGAATATTAACTATTGTTGAATGCTTAAGCATTAAAAAGAGGAGTCCATTATCTGTTGTCTATGTTGTCCCGGTATGGATGTCTAAGTTGAGAATAATCAAAAGCGAGAAATCCAATGCGTGCTTTCTCCTTAGACACTTGTACATGCGGCATAGAGGTACCCCTTTGTGACACTTGGTTGAAGCATATGTCATGTGATGATAATCCGTGTTTCCGAGCTAAGTAGGACAAGGTGCGAGCACTATTAGTACTCTATGCATGAGACATGCAACTTGTAGGAAGTATTATGCATAGCACATATGAATTATTACTACCGTTGACAAAATTGTTTCTATATTTTCAAAACAAAAGCTCTAGCACAAAAATAGTAATCCATGCTTCCCTCTGCGAAGGGCCATTCTTTTACTTTATTGTTGAGTCAGTTTACCCATTCCTTTCTATCTTAGAAGAAAACACTTGTGTTAACTGTGTGCATTGATTCTTACATGTTTACTTATTGCACCTGTTATATTACTCTATGTTGACAAATATCCATGAGATATATGAAGGGATTCGTAGCATAGAAAAAAATTTCCTACCGCAAGAACGAAAACACAAGCCAAGATCTAATCTAGTAGATGGTAGCAACGAGAAGATCATGAGACTAACCCTCGAAGATTTCCAAAGCCTAACGAGATTAGATCTCATGGTGGATGTAGTCGATCACTTGCCGCTTGCAAAAGCGCGTAGAAGATCTTGACCGCTTGCAAAAGCGCGTAGAAGAACTTGACGGTGCCACAATCGGGCAGCACCTCCGTACTCGGTCACACGTACGGTGTTGATGAAGACGACGTCCTCCTCCCCGTTCCAGCGGGCAGCGGAAGTAGTAGATCCTCCTCGGAATCCCGCCAGCACGACGGCGTGGAGACGGTGGTGGTGGAGATCTCCGGCAGGGCTTCGCCGCAAGCGCTGCGGGAGAAGAAGGAGGAGGGAATAGCTAGGGTTTGGGCGCAGGGTGGTGCTGCGACTTGGGGAGCTAGGGCTGCGACTTGTGGTGCCCTTGGGGTGCCCCTTGGCCTCTTTAAATAGGTGGCCAAGCCCCTTGGGTCGTCCAAAAACCTGCCCCCAAGTTTGACTGAGTTCCGATAGGTTTCCGGTTCCGAAAACCTAGTCCTACTCGGACTCTTTTGCCAATTCCGAAATTGCATTAAGGAAAGACTCATTTTCCCTTAAGGCAACGTGGTTGCACCTATTATGGAACCCTCCGGACTTCCTTAGACATCCCGGGTCGTCCCGGACACTTCCGGAACCTTCCATAATATTCGGACTATTCCGGTCCTTCTAGAACCTTCTAGAAGCTCCGGTCAAAACACCGGACTTTTTCCGAACCCCGGAAAATGACTTCCCATATATGAATCTTATTCTCCGGACCATTCCGAACCTCCTCGTGATGTCTTGGATCCCATCCGAGACTCCGAACAACATTCGAGCTCCATTCCATATTCCATATCTACTTAAAACGACATCAAACCTTAAGTGTGTCACCCTACGGTTCGTGAACTATGCAGACATGGTTGAGACTTCTCTCCGACCAATAACCAATAGCGGGACCTGGAGATCCATAATGGCTCCCACATATTCAACGATGACTTTAGTGATCGATTGAACCATTTACATACGATACCGATTCCCTTTGTCTCGCGATATATTACTTGTCCGAGGTTTGATCATCGGTATCTCGATACCTTGTTCAACCTCGTCTCCTGACAAGTACTCTTTACTCGTACCGTGGTATGTGGTCTCTTATGAACCATTCATATGCTTGCAAGCCATTTAGACGACATTCCACCGAGAGGGCCCAAAGTATATCTATCCGTCATTGGGATGGACAAATCCCACTGTTGATCCATATGCCTCAAGCTCATACTTTCCGGATACCTAATCCCACCTTTATAACCACCCATTTACGCAGTGGCGTTTGATGTAATCAAGGTACCCTTCCGGCATAAGTGATTTACATGATCTCATGGTCGAAAGGACTTGGTAACTATGTATCGAAAGCTTATAGCAAATGAACTTAATGACGTGATCTTATGCTACGCTTAATTGGGTGTGTCCATTACATCATTCATCAATGACATAACCTTGTTATTAATAACATCCAATGTTCATGATCATGAAACCATGATCATCTATTAATCAACAAGCTAGTTATACAAGAGGCTTACTAGGGACTCCTTGTTGTCTACATAACACACATGTATCAATGTTTCGGTTAATACAATTATAGCATGATATGTAAACATTATCATAAACACAAAGATATATTATAATAACCATTTTATTATTGCCTCTTGGGAATATCTCCAACAGTCTCCCACTTGCACTAGAGTCAATAATCTAGTTTACATTTGTAAAGATATAACACCTTGGCCTTTCTGGTGTTTTATCATGTTTCGCCTACGGGAGAGGTTTTAGTCTACGGATCTGACATGCTCAGAAACGTATGTATTTTGCAATTCATTTTGCGTCTCAACGCATCACTCATTTTCCAAATGAGTCGGCATATATGCTTAGTCCTCTGGTGGAACCTTAATTCCGCGGTCTGAAATATGTTACTAATATTGTCACACACAATATAGCTTCAAAGTTCTGACACTGTCGGAACTACACCAAGTTCTCAAAGAACTTTTTGACTTAACATCTTTAGTCATTGTCAAAACAATGACATATTCTACCTTCGTTTGTAGAATCCGTCACAACATTTAGAACTCTTCTAAATCTAGCATTGTGCTACCTATTAAACAACACTTAGCCTAATTGAGATTTGAAATTAATTCTTATATGTGACCAAACTAATATCGGTGCAACACCTTACAGCGATTTGTTTGTCATTACTCCATATAAAATTATATATATCCTTGGTTCTTCTGAAGCACACAGGGATATTCTTATTGTTTGTCCAATGATCATCACATGAATCATTCTGGTATATGCTCCTAACTTTTTAGGACATCTGATTTTGTACATATTATTTGTGATCCAAAATCACTCATGTGTTTTTACTCATCGAGTGTCAAATACACTCAAGTCTTGTTAAACCTTTGTATGCAAAGAACACCTTCTTAATATTTCTATATTGAACTACTTCAATATCCATTCTATGTACTTTGACTTAAACTTATTATGTGTTTTAATCTATCTTCATAGATCTTGACACTAAATATGTTTTAGTCCATATCCTTTCAATGAAGTTAATTCTCAATGAAACCTTTTTAATCAATTATATAATTACACTATTTATAATCAACGATATGTCAGCTACATAAAGTATTACAAATATGTCTCAGCGCTCCCACTTAATTTCTTGCAAATGCAAGTACCTTCATCGTCTCTGATGAAATCAAAACTCTTTGACTATTTCATCCGGTGAAGATTCCAACTCCGCAATACTCACTTCATCCAATTGAAGTTCGTATTCATATTTAGTATTCTACGGACTAGCAAAACTCTTGGTTGTATCTTGTATACACCTTTAATACACACTTCTGTTAAGTAATATATTTTGCCATCCTACTAGCATATCTCATAAAAGAAATATGTAGCGATTACTAGAACAATCCACATGGACTATAAGCATTGCTACGGAAGATCTAATCTTATCGTACTCAACTCTTTGAACTTTGTCGTAAACAACTTTTCGACAAGTCAAGCTTCTTTAAGGATATTACATCCAAGTCCATCAATTTTATAGATCCATTTACTTTCAAAAAATATTCATCTATCTTGGATTTCATGGCGTATAGCCATTTTAACGGAGTCAGGGCCCATCATAACTTCTTTGTTTGTAGTTGGTTTATCATTGTTCAAAATCAATCCTTTGTTCACAAATCATTTATTTGATCACAAAGTAAACCATACCTACAAGGTTCAATATGTACTTCGATCTCCATGGCTTAAAACACTTTGTAGTCATGGGAGCCATGATCGTTGTGGCCGCTTTCGGAACCAATTCCGATGCTGCGCTACTCTGATCATTATGCTCAGGTTCATAAACCTTATCAAGTTCTATTGTCCTCCCACTCAAATACTTCGCTAGAAAACAATTTCTTGGAAATAAGCAAGTAACATTAACAAACACTTTTGTCTTTTACTTCATAGTGGAAAGAATTCCCAATCAATTCTCTGGGATAACCAACAAAGACATTCATCCGATTTTGGTTGTAAACTCTTAGACCAAAATTTAAAGAAAGGACTATTAGGGTTCATACCCATGCCATAACTCGTATGGTGTCATTTCAACGGATCATGATGACGCTCTATGCAGTGTAAAAACGGTAGTCTCTAAAGCATAATTCACAAAAATATAATGGCGTCATTTTATATTATCTCATCATTAACCCAACAAGGTTTGGATACATCTCTCGGATACTCCATCATCATTATGATACTCCAAGAAATGTGAGTTGTAGAACAATTTCATAACTCTCTTAGATGTTCGCTAAAACTCGTAATTCAAATATTTCCACCATGATCCAATCATAGATATTTGACTTTTCTATTACGATGATTTCCACTTCATGTTGAAATTTATTTGAATCTATTCAAATGTTTCAAACTTCTTTCTTATCGAATATATCCACATATATATACTCAATTCATTGTTGGAAGTTATCATGAAGTAGAAGAATCTCCCGCACACAACTATACCCAGTGAACCACATACATCATCATGTATGTTTCCACTAAGTTAGTTTCCCGTTCAACTCTTGGCCTATGAACGGTATTTAAGTCATTCTCTTTAGAAGAGATTTGCAAGCGCCAAATGATTCAAAAATCATGTGACTCCAAAAATCCATCTGCATGGAGTTTCTTCATGCGTTCTTTTCTAACATGACCTAAATGGAGGTTCCACAAATAAGTGGAATTCAAATCATTTGCCTTATGGCATTTTAGCGTCATTGTTATGTATGTGTGTTTCACCATTAAGATTTATAATAACTTATCCATCGTACATGGAGTAATGTCATAATTTGAACAACTTATTGTTTTCATTTGACTAGAGCAAAATAACAATTATTAAGTTCTTTATTATAAATTCTAAAGGCTAGATAGAATACCAACGACGAACATAATAACACTTTATTTTTGTTCCAGACGTGTATTCCTATCATATTCCTTGTCAGTCACTTAGGCCATTGTATTCTTGTATTGTGTTGTTTTGCATGACACTTCATACCAACCAATATGGTACAAATACCCAAGAATTTCATTGTGTGACAAAACAAGGAATACATCCATAACATGTATATCATGTATATACACCTGAGCTAGACTTTCTAGTCTTTTCTTTATTTCTGCCAAAATATCTTTTGTAGTTTCTCTTTTAGTTTTCCTCATTCTCAGAAAACACTTCACCTTCAAAAACTTCTAGGTTTGTTGGTCAAATACCAATAACCTTGAGGTTCTTACTTTGAAGTTGATCATCATATGACAAGTGTTCCAGATTTCTGTTGGAGATATGCCCAAGAGGCAATAATAAATGGTTATTATATATCTTTGTGTTTATGATAATGTTTATATACCATGCTATAATTGTATTAACCGAAACATTGATACATGTGTGATATGTAAACAACAAAGAGTCCCTAGTAAGCCTCTTAACTAGCTTGTTGATTAATAGATGATTAGTTTCATAATCATGAACATTGGATGTTATTTATAACAAGGTTATATCATTATATGAATGATGTAATGGACACACCCAATTAAGCGTAGCATAAGATCACGTCATTAAGTTATTTGCTATAAGCTTTCGATACATAGTTACCTAGTCCTTATGACCATGAGATCATGTAAATCACTTATACCGGAAAGGTACTTTGATTACACCAAACGCCACTGCGTAAATGGGTGGTTATAAAGGTGGGATTAAGTATCCGGAAAGTATGAGTTGAGGCATATGGATCAACAGTGGGATTTGTCCATCCCGATGACGGATAGATATACTCTGGGCCCTCTCGGTGGAATGTCGTCTAATGTCTTGCAAGCATATGAATAAGTTCATAAGAGACCACATACCACGGTACGAGTAAAGAGTACTTGTCAGGAGACGAGGTTGAACAAGGTATAGAGTGATACCGAAGATCAAACCTCGGACAAGTAAAATATCGCGTGACAAAAGGAATTGGTATCGTATGTGAATGGTTCATTCGATCACTAAAGTCATCGTTGAATATGTGGGAGCCATTATGGATCTCCAGATCCCGCTATTGGTTATTGGTCGGAGTGAGTACTCAACCATGTCCACATAGTTCACGAACCGTAGGGTGACACACTTAAAGTTGGATGTTGAAATGGTAGAACTTGAATATGGAATGGAGTTCGAATATTTGTTCGGAGTCCCGGATGAGATCCCGGACATCACGAGGAGTTCCGGAATGGTCCGGAGAATAAGATTCATATATATGAAGTCATATTCCAAGTTTGGAAATGATCCGGTGCATTTATGGCAGGTTCTAGAAGGTTCTAGAAAAGTCCGGAAGAATGGCACTTTGGAAAGTGGAGTCCCGAAGAGACTCCACTTGCATGACCAGCCAACCCTAAAGGGGAGGAGTCCAAGGTGGACTCCCCTAGGGTGGCCGGCCAACCCACCTCAAGGAAAGGTGGGAGTCCCACCTTGGGTAGGACTCCCTCCTTGAGTAGGTTTCCCACATATGGGAGGTTTTAGTGTTGGGGTCTTATTCGAAGACTTGGACTAGAACTCTTGGGGCTTCCACCTATATAATGAGGGGCATAGAGAGGGGGCTGGACACTTCAAGCCTCAGCCTTGGCCGCACCCCTTAGAGGGCCGGCGCCCCTCTCTCCCCAAACCCTAGCGGTCTCTCTCCTCCACCACATCCCGCACGCTTAAGCGAAGCTCCGCCGGATTTCTCCACCACCACCGACACCACGCCGTCGTGCTGTCGGATTCAAGAGGAGCTACTACTTCCGCTGCCCGCTGGAACGGGGAGGTGGACGTCGTCTTCATCAACAACCGAACGTGTGACCGAGTACGGAGGTGCTGCCCGTTCGTGGCGCCGGAACCGATCGTGATCAAGATCTTCTACGCGCTTTTGCAAGCGGCAAGTGATCGTCTACCGCAGCAATAAGAGCCTACTCTTATAGGCTTTGGAATCTCGTCAAGGGTTAGTCTTGATCATCCCCTCGTTGCTACCGTCTTCTAGATTACATCTTGGCTTGGATTGCGTGTTCGCGATAGGAAAATTTTTGTTTTCTATGCAACGTTATCCTACAATTTCACTATTAGTAACTTTGTAATATGATGAACAATATCACTCATAATGTTATCCATCATGACGAATTTCCGAGACCATGTCTGTACATGCTAGGCTCGTAAAGTTTAACCTTAGTATTCGCATGTGCAAATCTGGCTTGCACCCGTTGTATGCACTCGTGGAATCTATGACACCCGATCATCACGAGATGCTTCGAAACGACGAGTCTTAGCAACGGTGCATACTAAGGACGATCACTTCATGGATATGCGAATATCGTTAGTGCCCCAATAGTTGGAGGATTGGGACGCCTGGCGTCTTCAACCTTCGTACACTCCCATAAAACTTATGAGTTTATGTAGTCTCGCTAGATTTTATTCTATCATCTTGCAGTAAGGTCTTAGATATCGCATATATCTCATACCTCGCTTCTTTCTGAAAACAAAACTTTTCAGCTCCTTACTTTTCAAACAAATTTGAACATCAAGTTTCACGGAGACAAGATAATTGTAGGTACTAATTGAAACCATAGCTCTTTGAATCAACAATGTGAGGTTTACTAAAAGTTTGCAATAGGACTTAATTATTTCTTGATTCTTTAACAATACGGTACCAGTCCGTAAAGTTAATTGTCAGACTTAACAGTATTTCAATCTCAATTACAAGACTAACGCATGGTAGAAAAACGGATGCCAATTCTACAAATTTAATTCAAAATACTACTCAGACTATGTTTATGATAATTAGTTCAAGTTTTAATCTAATTACTAATGAACTCCCACTTAATACAACATCCCTCATAGTTGTTAAGTGGTACACGATCCACATCCACTACACCAAAACCGATCATCACGTGAGATGATGTAGCTTCAATGGTGAACATCAACATGTTGATCATATCATCCATATGACTCGTGTTCAACCTTTAGGTTTCCGTTGTCCCGAGTCCATGTCTGTACATGCTAGGCTCGTCAAGCAAACCCAAGTATTCCGCGTGTGCAAACATGGCTTACACCCGTTGTATGTGAACGTTGAGTCTATCACATCCGATCATCACGAGATGCTTCGAAACGACGAACTGTAGCAACGGTGCATACGAGGGGAGAACACTTTATTATCTTGATATTAATGTGAGGGATCATCTTATAATGCTACCGTCGCGATCTAAGCATAATAAGATGCATAAAGGATTAACATCACATGCAATTCATATGTGATATGATATGGCCCTTTAGTCTTTGCGCCTTTGATCTTCATCTCCAAAGCACGGACATGATCTCCATCATCAACGGGTATGATCTCCATCATCGTCGGCGTAGCGTCAAGGTCCATGGCGCCGTCTTCATGATTGTTCTCCATGTAGCAACTATTACAACTACTTTGATAATACTACTCAACATGAAATTTAAAGACAACCATAAGGCTCCTGCCGGTTGCCACAATACAATAATGATCATCTCATACATATTCATCATCACATCATGGCCATATCACATCACCAAACCCTGCAAAAACAAGTTAGACGCCTCTAATTTGGTTTGCATATTTTACGTGGTTTAGGGTTTTCGAGTAAGATCTAATCTACCTACGAACATGAACCACAACGGTGATACTAGTGTTGTCAATAGAAAGAGTAAATTGGATCTTCACTATAGTGGGAGAGACAGACACCCGCAAAGCCACTTATGCAATACAAGTTGCATGTCGAACGTGGAGCAAGTCTCATGAACGCGGTCATGTAAAGTTAGCCCGAGCCGCTTCATCCCACTATGCCGCAAGATGCAAAGTACTCGAACTAAAGACAACAAAAGCATCAACGCCCACAAAACCATTGTGTTCTACTCGTGCAACAAATCTATGCATAGACATGGCTCTGATACCACTGAAGGATTCGTAGCATAGAAAACAAAAATTTTCCTACCGCAAGAACGAAAACACAAGCCAAGATCTAATCTAGTAGATGGTAGCAACGAGAAGATCATGAGACTAACCCTCGAAGATTTCCAAAGCCTAACGAGATTAGATCTCATGGTGGATGTAGTCGATCACTTGCCGCTTGCAAAAGCGCGTAGAAGATCTTGACCGCTTGCAAAAGCGCGTAGAAGAACTTGACGGTGCCACAATCGGGCAGCACCTCCGTACTCGGTCACACGTACGGTGTTGATGAAGACGACGTCCTCCTCCCCGTTCCAGCGGGCAGCGGAAGTAGTAGATCCTCCTCGGAATCCCGCCAGCACGACGGCGTGGTGACGGTGGTGGTGGAGATCTCCGGCAGGGCTTCGCCGCAAGCGCTGCGGAGAAGAAGGAGGAGGGAATAGCTAGGGTTTGGGCGCAGGGTGGTGCTGCGACTTGGGGAGCTAGGGCTGCGACTTGTGGTGCCCTTGGGGTGGCCCTTGGCCTCTTTAAATAGGTGGCCAAGCCCCTTGGGTCGTCCAAAAACCTGCCCCCAAGTTTGACTGAGTTCCGATAGGTTTCCGGTTCCGAAAACCTAGTCCTACTCGGACTCTTTTGCCAATTCCGAAATTGCATTAAGGAAAGACTCATTTTCCCTTAAGGCAACGTGGTTGCACCTATTATGGAACCCTCCGGACTTCCTTAGACATCCCGGGTCGTCCCGGACACTTCCGGAACCTTCCATAATATTCCGGACTATTCCGGTCCTTCTAGAACCTTCTAGAAGCTCCGGTCAAAACACCGGACTTTTTCCGAACCCCGGAAAATGACTTCTATATATATGACCATTCCGAACCTCCTCGTGATGTCTTGGATCCCATCCGAGACTCCGAACAACATTCGAGCTCCATTCCATATTCCATATCTACTTAAACGACATCAAACCTTAAGTGTGTCACCCTACGGTTCGTGAACTATGCAGACATGGTTGAGACTTCTCTCCGACCAATAACCAATAGCGGGACCTGGAGATCCATAATGGCTCCCACATATTCAACGATGACTTTAGTGATCGATTGAACCATTTACATACGATACCGATTCCCTTTGTCTCGCGATATATTACTTGTCCGAGGTTTGATCATCGGTATCTCGATACCTTGTTCAACCTCGTCTCTGACAAGTACTCTTTACTCGTACCGTGGTATGTGGTCTCTTATGAACCATTCATATGCTTGCAAGCCATTTAGATGACATTCCACCGAGAGGGCCTAGAGTATATCTATCCGTCATTGGGATGGACAAATCCCACTGTTGATCCATATGCCTCAAGCTCATACTTTCCGGATACCTAATCCCACCTTTATAACCACCCATTTACGCAGTGGCGTTTGATGTAATCAAGGTACCCTTCCGGCATAAGTGATTTACATGATCTCATGGTCGAAAGGACTTGGTAACTATGTATCGAAAGCTTATAGCAAATGAACTTAATGACGTGATCTTATGCTACGCTTAATTGGGTGTGTCCATTACATCATTCATCAATGACATAACCTTGTTATTAATAACATCCAATGTTCATGATCATGAAACCCTGATCATCTATTAATCAACAAGCTAGTTATACAAGAGGCTTACTAGGGACTCCTTGTTGTCTACATAACACACATGTATCAATGTTTCGGTTAATACAATTATAGCATGATATGTAAACATTATCATAAACACAAAGATATATTATAATAACCATTTTATTATTGCCTCTTGGGCATATCTCCAACAATATACATGTTACAAGTTGAAAGCATTCGCTGAAACTTAATCATCCTTTGTGTTGCTTCAATGCATTCTACTTAGAATTTATTGCTTATGAGTTAGCTCTTATGCAACTCTTATTGATACTTGTCTTGAAAGTACTATTCATGAAAAGTTTTGCTATATGATTCATTTGTTTAGTCATTATCTTTGTTAGCAATCTTTTGTTCAGATCACTCCATTCATCTCATATGCTTTACAATAATGTTGATCAAGATTATGTTGGTAGCATGTCACTTCAGAAATTATTTGTGTTATCGTTTACCTACTCGAGGACGAGTAGGAACTAAGCTTGGGGATGCTTGATACGTCGCAAACGTATCTATAATTTCTTATGTTCCATGCTACTTTTATTACAATACTTGAATGTTTTATACATACTTTACGCATTATTATACATTTTCCGGCACTAACCTATTAACAAGATGCCGAAGTGCCAATTGCTGTTTTCTGCTGTTTTTGGTTTCAGAAATCCTAGTAAGGAAATATTCTCGGATTGGACGAAATCAACGCCGAGGCCTATTTTTACACGAAGCTTCAGAAGACCGAAAGGGAGACGAAGTGGGGCCACGAGGTGGCTAGACACCGGGCGGCGGCCCGGGCCTGGCGCGCAGCCCTGTTGTCGGCCCCTCGCGTCGCCCCCTGACCCTTCCGCCTACTTAAAGCCTCGCGAAACCCCCTGTGCAGAGCCACGATACGGAAAACCTTCCGAGACGCCGCCGTTGCGAATCCCATCTCGGGGGATTCAGGAGATCGCCTCCGGCCGGAGAGGGGAATCATCACCGGATGGGCTCTACATCATCATGCCCGCCTCGGATTGATGCGTGAGTAGTTCATCCTTGGACTATGGGTCCATAGCAGTAGCTAGATGGTTGTCTTCTCCGCTTGTGCTTTCATTGTTATAGATCTTGTGAGCTGCCTAACATGATCAAGATCATCTATTTGTAATGCTACATGTTGTGTTTGGCGAGATCCGATGAATATAGAATATTATGTTAAGTTGATTATCAATCTATCATATATGTGTTGTTTATGTTATTGCATGCTCTCCGTTGCTAGTAGAGGCTCTGGCCAAGTTGATACTTGTAACTCCAAGAGGGAGTAATTATGCTCGATAGTGGGTTCATGCCTCCATTGAATCTGGGACAGTGACAGAAAGTTCTAAGGTTGTGGATGTGTTGTTGCTACTAGGGATAAAACATTGATGCTTTATCTAAGGATATTTGTGTTGATTACATTACGCGCCATAATTAATGCAATTATCTGTTGTTTACAACTTAATACCGGAAGGGGTTCGGATGATAACCTGAAGGTGGATTATTTAGGCATAGATGCATGCTGGATAGAGGTCTATGTACTTTGTCGTAATGCCTGATTAAATCACATAGTAATCATCGTTAATATGTATTGAATCTTTATTTGTCAATTTCTCGCCTGTAATTTGTTCACCCAGCATGCTAGTTATCTTATTGGAGAGACACCTCTAGTAAGTGTGGACCCCGGTCCATTCTTTTACATCTGAATACATTCTACTGTTTTTGTTCTTTGCAAACAAACACCATCTTCCACTCGATACGCTTAATCCATTGTTTTCAGCAAGCCGGTGAGATTGACAACCTCTGTTACGTTGGGGCAAAGTACTTTGATTGTTTTGTGCAGGTTCCACGTTGGCGCCGGTTTCACTGTGCGCCGCACTACATTGCTCCACCAACAACCTTCACGTGCTTCTTGGCTCCTACTGGTTCGATAACCTTGGTTTCTTTCGAGGGAAAACTTGCCGCGCATGTTCCCAAACGGACGTGTACATCTACGCGCATCAGCGCTCCCCAAGCTTGCCGGCGGCGGGGAAAGGAGTTCCCCGCGCCGCCGGCGCCGCCGCCGCGCTGCCCCTCTCCAACGTCTTCACCGCCATCTCCATCACCATCTCCTCCTTGTATTCAGTGGTTCATCCTCCCACAAACCTCTGTACCGTCCTATGTAACATGGTGTTTGATGCTATAATATTTATCCTATAATCTATGTCATGTTTATGTAGTATATTTGTCTTTTGATTGCTTTGTTGAATGTCTATGGTTCATTAGAGTTGTATGTTGATATGGTACTGTCCTTTGGTGTCCATTATACTTGTGCGCGCATGGATCAACACCATAGGGTTAGTAGTATGTGCAAAGGAAGGGGGTAGTCCTGCCGGAGTGACAGAAACCTGAGGGCTCAAACCGGTTAGTTGCATGTATGGGAGTAAGAGGACCATAAACTTAAGGCTATGGTTGGGGAAACCTTAATGCATTGTTAGTATTTATGGATGTTTGCTAACAATCCAATCATATAGTACTTGTAATCCCAAGTAGTGGAGCGCTTGTATATTTAGCCTCTCCCACATTGAAAACTACATCAAAGACAATGAACTAAATGTCTTCACTAATTGATCTTGGACAAAGCCACCACTATTACCACCGCCTTTCCACACTCATGGTACTGTTAGTTTAGTTTGTTTTATTGCTGCAGCACTAACATTTATTCCGTGTATTTTATTATTCTGCAAAGTCACCTCTCATACCCGTTATCGCTCTAGTTTTATTTCCTAGATATTGCAAACGCTTAGTGTGCGTAGAGTTGTATCAGTGGTTGATAGAACTTGAGAGAATGTTTATCCTACCTTTAGCTCCTCGTTGGGTTCGACACTCTTACTTATCGAAAAGGCTACAAACGACCCCCTATACTTGTGGGATATCAGAGGCTGGTTGGGGAAGAAAAAGCTGGGCCGGTAGTACCGGGCCCGGTACCGTAAGTGGGCTACGGTACTACCGGGCCGATACCGGCCTGGTACCGCTTGCGATCCAGTAAGCCAAAACGCGCGTGCGATACTTTGGCCGGTACCGCCCACGGTACTACCGCTCGGCCCAATAATTTTTTTCTTTTTCCTTTTAAATATGTAGCAACTGTAAAATCCATAACTCGAGCTAGGAAACTCGGAATGCGGTGAAACCAATTTTGTTGGAAAGAGGACGACGAGAGCTACCTCTTTACAAGGTGAAAACATGGAAAAGAGTGGGTGATGATTTTCTCATGGTCATAGAGGTGTAACCTCTCAATATGGTGTATCGGGAAAATCATCACCCTCGCACATGCAACATGCGATGCAACCGGAATCCGTTTCATGGATAAGAACCAAGAAGAACCAAGAAACACGATGCAATGCATGCAAGGTTTGAGCTCTCTCCGATGATGCGACCCACTATCCTATCGAGCACAAACCTTGTCCTTGCGCGTTCCTCTCGAGTCGGCAAGCTCCGTCTTCATCCTCTTCATGATTGTATATGCCACCGTCTTCCTCCAACATACACACGCCACCTTCTTCATCCATCTTCAACGCCGTCTTCTCTCTTTCATATTCAACACCGTCTTCGTCTCTCTTCGACACCATCTTCATCATTGTACTTCGTCTTCTCCATCCTGCAACCTTGAGTCCAACACATGGCTATGGACTTGACCTAAGATTGATTCTCAATGCAACCGTTAGTCCATAAGGATTGTCATCAATTACCAAAACCACACATGGGGTAATGGACATGTTCTTTCAGCATGTACAACGGGAACAACAACAAAAAATGCATCCCAACTACTAGCTATTGATACGTGTGATTTCTAGAGATAAATTTTACTTCTTTAATTATTAAAATATCTATGTTGGATGTGGAGGAAAACATCCACATCCATGTTAATCCTATGAGGAATATTTAATTTCTTTATTTTTTTAAAATATTTACATATATATGAAGTATCCCCGTATCTACGTCTTTTACAAAGTGTCGTATCGCGGTATCCCCGTATCGCGTATCGGATACGTATCCAAGTATCCGTGCTTCCTTGGATCTAGGGGTTTTCAAAATTTTGGTATGATAAGTATGATTGGATAGAATATAGTATGTCTCATGATAAGGCTTATTGTTTCCATTGCTTTCTTTTTAATCCACTTGGAAGTTCACATTGTTTTGGTAATTAAGTTTTCACCAAGACCGGATTTAGTGATTGGAAACATGGCTACAAAGCATTTCCCGACCATATTGGTGGTGTCAATAGTGACCATAATAAGGCAAGGTTCCATTGTGATGATTTTTCCAATCAAAGACAAAGTGTGTCTAGTAATCTTGCTCGTGCATCCAAGGAATCCGAAGAACTTTATAAAATCCGTTTGACTTCTTCCTTGCATTGTGCAAGATTTCTCATTGGTCAAGGGTTGGCATTTCGTGGCCATAATGAATCTCTTAGTTCATTAAACAAGGGAAACTTCAAGGATATGGTAACTTGGTATAAAGAAAAGGATGGAATAGTGAAGCATGCTTATGAGAATGGTGGAAATTCCAAGATGATCTCTCCCAAAATTCAAAAGGATCTCTCCAAGTGTTGCGCACAAGAAGTCACCAAGGTGATTATGGTAGAAATTGGTGATAAGAGCTTCTCCGTTCTTATTGATGAATGTGGTGACCCAGCATACCACTGCATGGTGTAGTATGCAAGTCTGATATAACACCAATGAAACACCGTTCCACTAGTATTATATCGCTCAGAGTGGTACAACAGAAACATATGCGGGTCCAAGGCATGTCTATAGAATTACACACGGACTCTGTTACATAAGATCATCACAGCCTCCTACTTTACAATGAGGTAAAACTGCAAATAAACTCCAGAAGAACGACTCGTAGTCTAGTCCTATCACGAACTCTATTTGTAGAGTATTTAACTAGCTATAGAGGCTAAGAATAGATTCTAGCTAAATAGGAGCTAGGTTTAGGAAGCTAGTTCCCTTCTATTGCTAATCTAGGTTTTCTCCTTGTTGAACGTGGTATCTGACTCTCCTGACATGGTCCTGTTTCTTAAAGTAGTTGTTGACTCCTCGGCCTTCGAGTTGCACTGTAGATCCTTCTTTGATGCCTCCATATCTAAGCAGGGGATTTAAGAGTGGGATGAGTACGAGCGTACTCAACAAGTTCATTATAGGAAAGAGGTGTTTAATGCACTAGCTACAGCCATAGAAAGTCATAGGCAATGCAAGTTTTTGTAAACATTTCTTCAAAAGGTTGCTTTTATTCGAAGAGCTATGTCCGTCAGCCTTCACCGGTTGACTAGAACTTCATGGAGTTCCTTTCCGGCCGCGTTCGTAGTTCCATATCCCGGAACAGGGAGTGACGGTCACGATTCGTTACACTCTGCAGAGGTGTGTTGCTTTACCCATAAGAGATCTTAACCTTGGTGCCAACCGGGCATATTCCCCGTCCACACTTCCTTTGGTGTGAGGCCCGGTATAAGGTCCTAGTCAATCATGTTCCTCCGCTACCTCGAACACCCACCCTTTGTTGCATGCCCCGACCCTGGGTCCACGCCGGTTCACTTACGCCAATTAAGGTGGGCCCCGACCACGACAACTGTTGGGCTCTACCATACACTCCTACGCCGGTAGCGCAACCCATCATAGACCGCATTACCGTGGGAATTAGAATGGGATCCCCACCCTCCGGTTGTTCAAGAACACTGCTACGGTAAGCATTGCTTCCGTGGGGAATTAGAATGGGCTCCCCACCCTCCGGTTGTTCGCCAGATACAAACCTACGGTAAGCGCATCCGTTGATGAACGAGAGGTGGAAACACTTTTGACTACTCCGTCCCACTCCGGATCTTATGGTTAACACGGGTATTACGGCACAAGAATCACTGGACGACATTTGTTGTTTAATCCTAGATGGATATAAACCCTTGCAATGGAACCTCCACCATATCAACACAATCCATGGTTCCATTGCCAACCACATAGTCATATTCATAGTTATGAAAATAGTGGTTTTGCTTTTTTATGCAATAGTGATAAACATAGTACTTTGCAAGTAATTTGGTAAAAATACTCAAATGACATGAGCAAGCGATGAACTTGCCTTTCTTGACTGCAAGATTATGCAGGCAAGGGTCTTCCGTTCGTAATAACTCCAAATTCTGAAATAGCATCATCGTCCGTAAGGACGATGTTTAAAGATTGGCAAGGATGCAATAATGCATAAGTATGAGATGCAATCGTTCTAAGCGTGACCTAACCCCGAGGATTTAGGTGAGTTGCAATGATTTGCTTAGGGTGTGTTGCACTTTTAGAGTGATTCACAAACAAGGTTCTTATTAAGGTTTGGTTGTGTTGGCATCATAAACAGGTGGCATAATAAAGCATAGTAATCAATTTAGCACACAAAGGAAAGTAGTTGGCATAATGATAACATGTAAAGAACAATTGTTGGTTTAGGTACTATATGATATGGTTAATGTTTATTTATTATATTCTTCAAAACAATAACTTTTGAAGAACATGTTCTTTAATAAAGAACAAGTATGACAATTGGGTTTGTGGGGTTCCATGGTTTTCTATGGTTCCAATTGGTTTCTGGAGTAAGGATGGGATGGATCATAACAAAGTTGGATTTATCAGCAACTTGGGCTTGTATGGTTTTAATTAAGCATAAGCATCTTAATTATCAATGGTTGCTATCATGGTGGTATATCTTCTTGGTGATAGATAGTTAGGGTTTATAGGTCCTATTAGGCAGGGTTGATGGTTACTCCTTATTTTCTTCAAAAAAATGAACATAATTCTTAAGTAATAAGAAGTATTTCCAATAAGAGCCATCTTCTTCTAGGTTTACTATTATTCTCAATTGATCTATAAGTAGCTATTAGCTAGATCTTATAAACGAGATGATTTGATATGCAATTATCAAACATAGTTATGCATAACAAGTTAAACAACTTATTTGGAATTAAGGACATGCAACTCATGTGGTTTAAGTGTGGTTGCATTTATTTGGTTTTTAGATATGAGTGCAAATTAATATTTCCTTTTAAAAAAAAGAAATAGAGTTATATTCATTCATATCATAATTAGATGTAAGGAAATGTTTATTAGGGTTTTAGGAATTTCCTAATGTATTAAATGGTTTTAGATTTTAAGTAACTACTTTAAGTTAATTAAATTATTCATTAAAGATATAAGTTAGAACCAAAGTATAATGTAGAATTAGTTGATATTTATTACAGATTCTTATTGTTTTTATATTATTTTTATTAATTAAAAAATCCTGTTGAACTATTGGTAACATTTATTACATTAATAAGGTTGAAATAATAGTTCACATATTTATAAATTTATTTAAGATTTTTTTTAAGTGGCATATATCATTTTTCTAGAAATGTAAAGTAATTTTATATTCCAAATTATGATACAATAATTGTTCAAGTTATCTCAAAAAAATGTACTGAATGATTTTATTTAACGGGTAAATATTAAACACGCAAGTGTATATGTTTTGGTAGTACTTCTAAACAGATGCCTGCCATAGTGCTACTCACACATTAGTGGACTAGCTAATTTGACTACAGCTAATTGGTCCATCAAACCCACGCACCAACTAGCCTGATGGTTTGGTTCAAACCAAAATGCACTAAGGAACTCAACACACGGTCGCACACACGCTTGGCTGGACCATCGCCAGCATACACACGCACGCGCACTCGCGCTCCTCTTTCTCTGGTTTTCCCCTTTCTCTTTCTCACGCAACGCAGCCGCCGCCGCCGCTGGGCACGCTCCGGCCGATGCCGGCCGCCTCCAGCGTCGCTGCTAGACGCCGCAGCTCCGCCCCGGCATTCTCTCCTCGTCGCCTTCACCAACAACCCCATCACCGTGACGCCGCCGACACCCACGCTCGCCCCCATAGCTCCGCCGTGCCGCCGCCTGTGCCCGGCTGCTCCCGGCCCTCACCGGCGCCGGCGATATGGGGCTTTGCTCCGCCTCGTTGCTCTCTACCGTCTCCTCCCGGTCGATTTGATTCCCGCGGTCTTAATAGCCCGCCCCCAATCAGAGAACCCTAGCTGCTGCCGGCCGATTCGGCCATCGCCGGCCCTAGCGAGCGCTGCCGTTGGTCTAGGTGGTCATGTGATCGTGTACTGGTGGGGATGGAATGGTGTACTGGTGGTGCGGTGCTTGTGCTGCTCAAGGTAGAGTGCTACGGTGGTGATGTAGTGGTACGGTGCTGTGATGCGGGTGAGGGTGCTCTGATGTGGCTGTGGTCTGTGGTGCTCGACACCGATGGACGGCGCTACATACGCAACCTCGGCGTCGACGTACTGGTGGTGCTGCTGTGATGGTTGTGGTGGCGATGTTGCTGTTCCCACTGCATCCTCGACCTTGACGCCGGCGGGACGGTGCTGCAGACGCAACCCCGGCGTCGGCCTCTTCCTCTATTCGTCTACACCACTGTAAGCTATTCCCCTCTCTCCCTATCTCTCGGTATCCTCTATGGCTATGAATTTGTCGGCCAAGAACTTGCGGTTATTTGAATTGGTTGCTGTATGTCAATGGTGAGCAGTTTATGATACTACTGTTAGATAATCTAGCGCCTTGTGCTTGAACCAAGGCCTTAACTTGGATGAGTGGATCATCCCAACGTGTGTAGCTATGTCTCTGTTGATTTGTGCTTTATATTTATATTACTGTTCATGATTAGAGACTTGTGCTGCTGGCATGATATTTGTTTGTATCTGTCCTGGTTCATCCATTTGATGAACTGGATATACTAATTGAGCCATGATGGTGTTACTGAATTATGTGGAAGGTTAACTTGTGAGCTTGTATTCTGATTCATGATGGCATGGCTGCTACTACTATTAAATCCTTATTGAGCTCAAATAGGCTAGAAAAGCAATTCATGGTTAGTACTTGTGCTGCTTGGGCAATACATGATGCTTGTTGGCTGGGTGGCAATTAACTGATTGCTTTAATTATGGCTTTGCTTGGAGATAACTGGGTTGGCCTGGGAGCATTACCTGGACACTATGCAACCTTACTGTTTGATGGTGAACATGTAATTGCCCTGCTGGATGCTATATTCTTGTGATGCCCCTGTTTGGAATTGTCTTATCATCCCAGGCATACATGACTGGTTATGTTGCTTTTACTGAAAGGATGCATTCTATATTTACTTGATGCTTGGTTATGCAATTTACTGGATGGCTTGCTTATACTTAAGCTGATAAGAACAGATATGGCTTGATTCTTTGACCCTGCCTATGATGCAAAGACTGAGGCACAACCTTGGATAAGAACAGATACTATTTATGCCCATAAACTCTGTGATGAGACTAGCATACCATTTGTATGCAAATCTGAGAGTTTCCCCCCTACCAAATTGCCTTGAACTAAACTGAGAAGAATATATGCTAGACAATCTAAAGATCAACCTGCTGTAGCAGAGTGGCTAGCTTGTGGTGATGTTGTTCTGGTGGTGAATCTTAATCTGCTGTAACTTGTGGTTAGCCTGCTCCTCCTCGCTGCTTGTATATTTCCAAAGATCTACCAATATATTTTTGTGGCTGGTTTGGCTATTCTTGTTATTCCTCCAATGGATCTGGGTTTTTGTTTATGGGGATGGATGTGATCTTGCTGGTAGATCATGCACAAGGCTAGCAAGAGGATCTATTGATGCTGTTCTTGATATTTGGGTGGATTTTTGCTAGTGCAAATGATGGCTAACCGGGCTGCTGGTGACTAATATGAATGTGAGCAAAGTGTGATGCGGTTGGCTGCTGCTTTGCTTTTGTAGTGCTGGGGTTTGCTGGGGAAGTGACAGCACATGATGTGCATGCAGTGACTGTGCTACCTGTGTGTGTCCTATTTCTAGTGACTGTGCTGCCTGTGTGTATCCAACCTGATCTTCTTTGCCTCATAGTGCAAGGCATACGGTTGGCTTGTGCTTATCTAGTGCTGCCCTTTATTTTTGGTGTACTACCAAGTGGTTAATCCTGATTGGTTGAGAGTCTTATGTGAGCTAGATAAGATCAAGTCTGACTATTATGTTAATTGAGCTTCTGCCTAATTAACAGATGCTTTTAAATGTTATGATCATTTTGACTTTTCAATGTCAATCGTGATCTAGATAAATACTTTTGTGGGCTTTATGGTTTCTAGCTAGATTAGAGGGAGATTAAGTTAATATAGCATGGTTGCCTAGAATTGAATGGAATCAATCAATTGTTGTCTGCTTGTCCCTTGTTGCCTGAGAGATGATTAGTGATTGTCAATGAAAATGCCTCGTTGTTGCCTCTGATGGAATAGTGATTAGCCTTCTCGGATTATCTCTTGTTGCCTATTAAAGATTTACTCCCTCTAATCACCGTTTGGGTATTAAGACAAGTTCTTAATTCCTAATAGCTAGTTTCCAATATTAAAATGTCTCCCAAAATGCGGAGACAGACATTTTAACCTTAACACAACATTTCTTTGTCTTTATTGTTTATTTTGCAGATAAAGGATAAGAAAATTGGGAAGATTTGGAATATGAAGATTTAGTTTAGAAATCTCTTGTATTCTTTTATAATTTTCTATTCCTTTTCTAACTTGTAATTTATTGAATAATGTTATTTGTAATAAAGTTTGAATTATTTATTCATTTGGAATTATCAAATGTGTTTACTATTACATATTATGTTTATATACTTGTTTAGATTTAAAGTTCCAATTCAAATTCTTATTTGAATTTCTACCTTTCATATTTGAATTTGAATTCAAAATGTTCTCCCAAAACACAAGAATTTACAAAGGTCATGTCGAAATTTGTCGCACTCACATCGATGACTAACTCAATTACACCAATGCGAGAGAAACCTCGATCACTTTGATAGTTTTAAATAAAAACGCGAAAATTCTCTGGATTTTCTATGCATGAATGCAATGCACACATCTGTTTCCTCTATTTTTGTAACCCTAATACCTGGGATATTACAGTCTCTACCCCTTAAACTAAACTTCGTCCTCGAAGTTTGATCTCTCTCACGTTTCCGGAGTGTGGATCTGACTTGTACAGACTATATCTTTTCTCGAACTCCGTATTGATCTTATTGGATATACTTGAATATATCCCTTATCCAGATTCTTCCTGGAATCCATTAGTGTTTTCCTCAGACCATTGAGTTCTTTCTTCAATTCCATAATTTCTTTCAATACTATAATCTTGCTTCCTTTCTCATTGTAGATTCAATGATTGGGACTTCTTCTGGTACTGCTTTTCTTAACTGAAGACTAATTTGATAACATATTCCTAATTGGTAAAATAGGTATTTGTTTTCCCTTACCACCAAAACTGCAATAATGGTACTTAGTAAGGTACTTACCAAAGAAATTGTCTAAACGGTTTATTTCCCTAAGAATGGATTAGACTCATTTAGTCTATCCAATCATGGATTATAGTTGATACCTATAACTCTTTTGGGTTATTTAGGTTCCATGAAAGGAAGTATTCTATTTAGTCTGTGGTTCTGGTATGGTCAAACTTCTTCAGTCTTTGGCCTTCTTGAGCTGTATTTGGTCTATGGTATTTTCTTCGTCCAACTTCTTTATGCTTAAATTACTTGAGCTTTCGTACTTCTGAGTAAATACTACTCACTTTCTCAAGTTATAGTCCACTTCTTACTTCCTCGAGGTATAAACCTCGGCTTCTGGTCTGACATCCTTCTGAAAGTAGTGTTCGACAATCTTATGGAAATAAGATCGAACTTCCTCTCAGTTCAGACCTTCTTCTCATATCTTGCTCAAAGTATTGAGTTATTGTACATCCATCTCAATCTTTACTCTACCCCTTTGAGTTTTCTTATGGTCTTCAACTCTTTTTCTTCCAACCATTGGATTGATGGTTGGAATATTGGTCTAAGTATAGCTTATGGTTTGTACTCTTCTAGGTCTTGTGAAGAATATCTGTGGTGCATCCACTCAATTGTGGACATCCAATGTTAATTCTTCGACTAAATGATTATAAGTCATTGCTATTTGGTTGACAAAATTTTATTTGTTCACAACTTCTTGGTATGAATAATCCAATGGTGGACTACTGTATACCAATTGTGGCTATTTGTTATCTAGAAATGGATTCTATTATAGGTTCTGATCAACTGGACGAGACATCTTCTACTTTATCTCGCAGTATTGATCCTATATCAACTATGGTCTTCTGATATCAACTATGGTCTTCTTATATCTGCTATGATTTCATATATCATCTTCCTTTCTTCAGGGTTTATTTTGCAAGAAAACCACTAGCTGACACTATGAAGATAGTATCCTAAGTGATTTCCCATGCATTTCCCTCTTCCATAATGATTATGGTTCTATTTCTACTTCTCCATAATCACCATATTTCTCACCTTCATGCTTCTTATGTACTAAAGTACTCCTCTGTTGAGGTAAAGCATGAATTTTGATTGGTACTTCCTTCTGAATATTGTGGTTACTTCCCACAACTTTACTTCCTTTCTCTGATGAACCTTCATCTTGTCTTCGGGATCTTCCAGAATTCGTCGCTTCCTCACACGAATACTATTACCCTTTAGATCTATAGCATAAAGTAAGAACTTGATATTGCAACATGCATTTGCATATCAAAGTCGAACTTCATGTATGGATCTAGTCAATCAATGAAAATCCAATAAAATCCAAGAAGATTCAGCTTTGTGCTAATAATACACACCATCATAAGCCTGAATATAATAGTTGAGTAAGACATCTCGAAACATCAGGCTCTGATGTGTAGTACATAACACCACATAATATAGGTTTATATCGTGATACTTAGCACGAATATATGGAATTCTACTATTTGTCTCAACCTTTACCTTGATTGCACATTTGCAATGAGATAAATTTGAAACAAAGTAGTCTAGAATAGTTAAGGTTAACCTAATTTTCTCCGGAAGTACTACTTAACTTCCATTTTGTTGAGGACTATTTCACATGATATGTCTAGGTTCTAACATTGCTACTCTAAACACATAACTATGGAAGTATAGTTCTTATACTTCCAAGTGTTTATACTATCATAAGACTATGGACATGATGTGCTTGGCACACTTCCCATGGTTTTGGAACACAATTCTTGCACTATTGTTGAACAACTGGCTTCTTATTGTTCTCCTCCTAATTATTTATGATGTTCTAATCCATCACATAATGATTATCAAGTGAATCATATATGATTACTATTTTATCATGTAAGTAGACATATTTTATTCCTATCTCTCTTCCTTACCTCCCATGATTGACTCATCATGGTCTATACTACCTCATATAGCTTATACTGATTACTTAGTATCAGTTGTTTCACAAGTTGGATAGATTTTACTTACCCATTACTTGTATTGGTAGACATCTTCTAGTAGGACATCTACCTTATCTTTATCACTTGATATAACTCCTATTACAGGTCTGGATAACTTTTACTTAACTATAACAAGTGTTGGTACACATCTTCCAATAGGATATCATCCTTATGGTTGTATCCTCTCTTTGGACTACCATGTATTGTATACCAACTGTGATCTACTCATCTATTGTTTTAAGACTTCAATGGTGTGCTACAAGTTTTGGATTAGCTAACTAATTTTACTTAAGAAGGGTAGGTAAGAAGGTTTGACTCAAGTGTGTCAGGATTATTCTCAAGTGAATATCCATCTCAAGTCATAAAAAGATTTGGTTTAGTATAGTTGACTTAGCTAATACAACTTCCTATAGACACTACCAATCCTATAGGTCTCCTTTAAAGGGTTTTAATCCTATGGTCAAAGCATTTGCTCTGATACCAACTGTGGTGACCCAGCATACCACTGCATGGTGTAGTATGCAAGTCGATATAACACCAATGAAACACCGTTCCACTAGTATTATATCGCTCAGAGTGGTACAACAGAAACATATGCGGGTCCAAGGCATGTCTATAGAATTACACACGGACTCTGTTACATAAGATCATCACAGCCTCCTACTTTACAATGAGGTAAAACTGCAAATAAACTCCAAGAACGACTCGTAGTCTAGTCCTATCACGAACTCTATTTGTAGAGTATTTAACTAGCTATAGAGGCTAAGAATAGATTCTAGCTAAATAGGAGCTAGGTTTAGGAAGCTAGTTCCCTTCTATTGCTAATCTAGGTTTTCTCCTTGTTGAACGTGGTATCTGACTCTCTGACATGGTCCTGTTTCTTAAAGTAGTTGTTGACTCCTCGGCCTTCGAGTTGCACTGTAGATCCTTCTTTGATGCCTCCATATCTAAGCAGGGGATTTAAGAGTGGGATGAGTACGAGCGTACTCAACAAGTTCATTATAGGAAAGAGGTGTTTAATGCTCTAGCTACAGCCATAGACCAGAAAGTCATAGGCAATGCAAGTTTTTGTAAACATTTCTTCAAAAGGTTGCTTTTATTGAAGAGCTATGTCCGTCAGCCTTCACCGGTTGACTAGAACTTCATGGAGTTCCTTTCCGGCCGCGTTCGTAGTTCCATATCCCGGAAGGAGTGACTGGTCACGATTCGTTACACTCTGCAGAGGTGTGTTGCTTTACCCATAAGAGATCTTAACCTTGGTGCCAACCGGGCATTCCCGTCCACACTTCCTTTGGTGTGAGGCCCGGTATAAGGTCCTAGTCAATCATGTTCCTCCGCTACCTCGAACACCCACCCTTTGTTGCATGCCCGACCCGGGTCCACGCCGGTTCACTTACGCCAATTAAGGCTGGGCCCGACCACGACAGTCTTGGGCTCTACCATACACTCCTACGCCGGTAGCTGCAACCCATCATAGACCGCATTACGTGGGGAATTAGAATGGGATCCCCACCCTCCGGTTGTTCCGCAAGACACAACGCTACGGTAAGCATTGCTTTACCGTGGGGAATTAGAATGGGCTCCCCACCCTCCGGTTGTTCCGGATACAACTGCTACGGTAAGCGCATCCGTTGATGAACGAGAGGTGGAAACACTTTTGACTACTCCGTCCCACTCCGGATCTTATGGTTAACACGGGTATTACGGCACAAGAATCACTGGACGACATTTGTTGTTTAATCCTAGATGGATATAAACCCTTGCAATGGAACCTCCACCATATCAACACAATCCATGGTTCCATTGCCAACCACATAGTCATATTCATAGTTATGAAAATAGTGGTTTTGCTTTTTTATGCAATAGTGATAAACATAGTACTTTGCAAGTAATTTGGTAAAAATACTCAAATGACATGAGCAAGCGATGAACTTGCCTTTCTTGACTGCAAGATTATGCAGGCAAGGGTCTTCCGTTCGTAATAACTCCAAATTCTGAAATAGCATCATCGTCCGGTAAGGACGATGTTTAAAAGATTGGCAAGGATGCAATAATGCATAAGTATGAGATGCAATCGTTCTAAGCGTGACCTAACCCCGAGGATTTAGGATTATGGAGTTGCAATGATTTGCTTAGGGTGTGTTGCACTTTTAGAGTGATTCACAAACAAGGTTCTTATTAAGGTTTGGTTGTGTTGGCATCATAAACAGGTGGCATAATAAAGCATAGTAATCAATTTAGCACACAAAGGAAAGTAGTTGGCATAATGATAACATGTAAAGAACAATTGTTGGTTTAGGTACTATATGATATGGTTAATGTTTATTTATTATATTCTTCAAAACAATAACTTTTGAAGAACATGTTCTTTAATAAAGAACAAGTATGACAATTGGGTTTGTGGGGTTCCATGGTTTTCTATGGTTCCAATTGGTTTCTGGAGTAAGGATGGGATGGATCATAACAAAGTTGGATTTATCAGCAACTTGGGCTTGTATGGTTTTAATTAAGCATAAGCATCTTAATTATCAATGGTTGCTATCATGGTGGTATATCTTCTTGGTGATAGATAGTTAGGGTTTATAGGTCCTATTAGGCAGGGTTGATGGTTACTCCTTATTTTCTTCAAAAAAATGAACATAATTCTTAAGTAATAAGAAGTATTTCCAATAAGAGCCATCTTCTTCTAGGTTTACTATTATTCTCAATTGATCTATAAGTAGCTATTAGCTAGATCTTATAAACGAGATGATTTGATATGCAATTATCAAACATAGTTATGCATAACAAGTTAAACAACTTATTTGGAATTAAGGACATGCAACTCATGTGGTTTAAGTGTGGTTGCATTTATTTGGTTTTTAGATATGAGTGCAAATTAATATTTCCTTTTAAAAAAAAGAAATAGAGTTATATTCATTCATATCATAATTAGATGTAAGGAAATGTTTATTAGGGTTTTAGGAATTTCCTAATGTATTAAATGGTTTTAGATTTTAAGTAACTACTTTAAGTTAATTAAATTATTCATTAAAGATATAAGTTAGAACCAAAGTATAATGTAGAATTAGTTGATATTTATTACAGATTCTTATTGTTTTTATATTATTTTTATTAATTAAAAAATCCTGTTGAACTATTGGTAACATTTATTACATTAATAAGGTTGAAATAATAGTTCACATATTTATAAATTTATTTAAGATTTTTTTTAAGTGGCATATATCATTTTTCTAGAAATGTAAAGTAATTTTATATTCCAAATTATGATACAATAATTGTTCAAGTTATCTCAAAAAAATGTACTGAATGATTTTATTTAACGGGTAAATATTAAACACGCAAGTGTATATGTTTTGGTAGTACTTCTAAACAGATGCCTGCCATAGTGCTACTCACACATTAGTGGACTAGCTAATTTGACTACAGCTAATTGGTCCATCAAACCCACGCACCAACTAGCCTGATGGTTTGGTTCAAACCAAAATGCACTAAGGAACTCAACACACGGTCGCACACACGCTTGGCTGGACCATCGCCAGCATACACACGCACGCGCACTCGCGCTCCTCTTTCTCTGGTTTTCCCCTTTCTCTTTCTCACGCAACGCAGCCGCCGCCGCCGCTGGGCACGCTCCGGCCGATGCCGGCCGCCTCCAGCGTCGCTGCTAGACGCCGCAGCTCCGCCCCGGCATTCTCTCCTCGTCGCCTTCACCAACAACCCCATCACCGTGACGCCGCCGACACCCACGCTCGCCCCCATAGCTCCGCCGTGCCGCCGCCTGTGCCCGGCTGCTCCCGGCCCTCACCGGCGCCGGCGATATGGGGCTTTGCTCCGCCTCGTTGCTCTCTACCGTCTCCTCCCGGTCGATTTGATTCCCGCGGTCTTAATAGCCCGCCCCCAATCAGAGAACCCTAGCTGCTGCCGGCCGATTCGGCCATCGCCGGCCCTAGCGAGCGCTGCCGTTGGTCTAGGTGGTCATGTGATCGTGTACTGGTGGGGATGGAATGGTGTACTGGTGGTGCGGTGCTTGTGCTGCTCAAGGTAGAGTGCTACGGTGGTGATGTAGTGGTACGGTGCTGTGATGCGGGTGAGGGTGCTCTGATGTGGCTGTGGTCTGTGGTGCTCGACACCGATGGACGGCGCTACATACGCAACCTCGGCGTCGACGTACTGGTGGTGCTGCTGTGATGGTTGTGGTGGCGATGTTGCTGTTCCCACTGCATCCTCGACCTTGACGCCGGCGGGACGGTGCTGCAGACGCAACCCCGGCGTCGGCCTCTTCCTCTATTCGTCTACACCACTGTAAGCTATTCCCCTCTCTCCCTATCTCTCGGTATCCTCTATGGCTATGAATTTGTCGGCCAAGAACTTGCGGTTATTTGAATTGGTTGCTGTATGTCAATGGTGAGCAGTTTATGATACTACTGTTAGATAATCTAGCGCCTTGTGCTTGAACCAAGGCCTTAACTTGGATGAGTGGATCATCCCAACGTGTGTAGCTATGTCTCTGTTGATTTGTGCTTTATATTTATATTACTGTTCATGATTAGAGACTTGTGCTGCTGGCATGATATTTGTTTGTATCTGTCCTGGTTCATCCATTTGATGAACTGGATATACTAATTGAGCCATGATGGTGTTACTGAATTATGTGGAAGGTTAACTTGTGAGCTTGTATTCTGATTCATGATGGCATGGCTGCTACTACTATTAAATCCTTATTGAGCTCAAATAGGCTAGAAAAGCAATTCATGGTTAGTACTTGTGCTGCTTGGGCAATACATGATGCTTGTTGGCTGGGTGGCAATTAACTGATTGCTTTAATTATGGCTTTGCTTGGAGATAACTGGGTTGGCCTGGGAGCATTACCTGGACACTATGCAACCTTACTGTTTGATGGTGAACATGTAATTGCCCTGCTGGATGCTATATTCTTGTGATGCCCCTGTTTGGAATTGTCTTATCATCCCAGGCATACATGACTGGTTATGTTGCTTTTACTGAAAGGATGCATTCTATATTTACTTGATGCTTGGTTATGCAATTTACTGGATGGCTTGCTTATACTTAAGCTGATAAGAACAGATATGGCTTGATTCTTTGACCCTGCCTATGATGCAAAGACTGAGGCACAACCTTGGATAAGAACAGATACTATTTATGCCCATAAACTCTGTGATGAGACTAGCATACCATTTGTATGCAAATCTGAGAGTTTCCCCCCTACCAAAATGCCTTGAACTAAACTGAGAAGAATATATGCTAGACAATCTAAAGATCAACCTGCTGTAGCAGAGTGGCTAGCTTGTGGTGATGTTGTTCTGGTGGTGAATCTTAATCTGCTGTAACTTGTGGTTAGCCTGCTCCTCCTCGCTGCTTGTATATTTCCAAAGATCTACCAATATATTTTTGTGGCTGGTTTGGCTATTCTTGTTATTCCTCCAATGGATCTGGGTTTTTGTTTATGGGGATGGATGTGATCTTGCTGGTAGATCATGCACAAGGCTAGCAAGAGGATCTATTGATGCTGTTCTTGATATTTGGGTGGATTTTTGCTAGTGCAAATGATGGCTAACCGGGCTGCTGGTGACTAATGTGAATGTGAGCAAAGTGTGATGCGGTTGGCTGCTGCTTTGCTTTTGTAGTGCTGGGGTTTGCTGGGGAAGTGACAGCACATGATGTGCATGCAGTGACTGTGCTACCTGTGTGTGTCCTATTTCTAGTGACTGTGCTGCCTGTGTGTATCCAACCTGATCTTCTTTGCCTCATAGTGCAAGGCATACGGTTGGCTTGTGCTTATCTAGTGCTGCCCTTTATTTTTGGTGTACTACCAAGTGGTTAATCCTGATTGGTTGAGAGTCTTATGTGAGCTAGATAAGATCAAGTCTGACTATTATGTTAATTGAGCTTCTGCCTAATTAACAGATGCTTTTAAATGTTATGATCATTTTGACTTTTCAATGTCAATCGTGATCTAGATAAATACTTTTGTGGGCTTTATGGTTTCTAGCTAGATTAGAGGGAGATTAAGTTAATATAGCATGGTTGCCTAGAATTGAATGGAATCAATCAATTGTTGTCTGCTTGTCCCTTGTTGCCTGAGAGATGATTAGTGATTGTCAATGAAAATGCCTCGTTGTTGCCTCTGATGGAATAGTGATTAGCCTTCTCGGATTATCTCTTGTTGCCTATTAAAGATTTACTCCCTCTAATCACCGTTTGGGTATTAAGACAAGTTCTTAATTCCTAATAGCTAGTTTCCAATATTAAAATGTCTCCCAAAATGCGGAGACAGACATTTTAACCTTAACACAACATTTCTTTGTCTTTATTGTTTATTTTGCAGATAAAGGATAAGAAAATTGGGAAGATTTGGAATATGAAGATTTAGTTTAGAAATCTCTTGTATTCTTTTATAATTTTCTATTCCTTTTCTAACTTGTAATTTATTGAATAATGTTATTTGTAATAAAGTTTGAATTATTTATTCATTTGGAATTATCAAATGTGTTTACTATTACATATTATGTTTATATACTTGTTTAGATTTAAAGTTCCAATTCAAATTCTTATTTGAATTTCTACCTTTCATATTTGAATTTGAATTCAAAATGTTCTCCCAAAACACAAGAATTTACAAAGGTCATGTCGAAATTTGTCGCACTCACATCGATGACTAACTCAATTACACCAATGCGAGAGAAACCTCGATCACTTTGATAGTTTTAAATAAAAGCGCGAAAATTCCCTGGATTTTCTATGCATGAATGCAATGCACACATCTGTTTCCTCTATTTTTGTAACCCCAATACCTGGGATATTACAATGAATCACGTGATATATCATTCAAAGAGCAAATGGCGGTAATGTTGAGGTTTGTAGTGTTTTCTTGTTGTTATATCTTCATATTGTTGATTGTTCCATACTATTAGTTAACCTTCTTGTTTTTTGTAGATATGTGAATAATGAAGGCAAGGTTGTGGAAGATTTCTTTCTCTATATCATGTTCGTGATACTACATCGAAAGCACTAAAGGAGGCTCTTCTTCGCATTCTAGATCACTACAAGCTATCTATTTAAAGGATACGAGGGGAAGGATATGATGGGGCTTCCAATATGAGAGGTGAATTCAATGGCTTGCAAAAAAAGATCTTAGATGAAAACCCTTATGCCTTCTATGTTCATTGCTTTCCCATCGATTGCAATTGTTAGTGGTCTCTGTTGCTAGTTCTTGTTCATCCATTTATAATTTCTTTGAGAGCATCACCAGGATCATCAAGGTCATCTTGCAAAAGAAGAGATGTGCTTAGGGAAGAACATCATCAACATATTTTGGATATGCTTGAGAGGGGTGAGATATCTACTGGAAGAGGCTTGAATCAAGAAACAAGTCTCACTAGGCCCGGGGATACTAGATGGGGTTCACATTATACAACGTTACTTCGTGTGCACCAAATGTGGGCGGGAACATTGTATGTTCTCCGTAGGTCAATGATGAGAGTCGTGGATTGACCCAAGCGGCGGGTTAGATAGAGAAAATGGAGGACTAAAAATTAGTTTTCATTTTAAAGCTAATGATAAAGTTGCTTGCCATCACAGATGAGCTTTCACATGTTTTGAAAAAGAAAGCTATAAATATTGTGCATGCTGATACGTCTCAAACGTATCTATAATTTCTTATGTTCCATGCTACTTTTATGACAATACTTGAATGTTTTATACATACTTTACAGCATTATTATACATTTTCCGGCACTAACCTATTAACAAGATGCCGAAGCACCAGTTCTTTTTCTGCTGTTTTTGGTTTCAGAAATCCTACAAAGGAAATATTCTCGGAATTGGACGAAATCAACGCCCGGGTCCTATTTTTCCACGAAGCTTCGAGAAGGGGGGAAAGGAAGTGGGGCCACGGGGCGCCGCCACACTAGGGCGGCGCGGCCTAGGGGGCCCGCGTGGCCCTAGCGTGTGGGGCCCCCGTGACCCCTCCGACTCCGCCCTTCCGCCTACTTAAAGCCTTCGTCGCGAAACCCTCTGAGAGCCACGATACGGAAAACCTTCCAGAGCCGCCGCCAATCCCATCTCGGGGGATTCAGGAGATCGCCTCCGGCACCCGGAGAGGGGAATCATCACCAGAGGGCTCTACATCATCATGCCCGCCTCCGGATTGATGCGTGAGTAGTTCATCCTTGGACTATGGGTCCATAGCAGTAGCAAGATGGTTGTCTTCTCCGCTTGTGCTATCATTGTTATAGATCTTGTGAGATGCCTAACATGATCAAGATCATCTATTTGTAATGCTACATGTTGTGTTTGGTGGGATCCGATGAATCTAGAATACTAAGCCGGTGAGATTGACAACCTCACTGTTATGTTGGGGCAAAGTATCTTGATTGTGTTGTGCAGGTTCCACGTTGGCGCCGGTTTCACTGGTGTTGCGCCGCACTACACTCCTCCACCAACAACCTTCACGTGCTTCTTGGCTCCTACTGGTTCGATAACCTTGGTTTCTTTCTAAGGGAAACTTGCTGCTGTGCGCATCACACCTTCCTCTTGGGGTCCCCAACGGACGTGTACACTACGCGCATCAAGCACTTTTTCTGGCGCCGTTGGGAGATCAAGACACGCTGCAAGGGAGTCTCCACATCCAATCTCTTTACTTTGTTTTTGTCTTGCTTTACTTTACTTTATTTACTGTCTTGTTTGCTTCATATTAAAAACACACAAAAATTAGTTACTTTACTTTCTGTCTTGTTTACTTGTTCTATATCAAAACACAAAAAAATTAGTTACTTGTCTTTACTTTATTTTATTGTACTTGCTTAGCTTACTTTTATTACTGCTACAATGGGTACTCCTGAAAATACTAAGTTGTGTGATTTCACTAGCACAAATAATAATGATTTTATAAGTACTCCTATTGCTCCACCTGCTACTACAGCAGAATTTTTTGAAATTAAACCTGCTTTACTAAATCTTGTTATGAGAGAGCAATTTTCTGGTGTTAGTACTGATGATGCTGCTGCCCATCTTAATAATTTTGTTGAACTTTGTGAAATGCAAAAGTATAAGGATATAGATGGGGATATTATAAAACTGAAATTGTTTCCTTTCTCATTAAGAGGAAGAGCTAAAGATTGGTTGCTTTCTTTGCCTAAGAATAATATTGATTCATGGACTAAATGTAAAGATGCTTTTATTGGTAAATATTATCCTCCTGCTAAGATTATATCTTTGAGAAGTAGCATTATGAACTTTAAGTAATTTGATAATGAACATGTTGCTCAAGCATGGGAGAGAATGAAATCTTTGGTAAAGAATTGCCCTACCCATGGACTGACTACTTGGATGATCATCCAAACCTTTTATGCAAGATTGAATTTTTCCTCGAGGAACCTATTGGATTCAGCTGCTGGAGGTACTTTTATGTCCATCACATTGGGAGCCGCAACAAAGCTTCTTGATGATATGATGATCAATTACTCTGAATGGCACACTGAAAGAACTCCTCAAGGTAAGAAGGTAAATTCTGTTGAAGAAACCTCTTCTTTGGGTGATAAAATTGATGCTATTATGTCTATGCTTGCAAATGGTAGATCTCATATTGATCCTAATAATGTTCCTTTAGCTTCATTGGTTGCTCAAGAAGAAAATGTTGATGTGAATTTCATTAAGAGTAATAATTTCAACAACAATGCTTATAGGAATAATTATGGTAACAATAACTATAGGCCATATCCTTCTAATAATGGTAATGGTTATGGTAATTCTTATGGTAATTCTTACAACAATAATAAGAGTGTACCCTCTGGTCTTGAAGTGATGCTTAAAGAATTTATTAGTACACAAACTGCTTTTAATAAAACTGTTGAAGAAAAGCTTGGTAAAATTGATGTTCTTGCTTCTAAGGTTGATAGTCTTGCTCTTGATGTTGATCTTTTAAAACTGAAAGTTATGCCTGAGGAAGTTAAAGATGCTAGGTTTGCTAAAACAAATGCCATCCAAGTTCAAATTAATGATAATATTAGAATGTTGGCTGAATTGCATGCTAGGTGGGATAGAGAAGAAAAAGAAAAACTTGCTAAAGAGAATAATGTAGCTAAAGTTTGGACTATTACCACCACTAGTAATGTTGATTCTTCACATGTTGCTACACCTCCTACTATCAATGGTAAAATAATTGGTGTTGGCAATGTTGTTACTCCTAGTACAAAGCGTGCAAAATTGCCTGAAACTGCTGAAACTGCTTGTGATAAAACTGCTGAAATTTTTCAAAATATTGGGGACAATGATTCCATTGCTGTAGAACATAATGGTTTAGATTTTGATGATTGTCATATTACTGAAGTTATAAAGTTCTTACAAAAACTTTCTAGAAGTCCTAATGCTAGTGCTATTAATTTAGCCTTTACAAAACATATTACAAATGCTCTCATTAAAGCTAGGGAAGAGAAATTAGAACTTGAAACTTCTATTCCTAGAAAGTTATAAGATGGTTGGGAGCCCATCATTAAGATGAAATTCAATGATTTTGAATGTAATGCTTTATGTGATCTTGGTGCAAGTATTTCTGTTATGCCTAAGAAAAATTATGATATGCTTGACTTGCCACCATTGAAAAATTGTTATTTAGATGTTAATCTTGCTGATAATGTTAAAAAGAAATCTTTGGGGAGGATTGATAATTTTCGCATTACGGTTAACAATAACCTTGTCCCCATTGATTTTGTTGTCTTGGATATTGAATGCAATGCATCTTGTCCTATTGTGTTGGGAAGACCTTTTGTTCGAACTGTTGGTGCTGTTATTGATATGAAGGAAGGTAATATTAAGTATCAATTTCCTCTCGAGAAAGGTATGGAACACTTTCCTAGAAATAGAATGAAGTTGCCTTTTGATTCTATTATTAGAACAAATTATGATGTTGATGTTTCTTCTCTAGATAATACTTGATTTGCACTTTCTGCGCCTAGCTGAAAGGCGTTAAAGAAAAGCACTTCTTGGGAGATAACCCAAGTTTCATTTTATTTACTGTATTGTTGAGTCTTGGAAGTTGTTTACTACTGTAGCAACCTCTCCTTATCATGTTTTTGTGCCAAGTAAAGTCTCTATGGTAAAGTTGATGCTGGATTTGGATTGCTGTGAAGCAGCATTCATGTCACGAATTCGAGAACACTCTGTAAAAAATCAAAAAATCTGCAAATTTACGTGTGTGATCCTCAGATATGTACGCAACTTACATTAGTTTTGAGTTTTTCCGTTTGAGCAAGTTAAGTGCCTGCAAAATTCGTCTTTACGGACTGTTCTGTTTTGACAGATTCTGCCTTTTATTTCGCATTGCTGCTTTTGCTATGTTGAATGAGTTTCTTTGTTCCATTAACTTTCAGAAGCTTTGTGCAATGTCCAGAAGTGTTAATAATGATTATGTCACCTCTGAATATATGAATTTTTGATTATGCACTAACCCTCTAATGAGTTTGCTTGAAGTTTGGTGTGGAGGAAGTTTTCAAGGGTCAAGAGAGGAGTATGATATACTATGATCAAGAGGAGTGAAATCTCTAAGCTTGGGGATGCCCCGTGGTTCACCCCTGCATATTTTAAGAAGACTCAAGCATCTAAGCTTGGGGATGCCCAAGGCATCCCCTTCTTCATCGACAACTTATCAGGTCACTTCTAGTGAAACTATATTTTTATTCCATCACATCTTATGTTCTTTACTTGGAGCGTCGGTTTGTTTTTATTTTTGCTTTGGTTTGAATAAAGTTGGATCCCACCATCCTTATATTGGAGATATTACGCTCCGCTTTTTCATATGGAACACTTGTGTTCTTAGTTGTGCTTTAATGTTCATGGCGAAGGCTGAAATTGCTTCGTTAAATTGCTATTTGGTTGGAATCAGAAAATGCTTCATATGGTTTGGAATAACTGGGCAATTGTTTTGAGCTCTCATAGATCATGTTTAAGCTCTTGCATCATATAGTTTAATCTATTAGTGGAGAACTACCGTAGAGCTTGTTAAAATTTGGTTTGCATGATTGGTCTCTCTAAGTCTAGATATTTTGGTGAAGTGTTTGAACAACAAGGAAGACAGTGTAGAGTCTTATAATGCTTGCAATATGTTCTTGTGTAAGTTTTGCTGTACCTGTTCATACTTGTGTTTGCTTCAAACAACCTTGCTAGCCCAAACCTTGTACTGAGAGGAAATGCTTCTCGTGCATCCAAACACCTTGAGCCAAAACCCATGCCATTTGTGTCCACCATATCTACCTACTATGTGGTATTTTTCTGCCATTCCAAAGTAAATTACTTGAGTGCTACCTTTAAAATTTCATTCATTTATCTTTGCAATATATAGCTCATGGGACAAATGGCTTAAAAACTATTGTGGTGATGAATATGTAGTTATGTGTCTTAGTTCTTATAAGTTGCTTGTTGAGCGGTAACCATGTTTCGGGGACGCCATCAACTTTTAACCTTTGTTGGATATCATGTGAGATGCTATGCATGTTCGTCTTGTCTGAAGTAAGTGCGATTCCATGATCAAATGGTTTGAGTATGCATATTGTTAGAGAAGAACATTGGGCCGCTAACTAAAGCCATGTATCATGGTGGAAGTTTCAGTTTGGACATACAACCTCAATCTCTTATGAGAATACTATCTGTTGTTGAATGCTTAAGCATTAAAAGAGGAGTCCATTATCTGTTGTCTATGTTGTCCCGGTATGAATGTCTAAGTTGAGAATAATCAAAAGCGAGAAATCCAATGCGTTCTTTCTCCTTAGACCTTTGTACAGGCGGCATAGAGGTACCCCTTTGTACACTTGGTTGAAACATATGTCATGCAATGATAATCCGTGTTATCCGAGCTGATTAGGACAAGGTGGGAGCACTATTGGTACTCTATGCATGAGACTTGCAACTTGTAGGAAGTACTATGCATAGCACATATGAATTATTACTACCGTTGACAAAATTGTTTCTATGTTTTCAAAACAAAAGCTCTAGCACAAAAATAGTAATCCATGCTTCCCTCTGCGAAGGGCCATTCTTTTACTTTATGTTGAGTCAGTCTACCCACTTCTTTCTATCTTAGAAGCAAACACTAGTGTTAACTGTGTGCATTGATTCTTACATGTTTACTTATGCACTTGTTATATTACTCTATGTTGACAAATATCCATGAGATATACATGTTACAAGTTGAAAGCAATTGCTGAAACTTATTCATCCTTTGTGTTGCTTCAATGCATTCTACTTTGAATTTATTGCTTATGAGATTAGCTCTTAGAGGGGGGGTGAATAGGCAATTACAAACTCTTGCGGATTTGTCTTGTAAGAATGCGGAATTAAACTAATGTTTAGTTTACAAGCACAAACCCTAAATATGCTAAGCTCAACTAAGTGTAACAATAGCAACTAGAGCTAAGCAAGATAGGCACAAGACATATGTAGCACAAGTGATAGCAAGATATATGAACTTCAAGCACGATGGCTATCACAAGGAAAGAGAGCTCGGGTATAGAAATAACCGAGGCACGCGGAGACGAGGATGTATTCCCGTGTTCCCTTGCTTTGCAACAAGGTACGTCACGTTTGGAGGAGTGGAGGTCCCACGAAGGATTCCCGCGCCACGAAGGCTCACCCTATTCTCCGAACCACACCCACGAAGGATAATGGCCCTTTCCTTATGGTTAGCTTTTCCTCCGCTCCGGAGATGGCAAGCTCCACAACCACTTCACAAGCTCCACGAAGGAGAAGCCCGGGCCCCTTCACAATCTTCACGAAGAGATCACCGGGACACCAACCAAGCCAACTAGGAGGTCACCCTCCAAGAGTAACAAGCTCACGGTCTCTCACTCGAACAAATCGTGGTGGAGAGCTCAACACTATGCAATGATGCAAAGCAAGAACACCGGAGGTGTTCAAGTCCTTCACACTCAAATCCCACCAAAGCAACGAATGCTAGGATGAGATTGGAGAGGAAGAACAAGGGGAAAGTCAACCAAAGACTCCAAGATCTAGATCCCAAGAGATTCCCTCACTTAGAGAAGAAATGGTTTGGTGGAAGTGTAGATCTAGATCTCCTCTCTCAAATCCTCAAATATGAGCAAGAATGGTTGGAGGAATCAAGGGAGAGAGCAACTTCTTCAAATGCAACAATGGAGGTGAGAGAAAGGGGAAGAAGTGCTTGCTCAAGGTGGAAGAAGGGCTATTTATAGTCTAGGGAGAAAAATAACCGTTGGGAAGAAACGGGGTGAAAAACGCATAAAATTCGGGCGAAAAACAACCCAGCCGGTTGCCAGCCGGCGACCGGCCTGGGCACTGAGGAGCCCGGTCGGTGGCCCGGTCCGACCGGCCAGCAACCGGGCGCGGCCGCGCGCGGGGCGGCGGAAGTCCTCAAGGCCGGGCGGGGCCGAGCCGCGTGGGCGGCGCGGCCAGCAGCCGGGCGGCGCGGAGTGCAGGCCGCGCGGGGCGCGACGGGGGCGCAGGCCGCGTGGGCCTCCGGACGGAGTGGCGGCCCGGTCAAAATCCGGTTGGACCGGAGGTGGAGCTGGGCTGCCCGGCGCTTGGGCCGGTGGCCGCCCGGTCGACCGGGTAGGCCGGCATGCGGTCCGGCAGGCCGGTCGCCAACCGGCTGCCCCCCTTTTTTCTTTTTCCCTTTTTCTTTTTCTTTTTCCCTATCCTTTAATAACTAGAGCTCCCGAACTCCAATTGACATGAAACTAATTTCGTTTGGAAGATAACGACAAATGCTATCCTATAAAAAGTGCAAACTCAAGAATCTGTGGAAGGGAATTTTATCATGAATATAAAAGGTAGAACCTTATATCATGAATAACCGGTAAAATTACCCAACCTAGAAAACGCCATAGAAGATGCATGCAAACTCCGTTTTCGATGAACTTGGGCTTGTTGTAAAGCTAGCAACAAGCTCAAGAACCTCACATAGAGAAACACCAAGAAGCAATAAGGATATGCAAAGTATGCAAAGGGTTGAGATCCCTAAGACGATGTGATCAAGTTACCCAACCGAAAGCCCCTCTTAATAGTGCGGCTATCTATCCTATAATCCGGTCTCCCAACATCCACCTTGAGACCGGTAAAAGGAAAACCTAGCAAGGCCATACCTTTGCCTTGCGCATCCCGCTTGACCTTGATGATAACTCTTCAAGCTTCACTCAAGCCGGAATGCCTCACTTGACCAATGTTGCTTCGTGAAGACTCACAAATGCTCCCCCATACACTATGATGGGAAAGCTCCATTGATACACATCTTCACTAGTCCATTATCACCAAATGGATGGCAAGCTTCAAGCATGTGATTCACTTGAGATGCTCATCTTGAACTTGCCCAACTCAACCGATGATCTTGATGCCAATACACAAGATATACCTTTATCTTCATGGCATCCATACTTGAATCCAACACATGGAGAGCAAGTAGTACCTATGGAATATTCCTTCATATAAACTCAATGAAAACATTAGTCCATAGGGGTTGTCATTAATTACCAAAACCACACATAGGGGCAATATACCCTTACAATCTCCCCCATTTTGGTAATTGATGACAACCACAATAAGAGGGTTTATATAATGAATATTAGAGACAAGTACGCAACTTATCCGAGAATAAGTTGTATACAAGAGGTTGTATTTGATATGGTCAAGTAACACAAAGCTACTATCCCATATCAAAACCAACTCTACTCACACAACTACAACTAATGCAAGGGATGTGAGTAGAACCAATATATATAGAGCAAACTCCCCCACAATGTATGCACGTGTGATGAACATGAATTCATTGCATACATTGTCAAGATTAACCTTTGGGACAATTTCCACTATATATATACAACCATGCAAGACATATAAATATGGAATGCATGAGAGGCAAAACACTTAAGCACAAACCAAACTTAAGTATAAAACCATTCCCTTAAACCCTCTAAACTTCTCCCCCATTGGCATCGATTGTCAAAATGGGTGAAAAATTTAGAAAGCCAATATAATGTGAGTTCCTCCCCAAGGTGTGCACTTCTCATAATTTGAGTGGAATCAAATGCACATATCCAATGATGAATACTTGAAGGAAGTCAAACTATATTGAGGATCAAAGATTGCATAAATAACATGATGAAGTAAGCTTCAACAAATAAAGCAAGCAATCAAAGAACCAATTGGACAAACAAAGATATCATGATAAGAGAGATATAGTGCTCTAAAAATAAGGAAGCTCCCCAAGGTTCGTGCATAATTTATAATGTTTGCATTTGAATACAATATGCATAAACATGGAATCCTCACTCCCTCTATATCATTTAGAACACAACCAAGATAAAGATAATATGCTTATCAAGAATAACTTGAGTCCAACAATTACGAGATATGAGTGCAAGAAGGAAAACAAATAGACCAAGCACTCATAAATCTTCTTTACCAACACCACTAAGAAATAAAAGGATAAAAGATGATCGGCAAAGAACAAGGATATCAAGGTGATGGATTAACGCTCTTATGTATATAAGTTTCTAAAGTGGACAATGATCCATAAAGAAACATGCACACACAAGAGGTTAACAAAATAAATAAGACAAGATATCCAAGATGAAGTCATAAAATATACCAAAGGATGTTTGCTTAAAAAGCATATATAGCCTATGGCTCCAATATTCACTTGTGGCATATGAATGAGCTTCAATCAAGAAAATCTCAAAAATATCACAACTAACAATAAGGGAAGTAAAGCTAGTTGGAATGTTTTGAGAAAGGCAACAAGTATCATAAATATGGATTTATTTCGCAATTTCATCAATATTGGACATAAGAGCTCTTTGAGGAATTGATATGCAATAAATTGCTAGAGGGCATATTTGAGATAGGTGAATCATAAACATGATATATATATATTCCTATCATATGCATCTTCTCAAATTACTCAAATGTACAATAAGAAGTTTTCTTTAAAAGGATTTTTCAAGAATCGCAATATTTTCGAAATAAAGAATTTCATGCCAAGATGCAACCTACAAGAGGTTGGATGCTATATGAGTATGCATGAATAAGATACTTGTTACCGAGATAGCAATGGCATGATGTAGTAGATAAGAGTTCATTCATCATCCTAGCTTGACTCCAATTATCATATGGTGACAACACCTTCCTTATAGATGAGACAAACCTCCATTGCATCTCCAATGTACCTAAAGCAACATTCAAGTACATCTTGGTCCCCAAACTTATTGGGTCCAAAATGGTTAGAATAACCACAATACATAGGACACACTCCATAAAAATATGTGCATATTTATAGATGAAATTTGAATTTCATGCACATCTTAGCCGTTTAGGATTTGATGGAGTATACCCTATATAATGGATCAAAGAAGGCAAGCACGCTACAAATGTAAACAAATTACATATAAGCATGCATAAAGACTTTAAAGATCCAAGAAAGATATACTTTGGACAAAACACCAAATAAATTTGAAGAAAGCATAAAGATGTGACCAAACAAATTTGTTGTCCAACATATATCAAAGACGCAAATCACAAAATATTTGTTCAACAAAGTTCAACAAATGAACTAAGAAAAAACCATTGAGCATAAAGGATGAAATAAAGCAAACATGCTCAAAGATTTATCTCATTCAACAAATAAAACATAGAAGAAGGAATGAGATAGCCAACTCCCAAAAGAGCAAGGTTCAAACAAATAAACCAAACCCTCTACACTTTTCACAATGGCACAATGTACCGTAAGGAAAAGGTTTGTCTTCCAAAACAAACACTTGATATGAATCAAGAGAATTTATCAAAAGATTTTTCAAAGGGACAAAGAAGACACGTGGGAGCAACAAAGATTTCTTGGAAATAAAATAAGTAAATAAGAAGCAATCCAAGGTGAAGATGATCCATGAATTCAACCACATACAAGGTTATCAATTGTAAAAGACAATGAGTATATTGGAAATAATTTCCGGTGGTGAATTTACAATGATAGTAAGGATCAACTTCACAATAAAAGGCATAGGATAAGTATATAGAATTAAGCACTATGCACGGATTAAGATTCTTGATAGCTTCAATTAGTCAAACAATCACGCACGGCAATGATTAGAATAACTTGAAGCAAACGGTGTCCCAAATAAGATATAGAGATATGTATTTGAGGAAAAACCGTACCAAGAATTTCTTAATCAAACAAGAATCCATAAGATGAGCCAATAAAAGCTTTTTAATAGAAGTGGAGCTTGTTTGAGCAAACTTGCCACCTAGGAACAAGATAATTAAGAGCATCAACTCTAAGTGGCATAACCTCATATGTTCACATTTTCTAGGCTTGTGATATGTACAAAACATATTACTCCCCCATAATGTGATAAAACATTTCTTCTAAACAAGAGGCAACTAAAATTCAACTAGAGATGATTAATGGACATTTAGAATTTGAATTTCTCATGAGTATGACATACCACATAGTGACTAGATAATCTTGCAATATCAATACTAGGTGGTGATACCCATGTACACACATTTTTAGAGAAAGAGAGATGCACAATGCATATCACTCCCCCAAAATGGGATATTCCATTAATCACTCAAAGAGAGCCAAATAAGATATCATCAAGATGCATTAGGCTCAAAACAATACACAAGTATATGATGAGACAAACAAACATACTTGAATACACAAGATAGTCAAGTAAGACTCAACACATACAAACACATATTTGATACAAAACCAAACATGCAAAGGGGCAAATAACTTACAATGAATATGAAGAGTTGAAGTATAAGTTACCGCAAGGAGGAACATTGGATATAAGATATAGATGATGATCCATACGACTTGGCTTGGTCAAAATATAATATATGAAGATCCCTTAATTCTTCATGAATTAGCCAAGTCTCCAATGACCTCCATATGTACCTATTGATCACGTTTGAGCTTGTTGGTCCCCAACCAAGTTGGGTCCTAAGAGGTTAGTCACAATAGGCTTGGCAACCCAAATGGTCCTTTTCTTGAGACCACTTTGAGTTCCAACAAACTTGGCAAACACATTGCCATCCTTATCCTTCCCTAGAGAATAATCATCATCAACAATTATAGGGTTAGATAAGGTACTACCTAAACATGAAGAAGCAAAGTGCCCCTTCACACGGCATAAGTAGCAAGTGTTCCCCTTTCTCTTCTTTATTGATTTCTTCTCTTGGGGAAAAATATCTTGATTCTTCTTGGGAAGTGGCCTATCTTCAACTTGAGGTCGAGCATGAGCTTGACCTTGACCTTGTGGCCGTTTCCCTTGTTGTTTCTCACTCAAGTGCTTCTTCTTCTTCAATGGGCATGATCTAACATGATGCCCTTCAACCTTGCACTTGAAACAAACCAACTTGGCCGGATCCTTGACTTTGTCTTGGCCCTTCTTTTTGTTGCTCTTGCTCTTGGACTTGTTCTTGTTATTGGAATTGAATCCAAGTCCACTCTTGTCATTGGGGGATTGTTGCATACTCAACATCTTGTCAAGTGCGGATTTCCCTTCATGACGCTTTTCCAAGTCTTTCTTTAAAGAAAGGACTTGGGCCTCGAGCTCTTTTATTTCCTCTACATGGTTAGTAGAAATACAAGTACTAGAGGAAGTAGAAGTTTCATTGTTAGAGCAACAAGGCAAGGCAAGTAATCCAACACAAGGTGTATCACTAGTTTGACTAGATGGATTACAAGGACTAGCACATGGCAATTTAGCATTTGTAGTAGAGATTGTGCTAATGTCCACATGAGGCTCACAAGATGTTACCTTAGTGATGCTAGCCTCATGAGATAACTTTAGCCCATCATAGGAAATTAGAAGGTCATCATGAGAGCCCGAGAGCTTTTTATGACTTTCTTCCAATTCCCTATAATTGCTAGTTAGCAACTCAAGTTGAGCCCTTAACTCAACATTCTCCTTTAAGATAGATGCTTCACAAGAAGTAGAGTTAGTAGCACAAGCATCAACAATAGTTTTCTCATTTTCATGCTTATAGGATTCAAATTTTTGTGTGAGCATAAAATTAGTATGCTTCTCATCTTTTAGCTCATGCTTGAGGAGAGTGAATCTCATTTCCCCATTTTCAACATGGGACTCCAACTCCACTATGGTTTCCCTATATTTACTCAAGGTATCCATAGAGTGTTCGAGATTAGCACGAGCTTCTTTATTACCATGAAGAGAAGCATATACCATTGCCATATTATGCACCAATATATTATATTCTTCATCATTATCATCATCATCACTCTCATCATTAGAGGAAGTGTTAGGAGTCAAAGTAGGAGATACCTTTGATCCATTTTCCATAAGGCACATGTGCATACCGGAGGATGAAGATGAAGAAATTCTTGAATCCTTATTTGAAAACATGTCTTGATCCATAGAGTGTTCGGTTTCCTCTACATTGTTAGTCAAACAACTAGAGGAGATAGAAGCATTTTGATTATGGGAGCAAGACAAGGCAAGCATATCATCATGGGATTTATGTGAGCAATTTACACATGATATGCGAGGACTATCAACACAAGCATGTAGATTATTTTCAATGCTAGATGTGTTTAAGTCCAAAGAGGAAGCATTGCAATGGGATAGAGATGAAGAATCATCACTATTGAGCACAATATCAACATTGCAATTTTCCTCACCACTCACCATATCATTACCTCGTGTCTTGCTACACGTTGGTGAAGTGGAAGAAGATGAGAACTCATCACGGCCGGAGGTGGAAGCAACTTGGAGCTCTTCATGATGTGAAGGGGAAGAGAGCTCCTCGGAGTCACCACCAACCAAATGAGAAGTGGATCCACCAAACATTTCCTTAAGCTTGATCCACATCTCATGAGACGATTTTCGCTTTATATATATCAAGAACCTATGAAAATCTGGTCTCAAAGAGAATACAAGCTCATTAGATACTAGAGCTTCAAGATGTAAGTTTTTCTCATCCTCTAAAGATAGATTTTGAGGGTCCATCGGAGGAGAAAAACCTACATCTAGAAATTGCTCAATGTTTGGACACAAGGTCCGAAGTTTGCAAAGCAAGCAATTTCGCCACAAAAGATAATTTGTGCCAACAAAGATAATTGTGTCATTGTGCACTAAATTACTAGCCGACATCTTTACTCTCAAGGCGGTGAAGCCTTAAACAAGGAGAGACCTTGCTCTGATACCAATTGAAAGATCGAGATGTCGCCTAGAGGGGGGGTGAATAGGCAATTACAAACTCTTGCGGATTTGTCTTGTAAGAATGCGGAATTAAACTAATGTTTAGTTTACAAGCACAAACCCTAAATATGCTAAGCTCAACTAAGTGTAACAATAGCAACTAGAGCTAAGCAAGATAGGCACAAGACATATGTAGCACAAGTGATAGCAAGATATATGAACTTCAAGCACGATGGCTATCACAAGGAAAGAGAGCTCGGGTATAGAAATAACCGAGGCACGCGGAGACGAGGATGTATTCCCGTGTTCCCTTGCTTTGCAACAAGGTACGTCACGTTTGGAGGAGTGGAGGTCCCACGAAGGATTCCCCGCGCCACGAAGGCTCACCCTATTCTCCGAACCACACCCACGAAGGATAATGGCCCTTTCCTTATGGTTAGCTTTTCCTCCGCTCCGGAGATGGCAAGCTCCACAACCACTTCACAAGCTCCACGAAGGAGAAGCCCGGGCCCCTTCACAATCTTCACGAAGAGATCACCGGGACACCAACCAAGCCAACTAGGAGGTCACCCTCCAAGAGTAACAAGCTCACGGTCTCTCACTCGAACAAATCGTGGTGGAGAGCTCAACACTATGCAATGATGCAAAGCAAGAACACCGAAGGTGTTCAAGTCCTTCACACTCAAATCCCACCAAAGCAACGAATGCTAGGATGAGATTGGAGAGGAAGAACAAGGGGGAAAGTCAACCAAAGACTCCAAGATCTAGATCCCAAGAGATTCCCTCACTTAGAGAAGAAATGGTTTGGTGGAAGTGTAGATCTAGATCTCCTCTCTCAAATCCTCAAATATGAGCAAGAATGGTTGGAGGAATCAAGGGAGAGAGCAACTTCTTCAAATGCAACAATGGAGGTGAGAGAAGGGGAAGAAGTGCTTGCTCAAGGTGGAAGAAGGGCTATTTATAGTCTAGGGAGAAAAATAACCGTTGGGGAAGAAACGGGGTGAAAAACGCATAAAATTCGGGCAGAAAAACAGCCCAGCCGGTTGCCAGGCCGGCCGACCGGCCTGGGCACTGAGGAGCCCGGTCGGTGGCCCGGTCCGACCGGCCCAGCAACCGGGTGCGGCCGGTGGCGCGCTGGGCGGCGGGAAGTCCTCAGGCCGCGCGGGGGAGCGGCCCAGGCCGCGTGGGCGGCAGCGGCCCAGCAGCGCCGGGCGGCGCGGAGTGCAGGCCGCGCGGGGCGCGCGCGGGCGTGGGCCTCCGGACGGAGTGGCGGCCGGTCAAAATCCGGTTGGACCGGAGGTGGAGCTAGGCTGCCCGGCGCTTGGGCGGTGGCCGCCCGGTCGAGAGTGCCGGCATGCGGTCGGCGCGGTCGCCAACCGGCTGCCCCCTTTTTTCTTTTTCCCTTTTTCTTCTTTTTCCCTATCCTTTAATAACTAGAGCTCCCGAACTCCGATTGACATGAAACTAATTTCGTTTGGAAGATAACGACAAATGCTATCCTATAAAAAGTGCAAACTCAAGAATCTGTGGAAGGGAATTTTATCATGAATATAAAAGGTAGAACCTTATATCATGAATAACCGGTAAAATTACCCAACCTAGAAAACGCCATAGAAGATGCATGCAAACTCCGTTTTCGATGAACTTGGGCTTGTTGTAAAGCTAGCAACAAGCTCAAGAACCTCACATAGAGAAACACCAAGAAGCAATAAGGATATGCAAAGTATGCAAAGGGTTGAGCTCCCTAAGACGATGTGATCAAGTTACCCAACCGAAAGCCCCTCTTAATAGTGCGGCTATCTATCCTATAATCCGGTCTCCCAACATCCACCTTGAGACCGGTAAAAGGAAAACCTAGCAAGGCCATACCTTTGCCTTGCGCATCCCGCTTGACCTTGATGATAACTCTTCAAGCTTCACTCAAGCCGGAATGCCTCACTTGACCAATGTTGCTTCGTGAAGACTCACAAATGCTCCCCCATACACTATGATGGGAAAGCTCCATTGATACACATCTTCACTAGTCCATTATCACCAAATGGATGGCAAGCTTCAAGCATGTGATTCACTTGAGATGCTCATCTTGAACTTGCCCAACTCAACCGATGATCTTGATGCCAATACACAAGATATACCTTTATCTTCATGGCATCCATACTTGAATCCAACACATGGAGAGCAAGTAGTACCTATGGAATATTCCTTCATATAAACTTAATGAAAACATTAGTCCATAGGGGTTGTCATTAATTACCAAAACCACACATAGGGGCAATATACCCTTACAATCTCCCCCATTTTGGTAATTGATGACAACCACAATAAGAGGGTTTATATAATGAATATTAGAGACAAGTACGCAACTTATCCGAGAATAAGTTGTATACAAGAGGTTGTATTTGATATGGTCAAGTAACACAAAGCTACTATCCCATATCAAAACCAACTCTACTCAGACAACTACAACTAATGCAGGTTCCACGTTGGCGCTGGTTTCACTGGTGTTGCGCCGCACTACACTCCTCCACCAACAACCTTCACGTGCTTCTTGGCTCCTACTGGTTCGATACCCTTGGTTTCTTTCTGAGGGAAAACTTGCTGCTGTGCGCATCACACCTTCCTCTTGGGGTTCCCAACGGACGTGTACATTACGCGCATCACATGCAAAGGGATTAGTTAGTGATGTGAAAGATCGGTTGGCCTCTACGAGAGAATGTGGTTGGAGAATGTGGTTGGGGTCAGTTGTTTGATGAGGTCCAACACTTTTGCATGGAGAAGGGTATTCCGGTTCCGCATATGGATGAACTAATACCGGTTCGGGGTCGTTCAAGGCTTGACACTAACCTTCATTTCTACAAAGTTGAGATCTTCTATGTTGCCATTGACAAGATATGTGTTGAGATGGATCATCGCTTTTGTAGTTTTGTGAAGCTTCAATGGAGGTATTAGCAGGGCTGGCCCATACTTTTTTGGGCCCCAAAAGGGCCCTTATTCACACACAAAAACTATCAAAACAGTATATTTCAACCTAAAAACCCATCATATTTCAATAACAAAGAATATTTAGTACATATCATAGATCCATAATCTTCTGAACTCTCAAAATGACAGAGCATCACTCTAAAAATAATATTCTTTGTGATTTGTCTCAATCAAGCGAACTAATCATGACTCCGCTGCTTCCGCAAAAGATCCGCTTTGCTAGGATTGACAAGGCAGAACATGTCTTTCTTATGCAAAAGGAATATGTTTGATGTATCAGTCCACTAGCATATAAGACCAAGATTTTTTAAATACTGTGCTAGCTAATAAAATGAATTACCAATGTAGATAGGAGATAAAGTCGCTGCAGTTCCTACTTAAAAGAGAACCAGAGAGCGACATTTACCTAAAAAGGCACAATAAAAGTATTAGACAGTCTCCCAACATACAAATAGCAATCAATCATGTGCAGTTGTGATGACAAAAATCGTACAGTAAGATTTTATTTAGATCATGCCCACCACTCCATATTCTTCACCAATTTTCGAAAGCTTCCTCTTCCTGCACAAGTCACAGTATACAAATTGAATTCAGAACTTGCAATTTCTCCTAACACTTCTAGAAGCAAAGTCGTCTATAATTGCATCTGTATCTATCTCATCTAACTTATTTTTCTCGATACACAAGATTGCCAAACCATTTAATCTTTCTTGAGACATTGATGATATTAAATAGTTTTTTAGTAACTTCAACTTAGAAAAGCTACGCTCAGCCAATGCTATGTCACCGATACATGTCACCGATACAGTAAACAAAATACGATAAGCAATTAAAATATTTGGAAAACAATCTATATCTCTAACAAACTCAAATATTTCCATAGCATGCATTGACTCATTCGATTCAGGTAAAGTCTGTAGCAGTCTTAATTAAGAAAATAGATCATCTGGCTCAACATCACAGGAGCCATTGTGAGAAAATGTTTTGATAAACTTATCACAAGATTTGCGCACTTCAACATCAGTTAGCAATTTCAAGTCTTTTAAGCTAAGTAAAAAACCAAATATATTTTTGAATACCTTAAGTTCTTCAAATCTAGTTTTCAGTGAGACCTTTGCCACATCAACCATTACTAAAAAGTAGTTTACTTCAAAAGCTTTCTCAGCTAACAGAATTTCTTCGTCATGATCAGGTTCATCAAACTATTTTGTCCTGGTCACTTGACGTTTTATTGGAAATGATGGTTCAATACCCATATCAGATGCTATACCCTTTGCTATGGTCAAACTAGTTGCAAATCCATTGTTTCTATAGTTATCAAAAAAATCCACTATATGTTCGATTTGCTGCAATGTAGAGTTAATACACATGGATGGAGATTGCAACTTCTTACTCACGGCGTTTATTGCAAACAAAATGTCATGCCAAATTACCATACCAAGTATAAAATCAAATTTACCAAGCGCATCAAATAAATTTTCTGCGTCACTCTTCGACTTGGCATCATCACAAATTTTACCTACCTCCAGCAAAGCAACCCTTAGTTCGGGGGCTTGAAATCTAATAGTTTTAACACTTTTTATTCGACTCTCCCACAGAGTGTTTGATAAACCCTTCACTGTTAAACTTGGAATATGGTCAAGCAACACTTTCCATCTTTTAGTAGAATTTAAAATAACACATATATCCGTTGAACAATACCGAAAAAGTAATAGCTTTACCACATGAACTTGCCATATCAGATAAAGTAAGGTTCAAACTATGGCACACACATGGCATATATAGAGCTCTTGGATTAATTTTAAGTAAGAGACTCTGTACCCCTTGGTTTTTCCCTTTCATATTTGAACCATTGTTGTAACCTTGGCCCCTCACATTATCTATATTTAGTCCGTAGGACTTCAGAGCATCCATAAGTACATTAATAAGTCCCAAACCAGATGTGTCATCCACTTTCAAAAATTCCATAAAGAACTCTTCTATTTTTATTTGGTTATTGGACATGTTAACACATCGGATAATTAGGCTCATTTGTTCCCAGTGGCTAACATCTGGAGTACAATCAAAAATTATAGAGAAATATTTGGCCTCTTTAACAATCTTCAAGATAGAGCTTGTAACACTAGATGCTAAAAGAGAAATCAGCTCATTTTGAATTCTATGGCTGAGATAATGATGATAAATTTCATCATTTCAAATTCTCCTAAGATGATCTTGCATTACAGGATCAAATTCAGCAATCATCTCTAAACATGCTAAAAAATTACCATTGTTGTGTTCGTACAACTTATCACTGGATCCACGAAAAGCTAAGTTACGTTTAGCAAGATATTTTACAATGGCTACAAGTCTTACTAGCACTTGTCTCAATCGTTCGGTCTCTTTTGTGATTTGCTGTTGCCACTCCTTATCAATTGTTTTACCTTTGGCTAGTCTAACTTTTAGTTTGCTCCATGTGTTCATGTTTTTAATATGCTCTGCACCGCTTTCATGCTCTTTAAGCCGCTCACTAAGATGCCTCCAGTCTCTCAACCCATTAACCGCTAATGAACTCTTGTTGCCATGAGATTTAAAAAGCTTACATCAAAAGCAATACACTTTGTCAACATTTTTAGAGTAAACTAGCCACTTCCTATCATGCACCTCTCTGTTTCTCAACTTTCTAGAATAATAAGCTTGTGAAAAACGTCAAGAATGATCATCTAATGGAAACACAACATTCTTTTCTCTTACAGGCCCCTTCTCAACTAAAATATCCCTATCCTTATCATCCAGATTCTCCCATTCTCGTGGATCAAAAAAATTAACAACGAAAGGTTGTTGTTCATCGACACTTGGATGTTCTAAATTTTGCGAATCAGAAATGTTTTCATGCTCATTAGAATTATGATCAACCTCGATGTCATCATCCCCATCTACATTCTCAGTTGGTTGTTCTTCAACAGTTACTAAGGCTAATTGCAGAGAGTTCGGGTTCCTTGAAGAACTACCATTTCTAAAAAACTTGTGAATAGATCCTCTTTGAGATTCTAAAAATGCATCTCTTTTTTTCTTTTATTCCTTTTTTCACAACCAGATAACTCCTTTCTAGAAGACATATCATCAAACAAATAATACAAGTTGCCTAAAAAAGAACAAGAGAGGGAACAGAAGCACCTAGCCGAGCTCAATTCGGAAGAAGAAGACCACACCTTGATGAACTGAACGATTTCCCCTTTCTCCATGCTCTCAGACATACCTTGCTCTCAGATCCAATCAAGACCACTAACCACAATCCATCACTTTTCGTTTTGCCTGTGGGAGTCTTGGCTGCTTGAGCTGAATAACATATCAAATGGGAGCTTTTTAACAGTGGATTGAGGTCTGAGTCTCTAAGAGCAACGGCAAGGGCGGATTTTTTTTAGTACCTCTCAGATCCCAAACGGCTATTTGATAGTGGAAACATAGAACCGTTGAGAATTAAAGGGAGAAGTCTGGGGAACGATGGAGTCATGGAGCTGCATCTTTGGCATCCATTAATGGCTAGCGGCAATCTCGGATTTGGGGAAGGAGGAGTCAAGGAGCCGAGGAGCCGAGGAGATAAGGAGATGGGGGTCGTTTCGTTTGGCTACTGGAGGTCTGGAGGCTGGAGCGTTCGATCGATTCCTCTGGAGTATGGATCGATTGGTTTTTTCAACTCCCATCCCGTACGTGCTAGTCTGGATGGGATGGACATCAATACATGGGCCTTTATGGCTTTACTTCGTTTAGAGGACTAAAAAACCCAGAAATTCCAACTGCTACTAATAGAACTACTACCTAGGCTGGGGCCCCAGACTTGCCAGGGCCCAGTGCGGGCGCACCGTTATCCCAGCCTGTGGGTCGGCCGTGGGTATTAGTGAGCTTCTCATGCCTTAGTCCAAAGAAATCTTTTCAAATGTTTGATGCGGACAGGCTTTCTTGCTTATCTTCAATGTATCATGCGGATTTCTCTAATGGCGACCGTGCAACCATAAGAGGCCAACTTGAGAATTACATTCACCATGTCAGAATCCATTCCTCCTTTTCTAGTTGCACAAATCTTGAAAGTTTGGCTATAAATATGGTTGAAACGGGGAAGCATTTGGTCTTCCCATTGGTCTACAAGCTTACTGAATTGGCCTTGATATTGCCGGTGTCAACCACATCAGTTGAGAGAGCTTTTTCGGCAATGAAGATCATCAAGTCCAAATTGTGTAACAAGCTTAGTAATGAATGGTTCAATGACTTGATCATATGTTACACCGAGCGGGAGCTATTTAGCCAACTTGATAGTGGTGTCATTGCTCAACAGTTTCAAGCCATGAAAAAGAGGAGGAAACATTTACCTCGTAAGCCTAGGGCTAATTAGCACACCATTGGTACTATATCGGTATATTTCTTTGCCTCATTAATAAATATGAATATAATTAAAGGTATGTTCATATGATTTACTAATCCATCTTGCCTTTTTATTCTTGTAGAGTCTCTTTGTGGGTGCGCTTGGATATTGCAACTTTTGTCATCGACCGTCGGAGTTTCGTTAGTCTTTTGGCCTTTTGGGACTTCTTCGAACGTTGTTGTGAACTTGTATTCGAATGTGTTATGAGCTGAACGTGTAATGTATCCATGTTTCCGCACTAAAACCATTGTGAAAGCATGGTTTGCTCCATGTGATGCTTACATTTGACTAAAAAAAATTAAGTTGCCTTGCGGCTCGCCCAGGCTTTGACAAATTCTTGGGTCCGCCTCTGGGTATTATATTAGACTAGAACATGGTAGCGCGCGTTGCCGCGCCCGTCCATGTTAGCAATACAAAATATAATTTCCACAAACGTTAAGACATGAAACGAGTCTCAACTCGCGGGTGTGAAGGGAGCCAACGGAAACAGGGAGATACTTCCCTCAAGTAAATGAGTAGACAAAGTAAATTTCTAAAAATTTACCCATATAATGGTCAGTAAAGGTGAAGTTTTAGAGGTAGGAGGGGGGTGGGCTAAAAGTATACCACATAGAGGTGTTGCTACACATGTTAATCTTCACAGAACAAGATACATTTACCTAAAACATCACACATCGGTTCAACATAGCAGTGTTTAAGGTACATAATTACAAGAATGCACACGTGCATATTCTTCAAAGAGAGCTGACAAATATAAATATGTTTCATAATTTCCTTAGTAATCTTTTTTGCGGGAGCTTCCTTCGTAATGTAGGAGGACGGTGTGGTGTCGAAAGATCCAATGTATAGGATAAATACCTAGAGCAGAACTGACTCAGCGTCATGGAAGTGCATGCAGTGAGTGCAGAATTAATATATGTTATTAGGTGGGTATGTATAGTATGATCTAAATTAAATGGTAGAAATGGTGACCTTATTAAATAAGATAATCTGTGGGTGGCATGTGCAGCAGGTGTGTTATGTTTGGTAATCAAGAAAATTGTACCTATTGACCTCACGAGCTGTCTCCTAAAGCGAGAATTTCAAAACCCTTACAATTATAAGGATAGTTCAGGAAAATGTTGTACATATATTAGGGTCATTTGAATATAATTGTAATTGATCTGAGACTGCATCCTAATCGAGCAAGTATGACATTCAATTTTGGTGAGGTAACATCTCATACACAAAACCACAATGTGTATAAATTGTCAATGTTGTATAACTCAAACATGAAAGCATGCATTTCAGAGATATTGGAGTTCAGAACAATCATTTTAAAGCAAGATCCAAATAAAATACAACCTTAATTAGTTTAAAGGGATTTCTATTTTCGTGCCCTCGGCTCCTTAGTTGTACTCAGTTTTCCCCAGATCCTCAGTTTTTCCTCAGTTTTCCCCAACCCCTTGTCTATAACCCGCAGAAAGAGCTCGGACGGAAGGAATCCCGTTTAGTTGACGTTGGTTGGTGCTGGCAAGTGGGGCCGCTGTTGGTGCCCCGCAGTGGACACGTCTCCACTTATCCAGATCATCGTGGGACCCACAACTTGTCCACGTTAGCGCGCCGGACCCACAGCTTACCCAGGTGACCGTTGCAAAATGGGAGCCCGAGCTAGCCCCGCGCCCGTGCCCGTGCCATTGCTTCCCCTTTCTTTCTCCGCGCCCGTGAAGGGAGAACTGAAGAAAATGAACAAGCAGTTAAGGCAGCTGATCGAGTTGAAGAAGCAAGCTAATCTGATGGCTGGTTGTTTTTGTTGTTGTATAATTACGATCGGATTCTTATCATTGCTCACCAGGCGCTAGAAGTTGTTACAAGGGATACCTTGTTACAAATCCATTATTCAGTTACATGTACTTGTAGTTGTTTTCAAAGTTAGTGTGTGCATTCACCGAAATTACCAACTATATTCCCTAAAAGAAAAGGAAAGCTAAAGATAGTTGATAATTGTTAGAGGGGTGACAAATAATGCAATCACCGAAATCCGCAAATATGTATGCCTCATGTTTATACCAAAATTATACCACTTTTAGGCCTTTCCAAAATACCAATACCATATCCCAAACTATATTCCCTAAAAGAAAAGGAAAGCTAAAGATAGTTGATAATTGTTAGAGGGGTGACAAATAATGCAATCACCGAAATCCGCAAATATGTATGCCTCATGTTTATACCAAAATTATACCACTTTTAGGCCTTTCCAAAATACCAATACCATATCTCAAACTATATTCCCTAAAAGAAAAAGACAGCTAAAGATAGTTGATAATTGTTAGAGGGGTGACAAATAATGCAATCGCGAAATTCGCAAAAATGTATGCCTCATGTTTATAACAAAATTATACCACTTTTAGGCTGTTTCAAAATACCAATACTATATCCCAAACTATATTCCCTAAAAGAAAAGGACAGCTCAAGATAGTTGATAATTGTTAGAGGGGTGACAAATAATGCAATCCCGAAATCCGCAAATATGTATGCCTCATGTTTATACCAAAATTATACCACTTTTAGGCCTTTCCAAAATACCAATACCATATCCCAAACTATATTCCCTAAAAGAAAAGGACAGCTAAAGATAGTTGATAATTGTTAGAGGGGTGACAAATAATGCAATCGCCGAAATCCGCAAAAATGTATGCCTCATGTTTATAACAAAATTATACCACTTTTAGGCCGTTTCAAAATACCAATACTATATCCCAAACTATATTACCTAAAAGAAAAGGACAGCTCAAGATAGTTGATAATTGTTAGAGGGGTGACAAATAATGCAATCACCGAAATCCGCAAATATGTATGCCTCATGTTTATACCAATACTATATCCCAAACTATATTAAGTGGAAAACTCGTTATTGCATTCTTCACCGACAGAGAGAGAGAGAGAGAGATGGGTGGCCACGAAGAGAGAGAGAGAGAGAGGTTGCCACGAAGAGACGGATAGGGGTATACTGCCCGTTAGATCAGTGGATCAACGGTTCGTGGAGTCGATCCGTGTGACAACGGCTCAACCAATCAGGATAAGTTTGGGCTTCTCAGAGCATTTGTGACAGTACTTGAGGGCAAAACTGAGTAGTACTAAGAATCCAAGGGCACATAAATAGTAAATAGACTAAGGGATTCAAACAAAAGAATTACAAAATAAAAAATGTGTGTTTTGTACAATATAATTCATATTGGGCTACATCAAATTATTTGCAATTCAAATATACATGAGTGTGACAATTATGGCATCATTTAGACAAACTATGTTTTGGGAAAGATGTTTTGCAAAGGGGTTTGGGTGGAAAACCATGCATCTTCATAGCTACACTAGTGATTCTGAGAAGTGGCAATTTGTGGTAAAACTTGATTTATATATGTTTGTTAAGGTTTTCTAGGTGGCAGGTTGCGTAGGAAGACTCCATGAGTAGTTGCCACTATGTTTTTATTTTTTTGGATTTTTTTGCGCATGAAATGACTCAATTAGCTATGTTAATCTCATTTGTTGACTCTCTATTGACCAGCTACTTGAGGGTAAAACTGAGTATATTGCACTTGCCGGTCTAAGTCCTCGAGGGGAAAACTGAGTACAGATAAAATTTCTGTATAAGGCCCGAGGTTATAACTGAGTACACCAAACGTCCCAGGGTTAGACTCGTGTAGCGGTGCACGCTGCAGCCGTGCATAGCGGACGCGTGTTGCGGTACACGCCACCTTCGTCTTTATAGAGCCCCTCTTTCTCTCCCTCGATGCACGTTCTCACTGGCTCACTGCAACCGCCTCTCCTGTCCCATTATCTTATCCACAACCGAAGAAAAAACCCCGAAGAAAACCGCCGGCGATGGAGAAGAATGAGATGCCCATTGTCGGCACATCAGCCGCCGCCCCCGTCCAGGCCCCTGTCGCTGCTTCCAACGTAGCAGCCGGCGCATCGGCCGCCGCCCCCGTCCAGGCCCCTGTCGCTGCTTCCAACGTAGCAGCCGGCGCATCGGCCGCCGCCCCCGTCCAGGCCCTGTCGCTGCTTCCAACGTAGCAGCCGGCGCATCGGCCGCCGCCACCGTCCAGTCCCCCGTCGATTGGGACCCGTACGAACCAGTGCAGTACGACGCGCCGGAGAACCCCTACGACACCACCATCGTCGACAACGAGCCGGAGGTAACCCTTTGTTCCCTTGTTCTTATCTCATTTCAATCATTTTGTGTTAGATCTAGCGTTATTACGGTTCGTCTGTTCCTAGTTCAATCCTTTTGTGTTAGATCTTGCGTTATTACGGTTCGTCTGTTCCTAGTTCAATCCTTTTTTGTTAGATCTTGCGTTATTACTGTTCGTCTGTTCCTAGTTCAATCCTTTTGTGTTAGATCTTGCGTTATTACTGTTCGTCTGTTCCTAGTTCGATCCTTTTGTGTTAGATCTTGCGTTATTAGTGTTTGTGATTTGCTTTTGTTTAAGATTTGTGCCGATGATGATGAATATTTGGGCATAAATTGATTCAGGGTTTGGTCAGTAAACAATTGGTATGTACAAATTTGTTGTGCATGATCTTTGGTTTACTGACTCAAATCCTGGATATAAGTGTGTCCAATGTAACTGAGGCTACCTCTTTTTTTCGAGCCCATATTATCATGCATGATTTTTTGTTCACTCTCTGTTCCATCATCGTTGCAATTGACTCCGTGTTTTTTGCACGATCTTTGGTGCTACGTGACAGGTGCAGAGCGACAGCGACGACGAGTCCTTCCACACCAAGACTCGTCACGTCCTCAGGAGGCTGCAGTCCGGCCATTACGATGGCCCCTTTGCTCGAGGCATTTACAAGTGCCCCTTCTGCAACAGGAAGCTCCGCGCCACCGACTTCAACTCCCTGGTGAACCATGCTGAATCCATTGGCAGATGTGGCGCTAGAGTTGGAAGGACCGTGAACGTGCATGCGTACATGGCCAAACACAAAGCACTTGGGATTCACCTGCGCAACCTCCAAGCGAGTCACACGCGCTACCTGGAGGCGTTGAACGTGCCTACTGCACTCTCTGTATGTGACTGCTCTATCTGTAGAGCAGCTTAATTTCATGTAAAATGTAGCTTATGTTGGATCTATCGGTACTACTTTTGGATATGTCCTGAATATATCTATGCTATGTTGGTTGCTGTATGCAGCTTATCCTATATTTTCTCTCTGGATTTGTGCCATAGATTTCCTACCTGATTGGGTAAAAACGAAGGCATAAAGAAATGAATGGCGTTAAAAAACAGAAGGAGAAGCTGCTCTAGATTTGCTACCAATTTGGGCTATCAAATATGAATGAGATCGAGCGATAGAGAGGAAAAAGGTACATTGAAAACTGCTAATCTGGGCGAAAGAGACAGAAACCACTCGTGCCCCCGTCCCGGACCCACACGGCTCCACACGCTACGGCCCCACACGCTATGGCCACACAAACACGGCCTCGTCCTGTCCCACGCGGTCCCTTCCTACCAGCCCCACACGACGCGACCCCACAAACGACACGACCCCACTCGTCAGCACGGAACGGTCAACACCTTCCGTCCGAGCTCCTTCTGCGGTTCAGACAAGGGGTTGGGGAAAACTGAGGAAAAACTAAGGAGCTGGGGAAAACTGAGTACAACTAAGGACCTGAGGGCACGAAAATAGAAATCCCTAGTTTAAATTACATGATAATTGGAATAGCGTGTGGAAGGAACTTTTAGACTAAAGTTCATATATTAAATCCAAATATCAGAGCCACACTATGGGGAGGCAAACATGTTGGCTTGGATCATACCACAATAAAAATCAGGTCTTAACAAACTAAAACGGTTACTTCACGATCTAAATCAGCTAAAACCCACAAATCCTGTGGGTGAGCCAACACACAACATGAAGATTCATTGCACATAATTGGGAATTAAGCTTATTGTATTCTTGGAAGGACCTCATATCCATAGCAAATCCGAATGGTTATTGGGTTTAATCAATTTTTCAACCTTGGCCATAGGAAGTAGGGGTTTAAACTTTAGAGGCAACATGGTATATGATACATATTTACCTATAAATTTGCAAAGAATACAAAAATATCGAGGATACAATTAAGGCAGTTAAACATACAAACATTGGCATGTTATCACAACCTCTTAATGTAGGGCACTTTTACGATTTGATCAATACATGCCATCGGTAGCTATGGATCATAGGAGTATAGGTTAATCGCATTCAAAAACTAAGATTTGTTTTGGAATCACATGGAACCACATGTCATCCGTAGTTATGGATCATAGGAGTATAGATTAATCACAGTCAAAAACTAAGATATCTTTTGAAATGGAACACAAAGAAAACCATACAACAATAATTTATTTACACCACAAATTATGTCTTAGATAGTGAAACTATATCTATTTAAGAAAAATAGACCACATTCATCTTGTGACATTATACAGTCTGGTGATTAATTCCCTTATAACACCAAATAAGCTCATATCAGGAGGTAGAAACCATCCACCACCAACATCTCATCTATCATCCTCACAAAAGTTGCATGAACCAATTGCTAGAGGTAAGCTCATATATTCATGAGAAAATTCAGTAGCATAGCCTGAAGACTTAAGAGGGGGCTAAAATCAACATACCCTGCTTTGTTTCAGTAATACATATATGTTAATTTCGAAGTGACATACAGTTATCAACTAAATTTTGTTCTGAGTCTGGTCATCCATGAAAACACTTCTCGTCGTGTAAGAAGGTTTAGGTGCTATAAGTTATGGAACACATGCAATTTGTGTGAGTTAGCTGCTCATATATTTTCTTCACAATGGCTATTTTGTTTTATCTTCAACAGCAATAACAAACATGGCATGGTATGAATCATAGACAAAGCCAGTAGCATCAAACTTTGTAAATCGTAGGCACGCATACATGGATAATATGAGAGTACAGGTAAACTAACCTATAGCCAACAGCCATTTCAAATCATGAGTTTCTGGATTACCCACATAAAACCACCACAATTAGTCTCCATTCTTCAATACCTCGACTGAGAGCACCTACAACAAACTAAAAAAAATATTGATGGGACAAGTGATGGAACTCATGAGGGTTAGGGTTCGCCGAACTAACACAAAAACCAGTGTATAATGCTTGCCTGACATCACCTGCAACATATTGGTACAAAAAAAAATCTATATCAATCGGAAGGAATCGGTACCCACATTTTTCAGGAACAAACATCTGCGTGAGACCATTTACCTGCATCTCAATACCAATGATCAGGGGTAAATTTAGTAGTGACCACTTTCATGCTAAGACAATATTATCGTGTTGCGTACCTGTTGGAGCAACAAAAAAGATTTCACAATAGCCAACAATCATATAAATTGTGGAAAAACAGAGAAAAATATTTTTGCAAGCCAAGATAATCAAGTATGGATTAAACACCAGTTGTTGCAAGAATAAATTATTAGAGAAAATGTGTAAGCAATCCAGCAAGTTTCTGCAGTAAAAAGACTAAGTTATCATTACAATATTACACTACTACAAGAACCTTATCTATGATAACTGAACTATACACAAAAAAATAATTATTCAACCAAGCCCCAGAATATCCTCATGTCAGGTTAATCGGGAACCTAGCAAACTTCACTCCAACAATAGAACACACTACTTTGATTCACCTCAAACCATGCAAATGAGCATCTTCTGTGATGCTCTTTTTTGTGTCTGCAGTAGCATAGCCATTAAGTGATGATCACTGCTGATGTACATTGATTGTTCCAACCGCCAGGACACAGATTTTGCAAATCTTGAAAGACATATGGACATAAAATATTACATGCGAACAGTGAAAGGTTTAGGTGAGAGTGGTGAAGGACCAATGTGTCGTCTTCATGTGGTTTCCTCATACATGCTTAATACTCTTCGGGATATACACCTACAATACACATATCATCATGCGGGAAGATGCAAAAAACTTATCATAACTGTTCTGGATGGATTTGAAAATAGAAACTCCCTTCCCCCTTGGATTCAGCACACAAGCAGCACAGAATCATACTGGCAGGCTAGGAATACAACCATAAACATCAACTAAGAAAAATCTCATAATGAATCGAGGCGGGACTGAGTGTTGAACCAAAAGGATATGATGATGAATGAGAATACTTATCAAAATCTGCAAGGCGTTGGAAGATCCTACATTCCTACTCTGGGAATTCGTAATCCGGAGGCATCTAAACTTGGCGGAGGGGGAGTGGGGTCGCTCAAAGAATTCTGTGGCTGCGGGAGTACGTGTTGGTCGTCCCGTACAGATCGTGTGGGACAGGACGGCTACAGCGCCGCCGCCGCCGTGCAAAAGCCCCAGGTCGGAATAGAAAGCACTCCTCCGTATCCCTCCCTCATTGTCGGCTGTGCTCGCGTCGAGCTGGCGTCGATCGCACGCGGATAAAGATGCCCTTCATCGGCATGGGAGGCGAAGGGGAAACGACAGCGGGGCATTGGGAGAGGAAAGGAAACCTCCGGTGGTATCGACACCTCCGGAGCGGAAGGAAACAAGAGAAGGCCTGCAGGCAGCCCATTTGAAATTGTCGCAGCCCAATCAATTAGGAATTGCCTAAATCGACCTGCAGAATAGCAGCCCCTAAACGTAGGCCGGCCCAGTTGGCGCGAATTCAGGAACAAAACGATTCAGCCACTCCGTGAATACGAGAATGATCTGGAGCATTGCTAAGTCAGATCCAACGGCAGAGAGAGTGAAATCGCTGTGATGCCTCCTAGATGGTTGAGTTATACTGTTAACTAATGTATGCATTAGGATGAGTATAATTATACTTGCATCATCATAATGATTTTATGGTTTTCCACACCAGTAAGTTTGATAGAATATGAAAAGAAAGTTGTCTACAAAGCGTATTATGATCACTGGTTTAATCATGTGAAAGAAAATTTTAGAAGGAGGACAATGTTTGCGAAAGAAATATCATGCTACTTGTGAAAAGAGAAATAAATAAAAAAAGTTCCGCTCAAAGATAGCATGTAAAAGCTAAGCTTCATGATTTTATGATACGTGAAGAAAATAGTCTTCATGTTTACTATCGAACTTGAAAGGTGTAGAGGCCTCTAAGTCATTTGAGTATGAGAATAGTATGGTGTTATTCATGCTCTAGCTTTACATCTGATGTTATAATCATTGTTCTTAAGAACGCCTCATTTATTTTAACGACTTAAGCTTCATGAACAAATATGACTTTGTCCATTAAGCTTCTCTATTGCATAGGGACGAGCAAGAGTCTAGCTTGGGAAAGTATGTGAGTGCATTTTTAGCATGTTTATACACCGCTATTTCATTAAGATATCATTGAATAGTAATAGGATTTTTGTATTTCACCGCGCTATCGCGCCCTTTTATGCTTGTCTACACTGAATCTTAAAATAATAAGACAATGATGAAATATCAATAAAAACTGCCATTTTATGGTATTTTGACATGATAAGAATCATTTAAGTGCTTAATTATGCACCTGGGCGAAGAGAGGATGCGAGGACAACTTCCAGTAAGTTTAGCGGGCATCGGTATGAGTGGAGCCTGCCTGTACCGCCCGCCCGTACGATGTGTCAGGAGCACCGCCTTGTCAAATACTTTCATCTCGTGCAGACAACACAGAGATCTGAGAGATACAACTCCGCAAAACAGGAAAATACCGCCCCTGATAAGATCTAGATAATTAAGGAACCTTGGAGAAGACATCATTCGGGCTGCTACGTAGATCCTCGAAGGAAAGGCATCATCCCCTTCATCATCAACCGCTGCATCATCAATACCATTCTCCTCCAACCATATTTGTAATCATGATTGCTATTGTCGATTTGTGTTCTATTTTATTCAATTCCTTTCATCCCCTCCATAAGATTATGATGATGTTCTTGATTGTTTCCATGTGTGAGTAGTTCCTTTAATTCTTGGGGAGATGAAGAAACCCTAGCACGAATATGAGATGAATCTAATATGATCTATGATTTTAAGTATGGGATTTCTATTTTCGTGCCCCTGCTTCGTTAGTTGTACTCAGTTTTCCCCAGCTCGTTAGTTTTTCCTCAGTTTTCCCCTCCCTCTAGTTTGAAACCCCTCGAAGACGCGGGTTGCCGTGTCAGAGGCCTTACCGTTACCGTGAGGTCGGTTCCTCGCCGACCGTCTCGTGCGACGGTGGATCCATCTACCGCGACGCGTGGGCCGTTTTATTTCCCGATTGTATACACGGTGCTGCCAATGACAAATGGGGCCGCTCTATGGGGCTGCCGCAGCCAATGACCGTGGGTCGTCTATTTATTTATAGAAAATTATATATTGCCGCTCTGTGGGGCCTCCGCAGCCAATGACCGCTGTGGTCGTCTATTTTATTTAGAGAATATAATATAGAGCCGCTCTGTAGGGGCCGCCTCAGCCCATGGCACGTGACTATTTTCGCAGCTTAATCTAAAGTGACTCTTATGCTAAACATTGTGCATCCCGACGTTGACCTAGCAGTGGCGGCGAGCATAGCCGTTCTGACCATGCCGATATCGGCATCGGCATCGGCATCGTTTGGAGGATGTGGTGCTCGAATAATAGTGGAAATGCGATATTATTTTTTACATGCATAATATATAGAAAATAGCTAGATCTCTAAATCGATGCATATGAAGCTACATATATATTCTTGGTCATAATCCCCTTAATTATCTAAAGGGGATGGATGCATGGCTTCACGTCGTCGTCGCTTTCATCGTCAGTATCTTCGTCGTCTGAGTAGTAGTACCTCCTGCACATTGTTCCGTCGAACAACTTCACTGTGAGCACATCATCACCTTCATATTTGAAGTGCACGAACCAGCCGAAATCCACACCGTGCGCGATGGAGAATTTCTCCCAGCCCTTGTCGAGGTACATCCGGCCTTGTCCGTCAAATAGGACCTCCACGGTCCAGAGACGAGGACCGCAGTCAGCTGCTCGCAGATACACCTTAGCTGGCTCCTTGCCGTCAAGATAGTCCGCAAATTTTTTTGGGAGTTCCTGCAAAGAGATCGAGCGCCGATCGTTTGAAATTAGGGAACCCTTGAAATTAAAGGTTTTTAGAACATGCCCATAATTAATCACATGCATCATATATGTGGGAACGCGTACGTACCTTCTTGACCAAAGGGTCTTCATAGACGACGATGAAGAACTCCTCTATGATCAATGGCAGTGTTGACGGTGGTGGTGGCAATGATGATGATCCACTTCCCCTTCCCCTTCCCCTTCCGGTCCGCGTCCGAGACGTGGAAGCCATGGCAATGGATAAAGTGTATGTGAACGAAGAAGAGAGAGGCAGAACCTATTGACACAAGGGATGGCCGTGTGGGTGTTTATAAGGGAGAGATGACCGTTGTAGGGGTTTACACAATAAAATAAGGAGGAGATGACCGTTGTGGGGGTTTATACACAATAAATTAAGGAGGAGACGACCGTTGTGGGGGTATATATCTCAACAAAAAAAGTAATGCGGACTATGTTGACGGAAATGGAACTTCGTGATATAGTTTACCATTTTACCGTGAAAAGTAATGCCTAAAAGAAAAGTAATGGCTACAAGAAATCGGTGATGGTTTATCGTTTTTTGCGTGAAAAGTAATGGGTACAAGAAATGGGTGATGGTGTATCATTTTTTGCGTGAAAAGTAATGGCTACAACAAAATCGGTGATGGTTTATCGTTTTTTGCGTGGAAAGTAATGGGTACAAGAAATGGGTGATGGTGTATCATATTTTTGCGTGAAAAGTAATGGCTACAACAAAATCGGTGATGGTTTATCGTTTTTTGCGTTGAAAGTAATGGGTACAAGAAATGGGTGATGGTGTATCATTTTTTTGCGTGAAAAGTAATGGCTACAACAAAATCGGTGATGGTTTATCATTTTTTGCGTGGAAAGTAATGGCTACAAGAAATGGGTGATGGTGTATCATTTTTTTGCGTGAAAAGTAATGGCTACAACAAATCGGTGATGGTTTATCATTTTTTTGCGTGAAAAGTATTGGCTACAACAAATCGGTGATGGTTTATATTTTTTTTGCGTGGAAAGTAATGGCTATAACAAATCGGTGATGGTTTATCGTTTTTTGCGTGGAAAGTAATGGCTACAACAAATCGGCGATGGTTTATCGTTTTTTGCGTGAAAAGTAATGCCTAAAAAGAGTTTATAATTTAGCTCGTGAAAAATAATGCAGAAAACCAAACTTTCGCATACATAGAGGGTGGAAGCTAACCGGCGAGAGGGAGAGAGAGAGGGTGGTGGCCCCGACCAGAGAGAGAGATAGGGATTATCCTGCCCGTTAGATCATACGATCAACGGTCGTCGGGCACGATCCGCGTGACATGGGCTAGACCAATCAGGGCAATGTTCGGCGTCTGTGAGAGTGTGTGAAGGGAGAGGGCAAAACTGAGTAGTATCAAGAAACCAAGGGCAAGTGAGTAGTAAACAGACTAAGGGATTGAAATATGAGATTTAAAAATTGGAAAATGCGTGTTTTGTACAATGAAACCCATCTTGGCCTACCTCAAACTATTTGCAATACAAATCTACACGAGTGTGAAAATTATGGCCTCATTCAGACAAAGTATGTTTTGGGGAAAGCTGTTTTGGGTAGGGCTTATTATAGAAAACCATGCACCTTCATAACTACTAGGTGATTTGAGAAGTGGCAATTTGTGGTGAAACTTGATTTATCTATGATTTATCTATGATTTGAGAAGTGGCAATTTGTGGTAAAGACTCCATGAGTAAGTGCCACTCTTTTTTGGATTTTTTTGCACATTAAATAACTCATTTAACTAGTTAATCCCATTTGTTGACTCTCTGTTGACCAGCCACTTGAGGGTAAAACTGAGTATATTGCACTAGCTAGTATTAGCACTCAAGGAGAAAACTGAGCACACAAAAAATGCTAGTATATGACTCGAGGGTATACCTGAGTATATCTAAATTTCCAGGGTTAGACTCGAGGACGCGTGTTGCGGTGCAGAAGTGGAAGACGTGCCATTGTTGACGCGTGTCGCGGTGCAGACGTGCAAATAGTGGACGCGTAGGACGCGGGTCGCATTTAGGACGCGTAAGCCCCTCCCTCCCTCCCTCTGCACACAGTCGTCTCATTCTCGCTCACGCACGAAACCACCCCTCTCACGTCCCATCAACTTCTCCAAATCGAAAAAACCCCAACCGCCGTACGCACGCTACCCTGCCGGCGATGGAGAAGAAGAATGCGCCGGCGGCCGTCGCCTCCGAGCCCGTCGCCTCCGAGCCCGTCGCCTCCGCGCCCGTCGCCGCCGAGCCAGTCGCCGCCGAGCCCGTCGCCACCGAGCCAGTCGCCGCCGAGCCCGTCGCCGCCGAGCCAGTCGCCACCGAGCGCGCCGCCTCCGAGGGCGGCGCATCCAAGCGCGGCTCCTCCGTGAACTGGGCCTCTCTCTCGGCTGATGGACCACTTCACAAGATCGGCGAATGCTTGCTGGCGAACGAGGAGTACGCCGACACCTACTCTGCCATGAGGCAAGTCTGTAGAAATTGGCGCTCAGGTTTGCCTGAGCCCGACGTGCACCTGGACGAATGGATCATGCTAGACCACGCCCTTCCACACGTCGCTGAGTTCACCTTCCTCCAACTCGGCACATCACGCTACGTCACCATAGATCTATCGGAAGTTCATACAAGGTTCAACTTCCTCCATATCTACCTCTTTATTTTCAATCTTAAACATCTTAGTGCTGAATGTTATCGTGCTTGCCCAGATACTACTTCGTCGGATTTTGCCGTGGCGTCATCGTGCTTGCCCAGAAGAACCCGCCGCACAAGATACGGCTTCTGAACCCACTCACAAAGAAATCGAACACTATGTTTGAGGCGCAGATGCCATCTGTTTTCCTGAAATCAGTCGCTGTGATCAAATCCCCGACTATGGTCTTTGTTGCCGCACATTACCCGTCGGAAATTGGTTGGGTCGATGAGAGCACTCCAAATAAGGATATAGATGAAGATTGGGAAAAAAGATTTAAGATCAAGAACCATTGTCTGCGTTGCATTACCCCGTTCAATGGTGAACTGTATGCACTAGCTGTGGACAATTTAGAGCACGGAATAATAGTGTGCACCAATGTACAGTTGCAGCAGCGCGCGAGCACTGTCAAGATGGAGACACTAATTTCATTTCCAGAACTTGGACATCAGAAGTTCTACCTTGTGAAGTCGGATGGTGATCTGCTGCTTGTGTTGTTGGTCAGCGTGGCTTTGGCGGGCAGACCATTGGTGTACCGTGTGGACACTCAGAGCCGCTCTCTCCATCCGGTCAGTAACATTGGCAGTAATGCCTTCTTCGTGAATTATATCCGGTGTATCTCCGTCGACACCAGAGTGTACCCGACACTTCGACCTGGCTGCATCTACTACATGGATTTGGGTTATATCAGAGAGTACTCTCATGATACAAAGGCCTGGGATGAGTGGGCAGTACGTGTGGATAGAATAGGAAACTACGGTATGAGAAATGAACACAAGCCATACCGTTTGGAGGATGTATTGGCCGCACACTGCAGACGGAGGGAGTTCAATGAATATTTCCTTCGGGTAATGCACGATTGGAGCGACGACGAAATATATGAGGAGGAATGAAGAACAAATTCATTCATCCTAATCTTCTTGTTGTCCATACATTGCGTGCGTCTTGTATATTACAACGTTATTGGCTGCTTTTGGCTGCTGTATGCAGTTTCCCTATGTATTATACTTAGTTTTCTGATTATGCAGTTGTCAATTTATCATATACTAGCTTCTAGATTTGCTACTAGATTTGCTGCCATATTGGGCAAAAAACGAGGGCCAAAAGGCATAAATAACCCCAGAGATTTGCTACTAGATTTGCTGCCATATTGAAGAAAGACAGAAATAGAAGCTTCTCTAGATTTGATACTAATTTGGTGAAAAAGAGAGAGAGAAAGAGGGGAAAAGGTGCTCTTAAAAATGCCAATTTGGGCCGAGAGAGACAAAACCCAGCTCCTGCTCACGTGCAACCAAACGCTTCTCGTCCTGTCCCACGCGGTCCCTTTCTACCAGCCCCACGCGACGCGGCCCCACACGACGCGGCCCCACAGACGACACGGCGCAACACGCCAGCACAGAACGTCCAAATAGACGGATTCCTTCCCGTGAGCTCCTTCTGCGGGTTTCAGACATAGGCTTGGGGAAAACTGAGGAAAAACTAAGGGGCTGGGGAAAACTGAGTACAACTAACGACCCGAGGGCACGAAAATAGAAATCCCTTTAAGTATTAATGTGTGTTAGTTCTCTCTCTTGATATTATATGTTTTGCACCATGTAATATTTACTTTATGGTCTCGAGAGGGAACTACCCTTTGAAGTGTGGTAAAGTGAACGATGAGAAGTGACATTACCGTATTGGCACTTTAACACATGGATGAGGGGGATAAAGAGGGACTCACCAAGCTCATATCGATAACCACGGGGTAAAACCCTTAATAGCAATAGTCAATATGTGGCTTGCAGAAGACTAGCTGTTGTGGTTATTTAGAGATGCGATGACCGATGGCTTTCTGGGCGCATCTTGTTACGGAGCTCTTCCCACACACAATATGATTAAAAGCATACTTCATCTTGATTAACATGAATCTAATGCTAGAGGTGGATCCAATAATCCCTGAGAACACTTTGTCTTATTAAGCTTCAACCCATTTATTATAACGCTTTTACTGCTTTGTTTACTTTATTGCAACCAATCACAACCATCCCCTAATTTTTTTGAGATTAGAAAACAATTTACAAGTAAACTTTAATAGGTAGTAACAAGGGGCATTAAGACCTTAACTAGTAGCTCCTCGTGGTTCGATATTCTTATTTCAAAACTAGCTACAATTCATCAGTGTTCTTGCAGTCATCAAGCTATTTTTTGGCGCCATTGCCGGGGAGCTCAGCACTTTTGGTCTTTATTCTTACTTGCTAATTTATTATTGTTTTTACTAAAGTTGTTTAATAGTTTCAGGTAACACCATGGCTGCTCTTGGACTTATGAATAAGCTTGATACAACTGAATACCTCGGGAGATTCAACCGAGGGTTTGTTAAAGAATTCCCGAATGGGAGTGACGTGGTGTATGCGATTCAGCCACCTTTATTGCTATTATGAAAGAAAAAAGCTTTGCAGGGGATGATCCCGATGAGGATCCTTATAATCATTTACATTTCTTTACTGAGTTGTGTGGGACAATTAAACTGAGAAACTACTTTGATGATGAATTAAAACTTAAATTGTTTAGTCAATCTCTAACCAACATTGCATTATCTTAGAGCTTTTATAGTTCTTGCCCTTCCTAAGATTATAGGAGCTATAGGATCTTTAGGTATGTCCACAATAACAAGATCAATAAGAGCAGGACATCGTTTAATTTCCACTACAATGTTATCTTTAATAGCTACAGCTTGTCTATAAGTTGAATCAGCTAAGTGAATTCTTAGCTCAGTAGTTTTAAATGGCCCCATTCTTAACTTATCAAATAAGCTTTTTGGAATGGTGGAGATGCTTGCACCAAGCTCACAAAGTGGAGCCACCTCATTTGTTCCAATATGAATCTTAATAGTGGGTTCAAATATATCATCAAGCTTAGCTGGGAGTTTTAGGGTAGCTTCTTATATTGTTGTTCTAACTCACGAACTTTGCATGCAACTTCATGAATAAATTGAGGTACATGGTACCATTACCTTCATCGACTCCGGGATGCTTGACCGTGATCATATTCACTAGATCTTCCACGGAGTACTCGGTGTTGGAGCATTGCTATATTCCAGTTCTTCAGTGCTTCACCTTCTCCTTGACCCCACAAGTATAGGGGATCGCAAGGTCTTTGGGAAGTATTACCCAATTTATTGATTCGACAAGGGGAGACAAAGTTTGCCTTAACACGGAGTTGTCAATTCAGCTGCACCTAGAAACAGACTTGCTCGCAAGAGTTTATCAGTAGTAACAGTTTTATGGCAGTAGGAATAGTGAAATAACAGCAGCAGTGGAATAAAGACAGCAGTAGTGATTATAGTAAACAGCAGGATTAAAATACTGTAGGCACAGGGACGGATTAACGGGCGTTGCATGGATGAGAGAAACTCATGTAACAATCAAAGCAGGGGCATTTGCAGATAATAATAAAACGGTATCCAAGTACTAATCAATCAATAGGCATATGTTCCATATTTAGTCGTACGTGCTCGCAATGAGAAACTTGCACAACATCTTTTGTCCTACCAGCCGGTGGCAGCCGGGCCTCTAGGGAAACTACTGGAAATTAAGGTACTCCTTTTAATAGAGTACCGGAGCAAAGCATTAACACTCCGTGAACACATGTGATCCTCACATCGCTACCATCCCCTCCGGTTGTCCCGATTTCTGTCACTTCGGGGCCATTGGTTCCGGACAGCGACATGTGTATACAACTTGCAGGTAAGATCATAAACAACGAATATCTTCATGAATCAATAACATGTTCAGATCTGAGATCATGGCACTCGGGCCCTAGTGACAAGCATTAAGCATAACAAGTTGCAACAATATCATAAAAGTGACATCTACGGATACTAGGCACTATGCCCTAACAATATTATGACTATTACATGACCAATCTCATCCAATCCTACCATCCCCTTCAGCCTACAGGGGGAATTACTCACACATGGATGGGGGAAACATGGCTGGTCGATGGAGAGGCGTTGGCGGTGATGGCGGTGATGATCTCCTCCAATTCCCCGTCGGAGTGCCGGAACGGAGACTGGCTCGCGACGGAGTTTCGCGATGTGGCGGCTCTCTGGAGGGTTTTGGCGATTTCGACTTCTCTCCGTGCGTTTTTAGGTCGAGGCCGATAAGTAGTCCGAAGGGGGCGTCGGAGGCCGGCCGGGGCCACACCATAGGGCCGCGCGGGCCCCCTAGGCCGCGCCGCCTTATGGTGTGGGGCCCTCGGGCCTCCACCTTACTTGTCCTTCTGGCTCCGTCAGTATTCTGGGAAAATAGGGCCTTCGCATAAATTCCGAGGATTTTCCCGAAAGTTGGATTTCTGCACAAAAACGAGACACCAGAACAGTTCTGCTGAAAACAGCGTTAGTCCGTGTTAGTTGCATCCAAAATACACAATTTAGAGGCAAAACAATAGCAAAAGTGTTCGGGAAAGTAGATACGTTTTGGACGTATCAACTCCCCCAAGCTTAGCTTATTGCTTGTCCTCAAGCAATTCAGTTAACAACTGAGCGATAAAAGAACTTTCACGAACACATTTGCTCATATGATGTATATATTCTCATGCTATGGCTAATACTCAAGCAGTTCATAATGAGATACATGCAAATAAGATCATCCAACAGCTATGTCAATCATGGAGAGGTACCAACAATTAATAATAAGCATCATGAATCATGTATATAAGCAGGATTGCAATGTTCATAAGAGAATATGATAAAGTGGTATCTCGCTTGCCCGTATTTGATCGGCAAAACATAAATGCCGAGGCACCTCTGGAGTTCATAGAAAGACTAGAAGTAGTGATTGTCAAAGATAAAAGCATCATAGTTATACCACAATCAATCATATTTTGAGACAAGCATATTATACTAAGAATGACAGTTGTGCTCTCAAGATAGTGCTCAAAGAAAGAATGGAGACACAACATAAAAGTAAAAGATTGACCCTTCGCAGAGGGAAGCAGGGATTAACATGCGCTAGAGCTTTTCATTTGTAAAGCAGGAGTAAAATTATTTTGAGAGGTGTTTGTTGTTGTCAACGAATGGTAATGGGTACACTAACTACCTCATCAACCGGACTCCCAAGAGCGGCTCCCATTTTATTTATTTTTGGGTGGCACTCCTTCCAACCTTTCTTTCACAAACCATGGCTAACCGAATCCTCGGGTGCCTGCCAACAATCACATACCATGAAGGAGTGCCTTTTTATTTAAGTTTTATTATGATGATGACACTCCCCCAACCTTTGCTTACACAAGCCATGGCTAACCGAATCCTTCGGGTGCCGTCCAACAATCACAAACCATGGAGGAGTGTCTATTTAAGTTAATTAATTTGGGACTGGGAATCCCATTGCCAGCTCTTTTTGCAAAATTATTGGATAAGCGGATGTGCCACTAGTCCATATGAGAGTCCGTCAAAAGTAAATGACAAGGTTGAAAGCTAAACACCACATACTTCCTCATGAGCTATGAAACATTAACACAAATTGAGAAGCATTTTGAAGGTTTTAAAGGTAGCGCATGAGAATTTACTTGGAATGGTTTGAAATGCCATGCATAGGTATTTATGGTGGACACTTTTGGAACAACTTGGTTTTCAGGTGTTTGGAAGCACGAGCGGCGATCCCGCTCAGTACAAGTGAAGGCTAGCAAAAGACTAGGGAGCGACAAATCAAGAGAGCAATAACTGTCATAATCATGCTTGCGGCAAAATAAATTAACGGAGGCATAAAAGTGATGCAAGAACTCTGAAGCAATATAAATCATCGAGGCTTAATTGACTTTTTGTTCAGTCATATGCATGCGTGAGCATGTGCCAAGTCGATATAAATGAATTATTCAGAGGAGGATACCACAATGCCATACTTACTTATGAATAAAACAATGCAAGCGAACATCCATGACATGCTACTCATATTAATAAATTGGAGCTAAACATGAGAGATCATGAACTACTAGACTTTCTCAAATAACATATACCTCACATGAACCAACTAAGCATGCTCACATGGATGAGTATATGTACAAAAATGAAAACAAATAGAGTTCATACCAGCCTCTCACCACAATCAGATTGTCGTAGATCGTCATTATTGCCTTTTCACTTGTGCAGCTTGGATAATATGAAATGAAAACCACGCTCCAGCCACCGAAGACCATTGAACTCATGATGAACTTTACAAACCAAAGAAGAACAGCAAATATTTTTGGTGTTTTCGAATTGGAAACAAGAACGAAAGAAAACAAGCAAACAAAGCAAAATCTTTTTGGGTTTTCTCATAACAAACCAACGATAGCAAATAAAGTAAACTAAGAGCAAAGAACCAAATAAACAAATGGTGAAGAGAAACAACAGAAATATTTTTGGTCTTTTTGTGTTTTAGGAAAGAAACAAAGCGAAAACAAAAGAATGCAAACTAAGAAACACAGAAAAGCAGGATGACAGAAATCTGCCAAATCCTGACAGCAGTACAGAAATCGAAATTAACAAAAATCTTACATTGCTCAGACCAAAAAGTGTTCAACTAATGAAAGTTAGATAACAACCTGGGGCACATGCTCAAAAAATGGCAACTCAAAATAACGTTCTGGCTGTGCGTACGAATTTTTTTGGTAACAGCCCAGAATCTGTTTTTGGACAGCACTTCCCCAAATATCATCTCCCTCTCATTAGAAAACCACTCTAAGAGACTAAACAAGTATGTACAAGTATCCAGCAACCATAATATGCAAAGAATGAGTGATGCCGGTATACCTCCCCCAAGCTTAGGCTTTTGGCCTAAGTGGAGTTCATTCCCAACGAGGGTCGGAGTTCCACGCCGGTGGATCATACATGGAGTGATAATAAGGCCCCTGCGCAGAAGAATATCGTGGAGGTTCCACATGACCATGATGTTGATATGAGGAGCTCGCTGCATCGGATGAAGAGTCGGGGTGCTCCTCGGCCTCCTCCACACCTTCCCTTGCACGACGGCTTTCCCTTTCTATGTATGCGTTTAGCTCATTTTCTGTGATCGACCACCCTTTCCTGGCATCAAGGTTAAGTAGAGCAGGTGCAGGCAATCGTACTAGTTTTTCAATTTTCTTAGTTATGCTCCAATTTTTCTTATACAAAGTTATCCTATAATGCAGGTTGTTCAAATTAGATGCATCTGAAATAAACTCATGTTTAATCATGGAAACAACATCAAGCTTCTCTATAGAAAGCGGAATATCTAAATGGTGAGGTCCCACACCATGCATAGCTAATAAGCGAGAGGCGATAAGACCTCCACAAATTCCTCCTTTCTCACGGTTAGTAGCAAGTCTACAAGCTATTAAAGCACCCAAATTATAAGTCCTATCCTGTTGCAAAGCGGCAGCTAAGAAAGCCAAATCTTGGACAGATAATTTACCTCCATTCTTTCTAGCAAGAACGCACTTTGTAACGAAATAAGCAAAGTAGCGGATAGCTGGTTGTTGAATGCTACTAATCTTACCACCATCATTGGAGAAGCTCCTCCCATTACAAATCATTGTATAAAGATTTGAGAGCTCCCGCGGCGTTCCCCTGATCTTCTCGCAGGATCCCCACCGCGGCACTCTAATTGCTGTACAAAAATCACTGAAAGGCAAGTTGATAGTTTTGTTATAAATCTTGTACCGGACCATGGGGTTAGTTTGAGACCGATGAAATTCGAAATCCTGCACAACCGACACCGTTAGTTTAGCATATTGGTGAGGTTCACCAACAGTAAAACCTTCCAACCCTGCATTGGAAATCAGTGTTTGAACATCTTGCAGGATTCCTGCATTCCGCATAAAATCCGTGCATGGGTAATAAGAGGGGTATACTCCCTCTTCACGATGAACTCTCATGACTTGCTGTACCTCCAACTCTTGTTGGTTAAGTTGGTGCATACTCCCCTCCATTTTCTGAAATTTTCAACAACCATTATAAAATTTGATTTCAAGGTATATAATTGAGGGGAACTACTATAGGAACTTGCTAGAGTACTAAACATGCATCAAAACTAGTTTCTTCCACTTAGAACAAGCATGCAAGCTCACTAAACATGTTATCTACAGCAGCAAAATATTCAAGATATACTCAACCAAACAAAATTCTAATTGGACAATCAAAGGAGTCACATACCAAGGAGTAAATGTGCCAAATTTCAGACAGAAATCTGGGCTGAGCAAGGAGATCGAAAAATCGCGAGTTCTTGAGCAGAAACACGAGTGAGAGGAACTTGGTGCGAGTTTTTTCGGGAGAGAGAAGATGCTGGGAGGAAGAGATGAAGTAGTGGGGCAAGGAGGGGCCCACACCACAGGGTGGCGCGCCCACCTCCTTGGCCGCGCCGGCCTGTGGTGTGGCACCCTCTGGTGCCCCACAGGTCATCCTCTGGTACTCCCAGGTGCCTCGTCGAAAAATAGGACCAACGGTGTAATTTTTGTAATTTTTAGAGAACTTCGAAAAATGCACATTTCTGGGTGTTAAATTAATTATTACTGCGCAGGAAAATGATTTCCAAAATCTTAAACAACTAAAGCATATTGCAAAACAAAAAGGTGCTACAGCAAGTAAAACAAATGGAGGGGAAAGAAAGAAAGAAATGTTGTTTAGCTCTCTTATGCATTAAAATATACTTGTTAACAAGGTTGATCAAGTCTTGCTACCAAATAAATTTTATATGACATAAGAAGAAATAAACCTCAAATCAATCATGTTACCTTATATTGAATTGATATGGATCCAATCACAAGAGTTTGATATTCTTCTTTAGGCTCATATATAGGACAATCAATGGATCCCACTTTGATAGTTTTCACATTAAAAATTGTATTAACTCCACATACTTTATCAATCCTCTTGGGAAAATAGACAGTGTGTTCCTTATCATCAACATTGAAAGTAACCATGCCTTTATTGCAATCAATAACAGCCCCTGCAGTATTAAGAAAGGGTCTTCCAAGAATAATGGACATATTATCATCTTCAGGCATTTCCAACACAACAAAATCAGTTAATATCAAGCAATGCTGAGTAACTTGAACAGGAACATTTTCACATAAACCAACAGGAATAGCAGTAGATTTATCAGCCATTTGCAAAGATATATCAGTTGGTATTAACTTATCTAAATCAAGTCTCTTATAAAGAGAAAAAGGCATTACACTAACACCTGCTCCCAAATCACATAGAGCAGTTCTAACATAATTATTCTTGATGGAACAAGGAATAGTCGGTATACCTGGGTCTCCAAGCTTCTTTGGAATCTTACCATTGAAGGAGTAATTAGCGAGCATAGTGGAAATTTCCTCATTCGGGATTTTCCTTTTGTTAGTAACAATATCTTTCATATACTTTGAATAAGGAGGCAATTTAATAGCATCAGTCAAAGGGATTTGCAAAAATAAAGGTTTCATCCAATCACAAAATTTATTATAATGTTCCTCCTCCTTTGATTTTAGTTTCTTAGCAGGAAAAGGCATTTGCTTTTGAACCCAAGGTTCTCTTTCATTACCATGTTTCTCAGCAATAAAATCTTCTTTAGTGTACTTTTTATTTTTAGCAGGCTTTTCAGGTTCTTTTTCAATTTCTTCTTTATCAGGAGTATCATTCTTATCATTATCTTTATCATGTTCATTACCACTTTCAGTTTCAGCATCAGAAATAGAAATACTATTAGGATCATTAACAGGTTCAGAGGATTCTACAACATTCTTATGTTTCTTTTTCTTTTTCTTAGATGGAGCACTAGTTTTAGTTAGTTGAGAATCTTGTTCAACTCTTTTGGGATGCCCTTCAGGATATAGAGGATCCTGGGTAGAAACACCACCTCTAGTTGTTACTTCATAAGCATGTTTTTCTTTAGAATTATTTCCCAACAAGTCATTTTGCACTTTAGTAAGTTGATCAATTTGAGTTTGAACCATTTGAAAATGTTTAACAAGTATCTTAACATCATTGGAGGTTCTCTCCACAATACCATGCAATTCACTAATAGCTCGAGAATTTTCCATTAAATGATTCTCTACTCTCATATTAAAGTTTTCTTGCTTAACAATATAATTATCAAACTCATCTAAGCATTGAGCAGGAGGTTTTGAATACGGAATATCTTCCCTAGTAAAGCGTTGAAGAGAGTGTACCTCAATCATGGATGAAGGGGGAGTTATCTCACATAAATCTTCTATAGGAGGTAAATTCTTCACATCTTCAGGTTTAATACCCTTCTCTTTAAGAGACTTCTTGGCTTCCCTCATATCTTCATCATTTAATTTAATCATACCCCTCTTCTTCAATATCGGTGTCGGGGTTGGTTCAGGTGTAGACCAATCATCATGATTCCGGCCTATTTTAGCCAATAATTCTTCGTCTGGAGTTCTTTTCCTGAAAACACAACCAGCACAACTATCCAGGTATGCCCTAGACTCAATAGTTAGTCCACTATAAAATATATCAAGTAAATCATGCTTTTCCAAATCATGGTCAGGCTGAGCTCTAATAAGAGAGCAAAATCTCGCCCAAGCCTCAGGCAATTTCTCTCCATCTTCCTGGTCAAAATTATAAATTCTCTGCAAAGCAGCATGTTGAGCACTAGCAGGAAAGTATTTCCGGAAGAAAACATCAAGCAATTCTTTTGGACTTTTAATAGAACCAGGAGGCAAATTATTATACCAAGTTTTAGCATCATCCTTTAATGAGAAAGGAAAAATTTTAGCGACAAAATAAGTACGCATCTTAATATCATCAGAAAACAAGCCACTAAGAGTAGATAACTCAGTCATGTGTTCAACAGCACTTTCTTTTTCAGTACCACAAAAGGGTGTTTTCTCAACAATAGCTATATGAGATAGATCAAGAGAAAAATCATAATCTTTATCCCTAATATTTATAGGAGATGTGGCAAATTTAGGATCAGGAGATAATTTATATCTAACAGCATGTTCTGCAAGCAACTTTTTAATTTTTCTTGCATCAGTAGTAGCATTGCATTTTTCAATAAAATCATCATCAAGCTCTACATAATCTTCATCAAGATCATCACTAGAATATTCAACAGACTCAGGTGAATTAACAGGTGTAGCAGCATTTTCATTAGGAGTTTCAGTATTTTCAATTTGTCTAGACTTAGCAATTGTAGCATCTAGAAAAGATCCTAACGAACCATCATTATCAAGCACAGCAGAAGCATCATCACAATTATGAGAGGAATTTTCAGATTCAGCAGAAGTACCAGCATTTGAAGCTTGTGGTGGTGAAACAAGTTTACTTATCACAGATGGTGAATCAAGAGCAGCAGAGGTACTAAGAGTTGTACCTTTTCTTGTAGTGGATGGTAATATAGCGATCTTAGTATCGCGAGGTTTACCCATGATGGAGAATTTGCAGCGAACAATATCAATCCAAGTGAACTTCCAAATAAAGCTATGCTCCCCGGCAACGGCGCCAAAAAATAGTCTTGATGACCCACAAGTATAGGGGATCAACAGTCTTCGAGGGAAGTATTACCCAATTTATTGATTCGACACAAGGGGAGACAAAGAATACTTGTAAGCCTTAACATGGAGTTGTCAATTCAGCTGCACCTGGAAACAGACTTGCTCGCAAGAGTTTATCAGTAGTAACAGTTTTATGGCGTAGGAATAGTGAAATAACGCAGTGGAATAAAGACAGCAGTAGTGATTATAGTAAACAGCAGGATTAAAATACTGTAGGCACAGGGACGGATTAACGGGCGTTGCATGGATGAGAGAAACTCATGTAACAATCAAAGCAGGGCATTTGCAGATAATAATAAAACGGTATCCAAGTACTAATCAATCAATAGGCATGTGTTCCATATTTAGTCGTACTGCTCGCAATGAGAAACTTGCACAACATCTTTTGTCCTACCAGCCGGTGGCAGCCGGGCCTCTAGGGAAACTACTGGATATTAAGGTACTCCTTTTAATAGAACCGGAGCAAAGCATTAACACTCCATGAACACATGTGATCCTCACATCGCTACCATCCCCTCCGGTTGTCCCGATTTGTCACTTCGGGGCCATTGGTTCCGGACAGCGACATGTGTATACAACTTGCAGGTAAGATCATAAACAACGAATATCTTCATGAATCAATAACATGTTCAGATCTAAGATCATGGCACTCGGGCCCTAGTGACAAGCATTAAGCATAACAAGTTGCAACAATATCATAAAAGTGACATCTACGGATACTAGGCACTATGCCCTAACAATCTTATGACTATTACATGACCAATCTCATCCAATCCCTACCATCCCCTTCAGCCTACAGCGGGGGAATTACTCACACATGGATGGGGGAAACATGGCTGGTCGATGGAGAGGCGTTGGCGGTGATGGCGGTGATGATCTCCTCCAATTCCCCGTCCCGGCGGAGTGGAACGGAGACTTCTGGCTCCCGCGACGGAGTTTCGCGATGTGGCGGCTCTCCGGAGGGTTTTTCGACTTCTCTCCGTGCGTTTTTAGGTCGAGGCCGATAAGTAGTCCGAAGGGGGCGTCGGAGGCCGGCCGAGGGGGCCACACCATAGGGCCGCGCGGGCCCCCCCTAGGCCGCGCCGCCTTATGGTGTGGGGCCTCGGGCCTCCACCTTACTTGTCCTTCTGGCTCCGTCAGTATTCTGGGAAAATAGGGCCTTCTGCATAAATTCCGAGGATTTTCCCGAAAGTTGGATTTCTGCACAAAAACGAGACACCAGAACAGTTCTGCTGAAAACAGCGTTAGTCCGTGTTAGTTGCATCCAAAATACACAATTTAGAGGCAAAACAATAGCAAAAGTGTTCGGGAAAGTAGATACGTTTTGGACGTATCAACCCTCATCATCTTGAGATATTCAACGGGGTTTGGTTCTGGCTTACCTGCAAATCTTGCAAGTATTATAGTTTGGCTTTCAACTATCTTCCCCAATTTTGCCTCGACGGTCTTTGTCCTTTCATTTAGAACTTGAACATCGTTCTTAAGAGAAATAATTTGATTAGATAAATGTCCTAACATAGTGTTATGATTTTCAGTAAGCTTTGTAAGGGTGCTATTCTATTCAGTTTGAGCATGCATAATTTTTTTGAAAGTATTTTCAATTGAAACATTACCATTGCTTGCTCCACTACCGTTAGTGTAATTATTATTTTGAACTCTTGCAGTATTAATATATGGTTTTGGAAAATTAGAGCCATAGTTTTGACTCTTCCATGTAGGGTTATAAGGATTTCTTGCTATGAAGTCTACTTCCACAACATTAGAGTTGGTGATGGCATTACCTTGAGTACTTTCCTTACCCTTCAGAATATTTAAAAGCTCATCGCCTTTGAAGTAAGCTCTTCGTTGTTACCTTTGGTAATTGAATTCACCTTTCTTAAGGAGGATCTTTCTACATGTCATTGGGCATGGTTGCTTTGCATATCATCTAGAAGTCTTCTTGCTAGTTCAACCGGCTTGCTCATGAATGTTCCTCCAGCTGCAGTATCAAGCATATACTTTGACATTGGGTTAAGGGTATTATAAAATAAGTGAAAAATTAACCAGTCCTCCATTCCATGACTTGGACAGTTCATGGTGGCTTCTTCCATTCTCTCCCATGCAATCGCTAGTGGCTTGCGGTCTTCTTGTCTATAACATGTAATGTTAGAACGCAGCTACATAGTCTTTGCTGGTGGGAAAAACTTAGTCATGGACATATAATTAGTACATTCATCCCATTAAGTAATAGTGACTCTAGGCAAAGCTAGGAAACAGTCTTTTGCTTTTCCTCTTAGTGAAAAAGGAAACAAGCGTTATTTTACCGCATTGGTGTCAACATCTTTAATGTGCATCATCACTACAAGAAAAGTTCTGATAGACAACGTCCCAAAATCGTCAACTAAGGGGCATTTTTCGTCGCCTATGGGCCTAACCCGACGATATGGGTTCTGTTGTCGAAACTGCGTCGAGCAAAGTCCAACGACGATTTTTCGGTCCGTCGCGCTTGGGCGCCCTTCCGGAAAATCGGACCGTTGCCCAAGTGTTTCGGGAGCCCGTTGACTGCTGACGTCATGCAAACGACACGTGGCCGTTGCGCGTTAACGGCGTTAAACTGAAACCCGTGGTAGATGGTAGGCCCACACGAGGCCTGCCACGTCTTAAGCGGGCCGGGCCAGATGACATAGTTTGACCGGTCAACTATATAGCTGGGCTGGTCCATTAGTTACGTGGGCCGGGCCTAACCTCTAATGTTGACTGGTCAAAACTTAAATGGGCGGCCCATTTAACATGTGGGGTCCACCTTACGCAACGGGCCGGCCCAAGAAGCAAGTGGGCCGGGCCAAAAACACAGGTGGGTCCCACTTTCTGTTAAAGGCCGGCCCATTTAGTGTGTGGGGTCCACCATAAAGTGGGCCGGCCCAACAAGCTAGTGGGCCGGGCCAAAAACACAGTGGGTCCCACTTTCCAGTTAAAGGGTCGGCCCATTTAGTATGTGGGGTCCACCATATAGCAAGTGGCCGGCCCAACAAAATAGTGGGCCGGGCCAAAAACACAGGTGGGTCCCACTTTCTGTTAAAGGGCCGGCCCATTTAGTATGTGGGGTCCACCATATAGCAAGTGGGCTGGCCCACCAAGATAGTGGGCCGGGCCAAAAACAAAGGTGGGTCTCACATTCCTGTTAATGGGCCGGCCCATTTGGTAAGTGGGTTCCACCATATAGAAAGTGGGCCGGCCCAACAAGATAGTGGGCGGGCCAAAAACACAGGTGGGTCCCACCTTCCTATTAAAGGGCCGGCCCATTTACCATGTGGGACCACCATAGAGCAAGTGGGCTGGCCCAACAAGATAGTGGGGCCCAATAAGCATGTGGAGCCCATTATCGTGTAACCGGGCCGGCCTACTAAAGAAGTGGGCCGGCCCAAAATGAAAGTGGGTCCCACACTACTGTAAGTGGGCCGGCCCAATCTGTTGTAGGGCCCTACTTGTTTGACTAGTCAACTTGCATTAAATTTCATGAGCCTAAAATCTGATTTCAATGATACACACAAGTACATACACAAATAAAACAAATAGGAAAATTACAAGGCAATTAATGTGCCCAAATAAAAAAATTACATAGAATCATTGAGGACTTCTATTAGCATCATCAATAACACGTTGACATTTGGCAATCGCCTTGATTGAATCTTGTGTACTCTTTGTCAACATATCAGCTACAGATCTTAAAGCAGCAATACCATGTCTTTTATAAAGTACAGCCTTGAGATATTTACTGTTTGATGAAAGAAATGGTCTAGGTTGACGGCTATGAGAAGATGCATCAGAAGAAAGATCAGAACTTTTTGTGGGCCTCACTTCTAATGAAGATTGCTTCATCACAACTGCATTCTGATAATAATGCAAAAAGAGTTAAACGATGAACTATGCAAACATTTATTATGCAATGTAGATATAAGATAATAACAAGTTGCATAAATAAGACATGTATGGAACTTGTACTAAGCACAAACTTACATCATAATGTTGCACAGGGTCGCTACAGATCCTTTTTTGGCGACTATCTTCTAATGATGACTGCTTCATTAAAACTGCATTCTGGTAACATTGTAAACATAGTTACAACAATTAACTATTCAAACATGTATTACGCAATGTAGAGATCAGATAACAGCATGTAGCAGAAATAAGCACAAGATAAGATAAGATGCATGTACTAAGCACATACTGGCTCACTGCAGGTCCTTCTCTTGCGTGCACTAGTCGTGGTCAACATGCCTATCATTTTAGGTTCAGCCATCAAGTGAAATGCTAATCCTCCTGCTCCATTGTCCTTAATCTGTGTTTAGATATCACATTTAAGACCAAGTCAGCTGGTTTCAAATAACAAAAAACTTGAGCTGCCAAATGAATAAGCCAATATTTACCAGATATCAGATTAAAACCAACTAGATGTTGCTTTGCATGAGATACGAATTTCAGACATTCAGATTTAGAGTAGGGTAATGCCAAGGTTTTACACATAAAGTAAACTGGCATTAAGAATGACCAAATGTCAGGTTCAAATCACCCTCGCAGTTTCTCCAAGACAAGCATATCAAATAGGCAGAAACATAGTAAAGCATGAATGGCATTGCTATGGCAGGGTTCCAAGTGTTAATCTCTTGCATAAGGAACAATGCATATAGGTTATAGATAATAACGGAAGTAAACTGCCAAAATTACCAACCACGAACTCAGATTCCAACCTTACCTAGCGTCCCCGCTGTTAATGTTGGATGTTCTAATAAGTGGTTCGCATGATCAATCCCTAGGAAAAATAACATTGACAAGTCAGTCTACGATAATACAAAGACCAGACATGCACGCAGCAATAACTATATAAGCTAAAGACGAGGTATAAGAGCAAGCAGATTGGAAATGCACATAGCATGATTATAAAAGCAGTGTGAGAATAGCAGACACGAGAAAACAGCTAGCGGTGAGCTAATGACGTGGTATAAGAACAAGCAGATTGGAAATGCCCATAGCACGACTATAAAAGCAGTGCGACAATAGCATGCAGTACAAAAACAGTTGGCAGCAAATGAATGGGTACAAGGCTATAAATATGTGGATGCACACAGGTGTCAGTAGAATGAACAGGATGGTAGCGACCGGATAATGCTTTTGTACTGTACAATATTTAAACAAACTTCATGCGAAGCAACACATCAAGAAAGTTAACGGCATATGAGATCTGCAAATAACTACACAAAACATGGCTAAAGAAACACCGCGATCTAACGGGCCAGCGTACTAACCAAGCTGCGGCGGGGTGGACGGGGGCGGCAACTTGCATTCCAGCGGCGGCGAACGCGGGAGACGATGAATCGACCCTGTTTCAGTAGAAGCGGGCGTTAGTGAAGCAGATCTGGTTGGCTGGCAAGGTATTCGGTGAAGTTGATACAGCCGCTGCGGCGAGGTAGTCGGTGGCGAGGTCGGCGGTGAAGCAGATCCGTCGGTGGCGAGGTCGGCGGTGAAGCAGATCCGTCGGTGACGAGGGCGGCGGGGGAGCGGATCAGGTGGGTGGACAGCCAACACGATCAAGGCTACGCTGTGGAGGAGTATGCCGGCGGCGAAGCAGATCTAGTACTGTAGAGAGTCAGAGCTTTGGCGTGTGAGAGTATTTTTGAGCTAATGGGGCGAATGGTTGGTGGGTGGGTGTGGGCCTGTGGGGAGGGTTCGGGATCTAGGCAAGATATTTCATTGTTACCGAATGAGCCCTCCATGGTCGGTGGGTTGTAGCTTCCGGACCAGGGTTAAAAGGGTAAAACTGGTCACGGGATTTTCGAATGGATGCGGCGGGATGATTTGGCGCGCGGCCGAAATTTTCAGTTTCAAGCTACGAGCAGAACGACAAAAATAATGTTCTTCCCCAGGGAGCTCTCATTTCTTCCTCTTCTCTTTCTCTCTCGAGTCTCTCCCACTCCCCCGGCTCCTCTCCCCCTTCTCTCCGGCGGCCTCGCCGGCCGGAGACGAGGCCGACTTCTCTCTGTATATTGTACACCCTCCGAACTAAATTAATTGATTCAACTTTCCTTAGACGTGTATGTATCTAGAGTAAAAACATGTGTGGATACATCCATATTTAGATAAGCAAAGTTGAGTCAGCTAATTTGGATCCGAGGGAGTTAGTGTTGTTGTAAGCTTAGATCCAGTGTTTCCCATGAGCAGAATGGCGCAATGGAGTCGGGGATCTCGTCATCGGCTTCAGATCTGGCCTATGGTGAATCTGGCGGATCTTGCCGGCCAAACCCCGATCTGGTGCCATCAATGTGATGGCGCTAACGGTGAGGCTTGCTTTGGTCAGTGCTTCAGATCTGGCCAATGGGGAAGTCAAGCTGCTAAAGTTCACAAGCTCGGGGCATACGACGGCGTCATCCGTCTTGCCCGTGCACATCTTGGCCTTTCAGCGGCCCTTCTCAGAGCCAATATGCCGTTGCTGAGGCCCTTCTTCTCCTTCGTCCTGGCGACTACCGGCGACACCGTCCCAAGTGGTGCGTCCCCGGCGACGGAGTTGCTGGAAAGGATGCGGAGCAGAGATCTGATGTGCGGTCGAGAAGGACTCGATTGATTTTCTTCTATATGTTTTGGGGTCCTTTTTGTAAAGTTGTAGGTTCTATTAGTTATTGTCTAGTACTTTTGGTCCTCTATGTAATTTTTTGGACTAGTTTCCATTGGCACTGATAAACTTGAATTTTGACAAGTTCACGGGAAAAAAATTCCTTTGCACATATGGCCTATCATGTATAAACATTCTTGAGATTTAAACTATATGTAATGTGCCATGCATTAACCCTAAACCATATATATGTAACTAACCCTAGCTGATCAAACCCTACTTAATTAAAACAAATAACCCTAAACTATACGCATGCACTTTATGCGCAAAGGCGCGGGTGCCTCTAATAATGTGTGTGCGCACTCGATCGATGATCCCTAAACCTTATACAACCCTGAAACCCTAATCCCTAATCCCTAAACCCTAAACACCCTAAACACTAAACCCTAGACCCTAAACCCTAACCCTAACCCTAAACCCTAATTAAACCCTATATATAGGCCAACGACACTTAATTGTGCATCAAGCAGGCCAGGGGTGCCTCGCGGTCCTCTAATTAAATTAAATGTGCCATGCATTAACCCTAAACCATATATATGTAACTAACCATAGCTAATCAACCCTACTTAATGAAAACACATAACCCTAAACTATACTAGCTATAACCCGATCTAATAAAAACATGCTCTATATATAGCAGCTAGCTAGCAAACCGTAGATTAACACCAATTAATATATACATGGCCTATATCGATCATGTTGTATAACATATCCCTGAGATTCATTAATTAATTATATAATTATCATGATAAATTAATTAACTTTAATTTTGACAAGTTCTCTCGAATGAAAACACATTTGATTAAGTTGCCTCATAATATATATATATAATTAGTGTGCATGCATGGCCTACCATGCATTCGTGCATATATTTTAATGTATATTTGAACATATTCTTGGGGATTTCAATCTCTCTCTCGATCATCTATATATCGTTGGTGGCCAAAAAACACACATATATATGCATGCAATTTATGCGTAAAGGCGCGGGTGCCTCTAATAATGTGTGTGCGCACTCGATCGATGATCCCTAAACCTTAAACAACCCTAAAACCATAAATCTCTAATCCCTAAACCCTAAACACCCTAAACACTAAACCCTAAACCCTAAACCCTAAACCCTAAACGTACCCTAACCCTAACCCTAACCCTAAACCCTAGCTAACCCTAAACCCCAATTAAACCCTATGTATAGGCCAACGACACTTAATTGTGCATCGATCGAGCGGGTCATGGGTGCCTCGCGATCCTCTAATAAAATTAAATGTGCCATGCATTAACCCTAAACCATATATATGTAACTAACCCTAGCTAATCAACCCTACTTAATTAAAACACATAACCCTAAACTATACTAGATATAACCCGATCTAATAAAAGCATGCTCTATATATATAACAGCTAGCTAGCAAACCGTAGATTAACACCAATTAAAATATACATGGCCTATATCGATCATGTTGTATAACATATCCCTGAGATTCATTAATTAATTATATAATTATCGTGATAAATTAATTAACTTGAACTTTGACAAGTTCTCTCGAATGAAAACACATTTGATTAAGTTGCCTCATAATATATATATATATAATTAGTGTGCATGCATGGCCTACAATGCATTCGTGCATATATTTTAATGTATATTTGAACATATTCTTGGGGATTTCAATCTCTCTCTCTCGATCATCTATATATCGTTGGTGGCCCAAAAACACACATATATACGCATGCACTTTATGCGTAAAGGCGCGGGTGCCTCTAATAATGTGTGTGCGCACTCGATCGATGATCCCTAAACCTTAAACAACCCTAAAACCCCTAAATCTCTAATCCCTAATCCCTAAAACCTAAACACCCTAAACACTAAACACTAAACCCTAAACCCTAAACCCTAACCCTAACCCTCTACCCTAGCTAACCCTAAACCCTAATTAAACCCTATGTATAGGCCAACGTCACTTAATTGTGCATCGAGCAGCCCAGGGGTGCCTCGCGGTCCTCTAATTAAATTAATTGTGCCATGCATTAACCCTAAACCATATATATGTAACTAACCCTAGCTAATTAACCCTACTTAATTAAAACACATAACCCTAAACTATACTAGATATAACCCGATCTAATAAAAACATGCTCTATATATAGCAGCTAGCTAGCAAACCGTAGATTAACACCAATTAAAATATACATGGCCTATATATATCGATCATGTTGTATAACATATCCCTCAGATTCATTAATTAATTATATAATTATCGTGATAAATTAATTAACTTGAATTTTGACAAGTTCTCTCGAATGAAAACACATTTGATTAAGTTGCCTCATAATATATATATAATTAATTAGTGTGCATGCATGGCCTACCATGCATTCGTGCATATATTTTAATGTATATTTGAACATATTCTTAGGGATTTCAATCTCTCTCTCGATCATCAATATATCGTTGGTGGCCAAAAAACACACACATATATATATACGCATGCAATTTATGCGTAAAGGCGCGGGTGCCTCTAATAATGTGTGTGCGCACTCGATCGATGATCCCTAAACCTTAAACAACCCCTAAAACCTTAAATCCCTAATCCCTAATCCCTAAACCCTAAACACCCTAAACACTAAACCCTAAACCCTAGACCCTAAACCCTAACCCTAACCCTAACCCTAACCCTAACCCTAAACCCTAGCTAACCCTAAACCCTAATTAAACCCTATATATGTATATAGGCCAACGTCACTTAATTGTGCATCGAGCAGCCCAGGGGTGCCTCGCGGTCCTCTAATTAAATTAATTGTGCCATGCATTAACCCTAAACCATATATATGTAACTAACCCTAGCTAATTAACCCTACTTAATTAAAACACATAACCCTAAACTATACTAGATATAACCCGATCTAATAAAAACATGCTCTATATATAGCAGCTAGCTAGCAAACCGTAGATTAACACCAATTAAAATATACATGGCCTATATATCGATCATGTTGTATAACATATCCCTCAGATTCATTAATTAATTATATAATTATTGTGATAAATTAATTAACTTTAATTTTGACAAGTTCTCTCGAATGAAAACACATTTGATTAAGTTGCCTCATAATATATATATAATTAATTAGTGTGCATGCATGGCCTACCATGCATTCGTGCATATATTTTAATGTATATTTGAACATATTCTTAGGGATTTCAATCTCTCTCTCTCTCGATCATCAATATATCGTTGGTGGCCAAAAAACACACACATATATATACACATGCAATTTATGCGTAAAGGCGCGGGTGCCTCTAATAATGTGTGTGCGCACTCGATCGATGATCCCTAAACCTTAAACAACCCCTAAAACCTTAAATCCCTAATCCCTAATCCCTAAACCCTAAACACCCTAAACACTAAACCCTAAACCCTAGACCCTAACCCTAAACCCTAGCTAACCCTAAACCCTAATTAAACCCTATGTATAGGCCAACGACACTTAATTGTGCATCGAGCAGGCCAGGGGTGCCTCGCGGTCCTCTAATTAAATTAAATGTGACATGCATTAACCCTAAACCATATATATGTAACTAACCCTAGCTAATCAACCCTACTTAATTAAAACACATAACCCTAAACTATACTAGATATAACCCGATCTAATAAAAGCATGCTCTATATATATAACAGCTAGCTAGCAAACCGTAGATTAACACCAATTAAAATATACATGGCCTATATCGATCATGTTGTATAACATATCCCTCAGATTCATTAATTAATTATATAATTATCTTGATAAATTAATTAACTTTAATTTTGACAAGTTCTCTCGAATGAAAACACATTTGATTAAGTTGCCTCATAATATATATATAATTTTAGTGTGCATGCATGGCCTACCATGCATTCGTGCATATATTTTAATGTATATTTGAACATATTCTTGGGGATTTCAATCTCTCTCTCTCGATCATCTATATATAACGTTGGTGGCAAAAAAACACACATATATACGCATGCACTTTATGCGTAAAGGCGCGGGTGCCTCTAATAATGTGTGTGCGCACTCGATCGATGATCCCTAAACCTTAAACAACCCTAAAACCCTAAATTAATTATCGATCTCCCTGTGATTCATTAATTAATTATATATATAATTATCGATGATAAATTAATTAACTTGAATTTTGACAAGTTCTCTCGTATGAAAACACATTTGATCAAGTTGCCTAGCTCATAATATATATATAATTAGTGTGCATGCATGGCCTACCATGCATTCGTGCATATATTTTGATATATATTTGAACATATTCTTGGGGATTTCAATCTCTCTCTCTCGATCATCTATATATCGTTGTTGGTGGCAAAAAAACACACATATATATACGCATGCACTTTATGCGCAAAGGCGCGGGTGCCTCTAATAATGTGTGTGCGCACTCGATCGATGATCCCTAAACCTTAAACAACCCTAAAACCCTAATCCCTAATCCCTAAACCCTAAACACCCTAAACACACTAAACCCTAGACCCTAAACACCCTAAACACTAAACCCTAAACCCTTGACCCTAAACACCATAAACATTAAACCCTAAACCCTAAACACCCTAAACACTAATTAAACCCTAAACCCTAGACCCTAAACCCTAGACCCTAAACACCCTAAACACTAAACCCTAAACCCTAGACCCTAAACACCGTAAACACTAAACCCTAAACCCTAAACACCCTAAACACTAATTAAACCCTAAACCCTAGACCCTAAACACTAGACCCTAAACCCTAGACCCTAAACACCCTAAACACTAAACCCTAGACCCTAAACACCGTAAACACTAAACCCTAAACCCTAGACCCTAGCTAAACACCCTAAACACTAAACCCTAAACCCTAGCTAACCCTAAACCCTAATTAAACCCTATATATAGGCCAACGACACTTAATTGTGCATCAAGCAGGCCAGGGGTGCCTCGCGGTCCTCTAGTTAAATTAAATGTGCCATGCATTAACCCTAAACCATATATATAACTAACCCCTAGCTAATCAAACCCTAGTTAATTAAAACACATAACCCTAAACTATACTAGCTATAACCTGATCTAATAAAAACATGCTCTATATATAGCAGCTAGCTAGCAAATTAAACGGTAGATTAACACCAATTAATATATACATGGCCTATATCGATCATATGTTGTATAACATCTCCCTGAGATTCATTAATTAATTATATAATTATCGATGATAAATTAATTAACTTGAATTTTGACAAGTTCTCTCGAATGAAAACACATTTGATTAAGTTTCCTCATAATATATATATATATAATTAGTGTGCATGCATGGCCTACCATGCATGCATTCGTGCATATATTTTAATATATATTTGAACATATTCTTGGGGATTTCAATCTCTCTCTCTCTCTCGATCATCTATATGTCGTTGGTGGCCAAAAAACACACACATATACGCATGCACTTTATGCGCAAAGGCGCGTGTGCCTCTAATAATGTGTGTGTGCGCACTCGATCGATGATCCCTAAACCTTAAACCCTAAATAAACCCTAATCCCTAATCCCTAAACCCTAAACACCATAAACATTAAACCCTAAACCCTAACCTCCTAACCCTAAACCCTAAACCCTAATTAAACCCTATATATAGGCCAATGACACTTAATTGTGCATCAAGCAGGCCAGGGGTGCCTCGCGGTCCTCTAATTAAATTAAATGTGCCATGCATATATATGTGTTTAATTTGGGGATTTCAATCGCTCTCTCGTATGTAGCTCTCTCTACCTCTCTCTCTTTCTCTCTCTCTCTCTCTCTCTCTCGTTGGTGGCCAACAACACACACATGCACTTTGTGCGCAAAGGCATGCGCCTCTAATAATGTGTGCGCAGTCGATCGATCTAGTTTTGATTAATCATAGCACACAAATAAAGAAGTTGTATTTGAATCCACACAACCTAATCTAAAACACATAACCCCTAACATGGCCTAATTAATTAACCCTTCTCGATCTCTACCTAATTAGTGGAAATTGCACAAAATCAAAAGGGGTCCCTCACTAATTATGCATATCTGCTAGATTGTGATAAACTTTTGCCACATATATATTTGGTGGATGGGTGCATCTTGGCATGTAAACAATTAGTGTTTGCAAATGGCGTTGTCAAAATTTATGTACAAATGATTTCTTTCCATCCAAAGTGCATAAAATGGGAGTTTTAATGAAGAAAGTACAAATAAAACAGCTCAACATGCTTCCACACCCCGATTTTCACACGAAGTAGAGCATATTTAAAGGATAATTCCAGAGTTTTACTATTTTTCAAGCAACTTTGCTAATTTTCCCCCACTCACATGACTTTATGTCGATTTAACGAAAATATGGCGAATTTAAACTACATGGGCGGGATAGTTTGAATTGTGCGCGCGGCAAAGGGAACCGCCTATTCCTCAACCTTGTGCACGGCAAATTACACACGCAACTCCATTAAACGCCACCTACCGACCTTAATTATCACCCCGGCGGCCCGGCCGCATGACCCCCCACCCACCCGTACACAACTTATCCCCGTCCGTGCGAAGAGCTTCCCCTCCCCGTCCCGTCCGTGCGAAGAAGAAGCTTCCCCTCCCCGTCGTTCTTCTCGAGACGCACCGGCGGTCAAGTTGATCCACGGTAGGGCTGCTATCTCTAGCTCAATCATGTATCGGGCAAGACAGCCTAACGATTTATATTTTCTTGATGCTGCTAAAAAAATTCGTCAGTATGCTCGAACTAATTGGCACTTTATAGTTTTCCGCTCGATTTGTCATCGATCAATTTGTTCATTTGCGTGGGCATATAGAGTCAGTTCTGCACTCGATCCGTTAATTTGCTGAAATGCCATGGCAGAGTTTTGTACACGATCTGTTTGCTAAAATGTCGATGGGCATTTTTTGTTTTGTACTCGACATGATTGCTGAAATGCATAATCATGTAGTATAGTTTTGTACTCGATGGATATACATTTCCTACTTCGCCTTAAATTAATCACCAACCACTGTATCTCATAATTAAACAGATGGACAGAACTTGGATACTGCATGGACACTTATGTTCCCCTTCATATATAAATGGTGTTCAACCCTTTATGGGGTTTATTAGAGCTCATGATGGTCACAACCTGGACGTGTATTGCCCGCGCTGCACATGTATGAATGGTGAGAAGAGGCCTCACCCTGTAGTGGCAGATCATTTACACATTTTTGGGATGGACCGCACATATGTTAGGCGGGTTTAGCATGGTGAACCATATAATGATCCTTTAGCAGGAGAAGCAGATCTTGCTCACACTGTATGTGTGCTGGCATATGTAGTTAATTATTTATATTGATGCTGCCGCTGTTTCAATCAATAGTTTGCATTGCTGTGCAAGGTTCTGTACTCAAATTTAACTTGTTGCAGATGGATGGACGGGAAGGAGAGAAAAAGCGCTTGCTTCAGGAAACGGGTTTCAGCTCTGGGACATGTGATGTGCCAGATGAGAAGGTAAATATGTAAAACGGCATTTGTTCAGGTTGCATCCCTTAGATGTTTGTCTAATCGGTTGATGTACTAATTGCAGAAGCATAGAGTTGAAGAGGTCTCTCAGTTTGATGGGAGATTTGAAGATGAATCTCAGTTTGATGCACCTGTGGATGGTACTGATGACGAGCCTTTCATAGACGAAGGTCCTGCACCTGAGATTATCCAGCCTACAGAAGGAGGCCGTGGACCGAGTACACAGCTTTGCGTTGAAGTGGATGCACGCCCGGAGATCATCACGGGCGTCCGGGTAGTCTCAAGACCACTGTAATGTCCCAGGTTTAGTGACGATCGAGGGGTAGATTTTAGAAAGGGATGTGCATTGCATTGCAAATTCTGGGGAAATTTCGCGCTTTTAAACAAAAACTGCATTGTAGGGGGACAAGTTTCTCTCTCGACACCTTACAGGGTTAGGGTTTCGAGAGTGCGATAAACTTGTATCTCACATAACTAGATTAGGGTTTAGAGATGAGAGGGGAGAGTTTGCATCACAAAGTTAAGTTGCATGATTGAATTCAACTCAAAGTTGAATTTGAATTTCAAATACAAACATAAAATAAATACCTCATTATTTAATTGAAAGGAAATTCACTAAGTAAATAATTAAAATAAAAATTATAAATAATGCACATAATAAATAAAGCTCATTAGAGAAAACCTTGAGCTTTATTGATCATCACACAAATTACATTGTCTTTACAATATTCATAAGAAAATAAATGAATATTACAACACATTACAAGAATTGCTTGAATAGAAAAAGATAAAGAAAATTACAAGTAAATGAAATTTTATCCTAATCTACAATATGATCTTGAACTTGGTGATCTTCATGTCCATTTGATCAACTTCTTGATCCCTGCACACAAACCAAACAAACACAAAGAAACTAAAACAAGTATTATGCCAAGTGGCATTGCCACTTGGCAGGTTAGCAAAGAAATGAAAATTTAGAAGATATGATCAACTCTGCCGAGCTGATCTAGCCACAGCCAAGGACCAAGCCAGATACCAAGTATCTGCACACACACACAGCCAGAGTGCTCACAAGGCTGTGTGCATGCACACACACACAGTGAGTCACCAAGAGGAGAGTAGGAGCTGTCGACCGGAGATGCCAAACATATAAAAGCCTCTCCAACAGTGAACCCTAACCATTGCATCGACAGCAGCCTCACAGGGTAAGTCTCAAGAACAGCAAGAACACAAGCACAGCTAGAACAGTAGAACAGTCACTGCTGTTCCACTAGTTCCAGTCATACATAGAAACAGATCAAGCATCATCAGCTAGCCAGGAGGAGCAGGGCAAGCATAAACATCATCCAGAAGAAATCCTCTACACCAACACCCAAATCCTAGGAGCTGGAGTGAGGTATACACAAGATAACCTGAGCAAACACAGGTTTTGCTCATATATAAGCATGCTATGCATCACAGGAGCACAGAAGGGTAGGAAACCCAGTTTGTATCATCATCTGGCTGCCAGGCCATTTGGTGCAAGCAAACTGAAGTATAGCAAGAAGGAGATTATCCAGGGAACACTGGTTGTGTCCACACAGGGACACAAACAGAGAAATCCAACATGGATTTAATCCCTAACCAGCCACACAGACTCACTTGATCACCTATGGTAGCTAAACCATCAGACAGTTAGACAATATATGTCTAATCTTGTTTGTCAACATCAAAGAACACTGGTAATCCAACAAGGGGTTAGCCAGTAATGCATTCACCAACCACAGCAAGCCACAGAGAGGGGGAGCTACCCTTGGACAGCACCAAAAGGCTGTCAGGGCCACCTCATACCCACTTAAGCATCCAACAGAGCCATCCATCATCACCCATAGGGTTCAGAGGAGCTAGGGTTCCCAACAAGTGTGGGCATCCTTCTAGCTCAAATCACTTTAATTAAAGAATCATTACTGCAGAAACAGTTCATCTCATTTTTCCATTAAATCATGAAAAGCTACATAGACAAATGATATACACAAAATAACTAAGCACCAGAGCCTTGCATATGATCTAGATGATCACTGCAAGCAGCAGGCTGGGGTATGCAAGGGCATGCACCAGCAAGGCTTGAGTGCCACACATGCCAAGGAAGAGCACCGCCAGACACAAGCATGGAACAGCCCTTCACCAAGTTGATGATCTTATGATCATCAGGGCTTGGCAGAGCATGCTAGAGCCAAGCCCAGCAGCCACACATTCACCAAATAAATTACATAGCCACAGAACAGGAACAATGTTATAGTAGATAATCAAATAAGCTAGATATGATAGTATCCAGTAGCAAGCTATCAAGGGATAGAGCTGTGCAAGCACAGCTATGCTCAATGGAGCAGTTCCATGGATTTTATCACACAGGAAAGCACACAGAGGTACTGGCTCTTGCAAACTTGCAAGGATTGCACACTGCAATCAAGCCAGTGAATATATATACACACTTGAATAATTGGCAAGTATAGCATCAAGAATTAAGGCACAGGTAAGCAGCAACCCCAAGCACATACATGAATATAGAATAAATGGCCACAGCAGCAGCACACGCATAAGCAATAGAGCTATAGCACCATAGCAGAGCAGCATGAGCATGTCAGCTCGAGCATAGCAGCAATTGCACGAGGCCATAGGAGCATAGCCAACAGTACATCTACACGGCAAGCTTCTCCAGGGAGAGCAGGCCGGTGGCCAAGCCAATCGAGCAGAGAAGAAAAAGAAGGGTGAGAGAGAGAGGAGGAGGCGAGGAACACTCACAAGTGAAGGAGGCCAGCGAACACGGCCGGGGCGGCCACAGCGGCACACGCCGGGCGAACGGCGGCGCCAGCCAGGCCAGGCCGCGGCAGAGCCGCAGCTCAGCACCACCACGGCGAGGCTCGCGGTGGCGTCATGGCGCCAGAGCGCCGGGAGAGGACCACGGCAACTCCAGCGCACGGCGGCGGCGAGAGTCGCGCGGGGGTCGGCGAGCGAACGGACGCGAGCGTCAGATCGACGCGGACCATCGTGTCCGCCGTCGAGAGGCGGTTCGATCCACCGGATCTCACCGGCGGCGGCCGGAGTGGGCCGGGATAAATCGGCGAAGGGGCGGCGGCGGGGATCGCCGAGCTCGAAAGAGCTAGGGTTTGTGCGTGAGCGGCGAGGAAGGGGTCGGTGCGACCGACCGAGCCCAAGGGCGGCTCGGGTTAGGGTTAACCCACTGGGTTGCACCGACAGGTGGGCCCAGGGGCAATTGTGTCTTTTCACAAATAACCCAAAAATGCTGAAACTTTAAAAATTCATAGAAAATTAATTATAGCTCTAAAAAAATAATTAAAAATATGAAAATAGATCAGCATAAAATTCTCTACCTAAATAAAATATCAAAGAGAATTTTTGAAGACCATCAAGAATAAGTCTTAATATAATGATTTAAATAATCATTTAAATCACACATATTATTTTCAATAATAAAAATAAGTCCATTAATGCTTTTGGACTATAAAAACACCTTGACAACATTTCAAGGTTGTATTTTATCCTAAACAGAGTATCCCTAAATTGTTCTTAGTATTAACCTTCTACCTAAAACAATAAACACCGGGAAAGGGGGGAACAACCCTAAAAGCTGAATCATGCATAATTGCTTCTTTAACCATTGCCCTTATCGGACAATGATGCTATTTTTCAGCAACAGAGGACAAGGGTCAGTCCACACCATCCAACTGCACTCTTTGCAGTATTCAGGCAAGTTCATCGCTTGCTCATGTCATTTGAGTATTTTTACCAAATTACTTGCAAAGTACTATGTTTATCACTTTTGCATAAAAAACAAAACCACTATTTTCATAACTATGAATATGACTATGTGGTTGGCAATGGAACCATGGATTGTGTTGATATGGTGGAGGTTCCATTGCAAGGGTTTATATCCATCTAGGATTAAACAACAAATGTCGTCCAGTGATTCTTGTGCCGTACAAACCGTGTTCACCATAAGATCTGGAGTGGGACGGAGTAGTCAAAAGTGTTTCCACCTCTCGTTCATCAACGGACGCGCTTTACCGTAGTACACTTGTGATCCGAGGGGGCAAGCTGGTGAGGCTGGGGAGTCCTAAGTCCCCACGGCATAGTCCGTAGTACACTTGTCGCCCGAAGGAGCAAGATGGTGAGGCTGGGGAGTCCTAAGTCCCCACGGTATTGCGGTCTATGATGGGTTGCAGCTACCGGCGAAGGAGTTTGGTTCGATCCCAAACTGTCGTCGTGGTCGGGGTCCACCCGTGAGTGGGAATAATGGGACCGACGAGGACCCAGGGTCGGGGTATGCAACAAAGGGTGGGTGTTCGAGGTAGCGGAGGAACATGATTGACTAGGACCTTATACCGGGCCTCACACCAAAGGAAGTGTGGACGGGAAAGCTGCCCGGTTGGCACCAAGGTTAAGATCTCTTATGGGTAAAGAAACACACCTCTGCAGAGTGTAACGAATCGTGACCAGTCACTCCTTGTTCCGGGTTTTGGAACTGCGAACGCTGCCGGAAAGGAACTCCATGAAGTTCTAGTAAACCGGTGAAGGCTGACGGACATAGTTCTTCTGAATAAAAACAACCTTTTGAAGAAATGGTTATCAAAACCTGCATGGTATCAGACTTTCTGGTCTGGTGCCGTAGTTAGAGCATTAAACACCTCTTTCCTAATATGAACTTGTTGAGTACGCTCGTACTCATACCACTCTTAAATCCCCTGCTTAGACTGTCTGAATCATCTGGAGGAGGACAACGACAACCCTGAAGGAGCCGACATCATCGGCTACGAAGAACCAGACCTCTCAGGAGGTGTTGAAGGAGTAGACTATCTGATAGTCTACGGAAACGGAGAGAAGGATCCGGAGGAGAACAATCTTAGACCCAGAGATAGTAGTAGTGGTACCGAGCAGTCCGAACTTCTAGTATTTAACTGCTCGCGGGAATAAATGTATAACCTAGTAAGACTTCTATATTGTAAGCTAAGTTGGGTTCGCCTCGAACCCAGGAGTAACCCTCTCAGGACCCAAGAGGAGCTCCAGGATGATATGTATATATGGTTTGTAATAATATATGAATGAGTTATGGACCTGCTATGTTCTGTTGTACTACTCTGAGGGATGTAATATTTGCGGATTGGTACTTCGCGAATGTTATATCAACGACTGGCATACTACAACATGCAGTGGTATGCAGGGTCACCACAGTTGGTATCAGAGCAAAAGCTTTGACCTTAGGTTGGAACCTAGTAAATGGGACGAAAACGTTAGGAGTCAAATAGGATTAGTAAAGAATTCTCTAAAAATATGGTGTATATTCACTTGAGAATAGAACAATCATATGTTTTAGTGCGATAATTCTTTATTATCTCTATTATGATGCATTATTACTAATCTTATATTCTTTCTATTTCTACAGCCAACAATGGCAAGTTCACGCCCGGGACGTAATGTGAAAGTGAAGACTTCAAACTTGAGTGAATACGACGGAGGACTTGCAGACATTCTACGTGCCATGTTACTTGAATTTGGGTGCGATCCCCAAATCCAAGTGATGAAATATTGGTTCTATGATGGACCAGTATTGGCAAAGTGTAGAGTAGGGCTACGACTTCCCGAATCTTTGGGAATGAGCGTAGTTATGCCAGCAGGAGAAGCCAGAACCATCAACACAGCCTATCATATAGCTGTTATGAGAGCCATAACCGATATCCGGGAACATAAGACGAAAGAGCTTATGGGTTCCGAATTCACCCACATTCCTCACTTGGAGGAAGAGGATGATCCCATGCTGAACCATTTTAAATACGCCAAACGCAAACCAGCTGAAGCTGCAAAATACATGGACAATAGCCGTAGCTTACTATCATTGTTATTTCAGTTGAACCGTCATTTGACGGGAGCAATTGATACAATGCTAGAAGAGTTCACTGAACCCAAGGAGGACAGTAGGGGGAAAGAACCTATGGAGAATGTGGTGCAAACACCAGTTTATTCAGCTGGTGACTACATCAGTATTGATCCACTTGCACGTGAAACTACACCTGCTACACCTGGGAACTACCTGGGTAGTTCCTATGGGGGATACGAGGGCGGAGAGGAATCCGGAAACAAGCAGCGTTCCGAGACTCCTATCGAGAATTCCAGGGGTTGGCGTTGGGGATATGATACTGGAACCCATAGTACTACTGAGTATTATGATGGGGAGATGAATGATGACGCAACAACCCAGAACCAGAGCTATCCTAGTAATGAAGGAGTGGATGGAGGATATCCGACACAAGTTGAGTCGGGTATGAGTTTTGGTAACCCTTATGGTGTGGCTACAGGAGAGTACACCCGATGGGTGGACTATGATGCACTCAATGATCAGTTTGTGAACACTGATTTCTCCTTAGGATCATCATCGGATTCGGATTACAAGCCAACGGGGAGACCTTATGTTCCAGGGTCTATCAGGAGGACGACACGTTCGACCGGATGGAAGCCTGGAATGTACCGGGAGTGAAGATCGACTAGAGTCCACCAAGGGAGGCGAGGCTATAATACACAAGTACCACGTGTATTATAGTTTGTAATATTTGTATAAATTTGTACTTATACTTTAATAAGTGAGTTTGCATACTCACATCGACTTGAGTATTGTAATAAGACCACTTAAGTATGTATATACAGGGTATATGTTTTGTATGATTTGCATTTGCTTCTTGATTTCCATTGCGTGACTAGTTCTGTGCACAAAGTTGAGCTCAGAAAACTTGCGCATGGAGTAACTATGAGTACCACTTTGTGTTGCAGAACTAGGGGGATATGTCGGGAACGCCGAGTGAGGAGAGTGAAGAGCAGCGCATCGAGCGACAGAAGGCGGAGGCTGATGAAGCAGCCAGGACTCAGTTTCCACCACCACCACCACCCATGACGCAGCAGAACTTTGTCCAGTACATGCAGATGATGGAAGAAAGACAACGTGTAACGTTGGAGCAGCAGAATAAATTCTTCCAGGAGCTGCTGCAACAGAAAGAGTGGAGAGACCTGAGAATCAGGGAGTCACTTTGTCAGACTTCCAGAACACAAAGCCAATATCTTTTGCATACGCGCCCGAGCCAATGGACGCGGAAGACTGGCTTATGGACACTGAGCGAAAGCTCAATACGGTTGGTTGTAACGACCAGGAGAAGGTCCGTTATGCTACACACTTGTTGTGTGGACCTGCCGCATCTTGGTGGGACAATATAGTAGCCGTTTATCCGGCTGAGAAGGTATTTACCTGGGAGGAGTTTAAGAGGAAGTTCAGGGAATCCAATGTCCCTGAAAGCATTGTGGAGTTGAAGCGTCGAGAATTTGAAAGTCTCGAGCAGAAGGATAAGGCCATCCTGACATACGTCAGGGAGTTTTCTGGACTGTCTCGGTATGCCGTGGAGGAGGTTAATACCGAGGACAAGAAAAAGAAGAGGTTTATGCGAGGATTAAATCCTCAGTTTAAGGTACAGCTCAGGATGTTGAGAGCAACGGAGTTTCAAGAGTTGGTGGATGCAGCCATCACTCTTGAGGATGACTTCAAACAATTGCAAGATGAAAAGAGGAAGAAGGCCAAGTTTGAGCCTAGGAGGTTTGGCAGCAACAAGCCAAATATGAACTTAAGTTTCAAGCCCCGATTCAACAACAACTTCAATAGCAGGAGGAACCAAGCGTTTCAGACTGCAAACCAGATAGTTTGTCGAAGCTGCGGACTTCCAGGACATTTTCCAGGGATTGCAAGAACCAAGGATTCCAGCAGGCAAACCAGACTGTTTGTCGTATCTGTGGAATGAAGGGACATCTCTCAACAGAGTGTCGTAAACCTAAGATAATATGCTTTGGGTGTCGCCAGGAGGGGCATATGCTGAAAGACTGCCCCAAGAGGAATACCGGAGGAGGTCAGTCAGGAGGAGGAGGAAGCCGAGGAGGAAATACCGGAGGGGCTGGAAGAACAAGAAACCCTTCGGCAAGCTAAACTGCACCAGCTTGGAGGAGGTGGTTAACTCCGATCAAGCAGTGATAGGTACGCTTCAGATACTCACTCATCCTGGCAAAGTACTTTTTGATACTGGTGCAACTACATCATTCATTTCCCAGCAATTCATCATCAAACATGGGATTAGATGCAATAAACTAGATAAACCAATAACCATACTTTCTGCGGGGGGAACGATATTAGTAACCCATACTAAACCTGGACAAGTCATTATGATCAATAAGTGTGCGTTTGACGCAGACCTGTTCATTTTACCGATGAAGGACATTGATGTCATTCTTGGTATGAACTGGTTAGAGGAAAATGGCGCACTTATAGATTGTACCCATAAAACAGTGTCTTTGAAAAGCCCAGGTGGAGATAGAATCATTTACCAAGGAGATAAGCATACTCAGATTGAAGTGGAGTTGAAGCTGAACAGTATGAAGGAAGTGAAACTCGAGGACATTCCAGTGGTCAATGAATTCCAAGATGTATTCCCTAAGGAATTACCTGGAATGCCACCAGATAGGGAGATAGAATTTACTATCGACCTAATTCCAGGAACAGCACCCATTGCTAAAGCACCATACAAGATGGGGCCTAAAGAGTTGAAAGAACTCAAGGAACAATTGGATGACCTGGAACAGAAAGGATTCATACAGGAGAGTATCTCACCATGGGGATCACCTGTGATTTTCGTGGATAAAAGAGATGGAGGTCGACGGATGTGCGGAGACTACAGGAATTTGAATAATGTTACTATCAAGAACAAGTACCCACTTCCTAGAATCCAAGATCTTTTTGATCAAGTTAGAGGCGCGGGAGTCTTCTCCAAGATTGATCTAAGATCCGGTTATCACCAGATAAAGATCAAGAAGGAAGACGTTCCAAAAACAGCCTTTGTTTCGAGGTACGGACATCATGAGTATCTCGTAGTACCTTTTGGACTAACCAATGCCCCAGCAATATTCATGAATCTCATGAATAAGATCTTCATGCCATGTCTTGACAAGTTTGTCATCGTATTCATCGATGATATCTTGATCTATTCCAAGGACAAAGCTGAACATGCTGAACACCTTAGGATAGTGTTGCAAACACTAAGGGAACACCAACTGTACGCCAAGTTCAGTAAGTGTGAGTTTTGGCTTGATCAAGTAGAATTTCTTGGTCATGTCATTAGTAAGGATGGGATAGCAGTAAACCCAAGCAAAGTAGCCTCAGTTTTGGACTGGGAAGCACCCAAGAATGTCAAGGAAATCCGAGGATTCTTGGGAATGGCAGGATATTATAGGAGATTCATTGAAGGATTCTCCAAGATAGCAGGGCCAATGACCAAGTTGCTAAGGAAGAACACACCTTTCGTGTGGTCTGATGAGTGTGAGAAGAGTTTTCAAACTCTGAAAGAAAAACTCACCACAGCACCGGTGTTAGCAGTTCCGGAAGATGGCAAGGATTACACCGTGTACTGCGACGCATCCAAACATGGATTGGGATGTGTACTCATGCAAGACCGGAAAGTAATATCTTATGGATCGAGGCAACTCAGACCTCATGAAGTAAACTATCCAACTCATGATTTAGAGTTAGCAGCAGTTGTTTTTGCACTTAAGACTTGGAGACATTTTCTCTATGGAGCCAAGTGTGAGCTCTATACTGATCATAAGAGTCTCAAGTACTTCTTCACTCAAAAGGAACTCAATATGAGGCAGAAAAGATGGCTTGAATTGATCAAGGACTATGATTTGACCATCAACTATACCCCAGGAAAGGCTAATGTTGTAGCAGATGCCTTGAGTAGAAAGAGTACTGGCGGACTAGAACCAGAAATTTCACCGGAGTTGAAGAAGGAAATAAGCCAAGCCCAAATACAACTTTGGGAGAAAGAAGCTCACGAAGGACTATCAGCCTTACAAGTAGCCGATGAAATGAATGTCAACCTCAAGAATGAGATAATCATGGGTCAACTAGATGATCCATTCATCGTAGAGGAGATGAGGAGGATTGACGAAGGAAGACCATCAGAATTTCACCGTGGAGAGATGGGATCATTATGGTTCCAGAAGAGGATTTGTGTTCCGGATATTGCTGAGATCAAGGAAGTAATACTCCGGGAAGCCCATCAAACACCATACTCTATTCATCCGGGAAGTACAAAGATGTACATGGATCTAAAGGAGTTATTCTGGTGGAACAACATGAAGAGAGAAATAGCACAGTATGTGGCGGAATGCCATACATGCCAAAGAGTGAAGGCCGAACACCAGAGTCCGGCAGGAAAGTTACAACCTTTACCTATTCCAGAATGGAAATGGGAGGAGATAGGAATGGATTTCATCACCGGACTACCCATGACCAATAAAAAGAAGGACATGATATGGGTAATCGTGGACCGGTTGACGAAAAGTGCACACTTCTTAGCGGTAAATCAGCAAGACAAAGGAGAGAAACTCATCGATCTTTACATCAAAGAGATCGTGAGTAAACATGGAGTGCCCAAGAAGATCGTGTCGGATCGAGGATCCGTGTTCACGTCAGCATTCTGGAAGCAACTACATGAAGCTTTAGGATCCAAGTTGGACTATAGTACCGCCTATCATCCTCAGACAGGTGGACAAACCGAGAGAACTAACCAGATCCTAGAGGACATGCTTAGGGCTTGTGCCCTAGATTTCGGAGGATCATGGGAAGAACACTTACCATTAGCAGAGTTCTCATACAATAATAGTTACCAAAGCAGCATCAAGATGGCACCATTCGAAGCTCTGTATGGAAGAAAGTGTAGATCACCGATATGTTGGTATGAAGCTGGATCAAGCAAAGAGTTCAACCCAGATTATGTCAAGGAAAAGCAACACATCATTGACATCATAAGAGATAGACTGAAGATAGCCCAAAGTCGACAGAAGAGCTATGCAGACCAAAAGAGAAGGACTTGGGAGCCACAAGTTGGAGATATGGTATATCTTAAGGTGAGCCCGATGAAAGGTCTTCAGAGATTCGGAGTAAAAGGAAAGTTGAGCCCTAGATACATCGGACCTTTCAAGATACTGAGTCAGAACCGAGGTTTAGCCTTTGAATTGGATCTACCGGGAAGGCTAGCACAAGTTCACAATGTATTCCATGTGTCACAACTCAGAAAATGCTTAAAGACCCCAGATGAGCCAGTATCACATGCTGAGCTCGAGTTACAACCAGATCTGACTTATATCGAGAAGCCAGCCAAGATTCTCGAGGAGAGCTGGAAGCAACTCAGGAATAAAGCTATAAAATACTGCAAGATACAATGGAAGCATCACCCCGAGAGGGAAGCCACCTGGGAAAAAGAAGAAGACCTGAGGAAAACATACCCCGAACTGTTCAGGTATTACAACCACAACTTCGGGACGAAGTTTTCTTTAAGGGGGAAAGGCTGTAATGTCCCAGGTTTAGTGGCGATCGAGGGGTAGATTTTAGAAAGGGATGTGCATTGCATTGCAAATTCTGGGGAAATTTCGCGCTTTTAAAACAAAAACTGCATTGTAGGGGGACAAGTTTCTCTCTCGACACCTTACAGGGTTAGGGTTTCGAGAGTGCGATAAACTTGTATCTCACATAACTAGATTAGGGTTTTGAGAAGAGAGGGGAGAGTTTGCATCACAAGGTTAAGTTGCATGATTGAATTCAACTCAAAGTTGCATTTGAATTTCAAATACAAACATAAAATAAATATCTCATTATTTAATTGAAAGGAAATTCACTAAGTAAATAATTAAAATACAAATTATAAATAATGCACTTAATAAATAAAGCTCATTAGAGAAAACCTTGAGCTTTATTGATCATCACACAAATTACATTGTCTTTACAATATTCATAAGAAAATAAATGAATATTACAACACATTACAAGAATTGCTTGAATAGAAAAAGATAAAGAAAATTACAAGTAAATGAAATATATCCTAATCTACAATATGATCTTGAACTTGGTGATCTTCATGTCCATTTGATCAACTTCTTGATCCCTGCACACAAACCAAACAAACACAAAGAAACTAAAACAAGTATTATGCCAAGTGGCATTGCCACTTGGCAGGTTAGCAAAGAAATGAAAATTTAGAAGATATGATCAACTCTGCCGAGCTGATCTAGCCACAGCCAAGACCAAGCCAGGCTACACACACACACAGCAGTGCTCACAAGGCTGTGTGCATGCAGCACACACACACAGTGAGTCACCAAAGGGAGAGGAGCTGTCGACGAGAGATGCAAAGGCCAAACATATAAAAGCCTCTCCAACAGTGAACCCTAACCATTGCATCGACGCAGCCTCACAGGGTAAGTCTCAAGAACAGCAAGAACACAAGCATAGCTAGAACAGTAGAACGTCCATTGTTCCACTAGTTCCATCATACATAGAAACAGATCAAGCATCATCAGCTAGCCAGGAGGAGCAGGGCAAGCATAAACAATCCAGAAGAAATCCTCTACACCAACACCCAAATCCTAGGAGCTGGAGTGAGGTATACACAAAAACCTGAGCAACACAGGTTTTGCTCATATATAAGCATGCTATGCATCACAGGAGCACAGAAGGGTAGGAAACCCAGTTTGTATCATCATCTGGCTGCCAGGCCATTTGGTGCAAGCAAACTGAAGTATAGCAAGAAGGAGATTATCCAGGGAACACTGGTTGTGTCCACACAGGGACACAAACAGAGAAATCCAACATGGATTTAATCCCTAACCAGCCACACAGACTCACTTGATCACCTATGGTAGCTAAACCATCAGACAGTTAGACAATATATGTCTAATCTTGTTTGTCAACATCAAAGAACACTGGTAATCCAACAAGGGGTTAGCCAGTAATGCATTCACCAACCACAGCAAGCCACAGAGAGGGGGAGCTACCCTTGGACAGCACCAAAAGGCTGTCAGGGCCACCTCATACCCACTTAAGCATCCAACAGAGCCATCCATCATCACCCATAGGGTTCAGAAGGAGCTAGGGTTCCCAACAAGTGTGGGCATCCTTCTAGCTCAAATCACTTTAATTAAAGAATCATTACTGCAGAAACAGTTCATCTCATTTGTCCATTAAATCATGAAAAGCTACATAGACAAATGATATACACAAAATAACTAAGCACCAGAGCCTTGCATATGATCTAGATGATCACGCAGCAGCAGTCTGGGGTATGCAAGGGCATGCACCAGCACAGCTTGAGTGCCACACATGCCAAGGAAGAGCACCCAGACACAAGCATGGAACAGCAGCCCTTCACCAAGTAACGATGATCTTATGATCATCGGGCTTGGCGAGCATGCTAGAGCCAAGCCCACAGCCACACATTCCCCAAATAAATTACATAGCCACAGAACAGGAACAATGTTATAGTAGATAATCAAATAAGCTAGATATGATAGTATCCAGTAGCAAGCTATCAAGAGATAGAGCTGTGCAAGCACAGCTATGCTCAATGGAGCGTTCCATGGATTTTATCACGGAAAGCACGAGGTACTGGCTCTTGCAAACTTGCAAGGATTGCACACTGCAATCAAGCAGTGCAAGAATATATATACACTTGAATAATTGGCAAGTATAGCATCAAGAATTAAGGCACGGGTAAGCAGCAACCCCAAGCACATACATGAATATAGAATAAATGGCCACAGCAGCAGACACGCATAAGCAATAGAGCTATAGCACCATAGCGAGCAGCATGAGCATGTCGGCTCGAGCACGGCAGCAATTGCACGAGGCCATAGGAGCATAGCGGTACATCTACACGGCAAGCTTCTCCACGGGAGAGCAGGCCGGCCAAGCCAATCGAGCGGGAAGAAAAAGAAGGGTGAGAGAGAGAGAGCGAGGAACACTCACGGTGAAGGAGGCCGCGAACAAGGCGGGGCGGCCACGGCGGCACGCCGGGCGGCGGCGGCGCCAGCCAGGCCAGGCCGCGGCAGAGCCGCAGCTCCAGCACCACCGGCGAGGCTCGCGGTGGCGTCATGGCGCAGGAGCGCCGGGGAGAGGACCACGGCAACTCCGGCGCACGGCGGCGAACGGCAAGAGTCGAGCGCTGGGGGTCGAGGGCGAGCGAACGGAGACGCGGCGTCGGATCGACGCGGACCATCGTGTCCGCCGTCGAGCGGTTCAGATCCACCGGATCTCACCCGGCGGCGGCCGGAGTTGGCCGGGATAAATCGGCGAAGGGCGGCGGCGCGGGGATCGCCGAGCTCGAAAGAGCTAGGGTTTGTGCGTGAGCGGCGAGGAAGGGGTCGGTGCGACCGACCGAGCCCAAGGGCGGCTCGGGTTAGGGTTAACCCACTGGGTTGCACCGAGTGGAGGGGCAATTTGTCTTTTCACAAATAACCAAAAATGCTGAAACTTTAAAAATTCATAGAAAATTAATTATAGCTCTAAAAAAATAATTAAAAATATGAAAATAGATCAGCATAAAATTCTCTACCTAAATAAAATATCAAAGAGAATTTTTGAAGATAATCAAGAATAAGTCTTAATATGATGATTTAAATAATCATTTAAATCACACATATTATTTTCAATAATAAAAATAAGTCCATTAATGCTTTTGGACTATAAAAACACCTTGACAACATTTCAAGGTGGTATTTTATCCTAAACAGAGTATCCCTAAATTGTTCTTAGTATTAACCTTCTACCTAAAACAATAAACACCGGGAAAGGGGGGAACAACCCTAAAAACTGAATCATGCATACTTGCTTCTTTAACCATTGCCCTTATCGGACAATGATGCTATTTTTCAGCAGCAGAGGACAAGGGTCAGTCCACACCATCCCTGCACACTTTGCAGTATTCAGGCAAGTTCATCGCTTGCTCATGTCATTTGAGTATTTTTACCAAATTACTTGCAAAGTACTATGTTTATCACTTTTGCATAAAAAACAAAACCACTATTTTCATAACTATGAATATGACTATGTGGTTGGCAATGGAACCATGGATTGTGTTGATATGGTGGAGGTTCCATTGCAAGGGTTTATATCCATCTAGGATTAAACAACAAATGTCGTCCAGTGATTCTTGTGCCGTACAAACCGTGTTCACTACAAGAAAAGTTCTGATAGACAACGTCCCAAAATCGTCAACTAAGGGGCATTTTTCGTCGCCTATGGGCCTAACCCGACGATATGGGTTCTGTTGTCGAAACTGCGTCAGGCAAAGTCCAACGACGATTTTTCGGTCCGTCGCGCTTGGCGCCCTTCCGCCACGGAAAATCGGACCGTTGCGAAGTGTTTTCGGGAGCCCGTTGACTGCGACGTCATGCAACCGACACGTGGCGACGCGTTCGCGATTAACGGCGTTAACCAAACCCCGTGGTAGATGGTAGGACACGAGGGCTGCCACGTCTTAAGCGGGCCGGGCCGGATGACATAGTTTGACCGGTCAACTATATAGCTGGGCTGGTCCATTAGTTAAGTGGGCGGGCCTAACCTCTAAGGTTGATGGTCAAAACTTAAATGGGCGGCCCATTTAACATGTGGGGTCCACCTTACGCAACTGGGCCGGCCCAAGAAGCAAGTGGGCCGGGCCAAAAACACAGGTGGGTCCCACTTTCCTGTAAAAGGCCGGCCCATTTAGTGTGTGGGGTCCATATAGCAAGTGGTCGGCCCAACAAGCTAGTGGGCGGGCCAAAAACAGTGGGTCCCACTTTCCGTTAAAGGATCGGCCCATTTAGTTTGTGGGGTCCACCATATAGCAAGTGGTAGGCCCAACAAAATAGTGGCGGGCCAAAAACACAGGTGGGTCCCACTTTCTGTTAAAGGGCGGCCCATTTAGTATGTGGGGCCCACCATATAGCAGTGGGCTGGCCCACCAAGATAGTGGGCGGGCCAAAACACGGTGGGTCCCACATTCCTGTTAATGGGGCCCATTTGGTATGGGGTCCACCATATAGAAAGTGGGCCGGCCCAACAAGATAGTGGGCTGGGCCAAAAACACAGGTGGGTCCCACCTTCCACTTAAAGGGCCGGCCCATTTACCATGTGGGACCACCATAGAGCAAGTGGGCCGGCCCAACAAGATAGTGGGCCCAATAAGCGCGGTGGGCCCCTTTTTCGGAAAGGCCCAACTAGTATGTGGGGTCCACAATATAGCAAGTGGGCCGGCCCAACAAGATAGTGGGCCGGGCCAAAACAGGTGGGTCCCACTTTCCTCTTAAAGGGCCGGCCCATTTATTATGTGGGTCCTCCAAAAAAGCAAATGGGCTGGCCCAACTAATTAGTGGGCCGGCCCGGTAGTTGGTGGGGTCCACCTTAAAGCAAGTGGGCCAGCCCAATTAGTGTGTGGGGTCCACCGTAAATCAAATGGGCTGGCCCAAGAAGTAAGTGGGCCAGCCCGTTTAGTTGCTGTTTATATGCCGGCATAATATGCGCTTTAGGATTTTGCGGGCAGGCACATATGTGATTTCGCTTAATTGGCCGTTTAAGGGATGGGAATTCGTGATTTAGTTGATTTCTGTCGGATAGCCTCACTTACCACAAGCACCAAAGAAAAAATGCGCGAAAGAACTATAAAAACTAACTAAATATTACATCAGCTGCAAGGCATTGAAAAAAATATTACAGAACCCAGAGAAATTGAATGGTAATTAAACCTAGCAATACAATGAAGCGATCCGGCAATCTTTTAAGTTGTCCATGCAGCACCTATATCTGAAACAAAGACATTACAAGTTAAGACAGCAACAATGGAAAGGCAAAGACACTACAATATTGTTTGCCAAAGAATTTGGAACTCATCATTTCGTCGTTATAACAAGATCATTGTAATGCGCACAATAAGCAAACAAAGAGTGCATGCCGCATACCAACAGCCAATATAACAGAGCATGTTAGAATGAAACAGCAGACTTACTACTGTCGAGTCCCATGCAAACCAACATGTTCAGGGAGTACAAAATTGGCATGAACAACATAGTAGCAGGCTATAAATTTTGTAACAACGACTGAGCAAGATGAAGTTATGATGGCTACATCTACAGAGCAGGGAATGTAAACCAAAAATAGAAGTTACGATGGCAAAAGCTAAAGAGGAGGGAATGTGAACCAACATGTGCCAAGTGCAATTACTTCATTTTGGCCGTGAACTAAATAATACTCCTGAACTTATAGTGAAGGGGATGCAAATCAAGATGTTTCGGGATATAAACTTGTAATGAGCAACACATGGAGGATAGTTAACGCTGGAGCTTAGGATGGACCAGATACAGAATATAGTGGGATCACCTGTGAACTTGTATAAGAGGGAATGCAAACCAATATGTTCAGCTTTCCATATGTGAGCGTCATGCCAAGTCAGAGAAACAAGTCAATAATGCAGCTTTTGAAGAACAAGATGGCACGCAAAATTATTATCTAGTAGTATGACAAGTTTATTTGTACTACAGGCTAGATAGCAGAGTGATAGCATGCCAAACTAAGTCCTTACTTTGTTAGCTTACAATGAACTAGATACAAAACAATGGCATCACCTGTAGTACAGGGAATGCAAGCCAACATGTTCATGGAGTAAAAAATTGGCACAAACAACATAGTAGCAGGCCATAATTTTTGTAACAACGACTGAGCAAGATAAAGTTATGATGGCTAGATCTACAGAGCAGGGAATGTAAACCAAATATAGAAGTTACGATGCCAAAAGCTATAGAGCAGGGAATGCGAACCAACATGTGCAATTACTTAAAATTGGCCATGAACTAAATAATAGCAGGATGTTACTATAATACCTACAGTATAATTTTTGTAACAACGACTGAGCAAGATAGAAGTTATGATGGCTACATCTACAGAGCAGGGAATGCAAACCAAAATGTTCAATCGCTTAAAGTTAGCAATGAAGTAGAAAATAGCAACGTGTTACGGTCATAGCTAGGAATGAACTAAAAGAGCTTCAGACAAACAAGCATCTGAACCCAGAACATGGCGCTAAAACAAGGGACTTACATTAGGAGAAGCACTCTGTGGGAGTCACAGCAGATCTTCCTGGGGTTGATAGATCCGGTGATGAAGTACGCTACATGTGCTACTTGGGGTTGGAGAGACGGCCATTACACTTCATGATTACTCATCTCATCTGCAAAAACGTAACGGCGCGTCGTTAGCACAAACAGGTTCCCCCAAGATTAAACAAGAACTTGCAGGCAAGCAAAAGCGACAGTAGAAGAGTTTAGATCATGCACGGCGCCGGTGAAGCAGATCCGGTTCATGCACAGCGGTGTCGGTGAGCAAGATCCGATGCGGTGGACGACGGATCCGGCGAAGCGGCTCCGGCGGGGTGGACGATGCCGCAGCTGAAGCGACTGCGGTAGACTGCTGGATGAGCATATGGTTTCGAGGTTCGGCGGGGATGATCCGGTCCGGTTGATGACGGCGTCGATGAAGCGGCTCCGGCAGGCCGGATGACGAGGATCGCGAGGGCTCGGGTAGGCCAGGGAAGTCCGGCGGGGATGTTCCGGTGCGGTGGTCGTGGAGGTGGTAGAGAGAGGGACTTGAGAAGTTCCGGTGGGTGGTCTCAGATGAGAGACTGAGGGAAATGAATTTTTTTGGGAGGGTATCCGGGGCTAGGGAGGTGGTGATCCAAAAAATGACGGCCAGACCCCCCCACCAACCGACTTTGCTGTCATCTCCACAGGGGTAGAATCGGAATTTGGAAGCGTGTGAAATTTTTGTATTTTGTGGGCGGGAAGTTTTGCCGCTATGAGATTTTGAATTTCGCTAAGGTACAAGTATAATGATAAAAAATTGTGAGACCGTACTAGTACCTCTGTTCAAGGCCGACTGTAAAATCAAATCATCATCAAGTTGAACATCGGTTACTACCATGATCATCATCGGACACGATCTGGTGACATGCACCTGAAATTGGTGCATTCGTTGCAAAGTATAATGCTAAAAAAATTAGTGACCGTACTAGTACTTCTGTTCAAGCCCGAGTGCAACATCAAATCATCATCACGTTGAAAATTTGTTACCATGATCATGATCTATCTCTAAATTTGGCGCATCCGCTAAATCTGGCAAACTATAATGATAAAGAAATTGTGAGACAGTAGTAGTACTTCTGTTCATGGTCGAGTGCAACATCAAATCATCATCACGTTTAAAATTTGTTACCATGATCATGATCTACCTCTGAAAATGGGCGCATCCGCTAAAACTTGCAAAGTATAATGATACAAAATTGTGAGACCGTACTAGGACTTATGTTCAAGGTCGAGTGCAACATCAAATCATCATTACATTGAAAAGTGTGTTACCATGATCATGATCTATCTCTGAATTTGGCGCATCCGCTAAATCTCGCAAAGTATAATGATAAAGAATTTGTGAGACAGTAGTAGTACTTCTGTTCAAGCCCGAGTGCAACATCAAATCATCATCACGTTGAAAATTTGTTACCATGATCATGATCTATCTCTGAATTTGGCGCATCCGCGCTAAATGTTGCAAAGTATAATGATTAAAAAAATTGTGAGACCGTACTAGTACTTATGTTCAAGGTCGAGTGCAACATCAAATCATCATCACGTTGACAATTTCTGTTACCATGATCCTCTATTTGGGGATGCTGCTCCCACACCACACCAGCGGCCCCAAACGGCAGCCATTTTAAAATTAAAATTGACATTTAAAAACCCAAAATCATACGAAATTTATACCAAAGTAGCTCGACTTTAAACATAACTAAACTTAAACTTAATCCTGGTCTACGGGCCGTCGGTTGGGGCGCTCGACGGCACTGCCTCGTCGTTGTTCTTAGCCATTGCCGCCTGCTTTCGTGCCCGCTTCTCCTTCGTTGCTTCGCGCATCTGGCGGTGGAGCATGGCGGCCGGCGGCGCTGTCCCCGCGCTTCCAGCCTTTCCCGAGAAGCTTCGATCTCGGCGCGCCTCGCCTGCTGGCGAGCGAACTCGTCCTGGTGGCGATGAGCGTTGAGCTCTGCGAGCTTCTGTCGCTCCGCCTCCTTGAGGCGGCGTCCCGCCTCCTCCGTGACCGCTCGCTGGCGCGATATCTCGAGGACGTGCTCGAGGTTCGCGTCGTTGACGAACTCGCGCTCCTCCTCCCTCAACCGCTGGTATCGTTGTGCGTTCAGCGACGCGAGGATCGCCGCCTGCTCCGGGTCGGTGGGGGCCTGCGGCGGCTCGCCCGACTGCGCTGACTCCTCGATCCGCCGCCTCTGCTTCCGCTTCTGCTACGTAGACATCGTGCCAGGACTCGAACCGTGGGTCCTCGTCCTCGTCGGAGCTGTGCTCGTCGTCGGCCTGCAGCTCCGGCTCCGGCTCCGGCTGCGGCTGCCGTGGTGGTGGAGGCAGCGCGCGGCCGTTGAGGCCAAGCATCGAGTAGGTGGTCTTCAGACGGCGCGGCATCTTGATGTGGAGAGTAGAGAATGGAGCGGCGGTGGTGGACGGCGTACGTCCTATATATCTAGCGGTGGCAACTACCCACATTTACGGCGACTGGACGCCGCGTGGCCAGTCGCTGCCCTCGTGGCCAGTCGCTGCCTCGGTTTCCGCGCGGGAGGCCATTTAAACGCCGACGACCAACCTTCCCGCGTCGTGGCCAGTCGATGCGAACCGTCGCGTCCTCTCGCTGACAAGGCGCCTCCACCAGCGAAAACCGTCGTTCCGCGAGGCACCCGGAGCGCCTGATTCGCGCCCCTGGCGAAGGGGCCGGCTCGGGGATGCCGGAGATTCTACTGGGCTCGAAAAATGGCCGGCGCCGTTTGGAGCGCACCGGTGCGAGCCATAAAACGACGCCGGCCCCCAAATCGCTATCAGGCCGGGCCGCCGGTGGAGATGCTCTGAATTTGGGGCAACCGCTAAATCTTGCATAGTATAATGATAAAAAAATTGTGAGACCATACTAGTAGTTCTGTTTAAGGCCGAGTGCAAGATAAAATAATCATTACATTGAAAATTTGTTACAATGATTGCAAACTATAGCAATAACAGGAAAAAATGCTCAAGGATTACAATAACAGCAAAAATTCTCAAATACAACAAGTCGAAATAACTCAAATGATACAAGCCATACAAATGGCATCATCGGCAAAACTGCATTTCTGTTAGGTAGAATTCATCGGAGTGCAAGTAACAGCTGGCTTTCCATTAGATCTGCAGAGTAGATTATTAAGGATCTGCTCAATCCAAGCTTGCCTATTTTTCAATTCATGTATCTCATTGACTGTTATGATGATATTTGAATCTATTTCATCTCTTTGCTGCTGAATTATATCAAGTGATTCGTGTGCAAAGGCAGCGATTGTTTGCGCTGGAATGGCTGGGACAGTAGCTATCATCTGACAATCAGATGAATTGGCATTGTCACGGCTGTGCTGTGGAAAGACCTGGACACTTGATGTACATGCCCTGCCATCTGCCTTCCTTGCTCTATTCAGGGGCTGAAAACAAGACAGTGCAAGTTACAGAACCATACAATTTGAGAAAACAACCATACTATTAGTTGTCACAGATTTTTGCAAAGCATCAAAACAGATGGCAGATTTTCACAAAGCACAAGGCATAATATAACAAAGCAAGCTATCAACCCCAATGCAACAGGCAGAGCAACCGGATGGCAAATATGAACAAAATAAATCAAGTAACTAGACAGTCTGTGCCTAATAAAATAAGCCAGGAAACTGCATAACAGCTGTCTATTAAAATTGACACTTGGAAGGGGTGCTTCAGATCCCTTAAGTTCCACAAAAGTGGTAGCCAGACATTGTGCAGTTGGAGAATCTCCAACCCCCTAAATTTCATTATTTTAATCATCAGCCAGCCATGGGAATGCCTCAGATAAAAGAGAAATATATCCATTTGGTGCCAAATATAAACGAGCAGGACCAATTAAGACAGATTAGACAGCAACCATTCTGGGATTCATATAAACTGACATATTATTTCAATGTTTAACCCATGAGCGCAATATAAGGGAAGGAGAAACAAACAAATGAACCATTTTGTGCCTAAAAATAAAAGATGGGTCAGCCAAAAAGTAACAACAAATCTTATTTATGATACCTACTGAAGGTGGATTTCCTACTACAGAAGGTGGCATTGGATTAATCAACAGTGAAATCCGAAAAAAGTCTTACAAAAAACAAATATGCTCATTATATCCCACAACAAGCATGCCAGATAGTCGCAAGGTTTATATGTTTTAATCATCAGTCAACTCAATGAATCAAGGACTAATAACCAATTGAATCATCATCTGACTCATATTCACCAAGCAAAACATTCTTATCATTATGGAAGAAATCCAGAAGACATAACAGTATGAGGAAGTGCATGAGCAATCAAACATTATGTGGCTGGAATAAAATGCCAGATCATTTAAGTTAAGCAGAACAATTAAATTGGTTTAATCACGATCAAACAAAAAAAGATTAGACAGGCAATAGAACAAGTTTGAGAAGCTAGCAGGAAAATGAACGAAGACGTGCAGTCATACAAATAGCATGATTTATTTCAAACCAGTTATCCTATCTATATGGAGAGTAAATGTGTTAAACACAAACTGGTTCCAGCACGATAAGCATATCAATACAAAAATGAAAGGTACTTACTGGATTATAGGGGTGATTCACTCCACGATTTGCTGTGTTCCATGTGATAGTGCAACATGAAATTACAGCAAAGAGTTAGGGTTGCAGCTCTTGAAGAAAAAAACAATGAAGAATTTAAATGTACCAGAGCAATGAGTTCACACATGTACTACAGGATGGCAAAAGGATAGCAGAAAGGAAATAGTAATTGGCATTTACCGTCATTGTTTACAACAAAACAGATGGAAATTATAATGTAAAACCTTGTGAACACAGAAGAGCACAGAATGGCGGAATATAAAACAACATTTTGCAACGAACAAAACAGACGGCGGCTATGGTCCCAGCACACAACCTGTCACCTGAGAATAAGAAAAGCAAACAAACATGTAGGTTTCCTAACAAAAATAGATGAATTACATAGCATGCAATTACTGTTCTAACATTAGGACGAACTAGATAGATATTATAGGGGTGTTTCTTGAGAGTTTATAGAGCAGGGAACGCTTTGCTAGTCTTAGTATGAACAAGACAAAATTAATACTATTTTTTGCAACACACAGTACAATCATAGACGCTCACACGTACATACATACACTCATCACTCAGGCACACACACTACCCCTTCGAGCACCTTCAGGAAACTGCATCCAAGAAACTGTTCCGACGGGTATTGAGATTGACGAAGTCACCACTAGCACCACAATGTCATCGGGAACGCCGCGTCCCACAGAAGAATATTCCTCCATTTTTGAGACACCAAAGCGTTAAATCTGGGGGTGCCACTGCCCTCCTAACCATCCAACCACAGGTTGGTTCTCAGTGATTTGGTACTTGACATGTACTACATGATATCTAAAATGAAGTCGGTGTCAGGCTAACAAGCAAGGTGCGGCGTCGTTGCTTGACGTGAGTCGGTGTGATGCCATCACAAGATGAAGTGCATGGTCCATGTGATCTGGATTAGGGGATACTAGCATAATACCCGTGTGTTGCAACGGGTTAATAACGAAAGATGGCTCCCTCCAAATATAGAATAAATGGAATATAATCGCAATGTCTATGTCCAGGATGTGTGGCCACATGGTCCTCATTTTTCTTTAGAATCTGTGGTACGTCAGTATCATACAATGTGCATTATTTTTTGTCATCACTGAGACAACTCTGATGCTCGATCGACCGATCCGAGTTGATCAATCGACCGATCTAATTAACATGTTTGAACAAACGATCGAATAATTCATAGTATTTATTGAATGATACTCCCTCCGTGCCAAAAATAAGGCGTCTAAGGATTAGTTAAAAGTCAATGTTTTTAAAGTTTGACCAAGTTTACACACAAAAATATAAATATTTACAATACTAAATCATTATCAATAGAGTCACCCTAAAGTATAATTTCTTAATATGTCAATTTGATATTGAAAATGTAAATATTTTTTAAAATATTTGGTCAAAGTTCGTAAGGTTTGACTTTTGAGTTTTGACCAATCCTTAGACGCCTTACATTTTGGGACGGAGAGAGTATATCGTAAAAGGTGCCCGTTTTACACCATCTTTTTTAACAAAACACGGTACAATATAAATGCTCACTAAATGCATACTCGCTCCTACGAACGCACAAATGCACATGCAATCTCTATGAACACCTTCAAGATACTTTGTCTGAGAAACTGATTTGTCGAGAACACACGTCGAAACGTGGCCCCAACTGAACAGATATTTCTCTTTATTAATGAAACACCCACGCATGAAACATGGTTTTTTTAGGGAGAATGTCACTGCGCTCCAAAACATGTGGTTGATTCTTGTGACTAACCTCTTAAAAGCTGCAGGGTATGAAAGCTTTGTTTTTTTTAAGGATTTTTAGTTGCATAAGTGTTGAGATTTGTATGTCCTACGAATTTTAAAGGGAAAATGCATGCACGTGCAAAAATTAGGAAAAGAAACCTAGAGTCATATAGATTGTCACTGTATGTTTGCGAATGAAAGAAAAGTTAGAAAATTTAAAGTAGCACGGCAAGAGGAGCCTAATCAATGGGTCTCTTTTGGCCTTTTTCTTTTTTGCCGATTGTGTCGATCTAACCGGGATTGCCGGACACGCGTTGATGAACTACGGCAGAGGAGAAAGGACGGATCACCTGCCGATCTTTTACAGAACTATGCCAGAAAGGATATAAAGATTGACCGGTACAAAAACCATCTCCATCAATCTACGCTCGTTAAGGAGAGGGTTCCTTAGAGAATAAAAAGGGGAGCGAACAAAAAAGATGTGTGGCTGGACCGATCTATGCTTGTCTTACCGATTAGAATTAGGAAAGGGATGCTGATTTTGCTACCTAGTGCTACGGATTGGATTTTGGTCGTGACCTAACTAATCCTGATAAGAACTCCTCATGGAGCCGGTCACGCTGACCTTACTTTTTATGTTCGGGGTGAGTTGTATACACGTTTGACGTACCATCACCAACCACCGCGGCCTATTTTAAATTTAATACTCCCTCTGTTCCTTTCTATAATGCCTATTGTTTTTTCGCATTTGTTTCAGAATATAAGAGTAAAGCTATGTTTTTTTGCAAAGAACCCCTTCCACCGATCAGGTCAAGTCCAGAAAATCTGGAAACCGACCTGGTCATGTATTTCTGAGATCTGTTTTCAGTTTCCTATTTTGTCTGTGATATCGCTATGGGGTTTTGTGGTTTGACGTACCATCACCAACCACCGCGGCCTATTTTAAATTTAATAGTAAAGATAGTTTATATGACAAGATTATGGGGGGATTGTTAGTAGTAATCTTATCAATGTGGTTGGCTAGTAAAGGAGCTAGCTTAGTCATGAAGTATCCAAGGTATGTAGAGAGAACTGTAGAATGGGGAATGTTCTAGAGTAAGATATTTACGAGTAGTATGAAATATCTAGAGTTTGTAGAGTATTCTAGAAGTATGGTATAGGGTTTGGATTCTGGCACATGGCAACAATCTAAAGGGTCATGTACAAAAATTTAAATAGAGTATCACCCGTCCCATGTAAGTAAGCTTTGTACCACTGAGATATCCAATAAAGCTTCCTAGTAGTAGTAGCCCTGTGTGTAAGTGTATGTGAGGCACAAGCTTCCTAGTATTATAAGCCCTGTGTGTGAAGCACATCAAGACAGAGAGCTCGAGGAGTGGCATGGGCAAATGCGCAGGATCCTGCCATCTGCCACGCGCATTGAGAGCGGGGCGGAGCTGGATCTATGGGACACATTCTAGTTGACCAAGACATGCTTGAACCTTCTATGGTAACAGACCAAAACGTGTAGGGGGGAGGGGGTCTGGTTACCTCGACGGCGGCTTCGTGTAGTCATACTCGGCATCCTTGCGGGTCACGTCGACGACGGCGGGGGTGCTGCGGTTGCGGTGGGCGTCGGCGTCGAGGAAGCAGATCTGGGGCGGTCGATGATGGGTTCGGGGAAGCAGATCTGAAACGAGGGAGTCGGTGAAGCAGATCCGGTGCAGTGCACGGCGTCGTTGGTGAAGCGGATCAGGTACGGCAGACGAGGGAGTCGGTGAACTCAGATAGTGCAGTGCACGGCGGCGTTGGTGAAGCGGATCTGGTGCTGCGGATGAAGCAGTCGGTGAAGCAGATCCGATGCAGTACACGGCGGCGTTGGTGAAGCGGATCTGGTGCTGCGGACGAGGGAGTCGGTGGCCTCAGGTAGGTGAGGTGGTATGCCGGCTAAGTACGGCTGGGATATTCCGGTGCGGTGGTCCGGCAGGTGAGAGATGATGGGCCTGGAGTATTGCGACAGATTTTTTGCGGAAATGGGGAAGACGAATGGAAGGCGGTAGACTATATATATCAGAGGGGGTGTGTAAATTACGAACGAGACCCCAACCAACGCCGGCTTCACTTGTCTGCCTTTGCGTCATTGCTAATAGGGTCGAAAGGGAATTCGAAATATGTGTATGGAGGCGGGAGTTTTGGCGCTCAACTCGTATTTTGAATCTCCCTGGTGTATAAGCAGTACAGTATACTAGATATTGAATCATAGACCAGGGAAGACAAGTACAGTAGTACAAAAATACTGTAATGTCTACATTGCATGATGCTGATCTACCTTGCGTTAGTGTTTGTACTTTGTAGTGGTAGCTAAGTGGTGCAAAGAAGACATATTTGTAATTTCTACAACTTAGATATGTCTATATACATCCGTATTAGACAAAACTAAGACACCTCCTTTTAGACGAAGGTAATATTAATTTTGAATCTCTTTGTACTAATGTTGATGATTTTTAATAGATCTTCAGAGTTTCGTAGAAAAAAACTAGGCTCCTCTCGAGAAACAAATAAGCATACAATTAATTAAGTACGTGGGCGGTTATTATTATTTTAACAGGGAAACTGCATTCGTGCCCTATGGCCCGTCATCTTCAAAACCGTCCAAATGCATGCATCTAGCGACGGGCGGTTTCCAGGCCCTGGCGTGGCGGTTAACATTCGTCTTCCTCATTTCGTCTTCCTCATTTCGTCTTCTCCCTGACACTCTCGCCTGTGCCCCTCTCTCGCTACCCTCCATGGAAGCGTTCTACCAAGGACACACTTTCCTCGCTCATGGAACTACCATAGATGGTACCCGGGATTTACTGAAGGCCCACTATCCGAAGAATAAGAAGATTCGGGAGCCCAAGATGTATTAAGGAAAGCTAGAGTTGTAATAGGAAGTATTATTTGTAATTTGGCGGGACGAGTTAGAAACCGTCCCGGACTCTGTAACTTGTACAATACGAAACCCTCGGCTCCACCTCCTATATAAGGGGGAGTCGAGGGACAAAGAAAGGATCGAATCTACTGTCAACATAACCCTAGTTTTCATAATCGCCGAGTACTTTTCGCCTAAACCTTCGAGATCTACTTGCCCTCTACTTCTAGCAAAACCCTAGTCTACAATCTGTAGGCATTGACAAGTTAATCCTTTGTCAATTGGCGCCGTCTGTGGGAATTAGAGGCTGCAAGGATCTGATCTCGATGGCACGTTCAAGATCTTCGACTTCATCAACAGCAAGCAACGCGATGGATCGAGGTAACAAGGGAAAAACTGATCTATTCAATTTTATTCCTCACCCGCCCTCCCGTATGGATGCATGTGCCTATCTGGAGGAGCCCATCGTCATGACGTTCGGAGAATTCCGATTTGGCGTCAACAAGGAAGGATCCTACCGTCTCGAAGTTCCGATCTCGTCGGAATTTTCAGCGGTCGACTCCAACTTTTCGTCGACCGACGAGGAGTTTTCGTCGACATACTTCGTCGACAACAAGGCAAGCGGAAAGCTCGCCAAGATCTTCAGCAACACATCCTTCGAGTCATCTGCGGACTCCTTTATAAGCAGCGACTCCGACAGCGTCGACAGCTTCAACTTCATCGACAAGTCTGCTGCCATCGGAAAGGTCTTCACCACTCTATACGATGGTGTCACCAATCCCGACAAAAATCAATGCACAAAATATCATCAGATCTATGTGGTAGAAGGGGCAGGCACATCAGACCCGCAAACATCAGAGGCTTTCGACGAATTGGGAAATCCATACGTCGATCCCGCTGATCTCAGACATGGTCTAGGCACCAAATATCCTGGATCCACAACTCGCGCAAGAGTACAGCTCCCGCAAAGCGCGTGGGATAGGGCCGCGAAAGCCATGGATGGTTCAGAACCTATGACCACCACCGCTACTGCACAAGAACTTCAAGCATATCAATATAGACTTGCTCGAGTAAGCAGAGAGTTGGAAAAACAGACAGCATCCCTGAATAGGAGAAAAGAAGCAGCTTCTGCATCAAGCAGACGCCGAGCAGATTTAAGTCGACAATCTAGAACTTCGGGAGATAGTCACAGAGAAGCTCGGAGGAGAGCAATGTCTCGGCTGCAAAACATACCCGAAGCAGAGAGAGGAAACATAATCCAAAATCTCGACATGTCCTTTATGTCGATCGATGAAAGAGGAAATATCATCCCAAAAACGCCAGAGGCAGGTTACATGGCAACACAAGCTTACATCTTGGCATCCAGACCACCTGCTGGAGACCCGAGAGAACCATTGTTCAATATGGCGATGGCCGGAGTAGGAGTTATGGGAACAGCGTTTGCAACAACGCCTCCCGAAGAAAATCCTAGGCAAAATAGTCCACGACCCACTGCAGCAGTTCAAGACCCACCAAGAGCAAGTGGAGCAAGAGACACAGCAGTCCAAGTAAGGGTGGACAGAGCGCGACAAGAAAGGAGGGACCGTCAGTACTCGCCAGAGCTTGCCGACGAAGATATGTGTGGGCTCCCGTGCTTTACGAGAAGAGTGCGAAAAACTCGAGTCCCAAAAGGGTTCAAGTTACCCGAGAATTTCAAGAAGTTCGACGGCCTGCAAGATCCCGAGGATTGGCTCGTGGATTATCTCGAGATGGTGAAAGCTGGTAGGAGGAACCAGAGCAACAGCTATGCAAAGTATCCAAGTTCACCTGAGTGGTGCCGCAAGATCTTGGATAAAGAAACTCCCCTTGAACTCCATCGACAGCTGGGAAACCTTTGAGGACATCTTCGTGAAGAACTTCCGATCCACCTGCAAAAAACCCGCGTCGTTGGAAGAATTACGAGCGTGTCGACAAAAACATGACGAGTCGATGAGAAAATATATACAGCGGTGGAACATTATCAAAAACTCGGCAGAAGACATATCTGACGAGAGGGCAATAGATGCGTTCGTGGCAGGAATCCGACGAGCAGACTTCGTCGAGGACTTGGGGAGAACTAATCCCAAGACAATCTCAGCGTTGATGGAAATCGCTAACAAGTGGGCAGATGGAGAAGACGCAATATACAACAAACGACACAGGTCGCCAGAAGAGGATCGTAGTCGAAACTATCAAAATAGAAGGCGATTTTCTCGCCAGTTCTACAACAACGATGCTCCCGGCCACATATCAGCTGGTTTTCGAGGAAACCCTGGTGGAAATAGTCGAGATGATTATCAAAGGAGCAATGAGCAACAAGGCGACAATAGAGGTGATTTTCGCGGCAACAGACAAAATAGTGGACCAAGAATTCAGAGACCTTACGTGTCTCCCGAAGAGATGATGAACGGTCCGTGTCAAATGCACTTTTACCTCGACAACAATGGAAAGAGACAGTCAGGACATCTCCAGAAAGACTGCCGCAATTTTCAGGCAATGTTGCGAGCCGCAGGAATCGCAAATGCCCAAGCAAATAACAGAAATCCTCGGGAGCCAAGGAGCGAGATTCACCTTCCACCTCCTCCCGCAATAACCGAAGAAAATCGACACCAGCTCAGAATAGCGGCAGCACCACAACCACCCCCATATGTCGATCCCAATTCCAATGGCGCAGTTTTGATGATTCAGAAAGCTAGGCCGTCCAACAGGGCGCAGAAGGTCATATCTCGACAAGTGTTTATGGCAGAGAAGATGCCTCCACCAACAGTCGAGTATCTAAATTGGTCAGGGCAAGACATAGGCTTCACAATCGCGGATCATCCGCAGCAAGTTCCTCGACCAGGACAATCAGCACTTATTCTACCCGCAGTAATTGCTGGGTTCGACGTGTCGCGAGTTTTCATAGATGGCGGCAGCAGTCTAAACCTCATGTATGCAGACACATTGAGGAAGATGAACATATCCCTGGCAAACTTGAAACCAACTGACACACGCTTCCACGGGATTACACCAGATAAGCCAAGTTACCCATTGGGCAAGATCAACCTCGACGTTCAGTTTGGAACCCGAGAAAACTACAGGATAGAAAATTTAGAGTTTGAAGTGGTGGATTTCCCGTCGCAATATCACGCTTTGTTGGGACGACCAGCGTACGCCAGGTTCATGGCAGTGCCGCATTATACATATCTGTTGTGGAGGTTGCCTGGGCCTAAGGGACCTATCACAATCAAAGGAAGCTTTGCACTATCCGATAAATGCGACAAGGATTTTCATCGACTGTCAGAAACTTTCGGGATGCAAGCAGAATATGCGGCACCTAGGTTCACTGATTATGATGTGCTGCCAGAGGTAGGAAGACCTTCTAAGGAGCCAACTTTCAATATAAATAAAGATTCAAAAGAGGTACAGATCCACCCGACAGATCCAAAGAAAACGACGTCCATTGCTGCAAACATGGATGTCGCATAGGAAAGCGCGCTCGTCGAGTTCCTCCGTGAGCACTGGAAAATCTTCGCATGGTGTCCAGCCGACATGCCAGGAGTACCCAGGGAACTTGCCGAGCACCACCTCAATTTGGATCCTCTCGCACGACCAGTAAAGCAACCTTTGCGGCGTTTTTCGGAACCTAGCCGCAAAGCCATGTTATCAGAAATAGATCGACTCAAAGATGCCGGGTTCATCAGAGAAATATCTACAGAAGCCACATGGGTAGCTAACCCAGTGATGGTGCCGAAGAAACACACAATAGTCCTTCGCATGTGCGTCGACTTTACGTGTCTCAATAAACATTGTCCCAAGGATCACTTTCCCCTCCCAAGGATCGATCAAATCATCGACTCCACGGCAGGATGCGAACGTCTTTCCTTTTGGACGCATACTCTGGTTATAACCAGATCAGATTAAAAGAAGAAGATGAAGCCAAAACAGCGTTCATCACACCTTATGGCGTGTTTTGCTACAAAACAATGCCCTTTGGTCTGAAAAACGCGGGAGCAACATATCAGCGGATGATGCAGAAGTGCCTAGCAACACAGATTGGAAAAAATGTACAAGTCTACATCGACGATGTCGTAATAACATCAAAGAAAGGGTCAACGTTGATCGAAGATTTGAAGGAAACCTTCGACAACCTCGACAAGTTCTGCATCAAGCTGAACCCGACAAAGTGCTCTTTTGGAGTTCCCGCAGAACTTCTCGGGTTTTTAGTATCAGCAAGGGGGATTGAAGCTAATCCCGAAAAAATACAGGCCATCGTTACTATGAGAAAGCCAACAAAGTTGAAAGAAATACAACAGCTAACGGGGCGAGTCGCAGCTTTAAGCAGATTCGTCGCCAGGCTAGGAGAAAAGGCGCTGCCGTTTTATGCGTTGATCAAGCAAGGGGAAAAATTTCAATGGAACGAGGAAGCAGACAGAGCTTTCGAGAACCTCAAGCGAGCAATTTCGACACCGCCGATATTGGTGGCGCCAAAAGAGAAAGAACCTCTCCTCTTGTACATTGCAGCTACACCTCAGGTGGTCAGCACGGCCTTAGTGGTCGAAAGGGAAGAAGAAGGCAAGCTTCATGGAGTTCAAAGGCCAGTATATTTCATCAGCGAAGTACTGTCGCCGTCAAAACAGCGGTACCCGCAATATCAAAAGCTAGCATATGGAGTATTCACGACAGCAAGAAAATTGCGACACTACTTTTCGGCGCACCCGATAATAGTGGTCAATGAGGCTCCCTTATCAAATATACTGAACAACCCAGAAGCCACGGGTCGTGTCTCCCTTTCACTACAAGAAATCTGCCATAAGTTGACAAAAATAAGGTGTCACTGAAACGTCACTGATGGCTGCTTGTGACGTTACCGTGACGCTTTTCAAAACGTCGAAAGCTGGGAGTCAGCAGTGAGTGCTTAAGACGTTTCACTTGAAAACGTCGTAGAGCTTTGTGACGTTTTAAAATGTCACTGACGGCATGACGTTCCCAAAACGTCATGGGCACCTGCCCCCGAGTCCAGCGTGGCAATCCGACGTGGCAAAATTGTGACGAATTAGAAACGTCGTTATCTGAATTCAGCCCGGTCCATTCAGCTTCTTATGTGGGCTGAGCCCATTAGTTCTGATTATTTTTTCGGCTTTGTTGGGCCTTGGCCCGTAACTGGCCCAATTACCTAAGCCTTTTTAGCTTATTTTTTTTCAACGGCCTTTTTAGCTGCTGTACTTACTGGGCCTGGGCCAATTTTCATTGGGCCGTGGCCTTTTTAGGACCCATTACACTTTTGGGCCGTGGCCTTTTTAGGACCCATTACAGTTTTGGGCCGTGCCCTTTTTAGGACCATTACACTTTTGGGCCTTGGCCTTTTTAGGGTCCATTATGGTTTTGGGCCTTGGCCTTTTAGGGTCCATTAAGATTTTGGGCCTAAGCCTTTATAGGGTCCACAAAGGTTTTGGGCCTCAGCCTTTTTGGGGTCCATAAAGATATTGGGCCTTGGCCTTTTTGGGTCCATAAAAGTTATGGGCTTTGGCCTTTTTACTGTCCTGCAAGTTTTTTGGGCTTCGGCCTTTTTTGCCTTTTCAACTCCCATTTTTCGAAAATGCAATTAATTATTTGTTGGGCTCTAGCCTTTTAAGAGCCCACAATAGCCCAACAGTGCATATATTAAACTAAGAAATTCAACAGCAAAATATAAAAGACAACATTTCAAATCTGCAAATTTCACAGCAGAGTGACAGCAGCAACATGACCAGGTTCACAGATTCACCAACATGTCAAGAAAGTTCACATATTCACAGTAAGAAGTTCACAGATATGACCAAGTTATTGTCACGCTGCCAGGATATGACCAAGTTCCATGGCGGGACACAAAAAAGGGATGCGACCAGCAGCAGGAGCTAATTCGCAGATGCTCCGAAGATGGACATCATGTGAGCAAGCCTCCTATCACTTTCCTCAGTCCGCTTGAGGAGCTCCATGTAGTCCTTGTCACGCTGAGCTTGTGCGGCTTCATTTGCCGCTTGCTTCTCCTTCTGGGCAGCTGCTTCTTCCATGATGGCAGCAAACTGCTGCTTCATCTGTTCAGCTTCCTCCTGGGACCTCTTCAGCTGTGCTTCCAGGTCATGAACATGCGCCGATACAGCAGCTGCGGTGGGCTTGTTGAGCTTGACAGTGGAACTGGGCTGAAGTCCAGCATTCTTCAGGAAAGTGCTGTGCTTGGCTTCCTTGCTAAGAACCTTTGCAACAACAGCGACTGCAGACCTTGGCGGTGCACCTTCTGGCACAGGAATAGCCAACTCAGCTTCCATATCAGCCTGGAGATCCATTTCCAAAAGATTCATCAATTCAGGAAACGCACAGGTCCAAGAATGGTTCACAAAAGTGAAATGAACAAGTCACTTACTATTGCAGCTAGAGCTTCCTCAGAGAAACCATCCTTCTTGCTGTGATGGGTCGCCTTAAAGATGTCGACTGCATCTAGCTCTTCACCTCTGCGCTCCTCCCTCTGGAAATGATGTTCACCAAGAATCAGAACATAAGCTTGTGGAGACAAGAGTAAGATGCAAAAGGAAATTCTGTAAGAGTGTTCTTACAGTTGCATACAGATGAGCAGCATAGCTACGAGAGCCAGTCTTTTGGCCAAATTTGACCGCAGCACGACTGTCCTTGTTCTTGGTACATGTGTTCTGCAGAAGGGCACAATCATGATATTCAGTAATGTGCACACTATAACGATGAGCATCATGTCTACCATGCAAGCACTAATGACTGCAACTGAAGCAAAGAACATACCCTGTGTCTTGGGGTTACCCACAGAGCAGTTAGAGCTTCCCATTCTTCATCTGAGACATCCTTAACAGGGGACTTGATGCTGACTTCATTTGCTGGTACTTTGTCGAAGTAGTCCCTTTTCAGGATGTAGCGCCTGTTCTTCGACACTTTCCGCAGTACGTCATAGCAAGCCTTCTGGATGACTTCCGACTCTGTGTCCATGTTGAAATTTGCCTACAAAGCAAACAAGGGCAAGGACGAGGTTAGTTATCATGAACTATGAACAATCAAGCAAGCACTCCTATCATCTAACAAATGAACTGGTGATGAAGAAGATTACCCCCATCTTTCCAACAAAGTCGGCCAACAAATTCTCATCCCTCTTGTACAACTTGAAATGCGGAAGGAGCGGCATCTGGCCTCTTGCAAGCATTCCACCCTCCGATGCAAACTTGGCAGCAGGCAAAGGCTTCTCAGGACGTTTCAGCCCTGGAGGAATCTCAATGGTAAGCTTGACTCCCATCCCCTTGCAAATCTGCTCCAGCCCGGTGCCCTTCCTTTTACGGCCACCTGCAGCAGTGGTTCCACCTGAATAGCATACATACAAAGATCATGTCAGAAAGCAGCACCCACAACCAAAAGAGTTTATAAAGATAAACAAAAAAGGCAGTAGATAGTGTGGACAGCTGTCCAACAAAAACTTGCCTTCATCATCCTCAGGATCAAGAAAACCATCAGAATCAAAGTGCTGATGGACCATGACATCAGATGCAGTAGGACCTGTGTCCCTGCGAACAGTGCTTGCTTCATCGATCCTTTCATCAATCTGCAGTGAGCTACTGCGATTGTTGCGGGGCGGAGTATCTTCATTGTTGGTTGCAGACGCTTCACTTGATGTCCTCCTGGTGGCTCTTTTGGAAGGAGCTTCAGCAACAGGTTCCAGATGCCTCTTTCTCCCTCCTGGAGCATCAGCAAACACTCTAACAGGAGGCATTGAACTTTGTTCCTTTTGCAACCTCTTACTCCTCCTCCCTGGGCTTGTCTTTCTAACAGAAGCCTTTTTCTTTCTACTCTTGGGATCCTTCAATGCCTCGCAAAAATAGCAAAACAAAATGGCATTACATCACAGGTTATAGCAAAACATAAATAAGAAAACAGATACAAGTAATGCCAGCCCTCCAAAGATGATAAGCAGAATGCACCTTCTCAATGTGTTCCCCTATACTCCCTTCAACCTCCCCATCCTCCTGGTCAACCAATTGGTCATTGCTCGGATGATAATCTGAGCTGTCGCCTTGTGTTATGGCAGATGACTCATCATTTGAAAGTGTGGAACGACCTCCACCTCGACCACCATGTGACTTCCTAAAAATTGACACTACGGCGGGGATACCCAGGGATTGTAAGACACGGTTGTTCCGCATCATTGTCCTAGCCCTGTCCTTCTCTATCTCGGTGAGTGGCGCTTCTTTACATGTATGAGAGAAATATGTAACCATTAGATTGATGGTTGAAATGCATAGAAGCAAGCCAACTCGAACAACTAAGGTAAATTGTTTAATCATAGCAATTTTCAACTTTTAGTTTCATTTAATCCTAGGGTACAGAAATATTCAGACAGAGCCAAAAAAACCCAGCACCCGATTAAAAGCATCAATTAGACACAATTATGTTAGGATGAAGCCGCATACCAGCCAGCTGCTTCTTCCCAGTCTTTGCCATGCCTGATGTTGATGGGTTGGATATGTGCTGGCACGAAAAGAATAACAATTAGTGACAGCAGATACAACATATGGATGCAATTAAAGAACCAAGCAACATAGGTTCATGTGGATCAACAATCACCTGGTTCACCTTGCTCCTTGAAGTAGGTCAGACCTTGATAGTATTACCTACGAAGATAACAGGTTATAATCATTAGACATATCCCTTCATACAACAATAGACATGTACACAGAAAAAGCTGTAGGCATGTACAGATAAACAGGGCTCCCAAACTTTGTTTGGGAGAAGTTTCATCAACACAGGATAGAAGGGCAATATAAATGTTCATCGACGAAATATAAAAGGGAATGCCTTGGTAAAGATCTGTACCAAGCAAGATCCGCAGCAGGTAATCATATTATGTACTAGTTGCAGCAAGAAAGATCTGTAGAAGCTAATCATATATGGACTGCAGTAAACTAGATGTACAATCTACAGAGCCCAAGCCAAGTAAAATCCCCCAACAATCACGGACTGGTTGCAGCGAGACCCACGCCAGGCAAGATCTGCATCACTAATTGACTGGTTGGATACAGCAAGCAAGATCGGCAGCAGGTAATCATATAGGGACTGCAGTAAACCAGATCTAAATTCTACAGAGCCTGAGCCAAGCAAGATCCGCAGCAATCATCGACTGGTTGCAGCAAGACACATGCCAATCAAGATCCGAAGCAACCATGGACTGCTTGCATATAGCAAGCAAGATCGGCAGCAGGTAATCATATAGGGACTGCAGAAAACCAAATCTAAAATCTACAGAGCCTGAGCCAGGCAAGATCCGCAGCAATCATCGACTGGTTGCTGCAAGAACATGAAAAGCAAGATCCGAAGCAACCATGGACTGGTTGCAGCAAGAACCATGACAGGCCGAGCAACCCTGACCCTGGACAAGCCAAGGAAACAAGCCATGCCACGAAATCCCTAACCCTAACCATGACATGCCAAGCAAACCGTAACCCTAGCCATGGCCGACGAAACCCTAAGCAGGCCAAGAAAAGGCCATAGATCGAAGAGGGGGGGAGGGGTCGGGTTGAGGAGGGAACTCGCCTGAAGATCTTGTGGCGAGCGTCTACGCACGCGCGGCCGTCGTCGGCGGGTAGCTCTCCGCTCGTCCGCTCGTCGGAGCGCCGCTCGTCGGTGGGGATGAGCGGAGTGGGAGGGGAATTGGGGTTCGTATTGCACCGGAGTGGGAGGGGAATTGGGGAATTGAGGGAGCTCGTACGGGATTTGACTGAAATGTCCCTCCTTTCCAGCTTAGGTTAGTGGCGTTTCGGACATTTGCCCTCCTTTCCAGCTTAGGTTTCAAAACATTTCGCTGGAGCTGGCGGGTGGATTCAAAACATTTCGCTGGAGCTGGCGGGAGAAGCTGGGCGGGAGAGTTTTGGGGTTTTGGAGGGTTTTGGGGTTTTGGGGTTTTGGAGGGAATTTTTGGGGCTTTTTTGTGCAAAACAATAATAATTAAATGCGCAATAATGCATATAATTTGGTGTAGATTAAAATATTTTTAAAAACAGAATATCATGTAATTAAACGTGTGTCACCGTCATTCCTTTAATGATAATAATATAGGGATATATGAAACTCCTAGAATCCTTAATAATTAAATTATTTAAAAAAATCAGAAAATGTTTGGTTAATTAGGTCAAATAATATATGTCTCTTGCACACACTAATTATATGTTATCATAAGGCATATGCAAGCTTTATCCCATTCTATATACATCAAGATTCCGAACGTGGCAGTTCGATCGTGAAGGGTTCTAGCTCCTAGCTAGAATGTACGTCGTCTCCGCTCGACTTTTTGGCTCCGTTTAATTTGCCAACTGCGCAAAAAGGGGCCGCCGGGACATGCGGTATGGCCGTACCGGGCGCGCGCGTGCACCCATCCGCCAACGCGCGAAACGGAAAACATTTAGCACATAAAATGACGCGTCCTAGACCTAAAAACATTTTTCACTCCATTTATTGAACCAAGGAAAGTGTGGCCCCAGTTCAAATCCTCCCGGTCAGTTTCCAGCGGATTCGGCGGGACACCGCAGGAAGCGGGAGGGATTCCCAGATGGCTACCGCGCGCATACGGCATGTGATAGGTGGTGCGTAGGAGGTATCCTGCCGCTGCGCGGAGGTCTCGCGCAATACTAAAATGCGCACCATGTAGCTCCTTCACAAAAAAAGCCCTTCCGGCACCCCGAAAATGGAAAAACCGTCGCCCGTGGTTCGGATTGGAAATCCGCGACAGGGGCCTTGCTTCCCATCCTAAGGTGCACGCACGTGCCAAATATGGCCTCGTTCCGACAAACTATGTGGTGAAACGGGCCGTTTCCTACTCATTTCCCCTAAAAGCCATAGAACTCCGGACGTGATAGCCCTACTCGTGAAGGGTTTTTCAAGATAATTGCCGTATCCCAATTCCGTCTTTTGAAGTGGTTACTAGGACACATAAAATGACGCCACGCGGCTCCGCTCGATTTTTTGGCTCCGTTTAATTTGCCAACTGCGCAAAACGGGGCCGCCGGGACATGCGGTATGGCCGTACCGGGCGCGCGCGTGCACCCGTCCGCCAACGCGCGAAACGGAAAACATTTAGCACATAAAATGACGCGTCCTAGACCTAAAAACATTTTCCCCTCCATTTATTGAGCCAAGGAAAGTGTGGCCCCAGTTCAAATCCGGTCAGTTTCCAGCGGATTCGGCGGGACACCGCAGGAAGCCGGAGGGATTCCCAGATGGCTACCGCGCGCATACGGCATGTGATAGGTGGTGCGTAGGAGGTATCCTGCCGCTGCGCGGAGGTCTCGCGCAATACTAAAATGCGCACCATGTAGCTCCTTCACAAAAAAAAGCCCTTCCGGCACCCCGAAAATGGAAAAACCGTCGCCCGTGGTTCGGATTGGAAATCCGCGACAGGGGCCTTGCTTCCCATCCTAAGGTGCACGCACGTGCCAAATATGGCCTCGTTCCGACAAACTATGTGGTGAAACGGGCCGTTTCCTACTCATTCCCCCTAAAAGCCATAGAACTCCGGACGTGATAGCCCTACTCGTGAAGGGTTTTTCAAGATAATTGCCGTATCCCAATTCCGTCTTTTGAAGTGGTTACTAGGACACATAAAATGACGCCACGCGGCTCCGCTCGATTTTTTGGCTCCGTTTAATTTGCCAACTGCGCAAAACGGGGCCGCCGGGACATGCGGTATGGCCGTACCGGGCGCGCGCGTGCACCCGTCCGCCAACGCGCGAAACGGAAAACATTTAGCACATAAAATGACGCGTCCTAGACCTAAAAACATTTTCCCCTCCATTTATTGAGCCAAGGAAAGTGTGGCCCCAGTTCAAATCCGGTCAGTTTCCAGCGGATTCGGCGGGACACCGCAGGAAGCCGGAGGGATTCCCAGATGGCTACCGCGCGCATACGGCATGTGATAGGTGGTGCGTAGGAGGTATCCTGCCGCTGCGCGGAGGTCTCGCGCAATACTAAAATGCGCACCATGTAGCTCCTTCACAAAAAAAGCCCTTCCGGCACCCCGAAAATGGAAAAACCGTCGCCCGTGGTTCGGATTGGAAATCCGCGACAGGGGCCTTGCTTCCCATCCTAAGGTGCACGCACGTGCCAAATATGGCCTCGTTCCGACAAACTATGTGGTGAAACGGGCCGTTTCCTACTCATTCCCCCTAAAAGCCATAGAACTCCGGACGTGATAGCCCTACTCGTGAAGGGTTTTTCAAGATAATTGCCGTATCCCAATTCCGTCTTTTGAAGTGGTTACTAGGACACATAAAATGACGCCACGCGGCTCCGCTCGATTTTTTGGCTCCGTTTAATTTGCCAACTGCGCAAAACGGGGCCGCCGGGACATGCGGTATGGCCGTACCGGGCGCGCGCGTGCACCCGTCCGCCAACGCGCGAAACGGAAAACATTTAGCACATAAAATGACGCGTCCTAGACCTAAAAACATTTTCCCCTCCATTTATTGAGCCAAGGAAAGTGTGGCCCCAGTTCAAATCCGGTCAGTTTCCAGCGGATTCGGCGGGACACCGCAGGAAGCCGGAGGGATTCCCAGATGGCTACCGCGCGCATACGGCATGTGATAGGTGGTGCGTAGGAGGTATCCTGCCGCTGCGCGGAGGTCTCGCGCAATACTAAAATGCGCACCATGTAGCTCCTTCACAAAAAAAGCCCTTCCGGCACCCCGAAAATGGAAAAACCGTCGCCCGTGGTTCGGATTGGAAATCCGCGACAGGGGCCTTGCTTCCCATCCTAAGGTGCACGCACGTGCCAAATATGGCCTCGTTCCGACAAACTATGTGGTGAAACGGGCCGTTTCCTACTCATTTCCCCTAAAAGCCATAGAACTCCGGACGTGATAGCCCTACTCGTGAAGGGTTTTTCAAGATAATTGCCGTATCCCAATTCCGTCTTTTGAAGTGGTTACTAGGACACATAAAATGACGCCACGCGGCTCCGCTCGATTTTTTGGCTCCGTTTAATTTGCCAACTGCGCAAAACGGGGCCGCCGGGACATGCGGTATGGCCGTACCGGGCGCGCGCGTGCACCCGTCCGCCAACGCGCGAAACGGAAAACATTTAGCACATAAAATGACGCGTCCTAGACCTAAAAACATTTTCCCCTCCATTTATTGAGCCAAGGAAAGTGTGGCCCCAGTTCAAATCCGGTCAGTTTCCAGCGGATTCGGCGGGACACCGCAGGAAGCGGGAGGGATTCCCAGATGGCTACCGCGCGCATACGGCATGTGATAGGTGGTGCGTAGGAGGTATCCTGCCGCTGCGCGGAGGTCTCGCGCAATACTAAAATGCGCACCATGTAGCTCCTTCACAAAAAAAGCCCTTCCGGCACCCCGAAAATGGAAAAACCGTCGCCCGTGGTTCGGATTGGAAATCCGCGACAGGGGCCTTGCTTCCCATCCTAAGGTGCACGCACGTGCCAAATATGGCCTCGTTCCGACAAACTATGTGGTGAAACGGGCCGTTTCCTACTCATTTCCCCTAAAAGCCATAGAACTCCGGACGTGATAGCCCTACTCGTGAAGGGTTTTTCAAGATAATTGCCGTATCCCAATTCCGTCTTTTGAAGTGGTTACTAGGACACATAAAATGACGCCACGCGGCTCCGCTCGATTTTTTGGCTCCGTTTAATTTGCCAACTGCGCAAAACGGGGCCGCCGGGACATGCGGTATGGCCGTACCGGGCGCGCGCGTGCACCCGTCCGCCAACGCGCGAAACGGAAAACATTTAGCACATAAAATGACGCGTCCTAGACCTAAAAACATTTTTCCCTCCATTTATTGAGCCAAGGAAAGTGTGGCCCCAGTTCAAATCCGGTCAGTTTCCAGCGGATTCGGCGGGACACCGCAGGAAGCCGGAGGGATTCCCAGATGGCTACCGCGCGCATACGGCATGTGATAGGTGGTGCGTAGGAGGTATCCTGCCGCTGCGCGGAGGTCTCGCGCAATACTAAAATGCGCACCATGTAGCTCCTTCACAAAAAAAGCCCTTCCGGCACCCCGAAAATGGAAAAACCGTCGCCCGTGGTTCGGATTGGAAATCCGCGATAGGGGCCTTGCTTCCCATCCTAAGGTGCACGCACGTGCCAAATATGGCCTCGTTCCGACAAACTATGTGGTGAAACGGGCCGTTTCCTACTCATTTCCCCTAAAAGCCATAGAACTCCGGACGTGATAGCCCTACTCGTGAAGGGTTTTTCAAGATAATTGCCGTATCCCAATTCCGTCTTTTGAAGTGGTTACTAGGACACATAAAATGACGCCACGCGGCTCCGCTCGATTTTTTGGCTCCGTTTAATTTGCCAACTGCGCAAAACGGGGACATGCGGTATGGCCGTACCGGGCGCGCGCGTGCACCCGTCCGCCAACGCGCGAAACGGAAAACATTTAGCACATAAAATGACGCGTCCTAGACCTAAAAACATTTTCCCCTCCATTTATTGAGCCAAGGAAAGTGTGGCCCCAGTTCAAATCCGGTCAGTTTCCAGCGGATTCGGCGGGACACCGCAGGAAGCGGGAGGGATTCCCAGATGGCTACCGCGCGCATACGGCATGTGATAGGTGGTGCGTAGGAGGTATCCTGCCGCTGCGCGGAGGTCTCGCGCAATACTAAAATGCGCACCATGTAGCTCCTTCACAAAAAAAGCCCTTCCGGCACCCCGAAAATGGAAAAACCGTCGCCCGTGGTTCGGATTGGAAATCCGCGACAGGGGCCTTGCTTCCCATCCTAAGGTGCACGCACGTGCCAAATATGGCCTCGTTCCGACAAACTATGTGGTGAAACGGGCCGTTTCCTACTCATTTCCCCTAAAAGCCATAGAACTCCGGACGTGATAGCCCTACTCGTGAAGGGTTTTTCAAGATAATTGCCGTATCCCAATTCCGTCTTTTGAAGTGGTTACTAGGACACATAAAATGACGCCACGCGGCTCCGCTCGATTTTTTGGCTCCGTTTAATTTGCCAACTGCGCAAAACGGGGTCTACCCCCCTAGATTTCTCCGCGCGAGGGTGCACCAATGTAACTTTTCATTCTTTTAGGTTTGTTTAGGACATATACACATGGAGAACCAAGATTGGGACCCTTTGGCACATATACCCGCAGCTAGAGCCATTATCACACGATCGAGGGTGTGCCTGATCTACTGGTTAGGGTTTGGTGTAGGGTTAGGGCTAGGGTTTAGGGGGTAGGGCTAGGGTTTAGGTTAAAGGTAAGTATTTATGGTTAGGTATATGTTTAGGGTATAGGGTTAGGGTTAGGGTTTATGATGCATGGTTCTACAGCTCCGGTGTCGTGGTTTAGGGTTTTAGAGGGGTTTTAGTGCTCGAAGCCTCCCCAGTTTAGGGTTTAGGGTTTAGGGGAGCTACTTTTGCACCATTAGACCTTGCACCACACCTTGACACATATCATAGGTCCACATGCAAGATTTGGTGGGGTTCCGGTGCTCCGGCGGTCGTTCTCCCCCTCCTTCCCCCAAACAGCGGAACGTGTGCCCCGGCGGGTCTACCCCCTAGATTTCTCCGCGCGAGGGTGCACCAATGTAACTTTTCATTCTTTTAGGTTTGTTTAGGACATATACACATGGAGAACCAAGATTGGGACCCTTTGGCACATATACCCGCAGCTAGAGCCATTATCACACGATCGAGGGTGTGCCTGATCTACTGGTTAGGGTTTGGTGTAGGGTTAGGGCTAGGGTTTAGGGGGTAGGGCTAGGGTTTAGGTTAAAGGTAAGTATTTTATGGTTAGGTATATGTTTAGGGTATAGGGTTAGGGTTAGGGTTTATGATGCATGGTTTTGCAGCTCCGGTGTCGTGGTTTAGGGTTTTAGAGGGGTTTTAGTGCTCGAAGCCTCCCCAGTTTAGGGTTTAGGGTTTAGGGGAGCTACTTTTGCACCATTAGACCTTGCACCACACCTTGACACATATCATAGGTCCACATGCAAGATTTGGTGGGGTTCCGGTGCTCCGGCGGTCGTTCTCCCCCTCCTTCCCCCAAAACAGCGGAACGTGTGCCCCGGCGGGTCTACCCCCTAGATTTCTCCGCGCGAGGGTGCACCAATGTAACTTTTCATTCTTTTAGGTTTGTTTAGGACATATACACATGGAGAACCAAGATTGGGACCCTTTGGCACATATACCCGCAGCTAGAGCCATTATCACACGATCGAGGGTGTGCCTGATCTACTGGTTAGGGTTTGGTGTAGGGTTAGGGCTAGGGTTTAGGGGGTAGGGCTAGGGTTTAGGTTAAAGGTAAGTATTTATGGTTAGGTATATGTTTAGGGTATAGGGTTAGGGTTAGGGTTTATGATGCATGGTTCTACAGCTCCGGTGTCGTGGTTTAGGGTTTTAGAGGGGTTTTAGTGCTCGAAGCCTCCCCAGTTTAGGGTTTAGGGTTTAGGGGAGCTACTTTTGCACCATTAGACCTTGCACCACACCTGACACATATCATAGGTCCACATGCAAGATTTGGTGGGGTTCCGGTGCTCCGGCGGTCGTTCTCCCCCTCCTTCCCCCAAAACAGCGGAACGTGTGCCCCGGCGGGTCTACCCCCTAGATTTCTCCGCGCGAGGGTGCACCAATGTAACTTTTCATTCTTTTAGGTTTGTTTAGGACATATACACATGGAGAACCAAGATTGGGACCCTTTGGCACATATACCCGCAGCTAGAGCCATTATCACACGATCGAGGGTGTGCCTGATCTACTGGTTAGGGTTTGGTGTAGGGTTAGGGCTAGGGTTTAGGGGGTAGGGCTAGGGTTTAGGTTAAAGGTAAGTATTTATGGTTAGGTATATGTTTAGGGTATAGGGTTAGGGTTAGGGTTTATGATGCATGGTTCTACAGCTCCGGTGTCGTGGTTTAGGGTTTTAGAGGGGTTTTAGTGCTCGAAGCCTCCCCAGTTTAGGGTTTAGGGTTTAGGGGAGCTACTTTTGCACCATTAGACCTTGCACCACACCTTGACACATATCATAGGTCCACATGCAAGATTTGGTGGGGTTCCGGTGCTCCGGCGGTCGTTCTCCCCCTCCTTCCCCCAAAACAGCGGAACGTGTGCCCCGGCGGGTCTACCCCCTAGATTTCTCGTGAAACTTGAGGCATACACATATATTATGGAGATGTACATGTAATTTTTTTTGTCAAAATCTTTCCACACTTCGAAATACGTTTTGTTGGTAGAGGGAGCATACGCACCCGGGAGCCGAATTGAATTTCCGAAGCCTGAAAAAATGACAACACACATCGATGTTATATATGCAATGCCAAAATCTGGGTGTGAAATATTCAACCAGATCTGACACTATTCACATCAGCAAAAGTATGATTTATCTAAGTTGATCCTATGATCCTACCTAATGGGGAGATCCTATACAAGTCTACCCCGAGCTGTGCCTCATAAACAAAGAGACGATAGAAGCAAAGTTTCTTGACAAGCAAATACAAATAATTAACTAGGCATGGATCTTGGAGAAGTCGTCAGTAATTGCCTGGCTTCGTCAGCCACGGATTATCACTCTTCGGGCTCTGCTGATCACTCTCCGTCGTCCACGGATCATCACCCCACTGATCAGCACCAGTCCACGTTTTCTTCCTCAGGTCCTGCCAATAATCACTACTCTTCGGCGCATCACTACCCTCCAGCCACTGCTCATCATTCATCTTCGTCCGTTTGCCATGAAGGGGACTTGTCTGCTGGGTGTTGTCGCTGGAAGCTGGTGCCTTCAAGATTGCTAGTTCAGCCTGCGCGCTTGCAAGCTCAGCATTTAACCTTGCTATTTCAGCTGCAGCATTTCTCTGTGCATGTTCAGCTTCGATCTCTGCTGCATTGCATTTGCGACACAGACGTCCCCTCAGCTTGTCTTCCTTCTTGCAACCGGGGCAAAACACAAGGTAACGCAGGAAGAACCATATCTTAACGTAGAGCTGGTAGCTCACGTAAGCATCTTTAGCTGCATACTCCAGGTTTAGATCAGACAACGGCTGCTCTTCCCAGTAATTGTGCCTGTCTCGAGGGAATTTGCTCTTCATCTCGCTGTACGACTCGTCCAAGATGCTAGTTGCAAGACTAGCCATTCCATCCCTCAATAATTTTCCTCTCTCGTTGAGACCTTTGACGTTGACAATTTCCTGGATATCGATCCAGTTCCGACTAGGAATCATAATCTTCTCGTAATATAACTTTATAAAATCTTGTCTCTTGTCAACGCTGCAGAACACAATTTCTTGATTTTGAAGGAATGAGCGCAGCGCCGGACATTCCCCGTTGGTCCTGAAAACAAAAATTTAGTACTTGCGAGATCAACACTTGAATAAAATTTGGGACTACGAAGCTAGTCTATATGCAATCTCATAGCTTGAATATAAAATTTGAAACTACATAAGTTTAGTAAGTTCATGATCAACAGTCTGAATATTATCTAGTCATAATTCATTTGGTACTAATAGAATGCATGAACAACACTTTTATGAAATGTGTAAGTGCAATTGTTTAGTCATTGAAATTTCATTTTGCATCATATAATTTTGAAACTAACAAAATTCTATTAAATGCAAGATCAAGACTCCGGAAATTTGCTTGTGATAATTAATTTGGTATAATGAAATCCAGTACATGCTAGATGAGCATATGGATAGATTCAATTTGATGCAAAAATTTAGTACTTGCGAGATCAACACTTGAATAAAATTTGGGAATACGAATGTTTAGTCTATGCAATCTCATAACTTGAATAAAATTGACATAAGTTTAGTAAGTGCATGATCAAGAGTCTGAAAATTATCTAGTCATAATCCATTTGGTACTAAAAGAATGCATGACCAACACTTTTATGAAATGTGCAAGTGCAAATTTTTTAGTCATTGAAATATCATTTTGCATCATATAATTTTGAAACTAACAAAAGTCTATTAAATGCAAGATCAGGACTCCGGAAATTTGCTTTGTGATAATTAATTTGGTATAATGAAATCCAGTACATGCTAGATGAGCATATGGATAGATTCAATCTGCAAGATCAGGACACCATGCTAGCACGGTTTGTAGTTTAATTTGTTGCACCTAGCCCAATGAACCAATTTGTAACTTGCTGTTGCACGAATTCCCCTCTCCACAATTTCTTTCAATAACACAAGAATTCCCCTCTCCACAATTTCTTTCAATAAAATGCACAATCCCATATTCTTGAAACTGCCTTGCGAATTATGGTGCATGTGAGTTGCAATTTTCTCTCAAACAGAGAAACCAGAGCACTCGAGATTAACTAAAACAGATCAAGATTAACTAAAACAGAGCACTCGAGGGTGACTTGGTTCATCATGCACTAGCGATTAACTAAAATCTGAGCAAGATTAACAAAATCAGAGCAAGATTAAGTAAATCAGAGCAAGATTAAGATCTACAAACCAGGAAAAGTGGTAGACGAGGACGTGGTTCCTCATGCACAGCTGAGCGACGGCGAGGTAGTTGTCTACTTCGTGGTTGGGGTCCTCCCGAGTGTACTCGAGATCCAATCCTACAAATTTGTTCTCTTCTTCTTCCGCATACCACTGCGCGTACATCTTCAGGTACTTGCTCATCGTCTCCTCCTCGTTTGTGTAGACCACTTCGATCTCCTTGCCGCCATGGACGGTGAAGGTCCTGATCTGAGTAATGTGCTGCAGCGGAACAGAGGAAGAGGAAGAAGAAGCAGCGTCCATGGCGCGGAGGAGGCAGAAGCGGCGGAGGAGGAAGCGGCGGAGGAGGCAGAAGCGGCGAGGCAGAAGCGTCTTGGCGCGGAGGAGGGTTTTTCGTGTAGTGGGAGTAGTGGAAGCGGAGTGGAACCGTCAAGAAGCGGAGAGGCGGAGGAGGGAATTTCTGATTTATTATAATTAGTAAAAACGGAGGCGCGGAGGAGACCATTTTACCTGCTGGCCCCTAATCCACATAAAATTACCGGAAATGGCCCAACCCAGTGGTATCTACTGCTAGATGGCCCCACACGTCAGTGGGTGCCATTTTGCCCCACCCACCCCAAAATGTCCCCATAAAATTACCGAAAGCAACTTTCTCCCCTGTCTCACTCTCTCTCTCTCCCAACCCAGCCGCCACTGCCGCCTCTTCCTCTCCCAACTCCGTCGGCCGAAGCTCCGTCAAGCAGCTCCGTCAAGCTCCGTCGGCCGAAGCTCCACTGCCTCGATCCGTCGGCCGAAGCTCAGGTTAATTTGGGGGATGAGCGGGGGATTTTCTAGGGTTAGCCGTACTTAATCTCGGGGGATTTTAATTGGGGTTTTTTGTCCGAGCGGCGATTTTCCTAGGGTTTGATCGATTCAAAGTAGATTCTAGTGCTAGAGTGATTTTCCTGGTTTAGATTGATTCAAAACATGTGTAGTGCTGCTAGTGCGAATGTCAATCTGAAACTAAACATCCCAACTTAGTTTTAATTAATGTGTAATTAATAGTTTCATAGTTCTCAAATTGTTCACTGCTTGTTATTAGGTCGACACCATGGACCCCTATGACTATGAAGTTGCCATTTTGGTCCCATCCAAGAAGGCCGTGGAGACCATCGACATCAGCTCATCCTCCGAAGGTGAGGATGGTGCTCTAGATAGGGTTCATGTCAAGCAAGAGAAAGCTGATGATGCTGCAGCAATGGATTGTGCAGCTGATCATGAGGAAGTTGCTCCTCCTCCTGCTGCTGATGTCCATCTGACTCGTCGAGGTAAAATATATATATAGTAGTTATAGATGCAGGATATAGGTCAAATGCTTAATTAGTCTCGGTTTGGCATAATAGCTAGTCAATTTGTAGCATTCAAGGAATATACTTCAGTTTCTATAAATACTGTTGGTTTGATATATACTTCAGTTTTAGGAAAACTTTAAACTAGGCCTTATTCCCTGGTTTCTTTGTATGTAGGTCCCAGGATAGAGGCAGGTGAGGAATGGGATGACTTTTGCATGTATCCCAATCTAGTGGAAATGAATCCTACACAAGTTGAAACCCTGAGATATCTTGTTGACGAAAAGCGCCCCGCAATTCCTTTTTATGTGTGCACTATAAAGAGTGCAAGTTCCGTGGGAGGCAGTTCCTCCAGAATGGTAAATAATTACTCCATCTCAAGGATGTTTTTGCATCTTTATATGTTGACAATTACTTCATCTGAACGAAGTTTTGCATCTTATAATCTGCAGTACTTCAACCGGAAGTTTACCCAGCAGTACATCTCGACGAATATGCAGCTTCCAGACAATGACTTTCTTGTCTCTTACAGTGAGAGACATGGTGTGAAAGTGAGGATTTTCCAGGGCAAAGGGAAGTGTGACGGTGCAGTGATCACAACAAACTGGAGTGCTGTGGTGCGGAAGAGCAAGATGGAGGCAAATGATATCTTTGTGTTTTGGTTCCGCATTCGCGCCCGGGGCGGTCTCAAGTTGTATGTCAGGAAGCTCGAGAAATGAGCTAGCAGGCTGAACCTCTCTAATTAAGCTAGTAGTACTATATATATGTGTGTATGAGCTCAAGTAATATGAGCGTTGAACCTCTTATCGATCGATCTGGTACTATCTAATGGCCTGTTGGTCGATGTAATGTGCTCAAGTAAATGAGCGTTGAACCTCCTCGGTAGTATCTATAATTAACGTGTCCTTTTGGTACTATGTTATTGAGCTCAAGGCTGCACTATATATGTGTAATATAATGTGCTTTTGGTGGTCTATATATGCTGGAGTATATATAGATATATATAGTTTGCTGGCCGTAATTAATTATTAGTCTATATATTAGCCTGTTGCTTAGCTAATGCTCCTGTACAAATTAACTGTTGTCCTAAATCAGTATCCCCTCTGATAGATTATGTAACAAGATCATATCCATAACTATAAAAAAAAGAAGTTGCCTTAGTTTCACTATGTAAATGATAAAGGATGGTAAGCTGACAAGATCTCTCCAATAGCTCCACTGGTTAACTAGCACGTTGACACATCTAGAGGTGCTGGGTTCGACTCCCAGCCCTCACACTTTTTGATTTTTTTTGGCGCCCAGGAGAGGCCCAAATATCCCTTCCGAATCCAACTCCCTTCGATAACCTAGCAGAAATTCGAATCCAACTCCCTCCGCAACTCGGCGGCGGCGGTGGCGGTGGTCACCGGCCCTGTCCCTCTCCGACGACGAGCCCCGGCCCTCTCCGACGACGAGCCCTCTGGTGGGGCATCTCCCGGTCTGCACCCCTCTCATCTCTCCCCTCTCGATCTGTTCTTCTTCGTCAGTTCACAATATCGAATCTCTGTGATCCGAGGTGACGGCGGTGGTGGGTGTGCCAGCGCTGCGTCCGAGCAAGGGATGTGCTGTCCATCTGGCTCGCCGACGACGACGACGAGCCCCTCGCCGACGACGAGCCCCTCGCCCTCGCCGACGACGAGCCCCTCGCCCTCTCCAGGACGAGCCCCTCGCCCTCTCCAGGACTAGCCCCGTCCCTCTCCAGGACGAGCCCCGGCCCTCTCCCACGACGAGCCCCTCCGCATCTCCCGGTCTGCACCCCTCTCATCTCTCCCCTCTCGATCTGTTCTTCTTCATCAGTTCACAAAATCGAATTGAACTGCTGTGCATTGCTTGAAATTGGAACTGCTGTGCAGTTAGGTGTGTGCTAATTGCATCATTTTGTTCTTCCGCAGATGGACAGACGCTGGATTACAACAAGAATTAGAAGGCTTTCCCCTGAACACACAAAGGGAGTGGCAGAGTTTATGCAGTTTGTTCGCTTGAGTGCTGCCAATGATGATCAGGTGCTGTGCCCATGTCGTAGCTGTCTTAACCGGTGCACAAAACCTCTAGATGTAGTAGAGGCTCATTTGCTTCTTTTTGGGATGGCAAGCACTTATGACCGATGGGTCTTCCATGGAGAACCATTACATCCTGTACCTGAAGCTGGACATGGAGGACAAGGAGGTGCACCTGAAGCCGGACATGGACATGGAGGTGAACCTGAGGCTGGACATGGAGGTGAACCTGAGGCTGGACATGGAGGTGATGCAGGGGCACACCATGTTGGTGGAGGTGATGCAGAGGCACACTATTTTGGTTTGCAAGAGGAAGATGGTTACGAAGATGATAGAATTCCTGATCTGCTTGCTGATTTGTACAAGTCAGAACCGCAAGGTGCTGGAAAGGACACTATATTTGCTGAGTTGATAGAGGAAGCCAAGCGCGCAGCCAGCGATGGGGGTACAATGTCAAGGTTTTCACTCACAGTCAAGTTACTTCAGGCCAAGTCGTACTACCGGATTAGCAACGTTGCATTCAACGCGATACTCCTGATTTTGGCCTTGCAATACCCTAATAGCTCAATACCAAAGTCATACGAGGAGGCACTTAGCATAATCGGCAGGTTGGGACTTGGTTATGATAGTATCCATGTGTGCCCGAATAACTGTGTATTGTTCCGGAAGGATTATGCCAAGGAGAATAATTGCCCCAAGTGCAAAGCCTCCAGATGGAAAGATGCTGATGGTAGGAGACAGATCCCAGAGAAGGTGCTGAGGCACTTCCCATTGATTCCAAGGCTGCAAAGAATGTTTCTTTCAAAGGAGCAATCAAAGGAAGTACAGTGGCACAAACTGAAGCGGCAAGACGTGGAGAATGATCTCAGTCATCCAGCAGACGGGGATGCATGGAAGGATTTTGACAATATTCATAAAGACTTTGCCGCTGATGCCAGGAACATAAGGCTTGGACTTGCCACGGATGGTTTTAATCCCTACGGGAATATGAGCAACTCCTACAGCATGTGGCCTGTATTCGTGGTGCCATACAACCTTCCGCCGTGGGCATGTATGGATCAGTCCAACTTCATGCTTGCATTGCTAATCCCTGGTCCATCCTCTCCAGGAAAAGATTTTGATGTCTTCATGGAGCCTTTGATGGAAGAGCTGCAGGAGCTCTGGAAAGGTGTAAAATCGTATGATGCCAATAGTCCAGACAAGTTTGATCTCCGTGCTGCAATCTTATGGTGTATTCATGATTATCCGGCACTGCACACATTGTCAGGGAGGGCCACAGCTGGTTACCAGGCATGTGTGCGTTGTGACAAAGAGAATTGCTCCAAGAAATTAAGGAACAAAATCTGCTTTATTGGGCACCGCCGTTGGCTACCTCGGCGACATCCTTGGAGAAATAGCAAAGAATTCGATGGTGCTTCTGAAAGCCGTGAGAAGCCAGCGGAATTCACTCCAGAAGAGCTGAGGCAACAGCTTGATAGGGTTAGAGATGTGATACCAGGCAAGCTTCAGAAGAAAAGGAAACGTGAGGACGGTCAGTGTTGGAGCCGTAGATCATGTTTGTGGGACTTGCCATACTGGGAAGATCTAAAGCTGAGGCATAATCTCGATGTAATGCACATCGAGAAAAACATCTGTGACAATTTGATTGGTACTTTCATGAACATACAAGGCAAGACCAAAGACACTGTCAATTCAAGGCTTGATTTGGAAGACATGGGCATAAGACGTGACTTGCATTTGCAGCCTGTTTCAGCTGACTCTTTTGAGATGCCACAGGCGTGGTATACAATGAGTAAACAAGAAAAAATTGCTTTTTGTGAATTCATAAAAGCTGTGAGGTTTCCAGATGGGTACGCGTCTAACATATCCAAGTGTGTTGCTTCTGATAAGTGCAAGCTTCAAGGGCTGAAGACCCATGACTGTCATATATTGCTTCAAAGGATCTTACCGGCTGGCCTTCGAGGAACAATCCATGAAGACATATATGAAGCGGTTGCTGAGCTTGGAAATTTCTTCAGAGAGCTGTGCTGCAAAACACTGAAGAGAGACGTTCTGGACAGACTTGAAAAGGAAATCGTAGTTATTCTTTGCAAACTTGAGAAGATCTTCCCCCCATCTTTCTTCGACGTGATGGTGCATTTGGCCATCCATTTACCAAAAGAGGCAAGGCTTAGAGGCCCAGTGCATTACGGTTGGATGTACCCAGTCGAAAGAAGGTTGCTAACATTGAAGCGTTATGTCCGGAACAATGCCAGGCCGGAGGGATCGATTGCCGAAGCATATATTGTTGATGAGTGCCTGACATTTTGCTCGAGATACTTCGACGATGTTGAAACAAGATTCAACCGTCCAAGTAGAAATCCGGAGCGGGATGATTCACATATTGGTGATCTGTCTGTTTTCAAACACGGTGTGAAATTTATTGGAGCCTCTCAATATGTGTATGCAGGTGAGGACTATGACAACATGGTGTGGTATGTGCTCCGAAGTTGCCCTGAGGTTGATCCATACATCGAGTACGTTTCTCTTCATCCCCATATATAGATAGGTTATTGCAGCATGTCCAAATAATAATTAGGATCTATTTTCTGTTGCCATTCCAGCCTGTGCAAACAAGAGTTGAACCAACGAGGTGGTCAGATCAATGTTGATAGATGGCTTGCCAAGAACTTTGCTAGATGGTTTCAGACTCATGTGAGATCTTTAGCTGGTTTATTTCTGAAGATTGGAAAAGTTCATGATATAAATTTTCTGTGTGTGTTACTCACCCCCTGGTTGATTTTTTGCAGATTGGAAAAATGCGAAATGATGTCTGTCCTGATCTCTATGCTTTGGCGTGCAAACCAGATTTTAGAGTGAGACTATATTCGGCATGTGTTGTTGACAGTGTTCGGTACCATACTGTTGACCGCGAGAAGAACAGAAAGACACAAAATAGTGGAATCGTTTCTGAGGGAGATCATGATGGCAACATCATTGACTTCTTTGGTCAGCTGAAATCCATCATCAGATTGCAATACAACTCCAGCGGTGGCGTCCATCGGTCAGTTGTCCTCTTCCGGTGTGACTGGTTTGACCTTGGTGGTAGGAAACCCGGATTCGACGATGATGGACACTTCAAGAGTGTTAACACAGAAAAGTTTTGGTACAAGACCGATCCTTTCATTCTGACATCACAAGCAACCAAGGTCTTTTATGTGCCAGACACTAAGTTGAAAGGAAAATGGCAAGTTGTGCAGAAATTTCACCATAGACATCTATGGAGTGTAAAAGAAAATGAACAGGGACCCGGTGTTGCTGTACTATCATATCAAGATGAAGATTCCAGTCAAGTTCCTGTGCAAGAAAAAGAAGGCACTGCACGGAGTAGGACGAGAAGTGACCAGGAACGTGTGCTACTTGAAAAAGTCATTGTGGACAAACTGAAGAAACGGAGCAAGGAGGTTGTGCCTGAAGAATTCGAGGAGGTTGATCAGACAATGTACCAATATTGCAGTGATGATGGTGATGATGGAGGAAATAGGACTAGGAATCGTCCAGTTTCCGAAGAAGATGAATAGCAGTTTGAATCTGTAGTTTGTGTAATGGATGAATAGCAGTTTGAATCTGTAGTTTGTGTAATGTCAGTTTATTTCAGATTATGTGTCAGGTTGTTTGGCCCAGAATTTATGTTGAACATGCCAGCTTGTTTTCCCCAGAATTTATGTTGAATATGTCAGCTTTTTGTTCCCAGAATTTGTGCCCAATTTTTTTGGGGAATCCATGCCCAATTTTTAGGGGAATCCATGCCCAATTTTTTCAATACATGGCTGACGCCGGCGACCATATATGGGCGGCGCCGCCGTGCATGGCTGACGCCGGCGACCATATATGGGCGGCGCCGCCGTACACATTTTCAACAGAACTCATTTTCAACAGAACACATTTTCAACTGAACAGAATTGCACACATACATAGACATGGTTCAAATTCAGGAACTAAACATTGTGGCACGAACAGACAAATGTTTGGAATTACAACACAATAACTCTAGCATATACTCTAGCTTCTTCTCCTCCTGACCAACAGATCACTGAATTCACCCTAATTTCAGTTCGTACACATCACCCAGGTACAACAGATGACAAAAGCTACAGATAGCACCCAAACCATGAAGCCTCTCATTTTCTTTGGTTCAGGGTTGCTCTGTTTCCTTGCAGCAAGCAGAAACTTTTCTTCCTGGAGCCTCTCAATTTCTACCTGGAGCCTCTCAATTTCTTCATCTCGATCCCAAACAGCATCACGCAGATCACGAACTAACTCTTTGTGACGTGCATCCAGCGGATCATCAATCCACTTAAACACTTGACACCCTATTCCACCAGCAATCTGACAGATGAAGAACAAAAGAGGATAAGTAAGGCATAGTAGAAAAGAAACTTCAGAAGACGGCAGCTCCAGGAAATTCAGAATGGGGGCGGGGGGGCGTGCTCGAAGACTAACCGAGCGAATTTTGCAGTTCCGGTATCTTCTCCCAGGATTCGGATCACTCCAAGAAATCCATTGCGGCATCTTCTCGCCACAGTCACATACGTCGGCGGGCTCATAATCGAATGGCCGCTGCCGATACGGGATGGGCGTGCCCGGCCGCCGCCGGCGACGCGACGACGCTCCTGACCTAGAAGAACTGCCCGAGCAGGCTGGGAACTGCGCCGCCATGCAACTGGTCGGAGGGATTTTGGTCGGAGGAGGAACCCTAGCTAGATGCACCTGGTCGGAGGGATTTTGGTCGAGGTGGAGGGATTTTGAAGACAACTGATTAGTCTATCATGTCTATATACATGGACAACCATACTTTTGTCAACAACACTATTGTAGCAAAGCGGTAGGGAGTGGTAGTGCGGCAGCGCCAGGTCGAGGGTTCGAGTCCCCGCAAACGCAATTTTTGCCAGTTATTTCCATCGGGAGCCACTCCAACCCCGGATGGGCCGTCGGGCCAGCAATTCAACCCCCGGATGGGCCGTCGGGCCAGCAATTCAACCCCCGGATGGGCCGTCGTGGGGTAGGCCAGCAGCCAGCAGCCTAGTAGAGGACAGCCCAAAAGAGGAGGATATCACCAGTAGCCCATTAAAATGGTGGACGGCACAGAGAAAAAAAATAACAAGACGCCTTTGTCCCACAAGTATCAGTTGGTCCTACATGTCAGTTAGTTCAAGCCAGTTGCTTCCAGTGACACGTGTGAGGCGCGTGGGACCCGAAAAGGGACACATAGGCAAAATGGATGACATGGCAGCCAAACACATACCATTGTATTGAGCCAAATGCCAATGACGCTATTGATTTGTCGCAATCGGCATCGGGAAAACGTCGTAGGCCACTTAATTTTGCTAATGACGTTTTGACCTAAATTGGCAATGACGTTTTTGCCCAATAACGTCACGATTTTCTAGGGTTTTGCCCCCCCGGAGTGGCCAAGGACGGTCAAAGCTAGGAACGTCATAAAGCTATGACATTTTGATTTCCAGTCATAAAATAAACGTCATATTATGGCAGATTTCTTGTAGTGTTTGGGGAATAGAACTTTCCCTCGGGACATCACGTATGAAAAAAGAAAAGCAATAAAGTCACAGGTCTTACCAGATTTCATTGCAGAGTGGATGGAGCTACAAAACACGGGACCCCCAGATTTATCGAGGACTTGGACCATGAACTTCGACGGGTCCAAGAGATTGGAAGGTGCTGGAGCAGGCGTGATATTAGTTTCACCTGAAGGCGACAAGTTGAAGTATGTTCTGCGGATGACGTTCCCAAACGCATCTAACAATGAAGCAGAATATGAAGCTCTCATACATGGGATGAAGATGGCGAAAGCTTGCGGTGCAACCCGATTGAAAATTTTCGGCGACTCACAGTTGGTAGCACAGCAAGTAATGAACCAATGCGCGCAGTCAACGAAAGTATGATAGCATACAAGGAGGTGTACAATGAGCTGGAGAAGCTATTCGATGGTTGTGAAGTAAACCACATCAGCAGGATGAGCAACGATGAAGCCGACGTTCTCGCAAACATCGGGTCACAATGCCTCGCAATCCCTCCAGGTGTGTTCTGGGAAGAGATTAGCGAGAGATCAACAAAACCAGCAAAAATAAAGGAGAAAAAAGAGAAACCTTCGAGTATCACCAAAAACATAGCAGAAGAAGAAGAAGAAGAGCAAGAGCTAGTCATGATGGTGCAAGTCCCTTGGATGCAGGCTTACATATCCTATATCCTAAGGAAAACGTTACCCGATGATCCAGTTGAAGCAAGGCGAATAATTAGGCGATCAAAAGCTTTCACTGTGGTAAAAGGGGAGCTGTACAAACGCAGTATCTCGGGTGTGCTACAACGGTGTGTTACACCCGAAGAAGGAAGGATCATCCTAAAGGACGTGCATGAAGGAATATGTGGGCACCACGCGAGTAGCAGAGCTATCGCGGCTAAGGTTTTCAGAGCAGGATTTTATTGGCTAACAGCAATCGAGGATGCGAAGGAAATAGTGCGAACTTGCGATGCGTGCCAAAGATTTGCGGCAAGACCTCACTCACCAGCAGCGGAACTTATGCCAATCCCATTGTCTTGGCCCTTTGCTCAATGGGGTCTCGACATGGTGGGAAAACTACACAAAGCTTCGCCAGGAGGTTATGAGTATATGCTTGTTGCTGTCGACAAGTTTACAAAATGGATCGAAGCAAAGCCGATAAATTCACCGGACGGCGCGTCAGCGATTAAGTTCGTGAAAAGCATCGTCTTCAGATTTGGAGTTCCTCACAGTATTGTGACAGACAACGGCAGCAATTTCACGTCCAAGGAGTTCAAAGCATACTGCGCAGAAGTGGGCATTAAATTGAGTTTTGCGTCTGTTGCGCATCCTCAGACCAATGGACAAGTCGAGAAGGCCAATGGCATCATCTGCAACGGCATCAAGAAACGCCTGCTAGGCCCATTGGAAAAAGCCCGGCATACTTGGCCGGAGGAGTTACAAAGTGTGTTGTGGAGTATCCGAACAACACCAAATACGGCGACACAGGAAACACCGTTCTTTCTGGTTCATGGCGCCGAAGCAGTCCTGCCGATAGAAATAGAGCACGATTCTCCAAGAGTCACAGAATATGACGAAGAAACATCGAGAAAAGCTTTGGAGGATGATGTCGATGCACTCGATGAAGCTCGAGACGAAGTCCTGTCAAGAGTCGCCAAATATCAGCAGGACCTGAAAAACTATCACAGTCGACGATTGCGGCCAAGGTCTTTTCAAGTTGGTGACTTAGTTCTGCGGCTCAACCAAAAAAGTCACGAAAAACTCGAATCACCATGGCTTGGACCCTACATCGTCACAGAAGTAATCGAAGGAGGAGCATACAGAATCAAAGACAAGAAGACAGGGATTGACGAGCCAAATCCCTGGAATGTGGCACAGCTCAGGCGTTTCTACGCCTAGGTGTCGAAAATATAGTCCTTTGTAAAGCTTCAATGTACTGAAACGCCCACGAGTTTTCAGACGCACTCTTTTCCTTTTTCGGGGCACCGAGTGGGGCCGGGAAAGGTTTTTAATGAGGCGGGCTCGTGGTGCTGCAATATAATAAAGATAGTGGAATTATATATCTTCTTCTCGACAAGATCAGGGGTCTTCCCCTACATGATACAATATATATATAAACACAGTATCGACAAATGCAAAAGAAGCATCCGGCCTTGGTAAAAATACCTCGCCAAAATAAAAAGAGATATCGACAAAATAGTGATCAAACAAAAGCTCGGGGGCTTACACCCGTACAAAATAGTACACAATGTATATTATCTTGCCTTGGGACAACCTCGCATTATAATACACAAGATATTGCAATCAAAACGCCCGGGGGCTTGGCGATAAAAATAAAATACAATGACTTTACAATATAGCTGGTCTATACAGGATATAAATCTCGGCAAAAGTTTCGCCTTCAAGAATTTCCCAATATATTATCTATGGTTAAGTGCTCGTTATTTACAGCACGAGTACTATGCTCAGCATAGCTGCCCTTCACGAAGAATTCGGAATCCATCCGGAGAAGTTCATCCATCATATCTTCGGCAACAGGAGTAACAATGTCATCATATTTGCCGAAGTTTCTTTTCCTCTTCGACATCTTCTCCAGGCACTTCGGGACAACTTGCCCCACGTCTAACTTCGGGTAGCAAATTTTTATCATGATCATCGCAAATCTTGCGCCAGCAGCTAGTTGGGCTCGTACAAAGCCGTGGATGCGAGGAGCATCTCGAAATTTGTCCATCAACGCAGGAAGGGTCTCTGGCATTTTATTGCGAGGAAACATGGTACCATACACCAGAGACAAAGTCCTTGTACAGAAGTCAAGATATTCGCGAACCTGAAGTGCACGATCTTGAAATCTCACGATTTGGCGGGTCCGCTCAGGTGTACCCCAAAAAGTCGATCCGTGTTCATGTGCAAGCCGAAGGAGAACATTGGAACGAGCCTCGACACGTTCATCTTCAGTTACAGGATCCAAAAAAGCACCTATGGTTTCATAAAACAATTCAGTGGGCAATGAGGAGGCAAGCAGCAAAGGAAACGAAGAAGCGAGATAAAGACAATGAAACTTACCCGCCATATCCAAGCTAGCATCTGTTAGCAGCTGCAGCATAGAATTCTCTCGAGATGCAGCCGCGCCAGCTTCAGCAACAGCAGCGTCCCTTTCAGCCATGGCATCCTGAACTTGTTGAAGCGCAACTTTCTCCCTTTGTGAAGATTCTCGAGATTGTTCCATCAGCATAAGCGATTGTTTCTTCAAGGACTGAAGTTGTTGTCGAAGTTCTTGCAAGTCTTCCGACAAAGGTATGCTGGAAGACCCTTCAAGGAAATTGTCGTTGTTTCTTACTTTCTTCGACAAAGAAGACGCGGGAGCAGCATCGGGAGGAGAAGAATTTGTTGAGTAATTATCAAAAATCAACTGGAACAAGAAAAACTCCGAATCAAAGATAGCACCAAAAGAAATTTCATTGATTGCAGAATATTTACATAGCCATTACAAAAGAAGTTCTCCTAGGGGACTGGTAGAGAATTTGTCGCCAAGACCAGAATGGCGACAACAACAAAAGAAGTACAGAAAGCAAAAACTAGACCTCCGGCCTTGAAGAGCTGGGAGTTGAAGATGGCTTAATCCCAAGATAAGCGAGGATCCTCTTCGTGTTGAGCTTTGCGGCCTTGATCAAGGATCGCCATTTTGTGTGCTCTATTTGCTCCGTGTCGCCAACTTTAGCCCAGTCAACAGTTTGTTGACTGTCAGCAACTAGGGCAACAGTGCTCTCCACGGCGACCTTCATGTTCTCATGGCGCATCTTCAGCCCAAGATCTTCGGGAGGATTAAAACACTTGGCAAGGCCAAGGAAAGTTGCGGGCTCCTCTTTCTTCGGGAAGAAGTAGGGGAAAAGCTTCGACAACCCCGCCCTGGCTTCATCCATGCCTTCACGTGCTTCCGTCCCATGAAACTCAAGGAACGACATGGCGTCAAGAAGAGCATCGTTGTCGGGATCCTCAAGTTCAAATTCTTGTGAGGTCCTATCTGACAACATAAAAATAGAAATTTTTGTCAACAAATAAGTGCGAAAAAGGAAAAACCAAAGAGTATACAAATGGTGCAAATGCTTACCGACAAAGCGACGACTTTGTGTCTTCATGCGTTTGATGATCGCCGCTTCGCGAGCAGACTGAGCAGTTATATGATCACTCAGTGAAGTTTCGGCATCGTGAAGTCTCTTCCGGAGATCTTCGACACCAGCAGCATCAGCCTTGGCCTTGTCAGCCTCTGCTCGAGCACCAACAGCATCTGACTCAGCTTCTTTGCGAGCCTTTTCACTTTGCTCTAATTGCTGAGCAAGTGTGTTGGCACGTTCATTGGCTTCCGCCAGTTTTTCTACCAAGGAAGATAAATATAGTTAAAACCCTCGACAACAAAGGAGCAAAAGAAAAGAAGCAACAGGAGTAAAGCATTACCTTCAGCTTTACTAGCATATTCACGGTACCCGACAAATTGGGTACCGATGCGAAGAAGATCCTTTATCAAAGGCTGTTCAAAAAAGGGAGGATAGAAGGAAATGGCGGTATGAGAAAAATATAATGGTACATAGAAATCAACAAAAGCAAATATAAACAATGACAAGGAAATCAAGAACTTACATCCTCCAAAAGAGGGTTAGAGGAGCTACTCAATTGGAGAGTAGGCTCCGTGATGATCGCCGTCTTCGCCCTTTTCGACAAAGGGGCTCGGGGGCTTGGAGGAGGAGTAGCAGTGTCGACGTTCTGTCGAGGAGGCGAAGTTTCCTCTCCAACTGCCGTTTCCGAGGCAACTAATGTATGTGACGTGCTCGTGCGAGCAGCCACAACAGCAGTTGGTACTTCTTCTTCATCATCGCTACGAGCAAGTGCCGACGATATATAAAGCAAAATAGACAAGAATCTTCGAGTACAAGTAAGCAAGAAAAAGGATACTTACGAACTGATGAGAGACTCGAGGTATGGATCATAGCCGGCCTTCTGGTGCGAAGGAACAGCTTCGTCAACTTTGGAGGTGCCGGAATCTTCGACATCATCCCTTTTCCTTTTGTTCCTTGGAGAAACAGCGGGAGGAAGAGATTGTGCCGACGCAGTGGCTTCAGAGACATCCTCTTTTTCGTCGGATCCCGCAGATTTTCGAGATTCTGCGGGTTCATTTGTGAAGGAGGGGGCATCTGGGTTATCATCAGAGACAACAGCCCTTTCTTCGACCTCCCCACCTTCAGGAAGAGGAGGTAGTGAAACAAGATTTGGATGATCCTGTATAAAAAGAGGGAAAGTTTGTCAGAAGTGAATAAATACACAAAAAACAAGGCGATAAACAAATTACACGACAATATTTACCTTGGGAAGCGCATGGGCGGCGCTGTATGGCTTTACGCGGCAAGTGGATGGGATGGAGTCTTTCTTCTTAAGGGAAGAAATCCTACGGATAAGTTTATCCAAATCCTTGACTTCCAAATTCGTCGACAGGCGATCTGCGTCTTCATCGCCGGTGTAATTCCAGAAAGGGTTTTTGCGAGCCTGAAGAGGCTGCACCCTAGTTCTAAGGAAGTATGCAGTAATCTGGATGCCTGATAATTCTTTTCCACGAGTATTTTGCAACTCATGGATACGAGTCATCAGGGCCTCTGTCGAAGTCCTTTCTTCCTCGGTAGCTTCTGCGTCCCAAGAACGGCGGCGAAGGATTTTCTCGGCACCGTCAAAAGGAGGAATATTATCCTCGAGGCAGCCATCGTTTTCTTCGCGAATGTACAACCACTTCTTGCGCCATCCTTGAACGGAGTCGGGGAGTTTGACGTCGAAATAGTTGACAGAGGAGCGAACGGAAATAACAACGCCGCCTATATTATAGGCGACATTGGCAGAGCCATTACGGCGACAAAAGAAAATGCGCTTCCATAATGCCCAGTTAGGCTGGACACCAAGGAAGGCCTCGCAAAGAGTGATAAAGATAGAAATATGAAGGATAGAGTTGGGTGTGAGGTGGTGAAGTTGGAGACCATAAACATAAAGAAGTCCCCGAAGAAAAGGATGAATGGGGGTGGAAAGACCACGGATAAGATGATCAACGAAACTTACCCGATACCCCATTGGAGGGGATGGGTAGCTCTCTTCGCTGGGAAAGCACACAGCTTTGGGCTTCTTGGTAATCCCCAGTTTCTTCATCAGGTTGAGGTCTTGGTTGGTGATCTTGGACCTCTCCCACTCCGCCGCTCCCAGATCCGCGGCGGCCATCGAGGAGTCAGGTGTGCTGTGCCTGGTTAGACGACGCGGTGGCATCAACAATGGCAATGGCGAGCAGCTGCGAAGAGAAGAGCTTTGGCAGCAGTGGAGCGCAAGGGGAGATTTTGCAGAGGAGAGCAGAGAACGGCGCGAGCGGAAGTGCTCGAGGAAGAAGAAGGAGATCTTATATAGAGGTGCGGTGAACCGACGGAACCGTTGGATGAAGAAAGAATGCAGGAGATGATTACCACGTGGCAACAAGGGCAAATTAGTATTTCAACATTGACGAGGTTACAGAACGTGCGCCAGGAAAAGCGGAGGACGTGTGTCCCCCACTTGCACGACGTGTCAACGTGGTGTGAACAATGGACCCACAAGGCAGAAAAAAATCCCAATTATTGACAGAGATGAAGAGAATTTGACAAGGGAAAATATGTCGACAAGAAAAATAAAAAGAGAATGGCGACAGGGTTAAATATTCGAATACTCTTGGAGCCTTTGATCAAATACAAGTTTTTGCCCAAATGCTCGGGGGCTACTTTGAAAAAATAGAAAATTTCGAGTATGACAATATAGCAATGGCGAGAGCCTATGACCAAATTCAAGAATTTGTTCATAGCCTCGGGGGCTACTCCCATCGGGAGCGCTGGTCGCGCACCCGATAAATATAAAAATATCGAGAAGGATCATAAATATAGCGGCAAAGGATGCTAATCTGTGGAGCCTACACCCAAGCACAAGTTCTTGGCTGTAGCCTCGGGGGCTACTCCCATCGGGAACGCTGTTCGCGTGCCCGATGAATTTGATCAGAAATAGAGAAAAAGAAGTGAGTATATTTCGAGTTACACAAATAACTCTACATATACTCCCATCGGGAAGACAAAATAAAGTCATAAATATGACTCAATAAAATGTGCTATTCCAAAGGCGAAAAGCACTCGACAATATATTCTCAGAACGCCAAAGTTGCGATCAATTTCTGAATGCCGCAAATTTGCGAAGGTAAGACCCCAGATCCGTTCTGCTGGGCGTGGCATCGCCAAAGACTGCGCTCTGCTACTTTTATCCGTATCAACAGATACGAAGAAAAATCCTAACGGACGCGTTAGGTACCCGATAAATTTGACTGGGACTCGACAGAATGGTAAGACCTTAAGCGGCACCTGTCGAAGTTTACACCAGTATTCCGAGATCATGTCCAGGGACGTGATCTTGAAGTAGGTTTTTGCGGATTGCCACTAGAGCAGTTAACTAGTACCTGATCCGTCAGATGAACTAGCCCCAACTACCATTATCCCTGTACAATATAGAATTTTATGTAGAGTGTGAATAAAAGCTCTCGAACAAAAATAAACGGGAGAGATTTTCCCTGACTCTGCGATTCAAGCAAAATCTCGGGGGCTACTGACATAGGCACCCCAAATGGGCCTGCCATAGATGGTACCCGGGATTTACTGAAGGCCCACTATCCGAAGAATAAGAAGATTCGGGAGCCCAAGATGTATTAAGGAAAGCTAGAGTTGTAATAGGAAGTATTATTTGTAATTTGGCGGGACGAGTTAGAAACCGTCCCGGACTCTGTAACTTGTACAATACGAAACCCTCGGCTCCACCTCCTATATAAGGGGGAGTCGAGGGACAAAGAAAGGATCGAATCTACTGTCAACATAACCCTAGTTTTCATAATCGTCGAGTACTTTTCGCCTAAACCTTCGAGATCTACTTGCCCTCTACTTCTAGCAAAACCCTAGTCTACAATGTAGGCATTCTACCAAGGACACACTTTCCTCGCTCATGGAACAACCACCATTACGGCGAACTATACCAATATGGCGTCTAAGGTGGAGGAACACATCAACAAAATCGAGTTGATACTGGAGAAAGAAGACTCGTACAAAATTGTTGGCCTAGACGTAGAGTACACCTATGGGCCTGAACAGAAGGCTGCCCTCATACAGTTGTGCATGGGCACAGACTGCCTCCTGTACCAGATTTCCTCGGCCGACCAGCCCTGCCCCAAACTCGCTGACTTTCTTGGCAGGCCTGACATAACATTTGCAGGTGTTGACATCGGCAACGACATTACCAGGCTTGGGCGTTGCAACCTCTCAGTGGCGAACTTCGTGGACATCCAGAAAAGGTGGAAGCCTGCCGATTCCACTAGTAACAATAAGGATTCGTTGGCTTACTATGCTGCGGCCATTATAGACAGCCAGTACAAATCTATCATGAAAAAACTTACGAAAGAGGAACACAAGGTGTGGAAGCAGGTGCCCTTGTCCATGAAGCATATCCTGTATGCAAGCATCGACGCATACGCGACATATGAGGTATACAGGCGAATAGTGAACTTTGAGAAGGGTCAACAAAAATTGGCGGAATTCCAGGACAGCGGGAGTAAGAAGAAGAAGAAGAAGAAGAAGAAGAGCAACATGGTACAGGCTGTGGAAGCTGAAGAGGAAGACCACTGAAAAGGATAGCCTAGTGTTAAAAGTAGTACAGTACTAGTATGTATACGATCGTGTGTGTATGCACCCAGTGATAAGTAGTACAGTATATTTTATCTTGCAAGTAGTTTTAAAAGTAGTACAGTACTACTGTAGTATGTACGATCGTGTGTGTATGCTCCCAGTGTCATGAGTACATAACTGATGATAATAATACTAATATGTATGGTAGATCTTTTTTTATCTTGCATACTCCCTACGATCCATAATAAGTGTGCCGTTTCACTCTAACAGCATCCACTGTGTTGTCCACAACAGCTATCCTCGTCCACAAGCAATAAGTGTAGTCCATGCCCATATATAGAGTGGACACGTACAAGCTTTTGGTTGCCCATAAGTAAATAGTAATTATTTTACTCTGTGCTCTGTCTTGCATGTGTGTACTTCTAACAAATATGTGCGTCCCAGCGTGTGCCAAAGTTAACCTTATACTGAGTATATTGTACTATAGTATTACTCCCTCCGATCCACATTACTTGATGCTAAAATGGAAGTATCTATAGTTACAATATGTCTAGATACATCTACATTAGAGTCATCTAAACCATGATTAAGCCGAACCTCTGCCCCAAGACATGACATCTCTTCTACGTAGTAGAATGCTCTCCGTCCATAATAAAATATAATCAATGGATGGGACTGGATACCTTTGTTGGGAAGGTATCGTCACCTGCCGAGTAGGGTGTATGTAGGCATCCTATCACGTCAGGACAGCTATCCAGTAGTAATATCCATCTCCCAGTGACCCAGTCTATGTATGTGTCTTGTCTTGTCGATCCATGGACATGGCACCTACGAGGTACTCCACTGCTGATGATTTTGTAGAGTACGTATATTTATATGAGCACGATGCTTTGTACAAAGTTGTCCCGGTCACCTCAAGGTTGCATTAGCAGGACGAAAAACAGTTAGTCCCTTTCTATATAAGGAGTACTTATTTTGAGGATTAATTGTTCTCCTTCTCGATGCGAATGTAGAAACGCAGCAGCTTGGAAGGTCCACCAAGCACCTGGTACAGCGGCGGTACCGAGAGGAACGACGTGAGTTCATCAAACGCGACGTCGCCCGGCAAGGCGCAGCTCGACGCCTCCAATGACACATTCACGGTGTCCGCCCTGCTCCTCGAGTGCGCCAACGAGCACGACGCCGGCCCATTCGCCCACATCTTTGCCGTGTACAGAGGCCACACGCACGCGGCCGCCCTAACGCACACGGTAGACACGATGGTGGTCGAAGTCGAACCGAGCACGCCGATGATCAGGACGAACACGGCGCCGTCCTCCCCTTCGGCGATGATCCGCAGGCACGGCGAACCCGGCACCGGCACCAGCACCTCGAACACTTTGGTCGTGTTGTACGGCGGGAGCTTGTGCACTTGGATCGAGTGGGCCGCTGCAAAGTGGGCGACGAGCGCTGTTGGCGGGGCGGCGAAGTCGCAGCCGGGCTCCGTGCAAGCGCAAGGGGCGTGCGGGCATGCAATCTTGTGGTCGTGGACCTGGTGGTAGGCCACCAAGCTCCCGCAGCTGCTGTGGGGGCACTCAACCGTCGCCGCTGATACGACGGCGTCCATTGCCGGGTCGTGCTCGAATCCGCCGCGGGGTTCCACGCACCTATGGCACCGGTTCCCGGGAAGCTCGCTGAGGCAGCGGCCGCAGGCCAAATGATTACCCTTGCACTGCACAAATCAAAGTTCGTGGATTGCCATTTTTGCAGTAGTGAACCCACAAAAGAAACATCAATGGAGTGTGGGAGGGAAAGGGATCGACCTTGAAGACGGGGGGCTTGAGGGGCTGGGAGCAGAAAATGCAGTGAAGCACGGTGGAGTCCATCTTCAGGGTAACGGTGACAGTTTCCAGCATTGCGAGCGCGCGAGGAGTATGTGGCCTATCGATGGCCTCTCTTATCTCCTAGCCTCGAGGCTGGAGTACTCTATTTAAGGGGATGGGAAGGGATTTTGCTTAAGACGAGGAAAACCCAATATAGTACCTCCATCTCAAAGCTTAGCTTATATTATTTTTAGAAAGTCAAATTATGTCAAAATTGACTAAGCATTTACCGAAAATCATGGTAGTTAAAAAATGTGTATCTCCACCATCATACTATTTGAGACTATATTTGTGATGGTAATAGGCACAACTACATACACAAAAATTGACATCATCTGATTATTAGTTATTTGGACTGCGGGATGAACTTTTTGGAACTGTGCATTAAGCACCGGTAACCACTTAGGGCTTCTTTGATTCATAGGATTGACATAGGAATTATGTTGGATTTGATTCCTATGGGAAAATTTCAATCCTACACCTTTCCTATTTCTACACTCTCCACATTCCTTTGAATCAAAGCAGCAGTGCTTCTTTGTTTTTTATAGTAAGTGAAAGGACATCTAAAAAACAGGAGAAATGATCTGGAAGTGCACATAGTTTTATATAAATCAGATGGAGGGGTTACAATTACATATAGTTGGAGTATTCACTTCCGATTCACAAAAAAAGGAGTATTCACTTCCACGCTGCATTATTATTAAGTACAGTATAAGTACTACTACAAACAGTTCAGCACAAATATGAAACGAAGAATCCATAAAAAAATAGCAGCCGTACGAACAATCAAGTACTTTTCATCGAAATTTATCATTCCTCATGACAAATTGACAGTTTTTTCAACTACGCAAAGTAGCAGTAGCTACATCTGCTTGCATATGCGAATGTAGAAACGCAGCTCCTTGGACGATCCAGCACCAACGAGGTATGGCCCCGGCACAACGAGGAACGACGTGAGCTCCTCAAACACGACAGCGCCCGGCGACGCGCTGCCAGAAGCATCGGCAGACATCTTCACGACATCCCGCCTGCAGTCCGATTTCGAGGACGGCGGCGGGCCGTGCGCCCAGATCTTCACCCTGTAGAGCGGCCACACGGATGTGGCCGAACTGACGCATACCAAAGACAAGACAATGGCCGGGCCGAGCGCGTCGATGTACAGGACGAACACGGAGCCGTCATCCCCTTCGACGACGAGCAGCCTGCACGGCGAGCACGGGTGCGTCATGGTCACCCGGAACTCTATGGACTTGCCATACTCTAACCTGTGCACCTGAATCGAGTGGGCCTCTGCGAGGTGAACGAGGAGCGCTGACGGTGGGGCGGCGAAGTCGCAGCCCTGCTCCGTGCAGTTGCACCGGCCGTGCGGGCACGCGATCTGGTGGCTTAGGGACTCGTGGTAGCTGACGATGACCCCGCAGCCGTCGTGGGAGCACATGACCTGCGCCGTTCCAGCGATGTTGTACGCGATGGCCTCCAAATTCGTAGCGTTTATTTCCATAGTGCCGTCCATCGCCGCCAGTTGGTTGAATCCGGAGCCGCGCTACTCTTCTTCTGGCGCCGTTTACTTGGAACCTCGCCGACGGTGGCAGGCGGCAGGCCTCATACCACGCTGCAACTCCGATCAATATTAATTGATGGTAAAATGGATGTATCTACAACTATAATGTGTATAGATGCATCTATATTACCATCAAATAATATGAATCGGAGGGAGTACAAGGAATGACAGTTTAGCACAAGTGACACCAGCAAATAAAAATCAATGGACTCTCAGAGGAAAAGGGGGCGACCTTGTTGAACTTGGGGCAAATCAATGGAGTCTGACAGACAAATGATGCGATATCTAAAGCCGGTTAGAGAGAGAGAGAGAGAGAGAGAGAGAGAAAGTGTGTGTGTGTGTCCGTGGCGCGGGGGAGGGGGGGCGTTTGTTCACTTCTTTGTTTAAAACGAGGATTCGTACAAGGTAATAGAGCCCGCATGCTCGGCTGGGTAGACAGCCAGGAGTGACCCCAACATGGTCGTGCCACAAGGATTCATGTCAAATGAAAAGGGAAGCATGTATCTTTGAATCTTGTCAAATCCTAGGTTTGACCAAGATAATTTAAACAAGTTTAAAACAAGAAAATGAAAAGGGAAGCATGTATCCTTCTTAGTCACTCTAAAATGAAGTTTTTGGGAGGTTTTTGAAATTTCCATGTTTGAAACCCAAAACCACTTCTCTTCATGCTTGACTTCATAAGACGGAGTTTAGGGGTTAGGGGGTAGATACATGATTTGTATGGTTTGATATGTCTAGACCTTGTTTATCAATTTTAATGCTTACTATATGACATAAGAAGACTATGTGATTTTGTTTTTCATTTTTCTGTTTTTTTATTTTTCTGCCCATTTGAATCTTGGTCAAATCCTAGGTTTGACCAAGATTTAGACAAGTTTAACACGTAAATGATTTAACTTGGATTTCCTACCCTTGAATCCATAGGAAACTTTGTTCTAATGCACTATTATAATCAACCGAGTTTTTACACCAACAGGTCTGTCACTTACGTGTGGTGCCCACGCGTGAGGTCCCACACTTCAGTGAGCACAAGTCACGTGCAGTAGGTACGCAAAGTCCCAGCCATCTTCTTTGTCAAGAGAAGACGCATCAGATGCGTATTGGAAGTCTGTGGGTCCTTCTGGATCCTTCGGTTGTCCCTCTCACAAAAAAACAAATCTCTCTCATTCTCGGCCTCGCTCGCTCGCTCGCTCGCTCGCACCTCCTGCTCACTGACAAACCCTGCACAAAAGTCAACATCATCACCCGAAAAAGGGAGACACCATAATGCTCTCCCTTCTTCTCTCCTTCCGAGTGATCCCTCTTCCTCCGTGTTTCACTCGACGGGCAAACACCCATGTGCTGCATAGTAATAATAAAAAGGTAGTAGAAAAATCGATATACGAATCTATAATTAAATAGGTTAAACTCGGGTTTTGCCCAGTTCTACAGATCAAGGGTTCAAAAAAATCCAACTACGGGGTTCGAACAACACGATTCTAATCCAAGAATTTTTCGACCTCATCCAAATGGCCTCAAATTATAGGGTTAGCATCTAGTGTAGTTTGTGTGAAAATGTATGCACTATGTGTGCTATAACTTGTATGTCTTTCAAATTTGAACCAAATTTGAATAAGTTTGAAATATTTGAAATGGGGCTTTTGGGAGGTTTTGAAATTTCCATGTTTGAAACCCAAAACCACTTCTCTTCATGCTTGACTTCATAAGACAGAGTTTAGGGTTAGGGGTATAGATACATGATTTGTCTGGTTTGAATATGTCTAGACCTTGTTTATCAACTTTAATGCTTACTATATAACATAAGAAAACTATTTGCTTTGGTTTTTATTTTTGCTGATTTTTTTTCAATTTTGATGCCCATTTGAATCTTGGTCAAATCCTAGGTTTGACCATGGTTTAAACAAGTTTAAATCATGAATATGAAAAAATAAGCATCTATCCTTCTTAGTCACCCCAAAATGTAGCTCTTGGGAGGGTTTTTGAAATTTCCATGTTTGAAACAAAAAAACCACTTCTCTTCATGCATGCTTGACTTCATAAGACAGAGTTTAGGGTTAGGGGTGTAGATATATACATGATTTTCTAGTTTGAATATGTCTAGACCTGTTTATCAACTTTAATGCTAACTATAGACATAAGAAGACTATGTGCTTTGGTTTTTCATTTTTCTGTTTTTTCTGAATTTTATTCCCATATATTTGAATCTTGGTCAAATCCTAGGTTCAACCAAGATTTAAACAAGTTTAAAACATGAAAATTAAAAGGTAAGCATGTATCCTTCTTAGTCACTCTAAAATGAAGCTTTTGGGATGTTCTTGAAATTTCCATGTTTGAAACCCAAAACGACTTCTCTTCATGCTAGACTTCATAAGATCGGGGGTAGATACATGATTTGTCTGGTTTGGATATACCTAGACCTCGTTTATCAACTCGAATGCTTACGATATGACATATATAAGAAGACTATGTGCTTTTGTTTTTCATTTTTCTGATTTTTTTGAATTTTGTGCCCACCCATTTGTATCTTGGTCAAATCCTAGGTTTGATAATGATTTAAACAAGTTTAAAATATGAAAATGCAAATGTAAGCATGGATCCTTCTTAGTCAGTCTAAAATGAAGCTTTTGGGAGGTTTTTGAAATTTCCATGTTTGAAACCCAAAACCACTTCTCTTCACATGCTTGACTTCATAAGACATAGTTAATTAATTTAGGGCTTAGGGGTATAGATACATGATTTTTGTGGTTTGAATATGTATGGACCTTGTTTATCAAATTCAATGCTTACTATATGATATAAGAAAACTATTTGCTTTGGTTTTCTTTTTTTGATTTTTTTTCAAATTTGATGCCCATTTGAATCTTGTCAAATCCTAGGTTTGACGACCAAGATAATTTAAACAAGTTTAAAACATGAAAATGAAAAGGGAAGCATGGATCCTTCTTAGTCACTCTAAAATGAAGCTTTTGGGAGGTTTTTGAAATTTCCATGTTTGAAACCCAAAACCACTTCTCTTCACATGCTTGACTTCATAAGATAGAGTTTAGGGGTTAGGGGTATAGCTACATGATTTGTCTGGTTTGAATATGTCTAGACCTTGTTTATCAACTTTAATGCTTACTATATGACATAAGAAAACTATTTGCTTTGGTTTTCCTTTTTGCTGATTTTTTTTCAATTTTGATGCCCATTTGAATCTTGTCTAATCCTAGGTTTGACCAAGATAATTTAAACAAGTTTAAAACATGAAAATGAAAAGGGAAGCATGTATCCTTCTTAGTCACTCTAAACTCGGGTTTTGCCCAGTTCTACAGATCAAGGGTTCAAAAAATCCAACTACGGGGTTCGAACAACACGATTCTAATCCAAGAATTTTTTCGACCTCATCCAAATGGCCTCAAGCTATAGGGTTAGCATCTAGTGCAGTTTTTGTGAAAATGTATGCACTATGTGTGCTATAACTTGTATGTCTTTCAAATTTGAACCAAATTTGAATAAGTTTGAAATATTTGAAAAGGGGCTTTTGGGAGGATTTTGAAATTTCCATGTTTGAAACCCAAAACCACTTCTCTTCATGCTTGACTTCATAAGACGGAGTTTAGGGGTTAGGGGTAGATACATGATTTGTATGGTTTGATATGTCTAGACCTTGTTTATCAACTTTAATGCTTACTATATGACATAAGAAGACTATGTGATTTTGTTTTTCATTTTTCTGTTTTTTTATTTTTCTGCCCATTTGAATCTTGGTCAAATCCTAGGTTTGACCAAGATTTAGACAAGTTTAACACGTAAATGAGTTAACTTGGATTTCCTACCCTTGAATCCATAGGAAACTTTGTTCTAATGCACTATTATAATCAACCGAGTTTTTACACCAACAAGTCTGTCACTTACGTGTGGTGCCCACCCTTGAGGTCCCACACTTCAGTGAGCACAAGTCACGTGCAGTAGGTACGCAAACTCCCAGCCATCTTCTTTGTCAAGAGAGACGCATCGGATGCGTATTGGAAGTCTGTGGGTCCTTCTGGATCCTTCGGTTGTCCCTCTCACAAAAAAAACAAATCTCTCTCATTCTCGGCCTCGCTCGACTCGCTCGCTCGCTCGCTCGCACCTCCTGCTCACTGACAAACCCTGCACAAAAGTCAACATCATCACCCGAAAAAGGGGAGACACCCCTTCTTCTCTCCTTCCGAGTGATCCCTCTTCCTCCGTGTTTCACTCGACGGGCAAACACCCATGTGCTGCATAGTAATAATAAAAAGGTAGTAGAAAAATCGATATACGAATCTATAATTAAATAGGTTAAACTCGGGTTTTGCCCAGTTCTACAGATCAAGGGTTCAAAAAAATCCAACTACGGGGTTCGAACAACACGATTCTAATCCAAGAATTTTTTCGACCTCATCCAAATGGCCTCAAATTATAGGGTTAGCATCTAGTGCAGTTTGTGTGAAAATGTATGCACTATGTGTGATATAACTTGTATGTCTTTCAAATTTGAACCAAATTTGAATAAGTTTGAAATATTTGAAAAGGGGCTTTTGGGAGGTTTTTGAAATTTCCATGTTTGAAACCCAAAACCACTTCTCTTCATGCTTGACTTCATAAGACAGAGTTTAGGGGTTAGGGGTATAGATACATGATTTGTCTGGTTTGAATATGTCTAGACCTTGTTTATCAACTTTAATGCTTACTATATAACATAAGAAAACTATTTGCTTTGGTTTTTATTTTTGCTGATTTTTTTTCAATTTTGATGCCCATTTGAATCTTGGTCAAATCCTAGGTTTGACCATGGTTTAAACAAGTTTAAATCATGAATATGAAAAAATAAGCATCTATCCTTCTTAGTCACCCCAAAATGTAGCTCTTGGGAGGGTTTTTGAAATTTCCATGTTTGGAACAAAAAAACCACTTCTCTTCATGCATGCTTGACTTCATAAGACAGAGTTTAGGGTTAGGGGTGTAGATATATACATGATTTTCTAGTTTGAATATGTCTAGACCTGTTTATCAACTTTAATGCTAACTATAGACATAAGAAGACTATGTGCTTTGGTTTTTCATTTTTCTGTTTTTTTCTGAATTTTATTCCCATATATTTGAATCTTGGTCAAATCCTAGGTTCAACCAAGATTTAAACAAGTTTAAAACATGAAAATTAAAAGGTAAGCATGTATCCTTCTTAGTCACTCTAAAATGAAGCTTTTGGGATGTTCTTGAAATTTCCATGTTTGAAACCCAAAACGACTTCTCTTCATGCTAGACTTCATAAGATCGACGGGTAGATACATGATTTGTCTGGTTTGGATATACCTAGACCTCGTTTATCAACTCGAATGCTTACGATATGACATATATAAGAAGACTATGTGCTTTTGTTTTTCATTTTTCTGATTTTTTTGAATTTTGTGCCCACCCATTTGTATCTTGGTCAAATCCTAGGTTTGATAATGATTTAAACAAGTTTAAAATATGAAAATGCAAATGTAAGCATGGATCCTTCTTAGTCACTCTAAAATGAAGCTTTTGGGAGGTTTTTGAAATTTCCATGTTTGAAACCCAAAACCACTTCTCTTCACATGCTTGACTTCATAAGACATAGTTAATTAATTTAGGGCTTAGGGGGTATAGATACATGATTTGTGTGGTTTGAATATGTATGGACCTTGTTTATCAAATTCAATGCTTACTATATGACATAAGAAAACTATTTGCTTTGGTTTTTCTTTTTTCTGATTTTTTTTCAAATTTGATGCCCATTTGAATCTTGTCAAATCCTAGGTTTGACGACCAAGATAATTTAAACAAGTTTAAAACATGAAAATGAAAAGGGAAGCATGGATCCTTCTTAGTCACTCTAAAATGAAGCTGTTGGGAGGTTTTTGAAATTTCCATGTTTGAAACCCAAAACCACTTCTCTTCACATGCTTGACTTCATAAGATAGAGTTTAGGGGTTAGGGGTATAGCTACATGATTTGTCTGGTTTGAATATGTCTAGACCTTGTTTATCAACTTTAATGCTTACTATATGACATAAGAAAACTATTTGCTTTGGTTTTCCTTTTTGCTGATTTTTTTTCAATTTTGATGCCCATTTGAATCTTGTCTAATCCTAGGTTTGACCAAGATAATTTAAACAAGTTTAAAACATGAAAATGAAAAGGGAAGCATGTATCCTTCTTAGTCACTCTAAACTCGGGTTTTGCCCAGTTCTACAGATCAAGGGTTCAAAAAAATCCAACTACGGGGTTCGAACAACACGATTCTAATCCAAGAATTTTTTCGACCTCATCCAAATGGCCTCAAGCTATAGGGTTAGCATCTAGTGCAGTTTTTGTGAAAATGTATGCACTATGTGTGCTATAACTTGTATGTCTTTCAAATTTGAACCAAATTTGAATAAGTTTGAAATATTTGAAAAGGGGCTTTTGGGAGGATTTTGAAATTTCCATGTTTGAAACCCAAAACCACTTCTCTTCATGCTTGACTTCATAAGACGGAGTTTAGGGGTTAGGGGTAGATACATGATTTGTATGGTTTGATATGTCTAGACCTTGTTTATCAACTTTAATGCTTACTATATGACATAAGAAGACTATGTGATTTTGTTTTTCATTTTTCTATTTTTTTATTTTTCTGCCCATTTGAATCTTGGTCAAATCCTAGGTTTGACCAAGATTTAGACAAGTTTAACACGTAAATGAGTTAACTTGGATTTCCTACCCTTGAATCCATAGGAAACTTTGTTCTAATGCACTATTATAATCAACCGAGTTTTTACACCAACAGGTCTGTCACTTACGTGTGGTGCCACACCCACTTCAGTGAGCACAAGTCACGTGCGTAGGTACGCAAACTCCCAGCCATCTTCTTTGTCAAGAGAAGACGCATCAGATGCGTATTGGAAGTCTATGGGTCCTTCTGGATCCTTCGGTTGTCCCTCTCACAAAAAAACAAATCTCTCTCATTCTCGGCCTCGCTCGACTCGCTCGCTCGCTCGCACCTCCTGCTCACTGACAAACCCTGCACAAAAGTCAACATCATCACCCGAAAAGGGGAGACACCCCTTCTTCTCTCCTTCCGAGTGATCCCTCTTCCTCCGTGTTTCACTCGACGGGCAAACACCCATGTGCTGCATAGTAATAATAAAAAGGTAGTAGAAAAATCGATATACGAATCTATAATTAAATAGGTTAAACTCGGGTTTTGCCCAGTTCTACAGATCAAGGGTTCAAAAAATCCAACTACGGGGTTCGAACAACACGATTCTAATCCAAGAATTTTTTCGACCTCATCCAAATGGCCTCAAATTATAGGGTTAGCATCTAGTGCAGTTTGTGTGAAAATGTATGCAATATGTGTGCTATAACTTGTATGTCTTTCAAATTTGAACCAAATTTGAATAAGTTTGAAATATTTGAAAACAGGCTTAATTTTGGGAGGTTTTTGAAATTTCCATGTTTGAAACCCAAAACCACTTCTCTTCATGCTTGACTTCATAAGACGGAGTTTAGGGGTTAGGGGTATAGATACATGATTTGTCTGGTTTGAATATGTCTAGACCTTGTTTATCAACTTTAATGCTTACTATATAACATAAGAAAACTATTTGCTTTGGTTTTTCTTTTTGCTGATTTTTTTTTCAATTTATGATTAAATAGGTTAATCTAGGGTTTTGCCCACTACTACAGATCAAGTTCAAAAATATCCAACTACTGGTTCGATTTTGGGCTACTAATGTGCGTTGGTTTTTTATTTTTTATTTTTTTCTGAATGTTTATGCCCATTTGAATCTTGGTCAAATCCTATGTTTGACCAAGATTTAAACACGCATAAACATGAAAATGAAAAGGTAAGCTTCGATCCTTTTTAGTCACTCTAAAATTAAGCTTTTGGGATGTTTTTGAAATTTCCATGTTTGAAACCCAAAACCACTTATCTTCATGCCTAACTTCATAAGACATAGTTAAGGGTTAGGGGGTAGATACATGCTTTTTCTATTTTGAATATGTCTACACCTTGTTCATCAACTTGAAGGCTTACTATATATATATGACATAAGAAGGCTATGTGCTTTAGTTTTTCATTTTTTTATGTTTTTTGAATTTTTATGCCCATTTGAATCTTGGTCAAATCCTAGGTTTGACCAAGATTTAAACAAGATTAAAACATGAAAATGAAAAAGTAAGCCTGTATCCTTCTTAATTAGTCACTCTAAAATGAAGCTTTGGGGGGGGTCTAGAAATTTCCATGTTTGAAACCCAAAACCACTTCTCTTCATGTTTGACTTCATAAGACAGGTCGAGTTTAGGGTTAGGGACATGGTAGATACATGATTTTTCTTGTTTTAATATGTCTAGACCATGTTTATCAACTTGAATGCTCATTATATGACATAAGAAGACTATATGTGTGTTGGTCAAATCCTATGTTTGACCAAGATTTAAACAAGCATAAATCCTTAAAATGAAAAGGTAATTAAGCTTGGATCCTTCTTATTCACTCTAAAATTAAGCTTTTGGCGGGAAGTTTTTGAAATTTCCATGTTTGAAACCCAAAACCACTTCTCTTCATGCTTGACTTCATAAGACATAGTTAAGGGCTAGGGGTAGATACATGCTTTTTCTGTTTTGAATATGTCTAGACCTTGTTCATATCGATCAACTTGAATGCTTACTATATATATATGACATAAGAAGGCTATGTGCTTTGGTTTTCATTTTTTGATTTTTTCTGAATGTTTATGCCCATTTGAATATTGGTCAAGTCCTAGGTTTGACCAAGATTTTAGCAAGTTTAAAACACATGAAAATGAAAAGGCAAGCCTGGATCCTTCTTAGTCATTCTAAAATGAAGCTTTTGGGGGGTTCGATCTTGAAATCTCAATATAATATTTGTAACCCAAAACCACTTCTCTTCATGCTTGACTTCATAAGACAGAGTTAAGGGTTAGGGGTAGATCGATACATGCTTTTTTCTGTTTTGAATATGTCTAGACCTTGTTGATCTATATATGACATAAGAAGGCTATGTGCTTTGGTTTTCATTTTCTGGTTTTTTTGAATTTTATGCCCATTTGAATCTTGGTTGAATACTAGCTAGGTTTGACCAAGATTTAAACAATTTTAAAACATGAAAATGAAAAGGCAAGCATGGACCTTTTTTAGTCACTCTAAAATGAAGCTTTTGGGAGGTTCTTGAAATTTCCATGTTTGAAACCAATAAGACTTCTCTTCATGCTAATAGACTTCATAAGATCGACCGACTTTATGGTTAGGGGGTAGATACATGCTTTTTCTGTTTTGAATATGCCTAGAACTTGTTCATCAATTTGAAATTTCCATGTTTGAAACCCAAAACCACTTCTCTTCATGCTTGACTCCATAATACAGAGTTTAAGGTTAGGGCAAGGGTAGATACATGATTTTTCTAGTTTGAATATGTCTAGACCATGTTTATCAACTTGAGTACTCATGCATTATATATATGACATAAAAAGGCTATGTGCGTTTTTTTATTTTTTATACCCATTTGAATCTCGTTCAAATCCTAGTTTGACCAGGATTTAAACAAGTTTATAACATGAAAATGAAAAGGTAAGCCTGTATCCTTCTTAGTCACTCTAAAATGAAGCTTCAAGTATCATGCCCACCCCCTCCCTTCACGCGCGGAAAAAGTGTTAGGCGAGTAGTAAAATGGCATATATGACCAACAAGTTTCAAGTAAAATTTCGAATATAACCAGAATTTACCAATTGATAGATGAGTTAACTTGGCTTCATGGAAAAAATAATGTCATGTAAATGAGTTAACTTGGCTTTCCTACCCTTGAATCCATAGGAAACTTTGTACTAATACAGTATAATGATCACCCGAGTTATTACACCAACAGGTCTGTCACTTACGTGTGGTTCCCATGTGTGAGGTCCCACACTTCAGTGAGCACAAGTCATGTGCGGTAGGTAGGCAAACTCCCATCTTCTTTGTCAAGAGAAGACGCATCAAGACTCTCTCTCTCTCTATCTCTCTCTCTCTCTCTCTCTCTCTCTCTCTCTCTCCAGTTATCCACCTCTAAAATCGATGCATATGAAGCTACATATATATGAAGCTACATATATATTTTTGGTCATAGTCCCCTTATCTAAAGAGGATGGATGCATGGCTTCACGTCGTCGTCGCTTTCATCGTCAGTATCATCGTCGTCCGAGTAGTAGTACTTCCTGCACATTGTTCCGTCGAACACCTTCACTGTGAGCACATCATCGCCTTCATATTTGAAGTGTACGAAGCAGCCGAAATCCACACCGTGCGCGATGGCGAAATTCTCCCAGCCCTTGTCGAGGTACATCCGGCCTTGTCCGTCAAATAGGACCTCCACGGTCCAGAGACGAGGACCGCAGTCAGCTGCTCGCAGATACACCTTAGCTGGCTCCTGGCCGTCAAGATAGTCCGCAAACTTTTTTGGGAGAGCCTGCAAAGAGATCGAGCGCCGATCGTTTGAAATTAAATGTTTTTTAGAACATGCCCATAATTAATCACATGCATCATATATGTGGGAACGCGTACGTACCTTCTTGACCAAAGGGTCTTCATAGACGACGATGAAGAACTCCTCTATGATCAAAGACAGTGTTGACGGTGGTGGTGGCAATGATGATGATCCATCACCCCGGCCGCCCCTTCCCCTTCCCCTTCTGGTCGGTGTCCGAGACGTGGACGCCATGGCAATGGATCAAGTGTATGTGAACGAAGAAGAGAGAGGCAGAACCTATTGACACAAGGGATGGTCGTTGTGGTTGTTTATAAGGAAGAGATGACCGTTGTAGGGGTTTACACAATAAATTAAGGAGGAGGTGACCGTTGTGGGGGTTTTACACAATAAATTAAGGAGGAGATGGCCGTTGTGGGATAGAGATCAGGTGACATGCACCTTTTGCATGTCCCGTGGGACATGCGGCCTAAATCCAAATTTAAACATTGCCAAAAAATCTGAAAAAAATCATGCATGTTCAAAACACATATTAAGATAACCCCTAAAAATTTCAGATCAAAATTCGAAACATACATCGAGAAACAGAAAAGAGAAATCTAAGTTTCTCTGTACACTATTCACATCTGAGTTTCTCTTTTTTGTTTCTCGATGTATGTTTCGAATTTTGATATGAAATTTTTAGGGGTTATCTTAATATGTGCTGTGAACATGCATGATTTTTCCAGATTTTTTCGCAATGTTTAAATTTGAATTTAGACTGACATGCAAAAGGTGCATGTCACCTAATCTGTGTCCGCCGTTGTGGGGGTTTATATCTCAACAAAAAAGTAATGCGGACTATCTTGACGGAAATGGAACTTCGTGATATAGTTTATCATTTTTACCGTGAAAAGTAATGCCTAAAATAAATGGTAATTCGTGATAGTTTATCATTTTCGAGTGGGGTACATAAGATACGGGCCGGTCAAAATGGCGCCTCTACATTTTAAAGATAAACTAGGCCATATTTTAGTGCCAATTCCCAACTCTTTACGATTTTTAGTGTTTTTAGCCAGTTTCACACATTTAAATGACTATATGCTGATTTATTGGAAGTAATTCAAATCTGAAATGTAGGTGTGTTATAACTTGGTCATAGAAATCCCCCAAAATCATTTTCAGATTCATATTACTTACACTATATACATAAACCAGTACGTGATAGCTAGTACTGAAATATTCAACCCCTTTGAATGGATAATCATGTCGACCATTTTGATCTGGTTTTGAAATAAAAAAATGAAACCCTTCCGCATTGAGTGCTCATATAAGATCGACGGGGGGTAGATACATGATTTGTCTGGTTTGGATATACCTAGACCTCGTTTATCAACTCGAATGCTTACGATATGACATATATAAGAAGACCTCATCCAAGAATTTTTTCGACCTCATCCAAATGGCCTCAAATTATAGGGTTAGCATCTAGTGCAGTTTGTGTGAAAATGTATGCACTATGTGTGATATAACTTGTATGTCTTTCAAATTTGAACCAAATTTGAATAAGTTTGAAATATTTGAAAAGGGGCTTTTGGGAGGTTTTTGAAATTTCCATGTTTGAAACCCAAAACCACTTCTCTTCATGCTTGACTTCATAAGACGGAGTTTAGGGGTTAGGGGGTATAGATACATGATTTGTGTGGTTTGAATATGTATGGACCTTGTTTATCAACTTCAATGCTTAATATATGACATAAGAAAACTATTTGCTTTGGTTTTTCTTTTTTCTGTTTTTTTATTTTTCTGCCCATTTGAATCTTGGTCAAATCCTAGGTTTGACCAAGATTTAGACAAGTTTAACACGTAAATGAGTTAACTTGGATTTCCTACCCTTGAATCCATAGGAAACTTTGTTCTAATGCACTATAATAATCAACCGAGTTTTTACACCAACAGGTCTGTCACTTACGTGTGGTGCCCACGCTTGAGGTCCCACACTTCAGTGAGCACAAGTCACGTGCAATAGGTACGCAAACTATTTGCTTTGGTTTTCCTTTTTGCTGATTTTTTTCAATTTTGATGCCCATTTGAATCTTGTCTAATCCTAGGTTTGACCAAGATAATTTAAACAATTTTAAAACATGAAAATGAAAAGGGAAGCATGTATCCTTCTTAGTCACTCTAAACTCGGGTTTTGCCCAGTTCTACAGATCAAGGGTTCAAAAAAATCCAACTACGGGGTTCGAACAACACGATTCTAATCCAAGAATTTTTTCGACCTCATCCAAATGGCCTCAAGCTATAGGGTTAGCATCTAGTGCAGTTTTTGTGAAAATGTATGCACTATGTGTGCTATAACTTGTATGTCTTTCAAATTTGAACCAAATTTGAATAAGTTTGAAATATTTGAAAAGGGGCTTTTGGGAGGATTTTGAAATTTCCATGTTTGAAACCCAAAACCACTTCTCTTCATGCTTGACTTCATAAGAAGGAGTTTAGGGTTAGGGGTAGATACATGATTTGTATGGTTTGATATGTCTAGACCTTGTTTATCAACTTTAATGCTTACTATATGACATAAGAAGACTATGTGATTTTGTTTTTCATTTTTCTGTTTTTTTATTTTTCTGCCCATTTGAATCTTGGTCAAATCCTAGGTTTGACCAAGATTTAACAACACGTAAATGAGTTAACTTGGATTTCCTACCCTTGAATCCATAGGAAACTTTGTTCTAATGCACTATTATAATCAACCGAGTTTTTACACCAACAGGTCTGTCACTTACGTGTGGTGCCCACCCTTGAGGTCCCACACTTCAGTGAGCACAAGTCACGTGCAGTAGGTACGCAAACTCCCAGCCATCTTCTTTGTCAAGAGAAGACGCATCAGATGCGTATTGGAAGTCTGTGGGTCCTTCTGGATCCTTCGGTTGTCCCTCTCACAAAAAAACAAATCTCTCTCATTCTCGGCCTCGCTCGACTCGCTCGCTCGCTCGCTCGCACCTCCTGCTCACTGACAAACCCTGCACAAAAGTCAACATCATCACCCGAAAAAGGGGAGACACCCCCTTCTTCTCTCCTTCCGAGTGATCCCTCTTCCTCCGTGTTTCACTCGACGGGCAAACACCCATGTGCTGCATAGTAATAATAAAAAGGTAGTAGAAAAATCGATATACGAATCTATAATTAAATAGGTTAAACTCGGGTTTTGCCCAGTTCTACAGATCAAGGGTTCAAAAAATCCAACTACGGGGTTCGAACAACACGATTCTAATCCAAGAATTTTTTCGACCTCATCCAAATGGCCTCAAATTATAGGGTTAGCATCTAGTGCAGTTTGTGTGAAAATGTATGCACTATGTGTGCTATAACTTGTATGTCTTTCAAATTTGAACCAAATTTGAATAAGTTTGAAATATTTGAAAAGGGGCTTTTGGGAGGTTTTTGAAATTTCCATGTTTGAAACCCAAAACCACTTCTCTTCATGCTTGACTTCATAAGACAGAGTTTAGGGGTTAGGGGGTATAGATACATGATTTGTCTGGTTTGAATATGTCTAGACCTTGTTTATCAACTTTAATGCTTACTATATAACATAAGAAAACTATTTGCTTTGGTTTTTCTTTTTGCTGATTTTTTTCAATTTTGATGCCCATTTGAATCTTGGTCAAATCCTAGGTTTGACCATGGTTTAAACAAGTTTAAATCATGAATATGAAAAAATAAGCATCTATCCTTCTTAGTCACCCCAAAATGTAGCTCTTGGGAGGGTTTTTGAAATTTCCATGTTTGAAACAAAAAAACCACTTCTCTTCATGCATGCTTGACTTCATAAGACAGAGTTTAGGGTTAGGGGTGTAGATATATACATGATTTTCTAGTTTGAATATGTCTAGACATGTTTATCAACTTTAATGCTAACTATAGACATAAGAAGACTATGTGCTTTGGTTTTTCATTTTTCTATTTTTTTTGAATTTTATGCCCATATATTTGAATCTTGGTCAAATCCTAGGTTCAACCAAGATTTAAACAAGTTTAAAACATGAAAATTAAAAGGTAAGCATGTATCCTTCTTAGTCACTCTAAAATGAAGCTTTTGGGATGTTCTTGAAATTTCCATGTTTGAAACCCAAAACGACTTCTCTTCATGCTAGACTTCATAAGATCGATGGGGGGTAGATACATGATTTGTCTGGTTTGGATATATATACCTAGACCTCGTTTATCAACTCGAATGCTTACGATATGACATATATAAGAAGACTATGTGCTTTTGTTTTTCATTTTTCTGATTTTTTTGAATTTTGTGCCCACCCATTTGTATCTTGGTCAAATCCTAGGTTTGATAATGATTTAAACAATTTTAAAATATGAAAATGCAAATGTAAGCATGGATCCTTCTTAGTCACTCTAAAATGAAGCTTTTGGGAGGTTTTTGAAATTTCCATGTTTGAAACCCAAAACCACTTCTCTTCACATGCTTGACTTCATAAGACATAGTTAATCAATTTAGGGGTTAGGGGTATAGATACATGATTTGTGTGGTTTGAATATGTATGGACCTTGTTTATCAACTTCAATGCTTACTATATATATGACATAAGAAAACTATTTGGTTTGGTTTTTCTTTTTTCTGATTTTTTTTTCAATTTTGATGCCCATTTGGATCTTGTCAAATCCTAGGTTTGACGAAATTTATACAAGTTTAAAACATGAAAATGAAAAGGGAAGCATGGATCCTTCTTAGTCACTCTAAAATGAAGCTTTTGGGAGGTTTTTGAAATTTCCATGTTTGAAACCCAAAACCACTTCTCTTCATGCTTGACTTCATAAGAGAGTTTAGGGGTTAGGGGTATATATACATGATTTGTCTGGTTTGAATATGTCTAGACCTTGTTTATCAACGTTAATGCTTAATTACTATATAACATAAGAAAACTATTTGCTTTGGTTTTTCTTTTTTCTGATTTTTTTCAATTTTGATGCCCATTTGAATCTTGGTCAAATCCTAGGTTTTACCATGGTTTAAACAAGTTTAAATCATGAATATGAAAAAATAAGCATCTATCCTTCTTAGTCACCCCAAAATGTAGCTCTTGGGAGGGTTTTTGAAATTTCCATGTTTGAAACAAAAAAACACTTCTCTTCATGCATGCTTGACTTCATAAGACAGAGTTTGGGGTTAGGGGTGTAGATATATACATGATAATCTAGTTTGAATATGTCTAGACCTGTTTATCATCTTTAATGCTAACTATAGACATAAGAAGACTATGTGCTTTGGTTTTTCATTTTTCTGTTTTTTTTGAATTTTATGCCCATATATTTGAATATTGGTCAAATCCTAGGTTCAACCAAGATTTAAACAAGTTTAAAACATGAAAATTAAAAGGTAAGCATGTATCCTTCTTAGTCACTCTAAAATGAAGCTTTTGGGATGTTCTTGAAATTTCCATGTTTGAAACCCAAAACGACTTCTCTTCATGCTAGACTTCATAAGATCGATGGGGGGTAGATACATGATTATTCTGGTTTGGATATATATACCTAGACCTCGTTTATCAACTCGAATGCTTACGATATGACATATATAAGAAGACTATGTGCTTTTGTTTTTCATTTTTCTGATTTTTTTGAATTTTGTGCCCACCCATTTGTATCTTGGTCAAATCCTAGGTTTGATAATGATTTAAACAAGTTTAAAATATGAAAATGCAAATGTAAGCATGGATCCTTCTTAGTCACTCTAAAATGAAGCTTTTGGGAGGTTTTTGAAATTTCCATGTTTGAAACCCACTTCTCTTCACATGCTTGACTTCATAAGACATAGTTAATTAATTTAGGGGTTAGGGGTATAGATACATGATTTGTGTGGTTTGAATATGTATGGACCTTGTTTATCAACTTTAATGCTTACTATATGACATAAGAAGACTATGTGATTTGGTTTTTCATTTTTCTGTTTTTATTTTTCTGCCCATTTGAATCTTGGTCAAATCCTAGGTTTGACCAAGATTTAGACAAGTTTAACACGTAAATGAGTTAACTTGGATTTCCTACCCTTGAATCCATAGGAAACTTTGTTCTAATGCACTATTATAATCAACCGAGTTTTTACACCAACAGGTCTGTCACTTACGTGTGGTGCCCACGCTTGAGGTCCCACACTTCAGTGAGCACAAGTCACGTGCAATAGGTACGCAAACTATTTGCTTTGGTTTTCCTTTTTGCTGATTTTTTTCAATTTTGATGCCCATTTGAATCTTGTCTAATCCTAGGTTTGACCAAGATAATTTAAACAAGTTTAAAACATGAAAATGAAAAGGGAAGCATGTATCCTTCTTAGTCACTCTAAACTCGGGTTTTGCCCAGTTCTACAGATCAAGGGTTCAAAAAATCCAACTACGGGGTTCGAACAACACGATTCTAATCCAAGAATTTTTTCGACCTCATCCAAATGGCCTCAAGCTATAGGGTTAGCATCTAGTGCAGTTTTTGTGAAAATGTATGCACTATGTGTGCTATAACTTGTATGTCTTTCAAATTTGAACCAAATTTGAATAAGTTTGAAATATTTGAAAAGGGGCTTTTGGGAGGATTTTGAAATTTCCATGTTTGAAACCCAAAACCACTTCTCTTCATGCTTGACTTCATAAGACGGAGTTTAGGGGTTAGGGGTAGATACATGATTTGTATGGTTTGATATGTCTAGACCTTGTTTATCAACTTTAATGCTTACTATATGACATAAGAAGACTATGTGATTTTGTTTTTCATTTTTCTTTTTTTTTATTTTTCTGCCCATTTGAATCTTGGTCAAATCCTAGGTTTGACCAAGATTTAGACAAGTTTAACACGTAAATGAGTTAACTTGGATTTCCTACCCTTGAATCCATAGGAAACTTTGTTCTAATGCACTATTATAATCAACCGAGTTTTTACACCAACAGGTCTGTCACTTACGTGTGGTGCCCACCCTTGAGGTCCCACACTTCAGTGAGCACAAGTCACGTGCGTAGGTACGCAAACTCCCAGCCATCTTCTTTGTCAAGAGAAGACGCATCAGGATGCGTATTGGAAGTGGGTCCTTGGATCCTTCGGTTGTCCCTCTCACAAAAAACAAATCTCTCTCATTCTCGCCTCGCTCGACTCGCTCGCTCGCTCGCTCGCACCTCCTGCTCACTGACAAACCCTGCACAAAAGTCAACATCATCACCCAAAAAGGGGAGACACCCCTTCTTCTCTCCTTCCGAGTGATCCCTCTTCCTCCGTGTTTCACTCGACGGGCAAACACCCATGTGCTGCATAGTAATAATAAAAAGGTAGTAGAAAAATCGATATACGAATCTATAATTAAATAGGTTAAACTCGGGTTTTGCCCAGTTCTACAGATCAAGGGTTCAAAAAAATCCAACTACGGGGTTCGAACAACACGATTCTAATCCAAGAATTTTTTCGACCTCATCCAAATGGCCTCAAATTATAGGGTTAGCATCTAGTGCAGTTTGTGTGAAAATGTATGCACTATGTGTGCTATAACTTGTATGTCTTTCAAATTTGAACCAAATTTGAATAAGTTTGAAATATTTGAAAAGGGGCTTTTGGGAGGTTTTTGAAATTTCCATGTTTGAAACCCAAAACCACTTCTCTTCATGCTTGACTTCATAAGACAGAGTTTAGGGGTTAGGGGTATAGATACATGATTTGTCTGGTTTGAATATGTCTAGACCTTGTTTATCAACTTTAATGCTTACTATATAACATAAGAAAACTATTTGCTTTGGTTTTTCTTTTTGCTGATTTTTTTCAATTTTGATGCCCATTTGAATCTTGGTCAAATCCTAGGTTTGACCATGGTTTAAACAAGTTTAAATCATGAATATGAAAAAATAAGCATCTATCCTTCTTAGTCACCCCAAAATGTAGCTCTTGGGAGGGTTTTTGAAATTTCCATGTTTGAAACAAAAAAACCACTTCTCTTCATGCATGCTTGACTTCATAAGACAGAGTTTAGGGTTAGGGGTGTAGATATATACATGATTTTCTAGTTTGAATATGTCTAGACATGTTTATCAACTTTAATGCTAACTATAGACATAAGAAGACTATGTGCTTTGGTTTTTCATTTTTCTATTTTTTTTGAATTTTATGCCCATATATTTGAATCTTGGTCAAATCCTAGGTTCAACCAAGATTTAAACAAGTTTAAAACATGAAAATTAAAAGGTAAGCATGTATCCTTCTTAGTCACTCTAAAATGAAGCTTTTGGGATGTTCTTGAAATTTCCATGTTTGAAACCCAAAACGACTTCTCTTCATGCTAGACTTCATAAGATCGATGGGGGGTAGATACATGATTTGTCTGGTTTGGATATATATACCTAGACCTCGTTTATCAACTCGAATGCTTACGATATGACATATATAAGAAGACTATGTGCTTTTGTTTTTCATTTTTCTGATTTTTTTGAATTTTGTGCCCACCCATTTGTATCTTGGTCAAATCCTAGGTTTGATAATGATTTAAACAATTTTAAAATATGAAAATGCAAATGTAAGCATGGATCCTTCTTAGTCACTCTAAAATGAAGCTTTTGGGAGGTTTTTGAAATTTCCATGTTTGAAACCCAAAACCACTTCTCTTCACATGCTTGACTTCATAAGACATAGTTAATCAATTTAGGGGTTAGGGGTATAGATACATGATTTGTGTGGTTTGAATATGTATGGACCTTGTTTATCAACTTCAATGCTTACTATATATATGACATAAGAAAACTATTTGGTTTGGTTTTTCTTTTTTCTGATTTTTTTTTCAATTTTGATGCCCATTTGGATCTTGTCAAATCCTAGGTTTGACGAAATTTATACAAGTTTAAAACATGAAAATGAAAAGGGAAGCATGGATCCTTCTTAGTCACTCTAAAATGAAGCTTTTGGGAGGTTTTTGAAATTTCCATGTTTGAAACCCAAAACCACTTCTCTTCATGCTTGACTTCATAAGACGAAGTTTAGGGGTTAGGGGGTATATATACATGATTTGTCTGGTTTGAATATGTCTAGACCTTGTTTATCAACTTTAATGCTTAATTACTATATAACATAAGAAAACTATTTGCTTTGGTTTTTCTTTTTGCTGATTTTTTTTCAATTTTGATGCCCATTTGAATCTTGGTCAAATCCTAGGTTTTACCATGGTTTAAACAAGTTTAAATCATGAATATGAAAAAATAAGCATCTATCCTTCTTAGTCACCCCAAAATGTAGCTCTTGGGAGGGTTTTTGAAATTTCCATGTTTGAAACAAAAAAACCACTTCTCTTCATGCATGCTTGACTTCATAAGACAGAGTTTAGGGTTAGGGGTGTAGATATATACATGATAATCTAGTTTGAATATGTCTAGACCTGTTTATCATCTTTAATGCTAACTATAGACATAAGAAGACTATGTGCTTTGGTTTTTCATTTTTCTGTTTTTTTTGAATTTTATGCCCATATATTTGAATATTGGTCAAATCCTAGGTTCAACCAAGATTTAAACAAGTTTAAAACATGAAAATTAAAAGGTAAGCATGTATCCTTCTTAGTCACTCTAAAATGAAGCTTTTGGGATGTTCTTGAAATTTCCATGTTTGAAACCCAAAACGACTTCTCTTCATGCTAGACTTCATAAGATCGATGGGGGGTAGATACATGATTATTCTGGTTTGGATATATATACCTAGACCTCGTTTATCAACTCGAATGCTTACGATATGACATATATAAGAAGACTATGTGCTTTTGTTTTTCATTTTTCTGATTTTTTTGAATTTTGTGCCCACCCATTTGTATCTTGGTCAAATCCTAGGTTTGATAATGATTTAAACAAGTTTAAAATATGAAAATGCAAATGTAAGCATGGATCCTTCTTAGTCACTCTAAAATGAAGCTTTTGGGAGGTTTTTGAAATTTCCATGTTTGAAACCCAAAACCACTTCTCTTCACATGCTTGACTTCATAAGACATAGTTAATTAATTTAGGGGTTAGGGGTATAGATACATGATTTGTGTGGTTTGAATATGTATGGACCTTGTTTATCAACTTTAATGCTTACTATATGACATAAGAAGACTATGTGATTTGGTTTTTCATTTTTCTGTTTTTTTTTTCTGCCCATTTGAATCTTGGTCAAATCCTAGGTTTGACCAAGATTTAGACAAGTTTAACACGTAAATGAGTTAACTTGGATTTCCTACCCTTGAATCCATAGGAAACTTTGTTCTAATGCACTATTATAATCAACCGAGTTTTTACACCAACAGGTCTGTCACTTACGTGTGGTGCCCACCCTTGAGGTCCCACACTTCAGTGAGCACAAGTCACGTGCAGTAGGTACGCAAACTCCCAGCCATCTTCTTTGTCAAGAGAAGACGCATCGGATGCGTATTGGAAGTCTGTGGGTCCTTCTGGATCCTTCGGTTGTCCCTCTCACAAAAAAACAAATCTCTCTCATTCTCGGCCTCGCTCGACTCGCTCGCTCGCTCGCACCTCCTGCTCACTGACAAACCCTGCACAAAAGTCAACATCATCACCCGAAAAAGGGGAGACACCCCCTTCTTCTCTCCTTCCGAGTGATCCCTCTTCCTCCGTGTTTCACTCGACGGGCAAACACCCATGTGCTGCATAGTAATAATAAAAAGGTAGTAGAAAAATCGATATACGAATCTATAATTAAATAGGTTAAACTCGGGTTTTGCCCAGTTCTACAGATCAAGGGTTCAAAAAAATCCAACTACGGGGTTCGAACAACACGATTCTAATCCAAGAATTTTTTCGACCTCATCCAAATGGCCTCAAATTATAGGGTTAGCATCTAGTGCAGTTTGTGTGAAAATGTATGCACTATGTGTGCTATAACTTGTATGTCTTTCAAATTTGAACCAAATTTGAATAAGTTTGAAATATTTGAAAAGGGGCTTTTGGGAGGTTTTTGAAATTTCCATGTTTGAAACCCAAAACCACTTCTCTTCATGCTTGACTTCATAAGACAGAGTTTAGGGGTTAGGGGTATAGATACATGATTTGTCTGGTTTGAATATGTCTAGACCTTGTTTATCAACTTTAATGCTTACTATATAACATAAGAAAACTATTTGCTTTGGTTTTTCTTTTTGCTGATTTTTTTCAATTTTGATGCCCATTTGAATCTTGGTCAAATCCTAGGTTTGACCATGGTTTAAACAAGTTTAAATCATGAATATGAAAAAATAAGCATCTATCCTTCTTAGTCACCCCAAAATGTAGCTCTTGGGAGGGTTTTTGAAATTTCCATGTTTGAAACAAAAAAACCACTTCTCTTCATGCATGCTTGACTTCATAAGACAGAGTTTAGGGTTAGGGGTGTAGATATATACATGATTTTCTAGTTTGAATATGTCTAGACATGTTTATCAACTTTAATGCTAACTATAGACATAAGAAGACTATGTGCTTTGGTTTTTCATTTTTCTATTTTTTTTGAATTTTATGCCCATATATTTGAATCTTGGTCAAATCCTAGGTTCAACCAAGATTTAAACAAGTTTAAAACATGAAAATTAAAAGGTAAGCATGTATCCTTCTTAGTCACTCTAAAATGAAGCTTTTGGGAGGTTTTTGAAATTTCCATGTTTGAAACCCAAAACCACTTCTCTTCACATGCTTGACTTCATAAGACATAGTTAATCAATTTAGGGGTTAGGGGTATAGATACATGATTTGTGTGGTTTGAATATGTATGGACCTTGTTTATCAACTTCAATGCTTACTATATATATGACATAAGAAAACTATTTGCTTTGGTTTTTCTTTTTTCTGATTTTTTTTTCAATTTTGATGCCCATTTGGATCTTGTCAAATCCTAGGTTTGACGAAATTTATACAAGTTTAAAACATGAAAATGAAAAGGGAAGCATGGATCCTTCTTAGTCACTCTAAAATGAAGCTTTTGGGAGGTTTTGAAATTTCCATGTTTGAAACCCAAAACCACTTCTCTTCATGCTTGACTTCATAAGACGGAGTTTAGGGGTTAGGGGTAGATACATGATTTGTATGGTTTGATATGTCTAGACCTTGTTTATCAACTTTAATGCTTACTATATGACATAAGAAGACTATGTGATTTTGTTTTTCATTTTTCTGTTTTTTTATTTTTCTGCCCATTTGAATCTTGGTCAAATCCTAGGTTTGACCAAGATTTAGACAAGTTTAACACGTAAATGAGTTAACTTGGATTTCCTACCCTTGAATCCATAGGAAACTTTGTTCTAATGCACTATTATAATCAACCGAGTTTTTACACCAACAGGTCTGTCACTTACGTGTGGTGCCCACCCTTGAGGTCCCACACTTCAGTGAGCACAAGTCACGTGCAGTAGGTACGCAAACTCCCAGCCATCTTCTTTGTCAAGAGAAGACGCATCAGATGCGTATTGGAAGTCTGTGGGTCCTTCTGGATCCTTCGGTTGTCCCTCTCACAAAAAAACAAATCTCTCTCATTCTCGGCCTCGCTCGACTCGCTCGCTCGCTCGCACCTCCTGCTCACTGACAAACCCTGCACAAAAGTCAACATCATCACCCGAAAAGGGGAGACACCCCTTCTTCTCTCCTTCCGAGTGATCCCTCTTCCTCCGTGTTTCACTCGACGGGCAAACACCCATGTGCTGCATAGTAATAATAAAAAGGTAGTAGAAAAATCGATATACGAATCTATAATTAAATAGGTTAAACTCGGGTTTTGCCCAGTTCTACAGATCAAGGGTTCAAAAAAATCCAACTACGGGGTTCGAACAACACGATTCTAATCCAAGAATTTTTTCGACCTCATCCAAATGGCCTCAAATTATAGGGTTAGCATCTAGTGCAGTTTGTGTGAAAATGTATGCACTATGTGTGCTATAACTTGTATGTCTTTCAAATTTGAACCAAATTTGAATAAGTTTGAAATATTTGAAAAGGGGCTTTTGGGAGGTTTTTGAAATTTCCATGTTTGAAACCCAAAACCACTTCTCTTCATGCTTGACTTCATAAGACAGAGTTTAGGGGTTAGGGGTATAGATACATGATTTGTCTGGTTTGAATATGTCTAGACCTTGTTTATCAACTTTAATGCTTACTATATAACATAAGAAAACTATTTGCTTTGGTTTTTCTTTTTGCTGATTTTTTTCAATTTTGATGCCCATTTGAATCTTGGTCAAATCCTAGGTTTGACCATGGTTTAAACAAGTTTAAATCATGAATATGAAAAAATAAGCATCTATCCTTCTTAGTCACCCCAAAATGTAGCTCTTGGGAGGGTTTTTGAAATTTCCATGTTTGAAACAAAAAAACCACTTCTCTTCATGCATGCTTGACTTCATAAGACAGAGTTTAGGGTTAGGGGTGTAGATATATACATGATTTTCTAGTTTGAATATGTCTAGACATGTTTATCAACTTTAATGCTAACTATAGACATAAGAAGACTATGTGCTTTGGTTTTTCATTTTTCTATTTTTTTGAATTTTATGCCCATATATTTGAATCTTGGTCAAATCCTAGGTTCAACCAAGATTTAAACAAGTTTAAAACATGAAAATTAAAAGGTAAGCATGTATCCTTCTTAGTCACTCTAAAATGAAGCTTTTGGGATGTTCTTGAAATTTCCATGTTTGAAACCCAAAACGACTTCTCTTCATGCTAGACTTCATAAGATCGATGGGGGGTAGATACATGATTTGTCTGGTTTGGATATATATACCTAGACCTCGTTTATCAACTCGAATGCTTACGATATGACATATATAAGAAGACTATGTGCTTTTGTTTTTCATTTTTCTGATTTTTTTGAATTTTGTGCCCACCCATTTGTATCTTGGTCAAATCCTAGGTTTGATAATGATTTAAACAATTTTAAAATATGAAAATGCAAATGTAAGCATGGATCCTTCTTAGTCACTCTAAAATGAAGCTTTTGGGAGGTTTTTGAAATTTCCATGTTTGAAACCCAAAACCACTTCTCTTCACATGCTTGACTTCATAAGACATAGTTAATCAATTTAGGGGTTAGGGGTATAGATACATGATTTGTGTGGTTTGAATATGTATGGACCTTGTTTATCAACTTCAATGCTTACTATATATATGACATAAGAAAACTATTTGCTTTGGTTTTTCTTTTTTCTGATTTTTTTTTCAATTTTGATGCCCATTTGGATCTTGTCAAATCCTAGGTTTGACGACCAAGATAATTTAAACAAGTTTAAAACATGAAAATGAAAAGGTAAGCATGGATCCTTCTTAGTCACTCTAAAATGAAGCTTTTGGGAGGTTTTTGAAATTTCCATGTTTGAAACCCAAAACCACTTCTCTTCACATGCTTGACTTCAATTCATAAGACAGAGTTTAGGGGTTAGGGGGTATAGCTACATGATTTGTCTGGTTTGATTATGTCTAGACCTTGTTTATCAACTTTAATGCTTACTATATGACATAAGAAAACTATTTGCTTTGGTTTTTCTTTTTGCTGAATTTTTTTCAATTTTGATGCCCATTTGAATCTTGTCTAATCCTAGGTTTGACCAAGATAATTTAAACAAGTTTAAAACATGAAAATGAAAAGGGAAGCATGTATCCTTCTTAGTCACCCCAAAATGTAGCTCTTAGGATGGTTTTTGAAATTTCCATGTTTGACTTCATAAGACGGAGTTTAGGGGTTAGGGGGTATAGATACATGATTTGTGTGGTTTGAATATGTATGGACCTTTTTTATCAACTTTACTGCTTACTACATGACATAAGAAGACTATGTGATTTGGTTTTTCATTTTTCTGTTTTTTTATTTTTCTCATTTGAATCTTGGTCAAATCCTAGGTTTGACCAAGATTTAGACAAGTTTAACACGTAAATGAGTTAACTTGGATTTCCTACCCTTGAATCCATAGGAAACTTTGTTCTAATGCACTATAATAATCAACCGAGTTTTTACACCAACAGGTCTGTCACTTACGTGTGGTGCCCACGCGTGAGGTCCCACACTTCAGTGAGCACAAGTCACGTGCAATAGGTACGCAAACTCCCAGCCATCTTCTTTGTTAAGAGAAGACGCATCAGATGCGTATTGGAAGTCTGTGGGTCCTTCTGGATCCTTCGGTTGTCCCTCTCACAAAAAAACAAATCTCTCTCATTCTCGGCCTCGCTCGACTCGCTCGCTCGCTCGCTCGCACCTCCTGCTCACTGACAAACCCTGCACAAAAGTCAACATCATCACCCGAAAAAGGGGAGACACCATAATGCTCTCCCTTCTTCTCTCCTTCCGAGTGATCCCTCTTCCTCCGTGTTTCACTCGACGGGCAAACACCCATGTGCTGCATAGTAATAATAAAAAGGTAGTAGAAAAATCGATATACGAATCTATAATTAAATAGGTTAAACTCGGGTTTTGCCCAGTTCTACAGATCAAGGGTTCAAAAAAATCCAACTACGGGGTTCGAACAACACGATTCTAATCCAAGAATTTTTTCGACCTCATCCAAATGGTCTCAAATTATAGGGTTAGCATCTAGTGCAGTTTGTGTGAAAATGTATGCAATATGTGTGATATAACTTGTATGTCTTTCAAATTTGAACCAAATTTGAATAAGTTTGAAATATTTGAAAACGGGCTTAATTTTGGGAGGTTTTTGAACCAAAGAGAAGTGGTATTGGGTTTCAAACATGGAAATTCCAAAAACCTCCCGGCCACGAGCTCCATTTTGGAGTGACTAAGAAGGGATCGATTTTACTTAGGTATGTAGTATTGTACATCACAAATGTGAAATGAAACAGATGATGTGAATCTCTATAAACCCTAAACCCTAATTATATTAAACCCCTAGACCCTAACACTAAACCTTATATATATAAACCATAAACCTATATATCACTACCAAAAAATGAGTCATGCGATTCAAATGTTTGGCATTGTTTTCTCGTAGCATGCAAAATGCTCTCACACACACTTCTGGGGAAGCGAGGCCTCAAACACATGGTGCAAAAAAATATGCAGGGTTCTTGTCTAAACATAGAAGTGTATATATGCCATGTTTATTTGGTACTGTTCATAGAGGTATTATGTAAACCACAAATGATATGACTATGCATGCTTTGTTTCGATCTTTTCTATCAATCCCCACACAATAACTTATTAATTCGGCTTGTTTTAAAATTTAGCTAGGTCGAGCAATCTCACGATGCTCTCACCCTGCTTGTTTTAATTTGCTCTAGTAGGAGGGTGCGGTGCATGTGTTTGGCCATTATTATATAAAATGTACTTGGCTCGATCCACACATTCAGGCCACACACCCATGTATTTTTTAAATTATTTGTTTGATCTGTACTTCATCTACACACTGTGTCAAATTTGCATTTTATCGGATTTAGCCCAAGAAATTGTATATATATAGATGCACATTGAGATAATTCATGAAACCTTGGAAATGGTCATCCTGTCATGCATGTTTCCCCGCGAATGAAAACTTGATTGGTGGCAGACAAGCAAAAACACATTTATGGGCGACAACCCAAAATGCACATATTTTGCAAAGTATTCATGCTTGCATGATGAAAAGTTGCAAATATATACATAAAATTGGGCCATGATTCAAAAGTTTGGCATGGTTCTTGTGTAGTGGTACCAAGCTCACATGCATGTGGGAGGAAATTTAGCTAGACGAACTCCAACATGGTGCCAATCTACTTGAGGGTTCTTCTCTAAAACACTGGTATGGCATGTTTGGTATTTTCCCTAGATATATGTACTACAAAATGATGAATACTCCATGTTTTTAGATTGCCTTTTTTGAATCACGTGTGCCTTGATTTCAAATCTAGGTCAAATCACTGGGGGAGGGGGATAAACTTGGCTTCATGGAAAAAATAATGTCTTGTAAATGAGATAACTTGGCTTTCCTACCCTTGGATCTATAGGAAACTATGGAGTACTTATACATTATAATAATCACCCGAGTACACCAACTGGTCTGTCACTTACGTGTGGTTCCCATGCGTGAGGTCCCACACTTCAGTGAGCACAGGTCATGTGTCCACCAGTCTAGAGGCTCCCGTTAAAAGAAGAGCCCTCTATATTATTATAAAGAAACATCAATCTCCATAAACATCAATCTCCCTTCTCAGTTCTCAGCTTCTCACTGCTCCCCCCTCGCTCGCGCCGCCGCCGCCACAACCCCCCGCGCCCCTTTCCGATCCCTCATCAGACCTTAGACTATGGAGTTGCCTGTGCCGAAGAAGCAGCCTCTGAAGCCGACGATCCAGTGTATCAACGACTGGTGCGGGAGGGAGATCCCTTACAACGAGGAAGACAAGCACATGATGGCGTGCCCGCACGGCTCTTGCTTCTGCACGCACCCCGGCTGCGAATTCGCCGATTCGAAGGTACCGTTCATCCTACACCTCAGAGAAGCCCACTTGACCGCTGTGGATAGGTTCCCGTACGACGAGGACTTCGGATTTGTTCATCTGAAGGTGCCGGCACCGGGCTCGCCAAAACTACAGCTCATCGGCTACGGGACGGATGGCGCAGTGTTCGCCTTGCACATCCACCCTTGCGGCATGGACACCGCGGTATCCTTCGTGTGCGTCAGGCCGGCGGCGTGCAACTTGCCCCGGTATAGGGTGACAATGTGGGCGAACGGCCCGCCGATGCCGGGGCCGCGTAAGCTTACCGGGGAACACTTGTTTGACGTGGTGAAGGCGGTATTAGAGCCGACGAGCAGCCCGACTCCGGGCACAGTTTCTTTGGGAGATGTCACTTCCTTCCTCTCGGTGCCGCCGCGGTACCTGTGCGGCAATGAATCATCGAAGCAGCTGACTATCTATTTGCGCATCGATAAGGAGTGAGTGAACATAACACTACCCTCAATCTTATTGGGACGATGCTAATGCGGATTTAAGTAATGCTGAATTAATTTGTTTTTCTTGTGACAGGGCGATTAGCAAGGAGAAGAGGATCTCGGTGCACAGCTAGCGACCTATATCTCGGCGTCCACCAAGTGTCCCTGAGTAGGAGATCTTGTTCTGCCTCTTCTTTTGATGTTTAATATTGCTTCATCACCGTAAAAGGAAGGGTGTGTCTGGGGCTTCCTGCTTCAAAGTACTCAGTACAAGGACTAAAAGAGACGTTTTGCTGATGGTTCTTGTCAGGACGGCCGTAGTGTTGGAGGTGGTCATCTACTTCGGTGGGGAAGGACTACTTAGACCTTTATCTAAAAATGTTGACGGATTGGATGTATTTTATGTTTACCATGAATTAGTCTATGTAATATGTAACCCAATTCGCCGATTAATGCAACTCTGGATCCTTCACTGTCATACGACTACTAAAACAATATAAATAAATAGGCATTTTAAGTTTAATGCACATTTAATCAAGCCACATAATGTTGGCGTACTTGTAAGCAACCAGGTTTACTATTGTTGGCATGTGTGGTACAATTTCATGGGGCAATACCCAATCTAGCTTGTTCAATTACATTACATGAAGTAATTAAAATATGGATGCCTAGAATTATTCACTTCCGTACATTGCGATGGCTTATAGCGGTTTCTATGACCAATCTACATCACAAATCTAGTTCAAATTTGATCTATTTTTATGAACAAAATTGGAAACTCTACTTGGCATTTTCGTTTACTATGACCAGATTCACATATGTAGTGATTCATTTTCTTTTCAAATCGCCATACCATTTCCTCGTGAACTCTTCATCTTTTTTTTAGTTTTAATGAATTTCCTTTGGTTGCATTCAATTTGCTTCAAATTCACCGGCTTCACCATTCGTACAAATTGTTCATCTTTTCTTTGTAGTTTTTTCATGCATGAAGCATAACACCTTACCATGGTAAAATCTGCATATTTTCTACCAAAACTCGTGCCGAACTTTAAAGAACATGCAATTTTAAATTGACTAAAATTGGTTAAAACTCAACATAAGTCCACATATATTACAAACTCGAGAAATAATCAACATATATATCACCTAAATGGTCATCTTATGAAGTATGCCATGTTTCGAAATTGTTACCTTGAAAATTTGGCCCTTCTCTCAGGCAGCCACTTCACAATAAAGCTCACATAAAGCTCTTATTTTACACTAATAAAGTAGAATGTATTTTTGTGTGAAATGAAGTTGAATAAAATATATGTGAACGGTAAGATGCACATTGCTGCCAATATTTGGGATAATTATTAGTAAGTTCATACTAATATACAATGCAATCAACATGACCACACATGTGCAAGCAAGAAAATAAATCTTTCTTAAATTACCTTAAGGTTGTAAGTTTGTTATTTGTATAGCGATTTTATCTCATACGATGACTCAAGCTAGCACATTTTTTTTGAATTTGCTTCAATATTCTAGGACCCACCACATTCGTAAAATGGTAGTGCCAATTTTACGTATCGTAGTGCACAAAAGACACACACACACACGCACACACGCACACATATGCTCACTTATTTCAATATTTAAACTATATTTTCTTCATTCAAATTTTCCGACCTGGCATTTGAACATGTAGTTGAATTTTGAGTAAAACCGCTCATACGTCAAACATGAATCCAAATAAGGTACAATTCGAGAAAATCTACACATCACATTTTGGCCAATATACATTGTATAATGCTTGTGAAAATGTAGACTATGAAATAGTCAACGTCACCTTTTTAGGTCATGAATGTGTTGGGCATCGACCAAAGTCTGGTAGGATGGTGAGGCATGAGTTACGAACATCCTTCTTCTCCTCTCACCCCCATTTGAGAGAGAGAGAGAGTGTGTGTGTGTGTGTGGGGGGGGGGGTAGAAAGCCATGTTAATAAATTAACTCATACATGAAAGCAAGAAATCAAACTTGATTTATATAAATCACTCTTAGTATTGTAGTTTGTTATTTTTATACCATCTATATCTCATATGACGACACAAGCTAGTCCACATTTTTAGGGCTCCTTTGATTCAAAGGATTTGCATAGGAAGTGTGAAGGATTTGGTTCCTATGGGAAAATTTCCTATACATGTTGTTTGATTCATAGGAACATATCCTATAGGAAAAATTCCTATAGGAATCTTGTAGTGTAATTCCTATAGGAAATAAGCATTAGCTCATAGCTCATGAAAAAATTCCTTTGCTACAATCAAACACACTTCATCTTCCTATAGGATTCAAGTAGACATGCCATTCCAATCCTATACATTTCCTATTCCTATGCTTTTCCTATCCTTTAAATCAAAGGAGCCCTTAATTTCATTGAAGTTCTTTTTGTTGCACTCAAATTACTTCAACTTTTAGGACCCACCATCCGTACAAGGGTAATGGAAATTTCTATGATCTTAGTGCAAGGCTTCACACAGAGACACTCAAAGTATTTCAATATTTTAAAATTCATTTTCTTCCCTAAAAATTGCCGACCGTCCATTCGTAACATGTAGTTCAATTTTGAGTAACATCACACATATGTCAAACATCAATCTTTTTTTTTGATATTTCGAGAAAATCTTCATATCCCATTTTTGGCCATCATATAAGGTGTACTGCGTGTGAAAACATAGACAGTGAAACTTTCAGCGTCACCTTAATTAGCCAAACTGGTGGGACGGTGAGGCCCGAATTAATAGCCACCACCTTCCTTCTTCTCCACTCGCCCCTCCCCTCCCCTCCCCATCAATATCTTCTTCAAAGCAGATTAAAGAGGATGGAGTGCCCCCACGACGGGTGCGGGAGCGTGGTCGCCTACAACGAGCTCCACGACCACGAGCTCGCGTGCCCGCACGGCCCGTGCGACTGCACAGAGGCCGGCTGCGACTTCTCCGCCTCGCCAGCAGCGCTCATCGCCCACCTCAGAGAAATCCATTCGATTTGTGTGGACATGATCCCGTACGGCACCGCGATGGCGTTCATCATCCCGGTGCTGGCACCGCCAGAGCCAAGACGTCCGGTCATCTTCTACGGGAACGATGGTACCGTGTTCGTCTGGCACACATATACGCAAGTCCAGCCGAAAAATGGATGCGTGCTGGCCTGCCTATCCGTTGAGTGCGTTAGGTCGGCGGCGTGCGTGTGGCCGGAGTACAATGTGAGTATGTCGTCGCACGGCAAGCCATTACTTAATCGCTCTGAGATTGGTTTAATGCTCCCCAACTATACGGCCACTATTCTGGCGAACAGCACGACCACGCCGGGCGCCGCCAAATGGTCGGAACTAGAGCGGTCGTTGCAATGGTATCAACCGTGCACGGAGCTGACTATCTGGGTTCGCATCGACAGGTGATACATGCGCCTATCTTAATCTTCGTGGTTATCTAATTGAAATTGCGGTTTATGCAGTACTGAATTAATTAATTTTTGTTGTCAGAAAGTTATCGTCGGACGGAAGTTCCTATTCGGAGCGGCGGGTTTAGGTTGCCAACTATGGGCTTTTTTCATTCAGAGGATTCACCAGGGCGGCCCTAACGACGATATATGATCTTATTTGGCGGAGAGGGTCCAACACTAAGCGCTTGATTGTATTCTGTGTTTATGTTCACATACTCTATGGTGTACTGTACTATGGAATCCCATGTCCGATTAAATGCACCTCTGGACCCTGCCAGGCATTTCCCTTGTTATCTTTTCTTTTACAGTATGCCACACATACTGTAACCATTGTTCAACGCGCAGTCCATTGGCTTGGGTGCTAGATGCTTCCTCGGGAAGGTACCCTATCTTGCCCATTTGAGAACACACGTCCCTATAATTGCTCAGAAGCCCCGCGAGGGCACGATGGTCTTTTCTGGGTGTATGTAAGATTTATCCTTGACCAGCCCTCCGCCCTTCTTCTCTTTCTGTTCTGCTGGTAGCTAGTAACTAGCCTTCACCAGCCCTCCACCCTAACTACTGAGTAGTAAAGTACTACGTACCTCGCAAGCCATGGCTCCATTGAGCCGGGCGGCCCGGCGGCAGGATATCCTAGGGAAGACGATGAGGACTAGGACCGCCGAGAAAAACTCATCTAGCCAGCTAGCGCGTCGTTGTATGGCCACTTATGATCGCCTGAGCATTCTCGCAGAGCAGTCTATCCTCTATTCGATGGAGAGCGAGCCAGTGGGCGAGGGTTCGTCCGGGTAGGTTTCTAGTGGCGTGTCCTCCAGTTCATTCTTATTTTCTAACTGTTTTTTCCATTTATTTACATCTCACAGGGCCGGCGGTTCAAACGTCTACCCGGTAACCCCCACGACGGTGGCGCCCCAAGTCCGGTCGTCGGAAGCTGAGTTCGGCCCCGTTTCACGGCCAAGCCAGGTAGGCTGTATGCCTCTATCCACTTTTTTTTAATACTCCCTCCAATCCATTTTAATAGACTCTGATTTAGTACTCCCTCCGATCCATTTTATTTGACTCAAATTTAGTCTAAATTTGAGTCAAATAAAATTTGTACAACTTTGTACTAAATCCGAGTCAACTAAAAGGGATCATAGGGAGAATACAACTTTACTAAATCCGTGTTTACTACTACTACTACTAAAAGGGATAGGATGGAGTAGTTTATGTAATCACGGCTTTCCTTTTAATTATGTGTTGATGAACACTGTGATATTTGTGGAGCGTCCATGTGATGTCCATTCCTGTATCAAGATCTGTGCTAGAAATTAGTAGTACTCCTATTTTTTTGCGTGTAATTACTCATATATGAATTGGTTGGATTCTTTTTTGTTCCATACAATGATCGTGCCAGCAAATGGAGGTGAACATGGCCCACATAGGCAGCCAGCTGGGGAATGAACTCTCCCTTACCCCAGAGTTTGAGCCTGTTCACGTAGATTTGGCGTCCGAGAACAAGATCTGCCATAATCTTCAGCAAGGCATCAATACCTTTACTGCCGAGCTCGACAGGCTTAATGAGCAGAACCGCGTTTGTGTGGAACTGCATAACCAGAGCGTCACATTGATGAATGATGATGATGCAAACACCACCATCAAGGGCGAGGGTTCGTCCGGGTAAGTTTCTAGCGGGGTGTCCTTCAGTTGATTCTTATTTTCTAACCGTTTTTACATTTATTTACATCTCAAAGGGCCGGCGGTTCAAATGTCTCCCCGGTAACCACAACGACGGTGGCGCCCCAAGTCCGGCCGTCCGAAGCTAAGTTCGGCCCCGTTTCCCGGCCAAGCCAGGTAGGCTGTATGCCTCTGTCCACTTGTTTTTTTATAGTTTATGTAATCACTGCTTTCCGATTAATTATGTGTTGATGAACCCTGTGGTATTTGTGGAGCGTCCGAGTGTTGTCCATTCCTTTATCAATATCCATGCTAGAAATTAGTAGTCCTATTGTTTGCGGGTAACTAATACTCATATATGAATGGGTTGATTTCTTTTTTTTTCATACAATTATTGTTGTAGCAAAAGGAGGAGAACAAGGCCCACATAGGCAGCCAGCTGGAGAATGAACACTCCCTCACCCTGGAGTGTGATCGTCTTCACAGAGTTTTGGCGTCTGAGAAGGAGATCTCCTTTCATCTTGCGCAATGCGTCGACATGCTTAAGCAGCAGAACGCCTACTGGGTGGAACTGAACAACAAGAGCGTCACATGGATGGATACTGGAAGCAACCTCATCAAGTATCTCATGGAACAGAAGTTGAAATTAAAGCTCAAGAGGCAGATCTCGAGGGTGCTAATGCGCGGACAAACCGCCGTCCTTAATGCGATTATCAAGGAGAAGGAGGATCTCCGTGCACAGCTAGCGACCTATATCTCGGCGTCCACCAAGAGCGTCCCTGAGTAGGAGATCTTGTTCTGCTAGTTAACTGCTTCATCACCTTAGTATCGCCATGTGCTCGTAAAACTGCTAGTTAACTATCTGTTGGTATGTTGCACATTTGATCTGAACTTTGTGTTTTGCAATGCACAATTGATCAACTACTAGTAAGTGTATATTAAAATGGCGGGATACTCTTTTTAGCGGCGAAAATTTTCCATTTGTTGCTATTGTAGCGAATCTAAGCCCTTCAGAATCTTCCCTATCGTCAAGAAAACTTTCCAAAAACATAAGCATTTTGGAGGGAAACCTTGATGATATAGGCTATGAGGATGATCCTGGGTTGTGGTTCTTAGCGTGATCTGTAGATGGCAGTATGCTTCTTGTTCATACCTGAGGCTTTACTGAGGCTGCAAGATGTTCTCTAAGGACACTGTCAGTTATGTTCAGATAAGCTAGGGAAGAGATTACTGGTCTTGGAGCATATTGTCTTTTCGTGGGATTGAATTATCCGCTCACATTGCAGTAAATCATGCATATTTCGATTTATATTTTGGTGGAGTTTCATTCGATTTGAATAATTGGTTTGTGAGCAAATAATATTTAGTTTAAACTAGTGCTCGAATACGTAAGAAGCTATTTAATCACAAGCTAGTCATCCGAATGGGATGAAATATTCATAGATTTTAAAACAAGGCATCTACATATTACTGGATTTTTTTCAAAATTTTCTGAATAGTTTTTTCTTTTTTAGCTTCGAAATAACAGATAGTTTGGAACGTTGGATCTCGAAAGATGGTAGATGGTGGCACCTAGTCACAATGAGACTTGGAAGCATCAAGTCACTGAAGCTCCTCCAAACCAAGCTAGGAAAGGCATTGAAAATGAAGTTCTGCTCTAAAACATCTCTCATTTCATTTTGGTGCTCGCGCGGTTGCATGCTGCCCACGTGTTAAGGTACGTGTCTCTGGCATAGAGTACTACGATTATCGGCGAAAAATATATCGTAATGGAAACTGTAAAAAAAGCCCTCTCTGCTCAAGCTGATGTGACGAGACATCACTGCACCAAACGTCGTCGCAAATTTATAGATGGGTGGCGTGCTAGTCTACCATCTACCAACAGTCAAATCGGCGCCCAGTCGCAGCAGCAGCAGCCTAGAGTACTGCCTAGGTTTTGCCCCTTGCATGTCTATCATCTTTTTCTTCACCCTCGCAGAATCACGCGCACGCGCAGGATCTCGATCCCCACCACGCCGCATCACTAGTACTATACCTACGCCTTATGCTTTGATCAAAAATCGAATTTATTTTTACGCCTTAAGCTCTGAGATAGAGGGAGTATATTAGTTAGACTAGTCATAGTGGGAAGTAACATCAAAGTAGTATCATATAGATGTCTTCATTAATTAGCTTATAGACTCATTGTATCTTGGGAAGTGTGATGTTACAGTAACTAGCTACTGTATGTTACTCCATCCTCCTCTCTCCTCATTAACTCACTGCCACATAAGCAAATTTGCTGAGTTGGACACTTAGTTACTAGTGAAGATACTCCCACTATGAGACACGCCGCGCCGATCATTGCTAGTGCCTTACTATATGACATAAGAAGACCATGTGAAGGAGACATGCATCACCTTTTTTGGTGATGTAACTAGTCTGATACTGATGGGAGGGCCTGCTCGCTAGTACAGTAGTAGTAGTTGCATTTTTTGGGCTCACACCGGCGAAGGGCGCGAATCGGGCGCGTCGGCGCCTCGCGGCACGACGGTTTTCGCGTGTGGGGCCGCCTTGTCAGCGGGAGGACGCGACTGTTCGCATCAAAGGCGACGCGGGAAGGTTGGTAGTCCCCGGCGTTTAATGGTCTCCCGCGCCTAAACCTAGGCGGCCACGAGGGCAGCGGCCGGACACGCGGCGTGCAGTCGCCTACGCCGCCGTAAATGAGGGTAGTTGCCTACCACCAGCATAAAGTACCTACTACGCCGTCCACCCCCGCGGTGCTATCCTCTCATTTCCACCACCGCTTACGCTCCATTCTCTCCTCTCCACCTCAAAAATGCCGCGCCATCGGAAAACGAGGTTCTGTAGGCTTGGCCTCAAAGTCCGCGCGCAGCCTCCACCACCATCGCAGCCGGAGCCGGAGCCGGAGCCGCAGTCCGACGCGGAGTACAGCTCCGATAACGACGAGGACCCACGGTTGAAGGAGGAGTACAGCGAGCACGACCTCCGGATCTTGGAGGCTTCCCAACGGAAGTTCTGCGAGGACAGGGCTCATCGCCATTATGAGGCGTTCGCCCGCCAGCAAGCGATACTCTTCTTCCAGAAGGAGATTTCTCGGCTAAGGACTGAACCGCTGGGACAGCGCCGCCGGCAAGGTCTTTTGACGGCGTCCGCCATGCTCGATCGCCTGAAGCGCGAACAGTGGCTGCGCCCGTGATGAAGTGCTGGGTATTCATTTTCAACCTGTGTATTCATTTTGCCAAAATCCTCATGTATTTGCCAAATTTTTCCCTGATTTATGAGGAAATTCTAAGGTTTTGTCAAAATCTTAGGTATTCAGCTGCATACGCAAGAATACCCCTGGGGCCGCCCCTATCGCGAAGCATGGGACCAGAAGCGGGCACGGACGTAGGCTGCATAGGCGAAGAACGAGGACGAGGCAGACCCGTCGCGCGCCCCAACCGACGTCCATTAGATTAGGATTAAGTTTAAGTTTTATTTAGGCCTCCCCAACCGACGGCATCACTTGTGTTCATGTAGTATTATTATGGTGGTGTACTTGTGTTCATGTACTTGCTTCAGACATGTACTGCTGTGTTTGTTGAAGGAGACATGCATCACCCTTTCTTGGTGATGTCTTCCTGTAGCCCTTGTGCCGGCGTTCTGTGATGCCATTGAACTCGGTGGCCAAGTTTTTGCGGTGGACGAAATTAGGGGCTGGACGTACTGCTGGGACACCCCAAATGGTATTTTTTCAGTCCTTATGTTGCATTGCATGATACACTGCCTTTTGCTGAATATGAATGAACCGTTGCTTGCAATGAATTAGTACTAATTAGTCACCAACAAACATAGTATGCTCAGTATGTGATTGCATTCCTGAATTAGTACTAATTAGTCACCAACAAACATAAGCATTTTGGAGGGAAACCTTGATGATATAGGCTATGAGGATGATCCTGGGTTGTGGTTCTTAGCGTGATCTGTAGATGGCAGTATGCTTCTTGTTCATACCTGAGGCTTTACTGAGGCTGCAAGATGTTCTCTAAGGACACTGTCAGTTATGTTCAGATAAGCTAGGGAAGAGATTACTGGTCTTGGAGCATATTGTCTTTTCGTGGGATTGAATTATCCGCTCACATTGCAGTAAATCATGCATATTTCGATTTATATTTTGGTGGAGTTTCATTCGATTTGAATAATTGGTTTGTGAGCAAATAATATTTAGTTTAAACTAGTGCTCGAATACGTAAGAAGCTATTTAATCACAAGCTAGTCATCCGAATGGGATGAAATATTCATAGATTTTAAAACAAGGCATCTACATATTACTGGATTTTTTTCAAAATTTTCTGAATAGTTTTTTCTTTTTTAGCTTCGAAATAACAGATAGTTTGGAACGTTGGATCTCGAAAGATGGTAGATGGTGGCACCTAGTCACAATGAGACTTGGAAGCATCAAGTCACTGAAGCTCCTCCAAACCAAGCTAGGAAAGGCATTGAAAATGAAGTTCTGCTCTAAAACATCTCTCATTTCATTTTGGTGCTCGCGCGGTTGCATGCTGCCCACGTGTTAAGGTACGTGTCTCTGGCATAGAGTACTACGATTATCGGCGAAAAATATATCGTAATGGAAACTGTAAAAAAAGCCCTCTCTGCTCAAGCTGATGTGACGAGACATCACTGCACCAAACGTCGTCGCAAATTTATAGATGGGTGGCGTGCTAGTCTACCATCTACCAACAGTCAAATCGGCGCCCAGTCGCAGCAGCAGCAGCCTAGAGTACTGCCTAGGTTTTGCCCCTTGCATGTCTATCATCTTTTTCTTCACCCTCGCAGAATCACGCGCACGCGCAGGATCTCGATCCCCACCACGCCGCATCACTAGTACTATACCTACGCCTTATGCTTTGATCAAAAATCGAATTTATTTTTACGCCTTAAGCTCTGAGATAGAGGGAGTATATTAGTTAGACTAGTCATAGTGGGAAGTAACATCAAAGTAGTATCATATAGATGTCTTCATTAATTAGCTTATAGACTCATTGTATCTTGGGAAGTGTGATGTTACAGTAACTAGCTACTGTATGTTACTCCATCCTCCTCTCTCCTCATTAACTCACTGCCACATAAGCAAATTTGCTGAGTTGGACACTTAGTTACTAGTGAAGATACTCCCACTATGAGACACGCCGCGCCGATCATTGCTAGTGCCTTACTATATGACATAAGAAGACCATGTGAAGGAGACATGCATCACCTTTTTTGGTGATGTAACTAGTCTGATACTGATGGGAGGGCCTGCTCGCTAGTACAGTAGTAGTAGTTGCATTTTTTGGGCTCACACCGGCGAAGGGCGCGAATCGGGCGCGTCGGCGCCTCGCGGCACGACGGTTTTCGCGTGTGGGGCCGCCTTGTCAGCGGGAGGACGCGACTGTTCGCATCAAAGGCGACGCGGGAAGGTTGGTAGTCCCCGGCGTTTAATGGTCTCCCGCGCCTAAACCTAGGCGGCCACGAGGGCAGCGGCCGGACACGCGGCGTGCAGTCGCCTACGCCGCCGTAAATGAGGGTAGTTGCCTACCACCAGCATAAAGTACCTACTACGCCGTCCACCCCCGCGGTGCTATCCTCTCATTTCCACCACCGCTTACGCTCCATTCTCTCCTCTCCACCTCAAAAATGCCGCGCCATCGGAAAACGAGGTTCTGTAGGCTTGGCCTCAAAGTCCGCGCGCAGCCTCCACCACCATCGCAGCCGGAGCCGGAGCCGGAGCCGCAGTCCGACGCGGAGTACAGCTCCGATAACGACGAGGACCCACGGTTGAAGGAGGAGTACAGCGAGCACGACCTCCGGATCTTGGAGGCTTCCCAACGGAAGTTCTGCGAGGACAGGGCTCATCGCCATTATGAGGCGTTCGCCCGCCAGCAAGCGATACTCTTCTTCCAGAAGGAGATTTCTCGGCTAAGGACTGAACCGCTGGGACAGCGCCGCCGGCAAGGTCTTTTGACGGCGTCCGCCATGCTCGATCGCCTGAAGCGCGAACAGTGGCTGCGCCCGTGATGAAGTGCTGGGTATTCATTTTCAACCTGTGTATTCATTTTGCCAAAATCCTCATGTATTTGCCAAATTTTTCCCTGATTTATGAGGAAATTCTAAGGTTTTGTCAAAATCTTAGGTATTCAGCTGCATACGCAAGAATACCCCTGGGGCCGCCCCTATCGCGAAGCATGGGACCAGAAGCGGGCACGGACGTAGGCTGCATAGGCGAAGAACGAGGACGAGGCAGACCCGTCGCGCGCCCCAACCGACGTCCATTAGATTAGGATTAAGTTTAAGTTTTATTTAGGCCTCCCCAACCGACGGCATCACTTGTGTTCATGTAGTATTATTATGGTGGTGTACTTGTGTTCATGTACTTGCTTCAGACATGTACTGCTGTGTTTGTTGAAGGAGACATGCATCACCCTTTCTTGGTGATGTCTTCCTGTAGCCCTTGTGCCGGCGTTCTGTGATGCCATTGAACTCGGTGGCCAAGTTTTTGCGGTGGACGAAATTAGGGGCTGGACGTACTGCTGGGACACCCCAAATGGTATTTTTTCAGTCCTTATGTTGCATTGCATGATACACTGCCTTAATCAATGAATATGAATGAACCGTTGCTTGCAATGAATTAGTACTAATTAGTCACCAACAAACATAGTATGCTCAGTATGTGATTGCATTCCTGAATTAGTACTAATTAGTCACCAACAAACATAAGCATTTTGGAGGGAAACCTTGATGATATAGGCTATGAGGATGATCCTGGGTTGTGGTTCTTAGCGTGATCTGTAGATGGCAGTATGCTTCTTGTTCATACCTGAGGCTTTACTGAGGCTGCAAGATGTTCTCTAAGGACACTGTCAGTTATGTTCAGATAAGCTAGGGAAGAGATTACTGGTCTTGGAGCATATTGTCTTTTCGTGGGATTGAATTATCCGCTCACATTGCAGTAAATCATGCATATTTCGATTTATATTTTGGTGGAGTTTCATTCGATTTGAATAATTGGTTTGTGAGCAAATAATATTTAGTTTAAACTAGTGCTCGAATACGTAAGAAGCTATTTAATCACAAGCTAGTCATCCGAATGGGATGAAATATTCATAGATTTTAAAACAAGGCATCTACATATTACTGGATTTTTTTCAAAATTTTCTGAATAGTTTTTTCTTTTTTAGCTTCGAAATAACAGATAGTTTGGAACGTTGGATCTCGAAAGATGGTAGATGGTGGCACCTAGTCACAATGAGACTTGGAAGCATCAAGTCACTGAAGCTCCTCCAAACCAAGCTAGGAAAGGCATTGAAAATGAAGTTCTGCTCTAAAACATCTCTCATTTCATTTTGGTGCTCGCGCGGTTGCATGCTGCCCACGTGTTAAGGTACGTGTCTCTGGCATAGAGTACTACGATTATCGGCGAAAAATATATCGTAATGGAAACTGTAAAAAAAGCCCTCTCTGCTCAAGCTGATGTGACGAGACATCACTGCACCAAACGTCGTCGCAAATTTATAGATGGGTGGCGTGCTAGTCTACCATCTACCAACAGTCAAATCGGCGCCCAGTCGCAGCAGCAGCAGCCTAGAGTACTGCCTAGGTTTTGCCCCTTGCATGTCTATCATCTTTTTCTTCACCCTCGCAGAATCACGCGCACGCGCAGGATCTCGATCCCCACCACGCCTCATCACTAGTACTATACCTTTCTCTCCTCACCCCACCCGGCCGCGGCGCGCATCGTTTCTTCCATAGCGCTCGCCCTCTCCTCCGAAAACCCCAAGCGAAGTTGCATCCGCCATCCATCTAAATCCATCTTCACCTGATGGAATATTCAAGGCTTTGCCGGTGCGGCGGGGACGGCCACTTGGAGGCTCTCACCGGCGACAACATCGACCTCATCGCTGCGCATCTGGACGTTACCTACACCGTCCGACTTGCCGCATGTTCCAGGGAGCTCTACGACCAGATCAGCAATGATGAAGGTAAGATGCACCATTGGGATGAACCCTGCCTGCTGATGCCTCCGCCTGCTTATTGGTTCGATGAACCCTGGTTCGTGGCGACAGCATCTCGTCTGCATGTTACCGTGTACGACCTGGTGCCCCTTGACCATCCTCGCCGTTCTGTCACCCTGCCGTTCATGCACGACAGAAAATGGCTTGGCGCGAACGGCGACTGGATCGCCGCCGCCGATCATCGTGGGTGCCAGTGGTGCCTTGTGAACGTCTACACCGAGCGACATATCCCCCTTCCATCCCCACCTGATCCGAAGATTGGTCATGGTGTTACATATCAACCTGCTACTAAAGATTGGTTATACTATCTTTGCTGGAGTCGAGCAATTAATTTGTTGAAGATTGTAATCTGCCAAGTGCCCACAAAAGGTGGGAGGTACGCAGATTACAAGCTCATCGCCTTGTTCGACAAAAGGATTTTCTACCTTGAAGGGGGTGGCGACTGGAGAATGCTGAAGAACCCTACACCTGAACAAATTGTGCCGGCGTTCTGTGATGCCATTGAACTCGGTGGCCAAGTTTTTGCGGTGGACGAAATTAGGGGCTGGACGTACTGCTGGGACACCCCAAATGGTATTTTTTCAGTCCTTATGTTGCATTGCATGATACACTGCCTTAATCAATGAAGTTATTCATGAACTACCTTGTTTATATTTTACCTTTCATAAATGACTTAATGATCACACCGCCTTTTGCTGAATATGAATGAACCGTTGCTTGCAATGAATTAGTACTAATTAGTCACCAACAAACATAGTATGCTCAGTATGTGATTGCATTCCTGAATTAGTAATTCTACGCCACTGCAGAATATGGATGTAATTAACCAGTATCTCAAAAGATAAGGTAGCACTATGAAGGCACCCTTTTTGATAACCTTTTACACCCATTGTTTCATATATAACTAATTGATTTGCTCCAAAAGGAGGACGAGAGACCCCCGCCATCTGCATTAGAGAGATGCATAAGGACTTTCATAAGTATATGACTTAACGATCACATCCTTTATCTGAATATGAATGAACCGTTGCTTGCAACGAATTAGTACTAATCAGTCATCAGCAAACATAGTATACTCCGTATGTGAATGCAATCCTGAATTAGTAACTCTATCCACTGCAGAATATGGATGTAATTAACAAGTATCTCAAATGTTAACGTAGCACAATGAAGGCACCCTTCTTGATTAACTTTTACACCCATTGTTTCATATAACTAGTTGATTTTTGCTCGAAATAGAGGGCGAGGTACCCCGGCCTCTGCATCGAAGAGATGCATATGGCCGTTATTTAGTACTCCATCTCATGAAACATGTTATAACTTTTTCTTACTTTTGATTTACTCCCTCCGTCCCACCAAAAGTGTCTTGAATATCTGCCTTCTCCTTTTTTCCCTTAGAAAAGTAACTCAATCAAAATCCAATTATTTACTAAACAAGAATGAAATACTTGTTATGCCTAATTTACTTAGTTTAACCTGTACCTTTTTTAATTATGTTCTTTATCCGGCTAGATTTTTCTTTGCCAAATTGCCCGAAGCTTATGCATATTTCAACCCCATCGTGGATGTTATGCCTGTCATACCTCTATTTTTTTCTTCTATTAGCCTTTGTTTGGCAAGCTGCTTTAAGTTTCCCATGAAATGTTTAGTACTCTATCTACCAAATTGAATGTTGTATTCATTCCAAAAAATCAACAAAATGTGTACAAGGCGAGAACTTTTATATTTTTATATTACTAGTATGTATGCACGTCAAACCATTAAAGATTCTGTTTGATAATCAAAAGAATATTTATAGCATGCCTTTCGCAAGTTTTGAAAGAATATATAAAAAATCTAAAAAAATAGATGTAGAGAATGTATTATTCTACCAGAGTGTAAAATCTGAAATTGAGATACCCTATATTCGGGCCGCACAAAAATGACAGAATCTGATAGATTTTGAAGTTACAAAATGTTGGAAAATATATGTCAGATTTTTTTGTTGTTGCAAAACCTTAAATATAAGATATTTTGATTTGGACATTTGAATGTTGGTAGAACACAACATTGTTGACACCCGTATTTAATCTCCGTTTTCTTTGGAACTTCAAAATGCAGCTCTCAAAATTTTCAAAAACCATGCTACATGTAGCTCGAGCTATATTCATGGTTTTCGAAAGAAAATATTGCCAACAATGCATATATAAAATACGAAAACAAGAGTGGTCCTACAAAAAATGATGTTTCTTCCCATCAGTCGGCAAACGAAGGGAACAAATAAAAAATTAAAAATATGTGTACATCTAACACTCACTCATTTCTTATCTACCTTTTCCTTTGATGTTTCCTTGAGAGTTGAGACCGTAAGAACCTTCCATTGATCCATGTAGCAGTGCTGAATAGCGATTTCTTTGATGGGGTTATTCATATGCTTCAGGGGTTTCAGATATTTGGTCATTTTTTGGGGTAGACCCAAGGCTCACGTGATGGTTCTAAAATATTGTAGAGTTAGCTATGTGCACTCTTCACAGAGAATCCTGCTGTTGTGCACCGTTAGATTTAGCACTCCAAGGGTCATGATTGAAGCTCTATACTCAGTTTAAAACTGGACCAACTGGTAGATTGTCTGTACTCCTATATTGTATACAAATATCTAATCATATACACCGTTGGATCACTTAAGACAAAGGGAATTAACTACAACACAGGACTTAAACTTAAGATGATATATTTGTCAAAATTTGAATGTATCTATATGCTTTCACTGTCTAGATACATCTGAATTTGGACAAATCTCAGACACTTTCGGTGGGACAGAGGTAGTATATAAGGTATGCCATACCGGATGGTCTCACCCTTCAAGATACCGGTTTAATATTCATGCCGGTATAAGAGAATAGAGTTTGGCTAAGTGAAGCTAGGCCGGTATCCCCAAGAGGGGTATACCGGAACCAGGAAGGAAAGATACCGGAGCACCGGAAGGGAGAACATGCCGGCTGACTGGTCAAAGATTCCGTCAGGAGCTAAAGGACAAAGATGAGCTAAGCAAAGTGGCTTTAAACGAAGACTAGAAGACAAGGAGGAGGATGACGGTCAAAGAAGCCGGAGGGCGTCATCCTTCATGTTTAAAGAAGACCCCGGCGTCATCTGTGATTAAAGTAGCTTTATAAAGTATCTTTGTAAAGTAGTTTGTCTAGTCAAAGATCCCATTAGGGTTTCTTGTTCTGTAAGCCACCCTCTCCCCTATATAAGGAGAGGGGGCAGCTTCTTTTACATGCGCGATCCACAGAAGGAGAGAAACCTGTAACCTGTCTTGAGATCAATGAACATGGTGATCTAGAGCGAGTTCGTCCTTGTGTCTTTCTTCTTCTACCTCTGGCCCTGGCCATGTTCTTGAGGAAAGCATCCGGAAGTTCATCCATCTAGTCACAAACCCTCCCCCGAATCCTCTAGCGTCCATTCGGCCCCAAGATAAGCCATCCTATGGCATCTGCTCGTTCACCACGACGACAGTTGGCGCCCACCGTGGGGCATGAAGTGGCGCTTGCTGGAGTTCATATTCGGGCGGGCATCCTCGACGTCAACGGCGAGCGCACGGTGTCCGCGCTCGTGCAAAGCCTCTACAACATCGACTTCATCAACGATAACGCTGGCTGCTTCGCCAACGGCGGCATGTTCCCGCAGAACGGCCGCACCATCGAGTTCGGCAGCATCCGCGTCTACCTCGGCACCGTCCCTGTGCGCCAGCACCTCTCGCCGGTGTTGGTGGCGCCGGATCCGCCAAGATGGCTGTGTGCTGGCCGCGCCGCCGGCAGCGTGGAGGTCATGATGGCTGGTGCGGTCAACACCGGCAAGGGAGCTGTGGAAGAAGGAGCTGAACGTGCGGCATCGACTCGCCCGGCAAAACCACCGCTGGAGCGTGACGCCGGCGTCGCGGGAGCATCGTCAGCACCACCGGCAACACCTCTTCAAGCGGCGATGAACACGCTGGCCACGCCCATCGCGCAGAACATCGACCCGGCAAAGGCTCAGGAGGAGCTGGAGGCCACGCGCAAGGCCCTGCTTACCGGCGGCGCCGACATCATCCGGGCGCAGCGCGAGCTGAACCTGACCCTACGTGAGTACAATGCTGCCCATGGCTTTGCTTCAGCTAGTGCTCATGCTGCTAGGATGCCGGAAAACCGGCTTAAAGCTCGCAATTTAGATCAGGATTTGCGTAAAGAAGTTCTTGCCGGCAAAAGTGCATCTGTATCTGTAAGCATTGTAGAAAAGCCTAAGTACAGTAGTCCGGATAAAACTATAAAGGCCGCTAAAGCTGCAGTAGAGTTGTGTGAATCTCTTTCTGGTGATGAGTTGGCAAAGCAGCAAGAGCGTGTGAAAGAGCTGTTGAAAACCATTGAGCAGCAAAATGCAGAGCAGCTGGCTAAGCTGAACGAGGCAGTGGCCTCAAAATCCGCGCGTTCAACAAAGAATGCCGGAAGCAAATCCCAGGGGCAGGCATCGTCCCCACATCCGGACAAAAGAAAAGAAAAGAATGCACGGCAGATGACTGTGTATGACCCAGTTCTTGCCGGAAAACAGAAAGCCGGGCAATATGATGCCGGTAGAAAAAGCCAAGGGGCAGATCGGGGCTATGCCAAGGGAGGCTATGCCGGAAACAATCATGCCGGTAGATATGAAACCGGGCAAAATTATCAAGCCGCAAGAGTGGCGTGCGTGGATGAAGAGATGCCACCACCAGGGTACCGGCAGGCAAGGGCCGCGGAACTGGAAGAATACGATGAATCAGATTCCGAGGCGGAACGAACAAGAGTCCGCCGGAACCCTTTGGGAGAACGCCTAGGGGAAAGATGTCTGCCAGACCGGGATGCGAGGCACAGGCTGGACAGAGTACGGTTATCTGCGATAGTTGAATGTGAAGGACCTCCTGGTCCAAGGTGTTTTGGCCCTCGGATCATGAGAGAAGAACCACCGGTGCGCAATTTCCAGTTGCCCCGAGACACAAGAACGTACGATGGTACGACCAAGCCGGAAGACTGGCTAACAGATTATGTCACAGCAGTTTATGTGGCTGGTGGTGGAGTAAACCGGCGTTGGGCGGTAAGAATCATACCGTCTTACCTTGTGGGTCCTGCAAGGATCTGGCTAAACAACTTGCCGGCAGGAAGTATTAACGGATGGTTGGACTTTGAGGAAGCATTTGTGAACAATTTCAGCAGCACCTACAAGAGGCCAAACCGGCCCCAACAGCTTGCGCTGTGCCAACAGCGTGCAGGAGAACCAGACCGGGATTATCTCACCCGGTGGAACTCAATGAGAAACACATGTGAAGGAGTGATTGAGGCACAAGCCATTGCTTGGTTCAGTCAAGGATGCCGGAGAGGATCACCTTTGTGGCAAAGGCTGCAGAGAAGCATGCCCACAACTCTAGCAGAGATGATACGTGTGGCAGACAGCTATGCATTGGGAGACCCAATGCAGCCGGCAGTGCAAGCTGAGCCGGAGCAGTCGAATCCGCATCAGCAGCAGTACCGGGATAACCGGAACAACAAAAGGAGGGAAGATTTCCCAGATCGAAGATACGCATCTCAGCAAGTTGCTGCCGTGCAAGAAAATTCTGACGCCAGCGGCAGTCAGAGACAAAAAACCGGATCGCAGCCGTGGGCGGGTCCTAAGAAGCAGTGGGTAGAAAAGAAACCCTGGGGCCAGAAAAAGAACTGGCAGGAACCCGTGAAATACACCATGGAAGCCGCCATGGACCAACCTTGCCGGTGGCACACACCGAATCCGGATCACCCGTCGAATCATTTGACGAAGGATTGTTCTTGGACCAAGTTCTTGATGCAAAGAGGAGCGGTAAAAGATGCGCAGGCGCCAGGGGGCCCCATGCAGCAACAGCAACAGTTACCACCTCCACCACCGCTTACCGGAGCAAACGCCTTACCGGTACAGCCAAACAGGCAGCAGTACCAGCAGGTTAACCGGGTGGAGCAAAATAATGACCAGCCACCTCCACCGGCACCTTTAGGCCGGAATGTTTATGAAGACCCACACTTGTGCATGGTTGTCTTTGTCACAGAGCCAATGGACAGGCAAAGTGTGCATCGCCGTTCCATGGAAGTGAACGCCGTGATGCCGGCAGTTCCAAAATACATGCTGTGGTCAGATCAGGAAATCACCTGGTCGTTCAAGGATCACCCCAAAGTCATGCCGAATCCGGGTGGATACGCTCTCGTTGTGGACCCAATCATGAAGGGGCCGGAAACTCGAGTAAAATTCAGCAAGGTGCTGATAGACAATGGTAGCAGCATAAACATCATGTACAAGCACACCATGCGTACGCTCGGCATAACAGAAAACATGTTGCAGCCAACTCACACAACTTTCCATGGGATTGTTCCCGGTTTGTCTTGTGCCCCGATAGGAAAAATTCGGGTGGATGTGTCGTTTGGAGGACGCGACAATTGTCGTGTGGAAAACCTTGAGTTTGAGGTGGTGGACCTAGATAGTCCATACCATGCCTTGTTGGGGAGACCGGCCTTGGCAGCGTTCATGGCATCAACCCACACGGCTTATCTCAAGATGAAGATGCCGGCACCTCGTGGACCACTAACTGTGGTGGGAAACTACAAAGTCTCAATGGAAACAGCATCTGCCGGATCAAACCTAGCGGAATCGCTGGTGATCGCGGAGGAGAAAAAGAGAATGCAAACTGCTGTTGCGCTGGCTCAGTCCTCAAAGTTGAGCTTAGCGGCAATGAGTGGAAGCTTGGACTCACCGGCATTCAAGCCGACAAATGAGACAAAGAACATTGTGCTGGATCCGGCTTACCCAGAGCGCACCGTCCGTATCGGTGCCGGCCTCAGCCAAGCATAGGAAAGCGCGCTCGTCAGCTTCCTCCGTGAGAATCGGAACATCTTTGCCTGGTCTACTGATGATTTGGTGGGGGTTCCGAGGGAGCTGGCTGAGCACTCTCTAAATGTCCGGAAGGATGCTAAGCCGGTGCGGCAACCTTTGCGCCGGTTCGCTGAAGATAGGAGGAAAATCATTGGAGAAGAAGTAACAAAGCTGCTGGTAGCCGGTTTCATCGTGGAGGTCACGCACACAGAGTGGCTGGCCAATCCGGTGTTGGTTGAGAAGAAAAAAGATGAGAACCTGGAGGCACAACTTGCCAAGGTGTGGCGCATGTGCATCGACTACACCAACCTCAACAAAGCTTGCCCAAGAGATCCTTTCCCTTTGCCCCGAATCGATCAAGTGATTGATTCTACTGCTGGGTGTGAGTTGTTGTCGTTCCTGGATGCCTATTCCGGCTTCCACCAGATCCCTCTGAAAAAAGAAGATCAAATAAAAACTGCGTTCATTACCCCGCACGGGGCTTATTGCTATGTTACTATGCCTTTTGGTTTGCGCAACGCTGGTGCAACGTACCAGCGCTGTATGCAAAAATGCTTGTTTGATCAAATTGGAAAGAATGTGCAAGTCTATGTGGATGATATTGTGATAAAAACTAAAGTAAAAGATACCTTAATCGATGACATCCGGCAAACATTCGATAACCTAAGGCGGTTCCGGATGAAACTCAATCCGGCAAAATGCACCTTTGGTGTCCCTGCCGGCAAGCTGCTTGGTTTCCTTGTGTCAAGCCGGGGCATTGAGGTCAATCCGGTAAAAATCCGAGCGATAGAAAGAATGACCATCCCACGAGAACTGAAAGATGTGCAAAAGTTTACCGGAAGCTTGGCATCGCTAAGCCGGTTCATAAGCAGGCTAGGAGAAAAGGCCTTGCCGCTTTATGCTTTGATGAGAAAATCGGATACTTTCGTCTGGACCACGCAGGCAGACGCAGCATTTAAAGAATTGAAAAACATGCTCGTAACGGCCCCAATTTTGGCCTCACCCTTGGAAAGAGAACCTATGTTGCTTTATATAGCGGCAACAAACCGGGTGGTTAGTGTTGTGGTTGTGGTGGAAAGAGAAGAGGAAGGAAAAACCGTCCAGAGGCCGGTATACTACCTGAGCGAGGTGCTCTCCTCGTCGAAGCAAAACTATCCACACTTTCAAAAAATGACTTATGGTGTGTTCATGGCCGCCACGAAACTCAAGCATTACTTTGAGGAACACCCCATGAAAGTGGTGAGTGAGGCACCCATCTCCGATATCATGGGCAACAAGGATGCCAGCGGCAGGATTGCAAAATGGGCAATTCAGCTATCACCGTATGTGCCGGTATATGAAAGAAGAGATGCCATAAAATCGCAAGCTTTAGCTGATTTCTTGGTCGATTGGGCGGAGATACAGTACAAGCCGCCAGAACACAAAATAGAGTACTGGAAGATGCATTTTGACGGATCCAAGCTCAAGGAGGGCCTAGGTGCCGGTGTGGTACTCACTTCACCAAAGGGAGATCACCTCCGGTATGTTTTACAAGTGCACTTCAGGGCATCAAACAATGTCGCTGAATACGAGGCTCTGATACATGGACTCAAGGTTGCAAAAGAAATAGGGGCACTCAGGATCATTTGCTATGGTGATTCAGATCTCGTGGTGCAACAGTGTTCCGGAGATTGGGACGCAAAAGATGCCAACATGGCCTCATACCGGTTCCATGTGCAAAAGATTGCCGGCTTCTTCGAAGGATGTGAGTTCCACCATGTGCCACGTGCAGAAAACGAGGCCGCGGATACTTTATCCAAGTTAGGCTCATCCAGGCAAGAAATTCCTCCCGGGATAGCTCTGGCGCACTTGCGAGTTCCATCAATCAAGCCAAGTCCGGAGTCGGAATCAATTTTTGTACCGGAATCACATGTGGTGCCAATGGAGGTTGACGAAGGAAACCCGGGGACTGCTCCGGCAAGCTCGGGGACTGTACCGGTAAACTCGGGGACTGCGACGCCCATGCCGGAAGAGGCAATGCTTGTGGACAGCATGGACATAGACATGCCGGTGTTTGTGGTTAGAGAGGCACCATCTTGGGTCGAACCTATTAAGGAATTCCTGATCAACGGCACCTTGCCGGTTGACGAAAATGAATCAAGAAGGATACAGAGAAGGTCCAAAGCTTACACCATCATCAATGGCGAGGTGTACAAAAGAAGTGTTACCGGTGTCCTCCAAAGGTGTGTGGAGCCGGAAGAAGGAAAAGAAATGCTTGAGGAGATTCATCGAGGAGAATGCGGGCACCACGCTTCTTCAAGGGCGTTGGTAGCAAAAGTGTTCCGGCATGGGTTCTATTGGCCCACAGCCTTGGACAATGCTGAGGATTTGGTAAGGAAATGCAATGGCTGCCAGAGGTATGCTAAGCAAAACCATACCCCAGCATCCGGCTTAAAAACCATACCGTTAACTTGGCCTTTTGCCGTTTGGTGCCTGGACATGGTTGGACCGTTCAAAACCGCAAGGGGAAACATGACCCACATTTTGGTAATGGTGGATAAGTTCACCAAGTGGCTGGAAGTGAAGCCTATCGCAAAGTGTGATGGCCACACAGCAGTAAAATTCCTGAAAGATGTAATCCTGCGATATGGATACCCACATAGTATCATAACTGACAATGGCACAAACTTTGCCCAAGGAGAGTTCAAGCGGTTCTGTGAAAGTAAAAACATCCGGCTGGATTTGTGCTCAGTGGCGCACCCGCAAGGCAACGGTCAAGTTGAAAGAACAAATGCTTTGGTGCTTTCCGGTATCAAACCAAGGCTCATTGATGCAATGGAAAAGTCGCCGGGATGTTGGATCGATGAGCTACCATCAGTGCTGTGGAGTCTAAGAACAACTCCGAACCGGTCTACCGGATACACACCATTCTTCATGGTTTATGGAGCAGAAGCGGTCATACCAACCGACATTCTCCATGATTCACCAAGGGTGCAGCTCTATACCGAAGAAGAGGTAAAAGAGGCCAGAGAAAATGATGTAGACTTGCTAGAAGAAGCAAGAGAGCTAGCTTTGGCAAGAACAGCCATTTACCAGCAAAATCTCCGACGCTATCATAGCCGGAAGGTGAACCCGAGGGTATTCCGAGAAGGAGACCTGGTGCTACGCCTGGTGCAGCGCACTGAAGGCAGGCACAAGCTGTCCCCCCCATGGGAAGGACCTTTCATTGTGAGCAAAGCTCTCCACAATGATGCATATTACCTAATCGATGCGCAGGAATGGAAGAAGGGAAAGGCGGACAGATCCGGAGACGAGACCAAACGCCCATGGAACGTAGCCTTGTTGCGTCCTTTCTACTCTTGAAGTTGTGGTGTAAGAAGACCAGTGGCCTTAGTGACAGTGTTCTGGGCGGCCTTGGAGACGTGCAGCACCAGGGGCTGCTGGCCCGCAGAAGAGGTGCCGGGAGCCGTCGCCTTTCCCTTGGTAGGCTTGGAGGTTTTGGGCGGCGGCGCGGCAAAAGCAGCCCCGGAAGGCTGGGCGCCGGGAGCACTTGGCGGCGGCATGAGGATGGTCCGTGGAGAAGGGGGAGCGGTAGACGCACCACCCGAGTTGGAGCTTCCCGGCGCGGAGGATTCCGGCGCGGGACTTGTCTTTTTCTCGAGGACAGGAGGAGCTGGAGGCTCCGCCTGCCCGGTAGTTTCTTCTTCTCCGGCACCGATGTTGCTGGTGCCGGTGTCTTGGTTCTCGAGGAAGAAGGAAGGATCCTCCTCCGTGCGGTGATCAGAAGATGTAGGGGCCGCACGCCCCGAACTTGTTGTGCCCCCCGAGAGGGAGGCAGAGATGTTACCGGCACCAGGTGGTGCCGGGCTTGAGTGAGGAGGGGTTGAGGTCCTTGCGGAACCTTCAGAGCCCGAGGGTCTTGAGCCGAGCTTGAGCGCAGGGCTGAAAGAGAAAAAAGAGAGATGGTTGGAAGAAAGCAACCGGAAAAAGAACTTAGCAAAAAAGAGATGAGTCAGGGAATGAAAAATTTACCCGGAAGCGGTTGGCATCTGCTTGCGCGAATAGCGGCGCACGCCAACTTTCTTCTCCCCCAGCTCTTCAGTCCGGAAGCGCTTGGAAGGAGGGGCCTGGCTGGAGCCATCGTCAGATGGCGACCGCTTGTTCTTCTGGCCCTGGGCCATGAGCTTGTCCACAAACTCCGTGCCGGCCTCGGCGCGCAGGGGCGGCACGTGCTCATGGATCTGTAAATTGGATGAGGCTAAGAAGGAGTTCGAAGAAAAATGATAACGGAAGAGTAAAAGAAACCGGAAAAAGAAATACCTCAAGCATTTCCAGGTCGTCGGCGGACCCGGTTGGCTTTGGCGGAGACCGGCCCAGGCGAGATGCCGGGGTCTTGCCCATCTTCAGATCCTTCCAGAAAATGTAGGGATCTGGGTCGAAGGAGTCGAGGGCGCGCTTCCGGCAAACTCCTCGCCGCTCGGCTTCGATGAGGGGGAAGCGGTCCTTGGCCTGAAACATGAAAAAGAAAATAAGCAAAAGCAAAAGGTTACCGGCAAGAAACAACCCCGATCGCATAGTCCCTTACTTCTTGGGTCGGAGGGTTAGTAGTGCTGAAGGGAAGAAGGCCCCATTTCCAGTTAAAACGCATAGCAGTTTGGCAAATCTGCTTGGCCTTGAGGACAATGTCCTTCTTGCTAAGAGGCAGGCCGGTGATCTTGGTAGGATCGCCAGGGCCGTACATCTCGCTCATCCTATGGGCGCGGCGCTTCAGAGGAAGTACCCGGCGCGATATGAAGGTGCGGATGATATCATCAGAGCAGATGCCGGTGTCCTTCATCTTCTGCTTCATGAAGCGTATAATCCGGTTGGTCTCGTTGTGAGACTCCTTCGGATTGTAGCTCCAGTTGGTTTTCGCGGGCGGCGCCGGATCAAAAGGAGGCAGGCAGATGAGATCTGCGGGGCCGTTGTTCTTCACGTAGAAAAACGTCCCTTGCCATAACCGGCAAGACTCCAGGCCGGAGAACTCGAAAAAGGGGCTCCCTTGACGCTTGCTGATGATGCAAGACCCGCATTGAACGGGGGGCTTGGGTGGAGGAATATCTTTGCCCTGAACGGAATTAATCCGAAGAGCAAAGAAGCGGGCAAATGTCTCGCGAGTGGGACGTATGCCGATGTAGGCCTCCATGAAAGTGGTGTAGCAAGAAAGGTAAAAGATGGAGTTGCCTGGAAGATGGTGAGGTTGGAGCTTGTAGAAATCTAGAAGATCAAGGAAAAAGGAAGAAGGAGGAAGGCCGAAGCCGCGCTCAAAGTGAGCAAGAAAAACAACACGTTCGTCGGGCTCGGGGTCCGGAATTAGTTCATCATCGGGAATCCGGCAAGTGACTCCTTCCGGAATCCGACGAGACCGGTACAGCCAATCTATTTCGTACTCAGTAACGTTGGAGCCCATCCAAGCTCCGCGCGTGACTGGGGAAGGCTCCTCGCCGGAAGATTGGCTGGAGCTGCTTGAAGCTTCGCCAGAGCTACTCGTCCCAACTTGGCTGCCGGATGCTTGGCTAGAGCTACCGGATTCTAGGCGACTGCCGGCATCTTGGGAGTTGCCGGCATCTTGGGAGCTACCGGCATCTTGAGGACTACCGGCCTCTTGATGGCTGCCGGAGCCTTGCTGGCTACCGGAGTCCTGCTGGTTGCCGGAATCTGTCCTCATCGAATCTGAGGGTGTAGATTCGCCGGAAGATCGTTTGCTATGGTTAGCGGAGGAAGAAGAGGAAGATGCGGAGGAAGATTCCTCGTCAGACATTGGATGGGAGGCAAAGAAACAGAAATCCCACACTTGACCCCACGCGAAGATCTACGAGTAAGAGAAAAACCAAAGAAAAAGGAAGAAATAAGAACACCATAGACCCCAGATCTGGAAAGCGAGCGAATGGCAAATAGAGCAAGATTTGAACTGACCTGGAGTGTCGCAGTTGATGAGGAAGACCTTCTCCGGCGAGAGAACAGGCCCGCGGTCGCCGGCGAGCTCTGCCGACGGCGAGGCGGTGAAGGTCAAGAAGAAGCTCGAATGCAGCGCCGCAGAAGCTCTCCACACGACAAGGTCCGGCGAAGGCACGGCGTGAGTTCACCGGGCGGCGGGACTCAGGCGAGCAGCGGCTGACGAAGTGCGGTGAAGGAGCGCAGGAGCGAAGAACACTATGCGCGAGGATAGGAAAGTGCGAAGAAGAGGAAGAAGAAGGGGCGGTTGAGCTTATAAAGGAGAGAGAAGGTGGGCCGAAAACCGCTGGGCCTGCGCGGTTTGCCTCGCGGCCCGCGACGGTTCGCGTCGCTGATCGCCACGTGTCACAGAGATACACGCGGAAAAGAGAAGGCCACACCGAGGCGCACACAGGATGCGAAGCGGTGAGTGGGATCCGCAGCGGTGCATTAAATGCGCGCGCAAGTGTCAATACGAAGTGACAACTGACGCTGGCGCGACAGTCACAGTGCGCATGTCTCTGACAGGCACAGAACCCGAAATATTCTCGACCTCGTCGAGGAGAGACTTAAAGACTAAGATACCGGAGAGTAAGATGCCGGAGAATGACTTGAGAACAGAGAAAGTGTAAGTCCGGGCAAAGATGCCGGATTTGAACCAAAGGCTAAGAAGTTAAACCGGTATCCAAGATACAAAAACCTGGCATGGTCTGTTGGATAAGATCCGCCAGACTATACCAGCTTCGGGGACTAATGTTGGGGGGATGACCCCCGGTATGCCAAAGGTATGCCATACCGGATGGTCTCACCCTTCAAGATACCGGTTTAATATTCATGCCGGTATAAGAGAATAGAGTTTGGCTAAGTGAAGCTAGGCCGGTATCCCCAAGAGGGGTATACCGGAACCAGGAAGGAAAGATACCGGAGCACCGGAAGGGAGAACATGCCGGCTGACTGGTCAAAGATTCCGTCAGGAGCTAAAGGACAAAGATGAGCTAAGCAAAGTGGCTTTAAACGAAGACTAGAAGACAAGGAGGAGGATGACGGTCAAAGAAGCCGGAGGGCGTCATCCTTCATGTTTAAAGAAGACCCCGGCGTCATCTGTGATTAAAGTAGCTTTATAAAGTATCTTTGTAAAGTAGTTTGTCTAGTCAAAGATCCCATTAGGGTTTCTTGTTCTGTAAGCCACCCTCTCCCCTATATAAGGAGAGGGGGCAGCTTCTTTTACATGCGCGATCCACAGAAGGAGAGAAACCTGTAACCTGTCTTGAGATCAATGAACATGGTGATCTAGAGCGAGTTCGTCCTTGTGTCTTTCTTCTTCTACCTCTGGCCCTGGCCATGTTCTTGAGGAAAGCATCCGGAAGTTCATCCATCTAGTCACAAACCCTCCCCCGAATCCTCTAGCGTCCATTCGGCCCCAAGATAAGCCATCCTATGGCATCTGCTCGTTCACCTCAGACACTTTCGGTGGGACAGAGGTAGTATATAACTGTGTATACACTAACTAGTGTCTAGTTTTGGCGAAGTTAAGACTTGTTTCGTGGGATGCATGCAGTATAACTGATATATTGGACACTCGATTTGAACACATGAATGACCAATGTCCTTAGCTTACATAGTCGTATTTATACTGTGAGCATGAACGATGAACAGTGCTGCTGTTTGAATATGGTTGCCAGTAACACCCTATTCGTCTCCATTTCTAATATTGCAGAAAACCCGATGTCCATGTTCGTAATCCCGCCACCGGTGGTGGATGATCAGCAGTACGCGTGGTTCCTCGCTCCATCTGCTGATGGCAAGCGATTGATGATCATCCTTACAGTAAACAACATTGGGATTGCCAATGCTGAAGTACCTCATGACATTCCCTATGCTGCTAATGGGCTTCAGCTACGGCAGTATCCTCCTGTTGCCACCTACGTCTTTGAGCAGGATCCCATATCTCTGTTCGTTGCAGCACGTGCAGGGGACTTTCATTGGAGGCAGGTTAACAGCCTCGGCGACCACTCTCTGTTCCTCGGACTCAATTACCCGATCATTGCCAACCTGAAGAAGCGTGAATCCAAAGCTCCTGATGGCACATTGGTTCCATTCATGAGGAAAAACTGCGTCTACACAGCATACCGGAAGTATCTTCATAATCAATACCCTAAAATTTTGCGCTGCAACCTCCAGCCAGATGAAGGTGAGACTGTGGGAGTTATCAGCCTTCCCAGAGTTAGTTGGGGTAGTGTCCGACAAGCGGCTATGTGGTTTAAGCCTGCTTTAAACATTGCCCGTTCGGTGTTACCTTTAAAAAAACACTGACACACTTTTTTATTATGCTTGAAGTGTTGAGAAGTAGTACACTGTTTTTAGTATGTACTAGTTTGAATCAGTTTATTTGAACACTGCCCTGCTTTTGTATTTCGTGTTGCCTTCATATTATAACCCATGCATGGCTGTTTTAGGATTGACTTTATTTCAGCACTATAATTACAATGTGTGTACGTCCTTTATAATATAGCCACCTCTTGTTGATCATAGTCATGAGAGGACCATTCCTATTTTTTCGCCGCTAAAGGGTAAAGTACATCCCTGGGGGCAGCGATTCTTGCTGCAGGCCACTAAACATGCATCAACTATGAGCAAAGAAGTTGATGTGCGACCTAGGTGACTGTGCGGACCCCACATGTTAACCAAAGAAACAAACATGTCAATACGGAACTAATGTACATACGACAACTCCTATATGATATGTGTACGATTGAGCATCTGGAGGTGTGCTGCCACCTGCTTCCTCACACGTTGGGTTTGATCTTGTGTTGCGTACACGGATCGGACTGAAATTGTCGTGTGCATAGCAAGGTTCATGTCAAGTCTAGGCAACAAATACTTTTGGGTTTCAACGGCCATCTACATGGTATTTGCTATAGGCCTACTTGCTCAGGCTGTTGAAGCCCAATAACTAGAAATGGGCTTTTCTGCTCATGCAATTTCGGCCCTTTTCTAATGAACCATAGATCCTATGATGGCAAAAAACAAAAACACGGAGATTCTGCATAAAAGTTGTTTTTATTTATTTAGAATTATCCGGTTGCAATTTTTGAAACTGCTCATGGCCAATATGAAAATCCTTGATCGCTCCATACCCACACGGATCACGGTATTTTTAAAAAATTCATAAAGTGGATTTGAAATTTAAAACATATCCTAATAATTCCATGATTTATTCTATTAACTTGCAAGATCTTGGAGCGAAAGAGCTTGTATTAGCAGCGTCGTCAACGTTTTTAAAGACGGCAGAGGATCGGAAAAAAATCAGTTGGTAAAAAAATCCAAAAAAAAAGAAACATTTATCGTTTTGAGAGGATGACATGCGGGACCCATGAGGCAGCAGCATTCTCAACGTTTCCAAGGCGACACAGGATTTTAAAAAAGGCGAAATAGCCAGAAATTAGAGGTCAAAATAACTCCAAGAAAGGAAAGGTTTATTGTTCATAGAGGCTGACATGTGGGACCCATGAGCCAGCAGAATCCTCTAAGTTTCAAAGGCTGCAGGTGATCAAAAGAAAAAAGGAAGTAGCCAAAAATTAGGGGTAAAAATAATTCGAAGATAGGAAACTTTTATTGTTCGTAGATGATGACATGCGGGACCCATGAGCCAGCAGCTTACTCAACGTTTCAAAGGCGGCATGAGATCGAAAGCAAAAGGCAAGTGACAAAATATCAGGAGCCAAAGATAATCCAAGAAAAGAAACTTTATTGTGCATAGAGGATGACATGCGGGTCCCATTTAGCAGCAGCGGTCTCAACGTTTCAAATGCGGCTTGAGATCAAAAGAAAAAAAAGTTGATTGTACATAGAGGATGACATGCGGGTCCCACGAGTCAGCAGCTTACTCAACGTTTCCAAGGCGGTAGGGGATCAAAAGAAAAAGGCAAGTGACCAAAAATGAGGGTGAAAAATAATCCAAGAAAAGAAACTTTTATTGTACATGGAGAATTGCATGCGGGTCCCATTTTGCAGCAGCGGTCCCAACGTTTCAAATGCGGCTTGAGATCAAAAGAAAAAGAAAGTAGCCAGAAATTAGGGGGTAAAAAAACTCCAAGAAAGGAAAGCTTTATCGTTCATACAGGCTGACATGTGGGACCTATGAGGCAGCAGAGTCCTCAACTTTCAAAGGCCGCAGGGGATCAAAAGAAATAGGAAATAGCCAAAAATCAGAGGGTGAAAAAAACCCAAGAAAATGAACTTTTGTAGTACATAGAGGATGACATGCGGGTCCCATGAGCCAGCAGGTTCCTCAACGTTTCAAACGTGGCATGAGATCGAAAGAAATAGGCAAGTGACCAAATATCAGGATCCAAAGATAATCCAAGAAAAGAAACTTTATTGTACATAGAGGATGACATGCGGGTCCCATTTAGCAGCAGCGGTCTTAACGTTTCAAATGCGTCTTGAGATCAAAAGAAAAAGAAAGTTGATTGTACATAGAGGATGACATGCGGATCCCATGAGTCAGCAGCTTACCCAACGTTTCCAAGGCAGGGGATCAAAAGAAAAAGGAAATAGCCAAAAATCAGAGGGTGAAAAAAAACAAAGAAAATAAACTTTTATAGCACATAGAGGATGACATGCGGGTCCCATGAGCCAGCAGGTTCCTCAACGTTTCAAACGTGGCATGAGATCGAAACAAAAAGGCAAGTGACCAAATATCAGGATCCAAAAGTAATTCAAGAAAAGAAACTTGATTGTACATAGAGGATGACATGCGGGTCCATTGAGTCAGCAGCTTACTCAACGTTTCCAAGGCGGCAGGGGATCAAAAGAAAAAGGAAATAGCCAAAATCAGAGGGTGAAAAAAAATCCAAGAAAATAAACTTTTATAGCACATAGAGGATGACATGCGGGTCCCATGAGCCAGCAGGTTCCTCAACGTTTCAAACGTGGCATGAGATCGAAACAAAAAGGCAAGTGACCAAATATCAGGAGCCAAAAATAATTCAAGAAAAGAAACTTGATTGTACATAGAGGATGACATGCGGGTCCCATGAGTCAGCAGCTTACTCAACGTTTCCAAGGCGGCAGGGGATCAAAAGAAAAAGGAAATAGCCAAAAATCAGAGGGTGAAAAAAATCCAAGAAAATAAACTTTTATAGCACATAGAGGATGACATGCGGGTCCCATGAGCCAGCAGGTTCCTCAACGTTTCAAACGTGGCATGAGATCGAAAGAAAAAGGTAAGTGACCAAATATCAGGAGCCAAAAATAATTCAAGAAAAGAAACTTGATTGTACATAGAGGATGACATGCGGGTCCCATTTAGCAGCGGTATCACCGTTTGAGAGGCTGCATGGGATCGAAAGAGAAAGGCAATTGACCAAATATCAGGAGCCAAAAATAATTCAAGAAAAGAAAGTTTTATAGTACATAGAGGATGATATGCGGGTCCCATTTTGCAGCAGCGGTCTCAATGTTTCCAAGGCGGCACAGGACCAAAAGAAAAATGTAGTAGAAATCAGGGGGTGAAAAAAATCCAAGAAGAAAGATTTCAATTGGGCTGCATCTGGACATCTGGGCCTTCGAACTATCGTGCTTGGCCTTTTGACTCGTACAATTTCAGCCCACTCCAAAACAGGAAAGTTCGGAATTTTCTAAACAAAACAGGAAAGTCCTATGCTTCGCAAAAACAAAAAAACAAGGAGATTCAACATATAAGTTTGTTTATGTAAAAATAAAGATTTAATTTATCCGTTTGAAATAGCTCAGAGCGCAATACACTGTTTATTGTCTGCAAAATAATCAAGATATCACATGTTTGTTCTACGGGGAGGCTGACATCGGGGACCCATGAGCCAGCAGCGTCGTCAACGTTTTAAAGGCGGCAGGGGATGGAAAGAAAAAATAAACCAAAAAATCTGTTGGTAAAAAATCCAAGAAAAGAAACATTTTCGTTCTAAGAGGATGACATGCGGGACCCATGAGGCAGCAGCATCCTCAGCGTTTATTGTTCATAGAGGCTGACATGTGGGACCCGTGAGCCAGCAGCGTCCTCAACGTTTTAAAGGCTGCAGGAGATCGAAAGAAAAAATAAGCCAAAAATCATTTGGTAAACAAAATCCAAGAAAAGAAACATTTACCGTTCTGAGAGGATGACATGCGGGACCCATGAGGCAGCAGCATCCTCAGCGATTTCAAGGCGGCAGGGGATCAAAAGAAAAAAAGGAAATATCCAGAAATTGATTAGGGGTTCAAAATAAATCAATCAAAGGAAACTTTTATTGTTCATAGAGGATGACATGTGGGACCGACCTCCCAACAGCGTCCTCATCGTTTCAGAGGGGGCAGGAGATCAAAAGAAAAAGGCAAATAGCCAGAAATTAGGGGTCAAAAATAACTCCAAGAAAGAAAACTTTTATTGTCGTAGAGGATGACATGCGGGACCCATGAGCCAGCAGCTTAGTCAACGTTTCAAAGGCGGCATGAGATCGAAAGAAAAAGGCAAGTGCCAAAATATCAGGAGCCAAAGATAATCCAAGAAAAAACTTTATTGTACATAGAGGATGACATGCGGGTCCCATTTAGCAGCAGCGGTCTCAACGTTTCAAATGCGGCTTGAGATCAAAAGAAAAAGAAAGTTGATTGTACATAGAGGATGACATGCGGGTCCCATGAGTAGCAGCTTCAACGTTTCCAAGGCGGCAGGGGATCAAAAGAAAAAGGAAATAGCCAAAAATCAGAGGGTGAAAAAAATAAAGAAAATAAACTTTTATAGTACATAGAGGATGACATGCGGGTCCCATGAGCCAGCAGGTTCCTCAACGTTTCAAACTTGGCATGAGATCGAAAGAAAAAGGCAAGTGACCAAATATGAGGAGCCAAAAATAATTCAAGAAAAGAAAGTTTTATAGTACATAGAGGATGACATGAGGGGTTATTAGCAGCGGTATCAGCGTTTGAGAGGCGGCAGGGGATCGAAAGAAAAAAGAAATTGCCAAAAATCAGAGGGTGAAAAAAACCAAGAAAATGAACTTTTATAGTACATAGAGGATGACATGCGGGTCCCATGAGCCAGCAGGTTCCTCAATGTTTCAAACGTGGCATGAGATCGAAAGAAAAAGGCAAGTGACCAAATATCAGGAGCCAAAAATAATTCAAGAAAAGAAACATGATTTACATAGAGGATGACATGCGGTTATTTGCAGCGGTATCACCGTTTGAGAGGGCGGGGATCGAAAGAAAAATTCAAGTGACCAAATATGAGGCCAAAAAAAATCCAAGAAAAGAAAGTTTTATAGTACATAGAGGATGACATGCGGGTCCCATTTAGCAGCAGCGGTATCACCGTTTGAGAGGCAGCAGGGGATCGAAAGAAAAAGTCAAGTGACCAAATATGAGGTGCCAAAAAATCCAAGAAAAGAAAGTTTTATAGTACATAGAGGATGACATGCGGGTCCCATTTAGCGGTATCACCGTTTGAGAGCGGCGGGGGATCGAAAGAAAAAGGTAAGTGACCAAATATGAGGTGCCAAAAATAATTCAAGAAAAGAAAGTTTTATAGTACATAAAGGATGACATGCGGGTCCAGTTAGCAGCGGTATCACCGTTTGAGAGGCGGCGGGGATCGAAAGAAAAAGGCAAGTGACCAAATTTGAGGTGCCAAAAAAACTCCAAGAAAAGAAAGTTGATTGCACATAGAGGATGACATGCGGGTCCCATTTAGCAGCACGGTCTCAACGTTTCCAAGGCGGCAAGGGATCAAAAGAAAAAGGAAGTAGCCAGAAATCAGGGGGTCAAAAAAATCCAAGAATAGAAAGAATTTTGGTTCATAGAGGATGACATGCGGGACCCATGATCTGCATCGTAAACGGCTCGATCGGAGAACGTTGAACGAGATGGCGCGATCTAGAAAAAAACAATGCCAGAGAGGCTGCCATCTGGGCCCTACATCCCTCGGCGGTGCGGATTTGCGTTGACTCGGCCGGCGAACCCGAGATTTCGAGATGCACCACGTCCCGGGCCACCATACGCGACGTTTTGGCCGCTTTCGTCGGGCTAGGTGGCCTCAAAAACGAGAAAAAAAGTTTTGACATGCACCACGGACCAAAAATCGTCGGCCATGCTACACCAGCAACCACGGCGCGACTTCAACTTCGTCGGCCATGGCAACTTTTCTTGTAGTGTTCACCATAAGATCTGGAGTGGGACGGAGTAGTCAAAAGTGTTTCCACCTCTCGTTCATCAACGGACGCGCTTTACCGTAGTACACTTGTGATCCGAGGGGGCAAGCTGGTGAGGCTGGGGAGTCCTAAGTCCCCACGGCATAGTCCGTAGTACACTTGTCGCCCGAAGGAGCAAGATGGTGAGGCTGGGGAGTCCTAAGTCCCCACGGTATTGCGGTCTATGATGGGTTGCAGCTACCGGCGAAGGAGTTTGGTTCGATCCCAAACTGTCGTCGTGGTCGGGGTCCACCCGTGAGTGGGAATAATGGGACCGACGAGGACCCAGGGTCGGGGTATGCAACAAAGGGTGGGTGTTCGAGGTAGCGGAGGAACATGATTGACTAGGACCTTATACCGGGCCTCACACCAAAGGAAGTGTGGACGGGAAAGCTGCCCGGTTGGCACCAAGGTTAAGATCTCTTATGGGTAAAGAAACACACCTCTGCAGAGTGTAACGAATCGTGACCAGTCACTCCTTGTTCCGGGATTTGGAACTGCGAACGCTGCCGGAAAGGAACTCCATGAAGTTCTAGTAAACCGGTGAAGGCTGACGGACATAGTTCTTCTGAATAAAAACAACCTTTTGAAGAAATGGTTATCAAAACCTGCATGGTATCAGACTTTCTGGTCTGGTGCCGTAGTTAGAGCATTAAACACCTCTTTCCTAATATGAACTTGTTGAGTACGCTCGTACTCATACCACTCTTAAATCCCCTGCTTAGACTGTCTGAATCATCTGGAGGAGGACAACGACAACCCTGAAGGAGCCGACATCATCGGCTACGAAGAACCAGACCTCTCAGGAGGTGTTGAAGGAGTAGACTATCTGATAGTCTACGGAAACGGGGAGGGATCCGGAGGAGAACAATCTTAGACCCAGTAGTAGTAGTAGTACCGAGCAGTCCGAACTTCTAGTATTTAACTGCTCGCGGGAATAAATGTATAACCTAGTAAGACTTCTATATTGTAAGCTAAGTTGGGTTCGCCTCGAACCCAGGAGTAACCCTCTCAGGACCCAAGAAGAGGATGATATGTATATATGGTTTGTAATAATATATGAATGAGTTATGGACCTGCTATGTTCTGTTGTACTACTGAGGGATGTAATATTTGCGGATTGGTACGCGAATGTTATATCAACGCCCGGCATATACAACATGCGTCCGGGTAGTCTCAAGACCACCCAGCCCTGATGCACCTGTGGATGGTACTGATGACGAGCCTCTCATAGACGAAGGTCCTGCACCTGAGATTATCCAGCCTACAGAAGGAGGCCGTGGACCGAGTACACAGCTTTGCGTTGAAGAGGATGCACACCCGGAGATCATCAGGGGCGTCCCGGTAGTCTCAGGACCACCCAGCCCTGATGCAAAATGTTGAGCTACTTTATGATTCGTACTCTTATGTTCTGGTGCTGTAGTATGTTATGATTTGTACGCCTTTGGCGCTAGATTAAGCATTCAGTGGATGATCGCGTTGCAAAATTCGACACCCACACAATCAGTTCATCGTATGAGTAGTAGCACAATTACTTCTACAGCGATTCCTGCCACACTACAAGAAAAGTTCTGATAGACAACGTCCCAAAATCGTCAACTAAGGGGCATTTTTCGTCGCCTATGGGCCTAACCCGACGATATGGGTTCTGTTGTCGAAACTGCGTCAGGCAAAGTCCAACGACGATTTTTTCGGTCCGTCGCGCTTGGGCGCCCTTCCGCCACGGAAAATCGGACCGTTGCGGAAGTGTTTCCGGGAGCCCGTTGACTGCGACGTCATGCAAACTGACACGTGGCAGACGCCGTTAACGCCGTTAACGGCGTTACCGGCTGAAACCCCGTGGTAGATGGTAGGCCCACACGAGGCCTGCCACGTCTTAAGCGGGCCGGGCCAGATGACATAGTTTGACCGGTCAACTATATAGCTGGGCTGGTCCATTAGTTACGTGGGGGGCCTAACCTCTAATGTTGACTGGTCAAAACTTAAATGGGGGCCCATTTAACATGTGGGGTCCACCTTACGACAACGGCCGGCCAAGAAGCAAGTGGGCCGGGCCAAAACACGGTGGGTCCCACTTTCTGTTAAAGGCCGGCCCATTTAACATGTGGGGTCCACCTTACAGCAACTGGGCGGCCCAAGAAGCAAGTGGGCGGGCCAAAAACACAGGTGGGTCCCACTTTCCCGTTAAATGCCGGCCCATTTAGTGTGTGGGGTCCACCATATAGAGTGGGCACAAGCTAGTGGGCGGGCCAAAAACACGGTGGGTCCCATTATCTGTTAAAGGCGGCCCATTTAGTACGTGGGGTCCACCATAGCAAGTGGGCCGGCCCAAGATAGTGGGGGGCCAAAAACACAGTGGGTCCACATTCCTGTTAATGGGCGGCCATTTGGTATGTGGGGTCCACCATATAGAAAGTGGGCCGGCCCAACAAGATAGTGATCCGGGCCAAAAACAGGGGTCCCACCTTCCTATTAAAGGGCCGGCCCATTTACCATGTGGGGCCACCATATAGCAAGTGGGTGGCCCAACAAGATAGTGGGCCGGGCCAAAAGCACCGTGGGCCCCACTTTGGCCGGCCCAATAAGTATGTGGGGTCCACCATGTTGCAAGTGGGCCGGCCCAACAAGATAGTGGGCCGGGCCAAAAACACAGGTGGGTCCCACTTTCCTCTTGAAGGGCCGGCCCGTTTAGTATGTGGGGTCCACCACAAAAGCAAATGGGCTGGCCCAACTAATTAGTGGGCCGGCCCAGTAGTGGGTGGGGTCCACCTTAAAGCAAGTGGGCCAGCCCGTTTAGTTGCTGTTTATATGCCGGCATAATATGCGCTTTAGGATTTTGCGGGCAGGCACATATGTGATTTCGCTTAATTGGGCCGTTTAAGGGATGGGAATTCGTGATTTAGATACTGAGAATATTTACGCAGCATTGATTTCTGTCGGATAGCCTCACTTACCACAAGCACCAAAGAAAAAATGCGCGAAAGAACTATAAAAACTAACTAAATATTACATCAGCTGCAAGGCATTGGAAAAAATATTACAGAACCCAGAGAAATTGAATGGTAATTAAACCTAGCAATACAATGAAGCGATCCGGCAATCTTTTAAGTTGTCCATGCAGCACCTATATCTGAAACAAAGACATTACAAGTTAAGACAGCAACAATGGAAAGGCAAAGACACTACAATATTGTTTGCCAAAGAATTTGGAACTCATCATTTCGTCGTTATAACAAGATCATTGTAATGCGCACAATAAGCAAACAAAGAGTGCATGCCGCATACCAACAGCCAATATAACAGAGCATGTTAGAATGAAACAGCAGACTTACTACTGTCGAGTCCCATGCAAACCAACATGTTCAGGGAGTACAAAATTGGCATGAACAACATAGTAGCAGGCTATAAATTTTGTAACGACGACTGAGCAAGATACAGAATATAGTGGGATCACCTGTGAACTTGTATAAGAGGGAATGCAAACCAATATGTTCAGCATTCCATATGTGAGCGTCATGCCAAGTCAGAGAAACAAGTCGATAATGCAGCTTTTGAAGAACAAGATGGCACACAAAATTATTATCTAGTAATATGACAAGTTTATTTGTACTACAGGCTTAGATAGCAGAGTGATAGCATGCCAAACTAAGTCCTTACTTTGTTAGCTTACAATGAACTAGATACAAAACAATGGCATCACCTGTAGTACAGGGAATGCAAGCCAACATGTTCATGGAGTAAAAAATTGGCACAAACAACATAGTAGCAGGCCATAATTTTTGTAACAACAACTGAGCAAGATAAAGTTATGATGGCTAGATCTACAGAGCAGGGAATGTAAACCAAATATAGAAGTTACGATGCCAAAAGCTATAGAGCAGGGAATGCGAACCAACATGTGCAATTACTTAAAATTGGCCATGAACTAAATAATAGCAGGATGTTACTATAATAGCTAGGAATAAAACAGATAGGAGTTATAATGGCATCACTGATAAACTTGTAGATAAGGGAAACAAATCAATTTGTTTCGGGATATAAAGTTGTAATGAGCAACACATAGAGGATAGTTAATGCTACGGCTTAGGATGGACCAGAAACGGAATATAGTGGGATCTGAACTTGTAGAAAAGGGAATGCACACCAATATGTTCACAATTCTATATGTGAGCGCCATGCCAATTAAGAGAAACAAGTTAATATTGCAGCTTTTGAAGAATCAGATGGCAGACAAAATTATGATGGAAGTAGCTGCTGTGACGAGTTCAAATAAATTTGTACTGCAGGATGGCAGAGCGATAGCATGCAGGAACTAATAGCAGGCAGTTAATTTGTTAGCTTACGACGAAGTAGATAGAAATAACAATGGCATCACCGTAGTACAGGGAATGCAAACCAACATGTTCAGGGAGAACAAGATTGGCATGAACAACGAATGAGCAAGATAGAAGTTATGATGGCTACATCTACAGAGCAGGGAATGCAAACCAAAATGTTCAATCGCTTGAAGTTAGCAATGAACTAGAAAATAGCAACGTGTTACGGTCATAGCTAGGAATGAACTAAAAGAGCTTCAGACAAACAAGCATCTGAACCCAGAACATGGCGCTAAAACAAGGGACTTACATTAGGAGAAGCACTCTGTGGGAGTCACAGCAGATCTTCCTGGGGTTGATAGATCCGGTGATGAAGTACGCTACATGTGCTACTTGGGGTTGGAGAGACGGCCATTACACTTCATGATTACTCATCTCATCTGCAAAAACGTAACGGCGCGTCGTTAGCACAAACAGGTTCCCCCAAGATTAAACAAGAACTTGCAGGCAAGCAATAGAAAAGCGACAGTAGAAGAGTTTAGATCATGCACGGCGCCGGTGAAGCAGATCCGGTTCATGCACAGCGGTGTCGGTGAGCAAGATCCGATGCGGTGGACGACGGATCCGGCGAAGCGGCTCCGGTGGGGTGGACGATGCCGCAGCTGAAGCGACTGCGGTAGACTGCTGGATGAGCATATGGTTTCGAGGTTCGGCGGGGATGATCCGGTCCGGTTGATGACGGCGTCGATGAAGCGGCTCCGGCAGGCAGCCGGATGACGAGGATCGCGAGGGCTCGGGTAGGCCAGGGAAGTCCGGCGGGGATGTTCCGGTGCGGTGGTCGTGGAGGTGGTAGAGAGAGGGACTTGAGAAGTTCCGGTGGGTGGTCTCAGATGAGAGACTGAGGGAAATGAATTTTTTTGGGAGGGTATCCGGGGCTAGGGAGGTGGTGATCCAAAAAATGACGGCCAGACCCCCCCACCAACCGACTTTGCTGTCATCTCCACAGGGGTAGAATCGGAATTTGGAAGCGTGTGAAATTTTTGTATTTTGTGGGCGGGAAGTTTTGCCGCTATGAGATTTTGAATTTCGCTAAGGTACAAGTATAATGATAAAAAATTGTGAGACCGTACTAGTACCTCTGTTCAAGGCCGACTGTAAAATCAAATCATCATCAAGTTGAACATCGGTTACTACCATGATCATCATCGGACACAGATCTGGTGACATGCACCTGAAATTGGTGCATTCGTTGCAAAGTATAATGCTAAAAAAATTAGTGACCGTACTAGTACTTCTGTTCAAGCCCGAGTGCAACATCAAATCATCATCACGTTGAAAATTTGTTACCATGATCATGATCTATCTCTAAATTTGGCGCATCCGCTAAATCTGGCAAACTATAATGATAAAGAAATTGTGAGACAGTAGTAGTACTTCTGTTCATGGTCGAGTGCAACATCAAATCATCATCACGTTTAAAATTTGTTACCATGATCATGATCTACCTCTGAAAATGGGCGCATCCGCTAAAACTTGCAAAGTATAATGATACAAAATTGTGAGACCGTACTAGGACTTATGTTCAAGGTCGAGTGCAACATCAAATCATCATTACATTGAAAAGTGTGTTACCATGATCATGATCTATCTCTGAATTTGGCGCATCCGCTAAATCTCGCAAAGTATAATGATAAAGAATTTGTGAGACAGTAGTAGTACTTCTGTTCAAGCCCGAGTGCAACATCAAATCATCATCACGTTGAAAATTTGTTACCATGATCATGATCTATCTCTGAATTTGGCGCATCCGCGCTAAATGTTGCAAAGTATAATGATTAAAAAAATTGTGAGACCGTACTAGTACTTATGTTCAAGGTCGAGTGCAACATCAAATCATCATCACGTTGACAATTTCTGTTACCATGATCCTCTATTTGGGGATGCTGCTCCCACACCACACCAGCGGCCCCAAACGGCAGCCATTTTAAAATTAAAATTGACATTTAAAAACCCAAAATCATACGAAATTTATACCAAAGTAGCTCGACTTTAAACATAACTAAACTTAAACTTAATCCTGGTCTACGGGCCGTCGGTTGGGGCGCTCGACGGCACTGCCTCGTCGTTGTTCTTAGCCATTGCCGCCTGCTTTCGTGCCCGCTTCTCCTTCGTTGCTTCGCGCATCTGGCGGTGGAGCATGGCGGCCGGCGGCGCTGTCCCCGCGCTTCCAGCCTTTCCCGAGAAGCTTCGATCTCGGCGCGCCTCGCCTGCTGGCGAGCGAACTCGTCCTGGTGGCGATGAGCGTTGAGCTCTGCGAGCTTCTGTCGCTCCGCCTCCTTGAGGCGGCGTCCCGCCTCCTCCGTGACCGCTCGCTGGCGCGATATCTCGAGGACGTGCTCGAGGTTCGCGTCGTTGACGAACTCGCGCTCCTCCTCCCTCAACCGCTGGTATCGTTGTGCGTTCAGCGACGCGAGGATCGCCGCCTGCTCCGGGTCGGTGGGGGCCTGCGGCGGCTCGCCCGACTGCGCTGACTCCTCGATCCGCCGCCTCTGCTTCCGCTTCTGCTACGTAGACATCGTGCCAGGACTCGAACCGTGGGTCCTCGTCCTCGTCGGAGCTGTGCTCGTCGTCGGCCTGCAGCTCCGGCTCCGGCTCCGGCTGCGGCTGCCGTGGTGGTGGAGGCAGCGCGCGGCCGTTGAGGCCAAGCATCGAGTAGGTGGTCTTCAGACGGCGCGGCATCTTGATGTGGAGAGTAGAGAATGGAGCGGCGGTGGTGGACGGCGTACGTCCTATATATCTAGCGGTGGCAACTACCCACATTTACGGCGACTGGACGCCGCGTGGCCAGTCGCTGCCCTCGTGGCCACGCTGCGCGCGTTGGCGAACGCTCGGGGATGCCGGAGATTCTACTGGGCTCGAAAAATGGCCGGCGCCGTTTGGAGCGCACCGGTGCGAGCCATAAAACGACGCCGGCCCCCAAATCGCTATCAGGCAGGGCCGCCGGTGGAGATGCTCTGAATTTGGGGCAACCGCTAAATCTTGCATAGTATAATGATAAAAAAATTGTGAGACCATACTAGTAGTTCTGTTTAAGGCCGAGTGCAAGATAAAATAATCATTACATTGAAAATTTGTTACAATGATTGCAAACTATAGCAATAACAGGAAAAAATGCTCAAGGATTACAATAACAGCAAAAATTCTCAAATACAACAACAAGTCGAAATAACTCAAATGATACAAGCCATACAAATGGCATCATCGGCAAAACTGCATTTCTGTTAGGTAGAATTCATCGGAGTGCAAGTAACAGCTGGCTTTCCATTAGATCTGCAGAGTAGATTATTAAGGATCTGCTCAATCCAAGCTTGCCTATTTTTCAATTCATGTATCTCATTGACTGTTATGATGATATTTGAATCTCTTTCATCTCTTTGCTGCTGAATTATATCAAGTGATTCGTGTGCAAAGGCAGCGATTGTTTGCGCTGGAATGGCTGGGACAGTAGCTATCATCTGACAATCAGATGAATTGGCATTGTCACGGCTGTGCTGTGGAAAGACCTGGACACTTGATGTACATGCCCTGCCATCTGCCTTCCTTGCTCTATTCAGGGGCTGAAAACAAGACAGTGCAAGTTACAGAACCATACAATTTGAGAAAACAACCATATTATTAGTTGTCACAGATTTTTGCAAAGCATCAAAACAGATGGCAGATTTTCACAAAGCACAAGGCATAATATAACAAAGCAAGCTATCAACCCCAATGCAACAGGCAGAGCAACCGGATGGCAAATATGAACAAAATAAATCAAGTAACTAGACAGTCTGTGCCTAATAAAATAAGCCAGGAAACTGCATAACAGCTGTCTATTAAAATTGACACTTGGAAGGGGTGCTTCAGATCCCTTAAGTTCCACAAAAGTGGTAGCCAGACATTGTGCAGTTGGAGAATCTCCAACCCCCTAAATTTCATTATTTTAATCATCAGCCAGCCATGGGAATGCCTCAGATAAAAGAGAAATATATCCATTTGGTGCCAAATATAAACGAGCAGGACCAATTAAGACAGATTAGACAGCAACCATTCTGGGATTCATATAAACTGACATATTATTTCAATGTTTAACCCATGAGCGCAATATAAGGGAAGGAGAAACAAACAAATGAACCATTTTGTGCCTAAAAATAAAAGATGGGTCAGCCAAAAAGTAACAACAAATCTTATTTATGATACCTACTGAAGGTGGATTTCCTACTACAGAAGGTGGCATTGGATTAATCAACAGTGAAATCCGAAAAAAGTCTTACAAAAAACAAATATGCTCATTATATCCCACAACAAGCATGCCAGATAGTCGCAAGGTTTATATGTTTTAATCATCAGTCAACTCAATGAATCAAGGACTAATAACCAATTGAATCATCATCTGACTCATATTCACCAAGCAAAACATTCTTATCATTATGGAAGAAATCCAGAAGACATAACGGTATGAGGAAGTGCATGAGCAATCAAACATTATGTGGCTGGAATAAAATGCCAGATCATTTAAGTTAAGCAGAACAATTAAATTGGTTTAATCACGATCAAACAAAAAAAGATTAGACAGGCAATAGAACAAGTTTGAGAAGCTAGCAGGAAAATGAACGAAGACGTGCAGTCATACAAATAGCATGATTTATTTCAAACCAGTTATCCTATCTATATGGAGAGTAAATGTGTTAAACACAAACTGGTTCCAGCACGATAAGCATATCAATACAAAAATGAAAGGTACTTACTGGATTATAGGGGTGATTCACTCCACGATTTGCTGTGTTCCATGTGATAGTGCAACATGAAATTACAGCAAAGAGTTAGGGTTGCAGCTCTTGAAGAAAAAAAACAATGAAGAATTTAAATGTACCAGAGCAATGAGTTCACACATGTACTACAGGATGGCAAAAGGATAGCAGAAAGGAAATAGTAATTGGCATTTACCGTCATTGTTTACAACAAAACAGATGGAAATTATAATGTAAAACCTTGTGAACACAGAAGAGCACAGAATGGCGGAATATAAAACAACATTTTGCAACGAACAAAACAGACGGCGGCTATGGTCCCAGCACACAACCTGTCACCTGAGAATAAGAAAAGCAAACAAACATGTAGGTTTCCTAACAAAAATAGATGAATTACATAGCATGCAATTACTGTTCTAACATTAGGACGAACTAGATAGATATTATAGGGGTGTTTCTTGAGAGTTTATAGAGCAGGGAACGCTTTGCTAGTCTTAGTATGAACAAGACAAAATTAATACTATTTTTTGCAACACACAGTACAATCATAGACGCTCACACGTACATACATACACTCATCACTCAGGCACACACACTACCCCTTCGAGCACCTTCAGGAAACTGCATCCAAGAAACTGTTCCGACGGGTATTGAGATTGACGAAGTCACCACTAGCACCACAATGTCATCGGGAACGCCGCGTCCCACAGAAGAATATTCCTCCATTTTTGAGACACCAAAGCGTTAAATCTGGGGGTGCCACTGCCCTCCTAACCATCCAACCACAGGTTGGTTCTCAGTGATTTGGTACTTGACATGTACTACATGATATCTAAAATGAAGTCGGTGTCAGGCTAACAAGCAAGGTGCGGCGTCGTTGCTTGACGTGAGTCGGTGTGATGCCATCACAAGATGAAGTGCATGGTCCATGTGATCTGGATTAGGGGATACTAGCATAATACCCGTGTGTTGCAACGGGTTAATAACGAAAGATGGCTCCCTCCAAATATAGAATAAATGGAATATAATCGCAATGTCTATGTCCAGGATGTGTGGCCACATGGTCCTCATTTTTCTTTAGAATCTGTGGTACGTCAGTATCATACAATGTGCATTATTTTTTGTCATCACTGAGACAACTCTGATGCTCGATCGACCGATCCGAGTTGATCAATCGACCGATCTAATTAACATGTTTGAACAAACGATCGAATAATTCATAGTATTTATTGAATGATACTCCCTCCGTGCCAAAAATAAGGCGTCTAAGGATTAGTTAAAAGTCAATGTTTTTAAAGTTTGACCAAGTTTACACACAAAAATATAAATATTTACAATACTAAATCATTATCAATAGAGTCACCCTAAAGTATAATTTCTTAATATGTCAATTTGATATTGTAAATGTAAATATTTTTTAAAATATTTGGTCAAAGTTCGTAAGGTTTGACTTTTGAGTTTTGACCAATCCTTAGACGCCTTACATTTTGGGACGGAGAGAGTATATCGTAAAAGGTGCCCGTTTTACACCATCTTTTTTAACAAAACACGGTACAATATAAATGCTCACTAAATGCATACTCGCTCCTACGAACGCACAAATGCACATGCAATCTCTATGAACACCTTCAAGATACTTTGTCTGAGAAACTGATTTGTCGAGAACACACGTCGAAACGTGGCCCCAACTGAACAGATATTTCTCTTTATTAATGAAACACCCACGCATGAAACATGGTTTTTTTAGGGAGAATGTCACTGCGCTCCAAAACATGTGGTTGATTCTTGTGACTAACCTCTTAAAAGCTGCAGGGTATGAAAGCTTTGTTTTTTTAAGGATTTTTAGTTGCATAAGTGTTGAGATTTGTATGTCCTACGAATTTTAAAGGGAAAATGCATGCACGTGCAAAAATTAGGAAAAGAAACCTAGAGTCATATAGATTGTCACTGTATGTTTGCGAATGAAAGAAAAGTTAGAAAATTTAAAGTAGCACGGCAAGAGGAGCCTAATCAATGGGTCTCTTTTGGCCTTTTTCTTTTTTGCCGATTGTGTCGATCTAACCGGGATTGCCGGACACGCGTTGATGAACTACGGCAGAGGAGAAAGGACGGATCACCTGCCGATCTTTTACAGAACTATGCCAGAAAGGATATAAAGATTGACCGGTACAAAAACCATCTCCATCAATCTACGCTCGTTAAGGAGAGGGTTCCTTAGAGAATAAAAAGGGGAGCGAACAAAAAAGATGTGTGGCTGGACCGATCTATGCTTGTCTTACCGATTAGAATTAGGAAAGGGATGCTGATTTTGCTACCTAGTGCTACGGATTGGATTTTGGTCGTGACCTAACTAATCCTGATAAGAACTCCTCATGGAGCCGGTCACGCTGACCTTACTTTTTATGTTCGGGGTGAGTTGTATACACGTTTGACGTACCATCACCAACCACCGCGGCCTATTTTAAATTTAATAGTAAAGATAGTTTATATGACAAGATTATGGGGGGATTGTTAGTAGTAATCTTATCAATGTGGTTGGCTAGTAAAGGAGCTAGCTTAGTCATGAAGTATCCAAGGTATGTAGAGAGAACTGTAGAATGGGGAATGTTCTAGAGTAAGATATTTACGAGTAGTATGAAATATCTAGAGTTTGTAGAGTATTCTAGAAGTATGGTATAGGGTTTGGATTCTGGCACATGGCAACAATCTAAAGGGTCATGTACAAAAATTTAAATAGAGTATCACCCGTCCCATGTAAGTAAGCTTTGTACCACTGAGATATCCAATAAAGCTTCCTAGTAGTAGTAGCCCTGTGTGTAAGTGTATGTGAGGCACAAGCTTCCTAGTATTATAAGCCCTGTGTGTGAAGCACATCAAGACAGAGAGCTCGAGGAGTGGCATGGGCAAATGCGCAGGATCCTGCCATCTGCCACGCGCATTGAGAGCGGGGCGGAGCTGGATCTATGGGACACATTCTAGTTGACCAAGACATGCTTGAACCTTCTATGGTAACAGACCAAAACGTGTAGGGGGGAGGGGGTCTGGTTACCTCGACGGCGGCTTCGTGTAGTCATACTCGGCATCCTTGCGGGTCACGTCGACGACGGCGGGGGTGCTGCGGTTGCGGTGGGCGTCGGCGTCGAGGAAGCAGATCTGGGGCGGTCGATGATGGGTTCGGGGAAGCAGATCTGAAACGAGGGAGTCGGTGAAGCAGATCCGGTGCAGTGCACGGCGTCGTTGGTGAAGCGGATCAGGTACGGCAGACGAGGGAGTCGGTGAACTCAGATAGTGCAGTGCACGGCGGCGTTGGTGAAGCGGATCTGGTGCTGCGGATGAAGCAGTCGGTGAAGCAGATCCGATGCAGTACACGGCGGCGTTGGTGAAGCGGATCTGGTGCTGCGGACGAGGGAGTCGGTGGCCTCAGGTAGGTGAGGTGGTATGCCGGCTAAGTACGGCTGGGATATTCCGGTGCGGTGGTCCGGCAGGTGAGAGATGATGGGCCTGGAGTATTGCGACAGATTTTTTGCGGAAATGGGGAAGACGAATGGAAGGCGGTAGACTATATATATCAGAGGGGGTGTGTAAATTACGAACGAGACCCCAACCAACGCCGGCTTCACTTGTCTGCCTTTGCGTCATTGCTAATAGGGTCGAAAGGGAATTCGAAATATGTGTATGGAGGCGGGAGTTTTGGCGCTCAACTCGTATTTTGAATCTCCCTGGTGTATAAGCAGTACAGTATACTAGATATTGAATCATAGACCAGGGAAGACAAGTACAGTAGTACAAAAATACTGTAATGTCTACATTGCATGATGCTGATCTACCTTGCGTTAGTGTTTGTACTTTGTAGTGGTAGCTAAGTGGTGCAAAGAAGACATATTTGTAATTTCTACAACTTAGATATGTCTATATACATCCGTATTAGACAAAACTAAGACACCTCCTTTTAGACGAAGGTAATATTAATTTTGAATCTCTTTGTACTAATGTTGATGATTTTTAATAGATCTTCAGAGTTTCGTAGAAAAAAACTAGGCTCCTCTCGAGAAACAAATAAGCATACAATTAATTAAGTACGTGGGCGGTTATTATTATTTTAACAGGGAAACTGCATTCGTGCCCTATGGCCCGTCATCTTCAAAACCGTCCAAATGCATGCATCTAGCGACGGGCGGTTTCCAGGCCCTGGCGTGGCGGTTAACATTCGTCTTCCTCATTTCGTCTTCCTCATTTCGTCTTCTCCCTGACACTCTCGCCTGTGCCCCTCTCTCGCTACCCTCCATGGAAGCGTTCTACCAAGGACACACTTTCCTCGCTCATGGAACAACCACCATTACGGCGAACTATACCAATATGGCGTCTAAGGTGGAGGAACACATCAACAAAATCGAGTTGATACTGGAGAAAGAAGACTCGTACAAAATTGTTGGCCTAGACGTAGAGTACACCTATGGGCCTGAACAGAAGGCTGCCCTCATACAGTTGTGCATGGGCACAGACTGCCTCCTGTACCAGATTTCCTCGGCCGACCAGCCCTGCCCCAAACTCGCTGACTTTCTTGGCAGGCCTGACATAACATTTGCAGGTGTTGACATCGGCAACGACATTACCAGGCTTGGGCGTTGCAACCTCTCAGTGGCGAACTTCGTGGACATCCAGAAAAGGTGGAAGCCTGCCGATTCCACTAGTAACAATAAGGATTCGTTGGCTTACTATGCTGCGGCCATTATAGACAGCCAGTACAAATCTATCATGAAAAAACTTACGAAAGAGGAACACAAGCTGTGGAAGCAGGTGCCCTTGTCCATGAAGCATATCCTGTATGCAAGCATCGACGCATACGCGACATATGAGGTATACAGGCGAATAGTGAACTTTGAGAAGGGTCAACAAAAATTGGCGGAATTCCAGGACAGCGGGAGTAAGAAGAAGAAGAAGAAGAAGAAGAAGAAGAGCAACATGGTACAGGCTGTGGAAGCTGAAGAGGAAGACCACTGAAAAGGATAGCCTAGTGTTAAAAGTAGTACAGTACTAGTATGTATACGATCGTGTGTGTATGCACCCAGTGATAAGTAGTACAGTATATTTTATCTTGCAAGTAGTTTTAAAAGTAGTACAGTACTACTGTAGTATGTACGATCGTGTGTGTATGCTCCCAGTGTCATGAGTACATAACTGATGATAATAATACTAATATGTATGGTAGATCTTTTTTTATCTTGCATACTCCCTACGATCCATAATAAGTGTGCCGTTTCACTCTAACAGCATCCACTGTGTTGTCCACAACAGCTATCCTCGTCCACAAGCAATAAGTGTAGTCCATGCCCATATATAGAGTGGACACGTACAAGCTTTTGGTTGCCCATAAGTAAATAGTAATTATTTTACTCTGTGCTCTGTCTTGCATGTGTGTACTTCTAACAAATATGTGCGTCCCAGCGTGTGCCAAAGTTAACCTTATACTGAGTATATTGTACTATAGTATTACTCCCTCCGATCCACATTACTTGATGCTAAAATGGAAGTATCTATAGTTACAATATGTCTAGATACATCTACATTAGAGTCATCTAAACCATGATTAAGCCGAACCTCTGCCCCAAGACATGACATCTCTTCTACGTAGTAGAATGCTCTCCGTCCATAATAAAATATAATCAATGGATGGGACTGGATACCTTTGTTGGGAAGGTATCGTCACCTGCCGAGTAGGGTGTATGTAGGCATCCTATCACGTCAGGACAGCTATCCAGTAGTAATATCCATCTCCCAGTGACCCAGTCTATGTATGTGTCTTGTCTTGTCGATCCATGGACATGGCACCTATCGAGGTACTCCACTGCTGATGATTTTGTAGAGTACGTATATTTATATGAGCACGATGCTTTGTACAAAGTTGTCCCGGTCACCTCAAGGTTGCATTAGCAGGACGAAAAACAGTTACTCCCTTTCTATATAAGGAGTACTTATTTTGAGGATTAATTGTTCTCCTTCTCGATGCGAATGTAGAAACGCAGCAGCTTGGAAGGTCCACCAAGCACCTGGTACAGCGGCGGTACCGAGAGGAACGACGTGAGTTCATCAAACGCGACGTCGCCCGGCAAGGCGCAGCTCGACGCCTCCAATGACACATTCACGGTGTCCGCCCTGCTCCTCGAGTGCGCCAACGAGCACGACGCCGGCCCATTCGCCCACATCTTTGCCGTGTACAGAGGCCACACGCACGCGGCCGCCCTAACGCACACGGTAGACACGATGGTGGTCGAAGTCGAACCGAGCACGCCGATGATCAGGACGAACACGGCGCCGTCCTCCCCTTCGGCGATGATCCGCAGGCACGGCGAACCCGGCACCGGCACCAGCACCTCGAACACTTTGGTCGTGTTGTACGGCGGGAGCTTGTGCACTTGGATCGAGTGGGCCGCTGCAAAGTGGGCGACGAGCGCTGTTGGCGGGGCGGCGAAGTCGCAGCCGGGCTCCGTGCAAGCGCAAGGGGCGTGCGGGCATGCAATCTTGTGGTCGTGGACCTGGTGGTAGGCCACCAAGCTCCCGCAGCTGCTGTGGGGGCACTCAACCGTCGCCGCTGATACGACGGCGTCCATTGCCGGGTCGTGCTCGAATCCGCCGCGGGGTTCCACGCACCTATGGCACCGGTTCCCGGGAAGCTCGCTGAGGCAGCGGCCGCAGGCCAAATGATTACCCTTGCACTGCACAAATCAAAGTTCGTGGATTGCCATTTTTGCAGTAGTGAACCCACAAAAGAAACATCAATGGAGTGTGGGAGGGAAAGGGATCGACCTTGAAGACGGGGGGCTTGAGGGGCTGGGAGCAGAAAATGCAGTGAAGCACGGTGGAGTCCATCTTCAGGGTAACGGTGACAGTTTCCAGCATTGCGAGCGCGCGAGGAGTATGTGGCCTATCGATGGCCTCTCTTATCTCCTAGCCTCGAGGCTGGAGTACTCTATTTAAGGGGATGGGAAGGGATTTTGCTTAAGACGAGGAAAACCCAATATAGTACCTCCATCTCAAAGCTTAGCTTATATTATTTTTAGAAAGTCAAATTATGTCAAAATTGACTAAGCATTTACCGAAAATCATGGTAGTTAAAAAATGTGTATCTCCACCATCATACTATTTGAGACTATATTTGTGATGGTAATAGGCACAACTACATACACAAAAATTGACATCATCTGATTATTAGTTATTTGGACTGCGGGATGAACTTTTTGGAACTGTGCATTAAGCACCGGTAACCACTTAGGGCTTCTTTGATTCATAGGATTGACATAGGAATTATGTTGGATTTGATTCCTATGGGAAAATTTCAATCCTACACCTTTCCTATTTCTACACTCTCCACATTCCTTTGAATCAAAGCAGCAGTGCTTCTTTGTTTTTTATAGTAAGTGAAAGGACATCTAAAAAACAGGAGAAATGATCTGGAAGTGCACATAGTTTTATATAAATCAGATGGAGGGGTTACAATTACATATAGTTGGAGTATTCACTTCCGATTCACAAAAAAAAGGAGTATTCACTTCCACGCTGCATTATTATTAAGTACAGTATAAGTACTACTACAAACAGTTCAGCACAAATATGAAACGAAGAATCCATAAAAAAATAGCAGCCGTACGAACAATCAAGTACTTTTCATCGAAATTTATCATTCCTCATGACAAATTGACAGTTTTTTCAACTACGCAAAGTAGCAGTAGCTACATCTGCTTGCATATGCGAATGTAGAAACGCAGCTCCTTGGACGATCCAGCACCAACGAGGTATGGCCCCGGCACAACGAGGAACGACGTGAGCTCCTCAAACACGACAGCGCCCGGCGACGCGCTGCCAGAAGCATCGGCAGACATCTTCACGACATCCCGCCTGCAGTCCGATTTCGAGGACGGCGGCGGGCCGTGCGCCCAGATCTTCACCCTGTAGAGCGGCCACACGGATGTGGCCGAACTGACGCATACCAAAGACAAGACAATGGCCGGGCCGAGCGCGTCGATGTACAGGACGAACACGGAGCCGTCATCCCCTTCGACGACGAGCAGCCTGCACGGCGAGCACGGGTGCGTCATGGTCACCCGGAACTCTATGGACTTGCCATACTCTAACCTGTGCACCTGAATCGAGTGGGCCTCTGCGAGGTGAACGAGGAGCGCTGACGGTGGGGCGGCGAAGTCGCAGCCCTGCTCCGTGCAGTTGCACCGGCCGTGCGGGCACGCGATCTGGTGGCTTAGGGACTCGTGGTAGCTGACGATGACCCCGCAGCCGTCGTGGGAGCACATGACCTGCGCCGTTCCAGCGATGTTGTACGCGATGGCCTCCAAATTCGTAGCGTTTATTTCCATAGTGCCGTCCATCGCCGCCAGTTGGTTGAATCCGGAGCCGCGCTACTCTTCTTCTGGCGCCGTTTACTTGGAACCTCGCCGACGGTGGCAGGCGGCAGGCCTCATACCACGCTGCAACTCCGATCAATATTAATTGATGGTAAAATGGATGTATCTACAACTATAATGTGTATAGATGCATCTATATTACCATCAAATAATATGAATCGGAGGGAGTACAAGGAATGACAGTTTAGCACAAGTGACACCAGCAAATAAAAATCAATGGACTCTCAGAGGAAAAGGGGGCGACCTTGTTGAACTTGGGGCAAATCAATGGAGTCTGACAGACAAATGATGCGATATCTAAAGCCGGTTAGAGAGAGAGAGAGAGAGAGAGAGAGAGAGAGAGAGAAAGTGTGTGTGTGTCCGTGGCGCGGGGGGGGGGAGTTTGTTCACTTCTTTGTTTAAAACGAGGATTCGTACAAGGTAATAGAGCCCGCATGCTCGGCTGGGTAGACAGCCAGGAGTGACCCCAACATGGTCGTGCCACAAGGATTCATGTCAAATGAAAAGGGAAGCATGTATCTTTGAATCTTGTCAAATCCTAGGTTTGACCAAGATAATTTAAACAAGTTTAAAACAAGAAAATGAAAAGGGAAGCATGTATCCTTCTTAGTCACTCTAAAATGAAGTTTTTGGGAGGTTTTTGAAATTTCCATGTTTGAAACCCAAAACCACTTCTCTTCATGCTTGACTTCATAAGACGGAGATTAGGGGTTAGGGGGTAGATACATGATTTGTATGGTTTGATATGTCTAGACCTTGTTTATCAATTTTAATGCTTACTATATGACATAAGAAGACTATGTGATTTTGTTTTTCATTTTTCTATTTTTTTATTTTTCTGCCCATTTGAATCTTGGTCAAATCCTAGGTTTGACCAAGATTTAGACAAGTTTAACACGTAAATGATTTAACTTGGATTTCCTACCCTTGAATCCATAGGAAACTTTGTTCTAATGCACTATTATAATCAACCGAGTTTTTACACCAACAGGTCTGTCACTTACGTGTGGTGCCCACGCGTGAGGTCCCACACTTCAGTGAGCACAAGTCACGTGCAGTAGGTACGCAAAGTCCCAGCCATCTTCTTTGTCAAGAGAAGACGCATCAGATGCGTATTGGAAGTCTGTGGGTCCTTCGGATCCTTCGGTTGTCCCTCTCACAAAAAAACAAATCTCTCTCATTCTCGGCCTCGCTCGCTCGCTCGCTCGCTCGCACCTCCTGCTCACTGACAAACCCTGCACAAAAGTCAACATCATCACCCGAAAAGGGGAGACACCATAATGCTCTCCCTTCTTCTCTCCTTCCGAGTGATCCCTCTTCCTCCGCGTTTCACTCGACGGGCAAACACCCATGTGCTGCATAGTAATAATAAAAAGGTAGTAGAAAAATCGATATACAAATCTATAATTAAATAGGTTAAACTCGGGTTTTGCCCAGTTCTAAAAATCCAACTACGGGGTTCGAACAACACGATTCTAATCCAAGAATTTTTTCGACCTCATCCAAATGGCCTCAAATTATAGGGTTAGCATCTAGTGCAGTTTGTGTGAAAATGTATGCACTATGTGTGCTATAACTTGTATGTCTTTCAAATTTGAACCAAATTTGAATAAGTTTGAAATATTTGAAAAGGGGCTTTTGGGAGGTTTTTGAAATTTCCATGTTTGAAACCCAAAACCACTTCTCTTCATGCTTGACTTCATAAGACAGAGTTTAGGGGTTAGGGGTATAGATACATGATTTGTCTGGTTTGAATATGTCTAGACCTTGTTTATCAACTTTAATGCTTACTATATAACATAAGAAAACTATTTGCTTTGGTTTTTATTTTTGCTGATTTTTTTTCAATTTTGATGCCCATTTGAATCTTGGTCAAATCCTAGGTTTGACCATGGTTTAAACAAGTTTAAATCATGAATATGAAAAAATAAGCATCTATCCTTCTTAGTCACCCCAAAATGTAGCTCTTGGGAGGGTTTTTGAAATTTCCATGTTTGAAACAAAAAAACCACTTCTCTTCATGCATGCTTGACTTCATAAGACAGAGTTTAGGGTTAGGGGTGTAGATATATACATGATTTTCTAGTTTGAATATGTCTAGACATGTTTATCAACTTTAATGCTAACTATAGACATAAGAAGACTATGTGCTTTGGTTTTTCATTTTTCTGTTTTTTCTGAATTTTATTCCCATATATTTGAATCTTGGTCAAATCCTAGGTTCAACCAAGATTTAAACAAGTTTAAAACATGAAAATTAAAAGGTAAGCATGTATCCTTCTTAGTCACTCTAAAATGAAGCTTTTGGGATGTTCTTGAAATTTCCATGTTTGAAACCCAAAACGACTTCTCTTCATGCTAGACTTCATAAGATCGACGGGGGGTAGATACATGATTTGTCTGGTTTGGATATACCTAGACCTCGTTTATCAACTCGAATGCTTACGATATGACATATATAAGAAGACTATGTGCTTTTGTTTTTCATTTTTCTGATTTTTTTGAATTTTGTGCCCACCCATTTGTATCTTGGTCAAATCCTAGGTTTGATAATGATTTAAACAAGTTTAAAATATGAAAATGCAAATGTAAGCATGGATCCTTCTTAGTCAGTCTAAAATGAAGCTTTTGGGAGGTTTTTGAAATTTCCATGTTTGAAACCCAAAACCACTTCTCTTCACATGCTTGACTTCATAAGACATAGTTAATTAATTTAGGGCTTAGGGGGTATAGATACATGATTTGTGTGGTTTGAATATGTATGGACCTTGTTTATCAAATTCAATGCTTACTATATGACATAAGAAAACTATTTGCTTTGGTTTTTCTTTTTTCTGATTTTTTTTCAAATTTGATGCCCATTTGAATCTTGTCAAATCCTAGGTTTGACGACCAAGATAATTTAAACAAGTTTAAAACATGAAAATGAAAAGGGAAGCATGGATCCTTCTTAGTCACTCTAAAATGAAGCTTTTGGGAGGTTTTTGAAATTTCCATGTTTGAAACCCAAAACCACTTCTCTTCACATGCTTGACTTCATAAGATAGAGTTTAGGGGTTAGGGGTATAGCTACATGATTTGTCTGGTTTGAATATGTCTAGACCTTGTTTATCAACTTTAATGCTTACTATATGACATAAGAAAACTATTTGCTTTGGTTTTCCTTTTTGCTGATTTTTTTTCAATTTTGATGCCCATTTGAATCTTGTCTAATCCTAGGTTTGACCAAGATAATTTAAACAAGTTTAAAACATGAAAATGAAAAGGGAAGCATGTATCCTTCTTAGTCACTCTAAACTCGGGTTTTGCCCAGTTCTACAGATCAAGGGTTCAAAAAAATCCAACTACGGGGTTCGAACAACACGATTCTAATCCAAGAATTTTTTCGACCTCATCCAAATGGCCTCAAGCTATAGGGTTAGCATCTAGTGCAGTTTTTGTGAAAATGTATGCACTATGTGTGCTATAACTTGTATGTCTTTCAAATTTGAACCAAATTTGAATAAGTTTGAAATATTTGAAAAGGGGCTTTTGGGAGGATTTTGAAATTTCCATGTTTGAAACCCAAAACCACTTCTCTTCATGCTTGACTTCATAAGACGGAGTTTAGGGGTTAGGGGTAGATACATGATTTGTATGGTTTGATATGTCTAGACCTTGTTTATCAACTTTAATGCTTACTATATGACATAAGAAGACTATGTGATTTTGTTTTTCATTTTTCTTTTTTTTTATTTTTCTGCCCATTTGAATCTTGGTCAAATCCTAGGTTTGACCAAGATTTAGACAAGTTTAACACGTAAATGAGTTAACTTGGATTTCCTACCCTTGAATCCATAGGAAACTTTGTTCTAATGCACTATTATAATCAACCGAGTTTTTACACCAACAGGTCTGTCACTTACGTGTGGTGCCCACCCTTGAGGTCCCACACTTCAGTGAGCACAAGTCACGTGCAGTAGGTACGCAAACTCCCAGCCATCTTCTTTGTCAAGAGAAGACGCATCAGGATGCGTATTGTGGGTCCTTCTGGATCCTTCGGTTGTCCCTCTCACAAAAAAAACAAATCTCTCTCATTCTCGGCCTCGCTCGACTCGCTCGCTCGCTCGCACCTCCTGCTCACTGACAAACCCTGCACAAAAGTCAACATCATCACCCGAAAAAGGGGAGACACCATAATGCTCTCCCTTCTTCTCTCCTTCCGAGTGATCCCTCTTCCTCCGTGTTTCACTCGACGGGCAAACACCCATGTGCTGCATAGTAATAATAAAAAGGTAGTAGAAAAATCGATATACGAATCTATAATTAAATAGGTTAAACTCGGGTTTTGCCCAGTTCTACAGATCAAGGGTTCAAAAAAATCCAACTACGGGGTTCGAACAACACGATTCTAATCCAAGAATTTTTTCGACCTCATCCAAATGGCCTCAAATTATAGGGTTAGCATCTAGTGCAGTTTGTGTGAAAATGTATGCAATATGTGTGCTATAACTTGTATGTCTTTCAAATTTGAACCAAATTTGAATAAGTTTGAAATATTTGAAAACAGGCTTAATTTTGGGAGGTTTTTGAAATTTCCATGTTTGAAACCCAAAACCACTTCTCTTCATGCTTGACTTCATAAGACGGAGTTTAGGGGTTAGGGGGTATAGATACATGATTTGTCTGGTTTGAATATGTCTAGACCTTGTTTATCAACTTTAATGCTTACTATATAACATAAGAAAACTATTTGCTTTGGTTTTTCTTTTTGCTGATTTTTTTCAATTTATGATTAAATAGGTTAATCTAGGGTTTTGCCCACTACTACAGATCAAGTTCAAAAATATCCAACTACTGGTTCGATTTTGGGCTACTAATGTGCGTTGGTTTTTTATTTTTTATTTTTTTCTGAATGTTTATGCCCATTTGAATCTTGGTCAAATCCTATGTTTGACCAAGATTTAAACACGCATAAACATGAAAATGAAAAGGTAAGCTTCGATCCTTTTTAGTCACTCTAAAATTAAGCTTTTGGGATGTTTTTGAAATTTCCATGTTTGAAACCCAAAACCACTTATCTTCATGCCTGACTTCATAAGACATAGTTAAGGGTTAGGGGGTAGATACATGCTTTTTCTATTTTGAATATGTCTACACCTTGTTCATCAACTTGAAGGCTTACTATATATATATGACATAAGAAGGCTATGTGCTTTAGTTTTTCATTTTTTTATGTTTTTTGAATTTTTATGCCCATTTGAATCTTGGTCAAATCCTAGGTTTGACCAAGATTTAAACAAGATTAAAACATGAAAATGAAAAGGTAAGCCTGTATCCTTCTTAATTAGTCACTCTAAAATGAAGCTTTGGGGGGGGTCTAGAAATTTCCATGTTTGAAACCCAAAACCACTTCTCTTCATGTTTGACTTCATAAGACAGATCGAGTTTAGGGTTAGGGACATGGTAGATACATGATTTTTCTTGTTTTAATATGTCTAGACCATGTTTATCAACTTGAATGCTCATTATATGACATAAGAAGACTATATGTGTGTTGGTCAAATCCTATGTTTGACCAAGATTTAAACAAGCATAAATCCTTAAAATGAAAAGGTAATTAAGCTTGGATCCTTCTTATTCACTCTAAAATTAAGCTTTTGGCGGGAAGTTTTTGAAATTTCCATGTTTGAAACCCAAAACCACTTCTCTTCATGCTTGACTTCATAAGACATAGTTAAGGGCTAGGGGTAGATACATGCTTTTTCTGTTTTGAATATGTCTAGACCTTGTTCATATCGATCAACTTGAATGCTTACTATATATATATGACATAAGAAGGCTATGTGCTTTGGTTTTCATTTTTTGATTTTTTCTGAATGTTTATGCCCATTTGAATCTTGGTCAAGTCCTAGGTTTGACCAAGATTTTAGCAAGTTTAAAACACATGAAAATGAAAAGGCAAGCCTGGATCCTTCTTAGTCATTCTAAAATGAAGCTTTTGGGGGGTTCGATCTTGAAATCTCAATATAATATTTGTAACCCAAAACCACTTCTCTTCATGCTTGACTTCATAAGACAGAGTTAAGGGTTAGGGGTAGATCGATACATGCTTTTTTCTGTTTTGAATATGTCTAGACCTTGTTGATCTATATATGACATAAGAAGGCTATGTGCTTTGGTTTTCATTTTCTGGTTTTTTTGAATTTTATGCCCATTTGAATCTTGGTTGAATACTAGCTAGGTTTGACCAAGATTTAAACAATTTTAAAACATGAAAATGAAAAGGCAAGCATGGACCTTTTTTAGTCACTCTAAAATGAAGCTTTTGGGAGGTTCTTGAAATTTCCATGTTTGAAACCAATAAGACTTCTCTTCATGCTAATAGACTTCATAAGATCGACCGACTTTATGGTTAGGGGGTAGATACATGCTTTTTCTGTTTTGAATATGCCTAGAACTTGTTCATCAATTTGAAATTTCCATGTTTGAAACCCAAAACCACTTCTCTTCATGCTTGACTCCATAATACAGAGTTTAAGGTTAGGGCAAGGGTAGATACATGATTTTTCTAGTTTGAATATGTCTAGACCATGTTTATCAACTTGAGTGCTCATGCATTATATATATGACATAAAAAGGCTATGTGCGTTTTTTTATTTTTTATACCCATTTGAATCTCGTTCAAATCCTAGTTTGACCAGGATTTAAACAAGTTTATAACATGAAAATGAAAAGGTAAGCCTGTATCCTTCTTAGTCACTCTAAAATGAAGCTTCAAGTATCATGCCCACCCCCTCCCTTCACGCGCGGAAAAAGTGTTAGGCGAGTAGTAAAATGGCATATATGACCAACAAGTTTCAAGTAAAATTTCGAATATAACCAGAATTTACCAATTGATAGATGAGTTAACTTGGCTTCATGGAAAAAATAATGTCATGTAAATGAGTTAACTTGGCTTTCCTACCCTTGAATCCATAGGAAACTTTGTACTAATACAGTATAATGATCACCTGAGTTATTACACCAACAGGTCTGTCACTTACGTGTGGTTCCCATGTGTGAGGTCCCACACTTCAGTGAGCACAAGTCATGTGCGGTAGGTAGGCAAACTCCCATCTTCTTTGTCAAGAGAAGACGCATCAAGACTCTCTCTCTCTCTCTCTCTCTCCAGTTATCCACCTCTAAAATCGATGCATATGAAGCTACATATATATGAAGCTACATATATATTTTTGGTCATAGTCCCCTTATCTAAAGAGGATGGATGCATGGCTTCACGTCGTCGTCGCTTTCATCGTCAGTATCATCGTCGTCCGAGTAGTAGTACTTCCTGCACATTGTTCCGTCGAACACCTTCACTGTGAGCACATCATCGCCTTCATATTTGAAGTGTACGAAGCAGCCGAAATCCACACCGTGCGCGATGGCGAAATTCTCCCAGCCCTTGTCGAGGTACATCCGGCCTTGTCCGTCAAATAGGACCTCCACGGTCCAGAGACGAGGACCGCAGTCAGCTGCTCGCAGATACACCTTAGCTGGCTCCTGGCCGTCAAGATAGTCCGCAAACTTTTTTGGGAGAGCCTGCAAAGAGATCGAGCGCCGATCGTTTGAAATTAAATGTTTTTTAGAACATGCCCATAATTAATCACATGCATCATATATGTGGGAACGCGTACGTACCTTCTTGACCAAAGGGTCTTCATAGACGACGATGAAGAACTCCTCTATGATCAAAGACAGTGTTGACGGTGGTGGTGGCAATGATGATGATCCATCACCCCGGCCGCCCCTTCCCCTTCCCCTTCTGGTCGGTGTCCGAGACGTGGACGCCATGGCAATGGATCAAGTGTATGTGAACGAAGAAGAGAGAGGCAGAACCTATTGACACAAGGGATGGTCGTTGTGGTTGTTTATAAGGAAGAGATGACCGTTGTAGGGGTTTACACAATAAATTAAGGAGGAGGTGACCGTTGTGGGGGTTTTACACAATAAATTAAGGAGGAGATGGCCGTTGTGGGATAGAGATCAGGTGACATGCACCTTTTGCATGTCCCGTGGGACATGCGGCCTAAATCCAAATTTAAACATTGCCAAAAAATCTGAAAAAAATCATGCATGTTCAAAACACATATTAAGATAACCCCTAAAAATTTCAGATCAAAATTCGAAACATACATCGAGAAACAGAAAAGAGAAATCTAAGTTTCTCTGTACACTATTCACATCTGAGTTTCTCTTTTTTGTTTCTCGATGTATGTTTCGAATTTTGATATGAAATTTTTAGGGGTTATCTTAATATGTGCTGTGAACATGCATGATTTTTCCAGATTTTTTCGCAATGTTTAAATTTGAATTTAGACTGACATGCAAAAGGTGCATGTCACCTAATCTGTGTCCGCCGTTGTGGGGGTTTATATCTCAACAAAAAAGTAATGCAGACTATCTTGACGGAAATGGAACTTCGTGATATAGTTTATCATTTTTACCGTGAAAAGTAATGCCTAAAATAAATGGTAATTCGTGATAGTTTATCATTTTCGAGTGGGGTACATAAGATACGGGCCGGTCAAAATGGCGCCTCTACATTTTAAAGATAAACTAGGCCATATTTTAGTGCCAATTCCCAACTCTTTACGATTTTTAGTGTTTTTAGCCAGTTTCACACATTTAAATGACTATATGCTGATTTATTGGAAGTAATTCAAATCTGAAATGTAGGTGTGTTATAACTTGGTCATAGAAATCCCCCAAAATCATTTTCAGATTCATATTACTTACACTATATACATAAACCAGTGATAGTACTGAAATATTCAACCCCTTTGAATGGATAATCATGTCGACCATTTTGATCTGGTTTTGAAATAAAAAAATGAAACCCTTCCGCATTGAGTGCTCATATAAGATCGACGGGGGGTAGATACATGATTTGTCTGGTTTGGATATACCTAGACCTCGTTTATCAACTCGAATGCTTACGATATGACATATATAAGAAGACTATGTGCTTTTGTTTTTCATTTTTCTGATTTTTTTGAATTTTGTGCCCACCCATTTGTATCTTGGTCAAATCCTAGGTTTGATAATGATTTAAACAAGTTTAACATATGAAAATGCAAATGTAAGCATGGATCCTTCTTAGTCACTCTAAAATGAAGCTTAATTTTGGGAGGTTTTTGAAATTTCCATGTTTGAAACCCAAAACCACTCCTCTTCACATGCTTGACTTCATAAGACATAGTTAATCAATTTAGGGGTTAGGGGTATAGATACATGATTTGTGTGGTTTGAATATGTATGGACCTTGTTTATCAACTTCAATGCTTACTATATGACATAAGAAAACTATTTGCTTTGGTTTTTCTTTTTTTTTTTTTTTTATTTTTCTGCCCATTTGAATCTTGGTCAAATCCTAGGTTTGACCAAGATTTAGACAAGTTTAACACGTAAATGAGTTAACTTGGATTTCCTACCCTTGAATCCATAGGAAACTTTGTTCTAATGCACTATAATAATCAACCGAGTTTTTACACCAACAGGTCTGTCACTTACGTGTGGTGCCCACGCGTGAGGTCCCACACTTCAGTGAGCACAAGTCACGTGCAATAGGTACGCAAACTATTTGCTTTGGTTTTCCTTTTTGCTGATTTTTTCAATTTTGATGCCCATTTGAATCTTGTCTAATCCTAGGTTTGACCAAGATAATTTAAACAAGTTTAAAACATGAAAATGAAAAGGGAAGCATGTATCCTTCTTAGTCACTCTAAACTCGGGTTTTGCCCAGTTCTACAGATCAAGGGTTCAAAAAAATCCAACTACGGGGTTCGAACAACACGATTCTAATCCAAGAATTTTTTCGACCTCATCCAAATGGCCTCAAGCTATAGGGTTAGCATCTAGTGCAGTTTTTGTGAAAATGTATGCACTATGTGTGCTATAACTTGTATGTCTTTCAAATTTGAACCAAATTTGAATAAGTTTGAAATATTTGAAAAGGGGCTTTTGGGAGGATTTTGAAATTTCCATGTTTGAAACCCAAAACCACTTCTCTTCATGCTTGACTTCATAAGACGGAGTTTAGGGGTTAGGGGTAGATACATGATTTGTATGGTTTGATATGTCTAGACCTTGTTTATCAACTTTAATGCTTACTATATGACATAAGAAGACTATGTGATTTTGTTTTTCATTTTTCTGTTTTTTTTTATTTTTCTGCCCATTTGAATCTTGGTCAAATCCTAGGTTTGACCAAGATTTAGACAAGTTTAACACGTAAATGAGTTAACTTGGATTTCCTACCCTTGAATCCATAGGAAACTTTGTTCTAATGCACTATTATAATCAACCGAGTTTTTACACCAACAGGTCTGTCACTTACGTGTGGTGCCCACCCTTGAGGTCCCACACTTCAGTGAGCACAAGTCACGTGCAGTAGGTACGCAAACTCCCAGCCATCTTCTTTGTCAAGAGAAGACGCATCAGATGCGTATTGGAAGTCTGTGGGTCCTTCTGGATCCTTCGGTTGTCCCTCTCACAAAAAAAAACAAATCTCTCTCATTCTCGGCCTCGCTCGACTCGCTCGCTCGCTCGCACCTCCTGCTCACTGACAAACCCTGCACAAAAGTCAACATCATCACCCGAAAAAGGGGAGACACCATAATGCTCTCCCTTCTTCTCTCCTTCCGAGTGATCCCTCTTCCTCCGTGTTTCACTCGACGGGCAAACACCCATGTGCTGCATAGTAATAATAAAAAGGTAGTAGAAAAATCGATATACGAATCTATAATTAAATAGGTTAAACTCGGGTTTTGCCCAGTTCTACAGATCAAGGGTTCAAAAAAATCCAACTACGGGGTTCGAACAACACGATTCTAATCCAAGAATTTTTTCGACCTCATCCAAATGGCCTCAAATTATAGGGTTAGCATCTAGTGCAGTTTGTGTGAAAATGTATGCACTATGTGTGCTATAACTTGTATGTCTTTCAAATTTGAACCAAATTTGAATAAGTTTGAAATATTTGAAAAGGGGCTTTTGGGAGGTTTTTGAAATTTCCATGTTTGAAACACAAAACCACTTCTCTTCATGCTTGACTTCATAAGACAGAGTTTAGGGGTTAGGGGTATAGATACATGATTTGTCTAGTTTGAATATGTCTAGACCTTGTTTATCAACTTTAATGCTTACTATATAACATAAGAAAACTATTTGCTTTGGTTTTTCTTTTTGCTGATTTTTTTTTCAATTTTGATGCCCATTTGAATCTTGGTCAAATCCTAGGTTTGACCATGGTTTAAACAAGTTTAAATCATGAATATGAAAAAATAAGCATCTATCCTTCTTAGTCACCCCAAAATGTAGCTCTTGGGAGGGTTTTTGAAATTTCCATGTTTGAAACAAAAAAACCACTTCTCTTCATGCATGCTTGACTTCATAAGACAGAGTTTAGGGTTAGGGGTGTAGATATATACATGATTTTCTAGTTTGAATATGTCTAGACATGTTTATCAACTTTAGGGCCTGTTTGGTTCCCAGCCACACTTTGCCAAGCCAAAGTTTGGCAATTTGGCATGTGTTTGGTTCTTGCCACACTTTAGAGCTGCCACACTTCACTATCCATATGGCCCATTTGTCATAGAGTGAATTTTTTGCCAACTTTTGCCACACTTTGTGGCTTCCAAAATTCTAGCCACACTTTTGTGGCTGCCACACTTGCCAAAATTAGGCTTGGCAAAGTGTGGCTAGGAACCAAACAGGCCCTTAATGCTAACTATAGACATAAGAAGACTATGTGCTTTGGTTTTTCATTTTTCTATTTTTTTTTGAATTTTATGCCCATATATTTGAATCTTGGTCAAATCCTAGGTTCAACCAAGATTTAAACAAGTTTAAAACATGAAAATTAAAAGGTAAGCATGTATCCTTCTTAGTCACTCTAAAATGAAGCTTTTGGGATGTTCTTGAAATTTCCATGTTTGAAACCCAAAACGACTTCTCTTCATGCTAGACTTCATAAGATCGATGGGGGGTAGATACATGATTTGTCTGGTTTGGATATATATACCTAGACCTCGTTTATCAACTCGAATGCTTACGATATGACATATATAAGAAGACTATGTGCTTTTGTTTTTCATTTTTCTGATTTTTTTGAATTTTGTGCCCACCCATTTGTATCTTGGTCAAATCCTAGGTTTGATAATGATTTAAACAAGTTTAAAATATGAAAATGCAAATGTAAGCATGGATCCTTCTTAGTCACTCTAAAATGAAGCTTTTGGGAGGTTTTTGAAATTTCCATGTTTGAAACCCAAAACCACTTCTCTTCACATGCTTGACTTCATAAGACATAGTTAATTAATTTAGGGGTTAGGGGTATAGATACATGATTTGTGTGGTTTGAATATGTATGGACCTTGTTTATCAACTTTAATGCTTACTATATGACATAAGAAGACTATGTGATTTGGTTTTTCATTTTTCTGTTTTTTTATTTTTCTGCCCATTTGAATCTTGGTCAAATCCTAGGTTTGACCAAGATTTAGACAAGTTTAACACGTAAATGAGTTAACTTGGATTTCCTACCCTTGAATCCATAGGAAACTTTGTTCTAATGCACTATAATAATCAACCGAGTTTTTACACCAACAGGTCTGTCACTTACGTGTGGTGCCCACGCTTGAGGTCCCACACTTCAGTGAGCACAAGTCACGTGCAATATACGCAAACTATTTGCTTTGGTTTTCCTTTTTGCTGATTTTTTTTCAATTTTGATGCCCATTTGAATCTTGTCTAATCCTAGGTTTGACCAAGATAATTTAAACAAGTTTAAAACATGAAAATGAAAAGGGAAGCATGTATCCTTCTTAGTCACTCTAAACTCGGGTTTTGCCCAGTTCTACAGATCAAGGGTTCAAAAAAATCCAACTACGGGGTTCGAACAACACGATTCTAATCCAAGAATTTTTTCGACCTCATCCAAATGGCCTCAAGCTATAGGGTTAGCATCTAGTGCAGTTTTTGTGAAAATGTATGCACTATGTGTGCTATAACTTGTATGTCTTTCAAATTTGAACCAAATTTGAATAAGTTTGAAATATTTGAAAAGGGGCTTTTGGGAGGATTTTGAAATTTCCATGTTTGAAACCCAAAACCACTTCTCTTCATGCTTGACTTCATAAGACGGAGTTTAGGGGTTAGGGGTAGATACATGATTTGTATGGTTTGATATGTCTAGACCTTGTTTATCAACTTTAATGCTTACTATATGACATAAGAAGACTATGTGATTTTGTTTTTCATTTTTCTGTTTTTTTATTTTTCTGCCCATTTGAATCTTGGTCAAATCCTAGGTTTGACCAAGATTTAGACAAGTTTAACACGTAAATGAGTTAACTTGGATTTCCTACCCTTGAATCCATAGGAAACTTTGTTCTAATGCACTATTATAATCAACCGAGTTTTTACACCAACAGGTCTGTCACTTACGTGTGGTGCCCACCCTTGAGGTCCCACACTTCAGTGAGCACAAGTCACGTGCAGTAGGTACGCAAACTCCCAGCCATCTTCTTTGTCAAGACAAGACGCATTGGAAGTCTGTGGGTCCTTCTGGATCCTTCGGTTGTCCCTCTCACAAAAAAACAAATCTCTCTCATTCTCGGCCTCGCTCGACTCGCTCGCTCGCTCGCTCGCACCTCCTGCTCACTGACAAACCCTGCACAAAAGTCAACATCATCACCCGAAAAAGGGGAGACACCATAATGCTCTCCCTTCTTCTCTCCTTCCGAGTGATCCCTCTTCCTCCGTGTTTCACTCGACGGGCAAACACCCATGTGCTGCATAGTAATAATAAAAAGGTAGTAGAAAAATCGATATACGAATCTATAATTAAATAGGTTAAACTCGGGTTTTGCCCAGTTCTACAGATCAAGGGTTCAAAAAAATCCAACTACGGGGTTCGAACAACACGATTCTAATCCAAGAATTTTTTCGACCTCATCCAAATGGCCTCAAATTATAGGGTTAGCATCTAGTGCAGTTTGTGTGAAAATGTATGCACTATGTGTGCTATAACTTGTATGTCTTTCAAATTTGAACCAAATTTGAATAAGTTTGAAATATTTGAAAAGGGGCTTTTGGGAGGTTTTTGAAATTTCCATGTTTGAAACCCAAAACCACTTCTCTTCATGCTTGACTTCATAAGACAGAGTTTAGGGGTTAGGGGTATAGATACATGATTTGTCTGGTTTGAATATGTCTAGACCTTGTTTATCAACTTTAATGCTTACTATATAACATAAGAAAACTATTTGCTTTGGTTTTTCTTTTTGCTGATTTTTTTCAATTTTGATGCCCATTTGAATCTTGGTCAAATCCTAGGTTTGACCATGGTTTAAACAAGTTTAAATCATGAATATGAAAAAATAAGCATCTATCCTTCTTAGTCACCCCAAAATGTAGCTCTTGGGAGGGTTTTTGAAATTTCCATGTTTGAAACAAAAAAACCACTTCTCTTCATGCATGCTTGACTTCATAAGACAGAGTTTAGGGTTAGGGGTGTAGATATATACATGATTTTCTAGTTTGAATATGTCTAGACATGTTTATCAACTTTAATGCTAACTATAGACATAAGAAGACTATGTGCTTTGGTTTTTCATTTTTCTATTTTTTTTGAATTTTATGCCCATATATTTGAATCTTGGTCAAATCCTAGGTTCAACCAAGATTTAAACAAGTTTAAAACATGAAAATTAAAAGGTAAGCATGTATCCTTCTTAGTCACTCTAAAATGAAGCTTTTGGGATGTTCTTGAAATTTCCATGTTTGAAACCCAAAACGACTTCTCTTCATGCTAGACTTCATAAGATCGATGGGGGGTAGATACATGATTTGTCTGGTTTGGATATATATACCTAGACCTCGTTTATCAACTCGAATGCTTACGATATGACATATATAAGAAGACTATGTGCTTTTGTTTTTCATTTTTCTGATTTTTTTGAATTTTGTGCCCACCCATTTGTATCTTGGTCAAATCCTAGGTTTGATAATGATTTAAACAATTTTAAAATATGAAAATGCAAATGTAAGCATGGATCCTTCTTAGTCACTCTAAAATGAAGCTTTTGGGAGGTTTTTGAAATTTCCATGTTTGAAACCCAAAACCACTTCTCTTCACATGCTTGACTTCATAAGACATAGTTAATCAATTTAGGGGTTAGGGGGTATAGATACATGATTTGTGTGGTTTGAATATGTATGGACCTTGTTTATCAACTTCAATGCTTACTATATATATGACATAAGAAAACTATTTGCTTTGGTTTTTCTTTTTTCTGATTTTTTTTTCAATTTTGATGCCCATTTGGATCTTGTCAAATCCTAGGTTTGACGAAATTTATACAAGTTTAAAACATGAAAATGAAAAGGGAAGCATGGATCCTTCTTAGTCACTCTAAAATGAAGCTTTTGGGAGGTTTTTGAAATTTCCATGTTTGAAACCCAAAACCACTTCTCTTCATGCTTGACTTCATAAGACGAAGTTTAGGGGTTAGGGGGTATATATACATGATTTGTCTGGTTTGAATATGTCTAGACCTTGTTTATCAACTTTAATGCTTACTATATAACATAAGAAAACTATTTGCTTTGGTTTTTCTTTTTGCTGATTTTTTTTCAATTTTGATGCCCATTTGAATCTTGGTCAAATCCTAGGTTTGACCATGGTTTAAACAAGTTTAAATCATGAATATGAAAAAATAAGCATCTATCCTTCTTAGTCACCCCAAAATGTAGCTCTTGGGAGGGTTTTTGAAATTTCCATGTTTGAAACAAAAAACACTTCTCTTCATGCATGCTTGACTTCATAAGACAGAGTTTAGGGTTAGGGGTGTAGATATATACATGATAATCTAGTTTGAATATGTCTAGACCTGTTTATCATCTTTAATGCTAACTATAGACATAAGAAGACTATGTGCTTTGGTTTTTCATTTTTCTGTTTTTTTTTGAATTTTATGCCCATATATTTGAATCTTGGTCAAATCCTAGGTTCAACCAAGATTTAAACAAGTTTAAAACATGAAAATTAAAAGGTAAGCATGTATCCTTCTTAGTCACTCTAAAATGAAGCTTTTGGGATGTTCTTGAAATTTCCATGTTTGAAACCCAAAACGACTTCTCTTCATGCTAGACTTCATAAGATCGATGGGGGGTAGATACATGATTATTCTGGTTTGGATATATATACCTAGACCTCGTTTATCAACTCGAATGCTTACGATATGACATATATAAGAAGACTATGTGCTTTTGTTTTTCATTTTTCTGATTTTTTTGAATTTTGTGCCCACCCATTTGTATCTTGGTCAAATCCTAGGTTTGATAATGATTTAAACAAGTTTAAAATATGAAAATGCAAATGTAAGCATGGATCCTTCTTAGTCACTCTAAAATGAAGCTTTTGGGAGGTTTTTGAAATTTCCATGTTTGAAACCCAAAACCACTTCTCTTCACATGCTTGACTTCATAAGACATAGTTAATTAATTTAGGGGTTAGGGGGTATAGATACATGATTTGTGTGGTTTGAATATGTATGGACCTTGTTTATCAACTTTAATGCTTACTATATGACATAAGAAGACTATGTGATTTGGTTTTTCATTTTTCTGTTTTTTTATTTTTCTGCCCATTTGAATCTTGGTCAAATCCTAGGTTTGACCAAGATTTAGACAAGTTTAACACGTAAATGAGTTAACTTGGATTTCCTACCCTTGAATCCATAGGAAACTTTGTTCTAATGCACTATAATAATCAACCGAGTTTTTACACCAACAGGTCTGTCACTTACGTGTGGTGCCCACGCTTGAGGTCCCACACTTCAGTGAGCACAAGTCACGTGCAATAGGTACGCAAACTATTTGCTTTGGTTTTCCTTTTTGCTGATTTTTTTTCAATTTTGATGCCCATTTGAATCTTGTCTAATCCTAGGTTTGACCAAGATAATTTAAACAAGTTTAAAACATGAAAATGAAAAGGGAAGCATGTATCCTTCTTAGTCACTCTAAACTCGGGTTTTGCCCAGTTCTACAGATCAAGGGTTCAAAAAAATCCAACTACGGGGTTCGAACAACACGATTCTAATCCAAGAATTTTTTCGACCTCATCCAAATGGCCTCAAGCTATAGGGTTAGCATCTAGTGCAGTTTTTGTGAAAATGTATGCACTATGTGTGCTATAACTTGTATGTCTTTCAAATTTGAACCAAATTTGAATAAGTTTGAAATATTTGAAAAGGGGCTTTTGGGAGGTTTTTGAAATTTCCATGTTTGAAACCCAAAACCACTTCTCTTCATGCTTGACTTCATAAGACGGAGTTTAGGGGTTAGGGGTAGATACATGATTTGTATGGTTTGATATGTCTAGACCTTGTTTATCAACTTTAATGCTTACTATATGACATAAGAAGACTATGTGATTTTGTTTTTCATTTTTCTGTTTTTTTATTTTTCTGCCCATTTGAATCTTGGTCAAATCCTAGGTTTGACCAAGATTTAGACAAGTTTAACACGTAAATGAGTTAACTTGGATTTCCTACCCTTGAATCCATAGGAAACTTTGTTCTAATGCACTATTATAATCAACCGAGTTTTTACACCAACAGGTCTGTCACTTACGTGTGGTGCCCACCCTTGAGGTCCCACACTTCAGTGAGCACAAGTCACGTGCAGTAGGTACGCAAACTCCCAGCCATCTTCTTTGTCAAGAGAAGACGCATCAGATGCGTATTGGAAGTCTGTGGGTCCTTCTGGATCCTTCGGTTGTCCCTGTCACAAAGAAAACAAATCTCTCTCATTCTCGGCCTCGCTCGACTCGCGCTCGCTCGCACCTCCTGCTCACTGACAAACCCTGCACAAAAGTCAACATCATCACCCGAAAAAGGGGAGACACCATAATGCTCTCCCTTCTTCTCTCCTTCCGAGTGATCCCTCTTCCTCCGTGTTTCACTCGACGGGCAAACACCCATGTGCTGCATAGTAATAATAAAAAGGTAGTAGAAAAATCGATATACGAATCTATAATTAAATAGGTTAAACTCGGGTTTTGCCCAGTTCTACAGATCAAGGGTTCAAAAAAATCCAACTACGGGGTTCGAACAACACGATTCTAATCCAAGAATTTTTTCGACCTCATCCAAATGGCCTCAAATTATAGGGTTAGCATCTAGTGCAGTTTGTGTGAAAATGTATGCACTATGTGTGCTATAACTTGTATGTCTTTCAAATTTGAACCAAATTTGAATAAGTTTGAAATATTTGAAAAGGGGCTTTTGGGAGGTTTTTGAAATTTCCATGTTTGAAACCCAAAACCACTTCTCTTCATGCTTGACTTCATAAGACAGAGTTTAGGGGTTAGGGGTATAGATACATGATTTGTCTGGTTTGAATATGTCTAGACCTTGTTTATCAACTTTAATGCTTACTATATAACATAAGAAAACTATTTGCTTTGGTTTTTCTTTTTGCTGATTTTTTTTCAATTTTGATGCCCATTTGAATCTTGGTCAAATCCTAGGTTTGACCATGGTTTAAACAAGTTTAAATCATGAATATGAAAAAATAAGCATCTATCCTTCTTAGTCACCCCAAAATGTAGCTCTTGGGAGGGTTTTTGAAATTTCCATGTTTGAAACAAAAAAACCACTTCTCTTCATGCATGCTTGACTTCATAAGACAGAGTTTAGGGTTAGGGGTGTAGATATATACATGATTTTCTAGTTTGAATATGTCTAGACATGTTTATCAACTTTAATGCTAACTATAGACATAAGAAGACTATGTGCTTTGGTTTTTCATTTTTCTATTTTTTTTGAATTTTATGCCCATATATTTGAATCTTGGTCAAATCCTAGGTTCAACCAAGATTTAAACAAGTTTAAAACATGAAAATTAAAAGGTAAGCATGTATCCTTCTTAGTCACTCTAAAATGAAGCTTTTGGGATGTTCTTGAAATTTCCATGTTTGAAACCCAAAACGACTTCTCTTCATGCTAGACTTCATAAGATCGATGGGGGGTAGATACATGATTTGTCTGGTTTGGATATATATACCTAGACCTCGTTTATCAACTCGAATGCTTACGATATGACATATATAAGAAGACTATGTGCTTTTGTTTTTCATTTTTCTGATTTTTTTGAATTTTGTGCCCACCCATTTGTATCTTGGTCAAATCCTAGGTTTGATAATGATTTAAACAAGTTTAAAATATGAAAATGCAAATGTAAGCATGGATCCTTCTTAGTCACTCTAAAATGAAGCTTTTGGGAGGTTTTTGAAATTTCCATGTTTGAAACCCAAAACCACTTCTCTTCACATGCTTGACTTCATAAGACATAGTTAATTAATTTAGGGGTTAGGGGTATAGATACATGATTTGTGTGGTTTGAATATGTATGGACCTTGTTTATCAACTTTAATGCTTACTATATGACATAAGAAGACTATGTGATTTGGTTTTTCATTTTTCTGTTTTTTTATTTTTCTGCCCATTTGAATCTTGGTCAAATCCTAGGTTTGACCAAGATTTAGACAAGTTTAACACGTAAATGAGTTAACTTGGATTTCCTACCCTTGAATCCATAGGAAACTTTGTTCTAATGCACTATTATAATCAACCGAGTTTTTACACCAACAGGTCTGTCACTTACGTGTGGTGCCCACCCTTGAGGTCCCACACTTCAGTGAGCACAAGTCACGTGCAGTAGGTACGCAAACTCCCAGCCATCTTCTTTGTCAAGAGAAGACGCATCGATGCGTATTGGAAGTCGTGGGTCCTTGGATCCTTCGGTTGTCCCTGTCACAAAGAAAACAAATCTCTCTCATTCTCGGCCTCGCTCGACTCGCTCGCTCGCACCTCCTGCCCACCGACAAACCCCGCACAAAAGTCAACATCATCACCCGAAAAAGGGGAGACACCATAATGCTCTCCCTTCTTCTCTCCTTCCGAGTGATCCCTCTTCCTCCGTGTTTCACTCGACGGGCAAACACCCATGTGCTGCATAGTAATAATAAAAAGGTAGTAGAAAAATCGATATACGAATCTATAATTAAATAGGTTAAACTCGGGTTTTGCCCAGTTCTACAGATCAAGGGTTCAAAAAAATCCAACTACGGGGTTCGAACAACACGATTCTAATCCAAGAATTTTTTCGACCTCATCCAAATGGCCTCAAATTATAGGGTTAGCATCTAGTGCAGTTTGTGTGAAAATGTATGCACTATGTGTGCTATAACTTGTATGTCTTTCAAATTTGAACCAAATTTGAATAAGTTTGAAATATTTGAAAAGGGGCTTTTGGGAGGTTTTTGAAATTTCCATGTTTGAAACCCAAAACCACTTCTCTTCATGCTTGACTTCATAAGACAGAGTTTAGGGGTTAGGGGTATAGATACATTATTTGTCTGGTTTGAATATGTCTAGAACTTGTTTATCAACTTTAATGCTTACTATATAACATAAGAAAACTATTTGCTTTGGTTTTTCTTTTTGCTGATTTTTTTTCAATTTTGATGCCCATTTGAATCTTGGTCAAATCCTAGGTTTGACCATGGTTTAAACAAGTTTAAATCATGAATATGAAAAAATAAGCATCTATCCTTCTTAGTCACCCCAAAATGTAGCTCTTGGGAGGGTTTTTGAAATTTCCATGTTTGAAACAAAAAAACCACTTCTCTTCATGCATGCTTGACTTCATAAGACAGAGTTTAGGGTTAGGGGTGTAGATATATACATGATTTTCTAGTTTGAATATGTCTAGACATGTTTATCAACTTTAATGCTAACTATAGACATAAGAAGACTATGTGCTTTGGTTTTTCATTTTTCTATTTTTTTTGAATTTTATGCCCATATATTTGAATCTTGGTCAAATCCTAGGTTCAACCAAGATTTAAACAAGTTTAAAACATGAAAATTAAAAGGTAAGCATGTATCCTTCTTAGTCACTCTAAAATGAAGCTTTTGGGATGTTCTTGAAATTTCCATGTTTGAAACCCAAAACGACTTCTCTTCATGCTAGACTTCATAAGATCGATGGGGGGTAGATACATGATTTGTCTGGTTTGGATATATATACCTAGACCTCGTTTATCAACTCGAATGCTTACGATATGACATATATAAGAAGACTATGTGCTTTTGTTTTTCATTTTTCTGATTTTTTTGAATTTTGTGCCCACCCATTTGTATCTTGGTCAAATCCTAGGTTTGATAATGATTTAAACAAGTTTAAAATATGAAAATGCAAATGTAAGCATGGATCCTTCTTAGTCACTCTAAAATGAAGCTTTTGGGAGGTTTTTGAAATTTCCATGTTTGAAACCCAAAACCACTTCTCTTCACATGCTTGACTTCATAAGACATAGTTAATTAATTTAGGGGTTAGGGGGTATAGATACATGATTTGTGTGGTTTGAATATGTATGGACCTTGTTTATCAACTTTAATGCTTACTATATGACATAAGAAGACTATGTGATTTGGTTTTTCATTTTTCTGTTTTTTTATTTTTCTGCCCATTTGAATCTTGGTCAAATCCTAGGTTTGACCAAGATTTAGACAAGTTTAACACGTAAATGAGTTAACTTGGATTTCCTACCCTTGAATCCATAGGAAACTTTGTTCTAATGCACTATAATAATCAACCGAGTTTTTACACCAACAGGTCTGTCACTTACGTGTGGTGCCCACGCTTGAGGTCCCACACTTCAGTGAGCACAAGTCACGTGCAATAGGTACGCAAACTATTTGCTTTGGTTTTCCTTTTTGCTGATTTTTTTCAATTTTGATGCCCATTTGAATCTTGTCTAATCCTAGGTTTGACCAAGATAATTTAAACAAGTTTAAAACATGAAAATGAAAAGGGAAGCATGTATCCTTCTTAGTCACTCTAAACTCGGGTTTTGCCCAGTTCTACAGATCAAGGGTTCAAAAAAATCCAACTACGGGGTTCGAACAACACGATTCTAATCCAAGAATTTTTTCGACCTCATCCAAATGGCCTCAAGCTATAGGGTTAGCATCTAGTGCAGTTTTTGTGAAAATGTATGCACTATGTGTGCTATAACTTGTATGTCTTTCAAATTTGAACCAAATTTGAATAAGTTTGAAATATTTGAAAAGGGGCTTTTGGGAGGTTTTTGAAATTTCCATGTTTGAAACCCAAAACCACTTCTCTTCATGCTTGACTTCATAAGACGGAGTTTAGGGGTTAGGGGTAGATACATGATTTGTATGGTTTGATATGTCTAGACCTTGTTTATCAACTTTAATGCTTACTATATGACATAAGAAGACTATGTGATTTTGTTTTTCATTTTTCTGTTTTTTTATTTTTCTGCCCATTTGAATCTTGGTCAAATCCTAGGTTTGACCAAGATTTAGACAAGTTTAACACGTAAATGAGTTAACTTGGATTTCCTACCCTTGAATCCATAGGAAACTTTGTTCTAATGCACTATTATAATCAACCGAGTTTTTACACCAACAGGTCTGTCACTTACGTGTGGTGCCCACCCTTGAGGTCCCACACTTCAGTGAGCACAAGTCACGTGCAGTAGGTACGCAAACTCCCAGCCATCTTCTTTGTCAAGAGAAGACGCATCAGATGCGTATTGGAAGTCTGTGGGTCCTTCTGGATCCTTCGGTTGTCCCTCTCACAAAAAAACAAATCTCTCTCATTCTCGGCCTCGCTTGACTCGCTCGCGCTCGCTCGCTCGCACCTCCTGCTCACTGACAAACCCTGCACAAAAGTCAACATCATCACCCGAAAAAGGGGAGACACCATAATGCTCTCCCTTCTTCTCTCCTTCCGAGTGATCCCTCTTCCTCCGTGTTTCACTCGACGGGCAAACACCCATGTGCTGCATAGTAATAATAAAAAGGTAGTAGAAAAATCGATATACGAATCTATAATTAAATAGGTTAAACTCGGGTTTTGCCCAGTTCTACAGATCAAGGGTTCAAAAAAATCCAACTACGGGGTTCGAACAACACGATTCTAATCCAAGAATTTTTTCGACCTCATCCAAATGGCCTCAAATTATAGGGTTAGCATCTAGTGCAGTTTGTGTGAAAATGTATGCACTATGTGTGCTATAACTTGTATGTCTTTCAAATTTGAACCAAATTTGAATAAGTTTGAAATATTTGAAAAGGGGCTTTTGGGAGGTTTTTGAAATTTCCATGTTTGAAACCCAAAACCACTTCTCTTCATGCTTGACTTCATAAGACAGAGTTTAGGGGTTAGGGGTATAGATACATGATTTGTCTGGTTTGAATATGTCTAGACCTTGTTTATCAACTTTAATGCTTACTATATAACATAAGAAAACTATTTGCTTTGGTTTTTCTTTTTGCTGATTTTTTTCAATTTTGATGCCCATTTGAATCTTGGTCAAATCCTAGGTTTGACCATGGTTTAAACAAGTTTAAATCATGAATATGAAAAAATAAGCATCTATCCTTCTTAGTCACCCCAAAATGTAGCTCTTGGGAGGGTTTTTGAAATTTCCATGTTTGAAACAAAAAAACCACTTCTCTTCATGCATGCTTGACTTCATAAGACAGAGTTTAGGGTTAGGGGTGTAGATATATACATGATTTTCTAGTTTGAATATGTCTAGACATGTTTATCAACTTTAATGCTAACTATAGACATAAGAAGACTATGTGCTTTGGTTTTTCATTTTTCTATTTTTTTTGAATTTTATGCCCATATATTTGAATCTTGGTCAAATCCTAGGTTCAACCAAGATTTAAACAAGTTTAAAACATGAAAATTAAAAGGTAAGCATGTATCCTTCTTAGTCACTCTAAAATGAAGCTTTTGGGATGTTCTTGAAATTTCCATGTTTGAAACCCAAAACGACTTCTCTTCATGCTAGACTTCATAAGATCGATGGGGGGTAGATACATGATTTGTCTGGTTTGGATATATATACCTAGACCTCGTTTATCAACTCGAATGCTTACGATATGACATATATAAGAAGACTATGTGCTTTTGTTTTTCATTTTTCTGATTTTTTTGAATTTTGTGCCCACCCATTTGTATCTTGGTCAAATCCTAGGTTTGATAATGATTTAAACAATTTTAAAATATGAAAATGCAAATGTAAGCATGGATCCTTCTTAGTCACTCTAAAATGAAGCTTTTGGGAGGTTTTTGAAATTTCCATGTTTGAAACCCAAAACCACTTCTCTTCACATGCTTGACTTCATAAGACATAGTTAATCAATTTAGGGGTTAGGGGTATAGATACATGATTTGTGTGGTTTGAATATGTATGGACCTTGTTTATCAACTTCAATGCTTACTATATATATGACATAAGAAAACTATTTGCTTTGGTTTTTCTTTTTTCTGATTTTTTTTTCAATTTTGATGCCCATTTGGATCTTGTCAAATCCTAGGTTTGACGACCAAGATAATTTAAACAAGTTTAAAACATGAAAATGAAAAGGTAAGCATGGATCCTTCTTAGTCACTCTAAAATGAAGCTTTTGGGAGGTTTTTGAAATTTCCATGTTTGAAACCCAAAACCACTTCTCTTCACATGCTTGACTTCAATTCATAAGACAGAGTTTAGGGGTTAGGGGGTATAGCTACATGATTTGTCTGGTTTGAATATGTCTAGACCTTGTTTATCAACTTTAATGCTTACTATATGACATAAGAAAACTATTTGCTTTGGTTTTTCTTTTTGCTGAATTTTTTTCAATTTTGATGCCCATTTGAATCTTGTCTAATCCTAGGTTTGACCAAGATAATTTAAACAAGTTTAAAACATGAAAATGAAAAGGGAAGCATGTATCCTTCTTAGTCACCCCAAAATGTAGCTCTTAGGAGGGTTTTTGAAATTTCCATGTTTGACTTCATAAGACGGAGTTTAGGGGTTAGGGGGTATAGATACATGATTTGTGTGGTTTGAATATGTATGGACCTTGTTTATCAACTTCAATGCTTACTATATATATGACATAAGAAAACTATTTGCTTTGGTTTTTCTTTTTTCTGATTTTTTTTTCAATTTTGATGCCCATTTGGATCTTGTCAAATCCTAGGTTTGACGACCAAGATAATTTAAACAAGTTTAAAACATGAAAATGAAAAGGTAAGCATGGATCCTTCTTAGTCACTCTAAAATGAAGCTTTTGGGAGGTTTTTGAAATTTCCATGTTTGAAACCCAAAACCACTTCTCTTCACATGCTTGACTTCAATTCATAAGACAGAGTTTAGGGGTTAGGGGGTATAGCTACATGATTTGTCTGGTTTGAATATGTCTAGACCTTGTTTATCAACTTTAATGCTTACTATATGACATAAGAAAACTATTTGCTTTGGTTTTTCTTTTTGCTGAATTTTTTTCAATTTTGATGCCCATTTGAATCTTGTCTAATCCTAGGTTTGACCAAGATAATTTAAACAAGTTTAAAACATGAAAATGAAAAGGGAAGCATGTATCCTTCTTAGTCACCCCAAAATGTAGCTCTTAGGATGGTTTTTGAAATTTCCATGTTTGACTTCATAAGACGGAGTTTAGGGGTTAGGGGGTATAGATACATGATTTGTGTGGTTTGAATATGTATGGACCTTTTTTATCAACTTTACTGCTTACTACATGACATAAGAAGACTATGTGATTTGGTTTTTCATTTTTCTGTTTTTTTATTTTTCTGCCCATTTGAATCTTGGTCAAATCCTAGGTTTGACCAAGATTTAGACAAGTTTAACACGTAAATGAGTTAACTTGGATTTCCTACCCTTGAATCCATAGGAAACTTTGTTCTAATGCACTATAATAATCAACCGAGTTTTTACACCAACAGGTCTGTCACTTACGTGTGGTGCCCACGCGTGAGGTCCCACACTTCAGTGAGCACAAGTCACGTGCAATAGGTACGCAAACTCCCAGCCATCTTCTTTGTTAAGAGAAGACGCATCAGATGCGTATTGGAAGTCTGGGTCCTTCTGGATCCTTCGGTTGTCCCTCTCACAAAAAAAACAAATCTCTCTCATTCTCGGCCTCGCTCGACTCGCTCGCTCGTCTCGCTCGCTCGCACCTCCTGCTCACTGACAAACCCTGCACAAAAGTCAACATCATCACCCGAAAAAGGGGAGACACCATAATGCTCTCCCTTCTTCTCTCCTTCCGAGTGATCCCTCTTCCTCCGTGTTTCACTCGACGGGCAAACACCCATGTGCTGCATAGTAATAATAAAAAGGTAGTAGAAAAATCGATATACGAATCTATAATTAAATAGGTTAAACTCGGGTTTTGCCCAGTTCTACAGATCAAGGGTTCAAAAAAATCCAACTACGGGGTTCGAACAACACGATTCTAATCCAAGAATTTTTTCGACCTCATCCAAATGGTCTCAAATTATAGGGTTAGCATCTAGTGCAGTTTGTGTGAAAATGTATGCAATATGTGTGATATAACTTGTATGTCTTTCAAATTTGAACCAAATTTGAATAAGTTTGAAATATTTGAAAACGGGCTTAATTTTGGGAGGTTTTTGAACCAAAGAGAAGTGGTATTGGGTTTCAAACATGGAAATTCCAAAAACCTCCCGGCCACGAGCTCCATTTTGGAGTGACTAAGAAGGGATCGATTTTACTTAGGTATGTAGTATTGTACATCACAAATGTGAAATGAAACAGATGATGTGAATCTCTATAAACCCTAAACCCTAATTATATTAAACCCCTAGACCCTAACACTAAACCTTATATATATAAACCATAAACCTATATATCACTACCAAAAAATGAGTCATGCGATTCAAATGTTTGGCATTGTTTTCTCGTAGCATGCAAAATGCTCTCACACACACTTCTGGGGAAGCGAGGCCTCAAACACATGGTGCAAAAAAAATATGCAGGGTTCTTGTCTAAACATAGAAGTGTATATATGCCATGTTTATTTGGTACTGTTCATAGAGGTATTATGTAAACCACAAATGATATGACTATGCATGCTTTGTTTCGATCTTTTCTATCAATCCCCACACAATAACTTATTAATTCGGCTTGTTTTAAAATTTAGCTAGGTCGAGCAATCTCACGATGCTCTCACCCTGCTTGTTTTAATTTGTTCTAGTAGGAGGGTGCGGTGCATGTGTTTGGCCATTATTATATAAAATGTACTTGGCTCGATCCACACATTCAGGCCACACACCCATGTATTTTTTAAATTATTTGTTTGATCTGTACTTCATCTACACACTGTGTCAAATTTGCATTTTATCGGATTTAGCCCAAGAAATTGTATATATATGGATGCACATTGAGATAATTCATGAAACCTTGGAAATGGTCATCCTGTCATGCATGTTTCCCCGCGAATGAAAACTTGATTGGTGGCAGACAAGCAAAAACACATTTATGGGCGACAACCCAAAATGCACATATTTTGCAAAGTATTCATGCTTGCATGATGAAAAGTTGCAAATATATACATAAAATTGGGCCATGATTCAAAAGTTTGGCATGGTTCTTGTGTAGTGGTACCAAGCTCACATGCATGTGGGAGGAAATTTAGCTAGACGAACTCCAACATGGTGCCAATCTACTTGAGGGTTCTTCTCTAAAACACTGGTATGGCATGTTTGGTATTTTCCCTAGATATATGTACTACAAAATGATGAATACTCCATGTTTTTAGATTGCCTTTTTTGAATCACGTGTGCCTTGATTTCAAATCTAGGTCAAATCACTGGGGGAGGGGGATAAACTTGGCTTCATGGAAAAAATAATGTCTTGTAAATGAGATAACTTGGCTTTCCTACCCTTGGATCTATAGGAAACTATGGAGTACTAATACATTATAATAATCACCCGAGTACACCAACTGGTCTGTCACTTACGTGTGGTTCCCATGCGTGAGGTCCCACACTTCAGTGAGCACAGGTCATGTGTCCACCAGTCTAGAGGCTCCCGTTAAAAGAAGAGCCCTCTATATTATTATAAAGAAACATCAATCTCCATAAACATCAATCTCCCTTCTCAGTTCTCAGCTTCTCACTGCTCCCCCCTCGCTCGCGCCGCCGCCGCCACAACCCCCCGCGCCCCTTTCCGATCCCTCATCAGACCTTAGACTATGGAGTTGCCTGTGCCGAAGAAGCAGCCTCTGAAGCCGACGATCCAGTGTATCAACGACTGGTGCGGGAGGGAGATCCCTTACAACGAGGAAGACAAGCACATGATGGCGTGCCCGCACGGCTCTTGCTTCTGCACGCACCCCGGCTGCGAATTCGCCGATTCGAAGGTACCGTTCATCCTACACCTCAGAGAAGCCCACTTGACCGCTGTGGATAGGTTCCCGTACGACGAGGACTTCGGATTTGTTCATCTGAAGGTGCCGGCACCGGGCTCGCCAAAACTACAGCTCATCGGCTACGGGACGGATGGCGCAGTGTTCGCCTTGCACATCCACCCTTGCGGCATGGACACCGCGGTATCCTTCGTGTGCGTCAGGCCGGCGGCGTGCAACTTGCCCCGGTATAGGGTGACAATGTGGGCGAACGGCCCGCCGATGCCGGGGCCGCGTAAGCTTACCGGGGAACACTTGTTTGACGTGGTGAAGGCGGTATTAGAGCCGACGAGCAGCCCGACTCCGGGCACAGTTTCTTTGGGAGATGTCACTTCCTTCCTCTCGGTGCCGCCGCGGTACCTGTGCGGCAATGAATCATCGAAGCAGCTGACTATCTATTTGCGCATCGATAAGGAGTGAGTGAACATAACACTACCCTCAATCTTATTGGGACGATGCTAATGCGGATTTAAGTAATGCTGAATTAATTTGTTTTTCTTGTGACAGGGCGATTAGCAAGGAGAAGAGGATCTCGGTGCACAGCTAGCGACCTATATCTCGGCGTCCACCAAGTGTCCCTGAGTAGGAGATCTTGTTCTGCCTCTTCTTTTGATGTTTAATATTGCTTCATCACCGTAAAAGGAAGGGTGTGTCTGGGGCTTCCTGCTTCAAAGTACTCAGTACAAGGACTAAAAGAGACGTTTTGCTGATGGTTCTTGTCAGGACGGCCGTAGTGTTGGAGGTGGTCATCTACTTCGGTGGGGAAGGACTACTTAGACCTTTATCTAAAAATGTTGACGGATTGGATGTATTTTATGTTTACCATGAATTAGTCTATGTAATATGTAACCCAATTCGCCGATTAATGCAACTCTGGATCCTTCACTGTCATACGACTACTAAAACAATATAAATAAATAGGCATTTTAAGTTTAATGCACATTTAATCAAGCCACATAATGTTGGCGTACTTGTAAGCAACCAGGTTTACTATTGTTGGCATGTGTGGTACAATTTCATGGGGCAATACCCAATCTAGCTTGTTCAATTACATTACATGAAGTAATTAAAATATGGATGCCTAGAATTATTCACTTCCGTACATTGCGATGGCTTATAGCGGTTTCTATGACCAATCTACATCACAAATCTAGTTCAAATTTGATCTATTTTTATGAACAAAATTGGAAACTCTACTTGGCATTTTCGTTTACTATGACCAGATTCACATATGTAGTGATTCATTTTCTTTTCAAATCGCCATACCATTTCCTCGTGAACTCTTCATCTTTTTTTTAGTTTTAATGAATTTCCTTTGGTTGCATTCAATTTGCTTCAAATTCACCGGCTTCACCATTCGTACAAATTGTTCATCTTTTCTTTGTAGTTTTTTCATGCATGAAGCATAACACCTTACCATGGTAAAATCTGCATATTTTCTACCAAAACTCGTGCCGAACTTTAAAGAACATGCAATTTTAAATTGACTAAAATTGGTTAAAACTCAACATAAGTCCACATATATTACAAACTCGAGAAATAATCAACATATATATCACCTAAATGGTCATCTTATGAAGTATGCCATGTTTCGAAATTGTTACCTTGAAAATTTGGCCCTTCTCTCAGGCAGCCACTTCACAATAAAGCTCACATAAAGCTCTTATTTTACACTAATAAAGTAGAATGTATTTTTGTGTGAAATGAAGTTGAATAAAATATATGTGAACGGTAAGATGCACATTGCTGCCAATATTTGGGATAATTATTAGTAAGTTCATACTAATATACAATGCAATCAACATGACCACACATGTGTAAGCAAGAAAATAAATCTTTCTTAAATTACCTTAAGGTTGTAAGTTTGTTATTTGTATAGCGATTTTATCTCATACGATGACTCAAGCTAGCACATTTTTTTTGAATTTGCTTCAATATTCTAGGACCCACCACATTCGTAAAATGGTAGTGCCAATTTTACGTATCGTAGTGCACAAAAGACACACACACACACACGCACACACGCACACATATGCTCACTTATTTCAATATTTAAACTATATTTTCTTCATTCAAATTTTCCGACCTGGCATTTGAACATGTAGTTGAATTTTGAGTAAAACCGCTCATACGTCAAACATGAATCCAAATAAGGTACAATTCGAGAAAATCTACACATCACATTTTGGCCAATATACATTGTATAATGCTTGTGAAAATGTAGACTATGAAATAGTCAACGTCACCTTTTTAGGTCATGAATGTCTTGGGCATCGACCAAAGTCTGGTAGGATGGTGAGGCATGAGTTACGAACATCCTTCTTCTCCTCTCACCCCCATTTGAGAGAGAGAGAGAGTGTGTTTGTGTGTTTGTGTGTGTGGGGGGGGGGGTAGAAAGCCATGTTAATAAATTAACTCATACATGAAAGCAAGAAATCAAACTTGATTTATATAAATCACTCTTAGGATTGTAGTTTGTTATTTTTATACCATCTATATCTCATATGACGACACAAGCTAGTCCACATTTTTAGGGCTCCTTTGATTCAAAGGATTTGCATAGGAAGTGTGAAGGATTTGGTTCCTATGGGAAAATTTCCTATACATGTTGTTTGATTCATAGGAACATATCCTATAGGAAAAATTCCTATAGGAATCTTGTAGTGTAATTCCTATAGGAAATAAGCATTAGCTCATAGCTCATGAAAAAATTCCTTTGCTACAATCAAACACACTTCATCTTCCTATAGGATTCAAGTAGACATGCCATTCCAATCCTATACATTTCCTATTCCTATGCTTTTCCTATCCTTTAAATCAAAGGAGCCCTTAATTTCATTGAAGTTCTTTTTGTTGCACTCAAATTACTTCAACTTTTAGGACCCACCATCCGTACAAGGGTAATGGAAATTTCTATGATCTTAGTGCAAGGCTTCACACAGAGACACTCAAAGTATTTCAATATTTTAAAATTCATTTTCTTCCCTAAAAATTGCCGACCGTCCATTCGTAACATGTAGTTCAATTTTGAGTAACATCACACATATGTCAAACATCAATCTTTTTTTTTGATATTTCGAGAAAATCTTCATATCCCATTTTTGGCCATCATATAAGGTGTACTGCGTGTGAAAACATAGACAGTGAAACTTTCAGCGTCACCTTAATTAGCCAAACTGGTGGGACGGTGAGGCCCGAATTAATAGCCACCACCTTCCTTCTTCTCCACTCGCCCCTCCCCTCCCCTCCCCATCAATATCTTCTTCAAAGCAGATTAAAGAGGATGGAGTGCCCCCACGACGGGTGCGGGAGCGTGGTCGCCTACAACGAGCTCCACGACCACGAGCTCGCGTGCCCGCACGGCCCGTGCGACTGCACAGAGGCCGGCTGCGACTTCTCCGCCTCGCCAGCAGCGCTCATCGCCCACCTCAGAGAAATCCATTCGATTTGTGTGGACATGATCCCGTACGGCACCGCGATGGCGTTCATCATCCCGGTGCTGGCACCGCCAGAGCCAAGACGTCCGGTCATCTTCTACGGGAACGATGGTACCGTGTTCGTCTGGCACACATATACGCAAGTCCAGCCGAAAAATGGATGCGTGCTGGCCTGCCTATCCGTTGAGTGCGTTAGGTCGGCGGCGTGCGTGTGGCCGGAGTACAATGTGAGTATGTCGTCGCACGGCAAGCCATTACTTAATCGCTCTGAGATTGGTTTAATGCTCCCCAACTATACGGCCACTATTCTGGCGAACAGCACGACCACGCCGGGCGCCGCCAAATGGTCGGAACTAGAGCGGTCGTTGCAATGGTATCAACCGTGCACGGAGCTGACTATCTGGGTTCGCATCGACAGGTGATACATGCGCCTATCTTAATCTTCGTGGTTATCTAATTGAAATTGCGGTTTATGCAGTACTGAATTAATTAATTTTTGTTGTCAGAAAGTTATCGTCGGACGGAAGTTCCTATTCGGAGCGGCGGGTTTAGGTTGCCAACTATGGGCTTTTTTCATTCAGAGGATTCACCAGGGCGGCCCTAACGACGATATATGATCTTATTTGGCGGAGAGGGTCCAACACTAAGCGCTTGATTGTATTCTGTGTTTATGTTCACATACTCTATGGTGTACTGTACTATGGAATCCCATGTCCGATTAAATGCACCTCTGGACCCTGCCAGGCATTTCCCTTGTTATCTTTTCTTTTTACACATACTGTAACCATTGTTCAACGCGCAGTCCATTGGCTTGGGTGCTAGATGCTTCCTCGGGAAGGTACCCTATCTTGCCCATTTGAGAACACACGTCCCTATAATTGCTCAGAAGCCCCGCGAGGGCACGATGGTCTTTTCTGGGTGTATGTAAGATTTATCCTTGACCAGCCCTCCGCCCTTCTTCTCTTTCTGTTCTGCTGGTAGCTAGTAACTAGCCTTCACCAGCCCTCCACCCTAACTACTGAGTAGTAAAGTACTACGTACCTCGCAAGCCATGGCTCCATTGAGCCGGGCGGCCCGGCGGCAGGATATCCTAGGGAAGACGATGAGGACTAGGACCGCCGAGAAAAACTCATCTAGCCAGCTAGCGCGTCGTTGTATGGCCACTTATGATCGCCTGAGCATTCTCGCAGAGCAGTCTATCCTCTATTCGATGGAGAGCGAGCCAGTGGGCGAGGGTTCGTCCGGGTAGGTTTCTAGTGGCGTGTCCTCCAGTTCATTCTTATTTTCTAACTGTTTTTTCCATTTATTTACATCTCACAGGGCCGGCGGTTCAAACGTCTACCCGGTAACCCCCACGACGGTGGCGCCCCAAGTCCGGTCGTCGGAAGCTGAGTTCGGCCCCGTTTCACGGCCAAGCCAGGTAGGCTGTATGCCTCTATCCACTTTTTTTTAATACTCCCTCCAATCCATTTTAATAGACTCTGATTTAGTACTCCCTCCGATCCATTTTATTTGACTCAAATTTAGTACTACTCCGGTTCATATTAATTGACTCTAATATGGATGTATCTAGACACATTTTAGTTCTAGATACATCCATATTGAAGTCAATTAATATGAATCGGATAGTCTAAATTTGAGTCAAATAAAATTTGTACAACTTTGTACTAAATCCGAGTCAACTAAAAGGGATCATAGGGAGAATACAACTTTACTAAATCCGTGTTTACTACTACTACTACTAAAAGGGATAGGATGGAGTAGTTTATGTAATCACGGCTTTCCTTTTAATTATGTGTTGATGAACACTGTGATATTTGTGGAGCGTCCATGTGATGTCCATTCCTGTATCAAGATCTGTGCTAGAAATTAGTAGTACTCCTATTTTTTTGCGTGTAATTACTCATATATGAATTGGTTGGATTCTTTTTTGTTCCATACAATGATCGTGCCAGCAAATGGAGGTGAACATGGCCCACATAGGCAGCCAGCTGGGGAATGAACTCTCCCTTACCCCAGAGTTTGAGCCTGTTCACGTAGATTTGGCGTCCGAGAACAAGATCTGCCATAATCTTCAGCAAGGCATCAATACCTTTACTGCCGAGCTCGACAGGCTTAATGAGCAGAACCGCGTTTGTGTGGAACTGCATAACCAGAGCGTCACATTGATGAATGATGATGATGCAAACACCACCATCAAGGGCGAGGGTTCGTCCGGGTAAGTTTCTAGCGGGGTGTCCTTCAGTTGATTCTTATTTTCTAACCGTTTTTACATTTATTTACATCTCAAAGGGCCGGCGGTTCAAATGTCTCCCCGGTAACCACAACGACGGTGGCGCCCCAAGTCCGGCCGTCCGAAGCTAAGTTCGGCCCCGTTTCCCGGCCAAGCCAGGTAGGCTGTATGCCTCTGTCCACTTGTTTTTTTATAGTTTATGTAATCACTGCTTTCCGATTAATTATGTGTTGATGAACCCTGTGGTATTTGTGGAGCGTCCGAGTGTTGTCCATTCCTTTATCAATATCCATGCTAGAAATTAGTAGTCCTATTGTTTGCGGGTAATTAATACTCATATATGAATGGGTTGATTTCTTTTTTTTTCATACAATTATTGTTGTAGCAAAAGGAGGAGAACAAGGCCCACATAGGCAGCCAGCTGGAGAATGAACACTCCCTCACCCTGGAGTGTGATCGTCTTCACAGAGTTTTGGCGTCTGAGAAGGAGATCTCCTTTCATCTTGCGCAATGCGTCGACATGCTTAAGCAGCAGAACGCCTACTGGGTGGAACTGAACAACAAGAGCGTCACATGGATGGATACTGGAAGCAACCTCATCAAGTATCTCATGGAACAGAAGTTGAAATTAAAGCTCAAGAGGCAGATCTCGAGGGTGCTAATGCGCGGACAAACCGCCGTCCTTAAGGCGATTATCAAGGAGAAGGAGGATCTCCGTGCACAGCTAGCGACCTATATCTCGGCGTCCACCAAGAGCGTCCCTGAGTAGGAGATCTTGTTCTGCTAGTTAACTGCTTCATCACCTTAATATCGCCATGTGCTCGTAAAACTGCTAGTTAACTTTCTGTTGGTATGTTGCACATTTGATCTGAACTTTGTGTTTTGCAATGCACAATTGATCAACTACTAGTAAGTGTATATTAAAATGGCGGGATACTCTTTTTAGCGGCGAAAATTTTCCATTTGTTGCTATTGTAGCGAATCTAAGCCCTTCAGAATCTTCCCTATCGTCAAGAAAACTTTCCAAAAACATAAGCATTTTGGAGGGAAACCTTGATGATATAGGCTATGAGGATGATCCTGGGTTGTGGTTCTTAGCGTGATCTGTAGATGGCAGTATGCTTCTTGTTCATACCTGAGGCTTTACTGAGGCTGCAAGATGTTCTCTAAGGACACTGTCAGTTATGTTCAGATAAGCTAGGGAAGAGATTACTGGTCTTGGAGCATATTGTCTTTTCGTGGGATTGAATTATCCGCTCACATTGCAGTAAATCATGCATATTTCGATTTATATTTTGGTGGAGTTTCATTCGATTTGAATAATTGGTTTGTGAGCAAATAATATTTAGTTTAAACTAGTGCTCGAATACGTAAGAAGCTATTTAATCACAAGCTAGTCATCCGAATGGGATGAAATATTCATAGATTTTAAAACAAGGCATCTACATATTACTGGATTTTTTTCAAAATTTTCTGAATAGTTTTTTCTTTTTTAGCTTCGAAATAACAGATAGTTTGGAACGTTGGATCTCGAAAGATGGTAGATGGTGGCACCTAGTCACAATGAGACTTGGAAGCATCAAGTCACTGAAGCTCCTCCAAACCAAGCTAGGAAAGGCATTGAAAATGAAGTTCTGCTCTAAAACATCTCTCATTTCATTTTGGTGCTCGCGCGGTTGCATGCTGCCCACGTGTTAAGGTACGTGTCTCTGGCATAGAGTACTACGATTATCGGCGAAAAATATATCGTAATGGAAACTGTAAAAAAAGCCCTCTCTGCTCAAGCTGATGTGACGAGACATCACTGCACCAAACGTCGTCGCAAATTTATAGATGGGTGGCGTGCTAGTCTACCATCTACCAACAGTCAAATCGGCGCCCAGTCGCAGCAGCAGCAGCCTAGAGTACTGCCTAGGTTTTGCCCCTTGCATGTCTATCATCTTTTTCTTCACCCTCGCAGAATCACGCGCACGCGCAGGATCTCGATCCCCACCACGCCGCATCACTAGTACTATACCTTTCTCTCCTCACCCCACCCGGCCGCGGCGCGCATCGTTTCTTCCATAGCGCTCGCCCTCTCCTCCGAAAACCCCAAGCGAAGTTGCATCCGCCATCCATCTAAATCCATCTTCACCTGATGGAATATTCAAGGCTTTGCCGGTGCGGCGGGGACGGCCACTTGGAGGCTCTCACCGGCGACAACATCGACCTCATCGCTGCGCATCTGGACGTTACCTACACCGTCCGACTTGCCGCATGTTCCAGGGAGCTCTACGACCAGATCAGCAATGATGAAGGTAAGATGCACCATTGGGATGAACCCTGCCTGCTGATGCCTCCGCCTGCTTATTGGTTCGATGAACCCTGGTTCGTGGCGACAGCATCTCGTCTGCATGTTACCGTGTACGACCTGGTGCCCCTTGACCATCCTCGCCGTTCTGTCACCCTGCCGTTCATGCACGACAGAAAATGGCTTGGCGCGAACGGCGACTGGATCGCCGCCGCCGATCATCGTGGGTGCCAGTGGTGCCTTGTGAACGTCTACACCGAGCGACATATCCCCCTTCCATCCCCACCTGATCCGAAGATTGGTCATGGTGTTACATATCAACCTGCTACTAAAGATTGGTTATACTATCTTTGCTGGAGTCGAGCAATTAATTTGTTGAAGATTGTAATCTGCCAAGTGCCCACAAAAGGTGGGAGGTACGCAGATTACAAGCTCATCGCCTTGTTCGACAAAAGGATTTTCTACCTTGAAGGGGGTGGCGACTGGAGAATGCTGAAGAACCCTACACCTGAACAAATTGTGCCGGCGTTCTGTGATGCCATTGAACTCGGTGGCCAAGTTTTTGCGGTGGACGAAATTAGGGGCTGGACGTACTGCTGGGACACCCCAAATGGTATTTTTTCAGTCCTTATGTTGCATTGCATGATACACTGCCTTAATCAATGAAGTTATTCATGAACTACCTTGTTTATATTTTACCTTTCATAAATGACTTAATGATCACACCGCCTTTTGCTGAATATGAATGAACCGTTGCTTGCAATGAATTAGTACTAATTAGTCACCAACAAACATAGTATGCTCAGTATGTGATTGCATTCCTGAATTAGTAATTCTACGCCACTGCAGAATATGGATGTAATTAACCAGTATCTCAAAAGATAAGGTAGCACTATGAAGGCACCCTTTTTGATAACCTTTTACACCCATTGTTTCATATATAACTAATTGATTTTTGCTCCAAAAGGAGGACGAGAGACCCCCGCCATCTGCATTAGAGAGATGCATAAGGACTTTCATAAGTATATGACTTAACGATCACATCCTTTATCTGAATATGAATGAACCGTTGCTTGCAACGAATTAGTACTAATCAGTCATCAGCAAACATAGTATACTCCGTATGTGAATGCAATCCTGAATTAGTAACTCTATCCACTGCAGAATATGGATGTAATTAACAAGTATCTCAAATGTTAACGTAGCACAATGAAGGCACCCTTCTTGATTAACTTTTACACCCATTGTTTCATATAACTAGTTGATTTTTGCTCGAAATAGAGGGCGAGGTACCCCGGCCTCTGCATCGAAGAGATGCATATGGCCGTTATTTAGTACTCCATCTCATGAAACATGTTATAACTTTTTCTTACTTTTGATTTACTCCCTCCGTCCCACCAAAAGTGTCTTGAATATCTGCCTTCTCCTTTTTTCCCTTAGAAAAGTAACTCAATCAAAATCCAATTATTTACTAAACAAGAATGAAATACTTGTTATGCCTAATTTACTTAGTTTAACCTGTACCTTTTTTAATTATGTTCTTTATCCGGCTAGATTTTTCTTTGCCAAATTGCCCGAAGCTTATGCATATTTCAACCCCATCGTGGATGTTATGCCTGTCATACCTCTATTTTTTTCTTCTATTAGCCTTTGTTTGGCAAGCTGCTTTAAGTTTCCCATGAAATGTTTAGTACTCTATCTACCAAATTGAATGTTGTATTCATTCCAAAAAATCAACAAAATGTGTACAAGGCGAGAACTTTTATATTTTTATATTACTAGTATGTATGCACGTCAAACCATTAAAGATTCTGTTTGATAATCAAAAGAATATTTATAGCATGCCTTTCGCAAGTTTTGAAAGAATATATAAAAAATCTAAAAAAATAGATGTAGAGAATGTATTATTCTACCAGAGTGTAAAATCTGAAATTGAGATACCCTATATTCGGGCCGCACAAAAATGACAGAATCTGATAGATTTTGAAGTTACAAAATGTTGGAAAATATATGTCAGATTTTTTTGTTGTTGCAAAACCTTAAATATAAGATATTTTGATTTGGACATTTGAATGTTGGTAGAACACAACATTGTTGACACCCGTATTTAATCTCCGTTTTCTTTGGAACTTCAAAATGCAGCTCTCAAAATTTTCAAAAACCATGCTACATGTAGCTCGAGCTATATTCATGGTTTTCGAAAGAAAATATTGCCAGCAATGCATATATAAAATACGAAAACAAGAGTGGTCCTACAAAAAATGATGTTTCTTCCCATCAGTCGGCAAACGAAGGGAACAAATAAAAAATTAAAAATATGTGTACATCTAACACTCACTCATTTCTTATCTACCTTTTCCTTTGATGTTTCCTTGAGAGTTGAGACCGTAAGAACCTTCCATTGATCCATGTAGCAGTGCTGAATAGCGATTTCTTTGATGGGGTTATTCATATGCTTCAGGGGTTTCAGATATTTGGTCATTTTTTGGGGTAGACCCAAGGCTCACGTGATGGTTCTAAAATATTGTAGAGTTAGCTATGTGCACTCTTCACAGAGAATCCTGCTGTTGTGCACCGTTAGATTTAGCACTCCAAGGGTCATGATTGAAGCTCTATACTCAGTTTAAAACTGGACCAACTGGTAGATTGTCTGTACTCCTATATTGTATACAAATATCTAATCATATACACCGTTGGATCACTTAAGACAAAGGGAATTAACTACAACACAGGACTTAAACTTAAGATGATATATTTGTCAAAATTTGAATGTATCTATATGCTTTCACTGTCTAGATACATCTGAATTTGGACAAATCTCAGACACTTTCGGTGGGACAGAGGTAGTATATAACTGTGTATACACTAACTAGTGTCTAGTTTTGGCGAAGTTAAGACTTGTTTCGTGGGATGCATGCAGTATAACTGATATATTGGACACTCGATTTGAACACATGAATGACCAATGTCCTTAGCTTACATAGTCGTATTTATACTGTGAGCATGAACGATGAACAGTGCTGCTGTTTGAATATGGTTGCCAGTAACACCCTATTCGTCTCCATTTCTAATATTGCAGAAAACCCGATGTCCATGTTCGTAATCCCGCCACCGGTGGTGGATGATCAGCAGTACGCGTGGTTCCTCGCTCCAACTGCTGATGGCAAGCGATTGATGATCATCCTTACAGTAAACAACATTGGGATTGCCAATGCTGAAGTACCTCATGACATTCCCTATGCTGCTAATGGGCTTCAGCTACGGCAGTATCCTCCTGTTGCCACCTACGTCTTTGAGCAGGATCCCATATCTCTGTTCGTTGCAGCACGTGCAGGGGACTTTCATTGGAGGCAGGTTAACAGCCTCGGCGACCACTCTCTGTTCCTCGGACTCAATTACCCGATCATTGCCAACCTGAAGAAGCGTGAATCCAAAGCTCCTGATGGCACATTGGTTCCATTCATGAGGAAAAACTGCGTCTACACAGCATACCGGAAGTATCTTCATAATCAATACCCTAAAATTTTGCGCTGCAACCTCCAGCCAGATGAAGGTGAGACTGTGGGAGTTATCAGCCTTCCCAGAGTTAGTTGGGGTAGTGTCCGACAAGCGGCTATGTGGTTTAAGCCTGCTTTAAACATTGCCCGTTCGGTGTTACCTTTAAAAAAACACTGACACACTTTTTTATTATGCTTGAAGTGTTGAGAAGTAGTACACTGTTTTTAGTATGTACTAGTTTGAATCAGTTTATTTGAACACTGCCCTGCTTTTGTATTTCGTGTTGCCTTCATATTATAACCCATGCATGGCTGTTTTAGGATTGACTTTATTTCAGCACTATAATTACAATGTGTGTACGTCCTTTATAATATAGCCACCTCTTGTTGATCATAGTCATGAGAGGACCATTCCTATTTTTTCGCCGCTAAAGGGTAAAGTACATCCCTGGGGGCAGCGATTCTTGCTGCAGGCCACTAAACATGCATCAACTATGAGCAAAGAAGTTGATGTGCGACCTAGGTGACTGTGCGGACCCCACATGTTAACCAAAGAAACAAACATGTCAATACGGAACTAATGTACATACGACAACTCCTATATGATATGTGTACGATTGAGCATCTGGAGGTGTGCTGCCACCTGCTTCCTCACACGTTGGGTTTGATCTTGTGTTGCGTACACGGATCGGACTGAAATTGTCGTGTGCATAGCAAGGTTCATGTCAAGTCTAGGCAACAAATACTTTTGGGTTTCAACGGCCATCTACATGGTATTTGCTATAGGCCTACTTGCTCAGGCTGTTGAAGCCCAATAACTAGAAATGGGCTTTTCTGCTCATGCAATTTCGGCCCTTTTCTAATGAACCATAGATCCTATGATGGCAAAAAACAAAAACACGGAGATTCTGCATAAAAGTTGTTTTTATTTATTTAGAATTATCCGGTTGCAATTTTTGAAACTGCTCATGGCCAATATGAAAATCCTTGATCGCTCCATACCCACACGGATCACGGTATTTTTAAAAATTCATAAAGTGGATTTGAAATTTAAAACATATCCTAATAATTCCATGATTTATTCTATTAACTTGCAAGATCTTGGAGCGAAAGAGCTTGTATTAGCAGCGTCGTCAACGTTTTTAAAGACGGCAGAGGATCGGAAAAAAATCAGTTGGTAAAAAAATCCAAAAAAAAAGAAACATTTATCGTTTTGAGAGGATGACATGCGGGACCCATGAGGCAGCAGCATTCTCAACGTTTCCAAGGCGACACAGGATTTTAAAAAAGGCGAAATAGCCAGAAATTAGAGGTCAAAATAACTCCAAGAAAGGAAAGGTTTATTGTTCATAGAGGCTGACATGTGGGACCCATGAGCCAGCAGAATCCTCTAAGTTTCAAAGGCTGCAGGTGATCAAAAGAAAAAAGGAAGTAGCCAAAAATTAGGGGTAAAAATAATTCGAAGATAGGAAACTTTTATTGTTCGTAGATGATGACATGCGGGACCCATGAGCCAGCAGCTTACTCAACGTTTCAAAGGCGGCATGAGATCGAAAGCAAAAGGCAAGTGACAAAATATCAGGAGCCAAAGATAATCCAAGAAAAGAAACTTTATTGTGCATAGAGGATGACATGCGGGTCCCATTTAGCAGCAGCGGTCTCAACGTTTCAAATGCGGCTTGAGATCAAAAGAAAAAAAAGTTGATTGTACATAGAGGATGACATGCGGGTCCCACGAGTCAGCAGCTTACTCAACGTTTCCAAGGCGGTAGGGGATCAAAAGAAAAAGGCAAGTGACCAAAAATGAGGGTGAAAAATAATCCAAGAAAAGAAACTTTTATTGTACATGGAGAATTGCATGCGGGTCCCATTTTGCAGCAGCGGTCCCAACGTTTCAAATGCGGCTTGAGATCAAAAGAAAAAGAAAGTAGCCAGAAATTAGGGGGTAAAAAAACTCCAAGAAAGGAAAGCTTTATCGTTCATACAGGCTGACATGTGGGACCTATGAGGCAGCAGAGTCCTCAACTTTCAAAGGCCGCAGGGGATCAAAAGAAATAGGAAATAGCCAAAAATCAGAGGGTGAAAAAAACCCAAGAAAATGAACTTTTGTAGTACATAGAGGATGACATGCGGGTCCCATGAGCCAGCAGGTTCCTCAACGTTTCAAACGTGGCATGAGATCGAAAGAAATAGGCAAGTGACCAAATATCAGGATCCAAAGATAATCCAAGAAAAGAAACTTTATTGTACATAGAGGATGACATGCGGGTCCCATTTAGCAGCAGCGGTCTTAACGTTTCAAATGCGTCTTGAGATCAAAAGAAAAAGAAAGTTGATTGTACATAGAGGATGACATGCGGATCCCATGAGTCAGCAGCTTACCCAACGTTTCCAAGGCGGCAGGGGATCAAAAGAAAAAGGAAATAGCCAAAAATCAGAGGGTGAAAAAACAAAGAAAATAAACTTTTATAGCACATAGAGGATGACATGCGGGTCCCATGAGCCAGCAGGTTCCTCAACGTTTCAAACGTGGCATGAGATCGAAACAAGAAGGCAAGTGACCAAATATCAGGATCCAAAAATAATTCAAGAAAAGAAACTTGATTGTACATAGAGGATGACATGCGGGTCCATTGAGTCAGCAGCTTACTCAACGTTTCCAAGGCAGGGGATCAAAAGAAAAAGGAAATAGCCAAAATCAGAGGGTGAAAAAATCCAAGAAAATAAACTTTTATAGCACATAGAGGATGACATGCGGGTCCCATGAGCCAGCAGGTTCCTCAACGTTTCAAACGTGGCATGAGATCGAAACAAAAAGGCAAGTGACCAAATATCAGGAGCCAAAAATAATTCAAGAAAAGAAACTTGATTGTACATAGAGGATGACATGCGGGTCCCATGAGTCAGCAGCTTACTCAACGTTTCCAAGGCGGCAGGGGATCAAAAGAAAAAGGAAATAGCCAAAAATCAGAGGGTGAAAAAAATCCAAGAAAATAAACTTTTATAGCACATAGAGGATGACATGCGGGTCCCATGAGCCAGCAGGTTCCTCAACGTTTCAAACGTGGCATGAGATCGAAAGAAAAAGGTAAGTGACCAAATATCAGGAGCCAAAAATAATTCAAGAAAAGAAACTTGATTGTACATAGAGGATGACATGCGGGTCCCATTTAGCAGCAGCGGTATCACCGTTTGAGAGGCTGCATGGGATCGAAAGAGAAAGGCAATTGACCAAATATCAGGAGCCAAAAATAATTCAAGAAAAGAAAGTTTTATAGTACATAGAGGATGATATGCGGGTCCCATTTTGCAGCAGCGGTCTCAATGTTTCCAAGGCGGCACAGGACCAAAAGAAAAATGTAGTAGCCAGAAATCAGGGGGTGAAAAAAATCCAAGAAGAAAGATTTCAATTGGGCTGCATCTGGACATCTGGGCCTTCGAACTATCGTGCTTGGCCTTTTGACTCGTACAATTTCAGCCCACTCCAAAACAGGAAAGTTCGGAATTTTCTAAACAAAACAGGAAAGTCCTATGCTTCGCAAAAACAAAAAAACAAGGAGATTCAACATATAAGTTTGTTTATGTAAAAATAAAGATTTAATTTATCCGTTTGAAATAGCTCAGAGCGCAATACACTGTTTATTGTCTGCAAAATAATCAAGATATCACATGTTTGTTCTACGGGGAGGCTGACATCGGGGACCCATGAGCCAGCAGCGTCGTCAACGTTTTAAAGGCGGCAGGGGATGGAAAAAAAAATAAACCAAAAAATCTGTTGGTAAAAAATCCAAGAAAAGAAACATTTTCGTTCTAAGAGGATGACATGCGGGACCCATGAGGCAGCAGCATCCTCAGCGTTTATTGTTCATAGAGGCTGACATGTGGGACCCGTGAGCCAGCAGCGTCCTCAACGTTTTAAAGGCTGCAGGAGATCGAAAGAAAAAATAAGCCAAAAATCATTTGGTAAACAAAATCCAAGAAAAGAAACATTTACCGTTCTGAGAGGATGACATGCGGGACCCATGAGGCAGCAGCATCCTCAGCGATTTCAAGGCGGCAGGGGATCAAAAGAAAAAAAGGAAATATCCAGAAATTGATTAGGGGTTCAAAATAAATCAATCAAAGGAAACTTTTATTGTTCATAGAGGATGACATGTGGGACCGACCTCCCAACAGCGTCCTCATCGTTTCAGAGGGGGCAGGAGATCAAAAGAAAAAGGCAAATAGCCAGAAATTAGGGGTCAAAAATAACTCCAAGAAAGAAAACTTTTATTGTCGTAGAGGATGACATGCGGGACCCATGAGCCAGCAGCTTAGTCAACGTTTCAAAGGCGGCATGAGATCGAAAGAAAAAGGCAAATGCCAAAATATCAGGAGCCAAAGATAATCCAAGAAAAAACTTTATTGTACATAGAGGATGACATGCGGGTCCCATTTAGCAGCAGCGGTCTCAACGTTTCAAATGCGGTTGAGATCAAAAGAAAAAGAAAGTTGATTGTACATAGAGGATGACATGCGGGTCCCATGAGTCAGCAGCTTACCCAACGTTTCCAAGGCGGCAGGGGATCAAAAGAAAAAGGAAATAGCCAAAAATCAGAGGGTGAAAAAAATAAAGAAAATAAACTTTTATAGTACATAGAGGATGACATGCGGGTCCCATGAGCCAGCAGGTTCCTCAACGTTTCAAACTTGGCATGAGATCGAAAGAAAAAGGCAAGTGACCAAATATGAGGAGCCAAAAATAATTCAAGAAAAGAAAGTTTTATAGTACATAGAGGATGACATGCGGGTCCCATTTAGCAGCAGCGGTATCACCGTTTGAGAGGCGGCAGGGGATCAAAAGAAAAAAGAAATTGCCAAAAATCAGAGGGTGAAAAAAACCAAGAAAATGAACTTTTATAGTACATAGAGGATGACATGCGGGTCCCATGAGCCTGCAGGTTCCTCAACGTTTCAAACGTGGCATGAGATCGAAAGAAAAAGGCAAGTGAAAAAATATCAGGAGCCAAAAATAATTCAAGAAAAGAAAGTTTTATAGTACATAGAGGATGACATGCGGGTCCCATTTAGCAGAGCGGTTTACCGTTTGAGAGGCGGCGGGGATCAAAAGAAAAAGAAATTGCCAAAAATCAGAGGGTGAAAAAAAACCAAGAAAATGAACTTTTTATAGTACATAGAGGATGACATGCGGGTCCCATGAGCCTGCAGGTTCCTCAACGTTTCAAACGTGGCATGAGATCGAAAGAAAAAGGCAAGTGAAAAAATATCAGGAGCCAAAAATAATTCAAGAAAAGAAAGTTTTATAGTACATAGAGGATGACATGAGGGTCCCAGTTAGCAGCAGCGGTATCACCGTTTGAGAGGCGGGGATCAAAAGAAAAAAGAAATTGCCAAAAATCAGAGGGTGAAAAAAAACCAAGAAAATGAACTTTTATAGTACATAGAGGATGACATGCGGGTCCCATGAGCCAGCAGGTTCCTCAACGTTTCAAACGTGGCATGAGATCGAAAGAAAAGGCAAGTGAAAAAATATCAGGAGCCAAAAATAATTCAAGAAAAGAAAGTTTTATAGTACATAGAGGATGACATGCGGGTCCCATTTAGCAGCAGCGGTACCCTTGAGAGGCGGCAGGGGATCAAAAGAAAAAGAAATTGCCAAAAATCAGAGGGTGAAAAAAACCAAGAAAAGAAAGTTTTATAGTACATAGAGGATGACATGCGGGTCCCATTTAGCAGCAGCGGTATCACCGTTTGAGAGGCGGCAGGGGATCGAAAGAAAAAGTCAAGTGACCAAATATGAGGTGCCAAAAAAATCCAAGAAAAGAAAGTTTTATAGTACATAGAGGATGACATGCGGGTCCCATTTAGCAGCAGCGGTATCACCGTTTGAGAGGCGGCAGGGGATCGAAAGAAAAAGGTAAGTGACCAAATATGAGGTGCCAAAAATAATTCAAGAAAAGAAAGTTTTATAGTACATAGAGGATGACATGCGGTCCCATTTAGCAGCAGCGGTATCACCGTTTGAGAGGCGGCAGGGGATCGAAAGAAAAAGGCAAGTGACCAAATTTGAGGTGCCAAAAAAAACTCCAAGAAAAGAAAGTTGATTGCACATAGAGGATGACATGCGGGTCCCATTTAGCAGCAGCGGTCTCAACGTTTCCAAGGCGGCAGGGATCAAAAGAAAAAGGAAGTAGCCAGAAATCAGGGGGTCAAAAAATCCAAGAATAGAAAGAATTTTGGTTCATAGAGGATGACATGTGGGACCCATGATCCTGCATCGTAAACGGCTCGATCGGAGAACGTTGAACGAGATGGCGCGATCTAGAAAAAAACAATGCCAGAGAGGCTGCCATCTGGGCCCTACATCCCTCGGCGGTGCGGATTTGCGTTGACTCGGCCGGCGAACCCGAGATTTCGAGATGCACCACGTCCCGGGCCACCATACGCGACGTTTTGGCCGCTTTCGTCGGGCTAGGTGGCCTCAAAAACGAGAAAAAAAGTTTTGACATGCACCACGGAGGGACCAAAAATCATCGGCCATGGTACACCACAACCACGGCGCGACTTCAACTTCGTCGGCCATGGCAACTTTCCTGCCAGCGCATTAGTTGGTAGCATGAAACACTTTCAGGTACTCCCCTCTGATTCATATTAATTGACTCAATTCTGTCTAGATATGGATGTATCTAGATGCATTTGTTAACTAGACTAACAAACTTGAGTCAGTTAATATGAATCCGTGTAAACCGCCCAAGTCCTCGAGCAGCTAGTTTATTGACTCTGGACTCCAAGCCTCTCGCGGCAAGCCATCGACGAAGCTTTGACCAGATCTTGGCCCGCAATTTTTTTTGTGTGGCGAATAGCAAAGCTTTGACCAGTTCCTCTCGGGATACAAGCACGCCGGTGAGCTTGCACGGTTGCCATGAGCACTTTCCGGCGGAACTTCCTCTTCAGCGCCCTCAAGCCGCTGCTGCGAGACAGCACGCAGTGCCTCGAGGTGGACGGAATTCTGGATCTCAGGGCGGGTGGTCCGCATCGTCCGGGAACGATCTCCAGCGGGTTAACGAGGACATGCATGGCGGCAGGGGATTTGTTTTTTTTTGGTTTGAGCTTGGGATTTGGGGTTTTTTCGGATAGGGGAGGAGGAACCGAGGAAGAGGAAGGAACAGCCGCGTGCTTGGCGCGTGGCGGTGTGCTTGAATTTCGAATTTTTGTGAAATGTTTCATTTCCCCGCTACAATTCGGGGGTTTCTTGACGCGCCAATGCGTCCCGCCGGGCAGCTTCAAGTAAATTTGGGGTGCCACACTATGGGCCCTAGTTTCAGTGAGACATGTAATGACTAGTCACATCAGTAAGTTCACTGTGTAATAAAATATGTTACCCCTCCCCTTTATGTAGCACCCCTTCTCTCCCGATCGAGTGCCGATTGCCGACGGATGCAAGCCGCTAGCTCGATCCCCTCCTTTCGCCTCCACCGTCCAGGCATCCAGCTTGGAGGGGCAAGCTGCATCTAGCCCAAGCGGATTAGGTAGGACTAGTAATGTTCTCTCCTTTCTCGAGATCGGTTCTTTTTTCCTCTCCTCGATATCTTGCGCATCTCTTTCCTATTCTGGGCGAAGGGGTGTCTTTCTGGTCACCCTCGAGCTGGGAGTGATTGATGGGGGTGGGGGGCGGGGGCTACCTTTGCTTGGATTGGGGTGTTCTTCCTTTATTTGTCGACATTTGCAACCTTTGTAGTTTCTGCTATCCTCACTGTATCTTTTGTCAGCTTGTACAGGAAAGGTAAGACCTCGGCGGTGGGGGCAATGGAGCGTAAGGCCACCACGCATGTGGGCAGTTGGCTGAGCCTGAGCTGCGTCCCCAGCCCCGCGAAGCAGGTACTCCGTTTGCTTATCCACTCTTTACCTTTTAAGTGTCTCTCTGCATCCTCAATCTGTTCCTGTTCTGGAATATGCTTAAAGTAGCACATGTCTTCAGCTGTTTGTGCGTAAAGCCTCTGTGACACCATGCTCTATATTCTCTGTATCAGGTTGGTACCTCCAGGTTCCGTGCTGAGGCTATGGGGAACGAGAATAGCGCCCCACCTGCTGCAGGAGCATGGCCCGATCTGCAGCACAAGAAGCGAAATGCCACTGCCGAGCTGGGCAGGGACCGCCCAGGGGTAATTTTTTTAACCAACTTACCATGATGTAGTCTGAATCTGATACTCCCTCAGATCCAAATTAATTGACTCAACTATCTGTAGATACGGATGTATCTAGATGTGTTTTAGCTCTAGATACTACTACCTCCATCCCAAAGCTTTGGGCTTATATTATTTTTAGAAAGTCAAACTATACCATGTTTGACTAAGCTTTTACCAAAAATCAGTAACATGCAAAATACAAAATTAATATCATTAAATAGATAATAAAATATATTTTCCTACGGTATCTACACAGTATTATATTTGTTGATAGAATGTTCTAAAATTTTGGTCAAACTTTGCTTGTTTTGATTTCTCAAAAATAAATAAGGCTTAAGCTTTTGGATGGTGGTAGTACATTCATATCTAGACAAAGCTGAGTTAACTAGTTTTTTTGTCTGTCCATAGCTAGTGTTCACGCTGCAAAAGGCTAAGAGCATCCACTATATGCATCAGTCTATCTCATACAGTAATTCAATATCACTGCTGAGGTCTGCCTTTTGTTTTGCTATTCATATGCAGACTGAAACTTTAGGGCCTTTACTCAAAAGGAAGATCAAAACTGCGGCTGATCAGGCTGCCAGTATGTTGATGCCGCCCCCATCTTCTAAATGCCTCTACAAGCACAAGGCCACGCACCAGCTGGGTGGTGATCTTTTAATGAATATGGTATATTTTCTTAATCCACAAAACATGCCTTGATTTTTCTCTGTTTATTGTCGGTTTTTTCTATGCTTGCCAAAAGTTTACAACAACAACAACAACAACCAAGCCTTTCAGTCCCAAACAAGTTGGGGTAGGCTAGAGTTGAAACCCATAAGATCTCGAAGCCAAAAGTTTAGAAACACCAAATTCGTTTGCTTACAATCATCATACAGTAATGTTCATCTACTCCAGTTCCCCTAACCCAACATAAAATGATGTTAATTACGATTTTTAGATTAAAAGAGCACCATTAGGCGCTGTTAATTACGACTTTGAGATTAAAATGTCATTTGCAATTGTTAATTACAATTTTGAGACAATTGGTTAGTTTAACCTCGATCTCTTCTGCTCTCCATTTTTCCCAACCGAACAAAAATGTAACCATTCCATTCCTCTGAAATGGAACCATTCCATTCCATTCCACGCTGTTTCAGAACCGAACACACCCTTGCATTGTTGTGAACTGTTGTCCATACACGGCCATACCCTTCCACTTACATCTAGCACTATATGCATCAGTCTGTCTCAGAGTCATTCAATATCACTGCTGAGATCTGTTCCCATTCTTATGCAGGCTGAAACTGCTGCGCCTTTACTCAAGTGGATGCAAAATGAGGCTAATGAGGCTGCTGTGAGGACGATGGTGCCGGCACCATCTTCCGAAAACCTCTACAAGCACGAGGCCATGGGCCAGCTGGGTGGTGACCTTTTAATGAATCTGGTATATTTTCTTAATCCACATACATGATTTCATTATTATCTGTTTAATTACTGTTGGCTTTGTCTAATGCTTACCAAAAGTTCAGAAACACTGCGTTTGCTTACAATCATCATACACTAATTTTTCACTTTTCAGTCTGTCTCATCCAGTATATAAACTGTTGATTTCCATTGGCTTCTTTTGTAATCATTTGCATTGTTGTCAACTGTTCTCTATGCACAACCCTATTCTTCCACTTACACCCCGCACTATTTGCATCAGTCTATCTCATAGATTTATTAAATATCAATGATGAGTTCTGTTGCTATTCATATGCAGGATGAAACTTCTGTGCCTCTACTCAAATGGATAAAAAATGATCCTGATGAGGCTGCTGTGAAGACGATGGTGCTGCCACCATCTTCTGAAAACCTCCTCAAGCACAAGGCCACGGGCCAGCTGGGTGGTACCCTTTTCAGTAAGCAGGTATATTTTCTTAATCCTCATACATGATTTGATTTTTGTCTGTTTATTGCCGGCTTTGTCTAATGCTTACCAATAGTTCAGAAACACACACACCTATTCTTCCACTTACATCCAACACTATATGCATCAGTGTCTCATAGATTCATTTTATATATCACTGCTGATGTCTGTTGCTCTTCAATTTTTATATGCAGACTGAAACTGCTAAGCCTTCATTGGTCAAAAGGATTGCAACTGCTGCTGATGAGGCATCTGCAGAGGCTGCCACCAAGTTACTGTCAGCCCCACCTTCTGGATGCTTATATAAGCTCAAGTCCAAGGACCAGCCGGGCCGTAACCATCCAAGGGTTCGGGTATATTTTCTTAAGCCACATATACATGCCATGATTTATGTCTGATATTATCACCGGCTCTGTCTAATGCTTTTTGGAATTCGGAAACACCAAATTAGCATGCTTATATTCATCATACACTAATTTTTCACTGTTCAGTTTGTAACATAGTGTTATGCACTTGCTTGTCAACATTTGCATTGCTCTGAACTATGCACTTTACACAACCTAATTCTTCCACTTACGTTCAGCGCTACGCACCAGTAGTACCTCCCATGTTTCCTTCACCATCCCGATGCCGAGCTTGCGGGAATATGGCGGGCCCATGTACATACCCCGCATATAACACCTCCTATGGCTCTATCTACCTTTCTAGTAGCTCCTTCACAGAGTTACAGGTATGTATTCTCAGTGGTTTAGCATGAATTGGCATATAGTAAAGTCTTGTTTTTAGTCTTCCTGCTTCTTACATTTGTATCAATTTTCACATGCAGACTGTACCTTGTGAACTTCGTCCAATGATTAACCAGATGTGTCCGCATGAAGGATCTTTCACTATGCATGGCAATGGCAAATTGATGAACACCTACACGGTCTATGAGGTGTATGTCTACAAGACGCAGGCCATCACATATTTGTATGGACATGATTGGAGAAAGTTTGCTTTTGACTACGGTCTGAAGAAGGGCGACGAGCTGAGGATCAGAAACTCAAACGGGCAGATATACGTAACTGCTTACAGAGTTGGAGACACTTCCAAATATATAATATGTAACTTTTTTCTACTCATATCTTTTGATAACTGCATTCTGAGCAGTTGTTCTAAACCATTCCCTCTGTTCTAGCTTGCTGGGTTTAACATGATCAAAGCTGCAGATCCCCTGATGGAACAGGAGCGGATGTCACAAAGGGCAACCACACCAGCACCGGCACCGGCTTCCCACTCTCCTGCATCAGCACCGGTTCCTGTACCAGCTCCGTTTACTGCATCTACCCAGCAGTCCCCTACATCAGCATTGGTTCCTGTAGAGGCCCCATATACTACACATGCCCAGCAGGCTCCTGCATCAGCACTGGTTCCTCTAGCTGCACCGTTTACTGCACCTGCCCAACAGTCTCCTGCATCAGCACCGGTTCCTCTAGAGGCACCGTTTACTGCACCTGCCCAGCAGTCTCCTGCATCAGCACCAGCTCGTGTACCAGCCCAGGCTCATGCACCTGCCCCAGCCAGATCACCGAGGTCTCAGCTCATTGCTGTGGCCACCCGTGTGGTGACCAGGACGCATCTGAAGGCTATGTTCGTGAGTATATGACAGCATAACTGCTCTTATCTTGATGTCTTCTCTGCTCAAAGTCTCACATGGTTCAGTGCATTGGTGCCATTGACTAATTTTTGGTGGTATCTCTTGCTTTGAATCAGAAATTGCCTAAAAGTATCTCCAAGGATCTCAATGCTGGCCGAAGGGGCAAGATATCCCTCGTCATGGAGAGTGAAGGTCTCACCGTGGAGGGACGGTACTCTGTCAGTCCCACAGATGGCCGCTTGGCTGTTACTTCCAGGTGGAAAAAGTTCATTGACGGTGCCAAACTTCGCATTGGATCAAAGTTGAAGGTCAAGATCTTTCGATGCCGCTGTGACATGCTGGTCATAAAGTTCGCGGTTGTCTAGTTCTGTTGTCCCATGAGCCCTTAGCAAATGCATTTGTAGTTATACTTATATAAGGTTATCTTATCTGAACTGCTAATTAATTGTATGGGTGGTAAAACTCTGGCAAGCTTTTGCTCTTAGCAAGTATGTATGTATGATCAGCTATTATGATAACTAATGTTTGTGTTCATCTTAATTTGCATTTCCGTTTTAGAAAAAAACTTAATTTCTATTTTGGCTGACCTGTTAGAGAACTATCAGATTGAACCCACAACATGATTCATATAGATTCATTACACCGAGCCACATGTCTTGACCTTGCGATACACTACTTCCATTAATTAGTGCAAGAAGGCTTACCTGAGCTGCCTGAACCATGGCAGATTCGAATCCACCTTATCTATCTAGAAATACAACCTTTGCAGAAAGAGGATTTGCAGTATGGGGAGGCTGACATTGGGGACCCATGAGCCAGCAGCGTCGTCAACGTTTTAAAGGTGGCAGGAGATCGAAAGAAAAAATAAGCCAAAAATCAGTTGGTAAACAAATTCAAGAAAAGAAACATTTACCTTTCTGAGAGGATGACATGCGGGACCCATGAGGCAGCAGCATCCTCAACTATTTCAAGGCGGCAGGGGATCAAAATAAAAAAGGAAATAGCCAGAAATTAATTAGGGTCAAAAATAAATCCATCAAAGGAAACTTTTATTGTTCATAGAGGATGACATGTGGGACCGACTTGCCAGCTGCGTCGTCATCGTTTCAAAGGGGGCAGGGGATCAAAAGAAAAAGACAAATAGCCAGAAATTAGGGGAAAAAATAAATCCAACAAAGAAAACTTTTATTGTTCATAGAGGATGACATGCGGGACCCATGAGCCAGCAGCTTCCTCAACGTTTCAAAGTCGGCATGAGATTGAAAGAAAAAGTCAAGTGACATAATATCAGGAGCCAAAAATAATCCAAGAAAAGAAACTTTATTGTACATAGAGGATGACATGCGGGTCCCATTTTGTAGCAGCGGTCTCAACGCTTCCAAGGCGGCACAGGACCGAAAGAAAAATGAAGTAGCCAGAAATCAGGGTGTGAAAAAAATCCAAGAAAAGAAAGATTTCAATTGGGCTGTATCTGGACATCTGGGCCTTCGAACTATCCTGCTGGGCCTTTTGACTCGTACAATTTCAGCCCACTCCAAAACAGGAAAGGTCGGATTTTTCTCAAAAAAAAACAGGAAAGTCCTATGCTTCGCAAAAACAAAAAACAAGGAGATTCAACATATAAGTTTGTTTATGTAGATATAAAGATTTAATTTATCCGTTTGCAATAGCTCAGAGCGAAATACAACGTTTATTGTCTGCAAAATAAAATATCACATGTTTCTTGTACGGGGAGGCTGACATCGGGGACCCATGAGCCAGCAGCGGAGTCAACGTTTCAAAGGCGGCAGGGGATCGAAAATAAAAAAAGCCAAAAATCAGTTGGTAAAAAAATACAAGAAAAGAAAACATTTATCGTTCGAGAGGATGACATGCGGGACCCATGAGGCAGCAGCATCCTCAACGTTTCAAAGTCGGCATGAGATCGAAAGAAAAAGGCAAGTGACATAATATCAGGAGCCAAAAATAATCCAAGAAAAGAAACTTTATTGTACATAGAGGATGACATGCGGGTCCCATTTTGTAGCAGCGGTCTCAACGTTTCCAAGGCGGCACAGGACCAAAAGAAAAATGAGGTAGCAGCATTCTCAACAATTCCAAGGCGGCAGGGGATCAAAAGAAAAATAAAGGAAATAGCCAGAAATTAATTAGGGGTCAAAAATAAATCCACCAAAGGAAACTTTTATTGTTCATAGAGGATGACATGTGGGACCGACCTGCCAACGTCCTCATCGTTTCAATGGGGGCAGGGGATCAAAAGAAAAAGGCAAATAGCCAGAAATTAGGTAAAAAATAACTCCAAGAAAGGAAACTTTTATTGTTCGTAGAGGATGACATGCGGGACCCATGAGCCAGCAGCTTACTCAACGTTTCAAAGGCGGCATGAGATAGAAAGAAAAAGGCAAGTGACCAAATATCAGGAGCCAAAAATAATCCAAGATTTATTGTACATAGAGGATGACATGTGGGTCCCATTTTGCAGCAGCGGTCTCAATGTTTGTAATGCGGCTTGAGATCAAAAGAAAAAGAAAGTAGCTAGTAATTAGGGGGTGAAAAAAAATCGAAGAAAAGAAAGTTGATGGACATAGAGGATGACATGCGGGTCCCTTGAACCAACAGCTTACTCAACGTTTCAAAGGGGGCGGGATCAAAAGAAAAAGGCAAGCCAAAAATCAGAGGGTGAAAAAAATCCAACAAAGGAAACTTTTATAGCACACAGAGGATGACATGCGGGTCCCATGAGCCAGGGTACCTCAACGTTTCAAACGTGGCATGAGATCGAAAGAAAAGGCAAGTGACCAAATATGAGGTGCCAAAAAAACTCCAAGAAAAGAAAGTTGATTTCTCATAGAGGATGACATGCGGGTCCCATTTAGTGCAGCGGTCTCACCGTTTGAGAGGCGGCAGGGATCGAAAGAAAAGTCAAGTGACCAAATATGAGGTGCCAAAAATAATCCAAAAAAAGAAAGTTTTATAGTACATAGAGGATGACATGCGGGTCCCATTTATGAGGTATCACCTGCTGAGAGGAGGATCAAAGAAAAGCAAGTTACCAAATATGAGGTTGATACGTCCCCGACGTATCCATAATTTCTGTCTGCTCCATGCTTGTTTTATGACAATACTTACATGTTTTGCTTGCACTTTATGATGTTTTTATGCGTTTTCCGGAACTAACCTATTAACAAGATGCCACAAGTGCCAGTTCCTGTCTGCTTTTGGTTCCAGAAAGGCTGTTCGGGCAATATTCTCGGAATTCGACGAAACGAAGACCAAACCTCCTATTTTTCCCGGAAGGCCAGCACCGAAGAAGAGTCGGAGAGGGCTGAGGGCCACCACACCATAGGGCGCGCGGCCCGGCCTGGGCCCGCGCCGCCTGTGGTGTGGAGCCCCCAGGTGCCCCCCGCGCCGCCTCTTCGCCTATAAAATCCCTTTCGACCTAAAAACACCGTACCACTTGACGAAACTCCAGAAAGACTCCAGGGCGCCGCCACCATCGCGAAACTCCAATTCGGGGGACAGAAGTCTCTGTCCCGGCACGCCGGGACGGGGAAGTGCCCCCGGAAGCCATCTCCATCAACGCCATCGCCTCCATCATGTTCCGTGAGTAGTTCCCCCATGGACTACGGGTTCTAGCTGTAGCTAGTTGGTATTCTCTCCCCCATGTACTTCAATACAATGATCTCATGAGCTGCCTTACATGATTGAGATTCATCTGATGTAATCGGTGTTGTGTTTGTTGGGATCCGATGGATGATACATTATGATTAGTCTATCTATAAAGTTTGTGAAGTTATTGTTGCTGCAATCTTGTTATGCTTAATGCTTGTCACTAGGGCCCGAGTGGCATGATCTTAGATTTGAGCTCTATAATTATTGCTTAGATTGTATCTACAAGTTGTATGCACATGTCACTGTCCGGAACCAAAGGCCCCGAAGTGACAGAAATCGGGACAACCGGAGGGGATGGCGGTGATGTGAGGGACACATGTTTTCACTGAGTGTTAATGCTTTGCTCCGGTGCTCTATTAAAAGGAGTACCTTAATATCCAGTAGATTCCCTTGAGGCCCGGCTGCCACCGGCTGGTAGGACAATAGATGTTGTGCAAGTTTCTCATTGCGAGCACGTACGACTAAATATGGAAAACATGCCTACATGATTAATGAATTGATGTTCTTTCTTAATGCCTTATCAATCCTATCAATTGCCCAACTGTAATTTGTTCACCCAACACTTGTTATTGGAGAGTTACCACTAGTGTAGATAGCTGGGAACCCCGGTCCATCTCGCATCATCATATACTTGTTCCTCATGTCATTGGAAGTAGTATCAACTATTTTCCGGTGCCATTGCTCTCATATTACTATTACTGCTGCTGTGTTACTGTTACTATGCTCTCATATTATGCTACTTTCACATCACCCCTGTTACTAGTGCTTTTCCAGGTGCAGCTGAATTGACAACTCAGTTGTTAAGACTTATAAGTATTCTTTACCTCCCCTTGTGTCGAATCAATAAATTTGGGTTTTACTTCCCTCGAAGACTGTTGCGATCCCCTATACTTGTGGGTTATCAAGACTATTTTCTGGCGCCGTTGCCGGGGAGGCATAGCTCTACTCATAAGTTCACCTGGGGAGTACACTCTACCTCTCTCTCTGCTTTTATCTTATTTTGTCTTGCTAGTTTATTTCTGTCTAGTTTTACTTTGCTTAGTTTACTTTTGTCTAGTTTATTTTTGTCTTGTTTTATTTTCCCTATATACCCGAAAATCCATAAAAATTTGAAAAACCTAAAAATTAAAAACTGCTGTTATGGGAGAACCTACAACCTACTTGGAGCTTATAGAATGTTATAATAATTATAGAGAATCAAGAAACGGTAAAATAATGAGTGCTATGATAGAAAAATTGAATACAATTGCTGAAATCTTGCTTGAACGCCATAATATAAACTGTTGCTCTCAACAGGATACTAAACATCTTAAATTTCAATGTGGCTTTAGTGAGGAATTTTTAATTAAGAACTATAATCGGAATTGCTATATTCATTATGGGTTCGAAGAGGTAGAACAATTTGTCTTATTTATGGGAGCCTCCGAGATAGAATCCTTCATGGTTGAGAATTATGAAACTTGTGTTGTTTGTAAGGACCTTAAAGATTATGTCTCTACTATCCTTAATTCATGCATAGAATGCTACAGTAGGAATCCTTATATCCTTGATTATAAAGAGAGACACATTAATGCACAAGAATGCACTCACAATTTGCAGGAACCGGTGGAAGAAGAAATTGATGAACCTGAAAGCTCATTGGATGAAAAAGAAGAGGAGAGCGACGAACAAAAGGAGGAAGAATGGATTAGCTACCCATGCCAACCTTCTAATGAGAGTAACTCTTCATCTCTTACACTATTTGATTGTCCTCCATGCTTACCGAAAGAGGTTGAATGTTATGTTCCTGTGGATTCTCTTGAAATATTTCCTATAAGTAAAACTTGTGAGAATAATTATGCTGTTATATATGATAATCCATGCTACTTTGATAAATCTTATGATAATGCTTTGTTTGTGCCTGATGTCGAAATGCATGGTACTAAAGAATTTTGCTTGGCAAATGTTTATGATAAAGCTCTAGATGATGGTCCTATGTTACTTGATAATATTAATTGTACTACTAATGAAAATGGGATTGGAAAAGTATTGACTTTATTTAAGAGTCCCATATCTCTTGAGATTGATCGATCACCTTGTTATATTATTGATAAAAGTGAGTTTGGAAGTTTTGATCCTACTATATTTGAGCTTGATAAAAATTATGTGTTTGGAAATCATGAAAAGTATGCTGCATGTGATAGTTATATTGTTGAGTTTGTTCATGAAGCTACTGAAAATTATTATGAGAGAGGAAAATATGGTAGTAGAAATTTTCATGGTACTAATACACCTCTCTATGTGCTGAAATTTTTGAAGCTACACTTGTTCTATCTTCCTTTGCTTGTTACTTTGCTCTTCATGAACTTGTTTATTTACAAGATTCCTTTTCATAGGAAGCATGTTAGGCTTAAATGTGTTTTGAATTTTCCTCTTGATGCTCTCTTTTGCTTCAAATACTATTTCTTGCGAGTGCATCATTAAAACTGCTGAGCCCATCTTGATGGCTATAAAGAAAGAACTTGGGAGATAACCCATGTGTTATTTTGCTACAGTAATTTGTTTTATATTTGTGTCTTGAAAGTTGTTTACTACTGTAGCAACCTCTCCTTATCTTAGTTTTGTGTTTTGTTGTGCCAAGTGAAGCCTCTAATCGAAGGTTGATACTAGATTTGGATTTCTGCGCAGAAACAGATTTCTATCTGTCACGAATCTGGGCTTATTTCTCTGTAGGAAACCAGAAAAATCGCCAATTTACGTGCGTGATCCTCAGATATGTACGCAACTTTAATTAGTTTTCTGATTTGAGCAACGGAAGTACCATTTTAAAATTCGTGTTTACTGGCTGTTCTGTTTTGGCAGATTCTGTCTCTGTTTTTTGCATTGTCTCTTGTGGACTTTAAGTGAGGCTTTCTAGACGTGGAGAGCTGTAGCTAATGTTTTATTGAGTTCTTGCAATGTGTCACTACAGGACCAAGGTGGATTAAAGTTTTTTTGAGTACTAACCCCTCTAATGAAGTTTATGAGAAGTTTGTTGTGAAGGAAGTTTTCAAGGGTCAAGAGAGGAGGATGATATATGATCAAGAAGAGTGAAAAGTCAAAGCTTGGGGATGCCCCGTGGTTCATCCCTGCATATTTCAAGGAGACTCAAGCGTCTAAGCTTGGGGATGCCCAAGGCATCCCCTTCTTCATCAACTTATCAGGTTTCTTCTATTGAAACTATATTTTTATTCGGTCACATCTTATGTGCTTTACTTGGAGCGTCTGTGTGTTTTTATTTTTGTTTGTGTTTGAATAAATTCGGATCCTAGCAATCCTTGTTTGGGAGAGAGACACGCTCCGCTTTTTCATATGAACACTTGTTCTTCGTTTTACTTTTAATGTTCAATGATAAAAGTTGGAAGCTACAATACTTATTGGTATTTGGTTGGAAATAGAAAATGCCTCATAATGTCTTGAATAATTTGACACTTGGCAATTGTTTTGAGCTCTCAAGTAGATCATGATTAAGTTTTTTCATGTAGTTTAAACCTATTAGTGGAGAACTACCGTAGAGCTTGTTAAAATTGGTTTGCATAATTGATCTCTCTTAAGGTCTAGATATTTTCTGGTAAAAGTGTTTGAGCAACAAGGTAGACAGTGTAGAGTATTATAATGCTTGCGATATGTTCTTATGTAAGTTTTGCTGTACCGGTTCATACTTGTGTTTGCTTCAAACAACCTTGCTAGCCTAAGCCTTGTATCGAGAGGGAATACTTCTCGTGCATCCAAAACCTTGAGCCAAAACCTATGCCATCTGTGTCCACCATACCTACCTACTATGTGGTATTTTCTGCCATTCCAAAGTAAATTGCTTGAGTGCTACCTTTAAACAATTCAAAATTTATTACCTCTGATTTGTGTCAATGTTTTATAGCTCATGAGGAAGTATGTGGTGTTTATCTTTCAATCTTGTTGGGCAACTTTCACCAATGGACTAGTGGCTTCATCCGCTTATCCAATAATTTTGCAAAAAGAGCTGGCAATGGGATTCCCAGTCCCAAATTAATTAACAAAAATAGACACTCCTCCATGGTATGTGATTGTTGGACGGCACCCGAGGATTCGGTTAGCCATGGCTTGTGTAAGCAAAGGTGGGGAGGAGTGTCATCATAATAAAACTAAAATAAAAGGGCACTCCTTCATGGTATGAGATTGTTGGCAGGCACCCGAGGATTCGGTTAGCCATGGTTTGTGAAAGAAAGGTTGGAAGGAGTGCCACCCAAAAATAAAAATAATTCATGGGAGCCGCTCTTGAAGGTTTGTCTAGCAAGGGGGTTAGAGTGCCCACTACCATTCGTTGACAACAACAAACACCTCTCAAAACTTTACTTTTATGCTCTCTTTATGTTTTCAAAACCAAAGCTCTAGCACAAATATAGCAATCGATGCTTTCCTCTTTGAAGGGCCATTCTTTTACTTTATGTTGAGTCAGTTTACCTACTTCCTTCCATCTTAGAAGCAAACACTTGTGTCAACTGTGCATTGATTCTTACATACTTGCTTATTTGCATTCATCATATTACTTTGTGTTGACAATTATCCATGAGATATGCATGTTACAAGTTGAAAGCAACCGCTGAAACTTATATCTTCCCTTGTGTTGCTTCGATGCCTTTACTTTGAACTTATTGCTTTATGAGTTAACTCTTGTGCAAAACTTTTGATACTTGTCTTGAAAGTACTCTTCATGAAAAGTTTTGCTATATGTTATCTATTTGTTAGCAACTATAGATCATTGCCTTGAGTCACTTCATTCATTTCATATGCTTTGTAATAGTATGATCAAGGTTATGTAAGTAGCATGTCACTACAAAAATTATTCTTTTTATCGTTTACCTGCTCGGGACGAGGGAACTAAGCTTGGGGATGCTGATACGTTCCCGACGTATCCATAATTTCTGTCGTTCCATGCTTGTTTTATGACAATACTTACATGTTTTGCTTGCACTTTATGATGTTTTTATGCGTTTTCCGGAACTAACCTATTAACAAGATGCCACAGTGCCAGTTCTTGTTTTCTGCTGTTTTTGGTTCCAGAAAGGCTGTTCGGGCAATATTCTCGAATTCGACGAAACGAAGACCAAACCTCCTATTTTTCCGGAAGGCTCCAGAACACCGAAGAAGAGTCGGAGAGGGGCCAGAGGGCCACCACACCATAGGGCGGCACGGCCTGGCCCGGGGCCCGCCGACTGTGGTGTGGAGCCCCCAGTGCCCTGCGCCGCCTCTTCGCCTATAAAATCCTTTTCGACCTAAAAACACCGTACCACTTGACGAAACTCCAGAAAGACTCCAGGGGCGCCGCCACCATCGTGAATCTCCAATTCGGGGGACAGAAGTCCGTCCCGGCACCGGACGGGGAAGTGCCCCCGAAGCCATCTCCATCAACGCCATCGCCTCCATCATGCTCCGTGAGTAGTTCCCCCATGGACTACGGGTTCTAGCTGTAGCTAGTTGGTATTCTCTCCCCCATGTACTTCAATACAATGATCTCATGAGCTGCCTTACATGATTGAGATTCATCTGATGTAATCGGTGTTGTGTTTGTTGGGATCCGATGGATGATACATTATGATTAGTCTATCTATAAAGTTTGTGAAGTTATTGTTGTTGCAATCTTGTTATGCTTAATGCTTGTCACTAGGGCCCGAGTGGCATGATCTTAGATTTGAGCTCTATAATTATTGCTTAGATTGTATCTACAAGTTGTATGCACATGTCACTGTCCGGAACCAAAGGCCCCGAAGTGACAAGAACAACCGGAGGGGATGGCGGTGATGTGAGGGACACATGTTTTCACGGAGTGTTAATGCTTTGCTCCGGTGCTCTATTAAAAGGAGTACCTTAATATCCAGTAGATTCCCTTGAGGCCCGGCTGCCACCGGCTGGTAGGACAATAGATGTTGTGCAAGTTTCTCATTGCGAGCACGTACGACTAAATATGGAAAACATGCCTACATGATTAATGAATTGATGTTCTTTCTTAATGCCTTATCAATCCTATCAATTGCCCAACTGTAATTTGTTCACCCAACACTTGTTATTGGAGAGTTACCACTAGTGTAGATAGCTGGGAACCCCGGTCCATCTCGCATCATCATATACTTGTTCCTCATGTCATTGGAAGTAGTATCAACTATTTTCCGGTGCCATTGCTCTCATATTACTATTACTGCTGCTGTGTTACTATTACTCTCTCATATTACTGCTACTTTCACATCACCCCTGTTACTAGTGCTTTTTCAGGTGCAGCTGAATTGACAACTCAGTTGTTAAGACTTATAAGTATTCTTTACCTCCCCTTGTGTCGAATCAATAAATTTGGGTTTTACTTCCTCCATTGCGATCCCCTATACTTGTGGTTATCAGAGGTGCCAAAAAAATCCAAGAAAAGAAAGTTTTATAGTACATAGAGGATGACATGCGGGTCCCATTTAGCAGAAGTATCACTGTTTGAGAGGCAGCAGGGGATCGAAAGAAAAAGTCAAGTGACCAAATATGAGGTGCCAAAAAATCCAAGAAAAGAAAGTTTTATAGTACATAGAGGATGACATGCGGGTCCCATTTAGCAGCAGCGGTATCACCAGAGGCGGCAGGGGATCGAAAGAAAAAGGTAAGTGACCAAATATGAGGTGCCAAAAATAATTCAAGAAAAGAAAGTTTTATAGTACATAGAGGATGACATGTCGGGTGATTAGCAGCAGCGGTATCACCGTTTGAGAGGCGGCGGGATCGAAAGAAAAAGGCAAGTGACCAAATTTGAGGTGCCAAAAAAACTCCAAGAAAAGAAAGTTGATTGCACATAGAGGATGACATGCGGGTCCCATTTAGCAGCAGCGGTCTCAACGTTTCCAAGGCGGCAAGGGATCAAAAGAAAAAGGAAGGAGCCAGAAATCAGGGGGTCAAAAAATCCAAGAATAGAAAGAATTTTGGTTCATAGAGGATGACATGGGACCCATGATCCTGCATCGTAAACGGCTCGATCGGAGAACGTTGAACGAGATGGCGCGATCTAGAAAAAAAACAATGCCAGAGAGGCTGCCATCTGGGCCCTACATCCCTCGGCGGTGCGGATTTGCGTTGACTCGGCCGGCGAACCCGAGATTTCGAGATGCACCACGTCCCGGGCCACCATACGCGACGTTTTGGCCGCTTTCGTCGGGCTAGGTGGCCTCAAAAACGAGAAAAAAAAGTTTTGACATGCACCACGGAGGGACCAAAAATCGTCGGCCATGGTACACCAGCAACCACGGCGCGACTTCAACTTCGTCGGCCATGGCAACTTTTCTTGTAGTGCATGTCACATATTTTAGTAAATGTATTCCAGTGCATACCTAAATCCTCAGCGGCTGAGCCTCCAAATTGGTTCTGTTGAACGAAACTCAAAAGTTTAGACTTAATTTCATAGTTCTCCGCTGTAACAGCGGGCTGAGTTATGAGTGCACGAATAAAATCATCATTGGGGATAGCATATTCCCCAAGCTTCTTTTTTGCCATGGTGATTTTTTTTTATTTTCTCCTATGATTGTAAAAGAACAAGTAACTATTTTTTGGATTTTAAGCAGAGAATAAAATAGTAAACTAGTAAAAGTAAATAAATACATAAAATGAAAATAAAACTGACTAACAAGGTCTCTAGTAACCTTACCAGAATATCGAAATTGCTTCCCTGGCAACAACGCCAGAAAAGGGTTGATACCTTCGATCCGGATTACGGATTGTAGTATGATATGCTTTTTCCCTAGTAGACCTTGATTAAATCAAACCTTGGGAAGCACTGCTAAAATGGTGTAAAGGAAACGTCTACAAGACTTTTTAGTTAATTTGATTTTATGTTTAGTGGATCTATCTAGTTTACTTTTAAGGGGGTTGTGTTCAATGATGGAAATAGGCCAGGGTTAAGGTCTCTCCTGCAGCTATGCACACATATATAACTGAAGCGCAAATGTGTAACAAATAAAATCGAGATAAGAGATTTGTGAGCAGCACATCCGTAAATACTCTTTCCCCTAAAGCCAGAGGTGACAAGAGCCTCTTGGTCCAACCACTGTCCTCACAGCCGCGAGCAACAACGGTTATTAAGCATATAAATACAGACCAAAGCATTAAGCTAGATGATTGTGTCGTGATCCCCAATGAATCAATAAACATGTACCATTACTTTCCCTTTTCTGTCATTGAGGTTTCGTGGTAGCACGCCGTTCTCCACTCATCTCACCTCTTCCCTTGATTGATCCGAATCATATGGGTACCTGCAGATCTTTGAAACGAGGCAAAGAGACAAGGATACAAGCTTGCAAAACTCCTATTCAATCCTTACACATATTATAAGATTAAATGCACATAAACGATGCGAGGATTCACCCCAACCTGCAGCTCGTGAGGACTAATCACACATAATATCAAGATCAGTGACAAAGATAGAAATCATTAATGTGGCAAATACTTGGATTGAAATCACAATATTCTTATAATGGTCGCCAATTCTCAAGGAGATATCTATTACAATGGTGATGGCTATGGATATGGAGGAGATTATAGATGGAATGGATGAACTATGGTGGTGGATCTCCTTCGGTGTGGTGTAGATGGATCTGATGGATGGCGGCTCTGTTTGGCGAGGAATGACTCTCTTATTGGCATCGGACACTTCACAGAACTTATAGGATTTGACCTCCGGTAGGCTGCGGCACCTAGTACGGGCGGACGGTACGGGCGGGGCTTGCCCATACCAATGCCCGTTAAAGTCCCTGGAACCGCCTCTTCGAGTGTAGTCAACTTTCTCGTACTATTGGCGCGATTTTCTTCAGTAATTGCAGGTCCATTTTTCATTATGACGTGATTTCCTGCACACCATTCAAAAATAGAAGTGATTGCACATTTTTGCTTTAATTAGTCATTAGTAGCAAGTTGAGAGGTAAACTTAGTCAATTTCTTGACTTAGCTAAGGGTTTAAATGCAAGAAAAAGTGGTTCATTTCACAACCATCAAGATGCATAGACCGTTGTTGATTATAAATGTCGTCTTCATCCAAAAATGAAGGAAGTGGTGAGAACAGAGGTAATTAAACTCATTGATGCTGGTATTATTTATCCTATAGCTGATAGTAATTGGGTAAGTCCTATTCATTGTGTACCTAAGAAAGGTGGAATCATTGCGGTTCCAAATGATGAAAATGAACTTGTGCTCAGCGTACTGTTACTGGTTATAGAATGTGCATTGATTTTAGAAAATTAAATAAGGCTACTCGTAAAGATCATTATCCTTTGCCCTTTATTGATCAAATGTTAGAAAGATTATCTAAGCATTCATATTTTTTCTATATTGATGGCTATTCTGGTTTTTCTAAAATTCATGTGCACAAAGATGATCAAGAAAATACTACTTTTACTTGTCCCTTTGGTACTTTTGCTTATAGAAGAATGCCATTTGGTTTATGTAATGCTCCCGCTACTTTTCAAAGATGCATGAATGCTATATTTGCTGATTATATTGAAAAGATTATGGAAGTATTTGTGGATGATTTGTCTATGTATGGTACCTCTTTCGATAATTGCCTATTCAATCTTAACAAAGTTCTGCAGCGGTGTGAGGATCAACACCTAGACCTTAATTGGGAGAAGTGCCATTTTATGGTTACGGAAGGTGTAGTCCTTGGTCATCGAGTATCAGGAAGAGGCATTGAAGTGGATCGCGCGAAGATAGAAGCCATAGAGAAGCTACCATATCCGCGTGATATTAAAGGTATAAGAAGTTTCCTTGGGCATGCTGGTTTTATAGAAGATTCATTAAGGACTTCTATAAAATATCGAAGCCGCTTACTAATCTTTTGCAAAAGGATGTTCAATTTTCTTTTAATGATGATTGTGTGGAGTCTTTCAATGTTTTGAAGAATGCTTTAATTAGTGCTCCTATAATTCAACCACCCGATTGGAATTTCCCTTTTGAGATTATGTGTGATGCAAGTGATTATGCGGTAGGTGTTGTGTTGGGACAAAGAGTTCATAAGAAACCGAATGTTATATATTATGCGAGCAAGACTCTTGATTGCGCCCAAAAAAAGTATGCTACTACTAAAAAAGAATTTCTAGCTGTGATCTTTGGTTGTGATAAGTTTAGACCTTACATAGTAGATTCTAAAGTTATTGTGCACTCTGATCATTCTGCTATTAAATATCTTATGAATAAGAAAGGTTCTAAGCTTAGAATTATTGGATGGGTTTTATTATTGCAAGAATTTGATTTACATATTGTTGATAAAAAGGGTGAGGATAATCCTGTAGCTAATTATTTGTCTAGAATGGAAAACATTCAGGATGATCCAACCCCTATTAATGATAGTTTTGCTAACGAACAACTTGCAAATATTAATGTGTCTAGTGCAATAATAGTTTCCTCATGGTTCGTTGATTATGCTAATTTTATTGTTGGGAAAGTTATACCACCTCATTTTACTTATCAACAAAGAAATAAATTCTTCTATGATCTTAGATATTACTTTTGGGATGATCCTTGTTTTATTTATAAGAAGGGTGTTGATGGTATTATTAGACGTTGTGTACCTGAGTTTGAACAACAAAACATTATAAAAGACTGTCATGGTAGTCCTTATGGAGGCCACCATGCGGGAGACCTCATAGCTGCAAAGGTATTGCAATCTGGTTTTTATTAGCCTACTTTATCTAAAGATTGTGCTACTTGTGTTAAAACGTGTGATAAATGTCAACACGTGGGAAACATTGGTAAGAGAAATGAAATGCCTATGAATTATACACTGCCTCTTGAACCACTTGATGTGTGGGGATTTGACTTTATGGGACCATTTCCCGCCTCCACGTCGCAACATACTCACATTTTGGTTGCAGTAGATTATGTTACTAAGGGGGTGGAAGCAATTCTGACAAAGTGTGTTGACCATGCTACTTCAATGAAGATGTTGAAGGACATCATCTTTCCCAGGTTTGGAGTACCTAGATTTTTAATTACTGATGGAGGTTCTCACTTTATTCATCAAGTTTTTAGAGAAACCTTGGCTAAATATGGTGTTAATCATATAGTAGCATCTCCATATCAACCACAAACTAGTGGTCAAGTTGAATTGATCAATAGGGAATTAAATCTTATATTAGAAAAGATGGTTAATAAAGCTAGATCTGATTGGCCAACTAAAATCAACGATGCATTATGGGCTTATAGAACTGCTCTAAAAATCCTATGGGAATGTCTCCTTATAGAAAGGTCTATGGAAAAGCATGTCATTTACTAGTAGAGTTAGAACACAAAGCTAGGTGGGTTGTTAAGCAACTTAACTTTGATTTTAAAACTGCGGGAGAGAAGAGAATCCTAGACATAAACTTATTGGATGATTGGAGAAATGAAGCTTATGAAAGTGCTAAATTGTTTAAAGAAAATGTTAAAATTTGGCATGACAAAAAGATAAGGAGAAACGAATTCAAAGTAGGAGACCAAGTATTGTTGTTCAACTCTCCTTTCAAGTTCGATGCAGGCATCATCAAGATGGCAGGGTCCATTAGTTGTGCAGAAGGTGTACCGGTCCGGAGCCATCCGTCTTCACGGAGATTACAAAGGTAAACCCCATGTTGTTGATGGACAACGTCTTAAACATTATATCGCAGGAGAAAAGTTCATAGGGAATGTGGAAGAGTTACATCTCTGGACCTATCATCACTGAGAATTACCCTCTGCCAGACACCGGAAACCAATAAAAGTCGAGATCAGGTATGTAGCAATCTCGGAATCTTTTCATATTTTAGGATAGATACTTTTTTTTGCAAAATAGGGAGGTTTCATGAAAGATTTGGGTGAAATGGAGTCACGAGGGGGAAAGACCCCTGGTGGCACGACCTACCTTGCTGGGCGTGCCACCCGAGGTCATTCGCACCTCGGACTCCCTTTTCGCCTCATCTTCAACTCAAACTCTTTGTTTTTACCCCAAAAAACCCGTCAATATATAACCCCCTCTGCCGATCTAATCTCGCATCAAGTCTTTTTCGAGCGAACCTTGTTTTCTGCCCTGTTTTCAGATCTCACCTTTGTTTGAAGTCATGTCTTCGCGGTGGAGCACCCCAGTTGGAGGATTCCCATGTGCTTCAACAAGGACTTCCTGGTGGAGTTCGTCAGCAAGGGAGCATCCTTTCAAAGGAGGAGGAAGGATCTAGACAAGATGGAGCATGGAGAGTTCGATATGAAGAAAGGGCGAGAAGGATGAAGGAAATTGAAGGATCTAAACTTGGAAGCTTGACTAACTCGATCTACAAGCATGGATTGATTTTCTTCATTAGAAATTTGTTGATGAAGAGAAGCAATCCTCTGGCTCTCGCCACCATGTCAAGTTGTTGTAGGATTATGAAGAGGCAGTGAATGTCAAGTACATCAGGAACATGAAGACCATCGAAAGGATGGAAGAGAAAGTCAATTAGTATAAGGCCAAGTGGATGGAACAAGTTGAAGCCAATAGGAGGTTGCTTGCAGCCATGTCAAACATAAGAATCGCAACTAATGAGGAGCATTACTTGAAGATCTACATCATTACTCAAGCTTGGGGGAGTTATATCAAGTCTTTTATGCTTTTTAGTATATCATTTCATTTTCAGTTTGTCATCTTAGTTTGGTGTTTTGCATTCATCTAGTAGTTATCAAGTCTTTCATAGTTTGAAAAGCTCTTAGAGCATTATCATCTATCTTTGGTCAAGTGGTTTTGAATAAAATTTGAAGTATGGTGTCATGCATGATTCTTTTGTATGGAGATTTATGGGTAACACTCATGCAGATGTGTTTCTCGTATTTAGACATTTCAATCACATCTTATCTTGAACTTAATTAACTTGAGCATGTTGGACAAGCATATAATTTTGTAAGTATGGCTTGCAACAAAGGAAAGATCCACGCAAACAATACTAGGAATTATAAGAAAAAACAAAATACCTTGAAGTTGTGTTGGAGATGTGGTCTTGGAGAACAAATAGTTAGGAAGAATAGATGACAAGGAAGTGTGACATACTCTTGTGCTACTTGGTAATCAAGGGTAAACTGATTGTCATGGGTATTTCAATACATATGCTCAAACAAAATTGTGAATGAAAAGGTCGACACCCGAGGATTCGGTTAGCCATGGAAAGTGAAAGACAAAGGTGGATGTAGAGTGATACGTCTCCAACGTATCGATAATTTCTTATGTTCCATGCTACTTTATTGATGATACCTACATGTTTTATGCACATTATATGTCGTATTTACGCATTTTCTGGAACTAACCTATTAACAAGATGCCGAAGAGCCGATTGCTGTCTGCTGTTTTTGGTATCAGAAATCCTAGTAAGGAAATATTCTTAATTGGACGAAATCACCGCCAGGGTCCTATTTTTGCACGGAGCTTCCAGACCGAAGGGGAGTCGAAGTGGGGCCACGAGGTGGCCCACGGCGGCGCGGCCCAGCCCCGGGCCCCTCGTGCCGCCTCTTGACCTGCCCTTCCGGCTACAAATAGCCTCCGTCGCGAAACCCCCGCACCGAGAGCCACGATACGGAAAACCTCCAGAGACGCCGCCGCCGCAATCCCATCTCGGGGATTCAGAGATCGCTCCGGCACCCCGCCGGAGAGGGGATTCATCTCCGGGAGGACTCTTCATCGCCATGATCGCCTCCGGAGTGATGAGTGAGTAGTTCACCCCTGGACTATGGGTCCATAGCAGCTAGATGGTCGTCTTCTCCTAATTGTGCTTCATTGTTAGATCTTGTGAGCTGCCTAACATGATCAAGATCATCTATCCGTAATACTATATGTTGTGTTTGTCGGGATCCGATGGATAGAGAATACTATGTTATGGTGATTATCAATCTATTGTTTATGTGTTGTTTATGATCTTGCATGCTCTCCGTTAGTAGAGGCTCTGGCCAAGTTTTTACTCTTAACTCCAAGAGGGAGTATTTATGCTCGATAGTGGGTTCATGCCTTCATTGACACCTGGGACAGTGACAGAAAGTTCTAAGGTTGTGATGTGTTGCTGCCACTAGGGATAAAACATTGATTCTATGTCTAAGGATGTAGTTGTCGATTACATTACGCACCATACTTAATGCAATTGTCTGTTGCTTTGCAACTTAATACCGAATGGGGTTCGGATGATAACCTGAAGGTGGACTTTTTAGGCATAGATGCAGTTGGATGGCGGTCTATGTACTTTGTCGTAATGCCGGATTAAATCTCACTATATTTATCATATCATGTATATGCATTGTTATGCCCTTCTCTATTTGTCAATTGCCCGACTGTAATTTGTTCACCCAACATGCTTTTATCTTATGGGAGAGACACCTCTAGTGAACTGTGGACCCCGGTCCTATTCTTTACATCGCATACAATCTACTGCAATACTTGTTTTACTGTTTTCTTGCAAACAATCATCTTCCACACAATACGGTTAATCCTTTGTTACAAGCAAGCCGGTGAGATTGACAACCTCACTGTTTCGTTGGGGCAAAGTACTTGGGTTGTGTTGTGTTCCACGTTGGCGCCGAAATCCCTGTTGTTGCGCCGCATCACATTTCGCCACCATCAACCTTCAACGTGCTTCTTGGCTCCTCCTGGTTCGATAAACCTTGGTTTCTTTCTGAGGGAAAACTTGCTGTTGTGCGCATCATACCTTCCTCTTGGGGTTCCCAACGAACGTGTGAGTTACACGCCATCAAGCTCTTTTTCCGGCGCCGCCGGGGAGATCAAGACACGCTGCAAGGGGAGTCTCCACTTCTCAATCTCTTTACTTTGTTTTTGTCTTGCTTTATTTTATTTACTACTTTGTTTGCTGCACCTAAACAAAACACAAAAAAATTAGTTGCTAGTTTTACTTTATTTACTGTCTTGCTCTCTATATCAAAAACACAAAAATTAGTTACTTGCATTTACTTTATCTAGTTTGTTTTATTTACCGTTGCTAAAATGAATACCCCTGAAAATACTAAGTTGTGTGACTTCACAAACGCAAATAATAATGATTTCCTATGCACACCTATTGCTCCACCTGCTACTACAGCAGAATTCTTTGAAATTAAACCTGCTTTCGAACCTGGTTATGAGAGATCAATTTTCTGGTGTTAGTTCTGATGATGTTGCTGCCCATCTTAATAATTTTGTTGAACTTTGTGAAATGCAAAAGTATAAGGATGTAGATGGTGATATTATTAAATTGAAAGTGTTTCCTTTCTCATTAAGAGGAAGAGCTAAAGATTGGTTGCTATCTTTGCCTAAGAATAGTATTGATTCATGGACTAAATGTAAGGATGCTTTTATTGGTAGATATTATCCTCCCGCTAAAATTATATCTTTGAGAAGTAGCATAATGAATTTTAAGCAATTAGATACTGAACATGTTGCTCAAGCATGGGAGAGAATGAAAACTTTGGTAAAGAATTGCCCAACCCATGGACTGACTACTTGGATGATCATCCAAACCTTCTATGCAGACTAAATTTTTCTTCGCGGAATTTATTGGATTCAGCTGCTGGAGGTACCTTTATGTCCATCACTTTGGGGCGGCTACAAAACTTCTTGATGATATGATGATAAATTACTCTGAATGGCACACGGAAAGAGCTCCGCAAGGTAAGAAGGTAAATTCTGTTGAAGAAACCTCTTCCTTGAGTGATAAGATTGATGTGATTATGTCTATGCTTGTGAATGGTAGATCTAATGTAGATCCAAATAATGTTCCTTTAGCTTCATTGGTTGCTCAAGAAGAAAATGTTGATGTGAATTTCATTAAAAATAATAATTTCAACAACAATGCTTATAGGAACAACTCTGGTAATAACTATAGGCCATATCCTTCTGCTAATGGTAATGGTTATGGTAATTCTTATGGGAATTCTTACAACAATAATAGGAGTGTACCCTCTGGTCTTGAAGCTATGCTTAAAGAATTTATTAGTACACAAACTGCTTTTAACAAATCATGGAGGAAAAGCTTGATAAAATTGATATTATTGCTTCTAGAATTGATAGACTTGCCTCCGACGTTAATCTTTTAAAATTGAAAGTTATGCCTAATAATGATATTGATAATAAGATTACTACTACAGCAAATGCCATCCAAGTTAGAATTAATGAGAATATAAGATTAATGGCTGAATGCGTGCTAGGTGGGATAGAGAAGAAAATGAAAAACTAGCTAAAGAGAATAATGTAGCTAAAGTTTGGACTATTACCACCATTAGTAATGATAATGATTCACATGTTTCTGCACCTCCTACTATCAATGGTAAAATAATTGGTGTTGGCAATGTTTCTACTTCTAGTGCAAAGCGAACAAAACTGAAATTGCTAAACTGCTTGTGATAAACTGCTAAAAATTTCAACCTTGGGAACAATGATCCCATTGCTGTAGCTCATAATGATTTAGATTTTGATGATTGCCACATCTCTGAAGTTATAAAGTTCTTACAAAAACTTGCTAAAAGTCCTAATGCTAGTGCTATAAATTTAGCCTTTACAAAACATATTACAAATGCTCTCATAAAAGCTAGAGAAGAGAAACTAAAACTTGAAACTTCTATTCCTAGAAAGTTAGAAGATGGTTGGGAGCCCATCATTAAAATGAAATTCAATGACTTTGAATGTAATGCTTTATGTGATCTTGGTGCAAGTATTTCTGTTATGCCTAAAAAGATTTATGATATGCTTGACTTGCCACCATTGAAGAATTGTTATTTGGATGTTAATCTTGCCGATAATTAAAAAGAAACCTTTGGGGAGGATTGATAATGCGCATTACGGTTAACAATAACCTTGTCCCCGTTGATTTTGTTGTCTTGGATATCGAATGCAATGCATCTTGTCCTATTGTGTTGGAAGACCTTTTCTTCGAACCGTTGGTGCTGCTATTGATATGAAGGAAGGTAATATTAAATATCAATTTCTCTAAAGAAAGGTACGGAACACTTCCCTAGAAAGAGAATGAAGTTGCCTTTTGATTCTATTATTAGAACAAGTTATGATGTTGATGCTTCTACTCTTGATGTTACTTGATTTGCACTCTGCGCCTAGCTGAAAGGCGTTAAAGAAAAACGCTTATGGGAGACAACCCATGTTTTTACTAGTACTTTGTTTTATATTTGAGTCTTGGAAGTTGTTTACTACTGTAGCAACCTCTCTTATCATGTTTTTGTGCCAAGTAAAGTTTCTATGTTAAAGTTGATGTTCTATTTGGGATCGCCGCAGAAACAGCATTGCTGTCTGTCACGAATCTGGGCACAAGTCTCTGTAGAAAATTCGAAAAATCTGCCAATTTACGAGCGTGATCCTCGATATGTACGCAACTTTCATTAGTTTTGAGTTTTTCCATTTGATCAAGTCTGGTGCCATTTTAAAATTCATCTTTGGACTGTTCTGTTTTTGACAGATTCTGCCTTATTTCGCATTGCCTCTTTTGCTATGTTGATGAATTTCTTTGATCCATTAATGTCCAGTAGTTTATGCAATGTCCAGAAGTGAAAAGAATGTTTGTGTCACCTCTGAATGTGTGAATTATTAATTGTGCACTAACCCTCTAATGAGTTTGCTTGAAGTTTGGTGTGAAGGAAGTTTTCAAGGGTCAAGAGAGGAGAATGATATACTATGATCAAGAGGAGTGAAAGCTCTAAGCTTGGGGATGCCCCCGTGGTTCATCCCTGCATATTTTAAGAAGACTGAAGCGTCTAAGCTTGGGGACCCCTTCTTCATCGACAACATCATCAGGTTCCTCCCCTGAAATGTATTTTTATTCAATCACATCTTGTGTTCTTTACTTGGAGGTCGGTTTGTTTTGTTTTTGTTTTTGTTTGAATAAAATGGATCCTAGCATTCACTTTGTGGGAGAGAGACACGCTCCGTTGTTGCATATGGACAAATATGTCCTTAGGCTTTACTCATAATGTTCAAGGCGAAGTTTCTTCTTCGTTAAGTTGTTATATGGTTGGAATTGGAAAATGCTACATGTAGTAATTCTAAAATGTCTTGGATAATGTGATACTTGGCAATTGTTTGCTCATGTTTAAGCTCTTGCATCATATGCTTTGCACCCATTAATGAAGAAATACATAGAGCTTGCTAAAATTTGATTTGCATATTTGGTCTCTCTAAGGTCTAGATAATATCTAGTATTGAGTTTTGAACAACAAGGAAGACGGTGCAGAGTCTTATAATGTTTATAATATGTCTTTTAGAGTTGCTGCACGGTTCATCCTTGAGTTTGCTTCAAATAACCTTGCTAGCCTAAACCTTGTATCGAGAGGGAATACTCATGCATCCAAAATCCTGAGCCAACTACTATGTCATTTGTGTCCACCATACCTACCTATTACATGGTATCTCCGCCATTTCAAAGTAAATTGCTTGAGTGCTACCTTTAAAATTCCATCATTCACCTTTGCAATATATAGCTCATGGGACAAAATAGCCTTAAAAACTATCGTAGTATTGAATATGTACTTATGCACTCTATCTTTTATTAAGTTGCTTGTTGTGCGATAACCATGCTTCTGGGACGCCATCAACTATTCTTGTTGAATATCATGTGAGTTGCTATGCATGTCCGTCTTGTCAAGGATCTATCACCTTAATGATTGGAGCATGCAAATTGTTAGAGAAGAACATTGGGCCGCTAACTAAAGCCATGAATCATGGTTGAAGTTTCAGCTTTGGACATATATCCTCAATCTCATATGAGAATAATAATTGTTGCTACATGCTTATGCATTAAAGAGGAGTCCATTATCTGTTGTCCTGTTGTCCCCATGGATGTCTAAGTTGAGAATAATCAAAAGCGAAATCAAAATGCGAGCTTTCTCCTTAGACCTGTCTGGCGGCATTTGTGACACTTGGTTGAAACATGGCATTGCAAAGATCCGGTAGTCAAGCTAGTAGGACAAGGTGGGCACTATTAGTATACTATGCATGAGGCTTGCAACTTGTAAGATATAATTTACATAACTCATATGCTTTATTACTACCGTTGACAAAATTGTTTCATGTTTTCAAAATAAAAGCTCTAGCACAAATACAAGAATCGATGCTTTCCTCTCTTGAAGGACCATTCTTTTACTTTTATTGTTGAGTCAGCCTACTCCATCCTCCACCTTAAGAAGCAAACACTTGTGTGAATGTGATTCCTACATACTTGCATATTGCACTTGTTATATTACTTTATATTGACAATATCCATGAGATATACATGTTATAAGTTGAAAGCAACCGCTGAAATTAATCTTCCTTGTGTTGCTTCAACACCTTTACTTTGATTATTGCTTTATGAGTTAACTCTATGCAAGACTTATTGATGCTTGTCTTGAAGTACTATTCATGAAAAGTCTTTGCTTTATGATTCAGTTGTTTACTCATGTCATTACCATTGTTTTGATCGCTGCATTCATTACATATGTTTACAAATAGTATGATCAAGATTATGATGGCATGTCACTTAGAAATCATCTTTGTTATCATTTTACCTGGGACGATAACTAGTTTGGGGATACGCTCCAACGTATCGATAATTTCTTATGTTCCATGCTACTTTATTGATGATACCTACATGTTTTATGCACATTATATGTCGTATTTACGCATTTTCTCGAACTAACATATTAACAAGATGCCGAAAGCTTGTTTTCTGTATCTTTGGTTTTTGAAATCCTAGTAAGGAAATATTCTCTAATTGGACGAAATCACCGCCAGGGTCCTATTTTTGCACGGAGCCGAAGACCGGGGAGTCGAAGTGGGGCCAAGGTGGCAGTGACAGGCGGCGGCCTGGCCGGCCGCGCGGCCGCCGGGCCCTCGTGCCGCCTCTTGACCTGCCCTTCCGCCTACAAATAGCCTCCGTCGCGAAACCCCGCACGAGAGCCACGATATGAAAACCTTCCGAGACGCCGCCGCCGCGAATCCCATCTCGGGATTCAGAGATCGCCGGCACCTCGGAGAGGGGATTCATCTCCGGAGGACTCTTCATCACCATGATCGCCTCCGAGTGATGAGTGAGTAGTTCACCCTGGACTATGGGTCCATAGCAGTAGCAAGATGGTCGCCTTCTCCTAATTGTGCTTCATTGTTAGATCTTGTGAGCTGCCAACATGATCAAGATCATCTATCCGTAATACTATATGTTGTGTTTGTCGGGATCCGATGGATAGAGAATACTATGTTATGGTGATTATCAATCTATTGTTTATGTGTTGTTTATGATCTTGCATGCTCTGTTATTAGTAGAGGCTCGCCAGTTTTTACTTAACTCCAAGAGGGAGTATTTATGCTCGATAGTGGGTTCATGCCTTCATTGACACTGGGACGAGAAAGTTCTAAGGTTGTGATGTGCTGTTGCCACTAGGGATAAAACATTGATTCTATGTCTAAGGATGTAGTTGTCGATTACATTACGCACCATACTTAATGTAATTGTCTGTTGCTTTGCAACTTAATACTGAATGGGGTTCGGATGATAACCTGAAGGTGGACTTTTAGGCATAGATGCCTTGGATGGCGGTCTATGTACTTTGTCGTAATGCCCTGATTAAATCTCACTATATTTATCATATCATGTATATGCATTGTTATGCCCTTCTCTATTTGTCAATTGTCCGACTGTAATTTGTTCACCCAACATGCTTTTATCTTATGGGAGAGACACCTAGTGAACTGTGGACCCCGGTCCTATTCTTTACATCGCATACAATCTACTGCAATACTTGTTTTACTGTTTTCTTGCAAACAATCATCTTCCACACAATACGGTTAATCCTTTGTTACAGCAAGCCGGTGAGATTGACAACCTCACTGTTTCGTTGGGGCAAAGTACTTGGGTTGTGTTGTGCAGTTCCACGTTGGCGCCGGAATCCCTGTTGTTGCGCCGCATCACATTTCGCCACCATCAACCTTCAACGTGCTTCTTGGCTCCTCCTGGTTCGATAAACCTTGGTTTCTTTCTGAGGGAAAACTTGCTGTTGTGCGCATCATACCTTCCTCTTGGGGTTCCCAACGAACGTGTGAGTTACACGCCATCATAGAGCATATGACATGGTTGAAAGATCCATGAATAAGGTTTATGCTGTTTACTAGGGGGCAATACTATTGACTGGTCCCATCAAGAAAAAAGCAAAGTGTTTGGTAAACATCAAAATTCATGCTCATCTTGTCCTTTAACAAATTCTCTTCTTGTAACTATTTGTTCTATGAGAGTTTATCTTCAGTACAAAGGCAAAGTAAAATAGAAACAAAATCTGGTAAAAGGCCAAACATATAAGTGATCTATACACTTATAGACACACATGAAGTCTTGTTCAAACAGTAAAAGGTAATTGCTAGAGTTTCTATTATGAAGTTCATGTTGTATGATTGTTGGTTCAGAAATCTTAGATTGCAATTGAATATGCATAATTTGACGATGCAATTCTCGTATTTCTTTTATCAACCATAAGCTCATTGATGCATCATATGATCTATTCGCTTATTTGCTCGGGGACGAGCAAAGGTTTAAGCTTGGTGGAGTTGATACGTGCATTTTAATTTGCATAATCATTATTGCTACATATATGTTTAGTTTTCATTGTTATTTGCCATCATAGACCTTTATTCATGCATTTTTATTTGATTTCCGGGACTTCCCTACAAAGTCCCCTTCATTGGTATTTAGTTCCTGGGAGGCAGAAAACCTCCTTTTTCATATTTTATTTGTTTCAGGGCATTCTGGATCGCCAAAAATTGAGGCAAAAATACCTGATCAGTTTTTTACCCGGAGAAGGACCGTGAGCGAAAGAAGCACGTGAGGGAAGTGATGCGCGTAGATGTACACGTCCGTTGGGAACCCCAAGAGGAAGGTATGATGCGCACAGTGGCAAGTTTCCCTCAGTAAGAAACCAAGGTTTAATCGGACCAAGTAGGAGTCAAGAAGCACGTTGAAGGTTGATGGTGGCGAAATATGATGCGGCGCAACACCAGGGATTCCGGCGCCAACGTGGAACCTGCACAACACAACCAAAGTACTTTGCCCAACGAAATGAGGTTGTCAATCTCACCGGCTTGTCAGAACAAAGGATTAACCGTATTGTGTGGAAGATGATTGTTTGCGAAGAAAACAATAAAGAACAATTGCAGAGATTGTATGCGATGTAAAGAATAAGACCGGGGTCCCACAGTTCACTAGAGGTGTCTCTCCCATAAGATAAAAGCATGTTGGGTGAACAAATTATCGGGCAATTGAGAAATAGAAAAGGGCATAACAATGCATATACATGATATGATAAATATAGTGAGATTTAATCGGCATTACGACAAAGTACATAGACCGCTATCCAGCATGCATCTATGCCTAAAAAGTCCACCTTCATGTTATCATCCGAACCCCTTCAAGTATTAAGTTGCAAGCAACAAACAATTGCATTAAGTATGGTGCGAATGTAATCAACAACTACATCCTTAGACATAGCATCAATGTTTTATCCCTAGTGGCAACAAGACATCCACAACCTTAGAACTTTCTGTCACTGTCCCAGATTTAATGGAGGCATGAACCCACTATCGAGCATAAATACTCCCTCTTGGAGTTAAGAGCAAAAACTTGGCTAGAGCCTCTACTAATAACGGAGAGCATGCAAGATCATAAACAACACATAGGTAATAGATTTATAATCACCATAACATAGTATTCTCTATCCATCGGATCCCGACAAACACAACATATAGTATTACAGATAGATGATCTTGATCATGTTAGGCAGCTCACAAGATCTAACAATGAAGCACATGAGGAGAAGACGACCATCTAGCTACTGCTATGGACCCATAGTCCAGGTGAACTACTCACTCATCACTCCTGAGGCGATCATGGCGATGAAGAGTCCTCCGGGAGATGATTCCCCTCTCCGGCAGTGCCGGAGGCGATCTCCGAATCCCGAGATGGGACCGCGGCGGCGGCTGGAAGGTTTTTCGTATCGTGGCCTTTCTAGGGTTTCGCAACGAAGACTTTAAGTAGGCGGAAGGGCAACGCGGGGGGGCAACACGAGGGCCCCACACACCAGGCCGGCGCGACCAGGGCCTGGGCCGCGCCGCCCTAGTGTGGCGGCGCCCCGTGGCCCCACTTCCTTTCCCCTCTGGTCTTCTGGAAGCTTCGTGCAAAAATAGGACCCTGGGCGTTGATTTCGTCCAATTCCGAGAATATTTCCTTACTAGATTTCTGAAACCAAAACAAAGAGAAACAGAATGGCTCTTCGGCATCTTGTTAATAGGTTAGTGCGGAAAATGCGTAAATACGACATATAATGTGTATAAAACATGTAGATATCATCAATAATGTAGCATGGAACATAAGAAATTATCGATACGTTGGAGACGTATCAGCATCCCCAAGCTTAGTTCTGCTCGTCCCGAGCAGGTAAACGATAACAAGGATAATTTCTGGAGTGACATGCCATCATAACCTTGATCATACTATTGTAAACATATGTAATGAATGCAGCGATCAAAACAATGGTAATGACATGAGTAAACAAATGAATCATAAAGCAAAGACTTTTCATGAATAGTACTTCAAGACAAGCATCAATAAGTCTTGCATAAGAGTTAACTTATAAAGCAATAAATCAAAGTAAAGGTATTGAAGCAACACAAAGGAAGATTAAGTTTCAGCGGTTGCTTTCAACTTATAACATGTATATCTCATGGATATTGTCAATGTAAAGTAATATAACAAGTGCAATATGCAAGTATGTAGGAATCAATGCACGTTCACACAAGTGTTTGCTTCTTAAGGTGGAGAGAGATAGGTAAACTGACTCAACAATAAAAGTAAAAGAATGGTCCTTCAAAGAGGAAAGCATCGATTGCTATATTTGTGCTAGAGCTTTTATTTTGAAAACATGAAACAATTTTGTCAACGGTAGTAATAAAGCATATGAGTTATGTAAATTATATCTTACAAGTTGCAAGCCTCATGCATTGTATACTAATAGTGCCCGCACCTTGTCCTAATTAGCTTGGACTACCGGATCATCGCAATACACATGTTTCAACCAAGTGTCACAAAGGGGTACCTCCATGCCGCCTGTACAAAGGTCTAAGGAGAAAGCTCGCATTTTGGATTTCTCGCTTTTGATTATTCTCAACTTAGACATCCATACCGGGACAACATGGACAACAGATAATGGACTCCTCTTTAATGCATAAGCATGTGGCAACAATTAGTGTTCTCATATGAGATTGAGGATATATGTCCAAAACTGAAACTTCCACCATGATTCATGGCTTTAGTTAGCGGCCCAATGTTGTTCTCTAACAATATGCATGCTCCAACCATTAAGGTGGTAGATCTCTCTTACTTCAGAAAGACGGACATGCATAGCAACTCACATGATATTCAACAAAGAATAGTTGATGGCGTCCCCAGAAGCATGGTTATCGCACAACAAGCAACTTAATAAGAGATAAAGTGCATAAGTACATATTCAATACCACAATAGTTTTTAAGGCTATTTTGTTCCATGAGCTATATATTGCAAAGGCGAATGATGGAATTTTAAAGGTAGCACTCAAGCAATTTACTTTGAAATGGCGGAGAAATACCATATAGTAGGTAGGTATGGTGGACACAAATGGCATAGTGGTTGGCTCAAGGATTTTGGATGCATGAGAAGTATTCCCTCTCGATACAAGGTTTAGGCTAGCAAGGTTATTTGAAGCAAACTCAAGGATGAACCGGTGCAGCAAAACTCACATAAAAGACATATTGTAAACATTATAAGACTCTACACCGTCTTCCTTGTTGTTCAAAACTCAATACTAGAAATTATCTAGACCTTAGAGAGACCAAATATGCAAACCAAATTTTAGCAAGCTCTATGTATTTCTTCATTAATGGGTGCAAAGTATATGATGCAAGAGCTTAAACATGAGCACAACAATTGCCAAGTATCACATTATCCAAGACATTTTAGAATTACTACATGTAGCGTTTCCGATTCCAACCATATAACAATTTAACGAAGAAGTTTCAACCTTCGCCTTGAACATTATGAGTAAAGCCTAAGGACATATTTGTCCATATGCAACAGCGGAGCGTGTCTCTCTCCCATACAAGAATGCTAGGATCCATTTTATTCAAACAAAAACAAAAACAAAACAAACCGACGCTCCAAGCAAAGTACATAAGATGTGATTGAATAAAAATATAGTTCCAGGGGAGGAACCCGATGATGTTGTCGATGAAGAAGGATGCCTTGGGCATCCCCAAGCTTAGACGCTTGAGTCTTCTTAAAATATGCAGGGATGAACCACGGGGGCATCCCCAAGCTTAGAGCTTTCACTCCTCTTGATCATAGTATATCATACTCCTCTCTTGACCCTTGAAAACTTCCTTCACACCAAACTTCAAGCAAACTCATTAGAGGGTTAGTGCACAATTAAAATTTCACATATTCAGAGGTGACACAATCATTCTTAACACTTCTGGACATTGCACAAAGCTACTGGACATTAATGGATCAAAGGAATTCATCCAACATAGCAAATACGGCAATGCGAAATAAAAGGCAGAATCTGTCAAAAACAGAACAGTCCGTAAAGACGAACCTGAAAGGGGCACTAGACTTGCTCAAATGGAAAAACTCAAAACTAATGAAAGTTGCGTACATATCTGTGGATCACGCTCGTAACTTTGCAGATTTTTTCAAAATTTCTACAGAGACTTATGCCAGAATTCGTGACAGACAGCTATGCTGTTTCTGCGCAGCGATCCCAAATATAACATCAACTTTAACATAGAAACTTTACTTGGCACAAAAACATGATAAGGAGAGGTTGCTACAGTAGTAAAAACTTCCAAGACTCAAATATAAAACAAAATACTGTAGTAAAAACATGGGTTGTCTCCCATAAGCGCTTTTCTTTAACGCCTTTCAGCTAGACGCAGAAAGTGTGAATCAAGTAACATCAAGAGTAGAAGCATCAACATCATAACTTGTTATAATAATAGAATCAAAAGGTAACTTCATTCTATTTCTAGGAAGTGTTCCATACCTTTCTTGAGAGGAAATTGATATCTAATATTACCTTCCTTCATATCAATTACAGCACCAACGGTTCGAAGAAAAGGTCTTCCCAACACAATAGGACAAGATGCATTGCATTCGATGTCCAAGACAACAAAATCAACGGGGACAAGGTTATTGTTAACCGTAATATGCACATTATCAATCCTCCCCAAAGGTTTCTTTTTAACATTATCGGCAAGATTAACATCCAAATAACAATTCTTCAATGGTGGCAAGTCAAGCATATCATAAATCTTTTTAGGCATAACAGAAATACTGCACCAAGATCACATAAAGCATTACATTCAAAGTCATTGAATTTGATTTTAATGATGGGCTCCCAACCATCTTCTAACTTTCTAGGAATAGAAGTTTCAAGTTTTAGTTTCTCTTCTCTAGCTTTTATGAGAGCATTTGTAATATGTTTTGTAAAGGCCAAATTTATAGCACTAGCATTAGGACTTTTAGCAAGTTTTTGTAAGAACTTTATAACTTCAGAGATGTGGCAATCATCAAAATCTAAATCATTATGAGCTACAACAATGGGATCATTGTCCCCAAGGTTGGAAAAAATTTCAGCAGTTTTATCACAAGTGGTTTCAGCAGCTTTAGCAATTTCAGGCAGTTTTGTACGCTTTGCACTAGGAGTAGAAACATTGCCAACACCAATTATTTTACCATTGATAGTAGGAGGTGCAGCAACATGTGAATCATTATCATTACTAATGGTGGTAATAGTCCAAACTTTAGCTATATTATTCTCTTTAGCTAGTTTTTCATTTTCTTCTCTATCCCACCTAGCACGCAATTCAGCCATTAATCTTATATTCTCATTAATTCTAACTTGGATGGCATTTGCTGTAGTAGTAATCTTATTATCAATATCCTCAGGTTTAGCAGCCATTTTATTAATTAAAGAGGATTGTGATGCGGACATGTATGAGATTCGGGTTTCAGCATTTGAAATTTTAGTTTGCAGACCAGAAATCTCCCTATTCAAGTTTTCAAGTTGATTTCCTATATTTTTCAACAAGGTAGATTGTTCATTCATAGTTTTAGTAAACAATTGATTTTGCTCATATTGTGATTGCATAAAGTTTTTAGTGGATCTTTCAATTTCTAGCATCTTTTCCTCATATCTACCATAAGAATTACCATAATCATTACCACTAGCAGGATATGGCCTATAGTTATTACTGTTCCTATAAGCATTGTTGTTGAAATTATTATTTTTAATGAAATTCACATCAACATTTTCTTCTTGAGCAACCAATGAAGCTAAAGGAACATTATTTGGATCAACATTAGATCTACCATTCACAAGCATAGACATAATCACATCAATCTTATCACTCAAGGAAGAGGTTTCTTCAACAGAATTTACCTTCTTACCTTGTGGAGCTCTTTCCGTGTGCCATTCATAGTAATTTATCATCATATCATCAAGAAGCTTTGTAGCCGCCCCAAAGTGATGGACATAAAGGTACCTCCAGCAGCTGAATCCAATAAATTCCGCGAAGAAAAATTTAGTCCTGCATAGAAGGTTTGGATGATCATCCAAGTAGTCAGTCCATGGGTTGGGCAATTCTTTACCAAAGATTTCATTCTCTCCCATGCTTGAGCAACATGTTCAGATCTAATTGCTTAAAATTCATTATGCTACTTCTCAAAGATATAATTTTAGCGGGAGGATAATATCTACCAATAAAAGCATCCTTACATTTAGTCCATGAATCAATACTATTCTTAGGCAAAGATAGCAACCAATCTTTAGCTCTTCCTCTTAATGAGAAAGGAACTTTCAATTTAATGATATCACCATCTACATCCTTATACTTTTGCATTTCACAAAGTTCAACAAAATTATTAAGATGGGCAGCAGCATCATAACTAACAAGAAAAATGCTCTCTCATAACAAGGTTCAGTAAAGCAAGTTTAATTTCAAAGAATTCTGCTGTAGTAGTAGTGGAGCAATAGGTGTGCATAGGAAATCATTATTATTTGTGTTTGTGAAGTCACACAACTTAGTATTTTCAGGGGTATTCATTTTAGCAATGTAAATAAAGCAAACTAGATAAAGAAAATGCAAGTAACTAATTTTTTGTGTTTTTGATATAGAGAGCAAGACAAGTAAATAAAGTAAAACTAGAAACTAATTTTTTTGTGTTTTGTTTAGGTGCAGCAAACAAAGTAGTAAATAAAATAAAGCAAGACAAAAACAAAGTAAAGAGATTGGGAAGTGGAGACTCCCCTTGCGGCGTGTCTTGATCTCCCGGCAACGCGCAGAAATTTGCTTGATGCGCGTAGATATACACGTCCGTTGGGAACCCCAAGAGGAAGGTATGATGCGCACAGTGGCAAGTTTCCCTCAGTAAGAAACCAAGGTTTAATCGGACCGGTAGGAGTCAAGAAGCACGTTGAAGGTTGATGGTGGCGAAATATGATGCGGCGCAACACCGGATCCGGCGCCAACGTGGAACCTGCACAACACAACCAAAGTACTTTGCCCCAACGAAAGTGAGGTTGTCAATCTCACCGGCTTGCTGTAACAAAGGATTAACCGTATTGTGTGGAAGATGATTGTTTGCGAAGAAAACAGTAAAGAACAATTGCAGTAGATTGTATGCGATGTAAAGAATAGGACCGGGGTCCACAGTTCACTAGAGGTGTCTCTCCCATAAGATAAAAGCATGTTGGGTGAACAAATTACAGTTGGGCAATTGACAAATAGAAAAGGGCATAACAATGCATATACATGATATGATAAATATAGTGAGATTTAATCAGGGCATTACGACAAAGTACATAGACCGCTATCCAGCATGCATCTATGCCTAAAAAGTCCACCTTCAGGTTATCATCCGAACCCTTCCAGTATTAAGTTGCAAGCCAGACAATTGCATTAAGTACGGTGCGTAATGTAATCAACAACTACATCCTTAGACATAGCATCAATGTTTTTATCCCTAGTGGCAACAGACATCCACAACCTTAGAACTTTCCGTCACTGTCCCAGATTTAATGGAGGCATGAACCCACTATCGAGCATAAATACTCCCTCTTGGAGTTAAGAGCAAAAACTTGGCCAGAGCCTCTACTAATAACGGAGAGCATGCAAGATCATAAACAACACATAGGTAATAGATTTATAATCACCATAACATAGTATTCTCTATCCATCGGATCCCGACAAACACAACATATAGTATTACGATAGATGATCTTGATCATGTTAGGCAGCTCACAAGATCCAACAATGAAGCACATGAGGAGAAGACGACCATCTAGCTACTGCTATGGACCCATAGTCCAGGGGTGAACTACTCACTCATCACTCCGGAGGCGATCATGGCGATGAAGAGTCCTCGGGAGATGACCCTCCTCCGGCAGGGGTGGGAGGCGATCTCCTGAATCCCCCGAGATGGGATTCGCGGCGGCGTCTCTGGAAGGTTTTCCGTATCGTGGCTCTCGGTACAGGGTTTCGCGACGAAGACTTTAAGTAGGCGGAAGGGCAACGCGGGGGGCCACACGAGGGCCCCACACACCAGGCCGGCGCGGCCCGGGCCTGGGCCGCGCCGCCCTAGTGTGGCGGCGCCTCGTGGCCCCACTTCCTTTCCCCCTCGGTCTTCTGGAAGCTTCGTGCAAAAATAGGACACTGGGCGTTGATTTCGTCCAATTCCGAGAATATTTCCTTACTAGGATTTCTGAAACCAAAAATAGCAGAAAACAGCAACTGGCTCTTCGGCATCTTGTTAATAGGTTAGTGCCGGAAAATGCGTAAATACGACATATAATGTGTATAAACATGTAGATATCATCAATAATGTAGCATGGAACATAAGAAATTATCGATACGTCGGAGACGTATCAGGAAGCCACGAGGAGGGAACGAGCCCAGGTGGCGCGCTCTACCTTGCTGGGTGCACCACCTAGGGTCGTTCAGCCCTCGAGCGTCGTCTCGGGTCCCCCTTTATACCAGAACCTCCGTTTCGCCTAAAAACCTAAGCCATATTTTTCCGAGATTTATTGAGGCGGTGGCGGAGGCGAAAGTCCTCTCCTACTGCGGGAGAGGGCAAATCCTGCTGCACCGGTGCCTTCGATGAAGGGGAAATCGTGGCCATCGACATCCCCACTCCTTCTTGGCTTGGGAGGAGGCATCTCCATCAACATCTTCACCAGCACCATCATCACCACGATCTCCATCTACAAGATCGATGTCATCCCCCTCATATTTTGTGTTGAATTGAACCCTATATATTGTTTCTAGTGCTATTGCGTGTTTCTGATTGGTACTTTGTCGTTATTTGGTGGAGAGATTATATACTCAGATTGTGTTGTAATCATTATGCCATCTGGCTATGATTCTATATAATATGCAATGAGTATTTGGTCAAGTTTTCTATCTTTTATGTTGTTCTATGTTGGTTTTATGTGAACGTCGACTGCATATTACTTCACCTATATGGGTTCATAGGGCTGCACTTTAATATAATGCATTAGTGTTGGAAGAGATGGGCTGACAGAAACCGTTTTCCAATAACCCATTAGAGAGGTTTATGTCGGGGACCAATGATCTTATTGTTGTGGTGGGATATTTACGTGTTAATGATTCCTATACTTGCACATGAAAATAGCTCTAGAACCATCATAAGGGGTGTGTTTGCACATATCTATGACTACACCCAATTTAAGCTCCGCCCCTAATTGAATAAAGCTTGACAAAATATTTACCATGTTGTGTAGAACTCAGATGGTAATAAATTCATGCAGCCCTCGGGAAATTTAGTCTCATATAAGCACACACTTGACCTTGTCCTCTTGCTGCATAGAGGATTGAGATTTTTTTCTCATTGAGAGCATTTAGTTATTTGCTATTTACTTTCTACACTTTATTTTTATTGCAAACTATACACCCAAAACACCAAAACTGTTACTTTCTTATTATTGTTTTCTTGCCGATTCTTCTAACCAATCTCTTCAGCTTCTCATGTGTTCGACATCCTTTGCATTGAAAAGTACTACAATTGATTTCCTGCACTTGGGGAGCCATCAGTATCCTATAAATCCGTATATGTTGAACTAGGTCATACGCCTACATACAACTTAATTATTCGGTAATAAAACTTAATAACTAAGAAACCTTAATTAGGTATGAAGTGATCTGATACATCTCAAACGTATCTATAACTTTTGATTCTCCATGCTTGTTTTACACCAATTCATATATGCTTTGTTCATACTTCGTTGCAGTTTTATATATTTTCCGGCACTAACCTATTAATAAGATGCCACAGTGCCAGTTCCCTGTTTTGTGCTGTTTTTGTATTTTAGAAAAGTTGTGCATGAAATATTCTCGGAATTGGACGAAACAAAAGCCGAAGTCAATATTTTACCGTAACAAAGACATAGTCTAGAGGGGAGTCGAAGGGGGGTAGCAGGGCGGCCACACCTGCCCTAGGTGCGGCATGGCCCTGGCCCGTGCCCGTGCCTAGGGGTGGTGTGGGCCACCCTGGCCTCCACTGACATCGCCCCTCCGCCTATTTATTCATGATCTTGGGAAAACCCTGAATACCCGAGCATCTATCCACGAAAAGTTCCGTCGCGGCCGCCATCGCAGAACCCATCTCGGGGGGTTCTGAAGCTCTTCCCGGCACCCTGCCGGAGGGGGAAATCATCACCAGAGGCATCTACATCGCCATGCCCACCTCTGAAGTGATGCGTGAGTAGTTCATCCCTGGACTACGGGTCCATAGTAGTAGCTAGATGGTTGTCTTCTCCAATTTGTGCCTCATGTTTAGATCTTGTGAGCTGCCCTACATGATCAAGATCATCCTTACGTAATCCTACATGTTGTGTTTGCTGGGATCCGATGAATATTGTATACTATGTTGAGGTCGATTATATATTCATGTCATATGTTATTTGTGATCTTGCACGCTCTCCGTTGCTAGTAGATACTCTGGCCAAGTAGATGCTTGTGACTCCAAGAGGGTGTATTTATGCTCGATAGTAGGTTCATGCCTCTAGTAATCTGGGAGAGTGACAGTAACTTGTAAGATTGTAGATGTGTTGTTGCTACTAGGAAGAAAACAACAATGTTTTATCTAAGGGTAATTCTTTTGTTTACTTTACACACATTGCTTAATGCAATAATCTGTTGTTTCCCTTCAGTGGTGAGTATTTTGGTTGTGTTGTGTGCAGGTTCCACGTTGTTGCACGCCGGTAGTGTGCCCTGCCACTAGTCAGCTAGCAACACCTTCGAAGTCACGCCTTTCTCCTACGGTCGATTAAACCTTGGTTTCGTACTGAGGAAAACTTGCTCCTGTGCTCATCACACCTTCCTCTTGGGGTTTCCCAACCGCTTCCACAACAACCACCACCAAGATTGTCTGGCGCCATCACCGGAGCACCATCATGATCTTACGTGTTTGATTCCGAGGTGGGGAGTGCACTCAACCAAAGGTGAATTTGCAAACGCTACCCGTTGCGTGAATGTGTGAACCCTAGGTCTCGCTCTTCTTTGGCAATTTGCAGAACTTTAGACGAGGCTATGTCATTGCTTTGGGCGTGCGTCAATGCCACCGCGATAGAGAGAGCAGAGGCGAACGTGGAGCGCATGCAGCGATGCTTTTGAGGTGCATGCCACCGAATCTATACTCACCACTGAAGGGAATAGGTAACCAGAGCCTGATTTTGGGTTGCAATCAAACAACAACATTCACATTTCAGGTAGTTACATGGCCTTAAAAGCGACCTACCAAACAACCAAAGCATAAATATCTATGGGGCCGAAAAAATCTTTGCGAGAAACCAAACGACAAGCTAATTTAGACTCGTGGCCCGTATGAAACGCGCACGGTGTTCCATCTCACTGCCCTAGTAAGACGAAAAACTGGTTCAGGCTACTAAGGGCATCTCCAATGCGGCGACCCAAATCAGACGCGTTGGCCAGTCCGAATGGGGCCGTTTGGGTGGCCGCGTGAACACGCGGACATGCGAACCTGGCCGTCGGTCCGTTTGGATCGCGCACTGCGCCCAACACGCGGACGCATCCCAAAGGTCAAATATAACAAAAAAGAAAAAAAGGAAAACAAAAAGAAATTAAATTTAAACTAGAGTTCATTTAAACTTAGCCCTATTTTTGGTAATTTTTACACAAAAGAAAGCCCTATATGGGCTTTGAACTAAAAAAAAGGAGGAAACCCTAGTCCAGGGTTTTGGACGCGGTGGCCGCCGGCTCGTCGATGTAGAGGCCGCCGGGGCGGCGGCCAGCCCTCCTAGCAGGCGCGCGGCTGCGCGCGAGGCGGCTACGGGCGATGCCTCGCCGTCGCCGAGGTGAAGCACATGCGCCGACGCGTTTCATGCTCCACCTCGAACCACAAGTCCCAGTTGGGACTTGTGTCACTGTAGGCGGGGTCGTCCCGGAGGTCCGCCGGCAGCTACGCACGTTGCCACTGGATCTCCGCTACACGGGCGTAGCCGAAGCCCGGGATCGGCGGCACCGGAACCCGATCTGGGCTCAGGTGCCAGCCGTGGGGGAGGTGCACGTCGCTCCACGGCATTAGGACGCCGGGCTCCCAGAACATCTGCGCCACCGCTACGGTGACGTAGGATTCGGTCGTGGATAGGAGCCGGCGGCCCCATGTCGAAAGCCGCCGGCGCGGCTCGCCGGCTGCTGCCGGCCTCGTGGTCGTTGGCGGACGGCTCGAACTCACGCTTCGGGGCCATGGCGGCGCGGAAGGTCGAGCTCGTGCGGCCGAAGTGGAGTGGTGGAGTGGGGACTGGATAGGGACAACCCCTCCCTAGTCCACATTTAATAGGACTAGGGCACCGACAGGTGGGCCAGACACGTGGACCAGGCGGACACGCGAGGACGCTGCGTGCCATTCGCGGCCACGCAAACCTGGCCTAGATTTGGGCAGGATTTGGGTTGTCCCGGACACCGCGGCTATCCGCATTTGCGATGCGTGGTCGCATTGGGCCGCGATTTTGTTCGTTCGACCCATCCGAACACGCGGACGCGAGATAAGTCGCCACGTTGAAATGACCTAAACGGGTCCAATGTCATTGCCCTGCACCACGACAGAGAGAGCAAATGCGAACGCGGAGCACACGCAGCGATGCTTTTGAGGTGCGTGCCACCGAATCCAATACTCGCTGCCTGCCTGGGAGTTCCTTTCTTGCTTGGGAGTTGGAACATTGTCGATGCTGCTGCTCCGGCTTTACTTTGCCTCCTGGTTGCTGTGGTGCAGAGAAGTCTCCGTCGAACCGACGCTTCTGCCTGCAGGATCCCTGCTCCATTTTCTCCTCTCTCCGTCTCTTGCGGATGCTTGCCGCATGGACCGTGCAGTGCAACGTCTCTTTCTTCTTGGAGGCCACAGCCACAGCTACCGATTGACCCAACGATTAAATGAAGGTTGAGAGTCTTCTCGAAGGCCACAGCCATCAGAAATTTTAGTACTGTGTGCCTACATTCCACATATACTAGTCGTCGTGCTGTCGTGGTACCGTTGAGAATCCTTTTAGGATTGGAAAATAAGGGAGTTATTTTTCACCTAAATGATTTTTCAAACTCTAGAATAGTTTTGGTCTCTCTTAAAACTTTTCAATTTCTATGGTCCTTCGTGATCACGTCATGCTGAATAGCTTAATTGAAACACATGACATGTCAGTTAATCTGGGCAGATTGAAATGACTTAGTCGTTTCTTGCCTAAAAAAACTAGATCACGCTATTTAGGTTGGCTAGTTTTTAAAGATCTTAGACTATCTGAAAATGCTTTTGGATACTCTGAGGATGAAAATAGGCAGATTACGCCATCTAGTGTGGCTAGATTCAGGTGACTTAGTAATTATTAGCACATATTTTGAGCAAACTTGCTAACCAAAGTGATGACCTTCATTTCTGCATGGCCTGACCAAAAAGAGCCATAAAATATTAAAGTTTCAGGAGAGACAAAAAATAATCTAAAATTTTAAAAATGACAATTTAGAACAAAGAACTCAAAATAAGGTTGTAGATGAAGACCAGAACGTCAGTGGAGGTTGCGGCGGCCTTTTGTGTTTAGAAAGCTCGTGAAAACACGGCATTAGCTAACGAGGTCTGTATCTAGTTTGATTGGCCGGAAGCCCTTTTTTCTGTCTTAGCGAAAAACTGAAGTATGTTCTTTGGTTAGATGTTTTGGACTTAGTGGAAATTTATATGCCGTTTGGCTTTGTTCTAAATTCGCGTCGTGGTAAGCTCTTTTCCTAAGGGATCCTTTAATTCATAGGATATAAAAAACATATGAATAGGAAAACCATATGATTGAGATGTCATGCCTATGTGAATCCTATGAGAAGATGTAGTGTGTTTGATTGTGGCAAAGAAAATTTTCCATGAGATATGATCTAATATTTTTTTCCTATATGATTTATACTACAAGATTTCTATAGGATTAGTTCCTATATATAGGATGTGTTCCTATGAATCAAACAACTTATATAGAAAAATTTCTCATAGGATCTAAATCCAACACAATTCCTTTATAAATCCTATGAATCGAAAGAGCCCTAAGTGGCGAGGATTTCGGCTGTTTGTGCATCAATAAGGAGCAATATTACATGACTAGAAGCTAGCATAACTTAGCAGGACGACAGATGAACGTTGTAACGTAGTTTAAACGACAAACATACAAGGACTAAATAATGGCAACGACAGGCTTTCAGAACTTATTAACTATGTCACTTATGGAGCAGTCGAAGATGGTGACCTTATAGACATCACTTTTGATGACCTTAAAGATCAGGAGGTATCCAAATCTTGATGCCGTGAGCAATGGAAAAAACAATCCATGGCAACCCTAATGTTCACATCCTTGAGTCTCACCATCCAAGAGCAGTCGGTGTTGGTCCTCAGGAATTGGAAGCAAGTCCAACCCATGTGCCATGAGGACCTTGGAGTGGTTTGAACCAATGTCGTCATGGAAGTGGCCCACCCTCACTTGCCTTCCACTCGGCCTCTTGGACGCACTCCCTTCTGAAGGTTTCGTGGAGCATCCTTCCCCAAAGCTAGGAAAAACACCACCTATCACCATCTTGGAGAGCACTACCCAAAAATAAGCCAGTTAGAACATTTGGAAGAATTGTGTTACACACATATAGCCTCATATAATGATACACAAGCCAAAAAGAGCGTCTACAAGACCAAATCAAACGTGCAAGAAATCTGCATGCATATAAGACAAGGACTTATGGACATCCTTTTAAATTAGATGGTGCCACACAATAATCATTGACCGATTCGAGAAAATAGAAAATATAATTCAGGATCGGAAGCCTCATATTTACGTAGCACACCAAATTCTAAAAGATGATCCTGCAAGACCAAGAGTTATGCACTACCAATGTATTCGTGCGCAAGACTAGGTATTACAGGATCACCCCTTCAACACATCGTGCTACAGATTCTATCATCGATGCATGCAACATAACAAATGCAAAAAAAAAAAATCAACATTTGAAGCCTCATGCTTAGTGCGCACACATACCAAAGTGAGGACCCTGCAAAACCAAGTTGTTGCTTGCACAAGCAATGCATTTGTGCACAACACTAGGTTCTGCAAAATCATACCTCGAACACATAGTGCCACATGTTATAATTATCGACAAATGTATCCAAAATTGGCTTATGCAAACACATCATAATTACGAGCCTTATCATAAACATATGCAAAGGTTCTAACAAATGTCCCTACGATATCAGGGAGAAAGCACATTAGAACTGTGTGCATGTACTACCAGGTATTGTAGAGACATCTGCTAGACACACTAGGCACTGAGATAATCCGACATCTAGCAAGTGTCATGGACAAAAAATATGCTTGTTCACCACACATGCTATATGCAGATTATCCCAATGTTACTTTGATAGTGTCAAGTTTTCAGCATCGGCCATCGGGACTGCAATAAAATAGTGCCTCATATTAGGCACCGTGTGTCAAGGATCAATCATAATAGGTTTGCAGTCATGCAACCCATTGGGATCTTGGTCACAGAATGCAAATTACTCATAGGCCGTAGATAGAAACAATGAACAATGCACAAAATCGAGACCGGCTTTTGTGAACCTGGGTGTATGTGAACGTGATGTCAAAACATGTTTCAAAAATCGAAACACAAAATGATTGCAAAGATAATCTCAAACATGTGCCCTGGACATGAGTTTCGTTCTGAAAAAACATTTTATTTTGCCTCGGCAAAAAAGTGAAATTTTACAGGGCTATATAGCAGTATATATGTGACATATTTTGTCTTTTTTAGATTCTGAAATAAAAAAGTGGTTTCTCCGCGAAAACTTTCTACGCACACATGGAACATGCATACCTACCCCGATATTTTTATTTCGAAATTTTTTCACATTTCGAAAATGCATTTCCAACGTGGGTTCACGTGCACCCAGGTTCAACTGGGGCTTTTCCGCACAAAATCCCCAAATTTTGCATCGATCTTACCATATAAAAAATGCATCTAGAAAAATCGGGCAAATTGTAACCGTAAATCGAACTAATGTACAAATAGATCTGCTAATTATGAAACCCACAAACATAGCATGAAAACAAGAATGAGCATAATTGAGCATATCGACCGATAATTAACCCTATCACTACAAACCTATCATACATGTCATGACTAAGCATAGAACAAGGTTCCCACAAACAGATCTACGACTGTATAGGAGCGTGAGAGTTGATTGAGGGCTTACCGCCATTGTTGGACCTCGGGAAGCAGAGCTTGAATCGAGGTAAAATGTGTAGGCGTCAATGAAGGTTTGCCGACAAAGGGATTCGATTGCATGCTCTTCCACCGCTACAATGGTGGTGTACGATCTACTGATGGCAGTGCAATCACCGACGACAAGAGGAGTGAGAGGGAAGAGGAAAGGAGAGGGATGATCTAAAATGCAAGTGAGAGGTGAGAGTGGGCGGTGACGAGATTCATGGCGCGTGTTCTCGATGCATCGTGCCGTCTTCCGCTATTCCCCACACGTGCAGCCTTGGGCCCAAGTCAAGCGTGGTTGTGGGTGTGTGTGGTGGGGGGCGGGGGGGAGGGGGCTTCTTTGAGAACTGGCACACACACACCATTCTATGTGGCCTACTGAAGTACTAAACACACAAAACTTGGTCCACTGGATACGAGAAATGACTGAAACATACCCCATACGTCGAACCATTCTGTGAGGAAATATTGCAAATGTTCAAATGATAGTAGGACGAGAGAAGGACCCCGGTTAATTAGGTCCGCCATCCCACTGCCTAACTACACGGCCTCATTAATCTACGTGTGGATTAACACGTAGACCGTGTGAGCGATGCAAGTGCAAGAAGAAAATCCAAGAGGCCGTCCTTCTTTTCTGGTGCAGGATGAGCTGTGGCGTGCGGGTGGTGCACGTCAGAAAAGCCGAAGATGGAGGCGAAGCTGACGTCGCTCGCCAGGCGAGGGCGAGCAAAAAGAGAAGGAAAGCGGGCAGCGCCTGCACTGCAGCGACAGCCACGGCACACTGATAAGACGAGAGGGACGGTGGAAGTTGGAACAGTTCAGTCGCGTCCGTTGCCCCCTCGCCGCAACTCTCTCGTCCACCTCCACCGCTTCCTACCGCCATCCCACCCAACTTCTCACCCCCACGCGCCTGGCGCCTCAAATAATTCGGTGGCACGGAGGGGCAATGGCAGCGGTGCGGCCGCGCTACGGCAGTCACGGGCAATCACGCCTCTTCCACGACGCCTTCAGGTACTATTTGTCGCCGTCGCAGCTGCTTTAATTGTCTCCGATGTGATCGTCGCTTCGTGTCGTACTGGTCGTCTCATCGATCGGATGGGTGATTTGTGCGTCTGTGGTGTGGGCAGAGGTGGCGACGCGCCGATGGAGCCGCACAAGGAGATGGTGCCGCCGCCGCAGGAGCAGTATCAGCATCCTCCTCCTCTGTTCTTGGATTACTCCCACGGAGATGGAGGTAATCGAAGCATGCATCAGTTTTCTTGTTCTATGAGACCAGGATGTGGTTGTGTCTTGTGCGTGACCGTAAAGATTCAGCCGACTGAATTGTTGGCTTTGATGCTGTCGCAGATGGCAGCCACGGCCGGAAGCGGCCGCGCGAGACCGAGACGCCGCCGCTGCCGCGGCTCTTGTCGCTGCAGACGCCGCAGGGTTCTCCGCGGCAAAGGATGATAAGCCTGGCGCAGCTGCAGAGGCGGCCAGCGACGACGGGCCTGCGGCTCGACTTCGACGACGGAGGCTCGGAGCACGCGGCGTGCACATCGTCGTTCGACGACCAGTACAGGAACGAGATGGACCGGCTGATCCAAGAACACGTGAGGATCCACGCGCTCGCCTGTTTCATGGTCACTAGTGATTGGCACGGGGATTGATGTGATGACGACGATGAGCTCGCTGTTAATATGTAGGCGGAGAGACTCCGGCGCGCGCTAGCTGATACGGGGCGTCGGCACAGCCGCTCACTGCTCGGCGCAGCGGAGGCGTTGGCGGCGCGACGGGTCAAGGGCAAGGAGGCAGAGACCTCGAGGGCGGCGCAGCGCGGCGCCGAGCTGGAGGAGCGGCTGGCTCGGCTGAGGGCGGACGCGGCGGCGTGGCAAGCGAAAGCAATGGCCGACCAGTCCACGGCGGCCGGTCTCCACGCGCAGCTGCAGCAGGCGCAGGCGAGGAGCGGCAAGGCCGCCGAACAGGACAACAACAACGCGGCGGGCGCAGCGGACGACGCCGAGTCCGGCTTCGTCGACCCGGACAGGGTGGTGGAGCTGGTCGCGCCGCCGTTGGACAGGCCGTGCCGCGCGTGCAGTCTCCGGCCGGCCTCCACCGTGCTGCTCCCGTGCAGGCACCTCTGCGTGTGCGACTCGTGCGAGCCCGCCGTATCGGCCTCCGCGGCCTGTCCCAGGTGCCGCTGCCCGGTCACCGGCAGCGTGCAAGTCTTCTTCTCTTGACGCATGATGCCAGAAGGAAACTACTTGTCCCTTAAAATGGCCGCTGAACTAGTAAAATCAGAACCATGGAGAGTTGTTCAAGATTAGGGTGCAAATTTCCACATTTGCTAATCGACTAATCCCTCCATGATCACTTCACATCTAGCTTACCTACCGATTCTAATTTTTTGAAAACTATTTTGAGTTGTAGTAACAATTTCAGAAGTATGTTAAGATTATAAATTTTCGGTCTTCTTCTTTTCCCTAGTTGCTACCGGCACTGCCTGAGAAGCTACGCAGCGGCAGTTGCCGTCTCGGTAGTCGGAGAGCGACGGCAGGTGCGGGGATGAGTGAGAGCATGATGGGCATTGGAAGAAGTGGCGGGAAACGGGGTAATTGCGCGCCCTAGCCCGATGCCGTACCGGCACGGGTCGCGGCGGAGCTGTCGGTTGCTCGCGCATCGTAAGATCAGCACATGAGAGTATGAGACTGAGACACATGTACTCATACCACAGTTTACTCGGCCATAGATAGTGTCTAGAAATGGAGGTGGAAACAAACTGAAATTCACTCCAGCTCTTTCTCAGAAAATTCAATACCGCTGGACATAGCGGCCAACTAGAGCGGTCACTGCAAGGTTTAAAGCCTTGTTTTGGTCACAATGACGGAAATTCCTAGCTGCTTTTAAATCGTTCTACCAGACCAAGGCTGCCTCTTCTTCTCACAACATGCAACTACTAGTCCATTAGTGCGCGCGTTGCCGCACCCGTCCAATCAGAACAATAGAACAAGATACTATGTAAGAAATGCCAGACTTTTAAAAACTAGAACAAATTTTAATAGTTCGAGTTTGTTTGATATTAGGGCCGACTGTTATAGAGATTTTACGTGTTTTACATAACTTCTTGCCAATGCCAGCCGTGTTACAGATTTCTTTAATATAATAGAAGTATTATAAATTATCTAAACAACAAATTATTGCTGATCACATAAGCATGGAAACACATTTTTAGTTTATTTGCAGCCATCAAAATGAGATTTCATGAGCAACTGTTCCTACATTTGACAAAGAAATCTTATTGATCTTGATACCACAAAACTTGATTTAGAAAGCGTTCTTGCCTAGATGAAAAGTTTATTTTGAGAAAGTTCTATATTTCTTCCTGTCACATGCTGGCATAAAAAACCATATTTAGAATCGAGAGGCACAATATTGAGAAATAAAGCTTTAGTAGCTAACCTTTCAAAAAAACCATTTTCTTTGTGTTGGACCCGGCATCGTCAGCTACTATCCAATGTTCATCAACGGTGTAGAGTTTCCAAAAATTGAAGCGACATGACATTGTAGCCTCTACAGAAGGAATAGAAGTACATAGGGACGACATATACATCATGATATACTACATGTCTAGAAGGAAGAGGTGTTTCTGCGTTGTAAAAAGCAAAGCAAGGCATCATAACTGGATGCGCGCGCATCCAGGTTCCATTCAACATTTTCGAGCAAGGCACTCTCAATCGTAGCTAAGGAGTCGGAGGTGTTAGAGCAAGTACAATAAATCTTAGTTAGCTGGCTATAAAAATTAAAATAATATATTTATGTTTAGTTAAAGGAGAGAGAAAAGGAGTGAACTCTCATGCAAGAGTCAGCTCTAGCACGTGCTCCTAAGCACTTTATGAGAGTGAAATATGTGTCATACATTAATAAAGTAGTACATATTTATAGCTCACTATTATACATGTTTGCTCAATATTAGCTACAGATGACATGACACATAGCTTATAGTTATACTATTAAACTTGCTCTTACTTGTTACCTGACTTCAGATTTAACCTCGTATGAAATCAGATACATAACTCCAGTATTAATAGATGGTGATAAAAATAATAAAAGGAGAGATAGCTGATCGAATTTGTTTCAGTAGGAGGACGAGTCGACTTTGCATCTGAGTTGGATTGTGTATATTGAGTTTGATGAAGCATATCAATTGGGGGATATATACCAACCCACAAATCCACAATTAGTAAATTGTTGCACGTAACAAAGGTAGAGAGCTGATTGATGTGGTGGATTGCTAGATGTACCGTTTTAAATTAGTTATGTTAGACAATGTAATATGTCTTCTCTCCTCTATGTCTACATATACCATACATATTGTGTATCGGATATGTATGTCTACATACGATGTACTTGTTCCCACTATATAACACGAAGCCCGTACCAGATCCACGTACGGTTCCCCTAACAAACTTTGACATGGTATCAGAGCGGTCTCTTCCCTGACCTAGCTGCCAAGCGGATTTCCGCCGCCGCCGCCCATATACACAACCAAAACCAAAACCTCAAAATCAAACTCGCCGCTGCTCCTTAGCCGCCGCTGCTCACAAAACCCTAGCCAGAACCCAAATTCGCCGCCGCCGCTCCTCTAGCCGCCGCTGCCCAAAACCCAACATCTCCCAAAAACAGATCGCCGCCGCCGCTTACCTAGCCGCTGCTGCCTCCAAAACCCACAACCCAATCCAAACACATCTGGTTTATACATCTGCCTCCGATCGTGATGTCGTCCTCCTCCTCTGCAACTGCTTTGGCTGCTGCCCTGGGTGCTCCTCCGACCCAGCTTCTGACACGGGACAATGCCCTCATCTGGAAGGCCCTGGTTGTCCCTGCTCTCCGTGGTGCCTGTGTACTTGACCTGGTTGAAGGTGAAGACAAGGCCCCTGCCAAAGTTTTGGAAACCGAAGACTCCAACGGCAAGAAGGTGACGATTCCAAATCCCAACTACGCCTCCTGGATTGCTCGTGATCAACAAGTCCTTCGTTGGCTGTTGAATGCCTTGTCCCCGGATGTGCTAGCCCACGTTATTGGTCTTGAAACGTCTGCTGAAGTTTGGGATGCTCTCAACACTCATGTCTCCGCCTCATCAAAAACTCGTGTGCAACATCTTCGGACAGCCCTTGTTGAGACAAAGAAGAACACAATGTCTGCTGAAAAGTACTTCTCCAAGATGAAGACTATTGCTCAGGAACTTGCTGCTGCCGGGAAGCCTATAGATGATGATGAACTTGTGTGGTATGTGTTGAAGAATCTGGGTGGGGACTACAACAATCTGATTACCGCTGTTCGTGCAAACCCAAACACCACTCTATCTGATTTATTTGGCCAAGTTCAAGCATTTGACAGACTGCACAAGACTGAAGATACAAGCTTTACCTCCTCCGCTCACCTTGCTCGCCGTGGTGGTGGTGCTCCATCGCGGGGCCAAGACCGCTAGCATGATGACCGTGGTGGCCAAGACAGGTGGCGTGATGATCGCCGTGATGATCGCCCACGCAATCGTGAAGATGGTGGCCGTGGAGGTGGTGGTCACCGTGGTGGCTACCAAGGCCGTGGCAATGGTGGATATCAGGATCGCCGCCGTGATGATGATCGCCCACGTCGCCGTGATGATGGAGATCGGCGTGATGATGGTGCACGCCGTCGTGATCGCCAGCCTACTCGGTTTGTTGACACCACTTGCCAAATATGCACAATTTATGGTCACCCTGCAAAAGACTGTTGGTGGCGTTATGAGGAGGATCGTGATCGTCGTGACAATGGTGATCGTGGCCGCAAGGATGCAAATTTTGCTTCTCATGGAGTTGATACAAACTGGTATTATGACACTGGTGCTACTGATCACATCACTGGTGCACTGAATAAGCTCTCCACTCATGATGACTACAATGGTCGTGATCAAGTCCGTACTGCTGAAGGCACAGGTATGCACATTAGTCATATTGGTCATTCAACTTTGCGCACTCCTCATGCTTCATTTGATCTCAATGCTATACTACATGTTCCTAGTGCATCTAAGAATCTCTTATCAGTTCATAAATTCACCCTTGATAATCACGTGTTCATTGAGTTTCATCCTTTCTTTTTTGTTATCAAGGACCAAGCAACTCGACGCGTCCTCTTTAGAGGCCCTTGCTATGGAGGCCTATATCCCTTGATGCCCATCTCCAATGCCTCCTCCAAGCATGCATACATCACAATAAAGCCATCATCTTCTACATGGCATCGTCGTCTAGGACATCCTTCTTCGTTCGTGGTTCAACAAGTGCTTAGGAAAAATAAGATAGCTTACACTCCAGAGAGTACCCCATATGTGTGTGATTCATGTCAGTTGGCAAAGAGTCATCAATTGCCATATCCCACTTCTAGTAGTAGATCTACTGTTCCCTTAGAACAAGTTTTCTCTGATGTATGGGGTCCTGCACCTCTCTCTGCTGGGAAACATTCATATTATGTAAGCTTTATTGATGATTTTAGCAAGTTCACTTGGATTTATTTGCTTAAAAGTCGTGCTGATGTTTACCAAGTGTTCTTCAACTTTCAAAAATATGTTGAGCGCAAATTTGATAGGAAAATTGTCACAATGCAAACTGATTGGGGTGGTGAATATGAAAAACTCAATGCATTCTTTCAGAAAGTTGGCATCACTCACCATGTCTCATGTCCTCATGCTCATCAACAAAATGGCTCTGCTGAACGAAAACATCGTCATATAGTTGAAGTTGGTCTAGCATTGCTTGCTAATGCCTCCATGCCTCTAAAATACTGGGATGAAGCCTTTCTTACTGCCACTTTTCTCATAAACTTACTTCCCAACAAGGTCATCAATTTTGAAACTCCAGCTGCACGCCTCCTTAATATGACACCAAACTATGATGCCCTTCGAGTTTTTGGTTGTGCTTGTTGGCCCAACCTTCGTCCTTATAACACTCGCAAACTTGCTTTCCGCTCCACTCGTTGTGTGTTCCTTGGTTATAGTCCACTTCATAAGGGTGTCAAGTGTCTAGACATAAATACTGGACGAGTGTATATCTCCCGTGATGTTGTGTTCGATGAAAATGTCTCCCCCTTTGCCTCATTGCGTCCCAACGCTGGTCCCCTTCTCAGGAAAGAAATTCTTCTTCTTCCACCCTTCACATCCGAGTCAAATGAGGGTGCAAATAATGTTGATGATCATATGCCTATTGTGCCTATTACTGATGTGTTTCCTGTTGCAGAAAATACTAATGAAAATTCTAGTCAAAACAGTCTTCAAATTTCTGCAGAAAACGACCTTGAGTATGAGGCAGAAGAAGACGAAAATCGCACTGAAACCCATGCAGATCCTGCTGCAGATCGCTCCGATCCCGAGGGATCTCAGCCCGAGGCTGATTCTCCCGCCCTCGGGCCGCGCGGAGATGCCCCGGCCACGCCTGTCGGACACACGCCTTCGTCCAGTCCTGGTGCTCCACATGGCGGGCGGTCCCCGGCGCTGTCGGCTGCGCGTGCTGGCCACGCGCCTTCGCCCACCCCTGGCGCGCCATCTGGCGCCTCGTCTACCACACCTGCTGCGTCTCCTCCACAGCCTGCTGTTGATTCTGTCTCCTCTGGATCATCTGCGGCGGGCGACAGTGAGGGTGATTCTGTGGCTTCTTCACAAGAGCATGATCAGCCTGCACCACCACCCACGTCTCCTCCGCGTATTCGTACTCGCTTGCAGCAAGGTATAAGACAACCCAAAAGGTACACTGATGGTACAGTTAGGTATGGTTTGTTTTCTTCTACAGGAGAACCATCCACTCTTTCTGAGGCTCTTGATAATTCACATTGGCGTCAAGCGATGGATGAAGAATATAAGGCCTTAATGGAAAATAAAACGTGGCATCTTGTTCCTCCAAGCAGAAATAAGAATTTGATTGACTGCAAGTGGGTATATAGAATCAAGAAAAGAGCTGATGGGTCCATTGACAGATACAAAGCAAGATTGGTTGCAAAGGGATTTAAACAAAGGTATGGCATCGATTATGAGGACACTTTTAGTCCTGTAGTTAAAATTGCTACTATCAGAACTGTTCTATCTATTGTTGTTTCTCGTGGATGGAATTTAAGGCAGCTAGATGTCAAGAACGCGTTCCTTCATGGTGTTCTGGAAGAGGAAGTCTATATGAGACAACCTCCTGGTTTTGAAGATCCACATGCACCACATCATGTTTGCAGACTTGATAAAGCTTTGTATGGTCTGAAGCAAGCACCAAGAGCATGGTACTCCACATTAAGTTCCAAACTATTTGAACTTGGTTTTATACCTTCAAAGGCTGACACATCACTGTTTCTCTTTAACAAGTCAGGAATCACTATATTTGTTCTTGTATATGTTGATGACATCATAGTCACAAGTTCTTCTAGTTATGCCATCACAGCTCTCCTTCGAGATTTGAATGAGAATTTTGCTATCAAGGATCTTGGTGATTTACATTTCTTCCTTGGTATTGAAGTTAAGAAGGTAAATAATGGATTGCTTCTGACACAGGAGAAATATGCTACAGATTTACTCCAAAAGGTTGGTATGCAACATTGTAAGTCTGCTCCCACACCCTTATCTACTTCTGAACAACTGTCTATCACAAGTGGAACACCTCTTGGCTCTGATGACTGTACTCAGTTTAGAAGCATAGTTGGAGCTTTACAGTACTTGACATTGACTCGACCTGATTTGGCCTTCTCAGTAAACAAAGTTTGTCAGTACCTTCATGCTCCAACCACTGATCATTGGACAGCTGCAAAACGTATTCTCAGATATATCAAGGATACAATAAATCTTGGCACTACCTTTACATCATCACCGTCTACTTTCTTGAGTGCATTCTCTGATGCAGATTGGGCAGGAGATATTGATGATCGACGCTCTACAGGTGGTTTTGCCATCTTTGTTGGTCCAAATTTAGTCTCATGGAGTGCAAGAAAACAGGCTACAGTGTCTCGGTCTAGCACAGAGGCTGAATATAAAGCATTAGCCAATGCCACTGCTGAATTAATTTGGGTTGAAGCTCTTCTTGCTGAACTTGGAGTAAGGTTGAAACAAAAGCCAACTATTTGGTGTGATAATTTGGGTGCTACTTATCTCTCAGTTAATCCTGTGTTTCATGCTCGTACCAAGCACATTGAGATTGATTTTCATTTTGTCAGAGAAAGAGTTGCAAAGAATCAGTTAGCAATTCGCTTTGTCTCAAGCAATGATCAAGTTGCAGATGGTTTCACTAAATCACTTCCAGTCAAGAAGCTTGTTGAGTTCAAGCGTAATCTCAACCTGTCAACAGGTTTAGATTAAGGGAGGGTGTTAGACAATGTAATAGGTCTTCTCTCCTCTATGTCTACATATACCATACGTATTGTGTATCGGATATGTATGTCTACATACGATGTACTTGTTCCCACTATATAACACGAAGCCCGTACCAGATCCACGTACGGTTCCCCTAACAAACTTTGACAAGTTAGTCGAGAAAGAGGAGCTAGCGGCCGTTTCGTCCTGGCCTCTCCCGCGAGCGGAACCCTAACCTCTGCCCCGCAACTACCCCTCCCTCCGCCTCCCCCCTCCCTCGCCGCTGCCGGAGGGCGTCTTCGGGCAGAGCCCCGGGGCGCCAACGGCAGCGGGGCCTCCTCTCCCCCTCGTCTGGCGGTGGAGGCGCGGGCCGGCGCGATCGAAAGGGGCGGCGTCTCTGCGCTGGAGGCTACGGCGCCCGCCCGGTGCGAGGTCTGCGTGGTTCCGGCGGGGTGGCGGCGCGGCTGGCTCCTTGCTAGCGCGTCCCGACGCCGGCGCGGCCGTGGCCATGGGTGGCGACGGGGGGCCTAGATCTGGGTCAGCGGGCTTAGATCTGGGCCGGGCGTGGTCTGGCTCGGGCTGGGTTGGCCCGAGGGGTCTCGTCCATGGGCAGCCAGGTGTTGCCTAGTGCCCCCGACGACAGAGGATGGTGCGGGTCGAGGCCGTCGCTGGAGTTTGGTCGGGCTGGCAGTGCTCGTGCGTCCTCTGTATTCGATCTTGGTAGGGACCAAGATGTCATCTCTGGTTTACTCCGGCTGGAGATTGGTGGGGTTTGGTGGTTGGGAGGGGGTGCTCCAATGGTGCGGTGGCGGTCGTCATCATCGCCTTCCCGTTTCCCTCCGACCACCCTAGACCACCGGGGGACGGTGTGTCTCGGTTTTTGTTCCAACAGGTATGGTGTGGAACCACTGGACTCCTTGTCCTACAGGGATGCTTGCAGGCTCGATGGGGTGTTTGCGAAAGCAATGCAAGGCGTTTGCCATTGCCGACGATGACGACGTCCTTGGACGCCGATACGTCTCCAACGTATCCATGCTTATGTTATTGATGTTGATGATACCTACATGTTTTATGCATTATATGTTATTTATGCATTTTCTGGAACTAACCTATTAACAAGATGCCGAAGAGCCGGTTGCTGTTTTTGGTTTCAGAAATCCTAGTAAAGAAATATTCTCGGAATTGGACGAAACTTTCGCCAGGGTCCTATTTTTGCACGAAGCTTCCAGAAGACCGAAGACCTAACGAAGTGGGGCCACGAGCCAGGGGTGGCCGGCGCGGCCAGGCCCTTGGCCGCGCGGCCCTATCCCCTGGGCCCCTCGTGTGGCCCTCGCGTTGACCCTCCGCCTACTTAAAGCTTCCGTCGCGAAACCCCGCACCGAGAGCCACGATACGGAAAACCTTACAGAGACGCCGCCGCCGCGAATCCCATCTCGGGGATTCTGGAGATCGCCTCCGGCACCCTGCCGAGAGGGGATTCATCTCCCGGAGGACTCTACACCGCCATGGTCGCCTCCGAGTGATGAGTGAGTAGTTCACCGGACCATGGGTCCATAGCAGTAGCTAGATGGTCGTCTTCTCCTTGTTGTGCTTCATTGTTGGATCTTGTGAGCTGCCTAACATGATCAAGATCATCTATTCGTAATACTATATGTTGTGTTTGTCGGGATCCGATGGATAGAGAGTACTATGATTATGGTGATTATCAATCTATTGTTCATGTGTTGTTTATGATCTTGCATGCTCTCCGTTATTAGTAGAGGCTCTGGCCAAGTTTTTACTCTTAACTCCAAGAGGGAGTATTTATGCTCGATAGTGGGTTCATGCCTCCATTGAATCGGGACAGTGACAGAAAGTTCTAAGGTTGTGGATGTGCTGTTGCCACTAGGGATAAAACATTGATGCTATGTCTAAGGATGTAGTTGTTGATTACATTACGCACCATACTTAATGCAATTGTCTGTTGCTTTGCAACTTAATACTGAGGGGGTTCGGATGATAACTGAAGGTGGACTTTTTAGGCATAGATGCAGTTGGATGGCGGTCTATGTTCTTTGTCGTAATGCCCAATTAAATCTCACTATATTTACCATGTCATGTATATGCATTGTTATGCCTTTCTCTATTTGTCAATTGCCCGACTGTAATTTGTTCACCCAACATGCTTTTATCTTATGGGAGAGACACCTCTAGTGAACTGTGGACCCCGGTCCTATTCTTTACATAGCATACAATCTACTTGTTTTATTGTTTTCTTTGCAAACATCTTCCACTCGATACGTTTAATCCTTTGTTACAGCAAGCCGGTGAGATTGACAACCTCACTGTTTCGTTGGGACAAAGTACTTGGGTTGTGTTGTGCAGGTTCCTAGTTGGCGCCGGAATCCCCGGTGTTGCGCCGCATCACATTTCGCGACCATCAACCTTCAACGTGCTTCTTGGCTCCTACTGGTTCGATTAAACCTTGGTTTCTTTCTGAGGGAAAACTTGCTACTGTGCGCATCATACCTTCCTCTTGGGGTTCCCAACGAACGTGTGAGTTACACGCCATCACGCCGTTCACCTTCTTGGAGGCGTGGCCATGCCACTCATCTTGTCGTAGGTTGCATGTCCCTAGGTTTTGTCTGCTACCCTAGTTACTAGCGATCCATCCGAGCTCCTCCTCGAAACCCCTTTCATTGAGGCCATGCGTCAGGCAGTACCCGGCTCCATATAAACGGTGTGTCTCCCCTTTGCGCGACCATTCCCGTGCCTAGGGTGGCTGTTTGTGGGTGCGTCGTGGCAGGAGGCACCCCGGTGTTCCTCAACAGCTGGTGGTTTGTTGTGATGGCATGCGCTGAGGCTTAGGCGTTCTCTTGGGGTGGGTGCCGAAGCCTCCGCGAAAGCACTGCACAGCTGGTCTATGCGGACAACGATGACGCTCGCGAGCGCCATTTTCCTTCCTGGAGGCACTGTCATGAAGTTTCCCCCTTTGAGCTCTGGAGGTTCGCCGGCTTCACTAGCGTAGTTAGCCAGTTCTCGGGGTGTCGGTGGTCCTCTGTTTGACAGCTGCTCAGTGTGCTAGTCCTGCGTGGTTCAGATCCGCGGAGTGGCGTCTCGGGGAGCCGCCGGTGTTTTGCTGAAGTCTAGGGCGTTCTCGGAGAACTTGTAGTTTAGGGCCTGGCCTTGGTCTGCATGTTCCTTTGGGGTAGGCTTTAGCTCTTCACCACCTGGGCTTGTATCTCTACCTGGTGTCCCTAGTTTTTTCTTTCTTCTTCTTTTTCTTTGTTGCGTGCTACCTTGTACTCCTGGCCGATTGATGGCTTTGTTAATTCAAAGCTCGGCTCGTTGAGCCTTCTGTTTAAAAAATTAGTTAGTCCCTCGTATATATAATTAGTTAATATTACCTCTCAAAAAAATTAGTTAGTATTAGTACCTACTTGGTATGAACTCAAACACTTGAGCTGAAAGAAGTTTTTTCCATTACCATGGTAATCAAGTGTATATTTCTGTGATAGTCTCAGCAATGAGTATGAATTCAACCTTACATTTCTCTTGCACCAATGAATGGAACTTATTCCTGGATTAGCACACCATGCAGGAAACCAACAGAGTGAAATAATTAGCATACCTTTGACTTGGAGTACCTGACTACCGATGCCTTATCGATTGAAACATACGTATTTCAACCTGGTATCCTACTTGTAGCACCTCAAGCATCAGAGTAACACGTTGCACTGATCATCACCAGGTTTCTTTTGATCAACCATTAGCTGAACATGCGTTTTACTTTCGAGAATTCTGAACATACGTAAATTAGATATATATTGGCAGAGGTAGATCTTAATTTAACATATGAATTTCACGTATGGTACATTATAACCTTCACTGTCTTTCTATCCGTCATTGCCCCGCTCTTCATATGATGGTCATGCCCGTCCTCGGACAAGTATAAGATAGGAAAAGCGGTAAGAAGTACCTAATTCCTTTTGTTTAAAGCAACAAGTACCTAATTCCTAAATAGTAAAACAGATGTTCTTGTGGCAAATCTCACGGTTAATTTCATTATTGATATAACTTGGTGATGAAAATCAAAGATTTCCCACATAAATCATGGAAATAGATAAACACGTGAGGGGTAAGAAAAGGTACCACTGAAATAGAAAAAAACGTTGATTCAGGTCACCATGCATCAACAATAGCTTATTATAAGCAAGCCTCTTTTACATGTCCAAATAGAAGGTGTGACAGTATCGGATAATCTGCATTTTAAATCAATGAAATGGATTGTATGTATGTGGAAACTGACAACATAAAGATTTATAATTTATTAATTTAACGTTGTCCAGTTCAGTCGCCTGCAGGTCCCAAAAAGAAGAGTAATCTCATTACAAATTTACAATACATCAGAGCATCTCCAGTCGCGTCCCCCAAAGGGATTTGGGGCGCACCGGACAAAAAAAGCGTTCCAGCCGCGTCCCCCAAAGCCCTTTTTTGTCCGGCGCGCCCCTATATGGTGTCCGGCGCCCCGAGCCCGTCCCGTCCCACAGGGGACGCACCGGGCACGCTGGACACAACGAAAAGCGAGGCGAGGAGGCGCGGGCCGACGCGTCAGCGGCACGCTTAATTTGAACCTAACCGTCGCCTACCTCGCGACGGAAGTTATTCGCGCGCAGCGGCATCTTTGCCTTAATGGCGACGGAGGGGCAGGCGAGACGTCTCATCGGTGCTGCGCAGCCTCCACGTCGCCGGCGTTCGCACGCCACCGCCCGTTCCCGCGCGAACTTCCCGCCTCTTCTCGTCTGTTCCCGCGCTTTCTTCCCGACGCCGGCGTCTATAAAAGGTCTCCCGGCTCATCAACGGTAGCCACCACACCGCCGGCAACAAACACAGCCCTCGTCGCTCCACAGCCGTCTCCTCCATCACCAGTGGCAATGGCGAACCGCCCCGGCGATGGCCACTTCCTCCACCGCCGTCTCCTCCACTTCCAGCCCGGCAGCGGCGTAGAGGAGGCACTCGAGGAGGAGGCCCGCCAGCAGGCGGCGGATCTAGCGGCGTTCTCCGCCTGCCTCCGCATGAGGAGGCCGCGGCGGCAGCAGCGTGGCAGGAGCAGCAGGGCGACACCGTTGCGGCGTTCGACGCCTCGACGGAGCAAGAGGCGCGACGGCGCCGGTACCGGGAGGAGATTGAGCAGCGATGGACTGCAGAGCGCCAGCGCCGCGCGCGATGAGCGCGGCGCTACTGAACGGCGTGACTCGATCGAGCGCCGCGGCGTGAGTCGATCGAGCACCGCAGCAGTGACGGCGGAGGAGCGTCGCGGCGGGAGGCGGCGCCGACGGCTATGGGGGGGGGGCGGGAGCAGTTGGCGGCGGAGGCCGACGCGTTAGCGGCAGCGATGATGGAGGCGCCAACGATGTGGAGGAGGAGGCGCCAATGGAGGAGGAGGAGACCGAGGTGGAGGACGACGACGACGACGAGTTCGACTGGTCCGACGACGGCGCCGCACCCGGACGAGACGGCCGATCAGCAACGCGCCTCGTCGAGTCCTTCGAGTCGGAGAAGAAGCTCCGGACGACGCCCGTGCCCGCGATGAGGCGCATATTCGTCGCGCCATCGAGCTCTCCCTCAGGCGGCGCAGCAGGGACGGCGGAGGACGCGCGGCGGAGCGGCACCGTCTGGCCACCGCCGCTCGCAAGGAGAGGAGGCGCGCGCAGGAGGAGCTGCGGCGTAGGGGAGGCGACGATGGGCGGGGCCGTCGAACGCGCCGCCGGGCGGTCAGTAGTCTAGGTTTAGATGAAATCTAGCCGTTTTCATTCAAACTTTGTAATATATAATCAAAATTGAATGAAAATCTTTATTTTCGTGCACAAATATTCATTTGGGGGCGGCGTTTGGGGGACGCGGCTGGGGAGCGACGTCCCCAAACGCGGCACGAAAAACACGTCCCCCAAACGCTCAATCCGGCGCGGTTTGGGGGACGGTTTGGGGGACGCGGCTGGAGATGCTCTCAACTCAATCTAAATCTCAGTCTAAAAGATTGGATAATTGTTTGATTCAGGAAGCAACAGTGAGAGCAACAACAATTCAGAGGATACAGTTGCGGTTTGAATATATCAAATTCCATCCGGATTTGAGGGCTGGGTATGACCGATGACAACGCTCGGAAAAGAAGACCTGCTGGCGAGGACATGGGGCGAGGAGATATTACCGGGAAGAAACGCCTGGCAGCGGAAGGGCTCCATGTTGAAGATCGAGGCCGTGCACAGAAAGGAGCCAAGAGGAGGTGCTGGGATGCCGCCAAAGATCTGACCCATCTCCTCATGCGTTGCATGAACTATTCCTACGTAAGGGAGAATTGATTATTTACCTAAAACTTCACCAGCCTTGGATCATCTACCCAAAGTTCTTTGTGCATTGGTAAATAACCCAACAAGGACCTGAAAACGAAACAACAATTCTAGAAGGACCCTATCTAGAGCTTCTCACGATTCACGAAGCTTAACTGCTTAAGGATACGGAGTAGGATCATTATACGATCGATCAGATCGAAACCCGCCAGTTCTGGATACCGCATATGTGCGCCTCGAGCCAAACCAACGCCATTCGCCGCTGTGGATCAATCACCTCGATCTTCACCATTGAGAGAAGTCTCGCAGCCATCCCGACGCCATCCGACCTTCACCAATATCGTCCGCTCGTGATCACTGGCATTGTCGCCGTCCGCCTGCCTTGACCGCAACGTCCCGCCGATTACATCTCTTCTCCTATTTCTAATGGTGTTGTACGGCCCGACCAGCCCCTCCAAAAATTCATTGGTCAGTATAGGTGAGTCGGCACTTGATTTGTGTCTTCCATCTGAGGTAGTTGATGCACTGATTCATATTGATTGCAGACTTGTGGAAGCCATATACTTTCACCGATTCAAGTACTGTGAACTGGTTTTGATCCAATCTATGTATAATGATTAGCTCTAATTAGGGTCCAGCTGTAGTTTTTTTTTTACTCTCAAGTCCCTACTGGGTATTTTGCCAATGTACAATAAACTTTGGGTAGATGATCCAAGGCTGGTGAAGTTTTGGGTAAATAACCAATTCTCCCACTATGTAAAACATGGGAAACGAGGATTGAAGCGCAATGGAAAATCCACCAATGAACACATATAGAAATTGGAGTGATTAATTGGGAGCTCGATCGACATGCCCCTGTAACTCAATGCCCCAGCAGCAGGCCTGCAAAACAATAAAGCCACCTCCTCCAGGTCATGTGGCCCATGACGTGTTGGCCCAATCGATGAGGAGATGCCGAGATCAATCTTCTCAGAGTAGCATCCCAGTCATGTTAAAAACGGCAAGCTCGCATTCACAGAGCAAACAAGCTCCAAGGGATGTTTTGGCACGTCCGCATGATCTAGACCATTGGCAAGTAAGATCTAACGGCTGACAACCTCAGTTCGCTGAGAAAGGCTCCTAGCTGGTTGAGTTATACTGATACTTAATGTCGTACAAGTTTGACAATCTGAAGTTCAGAGCAACTTTCCAATACCTCCTAAGCCCATAAATTTCCCTCATAAAAAAGTATAAGAGAACAACAAGCCTGTAGATCCCACTCATTGATTTTCTAAAATGGCATTTTAGTAAGGGAAACATCCTCTCTCCTCCCTCTCTCACTCTATGTGTGAGCATATATACGTGTACAAAAACTATGTATTTACATGTGTACTTATAGCCAAAATCCTTCACAAGGCATCTCTGTCCCATCTACCTCTCCATTTTCCTCCCCTCCCCCTCTCCCTCCCTCTCTCACTTCCTTTATTGACACCCCCTCTCTCTCCACGTGCCTACTGATGCGGGGTGGCTTTCGGACCCCTCCGCCTCAAGACCGTCAAGTGCAACCCCGCCTATCGTCGACGCTACACCATGGTCAAGGAGTCCCCCAAGTGGACCAACAACACCAACCCCGCCATATATGTCAAGGTGAACTCCTTCCTCTCGACACTCGACCTCGTCGATACCTTGGATGGAATGCTACCTCATGTCGGTGTGTTACATGTCATTAGGTACAAGAGTCATCGAGGAACCGGAGAGAAGGAACTCCCATGGTGCAAGGAAGAGGAAAGAAGAAGAATGAAGGAAGAAGGAAGGAAGAGGAAGAAGAGGCGGGAGGAGGAAGGCGGCGTCCCAGCCCGGTCAACCGGCCCTATGACGGCCCACCCGGTCACAGCCCGGTTGACCGGCCTCGACCGGCCCGCCGGTTTCGACCAGATTCTACGCTCGTGCCATCCGGACGCAATCCCGGGGCACCGAAGCCCCGCCCGGTCACCGCCGGTCAGGATCCCTGGACCGGATGGGCGGTCCAGGCCCGGTCCAACCGGCCCTGGACCGGATTCGTCGGGTTTGACCCACCCACTTGTACCTTTTCGACCCATGTCGCCTTGTATGCCTATATAAGGCCCCAGCTCGCCCCCTTACCTCTTTAGACAAGATTTAGGCTTAAACATGACTTTGAGCTTTGTCTCCCTAGGTTTCATCCCCTTTGTATCAAGGCACCCCATGTTGGATGATTGGATCTATGTGAGTGAGATTCTAGTGTAGCCCACTCTCTCCCTCACCGGTCTCCGTCCCCAACACCGATCTCTCACTCCGGGATTCTACCTCGAGTCTCTCCCGTGGTGATTCTATTGGCGTGGTCCATCGAGCCACGAGGGTAAGTATCGATTGTATCGGGTTGGTGTGCGTTGTGTTCTTCGCGTTCTTCGTGTTCTTCCGCCTCTCCCTCTCTTTCCCCCTTGACTCTTGGGTCATTCGCGAGATCGGGCCACACACGGGGTCTTAGACCACATCATATGGTATCAGCCCTTGGTTTCCGCGAATTTGACCCCCCACCCACCCAATTTCGTCTCTAAAAAATTTCCCCAAAAATCCCCAAAAAATAGCCCTAATTTGCCTTTGGATGGATCTGCGATTTGGTTGCGTTTTGAGTGGTTTTGGTCCATGGATTTGGTGTTGGAGTGCTTGATCTACTATCTCCCCAACTTTTAGCCCCCAATTCCATCGTTTCCCCTCCGTTTTGGTCAATTTGGTCGATTTTCGTGAAGAACAGAGAGAGAAACTGCGTCCCGGTTGAGAAATCTGGTCAACCGGGCAGACCGCCGGGGCCAACCCGGTCGACCGGCCGTGTGACCCCAGGCGGCCCGGTCCTGGACCGGGCTACACCCCTCCACCTCCACCGTCGACCACCGCCACTCCTCTCCTCCGCCGGCAAGCACCGCCATCATCCCCAACCACCGGCAAACACCACCGCGGCCCCAACAAACACCGCCGCATCCGCAAGAGCATCGACACCACCACCACCGGCTTACCACCGCCACCACCGCCAAGCTACTTTGACTTTTCTTCCGCTAACTTGTGTTTGCTTGTTCCGGTTTGAGTGCCTTGTTTGTGAAACTAACCCGCAGCTCCGAAGCAAGCGACGACATCCTCGGCACCCCGGACTTGCAAACGTACTTTTGACATCACCGCCTTCATCGCAAGTTGTGTGTTCCGACACCGCCTAACATCTAGGTATAACTTGCATTCCCCTTGTAACCCCTCTTCTTTTGCGATCTATCCTATCGAGCATTGCTTATCAAGTGTTGCGAGACATTGCACGTGGCCCGATTGTGAGGTGTGTGTGTAGTGTGGAGTCAAGCTTCTAAGCAAAACTCGTGTGGCAAGATAGCAAAAGAGAGCTAACGCTAACATAGTGCGAGAAAAAGCCGCCAAAACACAAAAAGAGTGCAAGTGCACCATAGAGCAAAAGTGTGCGAGTGCCATCATACATACATAGATACAAAAGAGTGTCAAGTGCCACCAAATACAAAAGAGAAAAAGATTTTAAGCAAAAGAGAGAAAAGAGAAGAGAGGCCGCGTGTGAATCTTGTTGTCTCTCAAGTTGCAACCAAGCTTTGATCTCTTCTTGTGTTAGTGTGACACCGAGCATCCTTGCTTTCGGGCTTCATACACTTTTCCGCTCATTCCTTGGTCGCACTAACCCCGCTTATCTCGTGTGTGCGTTCCATATCTTTTCCGTGTTTATAGTGATCATCGCTTTGACATTTGAGTTTTTGGATCTTACCCACCCTTAACAACAAACTTGATTTTGGATTTCATCTTTTGGCTTTCCACCACACTCACCTAACACCATATTTGCTAGCTTTTGCGTGTGTCTTTGTGTGAGTGCCCGATACAATTGTTCTAACTCTTGGTTTGTTGGATCACCCCAATCTTGTCATACCACGGTAAGATTGCGAGGTAGTGTTCTTCCACTAACATACACCATATAGATATTGTCTTGCTAACATGTATAGCGACGAAGAAGATATGGAGGAGTACACGGAGCACTCCGAGGAGGATACCTCTTCAAGCACCGCGGATGTGGAGGAACATGTGGAGCTCTACACCGACTATGGCTCCGCGAGCATCGCCAACATGACCGACATCGAGGAGCTCTACACCGACTATGGCTCCGAGAGCATCGCCAACATGGACGACATCGACGAGCTCTACATCGACACTTGCTCAACAAGCATGGACGACATGGTGGAGCACCACGACGAGGACGACATCGACCCCACCATGCATACCGCCGATGCTCCGACATACCCCTACTTGGCCAATGGAGCTACATATGAGGATAGAGGACCTCCACGATGGCACCATCATATGGATCATCAAGAGCGTCCTCATCATGATCGTCATCGACACTCGTCTACGAGCTCCACAAGACGCCACCATGAGAGTGCTTATGCAAAAGATCGTCGACTTCAAGTACACCATATGGAGCATCAAGAGCGTCCCCATCATGAGCGTCATCGACACTCTTCTCCAAGCTCCACAAGGCGCCGCAAGCAACATGCCAAGTCGCATGAGCCATCATCTAGGCATGGCAAGGACCGTCATCGACACACGTCACCACATGAGCTTCGCCGCCACAAACCACCTCATGGTCTACATCGACATCCACCCACACATGATCTTCGACGACACCACTCAAGACATGGTGATGAGACAAGAAGACGAGAGCCTCGACATGAAGACCTTCCTCATAAGGCGACTTCTACCTCTTGCGCCACCACCACAATGGCCCCTACCTCGTCATATGCCTATGGACTCCGATGCTACAAGTGCAAGCAACAAGGCCACCTTCCACGGGAATGTCCCAATCTCCTATGTGAGGTGTGCAAGGCCAAGGGTCACGTGGCATGGCAATGCACAACGCCAAGCGCCAAGAAGCTCTACTTCGACGAGCTAAATGCACAAGTCTCCAAGATGCCACCACTTGAGGACGACTTAGGAGGCGATGGAGTTGAGCATGGTGAGCATGGGATTCTCCCTTCACCTACGGAGGCGCATGGAGTTGAGATGGTTGAGCATGGGAATTTCCCTTCAACCAAGGAGACACATGGAGATGAGCAAGTCGAACCTACTCCTACATGCTTACTTGATGAGTTGGTACCAACCCCATGTGAGCATGAGAGCCACTTAGCCCACTTGAGCGAGAGTGATAGTGAGTTGAGTGACTTCCACCCCATATGTGAGTTTGAGTGCTTCCATTTGGAGGACATGAGTGATACACAAAGTGAGTTGAGAGAGGTAGATGATAGGTCCATGGAGGACATCGCATTTGCTAACACATTAACCTCTCCCTCGTTTGTGTCTTCTTATGTTGCACTAGGTTCCACGGAGGACGAGTTCCCGCTCATGGAGACGATGTACATGGTGCATGAAGATGATGATATCTCACCATGCTTGCTCCAAGATGGACATGTCGACCACATGGATCCTCCTACTTCCACAACACCTACTTCACATGAGTCGGCCTACAAAGGTAACAACATAGGTGTTGATGATGCCATGATCCCACTAGTGGACATGATGACTTATGAACGCATGCATGATCTTGATGATACATTTGCTACGTCACTTGATTCTTTCATATTCCCATGTGATGCTTTGCTTCCTAACATTGTTGATCATGTGGAGTTGATTGAGTGTGATACCATGAACATGCCATGCTATGAGAGTTTCATATTTGCTCCGCTTGCTTGCAATGATGTTGAAAATGATGGCATTAACTTCCGCATGCTTTGCCCCACATGTTTGCACTATTCCATGATCCTTGCATCCAAGATTGCGAACAATTGCTCTTTCTTATGCTTGGTATGCAAGAATGCTTATTTCATTGTCCATGAGATGGCCCCCATAGCCTTCTCACCTTTTGATGATCATGAGTTACCACATGCCATGAATGCACCTTCTTGCCATATGCACCATCGCCATGCATTTCATACTATCTTGCTTGACACTAATGGTGATGTGCACAAGACATGGAACATCATGATGGATGATGTATTCATCTACCATGCACACACGCTTTTGTCTTGTTTCTTCCATGTGTAGGTACACGGACGACCACTTCCACCGCTACGGAGCATGAGCTCACGAAACGCGCAATTGAGAGCTACCCCATCAAGGACCTAACCCGCGGGACTCACACCAAAGGGTATGTTTCCCAACGCCTTCGCCATCGTGTGTTCCCGACATCTCTTGTCGAGCTTCCGGTTTGGTCCAATTCCTCGTCACCTCTTTTGCCTCTTACGCAACATATCTTGAAACATCTTGTTGGCACAATGGTTGTTGTATGTATTGATGATATCATCATACACTCCGAGAATCTCAAGGATCATGTCATACATGTGAGAGACACATTATGCACCTTGTGCCACATGTCACACCAAAAGTTGCTCTCCTTTGGATTTCACATATCATCTTTGGCAATTGCAATGGATTCTTTGACACTTGAGGATACACATACTCGGCTCACGCCAACCATACTTTCCCAAGCTAGAAGTCTCCATAGCTTTGCCATTGCACATAACAATTTTGCCCCAAATTTTGCCGCCGATACTTGCCTTTTGATTGTTCCATTTGTTGACACCTTACAAAGCAAACTTTTACTTGCACAAATTTTTGTCCTACCACATTTTGGATACATCGACACTCTTTTGATCACCATTTTTGCCCAATGCCTTTTGGAGAAACGACTTGATGCTTCGTATTTGATTGAGAGCCTCTTGTTCGCCGGTCACCAAATTGGCATCCACAAGCTTTCCTTTTGCAAGTTGTTTTTCCCCTTGTTCTTCTTCGACCGAGACTTGGCCCCTCCACCACTACATGGGAGACCCGTTATGGACTACAATAAAGACGCCGCACTACGACGAGCATCCCTAAGGACACAAGGGCACCTATACAAGTCCTTCCCGTCTACCTCATCGGTGAGGAGGAGCAAGAGTCGAGGAAGACTCTTCCCCAGGGGGGAGATGATGCGGGGTGGCTTTCGGACCCTCCGCCTCAAGACCGTCAAACCCCGCCTATCGTCGACGCTACACCATGGTCAAGGAGTCCCCAAGTGGACCAACAACACCAACCCCCGCCATATATGTCAAGGTGAACTCCTTCCTCTCGACACTCGACCTCGTCGATACCTTGGATGGAATGCTACCTCATGTCGGTGTGTTACATGTCATTAGGTACAAGAGTCATCGAGGAACCGGAGAGAAGGAACTCCCATGGTGCAAGGAAGAGGAAAGAAGAAGAATGAAGGAAGAAGGAAGGAAGAGGAAGAAGAGGCGGGAGGAGGAAGGCCGGTCAGCCCGCCAACCGGCCCTATGACGCCCACCCGGTCACAGCCCGGTTGACCGGCCTCCTGACCGCCCGCCGTTTCGACCGGATTCTACGCTCGTGCCATCCGGACGCAATCCCGGGGCACCCGAAGCCCGCCGATCACCGCCGGTCCAGATCCGGTTTGGACCGGATGGCCGGTCCGGCCCGGTCCAACCGGCCCCGTGACCGGATTCCTCGGGTTTGACCCACCAACTTGTACCTTTTCGACCCATGTCGCCTTGTATGCCTATATAAGACCCCAGCTCGCCCCCACCTCTTTAGACAAGATTTAGGCTTAAACATGACTTTGAGCTTTGTCTCCCTAGGGTTTCATCCCCTTTGTATCAAGGCACCCCATGTTGGATGATTGGATCTATGTGAGTGAGATTCTAGTGTAGCCCACTCTCTCTCCCTCACCGGTCTCCGTCCCCAACACCGATCTCTCACTCCGGGATTCTACCTCGAGTCTCTCCCGTGGTGATTCTATTGGCGTGGTCCATCGAGCCACGAGGGTAAGTATCGATTGTATCGGGTTGGTGTGCGTTGTGTTCTTCGCGTTCTTCGTGTTCTTCCGCCTCTCCCTCTCTTTCCCCCTTTGACTCTTGGGTCATTCGCGAGATCGGGCCACACACGGGGTCTTAGACCACATCACCTACTAAGAGCCAAAGGCATCAATAGGCATATTTTTATCGTACCTTGAACACCTAAACTACTCTAAGAGCATCTCCAGCCGCGTCCCCAAAGATTTTTGGGCACGTCGGCAATTTTTCGTTCCCTAAAGCCTCCTTCCGTCCGTCGCGGCCCAATATGGTATCCGGCGCCCCGAGCTCATCCCCGGTCCACAGGGGACGCTCTGGGCGCGCCAGACACAGCGAAAAGCGAGGCGGGAGTGGCGGGCCTGGCGGGTCATTGACACATAAAAAATTCACCCCTTCCGCCACATCACGCCTCTCCCGCCACAACCCGCCCTCCAGTCGCACACTTCTGCCCTCCCAAAACATTTCTCCGCCTCTCCCGCCATCGCTACTCTCTCCCTCCTGCCACCGCTACCCTCTCCCATCCATGGCACCGCCGACAGGCCCCAAAAAAGTAGTCAAGAAAGCGGCCACCAAGCCGCCGAGCAACGAGGCAGCAACGAAAGGGCCGAAGGCGCCCTTCACGAAACCGCGTAAGGCGCCGACGGCGAGGAAGAAGCCGGAAGGCTGGACCGGGTGGGAGCAAGACTGTCTGCGGCGCAAGCTGTTGACGGCAGAGCGGAGGGGACGACGGGTGGTGGAGCGGGAGAAGAAGTCGGAGGCGGCGCCTGCGCACCAGAAGGCCGTGTGTCTCGCTGCTTCCAACGCGAATCCATGGAGTACGTCGGCCACCGCGTACATTCCGGGAGTGGCGTCCCCGTCGGCACTTGGTTTCTTCAATGAGGGCCCATCTGCGACTCTCGGGTGTGTGACACCGAACTTTTCGCCGTGGTACGAGGATGCGCTGTCGCATGGAAGCTTCAACCTCAACTTCGTGTTCTACTCCCCGGCGTATGACGCGCCCAGCGCCAGCCAGGCCCCGGTGCGGACGGCACCCCGTTCACTGGCCGCAGGGGTCCAATCGAATTCGAGGGCGCCAGTGGTTCGTTCGGGGAGGAGGAGGAGGAGGAGGAGGAGGAGGAGGAGGGGAGGATGAGGGGGGTGGAGTATGATGACGACGATGACGAAGAGGGCGGCGACAAAGAGGACGACTAGGACGAGGATCCCGTGGAGGATGCAGATGATCACATGGAGGTTGACGCGGCCGGCGTGAGGAAGAAGAATGCGGCCTCGGGCTCACGAGGCCCCAAGTGAAAGGTTCTGGAAGATGAATGCCTCTGCGAGTCGTGGTCGACGGTGAGCCATGACTCGGTCATCGGCGCCAACCAAAAGTACGGGAAGTACTGGACGAGGATCAAGGCAGAGTTCGATGAGCGCAAGGTAGTCAACAAGGATTACCGCACGATGTCAATGAAGAGGAGCCAAAAGGCAATGTCGACGTGGTGGGCCATCATCTAGGCGTCGGTGAACATGTTGCATGGGTACCATTGTGAGCTCGAGAATAGAGGCGACAACGGCACAAACGCCGGCGATACGGTACGCCTCTTTGTACCACAAGTTTAGCGCCTCGTTTAATCATGATCTGATAATCCATTGCGCTTCCTTTAATTAGTTCGACCGCGCCATGGGAATTTACCGAAAGAACTCGAAAGGGTTTAGGCCTTTCGTGCTGCTGCACTGCTATAGCAAGCTCAAAAAGAGCGAGACGAGGGTGAGGTTTTTTCTGTGATTGTGCTGGTTATCCTTCTAGTGGGTGAGGTTTTTTCTCTGATTGTGCTGGTTATCCTTCTAGTTCTCGTTGTCCGGTTGGTTTTTTCTGGATTTTTGAATTTGGAAGTTTTTCAAACTAAACAATACTTTCTTAAGATTTGAATTTTTTGAATATGAACACTTTTAAATTTCACTATTTTCTATATGAATAATTTTTAATTTAAACTTTTTCAAGTTTGAACTTTTTATAGATTTGAACATTTTTAAAATTTAAAGGTTTAATGAATCTAAACAGGAAGAAAAAACATACATTTTTTAGACAAAGAAAATACCTAAGCTAAAAATTGCATATGCTCCGTTGTCCATCGATTACTGGGCCGAGCCATCTTGTTAGGTGGAGCACACTACGGCGCGGGGAGCGAGCATAGCGTGTGCTTAATGCGGAGATTAGGGGTTTCCGTCTCGGCAAATCTGTATGCCGAATATGGCGATCAGCCGGCGGTTACCGTGCACCGCACACCCCTGCGCGTGGTATGGGCTGGCCTGAACTGCCCAGTTCGTGTTTTTTTGTTTTTTTGTTTTATTTTCCTTTTCTGTTTCTTTTGTTTTCTATTTCTTTTTTCGTTCTTAAGATTTAATTTTTGAAATTTAAAATGTTCTATCTCAAAAATTCGAAAAATTGTTCAATTATGTTTTCTTTACAAATTCGAATTTTTTTAAAGTATAAAAATTGTTCAAATACGAAAATTGTTCAAGTATAAAAATTGTTCAAATTCGAAAAATTGTTCAAATACGAAAATTGTTTAAATATGATGTTTTTCAAATTCGAAATTGTTCAAATATAAAAATTGTAAAAAATTGAAAATTGTTCAAATTTTAAAAACGTTGAAATTCGGAAATTGTTCATATATAAAAAATAATGTTTTTCAAAGTTTGGAAAATATAATTTTTTTAAACATGTTCATATTAAAAAAATGTTCAAATTTTGAGTTTTTAGAAAATGTAGAAAGAAAAGAAAAGGAACAGCAGAAAAAAAATGAAAAAACGCATTACTTGATGTTGGGTCGCAGCCGAGCTAGCAACCTGCGGGCACGGGGTGTGCCGCGTCCTGCTCCGACTTGGTTTGTGGCGAGGAGCCCCTCCCGTCTCCACCTCCAATGTCTCCACCAGGACGTGGGGGCGTGCTATACACCGACCTGGTCGGTTGGTGCAACGCATCGCATACCCCCGCAACTCGGGGTGGTTCAGTGGGCCGCGGCCCATCCCAACATGTAAGCTTTTTTTTTTCTTTTTCTTTCCTTTTTGCTGTTTTTATGTTTTCTGTTTATATTTCCGTTTTTAAAACCTAACAACTTTTTTCGAAAAACAAACTATTTTTTTAGATAGAATATTTCATAAAATTTGAACATTTTCAAAACTGAACAATTTTAGAATTTGAACAGTTTTAAATTTAAACATTTTTTAACTGGATAGTTTCAAATTTGAACCATTTTAAAATTTGAACAGTTTTTAAATCTGAACAATTTTGAAATTTGAACAATTTTTTTAGATCAAACAATTTTTGAAATTGAACGTTTTTTGGATATGAACAAATTTAAAATTTGAACATTTTCCGATTTAAACATTTTTCGAATTTGAACGATTTCCAGATTTAAACATTTTTAAAATTTAAACAATTTTTAGATTTGAACTTTTAAATTTATTAAAAAGAAAATAAACAGAAAAGAAACAAAAACAAAAAAAGGAAAAGAAAAAGAAATAGAAATACAAAAAAACATAGAAAACAGAAAACAAAAATAAACGTGAAATGGGCCCATACCACGCGCAGGGTGTGTGCGGCGCTCGGTAACCACCGACCTAGGCGGTGTATAGGAATTGCCAGGATGTGTTCGGTTGGATCACCGTGACCTGATTCCATTAAGGAAACTGCTGGGCGTCCCCCGGGGATCTGATTCCCAGCCCCCGGGTCCCCAGCCGTCGGATCAACCATTTTGACGGTTAGAATTGCATGTAGCAAAAAAACATCTCCGGCAGCAAAAAATCACCCCGGCAGCAAATGACTGAAGCAAAAACGGTTCGTTCAAAAGAAAATAAAAAGGCTGGGCTCGCCGGAGACCTCGCCGGAGACCACGTAGCAAACATATTATGCAGATGTAGCAAAACCGCAAATAAATTGTAGCAAATTTTTTTATTCATATGCTGCAAATCCTCTAAGACATCAACGGAGACATCGCTGCAGCCGGCAGCAACGCCGTCCGAGTTTGCAGCAACTCCGTCCGTCCAGGACAGCAAAACCACAAGCTGCTAGTAGCAACGCCCTATGCCTATGGTAGCAAAACTCCACCCTCCGCCGGTAGCAATGCCGGACACCTTAAAAAAGCAAAACCGACCTCCGCAAGTAGCAACGCCGCGGGCCTAAGGTAGCAAAACTCCTAACGAAGCCGAGAAGCGCGAGATGGAGGAGGCAGCGCTGGTAGCATCGGCGGCGACCGCTTGTAGCATCGACGCCCTCGGCTGATAGCACCAGTGACAGCCACTAGTAGCATCCCGGGCAACACAGCAGCGTCGTCGACCGGAACATGGTTGTAGCACGGCCCCCGAAGCATGGCTGTAGCACGGCGGCGGGAGTGGCTGGGCTCGTAGCAAAAACGAAAACCACCGTCCATCACGAGCAGCGGAGGATATGGACCAGGAGAAGGCCACCCTCTTCGAGCAGCATGGTGGCTGCCTCTCTCCTTGTCGTTGCGAGGCAGAGCGCCCCGGCGAGACGGGCGGCGGGGGCTGCACGGCGGAGCGCCTCGGCGACACGGACCTCGCGGTGGCGCGCGACGGCGCCAGAGCATGGCTGGGCACGGCGGCGGGAGTGTCTGGGGCGCGGCGGCGCGCGGCTAGGGCAGGGCGGCGGGAGTGTCTGGGGCGCGGCCGCGCATGCTGGGGCGCGTCGGCCCGAGCTCGTGCGGGAGGCTCCCTGGCCGGCCTCCTCTGCTCCGCCTCGCAGCTCCATTGCCTGCAGAAAAACAGAGAGGGAGAGGATAAGGTATGGGAAAAGAGTGGAGGAGGAGATGCGGTGCTGTTTGGTGGGCCCTCCATCGAGACGTGTCACACGCGGAAGGAGCAGGTCCACACGATGCGGAGCATCGGACGACGCCAGACCCGGAGGTTGCAAGTCGCCCGTTCCTCCGGGGGATTAGGATCATTTTCCTTCCATTAAAACGTGTTTGGTTGGCCCAGTCCGTAAACGAATACCGCGCTAATGGATTACAACCCAGCCTAAAGTGTGATTCCGCCCAACCCCTACCGGAAACGGATCGCATTACCAGACTAAACTAGCGTTGCCTCGCAAAAATCTTCTTTCTAGCGCCGACGCTGGTCGGAGATACATCTTCCCCTCAACTTCCTCTATTTCACAAGCAAAACACCGCCGCGGGTGAGGCAGTCGCCGGAAGAGCAGCGGCAGCCGCCGATCCCCTTCACTGGACGGTGTTGGTGGCCGGCGATTTCCCCCTCAATATTCATTGGTGACCGCTGATTGCCCCCTCAATTTCTTCTATGCCAGTGATAGAATTAGAAGAGAGAATGATTTGCCACACATTGTGGTCTTTCACGTATCACATATATATAGGCATTTACACAAGATATACATGGATACCAATCCTAACCATAATGGCCTAATATCAAGCACTAAATATGGTAGGGTATAAACCGAATATGCTAGGTATATGCTGGGCATATTCGGTTTGCCTAACACCCCCCCGCAGTCGCAACGGGAGACTCTCGGACGCTGAGACTGGACCAGAAATCCAAAAACAGCGGTGATGCTAGGCCTTTGGTGAAGATGTCCGCGAATTGTCTAGACGATGGCACATGAAGAACTCGAATGTGCCCCAACGCAACACGGTCTCGAACGAAGTGAAGGTCGATCTCGATGTGTTTGGTGCGTTGGTGCTGGATGGGATTCGTGGACATGTACACAGCGCTCACATTGTCGCAAAAGACAACAGTGGCACTATGAAGTGGGCGATGAAGCTCCTGGAGGAGTTGGCGAAGCCAACTTGCTTCGGCGACGGCGTTGGCGACAGCCCGATACTCCGCTTCAGCACTAGAGCGAGACACCGTGTGCTGACGCTTGGAAGACCAAGAGATCAAGTTGTCGCCGAGGAAGACGCAGTACCCAGAGGTGGAGCGCCGGGTGTCTGGACAGCCAGCCCAGTCCGCGTCGGTGTAGGCGACGAGGCGGTCCGTCGCGGAAGGCGTGAGCTGGAGACCGTGACGAAGCGTGCCCTTGACGTACCGAAGAACTCGTTTGACCAAAGCCAAGTGCTGATCCCGAGGGTCGTGCATGTGAAGACAAATCTGCTGCACGGCGTAGGCGATGTCCGGACGAGTGAATGTCAGGTACTGAAGAGCACCCGCCAAGCTGCGGTAGGCGGAGGGATCAGCGACAGGATGACCAGCCTCGGCCGCAAGCTTCGGAGAGGTGTCCACAGGCGTGGACGCGGGGTGGCAGGAGCTCATGCCGGCACGCTCGAGAATCTCGAGAGCGTACTGGGTCTGGGAGAGAAACATCCCCTGGGAATCTCGTCGGACGGCAAGGCCGAGGAAGTGATGAAGCTCGCCCAGATCGGTCATGGCGAACTCAGCACTGAGGGCGGTGATCACGCGCTCGAGTAAGGCCGTAGACGAAGCCGTGAGGATGATGTCGTCGACGTAGAGGAGCAAGTATGCCGTGCCGTGTATGCCGTGAAGGATGAAGAGCGACGTATCCGACTTGGAGCAGGTGAAGCCGAAGGCGGTGACGAAAGTCGCGAACCGATGATACCAGGCGTGAGGGGCTTGCTTCAGCCCGTAGAGCGCCCGGTTGAGGCGGCACACATGACCGGGGCGGGCAGAGTCAATGAACCCGGTGGGCTGATGACAAAAGACCACCTCGGAGAGCTTCCCATGGAGGAAGGCATTCTTCACATCCAGTTGACGAATCTTCCAGTTGGCGGAGAGGGCGATGGAGAGAATAGTCCGGATGGTGGCAGGTTTGACCACCGGACTAAAGGTCTCGTCGAAGTCGATGCCGTGCTCCTGTGAGAAGCCGCGAAGCACCCAACGCGCTTTGTAGCGGTCTAGGGAGCCGTCGGGTTTGTACTTGTGCCGAAAGATCCACTTGCCGGAGACGATGTTGGCGTTCGCAGGCGGGACGACAAGATCCCAAGTGTCGTTGGCGAGGAGGGCGGCATACTCGTCGGTCATGGCCGCGAGCCAGTTCGGGTCTTTGAGAGCACCGCGAACTGACTTAGGGACCGGCGAGGGAGAGGCGGCGGTGTCGACGTGGAGGTTGAGGCGGGGGCGCGGGCCGAAGACCTTGCCGGCTTGACGGCGAGTCACCATGTGGTGAACTGGCGCGGTCGGGGCGGTAGGCGGTGGCGCGGCGTCAGGCGGTGCAGCCTCGTCGTCATCCGAAGCCGCAGGAGACGGACCAGCCGGTGAGGGGCCAGGTGCTGGTGAAGCCCGGGCGGGGGAGGTCAGTGTCGCGGGAGACGGCGAGGCGGGGGAGGCCACGGGAGACGGCCCAGGAGCTGGCGAGGCCCAGCTCGGTGAGGCCGGTGGTGAGGACGCTGGCGAGGGGGCCGGCGTGGAAGCCGACGTGCGCGAGGCCGAAGGCGTCGGCGCGTAGACGGCTGGTTGAGAGGGAGGCCCAGCGGGCCGATGCACCTCTGCAGAGCGACGCGGCCCGACGTGCATGGGGGGCACGGGCACCGAGACGGGGACGTCGATCGGGTCGATGTCGAGCGGTGGTGAGGCGGTGTGCTGTTGCAAGTTAGTAACCGAAAAACCGGGAGCAAAAGGGAACTGATTCTCATCAAAAACCACATGTCGTGAGATGATGATGCGCCGAGACTCTATATCCATGCAGCGATAGCCCCGATGGTTGGATGTGTAACCGAGGAAAACACAGGCGACCGAGCGAGGAGATAGTTTATGTGGCATAGTAGCAGCGGTGTTAGGATAACACAAACAGCCAAAATTGCGGATATGAGAGTAACTAGGAGTTATGGAAAACAGGGCGAAAAAAGGGCATGGCGCGGAAATAGCTTTAGTGGGAATGCGGTTGAGGAGGTATGTGGCGGTGTGAAGAGATTCAACCCAAAAAGTAGTCGGCATGTGAGCTTGAAAAAGCAAAGTGCGAATAATGCGTTCAGCTTTACCGTTCTGTGGAGACGTGTATGGGCATGAGAAACGGAGGAGGATACCGTGTGCGGCGGCAAGGGCGTGAAGAGCATGATTGTCAAACTCTTTGCCATTGTCCATCTGAATTGCTTGGATGGAGAGGGAAAACTGAGTGACAGCATAGTTGCGAAAGTTAGACAACAATGAAAACACTTCAGATTTACGCCGCACAGGAAACGTCCACAAATAATGAGTAAAATCGTCTAAGATGACAAGAAAATACTTATAGCCAGAAACACTCTCCACAGGTGATGTCCATAAATCACAATGTATTAATTCAAAAGCACGATGAGTTTGTGTGGTAGAAGCCGAAAAAGGTAACCGTACATGACGTCCTAGTTGACAAGCATGACAAGTACTAGGGGTGGGGGAAACTTTGGTGAATGGGAGGAACGCGGATGACACAAGGCGTTGGAGAGCACCATGACCAAGATGACCGAGGCGCCGATGCCAAAGGGTGGAGTCCGCGGAGACGGTGGTGAGGGCGCATGGCGTCGAGGTGACCGGATAGAGGTCACCCGTGCTACTGCACCTGAGAATCACGGCCCCTATCCTGAGATCCTTCACAGAAAAACCCCACGGGTCAAATTCAACTGAACAGAAATTATCAGTGGTAAATTGACGGACGGAAATAAGATTTTTAACAATGCGAGGAGTGACAAGAACATCACGAAGGGAAAGTGTGCGCGATGAATTTGTAGAGAGAGACGCATGTCCGGATTGAGTGACCGGTATAGAGGAACCATCTCCAACAAGAACACGAGAGTGTGGTGGAGATGAGGAGAGGGTGAGTAGGTTACCGGCGTCCGAAGACATGTGAGCGGACGCGCCCGTATCCATGTGCCAGTCGGTGGGAGCCTGAAGGCTCATGGTGTTGAAGTAGTTGGCGAGGGCGGAGGGATCCCAGGTTGGTGCAGGGGAGGCGCCGTAAGGGACGCCATACGGAGCCTGGCCGGGGTAGGAGAACGTCGCCGGCGGAGGGGGCGCGGGGTAGGTGAGGTACCCCTGCGCGGCTGGTCGTGGCGGAGGCGCGTAGGCGGGGCGCGGAGGAGGCGCGTACGAGGGACGCGGGGCGGGCGCGAAGGGGCGAGGCCCGAGGACCCCTTGAGGCCCGACCATGGGGTACATGTGGATGGCGCCGGTCCATGGGTTCTGCACGGTGGGGACGGGTGCCGGCGAGGGGTACCCGGTCTTCCTCTTCTTCCCCCGGCCGCGGTGAGGAGCAGCGGGGGCACCCTGGCCCAAGGGAGCACCGTAACCCGGAGGGGCGCCGTAGACGGGTGGTGCAGGTGGCGCCGGGGCGCGGTAGCCGCCAGGGGCAGGGGCGGAGTAGAAGACCCCCGGCGTGGACGAGCGCTTGGTGGAGGGCTTGAGCTCGTGGAGGAGCAGCAGGTTGCGGAACTGCAGAAAGTCGGGGAAGGGCGTCATGTATGGCGCCATACTACCAACCTCCTTGAAGTCGTCGGAGAGACCCTTGATGGTGTTCAACCCGCCAGTTCTGGATACCGCATATGTGCGCCTCGAGCCAAACCAACGCCATTCGCCGCTGTGGATCAATCACCTCGATCTTCACCATTGAGAGAAGTCTCGCAGCCATCCCGACGCCATCCGACCTTCACCAATATCGTCCGCTCGTGATCACTGGCATTGTCGCCGTCCGCCTGCCTTGACCGCAACGTCCCGCCGATTACATCTCTTCTCCTATTTCTAATGGTGTTGTACGGCCCGACCAGCCCCTCCAAAAATTCATTGGTCAGTATAGGTGAGTCGGCACTTGATTTGTGTCTTCCATCTGAGGTAGTTGATGCACTGATTCATATTGATTGCAGACTTGTGGAAGCCATATACTTTCACCGATTCAAGTACTGTGAACTGGTTTTGATCCAATCTATGTATAATGATTAGCTCTAATTAGGGTCCAGCTGTAGTTTTTTTTTTACTCTCAAGTCCCTACTGGGTATTTTGCCAATGTACAATAAACTTTGGGTAGATGATCCAAGGCTGGTGAAGTTTTGGGTAAATAACCAATTCTCCCACTATGTAAAACATGGGAAACGAGGATTGAAGCGCAATGGAAAATCCACCAATGAACACATATAGAAATTGGAGTGATTAATTGGGAGCTCGATCGACATGCCCCTGTAACTCAATGCCCCAGCAGCAGGCCTGCAAAACAATAAAGCCACCTCCTCCAGGTCATGTGGCCCATGACGTGTTGGCCCAATCGATGAGGAGATGCCGAGATCAATCTTCTCAGAGTAGCATCCCAGTCATGTTAAAAACGGCAAGCTCGCATTCACAGAGCAAACAAGCTCCAAGGGATGTTTTGGCACGTCCGCATGATCTAGACCATTGGCAAGTAAGATCTAACGGCTGACAACCTCAGTTCGCTGAGAAAGGCTCCTAGCTGGTTGAGTTATACTGATACTTAATGTCGTACAAGTTTGACAATCTGAAGTTCAGAGCAACTTTCCAATACCTCCTAAGCCCATAAATTTCCCTCATAAAAAAGTATAAGAGAACAACAAGCCTGTAGATCCCACTCATTGATTTTCTAAAATGGCATTTTAGTAAGGGAAACATCCTCTCTCCTCCCTCTCTCACTCTATGTGTGAGCATATATACGTGTACAAAAACTATGTATTTACATGTGTACTTATAGCCAAAATCCTTCACAAGGCATCTCTGTCCCATCTACCTCTCCATTTTCCTCCCCTCCCCCTCTCCCTCCCTCTCTCACTTCCTTTATTGACACCCCCTCTCTCTCCACGTGCCTACTGATGCGGGGTGGCTTTCGGACCCCTCCGCCTCAAGACCGTCAAGTGCAACCCCGCCTATCGTCGACGCTACACCATGGTCAAGGAGTCCCCCAAGTGGACCAACAACACCAACCCCGCCATATATGTCAAGGTGAACTCCTTCCTCTCGACACTCGACCTCGTCGATACCTTGGATGGAATGCTACCTCATGTCGGTGTGTTACATGTCATTAGGTACAAGAGTCATCGAGGAACCGGAGAGAAGGAACTCCCATGGTGCAAGGAAGAGGAAAGAAGAAGAATGAAGGAAGAAGGAAGGAAGAGGAAGAAGAGGCGGGAGGAGGAAGGCGGCGGTCCCAGGCCGGTCAACCGGCCCTATGACCGGCCCACCCGGTCACAGCCCGGCTGACCGGCCTCCTGACCGGCCCGGCCGGTTTCGACCGGATTCTACGCTCGTGCCATCCGGACGCAATCCCGGGCACCCGAAGCCCCGCCCGGTCACCGCCGGTCCAGGATCCGGTTTGGACCGGATGGGCCGGTCCCAGGCCCGGTCCAACCGGCCCTGTGACCGGATTCGTCGGGTTTGACCCACCAACTTGTACCTTTTCGACCCATGTCGCCTTGTATGCCTATATAAGACCCCAGCTCGCCCCCTTACCTCTTTAGACAAGATTTAGGCTTAAACATGACTTTGAGCTTTGTCTCCCTAGGGTTTCATCCCCTTTGTATCAAGGCACCCCATGTTGGATGATTGGATCTATGTGAGTGAGATTCTAGTGTAGCCACTCTCTCTCCCTCACCGGTCTCCGTCCCCAACACCGATCTCTCACTCCGGGATTCTACCTCGAGTCTCCCGTGGTGATTCTATTGGCGTGGTCCATCGAGCCACGAGGGTAAGTATCGATTGTATCGGGTTGGTGTGCGTTGTGTTCTTCGCGTTCTTCGTGTTCTTCCGCCTCTCCCTCTCTTTCCCCTTTGACTCTTGGGTCATTCGCGAGATCGGGCCACACACGGGGTCTTAGACCACATCATATGGTATCAGCAGCCTTTGGTTTCCGCGAATTTGACCCCCACCCACCCAATTTCGTCTCTAAAAAATTTCCCCAAAAATCCCCAAAAAAATAGCCCTAATTTGCCTTTGGATGGATCTGCGATTTGGTTGCGTTTTGAGTGGTTTTGGTCCATGGATTTGGTGTTGGAGTGCTTGATCTACTATCTCCCCAACTTTTAGCCCCCAATTCCATCGTTTCCCCTCCGTTTTGGTCAATTTGGTCGATTTTCGTGAAGAACAGAGAGAGAAACTGCGTCCCGGTTGAGAAATCTGGTCAACCGGGCTGCGACCGGCCGGGCCAGCCGAACCCGGTCGACCGGCCGTGTGACCGGCCAGGCCGGCCCCAGTCCGGTCCAACCGGCCCCTGGACCGGGCTACACCCCTCCACCTCCACCGTCGACCACCGCCACTCCTCTCCTCCGCCGGCAAGCACCGCCATCATCCCCAACCACCGGCAAACACCACCGCGGCCCCAACAAACACCGCCGCATCCGCAAGAGCATCGACACCACCACCACCGGCTTACCACCGCCACCACCGCCAAGCTACTTTGACTGTTTTTCCGCTAACTTGTGTTTGCTTGTTCCGGTTTGAGTGCCTTGTTTGTGAAACTAACCCGCAGCTCCGAAGCAAGCGACGACATCCTCGGCACCCCGGACTTGCAAACGTACTTTTGACATCACCGCCTTCATCGCAAGTTGTGTGTTCCGACACCGCCTAACATCTAGGTATAACTTGCATTCCCCTTGTAACCCCTCTTCTTTTGCGATCTATCCTATCGAGCATTGCTTATCAAGTGTTGCGAGACATTGCACGTGGCCCCGATTGTGAGGTGTGTGTGTAGTGTGGAGTCAAGCTTCTAAGCAAAACTCGTGTGGCAAGATAGCAAAAGAGAGCTAACGCTAACATAGTGCGAGAAAAAGCCGCCAAAACACAAAAAGAGTGCAAGTGCACCATAGAGCAAAAGTGTGCGAGTGCCATCATACATACATAGATACAAAAGAGTGTCAAGTGCCACCAAATACAAAAGAGAAAAAGATTTTAAGCAAAAGAGAGAAAAAGAGAAGAGAGGCCGCGTGTGAATCTTGTTGTCTCTCAAGTTGCAACCAAGCTTTGATCTCTTCTTGTGTTAGTGTGACACCGAGCATCCTTGCTTTCGGGCTTCATACACTTTTCCGCTCATTCCTTGGTCGCACTAACCCCGCTTATCTCGTGTGTGCGTTCCATATCTTTTCCGTGTTTATAGTGATCATCGCTTTGACATTTGAGTTTTTGGATCTTACCCACCCTTAACAACAAACTTGATTTTGGATTTCATCTTTTGGCTTTCCACCACACTCACCTAACACCATATTTGCTAGCTTTTGCGTGTGTCTTTGTGTGAGTGCCCGATACAATTGTTCTAACTCTTGGTTTGTTGGATCACCCCAATCTTGTCATACCACGGTAAGATTGCGAGGTAGTGTTCTTCCACTAACATACACCATATAGATATTGTCTTGCTAACATGTATAGCGACGAAGAAGATATGGAGGAGTACACGGAGCACTCCGAGGAGGATACCTCTTCAAGCACCGCGGATGTGGAGGAACATGTGGAGCTCTACACCGACTATGGCTCCGCGAGCATCGCCAACATGACCGACATCGAGGAGCTCTACACCGACTATGGCTCCGAGAGCATCGCCAACATGGACGACATCGACGAGCTCTACATCGACACTTGCTCAACAAGCATGGACGACATGGTGGAGCACCACGACGAGGACGACATCGACCCCACCATGCATACCGCCGATGCTCCCATACCCCTACTTGGCCAATGGAGCTACATATGAGGATAGAGGACCTCCACGATGGCACCATCATATGGATCATCAAGAGCGTCCTCATCATGATCGTCATCGACACTCGTCTACGAGCTCCACAAGACGCCACCATGAGAGTGCTTATGCAAAAGATCGTCGACTTCAAGTACACCATATGGAGCATCAAGAGCGTCCCCATCATGAGCGTCATCGACACTCTTCTCCAAGCTCCACAAGGCGCCGCAAGCAACATGCCAAGTCGCATGAGCCATCATCTAGGCATGGCAAGGACCGTCATCGACACACGTCACCACATGAGCTTCGCCGCCACAAACCACCTCATGGTCTACATCGACATCCACCCACACATGATCTTCGACGACACCACTCAAGACATGGTGATGAGACAAGAAGACGAGAGCCTCGACATGAAGACCTTCCTCATAAGGCGACTTCTACCTCTTGCGCCACCACCACAATGGCCCCTACCTCGTCATATGCCTATGGACTCCGATGCTACAAGTGCAAGCAACAAGGCCACCTTCCACGGGAATGTCCCAATCTCCTATGTGAGGTGTGCAAGGCCAAGGGTCACGTGGCATGGCAATGCACAACGCCAGCGCCAAGAAGCTCTACTTCGACGAGCTAAATGCACAAGTCTCCAAGATGCCACCACTTGAGGACGACTTAGGAGGCGATGGAGTTGAGCATGGTGAGCATGGGATTCTCCCTTCACCTACGGAGGCGCATGGAGTTGAGATGGTTGAGCATGGGAATTTCCCTTCAACCAAGGAGACACATGGAGATGAGCAAGTCGAACCTACTCCTACATGCTTACTTGATGAGTTGGTACCAACCCCATGTGAGCATGAGAGCCACTTAGCCCACTTGAGCGAGAGTGATGAGTGACTTCCACCCCATATGTGAGTTTGAGTGCTTCCATTTGGAGGACATGAGTGATACACAAAGTGAGTTGAGAGAGGTAGATGATAGGTCCATGGAGGACATCGCATTTGCTAACACATTAACCTCTCCCTCGTTTGTGTCTTCTTATGTTGCACTAGGTTCCACGGAGGACGAGTTCCCGCTCATGGAGACGATGTACATGGTGCATGAAGATGATGATATCTCACCATGCTTGCTCCAAGATGGACATGTCGACCACATGGATCCTCCTACTTCCACAACACCTACTTCACATGAGTCGGCCTACAAAGGTAACAACATAGGTGTTGATGATGCCATGATCCCACTAGTGGACATGATGACTTATGAACGCATGCATGATCTTGATGATACATTTGCTACGTCACTTGATTCTTTCATATTCCCATGTGATGCTTTGCTTCCTAACATTGTTGATCATGTGGAGTTGATTGAGTGTGATACCATGAACATGCCATGCTATGAGAGTTTCATATTTGCTCCGCTTGCTTGCAATGATGTTGAAAATGATGGCATTAACTTCCGCATGCTTTGCCCCACATGTTTGCACTATTCCATGATCCTTGCATCCAAGATTGCGAACAATTGCTCTTTCTTATGCTTGGTATGCAAGAATGCTTATTTCATTGTCCATGAGATGGCCCCCATAGCCTTCTCACCTTTTGATGATCATGAGTTACCACATGCCATGAATGCACCTTCTTGCCATATGCACCATCGCCATGCATTTCATACTATCTTGCTTGACACTAATGGTGATGTGCACAAGACATGGAACATCATGATGGATGATGTATTCATCTACCATGCACACACGCTTTTGTCTTGTTTCTTCCATGTGTAGGTACACGGACGACCACTTCCACCGCTACGGAGCATGAGCTCACGAAACGCGCAATTGAGAGCTACCCCATCAAGGACCTAACCCGCGGGACTCACACCAAAGGGTATGTTTCCCAACGCCTTCGCCATCGTGTGTTCCCGACATCTCTTGTCGAGCTTCCGGTTTGGTCCAATTCCTCGTCACCTCTTTTGCCTCTTACGCAACATATCTTGAAACATCTTGTTGGCACAATGGTTGTTGTATGTATTGATGATATCATCATACACTCCGAGAATCTCAAGGATCATGTCATACATGTGAGAGACACATTATGCACCTTGTGCCACATGTCACACCAAAAGTTGCTCTCCTTTGGATTTCACATATCATCTTTGGCAATTGCAATGGATTCTTTGACACTTGAGGATACATACTCGGCTCACGCCAACCATACTTTCCCAAGCTAGAAGTCTCCATAGCTTTGCCATTGCACATAACAATTTTGCCCCAAATTTTGCCGCCGATACTTGCCTTTTGATTGTTCCATTTGTTGACACCTTACAAAGCAAACTTTTACTTGCACAAATTTTTGTCCTACCACATTTTGGATACATCGACACTCTTTTGATCACCATTTTTGCCCAATGCCTTTTGGAGAAACGACTTGATGCTTCGTATTTGATTGAGAGCCTCTTGTTCGTCGGTCACCAAATTGGCATCCACAAGCTTTCCTTTTGCAAGTTGTTTTTCCCCTTGTTCTTCTTCGACCGAGACTTGGCCCCTCCACCACTACATGGGAGACCCGTTATGGACTACAATAAAGACGCCTGCACTACGACGAGCATCCCTAAGGACACAAGGGCACCTATACAAGTCCTTCCCGTCTACCTCATCGGTGAGGAGGAGCAAGAGTCGAGGAGACTCTTCCCCGGGGAGATGATGCGGGGTGGCTTTCGGACCCCTCCGCCTCAAGACCGTCAAGTGCAACCCCGCCTATCGTCGACGCTACACCATGGTCAAGGAGTCCCCCAAGTGGACCAACAACACCAACCCCCGCCATATATGTCAAGGTGAACTCCTTCCTCTCGACACTCGACCTCGTCGATACCTTGGATGGAATGCTACCTCATGTCGGTGTGTTACATGTCATTAGGTACAAGAGTCATCGAGGAACCGGAGAGAAGGAACTCCCATGGTGCAAGGAAGAGGAAAGAAGAAGAATGAAGGAAGAAGGAAGGAAGAGGAAGAAGAGGCGGAGGAGGAAGGCCGGCGGTCCGCCGATCAACCGGCCCTATGACCGGCCCACCCGGTCACGGGCCGATTGGGCCTCTGACGGCCCGGCCGGTTCGACCGGATTCTACGCTCGTGCCATCCGGACGCAATCCGGGGCACCGAAGCCCGCCCGATCACCGCCCGGTCCAGATCCGGTTTGGACCGGATGGGCCGGTCCAGCCCGGTCCAACCGGCCCCGTGACCGGATTCCTCGGGTTTGACCCACCAACTTGTACCTTTTCGACCCATGTCGCCTTGTATGCCTATATAAGACCCCAGCTCGCCCCCTTACCTCTTTAGACAAGATTTAGGCTTAAACATGACTTTGAGCTTTGTCTCCCTAGGGTTTCATCCCCTTTGTATCAAGGCACCCCATGTTGGATGATTGGATCTATGTGAGTGAGATTCTAGTGTAGCCCACTCTCTCTCCCTCACCGGTCTCCGTCCCCAACACCGATCTCTCACTCCGGGATTCTACCTCGAGTCTCTCCCGTGGTGATTCTATTGGCGTGGTCCATCGAGCCACGAGGGTAAGTATCGATTGTATCGGGTTGGTGTGCGTTGTGTTCTTCGCGTTCTTCGTGTTCTTCCGCCTCTCCCTCTCTTTCCCCCTTTGACTCTTGGGTCATTCGCGAGATCGGGCCACACACGGGGTCTTAGACCACATCACCTACTAAGAGCCAAAGGCATCAATAGGCATATTTTTATCGTACCTTGAACACCTAAACTACTCTAAGAGCATCTCCAGCCGCGTCCCCAAAGATTTTTGGGCACGTCGGCAATTTTTCGTTCCCTAAAGCCTCCTTCCGTCCGTCGCGGCCCAATATGGTATCCGGCGCCCCGAGCTCATCCCCGGTCCACAGGGGACGCTCTGGGCGCGCCAGACACAGCGAAAAGCGAGGCGGGAGTGGCGGGCCTGGCGGGTCATTGACACATAAAAAATTCACCCCTTCCGCCACATCACGCCTCTCCCGCCACAACCCGCCCTCCAGTCGCACACTTCTGCCCTCCCAAAACATTTCTCCGCCTCTCCCGCCATCGCTACTCTCTCCCTCCTGCCACCGCTACCCTCTCCCATCCATGGCACCGCCGACAGGCCCCAAAAAAGTAGTCAAGAAAGCGGCCACCAAGCCGCCGAGCAACGAGGCAGCAACGAAAGGGCCGAAGGCGCCCTTCACGAAACCGCGTAAGGCGCCGACGGCGAGGAAGAAGCCGGAAGGCTGGACCGGGTGGGAGCAAGACTGTCTGCGGCGCAAGCTGTTGACGGCAGAGCGGAGGGGACGACGGGTGGTGGAGCGGGAGAAGAAGTCGGAGGCGGCGCCTGCGCACCAGAAGGCCGTGTGTCTCGCTGCTTCCAACGCGAATCCATGGAGTACGTCGGCCACCGCGTACATTCCGGGAGTGGCGTCCCCGTCGGCACTTGGTTTCTTCAATGAGGGCCCATCTGCGACTCTCGGGTGTGTGACACCGAACTTTTCGCCGTGGTACGAGGATGCGCTGTCGCATGGAAGCTTCAACCTCAACTTCGTGTTCTACTCCCCGGCGTATGACGCGCCCAGCGCCAGCCAGGCCCCGGTGCGGACGGCACCCCGTTCACTGGCCGCAGGGGTCCAATCGAATTCGAGGGCGCCAGTGGTTCGTTCGGGGAGGAGGAGGAGGAGGAGGAGGAGGAGGAGGAGGGGAGGATGAGGGGGGTGGAGTATGATGACGACGATGACGAAGAGGGCGGCGACAAAGAGGACGACTAGGACGAGGATCCCGTGGAGGATGCAGATGATCACATGGAGGTTGACGCGGCCGGCGTGAGGAAGAAGAATGCGGCCTCGGGCTCACGAGGCCCCAAGTGAAAGGTTCTGGAAGATGAATGCCTCTGCGAGTCGTGGTCGACGGTGAGCCATGACTCGGTCATCGGCGCCAACCAAAAGTACGGGAAGTACTGGACGAGGATCAAGGCAGAGTTCGATGAGCGCAAGGTAGTCAACAAGGATTACCGCACGATGTCAATGAAGAGGAGCCAAAAGGCAATGTCGACGTGGTGGGCCATCATCTAGGCGTCGGTGAACATGTTGCATGGGTACCATTGTGAGCTCGAGAATAGAGGCGACAACGGCACAAACGCCGGCGATACGGTACGCCTCTTTGTACCACAAGTTTAGCGCCTCGTTTAATCATGATCTGATAATCCATTGCGCTTCCTTTAATTAGTTCGACCGCGCCATGGGAATTTACCGAAAGAACTCGAAAGGGTTTAGGCCTTTCGTGCTGCTGCACTGCTATAGCAAGCTCAAAAAGAGCGAGACGAGGGTGAGGTTTTTTCTGTGATTGTGCTGGTTATCCTTCTAGTGGGTGAGGTTTTTTCTCTGATTGTGCTGGTTATCCTTCTAGTTCTCGTTGTCCGGTTGGTTTTTTCTGGATTTTTGAATTTGGAAGTTTTTCAAACTAAACAATACTTTCTTAAGATTTGAATTTTTTGAATATGAACACTTTTAAATTTCACTATTTTCTATATGAATAATTTTTAATTTAAACTTTTTCAAGTTTGAACTTTTTATAGATTTGAACATTTTTAAAATTTAAAGGTTTAATGAATCTAAACAGGAAGAAAAAACATACATTTTTTAGACAAAGAAAATACCTAAGCTAAAAATTGCATATGCTCCGTTGTCCATCGATTACTGGGCCGAGCCATCTTGTTAGGTGGAGCACACTACGGCGCGGGGAGCGAGCATAGCGTGTGCTTAATGCGGAGATTAGGGGTTTCCGTCTCGGCAAATCTGTATGCCGAATATGGCGATCAGCCGGCGGTTACCGTGCACCGCACACCCCTGCGCGTGGTATGGGCTGGCCTGAACTGCCCAGTTCGTGTTTTTTTGTTTTTTTGTTTTATTTTCCTTTTCTGTTTCTTTTGTTTTCTATTTCTTTTTTCGTTCTTAAGATTTAATTTTTGAAATTTAAAATGTTCTATCTCAAAAATTCGAAAAATTGTTCAATTATGTTTTCTTTACAAATTCGAATTTTTTTAAAGTATAAAAATTGTTCAAATACGAAAATTGTTCAAGTATAAAAATTGTTCAAATTCGAAAAATTGTTCAAATACGAAAATTGTTTAAATATGATGTTTTTCAAATTCGAAATTGTTCAAATATAAAAATTGTAAAAAATTGAAAATTGTTCAAATTTTAAAAACGTTGAAATTCGGAAATTGTTCATATATAAAAAATAATGTTTTTCAAAGTTTGGAAAATATAATTTTTTTAAACATGTTCATATTAAAAAAATGTTCAAATTTTGAGTTTTTAGAAAATGTAGAAAGAAAAGAAAAGGAACAGCAGAAAAAAAATGAAAAAACGCATTACTTGATGTTGGGTCGCAGCCGAGCTAGCAACCTGCGGGCACGGGGTGTGCCGCGTCCTGCTCCGACTTGGTTTGTGGCGAGGAGCCCCTCCCGTCTCCACCTCCAATGTCTCCACCAGGACGTGGGGGCGTGCTATACACCGACCTGGTCGGTTGGTGCAACGCATCGCATACCCCCGCAACTCGGGGTGGTTCAGTGGGCCGCGGCCCATCCCAACATGTAAGCTTTTTTTTTTCTTTTTCTTTCCTTTTTGCTGTTTTTATGTTTTCTGTTTATATTTCCGTTTTTAAAACCTAACAACTTTTTTCGAAAAACAAACTATTTTTTTAGATAGAATATTTCATAAAATTTGAACATTTTCAAAACTGAACAATTTTAGAATTTGAACAGTTTTAAATTTAAACATTTTTTAACTGGATAGTTTCAAATTTGAACCATTTTAAAATTTGAACAGTTTTTAAATCTGAACAATTTTGAAATTTGAACAATTTTTTTAGATCAAACAATTTTTGAAATTGAACGTTTTTTGGATATGAACAAATTTAAAATTTGAACATTTTCCGATTTAAACATTTTTCGAATTTGAACGATTTCCAGATTTAAACATTTTTAAAATTTAAACAATTTTTAGATTTGAACTTTTAAATTTATTAAAAAGAAAATAAACAGAAAAGAAACAAAAACAAAAAAAGGAAAAGAAAAAGAAATAGAAATACAAAAAAACATAGAAAACAAAAAACAAAAATAAACGTGAAATGGGCCCATACCACGCGCAGGGTGTGTGCGGCGCTCGGTAACCACCGACCTAGGCGGTGTATAGGAATTGCCAGGATGTGTTCGGTTGGATCACCGTGACCTGATTCCATTAAGGAAACTGCTGGGCGTCCCCCGGGGATCTGATTCCCCAGCCCCCGGGTCCCCAGCCGTCGGATCAACCATTTTGACGGTTAGATTTGCATGTAGCAAAAAAACATCTCCGGCAGCAAAAAATCACCCCGGCAGCAAATGACGAAGCAAAAAACGGTTCGTTCGAAAAGAAAATAAAAAGGCTAGACCTCGCCGGAGACCACGTAGCAAACATATTATGCAGATGTAGCAAAACCGCAAATAAATTGTAGCAAATTTTTTATTCATATGCTGCAAATCCTCTAAGACATCAACGGAGACATCGCCTGCAGCCGGCAGCAACGCCGTCCGAGTTTGCAGCAACTCCGTCCGTCCAGGACAGCAAAACCACAAGCTGCTAGTAGCAACGCCCTATGCCTATGGTAGCAAAACTCCACCCTCCGCCGGTAGCAATGCCGGACACCTTAAAAAAGCAAAACCGACCTCCGCAAGTAGCAACGCCGCGGGCCTAAGGTAGCAAAACTCCTAACGAAGCCGAGAAGCGCGAGATGGAGGCAGCGCTGGTAGCATCGGCGGCGACCGCTTGTAGCATCGACGCCCTCGGCTGATAGCACCAGTGACAGCCACTAGTAGCATCCCGGGCAACACAGCAGCGTCGTCGACCGGAACATGGTTGTAGCACGGCCCCCGAAGCATGGCTGTAGCACGGCGGCGGGAGTGGCTGGGCTCGTAGCAAAAACGAAAACCACCGTCCATCACGAGCAGCGGAGGATATGGACCAGGAGAAGGCCACCCTCTTCGAGCAGCATGGTGGCTGCCTCTCTCCTTGTCGTTGCGAGGCAGAGCGCCCCGGCGAGACGGGCGGCGGGGGCTGCACGGCGGAGCGCCTCGGCGACACGGACCTCGCGGTGGCGCGCGACGGCGCCAGAGCATGGCTGGGCACGGCGGCGGGAGTGTCTGGGGCGCGGCGGCGCGCGGCTAGGGCAGGGCGGCGGGAGTGTCTGGGGCGCGGCCGCGCATGCTGGGGCGCGTCGGCCCGAGCTCGTGCGGGAGGCTCCCTGGCCGGCCTCCTCTGCTCCGCCTCGCAGCTCCATTGCCTGCAGAAAAACAGAGAGGGAGAGGATAAGGTATGGGAAAAGAGTGGAGGAGGAGATGCGGTGCTGTTTGGTGGGCCCTCCATCGAGACGTGTCACACGCGGAAGGAGCAGGTCCACACGATGCGGAGCATCGGACGACGCCAGACCCGGAGGTTGCAAGTCGCCCGTTCCTCCGGGGGATTAGGATCATTTTCCTTCCATTAAAACGTGTTTGGTTGGCCCAGTCCGTAAACGAATACCGCGCTAATGGATTACAACCCAGCCTAAAGTGTGATTCCGCCCAACCCCTACCGGAAACGGATCGCATTACCAGACTAAACTAGCGTTGCCTCGCAAAAATCTTCTTTCTAGCGCCGACGCTGGTCGGAGATACATCTTCCCCTCAACTTCCTCTATTTCACAAGCAAAACACCGCCGCGGGTGAGGCAGTCGCCGGAAGAGCAGCGGCAGCCGCCGATCCCCTTCACTGGACGGTGTTGGTGGCCGGCGATTTCCCCCTCAATATTCATTGGTGACCGCTGATTGCCCCCTCAATTTCTTCTATGCCAGTGATAGAATTAGAAGAGAGAATGATTTGCCACACATTGTGGTCTTTCACGTATCACATATATATAGGCATTTACACAAGATATACATGGATACCAATCCTAACCATAATGGCCTAATATCAAGCACTAAATATGGTAGGGTATAAACCGAATATGCTAGGTATATGCTGGGCATATTCGGTTTGCCTAACACCCCCCCGCAGTCGCAACGGGAGACTCTCGGACGCTGAGACTGGACCAGAAATCCAAAAACAGCGGTGATGCTAGGCCTTTGGTGAAGATGTCCGCGAATTGTCTAGACGATGGCACATGAAGAACTCGAATGTGCCCCAACGCAACACGGTCTCGAACGAAGTGAAGGTCGATCTCGATGTGTTTGGTGCGTTGGTGCTGGATGGGATTCGTGGACATGTACACAGCGCTCACATTGTCGCAAAAGACAACAGTGGCACTATGAAGTGGGCGATGAAGCTCCTGGAGGAGTTGGCGAAGCCAACTTGCTTCGGCGACGGCGTTGGCGACAGCCCGATACTCCGCTTCAGCACTAGAGCGAGACACCGTGTGCTGACGCTTGGAAGACCAAGAGATCAAGTTGTCGCCGAGGAAGACGCAGTACCCAGAGGTGGAGCGCCGGGTGTCTGGACAGCCAGCCCAGTCCGCGTCGGTGTAGGCGACGAGGCGGTCCGTCGCGGAAGGCGTGAGCTGGAGACCGTGACGAAGCGTGCCCTTGACGTACCGAAGAACTCGTTTGACCAAAGCCAAGTGCTGATCCCGAGGGTCGTGCATGTGAAGACAAATCTGCTGCACGGCGTAGGCGATGTCCGGACGAGTGAATGTCAGGTACTGAAGAGCACCCGCCAAGCTGCGGTAGGCGGAGGGATCAGCGACAGGATGACCAGCCTCGGCCGCAAGCTTCGGAGAGGTGTCCACAGGCGTGGACGCGGGGTGGCAGGAGCTCATGCCGGCACGCTCGAGAATCTCGAGAGCGTACTGGGTCTGGGAGAGAAACATCCCCTGGGAATCTCGTCGGACGGCAAGGCCGAGGAAGTGATGAAGCTCGCCCAGATCGGTCATGGCGAACTCAGCACTGAGGGCGGTGATCACGCGCTCGAGTAAGGCCGTAGACGAAGCCGTGAGGATGATGTCGTCGACGTAGAGGAGCAAGTATGCCGTGCCGTGTATGCCGTGAAGGATGAAGAGCGACGTATCCGACTTGGAGCAGGTGAAGCCGAAGGCGGTGACGAAAGTCGCGAACCGATGATACCAGGCGTGAGGGGCTTGCTTCAGCCCGTAGAGCGCCCGGTTGAGGCGGCACACATGACCGGGGCGGGCAGAGTCAATGAACCCGGTGGGCTGACGACAAAAGACCACCTCGGAGAGCTTCCCATGGAGGAAGGCATTCTTCACATCCAGTTGACGAATCTTCCAGTTGGCGGAGAGGGCGATGGAGAGAATAGTCCGGATGGTGGCAGGTTTGACCACCGGACTAAAGGTCTCGTCGAAGTCGATGCCGTGCTCCTGTGAGAAGCCGCGAAGCACCCAACGCGCTTTGTAGCGGTCTAGGGAGCCGTCGGGTTTGTACTTGTGCCGAAAGATCCACTTGCCGGAGACGATGTTGGCGTTCGCAGGCGGGACGACAAGATCCCAAGTGTCGTTGGCGAGGAGGGCGGCATACTCGTCGGTCATGGCCGCGAGCCAGTTCGGGTCTTTGAGAGCACCGCGAACTGACTTAGGGACCGGCGAGGGAGAGGCGGCGGTGTCGACGTGGAGGTTGAGGCGGGGGCGCGGGCCGAAGACCTTGCCGGCTTGACGGCGAGTCACCATGTGGTGAACTGGCGCGGTCGGGGCGGTAGGCGGTGGCGCGGCGTCAGGCGGTGCAGCCTCGTCGTCATCCGAAGCCGCAGGAGACGGACCAGCCGGTGAGGGGCCAGGTGCTGGTGAAGCCCGGGCGGGGGAGGTCAGTGTCGCGGGAGACGGCGAGGCGGGGGAGGCCACGGGAGACGGCCCAGGAGCTGGCGAGGCCCAGCTCGGTGAGGCCGGTGGTGAGGACGCTGGCGAGGGGGCCGGCGTGGAAGCCGACGTGCGCGAGGCCGAAGGCGTCGGCGCGTAGACGGCTGGTTGAGAGGGAGGCCCAGCGGGCCGATGCACCTCTGCAGAGCGACGCGGCCCGACGTGCATGGGGGGCACGGGCACCGAGACGGGGACGTCGATCGGGTCGATGTCGAGCGGTGGTGAGGCGGTGTGCTGTTGCAAGTTAGTAACCGAAAAACCGGGAGCAAAAGGGAACTGATTCTCATCAAAAACCACATGTCGTGAGATGATGATGCGCCGAGACTCTATATCCATGCAGCGATAGCCCCGATGGTTGGATGTGTAACCGAGGAAAACACAGGCGACCGAGCGAGGAGATAGTTTATGTGGCATAGTAGCAGCGGTGTTAGGATAACACAAACAGCCAAAATTGCGGATATGAGAGTAACTAGGAGTTATGGAAAACAGGGCGAAAAAAGGGCATGGCGCGGAAATAGCTTTAGTGGGAATGCGGTTGAGGAGGTATGTGGCGGTGTGAAGAGATTCAACCCAAAAAGTAGTCGGCATGTGAGCTTGAAAAAGCAAAGTGCGAATAATGCGTTCAGCTTTACCGTTCTGTGGAGACGTGTATGGGCATGAGAAACGGAGGAGGATACCGTGTGCGGCGGCAAGGGCGTGAAGAGCATGATTGTCAAACTCTTTGCCATTGTCCATCTGAATTGCTTGGATGGAGAGGGAAAACTGAGTGACAGCATAGTTGCGAAAGTTAGACAACAATGAAAACACTTCAGATTTACGCCGCACAGGAAACGTCCACAAATAATGAGTAAAATCGTCTAAGATGACAAGAAAATACTTATAGCCAGAAACACTCTCCACAGGTGATGTCCATAAATCACAATGTATTAATTCAAAAGCACGATGAGTTTGTGTGGTAGAAGCCGAAAAAGGTAACCGTACATGACGTCCTAGTTGACAAGCATGACAAGTACTAGGGGTGGGGGAAACTTTGGTGAATGGGAGGAACGCGGATGACACAAGGCGTTGGAGAGCACCATGACCAAGATGACCGAGGCGCCGATGCCAAAGGGTGGAGTCCGCGGAGACGGTGGTGAGGGCGCATGGCGTCGAGGTGACCGGATAGAGGTCACCCGTGCTACTGCACCTGAGAATCACGGCCCCTATCCTGAGATCCTTCACAGAAAAACCCCACGGGTCAAATTCAACTGAACAGAAATTATCAGTGGTAAATTGACGGACGGAAATAAGATTTTTAACAATGCGAGGAGTGACAAGAACATCACGAAGGGAAAGTGTGCGCGATGAATTTGTAGAGAGAGACGCATGTCCGGATTGAGTGACCGGTATAGAGGAACCATCTCCAACAAGAACACGAGAGTGTGGTGGAGATGAGGAGAGGGTGAGTAGGTTACCGGCGTCCGAAGACATGTGAGCGGACGCGCCCGTATCCATGTGCCAGTCGGTGGGAGCCTGAAGGCTCATGGTGTTGAAGTAGTTGGCGAGGGCGGAGGGATCCCAGGTTGGTGCAGGGGAGGCGCCGTAAGGGACGCCATACGGAGCCTGGCCGGGGTAGGAGAACGTCGCCGGCGGAGGGGGCGCGGGGTAGGTGAGGTACCCCTGCGCGGCTGGTCGTGGCGGAGGCGCGTAGGCGGGGCGCGGAGGAGGCGCGTACGAGGGACGCGGGGCGGGCGCGAAGGGGCGAGGCCCGAGGACCCCTTGAGGCCCGACCATGGGGTACATGTGGATGGCGCCGGTCCATGGGTTCTGCACGGTGGGGACGGGTGCCGGCGAGGGGTACCCGGTCTTCCTCTTCTTCCCCCGGCCGCGGTGAGGAGCAGCGGGGGCACCCTGGCCCAAGGGAGCACCGTAACCCGGAGGGGCGCCGTAGACGGGTGGTGCAGGTGGCGCCGGGGCGCGGTAGCCGCCAGGGGCAGGGGCGGAGTAGAAGACCCCCGGCGTGGACGAGCGCTTGGTGGAGGGCTTGAGCTCGTGGAGGAGCAGCAGGTTGCGGAACTGCAGAAAGTCGGGGAAGGGCGTCATGTATGGCGCCATACTACCAACCTCCTTGAAGTCGTCGGAGAGACCCTTGATGGTGTTCCAGACGAGGGCGTTGTCGGTGACCGGAGCACCGTTGTCGGCCAGGGCGTCGGCGACCGATTTCTGCTCAAGGCAGTAGTCGTTGACGCTCTTGTCGCCCTGCTCGTTGTTCCGGAACTTCTGCTCGAGGTAGCCCGTGCGCGCCTGCTGGTTGTCGCGGAAGAGGGCGGTGATGCGTGAGAGGATGGTGAAGGCGTTGGGCGCCTCCGTCATAACCATGTCGACGATGTCGGTGTTGATGGAGCCGTACAGCCAGCGCAGGACGGTGGAGTCCATCCGCAGCCAGTCCTCGGGGTCGGTGGCGAGGGGGACGGCCGAGACGAGGTGGTCGGCGAGGGCGTACTGGGTGACGGCAACCTGCAAGAAATTGCGTCACTTGGTGAAGTTGGAGGCCTTGAGGTCGAGGGTGACGGGGATGAGAGACTTGATGCTCTGGATCGCCGTGGCTTGAGCCCAAAGCGTGGCGTGGTGGTGTGTAGCGGGGGGAGGGGGAGGGGGAAGGGGGAGCTCAGCGGCTGCGGCCATGGGAGAGGCGGCGCGGCGAGGTGGGGCGGCTACCCTAGGGCGGCGGCGGTAGAAGAAGGGGGCGGAGGCGTGAGATCGTTTGTCTGATACCATGATAGAATTAGAAGAGAGAATGATTTGCCACACATTGTGGTCTTTCACGTATCACATATATATAGGCATTTACACAAGATATACATGGATACCAATCCTAACCATAATGGCCTAATATCAAGCACTAAATATGGTAGGGTATAAACCGAATATGCTAGGTATATGCTGGGCATATTCGGTTTGCCTAACAGCCAGGAGCAACTCGCCGTGGAAAGGAGCAGCCGCTGCTTCCAAGGAAGAACACCAGCGGAGCGGCGTGAGAAGCAGAGCTTGAGGTAGCGATTTTTCTTCGTTCTTCTCGTTTACGTTACCAAGTCAAACCAAACAAAATAGGAAAAAAGTCCCGGTCATTACACCGCAATCCCACCGTAACCTGATTCCATTACCGTTTACGTTGACGTTTGTTGAAATAAACACGTCACATGTGTGTTGCATCCTGTGAGTTTAATTGTTTGCCTCGTGTGTTTTCAAGCATTGGGATGATACTAGAAGGACCTTACGCGCGTTGCTGCGCCGTTCTTTGGTGTTGTCATTTTTATATCAGTAGCTCATCGTAACTATTTATTTTAAAAGGTATTAGGCCTTTCGGTGCTCATCCATGTTCGATGGTATGCAACACACCTATAAGGTGATCGGCGAGACACACATGGCTAGCATCTGGCTTTTTCACACCCAACGGTTAGGCATTTCCGTGGTGCCAGGCTGACACAAACAAAACATACATGAAACAGAACTCACGTGCTTATCTAAACCATGAGATGAACCATGAGATGACTAAGCAGCTGACCGGTGTGCTTTGCCTTTTGCGAGCAGGATCATTTGGCTTTTGATTGTGTGAAATGAAAGCCCGAAAATCTTCTCTGCGAAATATTTCAGACGTCTATGTCCCCTCTCTGATCAGGCAGCGATACTTCGCTAACAACTCGCAAAGGCCCTGGCTCCTCGTTCTTGATGCGGCCTTCTGCAGTCATGCCTTTACGTGCACCATTTACCACCACCGACACCCGCTAGTAAGAACACTGAGAAAACACTGAGGATGACATGTAATATGTTGGCCTAGTCGGACAAAACTTACACATGTTTACATGTCACAAGCACGAGCATAAAACTATTTCTTTCGATAATAGTATACACATAGAATATATTCAAAACATTGCCCAATAATATTCATATCATATAGTTTTTTTAGGAACCCATATCATGTAGTGCTGATATGATAGACATTGTAACATGCCTGAATATCCAACAGAAGCAGAAACTAATTCATTTCAAGGCATTACATGCTCAAAAGGATCAGCCAGCCCTAAGTAATCATTTAACCCACTTCTAAATATGTACAAAGTGTTTATCAGTCTGTCTTTAAGGCACACACAATGTTAAGTAAAGATGGATAAAAATATTATAATTAATCTCCTAATGTGAGCTTGTAGAAGACATGAAGGAATCAACAGTGTCAAGATATTCCACCTTCAAGATTGATAGCCACCAAGCCTCATTTCGGCATTTCTTCCTCCTTTCTGAGCAATCCAGCCCTACACATCTTCAAGTATTTTTTGAAACGGTTACTAACCCGCAATACAATTTGCGTATTTCTCCCATATTCCTTGCTTGAATATTAAAACCCCATTAGTGTAAATGTTAGTACACGAATAGGAGAAAAAAGCTCAATTTACAACCAAATTAATATACTTTATAACCATCCACTACTACATAGTTGTGGTTTGGTCTTAGAAACTGTCTCAATACCAAAATAAAATTTGTAGCCATTAGATTACTTGTTTTAGTCTGCCTCTTATGCGTGATAAAACCAGAAATCAACCACTTATTGCCGCAAGTTACATTCATCTGGAATAGAAGAAACAACACCAAACTGCTAATATAAGCAACAGATTGGCGTCCACCAAGAGAAAGAAGAAGGATCATCCACAATATTATATGTTTCATTGGTTGCACAACACAATACACTATAAGTAGCTACATCTGACCTATTCGTCAAGACAAAACTGACCTAATTGGGGCAGAAAAGAGGTAGTAGCATATCACTTGTAAGAAGTTCTGTACCATTTTCTAGCTTCTTCATCTGCTAAGCTTATCTATAAATAACATGAAAGATAGGCAAAAGCAGTAAACATGTAGGAGAGATCTTATATCTTGTGTGCAATTTCCTTCTACAAAATTTTGGGTTTCGAGTTACGAAGCAGAAAAGAAAATACCTTTTCAATTAGAATAAGTAAAACATATAGCCTTCCAGGGCCGGAAAATCATGTGAGATTGCATATTACAACTCACCTTTCAAGACCATTGCTTTGAAGGAAACTTCAGTATCTAAATACAACCACTAAATCTCAAATCTCCCCTTCACCAAATTACTGAAGTGGTCAGTGTTAGTCTGATAATCTCAACTGGTTTAGATGATTGTACATGGAGAAATGCTCAAAGAGCAGCATGTATATCACTTGGTGTTAGACATAAGATACTCAAGAATAGTAGTCATCAGTTGCCTGTATACCTCCAAAGTAATTATTTTTTCAGTATGAGGATGACATCATTGCCAGGGAATTAGATAGCATAAGCTGCATAACTATGAAATTAATCTGAATCTGGAATGATAGACATCAAAGCTTCTTTGCAAACAAAGTCGCGCGTCATCCAGCAACTCGTTCCATTGGATTGAGATGGTTTGTTCTTTCTGCTGAAATAGCAAATGTAAGTGAAGCGAGGCCGGAAATTACATACCAAAGAGATCACAAAGCAGTACAGAGCAGTACACAGTATATACTCTCCTTATACCCGATGCTGCCAAGTTAGATGGCGACCCGTCTAGCACCTCACCAGCCCGCCGACCCTGGAACTCCACTAATCCCCGACCAAGACAGGTCATCTTGCATAACGGAGGCCTGGGGCAACCCGTGAGTCCATGACCGATCGAGTAATAGGTGGCCTGCCTCGGCGCGGTGCCTCGCGCCCGGGTCAACGTCCTTCTCCGATGCTAAGCTCGGGGATATCCGGCAAGGCCGGAGGCGGGCAATGGCGGGTGAAGAAGACGGGACCAGATCGTTGACGCCGCTTGCCCACCTACCAGCGCCGCCGCAGCAACCAGCCCTACCCATGTGCCGCCGAGGCCCATGTGCGCCAAAACTCCAGCCCGAGAAGCTGGAGCAACAAAACTCTGAAGAGGAAAACTGAGAGAGATGAGGGAGTCGCTTCTCCACGTCTCCAATCCGCTGGAGTACCGACCATGGGGGAACCGCCTACCTCTGAGTTCTCTAGAACGCGCGCGTGTACCACGTTCGAAAGGACATCTGCACACTTCTATTTGCCACACGTCCCGATGAAAAATCAACTGCAGCTAGTAGGGCCAACGATGGCGACCCGCCGAACGCTCACAGGGGCTCACAACCCTGGGAGCTTAGAGCTCTTGCAAGATATGTATAAGGATACCTAAATGGTCGATCAAAGCCACTTTCATCAAGAAAGTACTTCCTCCATCATAAATAAGTGACTTAAATTTATCTAAATCATATGTATCAAGATGTATTTTAGTTATAGATACCTCCTTATTTAGAAAAAGTTAAGACACTTATTTTGGGCAGATGGAGCATATATATCTATGCATGGGATTATGTATATCATCTCGTCTTTGATGACCCCAAGCAATCAAAGAGCAGATGATGTAGTATATAAACATATATATATTTATATATATAGAGAGAGAGAGATTTGATGTGTGGTGGTAATGCCAATCAGCAACACATGAAGGATAGTTTTCGGCAAAAAAAACTCAATAATACTCCCTCCGTCACGATTTAGGTGCGAGAGGCATAGTTCATTTGCTTTTTTCCCCCCCCTAATACATCTAAAACGCTATAATTTTAGCCCTAATTTTGAGATCCAAGCACTTGTCTTCCCCGTTTGCCCTGCCATCCGCCACCGACAGGGCGAGGAAGGAGGTCGACCAGGAGATCAGCACCGTCCATGCCTGAGCGCCCTCTGTCTTCCTCTTCCAAGTCCGCGCCCTCCGCGCCCTCTATCTTTCCCTTCGAGAACGTGCTCGGCCTCGAGCTCCACGGAGGTGACGGCGCGGGAGTTGGACGGAGGAGACGAACTTGAGCTCTACGGAGGACACACGAAGTTTGCCCTTCATGTAGATAAGACCAGGAGCCTTTTCACCCTCTTGATTGCCTGTTGGGACACCGTGGATCAACAAAATCAACCCGTCTCCTCCAACTCCGACCGCTGCTCGAGCTCGACGCCGCTCATCAGACTTCCCCGAGCCATTAAATAGCTTCAGGGTGATAAGCTGGTCCTCCAGGAGATGTCCAGGTCCGCCCTCGCCGCCGCTGGAGTTCCTCACCGGAGCTCCTCCGGTGACCAAGAACATGCAACCACTCGTGTTGCCTCTGCCCTGCTCACCAGTGGAGCTAGTTGGTGCTGCTTTAACAATCTGAAGTTGAGATCCTGGAGGTCGCTGCTCTGCTCCTCCGTGAGTTTGCCTGAAGAAGTAAGGTTTTCTGTTGTTCCTTCTTCCTTTATTTTTATTACCTGCAAGAAATTGTCACATTGTAATACTGAGTGAGTAAATCAGTCAAGAACATTTTGCATCAATGTGTGTTTAGCAACCAGAATGATCAAGCTTCATTACTAGCATACCATGATGATTAACTGCAACTTCCCATTTTTAATGAGCTTCTGAACTTGTCTACATGAGGGATTTATCTTCTGAACTTGCAATTTCTAAGAGCTTAAAGAGTGGTGTTTCATTCCTGGTAAAATGTGTCCACGACCTGGCTCTTACAGTGTCTATCTTGTCATTTGGCACATGAAAGACGCACACAGGTAGCACGCCATGAAAGCTAACTCAACTCTCTAATCCTCATCCACTATAGAGCATACCGCCTCCACATTTCGAGGAGGGGAAGAAGAAGTATGAGAAGGAGTAGCGTACCTGGTTGAGCGGTGGAGGCTGTTTCTCGTAGTTGACGTCGGTGTCGGAGATGACGAATTGGTCCGGCAGCATCCCCGTCCCCTGATTCCATCCACCGTCGCCAATAGCAGATCCCCGCCGCATTCCATCCACAAACACCGCAAAACTAGCAGAGCCCCTGCAAATCCGGCCGCCGGAGTGGGGAAAAATCACAGCTTGAACTCGGCCGCCGGAGTGGACGATGCGTGAGGAGAAGAGGGATGCGCCGAGGACACGCGTGATGGGGAGGGATGCGACAGTGCGGCGACAGTCGGCGGCCAGCGACATCGGTCAGCGTCGAGGAGAAGAGGGAGACTGAGGACTTGGTCCGAAATCTTTTAGGGGGTTTTCTGTGAAATACGTTGTCTGACATCTAAAACGTGACGGAGGGAGTATCTATAACATTTTAGGGTGTGGCTTACATAAGAAAAAAAAGTCAAAGTTAGAGACTATCCTATCCATTATGATATAATTAAGTCGAGTGTCAGTTTGAACTATCCACTAGCCACCTTGGCTCATACTCTGTGTTCCACCGTGCATAGTTTGTTAGTTTCCAAAATTAAGGTTATTCCTGCTTTCCAAGAGGCTAACCCACGATGAAGCTTCTAATAGGACTAGGTAGGGCAGGCGCCCTACCTTGATATTTGACAAAATATTTTAGATGAGACACCTCTTATTTTTTTGAATATTTTGAGTAGTCATACTACGCATAACTGATTTTAAAACATAAAACATGAAGTATGTATAGCATAGTAGGAAACCAACTCTTTCTCTTTGTAATATCTAATTCTCAATCTAAATCCGACTCTATACAATTTCATAGGTAAATACTTGAAGGTATTTTTGCGAGTTATGGGGTGTGGTCGAAACCAACTCTAGGTATGCGAGGGATTATGCTATATGGTTCCAACTTGTATTTGCATAATTTATTGATCTAACATTGTAAGTGTATATAATGTCAGGGTATGCGACCATTAAATACCTTATTTTACACTGTAGCTAATTACTGTAGCACAAATCATCTAAATTATTTATTTGCACCATAATTTTGGTTGCAAGTAATAGTTGTGAATACACACCTTAAATTTGCACGATTTTAATTTGAATTATATTAGAATGAAATAGTATAAATTTGAAGAGAGAAGTTGGAATACTGTAGTTTCTCTAACTTTCCTTCTCAATGTTGGAGGAGCCGGTTCCAATAAGTTCATAGTGCTGCTCCGTAGGTGAAGCATATAATTATCATTTGCTTGCAGATCGACACTATAAATTTCGAAAGTACGAAGTCACATGCTTCCGTAGGTGAAGCATATTATTTCGACCATTATGTGCAACTTCATGATCTCCATATATATAGCTACCTAGGTTTCTCTTACACTCGAGACACCTATAGGTATATAGCTCTTTTGGCCAGCTAGGTAGCTGCGACGAGAGCGGAGAGGATACAGAGTGATCGTCATAGTGCCGGCGAATGATACTCGACCAGCGACTTAGACAAAACTAGACATGGGATGCGTAAGGAATGCATTTGATGTATATTCACGTGCCTGTTGGGTCGTTCCAAAGAACCATTGCCGAAGGACGAGCGTCGTTCTAGTCCACGGGGCATCAGCAACATGATTGGAAAAGAAAGTTCGCACGAGTATTAACTTGTGGAACTCGCACAAGTACCCCGCGGCGTGCGGCACAAGGAAAGGAATAACTTGCGGAAACGATCATGCATGGCCCGGTCGGTCTAGCTATGACGGTGTACCTGAGGGCAACCGCCGTACCAACGTCGCCGACATCTACGTGTGGAGCCTCTGGCTAGCTGAGCTATCTGGGGCCTCATACTGGGAGCGTAGCACGTAGCTCTCCATCGTCTTTGGCTGCTTCTTTTGCTACTATCGGGGTTTCCTCCTTTTCTGTTTTCCTTGTTTCGCATATGGCAATCAGCATGTTATCAGGAGCAAAAAAAAGAGTTTGACCCTGAAAAATTAATTTAGCTCCTAGGTGCATATGCTTCCTCCACTAAAAAATATATTTCTAAGTGTTAAAAAATTCTAACTATTTTTTACATGTACATCTCGACAACCTACGAGAGTACGTGCAGTTTCGCGAAAACACGATATATTTTATGGTTGACGTAAAAAAAGACAAAACACATCTCATAAAAAACCTTATTTTAGCATCAAATTTTGTCTTCTTTACGCATCCCAAACAACAAGTCTGTTTTTCATGGAAAGACTTTGTGCGTAGCATGTGAGTACACGTGAACTCAACATATTTTACGACAAGTCAACTTTTTTATAGAAATTCTTTCCGAGTACCCCGTAAGTTTGACATATTTTTGTGTGCCCTCAAAAAATTTGAAGGCATATTTTACATATTTTAAGGCATTTAAAAGTGCCCCAAAATCGCTACCACATTGTAGTGAAGTGAACATACGAGGACCATAAAGCAGTTTCTAATCCTCTTTTTTGCTCAACCCAAAAATATTACACGTGTTGTCGTACACCGATGCAGTCACGCAGGGAGACAGGGAGCCACCAAGCTAGTACTGCACAATTACCATTAGTGCCAACTGTTAAGCTCCATGCGCTAACCAACTATTTCAAAAGATCGAACTCGATACCAATACTCGAACTCGAGACTCTGACTCTGATATCATGTTAAGCTTCATGCACTAATCAACTATTTAAAAAGATTGATCTGATGTAACGAGCTAGGCAATCCACTTATACAGTTAACACCAACTAGAATTTCTAGTTCTCCTCTCCAAGAACTACTTGAATATTTATTCTTTCTCATGTGATTTTCTGGTAATTAGATACTTGTATTTGTTCTTTGACGTTCTTTAGGAAAGTTGTGGTTCAGTTTTGGAGGATGCGTTTTGGCTCATGGGAGCATTTGCACCCGTTATGCAAAATAATTAAAAAACATTTTTTTAAATGTTAAAAAAATCTAACATAAAATTTATGGTGTACATCGTGACATTTTATGTTCGTACACAAGTTTTCGTGAAAAAACAACATTTTATGTGGTATGTACAAAAAAGACAATAAAATGTCCTATACGTTGTCGTGTTGTAGCATCAAAATTTGTCTTTTTTACATGAGATATAGAAAAAATAAAAAAATTCTGAAAACTTGTGTACGAACATAAAATGTCTAGATGTACATGCAAATTTTATTTCGGAGTATTTTGACACTTCAAAATGTATTTTCACACAACGGGTTCAGATGCTCCTATGAGCCAAAGTGGATTTCCCTTCCGTTTTGATCTATGTTTACAACCCTATCTCATTTTAACTTTGTGATCAATTACTTTTGGTCCCACCCTCTATTTTAGTACTAGATTCGCCACTGGTTGCATCCGGTGAGTTTAAGCGAGTTGTTTGTCAAGTGTATTTTGAGCATTACGATGATATGCATAAGGATATCTAATTGATTGGTCAATCCGTGAATGCCATTTTCATCAGGACAATATATACGTATGCCTCGGATTGTGCCACTATGATCGACTAACCACAAGTACATGAAGGATAGTTTTATGCAGAAAAATACTTAAAATAGGAACAATAATATAACATTTTAAGGTGTGGTTTATATAGTAAAAAAAGATCAAAGTTATCCATTCTATATGCGGAAATGCACATTTGATCTTAGGTGTATATGTTCCTGCTACAAAAAAAATTTGAAAATATTCCAAACAAAAAGTTGGCGTGTATATATCGACATTCTATATGCGCATGCCAAGTTTCGTGGAATACCAATATTTTTTGTGTCCTTTGTAAATAAAATACAAGGAAATGTCTTGTGTGCACCAAATATTATGTTTTTTACGCATAACCACAAAAAATATTGGTTTTTCGTGAAACTATTTTGCGAACACATAAAACATCAAGATGGTTGTCCGGTATTTTTACAGAAATTTTAACATTTTTTAATACGTTCAAAATTAATTTCGAAAACGCAAAAACGCCCTGTTTGAAATATGGACATAATTTAACCAGAGTGCCAGCCACTAGCCACCTTGGCCCAAACTCGTCGTTACACCGTGCATAGTTTCTCAGTTTCCAAAATTAAGGTTATTGCTGCTTCATATTCATGATCTCTCGGCAATTAAGTTGAGCTATGGATTCTTAAATTGTAAACTGTACCACTCCATCATCCTGAATTAGATGTCACATATTTATCTAGATTTGAATGTGCTCATACAGAAAATCATGTTTAGATATATGTGTATCTAGACAAATCTACGGCAAATAATTTAGAATAGAGAGAGAGTATTATTTGTTTACAGGTACTATAAATTCTGAGAGTACGAAGCCACATACTTTCATAGGTGAAGCATATAATTCCCACCCTTTATTTGCAACTCCATGATCGCTGTTTATATAGCTACCTAATATTTCTCTTCCACTAGAGATTCAAAGCTCTTTTAGCTAGGTTAGCTACGGCGAGAGCGGAGAGGATACACAGTGACCGACATAGGGCCGGCGAATGGCATTATCTACTCGACTAGCGACCTAGACAAAGAAAACCTAGAAATGGGATGCACAAGGAAAGCCTTCGATAGTTTCAAGTGCCTGTTGACTCGTTCCAAAGAACTGTTGCCAAAAAACGAGGGTCGTTTTAGTCTACAGGGCATCAAGAACACGTTCAGGAAAATAACCTGGCACAAGTGTATCAACTTGTGGAACTCGCGCAAGGACGGAATGCTCTCGAACTGAAGTGGAAGCCAAAGCCTAAACTCAAGTGGAAGCCACCAGATGAGGGTACAGTGAAAATCAATACCGATGCAAGTTTTATTCAGGATTCTATGTCTGGCACTACAGGGTTGGTTGTGAGAGATCACCTAGGTAACCTGATTAGGGCTCAAGCGAGATGGCAACAACACGCGGCGAATGCACGCGTCATGGAGGCCATGGCAATCAGAGAAGGCGTTAACTTGGCTATGGAGAGAGGATATACGAGTGTCATAATCGAAAGTGATTCAAAGGAGGTGGTGAATCTTGCAATGGAGATGGGTCAAACTGGTCGGAGATCATGGCTATTTGTCAGGAGATAGCAGAGTCTAAGATAGCTTTTTCTAGCTGTAGCATTAGTTTCATTGGGCGAGATGCAAATCGCGCTGCCCACTTATGTGCTCAACAAGCTAGTCCTGATAGGAGGATGTGCCTATGGATCAATTATAATCCTGGCTTCCTCGCAGATACTCTAAGGAGTGATTGTAATCCTATCAATTAATCAATAAAGCTATCTGAATCGCAAAAAAAAGCTCTCGAACTCGTGGCGTGCCGGTGTGGGCCAGCCCACTTTGGCCCGGGCCGGCCACCCCCTCCCTCATTTCTTTTTTATTTTATTTTATTTGGCTCCTTCTGGGGAGACTAATAAAATAGGAATGCCCATTTAATTAAAATAAAATTCATATTTTATATAATTAAATATATTTAAATATATTGATTCATCTAATCAAATATTAAACATATTCTTAATTACCTATTAGGCGAAGACACCTCCCGAACTATTCCGAACCTCTTTCGGAACTCACCGAAATATTATTCCTAATGTTTCTCTCAACTCCGATGAATCGAAGAACATATGTAGTTTCGTTGAACCTTGAAGTATGTTACCCTACGGTTCGAGAATAATAAAACTATGATTGGCGACCAGTTCACTGACCATATGATCACTAGGGGGTCTAGAGAACCATTGATCACTATGAAATCCACGAAGATATAATCGTCGCTTGAACCTATGAAATAGTCTTACTCCTTTGTTCATTTGATACTTGCCCTTGTCCGAGATATGATCATCGGTATCTCGATACCTAGTTCGATCTCGTTACTGACGAGGCTTATTCACTCTTTCACATGCAATTATATCCCCATGACCTAGTTATTAGCTGCGTAGTTTTCATAGATATAATCTTACCGAGTGGGCCCTTATAAAGTATCTTCCCGTCACGTGAACGGAACAAATTCCGCTCTTGATAGAGTAGGCCTCAACCATTCCATCGGTATACCTAGCTGATCCCTTATGACCACCCTATCACGGTGTGGCAATTGAAATAGCTAAGGCAACCTTAGGAGATGGTGATTAATACGATCTCATGGTCTAAGGATTAAGTTACTATGCACCCGGTATAAATACCGTAACATTAAACTCCATACGGTATAACCATGTTACAATACTTATGTAGTTATGTTGCGGGTATGTCCACCATATCATTCATCTAATGATATGATCTCATTGTCAATGACGTGTGTGTCCATGATCGGGAAAATCTCGACCTCAATGAACCAGTCATGCACTTGCGTGCTAACCAGGGACAACTAGTTGTTTACAATACCACACATGTATTAGTGTTTTCTCACAATACAGTTATAGCATGGCACGAAACTTATTACTAGCATTTGGGCATATAATATATCCATTATTATTTGTCTCTAGAGGACTATCTCCAACACCACTCAGATGGCCTTGGAGATGTTGGACAACACCGAACGTCTAGCTCGGGCTATCGCCTTCCGTCGTTGACGCCATGCTGATAATAAAGCTGGAGGCAGTCATCGGCCACGCCCAGGCCTCATCGACGAGCTTTGTGAGTTTCTAGGCTGCGAGGACACCTCTGCATTGGTGGCCATCACTCTGCCGCTCGGTACGCCATGCATGTCCGACAATTCCGGTCTAGGTGCCACTTCCTTTTCTCGCCGGCTCGGTGACCCATACAACAAGGATGCCCCCGTGGACCCTCTTGGACCTGAACCGCATGTCGGACGGCGATCCAGGAGGCGTCCACCTCAAGGAGACTTGGGTGATCCCGCCGGAGAACGTGCCGGCTCCACGCAAAATGTTCAACGAAACGACATGGGCCCTTCTGACGCTTATCGACCTGGTATGCTGGTCCGACCTCGTGTTCCTTATCATGTGCTATAGCCCTCTGATGCCCGATTGTTCGTAGGCCAACTACGCCGAGCAAGACGAGGCCTTGGACTGATACCGAGAGCCAAGGTACGGCATCGATGGGGTGCCACTTTTCTCGCAATATGGGCAAGTAATGGACAAAGACACTGCTGGAGATATGCTTAAGAGGCAATAATAAAAGTGTTTATTGTTATATCTTAGTGTTCATGATAAATGTTTACATCCCATGCTATAATTGTATTAACCGGAAATATTAATACTTGTGTGTTTTGTAAACATAAAAGAGTTCCTAGTAAGCCTCTTGTTAAACTAGCTTGTTTATTAATAGATGATCATGGACACTGGATGTTATTAATAACAAGATCATATCATTAGGTGAATGATGTGATGGAAATACACCCATAGTAAGCGTAGCATATGATCAAGTCATTAAGTTTGTTGTGCTTCAAGCTTTAAGATGCATAGTAACCTAATCCTTCGACCATGAGATCATGTTAATCACCTACACCGGATGGATGCTTTAATGACATCAAACACTACTTCGTAAATGGGTAGTTATAAAAGTGGCATTAAGTGTTTAGAAAGTATAGGTTGAAGCACGTGGATCAATAGTGGGATTTGTCCATCCAAATGACGTATAGATATACTCTGGACCCTCTCGGTGGAATGTCATCCAACTAGATTGCAAGCATGTGACTGGCTCACAAGGGATGTCATATCACGGTACGAGTAAAGAGTACTTATCGGTAACGAGGTTGAACTAGGTATAGAGATACCGACGATCAAACTTCGGATAAGTAAAAAATATCACAAGACAAAGGGAATCAGTATCATATGTAAATGGTTCTTTCGATCACGAAGTCATCGTTGAATATGTGGGAGCTATTATGGATCTCCAGGTCCCGCTATTAATTATTGATCGGAGAAGAGTCTTGATCATGTCTGCATAGTTCACGAACCGTAGGGTGACACACTTAAGGTTCGATGTAGTTTTAAATAGATATGGAATATGGAATGGAGTTCGAATATTGTTCGAAGTCTTGGATGGGATCTAGGACATCACGAGAAGTTCCAGAATGGTCTGGAGAATAAGATTCATATATAGGAAGTCACATTCCAAGTTTGGAAATGGTCTAGTTAATTTATGGAAGGTTCCAGAAGGTTCTAGAATCATCCGGAACAATTCACTATGGAAGGTGGAGTACCGGAGGGACTCCACCAGCCCTAGACAACCCACCAAGTGGGAAGGTGGAGTCCATGGTGGCTGGCCAAACAAGAAGGAAAGGAAGAAATCCCTATTCATCTAGGTTTCCAATTTTGGTAAGTTTGGGAGTTGGACTCCAAAGTGGTTTTGGGGGAACCCTAGGTTTTCCACCTATATATAGAGGAGGAGAGGGGAGGGGGCACGACACATCAAAGCCAGACGCACTACCAAGGGGATCCCAGGCCGGCGCCCCAAGTGCCCCCCTCTCCCAAACCCTAGCTACTCCCTCCTCCCTCTTTCTCCCGCAGCACTTACGGCGAAGCCCTGACGGAGATATCCACCACCACCATCACCACAGTTGGAAAGAGATGTTTGTTTGTAGTGAAATAAAAGAGAATAGTGTAAGTAAACAGAACATGATGATTGTATCAATGTAAAAGAAAACTGGGGTCCACAGTTCACTAGAGGTGTCTCTCCATAAAGATAAATAACATGTTGGGTGAACAAATTACATTTGGGCAATTGACAGAATAAAGACCATACATGACAAGATGATTACTATGAGATTCGTTTGGGCATTACAACATAATACATAGACCGTAATCCAACTGCGTCTATGACTAATAATCCACATTCCGGTTATCGTCCGAACCCCTTCCAGTATTAAGTTGCAAGCAACAGATTATCGCATTAAGCAATGTGTGTAAAGTAAACAATATAATTACCCTCAAATAAATCACTGTTTTCTCCCTAGTAGCAACATCACATCTACAATCTTAGAAGTTATTGTCACTCTTCCAGAAAACTAGAGGCATGAACCTACTATCGAGCATAAATACTCCCTCTTGGAGTCACAAGCATTTAATTGGCCAAAGTAACTACTATCAACGGAGAGCATGCAAGATCACAAATAACATATGACAAATATATAATCGATCTCAACATAGTATTCAATATTCATCGGAACCCAGCAAACACAACATGTAGCATTACATAAAGATGATGGTGATCATGATAGGTAGCTCACAAGATCTAAGCATGAGGCACAAATTGGAGAAGACAACAATCTAGCTACTGCTATGGATCCATAGTCCAGGGATGAACTACTCACGCATCACTTCGGAGGCGGGCATGGCGATGTCGAGGCCTCCAGTGATGATCTTCCCGTCCGGCAGGGTGTCGGGAAGAGCTTCAGAACCCTCCTGAGTTAGGGTCTGCGATGGCGGCCGCGACGGAACTTTTCATGGATGGAGGCTCGGGTGTTTAGGTTTTTCCGAGATCGTGAATAAATAGGCGGAAGGGTGAGGTCGGTGGGGCCCACACCACCGCTGGCGCGGGCCCACCCTTGGTCGTGCAGGTGGTGCGCCCTGGCGCCTTTTCGTCCCCTCTGGACTTTGTCTTCGTTACGAAAATATTGACTTTGGATTTTGTTTCATCCAATTCCGAGAATATTTCTGTACAACTTTTCTGAAATACAAAATAGCGAAAACAGAACTGGACACTGTGGCATCTTGTTAATAGGTTAGTGACGAAAAATGTATAAAAGTGCAACGAAGTGTAAACAAAAAAATATAAATTGGTGTAAAACAAGAATGGAGCATCAAAAATTATAGATACGTTTGCAACGTATCGGTAACCTCACATAGAAGTTTATCAATATAAGACTATCAAGAATACCATGACAAGTATTTTTACGGATGAGTTCATTAAGCCTCCCCCAAGCTTGTGCAATACTTTCTCCAAGATGATGCCAAAAATTAGAAATATGACAACGATTGACGAGGTGGTTCCTCGGCAATGTCCACCATGAGGGGCTTGGGTTTTAGAGAAAGGCGACGACGGAAGTTCCGGGAGCGAGGCGGTACACGACGTACCCAGGTTCACGTCCCTGCGGTGGAGGATCGCTACGTCCTGCTAGCAATCCACTATATGAATATATGTGTACAGGGGGCCACCATAGGCGGAGTAGTTGTATCTAGTCTAGTTCTAGTTCGCGGGTTGCGATGTCTATGCGAGTCGCCTCTATGATTTATGTTTCTGAATATACGTGTCCCTAAGGGGTGCCCCTGCCTGGCTTTATATATCAGCCAAGCTAGGGTTTACAAGAGTCCTAGTAGGATTCATATTGGAGTCTTCTTTCCTTGTAGTCCAAGTTGTTAACGCTTGCAGGTCCAGCTTGTCGAGTCCTTGTGCTGGTCCATCTTGATAATCTGCACCGGGTATGGCAATGTCGAATACCCGAAGGGTTATGCCCACGTCAGTAGCCCCCGAGTATCTGGCCGAAGTGAAGCTTCGGGCAGGGACTAAAGTTGTCTTCGCCGAATGTCTTGATCATATGTTGAATCTTGTGCTTGATGTAGAGTCGAGGTTGCTTTCTGTCGGGTGCGCGAAGCGCTCCCGATGGGAGTAGCCCCCGAGTCTATGGGCGGATGCTTGTAGCCACGCATAGACTCAAGTTGTACTACTCGAAGATCTTGATTGTTGATGCCGAGGTCTTCAACTTTATTCTTCTTTGTTGGCGAGGTTGCCATATTTTTCTCGGGTGCGCGACCAGCGCTGCCGATGGGAGTAGCCCCCAATCCTATAAATAAATAAGAAATAGTTATGTACAGGGTGTAAAAAATGCTGAGTCAAATACCGTACATGTCTTCGAGTTCCGAGAGCATGATGCTGATGACTCTGATGATATCATAGATAGAGGAATTGATGATTTGGAAGATATCCCAGAGGAGCCGATGATTTGGATGATGGCCCAGAGGAGCCGATGATTTGGATGATGGCCTAGAGGAGCCGATGATTTGGATGATGGCCCAGAGGAGCCGATGATTTGGATGATGGCCCAGAGGAGCCGATGATTGGGGTGATATCCCAGAGGAGCCGATAATTTTATCGGGTGCGCGTCCAGCGCTCCGATGGAAGTAGCCCCCGAGTCTGGGCACTGATGCTTGCAACCGTGAGTAGACTCAAGTCGAGCAACCCGATGTTTATAGTTTTCTTCAGGTGCCGTTGACACATTGTTGTTTATTTCAAGGGGCAATCCTTAATACACCTTGAGCATCGTTGATGCCATTGCTTGTAAGTTTATCGGCAGCAAATTATTTGAGTGATCAGCTCGTGTTGCAGGTTTTACTAAACCTGTTGTATGTGCAACTTTGCTTTCGACCGATGCATGACTTGACAGCAGCTCCCGAATATATCGGTGGCACTAGATCTGCCGATGACTCCGTCGCTCTTTGATACTTCTGTAATTTAAAGTATCGAGCGTGGGTCGTTTTCGTACGTGTTTCATGATCTTTGCTATCTGCGGCACTCTTTGAGGCATCTATAGCAAAGGAAAAGAGCAAGGTCCCCGTTGATCCTTGCTATTTGCGGCACTCTTTGAGGCATCTATAGCAAAGGAAAAGAGCAAGGTCCCCGTTGATCCTTGCTATCTGCGGCACTCTTTGAGGCATCTATAGATCATCGAAACCCACCACACAAACCCTAACTGGCAAAACCGATCTACGAACACCAAGGGCGGGTAGAGGCGTCAGGCCTCCCCTTCGGGATTAGAGATTGAAGAAGAGGAAAACAACTTCTAAAGGGAACTAGAAGTCCTAGACCTAGAATGCGGGAAAGCGCTGGTTCGATGCCAGCTCGTGACAAGCGGGGTATGCTCGCTAGCATAAAAAATGGAATGGAAATATCAAAAATATCATTCCGCCTATGTACCCAAACCTATCAAAATCACATTAAGTAAACTATGATGTGTTTCACGGAAAAAGACGATGAGAATTCCATTCAATAAAAAAAGAAAAAAGATCAAAGACTCGAAAAGGGGGCAAGGAAAAGAGCAAGGTCCCCGTTGATCCTTGCTATCTGCGGCACTCTTTGAGGCATCTATAAAAAAGAATATAGCAAGGTCCCCGTTGATTTTGCATCATAGCACTCGTAATTTCAGAGGCTTCATATCTTCTTGAATTCCAGCGAACCGGCGCTCCCGATGGGAGTAATAGTCTTCATATCTTCTTGAATTCCAGCGAACCAGCGCTCCCGATGGGAGTAACCGCAATAGTTCGGAGATATTCCAAAAGCCCCCGAGTAATTCCAGCGCTCCCGATGGGATCGCATCGGGTCAATATTATATAAGATGATATCCATTGAATATTCCAGAGCCGAAGAAGATAAGTCCATCGGGTAATCATAGATGATGAATCCATTAATTCGGCTGTGACGAGGCCAATGTGGTAGCAGGTCGTACGATGGACGCAGTCGAAGTAATCAATCATAAATAATTGAAGTAGCGGGTGTATCCGAAATAGTTGTGCCACCAAAGATAGCCCATGCGGCGGGCGCAGCCGAAATAATTGCGCCGCCAAAGATAGTCCATGCGGCGGGCGCAGCCGGAGTAATTGCGCCATCCGAGAGAGTCCATGTGGCGGCGCAGCCGAAATAATGCGCCGCCAAAGATAGTCCATGCGGCGGGCGCATCGAAGTAATTGCGCCATCCGAGATAGTCCATGTGGCGGGCGCAGTAATTGCGCCATCCGAGATAGTCCATGTGGGCGCAGCCGAAATAATTGCGTCATCCAAAATAGTCCATGCGGGCGAAATAATTGCGCCATCCAAGATAATCCATGCGCGGGCGCAACCGAAATAATTGTGCCATCCAAAATAGTCCATGCGGCGGGCACAGCCGAAATAGTTGCGCTATTCGAGATAGTCCATGTGGCGGGCGCAGCCGAAATAATTACGCCGCCAAAGATAGTCCATGGGACGGGCGCAGCCGAAGTAATTGCGCCATCGAAGATAATCCATGCGGCGGGCGCAGCCAAAATAATTGCGTCATCCAAAATAGTCCATGCGGCGGGCGCAGCCGAAATAATTGCGCTACCAAAGAGAGTCCATGCGGCGTCCGGCTGACGTGGCCGATGAAGAGGACGCAGTTGATATGTCTGATCCGCGACGGAGGAGCACCCGAATATATTCAATCCACAATGTCGGCTCACGACAGGCGAGCCCCCAGTATGACGAGCCTTTTTTATCGGATGTTTCTCGTTGATGAATTTCGGATGACTGCGCAGCCTGGTGACTCGTCGATGTAGCTTCCTTGCAAGAATAATCGATGTAGCTGCGTAGAAAAAGTAGGTTGCACGTGGTGTGGTGTACAGCGACCATCTGACAGATGCCTTTGATTTGTAGCTTTTGCACTTTGGCCTGCTGGTTTGATTGATCCATAATACGTCAGAGTGAGACTGGAACAATACTTGCCCGAACCGATCAGTACACCTAATATTTGCTTTTAATATTGCGCCAACTCTCGCGCTTCTCCTCGCTGAACGGCCGCAAGATTGGGTCTAAGATTGGGTCTGCTTTCTTCTAATTTCTGATCTCACATGGCGTTGATAACGAAGTTTGGAGAATTTCGGTTGGCTCGACATGCAAATATGCAGTGGCGATTATACGTAGCCAAGTGAAAATCCACCCGATTGATCTTGCTATTTCTTCTCGTCTCCAATCTAATTGATAATGTTGATGATGAACTCGGCGGATCTCGCACGGATTACAAAATCCAGTGTCGCGCTTCCCACAGACGGCGGCAATTGACGAGGCGGTTCTTCGGCAATGCCCACCATAAGGGGCTTGGGTTTTAGAGAAAGGCGACGACGGAAGTTCCGGGAGCGAGGCGGTACACGACGTACCCAGGTTCACGTCCCCGCGGTGGAGGATCGCTACGTCCTGCTAGCAATCCATTATATGAATATATGTGTACAAGGGGCCACCATAGGCGGAGTAGTTGTATCTAGTCTAGTTCTATTTCGTGGGTTGCGATGTCTATGCGAGTCGCCTCCTCTATGATTTATGTTTCTGAATATACGTGTCCCTAAGGGGTGTCCCTGGCTGGCTTTATATATCAGCCAAGCTAGGGTTTACAAGAGTCCTAGTAGGATTCATATTGGAGTCTTCTTTTCTTGTAGTCCAAGTTGTTAACGCTTGCAGGTCCAGCTTGTCGAGTCCTTGTGCTGGTCCATCTTGATAATCCGCACCGGGTATGGCAATGTCGAATACCCGAAGGGTTATGCCCACGTCAACGATCATCATAAGTTTGTTTAGGAGTATAAAACTTGGTGTAGAAAGCCTTCCTCATAATTCCCAATCAAGACGGCATTCAATATCAAAAGATCGAAACCATATGCGAGCATTACCGGAAAGAGACAAATATAATAACTTCCTCTTCACATGATCATGAGGAACATCCACCAAATTAAATAAAGAGCAAAGACCTTCAGTAGCATGTAGATGTCCCATAGCAGTTTTACTTCTATCAGCTGTGAAGGTTAGTTTCATAGCTTGTTTGGCAATAGCAGCATGATTTTGAAACGCCACCTTAAGCTTAGGTGGTTTCTCTTCATTTTCTCTCAGATCTTGAATATAGGCATAATCATATGAAATCAAACCAACCTCATCACGGCTAGTATCCATGATGAGACAAATAGCAAATTGTAAAAATAGTAAAAGCTTTCTTACCATTCACTTAATTACCAATAGCGCTACAGGGGTGCCAGAAAAGTGTCTTGATGGCTCCCAAGTGTAGGAGATCAATTGTAGTACTTTTAAATAAAAAAAGGTTGTCGAACCCACGAGGAGCTGAAGGCATTGGTGAGCCAAAATAACAAGAAGGCAGTTGACGAGGGTGCTCCTCGGAATGCCCATCTTTTGGGGCTTAGGGTTGACGGAATCCTGGAGGCCGACACGAAACATCAGATAACAAACAAACGGGGAGAGAGATTTACCCAGGTTCAGGGCCCTCGATGAGGTAAAACCCTTACTTCCTGCTTTTCTGATCTTGATTATCGAAATTATTAGGTTACAATGGGGTAGCCGAAGGCTCGGACTATGATCTTGTCGAGAGGCTAAGATTTCTAATGACCTAGCTCTAGACTTGCGGTAGTTTTGGCTCTGTTGATTGTGTGTCCCTCGGCAGACCCTCTCCTGGCCCTTATATTGCAGACCAGGTCTCGAGAGTTCTGTCCGGGTTCGACTAGATTACAAAGTGTCCAACATCTAAACTTTCCTTGTTTCTTCGTCTTCTTGCCTTGTTCGTCAAGAATCCTTCTTTGGAACCGACATAGCAGCCCACCTTGGTCGGTGGATGATCTTCATGGGCCCCTAATTGGGCCGTACGAGGTAGCGTAATATTGGTTACCCAAAGGGTAATGCCCACATTAGTAGCCCCCGAGTGACTGGCCGAAGTAAAGCTTTGATCAGGGAATAAAATTGTCTTCTCTCGAACGTCCATAATTGCCGGAAGGTCTTGATCTCTCTGAAATGAAAAGTTCATTTTTATCGGGTGCGCGTCCAGCGCTCCCGATGGGAGTATCCCCCGAGTCTAGGCACGGATGCTTGCAACAGTGTATAGACTCAAGTTGTACTACTCGAAGGTTTTAGGTTGTCGATGTTTTCTGCGAGCTGTCGTGGTCATCCGATATCTTTTTTATATCGGGTCTTCAATATTTTTGGGTAAGGTAATACAAATTGTCAGTACGTAAGGGATTTTGAGTAACGCGCACAGCTTTACGCGATATATCGATGTTGGTTAACTGCCGATGGCAATACATTGTTACTCTACCCAGAATCAAGTCGCCAAGCATGATCCTGGATCTTTTAAAATCTTCGAGTCCATAGCTTTTTATCGGGTGCGCGTCCAACGTTCCCGATGGGAGTAGCCCCCAAGTCTAGGCACGGATGCTTGCAACCGTGTGTAGACTCAAGTCAAGCAACTTGATGTTATAATTTTCTTTCGGATGCTTCATGACGAGTCGACACTTTTTGTGACATCATCAATGACGTTGTTACTGCGGCGGTTGGATTGACAAGATGTGACCTGACGGGCCCACCCTGCTTCTGCACGGTCAGTTATGAAATGACTCGTCCTTGCGCATTGACCGAGGTGCCTCCTCGATTTCCGCGTCTGGTGGAGAAAATGTCCTTTGTTACGATGGACGCAACGACACGTGGTGACCTAATCATAGATATCTTTTAGTAACTTCTCTTTTATAAAGGAGAAGGAAGAAATTTACTTCGTTCGTTCCCCTCTTTCACATTATTTCTTCCTCCTTTGTTCTTCTTCCTCAAACCTATCGCGTCGCCGCCATTCTTCAATCTTCTTCCGCTTTCCAAACACTCCTGGAGATGGTGAAGAAGAAGAACCCCATTGTTGCCGTCGGCACCACATCCGGTGGCGTCACTGCCCATATTACATCTGGTGCGCCAAAGAGAGGCGCATCGAAAGTTTTTGCCGCGGCGCCGTGCCGGAAGTTTCTACCGCGACGCATGTGCCCGGTGACTGGCATGCCTCAACGACGACCAAGAGCGACGAGAAGATGGCTCGTAGCCTTGCTCGATTTCCGCTAGCGAAGGGAACGTCATTCTTCCAGGTTTGGCCTCGCGCCCCAATCCTCCTGCCGGTTTTACTGTGATGTTCGTATCATTCTTGTACCGTGGTATTTCTCTGCTTGCCCACGAGTTTCTCCGACGTCTCCTTCGCATGTATGAGATCCAATTATGGCAATTGGCACTACAAGAAAAGTTGCCATGGCCGACGAAGTTGAAGTCGCGCCGTGGTTGCTGGTGTACCATGGCCGACGATTTTGGTCCCTCCGTGGTGCATGTCAAAACTTTTTTTTTCTTGTTTTTGAGGCCACCTAGCCCGACGAAAGCGGCCAAAACGTGGCGTATGGTGGCCCGGGACGTGGTGCATCTCGAAATCTCGGGTTCGCCGGCCGAGTCAACGCAAATCCGCACCGCCGAGGGATGTAGGGCCCAGATGGCAGCCTCTCTGGCATTGTTTTTTTCTAGATCGCGCCATCTCGTTCAACGTTCTCCGATCGAGCCGTTTACGATGCAGGATCATGGGTCCCGCATGTCATCCTCTATGAACCAAAATTCTTTCTATTCTTGGATTTTTTTGACCCCTGATTTCTGGCTACTTCCTTTTTCTTTTGATCCCTTGCCGCCTTGGAAACGTTGAGACCGCTGCTGCTAAATGGGACCCGCATGTCATCCTCTATGTGCAATCAACTTTCTTTTCTTGGAGTTTTTTTGGCACCTCAAATTTGGTCACTTGCCTTTTTCTTTCGATCCCCTGCCGCCTCTCAAACGGTGATACCGCTGCTGCTAATGGGACCCGCATGTCATCCTCTATGTACTATAAAACTTTCTTTTCTTGAATTATTTTTGGCACCTCATATTTGGTCACTTACCTTTTTCTTTCGATCCTGCCGCCTCTCAAACGGTGATACCGCTGCTGCTAAATGGGACCCGCATGTCATCCTCTATGTACTATAAAACTTTCTTTTCTTGGATTTTTTGGCACCTCATATTTGGCCACTTGACTTTTTCTTTCGATCCCTGCCTCTCAAACGGTGATACCGCTGCTGCTAAATGGAGCCGCATGTCATCCTCTATGTACTATAAAACTTTCTTTTCTTGGATTTTTTTGGCACCTCATATTTGGTCACTTGACTTTTTCTTTCGATCACCTGCTGCCTCTCAAACAGTGATACCGCTGCTGCTAAATGGGACCCGCATGTCATCCTCTATGTACTATAAAACTTTCTTTTCTTGGATTTTTTGGCACCTCATATTTGGTCACTTGACTTTTTCTTTCGATCCCTCGCCTCTCAAACGGTGTACCGCTGCTGCTAAATGGGACCCGCATGTCATCCTCTATGTACTATAAAACTTTCTTTTCTTGAATTATTTTTGGCTCCTGATAATTTTTCACTTGCCTTTTTCTTTCGATCTCATGCCACGTTTGAAACGTTGAGGAACCTACAGGCTCATGGGACATGTCATCCTCTATGTACTATAAAAGTTCATTTTCTTGGTTTTTTTTCACCATCTGATTTTTGACAATTTCTTTTTTCTTTTGATCTCCTGCCGTCTCTCAAACGCTGATACCGCTGCTGCTAAATGGGACCCGCATGTCATCCTCTATGTACTATAAAACTTTCTTTTCTTGAATTATTTTTGGCTCCTCATATTTGGTCACTTGCCTTTTTCTTTCGATCTCATGCCAAGTTTGAAACGTTGAGGAACCTGGCTCATGGGACCCGCATGTCATCCTCTATGTACTATAAAAGTTTATTTTCTTTTTTTTCACCCTCTGATTTTTGGCTATTTCCTTTTTCTTTTGATCCTGCCGCCTTGGAAACGTATGGTAAGCTGCTGACTCATGGGTCCCGCATGTCATCCTCTATGTACTATAAAACTTTCTTTTTTTGGATTATTTTTGGCACCTCATATTTGGTCACTTGACTTTTTCTTTCGATCCTGCCGCCTCTCAAACGGTGAGACCGCTGCTGCTAAATGGGACCCGCATGTCATCCTCTATGAGCAATCAACTTTCTTTTCTTGGAGTTTTTTTGGCACCTCATATTTGGTCACTTGCCTTTTTCTTTCGATCTCATGCCACGTTTGAAACGTTGAGTAAGCTGTTGGTTCAAGGGACCCGCATGTCATCCTCGATGTCCATCAAGTTTCTTTTCTTGGATTTTTTTTCACCCCCTAATTACTAGCTACTTTCTTTTTCTTTTGATCTCAAGCCGCATTACAAACATTGAGACCGCTGCTGCAAAATGGGACCCACATGTCATCCTCTATGTACAATAAATCTTGGATTATTTTTGGCTCCGATATTTGGTCACTTGCCTTTTTCTTTCGATCTCATGCCGCCTTTGAAACGTTGAGTAAGCTGCTGGCTCATGGGTCCCGCATGTCATCCTCTACGAACAATAAAAGTTTCCTTTATTGGAGTTATTTTTGACCCCTAATTTCTGGCTATTTGCCTTTTTCTTTTGATCCCCTGCCCCGTTGAAACGATGAGGACGCTGTTGGCAGGTCGGTCCCACATGTCATCCTCTATGAACAATAAAAGTTTCCTTTGGTGGATTTAGTTTTGACCCCTAAATAATTTCTGGCTATTTCCTTTATTTTTCTTTTGATCCCTGCCGCCTTGGAAACGTTTGAGAATGCTGCTGCCTCATGGGTCCCGCATGTCATCCTCTCAGAATGATAAATGTTTTCTTTTCTTGGATTTTGTTACCAACTGACTTTTGGTTTTTTATTTTATTTTCGATCCCCTGCCGCCTTTGAAACGTTGACGACGCTGCTGGCTCATGGGTCCCCGATGTCAGCCTCCCCGTACAAGAAACATGTGATATCTTGATTATTTCGCTCTGAGCTATTGCAAACGGATAAATTAAATCTTTATTTTTACATAAACAAACTTATATGTTGAGTGTCCTTGTTTTTTGTTTTTGCGAAGCATAGGACTTTCCTGTTTTTTTAGAAAAATCCGAACTTTCCTGTTTTGGAGTGGGCTGAAATTGTACGAGACAAAAGGCCCAGCAGGATAGTTCGAAGGCCCAGATGTCCAGATGCCCAATTGAAATCTTTCTTTTCTTGGATTTTTTTCACCCCTGATTTCTGGCTACTTCATTTTTCTTTTGGTCCTGTGCCGCCTTGGAAACGTTGAGACCGCTGCTGCAAAATGGGACCCACATGTCATCCTCTATGTACAATAAAGTTTCTTTTCTTGGATTATTTTTGGCTCTTGATATTTGGTCACTTTCCTTTTTCTTTCGATCTCATGCCATGTTTGAAATGTTGAGGAACCTGCTGGCTCATGGGACCCGCATGTCATCCTCTATGTACAATAAAGTTTCTTTTCTTGGATTATTTTTGGCTCTTGATATTTGGTCACTTTCCTTTTTCTTTCGATCTCATGCCATGTTTGAAACTTTGAGGAACCTGCTGGCTCATGGGACCCGCATGTCATCCTCTATGTACAATAAAGTTTCTTTTCTTGGATTATTTTTGGCTCTTGATATTTGGTCACTTTCCTTTTCTTTCGATCTCATGCCACGTTTGAAACGTTGAGGAACCTGCTGGCTCATGGGACCCGCATGTCATCCTCTATGTACAATAAAAGTTTCTTTTCTTGGATTTTTTTTCACCATCTGATTTTTGGCTATTTCCTTTTTCTTTTGATCCTCTGCCGCCTTTGAAACGCTGAGTAAGCTGCAGGCTCATAGGTCCGACATGTCACTGTATGAACGATAAAGCTTTCCTTTCTTGGAGTTTTTTTACCCCCTAATTTCTGGCTATTTTCTTTTTCTTTTGATCTCAAGCCGCATTTGAAACGTTGAGACCGCTGCTAAATGGGACCCGCATGTCATCCTCTATGTACAATAAAGTTTCTTTTTTCTTGGATTATCTTTAGCTCCTGATATTTTGTCACTTGCGTTTTTCTTTCGATCTCATGCCGCCTTTGAAACGTTGAGTAAGCTGCTGAATCATGGGTCCCGCATGTCATCCTCTACGAACAATAAAAGTTTCCTTTTTTGGAGTTATTTTTGACCCCTAATGTCTGGCTATTTGCCTTTTTCTTTTGATCTCCTGCCCCCTTTGAAACGATGAGGATGTTGTTGGCACGTCGGTCCCACATGTCATCCTCTATGAACAATAAAAGTTTCTTTTGATGGATTTATTTTGAACCCCTAATTAATTTCTGGATATTTCCTTTTTTTCTTTTGATCCCCTGCCGCCTTGGAATCGTTGAGGATGCTGCTGCCTCATGGGTCCCGCATGTCATCCTCTCAGAACGGTAAATGTTTCTTTTCTTGGATTTTGTTTACCAAATGATTTTTGGCTTATTTTATCTTTCGATCTCGTGCCGCCATTAAAACGTTGAGGACGCTGCTGGCTCAGAGGTCCCACATGTCAGCCTCTATGAACAATAAACCTTTCCTTTGTTTGATTTATTATTGACCCATAATTTCTGGCTATTTGCCTTTTTCTTTCGATCTCATGCCGCCTCTGAAACGTTGAGACGCTGCTGGCTCATGGGTCCCACATGTCAGCCTCTATGAACAGTCAAAGTTTCCTTTGTTTGATTTTTTTTACCCTAATTACTGGCTATTTGCCTTTTTTTTATCCCCTGCCGCCTTTGAAACTAAGAGGACGCTGCTGGCCCATGGGTCCCACATCTCAGCCTCTCTGAACGATAAACCTTTCCTTTCTTTTTTTTCGATCCCGTGCCGCCTTGGAAACGGTGAGACGGCTCCTGCAAAACGGGACCCATATGTCATCCTCTATGTACAATAAATTTCTTTCCTTGGATTATTTTTGGCACCTGATATATGGTCACTTGCCTTTTTTTCGATCCCCTGCCGCCTTTGAAACGTTGAGGACGCTGCTCGCTCGTGGGTCCCATATGTCAGCCTCTAGGAACAATAAACATTTCGTTTCTTGGATTTATTTTTGACCGCTGATTTCTGGCAACTTTGCTTTTTCTTTCGATCCCCTGCCGCCTTTGTTAAAGTTGAGGACGCTGCTGCAAAATGCGTCCCACATGTCAGCTTCTCTGTACGATAATTGTTTCCTCTCTTTGATTTTTTTTCCACTGCTGGCCAATGGGTCCCCGATGTCAGCCTCTATGTACAAGAAATATGTGAATTCTCGATATATTTTAAGCCGAGATATGTAGGATGCTTTTTTTTCGATCCCTTCTGTTTGTTTTTACCTTCAAATGTTGAGGGACGCTACTGGCAAATGGGTCCTGCTCTAGCATTCTCAACTGAAGGAAAAACTGAAATATTGCCTATTCATTTGTTTTTCGTACTCCATGCATCTAATCCATACTAATTGTTGATCCGGGTTTTAGTTCAACTTAATTAGATCAAATTTGATCTACGAGGGAGTATGTAATATATTTTGGGTTCACAACACTGCACTTGTTAACAACAATCTGATGAAGAGGTTTGTCATTTTTTTAAACTACAAATACACTCTAAGATCTTGCACACTAATAGAATAAATCTTGGAACTTTATATAATTAATGACAATTTTGAAATCGACTATATGAATATATCAAAATATAGAGCCCATGTAGATGCGCATACTGGCTATGCGCATTTAAAAAGAATCATAATCATAATTGATACGAAATAAAAATAACTTTATATGTAGAATCTCGGTTTCTAGAGGGCCAATCATAGGATATCCGTGTTTAAATTAGGAAGGGCCCCAATGGCATGAGTCGGAGGCCCATTAAGTGTTTTTGGAATGTTATCAGCGAAGTAAGCAGGCTGACAGCAATCACCATGTACATGGCCGGCGGCAGCCCAAAAGTACAAACAATTGGCCCATGCAGGGAAGGTAGTACTTTTTTTTATTGGGAAGGTTGTCTGGCTAACCCAAAAAAAAAGTGGTGCTACATGGGGTAATACTTGAACCCGGAATGAGATCGAGTGCCTTGATGAAGGCGAGGCACACATAAATAGTACTCCGTACCATGCCTTGCCCCTCCCTTTCAACCGTTGGATAAAAAATAATTAGACAGATGACTATTAACTAGTAACTGCTACAGTACCAACCAATGTACAGGACATGTGCTACAGTACGTCGTCCACAGTGCATGTGCTTTAGAACCATGAACAGTACATATGCTACATGCTACAGTACTTTGATCTTAGCTATCTATTTTCAATCCAACGGCCAAATCTACAAGTCACCGTACTGTTCATCTGTGCCTTGCTTATGTCAAGGCACTGGATCCTGGACACTTGAACCCATGATCGTTGCTGAGGGTTGCCTATTTGCGCATAATATGTTTTGTCAGCGGTCACTTCACTAGTTTGTGCAAAACATATCCAGCGCAGGATTCAAAAAAACATCACGTTTTTTTCTTTACGTAAACAACAAAACATCTCATGTTCATCACAATCCAGCCAACATAAGCACATAATAATTAATAGTACAACTAGAGAGCTGTACACATAAATAAGGTTTGTCAAGCTTCATGCACTAGCCAACGCAACCAAAAGTCCGAACTAATGGAAAGGGCTAGGCAATCCAATTATACATTTCAACATCCCCCCTCACATGTGACCACAATCCAGTAATGGTACCATCATGTTCACCACAATGCATCATTAAAGAGAGCAGTATACTATTATAGACCAGCTCTCTCTAAAGAACATTTGTAAGACAACTTAATACAGCTGTGATTGATATTGTTGCCCCAGCGATGGGTGATAACCTGAACACCATATAACCTTCTCACAGCAATTGTAACCAAATATGAGCACCTGCAATGATTTGGTGTCAAGCTTCTTGAAGGTCAGGAGGTATCCTACCTTCAAGTCATGTGCTTTGACAAACTCTGGCCATCCTTTGTCCATTAAAACATTGCCATCTTGTTGCTTCAGGTCCACAATCCAGGTGCATGCAGTGGACATCTTCAGGTTGATGGACTCTGGACACCCACCGTAAAACCAGGGTAGAACACGACTGGGGATGGAAATCACCTCTAACTCCGATGTACATAGTACCTTGCAGAAGCTGTCAGGGGTATTCTCCTCATCGATGCGCCCAAACACCTTGCACACTGGGGCTGGCTCTACAGATGTCTCCTTCCATGATAAGCTCTCTCCAAGCTTGAGCTTCTTGTTTGAACACTGCAAAAAAGAGGCCACAATTAGATAATGCCTCTAGCTTCTGACCGTAATTCCAAGCAAATGCATAATCAAAGGCACCTAGCAAACTCTGTTGGAGATATGCCCAAGAGGCAATAATAAAATGGTTATTATAATATATCTTTGTGTTTATGATAATGTTTGCATACCATGCTATAATTGTATTAACCGAAACATTGATACATGTGTGTTATGTAAACAACAAGGAGTCCCTAGTAAGCCTCTTGTATAACTAGCTTGTTGATTAATGGATGATCATGGTTTCGTGATCATGAACATTGGATGTTATTAATAACAAGGTTATGTCATTAGGTGAATGATATAATGGACACACACCCAAATGAGCGTAGCATAAGATCAAGTCATTAAGTTCAATTTGCTATAAGCTTTCGATACATAGTTGCCTTAGTCCTTCGACCATGAGATCATGTAAATCACTTACACCGGAAGGGTACTTTGATTACATCAAACGTCATTGCGTAAATGGGTGACAATAAAGGTGGGATTAAGTATTCGGAAAGTGTGAGTTGAGGCATATGGATCAATAGTGGGATTTGTCCATCCTGATGACGGATAGATATACTCTGGGCCCTCTCGGTGGGATGTCATCTGATTAGCTTGCAAGCATATGAATGGTTCATAAGAGATCACATACCACGATACGAGTAAAGAGTACTTGTCGGTAACGAGGTTGAACAAGGTATGGAGATACCGATGATCAAACCTCGGACAAGTAAAATATCGCGTGACAAAGGGAATCGGCATCGTATGTAAATGGTTCAATCGATCACTAAGTCATCGTTGAATATGTGGGAGCCATTATGGATCTCCAGATCCCGCTATTGGTTATTGCTCGGAGAGGAGTCTCGACCATGTCTGCATAGTTCGCGAACCGTAGGGTGACGCGCTTAAGGTTCGATGTCGCATAAGTAGATTCGGAATATGAGATGGAGACCGAAATTTGTTCGGAGTCTCGGATGGGATCCAGGACATCACGAGGAGGTCCGGAATGGTCCGGAGAATAAGATTCATATAAGGGAAGTTATTTTCCGGGGTTCGGAAAAAGTTTCGGTGTTTGACCGGAGCTTCTAGAAGGTTCTAGAGGGCCACCGGTGGGCCCACCACCCCGGGAGGGACCACATGGGCCAAGGGAGTGCAGCCTAGCCTAATGGGCCAGGGGCACCAAGCCCTCAAGGCCCAGCCGGCCAGCCCCCCTAGGGATAAGATCAAATCCCGGAGGATAAGATCAAATCCCTAAAATCGAGGGAGCAACTTTGGAAGGGGAAGCAAACTTGGAAGGGGATGATTCAGGATCCCCCCTTTCCTTCTGTGCACTGGTGGGGCCCAAGGGGCTGCCTTGGCCGCCCCTCCCTCTATAAATAGAGAGAGGGGCAGCCCACCATTGCCCCCGTGTCACACCAAAGTCTGCCGCCCCCTCTCTCCTCCACCGCTAGTCTGCTCCGGCTTGGCGAAGCCCTGCAGCTTTTCTCCTCCACCACCACCACCATGCCGTCGTGCTGCTGGGATTCCGAGGGGATCTACCACACCTCCGCTGCCCGCTGGAACGGGGAGAGGACGGGCTTCATCGACACCGTACGCGCGACCGAGTACGGAAGTGCTGCCGGATTGCAGCACCGGGGACGATCGTCTACATCAACAACGAGATCTGATCTCGTAGGCTTTGGAAATCTTCAAGGGTTAGTATCTTATCAATCTCGTTGCTTCGATCTTGTAGATTAGATCTTGGGTGTTCCATAGATTAGATCTTGGATTTATTCGTCTTGCGGTAGGAAAATTTTTGTTTTCTATGCTACGAACCCCATCAGTGGTATCAGAGCCATGTCTATGCATAGATCTGTTGCACGAGTAGAACACAATGGTTTTGTGGGCGTTGATGCTTTTGTTGCTTTAGTTTGTGTACTTTGCATCTTGCGGGATGGTGGGATGAAGCGGCCCGGGCTAACTTTACATGACCGCGTCTCATGAGACTTGCTCCACGCTTGACATGCAACTTGTATTGCATAAGTGGCTTTGCGGGTGTCTGTCTCTCCCACCATAGTGAAGATTCCAATTTGCACTTTCTATTGTCAACACTAGTATCACCGTTGTGGTTCATGTTCGTAGGTAGATTGGATCTTACTCGAAAACCCTAAACCACGTAAAATATGCAAACCAAATTAGAGGCGTCTAACTTGTTTTTGCAGGGTTTGGTGATGTGATATGGTCATGATGTGATGATGATTATATTTGATGTATGAGATGTTCATTGTTGTATTATGGCAACCGGCAGGAGCCTAATGGTTGTCTTTAATTTTTGTTAAAGACCTGCGTGTCTATTCATCATGTAATAGCTTTATTTCAAGTAGTTGTCATAGTAGCTATAAGTGATGGACAACCATGAAGCGGCGCCACGGACCTTGGTGCAATGCTGGTGATGATGGAGATCATGATCATGTGCTTTGGAGATGGAGATCAAAAGCACAAGAAGAAAGGCCATATCATATCACATATTATGAATTGCATGTGATGTTAATCCTTTATGCATCTTATCTTGCTTAGATCACGACGGTAGCATTATAAGATGATCCCTCACATTAATATCAAGATAATAAAGTGTTCTCCCCTCGTATGCACCGTTGCTACAGTTCGTCGTTTTGAAGCATCTCGTGATGATCGGATGTGATAGACTCTACGTTCACATACAACGGGTGTAAGCCATGTTTGCACACGCGGAATACTTGGGTTTGCTTGACGAGCCTAGCATGTACAGACATGGCCTCGGGACAACGGAAACCGAAAGGTTGAACACGAGTCATATGGATGATATGATCAACATGTTGATGTTCACCATTGAAGCTACATCATCTCACGTGATGATCGGTTTTGGTGTAGTGGATGTGGATCGTGTGCCACTTAACAACTATGAGGGATGTTGTATTAAGTGGGAGTTCATTAGTAATTAGATTAAAACATGAACTAATTATCATGAACATAGTCTGAATAGTATTTTGAATTAAATTTGTAGAATTGGCATCCGTTATCTACCATGCGCTAGTCTTGTAATTGAGATAGAAATACTGTTAAGTCTGACAAGTAACTTTACGGACTGGTACCGTATTGTTAAAGAATCAAGATGTGATTAGGTCCTAATGCAAACTTTTAGTAAACCTCAAATTGATGATTCAAAGAGCAATGGTTTCAATTAGTACCTTAAATCATCTTGTCTCCGTGAAACTTGAAGTTCAAATCCGTTTGAAAAGTAAGGAGCTGGAAATTTTGTTTTCAGAAATAAGCAAGGTATGAGATATATGTGATATCTAAGACCTTATTGCAAGATGATAGAATATAATCTAGTGAGACTACATAAACTCATAAGTTTTATGGGAATGTACGAAGGTTGAAGACGCCAGGCGTCCCAATCCTCCAACTAGTTGGGCACTAACGATATTCGCACATCCATGAAGTGATCGTCCTTAGTATGCACCGTTGCTAAGCTCGTCGTTTCGAAGCATCTCGTGATGATCGGGTGTTATAGATTCTATGTGTGCATACAACGGGTGCAAGCCAGATTTGCACATGCGAATACTAAGGTTAAACTTTACGAGCCTAGCATGTACAGACATGGTCTCGGAAAGTCGTCATGATTTGATGGATAAAAATTATGAGTGAAATTGTTCATCATATTACAAAGTTACTAATAGTGAAATCTGGAACACTTGTCATATGATGATTAACTTCAAAGTAAGAACCTCAAGGTTATTGGTATTTGACCAATGGACTTAGAAGTCATTGAAAGTGAAGTGTTTTCTGAGAATGAGGAAAACTAAAAGAGAAACTACAAAAGATATTTTGGCAGAAAGAAAGAAAAGACTAGAAAGTCTAGCTCAGGTGTATATAGATGATATACATGTTATGAATGTATTCCTTGTTTGGTCACAAAATGGAATTCTTGGGTATTAGTACCATATTGGTTGGTATGAGGTGTCATACAAAACAACGCAATACAAGAATACATTGGCCTAAGTGACTGAAAAGGAATGTGATAGGAATGCACGTCTGGAACAAAAATAAAGTGTTATTATGTTCGTCGTTGGCATTCTGTCTAGCCATTCAGATTTATAATAAAGAACTTTATAATTGTTATTCTTGTTCTGGTTAAATGAAAACAATGAGTTGTTCAAATTGTAACAGCATTCCATGTACGATGGATAAGTTATTATAAATCTTTATGGTGAAGCACACATACATAACACTGACGCTAAAATGCCATAAGGCAAATGATGTGAATTCCACTCATTAGTGGAACCGCCATTTAGGTCATGTTAGAAAGGAACGCATGAAGGAACTCCATTTGAATGGATTTTTGGAGTCATTCGACTTGGAATCGTTTGGCGCTTGCAAATCTCTTCTAAAAGAGAATGACTTAAATACCGTTCATAGGCCAAGAGTTGAACGGGCAACTAACTTAGTGGAAACATACATAGTGATGTATATGGTTCACTGGGCATAGTTGTGTGCGGGAGATTCTTCTACTTCATGAAAACTTCTAACAATGAATTGAGTATATATATGTGGATATATTCGATAAGGAAGAAGTTTGAAACATTTGAATGGATTCAAATAAATTTCAGCATGAAGTGGAAATCATCGTAATAGAAAAGTCAAATATCTGTGATTGGATCATGGTGGAAATATTTGAATTACGAGTTTTAGCGAACATCTAAGAGAGTTATGAAATTGTTCTACAACCTCACATTTCTTGGAGTATCATAATGATGACGGAGTATCCAAGAGACATATCCAAACCTGTTGGATTGATGATGAGATAAAATAAAATGACGCCATTATACTTTTGTGGATTATGCTTTAGAGACTACCGCTTTTACACTGAATAGAGCATCATCATGATCCATTGAAATGACACCATACGAGTTATGGCATGGGTATAAACCCTAAATAGTCCTTTCATAAATTTTGGTATGCATAGCATAAGTAAATGAGTTTACAACCAAAATCGGATAAATGTCTTTGTTGATTATCCCATGAAATTGATTGGGAATTCTTTCCACTATGAAGTCAAAGACAAAAGTGTTTGTCAATGTTTCTTACTTATTTCAAAGAAATTGTTTCTAGCGAAATATTTGAGTGGGAGGACAATAGAACTTGATAAGGTTTATGAACCTGAGCATGATGATCAGAGTAGCACAACATCGGAAATGGTTCCGGAAGCAGCTACGAAGATCATGGCTCCCATGTCTACAAAGTGTTATAGTCATGGAGATCAAAGTACTTATTGAACCTTGTAGATGTGGTTTACTTTGTGATCAAATAAATGATTTGTGGACAAAGGATTGTTTTTGAACAATGATAAACCAACTACATACAAAGAAGTTATGATGGGCCCTGACTCCGTTAAAATGGCTATGCGCCATGAAATCCAAGATAGGTGAATACTTTTTGAAAGTAAATGGATCTATAAAGTAGATGGACTTGGATGGAATATCCTTAAAGAAGCTTGACTTATCGAAAAGCAGTTTACGAAAAAGTTCAAAGAGTTGACTACGATAAGATTAGATCTTCCGTGGCAATGCTTATAGTCTATGTGGATTATTCTAGTAATCGCTACATATTTCTTTTATGAGATATGATAGTAGGATGGCAGAAATACATTCCTTACCAGAAGTGTGTATGAAGGATGTATACTAGATACAACCAAGAGTTTTGCTGGTCCGTGGAATACTAGATAGGTATACAAACTTCAATTGGATGAAGTGAGTATCGCGGAGTTGGAATCTTCACCGGATGAAATAATCAAAGAGTTTTGATTCCATCAGAAACGATGAAGATGCTTGCATTTGCAAGAAATTAAGTGGGAGCGCTGAGACATATTTATAATACTTTATGTAGATGACATATCGTTGATTATAAATAGTGTAATTATATAATTGATTTAAAAGGTTTCATTGAGAATTAACATCAATGAAAGGATATGAATTGAAACATATTTAGTGTCAAGATCTATGAAGATAGATAGAAACACATAATAAGTTTAAGTTTAAGTACATAGAATAGATATTGAAGTAGTTCAATTAAGAAGGTGTTCTTTTCATGTGAAGGTTTAACAAGACTTGAGTGTATTTGACACTCGATGAGTAAATACACATGAGTGATTTTAGATCACAAATAATATGTACAAAGTCAGATGTCCTGTGCTCTAAATTGTTACGAGCATATACCAGAATGATTCATATAATGATCATTGGACAACAGTAAGAATATCCCTGAGTGCTTTAGAAGAACCAAGGATATATAAATATAGTTTTTATATGGGGTAATGACAAACAAATCGCTGTAAGGTGTTGCACCGATATTAGTTTGGTCACATATAAAAATAAAATTTCAATCTCAATTAGGCTAAGTGTTGTTTATAAGGTAGCACAATGAGCTAGAAGAAGTCTATGCTAGATTTAGATCAGTTCTAAATATTGTGACGGATTCTACAAATGAAGGCAGAGTATGTCATTGTTTTGACAATGACTGAGGATGTTAAGTCGAGGAGTTCTTTGAGAACTTGGTGTAGTTCCGATAGTGTCAGAACTTTGAAGCTATATTGTGTGTGACAATATTAGTGACTTATTTCAGACCGCGGAATTAAGGTTCCACCAGAGGACTAAGCATATACAATTAATGCCGACTCATTTGGAAAATGAGTGATGCGTTGAGACGCAAATGAATTGCAAAATACATACGTTTCTGAGCGTGTCAGATCCGTTGACTAAAACCTCTCCCGTGAGCAAAACATGATAAGCACCAGAAGGCCAAGGTGTTATATCTTTACAAATGTTAACTAGATTATTGACTCTAGTGCAAGTGGGAGACTGTTGGAGATATGCCCAAGAGGCAATAATAAAATGGTTATTATAATATATCTTTGTGTTTATGATAATGTTTGCATACCATGCTATAATTGTATTAACCGAAACATTGATACATGTGTGTTATGTAAACAACAAGGAGTCCCTAGTAAGCCTCTTGTATAACTAGCTTGTTGATTAATGGATGATCATGGTTTCGTGATCATGAACATTGGATGTTATTAATAACAAGGTTATGTCATTAGGTGAATGATATAATGGACACACACCCAAATGAGCGTAGCATAAGATCAAGTCATTAAGTTCAATTTGCTATAAGCTTTCGATACATAGTTGCCTTAGTCCTTCGACCATGAGATCATGTAAATCACTTACACCGGAAGGGTACTTTGATTACATCAAACGTCATTGCGTAAATGGGTGACAATAAAGGTGGGATTAAGTATTCGGAAAGTGTGAGTTGAGGCATATGGATCAATAGTGGGATTTGTCCATCCGATGACGGATAGATATACTCTGGGCCCTCTCGGTGGGATGTCATCTGATTAGCTTGCAAGCATATGAATGGTTCATAAGAGATCACATACCACGATACGAGTAAAGAGTACTTGTCGGTAACGAGGTTGAACAAGGTATGGAGATACCGATGATCAAACCTCGGACAAGTAAAATATCGCGTGACAAAGGGAATCGGCATCGTATGTAAATGGTTCAATCGATCACTAAGTCATCGTTGAATATGTGGGAGCCATTATGGATCTCCAGATCCCGCTATTGGTTATTGCTCGGAGAGGAGTCTCGACCATGTCTGCATAGTTCGCGAACCGTAGGGTGACGCGCTTAAGGTTCGATGTCGCATAAGTAGATTCGGAATATGAGATGGAGACCGAAATTTGTTCGGAGTCTCGGATGGGATCCAGGACATCACGAGGAGGTCCGGAATGGTCCGGAGAATAAGATTCATATAAGGGAAGTTATTTTCCGGGGTTCGGAAAAAGTTTCGGTGTTTGACCGGAGCTTCTAGAAGGTTCTAGAGGGCCACCGGTGGGCCCACCACCCCGGGAGGGACCACATGGGCCAAGGGAGTGCAGCCTAGCCTAATGGGCCAGGGGCACCAAGCCCTCAAGGCCCAGCCGGCCAGCCCCCCTAGGGATAAGATCAAATCCCGGAGGATAAGATCAAATCCCTAAAATCGAGGGAGCAACTTTGGAAGGGGAAGCAAACTTGGAAGGGGATGATTCAGGATCCCCCCTTTCCTTCTGTGCACTGGTGGGGCCCAAGGGGCTGCCTTGGCCGCCCCTCCCTCTATAAATAGAGGAGAGGGGCAGCCCATTGCCCCGTGTCACACCAAAGTCTGCCGCCCCCTCTCTCCTCCACCGCTAGTCTGCTCCGGCTTGGCGAAGCCCTGCAGCTTTTCTCCTCCACCACCACCACCATGCCGTCGTGCTGCTGGGATTCCGAGGGGATCTACCACACCTCCGCTGCCCGCTGGAACGGGGAGAGGACGGGCTTCATCGACACCGTACGCGCGACCGAGTACGGAAGTGCTGCCGGATTGCAGCACCGGGGACGATCGTCTACATCAACAACGAGATCTGATCTCGTAGGCTTTGGAAATCTTCAAGGGTTAGTATCTTATCAATCTCGTTGCTTCGATCTTGTAGATTAGATCTTGGGTGTTCCATAGATTAGATCTTGGATTTATTCGTCTTGCGGTAGGAAAATTTTTGTTTTCTATGCTACGAACCTAGCAAACTCAGCGGATCATTGTTCTTATCAAACACACAGTCTGAACAATAAGCTTCTGAATCTAGCTAGGCTGATATGTACAACCTTGTATCATCAAATTATTCAGCATAGTGTATCATTGTATCGCAGAAGCCAAATCGATATAAATAGTAGCTATGAGAATAGAAATCAAGCTAGCATGAGCCATGCATGCTTGCTGGCTATGTCTAGCATCAGAATAATGCATCTGCAGTTCATCATCCGCCAGTACAGATTGACCAAGCAAACAAAAAAAAATCAGCGTCGGCCTAAAGAGTCCACAAGCCAGACATGCATGCTCGGTGTCCTCATATGTGATCATCGGCCGTGGATTGACCAATAGCATATTTGAACGATTATTACTGCACACATTAGATCCAGTCCCAACATAGCTAGCATGGGTGCATGTGTAACCCGAGTCTTTACCAGAGGATTAATATATACACTGGCTGAGAGAAGTACTGTATATCAAACAATGCTAAGCAACCGGCAATACAGCTTAGATATAATAAAGATGTGACCGGCAACGCTAGTGATTCGGGGGAAACATACCGCCATTGCAGCCATGGACCGAGAGAATCGGGGATGCCGCGCCGCCTTAGTGGAGTTTTTAGATGCGACGTCGCCGCATCCGTAGAGGACGGAGTCCAAGCCGCGTAGTCCGAGCGGTGGTGGACGCCGGTGGTGTAGAGAGAGGACTCAGGGGAGATGGACGGCGAGGGATCTGGGGAGATCTGAAGTTCTGAACATGAGGGGGCTGTGAGAAACTGAGAATGATACATCAGCAATCAGCAAGGGAATAAATGCGCGTGTCCCCCGGTCAAAAAAAATGCGCGTGTCTAGGAGGAACGAAGCCAGGTACGCAGGAATCCACACACAAAACTTCACCCGGCGGGTCACTGGGCTTTATCAGTATCTGGTGGGGTCCGGACCTACAGACCAGTGAGACATGTCGTGTGGGTTATGATCCGTTCAGTGTGCACACAGAAATTGCATTCAGAGCTCAGGGCTTCAGGCTACGTTGTACTATACAGTAATATATCCATTTCTTTTGGTAAAATGAAAACGATACTCCATCTGATCCTCATTACATGATGATAAAATGGATGTCTCTACAACTAATATGTGTCTAGATACATCTATATGAGAGCGTCTGTGTTTGTACTGTGTATCTAAAAAAAATATGGATCGGAGGGAGCATTAAGAGGTGTCCAAAAAAAACTGCAAACAAACATGGATGTAAGCAGTTGAGTATTAAACCAGTGCGTGAAATACCTTTATATCTCGACCATGTAACAATGAATATGAGAAGTTTTTGGGGTTTGACCATCTGCACTTGTGTTTGCTACAATCAGATCAAAAAATTGGTCACTTTTACACTTTCTAAAATAAAATGTATTTTTCCCTGAGATTTTACAAGTTCGTACAAGATAGCATTGACTACATCTGGGATATATCACATTTACACTTACAAATCTATGAATATTTCAAAATATTGAGCTCCGTGTACCTACATATAATACAAATCATCAGACCGCACATTGAAACTACCGCAGCATATCACAGTAAATTAAAATAAAATAAAACAAGTCTAACATATACTATATTAGCTAATTAACAAAGTCTCATCACAGTGTATCTGATCCCCAGTTCAGCTTAATACAAAAACCAAGTTCAGCTTGAACATCAGCAGGGGAGTAACCCAGGTCCAAAAGCAGCATCTAGTTAATTCAATAAAATATTGAGGTTATTCTGATCCCCTCTTCCTAAAAACACTGCAGATCATGCATGCAACTAAGGGTGATCAGCACAAAATATTATCCTCTGGGTGGAGGTGTTACTGTCGTAGATCAACACATTCATCAAGGAAGTGTCTTTCACCTCGAAGACGAGAAGGTCATCAAGCTGCAGTTCATGCGCCTCTGCAAACCCGAACCAACCATCCTTCAAGACCAGTTCACCCTGGTACTCATCGATGTGCACATACCAGGCGCAGCCTACGCTGGTCTTGAGCTTGATAGGCCTGGGAAGAATCCCTTTCAGACATTGCTTGAATTCTCTGGGGATGACCAACATATACATGTCATCGTTGCCGTCCAGTTGCACATAGAAGCGCGAGGGCTGAGGAGGGTCCGCCGAGTGACCAACCCGTTTAGGGCGGCCTTTCCCTCGCCCTTTTAATATACAACGTTGAATTGCTGCATCACGCCTGCCCGTCACCTTTGGCTTTTTGGCTAGTGAATTTCTTTGAATTCTGAACTCGGGGCGGTGCAGAGGACATGTACAATCGACAGTCCTAAGACGTAGTTGCTCATTGACGTTGGAGCGAGTTTGCTTCTGCATCTAGTTAAGCACGGTATATATCAATCAACAGCATATAAATCAGAACGTAGCATACATGGAGAAAATGCATCTAGCTATCTCTTTAATTAGTTTGCACAAAATCTAGCAGCAGCAAGACAATTTGATTTTACAGGTACTGAGCAAGCTTTCAGACTTTCTGAAACAGGTAACATGGAGCATATATTTGTATGTTCAGACTGCGAAACCCTGCTCTGTGATGGATACTATTACTAAACATCTTTTTTTGCCAGAACTAGTACTTAACATCTACTGTTTCCCGTCATTAAAAAAAATTTGCAGAAGAATACTACGGTTTCCCGTCATTAAATTTTAAAGAAAAAAGAACTTGTTTAAGATCCCAACTATCATTGACTACTTACACCTGCATCCTAGTGAGTTCAGGACAACTTACAGCATCTTTTGGTGGTGCCGCCACCGGAGAAGACCGTGCCGCGGGGGTTGGGGTCGGCGCAGCCGGAGAAGCTGGTGCCGCCGCCAGGGAAATCAGTGCCGAGCCAGATGGTGCTTCCAGCGGAGAAGAAAGTACCGCGAGAGATGGAACCGACGCTGCCAAAGGGTAAGAAACGGATGTACTCGTAGATCCTTCTCTAGTCACGATCTGGATAGAAGAGACTGGACGTCCATCAAGCTGCTGGAGGATGCGGTGGATCAAATCGGCTGAGTTCAGGAAATATCGGTGATGTTCATCTGTGTCGGCGAAGCAGCTGCCGGTGGAAGGAGGAGGCGAGCCGTTCATGGCAGTCATTAGTGTAAAAGAGGTGAAGTGGGTGGGAGTATGGGTGGGAGAGAGAGGGTTCGGGACTGAAGTAATTGTAGTCTGCTCTCTCTTTTTTACAAGCATGCGTCCTCAGGCTGATATTTTTTTTAGATACGTACTCAGGCTGCTTTGTCAAACCAGGGCCTCAATGAAGCTAATAGCACGCTATAGCATATCTAGAGGGTCCACGCTTAGTAATTTTGCTCGCTGTGGCGCTATTTGCGAAACAGCATGCTATATCGCCCTAAAACTTCATAGCGTTAGCGCGCTATTTTTTTCAGGCAAGTTGCTTTCACTTTTTCGTGGTGATGAACTAATCTGTTGGTTCCACTTCTAAATCAGAAAATAATATCGCTAATGCTAATATTTTTTAATAAATAATTTATACTATGTTGTTGCCTTGTGAAATGTTGATGTTAGCCTTCTAATATACTTGAGATCTATTTCTATATGTGGTTATGTATGTATGATTCAGTCACTTTTGGACTATATATATCTATTCGTTCTAGTAAAATTATTTATTTTTAGGCTATATTTAGTATTATTTTGAAAATGCTATTTAAAATATACCACACTATTACCACGATATAGCGTCCATATCGTTTGAAGGTGGCTGCCGCTAATTCATTTAGCACGCTATTTTAAACCTTGGTTAAGACGCGTTTGGCGGCCTGCATCCAGGCTGGTGGGGAAATACCGTACCCAAGTGCTTAAAAGATTGCATCTTTTAGCTGGAAAACATTAGGGCATGTCCAACACAGGCGCTACTGCAAGGGCGCTAGGAATTATTTCCTCGTCGTTTGGCGGTTGGAGAGGCTAATCCCAGCGGTAGTCCTAGCGTCGACGCAAAAGAAAGCAGGGGCGTGAAACTCTTTTCACCTGTCCTAGCTAAAGCACCGGAACCAACAGGAAGTCAGTCTGTCATCAGCAATTAGCGCTGCAAGGAGAGTACCTGGAGGATTTTACAATCTTTTGACATTCATTTGTTCTCTATTAGCGCCATATAGTATATAGCATTGTAATGCCCTTATACTCCTCTCAACATTAAAAAAAAGGTGTGCATATACTAATAACAGTTGCTGAAATGAAACTAAAAATAAACAGACATGCACGGTTTACGAAGGATGGAAATACAGAGTTCATCACCATCCGTTTTAAATTATAAGATTAGATTACTTCAATGTGGGTTTACATACGCACTAAAATGAGTAAACAGACACACTGAAATGGGTCCAGGTATATAAGATTCAGAAAAAAGGAAGAGCATCTTAAGATACAGAACAGGTTACTAAATTGTTCAAACATATCGTACAAAAAAGATTATTTGCTCCAGAAAGATTCATGGCTCAGTTTAGGGTTGCATCAACATGCGGATATTTTTCAGACTAGGCTTAAACCACATTGTCGCCTGTCGGGGAAATCCCCAACCATCTTCTGGAAGGGTGATAACTCCCATGAGCTCATTTTCCCCTTGCTGCAGGTTACAACGACAAATACAACTAAATGCTGGTTCCCGAAATGCATAGTACGCGATGTACACACAATTTGACCTCATGAATGGAGTCAATGTTCCATCAGGAGCATTGCCATCATTTATCTTCAGGTTCAATGGATAATTCAGTCCAATGAACAGAGAGTGTGTGCCAAGGCTGTCAACTCGACTCCAATTGGGTCCAATCAGGGATAGATCTTTCTCAAAAACATGTATGACAGGGGCAGGACACTCCCGCAGGATAAGGCCATTACCATGATGCAGAACTTCTGCAGGCTCAAGGTGATCATTGCTACGTATATACCGATCTTCATGGATGATCATCAAGCGCTTGCCATCGGCTGATCGAGCTAAAAACCATCTGCCAGATGGTTCCTTCATCGGTGATGGGATCACGAATGGCGGGGCAAGGTGTGCATCTGCATTGTAAACGGAGACAACAAAAAATAGTGTTTGAATGGCTCGGGAAGACAATAATACCAGTAGCTGCAACTTCACATTTGTAGGATCAAATGGAGGATGCAGTCATTATACTTGTATAAAATCTCGAAGAAATAAAATTGTTCCCATTTGAGATGTATGTTAATTACACTCATATTCATTGATGGTAGATACATGTCTCAACCTTATCTGATCCATGATTGTAATGCTTTGAGTACATCGAATATTGAAATAAATTGAAAGTTTGCATGCATCAATTGATGAAGAGGCCAGGGCTAAGCTCCTTATTCATATTCTGACAAGAGCATGCAGTAACTAATTCAGGAATGCATTCATATACTGCAATAATCTGGTTTGGGTTGACAGATTAGTGCACAGCATATACTACTGTAATTCGTTTGTAGCAATGGTTCAGTCAGGTTAGGATAATTTAATGGTGCACAGTCATTTGAAAGGTGAAAAAAAGTCTTAGTGAGCAATTAGTTATTTCAGTTACAATATATCATGAATGGGCTTGATATTAAAATTTATTGCGAAGTATATCATATGGATTGAAGAATTACCAGCCTGTGATTGATCCCAGCAATATGTGGTGCCGGTCCACCCATCCACCGCAACAATAAAGCCGTTGTGCTCGATGGCATCACTGTAATCTACACCCCAACTAGCAAGAGAGAATAACCTCCACTCCTGGCTACCATTAGCCAGGTAAGCGAGTCCAGAATTGAATAGAGCGATGAGCTTGTAATCTGAGTAATGTCCAGCTTTTGTGGGCACTTCGCAAATTACAATCTTCAACAAAAACATGGCACGCCCATACGTCATGTACCTTTCAGGAGGCAAGTCGGGGAAGCCAATCCATTCCTCCCGAAAAATGTTGCAAGTTTCCGACGATGGTAGGGAGATTTCTTGGTGCGTGTAGATGTTCGCGAGGAACCAGTTCCCACCACTGTCCACGCCGGCGATCCAGTCGCCATTCATGCCAACCCAGAATCTATTGTCCATGAACGGCAGGATGGCTGTGCGCCGAGGATGGTCGAGGGGCACAACGTGGTACACCGTGTGGTGCGCACTACTATCATCATAGTGCCAATGGGCAGAATCGGGCATCAGCAAGCAGGGTCCATCCCAATGGTGTAGATTCATGTTGTCGGCGACATGGCGGCACAGCGTTTTGGAGCATGCGGCCAGCCGGACGTCGACTGTAACGTCCAGACTCTGGGCAATGAGATTGAACAGCTCGGCGGGGAGCTTCCCCCAGTCGCCATCCAGCTGGTCGTCGTTCGATGCCGCCATGGAGACGAGATGGATTTAAAAGGGCGGATGCAAGTATGTGTGATTGGAGTTTTGTAGGAGAGTCGAGCGGGAAGGAGGAGTGCTGCGGTTCTGCGGAGGGGTGAGGAGAGAAAGCTATGCAAATGGGAGATCTAGAGGATGAAAAAACTTCTAGCAGCGGTTGGCGAGTGGAGAACGATGATGGAAGTGGAGAGCCAAGGATGGAAACGATGGACATGAAGAGTAGGAGTGGATATGACTTTTTTTATTCTTCAGCAGCTGCATCGAGGCGCCGAGTAAAACTTCGGCTAGGATAGCACGCCACTACGTCCTGGTGCAGTTACTGTCCCGTCAAATCAGTTTGACCACAGAAATGGTTTCTTTATTACAGTATAACTTAATTTTTTCGAACAATATATACTAGTACTCCATTTAATATAATCACTCCGATTCATATTACTTGTCAAATGATATGGATGAATCTAGAACTAAAATGTGTCTAGATATATCTATATTATAGTCAACTAATATGAATCCGAGTTTGTTTGGTTCAAAGGATTTCTAAAGGTATCTTGTACGGAGTAGGATTTTTACACATAGGGATTTTTCCTATAGAGCTTGCTTGATTCAAAGGATTGAGAACCCTCCAAAATACCTATGGATTGCTTTCTCTACAATCCTATCTCTCGGTAATATTGCTATGTGTCTATAACAACTATGAAATGAACTCAATCTCAATAGAAATTTCCTTTGTCTTTCCTAATCAAACAACTAGTTATTTTATGTCTTCGTTTACAAATTAAGATAATTTTTAGGTTATAGGTAATCGTCGAGCTTATGTGATCATCTTTTATGATCAAACTTACTTGATCAGCCGCGGAGGCGCAAAGGAGCAGTGGTGTGCATTAATACGGCCGCATGGGGAAGGCACAGCTAGCGACGATGAGACGTATCGCCAGCATTGGCCTAGGGAACCGTCGCCACCATTAATAAAAGCTATCCCTTTGGGCACCATGTCTCCCACTACTCGTGTCACGCGCGCATGTGGGTTACGGATGGATGGGCTGGGGAAGCCGGACAGAAAACATGACAACCAGGGGGAAATGAATAAAAATAATACAAAGTCGAAAATATTTCGAAAAATAAACTTTGTACTTCGTAAGAAACTCCATGCGTTTAGCAAATGCGAAGGCAATATGTAGAAACACGTCTAGACCACGTCTAGAACCACTTCCCAAAGCTTAAGGATTATATTGATTTTTAGAAAGTCAAACTATGTTAAGTTTGACTAAGTTTTTACCAAAAGCATTAATATGCAAGATACAAAATCAATATTATTAGATAGAAAATAAATTATATTTTCATATGGTGTCTACAAAATATTATATGTGCTGATAGATTCTTCTAAGAGTTTGGTCGAACTTTACTTGGTTTGACTTTTCAAGAAAAATATACAAAGCTTTAAGCATTGGAACGGAGGTATTTTTCGAAGCACCTACTTGTCTTTAGAAGACAAAAGAAAACATGGAGTAAGGTTGTTTTTTGTGCAAAAGTTTACGTCAAAATCTGGTTATTTGTGTAAAAAGAATCTCAAATTGTGTTATGTGCAAAAACTGCACCAAGAAGTGGTGGTATGTGCAATTTCCTCCATCACACAAAAGGCAAGCCATTGATACATATATAATTGTGAATAATTACAAAAGTAGTAGGCAGCTAATAAGCGCACATGATTAAACTGCTATGCGAGATCTTCAGCCACCAGAAGTCGTTCCCGCGCCTCTCTAGCATTGAAAATCACGCGTTCTGCGACTTCCATCAAAGAGACAAGCTGAGCTTTGATCCGTTCTCCCAGATGAATGGCCTCGTCACAACTCCTACGAGCACAGGCCGTGATCTCATCCACTTCTAGGAAAGACACCGCCTGCCTGTACCGAAATATCTTGATCCCTAACTCTCTGTTCTCCTCCCGCATGCTGGCAAGATCCAACTTCATCCTCCGACAAGATAAGCAAGGGGAGTGATCCTGCCAAAGGTAACAACAAACATATCGAGCGTTACCGGCAAACGAAGGGCACAAATTGGCTGATTAACGAATATGGTCACTAACATGTAGGACAGACTTAAGTGGTGTCTACATGTCAGTGACTCGAAGTACCCAAAAACCAGCAACCCAAAGTCAGCTAGTAATATTAACCTCCGTCTTCAGCTCCTTCATCCTCTTGAACGGCGGGGAAGCTGGCAACTTATCTTCTTCTACGACCTCTCGCTGGAACCTGACGTCGAAGGATGAGAGATCCTGCGAACGGATGTGCTGCGCCTGCGCGTGCGATTCCCCAGGGCGCTTCTGGCGTAACTCGGAGTTCTCCGCGCCGAGATGCGGAAGTTCCGCTCCCGGGGCCTTGTTGACCCTAAGCCGAGATAGCTCCTGTGTAAGCCGACGAAAAATGTTCAAAATGTTACAGATCAGGCATATCATTACCAGTGCAAACGAGGTAAGTGAATCTCCGGGATCTCGCCCAAAGACCGCGGTTGGTCCAATGCCACCACATCTTCTCCGAGATTGACTAACTCCTTTACATCATCTTCTCCGACATTGACTATCTCCTTTACATCATCTTCTGCTCCGAGCTTGACCATCTCCTTTACATCATCTTCTCCTGCGAGCTTGATCATCTGCCTCACATCATCTTCTCCGGCGATATCGACCCTCTCCTGCGGAAGATAACAGATATAAGTCCGAGTATTACCAGCAAAACGAAGGTAATTAAAAGAGGCGTAGTAACCCTTGTGTCCTGGCTAATCAACGGCGGGGACGCTGAGCCCGCATCGTCTCCTCCGAGATCTCCCTTCGCAGGCAGGATTGTTAGAGACAGTGTACTTCTGGTAGTAGTATTTATGCGTGGGGCGCCAGGGGGTCGAGAAGCTAGGACTGCATCTTCTCCTCCGAGCTCTTCCTTGGTAGACATGACAAATGAAACGAGGTGTGGGGGGCGTAAAAGGTATAAAATGGCGGACGGCCGCCCCGCCTCGGCCCTCCAAGGCTTAATTTTTTTGCCTTACTAAACTAAAAACCCTATTTTGCGTCTCACACGGACTGCCCTCAGAGGAATGAAAAACAAAAGCACATAGTCTTCTTATGTCATATAGTAAGCCTTGCAAGTTGATAAACAAGGTTTAGACATGTTCAAACCAGACAAATCATGTATCTAGCCCCTAACCATAAACTCGGTCGATCTTATGAAGTCTAGCATGAAGAGAAGTCGTATTGGTTTCAAACATGAAAATTTCAAGAACCACCCAAAATCTTCAAATGGGCATATAACATTCAAAAAACTAGAAAAATGAAAAACCAAAGCACATATATAGCCTTCTTATGTCATATAGTAAGCATTCAAGTTGATAAACAAGCATGTCTAGACATATTCAAACCCGACAAATCATGTATCTACCCCCTAACCCTAAACTCTGCATGTCTTATGAAGTCAACCATGAAGAGAAGTGGTTTTTGGGTTTCAAACATTGAGATTTCAAGAACCCCCCCAAAAGCTTCATTTTAGAATGACTAGCTAGGAAGGATCCAGGCTTACCTTTTCATTTTCATGCTATAGACTTGTTTAAATCTTGGTCAAACCTAGGATTTGACCAAGATTCAAATGGGCATAAACATTCAAAAAAATCAAAAAATCAAAAACCAAAGCACATATAGTCTTCTTATGTCATATAGTAAGAATTGAAGTTGATAAACAAGGTCTAGACATATTCAAACTAGACAAATCATGTATCTACCCCCTAAAGCCCTAAACTAGCTTTGTCTTATGAAGTCAAGCATGAAGAGAAGTGTTTTTGGGTTTCAGACATGGAAATTTTGAAAACCTCCCAAAAACTTCATCTTAGAGTGACAAAGAAGGATCCAAGCTTACCTTTTCATTTTCATGTTTTAAGCTTGTTTAAATATTGGTCAAGCCTAGGATTTGACCAAGATTCAAATGGGCATAAAAATTCTGGAAAAATAAAAAAAATAAAAACCAAAGCACATAGTCTTCTTACGTCATATATATCTATAGTAAGCATATTCAAGTAGATAAACAAGGTATAGACATATTCAAAACAGACAAATCCTGTATCTACCCCCTAACCCTAAACTCGGTCTTATGATGCCTAGCATGAAGAGAAGTCGTTTTGGGTTTCAAACGTTTAAGCCAAAAGCCCCATTTCATATATTTCAAATTTGGTTCAAATTTGAAAGACATACAAGTTATAGCACACATAGTGCATACATGTTCACACATACTGCACTACTCCCTCCGTCCACAAATAAGTGTACATTTGGGTTTTTGGATAAGTCAAACTTTAACAATTTTGACCATTTTTTTACCAAAAAGTAGCAACATGTGTGACATCAAATTACTATATTATGAGACTGTATTTTGAGATGAATCTAGTGATGGTAGTTTAGTGTCATAAATGTTGTTACGTTTCCCTAAAAAGTTAGTCAAAGTTAATAAAGTTTGACTTATCTAAAAACTCAAATGTACACTTATTTGTGGACGGAGGGAGTAGATGCTAATTAACCCTATAGTTTGAGGCCATTTGGATGAGGTCGAAAAAATCTTGGATTAGAAATGGGGTTGTTCGAACCCCGTAGTTGGATTTTTTATGAACTTGATCTGTAGTACTGGGCAAAACCCTAGTTTAACGTATTTAATTATAGATTCGTAGGTTGATTTTTCTACCTTTTTATTATTATTACTATGCAGCACATGTGTGTTTGCCCGTCGAGTGAAACTCGGAGGAAGAGGGATCACTCGGAAGGAGAGAAGAAGGGAGAGCATTATGGTGTCTCCCCTTTTTCGGGTGATGATGTTGACTTTTGTGCAGGGTTTGTCAGTGAGCAGGAGGTGCGAGCGAGCGAGCGAGCGAGCGAGCGAGTCGAGCGAGGCCGAGAATGAGAGAGATTTGTTTTTTTTGTGAGAGGGACAACCGAAGGATCCAGAAGGACCCACAGACTTCCAAAACGCATCCTGATGCGTCTTCTCTTGACAAAGAAGATGGCTTGGAGTTTGCGTACCTACTGCACTTGACTTGTGCTCACTGAAGTGTGGGACCTCACGCATGGGCACCACACGTAAAAACTCGGTTGATTATTATAGTGCATTAGAACAAAGTTTCCTATGGATTCAACGGTAGGAAATCCAAGTTAACTCATTTACATGACATTAATTTTTCCATGAAGCAAAGTTAACACATCTATCAATTGGTACATTTTGGAGTGACTAAGAAGGATCCATGCTTATTCGTTTTCACGTGTTAAATTTGTTTAAATCTTGCTCAAACCTAGGATTTCACCAAGATTGAAATGGGCATGAAAATTCAAAAAAAAATGAAATACCAATGCACATAGTCTTCTTCTGTCATATATAGTAAGCATTCAAGATGATAAACAAGGTCTAGACATATTCAAACTAGGCAAATCATGTATCTACTCCCTAACGACCCTAAACTCCGTCTTATGAAGTAAGGCATGAAGAGAAGTGGTTTTGGGTTTCAAACATGGAAATGTCAAAAACCTCCCAAAAGCTTCATTTTAGAGTGACTAAGAAGGATCCATGCTTACCTTTTAATTTTCAGATTTTAAACTTGTTTAAATCTTTGTGAAACCTAGGATTTGACCAAGATTCAAATGGGCATAAAAATTCAGGAAAAAACCAAAAGATTGATAAACCAAAGCACATAGCATTCTTATGTCATATAGTAAGCATTCAAGTTGATAAATAAGGTCTAGACATATTCAAACTAGAAAATCATGTATATATCTGCCCCTAACCTTAAACTCTGTCTTATGAAGTCAATCATGAAGAGAAGTGGTTTTGGGTTTCAAACATGAAAATTTCAAGAACATCCCAAAAGCGCTTCATTTTAGAGTGACTAAGAAGGATCCAGGCTTACCTTTTCGTTTTCATATTTTATACTTGTTTAAATCCAGGTCAAACATAGGATTTGACCAAGATTCAAATGGGCATAAAATAAAAAAAATAGAAGAATGAAAAACAAAAGCACATAGTCTTCTTATATATGTCATATAGTAAGCTTTCAAGTTGATAAACAAGGTTTAGACATGTTCAAACCAGACAAATCATGTATCTACCCCTAACCATAAACTCGGTCGATCTTATGAAGTCTAGCATGAAGAAAAGTCGTATTGGTTTCAAACATGAAAATTTCAAGAACCTCCCAAAATCTTCAAATGGGCATAAAATTCAAAAAACCGGAAAAATGAAAAACCAAAGCACATAGCCTTCTTATGTCATATAGTAAGCATTCAAGTTGATAAACAAGCATGTCTAGACATATTCAACCCCGACAAATCATGTATCTACCCCTAACCCTAAACTCTGCATGTCTTATGAAGTCAACCATGAAGAGAAGTGGTTTTGGGTTTCAAACATTGAGATTTCAAGAACCCCCCAAAAGCTTCATTTTGGAATGACTAAGAAGGATCCAGGCTTACCTTTTCATTTTCATGTTATAGACTTGTTTAAATCTTGGTCAAACCTAGGATTTGACCAAGATTCAAATGGGCATAAACATTCAGAAAAAATCAAAAAATCAAAAACCAAAGCACATATAGTCTTCTTATGTCACATAGTAAGAATTGAAGTTGATAAACAAGGTCTAGACATATTCAAACCAGACAAATCGTGTATCTACACCTAACCCTAAACTATATCTAATGAAGTCAAGCATGATGAGAAATGGTTTTGGGTTTCAAACATTGAGATTTCAAGAACCCCCAAAAGCTTCATTTTAGAATGACTAAGAAGGATCCAGGCTTACCTTTTCATTTTCATGTTATAGACTTGTTTAAATCTTGGTCAAACCTAGGATTTGACCAAGATTCAAATGGGCATAAACATTCAGAAAAATCAAAAAAATCAAAAACCAAAGCACATGTAGTCTTCTTATGTCATATAGTAAGAATTGAAGCTGATAAACAAGGTCTAGACATATTCAAACCAGACAAATCGTGTATCTACACCTAACCCTAAACTATATCTAATGAAGTCAAGCATGATGAGAAATGGTTTTGGGTTTCAAACATGGAAATTTCAAAAACCTCCCAAAAGCTTCATTTTAGAGTGACTAAGAAGGATCCAGGCTTACCTTTTCATTTTCATGTTTTAAAATTATTTAAATCCTGGTCAAAACTAGGATTTGATCTTGATTCAAATGGGCATAAACATTCAGAAAAAAACAAAAAATCAAAAACCAAAGCACATATAGTCTTCTTATGTCATATAGTAAGAATTGAAGTTGATAAACAAGGTCTAGACATATTCAAACCAGACAAATCGTGTATCTACACCTAACCCTAAACTATATCTAATGAAGTCAAGCATGATGAGAAATGGTTTTGGGTTTCAAACATTGAGATTTCAAGAACCCCCCAAAAGCTTCATTTTAGAATGACTAAGAAGGATCCAAGCTTACCTTTTCATTTTCATGTTATAGACTTGTTTAAATCTTGGTCAAACCTAGGATTTGACCAAGATTCAAATGGGCATAAACATTCAGAAAAAATTAAAAAATCAAAAACCAAAGCACATATAGTCTTCTTATGTCATATAGTAAGAATTGAAGTTGATAAACAAGGTCTAGACATATTCAAACCAGACAAATCGTGTATCTACACCTAACCCTAAACTATATCTAATGAAGTCAAGCATGATGAGAAATGGTTTTGGGTTTCAAACATTGAGATTTCAAAAACCTCCCAAAAGCTTCATTTTAGAGTGACTAAGAAGGATCCAGGCTTACCTTTTCATTTTCATGTTTTAAACTTGTTTAAATCTTGGTCAAACCTAGGATTTGGCCAAAGATTCAAGTTGATAAACATGGTCTAGACATATTCAAACTAGAAAATCATGTATCTACCCCTAGCCCTAACCCTAAACTCTGTCTTATGAAGTCAAACATGAAGAGAAGTGGTTTTGGGTTTCAAACATGCATGGAAATTTCGAAAACCTCCCAAAAACTTCATCTTAGAGTGACTAAGAAGGATCCATGATTACCTTTTCATTTTAATGTTTTAAACTTGTTTAAATCTTGGTCAAACCCTAGGATTTGGCCAAGATTCAAATGGGCATAAACATTCAGAAAGAACAAAAAATGAAAAACCAATGCACATGCATAGTCTTCTTAGGTCATATAGTAAGCATTCAAGTTGATAAACAAGCATGTCTAGACATATTCAAACCCGACAAATCATGTATCTACCCCATAACCCTAAACTCATCTGTCTTATGAAGTCAACCATGAAGAGAAGTGGTTTTGGGTTTCAAACATTGAGATTTCAAGAACCCCCCAAAAGCTTCATTTTAGAATGACTAAGAAGGATCCATGCTTACCTTTTCTTTCATGTTTTAAACTTGTTTAAATCTTGGTCAAACCTAGGATTTGACCAAGATTCAAATGGGCATATATAAACATTCAGAAAAAACAAAAACCAAAAACCAAAGCACATATATATATAGCCTTCTTATGTCATATATATATATATATATATATATATATATATATATATATATAAGCATTCAAGTTGATGAACAAGGTCTAGACATATTCAAAACAGAAAAGGCATGTATCTACCCCTAACCCTTAACTTTGTCTTATGAAGTCAAGCATGAAGAGAAGTGGTTTCGGGTTTCAAACATGGAAATTTCTAAAACTTCCCAAAAGCTTAATTTTAGAGTGACTAGGAAGGATCCAGGCTTACCTTTTCATTTTCATGTTTTAAGTTTGTTTAAATCCTAGTCAAACCTAGGATTTGACCAAGATTCAAATGAGCATAAAAATTCAGAAAAAATCAAAAAAAATGAAAACCCAAAGCACATAGCCTTCTTACGTCATATATATAGTAATTAAGCATTCAGGTTGATAAACAAGGTCTAGACATATTCAAAACATACAAATCATGTACTCCGTATCTACCCCCAACCCTAAACTATGTTTTTGGGGGATTTCTTTGACGAAGTTATAACACCCCCACATTTCACATTGGAATTACTTTCAGTAAATCAGCATAAAGTCGTTTAAATGTGCGAAACTATCTTGAAAGTACTAAAACCGTAAAAGTTGGGAATTGGCACTAAAATATGGCGTAATTTATCTAAAAAATGTAGAGTTGCCAGTTTGACCCGTATCTTATATGTACACCATTCACAAAATAAACATATTTTGTCATCTAGAAAATGAAAAAAATATTTTTTATACCGAAAAGTTGAAAAGTCTAGTCATTAACATTGTTGGGAATGGCAAGATGCACCACCATGCCCAATTTGGGCACATTGTAACAAACTGTGCCACAAATATGGCCATAACTATATCATTTGGCTTGCAAACCATGAATCTTCATACACGATAGTCCGCTTTGTGAAGACATTTTGTTTTTCACTACCCTATCACATGTTTCTTATTTTCCCTGTCAACTAACACATACAAGCACACTCCATGTAGAAGGGTTTCATTTTTCAGGTTTTCTTCAGTTTCATTTATTTATTTCAAAACCAGGTCAAAATGTTTTACATGATTATCCTGCAAAGGGGTTGAATATTTCAGTACTATCGCTGGTTTCTATATATAGTAAGTAATATGTATATAAAAATTATTTATGGGGACTTGTAGGACCAAGTTATAACATATCTACAATTCAAATTTGAATTACTTTCAATAAATCAGCATAAAGTCATTTAAATGTGCGAAACTAGCTAGAAAGCACTAAAAACCGTAAATTTGGGATTTGTCATTAAAATATGGCGTAATTTATTTAAAAAATGTAGATGCGCCATTTTGACCCATATCTTTTCTACCCCATGCACAAAAAAACATATTTTATCATCTAGAAAATGAAAAACGATTTTTTATACCGAAAACTTGAAAAGTCTAGTCATCAACATTGTTAGAAATGGCAAGATGCACCACCATGCCCAATTAGGGAACACTATAACAAACAATGTTGTCCAGGGATAATCAAACTTGGTAATATGAACTATGAGATTGAACAAAACGTTATATTTGGTTTACCCTTTGAACCTCCTAACTTACCACAACATTGACTTCTTATTTTTATTTACAAATAGATATTTTAATATCCCATTGTTGTGCAATAATATATGTTTTTTATTATCTCAAATCAATTAGCATTTGATTTTAAAAAACTACCATAATAATTCATGAGAAAGCGTTGAACAAGTTTCAGAATGTAATTTTAGACTTGATAGTTGATATGACCAATAATAGACTTAAATTAAATTGGATTTCAAAGTTCAGATTTTATAAGCGAATATAGTTTCATGTTGCAGATTATGTATTAGCTTGAGGGGCACCCCTAGAATAAAGTAGGTCGGTCACTTACGTGTGGTCCCATGCGTGTAGGTCCCACACATCAGTGAGCACAAGTCACGTGCGGTAGGTAGGCAAACTCCCAGCAATCTTCTTTGTTAAGTAAAGACGCGTCGTCAAGACTCTCTCTCTCTCTCTCCCTTTTGTCGCTGAAAAAAATGAATATTAGACGGGCGCGTAGCCTGCACTGCAGGTCTACATAACTGAAACCCTGTGTGCCAGTCAACATCACTCACCGAAAAAAGTGAAGCATTTCTTTTCACCATAAATAACAGCGGCCCCGTGAGGCACTGCTCTCCCTTTCTCTTTCTCCTTCCGTGTGATCCCTCTTCCACCTTTTATCCTTTGCACGATCGAAACTCCACTTATTGTTGTCATTGTTGCACAAAACACTCACTTAACCTGTTCTTTTGCACATATCACCAACTCATGTATTTGTTGCACAAAGGTCTAAATCTGTCGCTAAGCTACTTTACTCTAAATCTGATGACCGGGACCTAGAAGGTAGTGATATCCATTGTCATTGTGTAGTGTGTTTTTAGAACTCTAAAAGAATATGAAAATATTTTAGCAATTGAAATAATATAAATTAACTAATATGGGATCGATAGTCATGAAATATATTTTCTACTATCCGGCCAATATCAAGTGTCATGAAATATATTCATTGTAAACTTAGTGATAATCACTCGAGTTTGATATGAATGGCCTAGCTAGCTATGGGCATCTCCCACTATATATGTTGTCCACACGACCAAGCAACAAGCATCCATGAGGAAAGTTTCTTATGGGTGACTTTCATCTCTGCCGCAAAACACGCGCCGAAATTGTTGGCGCGTCCCATTTTCAAGCTACCCCAAAACCTGCGGTTTGCCCGTCGGCCTATAAACATCGGTCCACAGAGGATATTTCCCTGTAGAGCACAATTCGAACACCACATCTTTCTCATGCTTCTACCAGGCACACTCCCACGACGACGGCCGTGCCCCACCGCCCCTCCTCACCATCACTGCCTTCTCACCGGCCACCGTAGTGACCGACCACGTTTTACCGGCTCCCTTGCTGCCTAGCAAGCCGGATTAGCTTCCTCGACGCCGACGTTCACCGCGCCATATCTCCTCCGGATCTGCTTCCCCGACTCTGTAGTCCACCTCACCGGAGATCGAGATGGGCAAAAAACGCGGCCCCAAAGTCGACCACCCCCAACCAAAGAGTAAATCCGCCCGGGCCTCAGACGAAGGTTGATGAATACTTTACATGTCCGCTTTTGTTATATGCATTTGATTTCTTACACTAGTTTTCGTTGCTTTCTTGCAATGCATTCTTGCTGATATTAGATCAGTGTAGATAGTTGTTTGCCGCGTAGCTATATGAGATCTTAACCTTACATCTGCTGATCGAGAGGAAGATCGAGGTTATGTCCGCTTTCGTTATGCATTTCTTTTCCGAGAATCACTTCTGTGTGATATGTTTTGGGGGTTTGAAGTATGCATTTTACAAAGGTTATGATAGCAGTCAAGCTAGCAGAGCAATTTGTTGATAGTATTAAACTGCCTGTATTTTTTTTATCTCGGAACTCTGCTGATCGTAACCTTACATCTGCTGATGGAGAGGCAGAGCTTATGTCCGCTTTCGTTACGCATTTCTTTTCCAAATATCACTTCTGTGCGGTACTTTTTTGGGGTTTGAAGTATACTACATTACTACCTCCACCCCAAACCTGAAGGCTTATTTATAAAAGTCAAACCAAGTAAAGTTTGACCAAACTTTCAGAACAATCTATCAAGAAATATAATATTTTGTAGATACCGTACGAAAATATATTCGTTATCTATTTAATGATATTAAATTTGTATTTTGCATGTTAATGATTTTTGATAAAAACTTCGGGATGGTGGTAGTACGTATTACAAAGGTTATGATAGCAGTCAAGCTAGGAGAGCAATTTATTGATAGTATTAAACTGCCTGTATTTTTTTCTATTTGCAACTCTGTGTGCGCCATGTGGAATTGCATGCTCTAGCCAGTTCATCCAATGAGGTTTTATCACTTAACACCAGAAGTTCAGGATTTTTTTATCACAGAACCACAACCCTAGAAATTTGTATCACAAAACACTAACATTTGGGGTAATTGTTTCGCAGAATACATGATCTCTGTTTGATAGCCCATTAGTGACCTCCGGCCACCGTCAGTTTAAGAGTGACCGCAGGAGAAAGACAATTAGACTTTATTTTGTGGTATTTGCTGTTAAACGCAAATACAAAGCTGTTTGTCAACACTAGTTGTTAAATCTTAAGTCCAGACAGTTCAAAATAAAATCTTATGTCCAGGGTAGTTGTATTGGTAAACATTATCAAAACCTTATGCTGGTACAGAATATATTACCCAAATCTCATGTTCTTGTGTGGTTATAATTTCTTGTGGATATTTGTCATATGGTAATTCATTTGTGTGTAGCATATGTAACAAGTGTGACTCATATTCTCATTTCCACAGAGTGTCTACAAAATTTCACACCAAAATTCATTTGTTTGTAGCAAACATGCTCACGTACTGTAAATTGGTGTCACGCTGTAGGGTCATGCTCTTGTCAAGCCGACTAATGACAAATAATGTGTTATGTGAAATAATTTCCCCAAATGTTGGTGTTTTGTGATTAAAAATCCCCAACTTGTGGTGCTAAGTGATAAAACCACTCATTCAATAGACCGAGCCTTAGGCATGTATCATTAGATATTTTTTTAGGAAGGCTGCAAATATTTATTTTGAATACTGCGTTGCTACTTGCTAGGATTTGAACTCAGGACCTTGTAGGTCTGATACCATTTCGAATTGCATGCTCTAGCAAGTTCATCCAATAGATCGATCTGTTGGAATTTGGAAGACCCTAGGCAATTATATTAAGCACACGCCATTCCATATGGTTAACCATTGGCATGAAAATGACACTTATATGTGTTTGAGTCTATATGTGGATTGCTTAGCCCTTTCCATCAGTTCGGACTTTTGGTTGCGTTGGCTACTGCATGAAGCTTGACATCATACTTATCCTAAAAATTGTTGCTGCTGCCCTTTGTTGCCCAACATAAATTATTTTTGAGCCATAATTTGTTTGCCCTTTCCATCAGTCCGGACTTCCGGTTGCGTTGGCTAGTGCATGAAGCTTGACAATATGAACATCAATTATTTTTGAGCCATAGTTTGTTTGTCATTACACCTTTTGAGCAGTCTCACTGCTACTATTAATTTGTTCTTATATGCACAGTTCCATGATAAATCTCATCTGCATTTCTCGCCAATGCATGTTAGGTCTTCCACTCGAGAATGAGTACGAAGAGCAACGGAGGCAAACTATTCTGCATAATAGCCGAGTTGCAGCCTCGTTGGGCCTAACACTACATCCTTCTACAAGGTCTAGTGCAAAAACGCCACCCACCTCCCTCACAAAGGATACGGAACATTCCTCTGATTCAGAATTTGATCCTGCTGATTGTGATGGCGAGCTGACTCAGGAAGATGCCCTGGTCGACTATCGTCTGCAACACAACAAGGTGAGTTTTCTCTGTCCTGTCATCGAATTATTTGTCCCAACTTCCATTTGTTGTATCCCAGTCCTACCAAATATGTTACCCATGCCATGTTCAATCTCATTACTACAATTTTTCCTGCTTAGTTAACGCCTCATATATGTTTTGGCATATGTTGCCTGACTGTTTTTCCATTCCATCTGCATATCATCATCATATAATATTGTACATTGAAATATCATTTATGTGTGACAGGCATCTGCAGATTCGGGAAAGAACTTTTCAAGAACGAATAGGAGGAAGAACACTCAACAGGAACCTCAGGCTGATACCGGAGGATGGGTGACAGTGCGTAATAAAAAAAGAGTTAAGCCTGATGCTCGTGCTGCTCCTCCTATTACAAGGTCTAACAAGAGACTGACACGAGGTGGCGAACAGGCCAAGAATGATAACAGTAAAAGGTCTCGTAAAAACCACAAACCATCGAATCAGACAGAAGTAGCCCCAGCATGTACCAGCCCACACATTCCACAACCACCAGTTGCCAATACTGATTCTCAGCAACAATTGCCAACAGAACCAGTTTCCACAGCAAATTCTAGCCAAGAATTGGCACCATCAGGAGTGGTGGTAGGTAATAATGGCCAAGGACACATGATGCTAGTCCCAGATGATACAGCCTCAAATGTCCAAACAGTGCTGCCACAACACCAGCAAACTGGTGATGATCTCCCTCCGACCCTTAGTCCTGCGAAAGACAACTCCTCTCCCGATGATGAGACCCACGCCAAAAAAGGTAATACTTTTTTCAAGACTTGTAGTTTAATGCTCCCTTATGTATCTATATACCATGATAGCTTGATGTAATGCTTAACTTGGTAGGTTCGCCACGATCAATAAAAACGAGGGGGCCAACGGTAGGAAAAAAACTTGCAGCTAAGATTTCCGGAATGGGTTCAAGATTTCGCATCACATCTATTGTAGGTGGCAGAAGGCCACTTCATCCGCATGAATCTTCATATCTTGTATCACAGGTTGGCCATTTTATCAGGAATGAACTTCCTACCTTCCCATTGTGGAAGCAGCACGTTGACACCCCTTCACAGTTCGAGAGTTTAGTGCATAATTTACACGTAAGTCATGCTTCTCCTGGTAATGATAAATTATTCCACATTGATCTGTCCCATTTCTTGTAGCTTACTGTTGTTTCTATGCTATATAACTCACCAATCATTCCACCGTTGTGAGCAGTTAAGGTTTGAATTCGATGAGGATAATGAGGATGTAAAGTTTGTCATCGCTTCCATATTCAAAGAATTGTTGCGCCAGCACCGCTATAAGCTTAAGGCGACATACTTCACTGGCCAGATTACTGCCAATGTTCGAACAAAGTCTCCTGCACCCTGTATGACTGACGAGCAGTGGGGAGATCTTGTCAAGCATTGGTCTGATCCAAAGAATGTGGTATGGCTTATGAGGACCGTGAAACCAGATTAAATTCCGAATACTTATTTTGCGCCAGTGTCTCACTAGTCTCCTTTTGCAGACGTTGTCTAAAAGGAACCAGGCTAACCGCTTGAAACAACGTTTACCAAGCCGTACAGGATCTCGTCACTTGGTTGGGCATCTCTGGCAAAAAGTAATGCCCCGCTGGTCTGTACTGCTACATATGTTACTCGTAAATTGTGTAGAACTCCGTGTGCATGTTATATTTCCATCCTCCATTTCAACCACGTTATTTGATCTCCATATGATTGTACAAAAATGCAGAAAGTAGATCATGCAAACAACATGCAACCAGACAAAGAGATGACTCTGGCAGAGCAGTTCGAGGCATGCCAGAAGAACAAACATAATGTGATAGGAGAACTTGCAGAAAGTGTTATTGTAAGTCTTCTTTATGATTTAAATTTTTTAACTACACACTTGCCAATTTGTAGGAGCAATATGTCAATATGATCTTGTAGGCGTTTTTGTGAAAATGCATTTGATGTGTAATCAGGCATACCAACTTGTAGGATTAGAAGTAGTTCATACACATTAAATCTACCGTCTGCATGTTTCTCTGTAATAACTTTTATTTTTACACGACTCAAAACTTTTCAGGCAAATATGAAATTGGAGATGGCAAAACCCGGGAAAGATGGTATGGAAAAAACTCTAGAAGAATGTATGGAGACATTTACCATGGTACTTAAAAATAAAGATATCACCAAAAACACTTTCCTGCGAAATGCTGGGTTTTTGCAGTCCAAGTCCAAGTCCAAGTCCAAGTCTTTCTCTGCACAAGTTCTGGAGGAACAAATCCAAATAGAACGAGCTGCAGCAGATGTGTTAAGAAACCAAGTTGACATGTTGAGATCGAGATCAGAAGCATGTGATGCCCTACTGCAGGAGGCCAATCAAGTTTGTTATAATCTCTCAAAAGACTAATAAAATGCCATAGATAATTGGAGATGAAAACACTGACATTGACATGTGAGTACCTTGGTATTGTGAAATGTTTACTGAGACTGAGGCACTGTTCCTATTTTGTTGGTGGATGCATTTATCTACGGCTGGGATCAACTTGGTAGTTGTTCCTGTGGATGTTTTAGAAATTGGTTGCCTAGCCTTTTCAATCCGTTCGAACTTAAATGGTATTAGAGCCAAGGTCTCGAGTTTGAATTGTTGACGGTGTGGTTCAATTCATCCTTAAATTGTTGGTGCCCCATTGGCCCTTGTAAAGCTTCATGTGCCTACCTCCGAATCCAGTGTTGAATTTCTCTTGTCACACACGAGGATGGCTGTTAATGTGTATATAAGTGGGTTGCATAGCCCCTTTTATATAAGGTTGCAAGTTTCCTTTTTGTGTTGTGCCTTTGGGATTCAGCCTGCACTTCTGACTTTTGGTTGCGTTGGCTACTGCATAAGTTTAATATAGTTCCATGTGGTTTTTGTTGAGTTCTATAATAAGTGGATTGCCTAGCCCTTTCCATCATTTCGGACCTGTGGTGTGCTATTCTGTTTTCCACGTATTAGACCTCCTCTTCTTAACAAGACTCCATGAGTAGGAGGCACTATGATTTTTTTTTGCGCATGAAATTACTCAATTAGATAGCTTAATCCCATTTGTTGACTCTCTGTTGATCAGCCACTTGAGGGTAAAACTGAGTATATTGCACTAGCCAGTATTTTTTTTTATGAGGTAATGCACTAGCCAGTATTAGTACTCGAGGGGAAAACTGAGTGCAGATATTTTTCCAGTGTAAGGCTAACTGAGTACACGTAACGGTGCAGACGTGCAGTACCACGGACGCGTGTCGCGGTGCACAGCGGTTAGGCGGTGCGCGTGTTGAGACCAAACGTCTAGCTTTTTTGAGAAACTGCCGAGACCAACCGTCACGTTGCCAGAGCCCCCTCTCTCCCTCCCTCTGCACACAGTCTCATTCTCACTCACGCACGCAACCACGCCTCTCACGTCCCATCAACTTCTCCAAATCGAAGGAAAAAACACCAACCGCCCACGCGCGCTCCCTGCCGGCGATGGACAAGAAGAATGCGCCGGCGGCCGTCGCCTCCGTGAACTGGGCCTCTCTCTCGGCTGATGGACCACTTCACAAGATCGGCGAATGCTTACTGGCGAACGAGCAGTACGCTGACACCTACTCTGCTATGAGGCAAGTCTGTAGAAATTGGCGCTCAGGTTTACCTGAGCCCGACGTGCACCTGCACGAATGGATCATGCTAGACCACGGCCTTCCACGCGCTGCTGATTTCACCTTCCTCCACCTCCGCACATCCCGCTACGTCACCATCGATCTAACGGAAGTTCATGCAAGGTTCAAATTCCTCCATATCTATAGAGTTAATCTATTTTTATTTTCAATCGTAAACATCTTAGTGCTGAATGTTATCTTCATCAATATATTTTAGATACTACTTTGTCGGCTTTTGCCGTGGCGTCATCGTGCTTGCCCAGAAGAACCAGCCGCACAAGATACGGCTTCTGAACCCACTCACAAAGACATTGAATACTATGTTTGAGGCGCATATGCCAAACGTTATTCCAAAGTCACTCGGCGGAAATTGCTTGGGTCGATGAGAGCACTCCAACTAAGGGTATAGATGAAGATTGGGGAGAAGGAAGATTTTCGATCGAGCACCATTGTCTGCGTTGCATTACCCCGTTCAATGGTGAATTGTATGCAATAGCTGTGAACAATTTTGAGTTCGGAAAATTAGTGTGCACCAACAATGTCCAGTTGGAGCAGCGTGCGAGCACTGTCAAAATGGATACACTATTTTCATTTCCAGAACTTGGAAATAACAAGTTCTACCTTGTGGAGTCGGATGGTGCTCTGCTGCTTGTGTTGTTGGACAACAAGCATTTGGAGGAAGGTCAACCATTGGTGTACCGTGTGGACACTGAGAGCCGCTCTCTCCATGCCGTCAATAACATTGGCAGTCGTGCCTTCTTCGTCCATTATATCCGGTGTATCTCCGTCGACACCAGAGTGCACCCGACACTTCGACCTGGCTGCATCTACTACACAGATTTTGGTTATATCAGAGAGTACTTTGATGATATAAAGGCCTGGGATGAGTGGCCAATACATGTGAATAGATTAGGAAACTACGGTATGAGAAATGAACAAAGGCCATACCGTTTGGAGGATGTATTGGCTGCACACTGCAGACGGAAGGAGTTCAATGAAAATTTCCTTCAATGGAGTGACGAAGAAATATATGCTGAATGAAGAACATATTCGTTCATCCTGGGGTATCCTAATCTTCATGTTGGCCATACATTGTGTCTTGTATTATTTTCAGATTAGTTTGTCGTGAACATTAACATTGTTATTGGCTGCTTTTGGCTCTTGTATGCAGTTTATGTAGTATTATATTAGTTTTCTGGATTTATTATGCTGCTGTGAATTTATCCTATACTAGCTTCTAGATTTGACTGATTTTGTTTGTAATGATGATGGCTTGATGTGGCTGCTGGCCTTAACTGCCGAAGCAGAGCAATTAGTACTTAACCAGGTGTACCGTCTTTATATTAGTATTATATTATATTACTTGACCATAGCCATATTCAAAATCAAATCTCAGTCGGGCGGCAAAATCTCCCGCCAATCTAGAAATATTTCAGGCGTGTTTTTGAATGGGATAAGAAGATAGAACACGATGATAGTAACCGATATTCAAGGTGATGATGATTTGATTTTGCACTCGGCCTTGAACAGAGGTACTAGTACGGTCTCACAATTTTTTATCATTATACTTGGACCTTAGCCAAATTCAAAATCTCATAGCGGCAAAACTTCCCGCCCACAAAATACAAAAAATTCACACGCTTTCAAATTCCCATTCTACCCTTGTGGAGATGACAGAAAGTCGGTTGGTGGGGGGGTCTGCCCGTCATTTTTTGGATCACCACCTCCCTAGCCCCGGAAACCCTCCCAAAAAAATTCATTTCCCTCAGACCACCCACCGGAACTTCCCAAGTCCCTCTCTCTACCACCTCCACGACCACCGCACCGGAACATCCCCGCCGGACTTCCCTGGCCTACCCGAGCCCTCGCGATCCTCGTCATCCGGCTGCCTGCCGGAGCCGCTTCATCGACGCCGTCATCAACCGGACCGGATCATCCCCGCCGAACCTCGAAACCATATGCTCATCCAGCAGCCTACCGCAGTCGCTTCAGCTGCGGCATCGTCCACCGCATCGGATCTTGCTCACCGACACCGATGTGCATGAACCGAATCTGCTTCACCGGCGCCGTCCATGATCTAAACTCTTCTACTGTCGCTTTTCTATTGCTTGCCTGCAAGTTCTTGTTTAATCTTGGGGGAACCTGTTTGTGCTAACGACGCGCCGTTACGTCTTTGCAGATTAGATGAGTAACCATGAAGTTTAATGGCCGTCTCTCCAACCCCAAGGAGCACATGTAGTGTACTTCATCACCGGATCTATCAACCCCAGGAAGATCTGCTGTGATTCCCACAGAGTGCTTCTCCTAATGTAAGTCCCTTGTTTTAGCGCCATGTTCTGGGTTCAGATGCTTGTTTGTCTGAAGCTCTTTTAGTTCATTCCTAGTTATGACCGTAACACCTTGCCATTTTCTAGTTCATTGCTAACTTCAAGCGATTGAACATTTTGGTTTGCATTCCCTGCTCTGTAGATGTAGCCATCATAACTTCTATCTTGCTCATTCGTTGTTCATGCCAATCTTGTTCTCCCTGAACATGTTGGTTTGCATTCCCTGTACTACGGTGATGCCATTGTTATTTCTATCTACTTCGTCGTAAGCTAACTGCCTGCTATTAGTTCCTGCATGCTATCGCTCTGCCATCCTGCAGTACAAATTAACTGCCTGCTATTAGTTCCTGCATGCTATCGCTCTGCCATCCTGCAGTACAAATTTATTTGAACTCGTCACAGCAGCAACTTCCATCATAATTTTGTCTGCCATCTGATTCTTCAAAAGCTGCAATATTAACTTGTTTCTCTTAATTGGCATGGCGCTCACATATAGAATTGTGAACATATTGGTGTGCATTCCCTTTTCTACAAGTTCAGATCCCACTATATTCCGTTTCTGGTCCATCCTAAGCCGTAGCATTAACTATCCTCTATGTGTTGCTCATTACAACTTTATATCCCGAAACAAATTGATTTTTTTCCCTTATCTACAAGTTTATCAGTGATGCCATTATAACTCCTATCTGTATTATTCCTAGCTATTATAGTAACATCCTGCTATTATTTAGTTCATGGCCAATTTTAAGTAATTGCACATGTTGGTTCGCATTCCCTGCTCTATAGCTTTTGGCATCGTAACTTCTATATTTGGTTTACATTCCCTGCTCTGTAGATCTAGCCATCATAACTTTATCTTGCTCAGATGTTGTTTCAAAAATTATGGCCTGCTACTATGTTGTTTGTGCCAATTTTTTACTCCATGAACATGTTGGCTTGCATTCCCTGTACTACAGGTGATGCCATTGTTTTGTATCTAGTTCATTGTAAGCTAACAAAGTAAGGACTTAGTTTGGCATGCTATCACTCTGCTATCTAAGCCTGTAGTACAAATAAACTTGTCATATTACTAGATAATAATTTTGTGTGCCATCTTGTTCTTCAAAAGCTGCATTATCGACTTGTTTCTCTGACTTGGCATGACGCTCACATATGGAATGCTGAACATATTGGTTTGCATTCCCTCTTATACAAGTTCACAGGTGATCCCACTATATTCTGTATCTTGCTCAGTCGTCGTTACAAAATTTATAGCCTGCTACTATGTTGTTCATGCCAATTTTGTACTCCCTGAACATGTTGGTTTGCATGGGACTCGACAGTAGTAAGTCTGCTGTTTCATTCTAACATGCTCTGTTATATTGGTTGTTGGTATGCGGCATGCACTCTTTGTTTGCTTATTGTGCGCATTACAATGATCTTGTTATAACGACGAAATGATGAGTTCCAAATTCTTTGGCAAACAATATTGTAGTGTCTTTGCCTTTCCATTGTTGTTGTCTTAACTTGTAATGTCTTTGTTTCAGATATAGGTGCTGCATGGACAACTTAAAAGATTGCCGGATCGCTTCATTGTATTGCTAGGTTTAATTACCATTCAATTTCTCTGGGTTCTGTAATATTTTTTTCAATGCCTTGCAGCTGATGTAATATTTAGTTAGTTTTTATAGTTCTTTCGCGCATTTTTTCTTTGGTGCTTGTGGTAAGTGAGGCTATTCGACAGAAATCAATGCTGCGTAAATATTCTCAGTATCTAAATCACGAATTCCCATCCCTTAAACGGCCCAATTAAGCAAAATCACATATGTGCCTGCCCGCAAAATCCTAAAGCGCATATTATGCCGGCATATAAACAGCAACTAAACGGGCTGGCCCACTTACTTCTTGGGCCAGCCCATTTGATTTACCGTGGACCCCACACTCTAATTGGGCTGGCCCACTTGCAAAAAGGTGGACCCCACATACTACTGGGCCGGCCCACTAAATAGTTGGGCCAGCCCATTTGCTTTTGTGGTGGACCCCACATACTAAATGGGCCGGCCCTTTAAGAGGAAAGTGGGACCCACTGTATTTTTGGCCCGCCCACTATCTTGTTGGGCCGGCCCACCTGCTATGGTGGACCCCACATACTAATTGGGCCGGCCCTTCAACAGGAAAGGCCCACCTGTGTTTTTGGGCCGGCCCACTATGTTGTTGGGCCAGCCCATTTGCTATATGGTGGTCCCACATGGTAAACGGGCCGGCCCTTTAATAGGAAGGTGGGACCCACTGTGTTTTTGGCCGCCCACTATCTTGTTGGGCCGGCCCACTTTCTATATGGTGGACCCCACAAACCAAATGGGCCGGCCTATTACAGAAATGTGGGACCCACCCGTGTTTTTGGCCCGCCCACTAGCTTGGGCCGCCCACTTGCTATATGGTGGACCCCACATACTAAATGGGCCGGCCCTTTAACAGGAAGGTGGGACCCACCTGTGTTTTTGGCCCGGCCCACTATCTTGTTGGGCCGCCCACTTGCTATATGGTGGACCCCACATACTAAATGGGCCGACCCTTTAACAGGTGGGACCCACCGTGTTTTTGGCCCGGCCCACTAGCTTGTTGGGCCGGCACTTGCTTTACGGTGGACCCTACACACTAAATGGGCCGCCTTTTAACAGAAAGTGGGACCCACCTGTTTTTGGCCCGCCCACTTGCTTCTTGGGCCGGCCCATTGTAAGGTGGACCCCACATGTTAAATGGGCGCCCATTTAAGTTTTGACCATCAACATTAGAGGTTAGGCCCGGCCCACGTAACTAATGGACCAGCCAGCTATATAGTTGACCGGTCAAACTATGTCATCTGGCCCGCCCGCTAAGACGTGGCAGCCTCGTGTGGGCCTACCATCTACCACGGGGTTTCGGGTTAACGCCGTTAACTGCCAGTTAACGGCGTCGCCACGTGTCGGTTGCATGACGTCGCAGTCAACGGGCTCCCGAAAACACTTGCGCAACGGTCCGATTTTCCGTGGCGGAAGCGCCCAAGCGCGACGGACCGAAAAAACGTCGTTGGACTTTGCCTGACGCAGTTTCCACAACAGAACCCATATCGTCGGGTTAGGCCCATAGGCGACGAAAAATACCCCTTAGCGGACGATTTTGAGACGTTGTCTATCCGAACTTTTCTTGTAGTGTGGCTCCCAACTCGATCTTGCATCTCGCTATTTTTATCACCCTTTGTGAGGCTTTCTTGGCATTGAACCTCACTGGGGTTTGTGGAAAAAGATCTTCTTTGTCAAACGTTATAACAGTAGTAGCGGTTCCTTTGTCACCGATGGAGTTTGATTCGTTGTCCGCAAGGAATCGAATTACTTCAACTTCCCAATGAGAGAGTCAGTTCAAGGGTGGAGGCTGAAGTGGTTCTATCTCAAAGACTCATCGGCAGCTAAAATGAGTCTGCCGAAGTTTGTTGATGTTCTCGAAGCTATGCCGAAGAAATCTTGGAAGAACACACTGACACCCGAAGAAAAGCCTGTAGTCGATAGATTGTTTGACAGAATTCTTCGGATCAAAGAGTGTGGCGTCCAAACTATGATAGGTACTGAAATAGCAGCTGTTTTCCTGAAACGCCGTATCCAACCAGTTATGTCCAGAGCCCACCCGATGTGGTTATATTCGGGACATATGGACGAAACTAGAGTCAATGTTGCAGAGTTCTTTGAGAAGGAACTACTGGATGAAGTCAGACGTTTGACTCATTTTAGTCAAGAGGACTCAATTCCACTTCTAGCTCTTCAAGAACCTTTCGATTCTGACCATCAACCAAATGAGGTAATTCCCTTCTCTTGCTTATAATAATGTTTGTATCCGATATATACCCTTCTCCTTTTGTTAAGTCTTCACTTTGAACAGATAGGTCATATCAGCTGTTGATTGCTTTCCGAATGTGTCGGATGAAAACCTTGAAGAGGATGATTCTACAGCCCCCAAAGGATCCTATGCCGAAGAAAACGAAGCTTTTGAAGATGAAGACAATGATCCTGCAAATCCTGAAGCTCTTTCTACAGACCATAGATCCTTTGCTGATGACATAAGTGATACAGCAGAGTCAAATCATGACAATGATGTTGATCATGTTGCCTTTGTTGATGTAGCTCTGCAGAATGCTGTTCTACAAACCTCTGCTCTTGGAGGCCCAACACTGTCTACAGGAATAGAAGCGTGCGTAGACATCAAGCTATTTTCCGGCGCCGTCGGGAGGTAAGGTAAAAGGTATTCACATCCTCCGACAACTAAGCTATTTCCTAGTAATGTTGCCGGTGTGTGAGTGCTCGAAGCTATTTCCTTTAGACTCTGGAATTGCATCTTTTTGTTTCTTGTTTTTATTTTCACTAGTTAGGCTTAATGGAAAACAACAACAAAATTAGAGATCTTTATGAACTTTATATTGAATTAGGACATGATGTGTTTGAAGAGAGAATTAAAAAACCCATGGAACTTTGTTTGCAAAATAGTTGTAGCAATGTTATTAGCATGAACTCTTTGGACACTATTATTGCTAATGCTATGGAAGAATTTAAGCTTGGGGAAGCTGGTTGTGATATTTTTAGTCCCCCAAGTTTTGAGGAGAAATTTTTCTTTGATGATACTTTGCCTCCCATTTATGATGATTGTAATGATAGTGGTATTTTGGTGCCACCTACTATGGAGGATAAAGTTTATTATGATTATACCATGCCTGCAATTTATGATGATTACAATGATGGTTGTGATAGTTGATACGCGCGAAGCACACGTCCGTTGGGAACCCCAAGTGGAAGGTATGATGCGTATAGAAGCAAGTTTCCCTCAGTATGAAACCAAGGTTATCGAACCAGTAGGAGACAAGAAGCACGTGAAGGTTGTTGGTGGAGGAGTGTAGTGCGGCGCAACACCAGTGAAACCGGCGCCAACGTGGAACCTGCACAACACAATCAAGATACTTTGCCCCAACGTAACAGTGAGGTTGTCAATCTCACCGGCTTGCTGAAAACAAAGGATTAAACATATCGAGTGGAAGATGATGTTTGTTTGCAAAGAACAGTAAAGAACAATGATTGCAGTAGATTGTATTCAGATGTAAAAGAATGGACCGGGGTCCACAGTTCACTAGTGGTGTCTCTCCAATAAGATAACTAACATGTTGGGTGAACAAATTACAGGTGGGCAATTGACAAATAAAGATACAATACATATCAATGATGATTACTATGAGATTTAATCAGGGCATTACGACAAAGTACATAGACCGCTATCCAACATGCATCTATTCCTAAATAATCCACCTTCGGGTTAGCATCCGCCCCCTCCAGTATTAAGTTGTAAACAACAGATAATTGCATTAAGTATGGTGCGTAATGTAATCAACACAAATATCCTTAGACAAAGCATCGATGTTTTATCCCTAGTAGCAACAGCACATCCACAACCTTAGAACTTTCTGTCACTGTCCCAGATTAAATGGAGGCATGAACCCACTATCGAGCATAAATACCCCCTCTTGGAGTTACAAGTATCAACTTGGCCAGAGCCTCTACTAGCAACGGAGAGCATGCAAGAACATAAACAACACATATATAATAGGTTGATAATCAACTTGACATAATATTCTAGATTCATCGGATCCCACCAAACACAACATGTAGCATTACAAATAGATGATCTTGATCATGTTAGGCAGCTCACAAGATCTAAACAATGATAGCACAAGCGGAGAAGACAACCATCTAGCTACTGCTATGGACCCATAGTCCAAGGATGAACTACTCACGCATCAATCCGGAGGCGGGCATGATGATGTAGAGCCCTCCGGTGATGATTCCCCTCTCCGGCGGAGGCGATCTCCTGAATACCCCGAGATGGGATTGGCGGTGGCGGCGTCTCTGGAAGGTTTTCCGTATCGTGGCTCTCGGTACAGGGGTTTTCGCGACGAAGGCTTTAAGTAGGCGGAAGGGTAGGTCAGGAGGCGGCGCGAGGGGCCCACACGATAGGGCGGCGCGGGCCCCACCCAGGACGCGCGGCCTGTGGTGTCGGCGCCTCGTCGCCCCACTTCGTTATCCCTTCGGTCTTCCGGAAGCTTCATGGAAAAATAAGACCCTGGGCGTTGATTTCGTCCAATTCCGAGAATATTTCCTTTGTAGGATTTCTGAAACCAAAAACAGCAGAAACAACTGACACTTCGGCATCTTGTTAATAGGTTAGTGCTGGAAAATGTATAATAATGATGTAAAGTATGTACAAAACATGCAAGTATTGTTATAAAAGTAGCATGGAACATAAGAAATTATAGATACGTTTGGGACGTATCAATAGTTTTACTCCCACTATTACTAATAAAATTGATTATGCTTATGTGGAGAGTAATGATACTTTTATGCATGTGGATCATGACAAGAATGCTGAATGTGATAGTTATATTGTTGACTTTGTTCATGATGCTACTGAAAATTATTATGAGAGAGGAAAATATGGTTGTAGAAATTTTCATGGTACTAAAACACCTCTCTACATGCTGAAAATTTTGAAGTTACTCGTGTCTTATCTTCCTATGCTTGTCACTTTTCTCTTTTTGAATTTATTTGTGTACAAGATTCCTATGCATAGGAAGCGGGTTAGGCTTAAATGTGTTTTGAATTTGCTTCTTGATGCTCTCTTTTGCTTTAAATCTTATTTCTTGCGAGAGTATCATTAAAATTACTGAGTCCATCTTAATGGCTATAAAAAAAGCACTTCTTGGAAGATAACCCATGTTTTGATTTTGCTACTGTTTTGTTGTGTCTTGGAAGTTGTTGCTACTGTAGCAAACTCTCCTTATTATGTTTATTTCGTTTTTGTGCCAAGTAAAGTCTCTAACAGAAAGTTGATGCTAGATTTGGATTTCTGCGCAGAAACAGATTTCTTATCTGTCACGAATTCGCGTTTTTCTCTCTGTAGAAGAATCAAAAAAATCTGCGAAAAAACATGAGTGATCCGCAGATATGTACGCAACTTTCATTAGTTTTGAGTTTTCTGATCTGAGCAAGTTAAGTGCCTCGAAAAATTCGTCTTTACGGACTGTTCTGTTTTGACAGATTCTGCCTTTTATTTCGCATTGCCTCTTTTACTGTGTTTGAGTGGATTTCTTTGCTCCATTAAATTTCAGTAGCCTTGGGTAATGTCCAGAAGTGTTGGGAATGATTGTGTCCTTGCTGAACATGTGAATTTTTGATTATGCACTAACCCTCTAATGAAGTTTATGAGAAGTTTGGTGTGAAGAAGTTTTCAAGGGTCAAGAGAGAAGGGTGATATAATGTGATCAAGAAGAGTGAAGAGCCTAAGCTTGGGGATGCCCCCGTGGGTCACCCAAGCATATTTCAAGAAGACTCAAGCGTCTAAGCTTGGGGATGCCCAAGGCATCCCCTTCTTCATCAACAACTTATCATGTCATCTCTAGTGAAACTATATTTTAATTCTTTCACATCATATGTGCTTTACTTGGAGAGTCTGTGTGTTTTTATTTTTGTTTGTGTTTGAATAAATTCGGATCTCAACATGCTTGTGTGGGAGAGAGACACGCTCCGCTTTTTCATTTGAACACTTGTGTTCTTCGTTTTACTTTAGTATTCATGGCGAAAGCTGAAAGCCTCAACATTTATTGTTATTTTGTTGGAAACAGAAAATGCTTCATGTGGTAATTGGTATATTGTCTTGAATAATTTGATACTTGGCAATTGTTTTGAGCTCTCAAGTAGATCAAGTTTAAGCTCTTGCATCATGTAGTTTAAATCTATTAGTGGAGAACTACCGTAGAGCTTGTTGAAATTTGGTTTGCATGATTGGTCTCTCTAAGTCTAGATATTTTCTGGTAAAAGTGTTTGAACAACAAGGAAGACAGTGTAGAGTCTTATAATGCTTGCAATATGTTCTTGTGTAAGTTTTTCTGTACCGGTTTATACTTGTGTTTGCTTCAAACAACCTTGCTAGCCAAAGCCTTGTACTGAGAGGGAATACTTCTCGTGCATCCAAAACCTTGAGCCAAAACCCATGCCATTTGTGTCCACCATAACTACCTATTATGTGGTATTTTTCTGCCATTCCAAAGTAAATTGCTTGCGTGCTACCTTTAAAAAATTCATTCCTTGTCTTTGCAATACATAGCTCATGGGAAAGTAGCCTAAAAAACTATTGTGGTAATGAATATGTTGCTATGTATCTTAGTTCTTATAAGTTGCTTGTTGAGCGGTAACCATGTTTCTGGGGACGCCATCAACCTGTCACACCTTTGTTGAATATCATGTGAGTTGCTATGCATGTTCGTCTTGTCTGAAGTAAGGGAGATTTGCCATGAGTTGAATGGTTTGAGTATGCATGTTGTTAGAGAAGAACATTGGGCCGCCAACCAAAGCCATGTATCATGGTGGAAGTTTCAGCTTGGACATTAATCCTCAGAATCTCTTATGAGAATATTATTTGTTGTTGAATGCTTTAAGCATTAAAAAGAGGAGTCCATTATCTGTTTTCTATGTTGTCCCGGTATGGATGTCCTTAAGTTGAGATCTATCAAAATCGAGAAATCAAATGCGATTTATCTCCTTGGACCTTTGTACAGGTGGCATAGAGGTACCCCTTTGTGACACTTGGTTGAAACATATGTAATGCAATGATAATCCATGGAAATCCGAGCTAATTAGGACAAGGTGCGGGCACTATTAGTATTCGATACATGAGGCTTGCAACTTATAGGAAGTTTTATGCATAACCCATATGAATTATTACTACCGTTTACACAATTATTTCCATGTTTTCAAAATAAAAAGCTCTAGCACATGAGTAATCCCTGCTTCCCTCTGCGAAGGGCTTTTCTTTTACTTTATGTTGAGTCAGTTTACCTACTTCTTTCTATCTTAGAAGCAAACACTTGTGTCAACTGTGTTCATTGATTCTTACATGTTTACTTATTGCACTTGTTATATTGCTTTTTGTTGACAACTATCCATGAGATATACATGTTACAAGTTGAAAACAATTGCTGAAACTTAAATCTTCCTTTGTCTTGCTTCAAAGCCTCTTATTAAGAATCTATTGCTTTATGAGTTAACTCTTATGCAAGACTTTTGATGCTTGTCTTGAAAGTACTATTCATGAAAAGTTTTGCTATATGATTCAGTTGTTTAGTCAAGAGGACTCAATTCCACTTCTAGCTCTTCAAGAACCTTTCGATTCTGACCATCAACCAAATGAGGTAATTCCCTTTTCTTGCTTATAATAATGTTTGTATCTGATATATACCCTTCTCCTTTGGTTAAGTCTTCACTTTGAACTGATAGGTCCTATCAGCTGTTGATTGCTTTCCGAATGTGTCGGATGAAAACCTTGAAGAGGATGATTCTACAGCCCCCATAGGATCCTATGCCGAAGAAAATGAAGCTTTTGAAGATGAAGACAATGATCCTGCAAATCCTGAAGCTCTTTCTACAGACCATAGATCCTTTGCTGATGACATAAGTGATACAACAGAGTCAAATCATGACAATGATGTTGATCATGTTGCCTTTGTTGATGTAGCTCTGCAGAAAGCTAGCGCTCAACCGCCGAAGAGACCCTCTGGCGGCTTTGCAGACGAAGATGATCTGTTCGACTTGTAAGTTTCTTTTATTACTCCAAGAATTCATTTGTATTCGATTACTGATACGTCTCCAACGTATCTATAATTTCTGATGTTCCATGCTAGTTTTATGACAATACCTACATGTTTTGTTCACACTTTATATCATTTATATGCATTTTCTGGAACTAACCTATTAACAAGATGCCGAAGCGCTAGTTCATGTTTTCTGCTGTTTTGGTTTCAGAAATTCTACACAGGAAATATTCTCGGAATTGGACGAAACAAAAGCCCAAGGCCTTATTTTCCACGGAATGTTCCAGAACACCGAAGGAGAGACGGAGAAGGGCCACGAGGTGGCCACCCCACCTGGCGGCGCGACCAGGGGGGTCGCCCTCCTATGGTGTGGGCCCCTCGGGACCCCTCCGACGCCGCCCTTCCGCCTATATATTCTTCCAGTCGCGAAAACCCTAAATCGTCAAGTCATATTCCACGAAGAGTTCCGTAGCTGCCGCCATCGCGAAGCCAAGTTCGGGGGACAGAAGTCTCTATTCCGGCACGCCGCCGGGACGGGGAATTGCCCCCGGAATCCATCTCCATCGACACCACCGCCATCTTCATCGCCATTGCTGTCTCCCATGATGAGGAGGGAGTAGTTCTCCCCCGAGGCTGAGGGCTCTACCGGTAGCTATGTGGTTCATCTCTCTCTCCCATGGTGTGATCTTTATGAATATGTAGATGTTACTCTTGTCTATTATGCACTCTAGAGGTTACTTTAAATATGAACTCCGGATTCACTCTCCACGGTGTAATGGTGACAGTGTGTGCATCGTGTGTGTTTCCTTTATGACGTTGTGGAGCCTGTTTACTCCGGCTTGAGGGAGCTCTTGTAGCCCTACACAATTAATGGTGTTTGTTATCCAACAAAAGAGTGTTTGAGAGTAGCATTTATTATTCATTTATGTGATCATAGGCTTTACAATCTAGATGTCATATGCTATTCAAGTGTTTTATTATGTGAACTTTGGGGTTACTGTGACCTCGGTGTGTGCGCCGTGTGTAACTCCCTTATGAATTGTGGTGTGTTAGTACCTCCTATGAATGCTCACGTTGACAGTGTGGGGTGTTCATTAGTACTTGGGAATACGCCTTTGAGGTGTGCTTTTGCACACTTGCCCAATGAATTTGAGTTCTTTATCCAACAAGAGAGTGTTTTCAGAGTAGTATGATGAAGTGTTTATATTTATATTCAATTATGATTGCAATGTTGAGAGTGGCCACTAGTGAAAGTATGATCCCTAGGCCTTGTTTTCAAATACTGCAAACATCACTTATTTACTGTTTTACTGCATCTTTACTTCCTGCAATATTTAATTCAGATTGCAATTACTGTTTACCACCATCTATACCACCTGCGTTTTACTATCTCTTCGCCGAACTAGTGCACCTATACATCTGACAAGTGTATTAGGTGTGTTGGGGACACAAGAGACTTCTTGTATCTTAATTGCAGGGTTGCTTGAGAGGAATATCTTTGACCTCTACCTCCCTGAGTTCGATAAACCTTGGGTGATTCACTTAAGGGAAACTTGCTGATGTTCTACAAACCTCTGCTCTTGGAGGCCTAACACTGTCTACAGGAATAGAAGCATGCGTAGACATCAATTACTTATTCTGATTGATTTATATGCTTATAGCGACGAAGGCTTCATAGAGCCTCTGATTACGCGTGATGCACACGTCCGTTGGGAACCCCAAGAGGAAGGTGTGATGCGCACAGCAGCAAGTTTTCCCTCAGAAAGAAACCAAGGTTATCGAACCAGTAGGAGTCAAGGAAGCACGTGAAGGTTGTTGGTGGAGGAATGTAGTGCGGCGCAACACCAGCGCCAACGTGGAACCTGCACAACACAATCAAGATACTTTGCCCCAACAACGAGTGAGGTTGTCAATCTCACCGGCTTGCTGAAAACAAAGGATTAAACGTATTGTGTGGAAGATGATGTTTGCTTGCAAAGAACAGTAGAGAACAATGATTGCAGTAGATTGTATTCAAATGTAAAGAATGGACCGGGGTCCACAGTTCACTAGTGGTGTCTCTCCAATAAGATAAATACCATGCTGGTTGAACAAATTATAGGTGGGCAATTGACAAATAAAGATTCAATACATATCATGATGATCACTATGAGATTTAATCAGGGCATTACGACAAAGTACATAGACCGCTATCCAGCATGCATCTATGCCTAAATAATCCACCTTCGGGTTAGCATCCGCACCCCCTCCAGTATTAAGTTGTAAACAACAGACAATTGCATTAAGTATGGTGCGTAATGTAATCAACACAAATATCCTTAGACAAAGCATCGATGTTTTATCCCTAGTAGCAACAGCACATCCACAACCCTAGAACTTTCTGTCACTGTCCCAGATTCAATGGAGGCATGAACCCACTATCGAGCATAAGTACTCCCTCTTGGAGTTACAAATATCAACTTGGCCAGAGCCTCTACTAGCAACGGAGAGCATGCAAGAACATAAACAACACATATATGATAGATTGATAATCAACTTGACATAATATTCTATATTCATCGGATCCCACCAAATACAACTTGTAGCATTACAAATAGATCATCTTGATCATGTTAGGCAGCTCACAAGATCTAAACATGATAGCACAAGAGGAGAAGACAACCATCTAGCTACTGCTATGGACCCATAGTCCAAGGATGAACTACTCACGCATCAATCCGGAGGCGGGCATGATGATGTAGAGCCCTCGGTGATGATTCCCCTCCGGCAGGGTGCCGGAGGCGATCTCCTGAATCCCCGAGATGGGATTGGCGGCGGCGGCGTCTCTGGAAGGTTTTCCGTATCGTGGCTCTCAGGGGTATTCGCAACGAAGGCTTTAAGTAGGCGGAAGGGTAGGTCAGGAGGCGGCGCGAGGGGCCCACACCATAGGGCGGCGCGGTCCCCCCTCTGGCCTCGCGGCCCTATGGTGGCGGCTGATACGTCTAAAACGTATCTACTTTCCCGAACACTTTTGCTATTGTTTTGCCTCTAATTTGTGTATTTTGGATACAACTAACACGGACTAACGCTGTTTCAGCAGAATTGCTCTGGTGTCTCGTTTTTGTGCAGAAATCCAACTTTCAGGAAAATCCTCGGAATTTATGCGAAAGGTCCTATTTTCCCAGAATACGGGCCGGCAAGGGTGGGGGCCCGAGGCCCACACACACTAGGCCGGCGCGGCCCATGAGGGGCGCGCCGCCTTGTTGTGTGGGCGCCTCGGCGGCCCCCCGACGCTCTCCTTCGGACTATATACGCCTTTCGACCTAAAAACGCAGGGGGTACGTCGATATTTCAGAGACCATCCGACGCCGCCGCCATCGCGAAACTCCGCCTCGGGACCAGAAACTCCGTTCGGCACTCCGCCGGGACGGGGAATTGGAGGGGATCTTCACCGCCATCACCACCGACGTCTCTCCATCGACCAGCCATGTTTCCCCCATCCATGTGTGAGTAATTCCCCCGCTGTAGGCTGAAGGGGATGGTAGGGATTGGATGAGATTGATCATGTAATAGTCACAAGATTGTTAGGGCATGGTGCCTAGTATCCGTAGATGTTGTGCAAGTTTCTCATTGCGAGCACGTACGACTATATATGGAACACATGCCTATTGATTGATTAGTACTTGGATACCGCTTTATTATTACCTGCAAATGCCCTACCATGATTGTTATATGAATTCTCTCATCCATGCAACGCCCGTTCATCCGTCCTGTGCCTACAGTATTTTAATCCTGTTGTTTACTATAATCACTACTGCTGTCTTTATTTCACCGCTGTTGTTATTTCACTATTCCTACTGCTATAAAATTGTTGCTATGATAAACTCTTGCGAGCAAGTCTGTTTCAGGTGCAGCTGAATTGACAACTCCATTGTTAAGGCTTACAAGTATTCTTTGTCTCCCCTTGTGTCGAATCAATAAATTGGGTAATACTTCCCTCGAAGACTGTTGCGATCCCCTATACTTGTGGGTCATCAAGACTATTTTCTGGCGCCGTTGCCGGGGAGCATAGCTTTATTTGCAAGTTCACTTGGATTGATATTGTTCGCTGCAAATTCTCCATGGGTAAACCTCGCGATACTAAAGTCGCCATATTACCATCCACTACAAGAAAAGGTACAACTCTGAGTACCTCCTCTGCTCTTGATTCACCATTTGTGATAAGTCAACTTGTTTCACCACCACAAACTTCACGTGTTGGTATTTCTGCTGAATCTGAAAATTCCTCTGATAATTTTGATGATGCTTCTACTGTGCTTGATAATACTGGTTCATTAGGTCCTTTTCTAGATGCTACAATTGCTAGGTCTAGACAAATTGAAAATACTAAAACTCCTAATGAAAATACTGTTACACCTGTTAATTCACCTGAGATTGATGATCTTGATGAAGATTATGTGGAACTTGATGATGATTTTATTGATAAATGCAATGCTACTACTAGTACAAGTAACCTTAAAAAGCTTATTGCACAACATGCTGTTAGATATAAACTGTCTCCTGATCCTAAATTTGCCACATCTCCTATAAACATTAAAGATAAAGATTATGACTTTTCTCTTGATTTATCTCATATATCTATTGTTGAGAAAACACCTTTTTGTGGTACTGAAAAAGAGAGTGTTGTAGAACATATGAATGAGCTTTCTACTTTAAGTAGCTTGTTTTCTGATGATGTTAAGATGCATACTTATTTTGTTGCTAAGATTTTCCCATTCTCATTAAAGGATGATGCTAAGATTTGGTATAATAATTTGCCTCCTGATTCTATTAATAGTCCAAGTTGTTTGCTTGATGTTTTCTTTCGGAAATACTTTCCCGCTAGTGCTCAACATATGGCTCTGCAGAGAATTTATAGTTTTGATCAAGAAGATGGAGAGAAATTGCCTGAGGCTTGGGCAAGATTTTGCTCTCTTATTAGAGCTCGGCCTGGACATGATTTGGAAAAGCATGATTTACTTGATATATTTTATAGTGGACTAACCATTGAGTCTAGGGCATACCTGGATAGTTGTGCTGATTGTGTTTTCAGGAAGAGAACTCCGGACGAAGCTGAAGAATTATTGGCAAAAATAAGCAAAAATCATGATGATTGGTCTACACCTGAACCAACTCCGACACCTATATTGAAGAAGAGGGGTATGATTGAATTAAATGATGAAGATATGAGGGAAGCCAAGAAATCTCTTATGGAGAAAGGTATTAAATCTGAAGATGTGAAGAATTTGCCTCCAATAGAAGACCTATGTAAGATAATTCCCCCTTCATCCACAATTGAGGTACATTCTCTTCAACGCTTTGATAGAGGAGATATCCCGTATTCAAAACCTCCTGATCAATGTTTAGATGAATTTGATAATTATATTGTTAAGCAAAATAATTTTAATATGAGAGTAGAGAATCATCTAATGGAAAATTCTCAAGCTATTGGTAAATTGCATGATATTGTGGAGAGAACCTCCAATGATGTTAAGATGCTTGTTAAACATTTTAATATGATTCAAACTCAAATTGATCAACTTACTAAAGTGCAAAATGACTTGTTAAAAAATAATCATGAAGAGAAACATGCTTATGAAGTAACAACTAGAGGCGGTGTTTCTACCCAGGATCCTCTATATCCTGAAGGGCACCCCAAAAGAATTGAACAAGATTCTCAACGAACTAAAGAAACTAGTAGTCCTTCTAAGAAAAAGAAGAAGAAACATAAAACTGTTGTAGAATCCTCTGAACCTGTTAATGATCCTAATAGTATTTCTATTTCTGATGCTGAAACTGAAAGTGGTAATGAACATGATGAAGATAATGATAAGAATGATACTCCTGATAAAGAAGAAATTGAAAAAGAACCTGAAAAGCATGATAAAAATAAAAAGTACACTAAAGAAGATTTTATTACAAAGAAACATGGTAATGAAAGAGAACCTTGGGTTCAAAAGCCAATGCCTTTTCCTGCTAAGAAACTAAAATCAAAGGAGGAGGAACATTATAATAAATTTTGTGATTGGATGAAACCTTTATTTTTGCAAATCCCTTTGACTGATGCTATTAAATTGCCTCCTTATTCAAAGTATATGAAAGATATTGTCTCTAACAAAAGGAAAATTCCTAATGAGGAGATTTCCACTATGCTCGCTAATTACTCCTTTAATGGTAAGGTTCCAAAGAAGCTTGGAGACCCAGGTATACCGACTATTCCTTGTTCCATCAAGAATAATTATGTTAGAACTGCTCTATGTGATTTGGGAGCAGGAGTTAGTGTAATGCCTTTTTCTCTTTATAAGAGACTTGATTTAGATAAGTTGATACCAACTGATATATCTTTGCAAATGGCTGATAAATCTACTGCTATTCCTGTTGGAGTATGTGAAAATGTTCCTGTTCAAGTTACTCAACATTGCTTGATATTAACTGATTTTGTTGTGTTGGAAATGCCTGAAGATGATAATATGTCTATTATTCTTGGAAGACCCTTTCTTAATACTGCAGGGGCTGTTATTGATTGCAATAAAGGCAAGGTTACTTTCAATGTTGATGATAAGGAACATACTGTCTATTTTCCCAAGAGGATTGATAAAGTATATGGAGTTAATACAATTTTTAATGTGAAAACTATCAAGGTGGGATCCATTGATTGTCCTATATATGAGCCTAAAGAAGAATATCAAACTCTTGTGATTGGATCCATATCAATTCAATATAACGTAACATGATTGATTTGAGGTTTATTTCTTTTTATGTCATATAAAATCTATTTGGTAGCAAGACTTGATCAACCTTGTTAACAAGTATATTTTAATGCATAAGAGAGCTAAACAACATTTCTTTCTTTCTTTCTTCCTCCACTTGTTTTACTTGCTGTAGCACCTTTTGTTTTGCAATATGCTTTAGTTGTTTAAGATTTTGGAAATCATTTTCCTGCGCAGTAATAATTACTTTAACACCCAGAAATGTGCATTTTTCGAAGTTCTCAAAAATTTACAAAAATTATACTGGTAGTCTTATTTTTCGAAGGGGCACCTGGGAGCACCTGGGGATGACCAGTGGGGCACCCCAGGGTGGCACCCCACAGGCCGGCGCGGCCAGCAAGGGGCGCCACCACTGGTGTGTGGGCCCCTCCTTGCCCCACTTCATCATCTCTTCCACTCACTGCACTCTCTCTCCCAAAAAAAACTCGTACTCACTTTCTCTCACTCGCGTTTCTGCTCAAGAACTTGAGATTTCTCGATCTCTTTGCTCAGCCCAGATTTCTGTCTGAAATTTGGCACATTTGCTCTCCGGTATGTGACTCCTTTGATTATCCAATTAGAATTTTGTTTGGTTGAGTATATCTTGAATATTTTGCTGCTGTAGGTAACATGTTTAGTGAGCTTGCATGCTTGTTCTAAGTGGTAGAAACTAGTTTTGATGCATGTTTAGTACTCTAGCAAGTTCCTATAGTAGTTCCCCTCAATTATATACCTTGAAATCAAATTTTATAATGATTGTTGAAAAATTTCAGAAAATGGAAGGGAGTAGGCACCAACTAAACCAACAAGAATTGGAGGTGCAACAAGTCATGAGAGTTCACCGCGAAGAGGGAGTATACCCCTCTTATTACCCATGCACTGATTTTATGCGGAATGCAGGAATCCTGCAAGATGTTCAAACACTGATTTCCAATGCAGGGTTGGAAGGTTTTACTGTTGGTGAACCTTACCAATATGCTAAACTAACGGTGTCGGTTGTGCAGGATTTCGAATTTCATCGGTCTCAAACTAACCCCATGGTCCGATACAAGATTTATAACAAAACTATCAACTTGCCTTTTAGTGATTTTTGTGCAGCAATTAGAGTGCCGCAGTGGGGATCCTGCGAGAAGGTTAGGGGAACGCCGCGGGAGCTCTCGAGTCTTTATACAATGATTTGTCAAGGGAGAAGCTTCTCCGATGATGGTGGATAGGACTTATAATTTTGGTGTTTTAATAGCTTGTAGACTTGCTACTAACTGTGGGAATGAACTCCATTTAGGCCAAAAGCCTAAGCTTGGGGGGAGGTATACCGGCATCACTCATTCTTTGCATATTATGGTTGCTGGATACTTGTACATACTTGTTTAGTTTCTTAGAGTGGTTTTCTAATGAGAGGGAGATGATATTTGGGGAAGTGATGTCCAAAAACAGATTCTGGCTGTTACCAAAAAAATTAGTACGCACAGCCAGAACGTTATTTTGAGTTGCAAATTTTTGAGCATGTGCCCCAGGTTGTTATATAACTTTCATTAGTTGAACACTTTTTGATCTGAGCAATGGAAGATTTTTGTTAATTTCGATTTCTGTACTGCTGTCAGGTTTTGGCAGATTTCTGTCATCCTGCTTTTCTGTGTTTCTGTTAGTTTGCATTCTCTTGTTTTTGCTTTGTTTCTTTCCTAAAACACAAAAATACCAAAAATATTTCTGTTGTTTCTCTTTACCATTTGTTTATTTGGTTCCTTGCTCTTAGTTTACTTTATTTGCTATCGTTGGTTTGCTATGAGAAAACCCAAAAAGATTTTGCTTTGTTTTCTTGTTTCCTTTTGTTCTTGTTTCTAACCCGAAAACACCAAAAATATTTGTTGTTATTCTTTGGTTTTGTAAAGTTCATTAGGGAGTTCAGAGGTCTCCGGTGGTTGGAGCTTGGTTTCATTCCATATTATTATTCAAGCTGCACAAGTGAAAGGCAATAATGACGATCTACGGCAATTTGACTGTGGTGAGAGGCTGGTATGAACTCTATTTGTTTTCATTTTTGTACATATACTCATCCATATGAGCATGCTTAGTTGGTTCATGTGAGGTATATGTCATTTAATGAAAGTCTAGTAGTTTATGATCTCTCATGATTAGTTCCAATCTATTAATAATGAGTAGCATGTCATGAATATTTGCTTGCATTGTTTTATTCATAGATCGGTATGACATTGTGGTATCCTCCTCTGAATAATTCACTTGAATCGACTTGGCACATGCTCACGCATGCATATGACTAAAACAAAAGTCAATTAAGCCTCGATCATTTACTTTGCTTCAGAGTTCTTGTATCACTTTTATGCCTCCGTTAATTTTATTTTGTCGCAAGCATGATTATGATAGTTAATGCTCTCTTGATTGTCGCTTCCCAGTCTATTGCTAGCCTCCACTTGTACTGAGCGGGAACGCTGCTCGTGCTTCCAAACACCTGAAAACCAAGTTATTCCAAAGTGTCCACCATAAATACCTATGCATGGCATTTCAAACCATCCCAAGTAAATTCTCATGTGCTACCTTTAAACCTTCAAACTACTTCTCAATTTGTGTTAATGTTTTATAGCTCATGAGGAAATATGTGGTGTTTTATCTTTCAACCTTGTCATTTACTCCGGACAGACTTTCACCAATGGACTAGTGGCACATCCGCTTATCCAATAATTTTGCAAAAAGAGCTGGCAACGGGGTTCCCAGCCCCAATTAATCAACCTTCACTAATAATTCTCTTCACGTGTTTTGCTCTGATTCATCAGTAAGCAACTTAACCTGCAAATAGACACTTCCCCATGGCATGTGAATGTTGGAAGGCACCCGAGGATTCGGTTAGCCATGGCTTGTGTAAGCAAAGGTTGGGGGAGTGTCATCCATAATGAAATTAAAATACATGTGTAAACAAAAGAGAAGAGGGATGATCTACCTTGCTGGTAGAGATAACGTCCTTCATGGGAGCCGCTCTTGAGAGTCTGGTTGGCGAGGTGGTTAGAGTACCCACTATCATTCGTTGACAACAACAAACACCTCTCAAAATAATTTTACTTCTGTCTTTGAAAAATGAAAAGCTCTAGCACATGTTAATCCCTGCTTCCCTCTGCGAAGGGTCAATCTTTCATTTTTATGTTGAGTCACCATCCTTTCTTTGAGAACTTTCTTGAGAGCATGACTGCCATTCTTAGTATAATATGCTTGTCCCAAAATATGATCAGCTGTGGTATAACTTTGATGCTTTTATCTTTGACAAATTACTTCTAGTCTTTCTATGAACTTCAGAGGTGCCTGGGCATTTATGTTTTGCTACAAATACAGGCAAGCGAGATACCACTTTATCATATCCTTCTATGAACATTGCAATCCTGCTTATTGAAGTGTTTCATGATGCTTGTTATTAGTTTGTTGGTATCTCTTTTATGATTGACACAGTTACTAGATGACTTTATTTGCATGTACCTTATTATGAATTGCTTAAGCACTTGCCATATCATGAGAATATTTACATCATATGAACAAATGTGTTCGTGAAAGTTCTTTTATCGCACTCAGTTGTTAACTGAATTGCTTGAGGACAAGCAATAAGCTAAGCTTGGGGGAGTTGATACGTCCAAAACGTATCTACTTTCCCGAACACTTCTGCTATTGTTTTGCCTCTAATTTGTGTATTTTGGATACAACTAACACGGACTAACGCTGTTTTCAGCAGAATTGCTCTGGTGTCTCGTTTTTGTAAATCGAACTTTCGGGAAAATCCTCGAAATTTATGCGAAAGGCCCTATTTTCCCAGAATACGACGGAGCAGAAGGGCAAGCCGGTGGGGGCCCGAGGCCCCCACACACTAGGCCGGCGCGGCCCGAGGTGGCCGCCGCCTTGTGTGGGCGCCTCGGCGGCCCCCGACGCTCTCCTCTCGGACTATATACGCCTTTCGACCTAAAAACGCCAGGGGGTACGTCAATATTTCCAGAGACCATCCGCGCCGCCACCATCGAAACTCCGCCTCGGGACCAGAAACTCCGTTCGGCACCGGGACGGGGAATTGGAGGGGATCTTCACCGCCATCACCACCGATGTCTCTCCATCGACCAGCCATGTTTCCCCCATCCATGTGTGAGTAATTCCCCCGCTGTAGGCTGAAGGGGATGGTAGGGATTGGATGAGATTGATCATGTAATAGTCACAAGATTGTTAGGGCATGGTGCCTAGTATCCGTAGATGTTGTGCAAGTTTCTCATTGCGAGCACGTACGACTATATATGGAACACATGCCTATTGATTGATTAGTACTTGGATACCGCTTTATTATTACCTGCAAATGCCCTACCATGATTGTTATATGAATTCTCTCATCCATGCAACGCCCGTTCATCCGTCCCTGTGCCTACAGTATTTTAATCCTGCTGTTTACTATAATCACTACTGCTGTCTTTATTTCACCGCTTTGTTATTTCACTATTCCTACTGCTATAAAACTGTTGCTATCGATAAACTCTTGCGAGCAAGTCTGTTTCCAGGTGCAGCTGAATTGACAACTCGCTTACAAGTATTCTTTGTCTCCCCTTGTGTCGAATCAATAAATTGGGTAATACTTCCCTCGAAGACTGTTGCGATCCCCTATACTTGTGGGTCATCAGCGGCGCCTCGTCGCCCCACTTCGTTATCCCTTCCGAGAATATTTCCTTTGTAGGATATTTCCCTGGGCGTTGATTTCGTCCAATTCCGAGAATATTTCCTTTGTAGGATTTCTGAAACCAAAAATAGCAGAAAACAGCAACTGGCACTTCGGCATCTTGTTAATAGGTTAGTACCGGAAAATGTATAATAATGATGTAAAGTATGTATAAAACATGCAAGTATTGTTATAAAAGTAGCATGGAACATAAGAAATTATAGATACGTTTGAGACGTATCAAGCATCCCCAAGCTTAGTTCCTACTCGCCCTCGAGTAGGTAAACGATAATAACAAATAATTTCTGAAGTGACATGCTACCAACATAATCTTGATCAACATTATTATAAAGCATATGAGATGGATGGAGTGATCTGAAGCAAAAGATTGCTAACAAAAGATGATGACTAAACAAATGAATCATATAGCAAAACTTTTCATGAATAGTACTTTCAAGACAAGTATCAACAAGACTTGCATAAGAGCTAACTCATAAAGCAATAAATTCAAAGTAGAATGCATTGAAGCAACACAAAGGATGATTAAGTTTCAGCAATTGCTTTCAACTTGTAACATGTATATCTCATGGATATTTGTCAACATAGAGTAATATAACAAGTGCAATAAGTAAACATGTAAGAATCAATGCACACAGTTAACACAAGTGTTTGCTTCTAAGATAGAAAGAAGTAGGTAAACTGACTCAACATAAAGTAAAAGAATGGCCCTTCACAGAGGGAAGCATGGATTACTATTTTTGTGCTAGAGCTTTTGTTTTGAAAACATAAAAACAATTTTGTCAACGGTAGTAATAATTTATATGTGCTATGCATAATACTTCCTACAAGTTGCAAGCCTCATGCATAGAATACCAATAGTGACCGCACCTTGTCCTAATTAGCTTGGATTACATGGATTATCATTGCATAACATATGTTTCAACCAAGTGTCACAAAGGGGTACCTCTATGCCGCCTGTACAAAGGTCCAAGGAGATCAATTGCATTTGATTTCTCGTTTTTAATAGATCTCAACTTAAGACATCCATACCGGGACAACATAGACAACAGATAATGGACTCCTCTTTTAATGCTTAAGCATTCAACAACAGATAATATTCTCATAAGAGAGTGAGGATGTATGTCCAAACTGAAAACTTCCACCATGATACAAGGCTTTGGTTAGAGGCCCAATGTTCTTCTCTAACATATGCATACTCAAACCATTTGATCATGACATCACCCTTACTTCAGACAAGACGAACATGCATAGCATCTCACATGATATCCAACAAAGGTAAAAAGTTGATGGCGTCCCGAGAAACATGGTTACCGCTCAACAAGCAACTTATAAGAACTAAGACACATAACTACATATTCATCACCACAATAGTTTTAAGCTATTTGTCCCATGAGCTATATATTGCAAAGGTAAAGGAATGAAATTTTAAAGGTAGCACTCAAGTAATTTACTTTGGAATGGCAGAAAAATACCACATACTAGGTAGATATGGTGGACACAAATGGCATTGGTTTTGGCTCAAGGTGTTCGGATGCACAAGAAGCATTTCCTCTCAGTAAAAGGCTTTGGGCTTGCAAGGTTGTTTGAAGCAAACACAAGTATGAACAGGTACAACAAAACTTTCACAAGAACATATTGCAAGCATTATAAGAATCTACACTCTCTTCCTTGTTGTTCAAACACTTCACCAGAAAATATCTAGACTTAGAGAGACCAATCATGCAAACCAAATTTTAACAAGCTCTACGGTAGTTCTCCACTAATAGATTAAACTACATGATGCAAGAGCTTAAACATGATCTAATGAGAGCTCAAAACAATTGCCAAGTTTCAAGTTATTCCAAACCATATGAAGCATTTTCTGATTCCAACCAAATAGCAATCAACGAAGCAATTTCAGCCTTCGCCATGAACATTAAAGCATAACTAAGAACACAACTGTTCAAATGAAAAAGCGGAGCGTAATATCTCCAATATAAGGATGGTGGGATCCAACTTTATTCAAACCAAAACAAAAACAAAAACAAAAAGACGCTCCAAGTAAAGAACATAAGATGTGATGGAATAAAAATATAGTTTCACTAGAAGTGACCTGATAAGTTGTCGATGAAGAAGGGGATGCCTTGGGCATCCCCAAGCTTAGATGCTTGAGTCTTCTTAAAATATGCAGGGATGAACCACCGGGGCATCCCCAAGCTTAGACTTTTCACTCTTCTTGATCATATTGTATCATCCTCTTCTCTTGACCCTTGAAAACTTCCTCCACACCAAACTTAAAGCAAACTCATTAGAGGGTTAGTGCATAATCAAAAATTCATATATTAAGAGGTGACATAATCATTCTTAACACTTATGGACATTGCACAAAGCTACTGAAAGTTAATGGAACAAAGAAACCCATTCAACATAGCAAAAGCGGCAATGCGAAATAAAAGGCAGAATCTGTCAAAACAGAACAGTCCGTAAAGACGAATTTTACAGAGGCACTTAACTTGCTCAAACGGAAAAACTCAAAACTAATGAAAGTTGCGTACATATCTGTGGATCACGCACGTAAATCGGCAGATTTTTTGATTTTTATACAGAGAGTTCTACGCAAATTCGTGACAGACAGCAATTCTGTTTCTGCGCAGCAATCCAAATCTAGCATCAACTTTACCATAGAGACTTTACTTGGCACAAAACATGATAAGGAGATGTTGCTACAGTAGTAACAACTTCCAAGACTCAACAATACAGTAGTAAAATAAAAACATGGGTTATCTCCCAAGAAGTGCTTTTCTTTAACGCCTTTCAGCTAGGCGCGGAAAGTGCAAATCAAGTATTATCAAGAGAAGAAGCATCAATATTATTACCTCGGGCTTTACGCCTACCCTTCTTACTCTTTTTCTTACTCTTTGGTTTAGGGAATACATGACCGCCTCCCGGTGTAGAGGTGAATTTTAGGGTGCCTTTTCCCACATCTATGATTGCTCCCAATAGCTTCAGCAGGGATCTTCCAAGTGTGATTTGTCCTGTTCCTACACATTCAATAACAAGATAATCAGTGGATACCGTTCTTCCAAGAATGGTTGTGAACACACCCTCGGCTATTCCCTTAGGAATTATAACAGAGTTATCAGTAAGAGTTATTCCTTATCCACCTTCAACAAGTCCCCATAGTGTCAAAGATTCATAAATACTCTTAGGCATAAGGCAAAATTCAGACATAATATCACATTGGGCATGAAAAGTTTCACCACCAATAATAACTTTAATAGTAGGGTCCCACATTGAAGGTTCAGAGTTCACTAAAACTTGATCAAGACGGTCACGAACATAACTATACCTTTCTTTCAAGCAAGATGTATTTGTCTCAAGAGTGTTTAATCTATTATAAATGCTAACAAGAGATGAATTAAAATTATCAGCTGAACTATGTGATGCAACCAATTTTTTATGGCATTAAAAGCTTGATCACCATTGCAATGAAGGAAATCTCCTCCCACTACAACATCCAAGGCATATCTATAGCGAATCATAAGCCCAAAATAAAAATTACTAAGGAGCAGACTTAGAGTCATTTGAGGTTTAGCTTTACGATAAGAATCAAAAATTCTAGACCAAACATCTTTAAAACTCTCCTCGTCCCCTTGTTTAAAAGTAAAGACTAATTCCTCAGGTGAAGAAGTAACAGGTACTGAGCTAGACATGATAACAAAATAAACTAAATTCAAGTAACTAATTTTTTTCTGTTTTAATATAGAGCAAGTAAACAAGACAGAAAGTAAAGCAACTAATTTTTTGTGTTTTTGATATGAAGCAAACAAGACAGAAAATAAAGTAAAGTAAAGCAAGACAAAAACAAAGTAAAGAGATTGGATGTGGAGACCCCTTGCAGCGTGTCTTGATCTCCCGCAACGGCGCGAGAAAAAGAGCTTGATTACGCGTGATGCACACGTCCGTGGGAACCCCAAGAGGAAGGTGTGATGAGAAAGTTTCCCTCAGAAAGAAACCAAGGTTATCGAACCAGTAGGAGTCAAGGAAGCACGTGAAGGTTGTTGGTGGAGGAATGTAGTGCGGTGCAACACCAGCGAAACCAGCGCCAACGTGGAACCTGCACAACACAATCAAGATACTTTGCCCCAACGTAACAGTGAGGTTGTCAATCTCACCGGCTTGCTGAAAACAAAGGATTAAACGTATTGTGTGGAAGATGATGTTTGTTTGCAAAGAACAGTAGAGAACAATGATTGCAGTAGATTGTATTCAAATGTAAAGAATGGACCGGGGTCCACAGTTCACTAGTGGTGTCTCTCCAATAAGATAAATAACATGCTGGGTGAACAAATTACAGGTGGGCAATTGACAAATAAAGATTCAATACATATCATGATGATCACTATGAGATTTAATCAGGGCATTACGACAAAGTACATAGACCGCTATCCAGCATGCATCTATGCCTAAATAATCCACCTTCGGGTTAGCATCCGCACCCCCTCCAGTATTAAGTTGTAAACAACAGAAAATTGCATTAAGTATGGTGCGTAATGTAATCAACACAAATATCCTTAGACAAAGCATCGATGTTTTATCCCTAGTAGCAACAACACATCCACAACCCTAGAACTTTCTGTCACTGTCCCAGATTCAATGGAGGCATGAACCCACTATCGAGCATAAATACTCCCTCTTGGAGTTACAAGTATCAACTTGGCCAGAGCCTCTACTAGCAACGGAGAGCATGCAAGAACATAAACAACACATATATGATAGATTGATAATCAACTTGACATAATATTCTATATTCATCGGATCCCACCAAACACAACATGTAGCATTACAAATAGATGATCTTGATCATGTTAGGCAGCTCACAAGATCTAAACATGATAGCACAAGAGGAGAAGACAACCATCTAGCTACTGCTATGGACCCATAGTCCAAGGATGAACTACTCACGCATCAATCCGGAGGCGGGCATGTTGATGTAGAGCCCTCCGGTGATGATTCCCCTCCTCAGGTGCCGGAGGTGATCTCCTGAATCACCCGAGATGGGATTGGCGGCGGCGTCTCTGGAAGGTTTTCCGTATCGTGGCTCTCGGTACAGGGGTATTCGCGACGAAGGCTTTAAGTAGGCGGAAGGGTAGGTCAGGAGGCGGCGCGAGGGGCCCACACCATAGGCGGCGCGGGCCCCCTCTGGCCGCGCGGCCCTATGGTGGCGGCGCCTCGTCGCCCCACTTCGTTATCCCTTCGGTCTTCCGGAAGCTTCGTGGAAAAATAAGACCCTGGGCGTTGATTTCGTCCAATTCCGAGAATATTTCCTTTGTAGGATTTCTGAAACCAAAAACAGCAGAAAACAGCAACTGGCGCTTCGGCATCTTGTTAATAGGTTAGTGCCGGAAACGGATGAAGCCCGGTGATCAGGGGGGTACGTGAGCACCCCCTAGCTACTCGACACGTGTCTAACAGCATCCATATTCCGTTAACACTCCACCTCCTCAGACGCACCCGTCCCCAACACGTGAGGCGCTACTGGTGGCACCAGTTCTTGCGCGCCAGGACCTCCTGCCGAAGCGACGCCACCAATGCCTCCCGAGCGTCTGAGACCGCGGGAGTCCGAGCAGAGGACGATTCAATGGGTTCCAATTTGATTCAACGGGTTCCAGAAGGAATTAGGGGCGGGTTTCTCCCCGCACGGCTGGTGCGCGTGTGCTGCCTCGTAGGCCGGCGCGGAGGCGACTCGCAGGGTGCGGCGGCAGTGGGAATCAGGAAGGGATGCGCCAGAATCAGGAAGGGATGCGCTCCATTCGCATTAGCTGGGGGCGGCGTCGGGTCCTGGGTCGAGGCCGCTCATCTCCAGGTCGAGGTCGCTCCGGTGGGCGGCAGGCGCTGCAGTAGCGCATCCCGCAGTAGCGCGGAAGCGTGGCGAGGGAAGTCCCCGGCGTCGGCGCGGCGCGCCTCCTCGAGGAGCTCGGCCACCGCGGCCGCGGTGGTGGGCGGCAGGCGCTGCAGGATCGCGGCGGCGTGGAGGAGGGGAGGGTGCCCCGGAGGCGCAGGTGGCGAGGGGAGTCCCTGGCGTCGGTGCGGAGGCGCCCATGGCGGCCGTTCCTGGGCGGCGTCGGGGCTTGGGGATGAATTGGGGATGGGAATGAGAGGAGAGGAGGGGATGAATTAGGATTTCACGGCCGTTTCATCTCCGTCAGCATCTACTGGTAGAGAGCGAATCTAAAAGCAAATCCAACGTTGTTTAGGGGGTGCGCACGTACCCTCATGAACACCAAATCCACTCTCGTGCCGGAAAATGCATAATAATGATGTAAAGTATGTATAAAATATGTGAGTATTATCATAAAAGTAGCATGGAACATAAGAAATTATAGATACGTTTGAGACGTATCAGCCTCCTTCGAAGAAGGCAAAGACTGGCCCCCGCAGGCCAGCTCCCGCAGCTTCTGAAGCTTCTGCTCGAGCAACATCTACGGCTGCTCAAATTTCAACGACTTCTTCTCTTTCTAAAGGCAAGGAGATTCCTTCGGCAGCAGCTGCTGCAGTTTCTTCTCCTCCTACTGAAAAGCATGTAAGTTTTTCGTTTTCCTTGATGATGGTTCTGCTTCTATCAGCCCCGAGTCTATATTCGACTGCTCGCAGTTGAATATGGACTTCAGAAAGATATATCACTTTTTTAGCAGGTGCTAACTTTGTCTTCTTCTTCTTCTTATAGGACATCCAAACGGTCATCACTGCTTTGAAGGGCTTTGCCTCCCAGTTCTCTTCGCTTGAAGCCGATAAAATTCGACTTCAAGAGGAGGTTGCATCTACTTCTTCAAAGCTTGATAACGCAGTGAAAATGGCTACCGCTGCCTGCCAGAACGCAGATTCCTTAAAGAAGCAGCTTGATCAGCTGAAGAAAAATCTGAAGGATGAGAAAAAGCTGAGGGTTGAAGCCGAAGCCCAAAGGAAAGAGAAGGAAGGCCTTCTTCGCCAATCCACTTTGGCTTTGCTTAGTAATCTTCGATGCCTTATCCTTGAATTTCCATTTCTTATTTTCATTGTATCTCAAATTCTATTACGTATCTTCTGCAGAAGCTGCCGATATTCCTACTGGTTCCTTGGACAAGCTCTCGAATGATTCTCTCTCTGATGTTCTGTCCATGGCAATCGAGTCTGGCGAACTTATCCGAGCTCTTCTTCAGAAGAACAAGGGAGTTATGTCGAGGCTGCATGCCATGATCTTTCCAAAGGCCAATCAAGAGAAGTCGCTGGAGCAGCTGACGGATACTTTCACCGTCGACACCGAGGATATTATCGAGGTATTCAAACGTACCTCGCGTACCTTTGGCGCTCTCCTTGCTTTCCAGCTTATGATGGGATATGGCTTTAAAGCCGATATGGAACGGATGACGAAGGAGCTGCCGAAGGATCAAGAGGGGCAAGCTATTGACCTGAGCCTTTTCAAAGTACCAGCGCGCAAATGCACACTGCAGCTTCTTGGATTGGTTTCGGCTAACAAGTCATCTGCTGGGAAAGCTGACCCAAGTTTATCGACCCAAACCCAGAATTCTTTATTTTCTTTCTGCCAACTTGTAATCTTCTCTATTTGATTCAGAACAATGCCTTTGCAAAAGGCCTTTTGATTGTAATTAACTCCGTACTGGCAATGTTGCCAGTATCTCCTTATTTTAATCGTAACGTTTCTGGTCTTTGAATGTATGCTCCCGATGGGAGTAAGATCAATTGAAATTATATATACTCCTTGACACACTTAATGATGTATCTTGCAGGTGGCTTCTGTACCTTCCTTTGCTGAAGGTTCTTCGGCTAATGATTCTGAAAATGATCGGCTCAGCGTATGAAGACCCGTATTCTCCAGATGGAAAAAAGATATGCGTAGTATTCATGCCATGACTGCCATTATAAAGAAGAAATGTGAGCTATCCATTTATGCAGAACGATATGCACTCAGTGAATTGCAAAAAGCAAAAAGCAACATAAAGTTTAAACTGTAAGTATTTGCCTCTTCCTTAGCTTCTTTGATACCACCAGGAATTTCTTTGTGATACCATCTTTTGTCATTGCTTTTGATACTCATAGCTCTGAATTTGTCGGAAGAGAACAAGCGCGTGAACGTGTAAATGCTTTGACCAGTCTGGCACATTTTGATGAAGTCTTCTGGAAGAATCAATCAAAGTCTGCTACTGTCGCAAAGTTTCAAGATCGGGTGGAACAAGTGCACCGATTCTTTAACAAATGTTATACTGGCTTGAAGATGATATGGAAAACAATGTTTCCCCTGAATGAAACTCCTCCAACTTTGCTGACTTTGATGTCAAAGTTTAGGAACGCCAAGAAGGTCCGGAGTTTAATTCGTGCACAACTTCTCGCAGGAGCCGAAATGGCTTTTGCCCTTGTGCTATCGAAACATCCTTCCACGAATTTAATGGCAATTGTGAATGCTGATGGTGATGTAGGACAATTTTATTCTGTTGTGAAAGTTCCTGCTTCCATTGAAATTGAGAGGTTAGAAGATAGCTCAAAGGTTGATGATGAGATAAAAATTCCAGAAGGTCCACCCTGATGATATTCGTACTCCTGTTGTAATGATGAATTTATGCATCCGATATTTGTTGCAGCCGAATACTCGGGTGCATTGCCTGCAAGTTTATTCATGTGTATGCTATAATTTTGCGTATTCTTAAATCTGTTGGAGATGTTATATTTTGCCACTTTTGGCTAAATATCACTTTCTCCTGATTTAATTTCAGAAGCCGGTGGAAAATATTTGTTTGAGCAATTTTTGATGCTCTTTAGTATTTTGGGCATCGGTATTGTGATGCTATTGTACCTAAGTTATCGGGAGCAAATTCTTTGAGTGATCAGCTCATGTTGCAGGTTCGATGATACTATAGTAATTGCAACTTTGCTTCAACCGATGATGTATGATTTGGCGACAGCCCCCGAGCAATCGAGGGAACTATGCATGTCGTCGACTCCGTCGCTCTTTAGTACCTCCTTAGTTTGAAGTACCGGCATGGGTCTTTTTGTAAGTAATTTTTGCCCTTGTCATCCGCAGCACTCACTTATTCCTGAGACTTCAACAGAGGATAATTGTGTATTGTTATGAGTCCCGTTTGTTTTAACTTCTATTGCAACGCTCATATTTTTCGAGGCTTTAGATGGTAATTTCGGGTATAGTCATTGAAAACGACCCTCGACCTTTCTATCGAGTTCATGTGTCGAACTCAATATTCGCGGTATTGTGCGAAAAAATCTTGAAGAACTTGTTCGGGTGTCTCGAATCAATTTAGTACTCGAATAAACGAGACTTGAGTCTTTATTAATAAGATAAACTAAGAATGCTGTGGCTAGAAAAGCCTTATTTGAAAGAAAATTTCTAAGAAAAAATTAAAGATGCATAACGCCGCTTGTCCTCTTTATGCAAGAGGAGGGTCCTTCTTGTCTTGAGTCTTGTCTAGGGAGCCGATGGCTCTGGATGTGCCGATGATTTCCTCAGGAGTACTTGCGACAAGCGCTAGAGTGTTAACGTCTTCGGATGAGGCCTTATTATCAACTGCCGAAGGCACAACCACGAAAACTCCCATGTGGGATCATCTGGTTTCTTTTTCGACTTCTTGACGTTGTCATCCTCCTTTAGTTTGAAATCTTTATCTCAAGAGGTCAATTGTTTAGAGGGGAAGTCGATAGCTTCCTGCTTCACCCCAAACTTAGCGGCGATGTTCTGAAACTTGCGATCACAGTTATCCGACCGAGAAAAACTTCCATGGACTATGATATTGGTTCCATTGTTGACTGGCATCTTGAGCTTGAGATACACATAATGTGGCACAACCATGAACTTGGCATAAGCTGGTCTCCCGAGTATAGCATGGTACCGTGATTTCCAATTTACTACCTCAAATTCGATCCTTTTCTCCTGAAATTGTCGTGTTTCCCAAAGACGACATTCAAGGAAATCTTTCCAAGGGAATACGTTGGCAAAGTAGGAAAGATGCCATGAAAACATGTATCAGATTCTTCTAGCATTTTGATTGTAATGCCCATGTTTCTGACTATGCTGGCGAATATCAGATTTAATCCACTTTCGCCATCCATGAACATTTTGCTCATATTGAATCCTCCTATTTCCGCTTCAACTACCAAGACAACATGACCTGGCTTTGGGATGGTCATCGGATGGTCCACCCTGCTGAAAAGGATACTCTGCGACGACCAGTTGACATACTATGGAATATTTGCGATGCTACTTTCTGTGAGGTTGATTTCTTGTGTGAGCTTCTTCATCTCTCTTTTTGAAACACCGGTTTTGTGAATCATGCTCATCTATCCTCGTGGTGGGGGAAGGACTTATTAGGATTACGAGTTTGCACTTGCTGAACTTGATGCTGAGGTGGTGGTGGTGGTAGTGGAGGGTTCGACTGCTGCTGTTGCCCTCTGCCTGTCTCGTAAAACTTCTGCATCTCAATAAATTATCGACAACCTCTGAGTAGATGACTCGACTTCTTAGTGTCATCCTTGGGGTCGATGTATGCATGTATATAACAGGGGGCATTTAGTTGCTCAGCAAAAGGCAATTCTGGGACCCTCAAAGGTCGCCCTTTGTAATCGCTGCGATTCCTCCTGAATTGTTGCGATTATTGTCATGACGATCATCACGTCTATCATCATACCGATCATCTCGTCGATCGGAATATACATCATCTATAATGTTGGTATCATCGTATCCGCGATCTTTCCTCTTCTTGCGGCGATCCCGACGATTACCCGAATCGTGCCTCGGCAGGTCGTCATCTTCGTCGTCACTGCACGGACGAGGTTTTCTTATGTGATCTTCTCCATCAGCCCAACTATTGGCGATCTCCATCAACTTGGTGACAATATTTGGCTTCTTTCGACCAAGTTCTTCAATATACGATTCCCGTCGGATGCCATCACTGAAAGCGTCGATTGCTCTATCGACGGAAAAATCTTCGGCAGCGTTCAATAGTTTGGTAAAACGTCCGATGTACGTGCGCATCGACTCTCTTGGCTTCTGCTGGCAATGGCATAGTTCTTCGATTCCTACGGGCCTCTTGTATGTTGCTTGGAAGTTTTTGACGAAAGCATCGACCAAATCTTCCCAGGATTTGATAGAACCCTTTGGCAAGCCTCTCAACCATGCTCGTGTTGAATCTTTTAGGTAAAGCTGCAAACACTGCATTGCTGCTATTTGATTTCCTTTGTGCAAGATCACAGTTTGTAAGTAATCATCTATCCAGGACTTTGGCTCCCGCTGCCCGTCGTATTTGGCAGCATCGTGGGAGTAGGCTTAAACCTTTTAGGTGGCATCGTCTCCCGAATCTTATAGCTTAAAAAATCGGCTCATCGCATTTCGCAGTCGTATTCTTGAGTTTCCTCGGAGTCATCGTTGTCATATCCTTCTCTTGCAGCTCGTCGTCGTCGAGCTTTATCAATCCTGCTTTGAGTGATATCATCTCGAGCGTCTTTCGAACGATGCCTGGAACAATTGCCCTGGTGTGTAGACTTCTGTAGGATAACGTAGCATAGAAAACAAAATTTTTCCTACCGCGAACACGCAATCCAAGCCAAGATGCAATCTAGAAGACGGTAGCAACGAGGGGATTATCGAGTCTCACCCTTGAAGAGATTCCAAAGCCTACAAGATGAGGCTCTTGTTGCTGCGGTAGACGATCACTTGCCGCTTGCAAAAGCGCGTAGAAGATCTTGATCACGGCGCCACGAACGGGCAGCACCTCCGTACTCGGTCACACGTTCGGTTGTTGATGAAGACGACGTCCACCTCCCCGTTCCAGCGGGCAGCGGAAGTAGTAGCTCCTCTTGAATCCGACAGCACGACGGCGTGGTGTCGGTGGTGGTGGAGAAGTCCGGCGGAGCTTCGCTAAGCGTGCGGGACGTGGTGGAGGAGAGAGGCCGCTAGGGTTTGGGGAGAGGGGTGGCCCGCCACTAAAGGGGCGGCCAAGGTGGTGGCTTTGGTGTGGCCCCCTCCCCTTGGCCCCTCATTATATAGGTGGAAGCCCCAAGTGTTGGACTACAAGTCTCCGAATAAGACCCGAACCCAAAACCTTCCATATGGTGGGAAACCTTCCCAAGCTAGGACTCCCACTAGAGGTGGGAGTTCCACCTTCCATATGGGGGGGTGGCCGGCCCCCAAAGGGGGAGTCCACTTGGGACTCCACCCCACCTAGGGTTGGCCGGCCATGGAGGTGGAGTCCCATGTGGACTCCACCTTCCTTGGTGGTTTCTTCCGGACTTTTCTAGAACCTTCTAGAACCTTCCATAGAACCTTCCTGATAGGGCAAAGGTGTCCGATCTTTCGATGAGACGTGGATAAATCGATTTGTTGGTGGAGTTCGTGCTTGACGATCCGACTACACGTGCAAAGCTCGTGCGCCAATGCAATCGCTAGGACAATCTCCGGGAGTTACTGATCTTGCGGATGCACGATCAGCCTGACCAGCGAGGGTCTTAATTCCTACCTGAAATCGAGAACAAGTAAGAACTAATAATGCAATCAGAATATTGCGGATATAGATGAAAGCTTTATTGAAAAGGTGGGATTCCGAATAGTCGGTCTTGTTCTGGGCGTTGGCCTCAAAAGAAGTACACGAGAGTTGCAGCAATGGCTAACTTTTAATCTAATCAAAATCCGAGTCTAAACGTGACGGCTATGGGGGTATTTAAAGGAGGAAAAGGTGGGGTTTCGGCCAGCCATGCATATGGTGGCCGAACCAAACCCTAGAAGGCCTTTCCCCCTTCAATACGGACTCTAAAAAGTGGCTGACTTAAATCCTGCGAAAATTACATGGGCCTGGCCCAAAACTAATGGTGTCGCAGCACCATGGACTCATGTGGACGAAATTATGAAGTGGAGAACTCTATATTTCGTCCATGTCTTCATCTCCAATTATGGTGGCTTCAAAGTTCTGAAATCTCCACTCGCAGCGTCTTCTTCAATCCTCATATGTTTGCTGCCATCTCCTCCATGTGTGATCATGCTCCAATGCTTGTCCCTCTCATCCATGCTAGGTCCATCATTCCTAAGAGTAACAAACACATCTGATTTAGGCAGCATCATATTCTCATGTATGTGAGGAATAGTTCCAAGAAACGAAAGTACCTGATAATTAAGTTGTTTGGCACGAGCTCGAGTGATTGGTCCTTCAATTTGTGTGGCTGTAGGTACAGCGGTTGTATCAATAGATGGGATGTCCTCATCATGCTCCCCTTCTTGAATTGAAGTCGTCCTCGACGCGATCTCATCTTCTTCACCAAAGTAAGGCTTCAAATCTGCAATGTTAAATGTAGGACTAACCGGACCCAATTCTGCAGGAAGCTCAAGTTTATATGCATTATCATTTATTTTCTCTAACACCTTAAAAGGACCAGCGGCACGTGGCATGAGCTTAGACTTGCGCAATGCAGGAAAACGATCTTTGCGCAAATGCAACCAAACAAGATCACCAACATCAAACACAACATGCTTTCTTCCTCTATCCCCAGCAATTTTATACTTAGCATTCATGCGTTGTATGTTGTCTTTAGTAGTCTCATGCAATTTTAATATCAATTCAGCACGTTGTGTAGCATCCAAATCATTTTGCACCGAAGATGGTAAAGGCAATAAATCAATAGGTGCACGTGGAACAAAACCATACACAATCTCAAAAGGGCACATCTTAGTGGTAGAATGCAGCGAACGATTGTAAGCAAATTCAATATGAGGCAAACACTCTTCCCACAATTTTAAGTTCTTCTTCAAAACAGCCCGCAGCATAGTAGATAATGTTCTATTTACTACTTCAGTTTGTCCATCAGTTTGGGGATGACATGTAGTACTAAACAGCAATTTAGTCCCCAACTTAGCCCATAAACATCTCCAAAAGTGGCTAAGAAATTTAGTATCACGATCAGAAACAATAGTATTTGGCACACCATGTAAACGCACAATTTCGCGAAAGAACAAATCAGCAACATGTGTAGCATCATCAGTTTTGTGACATGGAATAAAGTGTGCCATCTTAGAAAATCTATCCACAACAACAAAGATACTATCCCTCCCCTTCTGTGTGCGAGGCAAACCCAAAACGAAATCCATAGAAATATCCTCCCAAGGTACACTAGGAACAGGAAGAGGCATATATAAACCATGTGGATTAAGTCGAGACTTAGCTTTTTGACATGTAGTGCAGCGTGCCACAAATCTCTCAACATCTCGACGCATACGTGGCCAAAAGAAGTGTGCAGCAAGTACATCCTCCGTCTTCTTCACACCAAAGTGACCCATCAATCCTCCTCCATGCGCCTCCTGCAACAACAAAAGACGAACGGAACTATCTGGGATGCATAGCTTGTTAGCACGGAACACAAATCCATCATTGAGGACGAATTTGTTCCATGTTCTACCATCTTTACAATTCAGCAACACATCTTTAAAATCAGCATCATGCAAGTATTGTTCCTTTATGGTTTCTAATCCAAAAATCTTGAAGTCAAGTTGAGATAGCATAGTATAACGGCGCGACAAAGCATCAGCAATAACATTATCTTTACCCTTTTTGTGTTTGATAACATAAGGAAAAGACTCAATAAACTCAACCCACTTTGCATGGCGGCGATTCAACTTAGCTTGACTACGAATATGCTTCAAAGATTCATGATCAGAATGTATAACAAATTCTTTAGGCCATAAATAATGTTGCCAAGTTTGTAATGTCCGAACCAGCGCATATAATTCTTTATCATAAGTAGAATAATTCAGACTAGGCCCACTCAATTTCTCACTAAAATATGCAACAGGTTTGCCCTCTTGTAATAACACACCTCCTAAACCAATTCCACTAGCATCACATTCAAGCTCAAAAGTCTTATTGAAATCAGGAAGTTGGAGTAATGGAGCATGTGTTAACTTATCTTTCAGTATCATGAAGGCGTCTTGTTGTGCATCGCCCCACACAAAGGGCACATCCTTCTTTGTAAGCTCATTCAGCGGCGCAGCAATGGATCCAAAATCTTTCACAAAGCGCCTATAGAAACCAGCGAGGCCAAGAAAACTCCTCACTTGTGTGACCGTCTTTGGCTGTGGCCAATTCTCAATTGCCTCAATCTTGGCTGGATCAACTTCAATTCCCTGCGCAGTAACAACATAGCCAAGAAACGCAACTCGATTGGTGCAAAAGGTGCACTTCTCAAGATTACCATACAAACGTGCATCACGTAAAGCATTGAAAACAGCACGTAAATGATCCAAATGTTCCTCCAAAGATTTGCTATAAATCAGAATATCATCAAAGTATACCACCACAAAACGTCCAATAAAAGCACGTAAAACTTCGTTCATCAGTCTCATGAAAGTACTAGGTGCATTAGTTAAACCAAACGGCATTACTAACCACTCATATAAACCGAACTTAGTTTTAAACGCTGTTTTCCATTCATCTCCTAATTGCATACGAATCTGGTGGTAACCACTACGCAAATCAACTTTAGAGAACATAATAGAACCACTCAATTCATCAAGCATATCATCTAAACGAGGTATAGGATGACGGTAACGAATGGTAATATTATTAATAGATCTACAATCAGTACACAGGCGTGAAGAACCATCCTTCTTAGGTACCAAGATAATAGGAACAGCACATGGGCTAAGAGACTCACGAATGTAACCTTTATCTTGGAGAACCTGAATTTGTCGCTGAATCTCTTTGGTCTCTTCAGGATTGGTACGATATGGCGCACGGTTGGGCAGCGAAGCACCTGGAATCAAGTCAATCTGGTGTTCTATCCCACGGATAGGTGGTAGTCCAGGTGGTACATCTTGTGGGAACACATCAATGAACTCCTGCAAAAGGTTAGCAACCGCAGGTGGCAAAGAAGGAGGCATATCCTCAAATGAAAACAGAACTTCTTTGCAAATAATAGCATAGCATTGAGTAGTGTTCACATCAAGTTCAGCAATATCAGATTTGCTAGCAAGCAAACAAGGATTTTTCAAACGAATTTCAGTAGCATGGTTTGAATCAGATTTAGTATTAGTCTTATGTGGCACAAAATCTGCAGCAACAATCTGATTCTCACTCTTAAGTTTCTCCTCGTTTTTTACTCGACTAGCTCTAGCAAGATCATCTTTTAGTATTTGTTCAGGAGTCATAGGTTTGAGACCAATTTTCTTTCCATCATGCATAAGAGAATACTGATTAGTTTTACCATTATGAACAGATTCTCTATCAAATTGCCAAGGTCTACCAAGTAACAAAGAACAAGCTTGCATAGGTACAACATCACAATCCACAAAATCAGAATATGTACCAATAGTAAAATGCACACGTGTAGTTCTTGTTACCTTGAGCTTCCGAGAGCTCTCAAACCATTGAATGTAATATGGATGTGTGCGCTGTCTTGTAGGAAGAGAAAGCTTCTCCACCATGTCAACGCTAGCCAGATTATTGCAGCTCCCTCCATCAATGATGATCCTTATAGCTCGCTCTTTGACAACGCCTCTTGTTTGGAACAGATTGTGGCGTTGATCATGCTCAGCTTTGCTCAATTGCACGCTCAACACACGTTGTGCAACTAAGCTCCTGTACTGATCAGCAGTGTCAGCTTCCATTACCTCCATCTCTCTCTCAGAATCAGAATTAGCACCATCACGTGCAGCAATAAGGGCCAATGTATCTTCATCAAAGTCACTTGCAGAATCATATTCGCCATCTTCACGCACCAACATCACACGCTTGGTTCTGCATTCTCTCTCTATGTGTCCAAAACCCAAGCATTTGCGACATTGTATGTCGCGCGTCTTCCCCGTGGAGGCCATCGAAGATGAACTCCGAGGAGGACCAGCAGATGGTGGTGAAGTAGCAGCCGGTGGTGCTCGTGATGCAGGCGCGGTGTACTTGGAGGTAGAAGGTGCTGGTGTAGCCCCACGAGATTGTGGCGCTGATTGTCGCGTAGTCCATGACGATGTACGACCTGCAGAAACATTAGCTTTTCTCCATGGTGGTTGACGATCCTGCACTTCACGTTCAGCTTTGCAAGCAAGATGAAACAAGCGAGTAATAGTGTTGTACTCCTTATAATCTAAAATATGCTGAATCTCTTTATTCAAACCACCAAAGAAACGTGCAAGCATAGCCTCATTATCCTCTACAATACCACAGCGAATCATGCCAGTTTGCAATTCTTGATAATAGTCTTCTACAGAATTTTTCCCTTGTTCTAAGCGAGACAATTTTTTAAGCAAATCACGCTGATAATGTGGAGGAACAAAACGAGTACGCATAGCAAGTTTTAAACCAACCCAAGTAGTAGGAATATTAGCATGATGTACTCTACAATGTTCAGACCACCAAATAGATGCAAAATCTGTGAACTCACAAGTAGCAGCACTAACACGCAAGTGATCAGGATATTTCAAACATGCAAAGCGTTGTTCTACTTCCAATTCCCATGTAAGATATGCATCAGGATTATATCTACCCTCAAATGGCGGAATATTCAGTTTCAGTTTAGCAACATGATCATCATCATTACGTACCGGGCGGGGAGGTGGTCGAGCGTGGCGGTTCAGCTGCCGTGGACGACCAGGTGCGGGTTGTTGGACCTCCTCGTCATCCAGCACGTTCTCATCTACTTGCTCATCCTCGTTCCCGCCATAGTCCTCGTATCCTTCATCAGAAGGCGCGTCATGTGCGGCTGCTGCAGCAGGAGCGGTACCCGCCGGAACGTCCGCACGAGGAACGCGGCGTGCGCGGCGCTGCACGTTGGCGCGAGGTGGCGGTAATCGAGTCAACAACTCCTGGAACTTGGCGTCGAGCTTGGAGTTGAAAGCTGCCTCGAGGCCTCGATCTTGTCCAGCGCGTCGGTGAGTTTGGCGTCAACATCACCAAGGCGCCCATCCACGTCGGTTGCATGCCCGCCCAAAAGATGGAGGAAGTGAGCATGCATCTCTGTATTCGTCATCTTATCCGGGTCAACGTTCGCCGACTCTGTGCCTGTCATGGTTAGTACAGAAAAAGCACAAATGTATATGCCTACAAACTACGGAATATGGTGGTTCACGCGCAATTCGTCAAGCAAAATACAAAGCTCTTACAAGTCCTTACCAAACAGGAGGAAGGCGATGTAACAACCAGCAGGAATCAGCGTCTCCAAGGATTGCCAAAGCGATTACCAGGGTCGACACAGTGCACGTGGAGACAATATGTAGAGCTGTAGGAAGGCTAATATGGTAGCAAAACAGCAATTGTCAAAACAGCAATGCAGTATTGAAAGTATGCTCAACAACGGTACTGTGCTGGTCCTAGGCTAGACCGTACTAGAGACGCGAGCCTAGAACACAAACGAGGTCACGGCGCGGCACACAAGCAACGAGCAGCGATGAGGTGGCGATGATGTGGCGACGCGAACGGCGAAAAATCACTATGATGGCAAGTGTCTCAAACTGATCCCCAAGGTCTAAAAACAGTATAGCCTCAGAAAATTTTTTGTCGAAATTTCTGGAAAGTGCTCCGGAAAGCGCGCAGGCGCCAAAAAAATGTCGCTATAACGGCCAGTGGCGAAAAGTGATCGCCAAGGTGAAAAACCAATGTAGCCAGAAATTTTTTTCGGAAGCGTTTTTTTTTTTTTTTTTGCTCTCCTTCACAATTTTTTCCTGGCGGCCGAAACTGATCTCACGGAAAATTTTTCTACAGCACAGATGGAATTAGAAGGCAACAGCTAAGAGGGGAAAACAAATAAAACCTAATTCTACTCGGACTCTGTCACGGCAGAGAAACAGCAACAATCCGTGTCGCGGTAGGAAACGGGGTATATGGTGGATACGGATGTATATGGCAGAGTGTATATGGCAGGGTGTATATGGCAGGGTGTATATGACAGGGCGTATATGGCAGGGTGTATATGGTAGTGGCGGAAGTATATGGTGGTTGTATATGGCGGTGATCTGCGTATGGTGCGAGCGGGCGGCGGCGGCGTGACTAATATGACCAGAACTCGAAACTCTAAAGGAACTAGACGCTAAGACCAGCAACTCGACACGAAGATGCAGACACAAATTCAACTATGCAAAACTGAAAAGACAATGCAAGGCGTGGCAGGGGGTTTATGGGACGAGATGATCTAAACCCTAACTGTATTTTTGGCTTTTTCGTGGTTTATGGGTATGATGGCAGATGCAATCTACACTAGGAAAACAGTAAAATCTCACCGAGCAACCTGAAATCTGATACCACTTGATAGGGCAAAGGTGTCCGATCTTTCGATGAGACGTGGATAAATCGATTTGTTGGTGGAGTTCGTGCTTGACGATCCGACTACACGTGCAAAGCTCGTGCGCCAATGCAATCGCTAGGACAATCTCCGGGAGTTACTGATCTTGCGGATGCACGATCAGCCTGACCAGCGAGGGTCTTAATTCCTACCTGAAATCGAGAACAAGTAAGAACTAATAATGCAATCAGAATATTGCGGATATAGATGAAAGCTTTATTGAAAAGGTGGGATTCCGAATAGTCGGTCTTGTTCTGGGCGTTGGCCTCAAAAGAAGTACACGAGAGTTGCAGCAATGGCTAACTTTTAATCTAATCAAAATCCGAGTCTAAACGTGACGGCTATGGGGGTATTTAAAGGAGGAAAAGGTGGGGTTTCGGCCAGCCATGCATATGGTGGCCGAACCAAACCCTAGAAGGCCTTTCCCCCTTCAATACGGACTCTAAAAAGTGGCTGACTTAAATCCTGCGAAAATTACATGGGCCTGGCCCAAAACTAATGGTGTCGCAGCACCATGGACTCATGTGGACGAAATTATGAAGTGGAGAACTCTATATTTCGTCCATGTCTTCATCTCCAATTATGGTGGCTTCAAAGTTCTGAAATCTCCACTCGCAGCGTCTTCTTCAATCCTCATATGTTTGCTGCCATCTCCTCCATGTGTGATCATGCTCCAATGCTTGTCCCTCTCATCCATGCTAGGTCCATCATTCCTAAGAGTAACAAACACATCTGATTTAGGCAGCATCATATTCTCATGTATGTGAGGAATAGTTCCAAGAAACGAAAGTACCTGATAATTAAGTTGTTTGGCACGAGCTCGAGTGATTGGTCCTTCAATTTGTGTGGCTGTAGGTACAGCGGTTGTATCAATAGATGGGATGTCCTCATCACTTCCGCATCATTTTAATTCACATAAAATGACATCCTATATATGAATCTTATTCTCCGGACCATTCCGGAACTCCTCGTGATGTCCGGGATCTCATCCGGGACTCCGAACAAATATTCGAACTCCATTCCATATTCAAGTTCTACCATTTCAACATCCAACTTTAAGTGTGTCACCCTACGGTTCGCGAACTATGCGGACATGGTTGAGTACTCACTCCGACCAATAACCAATAGCGGGATCTGGAGATCCATAATGGCTCCCACATATTCAACGATGACTTAGTGATCGAATGAACCATTCACATACGATACCAATTCCCTTTGTCACACGATATTTTACTTGTCCGAGGTTTGATCATCGGTATCACACTATACCTTGTTCAACCTCGTCTCCTGACAAGTACTCTTTACTCGTACCGTGGTATGTGGTCTCTTATGAACTTATTCATATGCTTGCAAGACATTAGACGACATTCCACCGAGAGGGCCCAGAGTATATCTATCCGTCATCGGGATGGACAAATCCCATTGTTGATCCATATGCCTCAACTCATACTTTCCGGATACTTAATCCCACCTTTATAACCACCCATTTACGCAGTGGCGTTTGATGTAATCAAAGTACCTTTCCGGTATAAGTGATTTACATGATCTCATGGTCATAAGGACTAGGTAACTATGTATCGAAAGCTTATAGCAAATAACTTAATGACGTGATCTTATGCTACGCTTAATTGGGTGTGTCCATTACATCATTCATACAATGATATAACCTTGTTATTAATAACATCCAATGTTCATGATTATGAAACTAATCATCTATTAATCAACAAGCTAGTTAAGAGGCTTACTAGGGACTCTTTGTTTGTTTACATAACACACATGTATCAATGTTTCGGTTAATACAATTATAGCATGGTATATAAACATTTATCATAAACATAAAGATATATAATAACCACTTTTATTATTGCCTCTTGGGCATATCTCCAACAGTCTCCCACTTGCACTAGAGTCAATAATCTAGATTACATTGTAAGGTACCTAACACCCATGGCATTCTGGTGTTGGTCATGCTTTGCCCTAGGGAGAGCTTTAGTCAACGGATCTGCTACATTCAGATCAGTGTGTACTTTGCAAATCTTTACTTCTCCATCTTCGATGTACTCGCGAATCGAATGATAACGCAGCTTGATATGCTTCAGCCTCTTGTGTGACCTTGGTTCTTGTGCATTGGCGATGGCACCCATGTTGTCACAGTAGATGACTAATGGGTCCAATGCACTAGGAACCACACCGAGCTCTACAATGAACCTCTTCATCCATACCGCTTCTGATGAAGCCTCCGAAGCCGCTATGTATTCCGATTCTGTTGAGGATTTCGCCACCGTGCACTGCTTCGAGCTTGCCCAGCTTACTGCAGCACCATTCAATATAAACACGTACCCAGACTGTGACTTAGAGTCATCAGGATCAGTGTTCCAACTTGCATCGGTGTAACTTGTTACAATGAGCTCTTGGTCACCTCCATAACAAAGAAACATATCCTTAGTTCTTTTCAAGTACTTCAGGATATTCTTGACCGCTGTCCAGTGTTCCATTCCTGGATCACTTTGATATCTGCTAGTCAAACTAACAGCATGTGCTATATCCGGTCTTGTACATAGCATGGCATACATGATAGAGCCTACTGCCGAGGCATAGGGGATCTGACTCATCCTTTCTCTTTCTTCTGCCGTAGCCGGACCTTGAGTCTTACTCAAGACCTTGCCTGGTAACATAGGTAAGAATCCTTTCTTACTTTCGTCCATTCTAAATTTCTTTAGAATCTTGTCCAGATATGTACTCTGTGATAGCCCTATTAGACGTCTTGATCTATCTCTATAAATCTTGATGCCTAATATATATGATGCTTCACCAAGGTCTTTCATTGAAAAACTATTATTCAAATAACCCTTTACACTGCTTAATAATTCTATATCATTCCCAATCAATAATATGTCATCTACATATAATATCAGGAACGCTACAGAGCTCCCACTCACTTTCTTGTAAATACAGGCCTCTCCATGACACTGTATAAAACCGAAGTCTTTGATCACCTTATCAAAGCGTCGGTTCCAACTTCTTGATGCTTGCTTCAGTCCATAGATTGAACGCTGAAGTTTGCATACTTTGTTAGCATTTTTAGGATCGACAAAACCTTTGGGTTGTACCATATACAACTCTTCCTCAATGTCTCCATTAAGGAACGCCGTTTTGACATCCATCTGCCAAATCTCATAATCGAAAAATGCAGCTATTGCTAACAAAATCCTCACAGATTTTAGCTTCGCTACAGGTGAGAAAGTCTCATCGTAGTCAACACCTTGAATTTGTCGGAAACCCTTTGCGACAAGTCGAGCTTTATAGACAGTAATATTACCATCAGCATCTGTTTTTCTCTTGAAGATCCATTTATTCTCGACAGCCTTTCGGCTATCAGGTAAGTCTACTAAAGTCCATACTTTGTTATCATACATGGATCCCATTTCGGATTTCATGGCTTCTTGCCATTTGTTGGAATCTGGGCTCATCATCGCTTCTTCATACGTCGCAGGGTCTTCATCATTGTTGTCCACAATCATGACATTTAGACAAGGATCATACCAATCAGGAGTGGCACGTTCCCTTGTCGATCTGCGAGGTTCAGTAGCTATCTCATTTGAAGTTTCATGATCATTATCATTAGCTTCCTCTGTTGCCGGTGTAGGCGGCACAGGAACATCTTCCGGCACTGCGCTACTCTGATCAACGAGTAGAGATTCTTCAATCTCATCGAGTTCTACTTTTCTTCCAGTCACTTCTTTAGTGAGAAATTCTTTCTCAAGAAAGGTTCCGTTCTTAGCAACAAAGATCTTGCCTTCGGATCTGTGATAGAAAGTGTACCCTATAGTTTCCTTAGGGTATCCTATGAAGACGCATTTCTCCGCTTTGGGTTCTAGCTTGTCCGGTTGTAACTTTTTTACATAGGCTTCGCAACCCCAAACTTTTAGGAACGACAGCTTAGGTTTCTTATTAAACCATAATTCATACGGTGTCGTTTCAACGGATTTTGATGGTGCTCTATTTAAAGTGAATGCGGCTGTCTCTAATGCATAACTCCAAAATGATAATGGTAAATCAGTAAGAGACATCATAGAACGAACCATATCTAAGAGAGTTCGATTACGACGTTCGGACACACCGTTTCGTTGTGGTGTTCCCGGCGGTGTCAATTGTGAAAGTATTCCGCATTTCTTTAAATGCATGCCAAACTCATAACTCAGATATTCACCTCCGCGATCAGATCGTAGAAATTTAATCTTCTTGTTACGTTGATTTTCTACTTCACTTTGGAATTCCTTAAACTTCTCGAAAGTTTCGGATTTATGTTTCATTAAATAGATATACCCATATCTACTCAAATCATCTGTGAAGGTTAGAACATAACGATAACCACCGCGCGATGCTACACTCATTGGTCCGCATACATCTGTATGTATGATTTCCAATAAGTCAGTAGCTCGCTCCATCATACCCGAGAATGGAGTCTTAGTCATTTTTCCCATCAGACATGCTTCGCATCTATCAAGTGACTCAAAGTCAAGTGATTCAAGTAATCCATCGGTATGGAGTTTCTTCATGCGTTTCACTCCAATATGACCAAGACGACAGTGCCACATATAAGTAGAATTATCATTCAATTTAATTCGCTTAGCATCAATGTTATGTATATGTGTATCACTACTATCGAGATCTAACAGAAATAAGCCATTCTTTTCAGGTGCTCGACCATAAAAGATATTATTCATAAAAATAGAACAACCATTATTCTCAGACTTGAATGAATAACCGTCTTGCATTAAACAAGATCCAGATATAATGTTCATGCTCAACGCGGGTACAAAATAGCAATTATTTAGGCTTAAAACTAATCCCGAAGGTAGATGTAGATGAAGTGTGCCGACAGCGATCACATCGACTTTGGATCCATTTCCAACGCGCATCGTCACTTCATCCTTTAGTAGTCTTCGTTTATTCTTTAGTTCCTGTTTCGAGTTACAAATATGAGCAACCGAACCAGTATCAAATACCCAGGTACTAGTACGAGAACCAGTAAGATAAACATCTATAACATGTATATCATATATACCTTCTTTCTTCTTCTTGACAAGGCCGCTCTTCAGATCCGCCAAATACTTGGAGCAATTACGCTTCCAGTGTCCCTTCTTGCAGTAATAGCACTCAGGCCTAGGGCCAGCCTTAGGTTTCACAGGAGGCGTGGCAGCTTTCTTGCCACTCTTCTTGTTCTTGCCTTTAGACTTGCCCTGTTTCTTGAAGCTGGTGGTCTTGTTGACCATCAACACTTGGTGCTCTTTCTTAATTTCAATCTCAGCAGATTTTAGCATGGCGAAGAGTTCAGGTAACTCTTTGTTCATGTTCTGCATATTGTAATTCATCACAAAGTTCTTATAACTAGGTGGCAGTGATTGAAGGACACGATTAATCCCCAGTCTGTTAGGAATCACTATTCCCAAGTCACTGAGTTTCTTCGCATGCCCGGTCATGGCGAGCATGTGCTCACTAACGGAGCTGCCTTCTTCCATCATGCAACTGAAGAAGTGTTTCGATGCTTCATAGCATTCCACGGCCGCATGAGTCTCAAAGATAGTTTTCAACTCATTGATTAACTCATGTGGATCGTGGTGCTCAAAACGTTTTTGAAGATCGGCTTCCAGACTGCATAGGATGGCACACTGAACTTGAGAGTACCGAGTTTTCCGAGTCGCGTAAACATTCTTTACTTCATCGGTTTCAGTTTCTGCAGGAGGGTCACCTAGCGGTGCATCAAGCACATATTGCAGGTTTCCGCCATTGAGGAAGATCCTCACATGACGGAACCAGTCGGTGAAGTTGCTACCGTTGCTCTTAAGCTTTTCTTTCTCTAGGAACTGGTTAAAATTGATTGGGGACGCCATATCTACAACATATTTGCAAAAGTTTAGACTAATGTTTATGACAAATTGAGTTCAAATTTTAATTTAACAAAATTAAAAACTAGGTGAACTCCCACTCAAAACAATATCCCTCGCATTGTCTTAGTGATCACACGAACCAAATCCATCACACCTATGCCCGATCATCACGAGACAAGATGTAATTTCAATGGCGAACACTCAAAGTGTTCATCATATCAATCATATGATTCATGCTCTACCTTTCGGTATCACGTGTTCCGAGACCATGTCTGTACATGCTAGGCTCGTCAAGGCCACCTTAGTATCCGCATGTGCAAAACTGACTTGCACCCGTTGTATGCACTTGTTGATTCTATCACACCCGATCATCACGAGATGCTTCAAAAGTCTTGGCAACGGTGCTACTAAGGATGAACACTTTATTATCTTGAAATTTTAGTGAGAGGGATCATCTTATAATGCTACCGTCGCGATCTAAGCAAAATAAGATGCATAAAAGGATTAACATCACATGCAGTTCATATGTGATATGATATGGCCCTTTTGTCTTTGCGCTTTTGATCTTCATCTCCAAAGCACGGACATGATCTCCATCATCAACGGGCATGATCTCCATCATCGTCGGCGAAGCACCAAGGTCAATGGCGCCGTCTTCATGATCGTCCTCCATGTAGCAACTATTACAACTACTTTGAAATACTACTCAACATGAAATTTAAAGACAACCATAAGGCTCCTGCCGGTTGCCACAATACAATAATGATCATCTCATACATAGTCATCATCACATTATGGCCATATCACATCACCAAACCCTGCAAAAACAAGTTAGACGTTCTCTAATTTGGTTTGCATATTTTACGTGGTTTAGGGTTTTCGAGTAAGATCCAATCTACCTACGAACATCAACCACAACGGTGATACTAGTGTTGTCAATAGAAGAGTAAATTGAATCTTCACTATAGTAGGAGAGACAGACACCCGCAAAGCCACTTATGCAATACAAGTTGCATGTCAAGCGTGGAGCAAATCTCATGAACACGGTCATGTAAAGTTAGCCCGAGCCGCTTCATCCCACTATGCCACAAAGATGCAAAGTACTCAAGCTAAAGATAACATAAGCATCAACGCCCACAAAACCATTGTGTTCTACTCGTGCAACCATCTATGCATAGACACGGCTCTGATACCACTGTAGGATAACGTAGCATAGAAAACAAAAATTTCCTACCGCGAACACGCAATCCAAGCCAAGATGCAATCTAGAAGACGGTAGCAACGAGGGGATTATCGAGTCTCACCCTTGAAGAGATTCCAAAGCCTTGTTGCTGCGGTAGACGATCACTTGCCGCTTGCAAAAGCGCGTAGAAGATCTTGATCACGGCGCCACGAACGGGCAGCACCTCCGTACTCGGTCACACGTTCGGTTGTTGATGAAGACGACGTCCACCTCCCCGTTCCAGCGGGCAGCGGAAGTAGTAGCTCCTCTTGAATCCGACAGCACGACGGCGTGGTGTCGGTGGTGGTGGAGAAGTCCGGCGGAGCTTCGCTAAGCGTGCGGGACGTGGTGGAGGAGAGAGGCCGCTAGGGTTTCGGGAGAGGGGGTGGCCGGCCACTTGATGTCTACGGGTGCTTCTATTCTTGTAGACAGTGTTGGGCCTCCAAGAGCAGAGGTTTGTAGAACAGCAGCAAGTTTCCCTTAAGTGGATTACCCAAGGTTTATCGAACTCAGGGAGGAAGAGGTCAAAGATATCCCTCTCATGCAACCCTGCAACCACAAAGCAAGAAGTCTCTTGTGTCCCCAACACACCTAATAGGTGTACTAGTTCGGCGAAGAGATAGTGAAATACAAGTGGTATGAATGAATATGAGCAGTAGTATGGCGCCAGAAAATAGCTGACTGGCGTGCAGTTGATGGTAGTAATATTGCGGAAAGTAAACATGCAGTAGTAACACAGCAGTAGTAACTCAGTAAAACAATAAACAAGCAGCGATAGCAGTATTTAGGAACAAGGCCTAGGGATTAGACTTTCACTAGTGGACACTCTCAACATTGATCACATAACAGAATAGATAAATGCATACTCTACACTCTCTTGTTGGATGATGAACACATTGCGTAGGATTACACGAACCCTCAATGTCGGAGTTAACAAGCTCCACAATTAAATGTTCATATTTAAATAACCTTAGAGTGCATGAAAGATCGAAACGACTAAACCAAGTACTAACATAGCATGCACACTGTCACCTTCATGCTTATGTAGGAGGAATAATACACATCAATACTATCATAGCAATAGTTAACTTCGCAATCTACAAGAGATCATGATCATAGCATAAACCAAGTACTAACACGGATGCACACACTGTCACCATTACATCGTGCAGGAGGAATAAAACTACTTTAATAACATTACTAGAGTAGCACATAGATAAATTGTGATACAAAACACATTGCAATCATAAAGAGATATAAATAAGCACTTCACTACGCCATTCATAACAGTGAATAAGTATTATGTGAAATATAGCCTAAGAGACCCACACGGTGCACACACTATCACCTTTACACACGTGGGACAAGGAGTCTCCGGAGATCACATAAGTAAAACTCACTTGACTAGCATAATGACATCTAGATTACAAGCATCATCATATGAATCTCAATCATGTAAGGCAGCTCATGAGATTATTGTATTGAACTACATAGGAGAGAGATGAACCACATAGCTACCGGTACAGCCCCGAACCTCGATGGAGAACTACTCCCTCCTCATGGGAGCAGCAGCGGCGATGAAGATGGCGGTGGAGATGGCAGCGGTGTCGATGGAGAAGCCTTCCGGGGCACTTCCCCGTCCGGCAGGGTGCCGGAACAGAGACTCCTGTCCCCCAGATCTTGGCTTCGCGATGGCGGCGGCTCTGGAAGGTTTCGCGTATCGTGGCTTCCTCCGTAAGGGTTTTCGACGCAGGGGCTTTAAATAGGCGAAGAGGCGGCGCAGGAGGGTCGAAGGGGTGCCCACACCATAGGCTAGCGCGGCCAGGGCCCAGGCCGCGCCACTCTATCATCTGGGGCCCACAGGGCCCTCTGCGGCTCTCGGGTGTTGGATGCTTCCGGGCAAAATAGGAACACGGGCGTTGATTTCGTCCAATTCCGAGAATATTTCGTTACTAGGATTTCGAAACCAAAAACAAGAAAACATGAAGCGGCACTTCGGCATCTTGTTAATAGGTTAGTTCCAAAACGCATAAATATGACATATAATGTGCATAAAACATGTAGGTATCATCAATAAAGTAGCATGGAACATAAGAAATTATCGATACGTTGGAGACGTATCGCATCCCAAGCTTAGTTCTGCTCGTCCCGAGCAGGTAAAACGATAACAAAGATAATTTCTGAAGTGACATGCCATCATAATCTTGATCATACTATTTGTAAACATATGTAATGAATGCAGCGATCAAAACAATGGTAATGACATGAGTAAACAACTGAATCATAAAGCAAAGACTTTTCATGAATAGTACTTTCAAGACAAGCATCAATAAGTCTTGCATAAGAGTTAACTCATAAAGCAATAAATCAAAGTAGAGGTATTGAAGCAACACAATGGAAGATTAAGTTTCAGCGGTTGCTTTCAACTTATAACATGTATATCTCATGGATATTGTCAACATAGAGTAATATAACAAGTGCAATATGCAAGTATGTAGGAATCAATGCACAGTTCACACAAGTGTTTGCTTCTTGAGATGGAGAGAAATAGGTGAACTGACTCAACAATAAAAGTAAAAGAATGGCCCTTCGCAGAGGGAAGCATTGATTGCTATATTTGTGCTAGAGCTTTTATTTTGAAAACATAAAGAGAGCATAAAAGTAAAGTTTTGAGAGGTGTTTGTTGTTGTCAACGAATGGTAGTGGGCACTCTAACCCCCTTGCCAGACAAACCTTCAAAGAGCGGCTCCCATTTTATTTTATTTTTGGGTGGCACTCCTTCCAAACTTTCTTTCACAAACCATGGCTAACCGAATCCTCGGGTGCCTGCCAACAATCTCATACCATGAAGGAGTGCCTTTTTATTTTAGTTTTATTATGTTGACACTCCTCCCCACCTTTGCTTTCTCAAGCCATGGCTAACCGAATCCTTCGGGTGCCGTCCAACAATCACATACCATGGAGGAGTGTCTATTTTTGTTAATTAATTTGGGACTGGGAATCCCATTGCCAGCTCTTTTTGCAAAGTTATTGGATAAGCGGATGAAGCCACTAGTCCATTGGTGAAAGTTGCCCAACAAGATTGAAAGATAAACACCACATACTTCCTCATGAGCTATAAAACATTGACACAAATAAGAGGTAATAACTTTTGAATTGTTTAAAGGTAGCACTCAAGCAATTTACTTTGGAATGGCGGAGAAATACCATGTAGTAGGTAGGTATGGTGGACACAAATGGCATAGTGGTTGGCTCAAGGATTTTGGATGCATGAGAAGTATTCCCTCTCGATACAAGGTTTAGGCTAGCAAGGTTAATTTGAAGCAAACACAAGGATGAACCGGTGCAGCAAAACTCACATAAAAGACATATTGTAAACATTATAAGACTCTACACCGTCTTCCTTGTTGTTCAAAACTCAATACTAGAAATTATCTAGACCTTAGAGAGACCAAATATGCAAACCAAATTTTAGCAAGCTCTATGTATTTCTTCATTAATGGGTGCAAAGTATATGATGCAAGAGCTTAAACATGAGCACAACAATTGCCAAATATCACATTATCCAAGACATTTTACCAATTACTACATGTAGCATTTTCCAATTCCAACCATATAACAATTTAACGAAGAGGAAACTTCGCCATGAATATTATGAGCTAAGAACACATGTGTTCATACGAACCAGCGGAGCGTGTCTCTCCCACACAAGGATGAACTTATTCAGAGAACTAAGATAACAAAACAAAAATAAAAGCACACACAGACGCTCCAAGTAAAGTACATAAGATTTGACCGAATAAAAATATAGTTTCAAGAGAAGGAACCTGATACTTTGTCGATGAAGAAGGGGATGCCTTGGGCATCCCCAAGCTTAGATGCTTGAGTCTTCTTAAAATATGCAGGGATGAACCACCGGGGCATCCCCAAGCTTAGACTTTTCATTCTTCTTGATCGTAGTATATCATACTCCTCTCTTGACCCTTGAAAACTTCCTTCACACCAAACTTCAAGCAAACTCATTAGAGGGTTAGTGCATAATCAAAAATTCACATGTTCAGAGGTGACACAATCATTCTTAACACTTCTGGACATTGCACAAAACTTCTGAAAGTTAATGGAACAAAGAAACTCATTCAACTTAACAAAAGCGGCAATGCGAAATAAAAGGCAGAATCAAAAACAGAACAGTCCGTAAAGACGAATTTTAAAATGGCACCAGACTTGCTCAAACGGAAAAACTCAAAACTAATGAAAGTTGCGTACATATCTGTGGATCACGCTCGTAAATTGGCAGATTTTTTAGAATTTTATACAGAGACTTAGGCCCAGATTCGTGACAGACAGCAATGCTGTTTCTGCGCAGCGATCCCAAATATAACATCAACTTTAACATAGAAACTTTACTTGGCACAAAAACATGATAAGGAGAGGTTGCTACAGTAGTAAACAACTTCCAAGACACAAATATAAAACAAAGTACTGTAGTAAAAAAACACATGGGTTATCTCCCAAGAAGTTCTTTCTTTATAGCCATTAAGATGGGCTCAGCAGTTTTAATGATGCACTCGCAAGAAATAGTAGTTGAAGCAAAAGAGAGCATCAAGAGGCAAATTCAAAACACATTTAAGTCTAACATGCTTCCTATGCATAGGAATCTTGTAAATAAACAAGTTCACGAAGAGCAAAGTAACAAGCATAGGAAGATAAAACAAGTGTAGCTTCAAAAATTTCAGCACATAGAGAGGTGTTTTAGTAACATGAAAATTTCTACAACCATATTTTCCTATCTCATAATAACTTTCAGTAGCATCATGAGCAAACTCAACAATATAACTATCACTTAAAGCATTCTTATCATGAGTCTCATGCATAAAATTATTACTCTCCACATAAGCATAATCAATTTTATTAGTTGTAGTGGGAGCAAATTCAACAAAGTAGCTATCATTATTATTCTCATCATCAAATATAGGAGGCAAAGTATCATCAAAGTAAATTTTCTCCTCAATGCTTGGGGTACTAAAAATATCATGCTCATCAAAGCCAGCTTCCCCAAGCTTAGAATTTTCCATAGCATTAGCAACAATAGTGTTCAAAGCATTCATATTAATATGTTCCATGGGTTTTTTAATTTTCGCATCAAACCATCCATGTCTTAAATCAGGAAATAGAATAAAAAGGTCATTGTTGTCCATTATGCCTAACTAGTGTAAACAAGAAACCAAATGTCGCAATTGCAGAGTCTAAAGGAAATAGCTTCGAGCACACACACAATGGCGCCAGAAAAGTACTGTTACCTGGAACCGAAGTATGAGTGCCTTTTACCTTTCCTCCCCGGCAACGGCGCCAGAAAAGTGCTTGATGTCTACGGGTGCTTCTATTCTTGTAGATAGTGTTGGGCCTCCAAGAGCAGAGGTTTGTAGAACAGCAGCAAGTTTCCCTTAAGTGGATTACCCAAGGTTTATCGAACTCGGGGAGGAAGAGGTCAAAGATATCCCTCTCATGCAACCACAAAGCAAGAAGTCTCTTGTGTCCCCAACACACCTAATAGGTGTACTAGTTCGCGAAGAGATAGTGAAATACAAGTGGTATGAATGAATATGAGCAGTAGTATGGCGCCAGAAAATAGCTTGCTGGCGTGCATTGATGGTAGTAATATTGCGGAAAGTAAACATGCGGTAGTAACACAGCAGTAGTAACTCAGTAAAACAGAACAAGCAGCGATAGCGTATTTAGGAACAAGGCCTAGGGATTAGACTTTCACTAGTGGACACTCTCAACATTGATCACATAACAAAATAGATAAATGCATACTCTACACTCTCTTGTTGGATGATGAACACATTGCGTAGGATTACACGAACCCTCAATGCCGAGTTAACAAGCTCCACAATTAAATGTTCATATTTAAATAACCTTAGAGTGCATGAAAGATCGAAACGACTAAACCAAGTACTAACATAGCATGCACACTGTCACCTTCATGCTTATGTAGGAGGAATAATACACATCAATACTATCATAGCAATAGTTAACTTCGCAATCTACAAGAGATCATGATCATAGCATAAACCAAGTACTAACACGGATGCACACACTGTCACCATTACATCGTGCAGGAGGAATAAAACTACTTTAATAACATTACTAGAGTAGCACATAGATAAATTGTGATACAAAACACATTGCAATCATAAAGAGATATAAATAAGCACTTCACTACGCCATTCATAACAGTGAATAAGTATTCTGTGAAATATAACCTAAGAGACCCACACGGTGCACACACTGTCACCTTTACACACGTGGGACAAGGAGTCTCCGGAGATCACATAAGTAAAACTCACTTGACTAGCATAATGACATCTAGATTACAAGCATCATCATATGAATCTCAATCATGTAAGGCAGCTCATGAGATTATTGTATTGAACTACATAGGAGAGAGATGAACCACATAGCTACCGGTACAGCCCCGAACCTCGATGGAGAACTACTCCCTCCTCATGGGAGCAGCAGCGGTGATGAAGATGGCGGTGGAGATGGCAGCGGTGTCGATGGAGAAGCCTTCCGGGGCACTTCCCCGTCCGGTGTGCCGGAGAGACTCCTGTCCCCAGATCTTGGCTTCGCGATGGCGGCGGCTCTGGAAGGTTTCGCGTATCGTGGCTTCCTCCGTAAGGGTTTTCGACGGGGGCTTTAAATAGGCGAAGAGGCGGCGCAGAGGGTCGAAGGGTGCCCACACCATAGGCTGGCGCGGCCGGCCCGGCCGCGCCACCTATCATCTGGGCCCACAGGCCCCCTCCGGCGGCTCTCGGGTGTTCTGGATGCTTCGGGCAAAATAGGAACCTGGGCGTTGATTTCGTCCAATTCCGAGACTATTTCGTTACTAGGATTTCTGAAACCAAAAACAGCAGAAAACATGAACTGGCACTTCGGCATCTTGTTAATAGGTTAGTTCCAGAAAACGCATAAATATGACATATAATGTGCATAAAACATGTAGGTATCATCAATAAAGTAGCATGGAACATAAGAAATTATCGATACGTTGACTAAAGGGGGCGGCCAAGGTGGTGGCTTTGGTGTGGCCGGCCCCTCCCCTTGGCCCCTCATTATATAGGTGGAAGCCCCAAGTGTTGGACTACAAGTCTCCGAATAAGACCCGAACCCAAAACCTTCCATATGGTGGGAAACCTTCCCAAACTAGGACTCCCACTAGAGGTGGGGGTTCCACCTTCCATATGGGGGGGGGTGGCCCCAGGGGGAGTCCACTTGGGACTCCACCCCACCTAGGGTTGGCCGGCCATGGAGGTGGAGTCCCATGTGGACTCCACCTTCCTTGGTGGTTTCTTCCGGACTTTTCTAGAACCTTCTAGAACCTTCCATAGAACTTTCGCATCATTTTAATTCACATAAAATGACATCCTATATATGAATCTTATTCTCCGGACCATTCCGGAACTCCTCGTGATGTCCGGGATCTCATCCGGGACTCCGAACAAATATTCGAACTCCATTCCATATTCAAGTTCTACCATTTCAACATCCAACTTTAAGTGTGTCACCCTACGGTTCGCGAACTATGCGGACATGGTTGAGTACTCACTCCGACCAATAACCAATAGCGGGATCTGGAGATCCATAATGGCTCCCACATATTCAACGATGACTTGTGATCGAATGAACCATTCACATACGATACCAATTCCCTTTGTCACACGATATTTTACTTGTCCGAGGTTTGATCATCGGTATCACACTATACCTTGTTCAACCTCGTCTCCTGACAAGTACTCTTTACTCGTACCGTGGTATGTGGTCTCTTATGAACTTATTCATATGCTTGCAAGACATTAGACGACATTCCACCGAGAGGGCCCAGAGTATATCTATCCGTCATCGGGATGGACAAATCCCATTGTTGATCCATATGCCTCAACTCATACTTTCCGGATACTTAATCCCACCTTTATAACCACCCATTTACGCAGTGGCGTTTGATGTAATCAAAGTACCTTTCCGGTATAAGTGATTTACATGATCTCATGGTCATAAGGACTAGGTAACTATGTATCGAAAGCTTATAGCAAATAACTTAATGACGTGATCTTATGCTACGCTTATACAATGATATAACCTTGTTATTAATAACATCCAATGTTCATGATTATGAAACTAATCATCTATTAATCAACAAGCTAGTCAAGAGGCTTACTAGGGACTCTTTGTTTGTTTACATAACACACATGTATCAATGTTTCGGTTAATACAATTATAGCATGGTATATAAACATTTATCATAAACATAAAGATATATAATAACCACTTTTATTATTGCCTCTTGGGCATATCTCCAACAACTTCTCCTTTCGAGGAACAGGTTTATCTCCAAGAATCGCAAGGCTTTCCAAAGCACCCCGATGAGCTTGCGCCATGAGCCCTTCGGGTGCTGGCTGATGGTTGATCAGATAGGCCGCGAGGTTGGCGGTTTCTCCCTCAACGGTTTTTGGTCTCAGCATGCCTGCGGTGTACATAGTCATAAAGGATTTGGATAAGTTCGAAGTTATCTCCCTTGCATCATCTTCCGAAAGTCGAGGCATCCTTGGTCGATATCTTCCTGAACCTTGGTTGCTCCGAAACGCACTATCGTGTGAGGCTCTACGGCGCTCACTAGATTGATCAGCCGCAAGCCAACGTCGATCAAAATTTGCTTGCTCGTTCGACTGCCGCACTCGATTCCTCTCCAAGATAGAACGATATGTGTTAAAGAGTCCCTACCAAAGTTCCAGAAGGGAGCCCTGTATTGTTGGTTATGGCAGCTCGAGCTGCTTCCCACTCTTCCTCAGCAACAGTGTAGTCACTGTCATCGTTGTTGGCGCTGTTTTCGGTGTTGCGGGGCCTACTGGCACGCGGTGTGCGCTCTCCTTCTTCTCCCCCATCACCCGAATTGAGGATAGCGTAGATCTGATGATGCGACACCTTCCAAGTGGCTATCCTGGCGGCGCTATCGATACTTTCCTCATCCGAAGAATAATTGGCGCTGCAGATGAACGGTGTATCGTCTAAGCCCAATCCATGCCTGGTATCGCAGTTTAAGCAGCAATATGAAGTTAGATCAGATGATGTAGAATCATCGGATCCGACGGACATATATGACATCGATCGACGGGGAGTCGATAGTGGTGAAGAGGTTGTTGATGTAGATAACTTAGCCGATAGATCGACCGGGACCGGAGTCGACACGGTTGATCCTGCTGCCGACGAAGATGGAGTCCTTGCTGAGCTGGGGACGAGTGGATCAGGCAGCCGAAGGATGCCCTCGGCGTTGATGCAGTAGTGGACGCTCCCGAACGTCATGTCCAACCCGCCTTGTAGATCCGAAGATAACGGACGAGACGAGTCGTTGTGCGAAGTAAACTCAAAGGACCCGAATCGAATCGAGTTCCCCGAGCTTGGCGATGAAGGAGCCGACGACAATACCGGCGATGTTGATGAAGTTGCGGATGACATGACTGAAGCAACCGATGCCGGACCTTGCACCAACATGTTTCTCACAGACGACGCCAATTGACAAGGGTGCTCCTCGGCAATGCCCATCTTTTGGGGCTTAGGGTTGACGGAATCCTGCAGGCTGACACGAGACATCAGATACCAAACAAACTGGAAGAGAGATTTACCTAGGTTCGGGGCCCTCGATGAGGTAAAAACCTTACTTCCTACTTGTCTGATCTTGATTATCGAAATTATCGGGTTACAATGGGGTAGCCGAAGGCTCGGACTATGATCTCGTCGAGAGGCTAAGATTTCTAATGACCTAGCTCTAGACTTGCGGTGGTTTTGGCTGTGTTGATTGTGTGTCCCTCGGCAGACCATCTCTTGGCCCTTATATTGCAGACCAGGTCTCGAGAGTTCCGTCCGGGTTCAAGTAGATTACAAAGAGTTCAACATCTAAACTTTCCTTGTTTCTTCGTCTTCTTGCCTTGTTCGTCAAGAATCCTTCTTTGAAACCGACATAGCGGCCCACCTTGGTCGGTGGATGATCTTTATGGGCCCCTAATTGGGTCGTAGGAGGTAGCGTAATATTGGTTACCCAAAGGGTAATGCCCACATCAGTAGTAATAATAAAGTAACGGTTTTTAGTGTTTTGGGTATATAGTTTGCAATAAAAATAATGTGCGAAAAGTAAATAGCAAATAAGTAAATGTTCTCAATGAGAGAAAAGCCCAATCCTCTATGCAGCAAAAGGACAAGCTAAAGTGTGTGCTTATATGAGACAAAAGTTCGCGAGGGCGGTGTGGATTCACTAGCATCTGAGTTCTAGACAACATGGTAAATATCTTCTCAAGTTTTATGCAATTAGGGGCGGACTTAGTTTGGGGACAGTCCCTTCGCCTGTCGTGTAACCAAATGTATGAGGCCTCTTTTGCGTTGGCCTTCAAATATGGCACCATGGAAGGCTGGGTGGTGGCCTCAAAGTTAGTCATGTGTGCCACAGTCATTGCACACTACACTTAGTTTGTGGCCACTCCCTATGCCTGCCGTGTGAGCCAATGTATGAGGCCTTATGTGCTTTTTGACTTCTGCATTGGCCTGTGATTCAACAAAGACACAACGAAAGGCAAGGTGCTACCCCAAACTTAGTTGTGTGTGTTGCCTCACTAATGTTTTCAATGTCCATTTTCATCTATACTTGTGAGAAGGCACACCTCTAATGTCATGTGTTCTTGTGGCAGACTGAGAAGCTCATTCTTGAGTCACATGTTGAGACCACCGACGAGGGACAATCGAAGAAGCGAAGGGCGGCTAATGTTGGCCACTTTCAGGACGAGGTAGGACTTGACCAGTTCCTGCGCATCGTCTTCAGGCCCGCCTTCGGCCAGCTCCTGATCCCTCAAGATTCCGTCAAGTGGTTCGGAGAAATCCCGTCCAACAACATCGTCCGTAGCAACACTGGCTACAACTGAAGGATGAGTCTGATGAGATAAGGCGATGACGCATGCATCGACCAGGGGGTGGACGTGCTTCACCATCGCCCATTAGCTCAAGGTAGGCCAGTTCATCACCTTCAAGAAGTTGTCCTCCTTCGAATACAGTGTGGTCATCTTCGACCACAGTTGCACCGAGGTGATGAGCAGATGCCCGTACAATGGTGATGCCACCAGGTGTGTTGTCTTCAAAAATCATGTCTGTGTCGCTGCTACCATGTCGTGTCTAGTTGCTGATCGTGTCGTGTCCTGAACTATGGCTGTGTCTGGTGTGTCTACTATGACTGTGTCTGGTGTGCTTGAACAATGGTGTGTCGAACTATGATCGTGTTACTTTCGTCTATGATCACTGCTAAGTTTGCTTGTGCTTGCATTGTGTTCTTGCTTCTGCGGTTGATCACTGGTAACCTCACCACTAAAAAAAAGGTAACCAGAAGCGGATTTTGGGTTGCAACCAAATAGCAGGGGCGCCGTTTTAAGTTGCAACTAGGACTAGAAAACAACCTACCAAATCCACGGGGAAGAAAATCCTCTGCGTAAGTCACAAAATAACAACGCGTATGGGGCTTCTTCCCACCGCGGCCGTGGTGCAAGAAATAGGCACCCTTGGTGCTCAAGTTCACTCAAGCTGATAGCGGTCCATTTTATATCCTCGCTACTAGTACAAACGAACCTAGCCGAGTGCGGACTGAAACGCACCGCTTCGCCGGCCCGTGCGCGGGTGTCCGCGTGTCCCCGCGCGCCTCAACTTGGACCAACACCGCAACAGGTGCCGCGCCGCGGAGCTTCGAGGTGGCAGCACGGACAAGTCAAAGCAGCGCCTCACGTGATGTGGCCACCTAGCAGGCCGGGCGTCTCGTGAGTCGCGATTCCTGCTTCCTGGACGTCACTCGTGGCCGCATGCCGCGCCGCCCTTTGCGTGCCCGCGGATAAAGCGCACGTCGCCTACGCCCGTCCACCCACACTCCCCCGCCGGCCGGTACCGGAACGTCGACGCCGCCGTCGATCCCCGGCGGCCCATGACGGCGACAGCGCCGGTTTCTTCCTTCCAATACCAGCTCCGGTCAATCTCCGCCTCGAATTAGCAAACGCTCCACCCGTGCGGCCGTGCACGACGGGGAATATTTTATCCGCAATTAACTGGATCTGGTCGACTAACAGCGTCGCAAATCTCTATACGCAGCTGACACAGCTGTGCGAGATGTAGAATCCTCCATCGGAATAAACAAGATCCTTGTCGATGCGCTGGCTACCCACCTGTGCGACCGGACGCCTACTTGCGTTTCCCTTTGCTTGGGCGTGGTTATTCTCGAGCCTACCACTCGACCTACCACTGGACTAGCTGGCTAGCTAAAGCCAGCACCTGCCACCAGAAAACTCCCATCAAATCCACCATGGACCTGGCTCTCTATTTGGTTTGTTGCCACATAAAGCATGTTATTTATACTTTGATTTAATGCTTTCTAAATTGATTTTACTTTTCCAGTTGGTAATGGGAAATGTTAAAAGAGTATTTTCTGCAATAAATCTAGTGAAAAACAAGTTGAAATAATAAGCACTCGAACCATTGTCTAGTAGGAGTAACATTTATCGAGCTATAGGTGTTCTTGACGATAAGTAAAGATGTGTGAACTTTCATGATAATGCAAGAGCATAAGTAAATCGAAGTAATTCTAGTGATGTAATTTTCTATTTATACAATCCATCATGTAAGATTTTTTTTCATGTTTTGAATATTTTTATTGCAATCTAGCACATATGAATATGATTATGGACTTAATGTTGACAATCTATTGGCTATGTATATAGTACTAGTTTAGCAAACTTTTCTCGCAATTGAAAGAGCGCAACCTTTTTTTAGGTGTATCCATCTTCCAATTTTTTTCGTGTCTCTGCCACTAGATTGGCCCTGTTGTATGGAGGTAAGGATTCATACAATGTATCGATCAATCCTGCAGTTTTTTGCAGGTAATAAATTGCTTAACAATGTACGTGTGTGCCTTTTTCATACCTATATTTAAAAGTAAGTAGCTTAGGTAAAAATGACAAGTTTTAGATGAACAGTCTAAAGAAAATGAAAATCTCCCTTCCGGAATTTTAGTAACTTAGTGACCGGATAACTATGTAACTTAGATGAGAGTAAGTTTAATCGGGTTATGCATTACCCAAGGTCCCAAAAATTCCCTTTATTGTTGTTTGGTAACTATTCATACCATGTATCCGTCGATTTTGCAGTTTTTGCAAGTAATAAAATGCATTAATTATCTTTAAACAAAAAATATTAATGTACCTTTTCCGTTTATATATATTCGTATCTAAAAAAAGTTAAGCATTTTTTTTAGCCACGGAAGGAGTAGCAATGATTACTATGTAACATGTTATCTACTAGAATGTTATGCGACGCTACCATATATGTTCAGTAAATATTTCTCAAAAGTGGGCACGATTTTTGCAAATAAAAAGTATAGCAGGATACATGATGTCGCTCATTTTTTCTGATTTATTTTTTAACACAAAAGGTCATATTCATCATAGTCGACAGAAACGGAGCCCACGCAGGATATTTTATATCGCAGCTGGGCGCCATTCGTAAATAAACTCAGATTCTAGGGCAAATCCGTCAACTCATATCCAGCAGCACCTCTCCTTCCAGCGATCTCTCTTCTTCCCCTCGAAGACAAAAAGAGCCTCGAAAAAAAAGAGGACTCCACGGCTGTGTGGGCTTCTTCTACTGCTAGTCCGGCAGTTTCTTCTCCCCCACGCGAAGGCGGAATCGCTCGCACGTTCCCGAGGCGAGCCCCGAGCCGGAGCACGCTCCCATCGCGGTGGCGGCGCCGTCGGCAGTCGCCGACGATCGGCGGCGGCGGCGGAGATGTTGGAGGACCAGGTCGCCTTCCTGCTGCAGAAGTACCTCGGCAACTACGTCCGGGGGCTCAGCAAGGAGGCGCTCAAGATCAGCGTCTGGAGAGGTCACCACTCTGCTCCTTCCCCCCTTCCCTCGTTCCCTTCGCTTACCTGTCCGCACGCGCTCGTCGTTCAGTCCGATTGATTCCTCGCGTCTTCAGGGAAGCGCTCGCGGCTGATTTTGGTTCGTTTTTTTAGTTCGTCGCCGCGGCCTTGCTTGTTTGGGTATTTGTCTCAGTAATAAGTCGCTTTGAACGGCTATTGGGAGGTCGAGCTTGAGCGTAGTTTGGTGCTTATGCTTCGCTTTGCCTGTCGCGATTCAGTTCGGCGGGCGTGATTAGGATTTAGGAGTAGGCGGCGTTCTGGGCACTGTCTGATGTTTTCTGTTACATTGTGTTTGTCGTGAACGGTAGCAATGGGGATGGCACTGACAGCGAGTTTTGACATATTTACTGTAGCTGTAGGTGGAAATTGTTTTTGGATGCTATCGTGCAGTCATTTTGTTCCCTCCGTGATAAAACAGACTTTTATGCTTCATTTGTTTTGGCGCGGCCGTAATTTGGTTGCTGAGAGCTGTTACATGCCAAAGCAGATTTGAGTATATTATGATTTGATGGACGCGATGGCTGGGCATTGCTATGTATGCTGCGAATTGGTGTCTAATTACATGTCATGGTTGACAGAGGAACCAGCAAAATTTCGTAATCTAAGTATTTGTGCTGGTAGCTGCATTGCTGAGTATTTGCGCTTTGCAAAGCTTGATTTGTGGTAATTTATTGCTTGCATCAGCTCGAGGGCTAGTGTGCGTTGCTGCCTTGTTGGTACACAGTGTCAATATGCCACTGATGCTCCTGAGCAATATATACCCATGTTACCTGGTCATCAATTAGTCTGTCAAAGAGAGGCCTTGAACTTCCAATTTTGCTGAGAACATTGCGTATGGCCGAACTATTGTACCGTTGAAACCCTGGATAAAATATTATGCTTCCTCTGTTCACTAGTGTAAGAGGTTTTTGGCAAGCTAATTACGTTAGTGAACGGAGGGAGTACATGAGATGCTTCTGTGCAACAAAATAGTGTAGGAATTGTAATCTTCATATCGAACTTCTCTCTACACCATGAAACAAACTGCGAACGGAAGATGGATTTTATTTGGAATCCGGGTTTGTTCTAAGCTAGGCGCTATATTTGGACCATGCCTATCCTGTTCCGTTGATCCTGAAATTTGATGAACACAGTGATGGGCTAAAATCATCTAGACTCTGGCTAAAAAAAAGGACAAATATGATGTTATGGTGTGTCATCTATCAGTAGCAGAATCATTTTGTACACATCCGGCTTCTACCCTGGACCTTGCATTGCTGTCTGCTGACACCGACGAGGCCCTGGATCCATCCTTCAGCCCACCATGGTTATGCCCTATTTTCCTTTTCCATAAGCCCATGTCAAGATAATCTTTGGTAGGAGAGTGTGATATATGCCTTTCTTAGCCCCCACTAACGGCTCTTACTCTCTCAACTAACAAAATAGTGAGTCAATAAGAAAAAACATGAGTTGTGTGTGGTTCACTTAACTCCTGTAGGTTTTTTTTTTGAACATTGAACAGTAGGAAAGGCTTCTCCTGCTTCTGCATTAAATAGAGAAAAACTGTTACATATTTAGAGAGTCTCTGGAGAGGCCATGGCCAACTTTCAAGAAAGCTAAACGCTATCTAATAGTCCAGAAATAAAATTATGCAGGGACTCTTTGGTCCTATGAACCACAAGGGCGAAGTCAGCTTTGAATCTAGCCTTCCAAGACAAAACCTGATGAGTTACACCATTAAAATGCAGGTTATTTCTTTCCTTCCATATACTCCAAGCTGCCACAGTGAAGACTTCCATAAACATAGGTTCGGACCAGGCAGCTTTAACTCCTGTAGGTTGTAGTGCATAACGTCCGTGTGGTTGATCCTTCTCTATTGGCAGTTTTTCTGAAATAACAAAGTTGTGAGATGGAATATACAATATCAAGTCAAGTCACATAAAGGACTTAATGCCAACTAACAAACATATCTAGTGATGGTTGGCAGCATTTTTTTTTTCGAGAAAAACAAAAGCTATGCATCTCAATGAATTGATAGAAAAGAGAGTTATGTACAAGCCCAAGAAAGGGCTACACCTGAGATTACAACATAATGCCCCTAAGAACTAGGTACCATGGGGAGCAAGCCTGGAAGCCCCTTCGCTCCCGCTGTTGCAAAATCCCGGGCCTCTGCCCGGACAGTGAAAAACTATTGGTACACGTCGGGCTATGCCGCGATAGAAATAAATGATGTCGTGGAATTTGGAATGGTCATCTCATGGGCAGCTTATGTGTGTGCTGGGCCCATGTTGAGATGATTGTAAGTGAATACACATTATACGCACACGCGCGTGCACATTTGTTTTCCTTCTGCTAGGTATGGTTCCCTGTTTTGTGAATGATATTGACTATCTGCAACTTACTGTTATTATGTTTTATGCAATATTATTTCAGGTGATGTAGAACTCACAAACATGCAGTTGAAGCCAGAGGCGCTCAATTCCTTGAAGTTACCTGTTAAAGTCAAAGCTGGTTTCCTTGGTTCAGTGAAGCTCAAGGTCTGTAGTAGTTGCTTTGTTAACAAAAATATTTTGCCTGAATCTACCATGTTGTGATTTTCTGTGACAAGGTTGAATATGCTAACGGATGAGTGCATCAACGATTATTAGGTCCCATGGAGCAGACTTGGCCAAGAGCCGGTCTTGGTTTATCTTGATCGGATATTTATATTAGCTGAACCAGCAACAAATGTTGAAGGTTGCAGTGAGGATACTGTCCAAGAAGTCAAACGAAGTAGAGTTAGGGTGAGGAATTTCTGATGGTAGTTAAGTTATTTGACAATTGTTTGTTGAACCGTGTATTGATGATATTTTGTTTATTGAAACAGGAAATGGAAATGAAATTATTGGAGAGCCAGCAACAACTGAACTCCGAACTGGTACATATTGATGCTTAACCTTCTTACAATTGTGTGTGTATTTGTCTGTTGTGATGAGTTGTGATGATTATCTACTGAATGGCTTGGATAGTCGATCATGTTTTGCCTCCTGTTGAGTGGTTTGGGAACTTACCATCTTAGCTTGCTTATGCTCATTAATGTCTGACTTGAACCTTTCATCCCTGAAGAATTCGTCATGGCTTGGGTCTTTTATTGGCACTGTAATTGGAAATATCAAGTTGTCCATTGGCAACATTCATATCAGATACGAAGACATAGAGAGGTACTTAAATTTCTGTTCAGTCAATGTATCTTTCAGAGTGCATATAAGAATACCTTGTATTTTTTCTGTAGCAATCCAGGCCACCCTTTCGCAGCAGGTTTGGTACTTTCAAAGCTGTCAGCAGTTACCGTGGATGACCATGGTAAGGAAACTTTCGCCACTGGTGGAGATTTGGAGAAAGTGAAGAAGGTATATTCTCCTAATTTCACAACGTTTTTGCTCCGTCGTAATTTGATATAATATGCAATGGCTGCTAGTTACTTCTGGGAATGCAGACATCCCTTTTGCAACCCATGGATTATTCTTTTATTAGATGGAAATGAGGACGGAAAATCACTTCCTATGGCTTTTGGATCACAAAATATAATGCTATTGTGAGCAACACTAGTTGTATTTTTCTTTTGATATATCTCGAGATACTCTATGCACTTCCTCCATCCAAAAATTACTACGGAGTACGTACACTCCCCTCTGTTAGACTACTCATAGTGAGAATAAGAAAGGTAGTAACATCACACACCTCGAGAAGTTTTGGTGACATGGCAAGACAATAAATGAAGAAATAGAGTGAGGTGTGGTAACTAGGTGTTGAAGACAAAGCAATTCATCTTCTCTTATTTTCTCATATTGTTTTTGTTCGTTGATTTCTTTACACTAATCAGTCTGCATGTCTAGTATAATATGTTGATGTCAACAGAAAATACATCATTTTTAAGTTACGAAAAAATCTTCCCTACGATCATTTATTGAGCCTTCTTTCTTTTGCTTCTAATAATTGTATTTATTATTCTTGCATTTGATAGCTTATTATGATGGTTTTGCAGTCTGTTGAACTTGAGAGTCTGGCGCTGTATTTTGATTCTGATAGCAGTCCTTGGAGCGTGGATAAACCTTGGGAAGATTTACTGCCTTCAGAATGGAGTCAGGTAGCTTACAGTTGTATTTGCAATAAATATTTATGGGGTTTGAGGGTATAAATCTGCATGTAGACAGTTGTCTATTTTACATAATCGAACTGAACTGCTACACGGTGAACCTGGATGGCCTGATACTGGACTACGCCGAGGCTTTGGAGGATGGGTCTTGTGCAATTTCATTGGTTTTGTCTAATAATTTTATATTCACTGGATAATTGTTTACCTTTTTTAGCTGAGAATTCTAGGGGTGGCCCAATAGTTTTTTTTTATTTAAACGAGGAAATATATAAAGCAGGACTGTACAAGTGGGGCTATACAGAGTATAAATATTTACTGGTTCACCAAACCTTTTTTCAGGTTTTTGAGTTCAGAAAACAGGATATTTCTAGTACTGCTTCAAAAGCTCACACTTACATATTAAGACCTATATCTGGCAAAGCAAAATATACAAAGGTACACGTTGATGAAGCAAAGAGGAGTGGACAAGCGTTGCAAAATGCTGCTGTTGATTTGGATGACGTTACTTTATCTTTGTCAAAGGTTTTGTACTCTCAACCAGCCCCCGTTTTTGTTTAAGTAATGAAGCAGCAATGTTGATGGTAGTCTGTTTTCTTCAAATCAGGATGGTTACAGGGACATCTTGAAGATGGCTGATAATTTTTCTTCTTTTAATCAACGGCTGAGATATGCTCATTACCGGCCATCTTTACCAGTGAAGTCTGATCCAAAATCTTGGTGGAAGTATGCATACAAAGTAGTGACTCACGAAACGAAGAAGGCAAGGTATATAGATTCTACATGCCTTTCTGGGCGTCTGTTCCTCTTTGTGTGTGTATTATGTATTATTAGCGTGTATAGTTATTTAGTTTATCAGTTTGTAATTATGATATTGAACATAGCTCAAGATAGTGTCTGTATTCTGGAGGCATGGCTGTTATGTTTGGGTTTACTCCACAGGGAATCCTACATACCTTCTGACATTTGTTTTAATCATGATAAGACTAGCCCTCTGTCTGAGCTGATGAACCGGTCTTAAAAAAATTGCGCTGCCATGCACACAGCTGCAACATATATGTGAGAATAAAAGAAGTTGAGCACTAACGGTGCAATCAAGCCACACCAGTCATAGTCGTGCCAAATTGCCAATTTATTCTTTTAGAAAATCAGGCATCTCTCCCTGGCTCCGTTTTATTTGAGTGAAAGTCTCGGCATGACATTTGGTTTTGGGCATGACACCATTATGCTATTGTCCTTTGGAAAATTCATTGCATTTTTTCTGTTCCGTGAAGGACCCTTGAACTAATCATATATTTTCAATGTTGACTTTGGCTTAACACCTATATGATGTAATGTTACGTGGAGTACTTTTTTGTGCACCTGATTTTCTCATTGAGTTCGTGTTGACATGTCATTAATGCAGCGGAACTCTATCTTGGGAACAACTACTGAGAAATGCAAGACTTCGGAAGGCATATGTATCTTTATACGCGTCCCTTCTGAAATCTGACATGAGCCGTCTGGTTGTTGAAGATAATCAGGAGATCAATAGCATGGATCGTGAACTAGATATGGAAGTTATTCTACAATGGAGGTAGTATGTTTGTTCTTTGCTCTTTGAGACATCATCTATGAAGTCTATCTTGTAGATAATCGGCTGAAATAATAATAATTGATAATCTTATAACTGTGTTCTTTGATGATTATATTTCATAATAATGTGGAAGGAAGTATATCTGAATACTGATATGTTCCATTGGCTCTTCTCAGAATTACGTCATTCTGACATGTAAACATTATGTCATGCTATTACTATTTTGGATACAACTTCTGGGTAATATCAATGTTGTTGAGTGGGCTGATCATTCCTTCCGAACTTCCTATTCTTTTTTAAATACATCATACGATAACCTTTTGAAATCTTGAGCAAGACATCTAGGATTCTTCACGCTTCTGATGCACAGTGAATAGGCGGGCCGCAAGCATGCTGTGCAACTTTGTCCTTGATTGTTTGAGCCACTCATGAAAACAAACCATAGAATTCGCCGAATGAGCATTGCAGCAATATGGATGCTCTTTTTATTTCCAATAAAATTGAACTACACTATCGCTCCCAGTGTTCCATCTGCATGATCTCCTATGAGTTGTCCATTGCTTAAAATTTATCTTTTTTCCTTTGTGAAGGATGCTGGCCCACAAGTTTGTTGAACAGTCAGCAGAAACGTATCAGCGTGCTCAACAAAACAAGCAATCCTGGTGGTCATTTGGATGGTCTGTCTAATCTATACAAACTCACATTCTCTGTATTGCCAACGTGTATCATTTAATTCTTCTTGTGCATACAGGAGCGGCTCTTCAAAGGATGATGGAGACTCAAAGAGTTTTAGTGATGAAGATTGGGAAAGACTAAATAGGATAATTGGGTACAAAGAAAATACAGAGTATATTCCTGCTCAGCAAGATATGAAATTGATGCAGTTTTATTTTGAAATACGCATGAAGCATAATGCATCAAGGCTTATCATTGATGGTTCAGAGTGCCTTGCTGATCTTTCATGTGAAGATTTCTGCTGTAACTTGAAAATGTATCCAGAGGCAAAAGTTTTTGATCTGAAGCTTGGTTCCTACAAACTTCTATCTCCATATGGCCTGCTTGCTGAGGTTTTACCACCTTGTTCTTCTAATTTTAACTTTTAAACTTGCAAATTCATTAATGACTTAACAATACCATTATCCATATGACTTATTAGAGTGCAAGTGTTGTTGATTCTCTTGTTGGTGTCTTTTCGTACAAACCATTCAATGAGCAACTGGACTGGAGTTTCACAGCTAGGGCTTCTCCTTGTTATATAACTGTAAGTTATCCTTAATAGACCTCTGGTGTGCACATATTTGATTTACCCTTGTATGATTGTTGTTGCTGTTCTGGCAGTATTTGAAAGACTCCATTGACCAAATCGTTGCCTTCTTCAAGAGTAGCCCTACCATTAGCCAGACCCTTGCACTAGAGACTGCTGCTGCTGTACAGGTATATATTCATAATTCATTTGAAGCAAGATTTGTTTCTATGGTAATATTATTGATTCTTCTGCATTTTTTCTTTGAGTAACATATCTTTTGATTTATGAAGATGACATTAGATGAAGTGAAACGCACCGCTCAACAGCAAATGACACGGGTCCTAAAAGATCAGTCCAGGTTGGTGTGAATTATTTTACTACTGAAAGAACTATACTGTGGTGAACACCTGAATGACAATGTAGTCAACTTGTAAGGGATTTATGGTTAGGCAAGGTCCCAGCATCCTTCTCTGTAGGTCTCTCAGAATCCTGTTTTTCATAGTTCCACATTAATGGTTATACCAATAATGGTTGATGTGAGTCACGTGGCAAACAATATTTAGTAACCATAGTTTAGTACTTAAATATGGAGCTATGGCCTATGGGAGCATATTCAATTGCAATAGAAGGGATACTGTCTTACTACGATGCTTCAGCCTGAAGACAAGAATAATCAAGATGAGATTATTTTAAATTTGTCTGTACATCAGCTATAAGTCAATTTTGATTATCAAGACTTGAAATACATTTCAATTACCCCTCATATTCATATCATTCTTTTTCTTATATAATTTTTTTGCTTCGATGCTAAGAATTATTCTAAAAATCAGCCGTACGTTCTTTCTTCTTTGGGTTGGTTTTTCTGAATGGCTATTGATGTACATATAATCTCTGTTAGGTTTTCACTGAATCTGGATATCGCTGCTCCTAAAATTACTGTTCCTACCAAGTTCCGTCCAGACGATATACATGAGACAAAGCTTTTGCTTGACCTTGGACATTTGATTCTTCGGACAGAGGTCTTGTTTACTCTCTAAGTAATACTTTCATATCTATGAGTGGTTGAGTTTATCTGTCACTGATGTTTCTTGTCACTTCAGGAGATTTGGGATTCATATACTTCAGAAGAGCAAAATATATATCTGAATTTCAATTTGGTGCTCAGTGATGTATCTGCATTTCTAGTTGATGGTGATTACCATTGGAATGATACATCTAAAGAAGTCAATATGTTGCCAGTTATTGACAAGTGTGGAATTGCCTTGAAGCTTCAGCAGGTTCACACTAATTTTCTCTCCTTCTCCAGGAAAGAATAAACGAAAGTGGGAATGACTCATCCTACTGTTTTGCAGATCCAGGTAGAAAGTTCACTATATCCTTCCACAAGAATGGCAGTACGGGTGCCTTCCTTGGGATTTCATTTCTCTCCGGCACGCTATCATCGATTGATGGAGATTGTAAAGATTTTTCAAGACACTGATAGTGAGAGTAACAGTTCAAATCTTGCACATTTGTGGGATCAGGCTGACTTTGAAGGATGGTCTTCCCTTCTTACATGGAAGGTTTGCCTTTTATTCTATATAATTGTATACTCCTGTATCTCTTAAGAAATTAAAATAAAATACATTTGTAACTACTCCATCTGTTCCATAATTCTTGTCGCTGATTTGGATGTATCTAGACACATTCTGTACATAGATACATCCAAATCAGTGACAAAAATAATTATGGACCGGAGAGAGTAATTGATAGCTTTCTATATTTAATTGAGAATTATGACTGCATCTTCAGCGCACTTTGTACTCCGATATTGGTAGGCCTGTGTTAACTTTTCTCTTAACATCATAATTAGAACTGCAAATGCTCGTTGACCAAGTTATTTTTGCTCAGAATTTTGACCCTGTGTAATCTCAAATTTAAATGATGGTGCCGAAGGGCAATTTTAGAGTAGATAGCAGAATGTACTAAACTGTCTGTTGTCCCACTTATAATAAATATGATACTACTATCTCTAATAGTTCTTTACGACCTGTTATTAGGGTGTTGGAAACCGAGAAGCTGCTTGGCAGCGAAGATACTTGCGCCTAGTGGGGCCATTTATTTATTTATTTGAAAATCCAGAGTCTACAACATATAAGCAATGGTCCAGGTTATTCCCTTTCCGGTTCTTACTTATTATGCAAAATTCTAGATTTAGAGCTGCCATTAAATTTGAGTCCTATAGCGCCAAGTGATGTGTTAGCTGAGATTCTTCAGTATTAAGTACCTTGACTCTTAGATTTTCTTATTTCAACATCTGTTGCTTCTACCCCTCATGGCGATTTAACCTTGTTATATCACATGGCTTAATGTCTTCAATGTTTCATAAAGAATGGAATAGCTCAATACATTTTTGTGTCTGCCTATGGTAGTAATCGTGATGTAAGCATGTAAAGGGCTTTTATTTTTGTTATGTGCCTGGATTTTTGTTTGAACTTTAATTTTTCATCTGTTTGTGCTGCGTTGCAGTTTAAGTGGGAAACAAATTCATCAGGTCCCTACTGAGCTAACGAATGGTGTACAGAATATTGTGGCACTGCACGACTCTGGTCAAGTCAACCCCAAGGTGCGGTCTATTAGCTGAGCTTATTATATCCAGTTATTTAGTTTTTTAAAGATTATAATTGGGCATATTACCTAATGATTTATACAATTGATACAATTAACTACTCACAATGTAGAGTTGCCAATAGCCTCTCCTTGTAATCTCCGTTACATAATTGATGATGTCTATTTGATTTTGTTGTACAGATTCTGGAAGATACTGGTGCTTTGATATTGTTGTTTGATAGCGAGGAAACAAGAAAAGTATGGCAGAGCCGCTTGCAGGGTGCTATATATCGTGCATCGGTACTTTTCCTTTTCTATGTATGTTTCAGTTTTTGTCTTCTATTGTTATCCAGATAATAACCGGCATACTCCCAGGGTTCTGCCACAGTTTCAAACTTTCCTGAAGCTGCTTTCCCATCAGAGTCTCATTCCTTCAAAGGCAGTCTTCCAGATGTTGTCAACATAGAAAAATTGTTCGTTGCTGGTATTCTTGATGAACTAAAGATCTGTTTTTCATGTGGCTATGAGGTATGTCTTTCTTGCTGGTATGTCTTTTACGAATTTTCCTGTAATCGTGAATCTAATACTATTGATGTAACTTCTACTGTTTGTAGGGTAATCACAGACTAAAAAAAGTACTACTAGCTAAGGAGAGCAGCTTGTTTGAATTTCGGGCAGTTGGTGGTCAGGTATACCTATCTACATTTAGTCCTTGCTGTGTGATTCATTTTACTTACCCACTTTATGTGTGGAAACAAATAGGTTGAGCTTTCAATGAAGGGTGGCGACTTACTGATTGGAACTATTTTGCGATCACTGGAAATTGAAGATCAGTATTTTTACCCAGGTAGTCCTGAACCAAGGTACTTGGCGAGGTCCTTCATCAACAGTATGCAAACCGTCCCCACTCCTGCTCGAAAGAATATTTCAGGATCTAAAGGCACCCCACTGAAGAAAAGTGACAGTGAGGAAAGTTTTTTTGAAGCATCAGATGATTTTGATGAATTTGAAACACCCATGCTAAAAGAGAGGAGTATATCAGATTATTTTAGTGCCCAAGATTTTTTACCTAGTGGCCTCCCCTCTTTGCAACCCCCTGCATTTAGTCGTATTCCTGGTTTGCTACCAGACAGTGAAATTAAAACAGTTGGATTCACTTCGGAAGGTAGTGGTACTTCTGATAGTTTTGTGAAAGCTCAGATTGTTATATATGATCAGCAGTCTCTCCAGTATAACAACTTGGACACCAGGGTAAATATCTCAATATCTAAAGATTATTCATTACAAGGCTTCAGTTATTTATATAAACTGAGCCCTTTCCCCTAGAACTGTACTCGTGATATTTGACTTTTTCCCTTTATTTACCAGGTAGTTGTAAGTGTTGCTACTCTAACCTTCTTTTGTCATCGGCCAACTGTCCTTGCAATCATGGAATTTATGAATGCTATCAACCTTGCAAGTGCGCCTGATAGCGACAAAGATAAAAACGCAGATGATAATACCAAGTCTGATAATGTGGTCGAGGAGCCTATATCTGATCTGGAATCAGAACCTAACATAAAAAGATTACTGTCTAAAGGTAAAAACAGAGTAGTTTTTCATCTCACATCAAGCATGGCAGAGGCACAAGTATTACTAATGAATGAAAAGGGTGATCTACTTGTTACTTTGTCACAGAATAACCTCTCAACTGATATCAAGGTATGATCATGTCTAGTGTATATGATAGTTTTTGGCTTAGTTGACCTTGCTTATGTAACTATCTTTGGCATTACTTAAGGTGTTCACGTCGTCATTCAGTATAAAGGCTGCACTTGGAAACCTCAAAATAAGCGATGATAGTCTTCGTAGAAACCATCCTTACTTTTGGGTCTGTGACATGCGAAATCCGGGAGGATCTTTTGTGGAGGTACTACCATGTTACTTGCTATATTAATTGACTCATTGCTTGGCTAGTTGCAGGTCTTAACTTCTGTACTTCAGTTTTTTCAATTCTTGAATAATCATTCTTTCTGGCTTGAGGAAGTAAGGAAATTCTTTAAAACTTCGTGCAGATTGACTTTACTTCATACAGTATTGGCGACGAAGACTACCGTGGGTATGACTACAGTCTTATAGGGAAGCTATCTGAAGTTAGGATTGTTTATCTTAACCGTTTTGTTCAAGAGGTATGCTATTTACAGCCCATCTATTTTATCCTTTCTATCAATGGCTTAAGGGCTTTTTCTTTTCTCTTTTAAATTTGCAGATTACTGGCTATTTCCTAGGTCTCGTCCCTAAAAGTTCTGATGGTGTTGTAAAGCTGAAAGACAATGTGACTAACTCAGAGAAGTGGGTTAGCAAAACTGATATGGAAGGATCGCCGGCCCTCAAGTTGGATGTTTCATTCAGTAGACCTATAATTGTTATGCCTCACGATACCAATAGTCATGAGTAAGGACGTCTCTCTGTATATGATTTTTTTTATTCACCTATCTTTGTTGCATTTTACAGATCCTTATTTATGGCTGCAGCTTCTTGGAGCTTGATGTCCTGTACATTACAATCCAAAATGAATTCCAATGGATAGGTGGCGACAAGAATGAGATGAGTGCTGTTCACATGGAAATTTTGACAGTTACAGTAAGTTTACTTCATGCAAATGTTTTATTGGGCGACAACAGTAGAGGACAGACCTGCTGAAATATTTTATTTGTTTTCGAAAAAAGCATATGCAAAGAACAAGAGGAGCATGCGGAAGAAACAGGGATTTGCCTAGCCATTTAGAATCTTGATAGCAGAAATATTTACGTGTATACTAATTATGGGTCACTACATCAAATACATGAATTTCTCAATGTTTACTTGTGCCTTCAAGTTAAAAGGAAATAGAGGATAATAGAGTGGAATGGTGAAAATGAGAACCACATGTTAAAAGTTATTCTGTCTTCTCTTTAGATATATGTGGAATATCTTTCATAATTTTGGGTCAGATGCAGAGTATTAGGTGAACCACACTTCTTTGCACTTCTCGTTCAGCAGCGCAATCCTGATTACTAGTCTTGTTACTGTTGATCTTATAATTGTTCTTATAGCTGTCTTTGCACAATTCTTTTGTAGGTAAAGGACATAAACTTAACTATTGGTATGGATATGGTGAGGGGTGAAACTATAATACAAGATGTGGAAGGTCTCTCCGTTGAGATTCGTAGATCATTACGTGATCTGATGCACCAGTTGCCAGTGGTGGAGGCAGCAATTAAGGTAGCTCACTTTCTCAGAATGAATATTTATGTAAAATCTGCCTCCTAGGAGGATGTAAACCAAACTCTATCTTTTCAATGAAATGAAACGCAAAGGTCCTTCGTGTTTTCTCGAAAAAAAAATTTTACGGTAAATTCCTTGGTCATAAGAAAAATTGCATTTTGTTTTGTAATATGGGTACCATTGCAACACTCATTTTTTATCTGGCTGTCTCAGGTGGACGTTTTGAAAGCAGCATTATCCAATCGAGAATACGAAGTTATATCTGAATGTGCATCATCAAACTTTGCTGAGGCACCACATGTTGTGCCTGCTCTGGATGGTCCTCCAGATGAAACTTCAACATCTGAATCTCATATTTCAGCATCTTCTATTTCTTCTGAAAGTATTCAGGACCTGTCCCAAGATACAGAAACGTGGATAGCAAATAAGTTTTCGGTTTCAATAAATCTAGTCGAGCTCTCTCTGCATTCGGGATCAACAAGGGATTCTCCTCTTGCTAGCGTGCAGGTACTCTTTCTAAAGGAATATACTTTGGAATGTATTGATTGTTGCACATGTTTGCCGCTTATTTCCATGTTTCCCTTGCTTTTTTTTTTCGAGAAAACACAATGACATTGATTGTTTCCCTTGCTTTGACTTGTCTTATAGGCATATTGAGTCCTGGTCCCATGTTTTCCTTGCTTTGATTTGTCTTGTAACCATATTGAGTCCTGGTCCAAACGGATTTGTGTACTAAGTACCACCGGTTACAGTACTGCTGAAACTGCAATGTCCATTTGGTCTTCTAGTGAAACCTGTAGCAGTACTTCATTTGTAGTAGTAATGTGTTACCTTACCTGGCGCCAACATCAGTAGTCAATATTGGTTGCCTGACGCAGTATGATTGTTCAAGAGACAAAGTGACGTACTGAACATTTACCAATATGTTCAGTTGTAGGAGTAATGTGTCACCTGACCTGACACCAGTGTGAGTGATCAATGTTAGTTGCTTGGTGCAGTATGTTTATTCAAGACAATCAAGTTGCATGTGAGAGTTTGATAAGAGTACAATTCTAAGTTCTAAGTAAAAAAAAATATTTAACCAACTTTTTTTTATTGAGGAAAGGATCATTAGCTGATACCAATCTGCCCAAAAGCCAAGAAGAAAGTTGCTAGATTTTAATTGCAATTTTCACAAATTGGAACCAGTCCTCACGAGTTACTAGTAGTGTGCACTCCGCAGAGACATGTGCAGACCGATCATATTCCAGTTTTCAAGCGAAGAAATACATTGGTTTTAGCTTTGCACAGTTCCCTGCCCTAACAGATAAGGATCAAACTTCATTTGGTACACTTGTATGAGTTTGCGTATTTAATTGGATTTGCAGACTTAAAGAAAATATTCAACATTTTCTACAACTTTTATTAGCTCCTGCACCTCTACCTAAATGATAAATGCTTCCCAAATGGCAGCCTTGAAAGGAATAAAATGAAATCACACTCTAAATTCTGGAAGCAGGTATTCTTTGACATGACGTTAATCTGGACTGTATTTTAACATGACGTGAACTCAAATGTTACCAGATATTGCTACTTTGCTAGCTATATTTTTCCAAGAATCCTTTTGAAGACGTTGTATGTTTCTCTTTTTCGTTTCAGGCTGGCAGCACTCTGCTGGTGTTTTCCTCCTTTGCTGAGATCTTCTGTTAGTCAGCTTAGAAGTAGAGTATTTTTATTCTTTCATGATTTTTTACATGTTTTTTTTTTTGTGTGTGCTGGACAAAGCTGGTTCTGTCAGGGACTCTTTATGATGCACTTAGCTTCCTTTGGCTCAAGGTTTTAACATTCATATATTCGTGTGTTCCACTGTTTTGGTATTTTTATTTGAAATGCCGGCAGGAGCACTGCCCATTCAGATAGAAGAATAGAATTGATCCTGTTGATAAGGGAAACTGAACCCAAAAACCTCACAAACACTGTTAATTAAGGAAAACTGAGCAAAAGCCCCAACAACAGGCGAGCAAACCTAGCTAAACTAGGCCTAAGCACCACCAAGAAAAAACAAACCTGCTGGCAAAGCTGATCCGGCACAATACACAAACAAGGAATACCGTAAACACCACAGACTGCATCATCATCCTCCATCGCACTCACGACCCGAGGACTTCTGACTTGTTTTGTATTTGCATCTTTTTTTTGTGTGTGTCTGAGAAGAATCCTGGACATTGGTGTAGACCGTATCAACTCATTTTGCAATACTCTTCCTCCATGTGTCTATAATCTTAAGAAATCTCTACTACTCTATAATTGAAAAGGTTAAGATGCTGACTTGATCTGCATGTTCCTTGTATTCTCCAACAAGATACCAAGACCCATGGTGTTTGTCTATGAAAAACAAAAATTCTTGCATTTCTTGCTTCATTAAACTAGTGGGGATGACAATGTAATCTTCTGTTCTCAGGCGAGTGGTGCTTGGCTTCTCTATAAATCAAACACACAGGAGGAGACTTTCCTTTTCGCTACACTCAAAGGCTTTTCTGTTTTCGATGACCGTGAAGGAACAAAAGATGAGTTACGGCTTGCCATTGGGAAATCATCAACAGTCAGAGACACATCATCTTCTGATGGCTATGATAATCCTAATGAACTTGATTCACGTGAACGAAGGATACAAAAGGATCTAGGCCTCGAGCCAATCCCCTCGATGCTCATTTTCGATGCCATATTACGAAAATCCTCGTCTTCTGTCTCCTTGTGCGTTCAGCGGCCGAAGTTTCTTGTGGCACTCGACTTCTTACTGGCAATAGTTGAGTTCTTTGTGCCATCCACTCGCAGTCTGTTATCCAATGATGAAGACAAGGACCTTCTGCACATGATATCTCCAGTTGTGTTCACTGATAAACTTTATTACCAGGAGAATTCAACATTTAGTCTTTCACCCCAGAAACCTCTGATTGTTGATAATGAAAAGTTTGACCACTTTATATATGACGGAAATGGTGGCAAATTATATTTGCGCGATAGAGAGGGGAAAATTCTTTCAAGCCCTAGTACTGAAAGTTTCATCCATGTGCTTGGTGGTAAGACATTGCAGTTCCGAAATGTCAAGATAGTGGTAATGTTTCTTCCAATCTTTGTTGTTTCTACTTTCTTCTTTGCAATATACCTTTTCTTTGCATTATAATGCAATATGTTGCTGCAGAATGGTGAGTATCTGGACTCGTGTATATCTCTTGGAAGTGATTGCTGGTATTCAGCATCAGAAAATGACCATGTCTACCTAGTAAGAGAAAATGCCCCCGAAAATGATGGTCTCCAGCCGACTCTTAATGGGGAAATTCCGGAAGACATTGTTGAAAATGGAAGTTCTGATACATCAACAGAATTCATTATTGAACTACAGGTATTGCTTTTCATGTCTAGCTATAGTTGATATAAACTTGGATTATGTGTTGTAGGCTTGAATCAGATACTTTTGAACTCTTGAATAAATACCACTAATTTTCTTTTCTATCATCTTCAAGACCCTTTCAGTACTGGTTCCAGATGCTTACTGTTGATAATCAGAAAGTGCAGCTCAAACCAGATAGTTGGAGTGTTGACTTAGTTTAGAGTTCAAACCAATAACGTGCCAGTTACTATCTTGCTTATTTTTTGTTTAAGGTCGAACCTCTATATCCCATTGGAGCACATAGCTTTTCTCTTGTTTTGCAATGGATTGCCAGGTGTTCAACGAGACCTGGCAAGCCCATTTTTGTCTGATTGAAGCAATCTCACATTCCTGGCATGGAAATTTCTCTTAAGCTGTAATACCGCTCTTCACAAACATGTTTATGTATGTGGATAGCTCAAAAACTAATTTTGGATTCAAGTATAGTCATTGCTAAATCTGGAAGTTTTATAACCTCGTGTCTGGTGGTATGCAGTTTGTTACAACTAGGTGTGAATCTTGAAGCGTTCATACATAATTCTTTTTGTTGATTGTGTGCTTCCTTGAACTTCATTTTCTCAGGCTATTGGACCAGAGCTTACATTCTACAGCACATCAAGGAATGCTGGTGAAAATGTGGCGCTATCAACGAAGGTCATTCATGCCCGTACAGATGCATTTTGCAGGTTAAGTATTCGAGTACCCCTAGGATGAATGTAGTTCTCTCAGTTTTTTATCGTAGAATTGATCTAAACTATTCAGAAAAAAAGACTAATGTTGTTTTAGTGCCCATGGGGGACCCGTCATTGCTCGCAGGGAGTGCATAATGCATTTCTAATATCTAAATGCAGGAAAGGAATAGTCATGAATACTAATGTGATATTATTTACAGCTGCAAACTTTCAGCATATTTTTTTTTCGTGATGATGAGAACCAGTGAAACTAGTACACAGGCTTAATGCAGATGCCCTATTCCTTTTGGGGCACCGTTTAGTACGGATTAGTTAGATACTGAAAGTAATTCTGCCGCTGGGTACCCATCACCTGCATCCAAACCTATACTTACAAAACCAACCATCTTTCTCCTATTCAAAACTCTCTCTCTCTCTCTCTCTCTCTCTCTCTCTCTCTGCACACCGGTGATGCCGCCTGTGCATGCAATCGCCCCGCAAGCCACCACAGGGCAGAGGTTTGGGTCCCTTGCTTCCGCAAGCAACTTTGTCATTGCCTGCAGCAGCTAAGCAAGCTCATATCCTAGTCTCCTGGGCATCAATGAGGTGCTCATGAGCTTGACGGAATCATTGTCCCTATCTCCTCCTTGCCCATGGGTTTGCCCACATCGATTGGATAATACCCAATTGTTTTGGGTTTGGGCAATCTGAAATCTGATGGGTATGAGTAATTTTGGGTTTGGGTAACCAATCCTCTCCCCAATGGCAGCTTTAACTGATATCTTGTTTATACAATTCTCATCAAGTAGCAATGAATGTTCGTTCTCCACAGCTGTTGCCTCCTTTCTTTTATAAATGGCATTTCAGTACACAGCTGATAATTGTATACGACTGCCGGTTGGATGGAATGGATCACGCTGTTGCTCATAGCCAGATAATGCACTTCATACAAATATCATGTTCCCATCCTACCAGTAAATATTGGAAACGTAATTCCATAAATTTACTAAAGCTCACCCTTTTTATAGAGGATTTTTTGTTGTTCATGTTCCAACATATACCAGGGACATCAACCAATATTGTTGCCTTACTCCAAAACACACATCTATCTTAACTGTTTGTTATGTGGCAGGCTTATAATGAAGGGTGACAGCATGGATATGAGTGGAAACATACTTGGTTTAAAGATGGAGAGTAATGGCATCAGAGTTTTAGAACCCTTTGACATGTCCATAAAATACTCAAATGCATCTGGAAAGACAAATTTGCATCTGCTGGTTTCTGAAATATATATGAACTTTTCCTTTAGTATTCTGAGACTTGTTTTAGATGTTGAGGAAGAAATTTCAGCATTTCTCCAGATGTCGTCAAAGAAAATGTCACTGATGTGCTCTCAGTTTGATAAAGTTACAACTATGCATGGTATGTGAGAAGTTGATAATTTTGTTATTGGGTGCTGCTACTTTCTAGTCCACTTGAATAAAGTCTTATGGAGTTCGTCTTTGTTTTTAGGGGATGCAAAGGATGAAGTTTATTCTTTTTGGCGACCACGTGCTCCATCTGGATATGCCATTTTTGGCGATTACCTCACCCCAATGTCTCTGATTACTCTTAATACTGTTGCTTCTTATTCTTATATTTGTCTGTTGATGGGACAATTTTGTTGACATCGATCATTTATTTTGTTTTTTAGGAATGACCCCCCAACTAAAGGAGTCCTTGCTTTGAACACAAATGTTGCAAGAGTGAAAAGGCCTTTGTCATACAAACTAATCTGGCAATCTGGTCCTCCAACAAATGAACTCCATCGTGATGACAACGACTCAGAGAATAATGTCTCCAATGTTGACAAACTATGCTCTGTTTGGTTACCTGTAGCGCCTGCCGGCTATGTTGCCATGGGTTGTGTGGCTTCAGCTGGAACTGCTGAACCACCTTTATCTTCAGTTTTTTGTTTAACTTCATCCTTGATTTCTTCATGTGGTCTAAGGGATTGCATTGCACTGAGGTGAGTTGAAGATTATCTATGTCTTTGTATTTGTTGTGTGGGTATAGAAGATGCTCATCACACATTATATTTTTGTAGGGCCAATACTAATACGTCATTTTGGCGTGTTGATAATGCTTTTGGTACCTTTTTACCGGGAGACCCTGCAAATGTCAGTCTGCATGTAAATGCTTATGATCTTCGCCATATGTTGTTCAGTAGTGCGGATGCATCTTCCAAGAATAGTTCTGGAGGGAAAGATAGTCGGAATGATGCCCCTCAGGTCGAGAGATCAGCGTTGACTTCAGGTCGGCTGTTTGAAGCGGTAGCAAGCTTCAAACTAGTTTGGTCGAATGATGGGATGTCTGCGCCAAAAAAGCTCTCAATATGGCGTCCAATGATGTCTGAAGGAATGTTTTACTTTGGGGACATCGCTCTTAGCGGGTATAATTGATTTGATCTACTATTTTGATCTTCTAATGAAACTTTTGTTGTGATATGCAACTTAAACTTAACTTCTAATTTAGGTATGAACCACCAAACTCAGCTGTTATCCTCCGTGATACTGGTGAAGATACCTTTCTAAGGGCCCCAGAACGTTATAAGCTTGTTGGTCAAATTAAGAAGCACAGGGGTAGAGATGGTATATCATTTTATTATCCTCAAGCTCCACCAGGTTTTGTTGCTTTAGGGTGTGTTGCATCTAAAGGTTCACCAACAAAAGAGGACTTCAGTATGCTAAGATGTATTAGAAGTGACATGGTGACGGGAGGTCAATTATCTGAGGAAAGTGTATGGGATTCATCTGGTGCTAGAACATCTGAAAATTTTAGTTTATGGACTGTTGATGAGGATGCTGGTACATTTCTTGTTAGAAGTGAATTCCGTAAACCTCCAAGAAGACTTGCGCTGAAGCTTGCTGGTCCACCTACATCTAGCAGCTCAGATAATATAATTATTGATGCTGAAATAAAAACGTTCTCTGCTGTTTCCTTTGATGATTATGGAGGAATGGTGAGTCTCAACTGCATGCTATCAAATTTTGAGTAGCTTTGTTGAATGTTTTAGCTAGCTGTTCTTAACTGCGTGCAATGATCAGTGGCTCTGTGACTTTGTTGAATGTTTTAGCTAGCTGTTTGTATCATGTTGATCTCTCACTAATTGTATTTTACTCTTTGCTCTCATATTCATTATAAACTTTTGCTTGCAGATGGTGCCCTTATTCGGCATGTCCTTTGATGGTGTTGGGTTTAGTTATCATGGGGGTCCTCACCATCTAAATGCAACTGTGAGTTTGTCGTTTGTGGCCAGATCTTATAATGACAAGTGTAATTCGTGGGAGCCTTTCATTGAACCAACAGATGCATTTCTTAGGTAACTCCATGATTAAATCATGCAAGATGCACACATCTTGCTATTTACAACATACTTGTTTTTACACTACTTTTTCAGAGGTTCAAGTTCAGGGGTAAACTGTAGAACTTATTTTGTTCCTACGTTTTGTTATTCAATAATGGCTTGTGCCTGACTAGAAAAGGATTGGCCCGATTTACCTTCCCATCGGGCCATATGTCATGTACCGATATAGAAAGTAGACACAGAATCACAAGACTAAACGTAGAACTATTATATTGTAAGATGGCCCACACAACAAGCAGGCGGCAAGGAAAGATAAAATTAGTTTCATTTTGGTTACATGAGTCCAATTAGTTACGATTAGATTAGATTAAGTTGCATTATATCTTCAGTTCGAGTTGTTAGGGCCTCTGTCCCCTATAGAAGGGGGCGCCAAGCATTTAAATGAATTAAACGAGAAAAGAGTTTCCCCTTCTAGCTGCCGTACTGCAGGGGCGAGTGGGCCTCCCCTTCCTCGCTATTGAAAACCCTAGCTCACAACAAGAACTGATTTCTTCCATTGAAGTGTTCTTATTTTGTAATAATTTGGTACTTCATTTTTGTTACTGATCTTAGGTACCAGCATGATCTGAATACACCAGGTTCTCCTAGCCAACTCCGTATCACCTCGACACGAGATCTGAATTTGAATGTGTCAGCTTCAAATACAAACATGTTATCACAAGCTTATCTTAGCTGGAGCAATATTACCCTTGGTGATGAATTATACAGGAAGGTAAACCGTTTATGTTTTCTTTTGAATATGTAGCTAATTCTCTTTTTTGTTATAAGAACTTAACTCATTTCTTTTGGCATCCATCTACTGAATAAGTGTTCTTTCATTCAATGACCAGGAAACATCTTCCCCTCCCGAGAGTTCAATTCTTGATGTGCATCAAAGAAGAAGTTATTATGTTATCCCACAAAACAAACTTGGTCAAGACATATATGTAAGAACGACTGAACATAGGAGTTCAGATATTACTCTACTGCCATCTGGAGATGATCGATCTATAAAAGTTCCAGCTTCAAGGGATCTACTGGATTCTCATTTGAAAGGGAAATCTATTAGGTCATATCTTCTGATGATCACTGCTATTATTGCTGATGCTGAGGCAAGTCTTCTATTCTTTCAAGCATTTCTGTCACATTTTCATGTTTGCATGATGCTTGTCTGTTGGCAAATTAGTAGTTGTAAACTCCCTATCTGCTTATTCTCTTCTCATTCATTTTTCATTACCGTCTGAATATATGACGCTAATATTTCGTAACAGTAGGGAGAGCCCTACTAGAGTATATTGCTAATAAATGTACTGTAATGTTTAGTCTGTAGGAACCAAGGTACATCCAATTAAACTGAAAGCTGAAGCAAACACAAACAAAACTTGCAACCCACAACTAAAGCTCCAAACAAAATGAGAATTTGGTATGGTAGGTAGGTAGGTAGGAGAATGTCTAATGCTGTACTCTCCTAATTAGCAATAGAATATTACACAAGAGTTATGACCCTCATGGGCCAATCCCAGACCAGATGGGCCACATGGGTCAAGTGCTCCTATGCACATGTGGTAGGCCTGTCGAAACACTGGTATGTACCTGAAAAAAATCGTCTTTGGAAGGCTAGAATCAAGCCTGGCCTCCCTGAAAATGTTCAGTATTGAGTGCCTCTTGTGCTTCTTTGTTCTTTATATACCTATTTTGTGATTAAAAGTATCTAACTTATTGAAATCATTCATTTCCTGTGTCCAATGATGAATTTTAAATAACTTATTTGCTAAATAAATTCACAAAAGAGACAAGTTTCTGCTCTAAACTTGTTTTTTTTTCCTTCACAGATCCATGATGGTAAAGGATTAGCAACTGGTGAGTATATGACCGCAGTGCGACTCCATTCCGGAGGTAGTTCTGTATCTGGTATTCAGCAACAAAGTGCCCGTACTTGTGCTGCTCCTGGAGAAAGTTCTTCACAAATCACCAGTAACGTGATATGGAATGAAATGTTCTTTTTCAAAGTCGAATCCGAGGTATGTAAATTGAGCACTTACTTTGAGTATCCATGCCATTTGTTTCTCTTACTGTGGTAATTGGTCTAACATCCATATTTTCTGTTAACTAACATCTCAGGAGAATTATGTTCTGGAACTACTTGTCCTTGATGCTGGTAGAGGTTTGTGATTTTGTTAACTGCTACCTTTTTTCGTGTTCCCTACACTTATTTATATTCTACCTGTCTTTACTGACAGGTCAACCGGTTGGTATTTACTCTGCTCCACTGAAGGAAGTAGTGCAAAAGCTCCCTTTTACCTCAAGTTATGACTCTGCAAAGTTTGAACTGACTTTAGGAGACCTTATGTCAACCAAGACGGTGGTGAGAACTGATGTTCAAGGCTGTAGAGTAGTCATTTAGTTTTTTAATAGAATGCATGATGTGCTTTTGGGAAATATATATCTGAATATGATTGCTTGACGTTAAATATACTTATGCAGGAAGGTGAAACTGGTAAACCTAGTGGAAAAATAAGATTTGCGGTGCTTGTTTCTGGTAGAGCTAGTGTTCAACAAGGAAACAGAGCTAGTCCTAGCAGAAGCAGGACCGGATATATTCAAATTAGTCCTTCCAAAGATGGTCCTTGGACAGATATGAAGTTGAATTATGCTGTGCCAGCAGCATGTTGGAGGTTTGGTGATTGTGTGATTGCTAGTGAAGCAACTGTCAAGGAGGGCAACAGATATGTTGGCATACGTTCCCTGGTTTCAATCACCAATTCAACTGATTTTGCTATTGATTTGCGTCTAAAAGGAAGAAATTCCCGAAGTGAGGGAGTAGGTGGCCAGGGAGAGAATACTGATAAGGATGATCAAATAGCAATAGGAGTGTTGGAGCCTGGTTCCTCCATTCCAGTCCCATTGTCAGGCCTCTCACATCCTGTTGTGGCTTATACATTACAACTAAGACCAGACATTCATCATGAACGCGTGCAGCACTCCTGGAGTGATGTCCAGGAGAGGCGCAGTCAGACCGAGTTCCGGAATGAGCAGATCCTAGATATATGTGTATCAGATCTGTATGAATCCGAAAACTTACTGTTCTGCTCACAGATAGATGGATCTTCCAGTACTTGTCAAGGATTATGGTTTTGCCTGAGTATAGAAGCGAAGGAGATTGGCAAAGATGTTCGAACTGATCCAATATATGATTGGAGTATAGTTATCAAATCCCCGTTATCGTTAACATATTATCTTCCCATTCCTGCACATTACACTGTTAGTGCCAGCCGCCTTGATGAGGAAGAGACAAGCTGCTCCCGGGGTACGTTAAACCCTGGTAGCCTTATGAAGGTTCAAAATGTTGATCCAAGAAATCCTCTGTACTTGTCCCTTGTTCCACATGGGGGATGGGAATCAGTACATGTATGTGTAAATTTGTTTTCTTTCATATCTGACGCCTTAGCTTTTTATTAGCGTGAGTGCTCACATGTGTTTTTCCTATTCCAAGGAGCCTGTCCCAATATCACATCCCACCGAAGTTCCATCAAAATTCATTAATCTAAGAAGTTCTCTATCGGGAAGGTGAGAATTCAAACTTGGAAATGTTTTGTTGATAATGTTGTAGAATACTTTACAGCTTTTGTTCTTTTGTAGAACTGTACAGATTATGCTGGAACAAAGCAGTGATAAGGACTATCTGATGGCAAGGGTTATCAGAATATATGTTCCCTATTGGATATCATTTGGAAGATTGCCTCCACTTACCTTGCAATTTATTGATATCACTGGAAGAAGAGACAAGAGACGCTATCTTGTGCGTCCACGTGCGGAAAGAAGTGATAAAGTTCTCTATGATATAGAACATGACGAATTGGTCGATGGATACACCATAGCATCTGGGTTAAACTTTAAGGATTTAGGTCTCTCAGCATCTGTCTGCAGACATGGAGGAGGACAGTTTGGAGCTCTCAAAGAACTATCACCTCTTGGTGACATGGTTAGCTTGGATCCTTCGAGTTTTTTTTTTTCTGTGAAACACCTTAGTTCTTAAGATGTTTTTTTTTGTTTCTTCAGGATGGTTCAGTTGATCTTTCTGCCCATGATAATGATGGGAATTGCACACATATACTTCTTTGCTCAAAGCCATGCTCATATCAGGCTGTTCCAACAAAGGTAACTGACCGTTAATCTTTAACTTCATAAAATAATTGTTGAATCAGTTAACCTCATGTAATAGTACAACAGGTTATATATGTACGCCCATACACAACGTTTACAAACAGGGTTGGACAAGATTTGTTCTTAAAACTTAGTGCTGGAGATGAGCCGAAGGTCCTACATGCATATGACAGGAGAGTGTCCTTTTTGTACTCTGATGAAGTGGGATCTGACAAACTGCAGGTAATACTTATCATCCGTAACTCTAGCTCCAGATAGAGTAATTCTATGCATGAATTGCTCATGAAGCCATTATTCAGAACTAACAAAATCTTTTGTGACTCTTTATATATGTTATCTGGTTGTTCATGCAACATTTGTATTAACAGATGATTTTTAAGTTATGTACATTGAACCTTTCATTGATCCGTTTGCATTTCAGTGTATTATACGTAGATATGTACTTACTATTCATTTGCATTTCATCATAGTATATATAGCTATGAACTTATAAAAAATTGTATGGAAGGTAGAGAGTATCTTGTACAAGAATAAATAGTAGAGAGTATGCATGATTTAATGGTTTTGCTTATCTAAGAGGGCTGATGAAATTACACTGGACCTACTGGCCTTGTGCCGCCTATTCTCATTAAGTCTTAAATGTCCATTCTTTGGATTTTCCTTGCTTTGCTTCCGTGAACATTTATTTGTACTAAAAATTGCAAATAGCATGATTTATGGCTGCATTGCCTCGGAAACGAGAATTATTGTAAATCATGTTTGGATGTTCTTTACAGCTCTACTTTCCTTCCATATATCTCAAGTCCCTTCATTTTATACACTCTTGGTAGAATTGTTATAAGGCATATTTACAGTTACGAACTATCTTATCTGAAGGTCCGATTGACGGATACTGATTGGTGTCAGCCTCTGGATATAGTAAAAGAAGATACCATTGTAATAGCAATGAGAAAGCAGGATGATACACAGAAATTCGTAAAAGCTGAAATACGTGGTTATGAGGAAGGTTCAAGATTCTTGGTTGTATTCCGTTTGGGCCCTGCAGATGGGCCGATCAGGTATTAAATGATCTTATAACAGCTTGTGGAAGTGTAGCCTCATTTCTCTAATTATGACCGTCATATGACTGCTTTCAGGATCGAGAACCGGACAAGCAATACAACTATTGGAACTCGCCAGTCTGGTTTAGGTGAAGATACTTGGATCCAAGTGAAACCACTTTCGACCAGAAAATATTCTTGGGATGATCCATATGGACAGAAAGCTGTTGATGTTAGCATACAGAAAGGAGATGTTACTAGTTTCCACTGTGTTGACCTGGAAAACCCCGTTGCAAGTTCCAACAGTTTTGGGGAGCATGGCGTCAAGTTCAATATAGTCGAGACTGCCGATATCACAATATTGAAGTTTGCCGATTGCCCAAGAAGACAGGAGGGGTCGCCTGAACCTGAATCTGAACTGATTGCATCTACGTTAAAGCAAAATGAGACTGAGACGGGAGCTGGACCCTTAGAGCTTATTATTGAACTAGGAGTTGTTGGAGTCTCTTTGATTGATCATAAGCCGAGAGAGCTTTTGTACTTAAATCTGCAGAAGGTTTTCATCTCATACATGACTGGTTATGACTCTGGGACCACTAGCAGGTAAGCTGCCCATACATGTTTGATCAAAATTATGTTCGTGCATACACATGTTTGCGGAGAATCACATTTCTTTTCTGAGCAAGAGTGAGCGATTTCATTTTGTGGGGTTTCACCTTGTCCATCATTTAAGTCTGGTAGTTCTTGAAGCGGCTCTTTTGACAACAAAAAATGACAAATAGAGTTACACCATGCTGAACCTGAAGTGATATGTTTACAGTCTGGTTAAAAAGGTGCATGTGTTGCTTCATAGAAATGTTTGGCCTAGGATGTCCCTTCAGTTTGTTGTCACTTCCATATTTGTACTAGACCAGCTGCTTGGTTTAGGCAAAATCGCTGCCCCTTTCAGGATTTCCAATGGTTGAGTGGTTGAGGTAGCATTTGTTTCAAATAAAAAAGGAGTGCCCCATAGATTTCTTTTCTTATCCTAATATTGCTTGCACCATTGAATTTTTGTGCTGATGTATAACGTTTTTCAGGTTTAAGTTGATCATAGGCCAGTTGCAACTAGATAATCAATTGCCATTGTCCATAATGCCTGTTGTTTTTGCAACTGAGAGCATGCCCGATTCGAATCATCCCGTTTTCAAAGCGAACATTGCTGTAAGCAATGTAGCTTCAAACGGTATTCAAGTCTATCCACATGTCTATATACGGGTAATATTTGTTGGTTTGCAGTTTTTTGACAAACAAATCTATACTGGATCAGCAGTACTAAGTGGACAATTTTCTTCATTTTAGGTGACCGACCAAACATGGAGGTTGAATATTCATGAACCTATTATTTGGGCACTGGTTGATTTCTACAACAATCTTCGCTTTGTTGGCACCTCCAGCAGCTCAACTGTCACTGAAGTTGATCCCGAGATACGAATAGAGTAAGTACCTATGTTGACGTCAATTTGCCTCATAAGTTCTGCAGCTGTTAGATTTTTCAATTATTTGTGAGTTTCTCTTTCCCCTTCGTGGGCTTTGGGAGGGTGTGGTGCCCTAGGTGTTTGTGTGGTTTGCTTCTAGGCCGATGATAGTATGGTGGTGTCGGTTGTAATGTGCGCCATAGTTGGTGTTCTTCTTCTTGTTTTGAGTGGTCGTGTGTTCGCCAACTACTCCCATAGGCTAGCTTCTTTGGATCGAGCTGTGTGGTGGGTGTTCGCCCTCTCTTGGGCTTGTAAAAAACTTCTTTCTATCAAATGAATAGAAACACATACTTTTTGCGTTTTTGCGAAAAAGGCCTTGGCCTGAACTGTGTTGAGAAGGGTAGATATGTGGGGTTGTGCGCAGTCGAAGTTGACTGCGTTGTGTTGTTAGCATGAGCGAGGAAGTATCTTCATGGACTATGTTGTGTTGTTAGCATGAATGAGGATTTTAAAACTTCTTTATTCTGAGTAAGACGTGTAAATATCATCACTTCCTAGTATCAAACTAATGCAGGGTAAGCATCATGGGCCAATTTATGTGCAAGACTTCTGCAGTGACACCATTCAATCTAGAGAGAATCTAGATAGGTCCCATCATGTTTCTCTCAGTAGAAAGTGTGCTGGAATTTGGTAATTTTGTTGCTGGACCAAGTAAACAATCCTTATGTCTTCATTCAGGTTTTCACTAGGTTCTACCTAATAGTGTTACGGGAACCACAAAGTCGAAACACGCATGATAACAATTTATGTTCAGATAATTTACTCTGGTTAAGTTGAGTATTTGGTAATTTTGAGTGATAAATTTGCGAAAGCATTGACTTTTGTTTCTATTATTTTTTAAATGAATTTACTAGAGTATGACATTATTTTATAATTTGCAGGCTTATTGATATTTCAGAAGTAAGGCTGAAAATATCTCTAGAAACTGCACCTACTCAAAGGCCACATGGTGTCCTTGGTATATGGAGCCCTGTCCTATCTGCTGTGGGCAATGCATTCAAGATCCAGGTAGCTTAACATTATTTACTGGCAAATCATTCCGGAAGCAAATCAAAATTGACTTACGTACCGAAGATGATGTTTCTTGTCCAATGCCCGCTTAACGCAGTTAGATTATGATGTGAACCTCTTGCACAAGTCATATTTGTTAACTATATGAACTTTAATTCTATCTCTTGTTTGCTTTAGGTGCATCTGAGGAAGGTCATGCACAAAAGCCGGTTTATGCGGAAGAGCGCCATTGTCCCAGCTATTGTGAACCGAATCAAAAGAGACCTCATCCACAATCCTCTGCATCTAATATTTTCTGTAGATTTTCTTGGGGTGACAAAATCAACTTTGTCATCACTCAGTAAAGGATTTGCGGAGCTCTCTACTGACGGGCAATTCCTTCAACTTCGATCAAAGCAGGTAAAATTTCTGGTCTTATTATATCCTTGTTTATTAATCCCAACAGACCTTTCAAGTTGACTATGATTCAGGGTTGGTCAAGGAGAATCACTGGCGTTGGTGATGGACTAGTTCAAGGGACTGAAGCATTTGCTCAGGGTTTGGCTTTCGGGGTTTCTGGTGTTTTAAGAAAGCCAGTTGAGAGTGCCAGGCAGTATGGTGTTATTGGCATTGCACATGGTCTTGGTCGTGCTTTTGTGGGGTGTATTGTTCAACCTTTGAGCGGTGCCCTGGATTTTTTCTCCTTGACAGTTGATGGAGTTAGTGCTAGCTTTGTCAAATGTGTGAATATTCTGAATAACAAATTTGTTCCTCAGCGGATCAGAGATCCTCGTGCTTTTCACAGAGATGGTGTGATAAGAGAGTATGACAGTGAAGAAGCTGCTGGCCAGGTGCAATGTTTTTTCATGTTTGTTTTTCTGTTTGCTTCAGTGATTCTTTTAGTAGAAGAAGCTTGAGTATTTAAAGCTAGCGAAATATAGTCAATTGACTAATATAGTTAATTAGCAAATAATCATCTGGAAGCTGATAATTTTGCTAAAATATACTACTCCGTAGATACTACTACTACTACCTCCAGTAAAAAAATGATAGATACTACTAATACTTACCTCCAGTAAAAAAATGGTATCTTGTAATGCGTTAATAAACTACTATAACTTTGACGATCAATATCCTTTTTTTAGAGAGAGACGATCAATATCTTTGTAAATACTATTCAATCACAGAATCAATTTCATAATAATAGCAATTGGTAACCAGTAAGATATCAATTCAATATAGATCTCGTTTCACCGCGATAAAATTCATCGTTCTCTTTGATTGAGCGCCCAGATTGATTGTCTAACCTGGTCAAGCAGCATGCATGGCTTTGTGAGAAAGCTACTGATATGTTGTACACTAATGTTTTATTGCTCCATTCTATAGATGGCCCTTTACCTGGCAGAAGCTAGCAGATATTTTGCATGCACAGATTTATTTCGAGAACCTTCTAAGTATGCATGGTCTGATTACTATGAAGATCATTTTATTGTGGAAAACAAGAGGATTGCTTTAGTAACCAACAAGCGGGTGATACTGCTTCAGGTGAGACTTCCACTTTTCTGGTTCTCTTGGTGCATTACTTTCAATGTGACTAAACTAGTCCTTTTATTTAGTGCTTGGATCTAGATAAAATGGACAAGAAACCTTCCAAAATACTCTGGGATGTCCCTTGGGAAGAAGTGCTTGCATTAGAGCTCGCAAAAGCTGGGTATGAGAGGCCTTCACATGTAATCATACATCTGAAGAATTTCAGGAGGTCTGAAAACTTTGTAAGGCTTATAAAGTGCAGTGTTGATGAAGAACGCGAACCTCAGGCTATTCTACTATGTTCTTCAATACGGAAAATGTGGAGATCTCACCAGACAGGCATGAAAGTTGTGCCCTTGAAGGTTCCTTCTGGCCAGCGCCCTGTATATTTTGCATCAGATGATGACAGAAGGGAATCTCAGAATCATGCTAAGCCTTTGCTAAGCTCAAGAGGAGCGTCCAGTAATGTTGAGCATCGACTTATAAATCATACAGTTAACTTCCAGAAAATGTGGAGCAGTGAACAAGAAATTCGGAGCCGGTGTAAACTACTTGGGAAGCAAGTAAGTTGGCTCAATCCTTCATAGAGATCAAAAGACAAATTTCCTGAAATATGCTATTTTAACCACAATCATGAGTTCATGATTCCAGGTTGCAGACGATGGAAGGATGTTTAGCATCTGGAGGCCCCTTTGCCCTAGTGGGTATGCAACTAGACTTGTATCCATCTTTTTTTTTGATAAAGACTTGTATCCATCTAGACATCCAGTGTACCTATTTCTACAAAGATGCTGAAAGTATGGAAAACTTATTTGTAGGTATGTCTCAGTTGGAGATGTTGCTCATGCTGGCATCCATCCACCGCATTTTGCTGCTATCTACAAAAATGTCAACGGGAATTTCGTGCTTCCTCTTGGCTATGACCTGGTCAGTGTTCTTTCTTGTTACATTCTCTGAGGTCACTTCTAGTCAGTGTTCAGTTGTACTGAAGTATACCATGTTTTGCTTATGCAAAACTGAATTCACGTTTGTTCTGTTGGCGTGCATTTAGGTTTGGAGAAATTGCGCTGAGGATTACAGGAGCCATGTATCATTATGGCAACCAAGGCCACCTGAAGGGTACGTGGCTCTGGGATGTGTGGCTGTATCTGCTTTTGAGGAGCCCCCTCTTGATTGCGCCTTCTGCGTGAATGAGAGATTTGTGGAAGATGCAGTATTTGAGGAGCAGATTGTATGGGCTTCCTCAGATGCTTACCCATGGGGATGCTATGTTTACCAAGTTCAGAGCAGTTCGTTGCAATTCATGGCACTCCGTCTGCCAAAAGAGCAGTCTCAACAGAAGCCTAAAAAGATAGCGGAGTGGTATCTACAGCAAGCATCGGAAACTCTATGATCCTGTGAGGATAGAAGTAGACAGTGCTGTGCATGGGAGACATGAAGAGCGATGTATATAATATACGGAGTAGGAAATTACATGAGTCCAGGAAAACTTTACTAGGCAAAAGGGAAGATCCAGCAATCTCGTGCAAGATGGTTGGTCTTGGATATGTGACATTTTTGTACAGTTTTTCCCAGCATTGTGTGACAGAGCATGGGACTTTTGCGGGGAAAAGTAATGTGTTGGCCTGGCTTTGTTTTTTCTGCTGTTGCTGGGATTTGTATTTGTGGTTGATGTTGGGCAATACCGGCTTGAGTGTAAACTAGTAGGTGGGGTGGTGGTTGTACATTCTGTAACATGTTTTGACGGATTTTCATCATGTGATTGAGCATCACATTTTTTAGGAGGGACATTAACACAGAGGCTTTGTTCTTGCTGCTGCTGTGGGGCTCTGCATTTCTGCTTCATGCTTGGCAAAACAGGGCAGTTCTGCATTTCTGCTGCCGTGGGGCTATGTGGACCATGCACAATGTCGTGCAGGTTCAACAAAAATGGTGCCAAAGTTTTTTGGGAGTACGCCAACAGCGGACTATATTTTTGTGGAAGAGAATGTTTACAAGATTGACAAAACGTTGCACTCAACGTTAGTCAAAACACATCCAGCTAAGGTAAACTACTCGCTACATGTCTACTCGCAAAGAGTGTAAATTAACCTTTAAAAATAAGGCACCAAAAGTAATATAGGAGGATAATATGGCTTGTATAGCCTAGCTAAAAATGGATATATAAAAGGATATAGAGTCAAGCATATCTCGCCAAAGTTTTTCTTCACCCATGATCTTTAGAAGGACGGAGTTATAGCAGTTCACAAAATTCAAAATTCGGGATAATATGGCTTGTATAGCCTAGCTAAAAATGGATATATAAAAGGAGATAGAGTCAAACATATCTCGTCAAAGTTTTTCTTCACTCATGATCTTCAGAAGGACGGAGTTATAGCAGTTCACAAAATCCTACTTATACGTTCAAGAAATTAATTCACGGTGTTGGACTACGATGATTTAGAGATATTCAGTGATATTGTCATCAGGGGGAGTGAATATGTATTGTACTCTTTTTCCCTTAACCATGGTTTTTCCAGCCCAGTTTTTTTCTATGCTGGCCTGGTTTAGCTTGGATACCCCTTTATTTAGATTGAATTTCTTTTTTCCAAAATAAAATTTACCAAAATTTTCATGACTCTGAGGTTCAACCCAATTTATCTTTTATTTCATTTTCCTTCTGATACTAAGTAAAAGGATTGAAAAAGGGTCAAATTTGGGCATGCCACAAAGAATTCTATTCCTCGCATAGGTAAGATTTTTAACAAGGCAAACATATTCATAGTCAATGGACATTCAAGGGAGGTTATGAAATTCCTATTTATGTGGATGTCCATAACCTCTGTCATCAAAGCTATAACGCCAACGATATATACCCTGCATCTGCAAAACCCACTGTTCCTTCTTTGCATTTGTTAGAAAAATGTAAACCCATGTCTTTCGTACCTAGAAGGTAACGTAGTATATGCTTCACACCGTTCCAATGTCGTATGGTTGGACAAGAGCTATATCTTGCTAATAAATTAACTGCAAATGCAATATCAGGCCGTGTATGAGTGGAAATATACATTAGTGCTCCAATTGCACTTAAATATGGCACCTCAGGGCCAAGAATCTCATTTTGATTCTCTGGGGGCCTAAAAGGATCCTTGGTTACATCAAGCGACCTGGCAACCATAGGGGTACTCAATGGATGTGATTTATCCATGTAAATTGTTTTAAAAATTTCTCCGTGTAGGTTGATTGATGCAAAAGAATCCCATCTTTGTGATGATCTATTTGCAATCCAAGGCAAAATTTAGTCCTCCCCAGATCTTTTCATTTCAAATTCTTTTTTCAAGCAATCCATTGCTCCGGAGAGTCCTTGAGAAGTACCAATGAGATTTAGATCATCAACATATACAGCTATTATTACAAAATCTGATCCAGATCTTTTTATGAATATACATGGACAAATCGAATCATTTTTGTACCCTTCTTTCATCAAATATTCACTGAGACGATTGTACCACATTCATCCAGATTGTCTTAATCCATAATATTGTTCTGGTAGTTTAAATCCCTCAGGATGTAATAGATGAGATGATTGATCAGTGAACATGACCATGCCATAGGTTTTGATCAAACATCTCATCCATATGCTATCATACTATTAGGCCAAAAAATGTTACCTTACTTTGGTGTTTTGCATGTTTCTGCTTCTTCAATGGTGCTACCCAACCGTGTGCATCAATTGTGCTAAGGCGATATGAGGCATGTTTTGGTTTTTATTTTGCATTGGCCAATGATTGAAATGTGGCACTATGGGGATCCCCTCGATGTTGCGGCGGTAGACCCCCTGCCCCCTCCACATCCGAATTGGAGGCTCCCAAATCTGTAACAACACAACAATCAACAACAATACATCAACACAAATCAACTAGGGATCCAAAGAGGAACACTAGCAAGGGGGCCCTCAAACAAATGAGGGGGAAATGTAAATCGCTTCGGTGAGGATGTAGATCGGTGGCTTCTCCTTCGAATCTCCAAAGATCAAGAGCTTTGGTTGGGGGAGGAAGGAGATCTTGCAAATCTTGTGTTCTTGAGGTGGCTCTAATGGTGGTGAAGCTTGGCAGATTTTTCTTGCAATGATTGAGCAAAGCAGGAAGGAAGAAGAAGAGGGGTATAAATACCCCTCCCCAAAATCCAGCCGTTGGGGCTTGGGGCCGGATATTCCGGCCTAAGTAGGGCCGGATAATCCGGCCTCAGGTACAAAACCGGGACAATGTCCGGCCAAATATCCGGCCTCTATCCAGACAAGCTTTTCTTCAGGTCCTTAGCCATTTTCGAGGGGGCCGGATATTTCTGAAATGTCCGGCCCGGATAATCCGGCCCTGGGACAAAACCAGGACAATACCCGGGCAAATGTCCGGCCCCAATCCAGACAAGCTTTTCCTCAGTCCTTAGCCATTTTCGAGGGCCGGATATTTTCAAATGTCCGGCCCGGATAATCCGGCCCTGGGACAAAACCTGGACAATATCCGGGCAAATGTCCGGCCCCAATCCAGAAGAGAACTGAGCAGCAATTCCTCAGGTCCTTAGCCAACGGGGCCGGATATTTTGAAATATCCGCCCGGATTATCCGGCCTGATGAACTTTTTGTTGATCCTTTTTGACAGCACTGACCACATCCAACACACATACAAATGTATTTATATAATCCATGTACCACTTAACCAAACATTAGTGTATCACGTACATTGACATCAAACACTCAAAACATAATATGAGAGATGTTCTTTCAATCTCCCCTTTTTGGTGTTTGATGACAATATACGGATTTGCAAGAGAATCACTATAGAGACAAGCATGATGGCAAAACATAGAGGCACTCCCCCTACATGTGTGCATATGAGTAATTTGCATTTGAATACAAATACACAACACATAGGAGCGAGGTGCCTCAACACAAGAGGTATCCATCATGAGTTCTAACACGAGACATATACATATATGAAGTTGAGATAGGATGCTAGAAATCATACCCATGTGTAGATATATGATACGGAGATATAGCATCACACATAATATAATAGTCTTGATCTCAACATATAGAAATCCGAAAACCATAACAATGTCTCACACCACGTAGCACATAGTTTTAAACGAAACACAACCAAAGCAAATAGTTCAAATAAGAGGGAACACAAGCAATATAGGAATGATAAACGCGTATGCTTGTGCCCAAACCATGCAAACCATGCAAATCCCCGAGAGAGTTCCTAATAGAACACTTCTCCCCCTTTGGCATCGAGACACCAAAAAGGGGATAAGCGCGATGCTACTCGCCCCATGGAGATCACTCGGAGCCCTCGTCGTCCTCGGACTGGTACTCCTCTTCCTCTTCATCTTCATCATTGTCAGGGGCATCCGGAGAGCGGCAAGTGAGGTTGGACCTTTGAATGCAGCTATCAAGATCACTCCACGGAACCTGAGCAGAATGCCACCCACTGTAACCTGGGTGAACTGGAGTCCGAGGCGGCGGTCCTTGCTCACCACTGAGCTTGTGCAGAATAACCGCCTGAGTATGCTTAATCTCAGAACGCTCTCGGCTGGCCGCATAGTTCTCCTTATGGATCTCAATGTTCATGCAAAGGATGTGACGCTGAAACCAACTAAGCCTGTTCACTTGTTTCTTCATAGCCGGGAGATCAGGACGGCGAGCAGGAGCAAAACCACTAGAACGAGCATCACCCATGAAGGAGTCAGGTGCAGGAGCAGCAGAAGATACTGGCTTGAGCTTGTAAGCCTTCTTGACAGAATGCTTCATCAATGGGTACCCGCTCAAGTCTTCATCAATGGCCACAGAGTTGTTGATGAGGAGCTGTATATATGGTGCATAAGGTATGGTGATCCGGGATACCATGGCATCGTGAATCTCATTGAAGATGAAGTCCATGACATCAATAGTGTAGTCACAATCCCCATTAGTATCACGGGCACACCTAAAGCTGAGGTGCATAAGACTCACAAGAGCTCCCCGGAGAGCATCATTGTTACCACCACTTGGAGAGATGGTGGCCCGAAAGAACCTGAGTAACTGACTATAGATGGGAAGCAGCCCCTTAGTAGAACCAACTTTTCCAGCTGAGGTATAGAGATCAAACAACACATCCTTATCTGGCTTCTGTGGTCCATGAAGACAACGACCTCCTTCTGCAGGAACTCCAAGAATAGCAGCAAATCAGCGCAAGGTTGCGCGGCAGTGAGTGGAACCAGTCATCCATTCCATAGTGCGGTCCTCATCTTTCTTGATGGCCAAAGTGGCAAAGAATTGCTTCACCAACTCTGGACTATAGTCACACTTAATCTTCATCAGATCCTGCAAGCCCATCCTACCAGTCACCCAGATGGCATCCGCAAAATGATCATCTTCAGAAAGGTCTTCCACATTGATTGCTTGCATGGGTCGCACTTTCGGCATGGGCTCATAAATATCCTTGTAGATGTACTCCTGCTCCATGCACCAGAATTTCCTGCCCTCTGTCTCTTCATCCCTTGGGAGGTCTTCATACCAGTTCTTCATGCGGATGGCGGAATAAGAGATAGGATCCATGTTCTTGTAGTTTTCCGTTAGGTCCTTGTTCTTCTGCCTAGATGCTGAGGACTTGCGAGGAGCGTTGGACGTGAACTCATCACTTGACCGATCACCCCTTGGGCGTCTCCGAACACCCCGAGAAACACGACCTGTGAATAGCAAAGACGGATAGCAAAGAGAAGATAATGCTCATAAGTCATGTAAGATACAGTAATATACTCTAGAAACATACTATAAGTTGATACAAGTCTAGACAAGATAGATTGAATCAAAACTGCAGCAGCGATGAAGCTCCAGGCCGGATAATCCGGTCTCCCCGGGGGGCGGATAATCCGGCCAGACCGGATAATCCGGTCATCGCGGGGGCCGGATAATCCGGCCCTGCGAGTCTAGCAGAGTTTGCAATCAAAGACTTGTCTATGAACAGATCGGCCTTATAGCATGCAAGAGGAGTACACTACAAACGATTTGGAACAACTAGACACCAAATCCACCACATACAAATCACAACATCTAGGGTTAGGGATTGTGAGTCATACCCGCTTCAATTGCGAAAGCCGCTTGGAGGAGAATGTAGCTAGGAGGGAGGAGCACCCGATCCACCCAAAAACTCCGGGAGGGAGTGGACGGGGCGGCTCCGGCGAGGAGGTGAGGCTCCGGCGACCTTGAGAGGAGAAAGAGGAGAGAGAGGCGCGTGGGGGTGGTATGAACCGTTTCCCCCGCGGCCTCGTCCTCAGCCCTTTCATGATCTGCCCAGGCCGGATAATCCGGCCCTAGTTTAGGGCGGATAATCCGGCCGGGCCGGATTTTCCGGGTTGCCAGGGTGCCGGATTATCCGGTTTTCTGGAAATTCCAGAACGCCATAAATCCTGCCTATCTTTAGTTGGTTATTTGCATAAACTCATATGTGATGCAATAATGTATCACGTCACATATAGGAAGCATATTTACCAATAAGATGGGGCAATCCTAGATCATCCGATCGAAAATCCTCAAACTCCAAGTTTTTACCAAACATGACAAATGAGCAAGATGGAAGTGGTTTATAGGAGAGTGTAGGCTTAGGTTTAGAGGGTACAAACTGTTAATGGTACATGATCACTCAAGTTTGCAAGATATGAGCAAATAAGGCCAAACTAGAGTGATTTCCCATAAGAACATGGAGTTGTCAAATGAAAGGCGATAAGATCCAAATAACTCCAACTCTTCTCAAAGAAGAGTGTGGTGGCCTAGGCCACCATATATGAGTGTTATGGCATGGCACCGCGAAGATATATCTTGGGCCCAAAACCACTACTCATCATTGAAGCTCACATATCATTATATGATATAAAGAGAATGATTTTATTTAATGTTGGCATTATGGGGGAGGGATAGCTCAATAGTTTAAACCGCACTCCCCTATTTCCATGCCCACATCTAAACCAAATAAAGTTTTGAGACAAAGGTGTGTTTGCAAGATGGTCAAGCTATACTCCTTGAATCAATGATATTTAGCTCATTCCTCAAATAAGAGAACCTTGCTTCATCAAGAGGCTTCGTGAATATATCGGCAAGTTGATCTTTGGTAGGAACATAGATAAGCTCAATATCACCACGGGCAACATGATCCCTAATGAAATGATTCCGGATTTCAATATGCTTCGTTCTTGAATGTTGCACCGGATTATAGGCAATCTTGATAGCACTTTCATTGTCACATAATAGAGGCACTTTGTCACAAATGACACCGTATTCCTTTAAAGTTTGCCTCATCCATAACAATTGAGTGCATCCACTTGCGGCGGCAACATATTCGGCTTCGGCGGTGGAGAGAGATATGCAATTTTGCTTCTTAGAAGACCAACACACCAAGGACCTACCAAGGAATTGGCAAGCCCGGAAGTTGATTTCCTATCATCCTTGTCACCCGCCCAATCCGCATCGGTATAACCATTGAGAATAAAACTTGAGCCTTTGGGGTACCAAATACCATACCTTGGGGTATCAACCAAATATCGAAAGATTCTTTTGAGAGCCATCATGTGACTCTCCTTAGGAGAAGCTTGATACCTTGCACACACACCAACACTCAACACTATGTCCGGTCTAGATGCACAAAGGTAAAGCAAGGATCCAATCATGGAGCGATATACCTTTTGATCAACCTCTTTACCATTGGGATCAAGTACAAGATGACATTTGGTAACCATAGGAGTGGCCACACCCTTCAACTCGGTCATCTTGAACCTCTTGAGCATGTCTTGGAGATATTTTGCTTGATTGATGAAGGTTCCTTCTCTCAATTGCTTGATCTCAAAGCCAAGGAAGAACTTCATCTCTCCCATCATAGACATCTCAAACCTATCGGTCATAAGCTTTGAAAATTCATCATTGAAAGCTTGGTTAGTAGAGCCAAAGATAATATCATCAACATATAATTGGCAAACGAAAAGCTCCCCATTAACCCTCTTAGTAAAAAGAGTGGGATCGATTAGCCCAACATCAAACCCACGGTCTACCAACAATTCTTTAAGGTGCTCGTACCAAGCTCTAGGAGCTTGTTTGAGACCATAAAGTGCTTTATCAAGCTTGTAGACATGGTTAGGAAAGTTGAGATCCTCAAAACCCGGGGGTTGCTTAACATAAACCTCTTCATGCAAAGGACCATTAAGAAATGCACTTTTCACATCCATTTGTTGTAACTTAAAGTTATGACGTGATGCATAAGCAAGAAGGATACGGATGGACTCAAGGCGAGCCACGGGAGCATAGGTCTCTCCAAAGTCAATTCCTTCAACTTGAGAGAAACCTTGAGCCACCAATCTTGCCTTGTTCCTCACAACATTTCCAAACTCATCTTGCTTGTTCTTGAATATCCATTTAGTGCCAATAACATTGCGGCACCCCTTTGGCTTCTCTACTAAGGTCCATACTTTGTTGCGCTTGAAGTTGTTGAGTTCTTCGTGCATAGCTTCCAACCAATCTGAATCTTCAAGGGCTTCAAATACTTTCTTGGGTTCCACTAAGGAGATATAAGCATGATGATTGCTAAAGTTAGCCAATTGCCTTCTTGTGGAAACCTTTGCCCTTACATCACCAAGAACCTTGTCATGAGTGTGTTCAAGACGCTCAAGTTGCCTTTCTCTTCTTGCTAGACGACGGGCCTCGATCTCCTCCTTGGTTCTTTTGGCCTTGGAGGTGTCACTTATCAACTTGATCATTTGGGTCCCCGTCTTGACCTTCAATTTGAGCTTCCTCAATTTCTTGAGGATGCTCATCCTCATGTGCTTGATCTTGGACAATATTTGGTGAAGCGCAAATATCAAATGGATACTCATCGGAGCCATCATGAATTCTTGGTTGATCTTGTCCTTGATCTTGTCCATGAGAGGGAGGGTTTTCTTCTTGTTCTTGGGTTGGTGCATCATTAGCTTCAAGAGATGGGGTTTGTTGATGTTGAGAGGATGAGGGCTCCACCGTGGTAGAGCATAGTTCTTCCCGAGACGCCACACCGTGTCCCTCAATGGGGCGGAAAAATCCCACACCCATTCTTACTATGGCATCTTGAGGTATTTCATCACCTGCACATACATCAACTTGCCCCACTTGGGAGCCATCATTTTCTTCGAACCTCACACTACAAGATTCGATGATAATCCCGGAGGCTATATCAAAGACTCTATAAGTGTGAGATTCGGCACCGTAACCAACAAATATACCCTCCAAAGCTTTAGGAGCAAATTTAGATAAACGAACTCCTTTGATTTTGTAGAAACACTTACACCCGAACACCTTGAAGTATGAGATATTAGGCTTGTTCCCGGTGAGTATTTCATATGGAGTCTTGTTCAAGCCCTTGCGGAGATAGAGCCGGTTAGAGGAGTGACAAGCGGTGGAGATGGCTTCGGCCCAAAAGTTATAGCGGGATTTATACTCCGCCATCATAGATCTTGCCATATCCATAAGAGTCCGGTTCTTTCTCTCCGCAACACCATTTTGTTGAGGGGTGTAAGCAGCGGAATATTGATGACGAATCCCCTCATCACTAAGAAAATCATTGAGTGTATAGTTCTTGAACTCGGAGCCGTTGTCACTTCTTATTGCCATAATGAGGAGGTTGTGTTGGCGTTGCACCTCGGTAGCAAAGTCAATGAATATTTGTTGAGTCTCATCTTTCGTCTTGAGAAAGTAGACCCAAGTGTATCTTGAGTAATCATCAACAATCACCAAGCAATGTTTCTTCGCACCAAGACTTGCATGAGTAACGGGACCAAAGAGATCCACATGAAGGAGCTCCAAGATCCTCTTGGAAGAGATGATAGTCTTGCTTGGATGCGGAGAGTCATGCATTTTGCCTTCAACACAAGCCCTACAAACACGATCTTTGGCAAAAGAAACATTTTCCATTAGTCCCACAATATGGTTCCCCTTGTGAAGACTTTGCAAAGTTCTCATGTTGACATGGGCTAAGCGGCAAAGCCACAACCAACCCACATCCGCCTTTCCGAATAGGCACATCGCACTTGAAGTGGTGGTCCCCGAAAAGTCCACCACATACAAGTTATATTCGCGATACCCAACGAAAGCGACTTTTAGAGTCTTGCTCCACAAGAGGACCACAATATCATTATCAATAAAGACGGCGAAACCCATCTTGCCAAGGGCGGAAACGGAAAGCAAATTGTAACCAAAGGTTTTGACAAGCATGACATCCACAAGAGTAATGTTGTGTGCAACCACAACCTTGCCAAAACCCAATACCTCGGATGTAGAATTATCGCCAAAGGAGACGGTGATATCATGTATATTGGGCCTCAACTCCTTGACGAGGTTCTTGCCGCCGGTCATTGATACGCGTAGATGCACACGTCCGTTGGGAACCCCAAGTGGAAGGTATGATGCGTATAGAAGCAAGTTTCCCTCAGTATGAAACCAAGGTTTATCGAACCAGTAGGAGCCAAGAAGCACGTTGAAGGTTGATGGTGGCGAAATGTAATGCGGCGCAACACGGGGATTCCGGCGCCAACGTGGAACCTGCACAACACAACCAAAGTACTTTGCCCCAACGAAACAGTGAGGTTGTCAATCTCACCGGCTTGTTGTAACAAAGGATTAACCGTATTGTGTGGAAGATGATTGTTTGCGAAGAAAACAAACAAGTATTGCAGTAGATTGTATGCTATGTAAAGAATAGGACCGGGGTCCACAGTTCACTAGAGGTGTCTCTCCCATAAGATAAAAGCATGTTGGGTGAACAAATTACAGTCGGGCAATTGACAAATAGAAAAGGGCATAACAATGCATATACATGATATGATAAATATAGTGAGATTTAATTGGGCATTACGACAAAGTGAAAGTATAGAGATGGTAAACCTAGAGGGGGGTGAATAGGTTTCTACAGATTTTAATTCTTTCTTTGCAATATTAGGCTTTGCGGAATATAAAGGTGAGCCTAATGCAAACTAGGTGAAGCAACCTATATGAGGATACAACTAACTCGAGCACGAAGGCTCTCACAGGCAGTTAAATCACAAGTAAGGAGTTCGGTTAGAGATAACCGATAGCACGCGGAGACGAGGATGTATTCCCGTGTTCCCTTGCTTTGCAACAAGGTACGTCACGTTTGGAGGAGTGGAGGTCCCACGAAGGATTCCCCGCGCCACGAAGGCTCACCCTATTCTCCGGAGCCTATCCCACGAAGGAATAGCCCTCTCACTTGTGGTAGACTTTGAGGTAGCCTCCAAACCTTCACAATCTTGCCCGGAGCAGATCCACAGCCCGGATGCTTCCGGACTCCTCTTGCCCACCTAGGGTTTCCAAGGAACCCTAGGAAGCAAGCTTCTTGATGAATACAAGGGGAATAAGATTTGGCTTGGTAGAACGGTAGATCGGGTCCTCCTCTATCGTTTCCCCGGAGGGATTTGAGTTTGGGTGGAGGAGGAGGGAGATCTGAGGCTTTTGGTGTTTCTAACAATGGAGCATGGAAGAAGGAGCTCAAGAACAGCTTGTAGTGTAGTGCCTAACTGTCTAGAGGTAGGAGAAGGGCTATTTATAGTGTTCTTCGAAATATGGCCGTTGCCACTTGCCACCTCAGCATTTTTCCTCGACAAACCCGGTTGACCCCACGACGGACAGCCCGGTCAGGGCCGGTCAGACCGGATTAGTGACCGGAGCTCCTTTGCGTCGTCCTGGTGCTTCTCCGCCGCTGTCCGGTTGCTGCCCGGTTGCCGGTCGACCGGACGGAGCACCGGACCCGCCGGTCGGGGCCCGGTTGACCGGTCGCAAACCGGATCCGCTGGCTCCTCTTTTGGAACCCGGTTGCCGCCGGTTGACCGGCCAACACGCCGGACTGGCCGGTTGCTGGCCCGGTTGGACCGGGCTGGTGACCGGATTTCTCCTGTAGCCCCCTTTTGATTGTTGTTGAAATGGGGGGTCTCCTTTAGCCTTCTTGTTCCTTTGATACACCATTTACGCCTTATTGCCTAATACCTGAGATTATCCTTATAAACATATTAGGCCAAATACTTTAGCACGGTGTCATCGTTACCAAAATAATGGATAAGGGTGAAATACCCTTACAATCTCCCCCTTTTTGGTATACGATGACAAACCGAGCTAGAGTCACAAATAGATATTATGATAAGCTCTAAACCTTGATTCCATATAAGATATTACGAAAGCTCCCCCATAATGTGTGCACTTGGAGAATTTGCGTTTGAATGCAAAGTGCACCATTTGTGAAACATGAGAAGCTCCCCCAATATCTTTAGGAAACAAGCATGGTATGGACAAGTATATCAAGATATATAAGCATAAAGCATGAAGCATGATTATCCTAACATAGAGTAGCACACATAATAGTCGTCCATACATATCCATACATGAATTATTCGAAGTAGCAAATGGTTCTTGAGAAATCAAAGCAAATACGCACAAGCCATATAAAATCCAAATAAAGCAACTCCCATGGCTTGTGACAATCAAAGAACCCCGTGGATCCCTAGACTCTACTCTCTTCTCCCCCTTTGGCATCGGAACACCAAAAAGGCGAAGGAAAAAGTAGAGATGCTATCGCACCCATCAATAGAACTCATGCCCGGTGGAGTAGGAGCCCTCGTCATCATCACCGGCAGCCGAATCAATTTCATCCTCATCACCATCATCATCAGCAGGAGGAGGAGTAGGAGTACGAGCAGTCCTAGGAGGAAGACCACCATGAGCATACATGGAGAAGTCAAAGTTTTGGATCATCTCATCGGTGATGGAAGGCATCTCCCACTGAGGTGCAGCCACAGGTGCCAACTCGGGTCCAGGAGGAGGAACTGTGACATTCCTAGTAGCCATAAACTCGTTCTGTCGCCTCCTGGTCTCCTGGTTCAAAGCAAGACTCTGATGTGCGACATCATTAGTGTTCTTGCACATTTGCCACATGCTAGAGAAGAAGCGAGCGGCACCATGCTTGGGGCGCCGAGAGTAGCTGGAGCTAGCATCATGATCATAGCGTTCCTTAGAACGGCGCTCAGTAGTGGGCATCATGGAGGGAACATCCGGACGAGTGGCCTCCTGAGTGGGGATCTTGAAGGCATCCATGATGACTTTTTCACCAATAGCGTTCAGAGGAGCGGGAACAATGTAGTTGATGAGCCGCTGAACATACTGGGCGTAGTTGGGAGTCATACGGTCCATAACTGCTCTCTTCAGTTCACAGTAGATAAGATCACAGCCATCAATCTTCCTTACCCTGTCAGGATGACAATAGTACATCAAGTTGAGGTGATAGTTCCGGACTTCACTGGAGTCGCCAGACTTGCTGATGAGGTTCTCTCGGAACATCTTGGCAAGGACAAGGTATGAGTAGTACATCCCAGAGATAGTGGGAGGTCCAGCTGTAGGGTTCGCAGGGTAGCAGAAAGAGATGTCACCCCTAGTAAGCCTGGACCGTGAATGAATCCTGTATCCTGGATTACTGTCATCACCACAACCCATGGCTGCACGGAACTGAGAGTAGGTGCATGAGTACTTTGTCTTGCCGGTCATCCAGGTGAGGGTGCGGTCCTCATCATCATGGAAGAAGACGGTGCAGTGGAATTGACGGACAAGGAGTGGACAATAGGTAGGATCATCTTGGGTCTCATCAGGCTTGAGGCACACAAGGTCATACACTCCCAGATTCTTCAAGGTTTGAACCACAAAACGGTACTTTGTGGCTTCATGCAAGGCAAGCTCGGCAGGATTGATGGCCTTGGGTGATACAATATTACCATGCTTCATAAACTCATGAGAATCATAGTAACCCTCCCAGAGGACTGCTTGTGTGTTGGTCCAGAAGGCCTTGTCCGAACGAGTGTAAGTTGGCTTTGCAAAGCGATACGGATTGACTGTCCTCCAAGCCTTCCACTCAAGGCGGTTTGCAGCCCCAACATTGACGGTTGGCACTACCTCATCATCCTCTTGGGCAACATGCTTATCCTTGTTCTTGGTAGCAACATGCTTGGTTCTACCCCCAACTGAGCTGCCACCGTCAGTACCCTGCTGAGCTGGAGGGGGAACGCGGTTACTAGCACGGCGAGGAGGATTAACCCTTCCTCGCTTGGAGACATTGCCACGTGTCTCACTCTCACCACTCCAACTACCTGTGAATGAGAAAGAAAGAGCCGGGATAGTAGTGGGGTAAGCGTACATGTCATCAATAAGAGAGAAGTCACAAGAGCATAGAATATATTCAAGTGTAGTGATGAAGTTGTGCGAAAAACTGGGCAGCTCGGCGCACAGGCCGGTCAAACCGGGCAGCAGACCGGACTGGCCGGTTTGCGACCGGTTGACCGGGCCATGCACCGGGTCGGCCGGTTGAGCGGCCGGTTGACCGGGCCATGCACCGGGCCGGCCGGTTGAGCGGCCGGTTGACCGGGCGAGTGACCAGATCTGTCGAGTTGTGATGTTGTGCCCAGATTTTCTACCACAAAACCATGCAATAGCTCATAAACTTGAATATAGACTATAGCAATATAGTGAAGAAGTGCATTGTGGTGTGAGACACTCTAAAGGCATGAGGACTTTACAAAACCTAACCCTAACCCTAAGATTTCCTCAAATTTTGGCAAGAACTTGCAATGTGAGAGGAGGACTAGAGGTTAGGGAGAAAAAGAGAGTACATTACCCGAAGACATTGTTCTCCTTGATCAAGGGAGCAAGAAGAACACAAGGTAGGGCTTGAGAACCAAGAACTCCAAAAATTCCCAAACTAGGTGGAGAGGGACCAAATCCTTTGGTGGAGATGTTCCAAGGGCCCCGATCTATGGTGTGGTGGAGTTTGGGGAAGTTCTTGTGGTGGGAAGTGCCTAGATCTTGGTGGGGGTGCTGAGGGCGCCGGCCATGGTGGTGTGGGAGTTGGGGAAGAATGAGGAAGATGACCCCAAGGGGTAACTCCCTCAAACACATATCAGCCGCGCGGCCGGTCGGGAATCCGGTCAGACCGGACTGGTGACCGGCTGACCCGGCCCAGACCCCGGTTGCCGACCGGTCAACCGGACCATCCGGTCAGGGACCCGGTCCAACCGGGCCAGGGACCGGCCCAGCCCAGAATTTTCTAATTTTGCCTCGTTTTTGCCCCTATGTTTTGTGTAAATGTGTGTGAGTGCTCAAATGATGACATGTACATATAGATAGATAGATGATGATGAGATGAGAATAGACATGGGGTAGGAAACACAAAGTTCTCTAGGCATACCCATTGGAGAGAAAATCCAAATAAGATGTGAATAGCAACAATGGGCATGATTCGAAGTGTATATCAAGAATCATAAGTCATTTTGGAGTGGTTTTTGCAATAAAATCATTTAGCCTTGTATATCCAAATCAAGTTGTAGTTTAGACTAAATGAGGGGCGGGGGATTACTCCCCCTATGTGAAAGCGCAAATGTCATGTGACCTCGAAGAGACGTGCTTGGGTCCATATAATGACATTGGGTCTATTTATGTTGCACACATGGGTATGCATCATACCAAGACATGGTAAGATGACTATCCCCATATGTGCTGTGCCTCTAAGCTAGATAGTTAGATAAATGCAAGAATATAGTGCAAGAAGTTGATTCAATCCAAGTTTTTAGGATCAAGAATACCAAGTTCTCTCTCAAGTTCACAAACCGGGCTTCATCCAAAGGCTTAGTGAAAATATCCGCCAATTGGTAGGTTGTTCCCACATGAGTGAGATCAATATCCTTATTGGCAACATGGTCACGTAGGAAGTGATGGCGAATGTCAATATGTTTGGTGCGACAATGTTGAACCGGGTTATTGGCGATCTTTATTGCACTTTCATTGTCACATAGAAGAGGCACCGTACCAAGAGACACACCATAGTCTTTCAAGGTTTGCTTCATCCATAACAATTGAGTGCAACAAGATGCCGCGGATATATATTCGGCTTCGGCGGTGGATAAAGCGGTGGAGTTTTGTTTCTTGGATGACCAACTCACCAATGACCGGCCAATAAATTGGCAAGCCCCGGAGGTAGACTTCCGGTCAACCTTATCACCGGCCCAATCGGAGTCCGAGTAGCCAATGAGTTCAAAGGTTGACCCCTTTGGATACCATAGCCCGAGAGTAGGAGTGAGAACAAGGTATCTTAGAATCCGTTTGACCGCCATCAAATGGCTCTCCTTAGGAGCGGATTGAAAACGAGCACACATCCCTACACTTAGCATGATATCCGGCCTAGAGGCACAAAGGTAGAGCAAGGATCCTATCATGGAACGGTATACCTTTATGTCCACATCCTTCTCACCGTCACATGAGCCAAGTTGCCCCTTTACGGGCATGGGTGTCTTCATTGGGCTTGCATTGGTCATGTTGAACTTCTTGAGCATGTCCTTCACATACTTTTCTTGAGAGATGAAGGTGCCTTTTGCAAGTTGCCTCACTTGGAAGCCTAGGAAGAACTTCAACTCTCCCATCATGGACATCTCAAATTTCCTAGTCATCAATTGCTCAAAAGCTTTGTTATGATTGGGGTTAGTTCCACCAAATATAATATTGAAAGGACACGGATGCCGCCTAGAGGGGGGGTGAATAGGCGGTTTAAAACTTTTACGAATATGGCTTAACAAATGCGGAATAAAACTAGCGTTTAATTTGTCAAGCACAAAACCTATATAACTAGGGTTCACCTATGTGCACCAACAACTTATGCTAAGCAATTCAAACAACTATGTGATAGCAAGATATATAACTTCAAGCACGAAGGCTATCACAAAGTAGAGTGCATAAGTAAAGAGCTCGGTTATAGGAATAACCGAAGTGACGCGGAGACAACGATGTATCCCGAAGTTCACACTCTTGTGAGTGCTACTCTCCGTTGGAGCGGTGTGGAGGACAAGTCACTCCAAATGCTCGAAGGCTACCGTATTCTCCTCGAGAATTCCCACCAAAAGGGATGTCCTCGATCCACTATGGAACCTTAGGGTGGTCACCGAACCCGCACAAAGCTTGGGGCTATCTCCACAACTTAATTGGAGGCTCCCAATAAATCGCCACAAAGGCCTTGCCCTTGAAGAATCTTCACAACTTAATTGGAGTCCCCAAGAACACCACAAAGACCACAAAGACCACTAAGCCGTCTAGGGTCCAAAGACCCAAGAGGAACAAGCTCCGGGAACAAGCTCCCGAAGTGAATATCTCACGAACTTTCACCTCCACGTATCACCGTGGAGAAGTCAAACCGATGCACCAAATGCAATGGCAAGAACACCACAAAGATGATCCAATCCTTCACTCTCAAATTCCAACAAAGCTACTAAAGCTATTGGGGGAATAAGAGAGGAAGAACAAAGAAGAGGAACACCAAATTTCTCTCCAAGATCTAGATCTAGTGATTCCCTCACAAAGAGGGGAAATTGATTGGTGCAAATATAGATCTAGACCACCTCTCTCTTTTCCTCAAGTTTGAGCAAGAATCATAGAGGAATTAGGGGAGGGGAAGCTCTCATATCTTCAACAATGGAGGAGAGCTAGAGGTAGAAGAAGAAGTAGTGCCAAAGGAAGAGAAACAAGCTTTTTATAGGTGTACCAAAAAAACTACCCGTTGGCTTGATAAAAGACATCTAGACATAGCAAGAAAAAGAGCTGGGCTGGCCGGGGGCCCGTGGTCGAGCGAGCAAGGGAAAAAGTGGGGCGTGGCGTGCCTCAGCGAGCGAGCAGGGGACCGGGTGGGGCCAGAGCCAGAGCGGGCGCGTGGGGTCGAGCGAGCCCCGTGCTGGTCAACTCGCGCGTCTCGCGCGGGCGAGCGAACGGAGGGCGACGAGCGGGGACGTGGCGAGCAGGACGCGTGGGGCTGCTGGGCAGCCCACTTGAGCGGGGCCCAGCGTGGGGCGGGAGCAGGCTGTGCGTGGAGGGAGGCCGGTACCTCCGGCCTGGGCCGGGCGGTACCTCCGGCCTGGGCCGTCCGGAGCCTCCGGGCCAGGTACCGGAAAAAGGAAAACAACATGCCAGGGGTTACTGGGAGCTGGGCTTGCTGAGCGGTAGGGAGCCCGGTAGCACGGGCGGTAGTACCGGCCGTTTCTCTTTCTTTTTCTTTTAAACTTAAACTTAAAAAAGCAAATAACTTGAGATTGGAAAATCGAAATGAGACGAAACCAATTTTGTTGGAAAGAGGATGACAAGAGCTACACCCACAAAAACTGAAAATATGAAAACTAGTGGGGGTGATTTTATATGATTTTTAGAGTGAAAAACCCTCAATACAAGAAACCGATAAAACCACCCAACTCGAAAACGCAACAAGTGATATACGTGAAAATCGTTCTCAATGAACTAGAGCTTGTCATGAAAATAACCACAAGATCTAAAACACCACATGGATAAGATCCAAATAACAACCAAGAGAAATAATGCAAGGATGCAAAGGTTTGACCGCACTCCGAACGATACGATCGAGTTACTTACTCGAGAGCCCCTTGATAGTACGGCACTTAGCCTATAAACCGGTCTCTCAACTAAACCACGAGACCGGTGAGAAAGAAACCCTATCGAGAGCAAACCTTAACCTTGCGCATTTTACTTGAGCTCGATGATGATGATCTTGACCGCAACAAAGATGGAACGCCGTGCTTGATTGTGCTTGCTTGATGTCTTGCGGATTGCTCCCCCATAATTCACTATGGGAGAGCTTCTTCTTCGGTGCATCTCATTTCTTCGTATTGCAACATTGACGCTAACTAATCGTTCAAGCATTGCCTATGGACAACTCCTATACATATAACTCAATGCAACCATTAGTCCACAAGGATTGTCATTAATTACCAAAACCACACATGGGGGCTCTATGCTCTTTCAATCTCCCCCATTTTGGTAATTGATGACAATCTCTTTGAGAGGGTTTATATAAGGAATTTAAGAAACAAAACAAGTTGAATATATAGAGCAAACTCCCCCATAATATATGCACGTGTGAATGAACTTGAATTTCATTGCATATATTGGCAATCAAAGCCTAGCGGAGTTTCCTCAAAATATTCAACCAAGCAAGGCAACAAGATGCAAAGCATGAAGGGCAAATACTTTGGCACAAAGTAAGAAGCATAAAACCCAATTCCCTTAAACCCTCGAAACTTCTCCCCCATTGGCATCCATTGCCGAAATGGGCGAAAAATCTAGAAAGGTCAATATAGTGAGACTTCCTCCACAAGGTGTGCATTTCTCATATTGTGAGTGGAATCAAATGCACGTATCTGATGATGAATACACGGAGGGATTCAAACTATACAAGGATCAAAGATTGCAAAAAGATAACAAAGTCAAGTAGCTTCAACATATGAAGCAAGCAATCAAATGAACCCAAACATGGAACCAAATGAAAGAAAAATATTATGATAAGATCAAGAAAGAGTACTCTAAATCATATAAGGAAGCTCCCCAAGGTTTGTGCACAAGGATAGACACTTTATTGGAATATAGGTGCACAAACATGATATCATCACTCCCATAATATCATTTAAAGAAAAAGATACCAAGTGAAATAAAATCTTATGATCACCACAAGTGCTAATAAAATGAGACAGCTCCCCCAAGGTACATGCATAAATTAGATTGTTGTATTTGAATACAATATGCATACCATGGAATCATCACTCCCTCATTACCATCAATACAAACAATTGCAATAGACCATAGATAAGAAATTAAGTTTGACACTTGGAGAAAATAAATGGTTGAGAAATAAGTAAGAGATACCATAAGTAGAGGCTCAACCAAAAGAATATGTGAGAGGCATGGCCAAGCATATTATAAGACTAATACAAGAATGCGGAAATAGCATCATCATAGTCTTCAAAGAATGATTTTGCTTATCATGACCAATCAACACATATCAATTAGAAAAGATATCAAAAGGAGATGTATCACCTCTCATGTATATAAGTTCCTCTAAGTAGACAATATCACGAAGATATTTATCCACAAAGAAACATATACACACAAAATAGATACAATAAAAATTGAAACATGATATCCAAAGCAAAGTCATGTAATATACCAATAAGATCTTTGCTTAATAGCATGCCCAAGGGCTCAATTTTATCTTATTGTACATTAATGAATCTTCAACCACAAACACATCAAAGACATTGCAAATATCAACAAGGGAAAGAAGATAGTTGGGATGCTTTGAGAAAAGCAACAAGTATCACAATTAAAAGATACCAAAAGAAAGAACTCAATTTGCATTAAGAAGGTTTCATTAAGACAGTTGCAAATAGAGAGATTCATGCCAAGATGTAACCACGAGGTTGGATACAAGAAAAATATGCATGAGAAGATACTTGTTACCAAGATAGCATTGGTGTCGATGTAATAGATATGAGTTCGTTGATCATCCTAGCTTGCCTCAAATAATCATTTAGTAACCACTTCTTCCTTATGAATTTGGCAAGCATCCAATGCATCTTCATGTACCTAAAACAAAATTAAGTACAAAATGGTCCCCAAACTAATTGGGTCCAAAGTAGTTAGACACTACAACATATGGACAAACTCCACATAAATATGTGCATATTGATATGAAATTGAATTTCATGCACATCTTAGCCCATTTAGGATTTGTTAGAGTTTACCCTATATATTGGAACAAAGAAAGCAAAGCATGCCATAGAATATACATATAATAAATATGCATGCATGAGACTCTCAAGAACCAACGAAAATACAATTTGGACAAAACACCAATTAAATCAAGAACAATAGTTGTCCAAATTATATTGAAGAATCAAATCAACACAAGATTGATTACAAAGACTTATCTCATTACAAGAAGCTAATCAAACCCAAAACAAGCAATGAGATAACCAACTCCCAAGAGAGGAAGGTTCCAACAAATAATCCAAACCCTCACACTTTTCATGATGGCACAAGTGCCGAAAAGAAAGATTTGTCTTCCAAAATCAAGTACTTGATAAAGATCAAGCAATGAAATGATAGGATCATAAAATTGGCATTCAAACACAAATACGAGAGCTCCCCCAAGATTAGTGCATTGTTTAGGATTTTGCATTTGAATACACAATGCACAAAAGTGGGATCATTACTCTACCCATATTTAATAAAACGCTAAGAAAGTTCAAGTAACAAATTATATCCATAAAAAGCAAGGAAGACACATGGGAGTCAAATTCAAAAACCATTTCATGGCAAGAAATAAAGCAATTAAACACAAGAGCCAAGGTAAATATGATCAATAAATATCTACCTCATCATAGATTACCAATTGTCCTAGGACAAGAGGCATTTGGGAAATATTTCCCGGTGGTAGTTTCCAAGTATATCCAAGATCATCTTCACACCAAAGAAAGCATATGGTAAAAGATACGAGTTAACCATCATGCAAAGAGAATTTCTTGATAGCTTCAATTAATTACACCATCGTGCAAAGCAATGAATAGCATAACTTGAAGCACATGATTTCCCAAAAAGGATATGAGACACACATTGTGGAAAACCATGTCAAGAAAAGCTCTCACAAACAAGATCCACAAGGATATTAGCAAAGAAGCCATTTAAGCAATTTGGACATGTTTGAGCAAACCATGCCACATAGGAACGAGATAATTTACAATATCAATACTATGTGACACAACCTCAAATATACACATTTTCATGGCTTGTAATATGCACAAAGCATAATACTTCCCCATAATGTGATATAGAATTTATTTTCACAAGAGGCAACAAGGAACCAACAAGAGATAATTAATGGACATTATAGATTTTGCATTTCTCATGAGAATGACATACCACATAGAGACTAGATAAACTTGCAATATCAATTCTAAGTGGTATTCCTCATGTACACAAATTTTTAGGGTTGTGACATTCCCAAGGGAATATCACTCCCCCAAAATGGGATAGTCCATTAATCACTCCCAAGAGCCATATAAGATACAACAATATGCAAATAGGCTCCAACACAAACACAAATACATGGTGCGCAACCTAATCATACATATACTTGATTTATCAAGATAAGTCAAGTAGGAAGCACAACATATACAAGCATATGCAAGGTACAACACCAACACATGCAAAAAGGGGCGAGTAACTTTCAATGTAAATAAGTTGTGTACATGTTACCGCACGGATGAACATTGGATATATGATAGAAATGAGATAATCCAAATGACTTGGCTTGAGAGAATATAAATTATGAAGGTCCCTTAATTCTTCACGAAGTAGCCAAGTCTCCAATGCCCTCCAACACCACCTATTTATCAAGTTTTAGCTTGTTGGTCCCCAACCAAGTTGGGTCCTAAGAGGTTAGCCACAATAGGTTTGGCAACCCAAATGGTTCTTTTCTTAACACCACTTTGAGCACCAACATATTTGGCAAACACATTGCCAACATCATCCTTACGAAGAGAATAAACATCATCAATGATGATAGGGTTGGACGATGTACCAATAGTGCAAAAGGAGGAGATGTGGCCCTTCTCACGGCATATGTAGCAAGTTCTTCTCTTCTCCTTCTTCTCACTTGATTTATCCACAATGGGAGCATTAGCTTGAATCTTCTTGGGAAGGGGCTTTTCTTCAACCCGAGGTTGGACATTGCGTTGAACTTGAGGCCGCTTCCCTTCTTGCTTCTCACTAAGATGCTTCTTCTTCAATGGGCAAGATCTAACATGATGCCCTTCAATTTTGCACTTGAAGCAAGTAATCTTGGCCGGATCTTTGGCTTGAACTTGGCCCTTTTTGCTCTTGGAGCTTTTGGACTTCTTCTTATTATTGGAGATAAATCCAAGTCCGCTTTTGTCATTGGGGGATTGTTGTACACTCAACATCTTGTCAAGTTTGATTTTCCCTTCATGACCCTTTTTCAAGTCTTTCTTCAAGGAAGTGACTTGAGCCTTGAGCTCTTTGATTTCCTCTACATGGTTAGTAACAACACAAATACTAGAGGAAGTAGACACTTCATTGTTAGAGCAACACGGCAAGGAGGATGATTCATCACAAGATTTTGCAATACTATGAGTAGATGAATTAATAGGACTAGCACATGGCAATATAGCATTTTGAGAATTAGTGCTAGTATCTACATGAGGCTCACAAGATGTTACCTTTGACATGATAGCCTCATGAGCTAACTTTAGCTTCTCATGGGACACTAGAAGTTCATCATGGGAGCTAGAGAGCTTTCCATGACTTTCTTCCAAAATCCCATACTTGCTAGTTAGCAATTCAAGTTGAGCTCTTAGCTCAACATTCTCCGTCAAAATGGATGCTTCACTAGATGTAGAGTTAGTAGCACAAGCATCATTATTAATAGCAATAGGAGAAGGCAAGTTGGCATGCTCTTTTAGATATGAAGCTTTAAGTTTCTCATGTGACTCGGTGAGTTTGGTGAGCGCACTCTCAATGACCCTAGAGCCATTTTTGAGTTGCTCAAAATCCTCAAGGAGTTTAGCATTAACAAACACAAGCTTATCATTTTTTAGCTTTAGATCATTTGCCACTTCAAGATCTCTATCATGGTTTTCCTTTATTCTAGACAATTCTAGAGAAAAGGTCTCCTCAAGAGATTCTTTGGTGGTTTGTTCTTCTTCAAGTTCACCCTTAAGAGAACCTATTTCATCGGCATAATCACGTTCAAGAGCACCCATTTTTAATATGGTGTTCTCATGCATCTCAATAAGTTTTTGGCTCTCAATAGCACAAACTAAGATTTCAACAAATTTAGAGCAAGCAATTTTATTTTTGCGAAGAGCACGATGAACAACCTCACCCTTGTCATGTAAAGAGGCAATCAATTCCTCTTCTTCTTCATGAACTTCATCTTCATCATGATGAGAAAGATTAGCTTCCGAGGTATGAGATCCCGTAGAAGCCTTAGCCATAAGGCATATGTGAGAAACTTGAGATGATGGAGAAGAAGAGATACTTGAAGCTCCATTCAAGATCTTGTCATTGCCAATGGATTCTTCGGTTTCCTCTACATTGTTAGACACACAACAACTAGAGGAAATAGAAGCATTTATATCACGGCGACAAGAATTAGCAAGCATATCACCATGGCATTTAGATGAGCATTTAACACATGGTATGCAAGGACTATCAACACAAGCATGTGAATCATTTATAGTGCTATATGTGTCCAAGTCCAAAGATGAGGCATTGCAATGAGATAGAGATGAATGATCATCAAGAATAGGCTCACTATCAACATTCCAATGGTCATCACCACTCACCTTGGCATTTCCTTGTGTCTTGCAACACAATGGTGAAGTGGATGAAAGTTCATCACGGCCGGAAGTGGAGGGAATATAATCATCCTCAATAATGTTGGACACATCATATTTTTCTTGAAGCTTTGTCCATAAATCATAAGCGCTCCAGAAATGCAAGATTGCAAGACTATCTACATTGCTCAAAGCATGAACAAGCACGTTAGAAGCTTGAGCATTGAGATATAAATTTTTCTCATCCTCTAAAGATAGATTTTGGGAATCCATCGGAGGAGAAAAACCTATATCTACAATTCGCTCCATATGAGGGTCAATGGTCCGAAAATGACTAAGCATGCGAATTTTCCAAACATCATAATTTGTGCCATCGAATATACAAGTGTGATCATGCACTAAATCTCTAGCCGACATCCTTACTCTCAAGGCGGTGAAGCCTAGAATGAGAGACCGGGCTCTGATACCAATTGAAAGGACACGGATGCCGCCTAGAGGGGGGGTGAATAGGCGGTTTAAAACTTTTACGAATATGGCTTAACAAATGCGGAATAAAACTAGCGTTTAATTTGTCAAGCACAAAACCTATATAACTAGGGTTCACCTATGTGCACCAACAACTTATGCTAAGCAATTCAAACAACTATGTGATAGCAAGATATATAACTTCAAGCACGAAGGCTATCACAAAGTAGAGTGCATAAGTAAAGAGCTCGGTTATAGGAATAACCGAAGTGACGCGGAGACAACGATGTATCCCGAAGTTCACACTCTTGTGAGTGCTACTCTCCGTTGGAGCGGTGTGGAGGACAAGTCACTCCAAATGCTCGAAGGCTACCGTATTCTCCTCGAGAATTCCCACCAAAAGGGATGTCCTCGATCCACTATGGAACCTTAGGGTGGTCACCGAACCCGCACAAAGCTTGGGGCTATCTCCACAACTTAATTGGAGGCTCCCAATAAATCGCCACAAAGGCCTTGCCCTTGAAGAATCTTCACAACTTAATTGGAGTCCCCAAGAACACCACAAAGACCACAAAGACCACTAAGCCGTCTAGGGTCCAAAGACCCAAGAGGAACAAGCTCCGGGAACAAGCTCCCGAAGTGAATATCTCACGAACTTTCACCTCCACGTATCACCGTGGAGAAGTCAAACCGATGCACCAAATGCAATGGCAAGAACACCACAAAGATGATCCAATCCTTCACTCTCAAATTCCAACAAAGCTACTAAAGCTATTGGGGGAATAAGAGAGGAAGAACAAAGAAGAGGAACACCAAATTTCTCTCCAAGATCTAGATCTAGTGATTCCCTCACAAAGAGGGGAAATTGATTGGTGCAAATATAGATCTAGACCACCTCTCTCTTTTCCTCAAGTTTGAGCAAGAATCATAGAGGAATTAGGGGAGGGGAAGCTCTCATATCTTCAACAATGGAGGAGAGCTAGAGGTAGAAGAAGAAGTAGTGCCAAAGGAAGAGAAACAAGCTTTTTATAGGTGTACCAAAAAAACTACCCGTTGGCTTGATAAAAGACATCTAGACATAGCAAGAAAAAGAGCTGGGCTGGCCGGGGGCCCGTGGTCGAGCGAGCAAGGGAAAAAGTGGGGCGTGGCGTGCCTCAGCGAGCGAGCAGGGGACCGGGTGGGGCCAGAGCCAGAGCGGGCGCGTGGGGTCGAGCGAGCCCCGTGCTGGTCAACTCGCGCGTCTCGCGCGGGCGAGCGAACGGAGGGCGACGAGCGGGGACGTGGCGAGCAGGACGCGTGGGGCTGCTGGGCAGCCCACTTGAGCGGGGCCCAGCGTGGGGCGGGAGCAGGCTGTGCGTGGAGGGAGGCCGGTACCTCCGGCCTGGGCCGGGCGGTACCTCCGGCCTGGGCCGTCCGGAGCCTCCGGGCCAGGTACCGGAAAAAGGAAAACAACATGCCAGGGGTTACTGGGAGCTGGGCTTGCTGAGCGGTAGGGAGCCCGGTAGCACGGGCGGTAGTACCGGCCGTTTCTCTTTCTTTTTCTTTTAAACTTAAACTTAAAAAAGCAAATAACTTGAGATTGGAAAATCGAAATGAGACGAAACCAATTTTGTTGGAAAGAGGATGACAAGAGCTACACCCACAAAAACTGAAAATATGAAAACTAGTGGGGGGTGATTTTATATGATTTTTAGAGTGAAAAACCCTCAATACAAGAAACCGATAAAACCACCCAACTCGAAAACGCAACAAGTGATATACGTGAAAATCGTTCTCAATGAACTAGAGCTTGTCATGAAAATAACCACAAGATCTAAAACACCACATGGATAAGATCCAAATAACAACCAAGAGAAATAATGCAAGGATGCAAAGGTTTGACCGCACTCCGAACGATACGATCGAGTTACTTACTCGAGAGCCCCTTGATAGTACGGCACTTAGCCTATAAACCGTTCTCTCAACTAAACCACGAGACCGGTGAGAAAGAAACCCTATCGAGAGCAAACCTTAACCTTGCGCATTTTACTTGAGCTCGATGATGATGATCTTGACCGCAACAAAGATGGAACGCCGTGCTTGATTGTGCTTGCTTGATGTCTTGCGGATTGCTCCCCCATAATTCACTATGGGAGAGCTTCTTCTTCGGTGCATCTCATTTCTTCGTATTGCAACATTGACGCTAACTAATCGTTCAAGCATTGCCTATGGACAACTCCTATACATATAACTCAATGCAACCATTAGTCCACAAGGATTGTCATTAATTACCAAAACCACACATGGGGGCTCTATGCTCTTTCAATCATCAACATAAATTTGACATATAAACAAGCCACCCCCTTTAACCCGCTTGGTGAAAAGGGTGGAATCGACCGTACCCATGCAAAACCCATCTTGTAGTAGAAAATCCCTAAGGAACTCATACCAAGCACGTGGAGCTTGCTTGAGACCGTAGAGTGCCTTATGGAGTAAATACACATGGTTGGGTCGGCATGGATCTTCGAAACCCGGGGGTTGAGCTACATATGCGGTTTCTTTTAGAGGACCATTCAAAAATGCACTTTTCACATCCATTTGATATAGTTTGAAATTGTGGAAAGATGCAAATGCAAGCAAAAGACGAATAGCTTCAAGACGGGCTACCGGCGCAAAGGTATCCTCAAAGTCCATACCTTCTATTTGGGCAAACCCTTGCGCCACTAACCTTGCTTTATTTCTAATGACAATGCCATCCTCATCTTGCTTGTTCTTGAACACCCATTTGGTCCCAATGACATTGATGCGATGATCCTTGGGTCTCTCAACTAGAGACCATACTTCATTGCGGGTGAAACACTCCAATTCTTCTTGCATGGCAATGACCCAATCCGGATCAACCAAGGCTTCATGTACCTTAAGTGGCTCAAAACTAGACACAAAAGCATGGTGTTGACAATAAGTCATAAGTAGTGCATGGTGTCTACGAGTTACCACTCCTTTGGAGATGCTACCAAGGACAAGATCCACTTTCATGTCACTTGCCCTTGTAGCCGCCTTGATCTTCCGAATGGTTCCTTCATGATCAATGAATTCATCTCTTGCTAATACTTGATCATGAGGTACAACTTGAGCTTGAACATGAGTTGAAGATGTTTCTTGATCGTCATCATGATCTTGCTCCGTGGGTTGAGGACTTTCTTCTTGTTCTTCGGGATGTGGCTCATCTTGAGTGGAGGATACATCTTGGGTTGCACTTGATGGTTCAACTTGAGTTGAGCTAGGCTCAACTTGAGGTGAGCTTGATACTTCTACTCCATCATCTTGATCATCATTATGAACCTCCATGGGCCGGATGTGTCCAATGCCCATATGCTTGATGGCACTAGATGGATCATCATCATTACCTGCAACACATGGAACAACTTGCTCCACTTGGGAGCCATTATCCTCCAAGAACACCACGTCACAAGATACTTCAATAGTCCCAGTGGACCGGTTGTAGTATCTATAGGCGTGAGAGTTCTCCGCATATCCAACAAAAATGCCCTCTATAGTTCTAGTTTCAAATTTACCAAGCTTCCCTTTATTGTTCTTAACAAGACATTTGCATCCAAAGACACGAATGTACGTGACATTAGGCTTGTTACCTGTGAGAAGCTCATATGGAGTTTTGTTGTGGAGGGGGCGGAGGAAGAGCCGGTTGGAGTAGTGGACAGCTGTAGAGATGGCTTCTCCCCAAAAGTTGTGGGGTGAGTTGAATTCACTCAACATGGTTCTTGCCATCTCAATGATAGTCCGGTTCTTCCTTTCAACAACACCATTTTGTTGAGGGGTATATGGAGCTGAAAACTCATGCTTGATGCCCTCATCATCAACAAACTCTTGCATAGTGTAGTTCTTGAACTCGGTACCATTGTCGGTCCTAATCGCCTTGATCTCGGATTCATATGTACGTTGAGCTTTCTTGGCGAAGGTGATGAACTCCCTATGGGTCTCATCCTTAGACTTAAGGAGAAAGACCCAAGAGTATCTTGAGTAATCATCAACAATGACAAGTCCATACTTGCTCCCACCAAGAGTATCATAATGTGATGGCCCAAAGAGATCCAAATGAAGGAGCTCCAAAGGCCTAGATGTGGTGACGATACTCTTGATAGGATGTTTCTTCTTGAGTTGTTTTCCCGCTACACATGCACTGCATACACGATCTTTCTCAAAAGAAATGTCGGTTAGTCCAACAATGTGCTCACCCTTTAGGAGTTGTTTAAGATTCCTCATGTTAACATGACCAAGGCGGCGATGCCACAACCAACCTTCGTCATGCTTGGCCGCCATTAGACATGTGGAGAGAGATGGGCTCTCTTTCGAGAGGTCAACCACGTAAAGGTTGTTCTCCACATATCCAACAAGGACCAATTTGAGATTGTCACTCCTAAAGACTTGCACATAATACTTAGTAAAATATGAATTGTAACCGGCATCGGCAAGATGATATATAGAAAGCAAGTTATAACCAAGGTGTTCAACAAGCATGACCGTCTCAAGGCACAAGTCCTTAGAGATTGCCACCTTGCCATACCCAAGTACCTTTCCCTTTGAGTTGTCACCAAAGGTAATGCTTGACTTCTTGTTAATATCTTCAATGAATTGGTCAAGCACACCTCTTCCTCCGGTCATATGATTGGTGCATCCACTATCAAACACCCATTTTGGACCACCGGAGGAATACCCCTACAAAATCAAGTAGAGGATTTAGGAACCCATTGATTAATGGGTTCCCTAGTCATGGCAACAAGATCTTTTGGTACCCAAATCGAGTACCCTCTATAAGCATAGCCATTACGAGGACCAACATAGTTAGCATAAACATCACCATAATAATCAACAAATAAAGCATAGTGATTGTTTGGCCCCGTGCGGTCACCACTAGCGGCTTTTCCCTTTGGGGCTTTGCCATCATTAGTGACCTTCTTGTTCTTTTCTTGAGCGGGCTTCTCTTTCTTGTAGTTGTTCTTCTTGTAGGGCTTGGGAACATACCCAAGGCCATACTTTTGATTGTTTGACCTTTGCTTACTCAAAAGGTCATCCAATCCCATCTTACTCTTGGTTGTGGTGAACTTAGCAAGTTCTTTCTTCAACCTAACATTCTCCTCAAGAGTAGTTGCTTGCTCACAAGCCGATTCATTAGGATAATAGTTGAGACCATATTTGGTTACCAAAGATTCAAGATATGTATTGGTCTCAACATGCAAAGATAATTCCTCTTGTAAACGAACATGTTCCGCAACAAGCTTAGCATGCTCACTAGTAAAGGTGGTGGAGGAACTAGCAACATTTTTATCAACAATAGAATCATTCATTGATTCAAGAGCTTTAGAGTAGGATTCTTGGAGTAGGTCATGGTTCTTTCCAAGTTTCTTGAGCTCATCCTTGACAAGCTTGTTAGCTCTTTCAAGGTGGTCAAGATCCCTAGTGAGAGAAGCATGAGCAACTTCAAGTTCCTCCTTTGATGCATTAAGCTCTTGAGTCAATAATTGAGCCCTTTCAATAGTTTCAAGATCCTTAACTTTATCTAGTTCATAAGTTTCAATTTGTTGCTTAAGACCTTGAGATATGCACCTTTCGGTTTTTAGCTCTTGTCTTAGGAGATTGAATCTCCTTTCCTTATCATTCAAATGATATTCTAATTCCTCAATGGACTCATCCTTTTCTTTGAGAGAGTCCATCAAGAAATCAAATTTGACAAGAGCTTCACCACGAAGGGTGCATCTAACATTGTAAAGTTCCTTAAGCACAGTTAATTCATCTTGATTTTCAGCTTCATTGTCAAGAACACTAGACAAAGAAGGTGGGGGTTCCATTACCTTGGTTTCTCTTGCCATAAGACAAGAGCCAATGGTTGTAGATGAGGAAGAGTCGTCGGAGTCATCATCTTGAGTTATTCTTGCCATAAAGGAAGAGCCAACATCATTCTCCGTGGAGTAATCCTTGGAGTAGTCATATGTGAAGAGTGACCCGGGCTTAGAGAAAGCCAAGCCGGCCACTCCGGCCTCCTTCTCCTCATCTTCCTCTTCTTCATCGGACAAGTACTCGGCCCCAACAAATGCTCTTCCCTTGTTCCTCTTGTATCGGTCATTGATTGGGTTTGGCTTCAATCTTGGCTTGACCCCTTTGATGAACTTTGGCTTGTCTACCCTTTTCTCATAAGGGCACTCATTTGCAAAGTGGCTATCTTCATCACAATTGTAGCAAGTTCTCTTCTTCTTCTTGTCATTGAGGAGCATTGGCAACTTTCCCTTGTACTTCTTAGCAAAGAAGGCAAAGTCGGTAGCGATGTCACTAGTTGAGGTCATCTCCTCATCTTCCTCAATTTCATATGCTTCTTCTCCTCCATGGTCAGCTCTAGCCTTGAGAGCAAGGTTGTGTGATGCTTCATGGTTGTGTGAGGCTTCATCAACACGGTTCATTGCCTTGAGCCTCTTTCCGGCTTTGGCCATGTTTTCATTGGCAGCCACATAGGAGACAAGATCATCGGAGTTGAGATCGGCACTCTTGGTCATGATTTGCAAGTGGAGTCCAATGTTGGTGTCTTCTTGTTTGACGGCAATCATAGCAATGACCTTGGATTTTATGAAGGCTTCGTTCATCTCGAATCCGCCATTGTACTTCTCACCACCAAGTCCCTTGATCCTTACTTTCAGAGCACCAAGCCTAGCATAGGCATCAAATACGGATTCTCCATCTCGAATCATGAACTGGTAGGCCTCTTGCTTTGCGGTCTCATAGAGAGATGATTGGATCAAATCGGTTCCCTCTTGGAGTACTACGATTCGATCCCACAACTCTTTAGCGGAGACAATGTCATCAACTTGATCTAGAAGCTTGCGGTTGATGCCACTTCTAATCTTGTCACGTGCGGATGCATTGAGTTGACGGTTGTAGAACTCGGTGGAGGTCAACCGATCGGGATCTTGTGGCTCCCGGTATCCATGAAGAATGATCTCCCATAGCTCCACACTGCAGCTGCGAATATGAGATTCCATAGAAGATTTCCAATGTGGAAAGTGAGTTCCATCAAAATGGGGAACGGTCCCACTATGGTTTATATGAGGCATGGGTGAAGTGTTTCTAGGATAGTCATGGTTAACTTCATGGAAGGATGCCTTAGAGCCCGAAGCCCCACTAGGAGCTCCTCCAGTAGTTAGGTTCTTAAGCATGACAGACATTTCTGCCATTTGGCTTTGTAGTTCATCCTCCTTTTTCTTCTTCTCGGCCTCATATGCCAAGAATCTAGATTTCATTTCTTTAACCGAAAGGTTAGAGTCATCATCTAGACCCTTGAATAGTTTATCCATCTCACTCTTAAGGCGGTGAAGCCCTTAAAAAGAGTCCAGGCTCTGATACCAATTGAAAGTATAGAGATGGTAAACCTAGAGGGGGGTGAATAGGTTTCTACAGATTTTAATTCTTTCTTTGCAATATTAGGCTTTGCGGAATATAAAGGTGAGCCTAATGCAAACTAGGTGAAGCAACCTATATGAGGATACAACTAACTCGAGCACGAAGGCTCTCACAGGCAGTTAAATCACAAGTAAGGAGTTCGGTTAGAGATAACCGATAGCACGCGGAGACGAGGATGTATTCCCGTGTTCCCTTGCTTTGCAACAAGGTACGTCACGTTTGGAGGAGTGGAGGTCCCACGAAGGATTCACCGCGCCACGAAGGCTCACCCTATTCTCCGGAGCCTATCCCACGAAGGAATAGCCCTCTCACTTGTGGTAGACTTTGAGGTAGCCTCCAAACCTTCACAATCTTGCCCGGAGCAGATCCACAGCCCGGATGCTTCCGGACTCCTCTTGCCCACCTAGGGTTTCCAAGGAACCCTAGGAAGCAAGCTTCTTGATGAATACAAGGGGGAATAAGATTTGGCTTGGTAGAACGGTAGATCGGGTCCTCCTCTATCGTTTCCCCGGAGGGATTTGAGTTTGGGTGGAGGAGGAGGGAGATCTGAGGCTTTTGGTGTTTCTAACAATGGAGCATGGAAGAAGGAGCTCAAGAACAGCTTGTAGTGTAGTGCCTAACTGTCTAGAGGTAGGAGAAGGGCTATTTATAGTGTTCTTCGAAATATGGCCGTTGCCACTTGCCACCTCAGCATTTTTCCTCGACAAACCCGGTTGACCGGGCCACAGACCGGACAGCCCGGTCCAGGGGCCGGTCAGACCGGATAGTGACCGGAGCTCCTTTGCGTCGTCCTGGTGCTTCCCTGCTGTCCGGTTGCCCGGTTGCCGCCCGGTCGACCGGACGGAGACCCCGCCGGTCAGGCCGGTTGACGTCGCAAACCGGATCCGCTGGCTCCTCTTTTGGAACCCGGTTGCCGCCGGTTGACCGGCCAACACGCCGGACTGGCGGTTGCTGGCCCGGTTGGACCGGGCTGGTGACCGGATTTCTCCTGTAGCCCCCTTTTGATTGTTGTTGAAATGGGGGGTCTCCTTTAGCCTTCTTGTTCCTTTGATACACCATTTACGCCTTATTGCCTAATACCTGAGATTATCCTTATAAACATATTAGGCCAAATACTTTAGCACGGTGTCATCGTTACCAAAATAATGGATAAGGGTGAAATACCCTTACATAAAGTACATAGACCCATGCTATCTATGCCAAAAAGTCCACCTTCAGGTTATCATCCGAACCCCATTCAGTATTAAGTTGCAACAGACAATTGCATTAAGTATGGTGCGTAATGTAATCGACAACTACATCCTTAGACATAGAATCAATGTTTTATCCCTAGTGGCAACAGCACATCACAACCTTAGAACTTTCTGTCACTGTCCCAGGTGTCAATGAAGGCATGAACCCACTATCGAGCATAAATACTCCCTCTTGGAGTTAAGAGCAAAAACTTGGCCAGAGCCTCTACTAATAACGGAGAGCATGCAAGATCATAAACAACACATAAACAATAGATTGATAATCACCATAACATAGTATTATCTATCCATCGGATCCCGACAAACACAACATATAGTATTACGGATAGATGATCTTGATCATGTTAGGCAGCTCACAAGATCCAACAATGAAGCACATAAGGAGAAGACGACCATCTAGCTACGCTATGGACCCATAGTCCAAGGGTGAACTACTCACTCATCACTCCGGAGGCGATCATGGCGATGAAGAGTCCTCCGGGAGATGAATCCCTCTCCGGGGTGCCGAGGCGATCTCCTGAATCCTCCGAGATGGGATTCGGGGCGTCTCCTGGAAGGTTTTCCGTATCGTGGCTCTCGATGGGGTTTCGCGACGGAGGCTATTTGTAGGCGAAAGGGCAGCCTCGGAGGGTCTGGTGGGGCCAGACACTAGGGCGGCGGCGGGGCCTGGGCCGCGCCGCCACCATGTGTGGGCCCCACCCCCCTCGACGGCTCGTGTTCTGGATGCTTCCGGGCAAAATAGGGACCTGGGCGTTGATTTCGTCCAATTCCGAGAATATTTCCTTACTAGGATTTCTGAAACCAAAAACAGCAGAAAACAGCAACTGGCTCTTCGGCATCTTGTTAATAGGTTAGTTCCAAAAAATGCGTAAATACGACATATAATGTGCATAAAACATGTAGATATCATCAATAATGTAGCATGGAACATAAGAAATTATCGATACGTTGGAGACGTATCAGCATCCCCAAGCTTAGTTCTGCTCGTCCCGAGCAGGTAAAACGATAACAAAGATAATTTCTGAAGTGACATGCCATCATAATCTTGATCATACTATTTGTAAACATATGTAATAAATGCAGCGATCAAAACAATGGTAATGACATGAGTAAACAACTGAATCATAAAGCAAAGACTTTTCATGAATAGTACTTCAAGACAAGCATCAATAAGTCTTGCATAAGAGTTAACTCATAAAGCAATAAATCAAAGTAAAGGTATTGAAGCAACACAAAGGAAGATTAAGTTTCAAGCGGTTGCTTTCAACTTATAACATGTATATCTCATGGATAGTGTCAATATAAAGTAATATAACAAGTGCAATATGCAAGTATGTAGGAATCAATGCACAGTTCACACAAGTGTTTGCTTCTTGAGGTGGAGAGAGATAGGTGAACTGACTCAACAATAAAAGTAAAAGAAAGGTCCTTCAAAGAGGAAAGCATCGATTGATGTATTTGTGCTAGAGCTTTTATTTTGAAAACATGAAACAATTTTGTCAACGGTAGTAATAAAGCATATGAGTTATGTAAATTATATCTTACAAGTTGCAAGCCTCATGCATAGTATACTAATAGTGCCCGCACCTTGTCCTACTTAGCTTGGACTACCGGATCTTCGCAATGCACATGTTTCAACCAAGTGTCACAAAGGGGTACCTCCATGCCGTACAAAAGTCTAAGGAGAATGCTCGCATTTTGGATTTCTCGCTTTTGATTATTCTCAACTTAGACATCCATACCGGGACAACATGGACAACAGATAATGGACTCCTCTTTAATGCATAAGCATGTAGCAACAATTATTATTCTCATATGAGATTGAGGATATATGTCCAAACTGAAACTTCTACCATGATTCATGGCTTTAGTTAGCGGCCCAATGTTCTTCTCTAACAATATGCATGCTCCAACCATTAAGGTGGTAGATCCCTCTTACTTCAGACAAGACGGACATGCATAGCAACTCACATGATATTCAACAAAGAGTAGTTGATGGCGTCCCCAGAAGCATGGTTATCGCACAACAAGCAACTTAATAAAAGATAAAGTGCATAAGTACATATTCAATACTACAATAGTTTTTAAGGCTATTTTGTCCCATGAGCTATATATTGCAAAGGTGAATGATGGAATTTTAAAGGTAGCACTCAAGCAATTTACTTTGGAATGGCGGAGAAATACCATGTAGTAGGTAGGTATGGTGGACACAAATGGCATAGTGGTTGGCTCAAGGATTTTGGATGCATGAGAAGTATTCCCTCTCGATACAAGGTTTAGGCTAGCAAGGTTATTTGAAGCAAACTCAAGGATGAACCGGTGCAGCAAAACTCACATAAAAGACATATTGTAAACATTATAAGACTCTACACCGTCTTCCTTGTTGTTCAAAACTCAATACTAGATATTATCTAGACCTTAGAGAGACCAAATATGCAAATCAAATTTAAGCAAGCTCTATGTATTTCTTCATTAATGGGTGCAAAATATATGATGCAAGAGCTTAAACATGAGCACAACAATTGCCAAGTATCACATTATCCAAGACATTTTAGAATTACTACATGTAGCATTTTCCAATTCCAACCATATAACAATTTAACGAAGAAGAAACTTCGCCATGAACATTATGAGTAAAGCCTAAGGACATATTTGTCCATATGCAACAGCGGAGCGTGTCTCTCTCCCACAAAGTGAATGCTAGGATCCATTTTATTCAAACAAAAATAAAAACAAAAACAAACCGACGCTCCAAGTAAAGAACACAAGATGTGATGAATAAAAATATAGTTTCACGGGAGGAACCTGATGATGTTGTCGATGAAGAAGGGGATGCCTTGGGCATCCCCAAGCTTAGACGCTTGAGTCTTCTTAAAATATGCAGGGGTGAACCACGGGGCATCCCAAAGCTTAGAGCTTTCACTCCTCTTGATCATAGTATATCATACTCCTCTCTTGACCCTTGAAAACTTCCTTCACACCAAACTTCAAGCAAACTCATTAGAGGGTTAGTGCACAATTAATAATTCACATATTCAGAGGTGACACAATCATTCTTTACACTTCTGGACATTGCATAAAGCTACTGGACATTAATGGATCAAAGAAATTCATCCAACATAGCAAATACGGCAATGCGAAATAAAAGGCAGAATCTGTCAAAAACAGAACAGTTCGTAAAGAAGAATTTTAAAATGGCACCAGACTTGCTCAAATGGAAAAACTCAAAACTAATGAAAGTTGCGTACATATCTGAGGATCACGCTAGTAAACTGGAAGATTTTTTCGAATTTTCTACAGAGACTTAGGCCCAGATTCGTGACAGACAGCAATGCTGTTTCTGCGCAGCGATCCCAAATATAACATCAACTTTAACATAGAAACTTTACTTGGCACAAAAACATGATAAGGAGAGGTTGCTACAGTAGTAAACAACTTCCAAGACTCAAATATAAAACAAAGTACTGTAGTAAAAACATGGGTTGTCTCTCATAAGCGCTTTTCTTTAACGCCTTTCAGCTAGGCGCAGAAAGTGTAAATCAAGTAACATCAAGAGTAGAAGCATTATTATTTTTCATGCAAACACAACTTGTTGCAGAGGGTACTTTAGGTGCTCCATTATCTAAATTTTCTATGGTGGTGCTAGGGGTTTTAGCAATTTTAGGCCTATAATAATTCTTTTGTTTAGGAACTTTAGAGGCATACATGAATTTTTGCTCTTTACCCACATAAGCTTTCTCATTATACTTGAGGGAAGAAAAGGTTGAACCCAAGGTTCCCATAGCTTTTTCAAGTTCATCAATCCTATTGGTTTGATTATCATGGACAACACAAGTTCCTAGGACACTAATTCTTTCATCAATTCCTCCTAGGGATTTATCAAGTTCATCAGTTTTGTCCAATAACATTTCCAATTTAGTTTCAATACTTGGAAAATTTTTCTCTATGGTTTCCAATTTTTTCATAACATCCTCAAGAGAGATTTCAATTTTAACTTCATTAACAGGTGGTATTCCAACTAGACTCTCAATGATGCAACTAGCTTCTAAAGCGGGAGTACCTAGGAAATTACCTCCCGAAAGAGTATCAAGAACATACCTATTCCAACTAGATAAACCAACATAAAAGTTCCTAAGAAGGATAGTGGTGGAGTGTTTCTTAATGCACCTATGATGAGCATTACTAATTCTATACCAAGCATCTTTAAAACTTTCTCCACCTTGTTGCTTAAAAGAACGAACTTCAACTTCAGGATTACTCATTTTAGTAGCAATAAAGTAAACTAGGCAAACAAAGTAAAGACGAGTAACTAATTTTTTTGTGTTTTTGATATAGAGAGCAAGACAGTAAATAAAGTAAAGCTAGCAACTAATTTTTTGTGTTTTGTTTAGGTGCAGCAAACAAAGTAGTAAATAAAATAACGCGAGACAAAAACAAAGTAAAGAGATTGAGAAGTGGAGACTCCCCTTGCAGCGTGTCTTGATCTCCCCGCAACGGCGCCAGAAATTTAGCTTGATACGCGTAGATGCACACGTCCGTTGGGAACCCCAAGTGGAAGGTATGATGCGTATAGAAGCAAGTTTCCCTCAGTATGAAACCAAGGTTTATCGAACCAGTAGGAGCCAAGAAGCACGTTGAAGGTTGATGGTGGCGAAATGTAATGCGGCGCAACACCAGGGATTCCGCCAACGTGGAACCTGCACAACACAACCAAAGTACTTTGCCCCAACGAAACAGTGAGGTTGTCAATCTCACCGGCTTGCTGTAACAAAGGATTAACCGTATTGTGTGGAAGATGATTGTTTGCGAAGAAAACAGTAAAACAAGTATTGCAGTAGATTGTATGTGATGTAAAGAATAGGACCGGGGTCCACAGTTCACTAGAGGTGTCTCTCCCATAAGATAAAAGCATGTTGGGTGAACAAATTACAGTCGGGCAATTGATAAATAGAAAAGGGCATAACAATGCATATACATGATATGATAAATATAGTGAGATTTAATTGGGCATTACGACAAAGTACATAGACCGCCATCCAACTGCATCTATGCCTAAAAAGTCCACCTTCAGGTTATCATCCGAACCCCATTCAGTATTAAGTTGCAAAGCAATAGACAATTGCATTAAGTATGGTGCGTAATGTAATCGACAACTACATCCTTAGACATAGAATCAATTTTTTATCCCTAGTGGCAACAGCACATCACAACCTTAGAACTTTCTGTCACTGTCCCAGGTGTCAATGAAGGCATGAACCCACTATCGAGCATAAATACTCCCTCTTGGAGTTAAGAGCAAAAACTTGGCCAGAGCCTCTACTAATAACGGAGAGCATGCAAGATCATAAACAACACATAAACAATAGATTGATAATCACCATAACATAGTATTCTCTATCCATCGGATCCCGACAAACACAACATATAGTATTACGGATAGATGATCTTGATCATGTTAGGCAGCTCACAAGATCCAACAATGAAGCACATAAGGAGAAGATGACCATCTAGCTACTGCTATGGACCCATAGTCCAGGGGTGAACTACTCACTCATCACTCCGGGCGATCATGGCGATGAAGAGTCCTCCGGAGATGAATCCCCTCTCCGGGTGCCGGAGGCGATCTCTGAATCCCCGAGATGGGATTCGCGGCGGCGTCTCTGGAAGGTTTTCCGTATCGTGGCTCTCGGTGCTGGGGTTCGCAGAGGCTATTTGTAGGCGAAAGGGCAGCCCGGAGGGGGTGGGGCCGGACACTAGGGCGGCGCGGCCGGGCTGGGCCGCGCCGCCACCGTGTGGGCCCCACGTAGCCCCTCTCTCGACGGCTCTCGGGTGTTCTGGATGCCGGGCAAAATAGGAACCTGGGCGTTGATTTCGTCCAATTGAGAATATTTCCTTACTAGGATTTCTGAAACCAAAAACAGCAGAACAATGGCTCTTCGGCATCTTGTTAATAGGTTAGTTCGGAAAATGCATAAATACGACATATAATGTGCATAAAACATGTAGATATCATCAATAATGTAGCATGGAACATAAGAAATTATCGATACGTTGGAGACATATGACTTGTACATCCACTATCAAGTACCCATTTTTAACCTCCCGGCATAGTCCTACATGAGATCAATTCTTGGATTTAGGTACCCATTTCTCAATGGGTCCTCTTTTGTTAGCAACAAGGGTCTTTGGGACCCAAATAGACCAAGCAACATAACCATCATATGGGCCAACATATTTAGCATAAACATCACCATAATAATATTTAAATAGAACATAGTGAGGGTTAGCATTTCCCGCATCATCATCATTAATGGTGTTGCCCTTAGGGGCTTCACCATTGGTGATAGCTTTCTTCTTCTCTTGTGCGGGCTTGGCCTTTTGCTTGTTTGCCTTCTTTGCCTTGGCATTATAACCTAGGCCCTCCTTCCCATTGTTTGATCTTTGCTTACTCAAAAGATCATCCAAAGAAAGTTTACTTTGGGGAGAGGAGGCCTTAGCAAGTTCATCCTTCAACCTAGCATTTTCCTCAATAATATTTGCATGATCACATGAAGGGGTAGAGGAACTAGGCACATCATATGAAGCAAGCCTAATTTGAAGTTGCTCATTTGACTTGGATAGGAGAGTGTATTCACTCTTCAAAGCTTTGTGAGCTTTGTCTAGTTCATCTAGATCCTTCACAAGTTTCTCATGATCAACACCAAATTGGGCCATTTCCTTTTTAAGCAATTTAGTCTTAGCCCTAGCAAGATCTCTAGCTTTAGTGAGCTTGTTAATTTTATCTTGAGGCTCTTCAAGATTTTCTAGCCTCTCCTCAAGAGAAGCTATAGTTTCTTGACTTTCCTCAAGAGCATTTTTAAGAGCATGGATTTCAAGAGAGTCTTCTCTCTCTATTTGACCCTTTTTCTCAAGAGTATCATTTTGTTGAGCTAAACGAGCCATGAGATTTGAAACATGCTTTTTGTTGTTACCTTGTAGGTTAAAAATGAATTCATCAAACTCTAGCATTTCTTGTTTCACTTTTAGACTAGCATCATCAACCCCTAGATCACTAGATATGTTAGGCATAGAGGGGCTAGGAGATGATACCTCGGAGGATTTAGCCATGAGACAACTTTCTTCCTCCACATGAATGACCTCATTGGGGGATTCACTTGGTGATGAAGAGTTAGTGGAGAGGGAGGCAAGAGCGACCAATCCATTAGAGGTTGCATCTTCTTCATCATCAACATCATCATCTCCGGAGGTATATTCTTCTTGAGTTGATAGCACAATAGATGTGTCCAAGGAGGACCTTGCCATGAAGCAATGTGCATTCTTGATATGAGGATTCTCATTGGGGGATTCAAAGAGATATGAAGAGGGAATGTTGGTAGTGACAATGGCGGCCACTTCCTTTGAGCTTTCTCCTTCATCATCACTAGAGCTTTCAACTTCATTGGAAGAATATTCTTCTCTAGTCACTAGCACAACTCTTGGAGGCCTCTTGCCCTTCTTGGTCTTGTTGTAGAATTTCTTGTTGGGGGCTTTTGAATATTTGCCCTTTGTGTCTTTGCTCTTGTCCTTGGGAATGAGCCTTCCATTATGAAGCTCTCTATTCTCATAGGGGCATTCGGCAATGAAGTGGCGCTTGTCATCACAATTGTAGCATGATCTTGTCTTTGGACCAAAGCTAGTGAACCCACTTTTGTGGTTTCTCTTGATGTTGTCTTCCTTGGCCTTGGAGGGATCAACCCAAAAGGACTTTGCATGGAAGGCCATGTGATCATGGTAGTGGCATTCCAAATCTTCCGGATAGGACATACTCCAAGATGCCCTATATTGTTCTTGAGGGTGCACTTCTTCTACGGGGTTAACCATCAAGGCAAGATTGTTCCCTTTTGACATACCAATGGCACGATTGCGAGAATCATGAGAGTTTTGCTCGAGCACCTTGAGGGCTTGCATTTCGTGCACGGCTTCTTGAGATGTGAGAGAGGAATAGCATTCTCTCCCAACAAGGGTCTTGACATCAATGGGTACAAACGGCATCATGCATTCAATATACTTCTCCTTGATCCAAGAGTCATTGATGTGGGTGGCACCAATAAGCCGGAAGGAATCGGCAACGGTGAGAAGTCTTCCATACATGACTTGATGATCTTCATCCGGTAGCCTCATGAATCCTTCGGCTTGATTCCGAAGAGCATTATACTTGTTCCTTCTCGTGCTCTCACTTCCAATGCAACTAGCGGCCAAACCATCCCAAGCTTCCTTGGCGGTGGTGTAGTTCCGAACACGAGACAACTCCTTTGTCCCCACACTAGTTTGAATCATGTGCAAGGCGGTGTTGTTGAGTTGACTATCAACCGCTTCTCTTCTAGTCAACTTGTTGGGGTTGTAGGGCTTGAAGCCTTCCAAGATGATTCTCCAAAGTTCATTGGAGGCACTGCAAACATGAGAGCGAAACTCAAATTGCCAAGTATCGAAATTATCAACGGAAAACTTAGGTGGGTCGCCTCGAATGTTCAAATGGGGATGGGGAACCGGTATATCGGGAGATAGAAAAGGTGGAGCTACTCGATTGTAGCTCTCATCTCCACTAGTTCCCCTAGGAGATGCAATGGGAGATTTGATAGTGTTTAAGTTATCACCTTCCACGGGTTTGGTAGAGGAGGGTAATGCCGAAGCACCTCCCTCTTCTAACACACCCGTGTCCTTTACCTCTACGGCGGGAGCCCTAGGAAGGACCGGAGTCAAAAGCTCGGAAATCATTTTTCTCATGCTTTCCATTTGAGCGTCCATGGAGGTTCTCAACGAATTGATGTCCTCCATGGTGACCATCTTACCGGCCTCTTCCGAAGGCCCATCGTCCGGCATACTCTTAGGCGGTTAAGCCCGAAATAAGAGCCGAGGCTCTGATACCAATTGAAAGGATCGTATGCCGCACCTAGAGGGGAGGGTGAATAGGTGCTAACCAATTTTTAGTTCTTTTTCAATTTGGGCTTGACACAAAGGTAAATTCTCTAGATATGCAACTAAGTGAATTTACCTATATGACAAGGTTATCAACTAAGCAAGATATAACTACGCAATATATAGGAGATAGAATGGGATAGAGGTAACCGAGAGTGGAGCACGCGATGACACGGAGATGATTCCCGTAGTTCCCTTCCTTTGCAAGAAGGTACGTCTACGTTTGGAGGAGTGTGGTTACTACGCAAGCCAAACCAACAGCCACGAAGGCTTCACTCGATCTCCTGTGAGCAACGCCACGAAGGCCTAGCCCACTTCCACTAAGGGATTTCCTCGAGGCGGAAACCGAGCCTTTACAAGGTTCTTGGGGCACACATCCACAACCGAATTGGAGGCTCCCAAATCTGTAACAACACAACAATCAACAACAATACATCAACACAAATCAACTAGGGATCCAAAGAGGAACACTAGCAAGGGGGCCCTCAAACAAATGAGGGGGAAATGTAAATCGCTTCGGTGAGGATGTAGATCGGTGGCTTCTCCTTCGAATCTCCAAAGATCAAGAGCTTTGGTTGGGGGAGGAAGGAGATCTTGCAAATCTTGTGTTCTTGAGGTGGCTCTAATGGTGGTGAAGCTTGGCAGATTTTTCTTGCAATGATTGAGCAAAGGAGGAAGGAAGAAGAAGAGGGGTATAAATACCCCTCCCCAAAATCCAGCCGTTGGGGCTTTCGGGCCGGATATTCCGGCCTAAGTAAGGGCCGGATAATCCCCCCCGGATAATCCGGCCTCGGTACAAAACCGGGACAATGTCCGGCAAATATCCGGCCTCTATCCAGACAAGCTTTTCTTCAGGTCCTTAGCCATTTTCGAGGGGCCGGATATTTCTGAAATGTCCGGCCCGGATAATCCGGCCCTGGGACAAAACCAGGACAATATCCGGGCAAATGTCCGGCCCCAATCCAGACAAGCTTTTCCTCAAGTCCTTAGCCATTTTCGAGGGGGCCGGATATTTCTGAAATGTCCGGCCCGGATAATCCGGCCCTGGGACAAAACCAGGACAATATCCGGGCAAATGTCCGGCCCCAATCCAGAAGAGAACTGAGCAGCAATTCCTCAGGTCCTTAGCCGAAAAACTGGGGGCTGGATATTTTTTGGATTATCCGGCCTGATGAACTTTTTGCTGATCCTTTTTGACAGCACTGACCACATCCAACACACATACAAATGTATTTATATAATCTCTGTACCACTTAACCAAACATTAGTGTATCACGTACATTGACATCAAACACTCAAAACATAATATGAGAGATGTTGCCTTCATCACCCAACAGCTCAAGATAGCCCAGTTCCTCACCTTCAAGAAGGAGTCCACGGGCGTCTTCCGTGTGGTCATCTTCGACCACACCTGCATTGAGGTCATGACCAGGTGCCCAGACCATGGCGATGCCACCATGTGTATCGTGATTGAGGAAGTAGCTTGAACTAAACTATCAGGGCGTCTTGTGTCTGAACTTGCTGGTCGATCTGTGTGGTAGTGTTGAAAAATTGTTGTGTCGATCGTAAACACCTAATGCGTATATATCGTGTCTGAACTTCGTAATGTGATATTGCCTTCTGTGCTTACTTGTGCGCTATTTGATAGATCACTAGTAACCTCACCACTCAAGGGAAGAGGTATCCGGAGTCTGATTTTGGCTTGCAACCAAACAATAACATTCTCGTTTTGGGCTGCTACATGACATTAAAACCGGCCAACCAATCAGCCAAAGACCAAATCTCCACAGGGCTGAAAATAATCTTCGCGAGCAACCAAACGACACGCCAATTCTGGCCCGTGCCCCATTTGCAATGCCCAAGCACTCCCTTCTCCCTGGCGCAGTCATCCCCAAATCTGGCCCAGGCAACCAAACGCGCCCGTAGTGTTTCCATGAGCTCCAAGCTAGCATGATGGAGTTAAACATCCTCCTAGTGCCCCTACCAATGAGTCCTCGAGTATGTCCATGATAGTTGGAATCAATGTTGAACAACCTACCGCAGTGAAGCATCCATTGCCAAACCTGTCTCGAACAAACACTGCATAAGCATGTGGTCAGCATTGTCCTCCTCTTGGAGGCATACAAAACATGACGAAGCACTGGCATGCAGTCCATGTCGTGCACGGAGATCCAAGGTCCAAATTCGATACTAGAGTGCTAACCAGAAAAAAGATCTTACTTCAATGGGGCCCACCTTCTCCAAATGCATCTAGCGCCGGACAACTAAAACCCTAGCGAGGATTGACCTAACCAGGCCACACGGAACATATCCCTATTGTCTTCGATCTAGAACCGCTACCAGATCATAGCTGATCGATTATGGAAACCCTAGCGATGAACCGACCACTATACAACATAGAACGAAAACCCTAGTGACGATCCAATGTCGATAGAGATGACCAGGCGGCGCGAAAAAAATCGTTGAGAATCGCTCCGAGAGAGAGGACGGACTCGCTCCGAGCGGCGACAACATGCAATAGCGGACGCGCACGTAATCGCTCCGAGCGAAGGCGACATGCGATATTAGCGGCATCGAGATTGCGTGAATATGCAACGACGTGCATCGCGATGATGGAGGTGGGGACATGGTGTATACCCGTGTGTGTGAGGAAGGGGAGAGGGCATTGAAGCCCACCTCGCATTCCAAACGTTCGAGAATGGAGTTTTTGGCCTTGTGTGTGTCTTCGGTTTTATGCTAGGAGGAAATCGCCGGATTTCCCATACCAGATCTAGTGCCTATTGGTGGCTTTCTTCCTCGCCGCCTTAATTTCTTGGAGCGGCGAAGAGTGCAGCTGCTAGCTACTCTGTTAATAAGGTCCATGACGACCTCTGGTTCCTACATGTGATTTCTCTTCATTTGGACGGCCATGGTGGCGAGAGGGGAAGAGGCTACAACAATGACCGGGACATTCAGGGCGTTTGTGGACATCTCCTCAAGCGAAGCGGTACTGGGAGGTTTCTTCCGGCTTGCCATGGAGGCTAGGGAATAAGAGAGCCAATGTCGGTGATGGTGCAGTTGACCGTGTTCGGTTGCCTTGTCAAGAAATCGATGGAGAAGGAGCGGGAAGAACCTACACTCGATTGCTTTCATATTTTTGTTCTAGGTCTTTGATGCTTAAGGAAAAACATGTAATTTTATTTATTTTTAAGGTTTTCTATGTAATACTCCCTTCGATCCCTATTAATTCGTGTTAAAATGGATGTTGTTAAAATGGATGTATCTACAATTAAAATGTGACTAGTATATCAGTATCAGTAATATGGAGAGTATTATCATCCGTTCTTGAAAAAAAAAATCCCAAAGCCAAAGAAGTACGTTCCTTACGACAGTCTCGCGTTCCAAATGTCGGAGAATGGAATGCCGACTGTGGCCTAAGGGCATCTCCAACCGGGCGACCCAAACGGACGCGCTGGGCCGTCCGTTTTGGGCCGTTTGGGTGGCCGAACGGACACCGGACAGCGCCCCGCGTCCGCGTGTCCGTTTGGGTCGCACGCTGCGCCCAACGCAGCGGCCACCCCATTTGGCCATTTGGCCTACTTCTTTGGGAAATAGGCCATCTGGCCACAGATACTTTATAAAACAATGTCTAAACCTAGAATAATATCTCATAAACATGGAATAATATATAACAAACATAAAATATAGCAAATAGCATAAAATAGCATCAAATGTACCATGATAAATCAATTAAAATGTGCCATAGTTTGAGAAAAATATAAATATTACAATTGAGATTGTCTAACTCAATTTGGGCGCTCGAGGATCTCCTTCTGCCTCTTCTCGAACCAAGCTCTCTTCGCCTCACTCATGTTGGTCAAGTCGGCGTTCATGATGAGGTTGTCCTCGGCTTGGCGTTTGAGCTCAACTTCCTGCGCCTTCATCTCCATCTCTTTGGCCCTTGCCATTGCTTTGAGCTCAATTTCCTTCGCCTTCATCTCCACCTCTTTCGCCCTTGCCAGTGCTGTGAGCTCAAGTTCTCTCTCTTTGAGCTCAAGTTCTTTAGCTTTGGCCTGGGCCTTGACCTCTTCAATCTCAAGCTTCTTCTGCTGGACATCAAAGAATTTCTTCCTGTCCTCTTCTTTCTCCCGGCGCCTCCTCTCATCCCTCTTGTCCGTGGACACCTCTCTCTCCACATGCATCTCCTTCAAAGTGCCATACAATAGTACGGAGGAAGCATCACGCTTCATGTCGGCTTTGGTTGACTTGTGGCCGCGTGGACGACTTGCACGAGAAGCGGAGCTACCGCAAGGCTGCCCACCATCAAGGTCAATGACCGTGGCATCTTTGGCGGGGTTGTTGCCAGTCAAGGTCGCCATGTACCCCTCATACCCCTCCTGGAACTTGGGGGTGCCATGGAGTTCCTTCCAACAATGAGGGAAGGCAAAGGTCTTCTCTCCATTGTTGGCTTTGTAGAAGTCCAAAGCTCGCCACACCTAGAGCAAAGGGAGAGAACAACGATAAACATATGTGCGAATATCGGATGATTAAGTTGAGGTTAAGAATCATACCAAGTCCTTCATACCCATGCCACTAACGGGGAGCCGCTTCGCGTGCTCATACGCCGCCTGGAACTTGTTGCATTCCGTTTGAATTGTTCCCCACCTCTTTTGGATCGATATGTCGCTGCGGTCGCTCTCAAATGGCTCCTGTCCATATTTGCGATGCTCATGGAAGTATTCATAGACCCGGCGCCAGAATGCGGTCCCCTTCTGCTCGGCACCTGTCAACGCATCTTGCCCGATCGTCAACCATGCATTGACGATCATCTTGTCCTCCTTCTCCGTGTAGTTGGCGGTTCGCTTGCTTACCCGGCGAGCTCTAGCTTGTGCAGCTGCGGCTTGTGTGAGTCCCTCAACGAACAACGGCTCCTCCTCGATGTTTATGCTGCCGGGACAGGCAGTTGTGCCCTCCTGTGTGTCAACGGGAGGTGGCTGGGTGGCCGGCATCGTCTGCGCGAAAGACGTAGGGGCCTGCACGGTCGACGGTGACTGCGCGCGCGCGCCCGCCATATCGTCGAACAGGTTGCGTGCGCCGGCCATGGCAGCTGCTGCCAGGTTCTTGTGGCCTTTGGAGTTCGCCGGCGCACGGTTGAGGTCAATGGACGAAGGTGACGGCCCCGACATGGACTCTCCCACCTCCGGTGACCCATCCCGTGACTGGTACGCGTGCCGCCCAGAATGCGCCCCCAATTCGTGCCCAAACGGGGCAGACGGTGGGCCAGTTGATCTTGGAGGAAGGGGCAGGGTCACGGATGAGGACGAGCTCCCCCCCGAGGCCGTGCCGGTGCCGGGGATGAGCATGTGCTGGCCGAGCGATGAGTGGCCGTAAAACAGCATGGCCTGCGCCTGCTCTTGCATGACCGTGTTCTTCGCCTGTGTTTGGAGTTGGAGGAGGTGCTCCGCCGCCCGCACCCGCTCCTCCTCGGCGGCGGCCTCCTTCTTCCGTTGATCAAGCGCCCGGCGCCGGTCCGCCCGCTTCTTGGACTCCATCGCCCTCTGCTCCGGGGTGAGGGCTTCGCCTTTCGTCGGCGGCCCGGGCTCCACGACCACCGGAGCGTTTCAGAAGCCGCCTCCACGGAAGGAGCGGCAACGGCGTGCCTCCTCTCCGATGGTGGCGGTGGTGGCGGGGCGGCGGCGGCTTCGTCGGCCATCTCTAGGTTTTGGGAGTGGAGTGGAGTGTTTTGTTGTGGGAGGCGACAGGGCAGGGCGGACAAGGGGAGACGCGAGCGACCAGCCTTTCGCGTCCGCGCCACGCAAACCCGTCCAAGATTTGGGCCGTTTGGGTCGTCGACGCCCCGCCGTCCGTTTAGGGATGGTCCGCGCTGGTCGCGTTTTGTCGTTTGGACCCATCCGACGCGGACGCTGGAGTCGCCGGTTGGAGATGCCTAAGCACCCATGCTCGATTACAGCTATAAAATTCTGTAACCTGCATGTCCCCCGAGATCATCATATACAATTATACAGCTCCATGCCCGAATACGGACGCACGTACAGTGTACACCACACCGTACACTATACACAAGGGTATGTGATGTGTGTACAAACGTACAACCTACACCTACAATGCCGCGGCGGCCTCGGCCTCCGGCGCCCTCCGCTCCTTGGCGGCGTCGAGGAACCCGACGTACAGGTCCGAGTGCCCAGTATCACACCTCGGCAGCGCCGTCCTCTCGCCGCCGTCGGCCATGGTCTTCACGAACGCGACGAACCGGCGCCAGTTGTCGCCGTCGAAGAGGTTCCGGTTCATGCGCAGGTAGGTGAACGCGCTCAGCCCCGCGGACGCGGCGGTGGACGCCACCTGCTCGAAGGCCTGCTCGTCGTACCGCTCCAGCGCGTTCTCGCCGGCGAGCTCCACGCGCGCCGTCCTTGCCGCGGCCCTGACCTGCTGCACCAGGAGCTCGGGCGAGCACCCGGCGTGCCCCGGCTGCTGCTCGTCCTTCATCTCCATGCAGGTGAAGTTGAGCACGGCGCCGTGCCTGGCCAGCATGCGCGCGATGGGCAGGTACCCGTCGTGGCGCCGCGTGTTGTAGTACCCGGCGGTGAGCTCGGCGGCGTGGGAGCGGGTGCGGTAGTGCCAGTGGATGCCGGCGACCTTGGCGGAGAGCGTGGCGCCGGTCCCGCGGAAGATGCCCGCGGCGGCGGCCAGCACGCGGTCGCCGTGGTCCAGGAGCATCCCGGAGTACCACTTCAAAAAGAAGTGGCCGTACTCGGTGCTCCAGGTGCCCTCCCGCCGGAAGAACCCCGTCTCCTCGGGAAACTGCTTGTACTCCCCGGCGTCGTGCGGCCCGCCGGTGCCCCAGTTCTCGCGCCCTGCCGCCACCGCCGCGGACCGCAGCGACGCGCGCATGTACTTGTCGTAGCACTGGAACTCGCCGATGCCCGGGAAGCGCCACGTGCCGTCGGCCTCCGGGTAGGACGGGTACCGCAGCTCCCCGCAGGGGCCCAGGCCGACCTGGACCTCGGCGATGACCGTGCCCAGGTAGCCGCTGAAGCGGTCGCGGAAGCTGCGCATGTAGTCGGAGTAGACCTGGACGGGCGTCCTCCCCCTGAGCACCGGCAGCGTGTCGCAGCCCAGGGAGATGTACTCCGGGTTGCGCCGCCCGGACCTGTCCGTGTACACGATGTCCGGGTTCGCGCTCACCTCCTCCAGCACCCATGGCGGCAGCGGGATACTGCAAAAAAAATCCAGTCAGTAATTTGTCCACCAATTTTTTTTGTTCACTAACACAAACTGAAACTCTTGCAAGCAACTCGGATCAATTTGATTTGTCATATGTGACTGTTTACGCAAGCTATCCTTTGATGCTTCTCTTGCCAATTGGATTGGATTGCTTAACCGCACGGGATTGTGTATCCTTGCCAAACGTGCAAGGAACAGCCAAGAAAAACTGAACTAGTAGTAGAGCAATTTCAAAACCATGACGTGCCGAATCATCGATCTCCCCCCAAATTCGAGAGGGAAATTCAAGTCGAATTAAGCCAATTTAACTGCGGTTTTCTTACTGGTGCTTGATTCTATTGTCAACTGGTAAATAAATGGGTCTCTGGTTAATTGGTGAGACGTTTCTTACTTGCAGGAGTCGCCGACGTTGCCGCCGCACTGGTGGAAGGACATGACCATCTGCAGCCTGAGCCCGGCGTGCTCCACCATGCGCACCAGCTCTGCATACCCCTCCCAGTCGTACCGCCCGGGGCCGTCGCGCTCCACCACGCCCCACCACACGTCCACCATGACGCCCTCCACCCCGGCGCTCCGCAGCGCCACGAGACTGGCCGCGAGCGCGCGCGCCCGCAGCACCTGCCCGCCGGGCCCGACCGTGTCGAGCGGCAGCATCACGTAGACCGGCACCCCGCCCCGGCGCGGCTCGCCGCCGCCGGGGTGAGCCTGCTGGACCTGGCCGTGGAGGAGCTCGGTCTGGGCCGTGGCCTCCAGCGGCGCCGGCGGGGATTGCAACGCGGCCCTGAGCGCGCGGAGCTTGGTGGTGGGCTGCGGCATGGCGATGCAGGAGGGCGGCGCGTCCTCGGGCTTGTGGAGGAGCTTGGAGGCCGGGTCGAGCGGCGAGAGGAAGGACGTCGAGGACCGCAGTGTGAGCGCCATGGATCTGTTGTAGCGCGAGGGAGAAGACGAAGATGCTTGCTGAGAATTCAGGGAGGATGGATATGAGGTTGCTTTGGTTGGTTCGTGTGCTGAGGTTGAAGAAGACTTTTCAAACAATTGTGTTGGGTGAACGGAGGTTGCTGTGGGGAGGGGAGTCTGGGGCGGTATTTATAGACGGGGTTTCTTATCTTTTTCTTCGGCGGAGGACGGAGGAGGCGTGTGACGCTGACGATCTCCAAACTCCAACGGTGCTTTATCGCTAACCGATTTATTTTATTAATTAATTAACCACGATGTGGATAGGATAGCTCTCGTCTTCTCTCGTATCACTCCAGTCGACCACTCGCTCCGTGTACTACTGCATACGGAGTATTTGAAAAGTTTTTTTTTTTGAACAAGGGAAGGGACCCGAAGGTCCCAGAACTGGCATTAATAAACAAAATTTTTACAATACTGCAGGAAAGACCTGAAAGAAAAGGAAATTACAACCATGTCCTTCCGATTTACACAAGGGACCCTAGAAAAATTTCCAAAACGCCATCGAGTCCTCATGCCAATCCCGACCTCGCCGGCGATGCTTTTGCCACCATCGCCAGCCGCGTCCTTGCCGTCAAATGGCAAGGTGAAGAGGGCCTCCCGCCGGAGGTTGAAGGAGGGGGCGAGGAGCAGTTCCGGCGAAACATGTAGAAGCCAGAGTAATAGCCGCGCCACCCAGGAAGCAAACTGGATTGGATTTAGAAGATCACCATGAATCCAGTTGCAGAAGAGGTCGTTGCAGTAGCTGAAGCTGGGACGAGGTCGCCGAAGCCAGTCCAGAGCAGAGCCTGCAGATCTGCCAAGAGCAGAGTCGTCGAAGATCCACTCCCAATCTCCACCGCCGCGGTGGTTAGAGAGAAGGGGATCGACAGCGATTTTGCCCAGATCTAGAGACTCGAAGAAGGCCTTTATTGGAGAGGATGACGCCGTCGTGCTGCCGCTCGCATCTGGCTCCGACCGCCGGAGCACCACGAGCAGCTGCAGCACCGCCGCCGGCAGCATGGAGAAGCCCAGACTCCACCGCCACCACCTCAACACGGGCATCAAGCCAAGATCCACAAGGGTAAACAGCAAAACTAGAAGAAGAAAGACCTAAACTAACCTATACTACTCCGGCGCGTCACCTTCACCGCCTCCGGCCGGCTATTCCGGCGGAGTGGCTCCGGATCTGCCCGGTGACGAAGGAGGTGGAGGCCAAGTACTGTAGATGGATGAGAGCTGTCTGGGGGGGAAATGAGGGCCGTTGGAGTATTTGAAAAGTAGACAGGTCCATTTCAAAAGATTCAGGTCTTTCTCTTCTCCTGGTGGATTAGTTTGCGATCTCGTTGCATAATCAAATACGTACGTGTGCAACGGTATTTGATCGGCTGGACCTAGAAGCTTGTCGATGTTTCCGGAAATTGATCTGCATCGTACACGTACGCCCGCCCAGGGGAGTGATGATTGGCTTTGGCAAGCGTGTGGCGGTACGCTAGCAAAGTTGCAAGTGAGGTGGCCTTGTCCGTTATCCACAAATTTGTAATTTTTGAAGAATATTTTTTCCCAATGTTTTGGCGCCGTATTCCTGCTCCTTAGTTCAATTCCGGCTAACGTCTCTCCAGCTGCCTCACCTATTTTAGATACTGTACCAAATACTACGTTTGATTTGCTTCGTTTAGATTGGATTACGGATACAAGGTCACACGTATCCATTTGGGTTGGGGACTACCCAGCTGTACGACGCATTTGGTCCGTCTAGGCCAGTTTGATTTTATTCCCGCAATTTCACCAAATAGACCAATGTATGAGTTAAGGATGCAATAGATACCGAGAATATACCCCATAAAAAGGCTAATTTAGAAAATTAAGTAATTCACACAAATAGTCAAATCTAAGTCCAGAAGGACGCAAGTTGCGATGTAAAATTATAGGCAAAGTGAGATAGAGATAGAGATAGAGATGGAGATAGAGATATAGATGTGCGACCAAGCATCGCACTGGAGGATGATAGCTCGTTTCTTTCAAACTAAGCACTTTGATTTTGCTCCATGATGCTTAAGTTAGCGAGCATGATCGGCTCTCATCCGCGTGCATGATCCTCTCTCCTCGCTCGAGCAACTTGTATAGCTTGTTTGGTGAGGTTGATGAAGGTGGCACATATAGCTTCTTTCTCTCGGCGCAGCTTCTACTCCCTCTTCACAATGGCCTCCTCCATCTCAGCCATCATCACATTGAATGTCACACTCAATGCAAGTGCCTAAGCATCGTGCTTGAGATTGCCATTGGTGACCTTAGGGCCCCTTGGCCAAGTTGGAAAGGCATTGTTGCATGGGGTTTTATCTTCGCCATCAAGGGCCACCGCCACCCCGTCTCGGTCATTCTTGACGCTCTTCTTGTAGGCCTCATACCCAAGCCTCCGCTTTGGAGCACTCTTGACCGTCCTCCAACAACGGACCATGTGGTAGCCCTTCTTCTAGGTTGCCTTGAAGAAGTCAAAGGCACGTGGCACCTATGCACGAGCAATTCATTTTGATATGCACAGTCATGTGCATTGCCAGATTTAAAAAGGATGTACCCTTACCACATCGGCGACGTAGAGGCTGCTCACGGGGCGCGAAAGGTTATAGATCGTGGCAGAACTTGTTTAGTCTCTTGTTGGATGTATGCCCACCTCTTTTGGGTTGAAAGTTACTCGCGGTAACTATGAATTCGGAAAGGAGCAAGTAGCCGACACTCGAGAAAATCTTGAGTTACCTTACTCCAATACGCATTTCCTTTTTTGCTCGGAGGCGCATATAGGATCTTGAATAGTTGCCATCTAAGATTGGCACATCAGGAAGTCCTCCTTGCCCGTGTAGCTGTAAGTCCTTTGGTTCACTCCCTTTTTCTTTCCATTTAGACGCCCTTGACCTTGATGTCACCATCCCCAAAGCCCTCGCCCTCATCATCATCAAGCACGACTATGTCCTCCTCCATTGGTTAGCTAAATTGGAAAAACAATGACCCCCTCTCCTATGTTGTACCCTTGAGGCTGCTGCTCGGGTCCCAATGTCGTTATCCGAGATGAAGCCGTCACCATTGAGCATGAATTGCATGTAGATCTCGTCATCCTCGACATAGTAGGCATATCGATCATTGGTCATCACAAGGCAATGCCATATGATATTATGATAATGAACATGCACGATTTTTTTTTTTTTTTGCCCCAAACTGTTAGGGCATGTACAATCTGGTGACGTCACCTTTCCCTCAACCCAGCCATGTAGAATTTTTTGCTTAGTTGGAAGGGGGAGAAATGAGAAAAAAAAGGTTGCATTCCCTTAGCTAAAAGATCATCTCTTATTAAGTAATAGAAGACTATTTTATGCGTTGTATCATTGTATGATATGTCTTCCCTTAGCAAATTAAATTCTTACTACTAAAATTTAAGTATTTATAATTAATTGCTAGGGATGATAATACACGGCAATGCACTGTACGACTTATCTCTATAGATTTCTCTAGATGACGTGAAGACAAGGGAAGACATACTATATCTACTAGTATACGTGCCCTTAGAAATGCGCTAAGGGCATCCTTCGATTGGATTGAGCCAAGAACCCTAAACGTATCATTCTGGAACTATACTCGGCAGCCGTGCACGCCCGTCGAATCAGGCGATCCTTGCCTCATCGCTGCATGCTGGTACTACTACCGGATAAGGCGACCCAAGTTGACGAGGCGCTGACGTGGCCACGCGTCCAAACTGTGGTGTGGTTGGGACCGGACCAGGTTGTGTGTGTGTGGGTGGTTCGCGAACCCTGTTTTGTCATGGCGCGGCGTGTGGTCCGACCGACGAGGCGCCCCGATTCGTGGCGGTGGATGGAGCCGTGTCCAGTCACCGGCGGGGGCACGTGGACCCGAATAACCCGACCCAACCCGCGCTTTTTGTTTTGTTTTATTTTTTCTTTCAAATCTCGCCTCTGGTTTTTCGCTTGGCGCTCCGTGGCGCTGCCTAGTCAGCAACGAAGCCAGCCGAAGCAGAAATCGCCTTACCTTTGAGTATTTTTGTGCCGATGAGCCGGCTCCAGTTTTTACTGATTTTACGGGGCCACGAACGCTCGGAGAGCTCCGGGGCGTTGCGAACTTGCGATTTTGCGGTCGGCTCGAGATAAATGAAAACGTGCAGTGCAAGGACGCATCGTATATGGTCGGTTTGGAGCCTTGCGAGTTTCGGCCGTGCTCTGACTGGTTGCTGAGTCAGGGGCAGGCCGTGCTGGGGATCGCGTCCGTCCTTGCTCGCCATCTCTTCGTCCCGTTTGGGATGCTTGGCGCAAGCTGTCAATGCGTTGTGCTATCACACCGTACGTCCAGTTTGGTGAACGAACGCAACGTATCGGCCTGCAGCGTCGTACCATCTAACCGCAGGCATTATCACATTTTCCATATTGTTATTCATCTAGTCATCTTTAGCGACCCGACGAGACAGATCAACAATGTCGGTCATGAGTGTTTAGAGAGAATCGGGGATTGAGCAAATGAATCCACAAGTGTTCTATTCCATCGATGATCTTGATACTTATACAATGCCAAGGGACGCGAACGGAGAGATGCGTCCGTTCGCAGGGGACATGGAGGCGCAACGTCGGTTGCCAAAGAGCAACCGCATCGCTAATTACAAGTGAGGATTAACCTCTTATTTATCTAATAAATAAATCCTAACACTCCCCCTAATCCTTGCTTGTCCTTGTGATCGATCATCCTGGGAATAGTCTCTTCCAAAAACCCTGTGGGAAAAATAGAAGAGAAAATACCATATGCCATGAAAAACTCCTTCCGAAAACCCTGTGGGAAAAATAAGGAGAAAATGACATATGTCATCCATGCTTGTACTGATATTGCCTCATTAAAAACCTTTCATGAGAAAATCGTTAGGAAAACTCACAAAGGAAAAGAGTACAACATCGAAGATCAGATGATCTTCAACAGGTTATAACTGGGGAGATTTCTCCCCCAGAATCTTGCAAGTCACGAAGCCTCCTCATACCAATTCCATGTACATATTTATGAAATAATGAACTTGGTAGGGACTTGGTAAACAAATCAGCGAGGTTATCACATGACTTCGTTTGCAAAATCTTTATTTCCCCTCCGTTTTGTAGCTCGTGGGGGAAAAAGTACTTAGGAGCAATATGCTTTGTAATATTGCTCTTAATATAACCTGTCTGCATCTGTACAATACAAACAGCATTATCTTCATAGATAATGGTGGGCGATTCCAGTGAACCAATCCCACTTGAACCTTGGACAAAGTTCATCATTCTGAGAAGCCATGCACATTCACGTGATGCTTCATACAAAGCGATTATTTCAGAATGATTCGTAGACGTAGCCACCAAAGTTTGCTTTGTCGACTTCCAAGAGAAGGCTGTACCTCCATGTAAGAAGACAAATCCAGTCTGCGATCTGGCATTATGGGGATCTGATAAGTATCCAGCATCGCAATACCCCACCATGGTCCTCTCTTGATTTTTCTGATAGAACAAACCAAGATCTTTGGTGCCCTGAAGATATCTTAGAATATTCTTCACACCAACCCAATGCCTTTTTGTTGGCGATGCGCTGTATCTAGCCAACAAGTTTACTGCAAACGATATATCAGGTCTCGTGCAGTTTGCTAGATACATCAGTGCTCCAATTGCACTTAGATATGGGAACTCTGGACCCAATATCTCCTCATCGTCATCTTTAGGTCTAAAAGGGTCTTTGTCTCTATCAAGAGACCTAACAACCATAGGTGTCTTGGACGGGTATGCTTTATCCATATTGAATTTCTCCAATATCTTTTGGATATAAGCAGACTGATGAACCAATATTCCAGAAGAAATATGTTCAAGTTGTAAACCGAGACAAAACTTGGTTTTACCCAAATCTTTCATCTCAAATTCCGTCTTCAGGTGATTACTAGCCTCATGTATCTCTTGTGTAGTACCAATGATATTCAAATCATCCACATACACAGAGATTATACAAAATCCATCAGTCGATTTCTTGATGAATACGCATGGGCAATCCATGTTATTCAAGTATCCCTTTTGCAAAAGGAACTCGCTTAGTCGGTTGTACCACATTTTGCCCGACTGTTTCAAGCCGTATAACGACTTTTGTAGCTTTACGCAATACATTTTGCGGTCAGCCTTCGGATTCGGAATCTTCATTCCCTCAGGAACTTTCATGTAGATATCCGTATCCAGGGACCCATATAAATATGCGGTCACCACATCCATCAATTGGATATACAAATTCATTTGCACTGCCAGAGATATCAAGTATCGGAACGTGATTCCACTCATCACAGGAGAATATGTTTCATCGTAATCGATGCCAGGTTTCTGTGTAAAACCTTGTGCTACAAGCCTCGCTTTATATCTCACCACCTCATTGTTTTCGTTCCTCTTTCGAACAAAAACCCATTTCGCCCCAACGGGGAACGTGATGCGGAGTAGGTATTACTGCAGTAAATACCCCTCTCTTGGTAAGCGAGCGCTGATACGTCTCCAACGTATCGATAATTTCTTATGTTCCATGCTACTTTATTGATGATACCTACATGTTTTATGCACATTATATGTCGTATTTACGCATTTTACGGAACTAACCTATTAACAAGATGCCGAAGAGCCGTTGTTTTCTGTGTTTTTGGTTTCAGAAATCCTAGTAACGAAATATTCTCGGAATTTGACGAAATCAACGCCCATGGTCCTATTTTTGCACGAAGCTTCCAAGACCGAAGGGAGTCGAAGGGGGCCACGAGGTGGCCAGACGACAGGGCGGCGCGGCCCAGGCCCTGGCCGCGCGGCCTGTCCCTGGCCCCTCGTGCCGCCTCTTGACCTGCCCTTTCGCGTACTTATAGCCTCCGTCGCGAAAACCCCACTATTGAGAGCCACGATACGGAAAACCTTCCATAGACGCCGCCGCCGCGAATCCCATCTCGAGGGATTCAGGAGATCGCCTTCGGCACCCTGCCGGAGAGGGGATTCATCTCCCGGAGGACTCTTCATCGCCATGATCGCCTCCGGAGTGATGAGTGAGTAGTTCACCCCTGGACTATGGGTCCATAGCAGTAGCTAGATGGTCGTCTTCTCCTAATTGTGTTTCATTGTTGGATCTTGTGAGCTGCCTAACATGATCAAGATCATCTATCTGTAATACTATATGTTGTGTTTGTCGGGATCCGATGGATAGAGAATACTATGTTATGGTGATTATCAATCTATTGTTTATGTGTTGTTTATGATCTTGCATGCTCTCCGTTATTAGTAGAGGCTCTGGCCAAGTTTTTGCTCTTAACTCCAAGAGGGAGTATTTATGCTCGATAGTGGGTTCATGCCTTCATTGACACCTGGGACAGTGACGAAAGTTCTAAGGTTGTGATGTGTTGTTGCCACTAGGGATAAAACATTGATTCTATGTCTAAGGATGTAGTTGTCGATTACATTACACACCATACTTAATGCAATTGTCTCGTTGCTTTGCAACTTAATACCGAATGGGGTTCGGATGATAACTGAAGGTGGACTTTTTAGGCATAGATGCAGTTGGATGGCGGTCTATGTAATTTGTCGTAATGCCCGGATTAAATCTCACTATATTTATCATATCATGTATATGCATTGTTATGCCCTTCTCTATTTTGTCAATTGCCCGACTGTAATTTGTTCACCCAACATGCTTTTATCTTATGTGAGAGACACCTCTAGTGAACTGTGGACCCCGGTCCTATTCTTTACATCGCATACAATTTACTGCAATACTTGTTTTATGTTTTCTTGCAAACAATCATCTTCCACACAATATGGTTAATCCTTTGTTACAGCAAGCCGGTGAGATTGACAACCTCACTGTTTCGTTGGGGCAAAGTACTTGGGTTGTGTTGTGCAGGTTCCACGTTGGCGCCGGAATCCCTGTTGTTGCGCCGCATCACATTTCGCCACCATCAACCTTCAACGTGCTTCTTGGCTCCTACGGTCCGATTAAACCTTGGTTTCTTTCCGAGGGAAAACTTGCCACTGTGCGCATCATACCTTCCTCTTGGGGTTCCCAGCGGACGTGTACATCTACGCGCATCAAGCACTTTTTCTGGCGCCGTTGCGGGGAGATCAAGACACGCTGCAAGGGGAGTCTCCACTTCTCAATCTCTTTACTTTGTTTTTGTCTTGCTTTATTTTATTTACTACTTTGTTTGTTGCACCTAAACAAAACACAAAAAAATTAGTTGCTAGTTTTACTTTATTTACTGTCTTGTTCTCTATATCAAAAACACAAAAAAATTAATTACTTGCATTTACTTTACTTGATTCATCATGCTTAATCCTAAGTTTACTTTGGAAGAGATACCGGTAGGACGAGGGTGTATCATTGGAAGAGATAATATAGAAGAATTTTTCACCCATGTTAGTATGGATGAAGATTTTGAAGATATACCATTATTAAAAACTGCTCCTACTTATGAAAGTGCTTCTGCCTGTTTGATACACATGTTAGAAACTAGATTTGTTAATCTCAATCCCATAATACAACATATGTTTCTTACACTTTGATATGGAGATGGGGGAAAAGAGAAATTTTGTTTTAAAAGTCCTTGTTAGAGAATTTGAGGATATAGTTAAAGAAGCTAGAAAAGTTTTTATTAAGCATAAGAGGCTTGGTTTCTTTCCTAATTTTAAACAAATACTTGAAAAGATGGATATGGATAGAATTAAGTATACTAATAATGTTAATGATGGTAGGGAAATTAAAGCGCCAATACCTAGTAAACTACTAGGGATGCATGAAGCTTTGGAGAATAACTATGCTTGGCTTGTTCCTGAAAATTTGTTTGATGAGAATAGTAAGCCTAGGAGCAATAAGAGAGGAGTTACTTATATAGACCAGATACAATGCATTGTTGAGAAAACTCCCAGCTCCCAAGGCAATAATGTTGATGCTCCATCACTTGATAATACTTGATTTGCACTTTCTGCGCCTAGCTGAAAGGCGTTAAAGAAAAGCGCTTATGGGAGACAACCCATATTTTTACTACAGTACTTTGTTTTATATTTGAGTCTTGGAAGTTGTTTACTACTGTAGCAACCTCTCCTTATCATGTTTTTGTGCCAAGTAAAGTTTCTATGTTATAGTTGATGTTATATTTGGGATCGCTGCGCAGAAACAGCATTGCTGTCTGTCACGAATCTGGGCACAAGTCTCTGTAGAAAATTCGAAAAAATCTGCCAATTTACGAGCGTGATCCTCAGATATGTACGCAACTTTCATTAGTTTTGAGTTTTTCCATTTGAGCAAGTCTGGTGCCACTTTAAAATTCGTCTTTACGAACTGTTCTGTTTTTGACAGATTCTGCCTTTTATTTCGCATTGCCTCTTTTGCTATATAGGATGAATTTCTTTGATCCATTAATGTCCAGTAGCTTTGTGCAATGTCCAGAAGTGTAAAGAATGTTTGTGTCACCTCTGAATGTGTGAATTATTAATTGTGCACTAACCCTCTAATGAGTTTGCTTGAAGTTTGGTGTGAAGGAAGTTTTCAAGGGTCAAGAGAGGAGTATGATATACTATGATCAAGAGGAGTGAAAGCTCTAAGCTTGGGGATGCCCCCGTGGTTCACCCCTGCATATTTTAAGAAGACTCAAGCGTTTAAGCTTGGGGATGCCCAAGGCATCCCCTTCTTCATCGACAACATCATCGGGTTCCTCCCCTGAAACTATATTTTTATTCAGTCACATCTTGTGTTCTTTACTTGGAGCGTCGGTTTGTTTTTGTTTTTTTTGTTTGAATAAAATGGATCCTAGCATTCACTTTGTGGGAGAGAGACACGCTCCGCTGTTGCATATGGACAAATATGTCCTTAGGCTTTACTCATAATGTTCAAGGCAAAGTTTCTTCTTCGTTAAATTGTTATATGGTTGGAATTGGAAAATGCTACATGTAGTAATTCTAAAATGTCTTGGATAATGTGATACTTGGCAATTGTTGTGCTCATGTTTAAGCTCTTGCATCATATACTTTGCACCCATTAATGAATAAATACATAGAGCTTGCTAAAATTTGATTTGCATATTTGGTCTCTCTAAGGTCTAGATAATATCTAGTATTGAGTTTTGAACAACAAGGAAGACGGTGTAGAGTCTTATAATGTTTACAATATGTCTTTTATGTGAGTTTTGCTGCACCGGTTCATCCTTGAGTTTGCTTCAAATAACCTTGCTAGCCTAAACCTTGTAGCGAATACTTCTCATGCATCCAAAATCCTTGAGCCAACCACTATGCCATTTGTGTCCACCATACCTACCTACTACATGGTATTTCTCCGCCATTCCAAAGTAAATTGCTTGAGTGCTACCTTTAAAATTCCATCATTCACCTTTGCAATATATAGCTTATGGGACAAAATAGCCTTAAAAACTATCGTAGTATTGAATATGTACTTATGCACTTTATCTTTTATTAAGTTGCTTGTTGTGCGATAACCATGCTTCTGGGGAACGCCATCAACTATTCTTTGTTGAATATCATGTGAGTTGCTATGCATGTCCGTCTTGTCCGAAGGATCTATCACCTTAATGATTGGAGCATGCAAATTGTTAGAGAAGAACATTGGGCCGCTAACTAAAGCCATGAATCATGGTTGAAGTTTCAGTTTTGGACATATATCCTCAATCTCATATGAGAATAATAATTGTTGCTACATGCTTATGCATTAAAGAGGAGTCCATTATCTGTTGTCCATGTTGTCCCGGTATGGATGTCTAAGTTGAGAATAATCAAAAGCGAGAAATCCAAAATGCGAGCTTTCTCCTTAGACCTTTGTACAGGCGGCATGGAGGTACCCCTTTGTGACACTTGGTTGAAACATGGCATTGCAAAGATCCGGTAGTCCAAGCTAAGTAGGACAAGGTGCGGGCACTATTAGTATACTATGCATGAGGCTTGCAACTTGTAAGATATAATTTACATAACTCATATGCTTTATTACTACCGTTGACAAAATTGTTTCATGTTTTCAAAATAAAAGCTCTAGCACAAATACAGCAATCGATGCTTTCCTCTTTGAAGGACCTTTCTTTTACTTTTATTGTTGAGTCAGTTTACCTATCTCCCTCCACCTTAAGAATCAAACACTTGTGTGAACTGTGCATTGATTCCTACATACTTGCATATTGCACTTGTTATATTACTTTATGTTGATAATATCCATGAGATATACATGTTATAAGTTGAAAGAAACCGCTGAAACTTAATCTTCCTTTGTGTTGCTTCAATACCTTTACTTTGATTTATTGCTTTATGAGTTAACTCTTATGCAAGACTTATTGATGCTTGTCTTGAAGTACTATTCATGAAAAGTCTTTGCTTTATGATTCAGTTGTTTACTCATGTCATTACCATTGTTTTGATCGCTGCATTCATTACATATGTTTACAAATAGTATGATCAAGATTATGATGGCATGTCACTTCGAAATTATCTTTGTTATCGTTTTACCTGCTCGGGACGAGCAGAACTAAGCTTGGGGATGCTGATACGTCTCCAACGTATCGATAATTTCTTATGTTCCATGCTACTTTATTGATGATACCTACATGTTTTATGCACATTATATGCCGTATTTACGCATTTTCTCGAACTAACCTATTAACAAGATGCCGAAGAGCCAGTTGTTGTTTTCTGCTTTTTGGTTTAGAAATCCTAGTAACGAAATATTCTCGAATTGGACGAAATCAACGCCCGTGGTCCTATTTTTGCACGAAGCTTCCAAGACCGAAGGGGAGTCGGTGGGGTCACGAGGCTGGGACGACAGGCGGCGTGGCCGCCCCGGCCGCGCCGGCCTGCCCCCTGGGCCCTCGTGCCGCCTCTTGACCTGCCCTTTCGCCTACTTATAGCCTCCGTCGCGAAACCCCCAGTACCGAGAGCCACGATACGAAAAACCTTCCAGAGACGCCGCCGCCGCGAATCCCATCTCGGGGGATTCAGGAGATCGCTCCGCACCCTGCCGGAGAGGGGATTCATCTCCCGGAGGACTCTTCATCGCCATGATCGCCTCCGGAGTGATGAGTGAGTAGTTCACCCCTGGACTATGGGTCCATAGCAGTAGCTAGATGGTCGTCTTCTCCTAATTGTGCTTCATTGTTGGATCTTGTGAGCTGCCTAACATGATCAAGATCATCTATCTGTAATACTATATGTTGTGTTTGTCGGGATCCGATGGATAGAGAATACTATGTTATGGTGATTATCAATCTATTGTTTGTGTGTTGTTTATGATCTTGCATGCTCTCCGTTAGTAGAGGCTCTGGCCAAGGTTTTGCTCTTAACTCCAAGAGGGAGTATTTATGCTCGATAGTGGGTTCATGCCTTCATTGACACCTGGGACAGTGACAGAAAGTTCTAAGGTTGTGATGTGCTGTTGCCACTAGGGATAAAACATTGATTCTATGTCTAAGGATGTAGTTGTCAATTACATTACGCACCATACTTAATGCAATTGTCTGTTGCTTTGCAACTTAATACCGAATGGGGTTCGGATGATAACCTGAAGGTGGACTTTTTAGGCATAGATGCAGTTGGATGGCGGTCTATGTACTTTGTCGTAATGCCCGGATTAAATCTCACTATATTTATCATATCATGTATATGCATTGTGATGCCCTTCTCTATTTTGTCAATTGCCCGACTGTAATTTGTTCACCCAACATGCTTTTATCTTATGGTAGAGACACCTCTAGTGAACTGTGGACCCCGGTCCTATTCTTTACATCGCATACAATTTACTGCAATACTTGTTTTACTGTTTTCTTGCAAACAATCATCTTCCACACAATACGGTTAATCCTTTGTTACAGCAAGCCGGTGAGATTGACAACCTCACTGTTTCGTTGGGGCAAAGTACTTGGGTTGTGTTGTGCAGGTTCCACGTTGGCGCCGGAATCCCCGTTGTTGCGCCGCATCACATTTCGCCACCATCAACCTTCAACGTGCTTCTTGGCTCCTACTGGTCCGATTAAACCTTGGTTTCTTTCTGAGGGAAAACTTGCCACTGCGCGCATCATACCTTCCTCTTGGGGTTCCCAACGGACGTGTACATCTACGCGCATCAAGCGCAATTCATCCTCAATTGCAGCCATCCATTTGGGCCAGTCCGAGCGTTTCATACACTCTGCCATGGTCTTAGGTTCATGGTCCAATGCTAGTTCATTTGCAATTTTTGAGGAGAAAAATATGTCGACATTTGTAGACTTTCTGTTGAATGATTCTCCTGTTTCTATATAGTTTATGGAAATCTCTTCAATACCTCCAGATTCATCATGATTTCCCTCAACGACAGAATCGAGGTGTTCAAATATCCCAGCACCAATATTTGTGTGCGCACTTGTGCTGGGCCCTGGATGATGAACATCCTTCAGGTGTCTTTCTTCAATACTAGGTTGAACGTCAACTCGTGGTTGACCTACATTTACTGTTTGAGGGGTCCTCATGTCCCGCGGACGCTTCTTAGAAGCCTTGTCCTTTTTGTCCAGATTTCTCCCCCTCTTGGGCGGTTGAGTGGTCTTAGGTATCTCAACTCTCTATGGGACATTCATAGCGGGAACATAGGATTTAGTGACACCTTTATAATCAGTAAATGCATCTGGCAGATTATTCGCAATATTTTGCAAATTTATGACCCTCTGAACTTCCAGTTCAGATTCATTAGTACGTGGATCCATAGATTGGATGCCTTCAACATTCCAATCTATCTCCCGGCATTCAATGTGGTTCTGTTCTCCCCTAATGCCGGGAAATTATCCTCATCGAAGATACAATCAGCGTACCGGGCTGTAAAGAGATCCCCGGTTAGGGGCTCCAGGTACTTTATAATCGACGGAGAATTGTACCCCACATAGATACCCATCTTTCTATGTGGACCCATCGATGTACGCTGAGGTGGTGATATCGGTACGTACACAGCGCAACCGAATCTTCGGAGGTGGGAAATACTTGGTTGATTACCACGTACTAACTGCAACGGGGAGGCCGTATGATATGCAGTTGGTCGAATTTGTATCAATTCCGCGGCATGTAACACCGCATGACCCCAACATGAAGTTGGGAGATTACAATTCTGTAGGAGTGGTCTTGCTATCAACTTTATCCTCTTGATAAGTGATTCCGCGAGACCATTTTGTGTGTGTACATATGGTACAGAATGCTCCACAGTTATGCCCAAAGCTAGGCAGTAATCATTGAATGCTCGTGAACTAAATTCAGCAGCATTATCCATTCGATGGATTTTATCCTGTGTTCAGGATGGTTAGCTCTCAGTTTTATGATCTGAGTGATCAGCTTTGCAAAAGCATGGTTCCTTGTCGATATGAGACACACACTAGACCATCTTGTAGATGCATCAATGAGCACCATAAAGTATCTGAATGGTCCCGATAACGGTTGGATTGGACCACATATATCTCCTTGAATGCGTTCAAGGAAATTCAGTGACTCACTTTTGACCTTCAGGTGGTGACCCTGCATACCACTGCATGTTGTAGTATGCCAGTCGTTGATATAACATTCGCGAAGTACCAATCCGCAAATATTACATCCCTCAGAGTAGTACAACAGAACATAGCAGGTCCATAACTCATTCATACATTATTACAAACCATATATACATATCATCCTGGAGCTCCTCTTGGGTCCTGAGAGGGTTACTCCTGGGTTCGAGGCGAACCCAACTTAGCTTACAATATAGATGTCTCATGAGACTAAACATTTATTCTCTCGAGCAGCTAAGTATTAAGAGTTCGTGCTGCTCGGCTACTACTACTACTCGATACTTCTAGGCTTGGTCTCCTCCGGAAGCCTCCCCGGTTCCGTAGACTATGAGGTAGTCTACGCCTTCAATACCTCCCGAGAGGTCTGGTTCTTCATAGCCGATGATGTCGGCTCCTTCAGGGTTGTCGTTGTCCTCCTCCAGATGGTTCAGACAATCTAAGCAGGGGATTTAAGAGTGGTATGAGTACGAGCGTACTCAACAAGTTCATATTAGGAAAGAGGTGTTTAATGCACTAACTACGGCACCAGACCAGAAAGTCTGATACCATGCAGGTTTTGATAACCATTTCTTCAAAAGGTTGTTTTTATTCAGAAGAACTATGTCCGTCAGCCTTCATCGGTTGACTAGAACTTCATGGAGTTCCTTTCCGGCAGCGTTCGCAGTTCCAAATCCCGGAACAAGGAGTGACGGTCACGATTGATACACTCTGCAGAGGTGTGTTGCTTTACCCATAAGAGATCTTAACCTTGGTGCCAACCGGGCAGCTTTCCCGTCCACACTTCCTTGGTGTGAGGCCCGGTATAAGGTCCTAGCCAATCATGTTCCTCCGCTACCTCGAACACCCACCCGTTGTTGCATGCCCCGACCCTGGGTCCACGCCGGTCCCATTATTCCTGTAGATTTCAAGGTGGACCCCGACCACGACATCAGTGCTGGGCTCTACCATACACTCCTACGCCGGTAGCTGCAACCCATCATAGACCGCAATACCGTGGGGACTTAGGACTCCCCAGCCTCACCATCTTGCTCCGTCGGGCGACAAGTGTACTACGGACTATGCCGTGGGGACTTAGGACTCCCCAGCCTCACCAGCTTGCCCCCTTGGATCACAAGTGTACTACGGTAAAGCGCATTCGTTGATGAACGAGAGGTGGAAACACTTTTGACTACTCCGTCCCACTCCGGATCTTATGGTTAACACGGGTATTACGGCACAAGAATCACTGGACGACATTTGTTGTTTAATCCTAGATGGATATAAACCCTTGCAATGGAACCTCCACCATATCAAAACAATCCATGGTTCCATTGCCCACCACATAGTCATATTCATAGTTATGAAAATAGTGGTTTTGCTTTTTATGCAATAGTGATAAACATAGTACTTTGCAAGTAATTTGGTAAAAATACTCAAATGACATGAGCAAGTGATGAACTTGCCTGAACACTGCAAAGTTTTGCAGTTGGATGGTGTGGACTGACCCTTGTCCTCTGTCTCTGAAAAATAGCATCATTGTCCAATAAGGGCAATGGTTAAAGAAGCAATTATGCATGATTCAGCTTTTAGGGTTGTTCCCCCCTTTTCCGGTGTTTTATTATTTTATGTGGAAGGTTAATACTAAGAATAATTTAGGGATAATCTGTTTAGGGTAAAATATAACCTTGAAATGTTGTCAAGGTGTTTTTATAGTCCAAAGACATTAATGGACTTATTTTCATTATTGAAAATACTATGTGTGATTTAAATGATTATTTAAATCATCAAATTAAGACTTATTCTTAATTGTCTTCAAAAATTCCCTTTGATATTTTATTCAGGTAGAGAATTTTATGCTGATCTATTTTCATATTTTTAATTATTTTTTTAGAGCTATAAATAATTTTCTATGAATTTTTAAAGTTTCAGCATTTTTGTTTATTTGTGAAAAGACACAATTGTCCCCTGGGCCCACCTCAGGGTGGCCCAACGGTTAACCCTAACCCGAGCCGCACTTGGGCTCGGTCGGTCGCACCGACCCCTTCTCCCCACTCGCTCGCGAAACCCTAGCCCCTCGCGCTCCCGCGACGCCCGTGTCGCCGCCACCTTCTCCGAATTGTTCCGGCCATCTCCGGCCTCGCCGCCGGCGAGATGTGGCGCATCTGAACCGCCGTTCAACGGGCTTCGATCCACCGCGGCGATTTGTGCTGTGCCGCCGCTCGTCTCGCCCCTTCGCTCTGGTCGCCTGGCGTGGGGTGCCGTGGCGATCTCGTCGCCGCCGACGCTCCGGTGCCGAGGTGTGGCCGTGTGCCTCGCCATGGTGCTGGGCGCTGCGCGGCGGCGACGCCTGGACCCGGCCTGGCGCAGCCGTGTTTGGCCCGTGCCGCCGTGCCGCCATGGGCACGCCGCGGTGCCCGCTCCAGTTGGTGCGCCTCCTCTTCTCTGCTATCTGTGTTACCTCCTCCTCCTATTCGTCTAGCTCCGCCGCTGGCCTGCTCTCCCTGTGGAGATGCTTGCCATGTAGAGGAACTGCTGCAGCTATGCTCCTGTGACCTTACGCCATTGCTGCTATGCTGGTGCTGCCACGCTTATGTTGTTGCTGTGTTATTGCCATGGCCATTGCGTCTGTGGCCATGCTTGTGCTGCTGCTTCCCTGTGCCTCTGTTCTTGATGCGATTCTTGCTAGATCATCAAGTGTATTCATTACTTGCCCTGGCTTGATTATTGTGTATAATCCTTGCAAATTTGCAAGAGCCAGTGCCCCTGGTGTGCTCTTCAGTGTGCTATAATTCATGGGAATGCTCCATTGAGCCTATCTATGCCTGTACAGCTCCATCCCTTGATGAACTGCTCTGGATACTAACATGTCTAGCTTATTTGATTGTCTGTGGCATATCTGTTCATGTCTTGTGGCTGGTTTAATTATTTACTCCATGTTTTGATACTGGAATTGATGTCTAGCATGTTGTAGCATGCTTTTGCAAACTCCTGGTGATTATATAGTCACCAGTTGCTTGTAAAGGCTGCTCTTTGTTGCTTGTGCCTCACTATAGCTCACTCTGTGCTGTGTGTGCATCACACAGGCTTGGTCCTGTGACACCAGACCTTGTGCTGGTGCTTGTCCAAGCATCAGTGGATGCTTGCAATGATCCATTGGATCATCTGCAAGATGCAGTGCATCAGCTTGCTTGTCTGTTTATCTTGCTTGTTTGATTGATAAATGAGATGAATGTGACACAGTGATGATCATATCAATTTAATTTGCTTGGCTAGAGGGATGCCAACAATTGTTGGGGACCCTAGCTTCCTCTGAACCCTATGGGTGATGATGGGTGGTTCTGTTGGATGATTTAGTGGGTATGAGGTGGCCCTGACAGCCTTTTGGTGCTGTCCAAGGGTAGCTCCCCCTCTCTGTGGCTTGCTGTGGTTGGTGAATGCATTACTGGCTAACCCCTTGTTGGATTACCAGTGTTCTTTGATGTTGACAAACAAGATTAGACATATATTGTCTAACTGTCTGATGGTTTAGCTACCATAGGTGATCAAGTGAGTCTGTGTGGCTGGTTAGGGATTAAATCCATGTTGGATTTCTCTGTTTGTGTCCCTGTGTGGACACAACCAGTGTTCCCTGGATAATCTCCTTCTTGCTATACTTCAATTTGCTTGCACCAAATGGCCTGGCAGCCAGATGATGATACAAACTGGGTTTCCTACCCTTCTGTGCTCCTGTGATGCATAGCATGCTTATATATGAGCAAGACATGATCTTGCTCAGGCTGTTGGTTTGTATACCTCACTCCAGCTCCTAGGATTTGGGTGTTGGTGTAGAGGATTGCTTCTAGTTGATTTCTTATGCTTGCCCTGCTCCTCCTGGCTAGCTGATGATGCTTGATCTGTTTCTGTGTATGGCTGGAACTAGTGGAACAGCAGTGACTGTTCTACTGTTCTAGCTGTTCTTGTGTTCTTGCTGTTCTTACCCCTTTGGCTGCTGTCGATGAATGGCTAGGGTTTGCCGATGAAAAGTTTATATATGGCTTTTCCTGTGCTCCTTTGGTCGACAGCACCAACCTGGTCACTTTGGTGACCCTCCCCTGGCTAGTGTGTGCTGTTTTGCATGCAGCAACCCCGGCTTGTTGTTAAGCATGCACACCATCCGAGTGTGCTACTGTGTGTGTATGCAACAGACTTGGGACTTGTGCTGTGGAAAAGATCAGCCGAGCTGATCCTGATCATATCCATTCTATTCCATCTTTTTTTTACTAACCTGCCAAGTGGCTATGCCACTTGGCATCACTTTTCATTTGTTGAGTTTGTGTGCAGGGACAATGTGATGATCAAGATGAAGATGATCTTGTAGTTTAGGATGTATTTTATATACTTGTAATTTTTCTTTTTCTTTTTCTATTTAAGCAATTCTTGTAATGTGGTGTAATATTTATTTATTTACCTCATGAATATTGTAAAAACAATGTAATTTGTGTAATGATCAATAAAGCTCAAGGTTTTCCCTAATGAGCTTGTCTTATTGTTTAAGTTATTCATAATCTTGATTCATGATCATTGTTTATTATATTAAGTCTAGTTTGAATCATGTGATATCCATTTAATGTTGTATTTGAAATTCAAATTCAAATTTGGTGTGAATTTAATCACACATCTTAACTTAGAATTCAATCATGCAACTTAAATTGGTGATTCAAACTCTCCCCTCTCATCTCAAAACCCTAATCTAGTTAGGTGAGATGCAAGTTTGTCGCACTCTCGAAACCCTAACCCTGTAAGGTGTCGAGAGAGAAACTTGTCCCCCTTCGATGCAGTTTTTGTTTAAAAGCGCGAAATTTCCCCAGAATTTGCAATGCAATGCACATCCCTTTCTAAAATCTACCCCTCGATCTCCTCTAAACCTGGGACATTACAGCCTTTCCCCCTTAAAGAAAACTTCGTCCCGAAGTTGTGGTTGTAATACCTGAACAACTCGGGGTATGTTTTCCTCAGGTCTTCTTCCTTTTCCCAGGTGGCTTCCCTCTCGGGGTGATGCTTCCATTGTATCTTGCAGTACTTTATAGCTTTATTTCTGAGTTGTTTCCAGCTCTCTTCGAGAATCTTCGCTGGCTTCTCGATGTATGTCAAATCTGGTTGTAACTCGAGCTCAGCATGTGATACTGGCTCATCTGGGGTCTTTAAGCATTTTCTGAGTTGTGACACATGGAATACATTGTGAACTTGAGCTAGCCTTCCCGGTAGATCCAATTCAAAGGCTAAACCTCGGTTCTGGCTCAGTATCTTGAAAGGTCCGATGTATCTAGGGCTCAACTTTCCCTTTACTCCGAATCTCTGAAGACCTTTCATCGGGCTCACCTTAAGATATACCATATCTCCAACTTGTGGCTCCCAAGTCCTTCTCTTTTGGTCTGCATAGCTCTTCTGTCGACTTTGGGCTATCTTCAGTCTATCTCTTATAATGTCAATGATGTGTTGCTTTTCCTTGACATAATCTGGGTTGAACTCTTTGCTTGATCCAGCTTCATACCAACATATCGGCGATCTACACTTTCTTCCGTATAAAGCTTCGAATGGTGCCATCTTAATGCTGCTTTGATAGCTATTATTGTATGAAAACTCTGCTAGTGGCAAGTGTTCCTCCCATGATCCTCCGAAGTCTAGGGCACAAGCCCTAAGCATGTCCTCTAGGATCTGGTTAGTTCTCTCGGTTTGTCCACCTGTCTGAGGATGATAGGCGGTACTATAGTCCAACTTGGATCCTAAAGCTTCATGTAATTGCTTCCAGAATGCTGACGTGAACACGGATCCTCGATCCGACACGATCTTCTTGGGCACTCCATGTTTACTCACGATCTCTTTGATGTAAAGATCGATGAGTTTCTCTCCTTTGTCTTGCTGATTTACCGCTAAGAAGTGTGCACTTTTCGTCAACCGGTCCACGATTACCCATATCATGTCCTTCTTTTTATTGGTCATGGGTAGTCCGGTGATGAAATCCATTCCTATCTCCTCCCATTTCCATTCTGGTATGGGTAAAGGTTGTAACTTTCCTGCCGGACTCGGCCTTCACTCTTTGGCAGGTATGGCATTCCGCCACATATTGAGCTATTTCCCTCTTCATGTTATTCCACCAGAATAGCTCCTTTAGATCCATATACATCTTTGTGCTTCCCGGATGAATGGAGTATGGTGTTTGATGGGCTTCCCGGAGTATTACTTCCTTGATCTCAGCAATATCCGGAACACAAATCCTCTTCTGGAACCATAATGATCCCATCTCTCCTCGGTGAAATTCTGATGGTCTTCCTTCATCAATTCTCTTCATCTCCTCCATGATGAATGGATCATCTAATTGACCCATGATTATTTCATTCTTGAGGTTGACATTCATCTCCTCAGCTACTTGTAAAGCTGATAGTCCTTCATGAGCCTCTTTCTCCCAAAGTTGGATTTGGGCTTGGCTTATTTCCTCCTTCAACTCCGGTGAAATTTCTGGTTCTGTTCCTCCAGTACTCTTCCTACTCAGGCATCTGCTACAACGTTAGCCTTTCCTGGAGTATAATTGATGGTCAAATCATAGTCCTTGATCAATTCAAGCCATCTTTTCTGCCTCATATTGAGTTCCTTTTGAGTGAAGAAGTACTTAAGACTCTTATGATCAGTATAAAGCTCACACTTGGCTCCATAGAGAAAATGTCTCCAAGTTTTGAGTGCAAAAACAACTGCTGCTAACTCTAAATCATGAGTTGGATAGTTTACTTCATGGGGTCTGAGTTGCCTCGATCCATATGATATTACTTTCCGGTCTTGCATGAGTACACATCCCAATCCATGTTTGGATGCATCGCAGTACACGGTGTAATCCTTGCCATCTTCCGGAACTGCTAACACCGGTGCTGTGGTGAGTTTCTCTTTCAGAGTCTGAAAACTCTTCTCACACTCATCAGACCACACGAATGGTGTGTTCTTCCTTAGCAGCTTGGTCATTGGTCCTGCTATCTTGGAGAATCCTTCAATGAATCTCCTATAATATCCTGCCATTCCCAAGAATCCTCGAATTTCCTTGACGTTCTTGGGTGCTTCCCAGTCCAAAACTGATGCTACTTTACTAGGGTTGACAGCTATCCCATCTTTGTTAATGACATGACCAAGAAATTCTACTTGATCTAGCCAAAACTCACACTTACTGAACTTGGCGTACAGCTGGTGTTCCCTTAGTGTTTGCAACACTATTCTAAGATGTTCAGCATGTTCAGCTTTGTCCTTGGAATATATCAAGATATCATCGATGAATACGATGACAAACTTGTCTAAACATGGCATGAAGATCTTATTCATGAGATTCATGAATATTGCTGGGGCATTGGTTAGTCCAAAAGGTACTACGAGATACTCGTGATGTCCGTACCTCGAGACAAAGGCTGTTTTCGGAACGTCTTCCTTCTTGATCTTTATCTGGTGATAACCGGATCTTAGATCAATCTTGGAAAAGACTCCCGCGCCTCTAACTTGATCAAAAAGATCTTGAATTCTTGGAAGTGGGTACTTGTTCTTGATTGTAACATTATTCAGGTTCCTATAGTCTCCGCACATCCGTCGACCTCCATCTCTTTTATCCACGAAAATCACAGGTGATCCCCATGGTGAGATACTCTCCTGTATGAATCCTTTCTGTTCCAGGTCATCCAATTGTTCCTTGAGTTCTTTCAACTCTTTAGGCCCCATCTTGTATGGTGCTTTAGCAATAGGTGCTGTTCCTGGAATTAGGTCGATAGTAAATTCTATCTCCCTATCTGGTGGCATTCCAGGTAATTCCTTAGGGAATACATCTTGGAATTCATTGACCACTGGAATGTCCTCGAGTTTCACTTCCTTCATACTGTTCAGCTTCAACTCCACTTCAATCTGAGTATGCTTATCTCCTTGGTAAATGATTCTATCTCCACCTGGGCTTTTCAAAGACACTGTTTTATGGGTACAATCTATAAGTGCGCCATTTTCCTCTAACCAGTTCATACCAAGAATGACATCAATGTCCTTCATCGGTAAAATGAACAGGTCTGCGTCAAACGCACACTTATTGATCATGATGACTTGTCCAGGTTTAGTGTGGGTTACTAATATCGTTCCCCCCGCAGAAAGTATGGTTATAGGTTTATCTAACTTATTGCATCTAATCCCATGTTTGATGATGAATTGCTGGGAAATGAATGATGTAGTTGCACCAGTATCAAAAAGTACTTTGCCAGGATGAGTGAGTATCTGGAGCGTACCTATCACTGCTTGATCGGAGTTCACCACCTCCTCCAAGCTGGTGCAGTTCAACTTGCCGAAGGGTTTCTTGTTCTTCCAGTTCCCTCCGGTGTTTCCTCCTCGGCTTCCTCCTCCTCCTGACTGACCTCCTCCATTCTTTCTCTTGGGGCAATCCTTCAACATATGCCCCTCTTGGCGACAACCAAAGCATATAATCCTTGGCTTCTTACAATCCTTGGCAAAATGTCCTGTGAGTCCACAGCTTCGACAAACCGATTGATTTGCAGTCTGGAATGCTTGGTTCCTCCTGCTATTATAGTAGTAGTAGTAGTAGTAGTAGTAGTAGTAGTAGTAGTAGTAGTAGTTGTTGTTGTTGTTGTTGTTGTTGTTGTTGTTGTTGTTGTTGTTGTTGTTGTTGTTGTTGTTGTTGTATCTAGGCTTGAAACTCAAGCTGGTGGCTTGTTGCTGCCAAACCTCCTAGGCTCAAACTTGGCCTTCTTCCTCTTTTCATCTTGCAGTTGTTTGAAGTCATCCTCAAGAGTGATGGCTGCATCCACCAACTCTTGGAATTCAGTCGCTCTTAGCATCCTAAGCTGTACCTTAAACTGAGGATTCAATCCTCGCATGAACCTCTTCTTTTTCTTGTCCTCGGTATTGACCTCCTCCACGGCATACCGAGACAATCCAGAAAACTCCCTGACGTAAGTCAGGATAGCCTTATCCTTCTGCTCGAGACTTTCAAATTCTCGACGCTTTAGTTCCACTATGCTTTCAGGGACATTGGATTCCCTGAACTTCCTCTTAAATTCTTCCCATGTGAATACTTTATCAGCCGGATATACGGCTACTATATTATCCCACCAAGATGCGGCTGGTCCACATAGCAAGTGTGTTGCATACCGGACCTTCTCCAGGTCGTTGCATCCAACTGTATTGAGCTTACGCTCAGTATCCATTAACCAATCTTCCGCGTCCATGGGTTCGGGCGCGTATGCAAACGAGATTGGCTTTGTGTTCTGGAAGTCTGACAAAGTGACTCCCTGATTCTCAGGTCTCTCAACTCTGTTCTGTTGCAGCAGCTCCTGGAAGAATCTATTCTGCTGCTCCAACGTCACACGTTGTCTTTCTTCCATCATCTGCATGTACTGGACAAAGTTCTGCTGCGTCATGGGTGGTGGTGGTGGTGGAAACTGAGTCCTGGCTGCTTCATCAGCCTCAGCCTTCTGTCTGGCCTCGCGCTCAATGCGCTGCTCTTCACTCTCCTCACTCGGCGCTCCCGACATATCCCCCTAGTTCTGCAACACAAAGTGGTACTCATAGTTACTCCATGCGCAAGTTTTCTGAGCTCAACTTTGTGCACAGAACTAGTCACGCAATGGAAATCAAGAAGCAAATGCAAATCATACAAAACATATACCCTGTATATACATACATAAGTGGTCTTATTACAATACTCAGTCGATGTGAGTATGCAAACTCACTTATTAAAGTATATGTACAAATTTATACAAATATTACATACTACAATACATGTGGTACAACTGTATTGTAGTCTCGCCTCCCATGGTGGTCTCTAGTCGTGCTTCACTCCCGGTACATCCCAGGCTTCCATCCGGTCGAACGTGAAGTCCTCCTGACAGAATCTGGAACATAGGGTCTTCCCGTAGGCTTGTAGTCGGAATCGGATGATGTTCCGAGGGCAAAATCTGTGTTCATGAACTGGTCATTCAGTGCATCATAGTCCACCCATCGGGTGTACTCCCCGGTGACTCCGCCAAAGGTATTTCCACCTTCAGTATCAGACTCAATCAGCATCGGATACCCCTGAATATCTCCTCTATTATACTGATCGTTCTGAAACTGGGTTGTGGCATCATCATTCATCTCAGGATTATTCCTAACCGAATCACTAGGGTTTCCAGTATCTGACCCCCAACGCCAACCTGTTGAGTTTTCTATAGGAGTCACGGAACGCTGATGGTTTCCGGATTCCTCGCCACCTTCATAACCTCCATAGGAGTTACTAGGAAAATACCTAGGTGTAATAGGTGTGGTTTGTTGTTCTGGATGGTCAATGCTAATATAATCACCAGCTGAGTAAACTGGTGTATGCACCACTCCCTCCATGGGTTCCTTTCCTTTTGTCTCCTCCTTGGGCTCGGTGAACTCTTCTAGCATTGTATCAATTGCTCCCGTCAAATGACGGTTCAACTGAAATAACAATGATAGTAAGTTACGGCTATTGTCCATGTATTTTGCCGCTTCAACTGGTTTGCGTTTGGCGTATTTAAAATGGTTCAGCATGGGATCATCCTCTTCCTCCATGTGAGGAATGTGGGTGAATTCGGAACCCATAAGCTCTTTCGTCTTATGCTCCCGGATATCGGTTATGGCTCTCATAACAGCTATATGGTAGGCTGTGTTGATGGTTCTGGCTTCTCCTGCTGGCATAACTACGCTCATTCCCAAAGATTCGGGAAGTCGTAGCCCTACTCTACACTTTGCCAATACAGTACCATCATAGTACATGTATTTCTTTACTTGAATCTGGGGATCACACCCAAATTCAAGTAACATGGCACGAAGAATATCTGCGAGTCCTCCTTCATATTCACTCAGTGTGGAATCCATCACTTTCACGTTTCGTCCCGAACGTGAACTTGCCATTGTTGGCTGTAGAAATAGAAAGAATATAAGATTAGTAATAATGCATCATAATAGAGATAATAAAGAATTATCGCACTAAAAGATATGATTGTTGTATTCTCAATTGAATATACACCATATTTTTAGAGAATTCTTTACTAGTCCTATTTGACTCCTAACGTTTCGTCCCATTTACTAGGTTCCAACCTAAGGTCAAAGCTTTTGCTCTGATACCAACTGTGGTGACCCTGCATACCACTGCATGTTGTAGTATGCCAGTCGTTGATATAACATTCGCGAAGTACCAATCCGCAAATATTACATCCCTCAGAGTAGTACAACAGAACATAGCAGGTCCATAACTCATTCATACATTATTACAAACCATATATATACATATCATCCTGGAGCTCCTCTTGGGTCCTGAGAGGGTTACTCCTGGGTTCGAGGCGAACCCAACTTAGCTTACAATATAGATGACTCATGAGACTAAACATTTATTCTCTCGAGCAGCTAAGTATTAAGAGTTCGTGCTGCTCGGCTACTACTACTACTCGTACTTCTAGGCTTGGTCTCCTCCGGAAGCCTCCCCGGTTCCGTAGACTATGAGGTAGTCTACGCCTTCAATACCTCCGAGAGGTCTGGTTCTTCATAGCCGATGATGTCGGCTCCTTCAGGGTTGTCGTTGTCCTCCTCCAGATGGTTCAGACAGTCTAAGCAGGGGATTTAAGAGTGGTATGAGTACGAGCGTACTCAACAAGTTCATATTAGGAAAGAGGTGTTTAATGCACTAACTACGGCACCAGACCAGAAAGTCTGATACCATGCAGGTTTTGATAACCATTTCTTCAAAAGGTTGTTTTTATTCAGAAGAACTATGTCCGTCAGCCTTCACCGGTTGACTAGAACTTCATGGAGTTCCTTTCCGCGTTCAGTTCCAAATCCCGGAACAAGGAGTGACTGGTCACAATTGCTACACTCTGCAGAGTGTGTTGCTTTACCCATAAGAGATCTTAACCTTGGTGCCAACCGGGCAGCTTTCCCGTCCACACTTCCTTTGGTGTGAGGCCCGGTATAAGGTCCTAGCCAATCATGTTCCTCCGCTACCTCGAACACCCACCCGTTGTTGCATGCCCCGACCCTGGGTCCACGCCGGTCCCATTATTCCTGTAGATTTCAAGGTGGACCCCGACCACGACATCAGTGCTGGGCTCTACCATACACTCCTACGCCGGTAGCTGCAACCCATCATAGACCGCAATACCGTGGGGACTTAGGACTCCCCAGCCTCACCATCTTGCTCCGTCGGGCGACAAGTGTACTACGGACTATGCCGTGGGGACTTAGGACTCCCCAGCCTCACCAGCTTGCCCCCTTGGATCACAAGTGTACTACGGTAAAGCGCATCCGTTGATGAACGAGAGGTGGAAACACTTTTGACTACTCCGTCCCATTCCAGATCTTATGGTTAACACGGGTATTACGGCACAAGAATCACTGGACGACATTTGTTGTTTAATCCTAGATGGATATAAACCCTTGCAATGGAACCTCCACCATATCAACACAATCCATGGTTCCATTGCCCACCACATAGTCATATTCATAGTTATGAAAATAGTGGTTTTGCTTTTTATGCAATAGTGATAAACATAGTACTTTGTAAGTAATTTGGTAAAAATACTCAAATGACATGAGCAAGCGATGAACTTGCCTGAACACTGCAAAGTGTTGCAGTTGGATGGTGTGGACTGACCCTTGTCCTCTGTCTCTGAAAAATAGCATCATTGTCCAATAAGGGCAATGGTTAAAGAAGCAATTATGCATGATTCAGTTTTTTTTAGGGTTGTTTCCCCCCTTTTCTGGTGTTTTATTGTTTTATGTTGAAGGTTAATACTAAGAATAATTTAGGGATACTCTGTTTAGGGTAAAATATAACCTTGAAATGTTGTCAAGGTGTTTTTATAGTCCAAAGACATTAATGGACTTATTTTCATTATTGAAAATACTATGTGTGATTTAAATGATTATTTAAATCATCAAATTAAGACTTATTCTTAATTGTCTTCAAAAATTCCCTCTGATATTTTATTCAGGTAGAGAATTTTATGCTGATCTATTTTCATATTTTTAATTATTTTTTTAGAGCTATCATTAATTTTCTATGAATTTTTAAAGTTTCAGCATTTTTGGTTTATTTGTGAAAAGACACAATTGCCCCTGGGCCCACCTGTCAGGGTGGCCCAGCGGTTAACCCTAACCCGAGCCGCACTTGGGCTCGGTCGGTCGCACCAACCCCTTCTCCCCACTCGCTCGCGAACCCTAGCTCCTCGCGCTCTGGCGACGCCCGTGTCGCCGCCACCTTCTCCGAATTGTTCCGGCCATCTCCGGACGCCTCCGCCGGCGAGATGTGGCGCATCTGAACCGCCGTTCAACGGCGCTTCAGATCCACCGCGGCGATTTGTGCTGCGCCGCCTGCTCGTCTCGCCCTCTTCGCCTCTGGTCGCCAGGCGTGGGGTGCCGTGGCGATCTTGTCGCCGCCGCTGCTCCTGGCGCCGAGGTGTGGCCGTGTGCCTCGCCGTGATGGGGGCGTGATGGCGTGTAACTCACACGTTCGTTGGGAACCCCAAGAGGAAGGTATGATGCGCACAGTAGCAAGTTTTCCCTCAGAAACCAAGGTTTAATCGAACCAGGAGGAGCCAAGAAGCACGTTGAAGGTTGATGGTCGCGAAATGTGATGCGGCGCAACACCAGGGATTCCGGCGCCAACTAGGAACCTGCACAACACAACCAAAGTACTTTGCCCCAACGAAACAGTGAGGTTGTCAATCTCACCGGCTTGCTGTAACAAAGGATTAAACGTATCGAGTGGAAGATGTTTGCAAAGAAAACAGTAAAACAAGTAAATTGTATGCTATGGAAAGAATAGGACCGGGGTCCACAGTTCACTAGAGGTGTCTCTCCCATAAGATAAAAGCATGTTGGGTGAACAAATTACAGTCGGGCAATTGACAAATAGAGAAAGGCATAACAATGCATATACATGACATGGTAAATATAGTGAGATTTAATTGGGCATTACGACAAAGAACATAGACCGCCATCCAACCGCATCTATGCCTAAAAAGTCCACCTTCAGGTTATCGTCCGAACCCCCTCCAGTATTAAGTTGCAAAGCAACAGACAATTGCATTAAGTATGGTGCGTAATGTAATCAATAACTACATCCTTAGACATAGCATCAATGTTTTATCCCTAGTGGCAACAACACATCACAACCTTAGAACTTTCTGTCACTGTCCCAGGTATCAATGAAGGCATGAACCCACTATCGAGCATAATTACTCCCTCTTGGAGTTAAGAGTAAAAACTTGGCCAGAGCCTCTACTAGAAACGGAGAGCATGCAAGATCATAAACAACACATGAACAATAGATTGATAATCACCATAATCATAGTACTCTCTATCCATCGGATCCCGACAAACACAACATATAGAATTACATATAGATGATCTTGATCATGTTAGGCAGCTCACAAGATCTAACAATGAAGCACAACAAGGAGAAGACGACCATCTAGCTACTGCTATGGACCCATGGTCCAGGGGTGAACTACTCACTCATCACTCCGGAGGCGACCATGGCGGTGTAGAGTCCTCCGGGAGATGAATCCCCTCCCGGCAGGGTGCCGGAGGCGATCTCCCGAATCCCCCGAGATGGGATTCGCGGCGGCGGCGTCTCTGTAAGGTTTTCCGTATCGTGGCTCTCGGGGGGTTTCGCGACGGAGCTTTAAGTAGGAAGGTCAACGCGTGGGCCACACGAGGGCCCAGGGTGGCCGCGCGCCAAGCCCCAGGCCGCGCCGCCACCCCCTGGCTGCCTCGTGGCCCCACTTCGTTAGGTCTTCGGTCTTCTGGAAGCTTCGTGCAAAAATAGGACCCCGGGCGAAAGTTTCGTCCAATTCCGAGAATATTTCTTTACTAGGATTTCTGAAACCAAAAACAGCGAAAACAAGAATCGGCTCTTCGGCATCTTGTTAATAGGTTAGTTCCAAATGCATAAATATGACATATAATGTGCATAAAACATGTAGGTATCATCAATAAAGTAGCATGGAACATAAGAAATTATCGATACGTTGGAGACGTATCAGCATCCCCAAGCTTAGTTCTGCTCGTCCCGAGCAGGTAAAACGATAACAAAGATAATTTCTGAAGTGACATGCCATCATAATCTTGATCATACTATTTGTAAACATATGTAATGAATGCAGCGATCAAAGCAAAGGTAATGACATGAGTAAACAACTGAATCATAAAGCAAAGACTTTTCATGAATAGTACTTCAAGACAAGCATCAATAAGTCTTGCATAAGAGTTAACTCATAAAGCAATAAATCAAAGTAAAGGTGTTGAAGCAACACATAAGAAGATTAAGTTTCAGCGGTTGCTTTCAACTTATAACATGTATATCTCATGGATATTGTCAACATAAAGTAGTATAATAAGTGCAATATGCAAATATGTAGGAATCAATGCACAGTTCACACAAGTGTTTGCTTCTTAAGGTGGAAGGAGATAGGTAAACTGACTCAACAATAAAAGTAAAAGAATGGTCCTTCAATGAGGAAAGCATCGATTGCTGTATTTGTGCTAGAGCTTTTATTTTGAAAACATGAAACAATTTTGTCAACGGTAGTAATAAAGCATATGAGTTATGTAAATTATATCTTACAAGTTGCAAGCCTCACGCATAGTGTACTAATAGTGCCCGCACCTTGTCCTACTTAACTTGGACTACCGGGTCTTCGCATGCCATGTTTCAACCAAGTGTCACAAAGGGGTACCTCCATGCCGCCTGTACAAAGGTCCAAGGAGAATGCTCGCATTTTGGATTTCTCGCTTTTGATTATTCTCAACTTAGACATCCATACCGGGACAACATGGACAACAGATAATGGACTCCTCTTAAATGCATAAGCATGTAGCAAAGTTATTATTCTCATATGAGATTGAGGATATATGTCCAAAACTGAAACTTCCACCATGGTTCATGGCTTTAGTTAGCGGCCCAATGTTCTTCTCTAACAATTTTGCATGCTCCAACCACTAAAATGATAGACCTTCAGACAAGACGGACATGCATAGCAACTCACATGATATTCAACAATGGTTGATGGCGTTCCCCAGAAACATGGTTATCGCACAACAGCAACTTAATAAAATATAAAGTGCATAAGTACATATTCAATACTACGATAGTTTTTAAGGCTATTTTGTCCCATGAGCTATATATTGCAAAGGTGAATGATGGAATTTTAAAGGTAGCACTCAAGCAATTTACTTTGGAATGGCGGGTAAATACCATGTAGTAGGTAGGTATGGTGGACACAAATGGCATAGTAGTTGGCTCAAGGATTTTGGATGCATGAGAAGTATTCCCTCTCGATACAAGGTTTAGGCTAGCAAGGTTATTTGAAGCAAACTCAAGGATGAACAAGTGCAGCAAGACTCACATAAAAGACATATTGTAAACATTATAAGACTCTACACTGTCTTCCTTGTTGTTCAAAACTCAATACTAGATATTATCTAGACCTTAGAGAAACCAAATATGCAAATCAAATTTTAGCAAGCTCTATGTATTTCTTCATTAATGGGTGCAAAGCATATGATGCAAGAGCTTAAACATGAGCACAACAATTGCCAAGTATCACATTATCCAAGACATTTTTAGAATTACTACATGTAGCATTTTCCAATTCCAACCATATAACAAATTAACGAAGAAGAAACTTCGCCTTGAACATTATGAGTAAAGCCTAAGGACACATGTGTCCATATGCAACAGCGGAGCGTGTCTCTCTCCCACAAAGTGAATGCTAGGATCCATCTTATTCAAACAAAAACAAAAACGAAAACAAACCGACGCTCCAAGTAAAGAACACAGATGTGATGAATAAAAATATAGTTTCAGGGAGGAACCTGATGATGTTGTCGATGAAGAAGGGGATGCCTTGGGCATCCCCAAGCTTAGACGCTTGAGTCTTCTTAAAATATGCAGGGATGAACCACGGGGCATCCCCAAGCTTAGAGCTTTCACTCCTCTTGATCATAGTATATCATTCTCCTCTCTTGACCCTTGAAAACTTCCTTCACACCAAACTTCAAGCAAACTCATTAGAGGGTTAGTGCATCATTAATAATTCACACATTCAGAGGTGACACAATCATTATTTTCACTTCTGGACATTGCATAATGCTACTGGACATTAATGGATCAAAGAAATAAATCCAACATAGCAAAAGAGGCAATGCGAAATAAAAGGCAGAATCTGTCAAAAACAGAACAGTCTGTAAAGACGAATTTATAAATGGCACCAGACTTGCTCAAATGGAAAAACTCAAAACTAATGAAAGTTGCGTACATATCTGAGGATCACGCTCGTAAATTGGCAGATTTTTTCGAATTTTCTACAGAGAATTATGCCCAGATTCGTGACAGACAGCAATGCTGTTTCTGTGCAGCGATCCCAAATATAACATCAACTTTGACATAGAAACTTTACTTGGCACAAAAACATGATAAGGAGAGGTTGCTACAGTAGTAAACAACTTCCAAGACTCAATAAAACAAAAAATTGCTGTAGGTAAAAACATGGGTTGTCTCCCATAAGCGCTTTTCTTTCAGCTAGGCGCAGAAAGTGCAAATCAAGTAACATCGAGAGTAGAAGCATCAACATCATAGCTTGTTCTAATAATAGAATCAAAAGGCAACTTCATTCTCTTTCTAGGGAAGTGTTCCATACCTTTCTTGAGAGCAAATTGATATTTAATATTACCTTCCCTCATATCAATAACAGCACCAACAGTTCGAAGAAAAGGTCTTCCCAACACAATTGGACAAGATGCATTGCATTCGATATCCAAGACAACAAAATCAACGGGGACAAGGTTATTGTTAACCGTAATATGCACATTATCAATCCTCCCCAAAGGTTTCTTTTTAACATTATCGGCGAGATTAACATCCAAATAACAATTCTTTAATGGTGGCAAGTCAAGCATATCATAAATCTTTTTAGGCATAACAGAAATACTTGCACCAAGATCACATAAGCATTACATTCAAAGTCATTGAATTTCATTTTAATGATGGGCTCCCAACCATCTTCTAACTTTCTAGGAATAGAAGTTTCAAGTTTTAGTTTCTCTTCTCTAGCTTTTATGAGAGCATTTGTAATATGTTTTGTAAAGGCTAAATTTATAGCACTAGCATTAGGACTTTTAGCAAGTTTTTGCAAGAACTTTATAACTTCAGAGATGTGGCAATCATCAAAATCTAAATCATTATGAGCTATAGCAATGGGATCATTGTTCCCAAGGTTGGAAAAAATTTCAGCAGTTTTATCACAAGCAGTTTTAGCAATTTCAGGCAGCTTTGTACGCTTTGCACTAGGAGTAGAAACATTGCCAACACCAATTATTTTACCATTGATAGTAGGAGGTGTAGCAACATGTGAAGAATTAGCATTACTAGTGGTGGTAATAGTCCAAACTTTAGCTACATTATTCTCTTTAGCTAGTTTTTCATTTTCTTCTCTATCCCACCTAGCACGCAATTCAGCCATTAATCTTATATTCTCATTAATTCTAACTTGGATGGCATTTGCTGTAGTAGTAATCTTATTATCAAGATCATTATTAGGCATAACTTTCAACTTTAAAAGATTAACATCAGAGGCAAGCCTATCAACTCTAGAAGCGATAGTATCAATTTTATCAAGCTTTTCCTCAACAGATTTGTTAAAAGCAGTTTGTGTACTAATAAATTCTTTAAGCATGGCTTCAAGACCAGAGGGTACACTTCTATTATTGTTGTAAGAATTCCCATAAGAATTACCATAACCATTACCATTAGCAGAAGGATATGGCCTATAGTTATTACCAGAGTTGTTCCTATAAGCATTGTTGTTGAAATTATTATTTTTAATGAAATTCACATCAACATTTTCTTCTTGAGCAACCAATGAAGCTAAAGGAACATTATTTGGATCAACATTAGATCTACCATTCACAAGCATAGACATAATCACATCAATCTTATCACTCAAGGAAGAGGTTTCCTCAACAGAATTTACCTTCTTACCTTGTGGAGCTCTTTCCGTGTGCCATTCAGAGTAATTTATCATCATATCATCAAGAAGTTTTGTAGCCCCCAATGTGATGGACATAAAGGTACCTCCAGCAGCTGAATCCAATAAATTCCGCGAAGAAAAATTTAGTCCTGCATAGAAGGTTTGGATGATCATCCAAGTAGTCAGTCCATGGGTTGGGCAATTCTTTACCAAAGTTTTCATTCTCTCCCATGCTTGAGCAACATGTTCAGTATCAAATTGTTTAAAATTCATTATGCTACTTCTCAAAGAAATAATTTTAGCGGGAGGATAATATCTACCAATAAAAGCATCCTTGCATTTAGTCCATGAATCAATACTATTCTTAGGCAAAGATAGCAACCAATCTTTAGCTCTTCCTCTTAATGAGAAAGGAAACACTTTCAATTTAATAATATCACCATCTACATCTTTATACTTTTGCATTTCACAAAGTTCAACAAAATTATTGAGATGGGCAGCAGCATCATCAGAACTAGCACCAGAAAATTGTTCTCTCATGACTAGATTTAGTAAAGCAGGTTTAATTTCAAAGAATTCTGCTGTAGTAGCAGGTGGAGCAATAGGTGTGCATAGGAAATCATTATTATTTGCATTTGTGAAGTCACACAACTTAGTATTTTCAGGGTTGGCCATTTTAGCAACAGTAAATAAAGCAAACTAGATAAAGTAAATGCGAGTAACTAATTTTTTTGTGTTTTCGATATAGAGAGCAAGACAGTAAATAAAGTAAAACTAGCAACTAATTTTTTTTGTATTTTGTTTAGGTGCAGCAAACAAAGTAGTAAATAAAATAAAGCAAGACAAAAACAAAGTAAAGAGATTGAGAAGTGGAGACTCCCCTTGCAGCGTGTCTTGATCTCCCCGGCAACGGCGCCAGAAAAGAGTTGCCGTGGGAGGCAATTCTCGTGGTGTAAATTTTCTTCGGTCCCGGCAACGGCGCCAGAAAAAGAGCTTGATGGCGTGTAACTCACACGTTCGTTGGGAACCCCAAGAGGAAGGTATGATGCGCACAGTAGCAAGTTTTCCCTCGAAAGAAACCAAGGTTTAATCGAACCAGGAGGAGCCAAGAAGCACGTTGAAGGTTGATGGTCGCGAAATGTGATGCGGCGCAACACCAGGGATTCCGGCGCCAACTAGGAACCTGCACAACACAACCAAAGTACTTTGCCCCAACGAAACAGTGAGGTTGTCAATCTCACCGGCTTGCTGTAACAAAGGATTAAACGTATCGAGTGGAAGATGTTTGCAAAGAAAACAGTAAAACAAGTAAATTGTATGCTATGGAAAGAATAGGACCGGGGTCCACAGTTCACTAGAGGTGTCTCTCCCATAAGATAAAAGCATGTTGGGTGAACAAATTACAGTCGGGCAATTGACAAATAGAGAAAGGCATAACAATGCATATACATGACATGGTAAATATAGTGAGATTTAATTGGGCATTACAAAAGAACATAGACCGCCATCCAACTGCATCTATGCCTAAAAAGTCCACCTTCGGTTATCGTCCGAACCCCTCCAGTATTAAGTTGCAAAGCAACAGACAATTGCATTAAGTATGGTGCGTAATGTAATCAATAACTACATCCTTAGACATAGCATCAATGTTTTATCCCTAGTGGCACAAGCACATCACAACCTTAGAACTTTCTGTCACTGTCCCAGGTATCAATGAAGGCATGAACCCACTATCGAGCATAATTACTCCCTCTTGGAGTTAAGAGTAAAAACTTGGCCAGAGCCTCTACTAGAAACGGAGAGCATGCAAGATCATAAACAACACATGAACAATAGATTGATAATCACCATAATCATAGTACTCTCTATCCATCGGATCCCGACAAACACAACATATAGAATTACATATAGATGATCTTGATCATGTTAGGCAGCTCACAAGATCTAACAATGAAGCACAACAAGGAGAAGACGACCATCTAGCTACTGCTATGGACCCATGGTCCAGGGTGAACTACTCACTCATCACTCCGAGGCGACCATGGCGGTGTAGAGTCCTCCGGGAGATGAATCCCCTCTCCGGCTGCCGAGGCGATCTCCTGAATCCCCGAGATGGGATTCGCGGCGGCGGCGTCTCTGTAAGGTTTTCCGTATCGTGGCTCTCGGGGGTTTCGCGACGGGAGCTTTAAGTAGGCGGAAGGTCAACGCGTGGGGCCACACGAGGGGCCCAGGGGGCAGGGCCAAGCCCTAGGCCGCGCCGGCCACCCCCCGGCTGCCTCGTGGCCCCACTTCGTTAGGTCTTCGGTCTTCTGGAAGCTTCGTGCAAAAATAGGACCCTGGGCGAAAGTTTCGTCCAATTCCGAGAATATTTCTTTACTAGGATTTCTGAAACCAAAAACAGCAGAAAACAGCAACTTGGCTCTTCGGCATCTTGTTAATAGGTTAGTTCCGAAAATGCATAAATATGACATATAATGTGCATAAAACATGTAGGTATCATCAATAAAGTAGCATGGAACATAAGAAATTATCGATACGTTGGAGACGTATCGGGCGCTTTGCCGCGGCGACGCCCGGCCTGGCCGCGGCTTGGCGCTGCCGTGTTTGGCCCGTGCCGCCATGGCCGCCATGGGCACGCCCGCGTCCCTGTGTGCTGTCGCCTCCCCTTCTCTGCTATCTGTGCTACCTCCTCCTCCTATTCGTCTAGCTCCGCCGCTGGCCTGCTCTCCCTGTGGAGATGCTTGCCATGTAGAGGAACTGCTGCGGCTATGCTCCTGACCTACGCTTGCATGCTCTGTCGCCACGCTATGTTCTGTGTTTTGCCTGGCCATGGCTTGCCATGCTTGCTAGTGCTGCTGCTTCCCTGTGCTTCTGTTCTTGATGCGATTACTGCTAGATCATCAAGTGTATTCAATTTCTTGCTCTGGCTTGATTATTGTGTATAATCCTTGCAAATTCGCAAGATCCAGTGCCCCTGGTGTGCTCTTCAGTGTGCTATAATTCATGGGAATGCTCCATTGAGCCTATCTATGCCTGTACAGCTCCATCCCTTGATGAACTGCTCTGGATACTAACATGTCTAGCTTATTTGATTGTCTGTGGCATATCTGTTCATGTCTTGTGGCTGGTTTAATTATTTACTCCATGTTTTGATATGGAATTGATGTCTAGCATGCCGTAGCATGCTTTTGCAAACTCCTGGTGATTATATAGTCACCAGTTGCTTGTAAAGGCTGCTCTTTGTTGCCTTGTGCCTCACTATAGCTCACTCTGTGCTGTGTGTGCATCACACAGCTTGGTCCTGTGTGACACCAGCCCTGGTGCTTGTCCAAGCATCAGGATGCTTGCAATGATCCATTGGATCATCTGCAAGATCCAGTGCATCAGTAGCTTGCCTGTTTCATTTATCTGCTTAGTTTGCCTTGATATGTGGATAAATGATGTGAACTGTGACACAGTGATGATCATATCAATTTAATTTGCTTGGCTAGAGGGATGCCAACAATTGTTGGGGACCCTAGCTCCTCTGAACCCTATGGGTGATGATGGGTGGTTGTTGGATGATTTAGTGGGTATGAGGTGGCCCTGACAGCCTTTTGGTGCTGTCCAAGGGTAGCTCCCCCTCTCTGTGGCTTGCTGTGGTTGGTGAATGCATTACTGGCTAACCCCTTGTTGGATTACCAGTGTTCTTTGATGTTGACAAACAAGATTAGACATATATTGTCTAACTGTCTGATGGTTTAGCTACCATAGGTGATCAAGTGAGTCTGTGTGGCTGGTTAGGGATTAAATCCATGTTGGATTTCTCTGTTTGTGTCCCTGTGTGGACACAACCAGTGTTCCCTGGATAATCTCCTTCTTGCTATACTTCAGTTTGCTTGCACCAAATGGCCTGGCAGCCAGATGATGATACAAACTGGGTTTCCTACCCTTCTGTGCTCCTGTGATGCATAGCATGCTTATATATGAGCAAGACATGATCTTGCTCAGGCTGTTGGTTTGTATACCTCACTCCAGCTCCTAGGATTTGGGTGTTGGTGTAGAGGATTGCTTCTAGTTGATTTCTTATGCTTGCCCTGCTCCTCCTGGCTAGCTGATGATGCTTGATCTGTTTCTGTGTATGGCTGGAACTAGTGGAACAGCAGTGACTGTTCTACTGTTCTAGCTGTTCTTGTGTTCTTGCTGTTCTTGAGACTTACCCTTTGGAGCCTGTCGATGGACTGGCTAGGGTTTGCCGATGAAAAGTTTATATATGGCTTTTCCTGTGCTCCTTTGGTCGACAGCACCAACTTGGTCACTTTGGTGACCCTCCCCGGCTAGTGTGTGTCGTTTTGCATGCAACAACCCTGGCTCTGTTGCATGCACACCATCTGAGTGTGCTACCTGTGTGTGTGTGTATGCAACAGACTTGGGACTTGTGCTGTGGAAAAGATCAGCCGAGCTGATCCTGATCATATCCATTCTATTCCATCTTTTTTTTACTAACCTGCCAAGTGGCTATGCCACTTGGCATCACTTTTCATTTGTTGTGTTTGTGTGCAGGGACAATGTGATGATCAAGATGAAGATGATCTTGTAGTTTAGGATGTATTTTATTTACTTGTAATTTTCTTTTTCTTTTTCTATTTAAGCAATTCTTGTAATGTGGTGTAATATTTATTTATTTACCTCATGAATATTGTAAAAACAATGTAATTTGTGTAATGATCAATAAAGCTCAAGGTTTTCCCTAATGAGCTTGTCTTATTGTTTAAGTTATTCATAATCTTGATTCATGATCATTGTTTATTATATTAAGTCTAGTTTGAATCATGTGATATTAATTTAATGTTTGAATTTGAAATTCAAATTCAAATTTGGTTTGAACTTAATCATACATCTTAACTTAGAATTCAATCATGCAACTTAAATTGGTGATTCAAACTCTCCCCTCTCATCTCAAAACCCTAATCTAGTTAGGTGAGATGCAAGTTTGTCGCACTCTCGAAACCCTAACCCTGTAAGGTGTCGAGAGAGAAACTTGCCCCTTCGATGCGTTTTTGTTTAAAAAGCGAAATTTCCCACTTGCAATGCAGTGCACATCCCTTTCTAAAATCTACCCCTCGATCGCCTCTAAACCTGGGACATTACAAGGTATGAGGGTTTAGTGATTAATTTCCCAGTTGCACATGCAGTGCATACAAAATCCGAGGATTTGGGGAAATTACCAGCCGTTATGTTGTGTCCAATAGAACCATCAATAATTTTCCTCATCATCCCCACACCAGGATGACCCAGGTGATCATGCCATATCTTGAATTTGTCAAGATTTTGGTAAATTATTGTATACGCCAAATGTGGCTCTGGCTTTATGTATGTGTAATACAATCCAGAAGATAGAGTAGGAAGTTTCTCAAGGGTCTTCCTTTCGAACCCTCGTTTCGAGTTATGAGTAGGCTTTCAACCTCATCCTCTTCATGAGTTTCGATGTGGTAGCCATTACTCCGGATATCCTTAAAACTCAGCAATGTACGAGTTGAATCCGGATACAACAATGCTTCCTGGATCATAAGTCTCGTACCATTTGGGAGTGTGTAATGTGGCCGACCAGCTAACAATGACGGTGTCGCGACCACCTATTGTCATGACTCTCCCTTACTCTTTTTCAGAGTTTGGAAGTATTTAACTTCCCTTAAAATTGTGTTAGAGGCACCACTGTCCGCTAAACAAATTTCCTCCTCCATTGGATCTTTCAGAAGATTTCTATAGAGTAAAGAGAATAAAATCATTGTTTTATCCAATCTCATATAGAATATACACATACACATTATGTATGTCTGCACACATATTACAATACATTATGTTCCACAACATAATTATTACAATACCATATGTCTTATGACATATTTTACACACAATATATTTAAGGACATCATCACACAATACTTATGACGTTATGTGGAGATTAAAGTTGGTCTCCATATATGTCACTAGTAGAAGTGAAATCCACTAGCATGTCGTTGACATCAAGTGTAGGTCCTTCCTTTTGCTGAGCATGATCCCGGTTCTCCACGTTCTCTTGAACATCGTTCGGAGGAACACTTTGGGAACTCTCGATCATCGGGCCGAAGTGAGCTTCGTACGGTGTCCTTGAGGTTTCTTGCCCTTGATGGATTGTTGATACAGCGACACCAAATGCCTAGAAGTCTTACACTTGCGGCAATATGGGTGTTACAACCACATCGGTAACAATTGGTAGAATTGTTACTCTTGTCATTTCTCTTGAAATGATTATTGTTCCTTCGGACTCCACTGCATTCTGGTTCTCATTACGCTTCCACTTTCCTTTAGACCTCCTATGGTTCTTTCTTGAACCACGGGAGTTCTGAGCATTGTAAGAATTGAAATGTGCTTCAGGCAGCGGCAATGTTCCCGTTGGACGGAAATATTATTCTTATCGAGAATTTCATTGTGCTTTTCTGCCTGAAGGAGTGCATATATCAATTCGTAATGCTTCTTATACTTTTGGTTACGATGCTGTTCAGCAATTAACCTCATATTAGGATGGAAAGTGGATAGCGTCTTCTCAATGAGATCGTCATCCGAAACTGCACTGTTGCGAATCTCAACTTAGAGTTGATTTGATGCACGGCGGAGTTGTATGCAGCAACGGACTTAAAATCCTGAAAACGGATAAGTGCCCATTGTCTTTGCGCTTCAGGCAACATCACCGATCTCGTTGATCATAGCGCTCCTTTAAGGAGTCCCACAGTGATAGAGGGTTTTCCTCCATCATATACTCATCTTTCAGAGCAGGATCAAGGTGGTGCCGAATGAAGTGCAAAGAAGCATATATACTTTGCCGGTTCTGGTATAGTAGGAGCTCCTTGAGCAGGTGTGGTTATAGTGCTGATCGATTCCCGGCCGCCAAGTTAATCTTGACATCCATGGCCTGGTCGATAGTTTCTGCCATCAACGGCAAGCTAAGAAATTCTTTCTTGGATATGTGATCCATACCCCCGCATGAAAAATATCATGCCCATTAATTTACCAACAAGTAAATTAATTGTGTGTAAATATCATGCTTGATTCATATAAAGGTCTAGGAAAAGCCTACACGACCCATCATATGACTTTCTACAAATAGATAATCACCATAAAATGGTGTAGATCATATTTGTAGGACACATGGAGGTAGTCACTACCTTGTAGTGTAGACCTCGGATACATGTGTACTTCCACTTTTGCTTAAAACACAAGTAGGTAGTCACTACAAAGTAGTGTAGACCTAACTCTTATGGTGCAACCTTGTGTTCTTAAAACACATTGAAGGTAGTCGCCACATGATGGCATAGACCTCACAATTGCGAATAAAGTTATTCATCCATAAGTTGCGTGCAAATGTGAAATTGTCATATTATCTTATCAAGCATAGTCAGCATAGGGCAATTATGAAATTGCAAACCATCATATGTTGACATTAAAATGTGCAGACAATACATAGTCATTGCTAGAAAATACTAACAAACACATATATACAAAAACCGAGCAGCTAAAAGCTAAATAAAAGAGAAAACGAAAAGTTCTAACATATCAAATTTTAGCCCAATACGGTGGTTCCGCCACCATTTTTCGTTTCTCGCTTTTTTCTTTTTCAGCCGGCCGAATGATCATGGGCCGTGGCCCATCGGACCGGGCCCGTTTGGCCCAGCCCCACACCGACAAAGCGAGCGGATAAGGGTGGGGGCGACTCTTCCCGAAGAACCGCCCCGTCGCTCTCCCCGGCGGCAGCCGGGCGCCGCCACCAACCCACTCGCCCTAGCCGCCGTCTTCAACGGCGAGCGGCCGCAACCGGTGGTGCGCCGTCCTCCTCCTGACGAGGACCCTCCCGGGAGGTGCGTCCGGTCCCCCGCCATTGGAGTGGCCGTTGGAGAGGCCGAGCCTCACCGGGCTCTACCGACCGTCGGCCGGCGCGGCTCGCCTCGGGAGCACGGCGCGAGGCACGATGAAGCGAGACGGCGTAGGAGGCGGTGCGCAGCGGCGGAACCTCCCGCGTCGTTGTCGAGGACGCATCCCGCGCGGCCGCCGCGCGTGGAGAGGCGGATCGATCCTCGACCGGGCGGGCTCGGCGGTCGCGAGTTCATGCGCCGGAGTTGGAGACGGCAAGTCGGGCGACGCATCACGCGACGACGCCTCGGGCACTTCAGGTTCGGCCTCCTCCTCAACGTGGATCCCCGCTCGTGCAAGCTCGCGGCCCCACGTGCACCGGGCAAGGTGGGCGGAGGCGAGCGGCGAGGGCCGGGTCGTCGACGTCCATGTCGTCGCTGGCCGGTTCCATCTCCTCGTCGGCGAAGAGGTTGTGCGCGCCGCTGGGCGAGGATCCACGCCGCGGCGGGCCGTGCCTCCTGGGACACTGGGGCAAGGGCGGGACGCGCTTAAGCCATGGCCTCGCGCCATTGATACGTCTCCGACGTATCGATAATTTCTTATGTTCCATGCTACATTATTGATGATATCTACATGTTTTATACACATTTTATGTCGTATTTATGCATTTTCCGGCACTAACCTATTAACAAGATGCCGAAGAGCCAGTTGCTGTTTTCTGCTTTGGTTTCATAAATCCTAGTAAGGAAATATTCTCGGAATTGGACGAAATCAACGCCCAGGGTCCTATTTTTGCACGAAGCTTCCAGAAGACCGAGGGGGAAAGGAAGCGGGGCCACGAGGCGCCGCCACACAGGCGGCGCGGCCCAGGTCTTGGCCGCGCGGCCCTAGCGTGTGGGGCCCTCGTGTGGCCCCCCCCCTACCCTTCCGTCTACTTAAAGTCTTCATCGCGAAACCCTCCGTACCGAGAGCCACGATACGGAAAACCTTCCAGACGCCGCCGCCGCCAATCCCATCTCGGGGATTCAGAGATCGACTCCGCACCCGTCGGGAGAGGGGAATCATCTCCGGAGGACTCTTCATCGCCATGATCGCCTCCGGAGTGATGAGTGAGTAGTTCACCCCTGGACTATGGGTCCATAGCAGTAGCTAGATGGTCTTCTTCTCCTAATTGTGCTTCATTGTTGGATCTTGTGAGCTGCCTAACATGATCAAGATCATCTATCCGTAATACTATATGTTGTGTTTGTCGGGATCCGATGGATAGAGAATACTATGTTATGGTGATTATCAATCTATTACCTATGTGTTGTTTATGATCTTGCATGCTCTCCGTTATTAGTATGGCCAAGTTTTTGCTCTTAACTCCAAGAGGGAGTATTTATGCTCGATAGTGGGTTCATGCCTCCATTAAAACAGTGACAGAAAGTTCGAAGGTTGTGGATGTGTTGTTGCCACTAGGGATAAAACATTGATGCTATGTCTAAGGATGTAGTTGTTGATTACATTACGCACCATACTTAATGCAATTGTCTGTTGCTTGCAACTTAATACTGAAGGGGTTCGGATGATAACCTGAAGGTGGACTTTTTAGGCATAGATGCATGCTGGATGGCGGTCTATGTACTTTGTCGTAATGCCCCGATTAAATCTCACTATATTTATCATATCATGTATGTGCATTGTTATGCCCTTTTTATTTGTCAATTGCCCGACTGTAATTTGTTCACCCAACATGCTTTAATCTTATGGGAGAGACACCTCTAGTGAACTGTGGATCCCGGTCCTATTCTTTACATCGCATACAATCTACTGCAATTGTTCTTTACGTTTTCTTCGCAAACAATCATCTTCCACACAATATGGTTAATCCTTTGTTACAGCAAGCCGGTGAGATTGACAACTGATGACCCACAGTATAGGGGATCGCAACAGTCTTCGAGGGAAGTAAAACCCAAATTTATTGATTCGACACAAGGGGAGGTAAAGAATACTTATAAGCCTTAACAACCGAGTTGTCAATTCAGCCGCACCGGAAAAGCACTAGTAAAGGGTGATGTGAAAGTAGCAATATGAGAGCAGTAGTAACAGTAACACAGCAGCAACAGAATAGCAATATGAGAGCAATGGCACCAGAGAATAGTTGATACTACTTCCAATGACATAGAGAACGAGTATATAATGATGCGAGATGGACCGGGGTTCCCAGCTATCTACACTAGTGGCAACTCTCCAATAACAAGTGTTGGGTGAACAAATTACAGTTGGGCAATTGATAGGATTGATAAGGCATTAAGAAAGAACATCAATTCATTAATCATGTAGGCATGTTTTCCATATTTAGTCGTACGTGCTCGCAATGAGAAACTTGCACAACATCTATTGTCCTACCAGCCGGTGGCAGCCGGGCCTCAAGGGAATCTACTGGATATTAAGGTACTCCTTTTAATAGAGCACCGGAGCAAAGCATTAACACTCCGTGAAAACATGTGTCCCTCACATCACCGCCATCCCCTCCGGTTGTCCCGATTTCTGTCACTTCGGGGCCTTTGGTTCCGGACAGTGACATGTGCATACAACTTGTAGATACAATCTAAGCAATAATTATAGAGCTCAAATCTAAGATCATGCCACTCGGGCCCTAGTGACAAGCATTAAGCATAACAAGATTGCAGCAACAATAACTTCACAAACTTTATAGATAGACTAATCATAATGTATCATCCATCGGATCCCAACAAACACAACACCGATTACATCAGATGAATCTCAATCATGTAAGGCAGCTCATGAGATCATTGTATTGAAGTACATGGGAGAGAATACCAACTAGCTACAGAACCCGTAGTCCATGGGGGAACTACTCACGCATGATGGAGGCGGTGGTGTTGATGGAGATGGCTTCCGGGCACTTCCCCGTCCCGGGCAGGTGCCGGGACAGAGACTGTCCCCGAATTGAGTTTCGCGATGGTGGCGGCGCCCCGGAGTCTTTCTCGAGTTTCGTCAAGTGGTACGGTGTTTTTAGGTCGAGAGGTCTTAAATAGGCGAAGAGGCGGCGGCGGAGGGGCACCAGGGCACCTCCTCATAGGCCACGCGGCCGGGGCCCGCCCGCGGCCGTGTGGTGTCGGGGCCCTGGGCCTCCTCTCCGTCTCCCTCGGTGTTCGGAGCCTCCCGGGAAAAATAAGATCTTTGGCGTTGATTTCGTCCAATTCCGAGAATATTGCCCGAACAGCCTTTCTGAACCAAAAACAGCAGAACAGAACTAGCACTGTGGCATCTTGTTAATAGGTTAGTTCCGGAAAACGCAAAAACATCATAAAGTGCAAGCAAAACATGTGGGTATTGTCATAAAACAAGCATGGAACGACAGAAATTATGGATACGTCGGGACGTATCAGCATAGTTCCTGCTCGTCCCGAGCAGGTAAACGATAAAAAGAATAATTTCTGTAGTGACATGCTACTTACATAACCTTGATCATACTATTACAAAGCATATGAAATGAATGAAGTGACTCAAGGCAATGATCTATAGTTGCTAACAAATAGATAACATATAGCAAAACTTTTCATGAAGAGTACTTTCAAGACAAGTATCAAAAGTTTTGCACAAGAGTTAACTCATAAAGCAATAAGTTCAAAGTAAAGGCATCGAAGCAACACAAGGGAAGATATAAGTTTCAGCGGTTGCTTTCAACTTGTAACATGCATATCTCATGGATAATTGTCAACACAAAGTAATATGATGAATGCAAATAAGCAAGTATGTAAGAATCAATGCACAGTTGACACAAGTGTTTGCTTCTAAGATGGAAAGAAGTAGGTAAACTGACTCAACATAAAGTAAAAGAATGGCCCTTCAAAGAGGAAAGCATCGATTGGTATATTTGTGCTAGAGCTTTGGTTTTGAAAACATAAAGAGAGCATAAAAGTAAAGTTTTGAGAGGTGTTTGTTGTTGTCAACGAATGGTAGTGGGCACTCTAACCCCCTTGCTAGACAAACCTTCAAGAGCGGCTCCCATGAATTATTTTTATCTTTGGGTGGCACTCCTTCCAACCTTTCTTTCACAAACCATGGCTAACCGAATCCTCGGGTGCCTGCCAACATTCACATACCATGGAGGAGTGTCTATTTGCAAAATTAAGTTGCTTACTGATAGATCAGGGCAAAACACGTGAAGAGAATTATTAATGAAAGTTGTAATTGGGGCGAACCCCTGCCAGCTCTTTTTGCAAAATTATTGGATAAGCGGATGAAGCCACTAGTCCATTGTGAAAGTCTGTCAAAAGTAAATGACAAGATCGAAAGATAAAACACCACATACTTCCTCATGAGCTATAAAACATTGACACAAATAAGAGATAATAGCTTTTGAATTGTTTAAAGGTAGCACATGAAGTATTTACTTGGAATGGCAGGAAATACCACATAGTAGGTAGATATGGTGGACACAAATGGCATAGGTTTTGGCTCAAGGTTTTGGATGCATGAGAAGTATTCTCTCGATACAAGGCTTAGGCTAGCAAGGTTATTTGAAGCAAACACAAGTATGAACCGGTACAGCAAAAATTACATAAGAACATATTGCAAGCATTATAATACTCTACATTGTCTTCCTTGTTGCTCAAACACTTTTGCCAGAAAATATCTAGACCTTAAGAGAGACCAATCATGCAAACCAATTTTAACAAGCTCTATGGTAGTTCTCTACTAATAGGTTTAAACTACATGAAAAAAACTTAATCATGATCTACTTGAGAGCTCAAAACAATTGCCAAGTGTCAAATTATCCAATACATTATGAGGCATTTTCTATTTCCAACCAAATACCAATAAGTATTGTAGCTTCCAACTTTTATCATTGAACATTAAAAGTAAAACGAAGAACAAGTGTTCATATGAAAAAGCGGAGCGTGTCTCTCTCCCAAACAAGGATTGCTAGGATCCATCTTTATTCAAACACAAACAAAATAAAAGCACACAGACGCTCCAAGTAAAGCACATAAGATGTGACCGAATAAAAATATAGTTTCAATAGAAGAAACCTGATAAGTTGATGAAGAAGGGGATGCCTTGGGCATCCCAAGCTTAGACGCTTGAGTCTCCTTGAAATATGCAATGAACCACGGGGGCATCCCAAGCTTAGACTTTTCACTCTTCTTGATCATATATCATCCTCCTCTCTTGACCCTTGAAAACTTCCTTCACACCAAACTTCTCATAAACTTCATTAGAGGGGTTAGTACTCAAAAAACTTGAATCCACCTTGGTCCTGTAGTGACACATTGCAAGAAATCAATAAAACATTAGCTACAGCTCCCGTCTAGAGCCTCGCTTAAAGTCCACAAGAGACAATGCAAAAACAGAGACAGAATCTGCCAAAACAGAACAGCAAGAACACGAATTTAAAAAGGTACTTCCGTTGCTCAAATAAAACTCAAAACTAATGAAAGTTGCGACATATCGAGGATCAGGCATGAATTGCCAGATTTTTCTGAGTTACCTACAGAGAAATAAGCCCAGATTCGTGACAGATAGAAATCTGTTTCTCCAGGAAATCCAAATCTAGTATCAACCTTCGATTAGAGGCTTCACTTGGCACAACAAAACACAAAACTAAGATAAGGAGAGGTTGCTACAGTAGTAAACAACTTCCAAGACACAAATATAAAACAAAGTACTGTAGCAAAATAACACATGGGTTATCTCCCAAGAAGTTCTTTCTTTATAGCCATCAAGATGGGCTCAGCAGTTTTAATGATGCACTCGCAAGAAATAGTATTTGAAGCAAAAGAGAGCATCAAAAAGCAAATTCAAAACACATTTAAGTCTCACATGCTTCCTATGGAAAGGAATCTTGTACACGAATAAGTTCATGAAGAACAAAGTGACAAGCATAAGTAGATAGAACAAGTGTAACTTCAGCAATTTCAGCATATAGAGAGGTGTATTAGTACCATGAAAATTTCTACAACCATATTTTCCTCTCTCATAATAATTTTCAGTAGCTTCATGAACAAACTCAACAATATAACTATCACATGCAGCATACTCTTCATGATTTCCAAACACATAATTTTTATCAATCTCAAGAATAGTGGAATTAAAACTTTCAAACTTACTTTTATTAATAATATAACAAGGTAGTTGATCAATCTCAAGAGATATGGGGCTCCTAAATAAAGTCAATACTTCTCCAATCCCATTTTCATTAGTAGCACAATTAATATTGTCAAGTAACATAGGACCATCATCTAGAGCTTTATCATAAACATTTGCCAAGCAAAATTCTTTAGTACCATGCATTTCGACATGGCACAAACAAAGCATTATCATAAGATTTATCAAAGTAGCATGGATTATCATATATAACAGTATAGCATAATTATTCTCACAAGTTTTACTTATAGGAAATATTTCAAGAGAATCCACAGGAACATAACATTCAACCTCTTCCGGTAAGCATGGAGGACAATCAAATAGTGTAAGAGATAAAGAGTTACTCTCATTAGAAGGTTGACATGGGTAGCTAATCCATTCTTCCTCCTTTTGTCGTCGCTCTCTTCTTCTTTTTCATCCAATGAGCTTTCAAGTTCATCAATTTCTTCTTCCACCGGTTCCTGCAAATTGTGAGTGCATTCTTGTGCATTAATGTGTCTCTCTTTATAATCAAGGATATAAGGATTCCTACTGTAGCATTCTATGCAAGAATTAAGGATAGTAGAGACATAATCTTTAAGGTCCTTACAAATAGCACAAGTTTCATAATTCTCAACCATGAAGGATTCTATCTCGGAGGCTCCCATAAATAAGACAAATTGTTCTACCTCTTCGAACCCATAATGAATATAGCAATTCCGATTATAGTTCTTAATTAAAAATTCCTCACTAGAGCCACATTGAAATTTAAGATGTTTAGTATCCTGTTGAGAGCAACAGTTTATATCATGGCGTCTAAGCAAGATTCTAGCCATTGTATTCAATTTTTCTATCATAGCACTCATTATTTTACCAGTTCTTGATTCTCTATAATTATTATAACATTCTATAAGATCCAAGTAGGTTGTTGGTTCTCCCATAACATCAGTTTTTAATTTTTAGATTTTTCAAATTTTTATGGATTTTTGGGTATAAAATAAAACAAGACAAAAAGAAACTAAGCAAAAGTAAACTAAGCAAAATAATACTAGACAGAAATAAACTAAGCACAAGTAAACTAGGAAAAAGTAAACTAAGCAAAACAAAATAAAATAAAACAAAAACAGAGAGAGAGGTAGAGTGTACTCCCAGGTGAACTTATGAGTAGAGCTATGCCTCCCGGCAACGCGCCATAAAATAGTCTTGATGACCCACAAGTATAGGGGATCGCAATGTCTTCGAGGGAAGTAAAACCCAAATTTATTGATTCGACACAAGGGGAGGTAAAGAATACTTATAAGCCTTAACAACTGAGTTGTCAATTCAGCTGCACCTGGAAAAGCACTAGTAACAAGGGTGATGTGAAAGTAGCAGTAATATGAGAGCAGAGTAACAGAATACACAGCTAAAGAATAGCAATATGAGAGCAATGGCACCGGAGAATAGTTGATACTACTTCCAATGACATAGAGAACGAGTATATAATGATGCGAGATGGACCGGGGTTCCCAGCTATCTACACTAGTGGCAACTCTCCAATAACAAGTGTTGGGTGAACAAATTACAGTTGGGCAATTGATAGGATTGATAAGGCATTAAGAAAGAACATCAATTCATTAATCATGTAGGCATGTTTTCCATATTTAGTCGTACGTGCTCGCAATGAGAAACTTGCACAACATCTATTGTCCTACCAGCCGGTGGCAGCCGGGCCTCAAGGGAATCTACTGGATATTAAGGTACTCCTTTAATAGAGCACCGGAGCAAAGCATTAACACTCCGTGAAAACATGTGTCCCTCACATCACCGCCATCCCCTCCGTTGTCCCGATTTTGTCACTTCGGCCTTTGGTTCCGGACAGTGACATGTGCATACAACTTGTAGATACAATCTAAGCAATAATTATAGAGCTCAAATCTAAGATCATGCCACTCGGGCCCTAGTGACAAGCATTAAGCATAACAAGATTGCAGCAACAATAACTTCACAAACTTTATAGATAGACTAATCATAATGTATCATCCATCTGATCCCAACAAACACAACACCGATTACATCAGATGAATCTCAATCATGTAAGGCAGCTCATGAGATCATTGTATTGAAGTACATGGGGAGAAAATACCAACTAGCTACAGCTAGAACCCGTAGTCCATGGGGGAACTACTCACGGAGCATGATAGAGGCGGTGGTGTTGATGGAGATGGCTTCCGGGCACTTCCCCGTCCCGGCAGGGTGCCGGGACAGAGACTCCCCCGAATTGGAGTTTCGCGATGGTGGCGGCGCCCGGAGTCTTTCTGAGTTTCGTCAAGTGGTACGGTGTTTTTAGGTCGAAAGGTCTTAAATAGGCGAAGAGGGGCGCAGAGGGCACCGGCGCCCTCCTATAGGCCGGCGCGCCAGGCCTGCCCGCGCGGCCGTGTGGTGCCTGGGCCCCGGCCTCCTCTCCGTATCCCCTTCGGTGTTCTGAGCTCCCGGGAAAAATAAGATCTTTGGCGTTGATTTCGTCCAATTCCGAGAATATTGCCCGAACAGCCTTTCTGGAACCAAAAACAGCAGAAAACAGAACCGACACCGTGGCATCTTGTTAATAGGTTAGTTCCGGAAAACGCATAAACATCATAAAGTGCAAGCAAAACATGTAAGTATTGTCATAAAACAAGCATGGAACGACATAAATTGTGGATACGTCGGGGACGTATCAACAACCTCACTGTTTCGTTGGGGCAAAGTACTTTGGTTGTGTTGTGCAGGTTCCACGTTGGCGCCGGAATCCCTGGTGTTGCGCCGCATCACATTTCGCCACCATCAACCTTCAACGTGCTTCTTGGCTCCTCCTGGTTCGATTAAACCTTGGTTTCTTTCTGAGGGAAAACTTGCCACCGTGCGCATCATACCTTCCTCTGGGGTTCCCAACTGACGTGTACATCTACGCGCATCAAGCCTGTTTTGTGGCGCCGTTGCCTGAGATCAAGACATGCAAGGGGAGTCTCCACTTCAATCTCTTTACTTTGTTTTTGTCTTGCTTTATTTTATTTACTACTTTGTTTGCTGCACCTAAACAAAACACAAAAAAATTAGTTGCTAGTTTTACTTTATTTACTGTCTTGCTCTCTATATCAAAAACACAAAAAAATTAGTTACTTGTATTTAGTTTACTTTTGTTATCATGTCTAGCTCTGCACCTGTTACTTCTTCACCTGAGGAATTAGTTTTTACTTTTAAACAAGGGGATGAGGAAAGTTTTAAAGATGCTTGGTCCAGGATTTTTACTTCTTATCGTAAAGCTGAACCTCAAATGACTCTAAGTTTGCTCCTTAGTAATTTTTATTTTGGTCTTATGATTCGCTATAGATATGCCTTGGATGCTGTAGTGGGGGGAGATTTCCTTCATTGTAATGGGGATCAAGCTTTTAACGCCATAAAGAAGTTGGTTGCATCACATGATTCAGCTAATAACTTTGATTCAGCCCTTATTAGCATTTATAATAGATTAAACACTCTTGAGACAAGTGCATCTCGCTTGAATGAAAATTATAGATATGTGCGTAACCGTCTTGATCAAGTTTTAGTGAACTCCGAACCTTCATTATGGGATCCTACTGTTAAAATTGTTATCGGTGACCAAACTCTTCATGCCAATTGTGATATTATGTCTGAATTTTGCTTAATGCCTAAGAGTATTCATGAATCTTTGCAACTTTGGGGATTCGTTGAAGGGGAGAAGGAATAACTCTTATTGATAACTCTGTTATAATTCCTAAAGGAATAGCTGCGGGTGTGCATACAACCATTCTTGGTAGAACAATATCCATTGATTATCTTGTTATTGAATGTGCAGGAACAGGACAAATCACACTCGGAAGATCCCTGCTGAAACTATTGGGAGCAGTCATAGATATGGGAGAAGGAACCCTAAAGTTCACCTCTACACCCGGGGGTAGACATGTATTCCCTAAACCAAAGAGTAAGAAAAAGAACAAGAAAGGTAAAGGTAAAGCCCAAGGTAATGTTGATGCTTCATCTCTTGATAATACTTGAATTACACTTTCTGCGCCTAGCTGAAAGGCGTTAAAGAAAAGCACTTCTTAGGAGATAACCCATGTGTTTATTTTACTACAGCAATTTTTTTTGTTGAGTCTTGGAAGTTGTTTACTAATGTAGCAACCTCTCCTTATCATGTTTTTGTGCCAAGTAAAGTTTCTATGTTAAAGTTGATGTTATATTTGGGATCGCTGCGCAGAAACAGCATTGCTGTCTGTCACGAATTCTGGCATAAGTCTCTGTAAAAAATTCAAAAAAATCTGCAAAATTACGAGCGTGATCCTCCGATATGTACGCAACTTTCATTAGTTTTGAGTTTTTCCGTTTGAGCAAGTCTAGTGCCCTTTCAGGTTCGTCTTTACGGACTGTTCTGTTTTTGACAGATTCTGCCTTTTATTTCGCATTGCCGTATTTGCTATGTTGGATGAATTCCTTTGATCCATTAATGTCCAGTAGCTTTGTGCAATGTCCAGAAGTGTTAAGAATGATGGTGTCACCTCTGAATATGTGAATTTTTAATTGTGCACTAACCCTCTAATGAGTTTGCTTGAAGTTTGGTGTGAAGGAAGTTTTCAAGGGTCAAGAGAGGAGAATGATATACTATGATCAAGAGGAGTGAAAGCTCTAAGCTTGGGGATGCCCCCGTGGTTCATCCCTGCATATTTTAAGAAGACTCAAGCGTCTAAGCTTGGGGATGCCCAAGGCATCCCCTTCTTCATCGACAACATCATCAGGTTCCTCCCCTGAAACTATATTTTATTCATCACATCTTATGTACTTTGCTTGGAGCGTCGGTTTGTTTTGTTTTTGTTTTTGTTTGAATAAAATGGATCCTAGCATTCACCGTGTGGGAGAGAGACACGCTCCGCTGTTGCATATGGACAAATATGTCCTTAGGCTTTACTCATAATGATCAAGGCGAAGGTTGAAATTTCTTCGTTAAATTGTTATATGGTTGGAATCGGGAAATGCTACATGTAGTAATTCTAAAATGTCTGGATAATGTGATACTTGGCAATTGTTGTGCTCATGTTTAAGCTCTTGCATCATATACTTTGCACCCATTAATGAAGAAATACATAGAGCTTGCTAAAATTTGGTTTGCATATTTGGTCTCTCTAAGGTCTAGATAATTTCTAGTATTGAGTTTTGAACAACAAGGAAGACGGTGTAGAGTCTTATAATGTTTACAATATGTCTTTTATGTGAGTTTTGCTGCACCGGTTCATCCTTGAGTTTGCTTCAAATAACCTTGCTAGCCTAAACCTTGTATCGAGAGGGAATACTTCTCATGCATCCAAAATCCTTGAGCCAACCACTATGCCATTCGTGTCCACCATACCTACCTACTACATGGTATTTCTCCGCCATTCCAAAGTAAATTGCTTGAGTGCTACCTTTAAAATTCATCATTCGCCTTTGCAATATATAGCTCATGGGACAAAATAGCCTTAAAAACTATTGTGGTATTGAATATGTACTTATGCACTTTATCTCTTATTAAGTTGCTTGTTGTGCGATAACCATGCTTCTGGGGACGCCATCAACTCTTTGTTGAATATCATGTGAGTTGCTATGCATGTCCGTCTTGTCTGAAGTAAGAGAGATCTACCACCTTAATGGTTAGAGCATGCATATTGTTAGAGAAGAACATTGGGCCGCTAACTAAAGCCATGAATCATGGTGGAAGTTTCAGTTTTGGACATATATCCTCAATCTCATATGAGAACACTAATTGTTGCCACATGCTTATGCATTAAAGAGGAGTCCATTATCTGTTGTCCATGTTGTCCCGGTATGGATGTCTAAGTTGAGAATAATCAAAAGCGAGAAATCCAAAATGCGAGCTTTCTCCTTAGACCTTTGTACAGGCGGCATGGAGGTACCCCTTTGTGACACTTGGTTAAAACATGTGTATTGCGATGATCCGGTAGTCCAAGCTAATTAGGACAAGGTGCGGGCACTATTAGTATACTATGCATGAGGCTTGCAACTTGTAAGATATAATTTACATAATACATATGCTTTATTACTACCGTTGACAAAATTGTTTCATGTTTTCAAAATAAAAGCTCTAGCACAAATATAGCACTCGATGCTTTCCTCTTTGAAGGACCTTTCTTTTACTTTTATTGTTGAGTCAGTTTACCTATCTCTCTCCACCTTAAGAAGCAAACACTTGTGTGAACTATGCATTGATTCCTACATACTTGCATATTGCACTTGTTATATTACTTTACATTGACACTATCCATGAGATATACATGTTATAAGTTGAAAGCAACCGCTGAAACTTAATGTTCCTTTGTGTTGCTTCAATACCTCTACTTTGAATTATTGCTTTATGAGTCAACTCTTATGCAAGACTTATTGATGCTTGTCTTGAAGTACTATTCATGAAAAGTCTTTGCTTTATGATTCATTTGTTTACTCATGTCATTACCATTGTTTTGATCGCCGCATTCATTACATATGCTTACAATAGTGTGATCAAGGTTATGATGGCATGTCACTCCAGAAATTATCCTTGTTTTTACCTGCTCGGGACGAGCAGAACTGCTTGGGGATGCTGATACGTCTCCAACGTATCGATAATTTCTTATGTTCCATGCTACATTATTGATGATATCTACATGTTTTATACACATTTTATGTTGTATTTACGCATTTTCCGGCACTAACCTATTAACAAGATGCCGAAGAGCCAGTTGCTGTTTTCTGCTGTTTTTGGTTTCAGAAATCTTATGGGAGAGACACCTCTAGTGAACTGTGGACCCCGGTCCTATTCTTTACATCGCATACAATCTACTGCAATTGTTCTTTACTGTTTTCTTCGCAAACAATCATCTTCCACACAATACGGTTAATCCTTTGTTACAGCAAGCCGGTGAGATTGACAACCTCACTGTTTCGTTGGGGCAAAGTATTTTGGTTGTGTTGTGCAGGTTCCACGTTGGCGCGAATCCCTGGTGTTGCGCCGCATCACATTTCGCCACCATCAACCTTCAATGTGCTTCTTGGCTCCTCCTGGTTCGATTAAACCTTGGTTTCTTTCTGAGGGAAAACTTGCCACTGTGCGCATCATACCTTCCTCTTGGGGTTCCCAACGGACGTGTACATCTACGCGCATCAGCCATCACCACCTCTGCGACCACGACGAGGGCCATGGCGACGACCTCCGTACTACCGGAAGCCGTAGCGGTGGCGCTCGTTCCGGCGGAAGACCTGGCGACGGCCACCGAGGTGTCGAAGGCGCTGCGTATGGCGGTGTGGGCGAAGTCCACCAGACCATGGGCGGCGGCGCGACGAGGCGGTTCCGGCGACTTTCCCCTGGCGAAGAAGACGCAGAGGAAACCAATGAAACCTCCCCGGTGCATTTTCTCACCTTTTTGTTGTTCTTGGTCCTTCTCCGGCGATCACCGGAGTTCCGGCTGTTTGCTCTCGGTAGAGACGTGCGATAACGTGTTTAGAGAGAATCGGGATTGAGCAAATGAATCCACAAGTGTTCTATTCCATCGATGATCTTGATACTTATACAATGCCAAGGGACGAACGGAGAGATGCGTCCGTTCGCAGGGGACATGGAGGCGCAACGTCGGTTGCCAAAGAGCAACCGCATCGCTAATTACAAGTGAGGATTAACCTCTTATTTATCTAATAAATAAATCCTAACAATGAGAACCAATCTGTGGTTGGATTGTTAGGAGGGCAGTGGCACCTCCAGCCAATCAGAGTTTAAATCTCAGATTTAACACTTTCGTGTCTCATAAAGGCGGAATATTTTTCAATGCGAGGCGACGTTCCCGTCGACAGCGAGGCGCCTGTGCGTGGCGACTTCGTCAATCTCAAGACTCGTCAGATCAGTTCTTCAACGCAGTCTCTTGGAGGTGCTCATAGGGATAGGGTGTACGTGCTTGTGTTCATAGGAGTGAATGTGTGCACGTATGTGTGAGCGTCTTTAATCGTACCGTGTTTCGCAAAAAAAAACACTGTCCGGTTATCTACACGGCCGGCGGACAAGGACACAGTTTTGTGGTGCGACTCAAACGAATCGAGCGATGTAAGCCTGTTAGTAACACCTATTTTTCAGCCCAAATTTGCGCTTAGAATGTTCTGCACGAACACCACGTCTCCGCCTCTTGTCCCCACCCCCTTCCTTGGACCCGTCGCTGGTGGCACAAAAAATCGCTCCACGCCCAAATCGACCCCATCCAGGTGTGCCGCAACATCGCCGCATGTGCCATTTGTTGCCTTTGTCGGTGCTATCCACATCAACCGATATCCGCCGGAGGCCAAGCCTTGTACCGATGTTTGTACTCACTAGCCCGCTGCCAGGATAGATCCACTTGATCGTCCATCAGCTCGAACCAGCCGACCTGCCATGTCGCGTAGGCCTGCCTCAACCATTCGCGCCGACAAATTTGAGATTAGAGCTCGGCTTATGTTATTGTATCTCCGTGCATAAGCATTCATATGGTTCCGGACTCTGCTAGAACATGAAGCGTTGAAATCATATGAAAGATAATGAATTCTTCTGTGATCATGGACAACTAGTGTCAGAGCTAGGTGACCAGCAGGGGGGCCCCCCCCCCCCCCCCCCCCAATGACGTTGTGCAATTGAGAGAATTTTGTAGTTAAGACTAATTTAGATAGGAGATTTAGACGAAGTTCCCCCTAATTGAGAATTATCAGATTTTCGTCCCCTTTAAGCCCCGATCCTGCCTTCTCCTATGATCATTGAAGGTTGGCGTGATGGACTGATGGAACCCAACATCATCAAGGTAATCGAAATTAAGACGAATTAGTTGAGCCGAAGCCTAAGCCAGCAACATTCGCACAGTTTCTCCACATACATTATGAGATCCGTGATTAGATTGAGCATATTTGGGCTAATGTTGAAAAACGGTAACCATCCACTATCATTTTATTTTATTTTAAATATGCTTGCAACTCTATTATTTGACCGTAAAAAATCGAGGCATCTAGCCTACCCAAAAGAGCGAAATAAACAGGGTCCACACTCAACACTGTGTTGATGATAATTCCTGCCTTTCGCCTACATTACCGTCAACCAAACACGCAGGACGGGTAGAGCAGAGTTAATTCAGTTACTCAAACTTTTGTTTTGAAGCAAAACAGTGGGAAAATCTCCCGCTATAATTTTTATATATTAATAACTAAAAGAACTGCAGACATATTTACAAAAACGAAAGAAAAAGACTAAGCCTGATCTCTAAGCTAGGTATCAAAACAGGTCTTATGTTTTTTTTCTTCATTCTACACGCTAGCATTTTTAGCTCCTCCAAATAAATTGCTTTCCAGCCTTGGAAACTTGGTCTCTGGTTTCTGAAGATTTTGTTATTTCTGGACATCCATAACACCTAAGAAGCCAAAATAATTATTTCCGTTGAGAAAGGAAGCTTCGTTTTGTTTCTTAAGTCCCTTAAAAAGCCTCATGTACTGAAAGATTTCTTTGTCTCTGAGGGCATATGAAATCCCAACATCTATATGCAAAGTGGCAAGTCAAGAAAAGGTGGTGAAGAGTTTATTCTCTATCACAGTCCAATGTAGCACAATTGTAAGATTGCAACACCATTTTTTCCTACCAAGAAGGTTTGTGTTTAAACTGTTATTGAGCGGAAGCCAAAAGAAGAACTTATGTTTTGATTGGCAAAATGATTTCTAAAGCCAAAAGAAGTTGGGAAGGGCTGGTTGTGTTCCAATCAAAGCTTTATAAGCCTTCTGTGAAGAAAAATCCAAGTTCCCCCAAATATAAAACCAATTATCTTTTTGTCCCAAAAGTATTTTCTCAGAAGCATTTTGACAAATTATTTCTAATCTATCTATACTTCTTATAAAACAAAACCTCACTAAGTGCAATTAATATTTGTCTATCTCGACATGCAAGCTATCCACATCACCTACTTCCTTAGCCAATCATTTATCCACATCTTCCCACTAATAGTAGTTCTTATTTATTATCTCTCTCTACATGCAATATATATAGATTATCTATTTTTAATCATTAAACTAGCAATATCATTCTTTTTATTTGCCGCTAGATTGATAATATCGCACCCTCATGCTATATCATTACATAGTTAAGTCATGTCCAACTTAAACACCAAATAGTTTAGGCAACCAATTTAAATTCTTTGCGAATTAAACTCAGTGTTAATTATGAGCTCTTCTATACGTAACCAGACTGGATGTTTTAAATAAACCGTAATGCTGCAATGTGCATGCATTTTTCATGCAAGCCATCCATATCATTTGGTTCTACAGTCGGTTGATTTCACCTTATCTAAATCAACCACATACACCTCTGAAATATAGCAATCTTGAATTTTTCAAATACTTATCCATTTCATGGCTATTAAATTTAGTGTCTTAACTACTATGGCCAACTAAATATTGCATATTCTATAAACCAAGTTTTGTGTGTTTTATTTGATTTCTTAGAGAGATACCCGCTGCAACGCGCGGGGTATCGTTCTAGTATCTCTTATAAAGCAAAACCCCACTAGCGGGTCATTTAAGTTGTCTATCTCAACATGCAAGCTATCCACATCATTCATTCTATTAGTCATCCAATTGTTCATGTCACCCCCCACTAACATTCATTAATACTCTACATGCAAAACCACATCATCTATTTTTAAGCCATCCAATTATCCACATCATCCACTTTTAGCCGCCAACTACATAACCATTTCAAGTCAGTTTTTTTAAGTTAGCCTCTTGACTATTTACGCCAATTGAATCATGCATGTTCCTACAAATAACATTCTATTCCAATCAACTTATATCCTTTTGTTTTTTACAAAATAGAGTTATCGGTGAAATTCCCGCTGCAACGTGTGGGGTATCCTTCTAGTTCATTAAATTCCTCATAGGCTTGCTGAGATAATGGGAGATTGAAATGGTCATAGTGTATTCAACGTAACTCGCCTCATCAACAAATATTTGTTTTCTTGGCAAAAGTGACCAGTGGGAAATTTTGATGCAAGTACAATGATCATTCCAGAGATCTATCCAAAAATGGCACTTTTTTCCATCTCCAAGATTACACCCGGCAATTGCCTTGTAATTATCCAACAGTTTTAGATGGGCTTGATACGTCGCAAACGTATCTATAATTTCTTATGTTCCATGCTACTTTTATTAAAATACTTGAATGTTTTATACATACTTTACAGCATTATTATACATTTCCGGCACTAACCTATTAACAAGATGCCGAAGTGCCATCGGTTTTCTGCTGTTTTTGGTTTCAGAAATCCTAGTAAGGAAATATTCTCGGAATTGGACGAAATCAACGCCCAGGGGCCTATTTTTACACGAAGCTTCCAGAAGACCGAGGGAGGTATGAAGTGGGGCCACGAGGCGCCGACACAACATGGCGGCGCGGCCTGACCCCTGGCCGCGCGGCCCTGGTGTGTGGGGCCCTCGCGTCGCCCCCTGACCTACCCTTCCGCCCACTTAAAGCCTTCGTCGCGAACCCTCTGCGTACCGAGAGCCACGATACGAAAACATTACCGAGAGGCCGCCGCCGCAATCCCATCTCGGGGGATTCAGGAGATCGCCTCCGGCACCCTGCGGAGAGGGGAATCATCACCGAAGGGCCTCTACATCATCATGCCCGCCTCCGGATTGATGCATGAGTAGTTCATCCTTGGACTATGGGTCCATAGCAGTAGCTAGATGGTTGTCTTCTCCGCTTGTGCTATCATTGTATTAGATCTTGTGAGCTGCCTAACATGATCAAGATCATCTATTTGTAATGCTACATGTTGTGTTTGGCGGGATCCGATGAATAGAGAATACTATGTTAAGTTGATTATCAATCTATCATATATGTGTTGTTTATGTTCTTGCATGCTCTCCGTTGCTAGTAGAGGCTCTGGCCAAGTTGATACTTGTAACTCCAAGAGGGAGTAATTATGCTCGATAGTGGGTTCATGCCTCCATTGAATCTGGGACAGTGACAGAAAGTTCTAAGGTTGTGGATGTGCTGTTGCTACTAGGGATAAAACATTGATGCTTTGTCTAAGGATATTTGTGTTGATTACATTACGCACCATACTTAATGCAATTATCTGTTGTTTACAACTTAATATCGGAAGGGGTTCGGATGATAACATGAAGGTGGATTATTTAGGCATAGATGCATGCTGGATAGCGGTCTATGTACTTTGTCGTAATGCCCTGATTAAATCACATAGTAATCATCGTTGATATGTATTGAATCTTTATTTGTCAATTGCCCCCTGTAATTTGTTCACCCAGCATGTTAGTTATCTTATTGGAGAACCTCTAGTGAACTGTGGACCCCGGTCCATTCTTTTACATCTGAATACATTCTACTGCTTTTACTATTCTTTGCAAACAAACACCATCTTCCACTCGATACGTTTAATCCTTTGTTTTCAGCAAGCCGGTGAGATTGACAACCACACTGTTACGTTGGGGCAAAGTACTTTGATTGTGTTGTGCAGGTTCCACGTTGGCGCCGGTTTCACTGGTGTTGCGCCGCACTACACTCCTCCACCAACAACCTTCACGTGCTTCTTGGCTCCTACTGGTTCGATAACCTTGGTTTCATACTGAGGGAAACTGTGCGCATCATACCTTCCTCTTGAGGTTCCCAACGGACGTGTACATCTACGCGCATCAAGCATAAATTTCTGGCGCCGTTGCTGGGGAGATCAAGACACGCTGCAAGAGTCTCCACTTCCAATCTCTTTACTTTGTTTTTGTCTTGCTTTATTTTATTTACTACTTTGTTTGCTGCACTTAAACAAAACACAAAAAAATTAGTTGCTAGCTTTACTTTATTTACTGTCTTGTTTTCTATATCAAAAACACAAAAAAATTAGTTACTTGTCTTTACTTTATTTGCTTAGTTTATTTTACTACTGCTATAATGGGTACCTGAAAATACTAAGTTGTGTGACTTCACTAGCACAAATAATAATGATTTTATATGTACTCCTATTGCTCCACCTGCTACTACAGCAGAATTCTATGAAATTAAACCTGCTTTACTGAATCTTGTTATGAGAGAGCAATTTTCTGTGTTAGTACTGATGATGCTGCTGCCCATCTTAATAATTTTATTGAACTTTGTGAAATGCAAAAGTATAAGGATATACATGGTGATATTATAAAACTGAAATTGTTTCCTTTCTCCTTAAGAGGAAGAGCTAAAGATTGGTTGCTATCTTTGCCTAAGAATAGTATTGATTCATGGACTAAATGTAAAGATGCTTTTATTAGTAAATATTATCCTCCCGCTAAGATTATATCTTTGAGAAGTAGCATAATGAATTTTAAACAATTTGATAATGAACATGTTGCTCAAGCATGGGAGAGAATGAAATCTTTGGTAAAGAATTGCCCAACCCATGGACCACTACTTGGATGATCATCCAAACCTTATATGATTGAATTTTTTCCTCAGGAACCTATTGGATTCAGCTGCTGGAGGTACTTTTATGTCCATCACCCGCGCCGCAACTAAATTACTTGATGATATGATGATCAATTACTCTGAATGGCACACCAAAGAACTCCTCAAGGTAAGAAGGTAAATTCTGTTGAAGAAACCTCTTCTTTGGGTGATAAGATTGATGCTATTATGTCTATGCTTGTAAATGGTAGATCTCATATTGATCCTAATAATGTTCCTTTAGCTTCATTGGTTGTTCAAGAAGAAAATGTTAATGTGAATTTCATTAAGAACAATAATTTCAACAACAATGCTTATAGGAATAATTATGGTAACAACAACTATAGGCCATATCCTTCTAATAATGGTAATTCTTATGGTAATTCTTACAATAATAATAAGAGTGTACCCTCTGGTCTGAAGTGATGCTTAAAGAATTTATTAGTACACAAACTGCTTTCAATAAAACTGTTGAAGAAAAGCTTAGTAAAATTGATATTCTTGCTTCTAAGGTTGATAGTCTTGCTCTTGATGTTGATCTTTTAAAATTGAAAGTTATGCCTGAGAAAGTTCAAGATGCTAGGTTTGCTAAAACAAATGCCATCCAAGTTCGAATTAATGATAATATTAGAATGTTGGCTGAATTGCATGCTAGGTGGGATAGAGAAGAAAAAGAAAAACTTGCTAAAGAAAATAATGTAGCTAAAGTATGGACTATTACCACCACTAGTAATGTTGATTCTTCACATGTTTTGCACCTCCTACTATCAATGGTAAAATAATTGGTGTTGGCAATGTTTCTACTCCTAGTGCAAAGCGTACAAAATTGCCTGAAATTGCTAAAACTGTTTGTGATAAAACTGCTGAAATTTTTCAAAATATTGGTGACAATGATTCCATTGCTGTAGAACATAATGGTTTAGATTTTGATGATTGTCATATTACTGAAGTTATAAAGTTCTTACAAAAACTTGCTAGAAGTCCCAATGATAGTGCTATAAATTTAGCCTTTACAAAACATATTACAAATGCTCTCATTAAAGCTAGGGAAGAGAAATTAAAAATTGATGCTTCTATTCCGAGGAAGTTAGAAGATGGGAGCCCATCATTAAGATGAAATTTAATGACTTTGAATGTAATGCTTTATGTGATCTTGGTGCAAGTATTTCTGTTATGCCTAAGAAAATTTATGATATGCTTGACTTGCCACCATTGAAGAATTGTTATTTGGATGTTAATCTTGCCGATAATGTTAAAAAGAAACCTTTGGAGAGGATTGATAATGTGCGTATTACGGTTAATAATAACCTTGTCCCCGTTGATTTTGTTGTCTTGGATATTGAATGCAATGCATCTTGTCCTATTGTGTTGGGAAGACCTTTTCTTCAAACAGTTGTTGATATGAAGGAAGGTAATATTAAATATCAATTTCCTCTCAAGAAAGGTATGGAACACTTCCCTAGAAAGAGAATGAAGTTTCCTTTTGATTCTATTATTAGAACAAGCTATGATGTTGATGCTTCATCTCTTGATGTTACTTGATTTGCACTTTCTGCGCCTAGCTGAAAGGCGTTAAAGAAAAGCACTTCTTGGGAGATAACCCATGTTTTATTTTGTTACTGTATTGTTGAGTCTTGGAAGTTGTTTACTACTGTAGCAACCTCTCCTTATCATGTTTTTGTGCCAAGTAAAGTTTCTATGCTAAAGTTGATGCTATATTTGGGATCACTGCGCAGAAACAGCATCGCTGTCTGTCACGAATTCTCGCAGAAGTCTCTGTAAAAAAATCGAAAAAATCTGCAAATTTACGAACGTGATCCTCAGATATGTACGCAACTTACATTAGTTTTGAGTTTTTCCATTTGAGAAAGTTAAGTGCCCCTTCCAGATGCATCTTTACGGACTGTTCTGTTTTTGACAGATTCTGTCTTTTATTTCGCATTGCCGCTTTTGCTATGTTGAATGAGTTTCCTTGTTCCATTAACTTTCAGAAGCTTTGTGCAATGTCCAGAAGTGTTAAGAATGATTGTGTCACCTCTGAATGTGTGAATTTTTGGTTATGCACTAACCCTCTAATGAGTTTGCTTGGAGTTTGTGTGAAGGAAGTTTTCAAGGGTCAAGAGAAGAGGATGATATACTATGATCAAGAAGAGTGAAAGGTCTAAGCTTGGGGATGCCCGGTGGTTCATCCCTGCATATTTTAAGAAGACTCAAGCATCTAAGCTTGGGGATGCCCAAGGCATCCCCTTCTTCATCGACAACATTATCAGGTCACTTCTAGTGAAACTATATTTTTATTCCGTCACATTCTTATGTTCTTTACTTGGAGCGTCGGTTTGTTTTTATTTTTGTTTTGTTTTGAATAAAGTTGGATCCCGCCATTCTTATATTGGAGATATTACGCTCCGCTTTTTCATATGGAACACTTGTGTTCTTAATTGTGTTTTAATGTTCATGGCGAAAGCTAATTGCTTCGTTAAATTGCTATTTGGTTGGAATCGGAAAATGCTGCATATGGTTTGGTAAATTTGGCAATTGTTTGAGCTCTCATTAGATCATGTTTAAGCTCTTGCATCATTTAGTTTAATCTATTAATGAAGAACTACTGTAGAACTTGTTTAATTTGATTTGCATGATTGGTCTCTCTAAGTCTAGATATTTTCGGGTAAAATGTTTGAACAACGAGGAAGACAGTGTAGAGTCTTATAATGCTTGCAATATGTTCTTGTGTGAGTTTTGTTGTACCTGTTCATACTTGTGTTTGCTTCAAACAACCTTGCTAGCCCAAACCTTGTACTGAGAGGAAATGCTTCTCGTGCATCCAAACACCTTGAGCCAAAATCTATGCCATTTGTGTCCACCATATCTACCTACTATGTGGTATTTTTCTGCCATTCCAAAGTAAATTACTTGAGTGCTACCTTTAAAATTTCATTCCTCTACCTTTACAATATATAGCTCATGGGACAAATAGCTTAAAAACTATTGTGGTGATGAATATGTAGTTATGTGTCTTAATTCTTATAAGTTGCTTGTTGAGCGGTAACCATGTTTTCTGGGGACGCCATCAACTTTATCTTTGTTGGATATCATGTGAGATTCTATGCATGTTCGTCTTGTCTGAAGTAAGTGGACTTCATGATCAAATGGTTTGAGTATGCATATGTTAGAGAAGAACATTGGGCCGCTAACTAAAGCCATGTATCATGGTGGAAGTTTCAGTTTGGACATACAACCTCAATCTCTTATGAGAATATTAACTATTGTTGAATGCTTAAGCATTAAAAGAGGAGTCCATTATCTGTTGTCTATGTTGTCCCGGTATGGATGTCTAAGTTGAGAATAATCAAAAGCGAGAAATCCAATGCGTGCTTTCTCCTTAGACACTTGTACAGGCGGCATAGAGGTATCCCTTTGTGACACTTGGTTGAAGCATATGTCATGTGATGATAATCCGTGTTTCCGAGCTAAGTAGGACAAGGTGCGAGCACTATTAGTACTCTATGCATGAGACATGCAACTTGTAGGAAGTATTATGCATAGCACATATGAATTATTACTACCGTTGACAAAATTGTTTCTATGTTTTCAAAACAAAAGCTCTAGCACAAAAATAGTAATCCATGCTTCCCTCTGCGAAGGGCCATTCTTTTAGTTTATTGTTGAGTCAGTTTACCCACTTCTTTCTATCTTAGAAGCAAACACTTGTGTTAACTTTGTGCATTGATTCTTACATGTTTACTTATTGCACTTGTTATATTACTCTATGTTGACAAATATCCATGAGATATACATGTTACAAGTTGAAAGCAATTGCTGAAACTTAATCATCCTTTGTGTTGCTTCAATGCATTCTACTTAGAATTTATTGCTTATGAGTTAGCTCTTATGCAAGTCTTATTGATACTTGTCTTGAAAGTACTATTCATGAAAAGTTTTGCTATATGATTCATTTGTTTAGCCATTATCTTTGTTAGCAATCTTTTGTTCAGATCACTCCATTCATCTCATATGCTTTACGATAATGTTGATCAAGATTATGTTAGTAGCATGTCACTTCAGAAATTATTTTTGTTATCGTTTACCTACTCGAGGACGAGTAGGAACTAAGCTTGGGGATGCTTGATACGTCGCAAACGTATCTATAATTTCTTATGTTCCATGCTACTTTTATTACAATACTTGAATGTTTTATACATACTTTACAACATTATTATACATTTTTCCGGCACTAACCTATTAACAAGATGCCGAAGTGCCGTTGCTGTTTTCTGCTCGTTTTTGGTTTCGAAATCCTAGTAAGGAAATATTCTAATTGACGAAATCAACGCCAGGGGCCTATTTTTACACGAAGCTTCCGAAGACCGAGGAGGTACGAAGTGGGGCCACGAGGCGCGACACAACAGGGCGGCGCGGCCTGGCCCCTGGCCGCGTGGCCTGGTGTGTGGGGCCCTCGCGTCGCCCCCTGACCTACCCTTCCGCCTACTTAAAGCCTTCGTCGCGAAACCCTCTGTACCGAGAGCCACAATACGGAAAACATTACTAAGAGGCCGCCGCCGCCAATCCCATCTCGGGGGATTCAGGAGATCGCCTCCGGCACCCCGGAGAGGGGAATCATCACCTGAGGGGCTCTACATCATCATGCCCGCCTCCGGATTGATGCGTGAGTAGTTCATCCTTGACTATGGGTCCATAGCAGTAGCTAGATGGTTGTCTTCTCCGCTTGTGCTATCATTGTATTAGATCTTGTGAGCTGCCTAAGATGATCAAGATCATCTATTTGTAATGCTACATGTTGTGTTTGGCGGGATCCGATGAATACAGAATACTATGTTAAGTTGATTATCAATCTATCATATATGTGTTGTTTATGTTCTTGCATGCTCTCCGTTGCTAGTAGAGGCTCTGGCCAAGTTGATACTTGTAACTCCAAGAGGGAGTAATTATGCTCGATAGTGGGTTCATGCCTCCATTGAATCGGGACAGTGACAGAAAGTTCTAAGGTTGTGTGCTGTTGCTACTAGGGATAAAACATTGATGCTTTGTCTAAGGATATTTGTGTTGATTACATTACACACCATACTTAATGCAATTATCTGTTATTTACAACTTAATAGGAGGGGTTTGGATGATAACCCGAAGGTGGATTATTTAGGCATAGATGCATGCTGGATAGCGGTCTATGTACTTTGTCGTAATGCCCCTATTAAATCACATAGTAATCATCGTTGATATGTATTGAATCATTATTTGTCAATTGCCCGCCTGTAATTTGTTCACCCGCATGTTAGTTATCTTATTGGAGAGACACTCTAGTGAACTGTGGACCCCGGTCCATTCTTTTACATCTGAAAACATTCTACTGTTTTACTGTTCTTTGCAAACAAACACCATCTTCCACTCGATACGTTTAATCCTTTGTTTTCAGCAAGCCGGTGAGATTGACAACCTCACCGTTACGTTGGGGCAAAGTACTTTGATTGTGTTGTGCGGGTTCCACGTTTGGCGCCGGTGTTGCGCCGCACTACACTCCTCCACCAACAACCTTCACGTGCTTCTTGGCTCCTACTGGTTCGATAACCTTGGTTTCATACTGAGGGAAACTTGCTGCTGTGCGCATCATACCTTCCTCTTGGGGTTCCCAACGAATGTGTACATCTACGCGCATCAGGGCTCTCCACCAAAAGGAATCATCTGGTCTTTGTCCAGGAACAACACCATTTGCATAATAAGAATTCCAGAGGTTCACCCGGGGTGTGTCTACTCTATTGAAGAGTTTGTGAACATTTATCAGCAACAAAGCTTTAATTTGAATATACAAATTGAGCACTCCCAAACCCTCTTGTTGTTTGGGCCTACACACTTTCTTCCAGGCCACTAGTGCAGATCCTCTGGCTTGAACATCATCAGTTTTCTTCCTCCATAAGCAGTGTCTCATATGTTTCTTAACTTGCTCTTTTATTGTAATTGGAACATCCAGGCAGCACATGCATGAAAAATATAGGAAGAGAGGCGAGGACTGATTTGACCATAAGAAGTTTTCCTCCATAATTCAAGAAATCTGCAATCCCACATAATCTTCTTTGCACTCTCTGTACCATTGGAAGGAAATGTTCAATGGCGAATTTTGTAAGTCTAAGTGGTAGACCAAAATAGGTGAAAGGGGACTCCCAGTCTGACTATTCAGGATACAAGAAAAATGTTGCAGCCTTTGTTCATTCAGGTTAATTGGAACCATGCTGGATTTTCTATAATTAACTTCTAGTCCAGTAAAAATGGCAAAAGACTGAAGAAGAGATTTTAAACAAATAGCATCTACCTTGCAAATTAAAAAGGTGTGGCATACTGAGTCACTAGGTAATCTGGGCAGGAGGGCAAAGAATTGACAGAGAAATTAGTCCAAGATGCATAGCTCTATTCAAAATAGAACTGCAGCAGGTCCGTAGCAAGCACAAACATCAAGGGTCATAAAGGACGAAAACTTGTTTTTAAAGGCGCCGGTACCTACCGGAGTGACGTCAGCAATGACGTCAGCCATGTGCTGACCAATTTTTTCCCAAAATTGTGAAACAAATTTGAAAAATAATTGAAACATAACTAAAACAATATTTTGTGAAACAAACCGTAGTGACAAGAATGATGTCATCGTTTCACTTTTTGTCAGACTGTTTTAACATTTTCCATGTATCACTTTAGTTTCAAAAAAGTTTCACTTATGTTTCAATTATTAGTTTTATGTTAGACAAATGTCAAAAGCCTCACCAATCTTAAAGCAGAGAGTGGACGGTAGATGTGCACCTACCGGCGCCTGTAAAATCGCCGCTCGATCCCCTCATCTAACACTTCTCTTGGTGCTCAAACTTTAACCTGTATACTAAAATACTCCTCTTCTCTTGGGATCAGGTAACATGTCACATGCTCAAGCGTACGAGGACAGTACCCTGATCTACTACCAATCACGGCGATCAAGGTCTCAAGGACTGTGGGAACAGTGCCGTGCTATCTGCTGCCTGCTGGTGCCGGTGCGTGGGCGACGATCTAGTCGGCGGTGACGCGGCCGCGTGCGGGCGCCGCGAAGAACGCGTGGTCGACATGGCGACCTTATCCGCGCCGTCGCCCCCACACCGTCGACCGGCCGATCTCCTCCACCCCATGTTCACGGAGGTGGACAGGACCGGCGGCGAGTTTGGTGTACGTTGTTTTTCTCTCTCTCTCTCGATCGGGTACGCTTTTTCTCTGTCCCGTGTGCTGTTCGGGCCGGGCCCTTACCGCCAGCGACGTTTCGGCACCTTCTTCCCCGCGCGTTCGTGGCTCTCGTTCCAGCATTTCGCCGGTCGACCACATAAAATGGACGAGCTAAATTTGTTGCGTTCGTGGAGGGCGGAGCAGCTCGGCTTCGTGGTCGGCCAGGGCTGCATGCTGGCCGTACGTGACACGTAGCATGAGCTTGACAAGTGAGACGTCCAACAAAAGCGCACAGCTCCTGCGGGTCCCTCTCTCTCTCTCTTTGAAAATCTAGAATGGTTTAGGATTCTCTTTTTCGCGATATATTATATAAAAGAGCACTTGCGCTTTACAGGCAGCAAATATCTTCGCTGCGAGCTTGATATTTCCGGGACATACATGTACGCGCGCTCGAGCCTTGGCCGTGTCCACTGGCGGAGCTATGTTGGGGTCAACCTGGGCCATGGCCCGCCCAGGATTCTGCCATTCCTTTGTTTCTTCTGCTAGACCGGCTTGACAAGGTTGCTAATTATGGGAAAAATCTTGCTATGTTGAAGCTCAGCCCACCCAGAAATTCCACCGTAGCTCCGCCACTGGCCGTGTCACGCTTGATTTCTCATTTGTCTCGGTCTCAGCGCAGTGGCGGGGCCGGAGCTAGAGCAAAGGCCATCATGGAGCCAGATGACGCCACAACAAATATAAATCTTTGATTTAGGAGTGCGCATGTGGTAAATTCTATTGATATACAATGAAAATTAACTTCTCATGGTACCTAGTGCACCCCGTTGGTGCCATGCCACCTCGTGGACCACCGGCCCAGCTGGACATTGCCCTTTCGGGGTTAGACTCCAGGAAATGACTTCACCGTCAGCAGCGGTGCATGTGAAAGTGAAAAATGGAACTTAGGGTTTCGGGTGGGAGGGGGTCGGGTTTGGGCTCATGACTTGCATGAGTTGGTTGGGTCCATTGGAGGCGGGAGAGTTGGGTTCTGGGGAGGAGTTAGAGGGAGGTCTGGGGTGGCGACGGACCGGCGGTGGGTGGAGCGTGGCACGGGGAGACGCCTCGAGAGCGTCGTCGAACGCGAGTGGCGGAAGAAGGCGGCCTGGCCGGCGGTAGCGGCGGGGCGATGGAAGTGTAGTCACCTCATGTGAAGAAGAGGATGGCGCGGTGGTTGGCTTAGCTACCTTCTTGCTTCACGCGTAGACTCGATAGATGACGCATTAAGCATCAAATAGAGACCCCATTGACCGCCCTCTCTCCTCCACGGCCCTACCTACATCAGGGCATAGGAAACACGATCTGAACTTGCGAAAATCCTGGGTCAGGCCAATATCGGGCTTGAATTTTATGCTCGAACTTCGGGCTAGGTCGGTCGCGGGCTTTCAAAATACGTGATTTAAGCAAGGATCGGGTTCGGGCTTGATTTTATAGGGCTGATGATCGGGCCGATAGGCCTGGCCCAAAGCTCGTTCGGAGTTTTCCTCATTTGTAGCTCCACCCCATGTTCCCAGAGTTGAATAGGGCTGGGCCGGGCCCAACTCGTCGTTGAGTTTGGTGTAGGTTGTTTCTCTCGACTCTAGGGTTATTGTTCTCGGCAGGCAAAACATATCGGTGGGTAATGGTATTTTTGGTATTTTGACAATACAGCTGAATTTGTCAAACCAAACTACTTTTTTTGCGGGTTTAAGAGCTTTATTGATTACTCGACAGGATTACATTCACTCCGAAGAGTATTAGCGAGAAAACCTGGGTTAAAGTTATCCACATGCATCTCCTCCTATCAGAACTAACTTGTTTAGCACAATTTATCAAACCAATCTACTATTTCGTCCAACATTTATCTAAAAATATTAATTTGGGTGAATTATTTGAGTACCAGTCGTTCGGTATTATTTTTGTAGGTCGTAACCTGTAAAACCCGGTTTCCGCCGAAATATAGAGAATCCCGTCAAGAAAAGAAAAACTTGTCCCGCTCCCGGGCACGCTTTTTCCTTGTCAGGTCTGATGCTCGGGGCCCTACCACTGGTGGAAAAATGGCCTTCGGTCGCGGTGCGCAACTGCCATTAGTCGCGGTTGCGCAACCGCGACCTATTATTCGCGACTAAAGGCCCCCTTTAGTCGCGGTTCCTTACGAACCGCGACTAAAGGCCCGTCCACGTGGGCGGCAGGCGAGCGCCAGGGCGGAGGACCTTTAGTCGCGGTTCTGCTCGCCAACCGCGACTAAAGCCGCCGCAGGTTTAGGGTTTTAGCCCCCCCTAACCTGGTTCCCCTAACCCCTGGTTACTTTTTAAGTTGTATTGTTTTATTTCTTTTGTGTTTTATTTTAATTTTGAAGGAGTTTCACATATTCTACGGTATACATGCATGTGAATGTACAATTTCAAACAAATTTGACATTATAACCAAAAAGAATTCAAGAGGAATATACAATAATATATATTCAATATCGGACGACCACATATACAATTTTGAACAAGTTTCCATACATAATTTATAAGTGCATATAAAGTTCTACGTCCTCTACATAGTGTTCTCCTCTAGGATCGATGACTTGGTTCGCCAACCATCCAGCTAGTTCCTCTTGAATTGGTCGGAAGCGAGCTTCTGGACTAAGCGTCGCCCGGAGGTTAATCCTCTTGAGGTTGTTCTCAGACGGCTCCCGCTCAGTGGTGTATCTCCGGATCCTCTCACAAACATAGTATCCACATAGATTGGTCCCCGGTGGCTGAATATCCCCAGGCGCAGTCTTTGCCCTTTTAAATTGCAGCTCTTTTTTAAATTCACCGACCTTTTGATCTACGAACCGTCTCCAAACCCTACGAGGCAAAGAAAATTAAATGAACAAGAGAGTTATTAATAATTACTTTTGATATTAGGAAATGATGAACTAAATAGGCCGATCGATATAGAGCGCAAATGAATGAAAATAATTACTTTTGCATCATTTTTCTCATGTCGCCCCAAAGCGCCGAATCCATATTCAGAGAGTCGTGGACGAGAACTGTGGAGTTATGAATTTGAATTACTAGCAGAATCCAGTGGAACCTGTGGACACGATACACGCACAGTCATGCATAACTCATCGATTAGCCACATACCATGCATGGAGTAAACAAAAGAGAATGTGCTCAAGACAGAAACACTCACCCAAAATGGTAAGGAAATAGAATATCACTTTTGAGTTCCTGGTTTGTAAGAAACCGCCACAGGTCTGCCTCCACGTCCCTGGGGTGGTGTTCTAACGTATATGAATTAACGATGTGTGGGTCAATGAACCCAACATCATGGATGAGCCTTATTCGCATTTCCCGCTTCTTCAATCTGCATAATAGCGTACACAACAAGATAGTTAGGACATATATATATAGTGCAGGCAATGAACGAGATGGGGTAGAAATTAATAAATCACTTACAGAACATAGCAACTGATGATAGATTTGTCGAGCTCGCGCAGATTGAACAGCTGGAACAATTCATTCCGTTGAATTGTTATAGAGTAATGTTTGAAGTGATGCTCAGGTCTAACATCCGCATAAATATAGTCTCTGGCGTTTTTAAGTTTTATGTAACCCTTGTACCAATTTAGCAGACCTTTCATTTGTCGAGGTAGATCCTCTTCCTGCGCAGGCTCGACGAGAGGACCATCCTTCACATATCCAAATACTACGTCCTTCATTGCCACGTCATCAAGGCCTAATGCTACACGAAGAGTCAGACCTAAGTCTGCCGCTTGTTCTTTGGCTTTCGCTACAGTCAATCCCTGTGCTGCCGCAGCTGCTATGACATCAGGGGCTTCGTCCTCCGGACCTGCGGCTTTCACTATGAGCGGGGGGATCGACTGTTTACTTTGTTTCCCGAGCTGGGCAACTTGTTTCCCCCTTTCTAATTTTTTCTCGGCCTCCTCCAAGGCTTTCTTCTCCTTCTCCGCCTCCTCCTGCTTCCTCCTGAACGTGAGTGCTTGCCTACGAAGTTCACGTTCATAGTCGTCAGGGAGATTCTTCGCGGCTTGGGACGGTGTGTTCAAAAATGTCTTAGCCCACTTCTTTTGCTCATCAGAAAATACTGGCTTGGGCTCGCCCTCTATTTTCTTCTTGCAGCTCGCCTTCCATTTCTCTAAATCAGCAGCCGCGCCCGCCTCGACTTCCTCGGCACTACATTCCCAAGACCTCTTGGTGAGAGGCTTAAGTGATGGCTCCGGTATCTTTGTGGTTGCAGGTACGTAAGGGTCCGGGTTAATAACCCAGGACTGCTTCTGCTTCTTCGCCGGAGGTGGATTGGGGGGCGGCGTCTGATCACCCGCCGGACGAGGACTGGGGGGCGGCGTCTGCTTACCCGCCGGAGGTGAATTGGGGGACGGCGTCGGCTTACCCGCCGGAGATGTAGGTGAGCCACCACCACCACCGCCGCCGCCGCCACCACCACCGCCGCCGCCGCCACCACCACCGGAGGGGGGTGGACTTGTTTGCCTTGGCGCCTCCCCTGGAAACTTGATAAACTTCTTCTGCCACAGAATGAACTGGCGCTTGACATCTCCAAGTCTTGTCGCCCCTTCAGGTGTAGCAATGTCAATGTCCAGGTCCTCAAACCCTTGGACTATCTCCTCCACCGTGACACGAGCATAGCCATCTGGAATGGGGTTGTTGTGGTGGAGTGCTCCAGGTGGTAAAGCACTGCCGGTGGCTACCTTCATGGACATGTTCCCGATAGGATAATACAGATGACATGCTTTCATCTCCTTTATATCGTCCACGGGGTAGCGAGGAGGCTCCGGTGCAGTAACTTCGACCACCAGATGCTCCGGTGCAGTAATTTCGATCGTCGGTGCACCAGCCGGTGAGGCCTCCGTGGAAGCCACGCTGCTTCTTCTCTGCTGGCTTCCGAGATCCATTGGATGATCTTCATGCTGCGCCCGAGCTGCATCTCTTTCGGCTACTAGTACACTCACGGTTTTCTTCATCACATCCATTTCCGTTACCAGCTTCGCCACAACATCTGCATCCCGATCCATCTTTCTCTTACGGCTTCTGTAACCGTACGGGTCATCGTTCTGGGGGAACCCTACTTTCCACGGAATGTCCCCGGGCATGCCTCGTACACGTCCTCCGTGTTCAGGATTCCCGAGGGCTTTTGTCAGGGCGTCGTTCTCTCTGTTGAACTTGATCCTCCCCTCTTGAGCATCCCTCATTGCCTCAATAAGCTTTTTGGTGGGTTTAATTATTTTGCCCTGATAAACACACTCCCCTGTCTCCGGGTTCAGCGATCCCCCATGCCCGTACCACCAGCTTTTGGCCCTTGGGTCCCATCCCTCCGTACCTGGACGGATTCCTCGCGCCCTCAGCTCGTTCTCCATCTTCTCCCACCTAGGCTGCCAAAAGCGATACCCTCCTGGCCCCATAATATGATTGTACTCCTTCTTGGCCGCATTCTTCTTATTTTTTTTCGACATTTCAAGGAACTGCTCCGATTTCTTTTGCTTCACAAATTCTGGCCAATCATGTTGCAGTTTCTCATATTGTCCTTTGAAATCCGGAGTCTTGCCCTCCTTGACAAAGTCATGGGCTAGATTTTGCTTGTATTTCCGGAATGCGTCGGCCATCTTAGAAAGAGCGAACTGTTTGACTAGCTTGCACCTCTCCTTGTTTTCCTCAATCTTGTTACCCGCCTCATCGTATCTGCGGTATTCCGGAGGTAGAACGAAATGTTCTATAAGCTTCTTGAAGCAATCTTTTTTTGTTCTCTTATCGACGAAAGTGAAACCAAGACGTGCCTTCTTTGGCTCATTCCACTCCTGGACGGTGATCGAGACGTTCTCTCTAACAACGGCTCCGCATTGGCTGATAAACTTGGTGGCGTTCTTGCTGGGCTCCAGCGGCCTGCCGGTTGCTTCGTCGACAACCTCGATGGTGCATGTTTCGTTTGGTTTCATCGTCTTGGTTGCGCCACGCTTTGACGACGACGTACTCGATTTTTTCGACGATCCGGCCGAGGGCTAAAATAAGAAAGAGAGTCGCGCGCGTTAGTACACACATATTTATTCAAATCAGTTAGTTTGTATCACCAGAGGCTCAATGTATATATATACCTCGGCGCCGGAGGTGGTTGCTACTTCCAATTGAAGATCGTCGTTTACCGACGTTTCTTCGGCATCATCTTGCTGACGGCGCCCTTCATCTTCACCGTCAAGGTTCAGATAAGAAGAGATATCATCTTCTTCTTGTCCGGTCGGCTCATATGGAATATCGCCTTTTATGATGCCGAATATATGGTCTTCAACGTCCAGATCATAGTTGTCCAGAATCGGGTCAGCTCTATCGTCCGCCATATGTCAGTCCTGAAAACATGTAGTCAAAACTAATTATTTAAGTGCGGTGTCGAAAGCGGCGGTGGCAAAAGGAGAGAGGGCGGTGGCGGTGGCAAAAGGGCGGTGGCGGTGCCGAGGACAACACATAGAGGCCTCCCTCGCCGTATACGGAGGGGGGGCGGCGAGGCAGGGGCGAAAGGGCGGTAGCGGTGTGCCGATCCTCTCTCTCGTAAAAAAAGAAAAAAACCCGCGCGTATACGGAGGGGGAGGCGAGGGCCTCGCCGCCCCCTCCGTATACATGCGGGGTCGGTGGCGGTGGGTTGCTAGTGAATTTTTTTGTTAAGTCAAAATTCAGAAATTTTTTGTCCACTTAAAATTTTATTAAGTCAAAATTATCAAGTTTTATGTTTTTTTGTTAACTATATATATAGTTACTAATTAATTCATTAATTATAAGTGGACAAAACAAAAAATTATTAAGTCAACATATGTTTTTTTTGTTAACTATATGTTTTTTATTAAGTCAAAATTATAACTGAAATTTATAACTGAAATTTATAACTCAAATTTTGTTAAGTCAAATTTACCGTTTTTATTAAACTAATTAACTAGCTACTTAAAATTAAAAAGAACAAAAACTAAAAAAAAAAGAAAAAACCCGGCCGTGTACACTGGCGCCCGGCGCCCTCTCGATCTCTCCCGGCCGATGGTGGACACGTACGGCGCGCGGCGGCCGGCGCGCGCGGCGGTGACGTGTGTGGGCGGCGGCGGTGGCCCCGGCAAGGTATGGCGGCGGCGCCGCGCGCGGCTCTCGATCTGTCGACGGCGGCGGGTTACGGCGGACGGCGGGGGCGGACGCACACGGCGGTTCCGGCGGCGAAGACGAGCGGCGGCCGGCGCAGCGACGAAGACGGCGCAGAGACGACGAAGACGAGCGGCGGCGCAAACGACGAAGACGAAGACGGACGATCGAGAACTCGGCGCGGCGGTTCGCGCCGCGGGAATTTATAGGACCACTTTGGTCGCGGTTGGCTCGCCAACCGCGACTAAAGGTACTTTAGTCGCGGTTGGCCAGCCAACCGCGACCAAAGGCCTTTTTTCGCCCCTTTTGGTTCCGCGGAAATGACCTTTAGTCGCGGTTGGCCAGGCCAACCGCGACTAAAGGCCTTTTTCAAAATTCTTTTCTTTTTCAAAATGTTAAAAATACATATAATTCATTTCTAATTGTGAAAAATACATATAATATATCAAAAAATTCAGAAAAATAAAACTAATTCAATTCAAAATCTTAAAAATACAAATTATATATCAAAAAAATTAGAAAAATAAAACAAATTCATTTCAATATGTTAAAAATACAAATTATATATCAAAAAAATCAGAAAAATAAAACTAATTCATTTCAATATGTTAAAAATATAAATTATATATCAAAAAATTCAGAAAAATAAAACCAATTCAATTCAAAATGTTAAAAATACAAATAATATATCAAAAAATTCATAAAAATAAAACTAATTCATTTCAAACACATCACGGGCATTTCTCTTCTTCCCGCCATTTCTTCCCTGTCTTCCCGCCTCTTTCTTCCCGCCAATTTCTTCCCGCCAATTTCTTCCCGCCTCTTTCTTCCCGCCTCTTTCTTCCCGCCAATTTCTTCCCGCCTCTTTCTTCCCCCCTCTTTCTTCCCGCCAATTTCTTCCCGCCAGCTCTTTCTTCCCGCCTCTTTCTTCCCGCCATTTCTCACTACATATATGTTGCCCGGCTTGGCCAGCATTATCACATCTCTCCAATCTCTCATCACTCTCTCATGGCTTCCACCGCACCCACTCTAACCTACCAGCAGGTGGAGGAGCTTTGCGCCTCGAACTACCCTTGCCCACCGGCTGGAGCCTAAGCGCCGGCGGCGTGCCGGTCCCTCCCCTCCCTCAGGGTACTGCGCGCCGGGCAGCCATCACGAACCACTACTACCTCGACCTCACGCCGGAGCAGCGGATGAATCCCCGCTGGCATCCCGATAACCAGCATACTTGGGACGCCTTCTTCATCAATCGGCGTGAGAGGGCGCTCGCTATGAGGAGGACGGTCTGCCTCCTGGGAACTTCCACGAGGCCGGCCGTCGGCTATGGTGGTACGGCCGGACTCTGCAGAGCGTCATGGACTACATCACGGCCGGCGATATCCCCCGCCTGCGCTACCCTCAGTTCGAGCCACGAGCGCCGCCCGACGACAGCGACGACAGCAGCGACGACGACGGCGGTAACTTAGAAGGCGACGACTACCAGTACAACGGCGGCGACTATGAAGACTACGAGTATGCATATTATACGCCTAGGCAGGAGTATGACTAAATCACTCCAAATTTCATGTATCATCAGTGCTATCTCTCGAATCAATCGAATCATTCGAAAATGGACACCAAACACATCACGGGTAATATAAGTCACATGATTCATTCAACAAAGTTTGGTACAATAATAAATTATTACACATCATTTCTTCCCTTGTGTCCCTGCTTGCTTACGATTGTGCCGTATCCATGGAGCATCCTCATCATTTAACTTAATGCTTGGGTCGGTGTTCACTTTGAAGGGCGGAATTTCAGCAAACATATTATAATCTTCTGACATGTCTGTCTTGTCCTCCACTCCCACGATGTTTCTTTTCCCTGAAAGAACAATGTGGCGCTTTGGATCATCGCATGATGTACTGATCGTTTTCTTATCTTTCCGTTTCCTCGGTTTGCTACTCATGTCCTTCACATAGAAAACCTGAGCGACATCTTTCGCTAGGACGAATGGTTCGTCAAGGTAACCAAGATTGTTGAAATCCACCATTGTCATTCCGTAACCACCGAACCTTAAAAAGGGTCCATCCATAGTCAAGTTCCCATATCTCCTCTATGTAACCATAATATGTGACCTTTTGCCCATTCTCGGTTGCTGCATCAAAGCGGACACCACTGTTTTGGTTGGTGCTCTTTTTATCTTGGGCGATCGTGTAAAATGTATTCCCATTTATCTCGTACCCTTGGAAAGTCGTTATAGTCGAAGATGGTGTCTTGGCCAACATGTACAGCTGATCTACAACCTTATTGTCACTCATTAAATGTTTTCTCAACCAACCGAAAGTCTCCATGTGGGCCTTCCTAATCCAGGATTCAGGCTTCCCAGGGTTGTCCGAGCGTAAAATATTCTTGTGTTTCTCAAAGTACGGAGCCACCAAGCTGGAATTGGTCAGAACTGTGTGGTGTGCTTCAGTCAGAGAATGGCCGTCCATACATATCGTTGATTTCCTTCCGATCGTGCCTTTTCCACTTAGTCTCCCCTCGTGCCGCGATTGAGGAAGACCAATCGGCTTAAGGTCAGGAACAAAGTCAACACAAAACTCAATTACCTCCTCATTTCCATATCCCTTGGCGATGCTTCCTTCTGGCCTAGCACGGTTACGAACATATTTCTTTAATACTCCCATGAACCTCTCGAAGGGGAACATATTGTGTAGAAATACAGGACCGAGAATGGAAATCTCATCGACTAGGTGAACCAGGAGGTGCGTCATAATATTGAAGAAGGATGGCGGGAACACCAACTCGAAACCGACAAGACATTGGACCACATCGTTCTGTAACCGTGGTAGAACTTCTGGATTGATTACCTTCTGAGAGATTGCATTGAGGAATGCACATAGCTTCACAATGGCTACTCGAACATTTTCCGGCAGGAGCCCCCTCAAAGCAATCGGAAGCAATTGCGTCATAATCACGTGGCAGTCGTGAGACTTCAGGTTTTGGAACTTTTTCTCCGCCATGTTTATTATTCCCTTTATATTGGACGAGAATCCTGACGGGACCTTCATACTGCTCAGGCATTCAAAAAAGATGACCTTCTCTTCTTTGGTCAGAGCGTAGCTGGCACGACCTTGAAACCGTTCCGGATACAGGTCATCAGGGTCTTTCAAACTTTGCTGGTCCTGTCGTGCTTCCTTTGTATCATTTGACTTCCCATACACGCCCAAGAAGCTTAGGATGTTCACGCAAATATTCTTCGTAACGTGCATCACGTCGATTGCAGAGCGGACTTCTAGGACTTTCCAATATTCTAGCTCCCAGAATATAGATTTCTTCTTCCACATGGCTACGTGCCCGTCAGCTCCCTTCGGAACTGATTGTCCGCCAGGACCCTTTCCAAAGATGACTTTCAAATCCTTTACCATATCAAATACCTCAGCACCAGTGCGTTCCGCAGGCTTCGGCCGGTGATCTGCCTTGCCGTTGTAATGCTTGCCGCGCTTTCTTACGTTATGATTTTTGGGAAGAAATCGACGATGCCCAAGGTACACGTTCTTCTTACAATTTGGCAAATGTACACTTTGAGTCTCATGTAAGCAGTGTGTGCATGCATTGTATCCCTTATTTGACAGTCCCGAAAGGTTACTAAGAGCAGGCCAATCGTTGATGGTTACGAAAAGCAACGCTCGTAGGTCAAATTCCTCTTCTTTGTGCTCATCCCACACACGGACACCAGGTCTGCCCCACAGCTGTAAAAGCTCATCAACTAATGGCCTTAGGTACACATCGATGTCGTTGCCGGGTTGCTTCGGACCTTGGATGAGCACTGGCATCATAATGAACTTCCGCTTCATGCACAACCAAGGAGGAAGGTTGTAGATGCATAGAGTCACGGGCCAGGTGCTATGGCTGGAGCTCTGCTCGCCAAAAGGATTCATGCCATCCGTACTTAGACCAAATCTTATGTTCCTTGCGTCAGCTGCAAAATCTTTGAACTCTCTGTCGATCTTTCTCCATTGCGTTCCATCTGCGGGGTGTCTCAACTCCCCGTCCGACTTACGGTCCTCTTTGTGCCATCGCAACAACTTGGCATGCTCTTTGTTCCTGAACAGACGTTTCAACCGTGGTATTATAGGAGCATACCACATCACCTTGGCGGGAACCTTCTTCCTGGGTTTCTGGCCCTCGACATCGTCACCAGGGTCATCGCCTCTGATCTTATAACGCAATGCAGTGCATACCGGGCATTCATTCAAATTCTCGTATTCACCGCGGTAGAGGATGCACGTTGATGCATGCATGTATCTTCAGAACCTCTAAACCTAGAGGGCAGACAACCTTCTTTGCTTCGTACGTACTGGCGGGCAACTCGTTATTCTTTGGAAACATATTCTTCAACATTTTCAGCAAGTCTTCAAATGCCGAGTCAGCTACACCTGCCTGTGCCTTCCATTTCAGCAAATCCAGTGTGCAGCCCAGCTTTTTCAGACCATCATCGCATCCGGGGTACAGCGCCTTCCTGTGATCCTCTAACATGCGATCCAAATTCTCCCTCTCTTTTTCAGTTTCGCAGACTCCGTGCATCAGCAATGGTCCGACCAAGATCATCAACGGGATCATCACGTGCCTCTTCTTCACCTTCCCTTCACCTTCCCCTTCACCTTCCCCTTCACCTTCAACATCCTCCATGAAAGTATCACCGAAATGAGCAAGATAGCTTTCATCGATGAAATCATCCCCTTCTTCATCTTCTTCCATTATAACCCCTCTTTCTCCATGCTTGGTCCAACAATTATAGCTTGGCATGAAACCGTGCCGAAGCAGGTGCAGCTGAACATCTCTTGAGGAAGAGTAACCCTTCTGATTCTTACATTTAACACATGGACAGATAACAAAACCCCCCTGCTTGTTCGCATTAGCCACTACGAGGAAATCATTCAAACCCGTACTGAACTCGCCGGAGAGTCGGTTACCGTACATCCATTGTCGATTCATCTGCATTATTATAATATAAAATATATAATTAACCATCATGCATTTGTTAAACTAACTAGCTACAAACAATATTAATTAAACAATGAACTACACACACATGCACATTTTATCAACGACACATCAAAGGTTCAAGTTGCTAACCGCGATCGAGGAAAAAATAAATGAGAAAGCTCAAGTGTGGCTCCAACACTTCATATCATGTTTGTTTCATGCTCTTGGGCATTTCATCAAACACCTTATGTGCATAAGAGGAACCAAAAGCAAACCTAACACCCACTTGTGAAGCTTGTGAAAAAATGGCACCAAATTGGTTAGCTCTGGGTGGGTATATATAGGGGCCGCTGGCTGTGCCAACCGCGACCAAAGGCTCCGGCACCTTTAGTCGTTCCGCCAACCGCGGCTAAAGCCCCCACGTGCAACGGCTGGCCACCGAGCGCCCGGCCTTTGGTCGCGTTCGCCTCCCGAACCGCGACTAAATGACAATGCCTTTACCACGGCCAAACCTGTTTTTCTAGTAGTGTACCCACCAGCGACGTTTTGGCCCTTTCCTTCCCCGTCCGTTCGTGGCTCTCGTTCCATCATTTCACCAGTCGACCATGGAAATTTGTTGCGCTCGTGTCGAAAAATAAAGATCGGGAAAACGAGGGCCAACCGGCTCGGTGTCATGGTCGGCCAGGCTTCTTGCTAGCCATGCGTGACACGTACTATGACCTTGACAAGTGAGGCACTCTCTGCGCCTAGCTCCACAAAAAGCGCACAGCTCCCGTAGGCCAGCCATCTCTCTCTCCGAAAATCGAAACTGGTTTTGGATATATAAAAGTTTTATATACGCAAAAAGAGCACTTGCACTTTACATGTCGGAAATATCTTGCTACGCTCGAGCTTGATATTTCCTGTGCACACGCCTGAGCCTTGGCCATGTCACAGTCCGGCCCATACCCTCCCTTTTCCCATGGCGATGGCGGCATCACCGGCTGGAGCTGCACTGCACGGCTGGGGAGATGCAGCGACGTACGTGTAGTCGTGTACGTCGCGCCGGCGAGCCAGATTTGGGCCTTCGGAACGCACGTGACTCCGATCCTGAACCCACGAGGGGACGATGGCGATCCTGCTGTCCAGAGTGCGCCAGTGTTCCCAGTTCAGCAAATATCTTGGTCGACCACCACGATATTTATGTACTAGCAGAGTGCATTGCGACTTGTGTGCTATTGATTCTGTTGTAGAGATAGTGAAGCTTGTTCCTAGCCAGCTGGATTACAAGGTTTTGAGCAGGCTGATCGTATCTCTGCCCCGAAGATATTTGGCGGCCTTGGGACGTAAGGGCATCTCTAGCGGCGCGACGCATTTCGGACGCCCAAAAGTGGTCGGCAGCGTCCGTTTGCGTCGCCCAGCGGACATATTTTGACCGCGCGTCCGTTTGCGTCTGGGTGTGCTCCCACCGGGGCGACCCATTTTTGAATTGCAACATAGTTTGATCTTCATACAATTCCTTTGGTTTTCTACCACGAGCGATTGATTACATATGAAAACCAAACATAGAAAGTACATAAAAACTATAGAAGACCTAAACTACTTGGTTCCTGACGGGCCGGCACCGTCGTTGCGTCGCTCCGTGGCCTGCTTCTCCGCCGCCTCCCGCGCGGCCGCCTATCGCCTCGGTGCGCCGCCGCGTCCTCTTGCAGTGCTGCTCCAGCCTCACGTTGGCGGCCTCGTCCTTGAGCGTCTCGAAAGACTCGACGATGGCCCGTCGCTCCGCCGCTTCTCCTCCGGCGTCGGCGCATCGGGGTCATCGGATGACCATGAAATCTCCGAGTCGAGTCCTCGGCGCAGCGGGCCGCCGCCGCGCTGTTCCAGCTCGGGTCGACACCGCATGCGCCGCTCCTCCTCTCGCTCCTTCTCCTTCACCAGGGCCGCGCCCCCGACGGGTGGAGGAGGTCGTGCGGTTGCCGGAGTCGAACCCGCGTCGAGCTCGAGCTCGAGGCCGTGAGGTGGAGGAGGGAAGGAGGTGGAGGCGCGGGGCCTGCCGCGCCCGGCGCCGCTCATGGTGGATCTACCGAGTGGCGCCACAGCGGCGCTAGGGTCGAAGGCAGTGAGGAGATGAGATGCCGGCGCCCCCGTTTATATAGGTCGGAGGCAGGGCGACGGCCGCGCCACGCGGGGCATCGCCATTACTACGCGCGGCACGCGAGGCAGCCGCAGACTACCGAAGCGACGCCTCGGCGCGCAGCGGCGGAGAAGACGCATCGCGTCGCGGCTCGCTGGCTGCGCACGCTCGCGGAAGCCGAGACACGCCATTAACGCGGCCCTGCAAAGGCTGCGCGCGCCGCCCGCAAGTAATGCCGCCGAAGACGGCAGTTGTGACGCTGCCGCGAGCCCGTGCTAGGACCAAACGGTCACTTTGCGCGGCGCGCAGTCCGCGAGACGCAAACCTGGCGCATATTTGGGCCAGGTTTGCGTCTCTGCGGACGGCCCGGTCACTTTGCGTCGCGTCGCTGGAGAGGGTACATGACGCATTTTCGGTCATGGCGGACACAAACGGTCGACCGTTTGCGTCGCGCCGCTGGAGATGCCCTAAGCAAACTCAGGCCCCTCGGTTTCATCCTATGCATAATTAGGTGTTAGCATAGTAAGGCGACTGGATCATTGCAGAAAATAGATGAGAGATGATATTCGTTACTACCTCCATACCGGATTAATGGACAATTACGCATTTCGAGAAACAAGTTTAACTATGAATTTGATCAACAAAATATGAGATATATGCCACAAAAATTATACCGTTGAATTCGTATTCAAAAAATATTTTCAATAATATAATTTTTGTGATATATATCTTATATTTTATTGACCAAATTAGTAGTCAAACTTGTTTCTCGAAGTGCGTAATTGCTCATTAATCCGGTATGGAGGTAGTAACGTATTTTGGCAATAAATGAATGTATCGACGACAAGCTCGCCAAGTTCTAAAGACACCTCAGATCTACAACCCTTAGACTGGTAGAGTGCTTCTGCCACAGGCATCCGTTCCCGAAAATCGATCTTGTATCTAACCTACCGTTAATCTAGCTTTCGTTTAGTCTGTTTTAGATACCGCATGTGCCTTTTTATATTAGGGCATCTCCAACCGGGCGACCCAAACGGACGCGCTGGCTCGTCCATTTTGGGCCGTTTGGGTGGCCGAACGGACATCCGGACAGCGCTCGCCCGCAGATCCGTTTGGGTCGCACGCTGCGCCCAACGCAGCGGCCACCCAATTTGGCCATTTGGCCTACTTCTTTGGGAAATAGGCCATCTGGCCACAGATACTTTATAAAACAATGTCTAAACCTAGAATAATATCTCATAAACATGGAATAATATATAACAAACATAAAATTTAGCAAATAGCATAAAATAGTATCAAATGTAACATGATAAATCAATTAAAATGTGCCATAGTTTGAGAAAAATATAAAAATTACAATTGAGATTGTCTAACTCAATTTGGGCGCTCGAGGATCTCCTTCTGCCTCTTCTCGAACCAAGCTCTCTTCGCCTCACTCATGTTGGTCAAGTCGGCGTTCATGATGAGGTTGTCCTCGGCTTGGCGTTTGAGCTCAACTTCCTGCGCCTTCATCTCCATCTCCTTGGCCCTTGCCATTGCTTTGAGCTCAATTTCCTTCGCCTTCATCTCCACCTCTTTCGCCCTTGCCACTGCTATGAGCTCAAGTTCTCTCTCTTTGAGCTCAAGTTCTTTAGCTTTGGCCTGGGCCTTGACCTCTTCAATCTCAAGCTTCTTCTGCTGGACATCAAAGAATTTCTTCCTGTCTCTCTTTCTCCCGGCGCCTCCTCTCATCCCTCTTGTCCGTGGACACCTCTCTGTCCGCATGCATCTCCTTCAAAGTGCCATACAATAGCATGGACGAAGCATCACGCTTCATGTCGGCTTTGGTTGACTTGTGGCCGCGTGGACGACTTGCACGAGAAGCGGAGCTACCGCAAGGCTGCCCACCATCAAGGTCAATGATCGTGGCATCTTTGGCGGGGTTGTTGCCAGTCAAGGTCGCCATGTACCCCTCATACCCCTCCTGGAACTTTGGGGTGCCCTGGAGTTCCTTCCAACAATGAGGGAAGGCAAAGGTCTTGTCTCCATTGTTGGCTTTGTAGAAGTCCAAAGCTCGCCACACCTAGAGCAAAGCGAGAGAACAACGATAAACATATGTGCGAATATCGGATGATTAAGTTGAGGTTAAGAATCATACCAAGTCCTTCATACCCATGCCACTAACGGGGAGCCGCTTCGCGTGCTCATACGCCGCCTGGAACTTGTTGCATTCCGTTTGAATTGTTCCCCACCTCTTTTGGATCGATATCTCGCTGCGGTCGCTCTCAAATGGCTCCTGTCCATATTTGCGATGTTCATGGAAGTATTCATAGATCCGGCGCCAGAATGCGGTCCCCTTCTGCTCGGCACCTGTCAACGTATCTTGCCCGATGGTCAACCATCCTTGGACGATCACCTTGTCCTCCTTCTCCGTGTAGTTGGCGGTTCGTTTGCTTACCCGGCGAGCTCTAGCTTGTGCAGCTGCGGCTTGTGTGAGGCCCTCAACGAACAACGGCTCCTCCTCGATGTTTATGCTGCCGGGACAGGCAGTTGTGCCCTCCTGTGTGTCAACGGGAGGTGGCTGGGGAGCCTGCTGTGTCGAAGGATATGGCAGGGTGGCCGGCATCGTCTGCGCGTAAGACGGAGGGGCCTGCACGGTCGACGGTGACTGCGCGCGCGCGGCCGACAAATCGTCGAACAGGTTGCGTGCATCGGCCATGGCAGCTGCTGCCAGGTTCTTGGGGCCTTTGGAGTTCGCCGGCGCACGGTTGAGGTCAATGGACGAAGGTGACGGCCCCGTCATGGACTCCCACCTCCGGTGACCCATCCCATGACTGGTACGCGTGCCGCCCAGAATACGGCCCCAATTCGTGCCCAAACGGGGCAGACGGTGGGCCAGTTGATCTTGGAGGAAGGGGCAGGGTCACGGATGAGGCCGAGCTCCCCCCGAGGCCGTGCCGGTGCCGGGGATGAGCATGTGCTGGCCGAGCGCTGAGTGGCCGTAAAACAGCATGGTCTGCGCCTGCTGCTCTTGCATGACCGTGTTCTTCGCCTGTGTTTGGAGTTGGAGGAGGTGCTCCGTCGCCCGCACCCGCTCCTCCTCAGCGGCGGCCTCCTTCTTCCGTTGATCAGACGCCCTGCGCCGGTCCGCCCGCTTCTTGGATTCCATCGCCCTCTGCTCCGCGGTGAGCTCGGGCTTCGCCTTCTTCGTCGGCGGCCCGGGCTCCACGACCACCGGAGCGTCCAGTTCAGGAGCCGCCTCCACGGCAGGAGCGGCAACGGCCGCGACCAGTGCCTCCTCTCCGATGGTGGCGGTGGTGGCGGTGGCGGCGGCAGTCGCTTCGTCGGCCATCTCTATGTTTTGGGAGTGGAGTGGAGTGTTTCTGTTGTGGGAGGCAGACAGGCGGGCCAGGGACGGACAAGGGGAGGACGCGAACGACCAGCCTTTCGCGTCCGCGGCCACGCAAACTCGTCCAAGATTTGGGCCGGGTTTGGGTCGTCCCGGACGCCCCGGCCATCCGTTTTAGGGATGGGTGCGCGCGCTGGGCCGCGATTTTGTCCGTTTCGACCCATCCGGACGCGCGGGCGCGGGATGGGTCGCCCGGTTGGAGATGCCCTTAGATCCGGGTTACAGAGTTTTCAACTCCAACATGTAACCTACCTGCATAGTTTAAATCTAATTGTAGCATGTACACATAGTCTTCAACATTAATATGTACGGCCCATAAAGCTTATTTTTTTACTTGCATGGTGGGTACCTGTAGCCTTGTAGAGTATGAGCTGATAACTTGTGCTGATAGGTACGTACAAAGTTTGAAATTTTGCTCTACTTGTTTGTTTTTTGCTCGACAAAATAACTATCTCCGTCTTAAAATAAGTGTCACAATTTTATTTACATTTAGATATATTTTAGTGCGTAGATACATCCATATCTAAAAAAATTACGTGTCATATTTTAAAACGGATGGAGCACTCGTTTAGGTGATGAGATGCCTTCAAGATTGCAAGCTTGTCATTTGTCAAGATTAAACGAGTTGCGTATTCGGTTGCTAAGTTTTGTAAGCGTGTAAACAGTGGGAACAAGTTATGTAACGAGGCTCCTTTGTGCATGTTTTTTTTTTTAGAATTTCTCTGCATTCATATCACGGAAAGATACAAGTTGTTGACTCTTACAACCACAGAGAAACACAAACACAAAGGACCAAGAACACCTAGAACACCCTAAGACCACCATAACCCATGAAGATCTCCGGAGCCCTGTGTCATCATCCCATAATCTTCAGAGAAGACCCCTGCAACAGAAAGAACTGCAACCAATCGCAAGAAGGACATCATCTTCGACCACGGTACAATTGCCACCACGCTGCTTCCTCCTTCCTTGACACCAGCGCCGAGAAGGCATGGACACCAATCCAACACGCCTGCAGCAGTCGTCGCCATATTTGGCTTTGAGTACCGCGAAAAGTGTCAACTGACCAGTCCAGCACCGTGGTCGGGCCATCCGCCCAGGCAAACTAGGAACTCCCTCCAGCATCAGCGCAGAGGAAGAAGAAGAACAACATCACCAAATCATACCGACAAAGAGGAAGAAGGTTCTTCCTCTCACCAGCAAAACGCTCGACCATCTGGCCGATTTTGGCGTCGACACGGCAAACCGCCTCCTCCCCTTGCCACCAGGGCCAACCGGAAGAAACTGCAAAACGTGAAAGCCGCAAACCACCAGAAGAACACAAACCCTAAAAAGGAAGACAGTGGTGCCATCTCCTTCATCTCCCTCGCCACCACGGCCGGCCGAGGAGAAGGCAACAACATCAGCACTCCTCCGACTCCAGAACAGACTCCGCAAACTCCACGACAGGGTTGAAATTCGACCGTGCCCAGGGAATCCACCATCCCCCGATCCGCAGATCTGAGAGGAAACCAGGCCAGCAGCTCGCCGGCGCCGCCACAAGTGGCCTTGCCGAGATGGGGATCGAGCTCCAGCATCCTTATTCCGACGCGACGTCGCCTCCACCATCTCGACGTCGTCCCAGTACACCAAGTGAAGTCTAGGCCGGGCGCTACCCGACGCAGCAGAAGAAGACCCCCCGCCGCTGCCACGCCACCGGGGCTTTGCTCGGCGGCGCCACCGGCGGCAGCGGCGGGAGGAGGGGGAGCGGTGGGGGCTAGGGTTTGGGGTCGTGCTTTTTTCTGGAGTCTCTTGGCGTCGCACAAGGTATCCTTTGTGCATGTTAGATGTATTAAACATAAGGCCTTGGTCCAACTTTAAATTAATAAAGCCACAGATACAAGAGTGCATGTTGCATGTCGGATGTATGAGTGTTACTTAGAGCATCTCCGCGTCCCCCAAACCGTCCCCCAAAGCGATTTGGGGCGCGCCGGACAAAAAAAGCGTTCCAGCCGCGTCCCCAAAGCCAATTTTTGTCCGGCGCGGCCCGATACGGTGTCCGCGCCCCCGAGCTCGTCCCCGTCCCGGACGCTCCGGGACGCCGGACAACAAAAGCGAGGCGAGAGGCGCGGGCCGACGCGTCAGCGGCACAGTTAATTTTAACCTAACCGTCGCCTACCTCGCGACGGAAGTTATTCGCGCGCAGCGGCATCTTTGCCTTAATGGCGACGGAGCGGCAGGCGAGACGTCTCGTCGGTGCTGCGCAGCCTCCACGCGTCGCCGGCGTTCGCACGCCACCGCCCGTTCCCGCGCTTTCTTCCCGACGCCGGCGTCTATAAAAGGTCTCCCGGCTCATCAATGGTAGCCACCACACCCCGCCGGCAACAAACACAGCCCTCGTCGCTCCCCAGCCGTCTCCTCCATCACCAGTGGCAATGGCGAACCGCCCCGGCGATGGCCACTTCCCTCCACCGCCGTCTCCTCCATTGAGGAGCCGGCAGCGGCGTGCGGCACTCGAGGAGGAGGCCCGCCAGCGGCGTGAGGCGCAGCAGCGGCGGGACGCCGCCCTCCTCCGCAGCTGAGGAGGCCGCGGCGGGCAGCAGCAGGAGCAACAGGCGACACCGATACGTCCAAAACGTATCTACTTTCCCGAACACTTTGCTATTGTTTTGCCTCTAATTTGTGTATTTTGGATACAACTAACACGGACTAACGCTGTTTCAGCAGAACGCTCTGGTGTCTCGTTTTTGTGGAAATCCAACTTTCGGAAAATCTCTAATTTCTTCGATGGCCCTATTTTACCAAAATATTGACGGAGAAGGACGAAGGAGGTGGAGTCCCGAGGGCCCCACACCAAGGCGGCGCCCCGGGGGCCCGCGCGGCCCTATGGTGTGGCCCCCGCCGGCCTCCGACGCCCCCTTTGGACTACTTATCGGGTTCGACCTAAAAACGCACGGGGAGAAGTCGACATCGCGTGAAACCCTCCAGAACGCCGCCACATCGCGAAACTCCGTCGCGGGAGCCGAAGTCTCCGTTCGGCACCCGCCGGGACGGGAATTGGAGGAGATCTTCACCGCCATCACCGCCAACGCCTCTCCATCGACCAGCAATGTTTCCCCATCCATGTGTGAGTAACTCCCCCGCTGTAGGCTGAAGGGGATGGTAGGGATTGGATGAGATTGGTCATGTAATAGCCATAAGATTGTTAGGGCATAGTGCCTAGTATCCGTAGATGTCACTTTTATGATATTGTTGCAACTTGTTATGCTTAATGCTTGTCACTAGGGCCCGAGTGCCATGATCTCAGATCTGAACATGTTATTGATTCATGAAGATATTCGTTGTTTATGATCTTACCTCCAAGTTGTATACACATGTCGTCGTCCGGAACCAATGGCCCCAAGTGACAAGAATCGGGACAACCGGAGGGGATGGTAGTGATGTGAGGATCACATGTGTTCACTGAGTGTTAATGCTCTGGTACTCTATTAAAAGGAGTACCTTAATATCCAGTAGTTTCCCTAGAGGCCCGGCTGCCACCGGCTGGTAGGACAAAAGATGTTGTGCAAGTTTCTCATTGCGAGCACGTACGACTATATATGGAACACATGCCTATTGATTGATTAGTACTTGGATACCGTTTTATTATTATCTGCAAATGCCCATGCTTTGATTGTTACATGAGTTTCTCTCATCCATGCAACGCCCGTTAAATCCGTCCCTGTGCCTACATTTTAATCTGCTGTTTACTATAATCACTACCTGTCTTTATTTCACCTGCTGTTATTTCGCTATTTCCACTGCCATAGAACTGTTACTACTGATAAACTCTTGCGAGCAAGTGTTTCCAGGTGCAGCTGAATTGACAACTCCGCTGTTAAGGCTTTCAAGTATTCTTTGTCTCCCCTTGTGTCGAATCAATAAATTGGGTAATACTTCCCTCGAAGACTGTTGCGATCCCCTATACTTGTGGGTCATCAAGACTATTTTCTGGCGCCGTTGTTGGGGAGCATAGCTTTATTTGGAAGTTCACTTGGATTGATATTGTTCGCTGCAAATTCTCCATCATGGGTAAACCTCGCGATACTAAGATCGCCATATTACCATCCACTACAAGAAAAGGTACAACTCTGAGTACCTCCGCTTCTTGATTCACCATCTGTGATTGATAAACTTGTTTCACCGCCACATGCTTCGCGTTGGTACTTCTGCTGAATCTGAAAATTCTCATAATATTGATAATGTTTCTGCTGTGCTTGATGATAGTGGTTCGTTGGGATCTTTTCTAGATGCTACAATTGCTAAGTCTAGACAAATTGAAAATACTGAAACTCCTAATGCTGCTACACCTGTTAATTCACCTGAGTCTGTTGATTATTCTAGTGATGATCTTGATGAAGATTATGTAGAGCTTGATGATGATTTTATTGAAAAATGCAATGCTACTACTGATGCAAGAAAAATTAAAAAGTTGCTTGCAGAACATGCTGTTAGATATAAACCATCTCCTGATCCTAAATTTGCCACATCTCCTATAAACATTAGGGATAAAGATTATGATTTTCTCTTGATCTATCTCATATAGCTATTGTTGAGAAAACACCCTTTTGTGGTACTGAAAAAGAAAGTGCTGTTGAACACATGACTGAGTTATCTACTCTTAGTGGCTTGTTTTTGATGATATTAAGATGCGTACTTATTTTGTCGCTAAAATTTTCCCTTTCTCATTAAAGGATGATGCTAAAACTTGGTATAATAATTTGCCTCCTGGTTCTATTAAAAGTCCAAAAGAATTGCTTGATGTTTTCTTCCGCAAATACTTTCCTGCTAGTGCTCAACATCTTGCTTTGCAGAGAATTTATAATTTTGACCAGGAAGATGGAGAGAAATTGCCTGAGGCTTGGGCTAGATTTTGTTCTCTTATTAGAGCTCAGCCTGACCATGATTTAGAAAAGCATGATTTACTTGATATATTTTATAGTGGACTAACTATTGAGTCTAGGGCATACCTGGATAGTTGTGCTGGTTGTGTTTTCAGGAAAAGAACTCCAGACGACGCTGAAGAATTATTGGCTAAAATAGGCCGGAATCATGATGATTGGTCTACACCGAACCAACCCCGACACCGATAGTGAAGAAGAGGGGTATGATTAAATTAAATGATGAAGATATGAGGGAAGCCAAGAAGTCTCTTAAGGAGAAAGGTATTAAACCTGAAGATGTGAAGAATTTACCTCCTATAGAAGATATATGTGAGACAATTCCCCCATCCACGATTGAGGTACACTCGCTTCAACACTTTACTAGGGAAGATATTCCGTATTCAAAATCTCCTGCTCAATGCTTAGATGAATTTGATAATTATATTGTTAAGCAAGAAAACTTTAATGTGCGAGTAGAGAATCATTTAATGGAAAATTCCCGAGCTATTAGTGAATTGCATGGTATTGTGGAGAGAACCTCCAATGATGTTAAGATACTTGTTAAACATTTTCAAATGGTTCAAACTCAAATTGATCAACTTACTAAAGTGCAAAATGACTTGTTGGGAAATAATTCTAAAGAAAAACATGCTTGTGAAGTAACAACTAGAGGTGGTGCTTCTACCCAGGATCCTCTATATCCCGAAGGGCATCCCAAAAGAGTTGAACAAGATTCTCAACTAATTAAAACTAGTGCTCCATCTAAGAAAAAGAAAAAGAAACATAAGAATGTTGTAGAATCCTCTGAACCTGTTAATGATCCTAATAGTATTTCTATTTCGATGCTGAAACTGAAAGTGGTAATGAACATGAGGAAGATAATGATAAGAATGATACTCTGATAAAGAAGAAGTTGAAAAAGAACTGAAAAGCCTGCTAAAAATAAAAAGTACACTAAAGAAGATTTTATTACTGAGAAGCATGGTAATGAAAGAGAACCTTGGGTTCAAAAGCAAATGCCTTTTCCTGCTAAGAAACTAAAATCAAAGGAGGAGGAACATTATAATAAATTTTGTGATTGGATGAAACCTTTATTTTTGCAAATCCCTTTGACTGATGCTATTAAATTGCCTCCTTATTCAAAGTATATGAAAGATATTGTTACTAACAAAGGAAAATCCCCAATGAGGAAATTTCTACTATGCTCGCTAATTACTCCTTCAATGGTAAGATTCCAAAGAAGTTGGGCGACCCAGGTATACCGACTATTCCTTGTTCCATCAAGAATAATTATGTTAGAACTGCTCTATGTGATTTGGGAGCAGGTGTGAGTGTGATGCCTTTTTCTCTTTATAAGAGACTTGATTTAGATAAATTGATACCTACTGATATATCTTTGCAAATGGCTGATAAATCTACTGCTATTCCTGTTGGTTTATGTGAAAATGTTCCTGTTCAAGTTACTCAAATTGCTTGATATTAACTGATTTCGTTGTGTTGGAAATGCCTGAAGATGATAATATGTCCATTATTCTTGGAAGACCCTTTCTTAATACTGCAGGGGCTGTTATTGATTGCAATAAAGGCATGGTTACTTTCAATGTTGATGATAAGGAACACACACTGTCTATTTTCCCAAGAGGATTGATAAAGTATGGAGTTAATACAATTTTTAATGTGAAAACTATCAAAGTGGGATCCATTGATTGTCCTATATATGAGCCTAAAGAAGAATATCAAACTCTTGTGATTGGATCCATATCAATTCAATATAAGGTAACATGATTGATTTGAGGTTTATTTCTTCTTATGTCATATAAAATTTATTTGGTAGCAAGACTTGATCAACCTTGTTAACAAGTATATTTTATTGCATAAAAGAGCTAAACAACACTTCTTTCTTTCTCTCTCCCACCTATTTTACTTGCTGTAGCACTTTTATTTTGCAATATGCTTTAGTCATTTAAGATTTTAGAAATCATTTTACTGCGCAGTAATCATTAATTTAATACCCAGAAATGTGCATTTTTCAAAGTTCTCTAAAAATTACAAAAATTACACCGTTGGTCCTATTTTTCGACGAGGCACCTGGGAGCACCAGAGGATGACTGTGGGGCACCGGGGGTGCCACACCATAGGGCGGCGCGGCCAGCAAGGGGCCGCGCCACCATGTGTGGGCCACCTTGCCCCACTACACCATCTCTTTCTCCCAGCACCTCTCTCCCGAAAACCAAGTTTCTCTCACTCGTGTTTCTGCTCAAGAACTCGCGATTTTTCGATCTCCTTGCTCAGCCCAGATTTCTGTTTGAAATTTGGCACATTTACTCCTTGGTATGTGACTCCTTTGATTGTCCAATTAGAATTTCATTTGGTTGAGTATATCTTGAATATTTTGCTGCTGTATGTAACATGTTTAGTGAGCTTGCATGCTTGTTCTAAGTGGTAGAAATTAGTTTTGATGCATGTTTAGCACTCTAGCAAGTTCCTATAGTAGTTCCCTTCAATTACACACCTTGAAATCAAATTTTATAATGATTGTTGAAAATTTCAGAAAATGGAAGAAGGTGTGCCCCAATTGAACCAAGAAGAATTGGAAGTCCAGCAAGTTTCAAGAGTCAATCGTGAGGAGGGAGTATACCCTCTTACTACCCATGCGTGGACTTTATGAGAAGTGCGGGGATTTTACAAGATGTGCAAACTCTAATCTCTCGTGCAGGGCTAAGTGGTTTTGTTGAAGGAGAGCCAAGACAATATGTAAAATTAACTATGTCTTTTGTGCAGGACTTCAAGTTCAATTGGTCGCGATCTGACCCCATGGTCCAGTATAAAATTTACAATAAAGCTGTCAACTTGCCATTTAGTGTTTTTTGTGCAGCAATTGGAGTACCGCAATGGGGATCCTGCGAGAAGATCAGGGGAACACCGCGGGAGCTCTCAGATCTTTATACAAGGATTTGTAATGGGAGGAGTCTCTCCAATGATGATGGTAAGATTAGTAGCATTCAACATCCAGCCATCCGCTACTTTGCCTATTTCATTACAAAGTGCGTCCTTGCAAGAAGGACCGGAGGTAAATTATCTGTCCCAGACTTGGCTTTCTTAGCTGCTGCTTTGCAACAGGATAGGACTTATAATTTGGGTGCTTTAATAGCTTGTAGACTTGCTACTAACCGTGAGAAAGGAGGAATTTGTGGAGGTCTTATCGCCTCTCGCTTATTAGCTATGCATGGTGTAGAACCTCACCATTTAGATATTCCGCTTTCTATAGAGAAGCTTGATGTGGTTTCCATGATTAGACATGAGTTTATTTCAGATGCATCTAGTTTGAACAACCTGAATTATAGGATAACTTTGTATAAGAAAAGTTGGAGTATAACTAAGAAAATTGAAAAACTAGTACGATTGCCTGCACCTGCTTTGTTTAACCTTGATGCCAGGAACGGGTGGTCGATCACAGAAAATGAGCTAAATGCATACATAGAAAGAGAAAGCCGTCGTGCGAGGAAAATGTGGAGGAGACCGAGGAGCATCCCGACTCTTCATCCGATGCAGCAAGCTCCTCATATCAACATCATGGTCACGTGGAGCCTCCACGATATTCTTCTGCACAGGGGCCTTATTACCACTCCATGTATGATCCACCGGCGTGGAACCCCGATCCTCGTTGGGAATGAACTCCACTTAGGCCAAAAGCCTAAGCTTGGGGGAGGTATACCGGCATCACTCATTCTTTGCATATTATGGTTGCTGGATACTTGTACATACTTGTTTAGTCTCTAGAGTGGTTTTCTAATGAGAGGGAGATAATATTTGGGGAAGTGCTGTCCAAAAACAGATTCTGGGCTGTTACCAAAAAATTCGTACGCACAGCCAGAACGTTATTTTGAGTTGCCAATTTTTGAGCATGTTCCCCAGGTTGTTATCTAACTTTCATTAGTTGAACACTTTTTGGTCTGAGCAATGGAAGATTTTTGTTAAATTCGATTTCTGTACTGCTGTCAGGATTTGGCAGATTTCTGTCATCCTGCTTTTCTGTGTTTCGTTAGTTTGCATTCTTTTGTTTTCACTTTGTTTCTTTCCTAAAACACAAAAAGACCAAAAATATTTCTGTTGTTTCTCTTCACCATTTGTTTATTTGGTTCCTTGCTCTTAGTTTTTTATTTGTTATCGTTAGTTTGCTATGAGAAAACCCAAAAAGATTTTGCCTTGTTTGCTTGTTTCCTTCGTTCTTGTTTCTAATTCGAAAACACCAAAAATATTTGCTGTTCTTCTTTGGTTTGTAAAGTTCATCATGAGTTCAATGGTCTTCGGTGGCTGGAGCGTGGTTTTCATTTCATATTATCCAAGCTACACAAGTGAAAAGGCAATAATGACGATCTACGACAATCTGATTGTGGTGAGAGGCTGGTATGAACTCTATTTGCTTTCATTTTTGTACATATACTCATCCATATGAGCATGCTTAGTTGGTTCATGTGAGGTATATGTTATTTGAGAAAGTCTAGTAGCTCATGATCTCTCATGTTTAGTTCCAATTTGTTAATATGAGTAGCATGTCATGGATGTTTGCTTGCATTGTTTTATTCATAAGTAAGTATGGCATTGTGGTATCCTCCTCTGAATAACTCATTTATATCGACTTGGCACATGCTCACGCATGCATATGACTGAACAAAAAGTCAATTAAGCCTCGATGATTTATATTGCTTCAGAGTTATTGTATCACTTTTATGCCTCCGTTAATTTATTTTGCCGCAAGCATAATTATGACAGTTCTTGCTCTCTTGATTTGTCGCTCCCTAGTCTTTTGCTAGCTTTCACTTGTACTGAGCGGTGACGCCGCTCGTGCTTCCAAACACCTGAAAACCAAGTTGTTCCATAAGTGTCCACCATAAATACCTATGCATGGCATTTCAAACCATTCCAAGTAAATTCTCATGCGCTACCTTTAAAACCTTCAAAATGCTTCTCAATTTGTGTTAATGTTTCATAGCTCATGAGGAAGTACGTGGTGTTTAGCTTTCGACCTTGTCATTTACTCTTGACGGACTCTCATATGGACTAGTGGCACATCCGCTTATCCAATAATTTTGCAAAAAGAGCTGGCAATGGGATTCCCAGTCCCAATTAATTAACTTAAATAGACACTCCTCCATGGTTTGTGATTGTTGGACGGCACCCGAAGGATTCGGTTAGCCATGGCTTGCGTAAGCAAAGGTTGGGGAGTGTCATCATCATAATAAAACTTAAATAAAAAGGCACTCCTTCATGGTATGTGATTGATGGCAGGCACCCGAGGATTCGGTTAGCCATGGTTTGTGAAAGAAAGGTTGGAAGGAGTGCCAACCAAAAATAAATAAATGGGAGCCGCTCTTGTGAGTCCGGTTGATGAGGTAGTTAGTGTACCCATTACCATTCGTTGACAACAACAAACACCTCTCAAAATAATTTTACTCCTGCTTTACAAATGAAAAGCTCTAGCACATGTTAATCCTGCTTCCCTCTGCGAAGGGTCAATCTTTTACTTTTATGTTGTGTCTCCATTCTTTCTTTGAGCACTATCTTGAGAGCACAACTGTCATTCTTAGTATAATATGCTTGTCTCAAAATATGATTGATTGTGGTATAACTTTGATGCTTTTATCTTTGACAATCACTACTTCTAGTCTTTCTATGAATTCAAGAGGTGCCTCGGCATTTATGTTTTGCTGATCAAATACAGTCAAGCGAGATACCACTTTATCATATTCTCTTATGAACATTGCAATCTTGCTTATATACATGATTCATGGTGCTTATTATTAATTGTTGGTACTTCTCCATGATTGACATAGTTGTTGGATGATCTTATTTGCATGTATCTCATTATGACTGCTTAAGTATTAGCCATAGCATGAGAATATATACATCATATGAGCAAATGTGTTCGTGAAAGTTCTTTTATCGCTCAGTTGTTAACTGAATTGCTTGAGGACAAGCAATAAGCTAAGCTTGGGGAGTTGATACGTCCAAAACGTATCTACTTTCCCGAACACTTTTGCTATTGTTTTGCCTCTAATTTGTGTATTTTGGATACAACTAACACGGACTAACGCTGTTTTCAGCAGAACTGCTCGTGTGTCTCGTTTTGTGAAGAAATCCAACTTTCGAGAAAATCCTCGGAATTTCTTCAGATGGCCCTATTTTACCAAAATATTGACGGAGCCGAAGGGCGAAGGAGGTGGAGGCCCGAGGGCCCCACACCACAAGGCGGCGCGGCCGGGGGGGCCCGCGCGGCCTATGGTGTGGCCCCTCGGGCCTCCGACGCCCCCTTTGGACTACTTATCGGGTTCGACCTAAAACGCACGGGGAGAAGTCGACATCGCCGAAACCCTCCAGAACGCCGCCACATCGCGAAACCCGTCGCGGGAGCCGGTCTCCGTTCGGCACTCCGCCGGACGGGGAATTGGAGGAGATCTTCACCGCCATCACCGCCAACGCTCTCCATCAACCAGCAATGTTTCCCCCATCCATGTGTGAGTAATTCCCCCGCTGTAGGCTGAAGGGGATGGTAGGGATTGGATGAGATTGGTCATGTAATAGTCATAAGATTGTTAGGGCATAGTGCCTAGTATCCAGATGTCACTTTTATGATATTGTTGCAACTTGTTATGCTTAATGCTTGTCACTAGGGCCCGAGTGCCATGATCTCAGATCTGAACATGTTATTGATTCATGAAGATATTCGTTGTTTATGATCTTACGCAAGTTGTATACACATGTCGCTGTCCGGAACCAATGGCCCCGAAGTGACAAGAATCGGGACAACCGGAGGGGATGGTAGTGATGTGAGGATCACATGTGTTCACGGAGTGTTAATGCTTTGCTCCGGTACTAAAAGGAGTACCTTAATATCCAGTAGTTTCCCTAGAGGCCCGGCTGCCACCGGCTGGTAGGACAAAAGATGTTGTGCAAGTTTCTCATTGCGAGCACGTACGACTATATATGGAACACATGCCTATTGATTGATTAGTACTTGGATACCGTTTTATTATTATCTGCAAATGCCCATGCTTTGATTGTTACATGAGTTTCTCTCATCCATGCAACGCCCGTTAAATCCGTCCCTGTGCCTACGGTATTTTAATCCTGCTGTTTACTATAATCACTACTGCTGTCTTTATTTCACCGCTGCTGTTATTTCGCTATTTCCACTGCCATAGAACGTTACTACGATAAACTCTTGCGAGCAAGTCTTTTCAGTGCAGCTGAATTGACAACTCCGCTGTTAAGGCTTTCAAGTATTCTTTGTCTCCCCTTGTGTCGAATCAATAAATTGGGTAATACTTCCCTCGAAGACTGTTGCGATCCCCTATACTTGTGGGTCATCGAGACACCGCGGCGTTGCGTTCGACTCGACGAGCAAGAGGCGCGACGGCGCCGGCACGGGAGGAGATGGAGCGATGGCTGAAGAGCGCCGCCGCCAGCCGCGATGAGCGCAGGCGTTGTACCGTGAACGGCGTGACTCGATCGAGCGCCGGCGGCGTGAGTCGATCGAGCACCAGCAGCAGGCGGAGGAGCGTCGGCAGCGGGAGGCGACGGCGCTATGGGGGAGGGGGCGGGAGCAGTTGGCGGCGGAGGCCGACGCGTTAGCGGCGGCGATGATGGAGGCGCCAACGATGTGGAGGGGAGGCGCCAATGGAGGAGGAGGCCGAGGCGAGGAGACCGAGGTGGAGGACGACGACGACGAGTTCGACTGGTCCGACGACGACGGGCCGCACCCGGACGAGACGGCCGATCAGCAACGCGCCTCGTCGAGTCCTTCGAGTCGGAGAAGAAGCTCCAGGACGACGCCCGTGCCCGCGAAGAGGCGCATATTCGTCGCGCCATCGAGCTCTCCCTCCAGCGGCGCAGCAGGGACGGCGGAGGACGCGCGGCGGGAGCGGCACCGTCGGCCACCGCCGCCGCAAGGAGAGGAGGCGCGCGCAGGAGGAGCTGCAGCGTAGGGAGGCGACGACGGGGCGGGGCCGTCGAACGCGCCGCCGGGCGGTCAGTAGTCTAGGTTTAGATGAAATCTAGCCGTTTTCATTCAAACTTTGTAATATATAATCAAAATTGAATGAAAATCTTTATTTTCGTGCACAAATATTCATTTGGAGGCGGCGTTTGGGGGACGCGGCTGGGGAGCGACGTCCCCCAAACGCGGCACGAACAAAACACGTCCCAAACGCTCGATCCGGCGCGGTTTGGGGGACGCTTTGGGGGACGCGGCTGGAGATGCTCTTAACACTGTGTAAATTGGAAACAAGATCAACATGATCAATTGGCGGATGTGCTAAAAATCCAAGGAATCAAAATGAAACTTCTGGAAATATTGCCACACATAAGGGAAAAAATTGATGAATGTAAAAATCATGTGTGGTCAAAATTGAGAAGATGTCTGAAAGAAGAAATGCAAATAAAAAGTTTGATGACAGAAATAGTGTGCCACAACGACAAAATTGGTGAGAAGTAAGAAACCAATTCCGGGAGCACCGAAATAGTCTCTGTTACACCACGGGTCACACAAAATGTCATTTCCTTAATAAATTTCCATGTGCACATACAACATGTGCATGTATGATCTCTCCAGACCTTTTTTTCATTTCAAATGTCTTTTTTAAGCCAGGTGCATGTGTACCCGAGCTCGTGTAGGAGTTTTCCCAAAGATCGATGCGCCATCGGTCATTCATAGAGACCGCTGCGCCAATATTCATTTTGGCTCATAGATATAGATGCATTCTGTATCTAAAAATAAATTAAAAATATGAAAAGTTCTGAAAAAAACTCTGAGTGTACATCTAGATATTCTAAGTTCGCACACAAAATCTCCCTAAAAATTAACATTCTATGTGACTTGCCTAAAAAGGACAATTTCCTGTGCTTCAAAAATAGTTTTTTTAGACAAGCTTCAAAATTAGCTTCTCACGAGATTTTATTTTGTTTTTTACACAGCCAACAACAAATGTTTTTTTTTTCTGCCACTGCGCTGCAACAAAATAACTGGACAGCTAACGTCTCTGAACCACTGTCCACGGAGGGTGATTCTCAATGCGTTCAGCTCTGGATCGCTGTTAGAGCATCTCCATCGACGCCCCCAAAATAGTCGCTGGCAGAGGCGTCGGCACTTTCGTATGAGGGATGCCGGCACTGCATCCTCTATTTAGGAGAGTTGTTTCCATACTGGCGCCCCCAAACCGGCAGCCCGATGGAATTTTTTTTACATAAACTAAATAATTATATTTGTAGTTTCATTTTAATGTCATTCAAGATCGAGGAATGAATAATATTTTCAGACAAATTCGAGTAAAACATTATTCACTTCTCGACTCCGGATGGCATGTGAAACCTGCTTCATCTCTAGCCTACTACCTACTGGCCATCCGGCTCTATGGAGGTGGACGATCGCCCGCTGCTCTCTCCGGTGCTCTCTCCCCTGCTCTCTCCGCTACTCCTCCGTCGTCGATCCCCCGCTGCTCTCTTCGCCACGAACGTCAAGTAGGCGGCTCTATCCGCGGCCACCGCCTCCTGATGCAATTGCCGCTCCAGCTCCTCCCGCCGCTGACGGTGATCCAACTCATGCCTCTGTAGCCGGAGCCGCATCTCCGCCAAACGCCGCCGCTCTTAGACTTCATCCTGACGCTGCGTCTCCTCCCGCTGCAACCGCCGCAGCGCAAGCTCCTCCCACCTCTGCTGTTGGCGCGCCTCCCACCGACGCTGGCTCGCCGCATCCCGCCGCCGCCACGCCTCCTCGCGCTCCAGCCGCTCCGCCTCCTCGCGCTTCCGCCGCTCCGCCTCCTGGCCCTGCCGCTCGTCCACGACATATGCATCTACGGTCGTCGCTAACGCCGCCTCCTCCCACGCCTCGTACTCTGCAGCTGTGGGTCCGCCTCCACGACTTCTACGGCTGCTTCTAACGCCGCTTCGTTCCACAAATCGAACATTGTGCTATTTTCTAGGGTTTTTGCACCAATGAGGCGGGGGAGGAGGGATAATATAGACCGCCGGTGAGGCGGAAATCCTCCCGCGCGGTGTCGTGGCAGGAGAATTTCCCACACGGCGTCGTGGCGGGAGAGTTTCCGTCCCGGCGTCGTGGCGGTAAAATATCCCGCGCGGCGCTCTGGCGTCACTGACAGGCGGCTCCCACGCCCAAAATTTTCCGCCTCGCAAGGTGCCGGCGTGCCCGATTCGTGCCCTTGGCCAAGGGGCCAGCACGGGGTTACCGGCGCTTCAATTAGGCTTGGGAAAGCGCCGACGACGTTTGGGACGCGCCGGTGTGAGCCATTTTCGCTCTCGGCCCCAAATCGCTATCGGGTCCGCTATGGGGCGCGTCGGTGGAGATGTTCTTAGTGCCTTTCCCTGCAACACCATGCTTGATGCTTTCAACTGGCCATGCTCTCCTACAGGACAATACACGGCTAGATTCAGTTACAAGATTCTTTACCATGGAATCGATCAGGTTCAGTGCAGTCAGCAGCATATGGAAGAATGAAGCCCCTCTGAAGTGTAAAATCTTCAAGTGGGTAGCTCTTATAGCTACAGTTTGGTTGACTGAAAGAAGAGCGAGAAATGACATGCTGTGTGCTTCGTCCGTCTTCAAGAAGACGGCTTGGTCAAGGACATTTTATCCCATGTGTATGCGCAAGACAAGGATGGCACAGCTGATTCCAAACTTTGTGCATTCCTGCTGCCCCCCGATTGCAGATGGCAAAGCTTGAGTGGTGGGACAGAGAAAGAAGTAGGTTTCGCAACAAGGTAAAAAAGAGCTTCGACGTGTTCGTAACACTTACATCTAGTAAAAACTTTGTACATTCCTGGTCCCTTTGAGCATCGAAATACTTGTGTGTTTGGAAATAAGGAGCAAAAGTTCTCGGTACAACAAATGTGCACAAGAATCATTGACGAATTCAATATTTGGTGCTCAGTTAAAAGTGCAGTTCCAGGAGTTCAGAATAACGTTAGATAGTAGTCTACGTCCCTGCCCTTTGCCATCTTGTTAGACCTGTGCTTTCTATTAAAAAATGGTACACCACTGGCATATTCCCCCAAAAAAATGGCCGGCATTAGCACAAATTGGCGAAGTTTCCAAATTAGTTGGTCTGCACAACATATAACAAACCATATAATACGGAGTATTTGTCGGCATTTCAGATGATGATAGAATCCATGAATCAAAAAAAAAAAGAATAGGATAAATGCATGACTAAAGTATTCCTATGGAAAAAAGATACGATAGTTCCAAATTCAAATGCACAAAAAAAGAGGGAACGAATAAGAACAAACTTCCAATTAGCCTGAAATCTTTTCAATCCATGCACTATATTGTGGTCTAGATGAAAGAAGAAATGACAATTACTCATATTGGGAACAATCCCAGGGAGGGCCGATAATACTGATCTGAATACGAGCATCAAAAGATACACACTAAATTAAGTTAGCTCTATATATGGAGGAGCCATTTCAACTGTGAACTGTACATGATAGTTTAAACCGGGACTCATGATAGAATTATCATACAACGCAATAGAGAATACCACAATCGTATCATAGCGAAAATGGCTTCGCATACACATCAAACATATCGCCTGCAGTTAGCTGTGGCTCCTGCAGGTGTAGACGGAACAGACAGTCAGTATTGTTGAAAAACTGACAAGATGATACTACACGACTTCAAAAGAAAATGTTTGATTCCACACATTATTATGCCAAAACAAACAGCAAATACTGATTTTCAAGGGATATACTGAAATACATTTGCAAACCCCCAGAAAGTTACCTGTTTCAGTCCACCAGTACCTCCGCTCCCCCCTGTGACAAGCATCGAAATGAGCGATGTAACCGTACCACCTCCAGCAATTGAAGCACCACCTCCTGTGTTCCGTATTGTCGTACGCATGGAGTTCAGTATACTCCCATATGTGGCGGCCTCACCACGTTCAATAGCTTGGATGAAGCAAAACGTCATTGCACCAGTCGAAGTGATCTTTGACAAGGCCTGAAGAAAAAATCCAATTGAATCACATGTCAAACAAGAGTAAGCAAACTTCGCAAAAAAAAAGTGTAAACTGCATGAAAGCATGATTTGCCAAAAGGAATCACATGTCTTTCAAAAGAAGTTGCCTGATAGTTGCAGAAGAATAGCACATATATATTATAATGCCAACTGATATTGCAGCAAATAAATGAATCAGGTTAGAGCTTACTGATGTATCTGCTGATGTCTGATGATCATCACAACCACTAAAGGAAATAGCTTCCCCGCCACTAGTTCCTTTCCAGACGCCAGATCGTGGCCTGTGATCTTCCCATACATACTGCCCAGTCCTGTATCAAAATGGATAAGAAACTTTAGCTGTAGATACAGTCCATCACATATGGAAACAATGGAATGTTTTGCAGATCTATGCTAGTCACATTGCATTCACTGAACCCAAAACAAAGCCTAAAGAGCCACAAGACTACAATTAAGCCTCAGAAGCATATTGCTATTCTAGGCTAGAAAAAATTTCAATTGATGCGCCGAGAACAGTTTTGCCGAGTAATCATGTTAAAAATGCTGCAATTAGGCATGATATGAGAAAGGTCATAGTGTAATAAGAATATGACACTAAAACAACAAGTGAAAAGAGCATAACACTTAATTTTTAGATCAAAAGGGAGGTCATCCCCAGTTCCATTGCAATGATGAAACCAGTCTGTTACAGAACATAAAACTTAATTAGATACTTTATGGATGTAGTAACAGGTCAACGACAGAGAGGGGGGTTATTGATATACTTGGAAATAAAATTAGCTCAGTAGTATTTGTCTCGTTAAATTGCATTCCAAATAGAAAAGTTAAGCAGGATGCCAAAATTTATCATGCAAAGCATCAGGGGCTCGAGGTAAGAAGATTCAATTGTAGGACAGAAACAGGTGATTTATCATGCCAAGCACAAGGCAGTATGAAAAGATCAAAGAACCTGCTCATTCTGCAGAGGAACGGCAAATCAAGGGCAGTCCCACTGTGGCAAGCATCTATGAGTGCATGAAGTTTAGCTCCATGAGGTAGTGGTCTAACAAGCGCGGTATTGATCTCATCATCCACAATCATTCCCTGCGTCTCAAAATCCAACGGGCAGAAGGTTTCATCCATCCCATCAGCTTCATCTCCACTGTAGCTTCTTTGCTGTGCCCCATGGCCAGAATAATGAAACACCAGCGAGTCTCCCGGTTGACTACCTTGTAAAAGCCAATACATGGCCATCCTTATGTTGTGCTTTGTTGGGATTTTGAAAGGATCCGTTTGTTCTTCTGCAGAGCAAGAAAGTGGCAAATGCATTGCATTATTGCGGGGTTCAGGAGTTAAAAGTGCAGTAGATATCAATGAAAATTAATGGCATATAAGGGAGAGTTTACAAAGGAAAACCAAGAGCTTACATTACCAGCTTACCTAGAATCTATCTAATGTAATGTATCATAGTATGAGAATATTTGTAAGAACGGACCATATAAATACAAAAAACAAATAGAGCAATGCATACTTGAGTTTCACCAGATTAGATTCTCTTATGTTATCAACCAAGTGTAAAAATGAAAGCTCGTGATTGATAACAATATTAGTGGATCAAATCAGTTCTCTGGTCTCTCGATTCACATAACTCGACATGTGCAATGTGACAGGTCATTCCAAATAGTCAAACCAAGTAACCAGCCCATATTCAGGCACTTTTGGAGGAAAAAAAAACAGTTCTGGGTCTCAGCTGAACTCAATTTAATTCCTTTTCGATGAAATTGGATGAAAACGAAATACTCATTCATGCGAACCCTACAGGCTAGTGGCATCATACTCTCTGATGTATCATTTTGATAGCAATAACGCATATACCATCTCCTCCCATTCCCGCAGGCCCCCGCTACATATTCATCACAGGCCACATGGGGTTAAATAGCTAGCACGCATACATAACGAATCCAAACGCAAAATCCTTCCCCAATTCCCCCACCCAATCATGCCCTAAGCCCAAACGGCAGACAGAAAACAAATCGCGCGACGATGGGAGTCGCCGTAGGCGCGGATCATTATACCTGTGAGCATGATGATTGAGTCGTCGGGGAAGCTGAAGCGGGTGGTGAGGAGGTGGCGCATGCACTTGGCGTCGTTGATGCATCCCTTGAGCTCGTGGCGCGAGAAGCGGTAGGAGATCCCGATGATGACGGCGCGCTTCCGGCCGTGCGCGGGCGGTGGAGGCGGGCCCCTGGCGGGGTCGGCGGCGTGGGCGAGGGGGCCCGGGCCGGGCGCGGGGGCCGCGGCGACGTGGGTGACGGCGCCGCAGATGGCGCAGCGGATGCAGGGCGCGCCCTGCGGCAGCTGCAGCGGCGTGCGGCAGCCGGAGCAGTTGACCAGCATCATCATCTCGCCGGCGGCGGGCGGCGGGCGGCGGAGGAGGCGAGAGGTGTTTGGTGGGGTGGGTGGATGGATGGATTCGGGATCCGGGCTAGTTTTGCGCGTGGTGGTGGAGCCGTTGAACGTGGGCGTCGGCGTATATACGTTGTCGGCTTCGAGACCCTCCTTTCCGCGTTTTCTTTTGGCAGAAGAGGTCCAGGGCACATATGCTGGGGACATATCAGGTGCAAATGCCTAAGAGCATCCCCACTCGTTGGCGCTCCCCACGCCCAAATCCTGATATTTTCCCGGATTGAAGATTTGGCGTGCAGCGCCAAGTTCCAGCCGTCCCGGCAGGAAACCCCAACCTCGACCATTTGACATATTTCAAACAAATTTAACATAAAATTTAACAAGTTCGGCGACCAAGAGTACGAAAATTGTTGAAACAAATTCGGCGAAAATAATTGTACAATGTTTAACAAGTGTGAAACAAATGAAGCACACAATTTCACAATTTTCAAACAAATTAGACAGACTAGTTGGCGTCGGCGTTGGCGTTGCCTCGGAGCCTCCATATGTGCTCCACTAGATCATCTTGCGTGATGCATTGTAGAGTCTCGAATCTCCTGACGCATAGCAATGAAGGCGGCCCATGATGGAGGCACTGGTGATTAGGTGTGCAAGAGGACTCTCTCATATGGTGCTTCTTGCTCACCAGAGGAACCGGATGCGCTCATTTTCAATAATCATATTGTGTAGGCACACACCAGTTCATCACCTCCCACATCCGATCTTTGGACCAAGTCGAGCGGGAACCGGACGACAAATCTCTGCTGGAGGACACCAAATGCACGCTCGACGTCTTTTCGGCAAGCTTCTTGTTTCTTGACAAACTCGCAAAGTTTGGGGTGCTAGGATTCGAGATAGTCTTCACAAATGTTGCCCACTTTGGATAGATACCGTCTGCAAGGTAGTATCCTTTGTTGTAGTGCCGACCATTGATCACATAGTCCACCGGGGAGCATGACCCTCAACAAGCTTGGAAAAGACCGGGGAGCAGTTTAGGACGTTGATGTCATTGTTGGATCCAGGCATACCAAAGAAAGAGTGCCAAATCCAGAGATCATGGGTAGCCACCGCTTCAAGTATCACAGTGCCTTTTTTGTGACCCTTGTACATTCCCTGCCACGCAAACGGACAGTTCTTCCATTGCCAATGCATGCAGTCAATGCTTCCAAGCATCCTGGAAAACCTCTAGCTTCATTTGTTGCAAGGATCCTCTCAGTGTCTTCGACAGTGGGTGATCTCAAGTAATAGTCCCCGAACACTGCTATGACGGCCAACCGGTAGAAACAATCAAGGACGGTGGACTCCGCCATCCGAAGATAGTCATCGGTATCCGGGAGCTCCATACGCCGCATCCTCATAGCCATGTGCACTTCGCAGTGACGAAAATCCAACCAAACCGGTGCAATCCGCCTTGCATCCGAAGTAGGGATCAAAGTGGCGGATGGCATACATATTTGCGAAATAACTTTGCTCATCCTGAAACGACGGAAAACACTCTCACCGTGCAATGGATTGTCGCGAAGTAGTCGGCGTACAACATGCGGTAGCCCTCCATTCGCTGTCTCGGCTTGCACTTCCGGCGACTGGTGCCGACCCACCACGTCGACTTGCCGGTCCGCGTACATGCTTGCCAAGCAACCGAGGATCATCATGTGCTCCTCGTCTTGGCGGCTGCTGCCATCTCTTCTTGCATAAGCTCGACGAACATCTGCTCCTCCTCTTCGTCCGAGTCCATGGCCGGCGAGGCAAATGGACGAACACCGACGGCGTGGTCGAGGCAACCCGAGCCGCGACTAGGAGCAAGCGTGGCGGAAGAGCAAGGGCCGGGAATATAGGGAAGGAGGCGGCGGAATCTAGGCAACAAGCCGGGGTGCCCGAGAGAGATACGAGGGGGGAGATTTTGAGCGACATGGCGGTGGGGTTCGTGCGTCGAGTCACCGACGATCGGGCCCTTCCCGCTTTCACTCGTCCGAGTCCCCGAGCGCTCCCCGGGGGTGGTTGGCTCGCGGATGGAAGGCCAACCGGACAACGAGAACCGGGCGGGCGATTTTCGCCGTCCGATTTAAAATGGGGCTGTTCGGGACGAGTGGAGATGCTCTAAGTTCTGAAAATCTGAAAATTTCTACTGCTAGCCCTTGGATCCTGTACCAAGGGTGATATTTTAATCTTTGTACCAGCACCAGATGTGAAGTACTTTTTCACATAACCCCCTAGCACTAACAGATTTCATGTTTCAGGAAATCATTAGCCGAGTCAGTTTGGACTTTGGAGATTCATGTATTTGGTAGCGACCATGAAATTGGCTACCAAGAAACTCACGGTCGAAGAACAAATCCGATCTAATCAAAGCCTGAAGATTTCACGCAGTATTTTTGTTCTGGCTTTGAAAGAAATTTCGAATCTGAATCGACATAATAAAAAATATTTTAGGAACATTCCGATCTGGAATAGAAGCAAAATTTCACTGTCCAAATGAACATTTCGGATCTGGAATAGACTTCACTTTTCTCCAGAGAAAACAAAACAAAATTTCTTATCAAATCTGCGATGATTCCATTAGATCTGTTACAACTCGAAGGCAAATGGCAACGAATGAACTGAGCCATGTGTTCTAGTCTGCTCCAAATCAGGCAGCAATGGGAGAGAAGAAGGAAGTAGATGCTGCTATGTTGCTCGTCTTCCCTGCTGCTGATTTTGGTATTCACGCCGCCTCCATTTTTCGAACTGCCGGGATGGATTCAGCTGGGGAGTGTTGAGGATGGGGAAGAGTGAGAGAGAACTCAGAGCAACATGTGAGAATGGGAGGGCGATATGATTTCAGGGTTCGTTTTACAAAACAGTCGCGGTGGGTTGAGCTAGGCAAATATGTGCGTCGGTTCACGATCCGACGGTTCAGGTTGGCATTTTCAGATTTGCAGAAGTTAGACCATTTTCACCTGATACATCCCCCACATATGCTTGGGTGTGCGACTCCGGCCGTTGACGTTGTGATCCACGCGACGAACCGGAAAAAGTGATGTGCCTGAGGTATATAACTCGCCGTCAAAGCCGCACCACCATTTTTCTCATTTCAAGCTCTACGTCCATGGTTTTTCGCCGACCACCAAGGTAAGGGGTGGTCTCTTCTCGCCACGGCTGTTCATCCTCCTCCGCCTCGCCAACATGTCATCATCTTCCTTCGTCGGGACCGACTGCCAGATCACTCTGAGTACCCCCAACCCCAACCCTAGCTTCGATCTACACCCGTAGTAGTTCCGCTAAGTTCTTGTTTTGATCCGTGAAAGCAGAACAGTTCTGCTTAGTTCTTGCTTCGATATTTGAGAGTAGATTAGTCCTGCTTAGTTTACGCTTCAATCCGTGAGAGCAGAGTAGCTCTGCTTAGTTCTTGCTTCGCTCTGTGAGAGTAGAGTGGATTGCTATGATTTCGAGTCGCCGTCCCTGGTTCTGCGTTTTCTAAGTTGTGGCATCCACGTATAACTGCAATAGTTGGTACGAGGATTAGTTCTACGACGTGTGCAACTTCTCCTTGTGTACCAGCTTCGCACTTATACATGGCAGCAGGCATAGAAGATTAGTATTGTCTTTTGTTCATACTCTTTGCACACAAGGTGTTTGCTAGTTTCATGAAGCTTGTTACCATGCTTGCTTGCTTACCATTGCCAATGATGTTGACATATTAGCTTCTAAAGCCAACTTCCTTACCATTGTTCTTGCACTTTGGTACTTTGATTATCTTTATAGTAGGCGACCTCTCTTGATCTATCCGCCAACTCTGTGTTGTCGGCTCAGCCTCTCCGGTTTATCTCGGTGTCTGATAGGTATTGCATGCCCTATTAGGAAGAAGAACATCATGATATGTCATGCTGCTCTGTCCACCTTCGTGCTGAACGGGGGTGTGCGAGTTGGTGAAGGAAGGGACGATTGGAGTTCAGGTCTTCAGGAACTGTGACCTAAAAGCGATTGTAGAGGTTGTTCTCGAGTTCACCGGCCGTGAAGTTGGTGTGGACCAGCTCTACAACCATCCAAGGCACTAGAGAGCAAGGCGGGGTTTGTCTGCATGCTGAAAATACTTGAGGACGTGCGTTGGGTGGAGAAGACATTAGCAATCATGATGGACGATGATGCATACTATGCCCACACCAAGGTTAGATCAGTCCATCTTTTGTTTCACTTTATTCACTTTCATACTATGCACGAATAATTAACTTTTCTCATCTCACACTAGGGACGCGGATCTCATCAACAAGCTCATAGAAAACTATGCTCAGATGAAGATGATCTACGGCGGACGGGTTCTAGCTGCTTGGCTCACTCCCGATGCGGTCCACCGTGTTTTGAGCCACCTCATGGATCACAAGGCACAGGTGAACACTATCTTGCGATGACCCCTGCTGGCGGGATGGATTGATTCACTGCCTTCCTGACAAAGTACTACCTTTGAGGAGACGAAGCATTGGATGCTTGTTCTGCTGCTGATGATGATGAACATCACATCCATGGCTTATTTTGGGAGTAGGTAGGTTTGATCTGAACTAATGGCAAGTCTGTAAATTTTGCGAGGTAATATTTATGTATGTAACCCCTAGGTTGACGAACTTATGTTGCATCACGAGTTGTTGTTCGTGAACTCGTGGTGCAACACTATGATCCACTGCTATAACTATTATCCTTATGATAGTCTTGCTGATTATGTGATCTATGGTTGTCGTCCTATCATTTCCTATTGTGTCGAACATCATGTGGGCATATATGGTGAACTGGTAAGCTCACCAAGAAGAGTAGGAGGTGATCGTATTCGACAAAAAGGATGTAACCAAACAACCTTGCCATTTGTTGAAACACGTCGGAAACTTTGTTTCACAACTGATGCGAAGTAGAAATTATTTGCAACCAAACAAGTTACACAACGAGGATTAGAGCGTGCATAATCTCAAACAGCATCCACATAGCCATGTTCACATATGTGAGAAAACGCTGCTAGCAATCAATCACGCCCTTTGTTTCTCTCACTTGCAGCAGAGCGGATGCACGCCCGCGTGTACGTTCACCCGCCAGCCAAACACCTACGAGTTGCCTAACCAAGAATCTATACTCCAGTGTGCATTGGTGTGTAAAAGTGAGTGCTGATAAGTTTTGCTGGGTATCACCTCGTGTGGGACGAGGAGATGGCGTTATGAAATCTTTTACACTGCCCAAATAGATGCAAGAGCGCATTGTCCACTAGGATCATGACCAAGTGTCATTTTAGACATTGTACATGAGAGAGGGGAAGTTAATCTTCCATCCAGCCACTGTGAAGTGGAGTGACGAAAATGCAGGTTAGCTCTAGAAAAAAAAAAGGAAAGAAGATGATGTTGAAGTTCGAGAAAAAAAGAACTCAAATCAAGCACACGGCACTATTATAAGGTTGTGAAATCTAGATCCACTACCTCGTCTCTTTCAAGATGTGATTTCACCATCTTTATCGAGATTGTTGTAATCTCTAGCTCTTGTTGTTGCATCCAACATCTAGGTGTATCTTTATGTATGAGTTCTACAGAGAAGAACAAATTGTATCCTCATTTAATAATAGTGAGGGGAAAATGGGTGGCTTCGTCCCATGATTTTTTCCTTTCAAGTTGAGAGTTTTCCACGTAAAAAAGAATTGATATATGTAGTTCTCAGTTCTCACTTCTAAAATCTTAAACCTCGAATCAGACATTGCCTCTGTCAACTTCTACCCCAAGTGCTAACATATTTCGTCTGTATATACTGTTGCATATCCATGAAGAGCAACGACCTATGAGTTCTCCATTTATGGGTTAATCGGCCTCCGGCCAGGTTTCCCAGGTGTGTTTAGGTTTTATGGTTTCGGCAACAAGTTTGACAATTGATCCTAGCACGTCGGATCCAATCGTGATCCTAAGTAAATCAATCGTCTTGGGAATTCTTATCCTCCTCTTTTAAATCTATAAAATTCATTCCTTTTTAGAGAAGTATAATCAGAGACTCACAAAATGATACTGAGTTGCAACATTAAGTTACTGCTAGTGCTGATAATAATAATAACACTCCAATTTACAGTGACACACAAAAAACAACAGGAAGCCCACACGAATCAATCGTGATCATGCACGCTTTTTTATGCTTTTCTGCTACAGACAACGGCGGGCGGCATCTGGCTTCTCCAACCTCAACAGCCGGCACCGTGAAAACACGTAGGATTCTTTAATTCTATACAAGCTTAAAGTGAGGCACACACTGAACATAATTTTGTCTCCTGATGTCTGGGGGTGTACATAATCATCATATCTCTAACGTAGGATGGTGTATTACACTGAAGGAAAGCAGCAGGAAACTACCTCAATCCGTTGCCTTCGACAACGGAAAGCTCTCACCGCAGAAGTTCTGCTGTGTCACGAAAGGCACCGCAAAGATGTATGGAAGGGATGGCAGAAAACTCTGATTCCGAAGCTTTCATGCAACGGAAGTCACTCAGGTGTCGCCATGGGCCCGGTGGCAGAGCAACTTACCCCACATAAGAGAAGTTGAAGGTTCTGCTGGGCGATTGGTATTGCGATGCGATGGAATCACGAAGCAGCTCCATGCCAACCTTATGTTGGCTTTATTCTCACACTATTGACATCGGTAGATCATCACTATGATTTGGGATGCGCTTTTGTGCAGCCTTCACGGCAGCCACTCTGGCTGCATTGGCTGCTTTATTAGCTGCAGCAACGGCTTTGTTCACCTTATCATCTACTCTTGGGACATCATAGGCCCGCTCTGTAGCCCTTCTCGCCTCCTGAGAGTGTCATAATCAGATATCAGTTACAACAGTTGTATCATCATGGGAGGGGAAACTCTTTCTAGCAACTAAGGATGGTCTGCTGGCACATTACCTGCACCGCATTGAGGACCTTGGAATGGTTCACAGCAATAGGTGACCCAGGGACAACATTTTGGGTGCTTAAGGTGTCAAGAACTCCATTTTGCCAATGGCCTGCTTGCGTCTCCCCATTCCTGAACGTATACATGCCTAAACCCTGCCTTCTGCCCTCATGCCATGCACCCTCGTATCTATGGCCATTAGCAAAGCTGTAGACTCCGAAACCATGCATTCTATCAGCAAAGTACTCTCCGGCATAGGTGTCACCATTCCTATCAACAGCCCACAAAATATTAGTTCCGAGCTCAACTCAAAATCGATACTGCAGCATGCTGCGTAGTTTCTTTTCCTAATGCCAACCAGGCAAACGCAGCTGGGAAAGGCTAGAGTAGAAAAAAAAGGTATGGTAACATATCACAACCTAAACAAGCATGAGCTTAAGGTGAACTCATAATGAAGCATAAGGCATGGAAATGAAATAAGGTTGAGAATAAGGAAATAAAAACAAGGGGTACTACTGCAAATGTATAGCACAGTATAACTAGGAATCGTCACATAACACATTATATGCAATCAATTTTGCAAAAATTGAACATGCTATCGTGCTAGCAATCTGTTAACATAACTGGAAAGAAAATAGTTTTGCATATGCTATCTTTAGATGTAGCAGGTATATAGATGGCAACAAAACAGGACCACAAGATACAACACGAACATGACGCAATCATTGATGACTCATATAGCCCATAACCAATCAGACAAAAAGGCAATAGAACAGTAATTAATATATTTTCAAAATGCACATGCATATATCAAGCAAGCAAACAATATGAACAAAACATGCAGCACATGACCTCTGTGACGTGGCCTGCCCTGACTACAAGATTCCTTATTGACTAATAGAACAAAATGACTGATTACAATAACTTATCCCAAGCATAACTAGCTGAAGCCACACAAATAAGTTGATATGGAATAAACAGCTTGGATAGCACAATTCGTACAAGATCTGTTCCAAACAAGATTCAAAGAATTCAGACAAATGAGGTTCACACCTCAGACAACTGAACCAGGTGAATTGCAGATCATAACTAGAATAAAGTTCAAAACCTGGTGGGATACTCACACACTAGTTGGCTACCATGACGCATTCATCAGAAAGGTCAAAACCATAACTGGCAAAGTTATCAGTAACTTTACTTAATTCAGGATCTCAGAGAGAAAATACACACATGATAGATGCGTCTACAATACCAGTACAGGTCTACCTCCAGATATTAGAAAGGAGGTGCTAACAGTCTCTCTTTTGTAACCAATAACAGCATTCGGTTTCTCATTTTGTCTAGTTGATTATGTGATCTGTCTGGCCAATAGCTTTCCTTTCTAACGGTAATGGGGAGAGGTACCCTAAAGGAGTACCTTGTATTCTGATTCATGAGCAAGACAAGGGGAGAGGTAGCCTAAAGAAGTGAGGGGAATTATTGGGACAGTACTCTAGTTATAATTGCACTTTTCAATATTCCACTACAAGCAGCCAAAAGTAAAATCCACATCAGATCTATAGCGAAGGGAACCAACCAAGCAACCCATCTCAGTATCTCATATCTCCCTTGAAATCAACAACCTGACTAAAGTCCTTTACTTTGATTGAAAGAAGCATCCCATTGAACGGAAAGCGACAAAAGAACAATTCTACCGGTCAGTAATGTATGAACTGCGTGGGTATAAAGAACTTCTAGAGTGGAGTTGATATAAGTGATTGTGTACAAAACTATCTAATATTCTGCTCATCAATGTCACTTAATTTCCTAGGTTATCTCATGGCATAGCCAACTACACACGAATCTTGCTTAGGAGGCGCACACCGAACAAGGTAAACAGCCACGCAACCTCTACAATTCCCTTAATCATCATGTCACAGGTAACAAGATGATATATTTAGCCAAAATCAACAGTAAAGCACTAATCTTTGCACACGTTATATCTACAGAATGTGGCTAGCATGTAATGCGCTGAATAAGCAATTTAACTCGAGAGTAGTGAAAATCTGTAGCGATAATAACAAGTTAAACGCAAACCTGAAATGGTAGTGTCCGAGGCCGTGTTTTACACCTCTCTTGAACTCGCCGATGTAGCGGCTGCCGTCTTCGCAGGTGTGCACACCGTGGCCATGGCTCTGGCCGTTGGACCATTCCCCGGAGTAGACATCGCCGGTGTAGAACCTGTAGACGCCGTGGCCGTGCCTGAGCCCCTGGCGGTACTGGCCGCGGTAGCGGCTGCCCCTGGCCCAGGTCTCGACCCCGAAGCCGTCGTACTTGCCGTCGACCCAGTCGCCCTCGTACCGGCCGCTCATGTAGTAGTAGTAGACGCCGCTGCCGGTGCAGCGGCCGCGGCTGAACTGGCCCTCGTAGATGTCGCCGTTGCTGTAGACCTGGACGAAATGGCCGGTGGTGGGCGCGGAGGCGGAGGCGGAGGGCGAGGAGCCGATGGACCAGAGGATCGGGGAGCGGCGCGGGCGGCGGAGCGGGAGCGGGAAGGGGAGCGGGAAGGGGAGGCGCGGGAGGGAGAGGCAGAGGAGCAGGAGCAGCGCGCAGGAGAAGGCGGCGGCGGAGAGGAAGTCGGCGAGGAGGGAGCGCGGGAGGAAGGCGGGCGACGGGGAGAGGAAGTAGAGGGTGGGGAGGGAGAGGAGGAGCAGGATGCGGAGGCGGAGGTGGAGGCAGCGCAGGAGGTGCCTCGCGGCGGCGGCGGCGGCCGCGGCCGCCGCCGGAGCGGGCGGCGCGGCGGAAGACGCGAGCTTTCGGCGGCGGGGAGGGGTGAAGGGCGACGGCGACGGTGAGGGCCTGGTCGGGGTGGAGGAGGAGGAGGAGTTCATGGAGACGGGGCGCTTGTGCGGGGTGGAGGGGAGCGCGTGGTGCGGGCTCGCCGGGATGTGGATGCGGAGGGAGGAGGGGTGCGGGGAAGGCGGGTGGTTGGGATCGGACGGCGGCGGCGGGTCGGCCCCGGCGGCCGCATCGGGCGCCACGGCGAGGGAGACCGGGAGGTGGTGGTGGTGCATCTAGTTGGGATCGGGATTGGATTTGGAATTGGAGGTGGCGGTGGTGGTGGTGGCCGGAGGAGGAGGTGTCGACATGGGCGGGGGGACGGAAGGAGGGAGGGAGGGCTGCCGCCTTCTCTACGCTTTTCTCCTCACTTTTCTGCACCGGGTTTTCCGGGTCTTTTCTCTCTCTCGCTCCCCGTCTTCTCGCTGGGTTTTTCTTCTCTCCCTCTCCTTCTTTGCTGTGCAGGAATGGGTGACTAGTGTAACCAACACAAACTTGCTAATAAGTGCATGTAACTAAAGAATTTGTTTACTACTTGATTCAAAATTTTAAATATGATTGTACTCTTTAGGCCTTTTTGGTTCACATCATTTTCAAAATGCATGAATGAAAGAACACAGAGATTTGGATCAATAACATTAGAGGGAAAACAAAGAGATTGAGGTTTGAATGGATAGAAAATTTACCCCAAGAGAGAGAGTACAATGAAATCTCAGGCAAAATTCCAAGGATTTTAATCCTATGAATCAATTGACCGACGTAAGAAAAATTCTAAAGAACCAAATCCTTTCAGATTCCTTGGAATCAAATGAGCCCCTAGTAAATAGCTGTGTTTAATTTGTTCTGGTTCACTTAACTGCAATTAGTCAAAACATTTCTAACTTTTTTGCACTACATTTCGCAAAATAAAAGTTGATTCAACGTCGCAAAAATTCCTTCATTTGTCATTTGAGTAATCAAACTTGATTTTGATTTCGTAAAGTTCAAAATGGAATGAGAACATCATGTTTTGGACTTTTGTGAATCAAAGAGGTACCTCGGACCTAGTATACATTGTGTGTATCTTTTTTCCTTCTAAACTCGTGCGCTGTAAACAATTGAGTTATACTATGTAGAACTACTCCCTCCATTCCTAAATATAAGATGTTTAGTAAAGTAAGCCACATACAGTATGGATTTGATTTGTTCAAACAAAAACAGCAAGTAGTACAAATGTCCACTTGTTTAAGTGACTTTCTTTTTCCTTGGTAAGTCCTGATGATTTTGGTAATTGGGCAATAATTTTATCTCTGCGTTACGTGATTTTGACCGAGATGAGTTGAGTACAAACCTCTGATTCTTACCAATAGTTGTCATACGAATGAGTTACTTGTGAGGCACTGATACTCTCCCTATCTGTCCCTGTCTTTCTATACGGATGCGAGTCACGCCCCTCGTAAGCAGCATTTGTCCTCTTGTCTAGGATCCAATCGAATTGCAATTGTTATTTAGAAGAACAATAAACAGACTTGAATAGAACGACCTTTGGAAGCAAACATAACTTCAAAAACGCAGACGTCACGCGGGTGTAGTTTCTTATGCGCGAAGCCGAGAGGCGACGAAGACGCCAAGACACAGTACGGGACAGAACGGATCGCCAACAGCGACTTGGCATGGCCGGGCACCCCTTTGATTAGCACGCTAATAGGACGGTTCCTGCGCTATTAATCATAGTGTGCACTATTAGTCATGGTAGTAGTACTGTCGCATAGTACTTGTCATTTTTTTGCAGGTTTGTCGCCCGCACATGGAACGCGAGGGTGAAAAGTTGAGAGGAGAGGGGCAGCACGATGAATCTGATCTGCTGTTTCCGAGTGCCTTCGGCTCGCCTTTGCCTCGATCTGTCGTGTCATATGCGTGAGGGGTAGATGGGGTCGTCGTCTTCCCCAGAGCTAGCTAGAAAGGTGGGCAGCTCGGCCGTCCTGGTCGGTCAGTTCATTACTGCGTACCCATCTTGCAGGATCACCTACTTGAATGTTACGATCGAGCTCCAGGACAATGTTGGCTTTGGCTTGGAGTTACAAGCTCACGACAAGATTGTTTCCAAGTTTAGAAGCGATGCGGTGGAGACACATGGCTGCGGTGGTTCAAGTTACCGGATGAAGACTGGCTAGCACAGTAGCATGCATGCACGGTTGCGCGGTGAGCCGGCGAGTGAAGTGAAGTTACGAGCCCGTGATGACAAGCTCGTTTCTAAGTTTAGTGCTGGAGCACATGGCCATGGCTACGGTGGTTGAAGCTACGAGGAGTGTGCGAGACAAGATCGTTGCCAAGTTTAGGGGTGGCACAGTGGAGAGCTGTGGTGGTCCAAGCTATTGCGAGTGTTTGCGAAAACGATGCTGTTTCTAAGTTTAGCAGTACACAGTACATGGCTGTGGTGGTCCAAGCTTCGAGTTCATGGCAATATAGTGGGTTTCTAAGTTTAGTGGTGCAGTGCCACACTTGCAGTGGCTCGAGACGAGATCGTTTCTAAGTTTAGCTGGGCGCTACATGGCTGTGAGCCTGTGATCGTGTGTGGTCTCGTGAGTTCACGACTAGGTCGTCGTAGTTTCTGGGAATATTCCGGACGATGATCCCGGAATTGAAAATGCGAGCGAGCGAGTAATAGTAATGATAATTTGGTTGAAATCTGGGAGGCGTCATCGGGTCAAAAAGAGGGACAGCTTCGTCGTGGCGCTGTGATGTTGATGAGTAGGCTGTTGGATCGGCGAGCTTATCCCCAGGACCACGTCGATGGCATGATATATGATCCTACGTGTGCCACTGGATTGTTTATCTGGAGGTACCGGCGGCTACTGGCCAAGAGCCGCAAGCCTGAATAGACTATTGATTGCTCCTGGATGATTATTAGTATAACAGCGACACCGAGTGATTCAAGTTTTTTTTAAACAAAGTGCTTCAGCTGATCATGCACAAGAATGGACGAACATTTTGGCTCGCCACTATCTTGATCCATTCACCCCTATTTGAAACAAGTATATTCTAGTAAAAAATAATCATTTGCAAACTAAAAAGACTTGTAGATCAATGCTAATGGAGTTACGTCACAACAATTGTTTTCCCAGAATAAGAAACAAAGTAGCGAAACAATCGCAAGCTAGAGCATGGTGACACTAGCAAATGGAGTGGTTATCTATATCTTGCAAGGTTAATTTCCCAGATGGAGCATCATCAGATAACCAGGAACCCGCCCACATTGGGACACAAACCTGTCGCTGTAATGTTTAACACAAACAGGCGATGTAGATTTAACTGCCAAAATAGGCATAAAGGTGGTAGACCAAATGTGGACAAAAAACACCTAACATAACGGCCCATATATAAAACTTTTAACTTGGGGTCATCTTAAACGCATCCAAATCGGACACGGAAAGACACGCACCCAGAACATCTCCGAAACATGCAAATGGGCATATCTTGATCAAGTGGAAAAAAACCTAGGATTACACAACAGTAATACCAGAAAGCACATACAATTGCTCAGCAGTTTACAGGAAGATCCGAGCTCCCCAGTACACACGAATCAACAGGCCACAACGTTTTCGGGCCATGGTGTTCCATCCCTAAAACTAGGTAAAAAACCTGATTGGTGAAAGTTTGTCACGATTGCTTGTGAAGTTTGAACCCAAAAACCCTTGGAACATACTGCTGCGATGGCTTCTGTGGCTTCAGGTGTGGATATGTCATCAAGAAGAGATGAGGAAATGTGGTACCAAAGTATGCTCCATCAATGTCTTGGCAGAGTAAAGGAAAACAAGATATCACTGTAGTAATTATAATTGTAACAACCAAACATGTATGGTCATTTAACACAAAGAAGCTACAAGACAAAACAAAAAAATACAAAATGCAGGACAAAGTGAGGAGTTAAATCATGTTTAGGATGGATCACTGATCCTTTATCATCACCTAAACTTTTTTTTGCAGGATATGCTTACTTGCCATGCAGAACGCATAATGGCATTCCACTACTAGGTAGTTTGGAACTAAAATATGTGGGCTTGAAGATAATGGCATGGGATTGGATATGGGGCTGGAAACAAACTCAAAACTTGCGAGCTTAACGAGTAACTCGTAACTCGGCTTGACTAGGTGACTAATGAGCCGAGCCGAGTTTTAAATATGAGATTGTTGTTTGCTGGCCAAAGCTTAACGAGCCGAGTTAACAAGTTACACGTTTAGCTCGTTAAACTCTATCAACGCCAGTGTGTCCCCAAATCTGGCCCATCTAGACATGGAATTATATATTTTTGTCGGTGATTGTGTGATGTAGATTGTTGTGTGTCTACTTTTTGTTCACTATGCAATCAAATTATAACAATCATGATGAATCATACATACTCATATAGGTTATTCAAATCTGTAACGAGCTTAACAAGCTAAACGAGGTAACTCGCGAGTTACACGAGTCGAGAAGAGTTTCATTTTTGAGCTCGATATCTTACCAAGCTCTAACAAGTCTAGCCAATTTGGCTCGACTCAAATTCCAGCCTTAATTGGACACATAAACTAGTACTCTTACCACAAGTGCATGGAAATGTCTTAGCTAAAAATTCCACAAAACAGCATGAAGAGTTAAATACGAAATCATAATTTGAAAAAGACTGGTAAATGGGGCACACAAGTTAATACTCCTACACAGGATGCATACATTACTAACAATTTCTGCAGAATGAAAAATCAAAAGGATACTGCCTTGGTACTTGGACCTTGGGTAGTGCAGATCTTCACATTTTGGGCAAAACACCTTCACTGTGCTTGACCTAGGAATGTCAGATTGCCCTGCTGGAAGACAGGGTTGGCCACAGCAGTATACTCTAGGGCATCTGCCAAAATCGTAGTTCTTGAACTTTTCTAACTGCAAAAATGAAAGCGTGGCAGTTTAGTATGTATTACAAAATTATAGCGTGATGCCAGCGATAGGATCAAAAACATATATTACCATTGCAGCTAGACCCTTGCTGGTTAAGATGTAACGTGCATGAATTAACCCATACAGCATCTCTGCAGATGACTCGATTAATTCATTTTGCTCCTCAGTAAACACATCACCTGTATAAAATTAGCTCCATTAAGATGAGTTCAACAGTAGAAAATAGTAACTATCTACAAATTTTAAAATGTACAGGAGGTATACACAGGTTGCTGGAATTTTTCTTCTTTAGGAAATGAAATCGATGAATACCAACAAAGATGTTACAAAAATAAGTAGGCAAATTGAAAATATAAATTAAAGATGGTAAGGTTCAGAAATAGTATGTCAATTGTGTTACTTGTGTATTTAGTATTTAGAGTTAATAAATTAGTAGCTTTGTAAGAAAAACTATCTCACCATTAGAGGACTCAATGTCTAGGATGAGATCAAGTGCATAATCATAATATGGCACTTGATTGCTCAGTCCACAGAGATTGAAATCATCCTGAATATAATCATCATCGATCTCGCAGAAGAATTCATTGCCTCGCAAGCTACAAAACCATGAAATCCATGATGTGTCTTCTCCGTCAGAACCGCTGACATCAGAATCTTCACTGTCAGTTTCGAATTCCTCTGCAATGCCAAAATAAGATGATTAGTCTAGATATCAAAATATTGATTGTATTCATAATCACAACCATTCCAGTAAAGCGATACCCTGATCCTGCTAGGGCATATGGCTAAATGCCTACAAGGTATGGTAAACTTAACTTAACTACATACACACCATAGCGCTAGTATCCTAGCCATTCCAAACGCAACTAAATGTCATATTTAGATACTACTGCTATGGTGCGTTTTTTTTTTCTCTTGATCCTGCACTCTTTCCATATTTGTATGTTTCCGCCCGTTGGTGCATAAATGTGCAAGCAAAAAAAAAACAGAAAAGCTGAATCGAAGCAACCAATATCTCGTTGTCACTGGAAAAGCTAAGAGCCAAATATGCAGGTTCTAACCTCTTTCTATATGTGCATGTTTCAACTCATGTGGCTACATACAAAGATTGAGCATAAACTGAAAAAACTAGCTGAATCAAAGAAACCGACATCACCTAGTGGTTAAGAGCCCCAGTTGCCCATTCTAAAGCGAGTGATCCGATGCTACCCCAATTTCCATTTTTAGCAGCTAAACCTATTTTTTAGATACTATTATGGTAAGTGTTCTATGTGTCGATCCTGCCCTCATTCCATACGTTTATGTTTTCGCTTGTGCCTCCATACTACGCAGCACCGATACGGATACGTGTATCCGTATCGGGCCGATACGGATACGGAAATACGACATTTTGAAAAAGCACGGATACGAGGATACGTTTTACTAGCTTTCTAAATTAGAAATAAATTTACACCAGTACATTGATACAGCGGCATTTGGTATTGCCCCACAACCCCTGATATCTCTAAAATAGTAACATGACTACACAGTAGAACCTTAGGATTTGTAGCTTGCTCCTGGCATCGGCTGCTTGCTGCAGTCGCTAGTCAAGCTGTTGTTTACCGCTGGTGGGGCGGCAAGCTACTGCTTCCTGCTTTCCCACTGGCGAGTTGGCGAGCTGCTACTTCTTGGCTCTTGTGTTGAGGTGCAAAAGTTGTCAGGTCTTCGCCGGCTACGTCCCTGCCTGCTGCTTGCTGCTGGGTGCAGATCTAGTGGTGCCACCACAAGGGGAGGATGCGGCTATGTTGGGGTCTCAGGGGAGGGTGGGAACTAGCGAGGGGAGGGTTACAAAAGAGGTTAGGATTTTTTATCTAGGCTGGGCCGTATCGGACATGTATCCAAACCGTATCGGAATAGGTATCCGATTTATTCACCAATTATTTTAAATTCGTTAATTTAGTGATACGCCAAAAACCGTAGGGATACGGTATCCGAGCCGTATCCGTATCGGATACGGTATCCGACACGGACACGGCCTCTCTGCCCCGTATCCGTGCAGCGGAGCCTCCATATGGGGGTTGAGCAATAGAAGGAAGAAGGAAAAGAAAAAGGCTGAATTACACCAACCATATCTCCTTGTTTGGTTAGTGCTCTCAGTCACCTTCATTTAATTGGGAGTCAAGAGCAAACATTGACCAACCATAACCACCGATGATAGAGGTGGGCTTAATGAATGCCATATACTCTACAGCGTGAAAACAGAAAATTGTTCCCCCCCCCCAATGTTCGCTTCCTCCCACCTCCCATCCCATTCCATACCAACATGCATGTTGTGGGTATACTTCATGGGTGTACCATCAACATAGATCCGGCCCGGGTGGCCCACAAATGGTGATGGTGGCATACGGCCCATCGGGCGGCCCTGTTGAGTTGTTGTTGATCACGATGGAGAAAGTCCAGCCCGGGAACAAGAAGTCAGATCCGGCTGGCCCATCGGGGAAGCCGGATCCAGTCATATTAGGGGTAGTCGGATCCTTGACGTGCACGGCAATGTAATGTTCCGTAGTTAGGCAAGATTGTATTCCGGGTAGGACTCTCCGTAGAAACCCTAGATCCTGACGCCTTTATAGGCCGGATTGCGGGAGCCCTAGAGGCACAACCACAACTCACTGTAACAACGCGAAAGCGCCCAGATAATTGCAGACAAGCAGCAGTAGGCCCTGTCCTCGATCCTCGAACAGGTGTTCCGAAGCTGGGTAAATCGCGTACCACCGTCCCGAGTGCTCTCCGCCCTATGGTCCCTACTTCTTCCCCCCTCCGTGAGGATCCCTCCTCCGGTACCGTCGAGTAGGCAACGACAATGCTCCTCATGCTTCTCTTCTAAATGGTATCCTTACTATCTTCCATTCCATTCCTACCAACATGCTCCTCATGCTTCTCTTCAAAATTGTAACCTTACCATCTTCCTTCTCCCAACACATCCTCCCAACTTCCATCCCATTCCCTACAAACATGCTCCTCATGCTTGTCTTCAAAACTGTAACCTCGCCATCTAGTGCTGAAAACATCCTTCTCAAATTCTTTTCCAGTTTGCTATTCATCAAAAAATATATATCCTTTTTCATCTTGTTAAATTCCATTTTCTGTTTCAGCCAGTCCCCAAATATGTCTTCTGTTGTGATTTTTAAGAAATACGTAAGAGCCTGAAAGATCTGCATCAACAATAAAACAGTGCCCCCCTACTAGATAGAATGCTCAAGCTTAGGTGAGCATTATTGACTGAAAATTAGGAGCTTTGGGTACCATGTGTTCTATAGTTTGAGTGCTCGCGATCTTGCAAAATAAACAGTTCAAATCTTCGTTAGTGCTCAGTCAATAATTAACTACATTCAGCGATAACAGCCAATAAGTGATTTGTTTGAAAAAAATACTTTGTTTCACCGATTTGCAATCCTACCAAGAATTAGCTGATTGTTTGGTTAATACTTAAATAGTTCAACAATAATAGTTCAACAATAATACTAACTTTATTTCAACAATAATACTTTTTGATTGAAAAAAATGGTTTGGCAATAACGTTGGTAGGTTTGGTTAAACAGGTGCCAGAGTTGAGAAACAAACAAACAAATAAACAGAGATTCAGCCCTAAAAAATCAATATTGGAACTTCCCTGAAAGACTCATAAAGGAGAGAATCCTATCGTCTGCTAGCATGATCCTTCAGCAAGTGCTGCATTTCCCTTCAATATGATTTCATAGTCTCAAAAGATACAAGGACTGAAAGAGCTCTACTCACCAACACAAACAAACATGAAAAGATGATGGCTTACAGCAAACCAATACCAAAAAGAACCAAAACATTTTCTAGCAGAAAATCGCGTAATCCATTAACCAAAAAAGCCAGCTCAGGCAAAATAAAATTAAGGCTCGTATTTCTCAGTAGTCTTTGAGACTCTCAACACATTTTTACTCTTCAAAGAGAATGCTAAGCTTCATGCACTAGCCAACGCAACCAAAAGTCTGAACTGATGGAAAGGGTAGGCAACCTACTTGTACACTTCAACACCCCCCTCAAATGTGACGGGAAGACGGGAAGACAAGTCAACACGTGTAGAGTCAGAGGCAGGCTCAAAATTACGAAAGCCAAGACTCGAACTCGAGACCCTGGGCTCTGATACGATGTTAAGCTTCATGCACTAGCCAACGCAACCAAAAGTTTGAACTGATGGAAAATACTAGGCAATCTACTGATACACTTCAACAGAGAAGGTAACCAGTTCTTCAGCTCCAGGCAATGCAGGGATTCCAGTATCCTGCATCTCACTGCAAACGAAGGTGCAAGTTGCACCCGAGAAATACGCAATGACAGCGCATCATATGATTTTTACCCCTAAAATAAAACAACAAAGGCCGGGTCCTGTAGCCAAAGCAGGCAATGCAGTACAGAAAACAAGCAAACAGAGCTGGGCGAACGGGCTTAGATCCTCACCGCCATCGGAGACCTTGGGGACCTTGCCGATCGACGTCGTTATCTTGCTGGCGGCGAGCAGCTCCTTCTCCCTGGACGCGCCCCTGGAGGTGGACGGGGACGGCTTCTCGAGCGCCTCCTTGATGCGCTTCCGGTCCATCTCCGCGGCGCCGCCGAATCCCCGGTCCCTGTAGGCCGCGCCGCTCATCCCCCGGCGGTCGCCGGAGCCTGTGCTTCGCACGGCGCGAGGTGGCGGCGCTGGCAGGCTGGGCTGGGCTGGGCTAGGGTTTGAGCTGGCTGCGCAGGTGGGGGGAGAGATCGGAGCGGTGACGAGGCGCGGAGAGGGGAGAGAGAGCCAGACCAGAGCCCGTGGGCGGCTGTTGTAATTACGACAGGTGCCCGGGGGTTTCCTGCAAATATGACACGCCAGCTCTGCGAGATATTTTTATGCCGCTATTGGGCTGAATACTGGCCCGAACATTTTCAACACTAGATGAGCCAAAGCCCATGAGCTTCTTCCCAATATCACCTACGATAAGAAAAAAGTCCAGCTCTAAAAAAGAAAAGTCCACGTTTTAGGGTGTGTTTGGTTGAGATCAAGAATTCAAGAAGTAGAACGCAATGCAATGATTTTAGAATCGGATGTCGTTTCCATGCTTGATTTAGAAATACAACCAGATAAGATGATTCTTTTAAAGTTTCTCAAAATCGATGGGATCTCCACATTCTCCGGTACTAGTTACTAAACCTATTCCACAGTTTGCTCACCTCTAAATGCAGTGAGAAAAACAAAATTGTGAGCACGACTCTCGTTCTTTGAGAAAACACCACGTACAACTCAGAAATATGCATTTAGACATGGTATACTAAGATTGGAGTTATGCAATTCGAAGAAAAACAATGTCAATATTTTGTTTCAACGAGACACAGCGGATCTGGAGTTTAATCCCTAGAGGATTGAGGATGCAATCACCTCGAGCCAATATTTATGTTTGCTTCTTAGGTTACTAATTTTTCGATAAAGGACGCTTCATTACTCAAAATATTCAAGCATTACACACAGCCTCTGCATAACTAAGATGCACACAGCCGTTCAAGTATCAAGTCCGAAGAAAAATATAAAAGATCGATCGAAAGAGTCAAACAAGACTATGCTACGTTGACTTCAATCCGCCTAATATGCATCCACCCATGTCGGGAAATAAACTCCTTAGCCGTGTTCTCCAACCGTGTAGACATCTCCATAAAGAGGTCTCGATCCTCCAAGCGCTGAAGTGGCGACCATGAACGGAGCAAAGCCGTACATCGGTAAATGACCTGCATGATAGAAGAATTCTTGTCATTAAAAACCTTGTCATTTCTACATAGCCATAGCTATTGCAATCGTGCCCACTCTGATAAACGTTTTATACCTACTATCTACTATATTTAGCCAATTGCCAAATATATTTGCAACGCTACAAGATGGATATAAGGTAGAACCCATCTGAATGATTGACCATATAGATCTAGCAAATCTACAGTTGAAGAAAAAAGATATTTTATTGTCTCATCTTGATGACAGAAAAGACATTTCTTACAACCGTGCCAGTTGCGTTTAACAAGGTTGTCTTTGGTTAAAATCACACCGCGACGAAGGTACCATGCAAAAACTTTCGTTTTCAGTGGTATCTTCATCTTCAAAATGTACTTATTATTGATAACCGGTTAACTTAGGTTATTAATATTTTCTTGCTACAATATATTTGCAAATAACCCAATGAAATTGCGGTATTAAGGAACATGTATTGGACAACTCAATACATATGACTAAAATTTCTATAAAGTTTTAAAAGTTTGTTCACTATCAGTGTTCAAAACAAAGTATTTATTAGATTAGAGCGAATAAAAAATTGTTTGGTTGAACCACTTTTACATGTCCTCCGTTTGGTTATCCATGTTGTGGTAGGAGTTTGCCTTGTATTTTTGGAGGTAGTTTGGTTATAATCTAGTTTGCCTTGTACTTTTAAAGATATTTATCCTAAGAAACATAGAGAAGTTTTACATCTCGAGGCATTGATACAAGAGAAAGCTTATACGAACCCAAGAGACACACCCAAAAAGAAAAACAATACCACACCCCTAAGAACTAGGAAACACTACACCTACGAACAGATTTCTGCGGAATCAACTTACAGACTCACATGGAGGAAAGGTAGAGGTGTTGCAGCCCTAAAATCACAGAAAGTGGGAGGTATTCAGCAATCATGGATAGTGTTGATAGTTCGTAAGATTGTTGCGTAAAGATGTGTTCTGTAGCGTAGATGTATTCCTCGAGATTTCTGCTCTCCTTAGTAGATGGAAACATTTATTTCTCTTTCCTTTTCTTATCCGAACCTCAAAGTAAAACGGACGGTGATAGAAACATCCATACCCATGCGTCTAAGTATAAAAGTATTTTCCGTAAAAATTGTGTCCGTAAGTCTAGTGTTTCCGGTTAGAAGTAGCACACCAAGGACGTCGGGTTTTGCACCACCAAAGATGGCTATGTTGCGCTGGTTGGGCCCTAGCGCTGGTTCCAAATCCACACGAATGATTGACAAGAGGCGCCTAGGTTTGAGAGCAGAGAACCGCATAAATCCGCGAAAGCAAAAGCTAGTACAAACTAACTTTTGTTTGCTAAAACAAATTGCAAGGCTACGAAGCGGACGGATCAGATGCCGCTCTGCAGCACTCTAGGGCGGAAGGACAGACTCCACAGTGGGATCACATGGGCGGTCGAATCCAAGTTGACATATCATGCCACATTGAGCACAGAAAGAGGCAACATGCAACATGGCTCATAGTCTAATCTGCCTGGTCTAGCAACATGCAACACCTGGCCAGCCTCTCCACGGCCTGGTCCTACCACCAGAATGACGAACTTCATCCAGGGTGAAGCCCAATAAGGCCGAAGCCACTACTCCTTTGAAGAGGGTGTTGTAGCAGATCTTTTCGTTGACATTTCACACGTGAATTGCAAAACAAGTTCATCAAGTGCAAACGAAGAAAACCCCACTGATATGAAAGACAGCCGCCGTCGCCTCTTCCAAACCTCATCGTCCCTCCACCTCCGCTTCCTCTATAAATTGGTTCCCCCCTCCTTCGACTAGCCTCACCGGTGTTGGGAGGGGTGGGGAACCGATATATGCATGAAGTTCTTAATAAAAGTAGTTTTTTTTCTAAAATAGATTAAGCTATGATTTTGGTAGCATCTTTCTTCAGCTCCCCGTCACCAGAGATTGTAGCATCTACAATATGTGATCTTCCGTGGAACGAAGACAAGATCTCTTTCGCGACATCGATGGTGGTGTTGGAAGACTAATTTTCTTTAGATATGATCGTTCAGATCTTGCTTCACTAGATCGATTTTGATCTTTTCTCATAGTTGCCACGAGAAGATTATCCTCGCAATATTTATCTTCCTAGACAATAGTAGTTCATACTCTCATCTCTCTATCGATGTCGGCCGTTCAATTGTTTTTACCTAGCATACTAATGTTGGTACTTTTACCGATGTCGGTTGACTACTTTAATGGTTGTGCGCATACATGTAGCCTTAGCATTGCATCCTAAAAAATTGTGGGATAACCTTACTCGGTATTTATTGGTTTGCGTATTTATTGGTTTGCAGTTTAGTACTATCTACGTTCAGCCGCAAGGAAGAAGAAAGAGTTTGAAGACCTCCCAGATTTTCTCTTTTCTTTTAGATTTTATTTTGTAATTGCTAGACAACTCATGTATATCTACAATGCACTATTTGCTACTATAACTATATATGGTATTGATTGTCAAAAAGAAAAAGGTCATCAAATGCAACTTGACGTGCATGTTTTACTTCTCGGGCTCCAGGAACACAATGCTCCACTAGACATACACGCATGAGCATAGATTCAAAACTAGTATAATATCAAATCGCAGGTAAAAAAACATTCATGAATACTTCGCTCTGGTAAACTTAACAAACCTTCGATCTGTGCGGACTAACTCGCAGTCTAATGAACATCACCAGAGAAACAATGATATGTCTTGGGCAACTTAAATATCAAACATGATATCTCTGCAGATATTCTGCTTTTTTCACTCACATGGTAAGTTATTTCTTCCTGTTAACTGTACATATGCAAGAGAATCATGGTCATGTGACGATATCATCAACCTCGGAGTGAAACACGAAGCTCGGAAATGTAGTCGTTATGTCCCTGAAACGTCAAGAATACGATAAGCAAGAATGGTAATTGCCTCAAATCAAATGTTCATGGAAAAAATGCAAGAATGTTTCTAAGTTAGCATGCAGTTTACTATGCAGAACAACTTTCATTTAAATGTGCCAAACTTCCATTACAGTATTAGAATCTTTTGCAAGTTTCAGACACTGAAATAGAACCCGAGATCAGGAAAGCAATTACTGTTGCAGGTAAATAACATGTGCCCCCGTCATACTTACAAGTCAATAAATTATGCATAGCCAACCACACTTACCTCCCCTAACTTTAACGCATGCTTAGATTGTTTAAGTTCACATTCTCAATTATCGCAGATTTCTTTATCTGGCACACGCCCCATCAATAATTTCTCTGGGCATGGGGAAGATAATAGTGGCTGTGCCAAAATTCTACCAAACTTCTTTTTTGTTTTACGGGAAATTCTACCAAACTTCAATCATATATCTTATACTCACTTGAGGTATGAAAGAGTCATTATCTTCAACAAGGAAGGATTCCTAGAGACAAAATTCTCCCACTCTGTTTTGTCTATTTTCCCGTCCTGATTCGTATCAGCATCTGAAAATGTCTGTCACCATTCACCAGTCATTGTCGGTCTAGACTTTGTTAATATACAAAATAATAATCTACAACTTAAGCAATGCAAACTACTTTTTAACAAAATGTCCAATACCTTGTCCAAGATCGTCTCAATGATATCGTCTGATAACCTCATTTCTGATTCACCTAGAAGAGCAATCAACATCTGCTTTACCTGTACAAGAGAATCATAGAGTCTTAGTTGACAAACAAAGGCTATGAGGTATTCATATACTTTCTACACACAAGAAATGGTGATGACATAATTGAACTTCAGGATGTTAATTGGTTCAATGGTTTGCATGTGTCTTAACAATTATCACTCCGTCCCATAATATAAGATGCTATTATAACCAATTACAGCCTATATTATTCGCAAAAAAAATTACAACCTATATTGGTTGTAATAAAATCTCATATTGTGGGACGGAGGGAGTACCTAGGTTGTATGATCCGGTTCAGCAAGACAACATGTTCGGATAGGATTATGAATGAGGGTTCAGGCCTTGTGGATGCTCAAGATTACAAAAACTCGACTAACAGGCACTGCCCCCTGTGGCATTTTTATTTAGAAAAAACAACCAAGCGCCATGGGGAGGACAAGCCTCAGGTTAGGGTGGGCTGAGCAAGCACATCACATGGGCTGCGAGCCAACTGCGCCAAGCTCGGTTCTCTGTATGCTTAAGATTTAGAAGAAACAACTGAGCGAAGCTCTGTTCTCTGCGTGCTTAAGATTTAGATGAAAATTACTGGGAAATCTGCAGTAGAATAGGACATTATTGGGAGATTTGATGATAAGGGGTGTGGTCTCTGTACATTCGTTGGCAGGCAGGAAGTGTTAGGTGTGTGGTTGTATGCTGGTCAATCTAGAAGCACACTTTCAGTGTTAGGTTAGTCCTGCTTCCTTAGTTTGGAAAAAGGCAGTTCAAAATCATTGTCGTGCAATCAATGTTCTCTCAGCGAAGCATGTGCTGCAATTGTCAGAGATGTCGCTTTACAGTTTTGTTTCTGTATGGAAACGAGAGGCGTGCCTCCCTTTTTCTTGCAAAAAAAGTTTTACTTCGGCAGTATATAGGTGCACATATTACTGGGTTTTCAGTCAAACATCATCGAATGACTATTTCCAAATAGTTTAACAAGAAAAAAATAGAGGTGTAAATTCAGAAGAAAAAGAACTACTAATTACCTCCTTCCGTTCAATAAACCCTGTACCATCCATATCATATAGCTTGAAGGACCCTGTCATGTATCAGGCAATCCGAACGTTTAGAGAGTGAGAGCATGGTGTCTATAAAGTGAAGACACAACAGAAGGGCTATAACTTACAATCAATTTTCTCTTCCATTGGGAAGTTTGGATGAAACACATTCAAGGCTCGAACAAAGTCACCAAAATCGATGGCACCCCTTTTCTTAACATCGAAAAGGTCAAATATCTACAACATCAATCTCATGTAAATCAACTCATACTGAGAACATTGTACTCCGAAGCACAACAATATATGTAACATGACAAAAAAGAATGGTTGCCAAGAGGATGGATACCCGGTTCGCGAAAAGATTTTCCTTCCTTGTATTTTTAAACAGCGCTAGCTGGAACTCTTCCTGCACGATATATGAATATAAATTACTCATACTTTCAGTTGGCATAAATTCAGTACCTCGTGACATAAATGATATAGTTCAAGATAACTAACCGCGGTAAATCAAATCGTACAGGACTGCTTAACATAACGACAGTTAATTAAACCTTGTTTGATATATGACGACAAGATAAATATAAAATTACGCTGGACGAGTAAAAGATGCTAATATTTGCACCAAAATAACCAAATTTTAAAGCTTAGCCAAGATATGATAACGCGAGATGCAAGAGAAGGTTAAAACCTTGAGCTACATGATGGTGTCATAACTTGCGATAGTAACTGCTGCGGGGCATATAGGGACACGGTGCTACGTTATGAACAATTCTGCCTAACTATATTAGCACTTTTGTAGACCAAAATGGTAGTAGCAATAATTTGATATACAGCTGGCCCACACAACTTACATCAAACAGGCCCATTTAAGTTGTGCCGCAAGAATAATCGGTCGGTGAGGAACCACATAACAAACAAGGATCCACGTTCGCTTACGACGTTAGAGGAAGTGGAATTATCGATGGCTAAATGTAACCACACAAAAGGATACGTAAAGAAAAAGTTGTTTGCAAGGTACAATTTACGCGCTAACCGACAAAAGAGTAAGCCGATAAGCATGCCTCGGTGCTTATTTGACACTTGTACCGCATCTGCTGATCAAATGAAGGGTTCCTAAGAAAGTGTTACCTTGTTGATCAGCCCGTCGTCGATCACGGAGCCGCTGATGCTCTTGAAGAGCTCGAACAACGCTTCGACTTCGCTGACGCTGACTGCAATAGCAAAACAGCGAGCGCAATTCGGGTCAGGCAACATGACCATACGAAAAAAGGCCGGGCAACATCCGGCCAGAATTCACGAGACAGGATGTGGATCAATAGTGCATGGCGGAGCAGATGAGTACCACATCAAAGCACATACCCACTATACTCGTAATAGCAGAGCATATGGTACTAAGAATAAAGGATACATGTACCAGTCAGATTGTTTATTCGCATCACAAGCCCGACGGAGTACACGAGAGCTACGCACGCGCAAGCAAGGAAAAGAGAAGCTGGATTTCATGGAATAGGTGGCGTGGGATTGTGGGAAGGGGGGGGGGGGGGGGGATCGCGAGCTCACATGCGGTCTGGGAGGCGAGCTGGACGGGGTCCTCGTAGCCGGCAGGGTGCTGCCTCCGCTTCCCGGTGGATTGCACGCACCCCATCGCCCCCGGCTCGCCGCGCCGCGCCCGGAGAAGAGCACAAACCCCCGCCTCTGCCTTAACGCCGGCGGGACCAATCGCGCATCACCGCCGCCTCCACCCACTGCATAGAAGTGTGGAGCTTCTGCGTAAGCCGGTGGATGGACTGGGTGGTGGTGGATCCGGTTTGTCGGCGCGGGATTCCGGCGGTCAGGGGAGGCGGGCGGGCGGGCGGCGGTGTGGTGGGATGGATGGAATCTGGTTGCGGCGGGACAGCAGCGAGCTGGTGCGGTCTGGTAGTGGTCGCCTTCCTTCCTTCGGAGCACGCTCCGCCTCTCTCTTTACGCACGTGACGGTCGCTCGAAACCCACCGGGCCGGGGCGCGGGTCGGCCTCGAACCGGTGAGTCCGACCCTGATGAGTCGCGCGGAGTGGGCGGCGCATCAAAGCCGTCGCGCTCCCCTCACCACCCACCACCCAAGCGCGTGCCACTTGTCGTCCTAGGCCCCACCGGAAGATTTGCTTCGTGCGATATTTTTCTGACGAAATCTTGTTTGCCCGATCGGTCCAAGCTGAAAACCAAACCATGTGGAACGACGTCGACGATGCGTACGTATCGTCCAGAAGATGCGATGCCTCGGGCAAGGAGCTTTCTCGCCGGACAAAGAGGACCATACCTCATGCCCCGTAGGCGTCATGATAAAGAGCGAGCAGCTCTGCTTCCAGAACAAACAGGTATCGGGAGAGGTATCATATTTCATAGGAAAAACATTTTTTTAAACGGGATAGAAAAAAGATTAAGATGGCTGAAACATCGTTTAGAAGGCTACGATTTCAGGCACCCCACATAAAAATGTCGCCGAGCGGCTTCCGACAACGTAACGACAACCAACACGATTTACCCAACACCCTAGCATAAATGGCAAGGAGATGGATTACGTGGTTTCGAAACCGCGGCACAAACTAAACAAGACGCCTCCTAGGGGGACGGCTCGGGCGAAACCTTGGCCGCCGCCCCACATCCTTCCTCTCCCACATCTCCCCGCCACTGTCGGCTGGCAAAGCCCATCCCAGCAGACGACGGTGGTGGGCTCTCATCTCCGAGCACAGCCGACGACGACGAGGGCCTCCTCATCTTCGCATGGTGGGATTTCTGGCCAGACCTTCGCAGCTGCCCTAGATGGCGCGGCTTGGTCGGCGGAGATGGACGTTGTGGCGGCGACCCTATACTTCTTCGATGACCTTCGTGATCGTGTGCCCGCAAAGGTGGCACGGTGCTTGGTTCGGGGGCCTCGGTGGCGGTGGTGGCGGTGGTGGCGGTGGTGGCGGTGCTCGCTGAGATACCGATCTTCTATTGGGAGCGGCACTCGGCGGCGTGGGAGCCTTTCGATCTGCTTAATAAAGGAGGCGGTCCTCCGATTCTTCTCGCGCCAAGACGGTGTACTGCTTGATGTCGGCCCTCATGGATCTGGCCAGTGACGAGTTTCGGAAGGCTTCGTCGAAGATCTTCATTGGACGCTTGATACATGTAGATTGTTGGATGGGATGAAATTCGGTCGTGTGCACCCATAATTTTAGCCGTGCGTTTCTGGAGGGAGTGACACGAAGCTTCCATGCCTATTGTCATCATGGAACATGTCGGTTTTTGATTTCCATGTAAAAAATAGTGGCAAAGAATGTCATGGCGGCTTAGTTCTGGGTCTAGATGACGGACTGAGTCTTTGTGGTGATGCCGTGATGAGGACTTTGCTTGGTGTTTTTTAATTTGCAGCAGCGATATCGGCAAGCGGGGGCGGCGGTGCAGGAGGAGTATAGAGAGTCTTATTTTTTGGGGTGGAAATACATGGTCTGGCCTTAATTGGTTGTTTATAGCAATGTCCTTGTTGAAGATATTTTTTAAGAGGACCGATTTGCTCCAGTGTGAAAATTTAAGTTCTGAACTTAATTGGTTGTGCGTTGCAATTACCTTATTAAAGGATTATTTTGTGAGCACGGACTCCAGATGCTATTTTTCTGATGTAGCTACAAGGTTTTGATCACCGTAGCGACATCTTTTTTTTTGTAGCAGTGGTGTCAGCATGCATATTCTCTTTAGGACATTTCATTGTTACACAGGATATGTTATGTATAATTGGTATAAATATATTTCTTTTGTGAAGAAAAAAAAAGAAAAAAGACACCATCATAGCTTAACTTTTTTGACCCAAAAACCCAGATCTTATTAAGAAAATTCACCGGTTACAGACGCCCTGAAAAACATAAAAATTACAGCGCAGTCCTTGGGGAAGACGGCTGCCGCCGCCGTCGCCGCGCATGGAAGGCACGCCACCGCCGTCTTCGCTCCGGGGAGCTTTGCATCGGCAAGCAGCCGGAAGTCCTTCCAGAAAGGGGCCTCGAGAGCCCTACGCGCCGAAGGAGAAGCCGTCGCCTTCTTAGTCTTCGCCGGCGAACCTCCGCCAGATCCGGGCTCGCTCCTGAGCAGACGACCATAGCAACCGGCGAGGACCGCCGGGGCCAGGACGCACCACCCCCAGATCCTCCGCAAGAAGGCCAGAGCGCAGCCGACCGCGACGAAGAGAGGAACAGGGAACAAAAGCTCCACAGGGAGGTCGCCGTCTTCGCGTCGTCGACCAAGCCCGGAGCACCTCCTCCCACCAGATCGACGAATCTGGGGGCACCAAAAGCCGGATGCTTCACGGATCCGCCAGACAAGGCCTCGCCGTGATGGGGAAGAAGCACCGGCCACCTTATTCCACACCGCCGCCGCCACCACCACCCTGCCAGCGCCGGTGGGGAGCCTTACCCTACTATCTACATGCCTCGGGCACAGATCGACGGCCCCTCCACCCTCCCGCCGCCACAAGGACAGCCGGAGAGGGAGGCGACCGGCGATCCGGCCGTCGGCGGAGCAAGGGATCTCAGCGCCCTTTCTTTCGCCTCTCACGAGTACTGTTCACGAGAGGGGAAAGTTGGAAAAACTGTCTAGAGAGAAGTTCTCTTATCATAGCTTAACTTGACTTCAAGGCAACCTCGACCAACATACCTCTAGTACTGTGCCTAGAGCTCGGCAAGTAGAAAGAAAGATCCCGACGGACTTGGGAAAGAAATCGACCAAGTTCCGACCACCATGTGGTACGTTCTGCCGCGGAAGCCGCCGAGGCACCCACCTGGTGGTTGCCATCGGGTACCGGGCCCTATACGCGCTCGTCTCCCGCCGTGCCGGGCCACTGCGCCATCCTCCCACTCCCGCCGCAGCACGAGCTCGCATCAAGGACGGCAACGCACATGTCTGGAGGAGAGCCACAACTTCAAGAAGTGCCTCGTGAGTTCGTTTGCGCGGTAGGGGAAGGGAGCCGTGTGATGGAGACCGTCGTGGGTCGAGTGCGTCCCTGTCCCTGGTGTCCCATATGGATGTTTCTGCAAGGTGCCCATGTTTTTCAAAAAGGCGATCGATGATGTCGGGGACGAATGGGACTACCAGCTTGAGTCCAAGAAGCTCGCCCCGACGAGCGATGGTAACTGATTTCCTGAGCAATGCCATCCTGGAAAACTTTGCATTTCTTCATGTCGAGTTTAGGCTGGCTCGTGGGTACGTCCGTCCACGTGATCGACGACAAAAGGAAATTTACTGACCGGTTTGGACTAGGCGTCGTCAGAGGGATGATCGGGTTGCCTCAAACGAACATGCACAATCAGAGCTGCAGGCATGGATCACAAGCCCTCCGATTGGAGAAAGCAACTTGAGCAGTGCACTATGTGGATTAACTTGTTTGATTGGTTTGTTCGTGCAATTTTAGATCAACTGATCGATCAAACTTGACTAAAATAGTCAATACTTGGTGGAGATTAATTTTTGACATGGAACTCCACAGTCCATTCACTTGTAGGCATAGCAGAGCCGCTAGCCACAAACACCATTACATCAGTCGGAACATCGTCCAGCCAAATCAGGCCATCGCCATGAACACCCGAGGCACTCAGCTCCTCCATCGCTTGTGCTGCTTTATTACAAACTCGACGACAAAACTCGAAAGAAATAGCTGAAAAGTTCAACCTAGCTAGCATTCCGTCGTCCCGCACGGCCGCACTAACACACCGATTGGCGATCGGTCATAGTCTGCTTTATTAAGAGCATTTACCAACACCAGTATGACTCAACTATGATACGAGTCATACCCCAGTTCGTCGCTGCCTCCTTGGAGACATGCCTCGACTTCGGTATGGATTGCACTATGGGGAAATCCATTCGTCCAACTCCTGACCTTGCCACATTATCCTTGTTGTCTCCGATGGGCGATGGCAGAACCCCAACCTCATACGCTAGCAACATGTTGTTCGTGATTAGCCTACTAGGGACGAAGGCGCTCTAAATTGGTGCAATAATATCCGGTAAAACCATATTTAGTCTATTTGCTAGGACCTTCAAAATCAGTTTACAAACCACACTGCACAAACTAATTGGCATGCAATCATTCATACTCATAGGATTGGGTACCTTTGGGATCAACAGTACACATGTCTCATTCCAACCCTCGGATATCTCACCTCCACTGAGAGACTTGAGAATTTTTGCGGTAACCCTCTTTTCAACCACCTCCTAATACTTCTTGTAGAAGAGAGAGGGCATACCATCGAGTACGGGTGCCATTAGGTCCCCGTTACTTTCCAAAGCACTTCTTACTCCCTCTGTAAACACCTCCATGAGTGAGTCATTCATCTCCGACGTCACATGCAGATCGATGTGATCCATGATTTCGTCCTTTCTTGTACCTGTAGTAGAGGAAAATAGGTTTATAGGATAATTAGCAGCTACTTCCTTCATTTCCTCTTATTCCTTCACTTCTACCCCGTCCTCCCTTCTTAGCACCTTAATCCTATTTTTATTTTTCCTCCCCGATGCCACCGAGTGAAAAAAACTTTGTGTTTCTATGGGCCCTTTGCTTCCAATACAACTCCCTCTGGTCTTTTAACCTACTTAACTTGAAATGCATCACCTCTTCCTTCCACATCTACTTTTTAGAGATATTGTCTCTTCTCCACCTCTCCAACTCCTTCTTTAACTTATTTATTCTTTTGTCTAAATATACTAGCACCTCTACCCCAGCCTCTAAATGTTCATATTTTGGAAAAAAAATCGAGATTTGAAATTTTTTCGAGTATGAACGTATTTTAAATTTGAACATTTTATAATTTAGATTCCAAATATTAACATTTTTAATCATGAACATTTTTAAAATTTGATTTTTTAAAATCTAAACATTTCTCAAAATTGAACGTTTTTAAAAAAACTCTTCAAATTTGAACATTTTTAAATTTTAGTATTTTCCAAATCTGAAAATAAAATATAAATAAAAAGGAAAATAAAGGAAAATAAAATAGGAAACGGAAAAAAGAAAAGAAAGAAAGAAAAAACCCTACCTGGGCCCACACCCACGCGGGAGTGTGCGGTGCATGGCAGGTACCGACCCAGTCGGACCTATATATAGGTTTCCCCCTATTATTTTTCTCTACTATATTACCGAGAAGGTTAATATTTGCAATTTTTATTTTTAGATTTCTTGTTGGTGATTATAAATAGATTGATAAACTTCTCGCAAAAACATGAAATATGATTTTGCAAACCTGGAAAATATTCGCTTTGTACATTCATGCTCAGTGAAATACCACTGTAATTTGTATGTGAATAAATTACCTACAAAGGTAAGGAGTATGTGAAGATAGGGGACACGTAATGAAATAGCGGGGTCAGGCCCATATGCATCTAGACATGCCACGTCACGCTAATCCCAGCATCAGCGCGTGGGACGTGCCATCTCATCTAACCCAGGGCCCGCCACCTGCCGCCCGCGGATTAGGTGAGTCGCCGCAACCGCGACGTATCTCCGGCCCGGCCCCACTCGCAATTCAAAAACCGCCACTGTCTCCTGCGCTACACCTACACGCGTCGCCCATCGCCGCCCTCCTTCCGTCGCTTCTGCTCCAACTCCGACCCGAGACCGAGACCTCGCTTCGCTTTCCGGTGACGGCGACCAAACTCCCTATATTCTCTTCTCCGACTCTTGCTCCGCGGCTCCGTCCGGTGCTTCTCCCGCAGTCGGATTCGTTCTAGTTGGAGCCGGTCCCCGCGCGCACCCTTTGAGTTTTGGGAGAAGGTCTTGGGACGGGCGGGCGGTGGCGATGGAGGAGAGGTACGAGGCGATGAAGGAGCTGGGGTCCGGCAACTTCGGGGTCGCGAGGCTGGTCAGGGACAAGCGCACCAAGGAGCTCGTCGCCGTCAAGTACATCGAGAGGGGAAAGAAGGTATTATCGTGTTTGTTTCTTCTGTCAGTTTTCCTCCGTGCTTAGCTTTGAGGTTTGGTCGTAGAGAGTTCAGCGGGCTGGTGTAGTTGGTGTTCTGCTTGGTGCCGAATTGAATCCTCGATAGCCAGATAGTAGCGAGGTGAATATGACTGCAGGTCAGTTTGTGTTGCCTGATGGGGTTTGTTTGTGTGCGTGCAGATTGATGAGAATGTGCAGAGGGAGATCATCAATCACCGGGCGCTCCGGCACCCTAACATCATACGATTCAAGGAGGTAATTAGGAAATCCTGGCTCATTGATCTATGGTAAATTCGCTGATTGTGGATGAATTTGTACTGTTGAAATTGGATGGTTCTGAAGTCTGAACTAATCCCTGTGTCATCTACACAGCAGAAATGGTACTGTACTTTCGTTTGGAAATAAATGGTGATTGGATTTTCGAGTGTTTACATCATGACTGTATCTTCCAGTGATTATTAGTAATGCTGTAGTTAGTAGTAATGTCTGGCTGGGCAGCACTGAACCCACAGTCCAGGGTCACTATGAAGTATGAACTGTTAATTATTGACAGAGTGGTTTCAAAAGCATGGAAGCTTATCCTAGACCATCGCTCTGGCTTTTAGATTGACTCTGTATGGTCTTCAGCTTAGAAACTTATCATATGTAGATAAAATTTAATGGACTTGCTACAGTATGGTCTTGCTTATTTTCTAAAACATTTTCTTCTTTCCTGAATCAATTGGGATTAACAGGTTTGTTTAACCCCTACGCACCTTGCGATTGTCATGGAATATGCTGCTGGTGGAGAACTCTTTGAAAGGATATGCACCGCAGGGCGATTCAGCGAAGATGAGGTTTGCTCTCACCCTAGTTACTTACCTTGTTATGTTGTCTGGCTACCTCCCTTAATTCTGAACCACGTCTGCTAAGCGCTAACAGATGTTATCTGTTTGCTATGTGTGTCGATAGGCAAGGTATTTCTTCCAGCAGCTACTTTCAGGGGTCAGCTACTGCCATTCAATGGTATGCCTGCTTGTTGGAAATCTTCAATGGAAACTATTAGCAGAACTGAAATGCCCATGGACTGATATCGAAAATGCAGGAGATCTGCCACCGTGATCTTAAACTGGAAAACACACTCCTGGATGGGAGCCCAACACCTCGAGTAAAGATTTGCGACTTTGGTTACTCAAAGGTGCTAATAGTTACTGATATGTTTCATAGTCTTTCTATAAAATGGGGCTCTGTCCTTGCTGACCACGTTGGCTATTGTGCTTTCCAGTCTGCTTTGCTGCATTCCAAGCCAAAATCAACAGTTGGTACTCCGGCATACATAGCACCGGAAGTTCTTTCGAGAAAAGAATATGACGGAAAGGTAACATCAACCTTTAGCAATCTTCGGCTATTGACTGTTATTTTGCATCCACCTCTTTTCCCCCCAAGAAAACCAGGTAAATAGTTTGCAGGAATATCAGTTAGTTACTTACAGAAGTTACTGAAGATTGAAAGAGAGTTTAGACTGAGATTATCAGTTTAACCTACCTCAGTTAAGATATAGGTATCTAGCTTGCATACCACATACTCTTTTAATAGAACATCATCATATATTCATATATTGTGCTGTTGAAATAGTGGGGGAGCCAATCAAGTTGAAGGATGCGAGTAAGGACACTGACTATTGAAAATTTGATTTTTGTCGTTCATGTAGCACTACTATCAGGCTTTCTTTTCCAACGCCGCAGAAGGATTTAGCTTACCAATGATCCACTGCCACTAAAAATGCTACAGTCATCACTATTTAATTTTGTATATCAACAGTAATGTCTGGCAATGCTATCCAAGTTCATGTACTTTCAATCTTTTCATGATTCTGAGACGTTATATGATCAGCTTCCAACTCTGCATCTTACGACGGAACGGTTTTCCTTCCCTAGGTAGCAGACGTATGGTCCTGCGGCGTGACATTGTACGTGATGCTCATCGGGTCGTACCCATTTGAGGATCCTGATGATCCAAGGAACTTCCGAAAAACGATCAGCGTAAAGGCCCAGTCCATCCTCCTTAATTATCATCATTACCCTGTTCAGCACCTTCCTTGTTTAGCGTGCCTGAAACTCCGAACTTAATGTGAATGCACGTCTTGTGACACTTGACAGAGAATCCTTGGCGTGCAATACTCCATTCCAGACTACGTTAGGGTGTCCTCCGACTGCAGAAACCTCCTGTCCCAAATATTCACTGCCGATCCTTCAAAGGTACCACTTTTTATCCTCTTTTCTCTTTCAGTTTAGTAACTTGCAAGTAAACTTCAGATTTCTCCAAAAAGGCAAGTCTTTGATGTCCAGACTCTGCCTACATTTTCTGCATCTTGTAATCTGACACCGCAATTCCCTGAATCGTGCCTAACAAAAGTGACTCTTCTATGTCCGAAACTTTGAAGAGAATCACGATCCAAGAAATCAAGAAGCTGCCGTGGTTCTTGAAGAGCCTGCCGAAGGAGATCTCGGAGAGGGACAGGGCCAACTTCAAGGAGCCTGAGCCGGAGAAGACAGTAGCGGCGCAGGCCGTGGAGGAGATCATGCGGATCATCCAGGAGGCCAAGGCCCCTGGCGACATGTCCAAGTCCTCCGCCGATGCTGCACTGCTCGCCGAGCTTGCCGAGCTGCAGAGCGACGACGACGAAGAGCAGGGAGACGAGGGGGAGACCTACTAACTGAACCCTGCATCGCAGTGCATGCAGATTCAGGTGCGCCTGTGTAGCTGTTCATATATACGATCTGGAATACGGTTTGTTGAGACAACAATAAGGCGCCGAAGCGTATGATATGATTATGATACCCCTTGTACTAGCGTTGTGTACATTACTGAACATTGCACGAATTTAGCGTGCAAGAATAAAAGAAGATGATTGGAGAATAAATCTTCCAACCCTGTTTGAACGGGGAACGATTTAAGCCTGCACACATTTTATAACATCGAAATGAGTTGCAAAAAAAAAAAAATCCTTATTTGAGCCATACGGCAATAGGAACACCCCAATGTTAGGGAATAGCGGATTTTCAACCAAGCCACGATTTCTTGTTCAAAAATATTAAACCATGTAATTGTTCATGCATTGCTTATGATAGTTTGTCATATATCCACTTTACAAGTATATGTTAATCAGTGAGGTTTCAGACATTGATAAGTGTATTCAAGAGGCAACATTTACCACTAAGTTTTAGTATACTACTAGTACTAGGTATAAAACCTAAAACGTTATAATATTCTCAAAATACTTGTCAAGACAAATGTTTGCATATGATTTTCAAAGTTCTAAAATATAGATTAAAGGTGTGTTCAAGACGTTTTTTAAAAGACTAGAGGAGGTACCGTTTATAGTAGAGTTTATCTTTTATCTTTCTCCACCGGGTCGAAATTTTATTCGATGTTCTACAATGTGGTGCATGCACATTGTGTTGATGTCAAAAAAACATTTCAAGATTTTTTAAATTCGTTTGCACATCTATTCAGGCTACTGTTTGATTCATCTCATGCATAGTAGCGAGCTGATGTTTGAACCAGGAAATCACCTTGAGCTCCATGCCGTACATGGAAAGAGAACACTAGCCGAGGCCTAGTTAAAACGTTGACGAGGGCTGGCCCAAAGGCTTAATAAGTAAAATTTTGAATAACCATATTCTTGGGAAGATACACTTTAAGAAGGGTTCAAAGATCAAGGACTAGACTAGGGTCAATAGGACATAATCAAAATTTACGAAAATTAGATCTATAATGTAAGTAATAAAGAGTTAGGAAAGTTCAAGTTATTGGTGGGCTCCTCTAATTTTTTTTTAAAAGAATTAGGAAAGTAGCCCGAAATTACTTAACCTTTTGATCCTTGAGCTAAGTTCACGAAAAGCTCACCCGATCACTCATAATTGTCTTGAAGTGGTCCTAGGACCTTCACTATCTTCTTGAGATGGATCTACTAGAAGGAAGTTATTAATCGACCCCTAGGTGATTATAAGATGCTAACAACCAAAAGCAATAGATTAAGATCTCCAGAATTGATGTGCGCTTGCTTAATGCTTAATCTGTAATCAATTCACACCCAGCAAAATTTCAACCCTAAGATTGGACTCATGAACAAGAGGATACTTTCACTATTTCATATGAAGTGTAAGAGTGTATATGCCATAGCTGAAAGTAAACCCGAGCCTCAAGGGGATCTGGATCCTCCCATAGAGAAGATATATTCAATGGTCAAATCTTCGAAGCCATAAGCGGCACAACAAAAAGATCCTTCATTCAATGTTGTTAGCCACGAAAGGAACACAATCAGATGGGGATTCAATATATGCTCCATAAAGCTAATCTAGAACCTCTCCGGAGGATTCTGAACCGAGACATAGTGCCACCGAAATTCCAACAACATGACATAAGTGGATTATCATAACCCATGCTTGGTTACACCGGAAATAGACCTCATAGTCACATAGAAAACAATTGAGAAACACTCATGCTCAAGATACATGCAATACCGTAGAAGAACATGGTACCACCGAACACAATAAACTAGCATCATGTAGAATAACAACAAGTGTGATTCATGGAAGAACTGGCCTCACATCCGGTAGCACTGAATTCCAAAGCATCACCCAGGGAAATCCTAACCCATGTCATGGTGGCCACTTTTGGTGTACTTCAACGCCAATCATACTACGATTGAAGCTCTAGGATTACGATCTAATTATGGCCTAACTGACATTTACCATAGCCAAGATTAAGACAATCAAAAGAACCTTTGAAAAATCTGAAGACAAAGATCCGTACACAACCAAGATCTGATGCTGCCCGTCTCACAGTTGATAACAGAGTTAGGTTGAAGCTCCGTGTGTCATCTTCTCTTGTAGAAGATGATATCTCTTATATTACCGATGACAGTGAACACTATCTCCGTAAGAAATTACATAGAAGCATCTTGAAGGGTTCTGTGGATCCTAGAACGACCAATCACCCACTGCTAAACTGGGCGATGATGTGTAGACGATGATGTGTAGACCAGTGACCCTTGGCGGTCTTGGGATGTTGGATTTGGAGAGGTTTGGCAGCGCTAATTTGCGACTGCGATGGCCTTGGTTGACATGGACTGACACTACGAGGCCATGGCTGGGGGCTCACCTTCCATGCAAGGATGTGGACATGGACCTTTTTAGGGCATCAGTGATGATCAACTTGGGAGATGGCGATAAAGCGTTGTTTTGGCATGACTCTTAGCTGCAGATTGGGCCTCTCAAGCTTCGATTCCCTAGCCTCTTCTACATCACCACATGCAAAATTAGGACGGTGAAAAAAGAATTCCAAAACGTAAACTGGATCCACACACTTCAGACCATTGCAACGACGCCTGATCTTGAGTGTTTCGTCGAGCTTTGGGAGCTTATTTGGGAGGTGCAACTCATACCTTGCCCAAACATCATCTCTTGGAAGTGGAAAGCCTCCGGAATTTACTCAACGACATCGGCCTATAGGTGCCAATTCATGGGCTCGCATGCGCTTTTGACACACATAAGATTTGAGAGGCACATGCTTAGCCAAAGTGCAAGCTCTTTGCTTGACTTGTGGCGCATAGGAAGATCCGCATGGCGGATGTGTTAGCTTTAATTATGTCGATGGCCTTACGACCCTGTTTGCAAGCTATGCCACACTCACCAAGAGACGGTGCAACACTTATGTCATGACTGCACCTTCACCAATGGGATGCGAGACTCCATTCTCCCAGCTAGCGACATCCCTGTGCCAACAACCACCACGATGGCGGGAAGTAGTGGTGGAAGCTCACCAAGAACTTAGGGGGGGCAAAACACAAAACATCGGTGTCTAGGGGGGGCAAACTTCTCTAAAAAAAATTCTTCTAAGCCTTGTAAAAATAATATCTTTCAACAAATCTCCAAAAGTTGGGGGGAGGGGGGGCGGTGGCCCCCTTACTTGTGAATAGTTACGCCAGTGGCGGAAAGGTATTTTGATGATTCGTGGCTTGATTACATCACCACTATCCCAAAAAAAAAAGAGGTGGGTCGTGAGCGGACTCATCACCAACATCATTAGGGGAGTGTGAAGGAGAGAAACCGGAGAGTCTTCACCAACGTGGTCTTGCCTTTGTTGAACGTTGTACACTTGAGATAGAGATGAGGGCTTTTGCCTTCATAGATGACCCTGGAGACTGAGCGGTTTGATCATGGATGAGGAGTGAGTTTTTTAATTGTTTTCTTTTGACCTCCGTGGAGGTCCTCATGTAAATAACATTGCTTCCATCTAATCGAATGACAATTGGGTGTGCATGTAACCCTCAAAAAAAGGAGCATATTGACATTGTGTTGTATATAGTCTTGTGCTTGTGGTCATCGTTTACTACCCCACACTCGCATAAAGCTATATACTTAGCGGATCGAGAAATGGAAAACAGATAGTAGTAATTTTATTTTAAGGTTTAGCCAAAATTTTCTATTATTTTGGCTTCATGGAATACTTCAATAAAACCATGTAGGGCCCACATGTAAGATGGGTATCCACAGATGGATCCAATTTTTGTACCCATGTCCCGCCTATAACTTAACCGCTACCTGGTCATGAATATCCTAAGCATAAAATGCCCTCCAAACCCATGTGCGATAGGTTGGATGTCCATGGATACACCGACGCACAAATACTACTATAATCTCTATACTACTATAATCTCTATGCTTTAGATAGACCAATCTTACATGCTAAATCAATTTTGTACAAATAATATATTCATGCATATTCTAGAAGTATGATTTTGAAAATATGGAGGAAAACTCTTCCTCAAAATAATACCTTTGGTTTTGTTGTATTACTGATTGTACTTGTGTTCAATTTATTCGATTTTCATCTTTTGTGTGATGGAAATAGTCTGAAAGCAAAAATTACATTTTTTTCGATAAAGGAGCTTAGCCCCAGCCTCTGCATCAATAGATGCACACGGCTTGCTTTATTAAAAATAATGTATCAAGTCATAACATATCCAAGAACCCTTATTACAATCACGGAGAAGCTAAGGTCGATACATGAATCAACCAGCTGAAAATATGGCAAATAGAGAAGCTATGCATTTGCTATTCTATTAAGATGCCGCCACCCAGTAGCCTGGAAAAAGAAGTCCTGAGCAACCACTAACATCCGGTTGCATCCAATAACCATAGCCTCCCGCTGTTTCACTGGGAGGAGTGAAACCCATTGCTGAAAGCGAAAATTACATGAGGCATGGGAGTACATTACTCATCCAGTATTTATGACGAACATTAATTTTATTTAGTATTTGCGCTATGGAAACACGCCAAAGATTTTCGCTCCTTGATCATTGCATAAGGCATGAGTGTTGTGGCCACACCAATCATTAAGATGCAATACGTCTAACTTGAGTGCGTAATAATGAACTTCCACACAGTCTTGGATTTGTAGAGTCTTTGTAATTGAATGAAGGGAGTGCATCCATATGTAATCCTAGACACCAGTTGGCATTTCTCGAGCAAGCAGAAAAAGAAAGGGAGCCAACTCACATTGGCTATGTAGAAATGATAAGGTTTTTAATAACAAAAATGCCAACCTTTTGCAGGTTATGGTCATTGCTGCAGCGTATGGCGGATCACAACCTCTTTACGGAGGTGTGTACACGGTTGGAGGACACGGCAAAAGATTTTATTGCCCTACTTGGGTGGCAGCATAATCTCAGTACTGCTCCTTCGATTCCGTAGTGTTTCAGGCTGCGTTCTATGTTTTTTTCCATTATATCGTTAATACTTGGATTGGTTCGTTTTGTGTTGCGGTTGTGTGCATGTTAGCTGTGCAGAGGCCGGATATAATACTTAAACCTTTTAAGTAATGAAATCGCCCTTTATCGAAAAAACTCACATGAGCAACCTTCTGAATCCATCTTCTTCGACTAAAACGTCTTCAATCCATCAGCAGGGGTAATGGCGGCCGCACACAAATGATCTATGCGGAGTCATGACAATCAAGTGACCATCCTCAAATACTTGGACAAACTCTATAGGAAATGTGATATTCCTTGGGCTCATATATTTTGGTCAAAGTACTACAATACAAGGTGCCCCATGCTCGCCTACCGCGCGGATCCTTCTAGTGGAAAGATGCGATGGGGCTTATGAAACATCATCAGAGGGGTCAATGAATGTGAGATCAAAGCGAGAGACACGGTCTTGTTGTGGAAAGATAACTAGACCAATGCTCTAATGCATGACACTGCAACCAGGAGCTCTGAGGGCATGTCCAACCAGGAGCGCTTATTTGGACGCTTACAGATAAAAAGAAAATGTCATCAAATAAAAAAAATACTGAAGCGTCCGCTCCCCCAATGCTAGGCGCTAATAGCAGATGCAAAACTGCAGGTTAGCTAGTGCCTCTCTTGCCCTGCTCGCACGGGAAAAAGCAGATTAAGCGCCGCCTCCTCTTTTTGCATCGATGCCGCAGCGACGCCAGGATTTTAATACGTAACTGCTGATCGGCTGGGTTTGAGATCCTGGCGCCCGGGCTTAGCGCCGCCCATTGTAGATGCCCTGAGTGTCACCTCCCTACGTTACGTATATATAAGTTGATATCTCTTATATTAATAATGACACGAGACATATTATTTCTTTAAGAAATTACATACAAGTCTTGTGTTGTACATATTTGTGTGCAGGGTCGGATCCACATGTTGCTAAAGGGGTGCAGTAGATATGGGGTAGCAGTTTTCTTTGTAAAAAGAAGTTATTTTTCACAAGATATGCACCTCCAAAAGGAAGTTCATTTTATGCTGTAACACCATCTTTTATGGCATGTCATACTGGTTATTTGTGCTCTGGCTTTGTTTCTTGTATTCCTGTGCTTAGCATTTTCTATCCCCCAGTGAGGTATGGTTGAAACATACGGTCAGCGGTTCCAAAAAATGAAAAAAAGAAGCATACTGCTAAGATTTTCATGGTTTAACTGGATGATCCGACAGTACGACCGTAAGATCTTCCACCTATTTCTTCATCAAAAGTGTAGACGCAAGGAGTTGCCTTTCCGTAAAAAAATGTACTCCATCCCTACCAGATAATAAGACGTTTAAGACTACTAAAACAGTATATGCTAGACTGTCTTATATTTCAGTACAGAGGTAGTAGAAGCACAATAGGCCGGGTGCACTAGCACCTTCAGTTGTACCAGGTGATACCATTACAAATTCTGGCATTTTTTAAAAATATTGACACAATATTTATTTACACGTCTTAAAGTTTCAACTTCAAGTTCAACTCACAACTAAATAAACAAAAATGACGAATCTGCCTGGCAATAGCACCAATGTAGTACTATGTGGCCTGGCTCTCTCTCGATCGAAGCTAAGAACGAACAGAGACAGGAAATTTTGTGCTGCGTGCAAAACCTTGCAGCTTTTCTGGTTCTATTCCCTTCCTCTTATTACATGGGAGAAAAACGATCGTGTCTATTCTCACGGAGCTCACAGCGAACGTGCCATCCCACGTCCAAGCTCATCGAGTAACAGCACTCCCGATCGTGCTTATGACTAAGTCAGCTATGCCTATCCAAAGCCTAGAGAATAGCTAACTGAACTAACTGAACTAACTGAACTATCGACACTGCTAACTGAATTTAAACATTGACAAGCTAGATTAACTGACAAACTCCCCCTAATCTAGTTGTCCTTCACCTTGATGATGCCGATCCGTCGTCGCAGCTCCTGGAACTGCACACGAGCAAGTGCCTTCGTCAAGATGTCGGAGAGTTGATCTTCGGTACGCACGAACTGAGCGTCGATGCTGCCGTTCTCGACGCACTGACGAATGTAGTGGTACCGAGTGTCGATGTGTTTGCTCCGATCATGAAAGACCGGGTTTTTCATCAGCGCAATGGCTGATTTGTTGTCGACGCGCAGCTCCGTGGCGCCGATCTTGCAGCCCATGAGTTCGCTGTAGAGACGACGAAGCCAGACGCCCTGGCATGCCGCTGCTGTCGCGGCGATGTACTCTGACTCGCACGACGACAGGGCAACGACTTTCTGTTTTGTCGATTGCCATGCGACAGGGCTTTGGCCGTAGAAGAACAGGACGCCGCCGGTGCTCTTCCGATCATCGATGTCACCAGCGTGATCGGAATCGTTGTATCCGACGAGCTCTGCGTCTCCCTCCTGGCGTGCGTAGCAGCAGCCCAGATCCTTCGTGCCGGCAATGTACCGCAGAAGGTGTTTCACAGCATTCCAATGCTCGCTGGTGGGAGCCTCCATGAACCTGCTGAGGTAGCCCACGGCGAAGCAGATGTCTGGCCTCGTATGTACGAGATACCGCAGTCCGCCGACAACGCTCCTGTATTGCGTGGTGTCGACAGCGTTGCCTCCTCCGTGCTTGCTCAACTTCAGTCGAGGCTCCATGGGCACGGCCGTGGAGTTGCAGGTGGACAAGCCTTCGCGTTCCAGAAGCTTCTCGGCGTAAGCAGCTTGTCCAAGGACAATGTGCCCAGGTTTCTGGGCCACCTCGATCCCGAGGTAGTAGCTCAGCAACCCCAGGTCGCTCATCTGGAACAGCGACATCATCTCTCGCTTGAACGCGGTGATCGCTGCTGTCGTGGTGCCGGTGACGATCATGTCGTCGACGTACACACCAAGTAGCAGGCGTGCCCCATCCTTGATGCGTGTGTAGACGGCATGCTCTGACGCGCATTTGACGAAGCCGAGCGCGGCGAGGCTCCCGTCAAGCTTGGCGTACCAAGCTCGTGGGGCTTGGCGGAGGCCGTACAGTGCTTTTTTCAGGCGCAGCACCTTGCTCTCCTCGCCATCCCTGACGAAGCCAGGAGGTTGCTTGACGTAGACCTCCTCGGCCAGCTCGCCGTTGAGGAACGCCGATTTCACGTCGAGGTGATGTACCTCCCACATCTCTTGCGCGGCGATGGCTAGCATGAGGCGAACGGAATCCAGCCGCGCAACTGGGGCGAAGACCTCCTCGAAGTCAACTCCTGCGCGCTGGACGTAGCCTTTTGCGACGAGCCGGGCCTTGTGCTTGACGATGGCGCCCAGCTCGTCGCGTTTCACCTTGTACACCCATTTGAGGCCGATTGGCCTGTGTCCACGAGGGAGATCGACAAGATCCCAGGTGGAGTTTTCCTCGATCGAGTTCATCTCCTCGATCATGGCCCTATTCCAGCACGCCTCCCTCCGTGCTTCCTCCACGCTTGATGGTTCCTCTGCAGAAGACAGGAACAGACGCTCGGCCAAGTTGGGTGCCTCAGCGTCTGAACCGTACAGGTCAGTGACGCGCCGATACCTGTGCGGCTCGTCAGGGTCGTCGTCCTCATCGAACAGAGCTGCATCTGGTGCTGTGGGAGGCGTGGCGAGCTGCACGTCGCGTGCAACGTCCTGTTCCGGAGGTGTTGCCGCTTCGTGCGGTGTTGGCGACGTGGTGACGAATGGCGTGGCAGCCTCCGATCCCGTGGAAGTCGAGGGCGCCGGCGTCGTACAGGGTGCGTGCCCAGCCTCCGCCGGTACCGCCAGCGTGGTGTACTCAACCACCAGCTCCTTGTTCCTTTCCGCCGCAGGTACGTCCTTGTCCCAGTCCCAGCTCGCCGATTCGTCGAAGATGACGTCGCGAGAGACATGGACGCGTCGCGTCGCTGGGTCGTAGACCCTGTACGCTTTGGAGCCTGGCTCATAGCCGATGAAGACCATCGGGGTGCTCCTGTCGTCCAGCTTGCGCAGGAACGGGCGTGCTGACTTGACGTGGACGACGCAGCCGAAGACGCGCAGGTGTTCGACCGCCGGCTTCTTCCCGTACCAAGCTTCATAGGGGGTTTTGCCGTCGACGCTGCGTGTGTGCGCTCGGTTGAGCACATACACCGCCGTGGTCACCGCCTGCCCCCAAAAACAGCTTGGCATGCCCTTCGCCTTGAGCATGCACCGTGCCATCCCGACCACCGTTTGGTTCCGCCGCTCGACGACGCCATTTTGCTGCGGTGAGTATGGCGCCGTCAGGTGGCGTTTCACTCCAGATTCGGCGAAGTGGGCGGCGAGGGCGTGGGAGGTGAATTCCCCGCCTCTATCGGTGCGGAGCGTGCGGAGCTTGCGGCGCGATTCGGTTTGCGCCTCAGCCTGGAACCGGCGCAGCGCCGTGGCTGCCTCGTCCTTGGACGTGAGCAGAACGAGCCACATGAAGCGACTGTGGTCGTCGACGAGCAGGAGGAAGAAGCGACGCCCTCCAGGCGTCGGTGGAGTGATCGCGCCGCAGAGGTCCGCATGGACAAGCTCGAGCGGCTCCTCCGCTCGGAACTTCGCCTGCTGCGGGAACGGGGCTCGGCGCTGCTTCCCTGCCAGGCACGTCTGGCAGAGTTCTCCTGTATGCTCGATGCTTGGCAGTCCTCGGACCATGCCGGCGCGCGCCATCTGCTGCAGAGCTTCGAAATGGAGGTGTCCATAGCGCGCGTGCCACCGCCACGAGTCCGTATCGTGGCGCATAGCGAGGCACGCGGGCTGCACTGGATGCATCGTCAGCTTGTACAGACGATTGGGGGCGCGCTTTACCTTGAGGAGCAGATTTTCTCGGCGATCGCGGATGGTAAGCATCCCACGCCTGATGCGGATGTCGCAGTGACGCTCGTCCAGCTGGCCCAGGCTGACGACGCTGCTCTTCAAGCGGGGAATGTAGTAGACCTCCGTGAATGCGCGCTGCACCCCGCCGTCGATGCTGAACACGATCGTGCCCCGGCCCTTGATCTCCACGACGGAGCCGTCGCCGAAACGGACGCTGCCGGTGATCGCCTCGTCGAGCTCCGCAAAGACGGAGCGGTCGCCCGTCATGTGGTTGGAGGCACCTGTGTCGAGGTACCACGCGGCGTCCCTTGGCTCGCCGTCGCTCGCGGGCACCACCTTGGCGCGCTCCTCGTTCAGCATCACGAGAGCGTGATCAGGTTCGCTTGGTGAAGAAGTTGCCGCTGCAGGTGCGGCGGGCGCGTCAAGCTCGACGACGCCAAGTAGCAGTGCAGGATCGGCGTCGTCGTCCTCCCGCTCAGCCAGGTGAGCTTCTTCCTCACGCTTCTTCTTTCTGCACTCGCGGGCCCAGTGGCCCCTTTTGCCGCAGTAGCGGCAGAGGTCATCTTTCTTCGACCCGCCGGAGGTTTTGGATCCCTCCCCGGACGGTCGCCTGTCGTCGCGGTCCTTGCCGCGGTTCTTGGCCTGACGGCGATCGCCGCTGTTGCTGCCGCTGCTACCGTCGTGCGCGACGCGCTTCTGGCGCGCACGCCACTCCTCCTCTGTGAGGAGCAGCCTCCCGCCGGAGTCCTCCGCTCCGTCGATCGCCTCGTTCTCCTCGACAACGAGGAGGCGACCGCACAACTCCTCGATCGACATTGTCTTGATATCAAGTAATGATTCAATCGACGAAGCCATGTGACGAAACTTACGGGGCAGGACGCGCAGGAATTTTCTGACGGCTTTGCCCTCGTCTTCTGGATCGCCAAGCATCTCCAGATCGCTGAGGATCGTGGAGAGGCGCAGCGCGAAATCCTCCACCTTCTCTCCATCCTTGAAGGTGAGACGGTCGTAGTCGCGTCTGCGGGTCTGAGCCTTGGCGTCGCGGACGCGCTCGGCCCCGACGCGCAGGGTCTTCAACGTGTCCCACGCAGCCTTGGCGTTGTCCCTGGCGGCGAGGGTGCGGACGAGCTCCGGAGGTACGGCGCGGAGGAGGGCTGCCAGCGCCGCCCGATCCTCGTGATCGTCGACGTCGCCCTCGCTCACCGCCTCCCAGAGCCCGTGCACCTGCAGCTGCACGCGCATGATTACCGACCAATCTGCGTAGTTTGTACGCGTCAGGGTCGGCCACTGCGAGCCGCCGGTGACCTCCCGCGCGACCCTCTCCCTCACCACCAACTCGCGCCCATGATGCTGGCTGCGACCACGGCGAGTTGGGGACGAGGAAGGACGGCGGGACGCCGACCGCCCTGGGGACTTCGAGCCCGACCCGGACGGCGTGTCCGTGGGCTTCTTCTTCTCCCCTGGCGCGGCCTTCTTTGGCGGCGGAGGCGTGGAGCCTACCATGGTCGTTGGCTAGCTCTGATACCACTTGTGGCCTGGCTCTCTCTCGATCGAAGCTAAGAACGAACAGAGACAGGAAATTTTGTGCTGCGTGCAAAACCTTGCAGCTTTTCTGGTTCTATTCCCTTCCTCTTATTACATGGGAGAAAAACGATCGTGTCTATTCTCACGGAGCTCACAGCGAACGTGCCATCCCACGTCCAAGCTCATCGAGTAACAGCACTCCCGATCGTGCTTATGACTAAGTCAGCTATGCCTATCCAAAGCCTAGAGAATAGCTAACTGAACTAACTGAACTAACTGAACTATCGACACTGCTAACTGAATTTAAACATTGACAAGCTAGATTAACTGACATACTACTCAATCCAGGTTTGAATTTGGTACTATTCATACGGTGATTTGTCCTTTTTTGTTTCTTGATCTCTGAGTCAAATCTGACTGTAAACTTTTTTTTAGCTGTCTGAATGTATTACACTTTTACTACATGGTAGGTGTGCGTTGTTTCTATTGCCCTAATTTTTTTTCCTGAATTTCTAACCATGCTTAAATGCATTTTACCTACATACCCCCTATATCTCCGACGACGGAAGTGTAGCTAGTCATCACCCACACCCAGACAAAACAGTAACGTAAGAGAGCAGCACGAGAGCCAGCACTGCGGCGGCGGCGAGATGGCCTCGGTCAATCGCACCTCCTCCATCGAGCACGGTTCCCAGATCCGCCCTGCCCAGGGAGACAACGGCGGCGCGAGTGGCAGCGAGGGATTCAACATCTCCTCCGCGTTCAAGGTGCGAGTTCGTGCGTGTTTTGTTTCCCAGCGTAGCCTCTTGCCTCGCGTTTGAGGGTTCAAGCGCTTGGGTGTTAGTCTCGTCCGATGCTCACGAGGATAGGTTACGATGGTGTGTGCAGGAGATCCAGGACATGCGGAGGAGGCTTCGGGAGTTGGAGCAGGAGCAGGAGCAGGAGCAGGAGATAATACCCACCGCCGCCGTGCCCCATCCCCATGGTGATCTATTTAGTTTGCTGGCACGATCTCCATTCGCTTGTGTAGTAGCGCTTTGTTACGTCCCTGGAACGAAATTGGCTGGCGGATGCATGGCAGACTGTACCCCCAGTTAGTTGGGTGTCATGTGATTTGTGCGATTCGGCTCTAGCCTCTAGGTGATCGGGTTAATTTCAGGCAATACACAATAGGGTACTAGTTTCTTAGTTGCTGAAGAGTTCTCTGAGGCTGGTAGCCAGAACAGTTGAGTATTTGTAGGTCATGGGCGGGTGGATCTGTCAGCATTGTGCCTTTGTTCCTTTCAGCTGCCCTGTTGGATATGCATTTGAACAGTTTTGTGTAGGATCGTGGGCTTCTGAAGAGTTGAGTATTTCTAGGTCATTGGTTTCTAAAGAGTTCCTTTCGTATGGATTTGGACAGTTTTGTTTAGGATCTTTGCAGTGTTCTAAAAGGCGGTAGCCAGGCCACGGGGTGACGGTGGCGCCTAATCATGGGCTAGGCAGCCCGCAGCCGCCTAGGCGCGCAAAGTAAGAGGGTGGCGCATCCGAAGCGGCTACGTGGCTGCCTTTTATAGTAGGGGTCTGCTAGACTGCGATAATAATGGTGCATTAGTTTGGCTCACCTAGTTACATCGTGGTTTATGTTTCTGGTGTAGCTAAGTATCACTTATTTACTACCGTTGTCGTTTGTCGCGCTTTTTGCTACTTGTCGGGTTTACTCTTTGGAGACAGCTATAATTTTATTTTTTCTTCTATGGAGCATCCTCAAGGCATCAACCTCATCCTAGCATTCCACATTTCCCAAAATGTTATTGGTGTGTTTACATGGAATTCTATCGTGAAGAGGGTAAATTAGGAAGGATGTGCTTAGGTACCTGATTTGTGATAAGAACACAATGCTTATTACTTATATGTAGCGATGAAAATAATTTCATGATATATTTTGTTCCCAGCTGGGATTTATTTGTATGGAAATTGTCATTGCCAAGTAATGCATTGAATATGCTTGTGTTCTACGTGCACCGTGTGCAGTGTCCTATTTTAAATTTATTTTCAGCTTATACAATTGGACCACAATACCATTTCAATCTATTTAGTTGCCTACTGTCTCCATTTGCTTGTGTATTAGCGCTTTGTTACGTCCCTGGAATGAAATCGGCTGGTGGATGCATGTCAGACTGAAACCCCCAGTTAGTTGGGTGTCATGTGATTTGTGCGATTCGGCTCGTGGAATGCTGATGCTAGGTGATCGGATTAATTTCAGTCAATACTCAATAGGGTACTAGTTTCTTAGTTGCTGAAGAGTTCTGTGAGGCTGGTAGCCAGAACAGTTGAGTATTTGTAGGTCATGGGTGGGTGGATTTGTCAGCATTGTGCCTTTGTTCCTTTCATCTGCTCTGTTGGGTATGCATTTGAACAGTTTCGTTTAGGATCATGGGTTTCTGAACAGTTCTGTAGAATTGAGTATTTGTAGGTCATGGGTTTCTGAAGAGTTCCTTTCATATGCATTTGAACAGTTTTGTTTAGGACCGTTGCAGTGTTCTAAAAGGCTGTAGCCAGGCCGCAGGGTGACGGCTGGGCTAGGCGCGCAAAGAAGGAGGGTGGCGCCTCCGAGGCGGCTACGTGGCTGCCTTTTATAGTAGGCGTCCGCTAGACTGCAATACTAATGATGCATTAGTTAGGCTCACCTATTTACGTCGGGGTTTGTGTTTCTGGTGTAGCTAAGTATTACTTCTTTACTACCGTTGTCGTTTGGCGCGCTTGCTACTCATGGGGTTTACTCTTTGGAGACAATTAGAATTTTATTTCTCTTCTATGGAGCATCCACGGGGCATCAACCTCATCCTGGCATTCCACACATTTCCCCAAATGTTATTGGTGTCTTTACATGGAATTTGAATAGGGCAAATTAGGAAGGATATGCTTAGGTATCTGATTTGTGATAACAATACAATGCTTATTACTTATATGTAGCGCTGAAAATAATTTCATGATATATTTTGTTTCCCAGCTGGGATTTATTCGTATGGAAATTCTCATTGCCAAGTAATGCATTGAATATGACTGTTCTAGGTGTCCTGTTTTAAATTTATTTTCAGCTTATACAATTGGGCCACAATATCAAACCTGTAAGCATAGGTTGCCATGGTGATGACAGTATGTCAATATTCTATAGAAAGCATAGTTTACTGATAATGCAACTGATGTTATATATCCTTGTGACTTTCTTTCATTTATTGGTACTTGCTTACTACTGCTTCTGACATTTTAGGTTTAAAATGTATACATGTGCTGCATTTAAAAAGGATGGCGTGCACGATTAAGTGTTCGCTTCAGGTCTCAACCTTTTTGCATATTTGCTCGATAAGTATGACTCTCAATAGAAATATGGATGTTGGTTAAAGATCCTTATCGCCTTATCGGCATCCTCCTTCTTTAGCAACTGATTCTGTGTGATTTTTAGTGCCATGCCATTGTTTCATTCTTTTGAACCACCTTGATGCTTGAATGGAATCACTGCCTTCAGTTATCTATTAAGCTCGATAATCTTCTTACATGGTTTACTCTTTTGCTCTGTTTTCCCAGAAGTTCCAGCTGCAGAAGCAACCGAATGGGACAAGTCAGAGGTGGATGCTCGCTCAATCTATGTTGGAAATGTGAGGATTTCTTATTTTTTTCCACTTATACAGTTATACTGAAGTAACTCAAGCATTTCCACGAAGGACTTTCCAGTGTCCAGTAGCACACACTGCCAGAAAATTTTGCATTTGGCATGTCTTGATTTTATGTTTACCATCACCATTTATTCTTAGCGTTTATGCTATCCGCATTTGTTATCATGAAGACAAGTACTTATCTTGACAAAATTCTCAAACGCCATTGAATAAATCTTAGCTACTCCACTACAGCTGTTTTTAAGTAAACTATTTGCCACCTTGCTTCAGGTTGACTATGCTTGTTTCCCGGAAGAAGTCCAGCAGCACTTTAAAGATTGTGGAACTATAAACAGGGTTACTATTCTGACAGATGATTTTGGTCATCCCAAGGGATATGCTTATGTGGAGTTTGTTGAAGTTGAGGCAGTCCAAAATGCTATCCTGCTGAATGGTACCAAACTTCATGAGCGGCAGTTGAAGGTTCAAAACTAGTCTTTTTAATACTATAATATACACTCACTATTATTTAAAAAATATTAGCATTTACTATGTGCATATGTTTTCATATGTAGGTGAGCCCAAAAAGAACTAATATTCCAGGAATGAGTCACCATCAGGGATGGAGCCCATATCAGCCTTATTATCCTTCCTCTCTGACATATGAGTAAGGAGTTTCTTCATGATGATATACCACATTTTTTAAGCTGATTTTTTTCTTAAGCTAATATGTTGCACTTAGAATAACTTTTTAATGATGATGGCTGTGTGCATCTATGATGCAGCGGCCGGGTTATTGCACCTTCAAAAACAAAAACAAAATGCATTTAGATTTGCAAAAATTAAGAAACGTGATAATGTGCAATTGGTCGGTCTTAAATTAGCATGTTTTCAATTATGACGTGACTTAGGATTCATGGAATGTTGAGTTGTATTATTTTTGTACTGACTGCTCCTAGATATTGTTCTTTTCGATTGAATGGTTATCCTGTAAATGTAAATATATCCTAAGCCTAGTCTTGAAATCAAAATCATCCCACTTTTTTTTTTTGCATAGAGCAGAATGTCAATTTAAACCGTACAAAGCAAAATAAAAATATTTCAATAATATGACATGAGGAGGCCATTCTTCTAAGGCATCCGATTAGTTGTGCTTCAAACATTCAGGGGAACTTAGGCCCCGGGGTTTCCTCTTTTCTAGAATTCAGCAAAATAGGGTATGAGAATTGGTGAAACATGGGAGCAATTCAAAAATAGTTCCCGGATGACCTTTCTGATGCTCTGTTTTTCTCTGCAGGAGGGTGCCAAGGTTCAGGAGGACACCCAGGTACCAGCCCTACTGATTCTGTCGGGTCGCTGCGACTCTTCAGTTTTTTGGTAGCGAATTTCCAATGTGCCATCATACAGAAGATGACTATCCGTAGCTCCACCGATGTACATCCAATAAAGGAAAAGACTGAAAGACTGTGACTCCTTGTTGTTGTACCTCCGATCATACTAGGATAGCATCCTTGTACCTTAGGAATGACTCTCTGTTCCGAATTATCCTGTGATCAGTCGGTCTGGTGGATTCTATACCATTTCCTTTAGCCGTTAAATGAGTTTTAAGATTGAATTGTTGGTGAAGTCATGTATGTTGTATGTACTCTGCTTGCTCTGATGAGTTCTAAGAAGTCGGATCCGAAGTGTTGAAGTGAAGTATCTGCAACCATGGTCAATATACATTAGTTGGTTCATGTTTTGTTGTCCTTTTAGTTGGTAACATTCCAGTCCGACAGCCTGATGCCTTGGTTGGATTATTTTGCTTGTTTTTTGCGAGAAGGCATGGCGCTTATCTGAGATCTCAGATTCAATATGCGCATGCCTCTTGTGTCAGCAGGACAATTGCAGGCTTAGAGCATGTCTAGCAGGCCCCTCAAAACGCGCGCACCCCGTATAATTCCGGCGGGATAGGGGGTGCGGGCATTTTGGGCCGTCTAGCAGGCCCCGTATTCGGGCCGGCCCGTAATGGCGGAATACGGGGCCCATCAAACCAACACCGCAGCCCTACAAATACAGGGTGTAGGTGCGAGTGGAGGTCCAACCCCTCACTCGCAACCCTAGTTCCGCCGTGCGCCGCCGCCTCCCCGCACATGCTCCGGCGAGCAATTCGCAGCCGCACGCCGCAACATTTGCACCGCCGCCGGAGATGAGCGCACGATGGAGGAGTAGCGCCTCCCCCGCCTCCGGATCGAAGCGATCCCGCTCGTCGGACACGATGGAGGAGGCGTGGCGTCGCCGCTGCAAGCTCTCCGCCGCCAGGAGTCGGCGCACGGCGTGCAAGTACGCCGGCACCGACTATGTGCCGCCGAAGCTCCGCGACGGGCGGCCGCTACTACAAGGTGGACCCGCCGCTCAAGCCGATGAGCGGCGGTGATACGTCTCCAACGTATCGATAATTTCTTATGTTCCATGCTACTTTATTGATGATACCTACATGTTTTATGCACATTATATGTCATATTTATGCATTTTCTGGAACTAACCTATTAACAAGAAAGAGCTTGTTTCTGCTGTTTTTGGTTTCAGAAATCCTAGTAAAAAAATATTCTCGGAATTGGACGAAACTTTCGCCCGGGGTCCTATTTTTGAAGCTTCCCAAGACCGAAGAGATAACGAAGTGGGGCCACGAGGCGGAGAGGGTGGCCGGCGCGGCCCAGCCCTGGCCGCGCCGACCTAGCCCCTGGGCCCCTCGTGTGGCCCCTCACGTTGACCCTCCGCCTACTTAAAGCCTCCGTCGCGAAACCCCAGTGAGAGCCACGATACGGAAAACCTTCCAGAGACGCCGCCGCCGCGAATCCCATCTCGGGGATTCAGGAGATCGCCTCCGGCACCCTGCCGGAGAGGGGATTCATCTCTGGAGGACTCTACACGCCATGGTCGCCTCCGGAGTGATGAGTGAGTAGTCCACCCATGGACCATGGGTCCATAGCAGTAGCTAGATGGTCGTCTTCTCCTTGTTGTGCTTCATTGTTGGATCTTGTGAGCTGCCTAACATGATCAAGATCATCTATCTGTAATACTATATGTTGTGTTTGTCGGGATCCGATGGATAGAGAGTACTATGATTATGGTGATTATCAATCTATTGTTTATGTGTTGTTTATGATCTTGCATGCTCTCCGTTATTAGTAGAGGCTCTGGCCAAGTTTGTACTCTTAACTCCAAGAGGGAGTATTTATGCTCGATAGTGGGTTCATGCCTCCATTGAATCGGGACAGTGACAGAAAGTTCTAAGGTTGTGGATGTGCTGTTGCCACTAGGGATAAAACATTGATTCTATGTCTAAGGATGTAGTTGTTGATTACATTACGCACCATACTTAATGCAATTGTCTGTTGCTTTGCAACTTAATACTGGAGGGTTCGGATGATAACCTGAAGGTGGACTTTTTAGGCATAGATGCAGTTGGATGGCGGTCTATGTACTTTGTCGTAATGCCCAATTAAATCTCACTATATTTATCATATCATGTATATGCATTGTTATGCCTTTCTCTATTTGTCAATTGCCCGTGTAATTTGTTCACCCAACATGCTTTTATCTTATGGGAGAGACACCTCTAGTGAACTGTGGACCCCGGTCCTATTCTTTACATAGCATACAATCTACTGCAATTGTGTTTACTGTTTTCTTTGCAAACATCTTCCACTCGATACGTTTAATCCTTTGTTACAGCAAGCCGGTGAGATTGACAACCTCACCGTTTCGTTGGGACAAAGTACTTGGGTTGTGTTGTGCAGGTTCCGCGTTGGCGCGGGAATCTGGTGTTGCGCGCATCACATTTCGCGACCATCAACCTTCAACGTGCTGGCTCCTACTGGTTCGATTAAACCTTGGTTTCTTTCGAGGGAAAACTTGCCTGTGCGCATCATACCTTCCTCTTGGGGTTCCCAACGGACGTGTACATTTACGCGCATCAAGCACTTTTTCCGTTGCCGGGGAGATCAAGACACGCTGCAAGGGAGTCTCCACTTCTCAATCTCTTTACTTTGTTTTTGTCTTGCTTTATTTTATTTACTACTTTGTTTGCTGCACCTAAGCAAAACACAAAAAAATTAGTTGCTAGTTTTACTTTATTTATTGTCTTGCTCTCTATATCAAAAACACAAAAAAATTAGTTACTTGCATTTACTTTATCTAGTTTGTTTTATTTACCGTTGCTAAAATAAATACTCCTGAAAATACTAAGTTGTGTGACTTCACAAATGCAAATAATAATGATTTCCTATGCACACCTATTGCTCCACCTGCTACTACAGCAGAATTCTTTGAAATTAAACCTGCTTTACTAAATCTTGTCATGAGAGATCAATTTTCTGGTGCTAGTTCTGATGATGTTGCTGCCCATCTCAATAATTTTGTTAAACTTTGTGAAATGCAAAAGTATAAAGATGTAGATGGTGATATTATTAAATTGAAAGTGTTTCCTTTCTCATTAAGAGGAAGAGCTAAAGATTGGTTGCTATCTTTGCCTAAGAATAGTATTGATTCATGGACTAAATGCAAGGATGCTTTTATTGGTAGATATTATCCTCCCGCTAAAATTATATCTTTGAGAAGTAGCATAATGAATTTTAAGCAATTAGATACTGAACATGTTGCTCAAGCATGGGAGAGAATGAAAACTTTGGTAAAGAATTGCCCAACCTATGGACTGACTACTTGGATGATCATCCAAACCTTCTATGAGGACTAAATTTTTCTTCGCGGAATTTATTAGATTCAGCTGCTGGAGGTACCTTTATGTCCATCACATTGGGGGCGGCTACAAAACTTCTTGATGATATGATGATAAATTACTCTGAATGGCACACGGAAAGAGCTCCACAAGGTAAGAAGGTAAATTCGTTGAAGAAACCTCTTCCTTGAGTGATAAGATTGATGTGATTATGTCTATGCTTGTGAATGGTAGATCTAATGTTGATCCAAATAATGTTCCTTTAGCTTCATTGGTTGCTCAAGAAGAAAATGTTGATGTGAATTTCATTAAAAATAATAATTTTAACAACAATGCTTATAGGAACAACTCTGGTAATAACTATAGGCCATATCCTGCTAATGGTAATGGTTATGGTAATTCTTATGGGAATTCTTACAATAATAATAGGAGTGTACCCTCTGGTCTTGAAGCCATGCTTAAAGAATTTATTAGTACACAAACTGCTTTTAACAAATCTGTTGAGGAAAAGCTTGATAAAATTGATACTATTGCTTCTAGAGTTGATAGGCTTGCCTCTGATGTTAATCTTTTAAAATTGAAAGTTATGCCTAATAATGATATTGATAATAAGATTACTACTACAGCAAATGCCATCCAAGTTAGAATTAATGAGAATATAAGATTAATGGCTGAACTGCGTGCTAGGTGGGATAGAGAAGAAAATGAAAAACTAGCTAAAGAGAATAATGTAGCTAAAGTTTGGACTATTACCACCACTAGTAATGCTAATTCTTCACATGTTGCTGCACCTCCTACTATCAATGGTAAAATAATTGGTGTTGGCAATGTTTCTACTCCTAGTGCAAAGCGTACAAAACGCCTGAAATTGCTAAAACTGCTGAAACTGCTTGTGATAAAACTGCTGAAATTTTTTCCAACCTTGGGAACAATGATCCCATTGCTGTAGCTCATAATGATTTAGATTTTGATGATTGCCACATCTTTGAAGTTATAAAGTTCTTACAAAAACTTGCTAAAAGTCCTAATGCTAGTACTATAAATTTAGCCTTTACAAAACATATTACAAATGCTCTCATAAAAGCTAGAGAAGAGAAACTAAAACTTGAAACTTCTATTCCTAGAAAGTTAGAAGATGGTTGGGAGCCCATCATTAAAATGAAATTCAATGACTTTGAATGTAATGCTTTATGTGGTCTTGGTGCAAGTATTTCTGTTATGCCTAAAAAGATTTATGATATGCTTGACTTGCCACCATTGAAGAATTGTTATTTGGATGTTAATCTTGCCGATAATGTTAAAAAGAAACCTTTGGGGAGGATTGATAATGTGCGCATTACGGTTAACAATAACCTTGTCCCCGTTGATTTTGTTGTCTTGGATATCGAATGCAATGCATCTTGTCCAATTGTGTTGGGAAGACCTTTTCTTCGAACTGTTGGTGCTGTTATGAGGGAAGGTAATATTAAATATCAATTTCCTCTCAAGAAAGGTATGGAACATTTCCCTAGAAAGAGAATGAAGTTGCCTTTTGATTCTATTATTAGAACAAGTTATGATGTTGATGCTTCTACTCTCGATGTTACTTGATTTGCACTTTCTGCGCCTGAAAGGCGTTAAAGAAAAGCGCTTATGGGAGACAACCCATGTTTTTACCTACAGCAATTTTTGTTTTGTTGAGTCTTGGAAGTTGTTTACTACTGTATCAACCTCTCCTTATCATGTTTTTGTGCCAAGTAAAGTTTCTATGTTATAGTTGATGTTATATTTGGGATCGCTGCGCAGAAACAGCATTGCTGTCTGCCACGAATCTGGGCACAGTTCTCTGTAGAAAATTCAAAAAAATATGCCAATTTACGAGCGTGATCCTCAGATATGTACGCAACTTTCATTAGTTATGAGTTTTTCCATTTTAGCAAGTCTGGTGCCAGCTTTAAATTCGTCTTTACGGACTGTTCTGTTTTTGACAGATTCTGCCTTTTATTTCGCATTGCCTCTTTTGCTATGTTGGATTTATTTCTTTGATCCACTAATGTCCAGTAGCATTATGCAATGTCCAGAAGTGAAAATAATGATTGTGTCACCTCTGAATGTGTGAATTATTAATTGTGCACTAACCCTCTAATGAGTTTGCTTGAAGTTTGGTGTGAAGGAAGTTTTCAAGGGTCAAGAGAGGAGAATGATATACTATGATCAAGAGGAGTGAAAGCTCTAAGCTTGGGGATGCCCCGTGGTTCACCCCTGCATATTTTAAGAAGACTCAAGCGTCTAAGCTTGGGGATGCCCAAGGCATCCCCTTCTTCATCGACAACATCATCAGGTTCCTCCCTGAAACTATATTTTTATTCGGTCACATCTTGTGTTCTTTACTTGGAGCGTCGGTTTGTTTTCGTTTTTGTTTTTGTTTGAATAAAATGGATCCTAGCATTCACTTTGTGGGAGAGAGACACGCTCCGCTGTTGCATATGGACACATGTGTCCTTAGGCTTTACTCATAATGTTCAAGGCGAAGTTTCTTCTTCGTTAAATTGTTATATGGTTGGAATTGGAAAATGCTACATGTAGTAATTCTAAAATGTCTTGGATAATGTGATACTTGGCAATTGTTGTGCTCATGTTTAAGCTCTTGCATCATATGCTTTGCACCCATTAATGAAGAAATACATAGAGCTTGCTAAAATTTGATTTGCATATTTGGTTTCTCTAAGGTCTAGATAATATCTAGTATTGAGTTTTGAACAACAAGGAAGACAGTGTAGAGTCTTATAATGTTTACAATATGTCTTTTATGTGAGTTTTGCTGCACCTGTTCATCCTTGAGTTTGCTTCAAATAACCTTGCTATCCTAAACCTTGTATCGAGAGGGAATACTTCTCATGCATCCAAAATCCTTGAGCCAACTACTATGCCATTTGTGTCCACCATACCTACCTACTACATGGTATTTCTCCGCCATTCCAAAGTAAATTGCTTGAGTGCTACCTTTAAAATTCCATCATTCACCTTTGCAATATATAGCTCATGGGACAAAGTAGCCTTAAAAACTATCGTAGTATTGAATATGTACTTATGCACTTTATATTTTATTAAGTTGCTTGTTGTGCGATAACCATGCTTGGGGAACGCCATCAACTATTGTTGAATATCATGTGAGTTGCTATGCATGTCCGTCTTGTCTGAAGGATCTATCATTTTAGTGGTTGGAGCATGCAAAATTGTTAGAGAAGAACATTGGGCCGCTAACTAAAGCCATGAACCATGGTGGAAGTTTCAGTTTTGGACATATATCCTCAATCTCATATGAGAATAATAATCATTGCTACATGCTTATGCATTTAAGAGGAGTCCATTATCTGTTGTCCATGTTGTCCCGGTATGGATGTCTAAGTTGAGAATAATCAAAAGCGAGAAATCCAAAATGCGAGCATTCTCCTTAGACCTTTGTACAGGCGGCATGGAGGTACCCCTTTGTGACACTTGGTTGAAACATGGCATGCAAAGATCCGGTAGTCCAAGCTAAGTAGGAGAGGTGCGGACACTATTAGTATACTATGCATGAGGCTTGCAACTTGTAAGATATAATTTACATAACTCATATGCTTTACTACTACCGTTGACAAAATTGTTTCATGTTTTTAAAATAAAAGCTCTAGCACAAATACAGCAATCGATGCTTTCCTCTTTGAAGGACCATTCTTTTACTTTTATTGTTGAGTCAGTTTACCTATCTCCTTCCACCTAAGAAGCAAACACTTGTGTGTGCATTGATTCCTACATACTTGCATATTGCACTTGTTATATTACTTTATGTTGACAATATCCATGAGATATACATGTTATAAGTTGAAAGCAACCGCTGAAACTTAATCTTCCTTTGTGTTGCTTCAACACCTTTACTTTGATTTATTGCTTTATGAGTTAACTCTTATGCAAGACTTATTGATGCTTGTCTTGAAGTACTATTCATGAAAAGTCTTTGCTATATGATTCACTTGTTTACTCATGTCATTACTTTTGTTTTGATCGCTGCATTCATCACATATGTTTACAAATAGTATGATCAAGATTATGATGGCATGTCACTTCAAAAATTATCTTTGTTATCGTTTTACCTGGACGAGCAGAACTAAGCTTGGGGATGCTGATACGTCTCCAACGTATCGATAATTTCTTATGTTCCATGCTACTTTATTGATGATACCTACATGTTTTATGCACATTATATGTCATATTTATGCATTTTCGGAACTAACCTATTAACAAGATGCCGAAGAGCCAGTTTTTTTGCTGTTTTTGGTTTCAGAAATCCTAGTAAAGAAATATTCTCGAATTGGACGAAACTTTCGCCCAGGGTCCTATTTTTGCACGAAGCTTCCAGAAGACCAAAGAGATAACGAAGTGGGGCCACGAGGCGGTCGGAGGGTGGCCGGCGCGGCCCAGGCCCTGGCCGCGCCGACCTAGCCCCTGGGCCCTCGTGTGGCCCTCGCGTTGACCCTCCGCCTACTTAAAGCCTCCGTCGCGAAACCCCCACGAGAGCCACGATACGGAAAACCTTCCAGACGCCGCCGCCGCGAATCCCATCTCGGGGATTCAGGAGATCGCCTCGGCACCCTGCCGGGGAGGGGATTCATCTCCGGAGGACTCTACACCGCCATGGTCGCCTCCGGAGTGATGAGTGAGTAGTCCACCCATGGACCATGGGTCCATAGCAGTAGCTAGATGGTCGTCTTCTCCTTGTTGTGCTTCATTGTTGGATCTTGTGAGCTGCCTAACATGATCAAGATCATCTATCTGTAATACTATATGTTGTGTTTGTCGGGATCCGATGGATAGAGAGTACTATGATTATGGTGATTATCAATCTATTGTTTATGTGTTGTTTATGATCTTGCATGCTCTCCGTTATTAGTAGAGGCTCTGGCCAAGTTTGTACTCTTAACTCCAAGAGGGAGTATTTATGCTCGATAGTGGGTTCATGCCTCCATTGAATCGGGACAGTGACAGAAAGTTCTAAGGTTGTGGATGTGCTGTTGCCACTAGGGATAAAACATTGATTCTATGTCTAAGGATGTAGTTGTTGATTACATTACACACCATACTTAATGCAATTCTTTGTTGCAACTTAATACTGGAGGGGGTTCGGATGATAACCTGAAGGTGGACTTTTTAGGCATAGATGCATTGGATGGCGGTCTATGTACTTTGTCGTAATGCCCAATTAAATCTCACTATATTTATCATATCATGTATATGCATTGTTATGCCTTTCTATTTGTCAATTGCCCGACTGTAATTTGTTCACCCAACATGCTTTTATCTTATGGGAGAGACACCTCTAGTGAACTGTGGACCCCGGTCCTATTCTTTACATAGCATACAATCTCTTTTGTGTTTACTTTTTCTTTGCAAACATCTTCCACTCGATACGTTTAATCCTTTGTTTTACAGCGTTTGAGATTGACAACCTCATGTTTGTTGGGGCATATGAGTTCCCTTGTTGCGGCATCACATGTTCCATCAACCTTTGTTGGCTACATTGCGATCAACCTTCGGGTCATGTTTACTCTCTTTGGGATCAACCTTGGTTTGAGGGGATTGGGAGCAGCAGCGCGCGTGGAAGGTGGCGTGGGAGGAGAGCTCAAGCGGCGGAGCCCCCGCCGCGAGCCTGCGACGCGGAAGAGGAGGCGCAGGAGGGGGAGGACCCCCTCTACTTGCAGGCGGTGGCCGCCGACAAGGCCGCTCGGGCGGAGGAAGAGGAGGCTGGCGCAGGCCATCGCCGCCGTCGAGGAGATGGAGGCGCGGGAAGCCGACGGCACTGCGACGATCGTCATCCTCGACGACTAGGTCGCTTCGTAGAAGTCACGATCTAGTAGGATCGCACAATTTTGTAAAATCCTATCTATCATCTATCTATGAACGTGATGAACTTTCGATGAATTTTCTCGGGGTTTGCAATTTTCAAAAATACAGGGTGAAATACGGGGTCTGTTAGACGGAATGGTTCATGCGTGACAATATTTTTAATACAGGGCCCTCTACTCGCGTTTTACGGTGCAGAAAAATAGGGGGTCTGTTAGACATGCTCTTTTTCGCGAAAATGCAAAAAGCATTGTGTTTCGATGTATCTATTCTATTATATACTAAAAGCAAAATAAAGGATGTATTTCGAGGCACCAGTTTAATCCACATATGCTAAAAAAATATAAACCAATGATTTTAATATTAACGTTTGAGATTAAAACATAACAAGTGTTACGTATAATAATATAGGTGTACAACAGACGGAAAGTAGCATGTGCACATGAGCACAAGTGCTCCTTGGACTTTTGGATTTTTGAAAATTTTCAAAACCTCGCTCTTTTATGTTTTCAAAAATTATGGCATTAAATATGTAGATAGATTTAGACACGAGGAGTGTAGTCAAAAAAGTCCCATCAAAAAATACTTTGTATTTTGGAAAATACAAAAAAGACAATTTTCTGACTATAAATAGTAGTACAATAATACGTATATTCTGTCAGTGTACAGTCAGAAATCCAAAAGTGAAGGGAGCACTGACTCCCATGTGCACAAAATCCTTGTCCTACAACAGAACACTTTTGACACGTATAGGTGACGATTTAAAATATGTGCAATGTTTGTCCCTGGCCTTGCCGTACATAGAAATAAACTAGGTGGGTATGTGCTTGGATACAAGGCGTTTTACCACACAAAAAAAAAACAGAAGATAGGAAGTTTGAACGGATCTCTTTAGCTCAAAGGGAGAAAGAAGCTTAGCCTTTTTCACTAATGCAGTCGTGATTGGTCTGGCCTCTCCTAGATTGATCGGCAGGTTTGCTGCACAACCAATGAGTCCTGGACTTGGAGGTACACAGTTGAAATTTCTGGCTTCCCAAGAAATATAGACATATGATTTTAATGTATAATAAAACAACACTTATGGCACATATGCGCAGTGATTTAAAATATGTGCGTATGGCTAATGACTCGGAAACAGAACAAATACGATCAACTATCACACCATTAGGCCGATAGAACCCAAAAGAAGCTGGTTATGCTAAACTGGAAAAGTCCCGGTTACTCGCCTTACGTTGGCTTGACAGCACAAAGCAAAGAAGTCCTCGTGCTATACGTTTAGTTATGCCAGCTTTATTTCTACTTTTTTTTTTCTTATACCCAGTTGGAATAGAGCATCACAAAATCATGCATGAATACTGAGAAACGCATCTGTTTAGAGCATTGCATGAAGCATATATTCATGATGTATCAGTCAAACTGAAACCATCCTGTGTATTAAAACCGGCCATTGCTCGAGTAGTATAAACATAGCGCATGTCATCATATAAACACTACCAACCAGCTCACGATCTGAATTTTTTTGAAAATTAAATTCCGTGTAAACTGATCAATCAACTATTTTTTGGAAATGGCCTAAAATTGTTCATCAAATAAAGGCACATAGGTGATATTGATTTAGCAGGAATTGTGGATATAAAACATGTGAGTGTAAAAAAACAGTAAGTGTATTTCCATGATAATTTCGACACATTAGAGATAATTGTCATCTCTCGAAGAAAAATAAAGATGTTGCCCTCGCATTTGCGAGGGCCACTGTACTAGTTGATAAAAAAGAAGATTATATGTACATGTCCAAAAGTGAACCAACACTATGTCACACAACTCAACCTAAAATGCTATCTCGGGAGAAATTGACAAAGGCCCTGAGCACTCGCCCACGATCTTGCCTATGCTTTGATTGTGTCGAAAAGAGAGGTTAGCGAGGGCCTATCGTTCTCATGAATTACTTCTCGCCGAGGTATCCTGTATTTTTCTGCGTCTTGTAATCTAACACCGCAACGCACTGAATGGTGCCTAAAAAATAAAAATTCTTCTATGCCTGGAACTCTGAAGAGAATTGGGAAAAAAAAAACTCTGAAGAGAATCACGGTCTCTGAGATAAGCTGCCATGGTTCCTGAAGAGCCTGCCGAAGGATATTGCTGAGAGCGACAGGCCAATTTCAAGGCGCAGGCCGCGGAGGAGATCATGCGGATCATCCAGGAGGCCAGGGCCCATGGTGACATGTCAAAGTCGTCAGCCAACGCAGCGCTGCTCGCGCGGACTTGGCCGAACTGCAGAGAGACGATGAGCCGCTCGGGAGCCGAGCAAGAGACCTTACTGACTGAAATCTGCATTGCAGTGCACGAAGATGCGCCTCTGTAGCTGTTCATAGATACAATCTGGAATACAGAGTACATTTTTTGAGACAACACTGAGACGCCGACCCGATATGATTATGATACCCGTTGTAGGCCCACTTTTTTCGGCTAAGAGAGGGTAGTTTGTGGGAGAAGCCATCACCCTAGAAGCTGAAAATAAGTCCTCCGTACTGGCGCTGAGTACATTACTGAACATTACATAAATCTAGCGTGCAAGAATAAAAGAAGATAAGAAACAACATATGGTTGTATGGTTACGAGGATAGGGTATATGTGCGTGTACGTGTTATAACATCAAAATGAGTAATACGGACAATCTTTCGTGATTTCAATCATACGGCTAGAAGAGCATACAATGTTGGGGGATAGTGGATTTTCAATTAAACCACGGTTCAAAACAAAAACCACAAATAAATTTGTTTTGGTAATTGTTCATGCAATGTATTATGATATGTTATAAACATGCTTTCTCCCTATTTTATAAATAAAGCAACCACATCGATACAAAGCTCAAGGTCACCGACATAAACCAAAAAAATGTCGGTTGGACCAACAGCATAGACATACCCAGACTAAAGGAAAAGATAAGTATTTAAATTTGTGAGGTTTCAGACATTGATAAGTGTACTCAAGAGGCAACATTTACCACTAAGTTTTAGTATACTACATGTTTAGAATAATTAAAAAATTAGTGTTCTGAAAATACTTTTCAAGACAAATATTTGAATATGATTTTCAGAATTCCAATATAAATAGTGAAAAGGTGTGGTCATTCAACATTTAAAAAGATCGATTAAAGGTGTGTTCAAGACTTTACTTTCTTAGAAACCTGAGGCACGTACTGTTTATATATCTGGGTTTATGAATTTATCTCTTACTTTTTTCCATCGGGCGTCAAACTTTTATTCAAAGTTGTACAATGTGGTTCATGCACACTTTGTTGATGTATATATAGAAAACATTTCAAGAGACTTTTTAAATATTTTATGCCAAGTTTTATGCACTAGTTAAAGCAACCAAAAATCTCACTTATGAAAAGGGCTAGTGCAATCCACTTATATACTTCAACAGTCCCACTCATGTATGACGGGGAATACAAGTCAACATGTATAGGGACTCATAGGTAGACTCAAGAGGCCTTGTACGTGGTCTGGTAACTCACAGGTATAGCTCAAGAGACATATACGTGGACATCGACGGGCAACAACAATTTTGTTTCAAAAATATGAAAGCCAAGACCCGAACTCGAGATTTTAGCTGATATCATGTCAACCTTCATGCAATAGTCAACGCAACCAAAATTTGACTTGTAAGAATGCGGAATTAAACTAACGTTTATTTTACAAGCACAAACCCTAAATATGCTAGGCTCATCTAAGTGCAACAACAATTAGAGCTAAACAAGATAGGCACAAGATATATGTAGCACAAGTGATAGCAAGATATATATACTTCAAGCACGATGGCTATCACAAGGAAAGTAAGCTCGGGTATATAAATAACCGAGGCACGCGGAGACGAGGATGTATTCCCGTATTCCCTTCTTTTGCAAGAAGGTATGTCACGTTTGGAGGGGTGGAGATCCCACGAAGAATTCCCCAACACCACGAAGGCTCACCCTATTCTTCGAACCAAACCCACGAAGGATAATGGCCCTTTCCTTATGGTTAGCTTTTCCTCCACTCCGGAGATGACAAGCTCCAAAACCACTTCACAAGCTCCACGAAGGAGAAGCCCGGGCCTCTTCACAATCTTCCTTGAAGAGATCACCGGAGCACCAACCGCCAAGCCAACTACGATGTCTCCCTCCAAGAGTAACAAGTTCACGGTCTCTCACTCGAACTAATCGTGGTGGAGAGCTCAACACTATGCAATGATCCAAAGCAAGAACACTAGAGGTGTTCAAATCCTTCACACTCAAATCCCACCAAAGCAACAAACACTAGGATGAGATTAGAGAGGAAGAACTAAGAGGAAATCAACAAATGGCTCCAAGATCTAGATCCAAGGGGTTCCCCTCAATTAGAGGAGAAATATATTTGTGGGGATTGTAGATCTAAATCTCTTCTCTTAGATCCCTCAAGAATGAGCAAGAATCATGGGGGGAATCAAGAGATAGGGCAAGTTCTTCAAAGGCAACAATGGAAGAGAGAGAGTGGAAGAACTTGTTTTGCCCAAGGTGGAAGAAGGCCTATTTATAGTGTAAGAGCAAATATAACCGTTGGGGAAAAGTTGGGCTGAGAAAACTAGTCGTTTGAGGCAGAGTCGAGCAACCCGACAGCTGACCCGGTGGTACCGGGCTGCCCGGCAGCAGCACCCGGTTGGCCGGGCTGATTGCCGAAATGCCCGGCAGCAGCACCCGGCAGGCCGGGCCAGAGGCCGGACAAACCAGGATGCTGGGCCGATCGGTAACACACCCGGTGGGCCGAGCTAGATGCTGACCCGCCCGGTAGGAGCAGTCGGCAGGCCAGGCTGTGTGCCGGACTGACCGGTAGCAGCACCCGGCAGACCGGGCCAGAGACCGGAATTCGGGACCCGTGAAAAACCCTTCCTTTTTCTTTAAACAGAAAATGCTCCCAACTCCGATTGACATGAAACCAATTTTGTTGGAAAGATAACGACAAATAGAACCCAACAAGATATTTTTAGATGATTCTAGAGAGGGAGTCTCCCATCGTCAAGAAACGGTGAAGGCGTTCTCGAAAACACAATAGAAAATGCATGTGAATTCTGTTTTCGATGAACTTGGGCTTGTTGTAAAGCTAGCAACAAGCTCAAGAACCTCACAGAGATAAACACCAAGAAGCAATTGGGATATGGAAAGTATGCAAAGGATTGAGCTCCCTAAGACGATGTGATCAAGTTACCCAACCGAAAGCGCCTCTTGATAGTGCGGCTATCTATCCTATAATCCGGTCTCCCATCAACCACCTTGAGACCGATAAAAGGAAAACCTAGCAAGGTCATACCTTTTCCGTGCACATCCCGCTTGATCTTGATGATAACTCTTCAAGCTCCACTCAAACCGAAATGCCTCACTTTGATCATTGTTGCTTCGTGAAGACTCACAAATGCTCCCCATTACACCATGATGGGAAAGCTCCATTGATGCACATCTTCACATGTCCATTATCATCAAATGGATAGCAAGCTTCAAGCATATGATCCTCTTGAGATGCTCAACTTGAACTTTCCCAACTCAACCTTGATGACGATCACCACTTGACGTCATCCTCTCATGGGCTATATGAGATTTCACTTTTGATGCATGCCCATGGAAAGATACCTAACCCACATAGACAACACAAATTGGCAAGGCTTATCATACCACATGACTTTACGTGGCACATTCTTCATGCTTCATGTGTTGACCAAACTTGAATCTATTATTTACTCTTTGTATTGGTCAACCTTGTATCTTCTCATGCTCTATCATACTATCTTGAGGTGTATAAAGAATTCTTCATTTGTTTGCATGCTCTAAATCTTAGTCAACCATAGCTCAACTTATGAGACTATCATGACACCGACTTAGAGCCGTAACTTGAATTCTTCACTTGGAATCAAGCACTCAAGATCTTGATTCATTGCTTATCACATAAGCTAAAGCATGGCTAATATTGAGTTCCACATAAGAACTCCATCTTCATTTCTTATTCTTGATCATATCACATATATGTCTTCAAATCGATGATCTTGATGCCAATACTCAAGGTATATCTTTACCTTCATGGCATCCATACTTGAATCCAACACATGGACTACAAGTAGTACCTATGGAATATTCCTTCATATAAATTCAATGAAAACATTAGTCCATAGGGATTGTTATTAATTACCAAAACCACACATAGGGGCAATATACCCTTACACTAGTGCAATCCACTAAAACACTTCAAGATTTTCCACATTTATTTGAACAACGGTTAGCTTGATCTAGGGTATAGTAGAGAGTTGATGTTTGAACCAAGATATCACCTTTGAGATTCATGCCAGACATGGAAAGAGAACAATAGCCTATGCCCAGTTAAAACTTCAACGAAGGGCCAGCCCAAAGGTTTAGTAAGGAAAATCTTGAATAAGCATATTCTTGGGAAGTTACACTTTTAGATGTTTAGAAAATTCGAGGTCTGTCGGCTAGATAGGGGTGAATAGAAGATTATCAAAACTTATCCAAATTAGATCTATAACATAAGTAATAAAGAATTAGATGCAAAAACACCAAGCACCTCCCAATCACTTGTAATTGTCTTAAGGTGGTCGTAGGACCTCCGATATCTTCCTGAGATGATTCTGAATCAACCCGTACCTGGTTAGGTGATGCTAAATATACAAATGTAAGAGATCAAGATCCCATACCTGACTATTCGGAAAAAAGATTATCTCCGAAATTGATGTGTGCTTGCTTGTTGCTTAAGTTAAGATCAATTCACACACACAAATTTCTTATATTAGATGGGACTCATGAACAGAAGGATCAATTCACACAAAAATTTCTTATATTAGATGGGACTCATGAACAGAAGGATGCTTTTACATGAATTATAAGGGTATATGCAATAGCTGAAAGTAAACGCAGGCCTCAATGAGATCAAGGTCCTCCCATATGAAATAGGTTTTGGTCAAAGATTCTATCTTTGGTTGCAAGGGCTAAAAATCGGTGATATCGAGTTTCAAATAAATTATGAAATCTCTGAATCCATAAGCGGCACAACATAAAGATTCTTCACTCAATGTTGTTAGTTCCAAATGGAACACAAACACGCTGGGATTTAATGTAGGGTCCATGGAGTCAATCTGGAACCTCTCCTGGTAATTCTGAACTAAGAGTTAGTTCCACCAAAATTTCAGATGCACCACACAGGTGGATTAACATAAATTATGCTCGTCACCAAAAATGGAACCCGACACATATAAAAAATCTGAACAACACCCGCGCTCAAGATATGCGCAAGACCAAAGAAGAACATGGTACAACCGAACACAATAAACTAGGACTATGTAGAACAACAAGAAGGACGATTTGTGTAAGAACGGGACTCATCCGGTATTGCCGAATTCCAAAGCATATCACCTAGGGAAATTGTAAAGGATAGGGATCCTAACTCATGACATGGCAGGGACGGAGAGAAGGGGGGACGAGGGGGACTTAGCCACCCCCATGATTGGGATTTTATGAAGAATACTACTCATCAGAGCTCTAATTTCTTGTTGATTTAGCTAACTCTGCCCCCCTCATCAAGTTTACAACACAATTTTGCCCCCCTTAAGTTGGGAAGTTGGCTCCGTCCCTGTGACATGGTGACCATTTTTGGTATACCGGTTTCAACACCAGCATGCTACAGTTGAAACTCCACGAGACTAAACTAGCTTAGTGCTGCTAAGTTTCGGCCCTCACAACATTGTCTAATCACGGTACCTCTAATGTAACACCAAGAATCACAAAAAAATATCTTGAAGAGATTTCAAAGAATATTTGCCGCAAAAAGTGATCAATCCCTAACTGAGCAACATCAAGTTTCACACACGAGCATAGATATTACCAAAATTTTCATACTCAAGTGATTCTTGCGACTATGAAAATTGGCAAAAAACCATCACTTATCTTATAGCTTCAAGTTTTCTTTCTGCTTCATCTTTTTCATGATAGAAAACCCCTAGTTAAATCAGTAAATTTGGCACAAAACACTTGTGTACGCTCAGTGAACCGTTAACCCCTCAATTGCTCGCCATAATAATCAGAACTGACTAAGGGTGCACTAGATGCACTTTCAACGACACACAAGAAGTTACACTATAAAAAATTTGTTAACATTTCACTGAAAACTATAAGAGTAATGTTGTGACTGTCGATGTTGAAATTGCATCGATCTTGTATATTGGGTGTTACATAACAGAAATGGGGGGGGACCACGCGTACTAGAACCCCATCGAACGACTTCAACGGGATGGAGGATGGGTGAGACATGAGACATAATTTAATGTAAGTTGGAGTCTTATAACATATGTATTTTGTTAATTTGTTTGGCATTAAATGTAAGTGTGGTTACATGCTTTTAATCTAAAATGTTGTTTGTTATAATCTACTATGATTATTCAATTTTTTCAATCATCTGCATCTTATAATTATCATTACAACATGCACAATACATATTCTTGAATGGGTGTTTATGTATGAAGCTAGTTCTTTGCCAAGTCTCATAAGGACTTTTATGTGAAAAGTATAATATGTGCATCACTTTGCTTTGACGAGAATGTTATATTGCTAGTAAAAGTGCGAACAATTTAATCATGTCTACAACTTCGATACTATATATAAGGTGATATTTCAACAAGGTATATTACACAACGTAGACAACAGATAAAAACATACATAGTCTACAAAGAGATGCAACTTGTAGGAACATGTACATGCTCTAAGATGAAGTTATGTTTGGTACTAAGCTAGATTAGGATAATCAAATTTTTTAATCAGATTTTTTTCCATTTTACATTTGTGTGTGCTTGTTTTCCTGCAGAGGATTCTAGATTAAGTTTGGACCAATAAAGTTTACAAAACATAAACTAAGACCATATCAGTGAAAAACAAAGACATACCTTGAAACTTCACTAGTTCATATCCGTCTAGGAATTTCAAAACATGCCAACAATTTTTACTCCTCCTTGCATAAGGCTTGAGTGTTGTGTGGTCCAACAGATCACTGAGATTTAAGTTGCCTAGATCGAGGGGGTAATAATAGACTTCCGCGAACAAAGTTGTGGATTTGAAGAGTCAATGTAAGCGAATGAAGGGAGTGCATCCATCCTCCATCCTAGACACTAGCTGGCGGTTACATTGGAAAAAAAGGAGCTAACTCACAAGAGTGAGTTTTTGAAGTCATCTTGCTAGACTAAAATGCCGCTGATCCATCACTATGGTGGCTTACCCCACAAAACGAATCATGTGAGAGTCATCACGAAAAGCGACCATCCTCACTATGGCCTAACTGACATTCATTATAGCCAAGATTAGCATAATATGGAGAACCTTTGAAACTTCTTAAGACAAAGAGACGTACATAACCAAGATCTGTTGCCACCCTTCTCACAGTTGATAACAAACTGAAGTTGGAGCTCTATGTGTCCTCTCCTTGTGTAGAACATGATTTCTCTTTTATTAGTGATGACACGTGAACACTATCTCCGTAAGCAATTACATAAAAGCATTCCATATTGTGTTGTACATAGTCCTATGCTTGTGGTAATCGTTCACTACCCGCACAAAGGCATATAGATATATAATTAGCATATCCAGAAATGGAATACATATGATAGTACTAGTAGTTTTCTTCTTGGGTTTAGCCAAAAATTTCTTCTATTGGGCTACACAGAAGACTTCAAAAAAACTCATGTAGATCCCACCTATAATATGGGTATCTGTAGAGCTAATTTTGTACTTGTGCCAACCCGTAACTTAACGGGTACCTGCTCACAAATATGCTGGGCAGAAAATGCCCTCCAAACCCATGTGCAATAGATAACCGTGGATACATCGATTCACAGATATTATTGGCATCCCTATGTTTTAGATAGAGTAATCTTGCATCTAAACCAATTTCGTACGAATAATATATTCACGTGTACTAGTAGTATGGCTTCAAAAATACGGAAGAAAAATCTTCTTCAAAATAATATCTTGTGTTTTGTTGTATTACTCGTTGTGCTCGTGTTCAATTTATTTCGGTTTCATCTTTTGGGTGATGGAAATAGTCAAAAATTATGAAATTACACAAGATATGACAGTACATTGCTCATCTAGTACTTATTATGGCCGAACATAGGTTTTATTCGGTCAATTTGGTGAAGTTGTAATCTAGTGACATAATAAGATAAATGTGGTTGCTTGTGCAATGATTATTGTGTGGATGTACATAGTGTTGTTATGTGGTCGAAATGTAAGCTAGAGTCTTGTAGCATATGCCTTTTGTGGAGCTAGGTGCTTTCAATCTAAAATTATTTTTCTTTTTATCAACTGTGATTGTTTTGGCAATTCTCATTAGAGCACTAACAAAACAGATTCTTGAAATGAGCGTTTATGTAAGAAAATGAGTTTTAATGGGGAAATTTTGTGTGCAAACGTCGACACGTTCTGGGCTAGGGTTGCATGTAATATGGAGTTGGATTAGGATAAGCAAGTTTTTCAATCAGATTTTTTCTATCTTACCACTTGGATACAATTTCCTATTTTTTTCATGCCTATTTTTCTACAACAGGTTGTAGAATAAGTTACGTACAATGCAGTTCTTCAATCCCCAAATAGCTTGATCATTGCATAAGGCACGAGTGTTGTGGTAAGATGAAATATGCCTAGCTTGAGTGCATAGTAATGAACTTCTACAAAAAGAAGTCATGGATTTGGAGAGTCCTTGTAACTGGGTGAGTGCATCCAAATGTCATCCTAGACACTAGTTGGCATTTCTCGAGCAAGCAGAGAGAAAGGGAACCAACCCAGAGGAGCGATCTTCTAAAGAGCCATCTGTTCGATAAAACACCTTCCTGCCACACAAAGAATATACATGTCGGATTCATGGCAATAAAAGCGACCATCTAGACTATGGTCTAATTGACGTCCATTGCAAAACTTCTCACGGTCAAGACCTTTAGACAACCAGGAGTTGAAGATCTTACCGACTATCTCCTAGTAGACAAGAGAGTGAGGTTGGAGCTCTGAATGTCACCTCCCGACGTAGAGTTGATATCTCTTACATTACTAATGAGACATGACATATTATCTATTAAGAAATTACATAGCAGCCTTGCGTTGTACAAATTTTTATGTAGGGGCGGACCCACATGCTTCTAAAAGGGTGCATTAGATATGGGGCAGCATTTTACATGTTTCTAACACTACGGGAGAATTCCTCGTTGCCGTGCGACCGATCGCACGGCAAAGAGCCTATTTTGCACGGCAATGGCTTTGCCGTGCATCGACGCACGGCAACGTATGCACGGCATATATTGCGACGGCAAAGAAGACATTGCCGTGCGCATGAATAACATGCACGGCAAAGGCCTTTGCCGTGCGCGCGTTACGTTGCCGTGAGGCAGCAACTTTGCCGTGCGGGTCGTCGTTGCCGTGCGTCCGCCTCGTTGCCGTGCGCGGCCTCGTTACCGTGCGTGCGACTCGTTGCCGTGCGTGCTCCTCGTTGCCGTGCGCCCCACTCTGCCGGGCGACCTCCCTTTGCCGTGCGGCAACACCCCAGCCCGCACGGCAAAGCCTCCTCCAGGCACACCCAGCAACATGCCAGGAGCACAGGCTGGCGACGCGTGGCGCCTTTGCCGTGCGCATGCACACGGCAAAGTGACCAAAAGTCCTTTGCCGTGTGCATGCACACGGCAAAGGCCCCTGGTTTTTTCTTTTTTTCTGTTTTTCTTTAATCCCTGCATTTCAAAATTGCATTTCACATATATATAACTTATACAACATATATATTCACCATAGCATCACCAAACACATCAAAAACACCACAAATACATCGAGCACACATAGTTCATGCATAACAAAGTGCAATGTCCATTATTACAATCCATAACAAGTGCGAACATCCATAACAAGTGCGAACAATGCATTACAACGACGACGAGTGCACGAAGACCATGCCATCAACCTTGTCCTCCTCCGCTTCCGCCGGCCTCATCGTCATTGCCTTGTGACATATAATCTATAATCATATGTTCGGATCCCGCGACCTTCCCAGCCACGAACCAAGTCATCCACCAGCGGTTCCAGGTACACATTCATGTTCTTGCCCGGGTATTTGGGCCCTGGGATTATCATCGACACAAACATGTTCTCTGATCTCATGCAGACGCCAGGGGGAGGTTCATGGGAATAACAAACACTGGCCAACAACTGTATACTGCAGCCGACATACCATATGGATTGAACCCATCGGTTGATATCGCAACTGCTACGCTCCTCGGGTCACCTGCTTTCAGTGGAAATTTCTTCACAAAGTTCTTCCATGCAGTACCATCCGACGGATGTATCATCTTGTCGGTGTATCTGTTTCCTTCCACGGCCCACCTCATCTGCTGGGCAGTATCCTCGGTCATGAAGAGCCGCTGGATCCTCGGTAGAACTGGAAGATAGCGGAGGATATTCTTGGCAACCGTGGTCTGCCTCTTCTGACCATCACCATTGCGGTCTACCTCAAAGTACCTAGAGGAATTGCATTTGATGCAATAATTTGTGTCAGCGTGCTCCTCTCTGAATAGCATGCATCCCTTTGGACAAGCGTGTATCTGCTGAGATGACATCTTAAGGTCACTGAGCAATTTGGTCGAATAGTAGAAGTTTTGCGGCAAGAGGTGCCCTTTCGGCAGAAGGCTGCCTACGATGACCAGAAGTTCATCGAACCCATCTCTGCACAAGTTCCTATGGCACTTCAAGGCCATAAGGCGAGCGATGGCATCTAGTTGGGTAACCTCTGTATTTTCATGTAGGGGTTTCTGCGAAGCAAACAGAGCCTCATAGTACTCCTTTGTGTTTTCCTCCGGGTCCTCACTTGTCTCCGCATCCTGAGGTGTCTCCACCTCTACATGAGAGCTTTCAGGCACATTACCATTAGCCAAGTTTTCTAAGCACCTATCAAAACCAGTGTCATATTCCCCCTAGGTTGAATCTGCCGCACCTCCTTCCTAGCACGTTTCTTTGCCTTTTCTCCATGGTAAGTCCAAATCCTGTAGGACGGTGTGAACCCAAACTTGATCAGGTGCATACTCATAGTTTCCTTGTCCTGTGCCTTTCGGTTAGCGCACTTACTACAAGGGCACCAAACACTTATAGGTCTGCTAGGGATGGCAAACGCCCTATCCACAAACTGCTCGGTCTTTTCTCCCCATTCATCAGTATAGTTCCACTGACTGATTCTGCCATCGTACATCCAGCCACGATTATCCATCCTCTAATCAGCAACAAAACAGACGAACATAGTATTTATATATCAAATAGGAAATAAATGCATCATATATTTATTTATTTTACGCGTGCATCAACCTGAAACTCTACTAGGTGGGCTCCTAGCAGCCGCCGGATCCGTAGATTGAGTACGTTCTCCCAGCTCTACCCCGATCCGAGACAATTTCGGCAGCACCTCCCCGCTGCTCTCCCGATACACGTCTCGGCAAAAAGCCGAGAGGGGTGTGCATCCGGAGAACAACGGGGAGGCGCTACCGAAATCCTGTCTCGGATCGGGGTAGAGCACGGAGAACGTACCCAACTACGCATCCGCCGGCTGTCCCGATAAATGCCGTAAGAGTTACGGTTCATAATATGCGAGACCACTAATGCATATTTATCCGCGTAACCCTTACGGTCGGGAAGAGACGCCTAGGTATCGCGACAGACTTGGTGATCTAGACATAAAGAAAAACCTAGGTACAAGAGAGGCGAACGGATTCTCACCCTCGAAGCGTGACCGACAGCCGGCGAAGAAGACCAACGACCCTCTGAGAGAATCGTCGAAGAAGATCCGAAACGCCCCGTCAAACACCCCCGCGACGCCGCCCCTCGTGTCCACCTCGAAGCATCGCCTGCATAACAAAAAAAAACCAATTAGGGGCTATTGATAATTACCATGTATGCGCGTATATAGAGTATATGGAGCAGTAGAAAGCCAATGTTACTTTTGCTGCTTTGTGAATGAGGTAATGCAATGTTACATCTAAGAAGAGGACAGCGAGGGCTCGGAGCATTTGTCTTAACATGCTCCATCTTCTGGCTTACTAGACGCTCTGCTATGCACCAACTGCTTATATTTTACAAGACTTTGAACCATTTTTGATCCGTGGCAGAACTTTCAGTCACTTGCTCGCCATATGTGCATACCGGGATGCCAGTAAAGCTAGCTAGGCCGTCATCTCTACATAAAGACACGCACGGTGGCACGGAACCGTAAACAAACACTGCCCTAGCTAAACCCACTACTACAATGGAGCTCCTTGTGCTCCTTGCCGTTGGGTCCTGGCCTTTGTGCCGCTCCCAATGCCGACGACCATGTCGCCGTCCTGCGCCTGACCCTGACCTGACACGCCTCGCGCGCGCGCAGACAAAGAACCCTCCCGCCGCCGCCATGGGCGCCTTCCTCCCCCTCCTGCTGCTCGCCGTCGCGGCCAATGCCGGCCTGCTGGCTGATGGCGTGTAACTCACACGTTCGTTGGGAACCCCAAGAGGAAGGTATGATGCGCACAGTAGCAAGTTTTCCCTCAGAAAGAAACCAAGGTTTAATCGAACCAGGAGCCAAGAAGCACGTTGAAGGTTGATGGTCGCGAAATGTGATGCGGCGCAACACCAGGGATTCCGGCGCCAACTAGGAACCTGCACAACACAACCCAAGTACTTTGTCCCAACGAAACAGTGAGGTTGTCAATCTCACCGGCTTGCTGTAACAAAGGATTAAACGTATCGAGTGGAAGATGTTTGCAAAGAAAACAAGTAAAACAAGTAGATTGTATGCTATGTAAAGAATAGGACCGGGGTCCACAGTTCACTAGAGGTGTCTCTCCCATAAGATAAAGCATGTTGGGTGAACAAATTACAGTCGGGCAATTGACAAATAGAGAAAGGCATAACAATGCATATACATGATATGATAAATATAGTGAGATTTAATCCGGGCATTACGACAAAGAACATAGACCGCCATCCAACTGCATCTATGCCTAAAAAGTCCACCTTCAGGTTATCGTCCGAACCCCCTCCAGTATTAAGTTGCAGAACAGACAATTGCATTAAGTATGGTGCGTAATGTAATCAACAACTACATCCTTAGACATAGCATCAATGTTTTATCCCTAGTGGCAACAGCACATCACAACCTTAGAACCTTCTGTCACGATCCCAGATTCAATGAAGGCATGAACCCACTATCGAGCATAAATACTCCCTCTTGGAGTTAAGAGCAAAAACTTGGCCAGAGCCTCTACTAATAACGGAGAGCATGCAAGATCATAAACAACACATAAACAATAGATTGATAATCACCATAATCATAGTACTCTCTATCCATCGGATCCCGACAAACACAACATATAGTATTACAGATAGATGATCTTGATCATGTTAGGCAGCTCACAAGATCCAACAATGAAGCACAACAAGGAGAAGACGACCATCTAGCTACTGCTATGGACCCATGGTCCAGGGTGAACTACTCACTCATCAATCCGGAGGCAACCATGGCGGTGTAGAGTCCTCCGGGAGATGAATCCCCTCTCCGGCAGGGTGCGGGAGGCGATCTCAGAATCCCCGAGATGGGATTCGCGGCGGCGGCGTCTGTAAGGTTTTCCGTATCGTGGCTCTCGGTGGGGGTTTCGCGACGGGAGCTTTAAGTGGCGGAAGGTCAACGCGAGGCCACACGAGGGGCCCGGGGGCAGGGCCGCGCGCCAAGGCTGGGCCGCGCCGCCCCCTGCCTCCTCGTGGCCCCACTTCGTTAGGTCTTCGGTCTTCGGAAGCTTCGTGCAAAAATAGGACCCTGGGCGAAAGTTTCGTCAATTCCGAGAATATTTCTTTACTAGGATTTCGAAACCAAAAACAGCAGAAAGCAACTGGCTCTTCGGCATCTTGTTAATAGGTTAGTTCAGAAAATGCATAAATATGACATATAATGTGCATAAAACATGTAGGTATCATCAATAAAGTGGCATGGAACATAAGAAATTATCGATACGTTGGAGACGTATCAGCATCCCCAAGAGCTGCTCGTCCCGAGCAGGTAAAACGATAACAAAGATAATTTCTGAAGTGACATGCCATCATAATCTTGATCATACTATTTGTAAACATATGTAATGAATGCAGCGATCAAAGCAAAGGTAATGACATGAGTAAACAACTGAATCATATAGCAAAGACTTTTCATGAATAGTACTTCAAGACAAGCATCAATAAGTCTTGCATAAGAGTTAACTCATAAAGCAATAAATCAAAGTAAAGGTGTTGAAACAACACATAAGAAGATTAAGTTTCAGCGGTTGCTTTCAACTTATAACATGTATATCTCATGGATATTGTCAACATAAAGTAGTATAATAAGTGCAATATGCAAGTATGTAGGAATCAATGCACAGTTCACACAAGTGTTTGCTTCTTAAGGTGGAAGGAGATAGGTAAACTGACTCAACAATAAAAGTAAAAGAATGGTCCTTCAAAGAGGAAAGCATCGATTGCTGTATTTGTGCTAGAGCTTTTATTTTGAAAACATGAAACAATTTTGTCAACGGTAGTAATAAAGCATATGAGTTATGAAAATTATATTTTACAAGTTGCAAGCCTCACGCATAGTATACTAATAGTGCCCACCTCGTCCTACTTAACTTGGACTACCGGGTCTTCGCATGCCATGTTTCAACCAAGTGTCACAAAGGGGTACCTCCATGCCGCCTGTACAAAGGTCCAAGGAGAATGCTCGCATTTTGGATTTCTCGCTTTTGATTATTCTCAACTTAGACATCCATACCGGGACAACATGGACAACAGATAATGGACTCCTCTTAAATGCATAAGCATGTAGCAAAGTTATTATTCTCATATGAGATTGAGGATATATGTCCAAAACTGAAACTTCCACCATGGTTCATGGCTTTAGTTAGCGGCCCAATGTTCTTCTCTAACAATTTTGCATGCTCCAACCACTAAAATGATAGACCTTCAGACAAGACGGACATGCATAGCAACTCACATGATATTCAACAATAGTTGATGGCGTTCCCCAGAAGCATGGTTATCGCACAACAGCAACTTAATAAAATATAAAGTGCATAAGTACATATTCAATACTACGATAGTTTTTAAGGCTATTTTGTCCCATGAGCTATATATTGCAAAGGTGAATGATGGAATTTTAAAGGTAGCACTCAAGCAATTTACTTTGGAATGGCGGAGAAATACCATGTAGTAGGTAGGTATGGTGGACACAAATGGCATAGTAGTTGGCTCAAGGATTTTGGATGCATGAGAAGTATTCCCTCTCGATACAAGGTTTAGGCTAGCAAGGTTATTTGAAGCAAACTCAAGGATGAACAAGTGCAGCAAAACTCACATAAAAGACATATTGTAAACATTATAAGACTCTACACTGTCTTCCTTGTTGTTCAAAACTCAATACTAGATATTATCTAGACCTTAGAGAAACCAAATATGCAAATCAAATTTTAGCAAGCTCTATGTATTTCTTCATTAATGGGTGCAAAGCATATGATGCAAGAGCTTAAACATGAGCACAACAATTGCCAAGTATCACATTATCCAAGACATTTTAGAATTACTACATGTAGCATTTTCCAATTCCAACCATATAACAATTTAACGAAGAAGAAACTTCGCCTTGAACATTATGAGTAAAGCCTAAGGACACATGTGTCCATATGCAACAGCGGAGCGTGTCTCTCTCCCACAAAGTGAATGCTAGGATCCATCTTATTCAAACAAAAACAAAAACGAAACAAACCGACGCTCCAAGTAAAGAACACAAGATGTGATTGAATAAAAATATAGTTTCAGGGAGGAACCTGATGATGTTGTCGATGAAGAAGGGGATGCCTTGGGCATCCCCAAGCTTAGACGCTTGAGTCTTCTTAAAATATGCAGGGGTGAACCACGGGGCATCCCCAAGCTTAGAGCTTTCACTCTTCTTGATCATAGTATATCACTCTCCTCTCTTGACCCTTGAAAACTTCCTTCACACCAAACTTCAAGCAAACTCATTAGAGGGTTAGTGCATCATTAATAATTCACTCATTCAGAGGTGACACAATCATTATTTTCACTTCTGGACATTGCATAATGCTACTGGACATTAATGGATCAAAGAAATAAATCTAACATAGCAAAAGAGGCAATGCGAAATAAAAGGCAGAATCTGTCAAAAACAGAACAGTCCGTAAAGACGAATTTAGAAATGGCACCAGACTTGCTCAAATGGAAAAACTCAAAACTAATGAAAGTTGCGTACATATCTGAGGATCACGCTCGTAAATTGGCAGATTTTTTCGAATTTTCTACAGAGAATTATGCCCAGATTCGTGACAGACAGCAATTCTGTTTCTGCGCAGCGATCCCAAATATAACATCAACTTTGACATAGAAACTTTACTTGGCACAAAAACATGATAAGGAGAGGTTGCTACAGTAGTAAACAACTTCCAAGACTCAATAAAACAAAAAATTGCTGTAGGTAAAAACATGGGTTGTCTCCCATAAGCGCTTTTCTTTAACGCCGCAGAAAGTGCAAATCAAGTAACATCGAGAGTAGAAGCATCAACATCATAGCTTGTTCTAATAATAGAATCAAAAGGCAACTTCATTCTCTTTCTAGGGAAGTGTTCCATACCTTTCTTGAGAGGAAATTGATATTTAATATTACCTTCCCTCATATCAATAACAGCACCAACAGTTCGAAGAAAAGGTCTTCCCAACACAATAGGACAAGATGCATTGCATTCGATATCCAAGACAACAAAATCAACGGGGACAAGGTTATTGTTAACCGTAATGTGCACATTATCAATCCTCCCCAAAGGTTTCTTTTTAACATTATCGGCAAGATTAACATCCAAATAACAATTCTTCAATGGTGGCAAGTCAAGCATATCATAAATCTTTTTAGGCATAACAGAAATACTTGCACCAAGATCACATAAGGCATTACATTCAAAGTCATTGAATTTCATTTTAATTATGGGCTCCCAACCATCTTCTAACTTTCTAGGAATAGAAGTTTCAAGTTTTAGTTTATCCTCTCTAGCTTTTATGAGAGCATTTGTAATGTGTTTTGTAAAGGCTAAATTTATAGCACTAGCATTAGGACTTTTAGCAAGTTTTTGTAAGAACTTTATAACTTCAGAGATGTGGCAATCATCAAAATCTAAATCATTATGAGCTACAGCAATGGGATCATTGTTCCCAAGGTTGGAAAAAATTTCAGCAGTTTTATCACAAGCAGTTTCAGCAGTTTTAGCAATTTCAGGCAGTTTTGTACGCTTTGCACTAGGAGTAGAAACATTGCCAACACCAATTATTTTACCATTGATAGTAGGAGGTGCAGCAACATGTGAAGAATTAGCATTACTAGTGGTGGTAATAGTCCAAACTTTAGCTACATTATTCTCTTTAGCTAGTTTTTCATTTTCTTCTCTATCCCACCTAGCACGCAATTCAGCCATTAATCTTATATTCTCATTAATTCTAACTTGGATGGCATTTGCTGTAGTAGTAATCTTATTATCAATATCATCATTAGGCATAACTTTCAATTTTAAAAGATTAACATCAGAGGCAAGTCTATCAACTCTAGAAGCAATAGTATCAATTTTATCAAGCTTTTCCTCAACAGATTTGTTAAAAGCAGTTTGTGTACTAATAAATTCTTTAAGCATGGCTTCAAGACCAGAGGGTACACTCCTATTATTATTGTAAGAATTCCCATAAGAATTACCATAACCATTACCATTAGCAGAAGGATATGGCCTATAGTTATTACCAGAGTTGTTCCTATAAGCATTGTTGTTGAAATTATTATTTTTAATGAAATTTACATCAACATTTTCTTCTTGAGCAACCAATGAAGCTAAAGGAACATTATTAGGATCAGCATTAGATCTACCATTCACAAGCATAGACATAATCACATCAATCTTATCACTCAAGGAAGAGTTTTCTTCAACAATTTACCTTCTTACCTTGTGGAGCTCTTTCCGTGTGCCATTCAGAGTAATTAATCATCATATCATCAAGAAGTTTTGTAGCCGCCCCCAATGTGATGGACATAAAGGTACCTCCAGCAGCTGAATCCAATAAATTCCGTGAAGAAAAATTTAGTCCTGCATAGAAGGTTTGGATGATCATCCAAGTAGTCAGTCCATGGGTTGGGCAATTCTTTACCAAAGTTTTCATTCTCTCCCAAGCTTGAGCAACATGTTCAGTATCAAATTGTTTAAAATTCATTATGCTACTTCTCAAAGAAATAATTTTAGCGGGAGGATAATATCTACCAATAAAAGCATCCTTGCATTTAGTCCATGAATCAATACTATTCTTAGGCAAAGATAGCAACCAATCTTTAGCTCTTCCTCTTAATGAGAAAGGAAACACTTTCAATTTAATAATATCACCATCCATCTTTATACTTTTGCATTTCACAAAGTTCAACAAAATTATTGAGATGGGCAGCAGCATCATCAGAACTAGCACCAGAAAATTGTTCTCTCATAACAAGATTTAGTAAAGCAGGTTTAATTTCAAAGAATTCTGCTGTAGTAGCAGGTGGAGCAATAGGTGTGCATAGGAAATCATTATTATTTGCATTTGTGAAGTCACACAATTTAGTATTTTCATGGTTGGCCATTTTAGCAACGGTAAATAAAACAAACTAGATAAAATAAATGCAAGTAACTAATTTTTTTGTGTTTTGGATATAGAGAGCAAGACAGTAAATAAAGTAAAACTAGCAACTAATTTTTTTGTATTTTGATTTAGTGCAGCAAACAAAGTAGTAAATAAAATAAAGCAAGACAAAAACAAAGTAAAGAGATTGAGAAGTGGAGACTCCCCTTGCAGCGTGTCTTGATCTCCGGCAACGCCAGAAAAAGAGCTTGATGGCGTGTAACTCACACGTTGGGAACCCCAAGAGGAAGGTATGATGCGCACGTAGCAAGTTTTCCCTCAGAAAGAAACCAAGGTTTAATCGAACCAGGAGGAGCCAAGAAGCACGTTGAAGGTTGATGGTCGCGAAATGTGATGCGGCGCAACACCGGGATTCCGGCGCCAACTAGGAACCTGCACAACACAACCCAAGTACTTTGTCCCAACGAAACAGTGAGGTTGTCAATCTCACGGCTTGGTGTAACAAAGGATTAAACGTATCGAGTGGAAGATGTTTGCAAAGAAAACAGTAAAACAAGTAGATTGTATGCTATGTAAAGAATAGGACCGGGGTCCACAGTTCACTAGAGGTGTCTCTCCCATAAGATAAAGCATGTTGGGTGAACAAATTACAGTCGGGCAATTGACAAATAGAGAAAGGCATAACAATGCATATACATGATATGATAAATATAGTGAGATTTAATCCGGGCATTACGACAAAGAACATAGACCGCCATCCAACTGCATCTATGCCTAAAAAGTCCACCTTCAGGTTATCGTCCGAACCCCCTCCAGTATTAAGTTGCAGCAACAGACAATTGCATTAAGTATGGTGCGTAATGTAATCAACAACTACATCCTTAGACATAGCATCAATGTTTTATCCCTAGTGGCAACAGCACATCACAACCTTAGAACCTTCTGTCACGATCCCAGATTCAATGAAGGCATGAACCCACTATCGAGCATAAATACTCCCTCTTGGAGTTAAGAGCAAAAACTTGGCCAGAGCCTCTACTAATAACGGAGAGCATGCAAGATCATAAACAACACATAAACAATAGATTGATAATCACCATAATCATAGTACTCTCTATCCATCGGATCCCGACAAACACAACATATAGTATTACAGATAGATGATCTTGATCATGTTAGGCAGCTCACAAGATCCAACAATGAAGCACAACAAGGAGAAGACGACCATCTAGCTACTGCTATGGACCCATGGTCCGGGGGTACTCACTCATCAATCCGGAGGCAACCATGGCGGTGTAGAGTCCTCCGGAGATGAATCCCCTCTCGGCAGGTGCCGGAGGCGATCTCCGAATCCCCCGAGATGGGATTCGCGGCGGCGGCGTCTGTAAGGTTTTCCGTATCGTGGCTCTCGTGGGGTTTCGCGACGGGAGCTTTAAGTAGGCGGAAGGTCAACGCGAGGGGCCACACGAGGGGCCCAGGGGGCAGGGCCGCGGCCAAGGCCGGGCCGCGCCGCCACCCCCTGGCCTCCTCGTGGCCCCACTTCGTTAGGTCTTCGGTCTTCTGGAAGCTTCGTGCAAAAATAGGACCCTGGGCGAAAGTTTCGTCCAATTCCGAGAATATTTCTTTACTAGGATTTCTGAAACCAAAAACAGCAGACAGCAACTGGCTCTTCGGCATCTTGTTAATAGGTTAGTTCAGAAAATGCATAAATATGACATATAATGTGCATAAAACATGTAGGTATCATCAATAAAGTGGCATGGAACATAAGAAATTATCGATACGTTGGAGACGTATCACTGGCCACGCCGTCGCAAGCCCTGACCCAGGACGGCCTCCACCTGCTCGACGCCAAGCGCGCGCTCACCGTGCCCGACGGCACGCTCACCGACTGGAACCCGACCGCCGCCACGCCCTGCGCCTGGACGGGCGTCACCTGCGACGCCGCCGGCGCCGTCACCGCGCTCTCCCTCGCTAACACCAACCTCGCCGGCCCGTTCCCCGCGTCGCTCTGCCGCATCAACTCCTTCGTCGGCCCGCTCCCCGCCGCGCTGGCCGGCCTCCCGGCCCCGTCGTGGTGGTGCTGCTGTACGAATGGGAAGGAGGAGGGGGAGGGGGGCCTGACCTGGGACCTGTGACCGGGGGAAGGGGCTGCGGCGGCGTGGTCGTGGGCCGGGCAGCGGCGGCTGGGAGGAGCAGGAGGTGGCGGCGACGGCGTCGTGGGGGCCAACGGCGGCGCGGCGCCTGGGAGGAGCAGCAGGTGGCGGCGGCGGCGTGGTCGAGGTGGCGGCGCGGCGCCTGGGAGGAGCAGCAGGAGGCAGCGGCGGCGGCGTGGTCGAGGTGGCGGCGCGGCGCCTGGGAGGAGCAGCAGGAGGCAGCGGCGGCGGCGCGTGGTCGGTGGCGGCGGCGGCGTGTGGGGAGGTCGATGCGGATGCGGATGCGTGGAGAAATTTCTCTGGCTCAGGACGTCCCGACCGCGCCTTATCCGCGTTCTTTGCCGTGCGGCCTTCTTTGCCGTGCGGTAAAGAACCTTTGCCGTGCGGCCTTCTTTGCCGTGCGCAGCAGTGCCTTTGCCGTGCGGCAGGATTCTTTGCCGTGCGCCTGCTGATACGTCTCCAACGTATCGATAATTTCTTATGTTCCATGCTACTTTATTGATGATACCTACATGTTTTATGCACATTATATGTCATATTTATGCATTTTCTGGAACTAACCTATTAACAAGATGCCGAAGAGCCAGCTGTTTTCTGCTGTTTTTGGTTTCAGAAATCCTAGTAAAGAAATATTCTCGGAATTGGACGAAACTTTCGCCCAGGGTCCTATTTTTGCACGAAGCTTCAGACCGAAGACCTAACGAAGTGGGGCCACGAGGTGGCCAGGCTAGGCCGGCGCGGCCGGCCCCGGCCGCGCCGACCTGCCCCTGGGCCCTCGTGTGGCCCCTCGCGTTGACCTTCCGCCTACTTAAAGCTCCGTCGCGAAACCCCCGCGAGAGCCACGATACGGAAAACCTTACAGAGACGCCGCCGCGAATCCCATCTCGGGGGATTCGGAGATCGCCTCCGGCACTGGAGAGGGGATTCATCTCCCGGAGGACTCTTCATCGCCATGATCGCCTCCGGAGTGATGAGTGAGTAGTTCACCCCTGGACCATGGGTCCATAGCAGTAGCTAGATGGTCGTCTTCTCCTTGTTGTGCTTCATTGTTAGATCTTGTGAGCTGCCTAACATGATCAAGATCATCTATCTGTAATTCTATATGTTGTGTTTGTCGGGATCCGATGGATAGAGAGTACTATGATTATGGTGATTATCAATCTATTGTTCATGTGTTGTTTATGATCTTGCATGCTCTCCGTTATTAGTAGAGGCTCGGCCAAGTTTTTACTCTTAACTCCAAGAGGGAGTAATTATGCTCGATAGTGGGTTCATGCCTTCATTGATACCTGGGACAGTGAGAAAGTTCTAAGGTTGTGATGTGCTGTTGCCACTAGGGATAAAACATTGATGCTATGTCTAAGGATGTAGTTATTGATTACATTACGCACAATACTTAATGCAATTGTCTGTTGCTTTGCAACTTAATACTGGAGGGGGTTCGGACGATAACCTGAAGGTGGACTTTTTAGGCATAGATGCAGTTGGATGGCGGTCTATGTACTTTGTCGTAATGCCCAATTAAATCTCACTATATTTACCATGTCATGTATATGCATTATTATGCCTTTCTCTATTTGTCAATTGCCCGTAATTTGTTCACCCAACATGCTTTTATCTTATGGGAGAGACACCTCTAGTGTGTGGACCCCGGTCCTATTCTTTCCATAGCATACAATCTACTTGTTTTACTGTTTTCTTTGCAAACATCTTCCACTCGATACGTTTAATCCTTTGTTACAGCAAGCCGGTGAGATTGACAACCTCACTTTCGTTGGGGCAAAGTACTTTGGTTGTGTTGTGCAGGTTCCTAGTTGGCGCCGAAATCCCGGTGTTGCGCCGCATCACATTTCGCGACCATCAACCTTCAACGTGCTTCTTGGCTCCTCTGGTTCGATTAAACCTTGGTTTCATACTGAGGGAAACTTGCTTCTATACGCATCATACCTTCCACTTGGGGTTCCCAACGGACGTGTGCATCTACGCGTATCAAGCTAAATTTCTGGCGCCGTTGCCGGGGAGATCAAGACACGCTGCAAGGGGAGTCTCCACTTCTCAATCTCTTTACTTTGTTTTTGTCTTGCTTTATTTTATTTACTACTTTGTTTGCTGCACTAAATCAAAATAAAAAAATTAGTTGCTAGTTTTACTTTATTTGCTATCTTGTTTGCTATATCAAAAGCACAAAAAAATTAGTTACTTGTCTTTATTTTGTTTGCCTAGTTTACTTTTTGCTTATTTCATCATGCTTAATCCTAAGTTTACTTTGGAAGAGATACCGGTAGGACGAGGGTGTATCATTGGAAGAGATAATATAGAAGAATTTTTCACCCATGTTAGTATGGATGAAGATTTTGAAGATATACCATTATTAAAAACTGCTCCTACTTATGAAAGTGCTTCTGCCTGTTTGATACACATGTTAGAAACTAGATTTGTTAATCTCAATCCCATAATACAACATATGTTTCTTACACTTTCGGATATGGAGATGGGGGAAAAGAGAAATTTTGTTTTAAAAGTCCTTGTTAGAGAATTTGAGGATATAGTTAAAGAAGCTAGAAAAGTTTTTATTAAGCATAAGAGGCTTGGTTTCTTTCCTAATTTTAAACAAATACTTGAAAAGATGGATATGGATAGAATTAAGTATACTAATAATGTTAATGATGGTAGGGAAATTAAAGCGCCAATACCTAGTAAACTACTAGGGATGCATGAAGCTTTGGAAAATAACTATGCTTGGCTTGTTCCTGAAAATTTGTTTGATGAGAATAGTAAGCCTAGGAGCAATGAGAGAGGAGTTACTTATATAGACCAGATACAATGCATTGTTGAGAAAACTCCCAGCTCCCAAGGTAATGATGTTGATGCTTCTACTCTCGATGTTACTTGATTTGCACTTTCTGCGCCTAGCTGAAAGGCGTTAAAGAAAAGCGCTTATGGGAGACAACCCATGTTTTTACCTACAGCAATTTTTTGTTTTATTGAGTCTTGGAAGTTGTTTACTACTGTAGCAACCTCTCCTTATCATGTTTTTGTGCCAAGTAAAGTTTCTATGTCAAAGTTGATGTTATATTTGGGATCGCTGCGCAGAAACAGCATTGCTGTCTGTCACGAATCTGGGCATAATTCTCTGTAGAAAATTCGAAAAAATCTGCCAATTTACGAGCGTGATCCTCAGATATGTACGCAACTTTCATTAGTTTTGAGTTTTTCCATTTGAGCAAGTCTGGTGCCATTTATAAATTCGTCTTTACGGACTGTTCTGTTTTTGACAGATTCTGCCTTTTATTTCGCATTGCCTCTTTTGCTATGTTGGATTTATTTCTTTGATCCATTAATGTCCAGTAGCATTATGCAATGTCCAGAAGTGAAAAGAATGATTGTGTCACCTCTGAATGTGTGAATTATTAATGATGCACTAACCCTCTAATGAGTTTGCTTGAAGTTTGGTGTGAAGGAAGTTTTCAAGGGTCAAGAGAGGAGAATGATATACTAAGATCAAGAGGAGTGAAAGCTCTAAGCTTGGGGATGCCCCCGTGGTTCATCCCTGCATATTTTAAGAAGACTCAAGCATCTAAGCTTGGGGATGCCCAAGGCATCCCCTTCTTCATCGACAACATCATCAGGTTCCTCCCCTGAAACTATATTTTTATTCAGTCACATCTGGTGTTCTTTACTTGGAGCGTCGGTTTGTTTTCGTTTTTGTTTTTGTTTGAATAAGATGGATCCTAGCATTCACTTTGTGGGAGAGAGACACGCTCCGCTGTTGCATATGGACACATGTGTCCTTAGGCTTTACTCATAATGTTCAAGGCGAAGTTTCTTCTTCGTTAATTTGTTATATGGTTGGAATTGGAAAATGCTACATGTAGTAATTCTAAAAATGTCTTGGATAATGTGATACTTGGCAATTGTTGTGCTCATGTTTAAGCTCTTGCATCATATGCTTTGCACCCATTAATGAAGAAATACATAGAGCTTGCTAAAATTTGATTTGCATATTTGGTTTCTCTAAGGTCTAGATAATATCTAGTATTGAGTTTTGAACAACAAGGAAGACAGTGTAGAGTCTTATAATGTTTACAATATGTCTTTTATGTGAGTCTTGCTGCACTTGTTCATCCTTGAGTTTGCTTCAAATAACCTTGCTAGCCTAAACCTTGTATCGAGAGGGAATACTTCTCATGCATCCAAAATCCTTGAGCCAACCACTATGCCATTTGTGTCCACCATACCTACCTACTACATGGTATTTACCCGCCATTCCAAAGTAAATTGCTTGAGTGCTACCTTTAAAATTCCATCATTCGCCTTTGCAATATATAGCTCATGGGACAAAATAGCCTTAAAAACTATCGTAGTATTGAATATGTACTTATGCACTTTATATTTTATTAAGTTGCTTGTTGTGCGATAACCATGTTTCTGGGGAACGCCATCAACTATTGTTGAATATCATGTGAGTTGCTATGCATGTCCGTCTTGTCGAAGGTCTATCATTTTAGTGGTTGGAGCATGCAAAATTGTTAGAGAAGAACATTGGGCCGCTAACTAAAGCCATGAATCATGGTGGAAGTTTCAGTTTTGGACATATATCCTCAATCTCATATGAGAATAATAACTTTGCTACATGCTTATGCATTAAAGAGGAGTCCATTATCTGTTGTCCATGTTGTCCCGGTATGGATGTCTAAGTTGAGAATAATCAAAAGCGAGAAATCCGAAATGCGAGCATTCTCCTTGGACCTTTGTACAGGCGGCATGGAGGTACCCCTTTGTGACACTTGGTTGAAACATGGCATGCAAAGATCCGGTAGTCCAAGTTAAGTAGGACAAGGTGCGGGCACTATTAGTATACTATGCGTGAGGCTTGCAACTTGTAAGATATAATTTTCATAACTCATATGCTTTATTACTACCGTTGACAAAATTGTTTCATGTTTTCAAAATAAAAGCTCTAGCACAAATACAGCAATCGATGCTTTCCTCTTTGAAGGACCATTCTTTTACTTTTATTGTTGAGTCAGTTTACCTATCTCCTTCCACCTTAAGAAGCAAACACTTGTGTGAACTGTGCATTGATTCCTACATACTTGCATATTGCACTTGTTATATTACTTTATGTTGACAATATCCATGAGATATACATGTTACAAGTTGAAAGCAACCGCTGAAACTTAATCTTCCTATGTGTTGCTTCAATACCTTTACTTTGATTTATTGCTTTATGAGTTAACTCTTATGCAAGACTTATTGATGCTTGTCTTGAAGTACTATTCATGAAAAGTCTTTGCTATATGATTCAGTTGTTTACTCATGTCATTACCATTGCTTTGATCGCTGCATTCATTACATATGTTTACAAATAGTATGATCAAGATTATGATGGCATGTCACTTCAGAAATTATCTTTGTTATCGTTTTACCTGCTCGGGACGAGCAGAACTAAGCTTGGGGATGCTGATACGTCTCCAACGTATCGATAATTTCTTATGTTCCATGCTACTTTATTGATGATACCTACATGTTTTATGCACATTATATGTCATATTTATGCATTTTTGAACTAACCTATTAACAAGATGCCGAAGAGCCAGTTTTGCTGTTTTTGGTTTCAGAAATCCTAGTAAAGAAATATTCTCGGAATTGGACGAAACTTTCGCCCAGGGTCCTATTTTTGCACGAAGCTTCCAGAAGACCGAAGACCTAACGAAGTGGGGCCACGAGGTGGCCAGAGGCTAGGCCGGCGCGGCCCAGGCCTTGCCGCCCGACCCCCTGGGCCCCTCGTGTGGCCCCTCGCGTTGACCTTCCGCCTACTTAAAGCTCCGTCGCGAAACCCCCAGTATCGAGAGCCACGATACGGAAAACCTTACAGAGACGCGCCGCCGCGAATCCCATCTCGGGGATTGGAGATCGCCTCCGGCACCCTGCCGGAGAGGGGATTCATCTCCCGGAGGACTCTTCATCGCCATGATCGCCTCCGGAGTGATGAGTGAGTAGTTCACCCCTGGACCATGGGTCCATAGCAGTAGCTAGATGGTCGTCTTCTCCTTGTTGTGCTTCATTGTTAGATCTTGTGAGCTGCCTAACATGATCAAGATCATCTATCTGTAATTCTATATGTTGTGTTTGTCGGGATCCGATGGATAGAGAGTACTATGATTATGGTGATTATCAATCTATTGTTCATGTGTTGTTTATGATCTTGCATGCTCTCCGTTATTAGTAGAGGCTCTGGCCAAGTTTTTACTCTTAACTCCAAGAGGGAGTAATTATGCTCGATAGTGGGTTCATGCCTTCATTGATACCTGGGACAGTGACAGAAAGTTCTAAGGTTGTGATGTGCTGTTGCCACTAGGGATAAAACATTGATGCTATGTCTAAGGATGTAGTTATTGATTACATTACGCACAATACTTAATGCAATTGTCTGTTGCTTTGCAACTTAATACTGGAGGGGGTTCGGACGATAACCTGAAGGTGGACTTTTTAGGCATAGATGCAGTTGGATGGCGGTCTATGTACTTTGTCGTAATGCCCAATTAAATCTCACTATATTTACCATGTCATGTATATGCATTATTATGCCTTTCTCTATTTGTCAATTGCCCGACTGTAATTTGTTCACCCAACATGCTTTTATCTTATGGGAGAGACACCTCTAGTGAACTGTGGACCCCGGTCCTATTCTTTCCATAGCATACAATCTACTTGTTTTACTGTTTTCTTTGCAAACATCTTCCACTCGATACGTTTAATCCTTTGTTACAGCAAGCCGGTGAGATTGACAACCTCACTGTTTCGTTGGGGCAAAGTACTTTGGTTGTGTTGTGCAGGTTCCTAGTTGGCGCCGAAATCCCTGGTGTTGCGCCGCATCACATTTCGCGACCATCAACCTTCAACGTGCTTCTTGGCTCCTACTGGTTCGATTAAACCTTGGTTTCATACTGAGGGAAACTTGCTTCTATACGCATCATACCTTCCACTTGGGGTTCCCAACGGACGTGTGCATCTACGCGTATCAGCACGGCAAAGCATTTTTTTTTACCACTTCTATAACACTAAGAATTTTAATTGTAAATTATCAATAACATTAAGTTTTATTTGTAAATTATATTAAACTTGTTTTTCAAAATGTGTATTATTTAATACTATATGTTTCATGTTTTTCAAGAAATGTGTGATTAACCATAACCCTAACCCTAACCCTAAATCCTAACCCATTGATCTAGCCACATTAATCATAACCCTAACCCTAAATCATATAACCCTAAATCATATAACCCTAAATCATAACCCTAACCCTAAACCCTAACCCTAAATCCTAACACATTAATACTTAACCATAAATCCTAACACATTAATATATACTTAACCATGCATCATAAACCCTAACTCTAACCCCGCTAAACCCTAAACCTATACCTAACCATAAATACTTACCCTTTAACCTAAATCTTTGGTTCTCCATGTGTATATGTACTAAACAAACCTAAAAGAATGAAAAGTTACATTGGTGCACCCTCGCGCGGAGAAATCTAGGGGGTAGACCCGCCGGGGTTCCGCTGTTTTGGGGGAGGAGGGGGATAACGACCGCCGGAGCACCGGAACCCCACCAAACCTTGCATGTGGACCTATTCTATGTGTCAAAGTGTGGTGCAAGGTCTAATGGTGCAAAAGTAGCTCCCCTAAACCCTAAACCCTAAACTGGGGAGGCTTCGAGCCCTAAACCCCTCTAAATCCCTAAACCACGACGCCGGAGCAGAACCATGCATCATAAACCCTAACCCTAACCCTAAACCCTAAACCTAAACCTAACAATAAATACTTACCCTTTAACCTAAACCCTAGCCCTAGCCCCCAAACCCTAGCCCTAACCCTACACCTAACCCTAACCAGTAGACCAGGCACACCGTCGATCGTGTGATAATGGCTCTAGTTGCTGGTATATGTGCCAAAGGGTCCCAATCTTTGGTTCTCCATGTGTATATGTACTAAACAAACATAAAGGAATGAAAATTTACATTGGTGCACCCTCGCGGAGAAATCTAGGGGTAGACCCGCCGGGGCACACGTTCTGTTTTGGGGGAGGAGGGGGATAACGACCGCGGAGCACCGGAACCCCACCAAACCTTGCATGTGGACCTATTCTATGTGTCAAAGTGTGATGCAAGGTGTGATTCACAAAATGGTGCATGGCATGGATCCCCGGTCTGACATTCCTCACCTTCGGGCGATAACACAGATTCCTGGACGTGTACGCTGAAGTGTCCCGCCGCGGGTATATCGGGGGCTAGACTGTGCCAAAGGGTGCCACACATGGTTTTCCATATGTCCATGGACTAAACAAACCTAAACCTATGAAAAGTTACATTGGTGCACCCTCGCGGAGAAATCTAGGGGGTAGACCCGCCGGGGCACACGTTCCGCTGTTTTGGGGGAGGAGGGGATAACGACCGCCGGAGCACCGGAACCCCACCAAACCTTGCATGTGGACCTATGATATGTGTCAAAGTGTGGTGCAAGGTCTAATGGTGCAAAAGTAGCTCCCCTAAACCCTAAACCCTAAACGGGGAGGCTTCGAGCCCTAAACCCCTCTAAATCCCTAAACCACGACGCCGGAGCTGCAGAACCATGCATCATAAACCCTAACCCTAACCCTAAACCCTAAACCTATACCTAACAATAAATACTTACCCTTTAACCTAAACCCTAGCCCTAGCCCCTAAACCCTAGCCCTAACCCTACACCTAACCCTAACCAGTAGATCAGGCACACCGTCGATCGTGTGATAATGGCTCTAGCTGCGGTATATGTGCCAAAGGGTCCCAATCTTTGGTTCTCCGTGTGTATATGTACTAAACAAACATAAAGGAATGAAAAGTTACATTGGTGCACCCTCGCGCGGAGAAATCTAGGGGGTAGACCCGCCGTTCCGCTGTTTTGGGGGGGGAGGGGGATAACGACCGCCGGAGCACCGGAACCCCACCAAACCTTGCATGTGGACCTATTCTATGTGTCAAAGTGTGATGCAAGGTGTGATTCACAAAATGGTGCATGGCATGGATCCCCGGTCTGACATTCCTCACCTTCGGGCGATAACAGATTCCTGGACGTGTACGCTGAAGTGTCCCGCCGCGGGTATATCGGGGGCTAGACTGTGCCAAAGGGTCCCAATCTTTGGTTCTCCATGTGTATATGTACTAAACAAACATAAAGGAATGAAAAGTTACATTGGTGCACCCTCGCGCGGAGAAATCTAGGGGGGTAGACCCGCCGGGGCACACGTTCCGCTGTTTTGGGGGGAGGAGGGGGACACCGGAGCACCGGAACCCCACCAAACCTTGCATGTGGACCTATTCTATGTGTCAAAGTGTGATGCAAGGTGTGATTCACAAAATGGTGCATGGCATGGATCCCCGGTCTGACATTCCTCACCTTCGGGCGATAACACTTACAGATTCCGGACGTGTACGTGAAGTGTCCCGCCGCGGGTATATCGGGGGCTAGACTGTGCCAAAGGGTGCCACACATGGTTTTCCATATGTCCATGGACTAAACAAACCTAAACCTATGAAAAGTTACATTGGTGCACCCTCGCGCGGAGAAATCTAGGGGGTAGACCCGCGGGCACACGTTCCGTGTTTTGGGGGAGGAGGGGGATAACGACCGCCGGAGCACCGGAACCCCACCAAACCTTGCATGTGGACCTATGATATGTGTCAAAGTGTGGTGCAAGGTCTAATGGTGCAAAAGTAGCTCCCTAAACCCTAAACCCTAAGCGGGAGGCTTCGAGCCCTAAACCCCTCTAAATCCCTAAACCACGACGCCCAGAACCATGCATCATAAACCCTAACCCTAACCCTAAACCCTAAACCTATACCTAACAATAAATACTTACCCTTTAACCTAAACCCTAGCCCTAGCCCCCAAACCCTAGCCCTAACCCTACACCTAACCCTAACCAGTAGACCAGGCACACCGTCGATCGTGTGATAATGGCTCTAGCTGCTGGTATATGTGCCAAAGGGTCCCAATCTTTGGTTCTCCATGTGTATATGTACTAAACAAACATAAAGGAATGAAAAGTTACATTGGTGCACCCTCGCGCGGAGAAATCTAGGGGTAGACCCGCCGGGGCACACGTTCCGCTGTTTTGGGGGAGGAGGGGGATAACGACCGCCGGAGCACCGGAACCCCACCAAACCTTGCATGTGGACCTATTCTATGTGTCAAAGTGTGATGCAAGGTGTGATTCACAAAATGGTGCATGGCATGGATCCCCGGTCTGACATTCCTCACCTTCGGGCGATAACACTTAGATTCCTGGACGTGTACGCGAAGTGTCCCGCCGCGGGTATATCGGGGGCTAGACTGTGCCAAAGGGTGCCACACATGGTTTTCCATATGTCCATGGACTAAACAAACCTAAACCTATGAAAAGTTACATTGGTGCACCCTCGCGCGGAGAAATCTAGGGGGGTAGACCCGTCGGGGCACACGTTCCACTGTTTTGGGGAGGAGGGGGATAACGACCGCCGGAGCACCGGAACCCCACCAAACCTTGCATGTGGACCTATGATATGTGTCAAAGTGTGGTGCAAGGTCTAATGGTGCAAAAGTAGCTCCCCTAAACCCTAAACCCTAAACTGGGGAGGCTTCGAGCCCTAAACCCCTCTAAATCCCTAAACCACGACGCGGAGCTGCAGAACCATGCATCATAAACCCTAACCCTAACCCTAAACCCTAAACCTATACCTAACCATAAATACTTACCCTTTAACCTAAACCCTAGCCCTAGCCCCTAAACCCTAGCCCTAACCCTACACCTAACCCTAACCTAGATCAGGCACACGTCGATCGTGTGATAATGGCTCTAGCTGCGGGTATATGTGCCAAAGGGTCCCAATCTTTGGTTCTCCATGTGTATATGTACTAAACAAACCTAAAAGAATGAAAAGTTACATTGGTGCACCCTCGCGCGGAGAAATCTAGGGGGGTAGACCCGCCGGGGCACACGTTCCGCTGTTTTGGGGGAGGAGGGGGATAACGACCGCCGGAGCACCGGAACCCCACCAAACCTTGCATGTGGACCTATTCTATGTATCAATGTGTGATGCTAGGTGTAATTCACCAAATGGTGCATGGCATGGATCCCCGGTCTGACATTCCTCACCTTCGGGCGATAACACTTAACAGATTCCTGGACGTGTACGGTGAAGTGTCCCGCCGCGGGTATATCGGGGGCTAGACTGTGCCAAAGGGTACCACACATGGTTTTCCATATGTCCATGGACTAAACAAACCTAAAACTATGAAAAGGTATATTGGTGGAACGTCGCGCGGAGAAATCTAGGGGGTAGACCCGCCGTCCCGCTGTTTTGGGGGAAGGAGGGGACGGCCGCCGGAGCACCGGAACCCTGATATATGTGGGGGATGAGCATGGAGACTAATTTTGTATTTCACATAGTGTAATAAATAGTCATCAAAAAGAAAAACTAATTAACAAAATAAATATAAGTAGTAGATGAAATAAAATAGTTAGAAAAACAAAAAAAATGTATATTGGCGCACGGCAAAGGGAGAAGCGCACGGCAAAGGACCTTTTGCCGTGCAACTTGTCTGTCTGCACGGCAAAGTTTGGCTGCACGGCAGTGCCCAGGCCTTTGCCGTGCGCTCTTTCTTTGCCGTGCGGCTTGCAGGGACTTTGCCGTCCCAAAATCTTTGCCGTGGGCTGCTCCCATTCTTTGCCGTGAGAAATTTCTTTGCCGTGCGCCATATCTTTCTTTGCCGTGATATGTTTCTTTGCCGTGCGCTGCGCTCATACTTTGCCGTGCATTTTTTCGTTGCCGTGCGCTCTTCTTGCTGCGCACGACAAAGAAATCTTTGCCGTGCAGCAGCTCACGGCAAAGTTTGGCTGCACGGCAGCGCCTGATTTTCCCGTAGTGTAAAAGGGTGCATTAGAGTCCCTTCGGGGACATCCGATAAAAAGGGTGCATTAGATATGGGGTAGTACAAGATGTGCACCTCTAAAAGTAAGTTCGTAACACTATCAAATGCATAGCATAGTTTTTCAATATGGACACAATATATATTTACATGCCTTGAAATTTCAACTCACAGCTAAACAAACAAAAATGACGAATCTGCCTATGCGTATCACAAATGTAGTACTGTGCTATTCAATCTAGATTTGAATTTGGTACTCTCTCCGTCCATATAAAGATGTCTCAACTTCATCTAAATTTAGTGTACAAGTATATCTAAATTTTGACAAAGTTGAGACTCTAAATTTAGACAAAGTTGAGACATCTTTATGCAGTGATTTGTCTTTTTGTTTTTTGTTTCGTGAGATTGAGATTCGAGTCAAATCTGAATGTAAACTTTTATTTTGGTACATATACATGGTAGATGTGCATTTTTTCTATGCCCTAATCTTTTTCTCCAGATCTTTTAACCATGCTTAAATGCGTTTTTACCTATATGCCCCCTGTATCTCGGCGCGGATTCTCTAACTTGCTTGAAGCAAGTCAGAGGCAGCCCAGCCTCGTCTGGATGCCGTTCATTTGCCATCTAAGGGATCCCTGCTTCTCTCTCCTCTCTCAACGCATGTTAGCCAGGCCCAGCTCATGTAAAGAGCCCAGTTCAGGACAGATTTGCTGAAATTATGTGCAAAATGCTACAAAATGATGGATTTTGATGTTGATTCGGTACATGTCGTGGTGGATTTTATTGGACAAAATTTTGGTTATTTGGACCATTATTTGGCAATGTGAAATGCCTGATTTCAAAATAAAAATGGATTATATGTATAAGCTTTTTGACCAAACCATACACGCCATATGTGGTCCAGCTGGATAGTTTATCTGAGTCTACCTTCTCCCGCCGCGGCGATGCCTCCTCGTCGCCGACCTCGCGCATGCCACCTGTAGCGTCAGTGAAGATGGAGGTCGACGACGCAGCCGTCTTCGCGCCCGGCAACTACGTCGAAGACGACGAGCTCGCGTGGATCCTTTCGACGCTCGACGACACGGCCGGCTTCGTGCCCGGTGACTTAGTAGACGACAATCACCTCCCCGTCGTCCTCGGGCTCGTGTCGGAGACGAGCCGCCGCGAAGAGGAGAAGGCCGAGGAGTGGCGCCTGGTGGCGAAGGAGTAGGGGAAGCTCTACTGTGACGTTGTCGGCAACAATGACGAGTGAGGCCGCCACCCCATCGCTTATAGGAATCTGCCGCTGCGCCGGCCTAGAGCCCTTGGCGTAGCCATGGAAGGCCGTCGGCGTATCCTACGCCAAGGGCTACCGTCGACGTAGCCCCTCGGCGAAGTTCATAACCTAGAGTTGGTGGGGCGCATCCTAGGCCTACGCCGACGGCCCGCGGTGCGCCGACGGCACGCGCGAAGTCGGCGACGAGGTGGCAACGCCGCGGTGAGAGAAGCCAGACTCGGATAAACTATCCATGCCGAACCACATATGATGTGTCTGGTTTGGCCCAAAAAACTTATACAGATAGTCTATTTTTATTTCAGGCATTTCACATTGCCAAATAATGGTCCAAATAACCAAAATATTGTCCAACAAAATCCACCACTACATGTACCGAATCAACATCAAAACCCATCATTAGCAGCGTTTTGCTCATAATTTCAGCAAATACGTCCCAAACTGGGCTCTTACATGAGCTAGGCCTGGCTAAAATGCGTTGAGAGAGGAGAGGGAAGTAGGGATCCCTTAGATGGAAAATGAACGGCATCCAGACGAGGCTGGGCTGCCTCTGACTTGCTTCAAGCAAGGTAGAGAATCCGCGCCGCCTGTATCTCCGGAACCAGCCCAAGCCACGACAAGCAACAGCAGCTACTGGTCATCACCCAGACAAAAAGTTACGCAAGAGAGCAGCACGCGAACCAGCGCTTGCGGCGGCGGCGAGATGGCCTCGGGCAATCGCACCTCCTCCGTCGAGCACGGTTCCCAGATCCACCCTTCCTCCGGGGACAACGGCGGCGGCGCGTGTGGCACCGGCGGATTCAGCCTCTCCTCCGAGAACCAGGTGCGCCTTCGTGCGTGTTTTTTGCGTTTTGGAGCTCCCCGCGTAGCCGGCCTCTTGCCGAGCGTTTTAGGGATTCGAGTTCCTGGGAAGTTCATCTTGTCCGGTGCTCACGAGGATAGGGTATGGCGGTGTGTGCAGGAGATCGAGGAGATGCGGAGGAGGCTGCGACAGATGGAGGAGCAGGAGATACTACTACCCGCCGCCGCCGCGTTCCATGGTAACCTTTCTAGTCCACCGTCTCCATTTCCTTGCGTAATAGCGCTTTGTTTCGTCCCTGGAATGAAATCGGCTGGTTGCATGTCAGACAGACCCCCCTGTTAGTTGGGTGTCATGTGATTTGTGCGTTTCGGCTCGTGGAGTGCTGACGCTAGGTGATCGGGTTAATTTCAGTGATTCAGTCAATGCTCAATAGGGTACTTGCTTCTGAAGAGTTCTGTGAGGCTGGCAGCCTGAACAGTTGAGTATTTGTAGATCATGGGTGGGTGGATCTTTCAGCATTGTGCCATTGTTCCTTTTATCTGCTCTGTTGGTTTTTACCAGTAATATGGATCGTTGCAGTGTTCTGAAAGGCGATAACCAGGAGGTGGGGTGGCGGCGGCGCTTAGTCATGGGCTAGGAAGCCGCCTAGGTGTGTAAAGCAGGAGGGTGGCACCTCCGAGGCGGCTGCGTGTCTGCCGTTTATAATAGGAGTGTACTGGATTTGCTGTACTAATGGTGCATTAGTTAACTAGGCTTGCTTGGTCACGTCGTGGATTATGTTTGAGATGTAGCTAAGTATTACATCTTACCATCGTTGCTGTTTGGCGCGCTTTTCGCAACTTGTTGGGTTTACTATTTGGAAACGGTTAGAATGTTAGTTCTTGTGGCCAACTATTCCACTTCTATGGAGCATCATCAAGTCATAACCTCATCCTGTATTCCACATTCGCAAAATGTTACTGGTGTCTCTACGTGGAATTCAGTCTTGCGCCGGTAAATTAGGAAGGATGTGCTTAGGAACCTTATTTGTGATAATAACGCAATGCTTATTACTTATATAGCACTGAAAATAAGTTCATTATATACTTTGTTCCCCATCTGGGATTTATGTAGTATGGAAATTATCAGTGCCAAGTAGTGCATTTAATATGATTCTCTCCTACAGGAGCAGTGTCCTATTTTAAATTTATTTCAACTAGCAAAATTGGGTATCAATACCAAACCTTTAAACATAGGTTATCATATGGTGTTGAGTTGATGTCAATGTTCTATAGAAAGCACGGTTTATATAAACTGATAATGCAACTGAAGTTACTTCTTCTAATTTCTATCATTGGTTGGTGCTTGCTTATGCTGCTTCTAACATTCTACTGACTGCGAAGAAAAATATATGATGATCTGGTTTAGAATGTACACATATGTCGCATTTGAAAATGATGTTGTACACGATTGCGTGTTCGCTCATGTCTCAACCTTTGCATATTTACTTAATAAGTACGGTTATCAATAGAAACATGGATGCTGTTTAAAGATCCTAATCGGCATCCTCCTTATTTTGTGCCTGATTCTGTATGATTTGTATGACACGTTTTGCTCATTTGGTCCGTTTTCCCAGAAGATCCAGCTGCAGAGGCAACCACATTCGACAAGTCAGAGGTGGATGCTCGCTCCATCTATGTTGGAAATGTGAGTATTTTTTTCTACTTATACTAAAATTATTCAAGCATTTCCATGAAGGACTTTCCAATATCTAGTAGCACATAGTACCAGAAAGTTTTGCATTTGTCATTTCTTTTTGCCAGGAATCTGGATTTCGGGGGAGCGCTTTTAATAAACTCTTGACTGTTATTAAGTTGACATTTTATTTCTTTATTTTACCATCACCATTTCATCCTGGCGTTTATTGTATCCTCATTTGCTCTTTTGAAGACAAGTACTTGTCTTGAAATTCATTTAAAACAGCACTGAATAAATCTTAGCTACTTCCCTACTGCTGTTATTAACTAAACTATTTGCCACCTTGCTTCAGGTTGACTACACTTGTTTGCCTGAGGAAGTTCAGCAGCATTTTGAAGATTGTGGAACTGTCAACAGGGTTACAATTTTGACAGACATTTTTGGTCATCCCAAAGGATATGCTTATGTGGAGTTTCTTGAAGTTGAGGCAGTCCAAAATGCTCTCCTGCTGAATGATACAGAACTACATGAACGTCAGTTGAAGGTTCAGAATGCATCTTTTAATAACATGCACTCACTGTAATTTTGAACTTCTAACGTTCATTGTGTGCTTTTTTTTTAATATGCAGGTGTGTCCAAAAAGAACTAATATTCCAGGAATGAATCATTCTAGGGGAAGGCGTCCATATGATCCTTATTATCCCTCGTATCCAACATATGGGTAAGGAGTTTCTTCATGATGAAGATATTAAGCTGAATTTTTTTTTTTGAAGCTAATATGTTGCACTTAGAAGAACTTTGTAATGAAGAAGGCTGTGTGCATCTATTGATGCAGAGGCTGGGGTATTGCCCCTTTTCGGAAAAAAAAATATTGCACTTAGATGTGCAAAAATTAAGAAACATGATAATGTGCATTTTGTTGGGCTTAAATTAGAATGTTTTCAATTATGACGTGACTTAGGATTCATGGAATGTTGAGGTGTAGTTCCTAGATATTGATCTTTTCTGTTTAATGGGTTATTGGTACCATTGTAAATATATCCTAAGCCTAGTCTTGAAATCAAAATCATTACAGTAATTTGTTTGAATATAGCAGAATTTTATTTATAAACAGTACAAAGCAAAATAAAAAGATTTGAAGAATATGACATGAGGAGGTCATTCTTCTGAGGCATCTGATTAGTTGTGCACCAAACATTCAGGGGAACTTAGGCCCTGGGGTTTCCTCTTCTCCAGAATTCACCAAAATAGGGCCCGAGAAACATGGGAGGAATTCCAAAGTAGTTCCCAGATGACCTTTCTGATGCTATATTTTTCTCTGCAGGAGGGTGCCAAGGTTCAGGGGGGCACCCAGGTACTGGCCATACTGATTCTGCTGGGTCGCTGTGACTCTTCAGTTTTTTGGTAGCGAATTTCCAATGTGCCGTCATAGAGAAGATGACTATCCGTAGCTCCACCGATGTGCATCCGATAAAGGCAAAGACTGAAAGATTGTGACTCCTTGTTGTTGTACCTCCGATCATACCATGATAGCATTCTCCTGCCTTAGGAATGACCCTCTGTTCCAAACTACCATGTGATCAGTCGGTCTGGTGGATTTTATACCATTTCATTTAGCCATTAATGAGTTCTAAAACAGAATTGTTGGTGAAGTCATGTATGTACTCTGCTTTTGCCCTGATGAGTTCTAAGCAGTCGGATTTGAAGTTTGCAGCGAAGTATCTGCAACCATGGTCAATATACATTAGTTGGTTCGCTTTTTCTTGTCCTTTTAGTTGGTATAAGGTTCTAGTCCGACGGCCTGATGTGTGCCTCTCCTGGATTTTCTGCTTTCTTTCCGCGAGGAGACATCGTGTTTGCCTTGAGATCTCAGGATATGTGGATGGCTCTTATAGTCTTATGGCAGCATGATAATTGCAGGTTTACAGACAACAGATCCTTCATGAATTCAGATAAGCTGATCTTCTGGTTATTGTACTTTATTCTGAACCCTCGTGAATTTACTTCTTGCCAAGTTCGCCCAGCTGTACAGCGATGATGCGAGGAGCCAGGGGGGCGATGAGGAGTAACAGGTGCACCATGTCCACGGGGGGGGGGGGACTGACTACTTCTCTCCAACAGCATTCACTAGCAGGTTGCGGTGCTGCCCATCTCCATGAGCGACCTCATCACGGCCAGCCTCCTCCGTGAATGAAACTTTGTTTACTGCATCAATAATATGTATAAATGCTTTTCATGATTGTGTTCCATTTGCCTGTTTGGTCCAGCATTTCAGATCTTTTGCTGATCGTCTTATCTGGAATGTGTAGGGAAGCTCATGCAAGTGCAGCTGTGCAGCTGTTCATTACGGTTTGCTGAAACAACAATAAGGTTGGATACCTGGCGCTTTGTACATTACTGAACATTGCACGAATTTAGCAAGCAAGAATAAAAGATGACAGCCCTCACTGGATTTGATATACATGATCATGTTCGAATCAACTAATACCCAGCTGAATAACATGTCACCTCAGAGAACGACATCAATCACAAGGTTGGAGATCTCAACAGCAGTTTCTACTTCCTTGCACTACACGATCAGTATGCATATGACAAACAGAATTCAGGCCTTCAGGGTTGCAGGGGCAGACACAAAAAGAACCTACGGCTTAACAGGGTGCCAACCACCACATTCTTTAGCACGCAGCAAGCGATTTGTCAAAAAAAAAGTGAGACCTCAGACTTGTTAGTCAAAATGCTCTCCTCAAAGGAACACATGTGCTTCACGATATTGTACTTCTAAGCCGTTCTTCTTGTCGGTGTGAGATTCTTTCAATAATCTCAGAGCTTCCCTACACATTCCAGATAAGACGATCAGCAAAAGATCTGAAATGCCTGTGGAAGTGGACCAAACAGGCAAATGGAACATAATCGTGAAAAGCATTTATACATATTATTGATGTAGTAAACAAAGTTTCATGCAAAGATATGAGATATGCATACCTGCACTGTACAAAAACAAAATACTGTACTCATTTTTTTCGTAATACAAGTTCATTTATTTCATTGTGTTTGTACAGTTTCCACACACTACATAACTGTATATACATTGCCATAATAAATGAATCATGAAAGTGATGCAAGTAAATACTCCGTACTATATATCACAACAAACTGGACTTTGAATAAAGAAGGCAGCTAAAGTAGATCAAGTATGCTACCTTAACGCCTTCTCGATTCCAGTAAATCCTGGCTTCAATTTGAGACCATCAAGAAATGCATCGCATGCCTTCTCATACTCCTAAGAATAACGATATAGAGTTGACTGGATTGTCAAAAAGATTTAGCAATAAGATTTAATCAAGTACGAAATCGTGATTCCTTATCACCTGTAGCTGCACATATGAGTAGCCCTGCAGCCAGCATGGATGTGCAGAGTCAGGTCGCATTGTCCTGCAGAATTGGGCATCATTTAAAGCACCCTCTCCATTGCCCACATGAAGCCGGCAAAAACCCCTATTGCCAATCAAGATCACATCTAAATTTTCAGTATTAACCATCATAGCCTACAGTCAACAAATCAAACAAACGATTACATATCTTCTGAAAAATCTGCATATAATCGTCAGATTTCTAGGACAAATACATGGTAACTAAATGAATGAGATATACATGGTACCAAACAACAAAGAGAACCTCTTGTATCATGAATAACCAGATAAATCACATATGGTGTCTCCTTGAAAAGTGAAAACAGTTTAAGTCAAAACTGCTGTTGGTGCGTATGTCAAGGAATTATTCTCATCATGCTCAGCAGAAGACTTGAAGACCCAACTGACGATGTGGTTCTCCAATTGTGAAGTAAGCCCGGCTAATTATGCAGCACATGAACTAGCCAAACTGGGCAAGTCTTGTATGCCCAATCACGTCATGTATTGGGAGAACGAATGTACAGCAGAGATAGCTGGTTTTGTATCGGGCGATTTAGCCCTGATGGTTGATTAATAAAGCTTTGCTTTACCACCCAAAGAAAAGGAATTTCTTTGTTCCCAATTGTGTCATTTCTTCATCGCATGGGATGTTTACACACACACACACACACACATCTACAGTTCACAAGGTAAAGCTAAAACCTTCAATTCTTGCTCGTAAGTTCCAGTATGAGGATACCCAACCCAAACATACTATCAAAGATTTGAAGGTACATCCCAAGAAATATAAGAAGCAGCGATATGGCATACTAAAGCAAGCTATTAAGATTTTGTATAGAAGAGGCATAAAAAAGTAAATGGAAAAAAAAGATACCGTTCAATCATCTGCCAGGCATGAGCTGATCACATTTTCCCATAATTGTCATCATTCCATGAGGACATTGGACTTCCCCTTATAACAGGGAGTGCAAATTCAAATACTAAATGTAACCATGAAAAACTAACATGACAGATCATTTTATTATTTCCTCATTCTAAACGATCTACTACATGATATACTATTTTTCATTTATGATCGAGTCTTTGTACCTAACCTTAACCAACAAAGCCCAACACCACCCAATTCCCAAACTAAAACCACTGTGATGCAAGCGGTCATCATGATCCACCATGGTCTCAGTGAAGGACCGTCTTAATTTCAGGACATATGCTCAGACGGTTTCTGAAAGTGGTGTGGTCATATTAGCAGAGAAGTGGCCAATGTAGGCTTGTGCCAGGAACCTGAGTGCTCATTGATTCCACTGTGGTGCTATCAACGCCACTTTGAAGTTAACACTGCTCGGAGATGTCAATATGAAAGTCTTATAAGGCGGGTAATCACTCCAGCGATGACATGCTCAAAAGCGACTTCATTGTGCAAGCCCGCAGGCTTATTTGTGCTGGCACTAACAAGGGCACCCCATGGTTTTGAGTGTCCATGAGAGGGCCTTGTGATACATATTTGTTCCTTGGGCTATGCAATACAATTAGCTGATCATGCTTGCACTCCTCTCCTTATATCAAGAAATACAACATTAAGAAGAGTGGGAAAATACGAGTGAAGAGAAATAAAGCAAATGTATAGTTCACCGGAGCACCCATAAATACATCAGATAATGATATAAGCAATTGCAATAGATACAAATGAGACAACAGTTGTACGGGAAAAAGAAATGAACTTCAGGAGAACGAATAGTGCAATGGCATACCATGTTATAGAATTTTAATGCCGCATCGTAGTCCTCTTTATCCAAAGCTTTGTTTCCTTCTTCTTTTAACTTAGCTACTGACATTTTAGACAAAGGGTTATCCTGACAATTTAAATAGAAATTAAGCAACCTCAAGAGTCCGGACATTTATGTGCAAAGAACTTACAATGGAAAAGATATATTTTCAGATTTAAACGTGTTATAATTTCACTTATTTCTCACGATTGCATGTTATCGTAAATAAGCACAAATTCAGGTACCACATTAACCCAAACCCCAGAAGCTCAGCTTCATGATTACATTTGTCATACTCTGACACATCCCACAGGATCTCACTGTATGCATCATTCCTTTCTTATTTTTCTTCATAAAATTTTCATGGCGCATCACAATTTTGAATGGAACACCAAAAATTGAGAATGTCATCTAGTGTCAAAAATAGAAGTTTTATAGTTCAAAAGTGTGAAAACCAGAATTCATGAAAAATCCAAGATCACCAGTCTTTACATATGAGGAGATGAATATTTAGTTTCTGGCCTAGTTTCATTCAAATTTACTTAGGACTATGGCACATAAGTAAATATATTCTAATATGCCAATGATGCTCTTGCTCATACCTCCAACTTTGGCTCTGACTTTATATAACTAATTATTCCATCAACGCTCCAATCATGTACAGCTTCAATACGAGAAGTAGTAACTTCAAACAGGATCTCGACATCTTCACGTGTACCAAAGCATGCCGCGATTTGTATTGGCAAGTGACCAAACTGTTAAGGAAAAGAAGATGTATATCACCGATTTATTTGGAGGAGAAATAAATTAACAAAATAGCCACATGCAAGGTGTACATAGACAATAGTATGACCAACAGTACTCCATTCATGCCACAAAGTAGGCCATAAGATGAGTTTGTCCTTATCCATAAGGCAGTGCACATGTCTATATAATCCAGCAAGTCCCTTTTGTCATAAACTATTGACTGTGTGCATCCTAGATGCAGAGGCCAGGAGTTAACTACTTAACTCGTCCATTATCTAAAAAAACAGGCAGCAATTCCTTAATTAAATTTTCATCACTAGCATTTTCATAGTATCTTTATTACTAGTTGACTAATTGTATATTACCTTTTATTTTCCTTTCTATGTCTTGGTTTGTGTGGTTTTTGTTGGGCTTCATCTCTATCCTACATCAACTTGATTGGGACTAACGGTTTTATACAAGAAATATTATTTGGAAGATCGAAAACTAACATGTTTTCCATTTCACAAATTCAAATTAGAGGGGAAGAAAAGGCATTTAAAATTGGCAGGGTAAATCAACCAAAATTATTTCTTTGAAATTGTACTAGTGCTAAAAATATTGATGAGTTCTCGTTGCAAAAGATTTGATCTTCAAGGAATGAAAAGGTTAGTAGGTGACAAAGTATCAGTAGGCATGAAACTGTAGTACTCCCTCCGATCCAAATTAATTAACTCAACTTTAATTAATTTGGATCGGAGGGAGTATTACAATTTGCATGCCACTACTACAAGTTTACCTGACTGAGTTTACATTAGTCCACGTAACCTGAGTTATATATATAATTTAGATATGACTCACTATGGGACTTGTATTACCAAAGTTTAAGCATGTGCACCAAACCTGAGTTAACTATTAGTTACATATAACTGACTATGGGACTCGTTCTACCAAAGATTATGGATGGACAATGCTTACTATTTAATGTTACACCCACATGTGTAAACAATCAACCATGGTGTGATTAAAATATATGCCGGTGAAACACAGAACTTACTTCATTCCGAACATTGGGATCTGCACCAGCATCCAATAGGGTCTTGAGGACGTCAGTTAGGCCATTTCTTGCAGCAGCTTGCAAGGGGGTCGTAGTACGCATACCCTTCACATCTGCACCAGCCTAGCATATAACAGAATCGTAGATGGTTCCTCTGAGTAATATGTGTCACAATTTATCTGTCCACATTTCGCCAAACTGGGATACATTTTCAGCTTAACGCATAAGATGGAGCCGTACCTCTATCAGCAGGTTTACACATTTCACTGAGTGACTACACATAGCAAGCATGAGAGGTGTACTGAAACATCCTACAATCTTGTTACACTGAAAAGAGATGCAAGTAATTAGCACACCTGATAAATGACATTATCAGATACATAATAAAAAATAATGTGTATGATAACAAAAAGATGAGACCATGTCAGTGTGACAATGAACCCTAGTGAATCAAAGAAAAATAGGGTAGTTGGTGCAGAATTGCAAAAAAGAGATGAGGAAAATTTACATAATCAACTGGCTTGGGAAAAGGCTTTGATGTTGTTGTTGATCAACAGTTCAACATGACAATATTTGGTGGTGTATCATTCAGTGCATCACTAGTGAGTTCTTCACTATTAGTATTTAAATCCATATGACAACCAACAACTCTTCTGAGATAGAAAGATAACTAAGACTTATGGCCTGCTTGAATCACCAATTTCCCGTATTTTGGGTTATCACATCTGAAAAACAGGCCCAGCAAGAAATACATGGGTACCTTCACAGTTGTGCTTCGGTACACACCATACATCGGAACAAGTTCAGAATCCGGGTAATGTGAGCTTTCTTTTTAAATGTAGAACAGTTCGAGTTAGTGAGGTTCTGTTATTTGCAACCAACTTCATGTCCACCTCCCAACCCCATACAAGTTTGACCTTTACTAATCAATGTGTCCCACAACGCCACCATTCGCCTTTGCTCCCTTTTTTGTATTGATGCTCACACCTGTTGCCCTCCTTGTTCTCTAGCTCCCTTGATGCTCCTCAGCTTCACAGATCTTTGTACTGAATCTAACCATCTCCAACACTTAATCCTTTTAGCATGGCCATAGCAAGACCCACAAGCAAGAAAGCTTCATCAAGTAGATCTTATATCCGATATGATAGGACACCAAGTGCTGATCATTTCTTAAACCATAATTATCCATTTGTGGGACTTATTCCTCTATTCTCTGATATAATTAGAAGCAGTAAATGTGGCTATTTGGGTGGGATATTTTGGGGTTGAAATATGTGAAATATCAGATTCCCAAACAAAATGCACAAGGTCTATCATTATTACAGGGGTAAATGAAGTGAATCTTGTATTAGAAATTTATTAATGTTTTTCGGTGCGGTCACAAGAAGGGTAAAAATGTCCAAACAGATCAATTAATTAAGCTACTTCTTGTCGGGGCAAGTAGTCCACATACAGAAACTGCATCAGAATATCAGTGGTTCAGCACATGCAAACATCGATCTTGAAAATTTGGACATGGAGATAATAAAGGTGCAGACAAGAAACTTCAATGGAAATGAAACTTTAGTGGAGGTCTATATATGGAAGGTGCTATAAGATAATCCTTTTCAACCTTAGAAGGTGAAAATATGTGTGCATGAGAACGTAATTCATAGAAAGGGCCCACGACTCTCTGCTTACTGCAGAACAACATGTACCATGAAAATAGTTTATCAGTATCACTTAAAATTTTGACAGGACATGATTGTGCAACCAACTAATGAGTAAAAGGAGGAAGTTAATTTAATTTCCAAATGTTCACAACTCTCTGCAGTTCTCCAGATTTCAGAGAAAAAATAGCAAAATACTAACTAAACTAATCCTACTGTCAAGATTCAACTAAAAGTAAAATGGAGAAAGCAGACGGACAAAGATTTTTAAATACAACTGTGAGATAACTATAAAGAAACATAGAATGGAACTTACATCTGCATGGTGATCCAACAAAATCTTCATGGCACCATCCTGTTTATGGATAGCAGCAAGATGCAACGGTGTTCCATGCTCACTAGAAAAGGGATCGACATAGGCGCCTCTGGAGAGCAAGAGTTCTACTACTTCACAGTGTCCTGAATAAGACATTTGGAATGTAAACATAATAAACTACATGAAAATTCCTTTTATTCACAATTCTTCTATGCTCCACTTCAGTTCTTTCGACTCGTAACAATTGAGTTGTGAAACGAATCAATTCTACAAAGCCATAGATCTCTACCTTCACCGCAGGTGTCTTGCGCAAAAAATGGGCCATGCACGGCAATTTGTGACCTTATTCTATGTCAGAGAAAAACTACTATCTGTACTTTCTACTCTAGCACAAATACAGAAATCTAACTCCCACAGCTGAAATAAATCACTTGCAATGTCTTTTGTCTCTACTCATCCGCCAAATGAAGACATCATAGTATATGAACATTTTCACAACATTCATCATGTTGATGAATGTAATGGCCACAGTATAACGCATATGAATAATAAACTAGGGGGAGAGAGAGAGAGAGAGTAGAGATTAGATGATTGCCTGCTTTGGTGGCCTCATGGAGGGGAGTAAACCCTGATTTGTCGACATTATCTGGATTGGCGCCGTGATCGAGAAGATACCTGACAATATCCAAATCCGCGCGTCCACCTTTACAAGTGATTGCCCAAACCAGAGGTGTTCTACCTGTCAGGAACACGAAAAAGGGGAATCTTTCGCATTTACATGAGAACGAACAAGTGAAGTTTTCTATGCATATATTCAGTCTTTGTTGTGTATAAAGGTAGGATGTTAACTGGGAGAGCAGACACACCGTACCGTTTATGTCAAGGGCATCCACATCCACCCGGACATCCTCGACCAGGTACTCGCACACCTCCGCCTTCTTGCACGCGGCGGCAAGGTGCAGCGCCCCAACGCCGTGATCTTTGACGGATTCCACCGCCTCCGCGAGGCGGCCGCGGCCACCATCGAGCTTCCTCGCAGTCCGTTCGAGGAGGGCGAGGTCTCCTGCGGTTGCCGCGACGAGGAGCCGCCGCTGTGGCGTCCCGAGAGCTGCAGGGAGAGGAGAAGCCGCTGTTAGGGTTTTCGGCGGCGGAGGGGGAGGGGAGGACGGCGGAGAGGCGCTTACCGTGGCCGATTTCGTGGCTAGGGCGCGTCATGGCGGCGAACTGGGAGCGAGTTGGTAGGATTTGGGGGTTTTGAAGCGGAGAAGCGGGAGGTTCGATCTCGTCGGAGTGGAGAGAGAGAGTGGGGGACTGGGGAAATGGAAGTAGGCGCGGGAAGAGGAGGGCTGCGGCCTGCGGATGGGAAATTTGTGTCTATGGAGTGGTTGTTGCACATGAGTACCAGTGATTCCTTTTCAGAAAAGTAACTAAAAATCATATTTTTAAGTTTTAGAAAATTTAAAAATAAATCATGGTGTACTTAGTATTGTATGCCACGAACTTGTAAATTTTCAACTAGAAATAATGTGTATTTTGGGCTGCATAAAAATAACAAATATGTGGATCTGAGTATATAGTGATTCAAATCTCCAAAAAAATTCAGACTTTGTCATTTTTGTGTAGCTCAGAAAATACAACATTTGTAATTGAGATTTTATACATTAGTGGAATACATCATTAGCTACTTTTAGAATTTTCTACATAATTTTTTTGAAATATATAAATACAATTTTCGAATTTTTTAATACAATGAGAGCACTGGTGCCCATGATCCAAAAGGACTTTTCGCTAGTTGACCGTGTTGCTTTTCTTTCTCTAGATTAAGAGTGAAATTCTACTTTTTACAATTTAGATATGTGTTTGTGACATTATTTATCCCTCCGGGTGAAATTTTGTGTAGATTATTCCTTTTAGAAGCATTGGACCTCCGTTTTCTAATATGTGTCCATTAGGAAAGTTGTCGATCACCGGGATCAGAAATTATTAAGACAATGGCGAGGAATGGACCATGTGGATGAAATAAGTCAACGAAATAATCATGGATGTTGCCCTTCTACATCTACGCATTTTGTCGCGCCACATTGTCGTATCATGCCTATCCTATCTAACAATTACAGGCAAAATGCTAAATTGGAGTTAAACCGTGTGCAAAGTATCCTAAATTGGATATTTTGGTAGAAGTTGTACTAAACAGGGCAATATGTGTCACAAATGCATAATTACAGGCTAAAAAGTGGGATCCACTCCCAAATTAAACATATATGAGCATGAAATGAATAGTTTTTTCCTCCGGTTCAAAACAATTACTTAAAAGTGGATGCATCTAAATATATAGTTTTTCCTCCGATTCAAAATAATTACGCAAAAGTGGATGTATCTAAATAAATACATCTGGAAAATAATTTTTACATGTGAGCATGAAATATATTGTACTCTTTGGCTTAAAATAATTTCCCAAAATAGATGTTCATTTTTAATGATTATTTTAAACCAGAGGGAGTAGGTAAAAGATAATGGACCATAAAAATGACCCACTAACAAAAAAATCTACCTTAAATTTTTTCCAATTACAGTGGCCATATAAAACAGGGATTGACTCTCTAGAAGAGTCCCTCATACTATTAGATGTTGTTGGAGATATGCCCAAGAGGCAATAATAAAAGTGGTTATTATATATCTTTATGTTTATGAAAAATGTTTATATACCATGTTATAATTGTATTAACCGAAACATTGATACATGTGTGTTATGTAAACAAACAAAGAGTCCCTAGTAAGCCTCTTAACTAGCTTGTTGATTAATAGATGATTAGTTTCATAATCATGAACATTGGATGTTATTAATAACAAGGTTATATCATTGTATGAATGATGTAATGGACACACCCAATTAAGCGTAGCATAAGATCACGTCATTAAGTTATTTGCTATAAGCTTTCGATACATAGTTACCTAGTCCTTATGACCATGAGATCATGTAAATCACTTATATCGGAAAGGTACTTTGATTACATCAAACGCCAGCGTAAATGGGTGGTTATAAAGGTGGGATTAAGTATCCGGAAAGTATGAGTTGAGGCATATGGATCAACGGTGGGATTTGTCCATCCCGATGACGGATAGATATACTCGGGCCCTCTCGGTGGAATGTCGTCTAATGTCTTGCAAGCATATGAATAAGTTCATAAGAGACCACATACCACGGTACGAGTAAAGAGTACTTGTCGAGACGAGGTTGAACAAGGTATAGAGTGATACCGATGATCAAACCTCGGACAAGTAAAATATCGCATGACAAAGGGAATTGGTATCGTATGTGGATGGTTCATTCGATCACTAAGTCATCGTTGAATATGTGGGAGCCATTATGGATCTCAGATCCCGCTATTGGTTATTGGTCGGAGTGAGTACTCAACCATGTCCGCATAGTTCACGAACCGTAGGGTGACACACTTAAAGTTGGATGTTGAAATGGTAGAACTTGAATATGGAATGGAGTTCGAATATTTGGAGTCCCGGATGAGATCCGGACATCACGAGGAGTTGAAATGGTGGAGAATAAGATTCATATATAGGAAGTCATTTTATATGTTTGAAAATGATCCGGTGCATTTATGGAAGGTTCTAGAAGGTTCTAGAAAAGTCCGGAAGAAATCACTTTGGAAGGGACTCCACCACCCATGGCCGGCCAACCCTAGAGGGAAAGTCCAAGGTGGACTCCCCCAAAGGGGCCGGCCACCCCACATGGAAGGGTGGGAATCTCACTTGGGTGGGAGTCCCACCTTGGGTAGGTTTCCCTACAACATGGAAGGTTTTGGGTTCGGGTCTTATTCGAAGACTTGTAGTCCAACACTTGGGGTTCCACCTATATAATGAGGGCATAGGGGAGGGGGCCGGCCACACCAAAAGCCACCACCTTGGCCGCACCCCTTGGAGGCCGGCCACCCCTCTCCTCAAACCCTAGCCGCACTCCTCCTTCTTCCCCGCACGCAGCGAAGCTCCGCCGGGATTCTCCACCGCCACCGACACCACGCGTCGTGTTGTCGGACTCAAGAGGAGCTACTACTTCCGCTGCCCTGGAACGGGAGGTGGACGTCGTCTTCATCAACAACCGAACGTGTGACCGAGTACGGAGGTGCTGCCCGTTCGTGGCGCCGTGATCAAGATCTTCTATGCGCTTTTGCAAGCGGCAAGTGAACGTCTACCGCAGCAACAAGAGCCTCATCTTGTAGGCTTTGGAATCTCTTCAAGGGTGAGACTCGATAATCCCCTCGTTGTTACCATCTTCTAGATTGCATCTTGGCTTGGATTGCGTGTTCGCGGTAGGAAAATTTTTGTTTTCTATGCTACGTTATCCTACAGATGTGTCACCATATATCGTACAAATAAAATATGCATACGTATGCTAGTAATTTTATTTTGGAACACATAAGAAATATTTTCCTCAAAATAATTATGTGTGTTTCTTGCATTGCTTACTCTGATTTGGTACAGTATTGTTTTTTCTATTTTATATGATGGAAATAGTGTGAAGACTGGAATTACATTGGCATGCAATGCCACTACATTATTCATTCGGTATTTATTGCAGCCGGGCATAAGCTTTATTGAATAAATTTGCAAAAGAGTAAATTATGGCGGGTATCTGAACTTGTTGACGGGTCCGATTAGGTCATCTCACACATGAAATACGCAATTACGATCACCGAAGATGACCGTTGTACGCAGTTAGCGGTATTTGATGATGTGGCATAAGGGGATCCAATAGTTAGGATAGCTGTGTTAGGACAAGAAATTTGTAGTACATAGGGTTTTTCTTTTTGCAAAAAAATGCCATTCATCTCCGTCCTTCCCTGCTAGCATGATGCCATGGCCACAACTGCTATGGTAGTGTTCCCGACGCCTGAGCTAGTCTCCGTAGTCGCCACCCCAAGTACTCCATACCTAACACCACGTTCTAGGCAGAGCTCCGGCTACCAAATGACATGGATCTCTTGTTGGCGCCGCCTGGAAGAGCTTCAACAAGGATGCATCCCTCTCCGCGGACAAACTATAGATGTTGACACTTTCTCTAAATAGTTGGTCAAACTTTTAAAAGTTTGCATCTGAGAAAAAACTATATGCATCCTATTTTGAGAAGGAGTGAGTAGTTTTGATCATAATTTTTCTATTTTTACATTATTGACACAACATATATTCACCATGTCTTAAATTTCAATTCTGAATTCAACTCACAACTAAACAAATAATAATGACAAATAATAATAGTACCAATGTAGTATTATTCAATCCATATTTGAATTTGGTACTTTCTGTATACTGATTTGTTCTTTTTATTTTTTGAGCTTTGAGAAGAAGTTGAATTTGAATGTAAAAAAATTTAATACCCGGTAGATATCCATCATGTGGAGTATGCCCTAATTTTTTCCCAAGAGTTTTTGACCATGCCTAAATGCATTTTTTGTTGACCAATATGCCCTTGTATCTCCGGAACCAGCCCAAGCCACGACAGAAACGACAGCAGCTAGTCATCACCCGGACAAGAAGAGTAACGGAAGAGAGCAGCAAGCGAACCAGCGCTAGCGGCGGCGGCGAGATGACCTCCGGGAAGGACAATCGCGCCTCCTCCACCGAGGACGGCGAGATCTACCCTAACTCCGGAGACAACGGCGGCGGCGCGAGTGGCAGCGACGGATTCAACCTCTCCTCCGAGAACCAGGTGCGCCCGTGCGCGTTCGTGCGTGTTTTATGCGTTTTAGAGCTCGCCGCGTAGCCTCTTGCCGAGCGTTTTAGGGGTTCGAGTTCCTGGGGTTCATCTTGTCCGATGCTCACGAGGGTAGGGTATGGCGGTGTGTGCAGGAGATCGAGGAGATGCGCAGGAGGCTGCGGCAGATGGAGGAGCAGGAGATACTGCTACCCGCCGCCACCGCCGCCGTGTCCCATGGTAAAATCTATTTACCAGCTAGCATCGTCTCCACTTGCTTGTGTATTAGCGCTTTGTTCCGTCCCTGGAATGAAATCGGCTGGATGCATGCCAGACTGAGCCCCCTGTTACTTGGGTGTCAGACTGTCATCTGATATGTGGGATTCGGCTCATCGAATGCTGTCGCCAGGTGATCGGATTAATTTCAGCCAATGCTCAATACGGTACTGGTTTCTTAGTTTCTGAAGAGTTTCTGTGAGGCTGATAGCCAGAACGGTCGAGTATTTGTAGGTCATGGGCCGGTGGATCTTTCAGCATTGTGCCGTTGTTCATTTCATTTTCTCTGTTGTTTGTCCAAGTAATATGCATTTGAATAGCATTGTTAAGGATCGTGGCAATGCTCTAAAAGGTGGTTGCCAGGCCCAGGCAGGGGGTGGCGGCGGCGCCTAATCATGGGATAGGCAGCCGCCTAGGCGCGCAAAGTAGCAGGGTGGCGCCTCCGAGGCGGCTACGTGGTTGCCGTTTATAATAGGGGTCTGCTGGATTTGCTATACTAATGGTGCATTAGTTAATTAGGCTTGCTTGGCTATGTCGTGGATTATGTTTGTGGTGTAGCTATACTTACTTACTACCGTTGTCGTTTTGCGCGCTTTTTGCAACTTGTCGGGTTTACTATTTAGAAACGGTTAGAATTTTATTTCCTGTGACCAACTATTCCACTTCTATGGAGCATCATCAAGTCATCAACCTCATCCTGCATTCCACATTTCCCTAAATGTTACTGGTGTGTTTACATGGAATTCAGTCGTTAGCAAGGTAAATAAGGAAAGACATGCTTAGAAACCTGATTTGTGATAATAGGGCAATGCTTAGTACTTATATGTAGCACTGAAAATAAATTCATGTCATATTTTCTTCCCCAGATGGGATTTATTTAGTATTGAAATTGTCATTGCCAAATAATGCACTTAATATGATTCTGTCCTAATACGTGTGCGCCGTGTGCAGTGTCCTATTTTATTATTTTCAACTTGCAAATTTGGGTATCAATGCCAAACCTTTAAACATAGGTCACCATATGGTGTTGTGTTGATGTCAATGTTCTATAAAAAGCATGGTTTATATAAACAGATAATGCAACTGAAGTTAATGCTTGTAATTTTTATCATTGGTTGCTCCTGCCTGCGAAGAAAAATATACAAGGATGTGGTTTAGAATGTACACATATTTGGCATTTCAAAATGATGTTGTACACGATTGCGTGTTCACTTCAGGTCTCAACCTTTGCATATTTACTTAATTACTACGGTCACCAATATAAACGTGGATGTTGTTTAAAGATTCTAATCGGCATCCTCCTCCATTTGCGCCTGATTCTGTATTCAGTTGTTTCATTCTTTTAAACCAACTTGATGACTGAATGAAGTCACTGCCTTGAGTTATCCATTAAGCGCAATAATCTTTTTACACGTTTCGCTCATTTGGTCTGTTTTCCCAGAAGATCCAACTTCAGAGGCAACCGCATTCGACAAGTCAGAGGTGGATGCTCGCTCCATCTATGTTGGAAATGTGAGTATTTTTTCTATTTTTTATACTTATACTAAAATAATTCAAGCATTGCCATTTCCAGTATATAGTAGCAACCAGTACCAGAAAGTTTTGCATTTGTCATTTCTTTAGGCCAGGAATCTGGATTTCGGGGGAGCACTTTTAATAAACTCTTGACTGTAACTGAGTGGGGACTTTCTTTCTTTATTTTACCATCACCATTTCGTCCTGGCGTTTATTGTATCCTCATTTGCTCTTTTGAAGACAAGTACTTCTCTTGAAATTCATTTAAAATAGCATTGAATAAATCTTAGCTACTTCACTATGGCTGTTATTAACTAAATTATTTTGCCACCTTGCTTCAGGTTGACTACACTTGTTTGCCAGAGGAAGTTCAGCAGCATTTTGAAGATTGTGGAACTGTCAACAGGGTTACAATTTTGACAGACAATTTTGGTTATCCCAAAGGATATGTTTATGTGGAGTTTCTTGAAGTTGAGGCTGTCCAAAATGCTCTCCTGCTGAATGATACAAAACTTCGTGAGCGTCGGTTGAAGGTTCAAAATGCATCTTTTTAAAAATAAGTGCACTCCCTGTTATTTTTTATTTTTTAATATTTATTGTGCTTTTTTTCATATGTAGGTGTGTCCAAAAAGAACTAATGTTCCAGGAATCAATCACCCTAGGGGAAGGCGCCCATATGATCCGTATTATCCCCCCTATCCAACGTATGGGTAAGGAGTTTCTTCATGAAATCAGATGTGCAAAAATTAAGAAACATGATAATATATATTAACTTGGGCCTTGGGCGATGTATTTTCAATTATGATATGACTTCGAATTTATGGAATATTGAGGTGAATCAGTTTGATCTTTTCAGTTGAACCGTGGTTTATCCTGATTCCCATTGGGAATTTAGCTTAGGCCCAGTAAATTCTTTTGAATAGAACAATATTTTAATAGTAAACCGTACAAATCAAAATCAAGGGGTTTGAAGAATATGACAATGACATGAGGGGGTCATGAGAACTGGCGAAACATGAGAGAAATTTAAAAATAGTTCCCGGATGACCTTTCTGATGCTCTGTTTTTCTCTACAGGAGGGTGCCAAGGTTCAGGAGGCCACCCAGGTACTGGCCGTACTGATTCTGCCGGGTCGCTGTGACTCTTCAGTTTTTTGGTAGCAAACTTCCAATGTGACACCATACAGAAGATGACTATCCATAGCTCCACCGATGTACGTCTGATAAAGGCAAAGACTCTAGAAGACTGTGACTCCTTGTTGTTGTACCTCCGATCATTCTATGATAGCATCCTTGTACCTTAGGAACGACGCTCTGTTCCGAACTATCCTGTGGTCAGTCGGTCTGGTGGATTTTATACCATTTCCTTTAGCTGTTAATGAATTTTAAGATTGAACAGTTGGTGAAGTCATGTATGTACTCTGCTTGCTCTGATGAGTTCTAAGCAGTCGGGTCTGAAGTTTGCAGTGAATGGTCAATATACATTAGTTGGTTCATGTTTTGTTGTCTCTTTAGTTGGTAAGATTTCAGTAGGATGGCCTGATGTGTGCATCTGCTGGAGTTCCTGCTTTCTTGCTTGTCTGAGATCTCTCAGATTTGACATGTGCCTTTTATGTCAGCAGGTTAATTGCAGGCTTACTAGCAGAGGAGTTCGTTTGTTCCCATGAAGATGAATCGAATGGTTACGGTGCTTTGCTCTGAACCCTCATGAATTCACATATTCAGCCGTTCCTCGTATGCAGTATTATGTAGCGGTTCAGAACAACAGGTATTCACATAGCAATTAGTTACAGCCGCAGCTTGCAATTTTTGTGTCGTCTTTGATATTCAGCCGTTCCTCGTATGCAGTATTATGTGGTTAAAAGCTTAATCTATCATGGCTTTGGCGCCTCTTTGAGTCATATAGAAATTTCATACGAAAAGCAGTCCAGTTCCCGCGAGAAACATGAAACATACCCGCAAATCAAAGTGACCCTCAATTGCCTGCATGAGTTTTGAAAATTCTCAGATTACACACAGTTCATATCTAGGCACAGGCGCACAGCCATCCATTACAAATTCACTATGAGTAGAATGATGACTACCACTATCAAACCGATGATAACAACACCAGATTTGATATGTGGAGCCATTTTATGTCAGCAGCATAATTGCAGGCTTTTACAGGGAGGAGAGGAATTCGTTCCTTCCCATGATGAAACTGTTCTGGTTATGGTGCTTTGTTCTGAACCCTCGTGAATTCAAAAATAAATTTTAAAGGTTCAGTGAAATTAGCTACAGCAGCAGGATTAACCTATCATGGTTTCAGCGCCTTTTTGATTCGTAGAGCTTTCAAATGAAAAGGAGTTCAAGTCCCGCAGGAAACATACCCGTGAATCAAAGAGGCCCCACTTGCCTGCAGGAACTATGAAAAACTCTCATATTGCACACAGTAGATATTTTAAGCCAAGCCATCCACTACAAATTCTCCACGGGTAGAATGGTGGCCACCACTAGCACTCTTAAAGCAATCACAATAACAGCACCAAAGAAATGATACTAGTATTTGTAACAAGCTAAAGCTGAAATACTTCCCCACCATAAACAGCAACTGAAAACACAACGCTGGTTACAACTGAACACTTCTAATCCTCTTTCCTGTCCACAGCCATATCCTACACCTACACATTCTTCTCATATTTAAGCATGTCCAAGCACAAGAAGAGTAAAAAACATCACAAGTCATGAGCTGACGACAGGTTAACAAGCAAGCCAGCCAGAGCCAGTAGACATCAACAGAGAGTTGAGCTCTAGTCGCCAATCAATCAATCCTCGTCCATGGCCGCGGCCGATGAGGAAACGAGCTTGGCCCTCTTGTGGTGCTGGTGGTGCGGGTGCTGGTGCTTGCCGAGGAAGGCCTCGACGAAGAGCTGCTGCGCGTCGAGCATGGTCTGCGTGCGCTTCATCTCCGCCTCCATCCTCTCCTTCTCCATCTGGAGCGAGAGCTCGAGCCTGCGCTCCTCCATCCTGAGGAAGCCCTCCCCGACGGCGCGCAGCGCGGAGGCCACCTCCGCCATGGCCTCCGCCTCCGGGTCCTGGTTGTCTTCCGGCTTGGTGGGATGGTCCCGCGGGGGCGGGGCCCCGGGCCTGGTGCGGGAGCCCTTGGGGATGGTGAAGCGCAGGCCGCTCCCGCCCCCGCCGTTGGAGATGAGGCCGTGCAGGCTCCGGCTCCGCCCCGCCTCGTCGGAGGAGGTCGGGGAGGAGACGAGGGAGGACGGGGAGGCCGGGGTGGTGGTGGGTGTGCCGCGGGGTCGGATCTTGATGATGGGGTTGGCGCTGGAGTCGGTAGCGCCGGTGCCGCCGGCGAGGTCGTGGAGGAGCGCGAAGAAGGGCCACTTGGGCCCCTTGGAGCGGCCGGCGGAGCGGGAGCGCTCGGCGCGGTAGCGCTTGCGCAGCTTCTCGATCTTGTGGCGGCACTGCACGCCCGACTTGTAGGTGGCGGTGGGGAAGCGGCCGCAGCGGGCGGTGACGGCGCCGGCGACCTCGTCCCAGTCCGCCGCCCGCAGGTTCCCCTTCTTCAGCGCCTCCCACTTGTCGCGGTAGGCCTCGATGAGGGCCAGGGTCTCCTCGTGGGTCCAGCAGGGTGGGGGCAGCCGGCGGCCCGACCCGATTGCCAGCCCGCCCCCGCCGGACGAGGCCGCGGCCGCCGCCGCCGCGGCGGCGGCGGCGATGCCCGGCGCGGCTAGCGGGGGTATCTCCGGGGAGGAGACGGCGTCGTCCTGCTTGAGCGAGGATGAGGAGGACATGGCTGGTGTTGGCCCACGGCGGCGGCGGCTAGGGTTTGGTGGTGGAGATTGGGAACGGAGGAGGAAGGGGAGGTGGGGAAGCGGTCAGGGCTATAAGGAGGAGCGGTGCGGTGGAGGTGGGCCGCGCTGGCTGGCTCGGCCGCTGGCTGGCTGGCGCGGGGTGGGTGGGCCGCGCGCGCGCGCGCGCGGTGAACGACCGGCTGCGGAGAGGAGGCGGCAGCCGCGTGGGCGTGGTGGTGCGGTGCGGTGGTGGTGGTTTTTGGTCGTGGCGGGGTTTGTCGCGTCGCGGCCGCGGGCGGGCGGGCGGCGGTTAATGGCACGAGCAGGGTCATCGGGGGGCACCGCACCGCACGGCGCCGCGTCGTGCGGGCCGTGCCGTGGTGGGCACTCGAGGCGAGGCCACCACCACCACCCACCGCTATCGCAGCCCGGCGCGGCCGCGTGGCCGTGGCCGTGTGCCGTGTAACCTCCACCTCCTTTCCTTTCCCTCGGCGGAGGCCGCGCCCGCGCCCGCGCCCGTTTCCCTTTCCTTTTTCTTTAATCCAGATTTCGGATTCCAGCCACCACCGCCGTGCCCATCCCATCTCTCCCGGCTTAATTATTGGAGACGGCGGGGGCGCATCGGCGGGCGGCGACCACGTCTACCCACTGCGCCTTGCCGTGCCGGATCGGCTTTCGTCGGTGGGTGGCCACCGTCGCACTCCCACCACGGCGACAGCCACAGCGCCGGAGCGATCTGCGGTTCCGGCCGCCCGCTGCTAATCTCTACAATTCTCATGCCTTCTACCTTCTGTTTGACAATCACAATATACGAAAGAACTCCAAATGACCCCCCTATGTATTGGGTTTGGGACACTAGACCCCCCTAAGTATTAACTGGGACACATAACCCCCCTAAATATGTGATACCAGGCAAACTACCCCCTCAGGCCGGTTATGCCTGTTTTGGTAGTGGTTTTGGTCCACGTGGACACTGGTAATACCGCGTGCCTTCACCAACCACCTCGAGGAGGCAGACCTGGGTCAGGGTGGCCGCAGCATGTACGATTGCCGCAACTTCGTCGGAATTTAGAAGCGGGGATGACACGCTTGGATCAGGCAGCAGAAGAACCGGTGGTCTACAACTGCAAGGGAGCCGCTCAGCCTCTTGCCTTGGTGTCGTCGCCAAGAGCACAGCAACCTGAAGCACGGGGGCAGCACCATTGCTCACTCTTCGGCACGTACGAGCTCGGCCGCCTTCTCGGCGGCGGCACCTTCGTCAAGGCGGAGCAGCTGTGGTCATCAAGGTTTTGAATAAACCCGAGCTCCCGGCCACCGGCATGGCGGCATGGACGCGCATGCTTGGCAAGGTTTTTTTTGCACGAATGGGCGCACGCTATGGGCACAGGCAAGCCAACTCCGGGAAAAAAATTACGTGTGCTTGGGGAATCTTGGAGCTGGCCTTGGGCTTGAATTAATCACAACGGCCACAACTCACAGCGAGGGTGAGACAAAGGAGATGGCCTGCGCGAACGCGGCCATGGCGTGCTGCGCGTGCACCTGCATCTGGAGCGCGGCGGGGTAGTTCTACGCTTCAGCATCGGGAAGCGAAGCTTCCGTTGCCCGGGCACCAGCCGTCCCAGCTCCTTCGCCTTCCCCGCCAGCGCGGGCGCACGTGGAGGTCGAACTGGAGGAGGAAGCGCCCGCCGATGGGCAACGTAGTGCGGGAGGGCCTAGGGTGGATGCGCACGCCGTGCGCTTGGCCGCGGCTGCAGGAGCCAAGGAGAATGGTACGACTCCATCGCGGGCTGCCGCGCGCTGCGAAGGCGAGCGCTCGGTCGGCTGTGTCGGTCGGCCGGCCGTGACGCGAACCACGCATGGCGGCGGACTGGATGCCGCCCCCGGCGCACACAAGGCGTAGCGCATCGAGGAGCTTGGTGGAGTAGAGCTCGTGCTCCCGCCTTGTCTGCCACTTCGATGACGCTTGCTTGCTTGCGCCGCAGCCATGTCATCCGTCTCCGGCTCATTGCCCCACTTGCGCTTGAAGCGCCTCTCGGCCTCTCGCTCCCTGGCGCGGAGACGGACCAACGAGAAGGTCTAATCTCTCCAAGTCGGGGATGAACCAGAGTGATTGGCGTGGCGGGGAGAGGTGCAAACCGGAGTGACGCTCTACGGGAGGCGTGGACCAAAAACCAGTGTCCACGTGGACCAAAACCACTACCAAAACAACCATAACCGGCTTGAGGGGGTAATTTGCCTGGTATCACATACTTAGGGGTGTTATGTGTACCAGTTAATACTTAGGGGGGTCTAGTGTTCCAAATCCAATACATAGGGGGGTCATTTGGACTTCTTTCCACAATATACCTATCTGTGCTTCCTCTTCCTCGCTTGTATAATTCTCGTGTTTCTTCCTTGGCGTGGGCATTGATGTCCTCATTTATTTACCACTATTTTCAAACATATGCATGATTTTCAACAATATGAAAATCAAAAACACGATGTGAAATATTACGTACTTAAGCTGCTTTACAGAGAAAAACAAATTCTTTTATAGTTTAGACGAGTCACATGGTTGCTACACGAACAAAAGAAAAACGCCTATCACTTTCAAACGAAATACTAAAACAAAGAAGATCATGGAGGGAAACAAATCTTTGGTTTACCATCTCATGAAACAAATCTTTGATTTTCAAACGGCGACAACTATGGCTTTGCCGCCAATCTCTACGTCTTACATGTGGTCGTCATGCATAATATGTACATAATTATTTGACTTTTTTTTCTTGTGTTTCTCTTACGATAAAAGTCTAGCGATATGTCATTCTAGTTCTACTGGCTTTGCTCCTTGATGCGCGATACCGATAGTCTCTTTTGTTCACGTCATATACATATGAATTTGAATGTGGTCATCGCATAGAAAGTTGCCAAAGGCATCAAGTCTACTTGAATGGATCGAGGTTTGTTTGATCTGGCTCTGATGCGGCTCCGTCTCACAAGAATCATGGCCCGCAAGTGCGAATCGGCGGCGGACGACACCTCCGTTATTGGTGGTGACACGTCGGTGAAATCAAGTTTGTGATCTTTGTTCACATCAATATAAGTTTTCAACACATATACCAAAACTAGAACCACACCCATATCCATCATCCTCGTTGTTCCCATGAAGGTATCGATGGGCATGATTGTCGCTCAGAGCCCGTCGGATATCTAGGTATCCATGAATTCCATGGGTTTACGCACTATGTACATGAGCATAACGATATTATTTTCCTTACAGTAGTGTTACGACAGCAGTTCAACAACATTCTGGAGCATTTCAATAGCAATATGAGAATTTTTTCACTACTAATAACATATTGACAACAATATAAGCCCCTACATCGACATTTTAGCAATAATTATATGGGCAATGCATAGGAGTACCACAGCAGCAATATTTCTACCATGTAGTACTTAAAATGCTAATTCTCATGTCAGCTCGATATCTATTGGATATCCATGGGGCGGAACCTTTGTCCATGCCCACCCCACGAGTTAGCAGATATTCGCCCCATGAAATCAGTTGGCGTAACCACACCTCCATACTCGTGCCTACTGGGATGGATATCCAGTGATACATGGCTCCGTGGATAAAATTGTCATCCTTATAATCATGTCCATGAATAGGCGGTGGAGTGCAAGGTCAAGCCACAACAGTTGCAAAAGCCATTAGGGTATGGCTACATGAATGTATTGAGGGTTGCCTAATCTGGGTCTAATGGGGTTGCGAGCCTGAATTGGCGACGGACAACACCCTTGTTGTTGATGGTTACATGTTGGTGAAATTGAGTTTGTGATCTTGTATATATGAGTTTGTAACATGCTAGTGTGTCTGTTGTGTGTGTGCAGAAGCAACATGTTGCAAAGTTTTTGGGTGCATGCGTGAAGGTCATTGGCTCATTCTATCCATGTGTTTCATTGTTGTTGTCAGCGTTACTTGCGCATGTAATGATTTTCATGTTGTGAACATCATGTATGGTTTTGTTGAAAAGAATGGGGAGAGCATGCATAATTTTTTTTATTGTGAATGCGTGTTAGTGATGATGCAATGTTTCTAAAAAAAATCGAAACCAGGGGTAAATGTTGTAAACGATGTTTCATGTGTATGGACAAGTGTTGCATCAGAAGTTCGATCTTGTGTGCTAAAAGTGGATGCGGTAGATGTGCCACATGATGGACTTCGTGTTTTTGCATGGACAAATAAGATGGTCAGGCTCGTTGTTGATTTGGACACAAAAAGCGATGGCTCCTTCGGAAATTTACCGGTTTATTTGCCTTTTTTGCACTCCAAAAATGTTATTTATCTAGTGCTAGATCATTTTCCAAAAAATACCGGTAAATTCCTTGCTCTCATGTCTCAACGAAAGTTTCAAGAACAAGACCGTTTCTATTCTCTGCACAACCTTCTGTAGTTGACATGTTCATCGGACACCATTTGCCAAGAAATCCTGATGACGAGGTAAGATATATTTTTGGGTCCTTTGTTCGAAGTTATATTTTTATCAAATGTTTTATAATTACAAAAATTTCTTACTTTAGTTTTTTTGAATTGTATCCGAAATTGGCACAATACATAGTTGTTGCCATAAATATGTGCAACATTTCCGAGGATGGACTTGTTGATTTCATCAAGTCTTTACCAGCAATCAGGGAAAGGACATGCATCCAAGGTCAAGAAGAAGGAATCCAGTACATGACCAAGCAAAAGTGTTGTTGAGTTGTGCATGCTTCGCAGTCAACTGATGAAGGAGGAAAGCAACGGGAGGATGAAGCAAAGAGCAGATCAATGATAACAAAGCAAATCAAGTAAATACAAAAGCACATGTAAATGTAGCGAAATCCAAGAAAAGGAAGTATGTAGACACTTGGGTGGAGCGGGAGCTAGCAAGAAGAAGCAAAACGAATGGTGATGGAACATCCACACCCATGTGTATAAGTACAAAAGTATTTCCGGTACAATAAATTCTACTTAGCGAGGTGTATCAATTAGCACATCATCAAAGTCCTATGTGGGAGAGAGAGAGAAAGGAGCAGAGATAGGGAAGCGAGTGCGTCAACTATCAACGCTTTGTCTGCAAAATAAAGGGGCTAGCTTACAATCTGTGTGCTAGCGTTAGGCCGGAATTTTGTGAGTATCCACGTCTGCCTCTAGCAAACCTATTACTTACCCCTATGTTATGTCTCCAGCCGGACACGAGTTGGATAGTTCCACTTTAGGTGACCAATCTTCTTACATGAGAAACAACCTCTCATCTCATTCCACTCCTTGTGCTACGTAAAGAAAATGTCGAAGCTGGCACAACCTTGTTGCCTGCTTTCTTAAGAGATAGGTACACCTCCTCTTGAGTTATCGCTGCAATAGCCTCATCAATAGTAGGCACGGAAGTTTGATGCGGAAAGGATGCTTTCTTGCCATCAAAGCAATGTTTGAGATCCTTCAAAAGTTGCAGCACATGTTTGCGTGTTATCCATTTGTTTCCCGACTCAATGCATGACACATCATTGAGCTCAAGATGGTCACAGTTATCTTGGTCTGCCCACAATGTCTGCAGCTATGACACATATGCCATCACTTATTTGTCATCTTGGCACAAACGACGAATCTTGCCATCAGTCTGAGCAATGGGAATGACATTGCCCTTGCCAGAGTATTGGGTGGACAATGTCTTCCATATGGCAGCAGTTGTGGATAGCCCCTCCACAAAGTGCCCAAGGGAGGGCCCCTCCACAAATGTTGTAAACGATGTTTCATATGTATGGACAAGTGTTGCATCAGAAGTTCGATGCTGCGAGCTAAAAATGGATGCAGTAGACCGTGTCACATGATGGACTTCGAATTTTTGCACGGACAAATAAGATGGTGCTGGCGTGCAGTTGACGTGGGAGATAGATATTTTTTTGGTGTAACATTTTTCTTCAGATCCCCGGCAACGGCGCCAGAAAAAGTGCTTGATGCGCGTAGATGTACACGTCCGTTGGGAACCCCAAGAGGAAGGTATGATGCGCACAGCAGCAAGTTTTCCTCGAAAGAAACCAAGGTTATCGAACCAGTAGGAGCCAAGAAGCACGTGAAGGTTGTTGGTGGAGGAATGTAGTGCGGCGCAACACCCCGGCGCCAACGTGGAACCCACAACACAATCAAAGTACTTTGCCCCAACGTAAGTGAGGTTGTCAATCTCACCGCTTGCTGAAAACAAAGGATTAAGCGTATCGAGTGGAAGATAGTGTTTGTTTGCAAAGAATAGTAAAAACAGTAGAATGTATTCAGATGTAAAAGAATGGACCGGGGTCCACAGTTCACTAGTGGTGTCTCTCCAATAAGATAACTAGCATGTTGGGTGAACAAATTACAGGTGAGCAATTGACAAATAAAGATTCAATACATATCAACGATGATTACTATGTGATTTAATCAGGGCATTACGACAAAGTACATAGACCGCTATCCATGCATCTATGCCTAAATAATCCACCTTCAGGTTATCATCCGAACCCCTTCCAGTATTAAGTTGCGAACAAAGATAATTGCATTAAGTATGGTGCGTAATGTAATCAACACAAATATCCTTAGACAAAGCATCAATGTTTTATCCCTAGTAGCAATAGCACATCCACAACCTTAGAACCTACTGTCACGATCCCAGATTTAATGGAGGTATGAACCCACTATCGAGCATAATTACTCCCTCTTGGAGTTACAAGTATCAACTTGGCCAGAGCCTCTACTAGCAATGGGGAGCATGCAAGAACATAAACAACACATATATGATAGATTGATAATCAACTTAACATAGTATTCTCTATTCATCGGATCTCACCAAACACAACATGTAGCATTACAAATAGATGATCTTGATCATGTTAGGCAGCTCACAAGATCTATAACAATGAAAGCACAAGCGGAGAAGACAACCATCTAGCTACTGCTATGGACCCATAGTCCAAGGATGAACTACTCACGCATCAATCCGGAGGCGGGCATGATGATGTAGAGCCCTCCGTGATGATTCCCCTCTCCGGCAGTCCGGAGGCGATCTCCGAATCCCCGAGATGGGATTCGCGGTGGTGGCCTCTCAGTAATGTTTTCCGTATCGTGGCTCTCGGTACAGGGGGTTTCACGACGGAGGCTTTAAGTAGGCGGAAGGGTAGGTCAAAGGGCGACACGAGGGGCCCACACACTAGGCCGGCGCGGCCAGGGCCTGGGCCGCGCCGCCCTGGTGTGTGGCCACCTCGTGGCCCCACTTCGTCTCCTCTTCGGTCTTCTGGAAGCTTCGTGCAAAAATAGGACCCTGGGCGTTGATTTCGTCCAATTCCGAGAATATTTCCTTACTAGGATTTCGAAACCAAAAACAGCAAACAGCGGCACTTCGGCATCTTGTTAATAGGTTAGTGCCGGAAAATGTAAAATAACGTTGTAAAGTATGTGTAAAACACTCAAGTATTGTAATAAAAGTAGCATGGAACATAAGAAATTATAGATACGTTTGCGACGTATCAGATGGCCAGGCTTGTTGTTGATTTGGACACAAAGAGCGATGGCTCCTTCGGAAATTTACCATTTTGTTTGCCTTTTTTGCACTCCAAAAATGTTGCATATTTATTTATCTACTGCTAGATCATTTCCCAAAAAAACCCCGGTAAATTCCTTGCTCTCATGTCTCAACGAAAGTTTCAAGAATAAGAAGTTTCTATTCTCTACACAACCATATGCAGTGGACATGTTGACGCATGTCAAATACATACATGAGCTTTGCACTTCATTAACACATATTCCCACATATTTGCAACATATATAATGTTATTTCCATGTTTTATATTCATATATGAGGATTTACCAATGATCCCCTTTATTTGGGTTATAACTCCGCAGAACAGGAAATCCCTGTTTTGTGTATTTTTCACTTTTAGAGACCTATACGGGGTCAAATTAAGATGGGATTTCGGGGATGTCATTTTTTCATCAAGAGAAGCACCTGGAGCACTTAGACCTCACATGCAGGGCATGGAGGCCCAAAAGAGAGAAGTTGGTGGTGTGCCACCTATGCTCTTTTCGATGTTGATCTTCCGATTCGCTTGATTCTTTCGCGAATCGACTTATTTTGCCTAAAAAACCCTATATATGTGACCTTCAGGGTTCTCGGGAGGAGAGGGCTGCAGAAACACAAAAACAGAGGCTATAACAACGAAGATTGGAGGGGGAAACTCCGCCGGAGTCGCCGCCGGAGGGATCTCCACCTTCTCCAACGTATTTCTCATCAACACCATGATCAAGGGGAGTAGTTCACCTCTAGACTATAGGTTTGTGGCAGTAGCTTGATGTATTTTTCTCTTGTTCTTCATAGATCTTAGTACCATATATATGAGCTTCCCAACATGATTATGGTTCCTATGTGGTGGATCTTTATTCTATGATATTGTGATATGAGATTTGAAACAATTTTGTGTAAGATATATTGATATATGCATATTATGTACCCATTGTTAAGTATTGGTTCAGATTCAACTTGTATGCAAGAGCATGTGTGGGGAAATGTGTGTGTTAGATGGAGTAGCAAGGTTTTAGTGATTGGATAATGACAAAAAATTCATGATCTATTATGGCTTTGCTTTTTCTTTTTCTATCTCACTAGGGATAAAGTGAATGCATGTGCTATGCTCATCACGTGAGAAATGTGATGATATTGTTCGTTCAAGGTAGCATATGTGATATTCAAACATTATGTCAAAGTAGTTATGGCTATGCTTTTAATTCTTAATACACAACAACTTCCTCAACAGCAGCCCCCTCCGACGCCATCATCGTCCACAACTCTGATATTGATGAGCGCAGATTGCACACTGTTGGGGATCCCCAAGAGGAAGGTATGATGAACACGTAGCAAGTTTTCCCTCGAAGAAACCAAGGTTTAATCAACCAGTAGGACAAAGGCGTGACTTAAGGTGTTGCTAGCTGACTTGGGGCGGGCGCACTACCTACGTCGCAACAACGTGGAATGCACACAACATAACCAAAATATTTTGCCCCAACTTACAGTGAGGTCAGGGTCCACAGTTCACTAGAGGTGTCTCTCCATAAAGATAAATAACATGCTGGATGAACAAATTACAACTGGACAATTGAGAGAATAAAAACCATACATGACAAGATGATTACTATAAGATTCGTTTGGGCATTACAACATAATACATAGACCGTAATCCAACTGCGTCTATGACTAATAATCCACCTTCCGGTTATCGTTCGAACCCCTTCCAGTATTAAGTTGCAAACAATATCACATTAAACAATGTGTGTAAAGTAAACAATAGAATAATTACCCTTGGATAAAACATTGTTGTTTTCTCACTAGTAGCAACAACACATCTACGATCTTAGAAGTTATTGTCACTCTTTCAGAAAACTAGAGGCATGAACCTCCTATCGAGCATAAATACTCCCTCTTGGAGTCACAAGCATTTACTTGGCCAGAGCAACTATCAGCAACAGAGAGCATGCTAGATCACAAATAACATATGAAAAATATATAATCGATCTGAACATAGTATTCAATATTCATCGGATCCCAACAAACACAACATGCAGCATTACATAAAGATGATCTTGATCATGATAGGCAGCTCACAAGATCTAAACATGAGGCACAAATTGGAGACGACAACCATCTAGCTACTGCTATGGACCCATAGTCCAGGGATGAACTACTCACGCATCACTTCGGAGGCGGGCATGGCGATGTAGAGGCCTCCGGTGATGGCCTCCCCCTCCGGTAGGGTGCCAGGAAGAGCTTCAGAACCCTCCCGAGTTAGGGTCTGCGATGGCGGCCGGAATTTTTTATGGATGGAGGCTCGGGTCTTTAGGTTTTTCCGAGATCATGAATAAATAGACGGAAGAGCGAGGTCGATGGCCGTCTGGGGGGCCCACACCACCCCTTGGCGCGGGCCACTCCCTGGCCGCGCCATGGGGTGGTCTGGCCGCCCTGTGGTGCCTGTAGGGATTCGTAGCATAGAAAACAAAAATTTTCCTACCGCAAGAACGAAAACACAAACCAAGATCTAATCTAGTAGATGGTAGCAACGAGAAGATCATGAGACTAACCCTCGAAGATTTCCAAAGCCTAACGAGATTAGATCTCGTGGTGGATGTAGTCGATCACTTGCCGCTTGCAAAAGCGCGTAGAAGATCTTGACCGCTTGCAAAAGCGCGTAGAAGAACTTGACGGTGCCACAATCGGGCAGCCTCTGTACTCGGTCACACGTACGGTGTTGATGAAGACGACGTCCTCCTCCCGTTCCAGCGGGCAGCGGATGTAGTAGATCCTCCTCGGAATCCCGCCAACACGACGGCGTGGTGACGGTGGTGGTGGAGATCTCCGCAGGGCCGCCGCAAGCGCTCGGGAGAAGAAGGAGGAGGAATAGCTAGGGTTTGGGCGCAGGGTGGTGCTGCGACTTGGGGAGCTAGGGCTGCGACTTGTGGTGCCCTTGGGGTGCCCCTTGGCCTCTTTAAATAGGTGGCCAAGCCCCTTGGGTCGTCCAAAAACCTGCCCCCAAGTTTGACTGAGTTCCGATAGGTTTCCGGTTCCGAAAACCTAGTCCTACTCGGACTCTTTTGCCAATTCCGAAATTGCATTAAGGAAAGACTCCTTTTCCCTTAAGGCAACGTGGTTGCACCTATTATGGAACCCTCCGGACTTCCTTAGACATCCCGGGTCGTCCGACACTTCCGAAACCTTCCATAATATTCCGGACTATTCGGTCCTTCTAGAACCTTCTAGAAGCTCCGGTCAAAACACGGACTTTTTCCCCCGGAAAATGACTTCCCATATATGAATCTTATTCTCCGGACCATTCCGCCTCGTGATGTCTTGGATCCCATCCGAGACTCCGAACAACATTCGAGCTCCATTCCATATTCCATATCTACTTAAAACGACATCAAACCTTAAGTGTGTCACCCTACGGTTCGCGAACTATGCAGACATGGTTGAGACTTCTCTCGACCAATAACCAATAGCGGGATCTGGAGATCCATAATGGCTCCCACATATTCAACGATAACTTAGTGATCGATTGAACCATTTACATACGATACCGATTCCCTTTGTCACGCGATATTTTACTTGTCCGAGGTTTGATCATCGGTATCTCTATACCTCGTTCAACCTCGTCTCATGACAAGTACTCTTTACTCGTACCGTGGTATGTGGTCTCTTATGAACCATTCATATGCTTGCAAGCTAATTAGACGACATTCCACCGAGAGGCCCAGTATATCTATCCGTCATCGGGATGGACAAATCCCACCGTTGATCCATATGCCTCAACTCATACTTTCCGGATACCTAATCCCACCTTTATAACCACCCATTTACGCTGGTGTTTGATGTAATCAAAGTACCCTTCCGGCATAAGTGATTTACATGATCTCATGGTCGAAAGGACTTGGTAACTATGTATCGAAAGCTTATAGCAAATGAACTTAATGACGTGATCTTATGCTACGCTTAATTGGGTGTGTCCATTACATCATTCACATAATGACATAACCTTGTTATTAATAACATCCAATGTTCATGATCACGAAACCATGATCATCTATTAATCAACAAGCTAGTTATACAAGAGGCTTACTAGGGACTACTTGTTGTTTACATAACACACATGTATCATGTTCGGTTAATATAATTATAGCATGGTATGTAAACATTATCATAAACACAAAGATATATTATAATAACCATTTTATAATTGCCTCTTGGGCATATCTCCAACAGTCCCACTTGCACTAGAGTCAATAATCTAGTTTACATTTGTAAAGATATAACACCTTGGCCTTCTGGTGTTTTATCATGTTATGCTTACGGGAGAGGTTTTAGTCAACGGATCTGACACGCTCAGAAACGTATGTATTTTGCAATTCATATGCGTCTTCACGCATCACTCATTTTCCAAATGAGTCGGCATTAAATATGTTTGGTCTTCTGGTGGAACCTTAATTCCGCGGTCTGAAATATGTCACTAATATTGTCATACACAATATAGCTTCAAAGTTCTGACACTATCGGAACTACACCAAGTTCTCAAAGAACTTTTTGACTTAACATCTTTAGTCATTGTCAAAACAATGACATATTCTACCTTCGTTTGTAGAATCCGTCACAACATTTAGAACTCTTCTAAATCTAGCATTGTGCTACCTATTAAACAACACTTAGCCTAATTGAGATTTGAAATTAATTCTTATATGTGACCAAACTAATATCGGTGCAACACCTTACGATTTGTTTGTCATTACTCCATATAAAATTATATATATATCCTTGGTTCTTAGCACACAAGAATATTCTTACTGTTTGTCCAATGATCATCACATGAATCATTGGTATATGCTCCTAACTTTTAGAGCACAGGACATCTGATTTTGTACATATTATTTGTGATCCAAAATCACTCATGTGTTTTTACTCATCAAGTGTCAAATACACTCAAGTCTTGTTAAACCTTTGTATGCAAAGAACACCTTCTTAATATTTCTATATTGAACTACTTCAATATCCATTCTATGTACTTTGACTTAAACTTATTATGTGTTTTAATCTATCTTCATAGATCTTGACACTAAATATGTTTTAGTCCATATCCTTTCATTGAAGTTAATTCTCAATGAAACCAATTATATAATTACACTATTTATAATCAACGATATGTCAGCTACATAAAGTATTACAAATATGTCTCGCTCCCACTTAATTTCTTGCAAATGGAAGTACCTTCATCGTCTCGATGAAATCAAAACTCTTTGACTATTTCATCCGGTGAAGATTCCAACTCCGTGATACTCACTTCATCCAATTGAAGTTCGTATACCTATCTAGTATTCTACGGACTAGCAAAACCCTTGGTTGCATCTTGTATACACCTTTAATACACACTTCTGTTAAGTATTATATTTTGCCATCCTACTAGCACATCTCATAAAAGAAATATGTAGCGATTACTAGAATAATCCACATGGACTATAAGCATTGCTACGGAAGATCTAATCTTATCGTAGTCAACTCTTTGAACTTTGTCGTAAACAACTTTTCGACAAGTTGAGCTTCTTCAAGGATTTTTCATCCAACTCCATCAATTTTATAGATCCATTTACTTTCAAAAAGTATTCATCTATCTTGGATTTCACGGCGTATAGCCATTTTAACGGAGTCAGGGCCCATCATAACTTCTTTGTTTGTAGTTGGTTTATTTATTGATCAAAATCAATCCTTTGTTCACAAATCATTTATTTGATCACAAAGTAAACCATGCCTACAATGTTCAATATGTACTTTGATCTCCATGACTAAAACACTTTGTAGTCATGGGAGCCATGATCGTCGTGGCCGCTTCCGGAACCATTTCCGCTGCGCTACTCTCATCATTATGCTCAGGTTCATAAACCTTATCAAGTTCTATTGTCCTCCCACTCAAATATTTCGCTAGAAAAACAATTTCTTGGAAATAAGTAAGAAACATCGAAAAACACTTTTGTTTTTGTCTCCATAGTGGAAAGAATTCCCAATTAATCTCTGGGATAACCAACAAAGACATTCATCCGATTTTGGTTGTAAACTCATTTACTTATGCTATGCATACCAAAATTTAAGAAAAGACTATTAGGGTTCATACCCATGCCATAACTCGTATGGTGTCATTTCAACGGATCATGATGATGCTTTATTCAGTGTAAAAGCGGTAGTCACTAAAGCATGATCCACAAAAATATAATGGCATCAATATTTTATATCATCATTGAGCCAACAAGGTTTGGATACATCTCTCGGATACTCCATCATCACTATGATACTCCAAGAAACGTGAGTTGTAGAACAATTTCATAACTCTCTTAGATGTTCACTAAAATTCGTAATTCAAATATTTCCACCATGATCCAATCATAGATATTTGACTTTTCTATTACGATGATTTCCACTTCATGCTGAAATTTATTTGAATCCATTCAAATGTTTCAAACTTCTTCCTTATCGAATATATCCATATATATATATACTCAATTCATTGTTGGAAGTTTTCATGAAGTAGAAGAATCTCCCGCACACAACTATGCCCAGTGAACCACATACATCATCATGTATGTTTCCACTAATTCAGTTGCCCGTTCAACTCTTGGCCTATGAGCTTTGAGAAGAAGTTGAATTTGAATGTAAAAAAATTTAATACCCGGTAGATATCCATCATGTGGAGTATGCCCTAATTTTTTCCCAAGAGTTTTTGACCATGCCTAAATGCATTTTTTGTTGACCAATATGCCCTTGTATCTCCGGAACCAGCCCAAGCCACGACAGAAACGACAGCAGCTAGTCATCACCCGGACAAGAAGAGTAACGGAAGAGAGCAGCAAGCGAACCAGCGCTAGCGGCGGCGGCGAGATGACCTCCGGGAAGGACAATCGCGCCTCCTCCACCGAGGACGGCGAGATCTACCCTAACTCCGGAGACAACGGCGGCGGCGCGAGTGGCAGCGACGGATTCAACCTCTCCTCCGAGAACCAGGTGCGCCCGTGCGCGTTCGTGCGTGTTTTATGCGTTTTAGAGCTCGCCGCGTAGCCTCTTGCCGAGCGTTTTAGGGGTTCGAGTTCCTGGGGTTCATCTTGTCCGATGCTCACGAGGGTAGGGTATGGCGGTGTGTGCAGGAGATCGAGGAGATGCGCAGGAGGCTGCGGCAGATGGAGGAGCAGGAGATACTGCTACCCGCCGCCACCGCCGCCGTGTCCCATGGTAAAATCTATTTACCAGCTAGCATCGTCTCCACTTGCTTGTGTATTAGCGCTTTGTTCCGTCCCTGGAATGAAATCGGCTGGATGCATGCCAGACTGAGCCCCCTGTTACTTGGGTGTCAGACTGTCATCTGATATGTGGGATTCGGCTCATCGAATGCTGTCGCCAGGTGATCGGATTAATTTCAGCCAATGCTCAATACGGTACTGGTTTCTTAGTTTCTGAAGAGTTTCTGTGAGGCTGATAGCCAGAACGGTCGAGTATTTGTAGGTCATGGGCCGGTGGATCTTTCAGCATTGTGCCGTTGTTCATTTCATTTTCTCTGTTGTTTGTCCAAGTAATATGCATTTGAATAGCATTGTTAAGGATCGTGGCAATGCTCTAAAAGGTGGTTGCCAGGCCCAGGCAGGGGGTGGCGGCGGCGCCTAATCATGGGATAGGCAGCCGCCTAGGCGCGCAAAGTAGCAGGGTGGCGCCTCCGAGGCGGCTACGTGGTTGCCGTTTATAATAGGGGTCTGCTGGATTTGCTATACTAATGGTGCATTAGTTAATTAGGCTTGCTTGGCTATGTCGTGGATTATGTTTGTGGTGTAGCTATACTTACTTACTACCGTTGTCGTTTTGCGCGCTTTTTGCAACTTGTCGGGTTTACTATTTAGAAACGGTTAGAATTTTATTTCCTGTGACCAACTATTCCACTTCTATGGAGCATCATCAAGTCATCAACCTCATCCTGCATTCCACATTTCCCTAAATGTTACTGGTGTGTTTACATGGAATTCAGTCGTTAGCAAGGTAAATAAGGAAAGACATGCTTAGAAACCTGATTTGTGATAATAGGGCAATGCTTAGTACTTATATGTAGCACTGAAAATAAATTCATGTCATATTTTCTTCCCCAGATGGGATTTATTTAGTATTGAAATTGTCATTGCCAAATAATGCACTTAATATGATTCTGTCCTAATACGTGTGCGCCGTGTGCAGTGTCCTATTTTATTATTTTCAACTTGCAAATTTGGGTATCAATGCCAAACCTTTAAACATAGGTCACCATATGGTGTTGTGTTGATGTCAATGTTCTATAAAAAGCATGGTTTATATAAACAGATAATGCAACTGAAGTTAATGCTTGTAATTTTTATCATTGGTTGCTCCTGCCTGCGAAGAAAAATATACAAGGATGTGGTTTAGAATGTACACATATTTGGCATTTCAAAATGATGTTGTACACGATTGCGTGTTCACTTCAGGTCTCAACCTTTGCATATTTACTTAATTACTACGGTCACCAATATAAACGTGGATGTTGTTTAAAGATTCTAATCGGCATCCTCCTCCATTTGCGCCTGATTCTGTATTCAGTTGTTTCATTCTTTTAAACCAACTTGATGACTGAATGAAGTCACTGCCTTGAGTTATCCATTAAGCGCAATAATCTTTTTACACGTTTCGCTCATTTGGTCTGTTTTCCCAGAAGATCCAACTTCAGAGGCAACCGCATTCGACAAGTCAGAGGTGGATGCTCGCTCCATCTATGTTGGAAATGTGAGTATTTTTTCTATTTTTTATACTTATACTAAAATAATTCAAGCATTGCCATTTCCAGTATATAGTAGCAACCAGTACCAGAAAGTTTTGCATTTGTCATTTCTTTAGGCCAGGAATCTGGATTTCGGGGGAGCACTTTTAATAAACTCTTGACTGTAACTGAGTGGGGACTTTCTTTCTTTATTTTACCATCACCATTTCGTCCTGGCGTTTATTGTATCCTCATTTGCTCTTTTGAAGACAAGTACTTCTCTTGAAATTCATTTAAAATAGCATTGAATAAATCTTAGCTACTTCACTATGGCTGTTATTAACTAAATTATTTTGCCACCTTGCTTCAGGTTGACTACACTTGTTTGCCAGAGGAAGTTCAGCAGCATTTTGAAGATTGTGGAACTGTCAACAGGGTTACAATTTTGACAGACAATTTTGGTTATCCCAAAGGATATGTTTATGTGGAGTTTCTTGAAGTTGAGGCTGTCCAAAATGCTCTCCTGCTGAATGATACAAAACTTCGTGAGCGTCGGTTGAAGGTTCAAAATGCATCTTTTTAAAAATAAGTGCACTCCCTGTTATTTTTTATTTTTTAATATTTATTGTGCTTTTTTTCATATGTAGGTGTGTCCAAAAAGAACTAATGTTCCAGGAATCAATCACCCTAGGGGAAGGCGCCCATATGATCCGTATTATCCCCCCTATCCAACGTATGGGTAAGGAGTTTCTTCATGAAATCAGATGTGCAAAAATTAAGAAACATGATAATATATATTAACTTGGGCCTTGGGCGATGTATTTTCAATTATGATATGACTTCGAATTTATGGAATATTGAGGTGAATCAGTTTGATCTTTTCAGTTGAACCGTGGTTTATCCTGATTCCCATTGGGAATTTAGCTTAGGCCCAGTAAATTCTTTTGAATAGAACAATATTTTAATAGTAAACCGTACAAATCAAAATCAAGGGGTTTGAAGAATATGACAATGACATGAGGGGGTCATGAGAACTGGCGAAACATGAGAGAAATTTAAAAATAGTTCCCGGATGACCTTTCTGATGCTCTGTTTTTCTCTACAGGAGGGTGCCAAGGTTCAGGAGGCCACCCAGGTACTGGCCGTACTGATTCTGCCGGGTCGCTGTGACTCTTCAGTTTTTTGGTAGCAAACTTCCAATGTGACACCATACAGAAGATGACTATCCATAGCTCCACCGATGTACGTCTGATAAAGGCAAAGACTCTAGAAGACTGTGACTCCTTGTTGTTGTACCTCCGATCATTCTATGATAGCATCCTTGTACCTTAGGAACGACGCTCTGTTCCGAACTATCCTGTGGTCAGTCGGTCTGGTGGATTTTATACCATTTCCTTTAGCTGTTAATGAATTTTAAGATTGAACAGTTGGTGAAGTCATGTATGTACTCTGCTTGCTCTGATGAGTTCTAAGCAGTCGGGTCTGAAGTTTGCAGTGAATGGTCAATATACATTAGTTGGTTCATGTTTTGTTGTCTCTTTAGTTGGTAAGATTTCAGTAGGATGGCCTGATGTGTGCATCTGCTGGAGTTCCTGCTTTCTTGCTTGTCTGAGATCTCTCAGATTTGACATGTGCCTTTTATGTCAGCAGGTTAATTGCAGGCTTACTAGCAGAGGAGTTCGTTTGTTCCCATGAAGATGAATCGAATGGTTACGGTGCTTTGCTCTGAACCCTCATGAATTCACATATTCAGCCGTTCCTCGTATGCAGTATTATGTAGCGGTTCAGAACAACAGGTATTCACATAGCAATTAGTTACAGCCGCAGCTTGCAATTTTTGTGTCGTCTTTGATATTCAGCCGTTCCTCGTATGCAGTATTATGTGGTTAAAAGCTTAATCTATCATGGCTTTGGCGCCTCTTTGAGTCATATAGAAATTTCATACGAAAAGCAGTCCAGTTCCCGCGAGAAACATGAAACATACCCGCAAATCAAAGTGACCCTCAATTGCCTGCATGAGTTTTGAAAATTCTCAGATTACACACAGTTCATATCTAGGCACAGGCGCACAGCCATCCATTACAAATTCACTATGAGTAGAATGATGACTACCACTATCAAACCGATGATAACAACACCAGATTTGATATGTGGAGCCATTTTATGTCAGCAGCATAATTGCAGGCTTTTACAGGGAGGAGAGGAATTCGTTCCTTCCCATGATGAAACTGTTCTGGTTATGGTGCTTTGTTCTGAACCCTCGTGAATTCAAAAATAAATTTTAAAGGTTCAGTGAAATTAGCTACAGCAGCAGGATTAACCTATCATGGTTTCAGCGCCTTTTTGATTCGTAGAGCTTTCAAATGAAAAGGAGTTCAAGTCCCGCAGGAAACATACCCGTGAATCAAAGAGGCCCCACTTGCCTGCAGGAACTATGAAAAACTCTCATATTGCACACAGTAGATATTTTAAGCCAAGCCATCCACTACAAATTCTCCACGGGTAGAATGGTGGCCACCACTAGCACTCTTAAAGCAATCACAATAACAGCACCAAAGAAATGATACTAGTATTTGTAACAAGCTAAAGCTGAAATACTTCCCCACCATAAACAGCAACTGAAAACACAACGCTGGTTACAACTGAACACTTCTAATCCTCTTTCCTGTCCACAGCCATATCCTACACCTACACATTCTTCTCATATTTAAGCATGTCCAAGCACAAGAAGAGTAAAAAACATCACAAGTCATGAGCTGACGACAGGTTAACAAGCAAGCCAGCCAGAGCCAGTAGACATCAACAGAGAGTTGAGCTCTAGTCGCCAATCAATCAATCCTCGTCCATGGCCGCGGCCGATGAGGAAACGAGCTTGGCCCTCTTGTGGTGCTGGTGGTGCGGGTGCTGGTGCTTGCCGAGGAAGGCCTCGACGAAGAGCTGCTGCGCGTCGAGCATGGTCTGCGTGCGCTTCATCTCCGCCTCCATCCTCTCCTTCTCCATCTGGAGCGAGAGCTCGAGCCTGCGCTCCTCCATCCTGAGGAAGCCCTCCCCGACGGCGCGCAGCGCGGAGGCCACCTCCGCCATGGCCTCCGCCTCCGGGTCCTGGTTGTCTTCCGGCTTGGTGGGATGGTCCCGCGGGGGCGGGGCCCCGGGCCTGGTGCGGGAGCCCTTGGGGATGGTGAAGCGCAGGCCGCTCCCGCCCCCGCCGTTGGAGATGAGGCCGTGCAGGCTCCGGCTCCGCCCCGCCTCGTCGGAGGAGGTCGGGGAGGAGACGAGGGAGGACGGGGAGGCCGGGGTGGTGGTGGGTGTGCCGCGGGGTCGGATCTTGATGATGGGGTTGGCGCTGGAGTCGGTAGCGCCGGTGCCGCCGGCGAGGTCGTGGAGGAGCGCGAAGAAGGGCCACTTGGGCCCCTTGGAGCGGCCGGCGGAGCGGGAGCGCTCGGCGCGGTAGCGCTTGCGCAGCTTCTCGATCTTGTGGCGGCACTGCACGCCCGACTTGTAGGTGGCGGTGGGGAAGCGGCCGCAGCGGGCGGTGACGGCGCCGGCGACCTCGTCCCAGTCCGCCGCCCGCAGGTTCCCCTTCTTCAGCGCCTCCCACTTGTCGCGGTAGGCCTCGATGAGGGCCAGGGTCTCCTCGTGGGTCCAGCAGGGTGGGGGCAGCCGGCGGCCCGACCCGATTGCCAGCCCGCCCCCGCCGGACGAGGCCGCGGCCGCCGCCGCCGCGGCGGCGGCGGCGATGCCCGGCGCGGCTAGCGGGGGTATCTCCGGGGAGGAGACGGCGTCGTCCTGCTTGAGCGAGGATGAGGAGGACATGGCTGGTGTTGGCCCACGGCGGCGGCGGCTAGGGTTTGGTGGTGGAGATTGGGAACGGAGGAGGAAGGGGAGGTGGGGAAGCGGTCAGGGCTATAAGGAGGAGCGGTGCGGTGGAGGTGGGCCGCGCTGGCTGGCTCGGCCGCTGGCTGGCTGGCGCGGGGTGGGTGGGCCGCGCGCGCGCGCGCGCGGTGAACGACCGGCTGCGGAGAGGAGGCGGCAGCCGCGTGGGCGTGGTGGTGCGGTGCGGTGGTGGTGGTTTTTGGTCGTGGCGGGGTTTGTCGCGTCGCGGCCGCGGGCGGGCGGGCGGCGGTTAATGGCACGAGCAGGGTCATCGGGGGGCACCGCACCGCACGGCGCCGCGTCGTGCGGGCCGTGCCGTGGTGGGCACTCGAGGCGAGGCCACCACCACCACCCACCGCTATCGCAGCCCGGCGCGGCCGCGTGGCCGTGGCCGTGTGCCGTGTAACCTCCACCTCCTTTCCTTTCCCTCGGCGGAGGCCGCGCCCGCGCCCGCGCCCGTTTCCCTTTCCTTTTTCTTTAATCCAGATTTCGGATTCCAGCCACCACCGCCGTGCCCATCCCATCTCTCCCGGCTTAATTATTGGAGACGGCGGGGGCGCATCGGCGGGCGGCGACCACGTCTACCCACTGCGCCTTGCCGTGCCGGATCGGCTTTCGTCGGTGGGTGGCCACCGTCGCACTCCCACCACGGCGACAGCCACAGCGCCGGAGCGATCTGCGGTTCCGGCCGCCCGCTGCTAATCTCTACAATTCTCATGCCTTCTACCTTCTGTTTGACAATCACAATATACGAAAGAACTCCAAATGACCCCCCTATGTATTGGGTTTGGGACACTAGACCCCCCTAAGTATTAACTGGGACACATAACCCCCCTAAATATGTGATACCAGGCAAACTACCCCCTCAGGCCGGTTATGCCTGTTTTGGTAGTGGTTTTGGTCCACGTGGACACTGGTAATACCGCGTGCCTTCACCAACCACCTCGAGGAGGCAGACCTGGGTCAGGGTGGCCGCAGCATGTACGATTGCCGCAACTTCGTCGGAATTTAGAAGCGGGGATGACACGCTTGGATCAGGCAGCAGAAGAACCGGTGGTCTACAACTGCAAGGGAGCCGCTCAGCCTCTTGCCTTGGTGTCGTCGCCAAGAGCACAGCAACCTGAAGCACGGGGGCAGCACCATTGCTCACTCTTCGGCACGTACGAGCTCGGCCGCCTTCTCGGCGGCGGCACCTTCGTCAAGGCGGAGCAGCTGTGGTCATCAAGGTTTTGAATAAACCCGAGCTCCCGGCCACCGGCATGGCGGCATGGACGCGCATGCTTGGCAAGGTTTTTTTTGCACGAATGGGCGCACGCTATGGGCACAGGCAAGCCAACTCCGGGAAAAAAATTACGTGTGCTTGGGGAATCTTGGAGCTGGCCTTGGGCTTGAATTAATCACAACGGCCACAACTCACAGCGAGGGTGAGACAAAGGAGATGGCCTGCGCGAACGCGGCCATGGCGTGCTGCGCGTGCACCTGCATCTGGAGCGCGGCGGGGTAGTTCTACGCTTCAGCATCGGGAAGCGAAGCTTCCGTTGCCCGGGCACCAGCCGTCCCAGCTCCTTCGCCTTCCCCGCCAGCGCGGGCGCACGTGGAGGTCGAACTGGAGGAGGAAGCGCCCGCCGATGGGCAACGTAGTGCGGGAGGGCCTAGGGTGGATGCGCACGCCGTGCGCTTGGCCGCGGCTGCAGGAGCCAAGGAGAATGGTACGACTCCATCGCGGGCTGCCGCGCGCTGCGAAGGCGAGCGCTCGGTCGGCTGTGTCGGTCGGCCGGCCGTGACGCGAACCACGCATGGCGGCGGACTGGATGCCGCCCCCGGCGCACACAAGGCGTAGCGCATCGAGGAGCTTGGTGGAGTAGAGCTCGTGCTCCCGCCTTGTCTGCCACTTCGATGACGCTTGCTTGCTTGCGCCGCAGCCATGTCATCCGTCTCCGGCTCATTGCCCCACTTGCGCTTGAAGCGCCTCTCGGCCTCTCGCTCCCTGGCGCGGAGACGGACCAACGAGAAGGTCTAATCTCTCCAAGTCGGGGATGAACCAGAGTGATTGGCGTGGCGGGGAGAGGTGCAAACCGGAGTGACGCTCTACGGGAGGCGTGGACCAAAAACCAGTGTCCACGTGGACCAAAACCACTACCAAAACAACCATAACCGGCTTGAGGGGGTAATTTGCCTGGTATCACATACTTAGGGGTGTTATGTGTACCAGTTAATACTTAGGGGGGTCTAGTGTTCCAAATCCAATACATAGGGGGGTCATTTGGACTTCTTTCCACAATATACCTATCTGTGCTTCCTCTTCCTCGCTTGTATAATTCTCGTGTTTCTTCCTTGGCGTGGGCATTGATGTCCTCATTTATTTACCACTATTTTCAAACATATGCATGATTTTCAACAATATGAAAATCAAAAACACGATGTGAAATATTACGTACTTAAGCTGCTTTACAGAGAAAAACAAATTCTTTTATAGTTTAGACGAGTCACATGGTTGCTACACGAACAAAAGAAAAACGCCTATCACTTTCAAACGAAATACTAAAACAAAGAAGATCATGGAGGGAAACAAATCTTTGGTTTACCATCTCATGAAACAAATCTTTGATTTTCAAACGGCGACAACTATGGCTTTGCCGCCAATCTCTACGTCTTACATGTGGTCGTCATGCATAATATGTACATAATTATTTGACTTTTTTTTCTTGTGTTTCTCTTACGATAAAAGTCTAGCGATATGTCATTCTAGTTCTACTGGCTTTGCTCCTTGATGCGCGATACCGATAGTCTCTTTTGTTCACGTCATATACATATGAATTTGAATGTGGTCATCGCATAGAAAGTTGCCAAAGGCATCAAGTCTACTTGAATGGATCGAGGTTTGTTTGATCTGGCTCTGATGCGGCTCCGTCTCACAAGAATCATGGCCCGCAAGTGCGAATCGGCGGCGGACGACACCTCCGTTATTGGTGGTGACACGTCGGTGAAATCAAGTTTGTGATCTTTGTTCACATCAATATAAGTTTTCAACACATATACCAAAACTAGAACCACACCCATATCCATCATCCTCGTTGTTCCCATGAAGGTATCGATGGGCATGATTGTCGCTCAGAGCCCGTCGGATATCTAGGTATCCATGAATTCCATGGGTTTACGCACTATGTACATGAGCATAACGATATTATTTTCCTTACAGTAGTGTTACGACAGCAGTTCAACAACATTCTGGAGCATTTCAATAGCAATATGAGAATTTTTTCACTACTAATAACATATTGACAACAATATAAGCCCCTACATCGACATTTTAGCAATAATTATATGGGCAATGCATAGGAGTACCACAGCAGCAATATTTCTACCATGTAGTACTTAAAATGCTAATTCTCATGTCAGCTCGATATCTATTGGATATCCATGGGGCGGAACCTTTGTCCATGCCCACCCCACGAGTTAGCAGATATTCGCCCCATGAAATCAGTTGGCGTAACCACACCTCCATACTCGTGCCTACTGGGATGGATATCCAGTGATACATGGCTCCGTGGATAAAATTGTCATCCTTATAATCATGTCCATGAATAGGCGGTGGAGTGCAAGGTCAAGCCACAACAGTTGCAAAAGCCATTAGGGTATGGCTACATGAATGTATTGAGGGTTGCCTAATCTGGGTCTAATGGGGTTGCGAGCCTGAATTGGCGACGGACAACACCCTTGTTGTTGATGGTTACATGTTGGTGAAATTGAGTTTGTGATCTTGTATATATGAGTTTGTAACATGCTAGTGTGTCTGTTGTGTGTGTGCAGAAGCAACATGTTGCAAAGTTTTTGGGTGCATGCGTGAAGGTCATTGGCTCATTCTATCCATGTGTTTCATTGTTGTTGTCAGCGTTACTTGCGCATGTAATGATTTTCATGTTGTGAACATCATGTATGGTTTTGTTGAAAAGAATGGGGAGAGCATGCATAATTTTTTTTATTGTGAATGCGTGTTAGTGATGATGCAATGTTTCTAAAAAAAATCGAAACCAGGGGTAAATGTTGTAAACGATGTTTCATGTGTATGGACAAGTGTTGCATCAGAAGTTCGATCTTGTGTGCTAAAAGTGGATGCGGTAGATGTGCCACATGATGGACTTCGTGTTTTTGCATGGACAAATAAGATGGTCAGGCTCGTTGTTGATTTGGACACAAAAAGCGATGGCTCCTTCGGAAATTTACCGGTTTATTTGCCTTTTTTGCACTCCAAAAATGTTATTTATCTAGTGCTAGATCATTTTCCAAAAAATACCGGTAAATTCCTTGCTCTCATGTCTCAACGAAAGTTTCAAGAACAAGACCGTTTCTATTCTCTGCACAACCTTCTGTAGTTGACATGTTCATCGGACACCATTTGCCAAGAAATCCTGATGACGAGGTAAGATATATTTTTGGGTCCTTTGTTCGAAGTTATATTTTTATCAAATGTTTTATAATTACAAAAATTTCTTACTTTAGTTTTTTTGAATTGTATCCGAAATTGGCACAATACATAGTTGTTGCCATAAATATGTGCAACATTTCCGAGGATGGACTTGTTGATTTCATCAAGTCTTTACCAGCAATCAGGGAAAGGACATGCATCCAAGGTCAAGAAGAAGGAATCCAGTACATGACCAAGCAAAAGTGTTGTTGAGTTGTGCATGCTTCGCAGTCAACTGATGAAGGAGGAAAGCAACGGGAGGATGAAGCAAAGAGCAGATCAATGATAACAAAGCAAATCAAGTAAATACAAAAGCACATGTAAATGTAGCGAAATCCAAGAAAAGGAAGTATGTAGACACTTGGGTGGAGCGGGAGCTAGCAAGAAGAAGCAAAACGAATGGTGATGGAACATCCACACCCATGTGTATAAGTACAAAAGTATTTCCGGTACAATAAATTCTACTTAGCGAGGTGTATCAATTAGCACATCATCAAAGTCCTATGTGGGAGAGAGAGAGAAAGGAGCAGAGATAGGGAAGCGAGTGCGTCAACTATCAACGCTTTGTCTGCAAAATAAAGGGGCTAGCTTACAATCTGTGTGCTAGCGTTAGGCCGGAATTTTGTGAGTATCCACGTCTGCCTCTAGCAAACCTATTACTTACCCCTATGTTATGTCTCCAGCCGGACACGAGTTGGATAGTTCCACTTTAGGTGACCAATCTTCTTACATGAGAAACAACCTCTCATCTCATTCCACTCCTTGTGCTACGTAAAGAAAATGTCGAAGCTGGCACAACCTTGTTGCCTGCTTTCTTAAGAGATAGGTACACCTCCTCTTGAGTTATCGCTGCAATAGCCTCATCAATAGTAGGCACGGAAGTTTGATGCGGAAAGGATGCTTTCTTGCCATCAAAGCAATGTTTGAGATCCTTCAAAAGTTGCAGCACATGTTTGCGTGTTATCCATTTGTTTCCCGACTCAATGCATGACACATCATTGAGCTCAAGATGGTCACAGTTATCTTGGTCTGCCCACAATGTCTGCAGCTATGACACATATGCCATCACTTATTTGTCATCTTGGCACAAACGACGAATCTTGCCATCAGTCTGAGCAATGGGAATGACATTGCCCTTGCCAGAGTATTGGGTGGACAATGTCTTCCATATGGCAGCAGTTGTGGATAGCCCCTCCACAAAGTGCCCAAGGGAGGGCCCCTCCACAAATGTTGTAAACGATGTTTCATATGTATGGACAAGTGTTGCATCAGAAGTTCGATGCTGCGAGCTAAAAATGGATGCAGTAGACCGTGTCACATGATGGACTTCGAATTTTTGCACGGACAAATAAGATGGTGCTGGCGTGCAGTTGACGTGGGAGATAGATATTTTTGTAACATTTGTCTTTCTTCCCCGGCAACGGCGCCGGAAAAAGTGCTTGATGCGCGTAGATGTACACGTCCGTTGGGAACCCCAAGAGGAAGGTATGATGCGCACAGCAGCAAGTTTTCCCTCAGAAAGAAACCAAGGTTATCGAACCGGTAGGAGCCAAGAAGCACGTGAAGGTTGTTGGTGGAGGAATGTAGTGCGGCGCAACACCAGTGAAACCGGCGCCAACGTGGAACTGCACAACACAATCAAAGTACTTTGCCCCAATGTTGAGGTTGTCAATCTCACCGGCTCTGAAAACAAAGGATTAAGCGTATCGAGTGGAAGATAGTGTTTGTTTGCAAAGAATAGTAAAAGCAGTAGAATGTATTCAGATGTAAAAGAATGGACCGGGGTCCACAGTTCACTAGTGGTGTCTCTCCAATAAGATAACTAGCATGCTGGGTGAACAAATTACAGGTGAGCAATTGACAAATAAAGATTCAATACATATCAACGATGATTACTATGTGATTTAATCAGGGCATTACGACAAAGTACATAGACCGCTATCCAGCATGCATCTATGCCTAAATAATCCACCTTCGGGTTATCATCCGAACCCCTTCCAGTATTAAGTTGCGAACAATGATAATTGCATTAAGTATGGTGCGTAATGTAATCAACACAAATATCCTTAGACAAAGCATCAATGTTTTATCCCTAGTAGCAATAGCACATCCACAACCTTAGAACCTGTCACGATCCCAGATTTAATGGAGGTATGAACCCACTATCGAGCATAATTACTCCCTCTTGGAGTTACAAGTATCAACTTGGCCAGAGCCTCTACTAGCAATGGGGAGCATGCAAGAACATAAACAACACATATATGATAGATTGATAATCAACTTAACATAGTATTCTCTATTCATCGGATCTCACCAAACACAACATGTAGCATTACAAATAGATGATCTTGATCATGTTAGGCAGCTCACAAGATCTATAACAATGAAAGCACAAGCGGAGAAGACAACCATCTAGCTACTGCTATGGACCCATAGTCCAAGGATGAACTACTCACGCATCAATCCGGAGGCGGGCATGATGATGTAGAGCCCTCGGTGATGATTCCCCTCTCCGGGGGTGCCGGAGGCGATCTCCTGAATCCCCGAGATGGGATTCGCGGTGGTGGCCTCTCAGTGTTTTCCGTATCGTGGCTCTCGGTACAGGGGTTTCACGACGGAGGCTTTAAGTAGGTGGAAGGGTAGGTCAAGGGCGACACGAGGGGCCCACACACTAGCCGGCGCGGCCAGGGCCTCGGCCGCGCCGCTCGGTGTGTGGCCACCTCGGCCCCACTTCGTCTCCTCTTCGGTCTTCGGAAGCTTCGTGCAAAAATAGGACCCCGGGCGTTGATTTCGTCCAATTCCGAGAATATTTCCTTACTAGGATTTAAACCAAAAACAGCAGAAAACAGGAACGGCACTTCGGCATCTTGTTAATAGGTTAGTGCCGGAAAATGTAAAATAACGTTGTAAAGTATGTGTAAAACACTCAAGTATTGTAATAAAAGTAGCATGGAACATAAGAAATTATAGATACGTTTGCGACGTATCAGATGGCCAGGCTTGTTGTTGATTTGGACACAAAGAGCGATGGCTCCTTCGGAAATTTACCATTTTGTTTGCCTTTTTTGCACTCCAAAAATGTTGCATATTTATTTATCTACTGCTAGATCATTTCCCAAAAAAACCCCGGTAAATTCCTTGCTCTCATGTCTCAACGAAAGTTTCAAGAATAAGAAGTTTCTATTCTCTACACAACCATATGCAGTGGACATGTTGACGCATGTCAAATACATACATGAGCTTTGCACTTCATTAACACATATTCCCACATATTTGCAACATATATAATGTTATTTCCATGTTTTATATTCATATATGAGGATTTACCAATGATCCCCTTTATTTGGGTTATAACTCCGCAGAACAGGAAATCCCTGTTTTGTGTATTTTTCACTTTTAGAGACCTATACGGGGTCAAATTAAGATGGGATTTCGGGGATGTCATTTTTTCATCAAGAGAAGCACCTGGAGCACTTAGACCTCACATGCAGGGCATGGAGGCCCAAAAGAGAGAAGTTGGTGGTGTGCCACCTATGCTCTTTTCGATGTTGATCTTCCGATTCGCTTGATTCTTTCGCGAATCGACTTATTTTGCCTAAAAAACCCTATATATGTGACCTTCAGGGTTCTCGGGAGGAGAGGGCTGCAGAAACACAAAAACAGAGGCTATAACAACGAAGATTGGAGGGGGAAACTCCGCCGGAGTCGCCGCCGGAGGGATCTCCACCTTCTCCAACGTATTTCTCATCAACACCATGATCAAGGGGAGTAGTTCACCTCTAGACTATAGGTTTGTGGCAGTAGCTTGATGTATTTTTCTCTTGTTCTTCATAGATCTTAGTACCATATATATGAGCTTCCCAACATGATTATGGTTCCTATGTGGTGGATCTTTATTCTATGATATTGTGATATGAGATTTGAAACAATTTTGTGTAAGATATATTGATATATGCATATTATGTACCCATTGTTAAGTATTGGTTCAGATTCAACTTGTATGCAAGAGCATGTGTGGGGAAATGTGTGTGTTAGATGGAGTAGCAAGGTTTTAGTGATTGGATAATGACAAAAAATTCATGATCTATTATGGCTTTGCTTTTTCTTTTTCTATCTCACTAGGGATAAAGTGAATGCATGTGCTATGCTCATCACGTGAGAAATGTGATGATATTGTTCGTTCAAGGTAGCATATGTGATATTCAAACATTATGTCAAAGTAGTTATGGCTATGCTTTTAATTCTTAATACACAACAACTTCCTCAACAGCAGCCCCCTCCGACGCCATCATCGTCCACAACTCTGATATTGATGAGCGCAGATTGCACACTGTTGGGGATCCCCAAGAGGAAGGTATGATGAACACAGTAGCAAGTTTTCCCTCAGTAAGAAACCAAGGTTTAATCAACCAGTAGGACAAAGGCGTGACTTCTGAAGGTGTTGCTAGCTGACTTGGGGCAGGGCGCACTACCTACGTCAGCAACAACGTGGAATCTGCACACAACATAACCAAAATATTTTGCCCCAACTTACAGTGAGGTCAGGGTCCACAGTTCACTAGAGGTGTCTCTCCATAAAGATAAATAACATGCTGGATGAACAAATTACAACTGGACAATTGAGAGAATAAAACCATACATGACAAGATGATTACTATAAGATTCGTTTGGGCATTACAACATAATACATAGACCGTAATCCAACTGCGTCTATGACTAATAATCCACCTTCCGGTTATCGTTCGAACCCCTTCCAGTATTAAGTTGCAAGCAACAGATTATCACATTAAACAATGTGTGTAAAGTAAACAATAGAATAATTACCCTTGGATAAAACATTGTTGTTTTCTCACTAGTAGCAACAACACATCTACGATCTTAGAAGTTATTGTCACTCTTTCAGAAAACTAGAGGCATGAACCTCCTATCGAGCATAAATACTCCCTCTTGGAGTCACAAGCATTTACTTGGCCAGAGCAACTATCAGCAACAGAGAGCATGCTAGATCACAAATAACATATGAAAAATATATAATCGATCTGAACATAGTATTCAATATTCATCGGATCCCAACAAACACAACATGCAGCATTACATAAAGATGATCTTGATCATGATAGGCAGCTCACAAGATCTAAACATGAGGCACAAATTGGAGACGACAACCATCTAGCTACTGCTATGGACCCATAGTCCAGGGATGAACTACTCACGCATCACTTCGGAGGCGGGCATGGCGATGTAGAGGCCTCCGGTGATGGCCTCCCCCTCCGGTAGGGTGCCAGGAAGAGCTTCAGAACCCTCCCGAGTTAGGGTCTGCGATGGCGGCCGCGACGGAATTTTTTATGGATGGAGGCTCGGGTCTTTAGGTTTTTCCGAGATCATGAATAAATAGACGGAAGAGCGAGGTCGATGGCCGTCTGGGGGGCCCACACCACCCTTGCGCGGGCCACTCCCTGGCCGCGCCATGGGGTGGTCTGGCCGCCCTGTGGTGCTGGGATTCGTAGCATAGAAAACAAAAATTTTCCTACCGCAAGAACGAAAACACAAACCAAGATCTAATCTAGTAGATGGTAGCAACGAGAAGATCATGAGACTAACCCTCGAAGATTTCAAAGCCTAACGAGATTAGATCTCGTGGTGGATGTAGTCGATCACTTGCCGCTTGCAAAAGCGCATAGAAGATCTTGACCGCTTGCAAAAGCGCGTAGAAGACCTTGACGGTGCCACAATCGGGCAACCTCCGTACTCGGTCACACGTACGGTGTTGATGAAGACGACGTCCTCCTCCCCGTTCCAGCGGGCAGCGGATGTAGTAGATCCTCCTCGGAATCCCGCCAGCACGACGGCGGTGACGGTGGTGGTGGAGATCTCCCAGGGCTTCGCCGCAAGCGCTGCGGGAGAAGAAGGAGGAGGGAATAGCTAGGGTTTGGGCGCAGGGTGGTGCTGCGACTTGGGGAGCTAGGGCTGCGACTTGTGGTGCCCTTGGGGTGCCCCTTGGCCTCTTTAAATAGGTGGCCAAGCCCCTTGGGTCGTCCAAAAACCTGCCCCCAAGTTTGACTGAGTTCCGATAGGTTTCCGGTTCCGAAAACCTAGTCCTACTCGGACTCTTTTGCCAATTCCGAAATTGCATTAAGGAAAGACTCCTTTTCCCTTAAGGCAACGTGGTTGCACCTATTATGGAACCCTCCGGACTTCCTTAGACATCCCGGGTCGTCCCGGACACTTCCGAAACCTTCCATAATATTCCGGACTATTCCGGTCCTTCTAGAACCTTCTAGAAGCTCCGGTCAAAACACCGGACTTTTCCGAACCCCGGAAAATGACTTCCCATATATGAATCTTATTCTCCGGACCATTCCGAACCTCCTCGTGATGTCTTGGATCCCATCCGAGACTCCGAACAACATTCGAGCTCCATTCCATATTCCATATCTACTTAAAACGACATCAAACCTTAAGTGTGTCACCCTACGGTTCGCGAACTATGCGACATGGTTGAGACTTCTCTCCGACCAATAACCAATAGCGGGATCTGGAGATCCATAATGGCTCCCACATATTCAACGATAACTTAGTGATCGATTGAACCATTTACATACGATACCGATTCCCTTTGTCACGCGATATTTTACTTGTCCGAGGTTTGATCATCGGTATCTCTATACCTCGTTCAACCTCGTCTCATGACAAGTACTCTTTACTCGTACCGTGGTATGTGGTCTCTTATGAACCATTCATATGCTTGCAAGCTAATTAGACGACATTCCACCGAGAGGGCCCGAGTATATCTATCCGTCATCGGGATGGACAAATCCCACGTTGATCCATATGCCTCAACTCATACTTTCCGATACCTAATCCCACCTTTATAACCACCCATTTACGCAGTGGTGTTTGATGTAATCAAAGTACCCTTCCGCATAAGTGATTTACATGATCTCATGGTCGAAAGGACTTGGTAACTATGTATCGAAAGCTTATAGCAAATGAACTTAATGACGTGATCTTATGCTACGCTTAATTGGGTGTGTCCATTACATCATTCACATAATGACATAACCTTGTTATTAATAACATCCAATGTTCATGATCACGAAACCATGATCATCTATTAATCAACAAGCTAGTTATACAAGAGGCTTACTAGGGACTACTTGTTGTTTACATAACACACATGTATCACTGTTCCGGTTAATATAATTATAGCATGGTATGTAAACATTATCATAAACACAAAGATATATTATAATAACCATTTTATAATTGCCTCTTGGGCATATCTCCAACAGTCTCCCACTTGCACTAGAGTCAATAATCTAGTTTACATTTGTAAAGATATAACACCTTGGCCTTTCTGGTGTTTTATCATGTTATGCTTACGGGAGAGGTTTTAGTCAACGGATCGACACGCTCAGAAACGTATGTATTTTGCAATTCATATGCGTCTTCACGCATCACTCATTTTCCAAATGAGTCGGCATTAAATATGTTTGGTCTTCTGGTGGAACCTTAATTCCGCGGTCTGAAATATGTCACTAATATTGTCATACACAATATAGCTTCAAAGTTCGACACTATCGGAACTACACCAAGTTCTCAAAGAACTTTTTGACTTAACATCTTTAGTCATTGTCAAAACAATGACATATTCTACCTTCGTTTGTAGAATCCGTCACAACATTTAGAACTCTTCTAAATCTAGCATTGTGCTACCTATTAAACAACACTTAGCCTAATTGAGATTTGAAATTAATTCTTATATGTGACCAAACTAATATCGGTGCAACACCTTACAACGATTTGTTTGTCATTACTCCATATAAAATTATATATATATCCTTGGTTCTTCTGAAGCACACAAGAATATTCTTACTGTTTGTCCAATGATCATCACATGAATCATTCTGGTATATGCTCCTAACTTTTAGAGCACAGGACATCTGATTTTGTACATATTATTTGTGATCCAAAATCACTCATGTGTTTTTACTCATCAAGTGTCAAATACACTCAAGTCTTGTTAAACCTTTGTATGCAAAGAACACCTTCTTAATATTTCTATATTGAACTACTTCAATATCCATTCTATGTACTTTGACTTAAACTTATTATGTGTTTTAATCTATCTTCATAGATCTTGACACTAAATATGTTTTAGTCCATATCCTTTCATTGAAGTTAATTCTCAATGAAACCTTTTTAATCAATTATATAATTACACTATTTATAATCAACGATATGTCAGCTACATAAAGTATTACAAATATGTCTCAGCGCTCCCACTTAATTTCTTGCAAATGGAAGTACCATCGTCTCTGATGAAATCAAAACTCTTTGACTATTTCATCCGGTGAAGATTCCAACTCCGTGATACTCACTTCATCCAATTGAAGTTCGTATACCTATCTAGTATTCTACGGACTAGCAAAACCCTTGGTTGCATCTTGTATACACCTTTAATACACACTTCTGTTAAGTATTATATTTTGCCATCCTACTAGCACATCTCATAAAAGAAATATGTAGCGATTACTAGAATAATCCACATGGACTATAAGCATTGCTACGGAAGATCTAATCTTATCGTAGTCAACTCTTTGAACTTTGTCGTAAACAACTTTTCGACAAGTTGAGCTTCTTCAAGGATATTTCATCCAACTCCATCAATTTTATAGATCCATTTACTTTCAAAAAGTATTCATCTATCTTGGATTTCATGGCGTATAGCCATTTTAACGGAGTCAGGGCCCATCATAACTTCTTTGTTTGTAGTTGGTTTATTTATTGATCAAAATCAATCCTTTGTTCACAAATCATTTATTTGATCACAAAGTAAACCATGCCTACAATGTTCAATATGTACTTTGATCTCCATGACTAAAACACTTTGTAGTCATGGGAGCCATGATCGTCGTGGCCGCTTCCGGAACCATTTCCGATGCTGCGCTACTCTGATCATTATGCTCAGGTTCATAAACCTTATCAAGTTCTATTGTCCTCCCACTCAAATATTTCGCTAGAAAACAATTTCTTGGAAATAAGTAAGAAACATCGAACAAACACTTTTGTCTTTGTCTCCATAGTGGAAAGAATTCCCAATTAATCTCTGGGATAACCAACAAAGACATTCATCCGATTTTGGTTGTAAACTCATTTACTTATGCTATGCATACCAAAATTTAAGAAAAGACTATTAGGGTTCATACCCATGCCATAATTCGTATGGTGTCATTTCAACGGATCATGATGATGCTTTATTCAGTGTAAAAGCGGTAGTCACTAAAGCATGATCCACAAAAATATAATGGCATCAATATTTTATATCATCATTGAGCCAACAAGGTTTGGATACATCTCTCGGATACTCCATCATCACTATGATACTCCAAGAAACGTGAGTTGTAGAACAATTTCATAACTCTCTTAGATGTTCACTAAAATTCGTAATTCAAATATTTCCACCATGATCCAATCATAGATATTTGACTTTTCTATTACGATGATTTCCACTTCATGCTGAAATTTATTTGAATCCATTCAAATGTTTCAAACTTCTTCCTTATCGAATATATCCATATATATATATACTCAATTCATTGTTGGAAGTTTTCATGAAGTAGAAGAATCTCCCGCACACAACTATGCCCAGTGAACCACATACATCATCATGTATGTTTCCACTAATTAGTTGCCCGTTCAACTCTTGGCCTATGAACGGTATTTCAGTCATTCTCTTTAGAAAAGATTTGCAAGCGCCAAACGATTCAAAAATCAAATGACTCCAAAAATCCATCTGCATGGAGTTTCTTCATGCGTTCCTTTCTAACATGACCTAAATGGCGGTTCCACAAATAAGTAGAATTCAAATCATTTGCCTCATGGCATTTTAGCGTCAGTGTTATGTATGTGTGTTTCACCATTAATATTTATAATAACTTTATCCATCGTACATGGAGTAATGTCATAATTTGAACAACTCATTGTTTTCATTTGACCAGAGCAAAATAACAATTATTAAGTTCTTTATTATAAATTCTAAGGGCTAGATAGAATACCAACGACGAACATAATAACACTTTATTTTTGTTCCAGACGTGTATTCCTATCATATTCCTTGTCGGTCACTTAGGCCATTGTATTCTTGTATTGCGTTGTTTTGCATGACACTTCATACCAACCAATATGGTACAAATACCCAAGAATTTCATTGTGTGACCAAACTAGGAATACAACCATAACATGTATATCATTTATATACACCTGAGCTAGACTTTCTAGTCTTTTCTTTTCTTTCTGCCAAAATATCTTTTATAGTTTCTCTTTTAGCTTTCCTCATTATTCAGAAAAACACTTCAACATCATAGACTTCTAGATTTGTTGGTCAAATACCAATAACCTTGAGGTTCTTACTTTGAAGTTGATCATCATATGACAAGTGTTCCTGATTTCACTATTAGTAACTTTGTAATATGATGAACAATTTCACTCATAATTTTATCCATCATATCATGACGACTTTCCGAGACCATGTCTGTACATACTAGGCTCGTAAAGTTTAACCTTAGTATTCACATGTGCAAATCTGGCTTGCACCCGTTGTATGCACTCGTGGAATCTATGACACCCGATCATCACGAGATGCTTCGAAACGACGAGTCTTAGCAACGGTGCATACTAAGGACGATCACTTCATGGACATGCGAATATTGTTAGTGCCCCAATAGTTGGAGGATTGGGACGCCTGGCGTCTTCAACCTTCGTACATTCCCATAAAACTTATGAGTTTATGTAGTCTCACTAGATTATATTCTATCATCTTGCAATAAGGTCTTAGATATCACATATATCTCATACCTCGCTTCTTTCTGAAAACAAAACTTTTCAGCTCCTTACTTTTCAAACAAATTTGAACATCAAGTTTCACGGAGACAAGATAATTGTAGGTACTAATTGAAACCATAGCTATTTGAATCAACAATGTGAGGTTTACTAAAAGTTTGCAATAGGACTTAATTATTTCTTGATTCTTTAACAATACGGTACCAGTCCGTAAAGTTAATTGTCAGACTTAACAATATTTCAATCTCAATTACAAGACTAAAAAACGGATGCCAATTCTACAAATTTAATTCAAAATACTACTCAGACTATGTTTATGATAATTAGTTCAAGTTTTAATCTAATTACTAATGAACTCCCACTTAATACAACATCCCTCATAGTTGTTAAGTGGTACACGATCCACATCCACTACACCAAAACCGATCATCACGTGAGATGATGTAGCTTCAATGGTGAACATCAACATGTTGATCATATCATCCATATGACTCGTGTTCAACCTTTCGGTTTCCGTTGTCCCGAGGCCATGTCTGTACATGCTAGGCTCGTCAAGCAAACCCAAGTATTCCGCGTGTGCAAACATGGCTTACACCCGTTGTATGTGAACGTAGAGTCTATCACATCCGATCATCACGAGATGCTTCGAAACGACGAACTGTAGCAACGGTGCATACGAGGGGAGAACACTTTATTATCTTGATATTAATGTGAGGGATCATCTTATAATGCTACCGTCGCGATCTAAGCAAAATAAGATGCATAAAGGATTAACATCACATGCAATTCATATGTGATATGATATGGCCCTTTAGTCTTTGCGCCTTTGATCTTCATCTCCAAAGCACGGACATGATCTCCATCATCAACGGGCATGATCTTCATCATCGTCGGCGTAGCGTCAAGGTCCATGGCGCCGTCTTCATGATTGTTCTCCATGTAGCAACTATTACAACTACTTTGATAATACTACTCAACATGAAATTTAAAGACAACCATAAGGCTCCTGCCGGTTGCCACAATACAATAATGATCATCTCATACATATTCATCATCACATCATGGCCATATCACATCACCAAACCCTGCAAAAACAAGTTAGACGTCTCTAATTTGGTTTGCATATTTTACGTGGTTTAGGGTTTTCGAGTAAGATCCAATCTACCTACGAACATGAACCACAACGGTGATACTAGTGTTGTCAATAGAAAGAGTAAATTGGATCTTCACTATAGTGGGAGAGACAGACACCCGCAAAGCCACTTATGCAATACAAGTTGCATGTCGAACGTGGAGCAAGTCTCATGAACGCGGTCATGTAAAGTTAGCCCGAGCCGCTTCATCCCACTATGCCGCAAGATGCAAAGTACACGAACTAAAGACAACAAAAGCATCAACGCCCACAAAACAATTGTGTTCTACTCGTGCAACCAATCTATGCATAGACACGGCTCTGATACCACTGTAGGATTCGTAGCATAGAAAACAAAAATTTTCCTACCGCAAGAACGAAAACACAAGCCAAGATCTAATCTAGTAGATGGTAGCAACGAGAAGATCATGAGACTAACCCTCGAAGATTTCCAAAGCCTAACGAGATTAGATCTCGTGGTGGATGTAGTCGATCACTTGCCGCTTAAAAGCGCGTAGAAGATCTTGACCGCTTGCAAAAGCGCGTAGAAGAACTTGACGGTGCCACAATCGGGCAGCACCTCCGTACTCGGTCACACGTACGGTGTTGATGAAGACGACGTCCTCCTCGTTCCAGCGGGCAGCGGATGTAGTAGATCCTCCTCGGAATCCCGCCAGCACGACGGCGTGGTGACGGTGGTGGTGGAGATCTCCGGCAGGGCGCCGCAAGCGCTGCGGGAGAAGAAGGAGGAGGGAATAGCTAGGGTTTGGGCGCAGGGTGGTGCTGCGACTTGGGGAGCTAGGGCTGCGACTTGTGGTGCCCTTGGGGTGCCCCTTGGCCTCTTTAAATAGGTGGCCAAGCCCCTTGGGTCGTCCAAAAACCTGCCCCCAAGTTTGACTGAGTTCCGATAGGTTTCCGGTTCCGAAAACCTAGTCCTACTCGGACTCTTTTGCCAATTCCAAAATTGCATTAAGGAAAGACTCCTTTTCCCTTAAGGCAACGTGGTTGCACCTATTATGGAACCCTCCGGACTTCCTTAGACATCCCGGGTCGTCCCGGACACTTCCGGAACCTTCCATAATATTCCGGACTATTCCGGTCCTTCTAGAACCTTCTAGAAGCTCCGGTCAAAACACCGGACTTTTTCCGAACCCCGGAAAATGACTTCCCATATATGAATCTTATTCTCCGGACCATTCCGAACCTCCTCGTGATGTCTTGGATCCCATCCGAGACTCCGAACAACATTCGAGCTCCATTCCATATTCCATATCTACTTAAAACGACATCAAACCTTAAGTGTGTCACCCTACGGTTCGCGAACTATGCAGACATGGTTGAGACTTCTCTCCGACCAATAACCAATAGCGGGATCTGGAGATCCATAATGGCTCCCACATATTCAACGATAACTTAGTGATCGATTGAACCATTTACATACGATACCGATTCCCTTTGTCACGCGATATTTTACTTGTCCGAGGTTTGATCATCGGTATCTCTATACCTCGTTCAACCTCGTCTCATGACAAGTACTCTTTACTCGTACCGTGGTATGTGGTCTCTTATGAACCATTCATATGCTTGCAAGCTAATTAGACGACATTCCACCGATAGGGCCCAGAGTATATGTATCCGTCATCGGGATGGACAAATCCCACTGTTGATCCATATGCCTCAACTCATACTTTTCGGATACCTAATCCCACCTTTATAACCACCCATTTACGCAGTGGTGTTTGATGTAATCAAAGTACCCTTCCGGCATAAGTGATTTACATGATCTCATGGTCGAAAGGACTTGGTAACTATGTATCGAAAGCTTATAGCAAATGAACTTAATGACGTGATCTTATGCTACGCTTAATTGGGTGTGTCCATTACATCATTCACATAATGACATAACCTTGTTATTAATAACATCCAATGTTCATGATCACGAAACCATGATCATCTATTAATCAACAAGCTAGTTATACAAGAGGCTTACTAGGGACTCCTTGTTGTTTACATAACACACATGTATCATTGTTCCGGTTAATACAATTATAGCATGGTATGTAAACATTATCATAAACACAAAGATATATTATAATAACCATTTTATTATTGCCTCTTGGGCATATCTCCAACGCTTCTCGTCCCCCTCTCTCTTTTTTTACGAAATATGACTTTGACTTTGGCTCCAATTCCGAGAATCTTCCCGTATAATTTTTCTGAAATACAAAACAGCAGAAAACATGAACTGACACTGTGGTGGTATCTTGTTAATAGGTTAGTGCCGGAAAATGTATAAAAGTGCAACGAAGTGTAATCAAAAAATATATAAATTAGTGCAAAACAAGCATGAAGCATAAAAAATTATAGATACGTTTGCAACGTATCAGATATCATGTAGAATCGCATAGAGGCTCACCTCTCTATTCTCGGTAGCACTGGCGGCTGGGGTTGTGTTGTGTGTTAGGTTTTGCTCTCCTCCAACTCCTTTATATAAGTCAGCTCCCACGTGGGTTTGAGTCTCTTGGGTTGCAATATTGTTTAGCATGTTCAACACGCAGTTTGATCTCTCTTTCAAACAAGTATGCACATACAGTTTCAGAGTTCACTTGAATTATACATCTGTTTTGAATACATTTGTTCAAGTAGGTACCTTTTAGAATAAAACACACATATTACCTACCTATATCTAACGCCGCGTGGTTGGTAACATCGATGTTGACTTAGAGCATCTCCACTCGGCTCCCCACACCCCCTCCCCAGGCCGAATTTTAATCCATAGCAAACCGGGTTTTTTATCTGCAACAAAACATAAGGTTATTTTATGATGGTTCAAATAACATTTATTTGATATTACAGATGTTGATATATTTCTTCTAAAAACACAGCCGGACTTTATAAAATTTAACTTTGATCAAAACTAATAAGAGTATGGCTGTATGAGGAGTAATTAAAAACAGAGGAAGTATAACACACTTGGATTCTATCATGCCGCCAGAGTGATCCTTTTGTATCCCGAGTCTTCACTCGACTTGTAACAAACTCCAATTCTTTCTTATTCAATGAATGGGGCAAAGCTTTTTCTCCCCTTTAAAAAAAATCTTGAATAAGACAACATTAGCACGTACTTCGTACCTTTCATGCATACACGTACATTAGGATAGTGCACATGTTGTCTCACCGAAGTAGCTAGAGAGGACAGAAGGAACATAACTCGGTTGAAAGAATTGCAACATTTCACCAAAACATTGTGCACAAGATTCAAGCGTCAGGCTCCCGGTGTTGACGGTAAGTAGCAACATTGTTGCAGGGTACGAGTTCATCTTCACTACCAGGATGTAAACAGTACCGTCATCACGCAAGCTCAGGGTGGGGGTGGCGGAAGAAAATTTCTTCCAGGTGAGCTCCTTCTCATCGACCAAGATTTCAGGCAAGAGATGCAGGAAGCCTGAGTCATTAGCGACCGATATGTCGGACGTATCAAAGGTGGCGCCCTCGTGCCAAACATCCGAAGTAATCAGCCTGGTCCATGCGGTAGCCATCCAGCCTTGATCGTCCCGTCGCTTCACGTTGAATGCGGCTTCCGCGTGAAACTTCAAATCAACAAACTTCATCACGCCATTGTATATCGTGACATGACGGTGTCGCCTGGGGTTAAAAACGTCATCATACTCCAGGTCGGTGGGCGTTTCGCCCGGCTGCGGCACCGGCAGCGCCACGAAGCGGACGGTGGGTTTCTCGTCGAGGACATTGCAGAGAAGAATCCCCCGCCAGAGATCGATCCAGCCTATAAGCCCGGATCCCGCGTATACCGCGCTCGTGGCCTCCGTTAGCGGCCACTAGTGGAGAAGAGGCCTTTTGCCGCGGGTGATAAGCCCCTTTTGTCGCGGGCGGCCAGCCGCGACAACGGAGGCGCGATAAAAGGTCCACCTTTTGTCGCGGGTCACTTACCACCCGCGACATATGGTCGACCACGTGGCGACGCGGGGCGCGCAGTGGACAGACCCTTTTGTCGCGGGCGGTATTACCACCCGCGGCAAAAGGTCCTCGACGTGGCGCTCCCAGAAACCTGCTGCTTTAGGGTTTGAGGGATGCAGCCCCCCCACCCCGCCCCCGCCGCCACCGCCCCCTTTTATTCGAAATAAAAGTTGCATATATTTATACGCTACTAGAAGTTGTACACACGTTCATTTATATATAGATTGATCAACCAAATATTGGAAACAAAAGTCGATTCCCCTTACATATATATATACATGAGCTCACGACTACCGGGACTAATTAAACTTTGGGAGAGGGAGAGCGCCTATTTGGACTAAACAAGCCGTTGTTGTCTATTACTTCTCTAAGCAAAACTCCCGCCACTTCCTCCGCAATTCCTAGTAGGTGTTCCTTTGGTTCGAGTGTGTCCCGCATGTAGTCGACCTATATAGGAAAATGAGATGATGAGTATGACTATATCAATGTGATAACGAAATATTGACGAAAATAAATAAAGTTGTGAATGTTATTGCTTACGTTGAATTTATTATTGTTCTGCTTCTCAGTGGTTAACATGCGAATGAACTCGCAAACGTAGTATCCACATAGATTCGTCCCTTGTGGCTGCTGGGCGCACGGTACAGTAGTAAATGTTAGCTTCTCTGCCCAGGTACCCTTAATGTTTTTCTTGAAAGCTTTCCAAGTCCTGCCAGGCAAAAGAATGATTGAATGAGTGGATAATTAATTGATATCTCACGAAAGATATAGCGCGGCGATGAAGGAAATTACACTTGGAGCAACTTCTGCAGGTCGCGGAACCCGTCCAGGCCTCTACTCATTGGGTCCCTTACTTCAACTATTCCCTTATCAAGTTGAATGTCTAGTAGAATCCAGTGGAAGCTGCACATGTTTATGTATATACGTCAGGAATTACACTTAACATCGAGTAAGCAAAACTGAATGTGCATAAAAGATCATTAAGACTCTTGATGACCCACAAGTATAGGGGATCGCAACAGTCTTCGAGGGAAGTAAAACCCAAATTTATTGATTCGACACAAGGGAGGTAAAGAATACTTATAAGCCTTAACAATGAGTTGTCAATTCAGCCGCACTGGAAAAGCACTAGTAAGGGGTGATGTGAAAGTAGCAGTGATATGAGAGCAATAGTAACAGAACACAACAGCAGTAGTAGTAATATGAGAGCAATGGTACCAGAAAATAGTTGACATGTAGAACGAGTATATGATGATGAAAGATGGACCGGGGTTCCAAGCTATCTACACTAGTGGTAACTCTCCAATAACAAGTGTCGGGTGAACAAATTACAGTTGGGCAATTGATAGGATTGATAAGGCATTAAGAAAGAACATCAATTCATTAATCATGTAGGCATGTTTTCCATATTTAGTCGTACGTGCTCGCAATGAGAAACTTGCACAACATCTATTGTCCTACCAGCCGGTGGCAGCCGGGCCTCAAGGGAATCTACTGGATATTAAGGTACTCCTTTTAATAGAGCACCGGAGCAAAGCATTAACACTCCGTGAAAACATGTGTCCCTCACATCACCGCCATCCCCTCCGGTTGTCCCGATTGTCGGGGCCTTTGGTTCCGGACATGACATGTGCATACAACTTGTAGATACAATCTAAGCAATAATTATAGAGCTCAAATCTAAGATCATGCCACTCGGGCCCTAGTGACAAGCATTAAGCATAACAAGATTGCAGCAACAATAACTTCACAAACTTTATAGATAGACTAATCATAATGTATCATCCATCGGATCCCAACAAACACAACACCGATTACATCAGATGGATCTCAATCATGTAAGGCAGCTCATGAGATCATTGTATTGAAGTACATGGGGAGAGAATACCAACTAGCTACAGCTAGAACCCGTAGTCCATGGGGGAACTACTCACGGAGCATGATGGAGGCGATGGCGTTGATGGAGATTCCGGGGCACTTCCGTCCCGGCAGGTGCCGGGACAGAGACTTCGTCCCCGAATTGGAGTTTCGCGATGGTGGCGGCGCCCTGGAGTCTTTCTGGAGTTTCGTCAAGTGGTAGCGTTTTTAGGTCGAAAGGGGTTAAATAGGCGAAGAGGCGGCGCAGAGGGCTGACAGGTGGCCTCCTCAGGGGGCGCCCGGGGCTGGCCCGCGCGGCCCACCCTCCCGGTGGCCCCCGGCTCTCCTCCGACTCTTCTTCTGGATGCTTCCGGAAAATAAGATCTTTGGCGTTGATTTCGTCCAATTCCGAGAATATTGCCCGAACAGCCTTTCTGGAACCAAAACAAGAAAACAGAACCGGCACTGTGGCATCTTGTTAATAGGTTAGTTCCGAAAACGCATAAAAACATCATAAAGTGCAAGCAAAACATGTAAGTATTGTCGTAAAACAAGCATGGAACGACAGAAATTATGGATACGTTGGAGACGTATCGCATCCCCAAGCTTAGTTCTGCTCGTCCCGAGCAGGTAAAACGATAACAAAGATAATTTCTGAAGTGACATGCTACTTACATAACCTTGATCATACTATTACAAAGCATATGAAATGAATGAAGTGACTCAAGGCAATGGTCTATAGTTGCTAACAAGTAGATAACATATAGCAAAACTTTTCATGGAGAGTACTTTCAAGACAAGCATCAAAAGTTTTGCACAAGAGTTAACTCATAAAGCAATAAGTTCATAGTAAAGGCATCGAAGCAACACAAAGGAGGATATAAGTTTCAGCGGTTGCTTTCAACTTTCAACATGTATATCTCATGGATATTGTCAACATAGAGTAATATGATGAATGCAAATATGCAAGTATGTAAGAATCAATGCACAGTTGACACAAGTGTTTGCTTCTAAGATGGAAGGAAGTAGGTAAACTGACTCAACATAAAAGTAAAAGAATGGCCCTTCTACGAGGGAAGCATCGATTGCTATATTTGTGCTAGAGCTTTGGTTTTGAAAACATAAAGAGAGCATAAAAGTAAAAGTTTTGAGAGGTGTTTGTTGTTGTCAACGAATGGTAGTGGGCACACTAACTACCTCATCAACCGGACTCCCAAGAGCGGCTCCCATTTTATTTATTTTTGGGTGGCACTCCTTCCAACCTTTCTTTCACAAACCATGGCTAACCGAATCCTCGGGTGCCTGCCAACAATCTCATACCATGAAGGAGTGCCTTTTTATTTTAGTTTTATTATGATGACACTCCCCCAACCTTTGCTTACACAAGCCATGGCTAACCGAATCCTTCGGGTGCCGTCCAACAATCACAAACCATGGAGGAGTGTCTATTTAAGTTAATTAATTTGGGACTGGGAATCCCATTGCCACTCTTTTGCAAAATTATTGGATAAGCGGATGTGCCACTAGTCCATATGAGAGTCCGTCAAAAGTAAATGACAAGGTTGAAAGCTAAACACCACATACTTCCTCATGAGCTATGAAACATTAACACAAATTGAGAAGCATTTTGAATTATTTAAAGGTAGCACTCAAGCAATTTACTTTGGAATGGCAGGAAATACCACATAGTAGGTAGGTATGGTGGACACAAATGGCATAGGTTTTGGCTCAAGGATTTTGGATGCACGAGAAGTATTCCCTCTCAGTACAAGGTTTAGGCTAGCAAGGTTGTTTGAAGCAAACACAAGTATGAACCGGTACAAAAACTTACATAAGAACATATTGCAAGCATTATAATACTCTACACTGTCTTCCTTGTTGCTCAAACACTTTTACCAGAAAATATCTAGACCTTAAGAGAGATCAATTATGCAAACCAATTTTAACAAGCTCTACGGTAGTTCTCCACTAATAGGTTTAAACTACATGCAAAAACTTATGATCTACTTGAGAGCTCAAAACAATTGCCAAGTATCAAATTATCCAAGACATATGAGGCATTTTCTTTTCCCAACCAAATAAAGATAAATATTGTAGCTTCCAACTTTTATTCATTGAACATTAAAAGTAAAACGAAGAACAAGTGTTCATATGAAAAAGCGGAGCGTGTCTCTCTCCCAAACATGGATTGCTAGGATCCGAATTTATTCAAACATAAACAAAACAAAAATAAACACACAGACGCTCCAAGTAAAGCACATATGATGTGACTGAATAAAAATATAGTTTCAGGGGAGGAACCTGATAAGTTGATGAAGAAGGGGATGCCTTGGGCATCCCCAAGCTTAGACGCTTGAGTCTTCTTGAAATATGCAGGGATGAACCACGGGGCATCCCCAAGCTTAGACTTTTCACTCTTCTTGATCATATATCATCCTCCTCTCTTGACCCTTGAAAACTTCCTTCACAACAAACTTCTCATAAACTTCATTAGAGGGGTTAGTACTCAAAAAATTTGAATCCACCTTGGTCCTGTAGTGACACATTGCAAGAACTCAATAAAACATTAGCTACAGCTCTCCACGTCTAGAAAGCCTCACATAAAGTCCACAAGAGACAATGCAAAAAACAGAGACAGAATCTGCCAAAACAGAACAGCCAGTAAACACGAATTTTTACGGGGTACTTCCGTTGCTCAAATCAGAAAACTCAAAACTAATGAAAGTTGCGTACATATCTGAGGATCACGCACGTAAATTGGCAGATTTTTCTGAGTTTCCTACAGAGAAATTTGCCCAGATTCGTGACAGATAGAAATCTGTTTCTGCGCAGGAATCCAAATCTAGTATCAACCTTCGATTAGAGGCTTCACTTGGCACAACAAAACACAAAACTAAGATAAGGAGAGGTTGCTACAGTAGTAAACAACTTCCAAGACACAAATATAAAACAAAGTACTGTAGCAAAATAACACATGGGTTATCTCCCAAGAAGTTCTTTTCTTTATAGCCATTAAGATGGGCTCAGCAGTTTTAAATGATGCACTCGCAAGAAACAAGAGTAGAGGTAAAAGAGAGCATCAAAAAGCAAATCCAAAACACATTTAAGTCTAACATGCTTCCTATGTAAAGGAATCTTGTAAATAAACAAGTTCATGAAAAGCAAAGTAACAAGCATAGGAAGATAAAACAAGTGTAACTTCAAAATTTTAAGCATATAGAGAGGTGTTTTAGTACCATGCAAATTTCTACAACCATATTTTCCTCTCTCATAATAATTTTCAGTAGCTTCATGGATAAACTCAACAATATAACTATCACATGCAGCATACTTTTCATGATTTCCAAACACATAATTTTTATCAATCTCAAGAATAGTGGAATTAAAACTTTCAAACTTACTTTTATCAATAATATAACAAGGTAGTTGATCAATCTCAAGAGATATGGGACACATAGATAATGTCAAGAACTCTCGAATCCCATTTTCATTAGTAGTACAATTAATATTATCAAGTAACATAGGACCATCATCTAAAGCTTTATCATAAACATTTGCTAAGCAAAATTCTTTAGTACCATGCATTTCGACATCAGGCACAAACAAAGCATTATCATAAGATTTATCAAAGTAGCATGGATTATCATATATAACAGTAGCATAATTATTCTCACAAGTTTTACTTATAGGTACTATTTCAAGAGAATCCACAGGAACATAACATTCAACCTCTTCCGGTAAGCATGGAGGACAATCAAATAGTGTAAGAGATAAAGAGTTACTCTCATTAGAAGGTTGGCATGGGTAGCTAATCCATTCTTCCTCCTTTTGTTCGTCGCTCTCCTCTTCTTTTTCATCCAATGAGCTTTCAGGTTCATCAATTTCCTCCTCTTTTTCATCCAATGAGCTTTGTTCATCAATTTCTTCTTCCACCGGTTCCTGCAAATTGTGAGTGCATTCTTGTGCATTAATGTGTCTCTCTTTATAATCAAGGATATAAGGATTCCTACTGTAGCATTCTATGCAAGAATTAAGGATAGTAGAGACATAATCTTTAAGGTCCTTACAAATAGCACAAGTTTCATAATTCTCAACCATGAAGGATTCTATCTCGGAGGCTCCCATAAATAAGACAAATTGTTCTACCTCTTCGAACCCATAATGAATATAGCAATTCCGATTATAGTTCTTAATTAAAAATTCCTCACTAAAGCCACATTGAAATTTAAGATGTTTAGTATCATGTTGAGAGCAACAGTTTATATCATGGCGTCTAAGCAAGATTCTAGCAATTGTATTTAATTTTTCTATCATAGCACTCATTATTTTACCAGTTCTTGATTCTCTATAATTATTATAACATTCTATAAGCTCCAAGTAGGTTGTAGGTTCTCCCATAACAGCAGTTTTTAATTTTTAGATTTTTCAAATTTTTATGGATTTTTGGGTATATGAGGAAAATAAAACAAGACAAAAAGAAACTAAGCAAAAGTAAACTACGCAAAATAATACTAGACAGAAATAAACTAAGCACAAATAAACTAAACAAAAGTAAACTAGCAAGACAAAATAAAATAAATGCAGAGAGAGATGTAGAGTGTACTCCCCAGGTGAACTTATGAGTAGAGCTATGCCTCCCCGGCAACGGCGCCAGAAAATAGTCTTGATGACCCACAAGTATAGGGGATCGCAACAGTCTTGGGAAGTAAACCCAAATTTATTGATTCGACACAAGGGGAGGTAAAGAATACTTATAAGCCTTAACAACTGAGTTGTCAATTCAGCTGCACTGGAAAAGCACTAGTAACAGGGGTGATGTGAAAGTAGCAGTGATATGAGAGCAATAGTAACAGTAACACAACAGCAGTAGTAGTAATATGAGAGCAATGGTACCAGAAAATAGTTGACATGTAGAACGAGTATATGATGATGAAAGATGGACCGGGGTTCCAAGCTATCTACACTAGTGGTAACTCTCCAATAACAAGTGTCGGGTGAACAAATTACAGTTGGGCAATTGATAGGATTGATAAGGCATTAAGAAAGAACATCAATTCATTAATCATGTAGGCATGTTTTCCATATTTAGTCGTACGTGCTCGCAATGAGAAACTTGCACAACATCTATTGTCCTACCAGCCGGTGGCAGCCGGGCCTCAAGGGAATCTACTGGATATTAAGGTACTCCTTTTAATAGAGCACCGGAGCAAAGCATTAACACTCCGTGAAAACATGTGTCCCTCACATCACCGCCATCCCCTCCGGTTGTCCCGATTTCTGTCACTTGGGGCCTTTGGTTCCGGACAGTGACATGTGCATACAACTTGTAGATACAATCTAAGCAATAATTATAGAGCTCAAATCTAAGATCATGCCACTCGGGCCCTAGTGACAAGCATTAAGCATAACAAGATTGCAGCAACAATAACTTCACAAACTTTATAGATAGACTAATCATAATGTATCATCCATCGGATCCCAACAAACACAACACCGATTACATCAGATGGATCTCAATCATGTAAGGCAGCTCATGAGATCATTGTATTGAAGTACATGGGGGAGAGAATACCAACTAGCTACAGCTAGAACCCGTAGTCCATGGGGGAACTACTCACGGAGCATGATGGAGGCGATGGCGTTGATGGAGATGGCTTCCGGGGCACTTCCCCGTCCCGCAGGTGCCGGAACAGAGACTTCTGTCCCCCGAATTGAGTTTCGCGATGGTGGCGGCGCCCCTGGAGTCTTTCTGGAGTTTCGTCAAGTGGTACTGCGTTTTTAGGTCGAAAGGGGTTAAATAGGCGAAGAGGCGGCGCAGAGGGGCTGACAGGGTGGCCTCCTCATAGGGCGCGGCCGGGGCTAGCCCGCGCGGCCCACCCTCCTGGTGGCCCCTGGCTCTCCTCCGACTCTTCTTCGGTGTTCTGGATGCTTCCGGGAAAATAAGATCTTTGGCGTTGATTTCGTCCAATTCCGAGAATATTGCCCGAACAGCCTTTCTGGAACCAAAAACAGCAGAAAACAGGAACTGGCACTGTGGCATCTTGTTAATAGGTTAGTTCCGGAAAACGCATAAAAACATCATAAAGTGCAAGCAAAACATGTAAGTATTGTCGTAAAACAAGCATGGAACGACAGAAATTATGGATACGTTGGAGACGTATCAACTCTCACTCGTAGTTGTAAGGAAACAGTATTGAATCACAGAAATTTTGCTCCCCCAAAAACCTTAGTAGGTTTCCCCCCGTATCTAACGCGCTATGCTTTACCGTTTGAACATGTACTTTATCGGGGTCAACAAACCCAATATTGATAATATTATTACTTTTGCATTCACTGATCTTCAGTCTGCATAAGAGAACACATAAGATATAATGAGTATATGCAATGAAAACGAACATGAACTGAATGAAAATGAATTTAGATGTAGTTAACAACTTACAAGCAATAGCAGCTCATGAGAGATTTGTCGAGGGCTTCTAAATTGAATAACTGCCAGAGTTCATTCATCTCAATATGGATCTCCTCCTTTCGGTAGTAATATTCACGTGGGATCTTCGCCACGATGTACTTTTGGTTCTCCTTGCACGCATCAAGGTACCACTGATGCAAATTCCGCATATGCGTTGGCATTTTATCCAGCCGCTCTCTACTGACCAAGTCGGCCCCGTAGACAAATGTAGGAGCTATGTCAGCAAAGGGTAGTGCAACATCTGCGGCACTCAGCAATTCCTCCACGGTACAGGACATCGAAGCCGCTAGCGCCTCAGCTTCTTCCAGATTGAAACCTTCACCATGTTCCCGGTACAGCTTGGGAACATCAAACACTTTGAGTGCTGGGATCGATTGTTTGGCCTGTTCTCCGAGCTGGGAAACTTCCTTTCTTTTTTTGCCTTTTGTCGTTTGCTTGGGCGCCTTGAGGGGTGCACTTGTCTTCTTCCCGGCTGATGATTTGCTCGTGCTAGCACTATCCTTCTCCTTAGCCTTGCCATCCTCCTTCTTCTTAGCCTCGTCATCCTCCTTCTTCTTCTTAGCCTCGTCATCCTCCTTCTTCTTTTTAGCCTTGTCATCAATTACCTTCGCAAGGTGGCGTGTATAGTCATCCTTTTTCTCGTGCAAGTCATATTGCGATGGTGTGTTCAGAAAAGAAGTAGCATATGCTATTTGCTTCTCGGTGAATGGCTCTGGCGCTGGAGGTTTTGGCTTATGGAAATGATCATAGTTGTGTTTCGCAACAGCGGCCGCATTTTGCTCGACAGTAAGATCCCAAGGACGGGGGGGAGGAACCTTTGGTACTCTTGGGAGGGGCGACAACTTGCGGGTAGGACTCTTGAAACGCTTCCGGCGGGTGCATACCGAGTCTTAGTGGGCGGAGGCGGCGGCGCTGGAGATGGAGATGGACTACGGATGTCGTGGTCGATGTCGTACCCATGGGGTGATGGTGTCGACATGTGATCAGTAGGAGGAGGTGATGGTGGCTTGCGATCACCTGGAGGAGGTGATGGTGATGGTGGCCTGCGATCACCTGGAGGAGGTGATGGTGACCTGGGACGACTGGTACTAGGGACTACCCAGCCTGGCAGCTTGATGTTCTTCTTTTCCCGAGAATGATTTCTCCCAGCACCTCTCGGAGTGTAACCCCCCATCACCTCCAGGGATATCGAGCTGCAATGTCTCCCACGACGGTACAACTGAATCCACCCCGACACGAGCAAAGCCAGCTGGAATCTCACTGCCATGCCATGTTGCCGGCTCACCTTCAGCTCCAAATGCAGGTAAGACATAGCCGACCGCCACCTTAACAGATACGTTCCTGAACACGTCATGGAGATCACAAGGTGTTTGCTCCTTGATTCCATCCATGGGGTCGCCAGGACCGCCATCTATCATCTTCAAAGGCGGTGCCACCTCCGAGTCGGCAACGCTGCTGTCTCGCTGCTGAGATATGCCGGCGGTATTATCTGGCTGGCGCTGTCCTTTTAGTTCATTTATCTCCAGCTGTTGCTGCTGAATCTCCCGCTGCTGCTGGTCAAGTCGGCGTTGAAACTCGGCCATCCGGTCATTCTGCACCTGCAGCTCGCGTTGTTTAGCTCTCGCTCTTCTATAAGTCTCCGCGTCGGCCGGAAACCCAAGCGACCACGGAACACTAGGGCCGAAGCCTCTTGTTCGTCCTCCCTTCTCGGGATTACCGAGGACAAGCGTCAGCAAGTCTTTCTCTCTATCGGGAGCAAACTTTAGTTTTCCCGCCTTTATTTCTGCCGTCACTTCAATCCATTTTTCCCTGGGTACCCTAACCCTGCTGTCACTTTCAACAATGTTCCCTGTCTTCATGTCATACTCACAGCCATGCGCGAGGAACCAATTTCGAGCCCTAATGTCCCATCCTTCTCGCGTGGGTTCTGGAGTGATCCCATTCCGCTCCATCTCAGCCTCTTGTGCATCCCACTTAGGCATGGCTACTTCGTAGCCCCCTCGCCCCGTATGATGGTGATATTTCTTCTCGCTTGCATTCTTCTGGTTTTTCTTCGACAGGTTCACAGCCTCCTCTGATTCTTTGTACTTCACAAATTCTTCCCAATTATGCTCCTGCTTCGATAGATAGTTCTCGAATACTGGAGGCTTCTTCTCGGCCTTATAAGTTGCCCATAACCGGTTCTTATACGCCCGGAAAAGTTCCCCCATCTTCTTAAGAGCCCATTTCTTCACTAGCGCCCTCTGCTTAGCATTCTCAGACTCCGATCCCAGATCTGGCAAAGTGAAATGTGCCATGAGGTCGTCAAAAAGTGTGTTTTTGTACCTATCGGCAACCTGATTTTCGGACACCTTCTTGGTCTTGTTCCATTCTCTAATAGTGATCGGGAGAGAATCCCTAACCAGAACTCCGCACTGATTTTTAAATTTCGTTCTGACAAGTGAGGGTGCCACAGGTTGGCCTTCCGGTGATATAGCTTCAATTGTGAAGTGGTCTTTTTTGGTCAACTTCTTTGCCGGGCCTCGTTTGTCCAACTTATCTTCGGAGGCCTAAGAGAATAAAAATTAATTAATTTATACACATATGTACATATAGAATTCTATTAATGCATCTATACTAATCGTATACCTCGTCATCACCGGAGCCGTCGGCTTCTCCATCACCGGAGCCGTCGGCTTCTCCAGCACCGGAGCCGCGGCTTCTCCATCACCGGAGCCGCCGGCTTCTCCATCACCATCGCGGATTATGTTCACGAAAATGTCTTCCTGTTCCAAGTCCCGTTCGAATGGATCCATTGTTTCTGCAAAAATTAAATCGATAAGTACATGTTCTAACCCAAACCAAACCCTAACCCTAGCTAACCAAAAACTAAACTAACCCTAGAGGGAGAGAAGAGGGAGTTGCGGCGTCGGTGGTTTCGCGAGAGGGAGAGAGAGGTGTTTGCGAGAGGGAGAGGGCTGGTGTCGGCGTCGGTTGTTCGCGAGAGGAGAGAAGAGGGGAGTTGCGGCGTCGATGGTTTTCGCGAGAGGGAGAGAAGAGAGGGAGTTGCGGCGTCGATGGTTTTCGAGGGAGAGAAGAGAGGGAGTTGCGGCGTCGGTGATTTTCGCGAGAGGGAGAGAGATGTGTTGGCGAGAGGGAGAGGGCGCGCCGGTGTCGGCGTCGGTTGTTCGCGAGAAGGGAGAGAAGAGGGGAGTTGCGGCGTCGATGGTTTTCGCGAGAGGGCGAGAAAAGAGGGAGTTGCGGCGTCGGTGTCGGCGTCGGTACTATACTAACTATATACTAACTATATATATACAAGATAACTAGCTATTTAACCATATATAAAATAACTATAAACTAACTATTAAAATAATCTATATATATACTAAAATACTAAAATACTAAAATACTTACATACTTATTACAAACAAACTTACTAAAATAATCTATATATATACTAAAATACTAAAATACTTACAAAAAACTTACTAAATACTAAAATACTTACAAAAAAACTTACTAAATACTAAAATAAACTAACTAATTAACCCACTAACTAATAATTAACTCAAAAATAAAAAAATAAAAAAAGGAGGTGCGTCATAATATTGAAGAAGGATGGTGGGAACAACAACTCGAAGCTGACAAGACATTCGACCACATCTTCCTGTAATCCTGACAAAGTTTCTGGATCCATTACCTTCTGAGAAATTGCGTTGAGGAATGCACATATCTTCACAATGGCTAGTCGAACATTTTCTGATAGAAGTCCCCTCAATGCAACCGGAAGCAATTGTGTCATAAGCACGTGACAGTCATGGGACTTCAGGTTCTGGAATTTTTTCTCCTTCATATTTACTATCCCCTTTATATTCGACGAGAAACCAGACGGAACCTTGATACTGAATAGGGCTTCAAAAAGATCTCTTCTCTTGTTTGGTAAGAGCGTAGCTGGGGCCCTTCAAACTTCCCTGGATGCTTGCCGTCTCGTCCTTTATGATATTTCTGGTCCTCACGTGCTTCTGTTGTATCTTTTGACTTCCCATACCCGAAAACCTAGAATATTCACACAAAGATTCTTGGTCAGGTGCATCACGTCGCAGAGCGGACTTCCAGGGCTTTCCAATATTCTAGCTCCCAAAATATAGATTTCTTCTTCCACATGGGCGCGTGTCCGTCGGAGTCTTTCGGAACAGGTTGACTGCCTGGACCCTTTCCAAAGATAACATTTAAATCCTTGACCATGTCAAATATATCAGCACCACTACGGGGGACAGGCTTCGGACGGCGGTCTGCCTCGCCATCGAAATGCTTGCCTTTTTTCTTAAGGGATGCTTGCGCGGAAGGAAACGACGATTGAACGGGTACACAACTTTTCTGCTTTTTTCCAAATATTTACTTTCAGTCTCATCTAAACAGTGTGTGCATGCATTGTATCCTTTGTTCGTCTGTCCTGAAATGTTACTGAGAGCAGGCCAATCATTGATGGTTACGAATAGCAACGCTCGTAGGTCAAATTCTTGCTCGGTGTGCTCATCCCACACACGTACACCTGGTTTGGCCCACAACTCCAAAAGTTCATCGACTAATGGCCTTAGGTACACGTCAATGTCGTTGCCCGGTTGCTTTGGGCCTTGGATAAGCACTGACATCATAATGAACTTCCGCTTCATGCACAACCAAGGAGGAAGGTTGTAGATACATAGAGTCACGGGCCAGGTGCTGTGACTGCAGCTCTGCTCCCCAAAAGGATTCATGCCATCTGTACTTAGACCAAAGTATAAGTTCCTTGCCTCACCTGCAAAATCCGGGAACTCTCTCCCGATGTTTCTCCACTGCCGACCATCAGCGGGGTGCCTCAACATCGCGTCTTTCTTACGTTCTTCCATGTGCCATCGCAACAACTGGGCATGCTCTTTGTTTCTGAACAAACGTTTCAACCGTGGTATTATTGGAGCATACCACATCACCTTCGCAGGAACCCTCTTCCTGGGTGGCTCGCCCTCAACATCACCAGGGTCATCTTTTCTGATCTTATACCGCAATGCACCACATATCGGACATTTATTCAAATTCTCGTACTTCTCACCGCGGTAGAGGATACAATCATTAATGCATGCATGTATCTTCTGCACATCTAATCCTAGAGGGCAGACAAGCTTCTTTGCTTCATATGTACTGACGGGCAATTCATTATTTCTTGGAAACAGCTTCTTTAATATTATCATCAATTTCTCAAATCCCGAGTCAGTCACACCGACCTCTGCCTTCCATTTCAGCAATTCCAATATGCTACCCAGCTTTCTATGCCCATCTTCACAACCTGGGTACAACAATTTGTGGTGGTCCTCTAACATCTTGTCGAACTGCAACCTCTCCTTATCCGTGCCACAGTCTCTTCTTGCATCAGAAATGGCCCGACGAAGATCATCATCAACAGGATCATCTGATGCCTGTTCTTCACCTCCTTCTTCTTCATTGTCGTCCATTGCGGTATCATCGCATTCAGAGAACATAGATCGGTACTGGTCATCATTATCTTCTTCTTCATCGCCGTCTTCCATCATAACCCCTTCTTCTCCGTGCAGGTGGCTCTTAATGTCTCTTGAGCAAGAGTAATCCTTCTCGTTCTTACATTTTAGACATGGACAGCACATAAAACCTTGCTTCGACTTGTTGGCCTCGGCCACAAGCAGGAAAGAATTCACGCCCTCTCTGAAAGCGGGAGCACATCGGTTACCGTACATCCATGGATGACTCATCTGCATCATAAGTACAATTATATATATATCAGATGCAATCACCTTTCTAAAATTAGTATTGTATAGACTATGTATATATATATATATACGAGAAAATAGTGGCTAACCTTTTAGGATCGAAAAGAGGAGAAATCTTATCAACTAAAATCAAGTGGCATCCCTCTTACAAGCATTCCATCATACACCTCTTGTGCACATGTAGAAAAAATGAGCTAGCATACACCTCCACCTTCACCACCAAGGAAAAAATAAGGTGGGGGGCTGGCTGCGTGTCTATATATAGCCATGGCCCTTTGGTCGCGGGCCGATTACGACCCGCGATAAAAGGGGTGCCGACAGGAAGCCCCAAACTCAGACACCTTTTGTCGCGGGTCGAGATACGGCCCGCGACAAAAGGCGCGACAAAAGCCCTGCCCGCTCCACATGGTTTCTGGGCGATGTGGCCAGGCCATTTGTCGCGGGTGCAGGCGCGCCCGCGACAAAAGGCTCCCACGAAAGCCCTGTTTTCCACTAGTGGGCTCGAGGATGGCATCCAGTGTTTCCGTGCTCTCGGCGGGCACCACCTGAGTAGCGCGCCACGCGTTGCTATCATCGGAGCGGTAGACATGCAGGGTGTATCGGATGCGCTCGGGAGACTCAAACGGGAAGAGCTCTACATCAGGGAGCACCACGGCGAAGTGTTGGCTGCTGTCATCGTCGTCGTCGTCGCAGATGGGCAGGACGGCGAAATTGCTCGGTTGGAAAGTGGTCGGGTAGGGTCCCGGGAGAAGGTGGAGAGACGGGACGCCTGGCCCCGCTCTGTAGACGAAGAAGTCCACGTCGCCGCCGTCGGAGGAGGGGACGGACAGAAGCGCCAAGCCTCCTGCCGCGCAGAGGATATTGGTCTGCTGCTGGGCACAGCGCTGCCTCCCGGCGGCGTCGTAGCAGCGGGCGAAGCAGAGCGAGAGGGCCGGCGGATCGCGGATTTCGAAGGACACCTCGACGGAGAGGCCTTCCCTGTTCTTGGTTTTGGCAGAGGTGGAGTTTTGGCACGAACCGATGCAGCAGTTCTTGTCCAAGAGTATCTCGGGGCGGAGGCCAGGCATGGCGGAGGAATGGGACGGCGGCGACGAAGACATGGATCTCAAGGGGGAGGCGGGCGGCGGAGATCGTCGGGGAACAAGAGAGATTCCGTGTAGACAGCTCTGTTTTCTAGGGCTGAACAGAAAAAAAACTGAAGCTTAACCAAATATAGCCGGCCAGTCGGTTAACGGCGCGGTTTCGGTGTCCCATATAGAGAATCAATCAACACCGACGCTCAGCCCAATAGCGTCAAAGGCTCAAAGCCCAACAAAAGCCCACATACATCTCCTAGGCACCTTTTCTTCAGAAAAAAAGGTTCACAATTACCTGCGGCTTCTCAACAGGGTCTCCTCGCCGGCCGTCGTCCTCGCCGCCGCCCTATCCATCTCGCCGGCTGCGCCGCGGTCCGCGGAGGAGCATGGATGCCATGGAGGAGGACACGTCTCCGCCGCCACCTCCACCGCCCACGACGTCAGTGGGCGGCTCCCCTGCCTTCTTGCCCTCCTTCCATTCCTTGCTGTCTCTAGGTCATGCGGAAACTCACATCTCCCCATGATTGGGGCGTCGCGTGGTGTGCAGGGGTGCGAAGCCGCCGACGTACAAGGATCCCGACGACGGGAGGCAGCGGTTCCTCCTGGAGCTGGAGTTCATCCAGTGCCTCGCCAACCCCATCTACATCAACTGTACTGTTCCTCTCCCCCTCTCCTCCCCTCTCTTCCGTTTTACCTAACTGGTTAGGTTTAGCTTATTTTGGTCATTTTGAGGAGAAGGGAATGCACAGACCAATACAAGTTTCTTGCTAGTCAATTTGGGGGTTAAGTCCTGCTGCAAGTAGTTAGTTCATTGACAAATAAAGAGATTTTTTTGTGATTTGATTGTGTTAGTCAGTGAGTGTGACGGCTTATAGAGTAACTAATCCACATGATATAATTTTGTGATGGCCAATGACCTCCGATGACTGCTTAGGGCCACGTTTGGGAGCTATGCAAGCTAGTACCCTGGTAAACAGGATACAAGTGTGTTTTACAAAGAACCATGGAAACCGGTGGTCATGGGACTTTTTTTTTTTTTTTTGGTTTAGACTGGTCTATGGATGCAGTTTAAATCTTGTCACTTGCAACCTCTGGAGTGAGCTAGAAGATAGACTATTAAAAGTACTGAACTGAGACAATAGTCCGAGCTGATTTCTGAAGTAAGTTCTTCAGCAGCTGATGTTCTAATTGATCTGAGTGTTAGAGTTTGTTAATGCGTTAGTATCCTGAGCTGAGCTGCTGCCAACTTCTCAAATGTATATTATGACAAGAATGAATCAAAGAAGGAATTAGTTATGTGCTTTAAATTGTGCTCATGTCATTTAGCCCACTTTGGATGTCATGATTACAAGCGACCAGGCGAGGACGCGGCACGCACGTCGGCAACTGGCGTGAGAATGACCTGGGCAGGGACTCAAACCTGCCGTGCGACTCTCCCTGATCTGTCGGGTCGGAAGCCCAACCTTTCCCCTCAATTTTACTTTTCCGGGTGAAATCGAGAATATGCTGGATTCGGACCGACCCAAAACCGGTTTTCCAAACAGTCAGTTTGTTACTTATGCAAATTTGAATTTGTGCTTGTAATTTACTGTCGTATCTGGGCGAAAATTGCACTTCCAAACGAGCCCTTAGTGGGGAAAAGCCAGGGTGATTGAATTATACATTGGTTTTGCGTTGTTCCCTGTGCTTCTGATGTCTTATGAATCAATCTGTTGCATGTGTATCAAACTAAATTCTGCATGGGAGATGTCATCATCTACTATTTGTTTTGTTCAAGCAGATCTAGCGCAGAATCGGTACTTTGAGGATGAGGCATTTATCGGATATCTCAAGTACCTCAAGTATTGGCAGCGCCCGGAGTACATCAAATACATAATGTGAGTCAGCCTATACTTTTGATTTGTCTACAAGTAGCTATGCTCCCAGACAAAATAATGTGCTCATAGTTGTTGATGGGTGCAGGTATCCACACTGCCTTTTCTTTCTTGAGCTCCTCCAAAATGCAAATTTCCGAAACGCAATGGCACATCCCGCAAACAAGGTGACCTGATCCCATTTGGCTAGAGCTGCACTCATGCACCATTCTCAACCTTTTATTTAACTGTTTTACAAGCTCCTTTTCTCTTTTCAATTCCTTTCTTTGGAATCGTCTCTTTGAAGAGTATTACTTTTACTGTACTATAGATTGCTAGTGGTTAGAAAGGAGCAAGAAATGATTAAATGTTACTATGAATGCTCTTGCAGACATATAAATGGGTATGCTTGTTTGCTTTGGAATTAATTAAAGAACACCACATGTTATCGAAGCATATTAAGCTTGAAGCACACTTTCAGATTTTCATGATTTTATCTGCATAATATTCTGTTAGCATTCTAAGTAAATCTGTTTAATCAGTTAGGACTTGTAATCATTAGTATGAAACTAAGTCTTACCTGCAAATTGCTTGACAGGAAGTTGCTCATAGGCAGCAATATTTCTTCTGGAAGAACTACAGGAACAATAGACTGAAGCACATCCTACCCCGTCCTCCTCCGGAACCAACCCCTGCGCCAGCACCACTGCCGACACCTCCACCAGTTCCTGCACCACCGTCATCTTTGCCAACAATGTCAGCTGTTGGTGCATCTGCAATGCCTCCTATGCAGTTTATAGGAACTCCTGGCACCAATAACCCAAAGAACGACATGAGAAATGTTATGGGTGGCAGAAAGAGAAAGTATGTACCTCCCTTCCTTTCAATCATTAAATAGCATCTCTTATGCAAGTTATTAGTTGTCGGTGCAATGTTACTACAAAGTTATTAGTTGTAAATTAAGTTCCTTTTCTTACAAGTTTGTGTGTTGACATAGTAAACAGTTGTTTTGTTCGTGTATGGTCCGCCTCCAAAAGAGTTATGGTCATTCTGCCAATCTAGATTATGAATTATGAAGTTCCTCTGTGCTGATACAAAGAAGATGGTTGAGGCTCTTGACATGCTTCATATATAGGGGAGCTGAATAAGTCCTCTATCGTAGCAACAGTCCTCCGTTGAAGAAATGGATGAATCTGTTCTACTAGCTCCCCTTTTAATCCATGATTTCATGAATCGTGAGATTTTGTGAATAATGCAAGGTTCACGGTATTATTTTGCCTTTGCGGGCTTGATAGTCAATTTGAACGTGAAAGACGGCATATGTGATTTTAGTTTGAGCTTGTGACTTCAATAAAATTATTTACAATGACTGATTTTACTCTTTGCATCTTGGCTGCAGGATGGGCTAGTGCAGCATATTGGTTAACCTGACAGTGGACAGCATTTCATGGAAGCACAGAGTCGCGCCCCCTCTTTCGTCAGGCCTTTGAAGCTGTAGACAAATTAGAAGCAAATGCTACTTGTCTAGTGGTAGTTGGAGATGTCTATGTGGCACTGCACCCTGATTGACTGAATGGTTTCTTAGCCTTGTTGTAGTTAAATGAATTCTTTGTTTGGTGACACTGCAAACAATGGGAGCAACAACATTCAGCACCTATTCTTAGATAGAGCCACAGCTACTGAATTTCATGAATGCCCCGCTGCTTGTTCATGATTTTGCTGTGCAGTTTGTGCCTTGTTATGCACTACTAGAGCCACAGCAACTGAACTTCATGAATGCCCCCATTTCTTGTTCATGATTTTGCTGTGCAGTTTGTGCCTTGTTATGCAGTACTTGTTCATGATCATGCTAAAAACGAATCTCACCTACAATCCGACATTTGTGCTAAGAGGGAGTGCCATTGCATTGTGTATGTAAGACAGTTCCATATTGGATCGTGCTGAGCGTCCCCCGGGGGATCAAATCCCCCGATCCCCCGGGTCCGCAGCCGTCCGATACGATCGGAAATAACCGTTCGATCTTGGTCAATGTGCCACGCGTGAAGAAAAGAAAGACTGGAAGGAATTTCTCTGGCTACCCCGACCTCCAGACACGAACTTGCGGCCACGCCGGCAAAGCTGCGTTTCGCTTGCAGGACCGCCGCTCGCGCCGGCAGCTCCGCCGCTCCACGTTGAAAGAACCTCCGACCACGCCTGTAGCACCACGGCCCATCGCATGCAGCACCGCCATCCCTGGGTTGTAGCATCAGCCTCGGTGTAGATTCGCCGCTGGCCTCGCACGCCTTCTTGCACACGGCGACGCCCCGTTTGTAGCAACCGCCGCCGCCGCCGCTTGTAGCAGTTGTCGCCAACCCTTGTAGCAGCCGCCGGCGTCGATTGTAGCAGCAGCCGCTGCTGCGACATGTAGCATTGGCCGTCGCCGATGTATCCCTTTCCCCTGATCCCATGCAAGTTTTCAATGTTTGGCTATTCTCCGTCTTCCCACCTCTTTGCTCCCTCTCTCGCGCCGTCATGGCCGGGAAATCTGTCCAGACGTCAAGTCACTACAGGAAATTGATGCTTTGCCGTGTAGCTATAAGTGCACGGCAAAGCCTTTGCCGTGTAACAATACACGGCAAAGATCGCACGGCAACAATCGGGACGGCAAACGTATCTTTGCCGTGCGCATGGACAAAAATGCACGGCAAAGACTTTGCCGTGTGTCTTGCTACCCTTCACGGCACAGAAAAGCACTTGACGCCGTTCCGGGTGAGACGGCACAGCTAGTGGGTCCCGGTAGGACACTTTGCCGTGCACCAGCACACGGCAAAGGCTCTGCCCTTTGCCGTGCACCCTCACACGGCAAAGGCTCTGCCCTTTGCCGTGAGCCTCCCTCTACGGTGCGCCCCTCTCTGCCACTTGATTAGCCCTTCGCCGTGCATACTAGGCAAGCACACGGCAAAGTGACCATTTGGTCACCAGGTGCGTCCCTGTAATGCATCTTTGCCGTGTGTCTACACACGGCAAAGAGACCAAGGTATCTTTGCCGTGTATCTACACACGGCAAAGGTTCCTATGTGTATTTTTTTTTCACCCTTTTTTCATTTTTAACAGCAATTCGAATTCAAATATACACAAATATGTATAAAGGCCAACATCTGTGGCACAATATCGACATGATTCAATGCATATAACATGTAATCCACAATATAATGATCTATTGCCACAAATAGATCACATACAAGATCAAACACCACAACATATGTCCATAATAAGTGCATACAAGATCCAAAGCCACAAATAGAGTGCATATGTCCATAATAAGATCATACAAGTTCACACATAGTCCAAACCACAAATAAAGTACAAGTTCACACATAGAGTCCAAACCACAAATAGAGTACAACCATGCATAGAGCTCATCACATGTAATCAACAAATGGCGAATAGCTCCTTCCTTCATGCTCGTCCTACAAAATAGAACTCAAAGACATAAGATTCATGTACCAATATATATGTATGTATATCTAGATATGCAAAATACTGGGCTACCCGCATGACTAGCTATGCACATGCATCCAGCCGTTTGATCCTCTATAGAATGCAAGATTTAGTCAAAGTGCATTTTTAGGCATCTTTTACATTAGTTCACCAGACATATGTGGCAATAGAGATCAACTTGTGTGCTTTAATATTTTTAGAGATCTCTAGATCAGATTATTTTTAGAGGATTGGGTGCTTCAGTATGCATGGTCTAGTCAAAGTGCATTTTTAGGCATCTTTTACATTAGTTCACCACACAAACCAGACCATTGTAGTATTGTACTAACCAAAATTCCACTCCAATGAACATGCACGTCAAATGAACGTCAGCTCGAACGGAAAATTCAGATGCAGTTTCAATCTCACGTTTACAGTGGAAAAGAAGGGCAGGTCTGATACGCCAACATTATCAGTAATTCAGTCTCACGTTTACAGTGGAAAAGAAGGGCATGAGGAAGCTATATTGGACATTCACAAAGCATGCCTAAAGTATTCTGTACCACCCAAGCAGCTGGCTAACGTCTAAAGGCACAACATCTCCGATGAAAACCCGTTAAATTGTTACAACCTATATCCAGTTAGTTCTATGTTAACTTACTTCCCCATACCTATTAAACATGAGTTACTTGCTGAATATATAAAAATGGGGGATTAAAGATAATATATATTAGTGCATGGCAATAACTTCAAACTCTATATATTAGTACAATAATACAGAAAAGGGGCAGGTACTCAAAATATCTACAATACTGTACAGAGAGACTGCAATTCTCAACTATGCATTGAAGGGACAAGCAAAATCTAAGATAGTGATAGATGCTAAGAGCCAAGAAGTCACTAGAATTAGATACAAACCTAGAAGAGCTAGCGAGCGAGCAAGCGGGTTGTCAAGGTTCCCCCCGTAGGAGGCATTTGCATGGTCTCGTCCTGAGACAATGGTCCACAGAGCTCCGCGTTGTTGGATCCACCCGAGGCATGAAGCTACAAGATGGAAAATTGTGAGCCTTAGTCAATATGCACTAGACATGTTGTATTTTGAAATTGACACCTAATACGCAAGACAACTTACCCATGCGCTGTTAAAAGGAGGTGGATCAACCGTAGGAGGTGCCGCCGAAATTCTGTCTCGTGGCGAGGTAGAGCATGGAGAATGTACCCAATCTGCACATCCTCCGGCTGTCCAAAATACGTGGACAATCCAAAACAGTTACAGCCATATATATATGCAATTTAATGCATATATATATTCGCGTAACCCTTCCGAACGGGAGACGCCTAGGTAACGCGACTGACTTGGTGATCTAGACACAAAAATAAAACCTAGGTACATGCAACGATAGGTGCGAGATTTATACCCTAGAAGCGTGAGCGAATCGTCGAAGAAGATCCGGGACACTCCTTCAACCAGCTCTACGACGCCGGCCCCGGTGTCCACCTCGAAGCACAGCCTGCCCATGCAAATGATACACATTATTATACAAATTTTGTTTTAGAAACACGAAAAGGAAATACATTTGTACACACAAGCATGGGTGTGGACGTGTTTTCGACCGTCCATTTGCTGATGATGCTTTGAGATCCGGGGAAGAAAGGTGCTGAGAGAAATCTTTTCTAGCTGTTTCCATATTATAAAAAGTTGATGGATCCCACAAGACACAGCGTAAAGCCATGGGACACGCCCAAGATTCCCGGGAAAAGATGCCTACAGCCATACCGTGGTCAACCTGGTAAGCCCCACCCACCCACCGTTCTGTTCATCTCTCTTCTCCAGCCCCATTCTCTCTTCTTCAGCATTCATCTCTCTTCTCCACTGCCGTGTCCGAGCATTCAGCATTCATCTTCACCAGCGAGCTCCAAATCGAGTTCACTGTACACTCATGTTACATTACTGGGAGCGGCACAAACCAGGAAACCAAGCTCTGTTTCATACGACAGTTGGCAAAGCATATTTTTACAATTAACTCTTTAACAGCGACAAACATGGCCATCAGGTGGTACATGAGAGATGAGACTACACCATCATCTTTTGCTAGGACTGGGATCAGGTGACATGCAAACGGCATGTCACCGTGTACCCAGCGGCCTCCAATCCAACCTCCAAGCAGGCAAGCACCATCCAACGGAGGGACACGCAGCACAGTACTTCAACGCAAAAAAGGCAACCAACCGAGTCAAAGCAGGACCAAATCGTGGAGGGCGCGGCTCAGCTCCTCTTCTCGCGCGGGAAGGCGGGGAAAAGGGAGGGATTGGCGCGGATTCGCCGGCGCCTCCTCTACTCGCGCGATTCGCCGGCGGCCCCCGCTCTCCGCCGCGCCAACCCGTCGAGCGCCGCCGCTGAGGAGCTCCGCCCGGCAACCAGCGTCATCCGCCGCGCCAACCCGTCGAGCGCCGCCGCGGGAACCAGTGACGAGCGCCGGCCGCCGCGGGAACCAAGGGACGAGCGCCTGACGACCCAAGGACGAGCGCCGGCCGCCGCGGTAGCCAAGGGAGGAGCGCCGGCCGCCGCGGTAGCGCGCCTGCAAACAGTGTTTTGACTGTTGCTTGCACTATTTTCGGACTAAAAGGTTGATGTTTGTATTTGTTTTGTTCAAAACTGTTGTTTGTACTGTTGAATGACTGAAAGATTTATATATATATCATATAAAGTTTAAAACTGTGAAGTTTCAGTGCAAAACCGTGAAGTTTCAGAGCAAAACCGTGAAGTTTTATAGCATCTGGGCTGAAAACTGTGAAGTGAATGTTGTTTTTTGCTTTAAACTACTGTTGTACGTTGGATGGTGCTTGGACATTAGATTTGAGGCCGCTGGGTACACGGTGACATGCACATGCCGGCATGTCACCTGATCCCAGTCCCTTTTGCTAGGCATCGACGCCAAAAAAAAAGATACTAGTAACAAAATCATCTCTAAATGCTAACTATTGACTAAAACAGAAGTCAACACCTAGATCAAATCTGACTTCTAATCTAGTACTACTACTGTACATGACTTCTTACAAAACGCCTGAGGAAGAGTCGCCGTCTTCAAACAGCACCGCCACGGCAGCGAATTCGTCGGCCACCGCGGCACCGTGGCTCTGCGCACTCCTGGCAGTGGCTTCCGCTGCGCCCGCGCAAGCTGCTCGCGAACCACCGCCACCCAAGAACAGTACCGGCATTCTGTACGGCCTCGGCACGCGTCTCGCCGGCACGATGTACGGCCACCGACGTGGCCACATCCACCTCTTGTTCCACGAGCTCACCACGCCCACGGCGTCCCTGGTACGCACCATTAAGGATCGTCTCGGCCAGCTCACCGCCGCGACCCCATTTCCGCCGGACGTGGCGCGCCCAGAGGCTGACCATGGAGCAGCTGTCCGTGAGCCCCGCCAGACGCCGGGACAGCTCCTCTAGCATGCGGTCCAGCGCCAAATCACGGCGACATTTTTCTGATGCCCTGCTCCTTCGGTCCTTTCAAGCCGCCGCGGCGGAGCCGGAGTGCGTGAGCAGCTCCCGCGCCAGCATCAACGCTGACGAGGCCGATCTCCGGCATGAGCTTACAGCGCTTGTAGGAGGCGACGTGACCAGGAGCAGCTTAAAGCAGAAACACGCGAGCCGACAGTGGAGCGCAAAGCGGAGACTCGACGTTGCATGATATTCCGGACGCCATCGTCGACAGCTTGGTACCCAGCATCTGAATAGAAGTCGCCGGCGGCCACCATGATATCCGCTACATGCTCCGCCTCAACGACATGATCTGGAGCAACCTGCGTTTTAGAGTTAAAATCAAGTCACTTTGTGAAGATCAACTGCTGCCGCTACTTTCAAAAATGAAAACATGGGTCAATCAAATTCTGGAGAAAGAATTGTTACAAGATGCATTAGGCCAGCGGCGTTGGAAAGCATGGGGAAAGAAAAAGATTCGCCCGCGGAGACTCCCATTGCCTCGCTAATGCGGAGCGCCACTCGAGCTAGTTCCTCCTACCATGAAACGTGGAGAAATCGCTCAGTCCGAACAACTTCCAAATTGTACCTCACAAGTTTGTGAAAGAATTTTACTGAACTAGATCATGAACCGAAACCAGTGAACCGCAAAAAATCCTACCTCCTACAGATGTCCAAGAACAGGACAACAAAGGGCAAAATAAGAATACCTCTTGAGCTATTCTGCTCTGCTAGTTGCATGTAACCATGCCATTTCTTGATGAGCTCAAAAAGTTGCAAAAGAACCAATCTGAAAACAACAACCAAAATAAGAAGAAAAGAGAGATAAACAAGATATCCGCGAGATGTGTGGGTGGATGCTAGTTGTATGGTACTCTAGAGGAAGAAGAAAGCTGCTGCTCTGCTCAAGCTAGAGGCAGACACCTCGTGGGGCACCACAAATCAAGAAACAGAAGAGAATACCACTCAGAATTAAGACTTAAAAAGGAACACAGACAAAAAAATGTGGTTAAATATGTAGAGCAACAACCAAATCACGAACCACCAAGAACAAGAATCCCTGGCGAGATTTGGGAGATTTTGCCTTGTACCTTTCCTTGTACCTGGTAGGATCACTGGCGCCGCCGTCGTCGGTGCCGTAGCTTCCATCTTGGACGCCCGGGTGTACAGGACGCTCCACTCCCCTCGTCCGGAAAGATGCGGAAGGGCGAGGCGGCCGGATGCATCAGGTCGGTGGCGTCCGCGGGGTTGGGGAACACATCGTCAGCCGACACATCCCTTCCCAGCAGCTCATCCATTGTTCTGCCCCAGGCAACTCAAAGGATTTTGTTGGGTCGGGAGGAAGAATCAGCGAGGCGACGTGTTCTTGGATGGGGAAGAATTCATCCGTTGATTCGGCCCCTTCCAAGCTGTGGGGAATGCCTGCACGTGGACCAAGACACCATCAGTACTTAGTACACCAGCAAGGCAAGGAGAGGGGAGTGAGAGAAGAAATGGAGGACGCACAACGACGTGATGTACCAGCGCTCCGGCGGCACGACGGAGAGGACACAAGTTGGAGTAGCTGCACCACCGAGCAGCCACGCCGGCGGCCAAAGGCAGGTGGTGCAAATTCGGCAAGGTGGGGCGCGGAGAAAAAGATCTGAATTTTAACCGACGACGAGAACGTGATTTCGGCTGGAGGTACTAGAAGTAGAGAAGAAAGGGCATGGTGATTATCCGGGCCGGCATCTCTAGGTTCTAGATGGGGCGAAAAGTCTGCGCTCATCGGCGGGTCATGCGGAGGAAAGCAAGGGAAAAGTAAAAAAGGTGATGTGACAGATTAAATAAGCTGCAATGGAATAGGTGAGAGAAAATGTTCAACCGACCCCAGCCAGCACGAATCTCTAGGAAACAATCAACGGCACAGGATACATCCACACCCATGCTTGGGTGTACAAAATCCACTCTCAACACGAAAATGACTACAACAACCTGTAACCTATCATACAACAGCTTAACATAATTTCCACTATACCAATCTAACTGAAGTCAACATGCACGAAACTTGCTAGCACAACACAGCATACAGTACGGTAAAGCATCGAACAATCTGATTACTGTCTTCCTTTTTGCTCATAGCTACCAGCTAGCTAGTAATATTGGACACTTCTTATATATGGTAAAAAAAAAAATGTTGCTCCTGCCGCTACTACATATGTTATGGTAAAAGTAAAACCTCCACTTAATTCAGTAGGCGATAATTTGCAATATATACAGTACACTAGTATAATTGATTGGAAACTAGTTGTAGTTTCAGATGTCTAGCATTTCACTGAAATTTCTCTGAAAAATGCCATGGAAAAACAAAGCACTTTCACGGCCAAAAAAGAAGCAATCAGCAAGATCTAAAACAAGGCCTCGCCCACACAAATGCAAGTGGCACCGGTACTTTCACACCAATTTAACCCTCAAATGCAACAACACCAGATGAGAACACCCTGCGATTTTCCCTGATGCCGTCCGGCACAAAAAGAGCCCCACATTGACCTGGTTTCCGGGCTTGAAACGGGAGAAAAAGTGGCACAGGAAAAAGGCAGAGATCAACGCACCAGCCTTCGAGGGTGCCGGCCGGAGCACTCGCGGGACGGGGTGGGGCTGCGGGCGCGATGGGGGCGGCGGCGCGGGCCTGCGACGGTGGCGGCTGCAGCAGGCTCGACGGGGGCGGCGGCGCGGGCCTGCGCCGGGGCGGCTGCTGCGGCGGCGCGCGGGCCTGCGGCGGCCGCCGCGCTCGACGGCGGCGGCTCGGAGGGCTCGAGGGGAGGTCGGACGGGGTGGGGCGGCGGGCTTGACGGGGGCGGCGGCGCGGGCCTGCGACGGGAGCGGCCGGCGACGGGGCCGACGGCGGCTGTGCTGAGGCTATTTTTTGCAAAGTCGAGATGGGGGCGTACGTGCCGTGTGTGAGTGGGAGACTGGGAGTTGGAGAGGCCGGCCGAACCCATTTGCTGCAAAACCTAGATCGAACTTTGCCGTGCACACCCACACGGCAAAGATTAATCCTTTATACTGTATTAATTTTCTACGTCTTTCTTTGCCGTGCACAGGCGCACGGCAAAGTATTCTTTGCCGTGTAAGCGGACACGGCAAAGAAGCCTTCGCCATGTAAAGGCGCACGGCAAAGCCACAATTTCTTCCTACCTTATCTACATCTACATCTACACTACTTAAAAAGGAGGAACATGTTCCTATTCTGCCACTACAACATCCCCTTTGGTCGTCCTCGTCGTATTACCTTCGTCGCCTCGCGCAACGGCCCCACCCCTAACCAAACCCGTGACTATCCCGCCCCCTCCCGCACCCCAACCATCTACTCCCTCCAGCATCCAGCCGCTTCCTCAGCCCACCATCCAACCATCTCCCCTGCATCCGGCGCCACACAGCCGCCGGATCCGGTTGTCATCGCATCCTCAATGGCCGTCACCGCCTCCATAGGGCGGATCCGGCATCCAGCGCACGAATCCGGCCGACACCGCCTCTCCCTCGACTGTCCATGTCCTCCACCGCACATCTCTGGGTTATGGAGGCCCGACGCCGTGCACGGATCGCGGGCAGGAGGAGCGGCATGAAGGCGCAGCTCTGGACATGGAGATCCCGATCTGAACTCCTTGGAGTCTGGGCATGGATCTCGGCATAGGTGCCCGAGATAGTGCGGATGCCTGGCCGCCACCCTCACGCGTGACCTGGACCACCGAGCACGGGACGACGTGGTGGAAGAGCTGTTTGGCCTCTTGCTGATGGTGGACAGCCACGGCGGGCGCCGCTTAATCAGCCCGTGCAGGCGGCGGTGGGGAGAAGGTGACCAGGCCGGCAAGCTGGTGTCTAAAGTCGGGACGTATGTGAGGTACTCCCGAGAGGGGCTAATCCCGAGAGCATATGGGGTGGTACTTGTCACCACATGCCCCTATGACCTAGCAAAGCTCAAATGGAGGCATAAGTCCACCAGGGAGGCGACGCCGGTGCCCAGTCTATGATGTAGACAACATGGTCAGCCGAATCAGGGTTTCCCCAAAAATCTACCTTCGGAGGGTGGGAATGCCCACATGGTGTGTACACTAGTGTGGTGTATCCAATGTTGAACCCCGGGTGCGTCCGGCTACACGCACATGCGCTGACGACACTTAGCCCAGTCAATAATGTAGACATCATGGTTAGCCGAATTAGGGTTTGTCTGAATATCTACCTTCGGAGGGTGGGAATGCCCACATGGTGTGTACACTAGTGTGGTGGAGTGTCGTTGTATCCAATGTTGAACCCCCGGGTGCGTCCGCCTAGTAAGTGTCATGGAAGGTGTAATTTACCTATGACCTAAACATATAAAATGTGTGCTAAAAGAAAACCGAGGGAAAGAAGGGGTAAAAAAAAAGCTCTTTGCCGTGCACGGTTACAGGCAAAGAAGCCTTTGTCGTGCATTGCACGCACGGCAAAGAAGCCTTTGCCGTGCACTGTTGGACGGCAAAGAAGCTTCCCGCGTTGAATAATTCGGGCATGCCATTTTCGCGGGTTATAAAATCAAATGGCGGGAAATTTTCGCGGTGAAATAGAATTTGGGGGTTCAAATCTTTGCCGTGCTTGACAGTAAGGCACACGGCAAAGCCCTGCCGTCACCATGGCTCCGTCAACTGCGCCGTAGAAGTGGGCCCTGCCTGACGGTATGCCGTGTATTTTCTTTGCCGTGGGCTTTTTCTAGGCTTTGCCATGAGTATTTCTTTGCCGTGTGTTATTTGTATTCTTTGCCGTGCCATTTTTCTTTGCCGTGCGTTGTCTCTGGGCTTTTGCCGTGCAATCCTTCTTTGCCGTGTGGTCTAATTTGTTTTGCCGTGGTTGCGTTCTTTGCCGTGCAACCTTGCACGGCAAAGAATTCTTTGCCGTGAAGCAGCGCACGGCAAAGGTGCAACGCACAGCAGTGATAAATTTTCCTGTAGTGAGTGGGGATGAAAATTTTCCATACTATATTAGTAGAAGATGGACGGGATTGGTTGGGGTAATTTTACCACCACGGAGTAAACGAAGACTTAATTTTGATGGGCTGGAAAAAATTTCTCGCGGGGCTGGAAAACCAGGAACGACCTCTAATCCAGATCAATCCAAGGCACCTGGGGATTAAACGAACTAGGCCTCACCAAGAAATCGCAGTACGATCCATGGCACCTACAGCAGCCAGCACGAATCCTAAAGCCGTGGTTCTGGAAGACTCGAGGCCCCTCCGGTGCTCTCCGGAACCTTCTAATCCCTTCTCCACCCCCTTCCTCAAGAAAGCGACTCCTTCAAAACCCCCTCCATTCCGCTCCTCCTTCGTCCATCACAAGAATCCAAAATCACTTTTCACAGGCGAGAGAGAGAGAGAGAGAGAGAGAGAGAGATCCATGGCTTCCGCCGTCGCTTGCGCTGATCCCGCGCTGGCCAGCCTCAAGAAGCTGCTCGCCGAGCCGTCAGCCACCGCTGCGCCCGTGCCCTACTGCGAGCTCGGCCCGCCCGCCGTCCGTCGCCTCTGCAGCACCCAGGGCAAGGAGGTCCGCCGTTCCGACGACGACACCAACGGCGAGCACGAGGATGCCGACGCCGTGGTCCGCCGCCGTGCTCGCGACTCCGACCTGCCCAGCTTCTTCTCCCACGGTATGCGTCGACCTCGCCTTTCCTGCGTCTGTTCTCTGCGTTCGTTCCTGTGACAAATCCGTCAACTTTTTTCTTTTGCGTTCTTAATTCTCCAGACGTGTTCGACCGGTTCGGCGCGCCGACGAGCCTGGCCCGTCTGCTGGGTCTGATGGACGACGCGGTCGCTGCTCCTGGTTTTGGCGGCCTCTCCTCCACGGCGGGGCGCGGGTGGTCGGTGGCGAAGGAGGACGACGAGGCGGTGTACCTGAAGGTGCCGATGCCGGGGTTCGGGAAGGAGCACGTCAAGGTGTCGGCGGAGAAGAACATCCTGGTGATCAAGGGGGAGGGCGAGAAGGATGCCTGGAACGGCGACAAGGACGACAACGCGGTGCCGAGGTTCAACCGCCGCATCGAGCTGCCCGCCAACGCGTACAAGCTGGACAAGATCAAGGCCGAGATGAAGAACGGCGTGCTCATGGTGACCGTGCCCAAGATCAAGAAGGAGGAGCGCAAGGACGTGTTCCAGATCACTGTCGAGTAGGGAGGGGCAGACGGATCGATCGAAAGTAGTGCTAGTCCTAGTAGTAGTAGTAGTGCTAATGGCGAGTGGAGTTGAGAGACGGCTTTGTGATGTCTGGTGTCTTAGTGTTTGCTTCTGTGATCGTCTTGCGTAGTTTCTGATCGAGTGGTGGTGAAGTTGGTCATGTTGATTTCGAACTGCTTTAGAGGTGGAATTGGTCATGAACTATGTTGATTTCGAGTTGATGAATGCTTTGGTGGTGAAATTGGCCATGAACTTTGTGAATTTCGACTTGATGAACTGTTCCAGTGGTGAAATTGGTGATGAACTCTGTTGATTTTGACTTGGTGAACAGCTTTGTTGGTGAAATTGGTCATGAGCTTTGTTGATTTCCTCTTGCTCTTGCGGTAAATGTGACTGTTTGATGGTTGTTGATCACTATTTTGTAAAACTCTGTGTTTATCCTGTGTTTTACTTCTTGGTGATAACAGTAACTATACCCAGTTAATGGTTATAGCATTGTTGAATTCCTCAAGTTCGACACTATGAACCGCTTCAGGTGGTGAAATTAGTCATCATTCATCACATTTGTTGGTTTCCTTAAGTTTGACGTGACAACCGCTTTGTATGTTCTTTCGCAAAAAAAAAAAAACTGCTTTGTATGTTTGCAGGCTATAGATGGTGGAGGAGTTATTAGAGAGGACAAAACTAGATTCAGATTCAGGATATATAGGTAACTCCTTTCATATAGATGTCCATTTTTGGCTTAGATATTACAATGCTTGCAACTACTGTCTATATAAATGCTTAGACATGATAAAATCATCTCATGTACAGAAAGGAAATCCAAGTCTTGCGTAGTTTCTGATTGAGTGGTGATGAAGTTGGTCATGAACTCTGTTGATTTCCAACTGCTTTAGAGGTGAAAGTGGTCATGAACTATGTTGGTTTCGACTTGATCAATGCTTTGGTGGTGAAATTGGTCATGAACTTAGTGAACTTCAACTTGATGAACTGTTCTAGTGGTAAAATTGGTGTTGAACTCTGTTGATTTCGACTTGCTGAACTGCTTTGATGGTGAAATTGGCCGTGAAATTTGTTGATTTCGTCATGCTCTAGTGATAAATGTGACTGGTCGATGTTTGTTGGTCACTGTTATCATGTGTTTTACTTCTTGTGATAACAGCAACTATACCAGTTTTTTTTCCAAAGGAAGCAACTATACCAGTTTATTGTTATAGCATTGTTCAATTCCTCAACTTCGATGCTCAGAACCGCACCAGTGGTTAAATCAGTCATCATTCATCAATTTTGTTGATTTCCTCAAGTTTGACGTGATAACTGTTTTGACACCGATACAGATGCTTGCAGATTGGTTGAGGAGATAGAGAGGACAAAATTAGATTCAGAGCAATGCATATTCAGGAAGGGACTTCAGTTGTAAAGCATATATAGGTGAATCCTTTCTTTCGTGCAGATGTTCATTTTTTGGCTTAGATATTACATTTGTGTGCAACAACTGTTTATATAAATGCTTAGATAGGATTTATAATCATCTCATGGAAAGTCTGTGCAGAAAAGAAATCAAGTTCTGAAACAAAGTTGAACCTTTGTTCATGCAGATGTGCATTTCATTGTATTTTATAAGTTGCCTCATTTATCATGTGCTTTACTTCTCGGAAGAACCGGTTTGTTGTGAACAGGCATATGGCGGTGGTAAAATCGGTCATCGACTTTGTCCTCAAGTTTGTGTACAGACCAGACAAGTGTTGCATGGGCCTGTGCCTTCTAAATTTAGTATTGCTAAATCAAGATGAAATTTAAGCACTTGCATTTATATATTCATGGTGATAGTGCTACATCAGTAGTAGGAGTAGTTCCAGTATTATTTGCGGTTTGTAGCTATTGAACAAATAACTTCAGGGACAATGTGCAGCTAATCTCTGAGATTTTGGTGACGAGCTAAACCACTGAATCTTACTGGTGATGAGCCCTTGCATATTTTTCTTTACGAGCTGCTATTTGTCCATGAATCTGAGTGAAGCTTTCTTTTCTCTCTTAGAATTTACATGGTTCAAATTTCCTTCTTTTCTATTGGAATTTTTCCATGAGACCTCACCTCCAAGTTGTTCCTATTTATTTCAGTTGACAGCTTTCTCTTTTTTTTATTCTTGAGGTAATCCATTCATTGTTTACATACTGAAACCAGTGTTCTTTTTAGTATTTAGTTTATGGTGCCACCTTTCAAGACAGTGCTGCAAAAATGATGGTCTACATATGCTCCAAAGGTTACTGAATGTATACAGCAGCCATGTTGATTAGTTGCTTCTTTCTTGACAGTAGTTTATAGGGATTTTGTTGTTGATCATCTACAATCTTCATCTACAATCTTGGTAAGAGAAGTGTACAGAATTTTGATTGACTGTGGCCTAGGTGCAACATCTGATATTCGGTTTTGGAGTTCACACTCCTCCGGTCCTTCTCCCTCCCTTTCTTTGGACTATTCTAGTGAGAAGCAGCAGCAGCAGCTTCTTTCTTTGTACTCTTCTCTCCAGTCCTTTCCTATAGTGCATCATTGAATGAAATCTCGTTGTTTATATTAATATTAATGTTAAAATTTTGATTTCTGGTATTATTGATCATTGGATGGACTATTTTCGTTTCATGTATAATTCTTTTACCATTTATAAAGTTGGTTGTTCCTTTTAGACAATATAAAAAAATCTAGGCATGCTTTTGTTCTCCTTTGCCCTTTCCAATCGTGGGAAGAAACTAAAACTGAAAGATGACCACTAATATGAGTATGTTGCTTTTTGATATTGCCATTCGTTTTTTAGTTGGACCATAGGCCATAGTTGTTTTTTTTTTAATTCTGATTTAGCTGAGAATGAAAAACAAGTTGTTATTTCCATGTATAAACCTCCACTTCTAAGGTCTGTTGCTTCTTCACAATCTCGATTGGCCTACAGTTTCCTAGGAGAAGTTCCAACGAGTTGTTTACTTGTGGGAGCGTTAAATTTCAAATTTACATGCTAGGATTCGCAAACATCACATATGTAATAGGTTGCAGTTAGGTCTGGATATATTAGTTTACCTCATTTTTTTCTTAGCTTTTTAAATATCTTGACAGTGGTTTCATACTATAGTATAGATGTGAATATTTTTTTGTGTTGTTTGATCTTCAGATTTTTGATTTTCACTTATGCAGGTTTGGCACTATTTTGAATTTTTTTTTATTCTGATACAGCCGAACTGACCCCATGGATTTCAGGGTGTTATGTGAGTTAGCTAAGCAAATGTGCTTATTTGTATCAAATAACAAACAGCCAAAGTACATAGATTATGTCTATTTGATACTCCCCCCGATTCATATTACTTGCCATTAAAATTGATGTATCTACAGCTAAAATGTGTCTAGATACATCTATATTAGTGTCAAATAATATGAATCGGAAGGAGTACTTGAGTTGATCACAGCAAACTTATTCTTTGCATCAAGTTTTCCGTACAATTACCGCAAGGTCACAGTTCCCAAAACAACTTTGTATCGAACCAGCCAGCCCCGTTTCGTCCTGTCGCTCCCGCGAGCGCAGGGCGAAACCCTAGCCCTCCCCAACTCCAGCCCCTCCTCCCCCCGCCCCTCCCTCGCCGCCGCCAGAGGGCGTCGCCGGGCAAAGCCCCGGGGCGCCGGCGGCGGCGGGGCTTCTCTCTCCCCTGCGTGGCTGTGGTGGCGCGGGCCGGCGCGGTCGGCGGGGGCGCCGTGCTTCTCGTCTGGCGCGGCGGCGCGGTGGCCTGACCACGGCGCGGTGAAGGCGCTTCTCCGGCGGGGTGGCGGCGCAGCGGCGCGGCCGCGGCTGCGCGGTGGGTGGCGGCGGGCCCAGATCTGGGCCAGCGGGCCTAGGTCCGGGCCTCATCAGGGCTGCCTCGGGTGGGTGGCCTCGATGCGTCGGTCGGCGAGCAGCGAGGGCGCTGGCGTCCCGATGCGGCCGTGGGTGTCCTCCGGCGTCCTCGACTCCTCGGGATGTGAGGCGGCGGCGGGCGGCGTCTGCGGCGTGGAGCTACGGTTCACGTCGGTTCTGAGGTAGTAGCTGCTGTCCTGGGCTCCTGCTCATCCTCCCCCCACCTCCCGGACGAAAGTCCAAAATCTTTTGATTGGGCGGCGGCGACGCGCTGCTGCGCCGTGACCTTCTTGGAGGCGCCGCCTGGGGAGGTTTCGGTAGGTTGGCGGAGCTGAAGGTTGCAGCTTTGGGCAATGTCGGTCCTTGAGCAGCTGCGGTGATCTCTAGCCCGTATGCGTGCGTCGACGACAGTCCTCCAGGTGCTCCCGGCGGATTTCTCGTCGTTGGTGGACGTCCAAGTGCTCGGCAGTGCGGCCGGTATGGTGTGATCCTTGTCAAGGTAGTCTCTCCAGGGTGGCGTCGGGTCCGGAGCCCAACACCTCTGCGGCTCTCGGGTGAGCCTCTCTCATGTCCGATGGTTCGACGCCTTCGAACCAGGCGAGAGGGCAGGGGCCCTCTTCGGCATGAGAACAGGCTGGTGCTTCTGGTGCTCGGAGCTGGCTGTTCTCCTCGGAATCAAGACTACAATTCTGCTCCGGGCAGTGCCTCGCCGTGCCTCCGGTCGGTGTCCTTGGTGTCGAACAGCGGCGGTCTGCACTCCTGCTAGCTTATCCTCGCTCGTAGTGCAGTGTTGTAATTCGTTCTGTATGTACCCGTGTATCTGTCCTGCCGTGGTGTACGTGTGTGGTGTGGTGTCGTGTTGTAACTCCTGGCCGGTTGATGGCTTTGTTAATTCAAAGCTGGGCTTTCGAGCCTTCTGTTTAAAGGTCACAGTTCCCATGCAGTATGGTACCTTCATTTGTTACGCCATGTTTAGGTTCTAGGTACTAACTGATTATACTTGGATGTACACAAGAACTAACTGGCAAATTTTTTTTTTGGAAATTAGCTAAAGCAGTGCTACATATTTGATTGTTTATGTTATAGATTCCAGGTTGAATCAGATTCATCTATAGCTTAGTACTGATGATTGTGCTACCATACACGTGTTCCTTTTAGGACTTCTACTGGCTGGAAAAATTATTATTGCAATTAGCTAGCACAATGCTACATATTTCATTGTTCTGATATGAATTGACCTACTTCTAGATGTGGTCTAATTAATCCGATGATATCCACTAAAATAAGCATCCACAGTTGGCACTAAAGGAGACTGACCTATATGTTTGGTCATGTAAATATGTTCAGGTTCTACAAACATACCAGTGAAATGGAGGGTTGTGCTAAGTGTTTTTATGGATACAAGATACAAGTTACTCTCATATTTATGATTTTTTTCCTTTTAGATAGCTTAGATTTACTGAAAAGTCACATAATCATTTACAAACGAGGTTTGGGAAAATTACTAATCATTTGCAGCTTTGGGATCAGCCCATGCCACGGCAGAAGCTGATTGCAGGTTGTTGGACTTAGATCAACCTTCCCTATAAAAATAGGTATAATCCTCCTATCCGTTGGTCCAATGACTGTCATATGTGGAACTTTTAGACTGCAGATTTATATTTCATGAAACAACAAAATCAGCCTACAAGATTATTATTTTTGGTTTTTTATACCACACAATTGCCATGAGAAACCTCACTGATGGTTGGATTTTACACTATTCGGTTGTAGTTTTTCTGTCCTACAAGTACAATCAAGGTGAATGGTTATAATTTTGTATTGGAAAAGTTACTATGAAATTCAAATAATAGTTCCCTGAACACCAGTTATTATATCAAATTGATTATTTAGGATATTTTTTCAAGAAGAGCAAACTCAAGCTTGAACTTCCGCATATTATTTCTGAGAAATTTCCGCCATGTAAACTAACTCTGTAAATGTTGTATCAACCCAATAATTCTCTGAACCCTTATAACTTTTAGGAAACCATTGCTCTTCTATGTAACTTAAGGGTAGTTCTATTTCACACTGATGCTTCTCTGTATCGCTTGGCATGAAGAAGTAGCATATTCAACACGTTACTTTACCACAGTAGTCATTCCATCGCATTTCATAGACCCGTTTAACCGTTTCAAACGACCCGTTTTAAGTGTTTCAACATTTCACTCTAATTTAAATCTCATTGTGCTTTTAAGTTGATATTGCACCATATGAGAAATACAAAGCCCAAAAAAATCCAACCATTTTCCTTCGTCTTACATAGTTCACTGCCATACATCTTGCCTTGTGATGCAGTTCTAGAGCCACAGCAACTGAACTTCATGAATGACCCACTTCTTGTTCATGATTTTGCTATGCAGTTTGTGCCTTGTAGCCACTGATCCTACATCAACAAACACGAATCCTAAAGCTGTGGTTCTGGAAGACTCGAGGCCTCTCCCGTGCTCTCCAGAAGCTTCTAACCCCTTCTCCACCTCCTTCCCCAAGAAAGCGCCTCCTTCAAAACCCCCTCCATTCCGCTCCTCCTCCTCTCCTGTCCAGTCCATCACAAGAATCCAAAATCACTTTTCACAGGCGAGAGAGAGAGAGAGAGATCCATGGCTTCCGCCGTCGCTTGCGCTGATCCCGCGCTGGCCAGCCTCAAGAAGATGCTCGCCGAGCCGTCGCCCACCGGTGCGCCCGTGGCCTACTGCGCGCTCTGCCCGGCCGCCGTCCGTCGCCTCTGCAGCACCCAGGGCAAGGAGGCCCGCCGCTCCGACGACGACGACGACGACACCAACGGCCGTGCTCGCGACTCCGACCTGCCCAGCTTCTTCTCCCACGGTATGCGTCGGCCTCGCCTTTCCTGCGTCGCTTCTCTGCGTCCGTTCGTGTGAACATTGTGGAACAAAATCGGTCATTTTTTTTCTTTCTTAATAATTGTCCAGACGTGTTCGACCGGTTCGCCGCGCCGACGAGCCTGGCCCGTCTGCTGGGTCTGATGGACGACGCGGTCGCTGCTCCTGGTCTGGGCGGCCTCTCCTCCACGGCGGGGCGCGGGTGGTCGGTGGCGAAGGAGGACGACGAGGCGGTGTACCTGAAGGTGCCGATGCCGGGGTTCGGGAAGGAGCACGTCAAGGTGTCGGCGGAGAAGAACATCCTGGTGATCAAGGGGGAGGGCGAGAAGGATGCCTGGAACGTCGACAAGGACGACAACGCGGTGCCGAGGTTCAACCGCCGCATCGAGCTGCCCGCCAACACGTACAAGATGGACAAGATCAAGGCCGAGATGAAGAACGGCGTGCTCATGGTGACCGTGCCCAAGATCAAGAAGGAGGAGCGCAAGGACGTGTTCCAGATCACCGTCGAGTAGGGAGGGAGTCAGATCGATCGTGAGTAGTCCTAGTAGTAGTGCTAATGACGAGTGGAGTTGAGAGACGGCTTTGTGATGTCTGGTGTCTTAGTGTTTGCTTCTGTGATCGTCTTGCGTAGTTCCTGATCGAGTGGTGGTGAAGTTAGTCATGAACTCTGTTGATTTCGAACTGCTTTAGAGGTGGAATTGGTCATGAACTATGTTGATTTCGAGTTGATGAATGCTTTGGTGGTGAAATTGGTCATGAACTTTGTGAATTTCGACTTGATGAACTGTTCCAGTGGTGAAATTGGTGAAATTGTTGATTTTGACTTGGTGAAATTGGTCACGAGCTTTGTTGATTTCCTCATGCTTTAGCGATAAATGTGACTGTTTGATATGGCTGTTGATCACTATTTTGTAAAACTCTGTGTTTATCCTGTGTTTTACTTCTTGTGATAAAAGTAACTATACCCAGTTAATGGTTATAGCATTGTTGAATTCCTCAAGTTCGACACTATGAACTGCTTCGGGTGATGAAATTATTCATCATTCATCACATTTGTTGGTTTCCTTAAGTTTGACGTGACAACTGCTTTGTATGTTTGCAGGCTATAGATGGTGGAGGAGTTAGAGAGGACAAAACTAGATTCAGATTCAGGATATATGGGTAACTCCTTTCATATAGATGTCCATTTTTGTCTTAGATATTACAATGCTTGCAATGACTGTTTATATAAATGCTTAGAGAGGATAAAAATCATCTCATGGAAAGTCTGTACAGAAACAATATCCAAGTCTTGCGTAGTTTCTGATCGAGTGGTGGTGAAATTGGTCATGAACTCTGTTGATTTCGAACTGTTTTAGAGGTGAAAGTGGTCATGAACTATGTTGGTTTCGACTTGATCAATGCTTTGGTGGTGAAATTGGTCATGAACTTAGTGAACTTCAACTTGATGAACTGTTCTAGTGGTAAAATTGGTGTTGAACTCTGTTGATTTCGACTTACTGAACTGCTTTGATGGTGAAATTGGCCGTGGAATTTGTCGATTTCGTCATGCTCTACTGATAAATGTGACTGGTGGATGTTTGTTGGTCACTGTTATCATGTGTTTTAATTCTTATGATAACAGCAACCATACCAGTTTATTGTTATAGCATTGTTCAATTCCGCAACTTTGATGCACGGAACCGCTCCGGTGGTGAAATCAGTCATCATTCATCAATTTTGTTGATTTCCTCAGGTTTGACGTGATAACTGTTTTGACAGCGGTGCAGGTGCTTGCAGGTTGGTTGAGGACATAGAGAGGACATAATTAGATTCAGAGAAATGCATATTCAGGAAGGGACTTCAGTTCTAAAACATATATAGGTGAATCCTTTCTTTTGTGCAGATGTCCATGTTTGGCTTAGATATTACATTTGTGTGCAACAACTGTTTATATAAATGCTTAGATAGGATTTATAATCATCTCATGGAAAGTCTATGTGCAGAAAAGAAATCAAGTTCTGAAACACAGTTGAACCTTTGTTCATGTAGATGTGCATTTCATTGTATTTTTATACGTTGCCTCATTTATCATGTGTTTTACTTCTGGGAAGAACAGGTTTGTTGTCAACAGGCATATGGCGGTGGTAAAATCGGGCATCGACTTTGTCCTCAAGTTTGTGTACAGACCAAACATATTTTGACAAGTGTTGCATGGGCCTGTGCCTTCTAAATTTAGTATTGCTAAATCAAGATGAAATTTAAGCGCTTGCATTTATATATTCATGGTGATAGTGCTACATCAGTAGTAGGACTGTAGGAGTAGTTCCTGTATTATTTGCGGTTTGTAGCTATTAAACAAAATAACTTCAGGGACAATGTGCAGCTAATCTCTGAGATTTTGGTGACGAGCTAAACCACTGAATCTTACTGGTGATGAACCCTTGGATATTTTTCTTTACGATATATGCATCTGTCATTTTGCACCTGGGCGGTGTTCACCTTGGAAGAAGGGAAATGCCGTGTTTGGGTTTGATCAAGCGAGTCTTACACATCACCATATGTCCATATCGCCACACGCAGCTGCTATTTGTCCATGAAGCTTTCTTTTCTCTCTTAGAATTTACATGGTTCAGATTTCTTTCTTTTCTATTGGAATTAGTTGTTCCTATTTATTTCAGTTGACAGATTTCTATTTTTCATTCTTGAGGTAATTCAGTCGTTGTTTACATACTGAAGCTAGTGTTTTGTTTAGTACTCCAGTTTATGGTTCTATCTTTCAAGACAGTGCTGCAAAAATGATGGTCTACACATGCTCCGAAGGTTACTGAATGTATACAGCAGCCATGTTGATTAGTTGCTTCTTTCTTGACAGTAGTTTATAGGGATTTTTGTTGATTATCTACAATCTTGGTCAGAGAAGAGTAAACAAATTTGATTGCCTGATATTCGGTTTTGGAGGGAGGACTGGAGGAGATGTTGCACCTAGGCCTCACTCAATCTGATATTTTCGGTACCAGACTGACGTGCGTGTGTTGTATCGAACCGTTGCTGCTGTTGGGGCTATATATATAGCCGGGCTTTTGGCCTACTGTTTAAAAAAAGTGACGCCTCTGTTGGTCAGATTGATGAGCAACCAGCACATTTTGCTGCTAATCAGTTGCAAATGCACCTCAAATTCTTCCGGTAAATTTGAGATCCCGATGGTTTCAGCAATACTGGGATGATCAGGGAAAATTCTCCGTCAATGGACACCGCATCTTCAGGAAACTACAGTACAAGAAAATGGTTGCTAGATTGAAAAAACAAAGCAAGAGTAGCATTTTACGCTCCTAGAAAGTCCAACATATGACATTTCAAACTGATGTCTATTGTTACCAAACAACAAACTAGCTACAGATTAATTGAAGAAAAACATGACACCTGATTCCAGACATCTCGTTTACTGAGATCCTCCAAATAGCCTTAGGTACTATACAATCAGAACGGAAAATTTGGAAAGCTCATCCGTAACCACAAAAACTCCATGCATTTCAAAGTACTACATAGCAAATACAGGGGAAAAAAAATACAGACATGCTCGACATTACTTCAACACCACACGGTGCACTTCCTCGTTCTGTCATTAAGGGCCAACGTACTACATAGCAAATACAGGGGAAATATTACAGACATGCTCCACATTACTTCAACACCACACGGTGCTCCAGAAGCAGGACATGCAGCTGTATAATTTCTTGGTTGCCTTCCCTTGCATGTTGTCCACATACTGATGGAACGGACACCTCCAGGTCTCGCTGTAGAACAAGAACATGCCCCAGTAAAGCCAGAACCCAAAGATGAATCCAGCAGCCACAAAGCAATACAGCCACAGTGCCTCTCTATCTCCAACCTGGCCCACTTCGTTTCGCGTCGGCGTTGATGAGTTCATGCAGCCTTCCAATGGGAAACCACATAGCCCTAGGTTGTGGCTGTATATTGACGGATCTACCAGTGTCTGCAGCTGTCTGCCGGTAGGTATCCTCCCTGACAATCCGTTATACGACAGGTTCAGAACACTGATGCTCATCAAAGCTGCAAAGCTTGGAGGAATCCCCCCTGAGAGCTGGTTCTGCCGAAGGTCCAATGATTCTAGCAGAACCAGATTACCGATGTTGTTGGGAATACAGCCTAACAAATGATTTCCTGACAAATTCAGGTACCTGAGTCCAAGAAGGGTTGTGAGCCCATTAGGGATCTCTTGTGAAAGGAAGTTGTCAGACAAGTCCATACCCACCACAGCTCCCTTCCACAGATTGTAAACACGACCGGCATTTTTCCAAATTATTTCAATCACCTCTTTATCAAAGTCGTCATAATTGTATATGATGTCAATGGGTTCCTGCTCTTGTATCATGCCAGTAAAATTGGTAAAATCATCTGGAACGGGTCCAGTGAGCCTATTTTTTGACAAGTCCAATAACTGGAGTTGGCGAAATTGTAATATCTGGTGGGGTATGATGCCGTTAAAAATGTTTGATGACAATAGAAGAAATCTCAGTCTAGGCATGCTCATGCTTAACCAGGAAGGTATCGTACCAGAGAAATGATTGCCTCCAAGATCTAGAGTGATAAGGCTTTTGCATTTCTTAAGACCCAAAGGAAAAGTCCCTCGGAAATGGTTATTGGCTAGGTGTAGTTGGTTAAGACTATCTTGGCATGAGAACGAAACTACTCCACTGAAAGAGTTTCTGGACAGATCCATGAATGTCAAGTATGGCATGTCCCCGATACACTCGGGGAGACCTCCATTTAAGGCATTGTCTGATAGGTCTAAGAGTGTTAAATAAGTAACGTTACAAACAAATACCTCACCCTGCTCTGTCAGAAGTGAGCCATACAGCTGGTTTTGACTGAAAGCCATCAATGCAAGCGATTCTGGGTGCTCGCCAAAGCAGCCCCTTAGCTCTGCAACAATGTTGTTTGCCGTGAAGTCAACACTCACCAGGGTTGTGCAGTTTTGAACGGCCTGCTGAATGCCGGTAAATCCATTATATCCTGCACTGATAGTTCTCAGTGCTCCTCGTTCACAAACGGATGATGGGAACAACCCGGAAAAATTGTTCTTTGCAACATAGATTGTATTCAGGAAGCTGCTATTCCCAAGCTCAGGGAAGATATGGCCTCCAAACTGATTTCCTGACAGAACCAAAAACTGGAGTTCTGCCAGATGAGAGATGGTATTGGGTAGCTGCCCTACCAAATAATTCCGCGAAAAGTCCATATGCAGCAATTTTGTCATGTTTCCAATCTCCAATGGGATGCTGCCAGTCAGATTGTTGAGCGACAGATCCAGAGAGCGGAGCTTCACGAGCATCCCCATTGTTACTGGGATTGATCCAGTCAAAGTAACCGAGTTGAGCTGAAGATCCTCCAAGCTCGTCAGGTTACCAACCTCTTCAGGTAGTGTGCCATCGAGCCCCAAAAACGTCAGTTGCATTAGAACAAGGTTTTTCAGCTGGCCGATGCTGTGTGGAATGGCACCCCTCAAATACGGGTTGCTGCTGATTTCTAACCTGACCAAGCTTGTCAGATTGCCAATCCCGGTTGGAATGGTACCATGTAGACCATTGTTGACAAGCCTTAGTTCCTTCAGGTGAGGAAAGGCCGAAAAGTCAAGCTCGTCAAGTGTGCCGTCAAGACTTGCGTCCCGTAGGTCGAGCTCTATGATATGCCCAGCCTTCCGATCGCAAGTGATGTGCAACCACCTGCAAAGGCTGGTGGAGTTGGCCAACGACCATGATGCAAGGGAGCCATCAGCACCTGCCAAGCTAACCTTCCAATTCACTAGTGCTGCAGCTTCACGCTGGATGTTAGCTCTCACCGATGCACTGGCGGATAGCAGGAAACAAGTGCAAGAGAGTAGGAGATGGATGCGCTTCATGATGGCTTCAGTATGGATGGTGCTTCACTGCTGTAGTGGATATAAAACCACCGGATGAGCCAGCCGTCCGGCTGGCCGGCCGGCCAGCAATCACTAGTGGCCAGTTTGGTGGACCTCGTTGTTTACAAATGGCAAATTCATAGTAAGCGATGTTCTACTGCTAGGTTATATTAAGGAGAGGAGCTACACGCTAGTGTTGAAGGTCGGAGGGCTACATTCACTAGACCAACGCAAAACTGACGGCAGTCCATTATAGTGGCGGGTGCAGAAAAAAACAAGGCAGTGGGCACACTCCTAGAAAAATATCCGCACTATCCGAGTGAAATAAAATTTTGCATAAACATATCATGTACGTAATAAGATAACCAGGGAAAGTGGCCTGCCTAGGATTGAATAAACATGCAGATAGCTGATTTCCTTTTGTTTTAATACCAATCGGAGCAGCGAAGACAAACAATTAATTGGAAGTGTGCAGCGGGGTACCTTTGTTAGATCTGTTTCTTGCATAAATCTTTAGCATCTAGCACTGTGATTCTGTGTCGCAAAGGGTATATAGGTTAATAGGTGTGTGCTCCCGAACTGCTATTTCTGAATGTAGCCTTTTGGACTCGCAAAGGGTCAGACGCGTTCAATTGTCATTATACGCATTTCACTAATTACCGCCGCTGTTTCTGAAATGCATTGCACCGCCATTTAGGTTCTCCCAGATCTCGGTATATCTGTTTTAAGAGCATGTCTACACAGACCCCCTAAACCACGTCGGACTTGTATAATTCCGGCGGTATACGGGGTGCGGGCGAAAATGGCCGTCTAGCAGGTCCCCTAAACGGTTCACCCCGTATCTAAAATATACAGGGCCCTGGGAATTTTCTCCCTCGCCCCTTACTTGTAGAGGGTGGAGGGGCTTATAGGGGGTGAAAACTGCACTCTGCACCACCGGACCTCGCCGCGCCGCCGCCAAACAAACTCCACTCCGGCGACCAATTCCAGCCAACAGCTCTAAATTCTATCAAATCTCTACCAATTTCTTTCAACCCATCAAGATTTCTATCAAATAATGAAAAAACTAGATGATTTTTGCAGCAAAATTTCGCGCTCTCCCACTCGGGGCGGAGCTGGCGGGGACGGGGCGGAACTGGCGCCGGCGCGGGCAGGGCGGGTGCGCCGCGACGGGGCAGGGCCAGGGTGGCCATGGCGGCCTGAGGTGGCACAAGGCGACGGGGGCCATGGCGGCCTGAGGCGGCGCAAGGCGACGGGGGCCGCCCGCGGCCTGAGAAGCGGGGCGAGGCGGCGGGGCGGCGCGTGGCAGCAGCTCGGGGCGGCATGTTGATACGTCTCAAACGTATCTATAATTTCTTATGTTCCATGCTACTTTTATTACAATACTTGAATGTTTTATACATACTTTACAACATTATTATACATTTTCCGGCACTAACCTATTAAGATGCCGAAGTGTCGCTGTTTTTTTGCTGTTTTTGGTTTCAGAAATCCTAGTAAGGAAATATTCTCGAATTGGACGAAATCAACGCCCAGGGCCTATTTTTACACGAAGCTTCCAAGTCCGAAGAGAAGACGGCGGGCCACGAGGTGGCGACACACCAGGCGGCGCGGCTGGCCCTGGCCGCGCGGCCCTAGTGTGTGGTCCCCGTGACGCCCTTGACCTACCCTTCCGCCTACTTAAAGCCTCCGTCGCAAACCCCCGTACCGAGAGCCACGATACGGAAAACATTACCGAGAGGCCGCCGCCGCGAATCCCATCTCGGGGATTCAGAGATCGCGGCACCCGCCGGAGAGGGGAATCATCACCGGAGGGGCTCTACATCATCATGCCCGCCTCCGGATTGATGCGTGAGTAGTTCATCCTTGGACTATGGGTCCATAGCGTAGCTAGATGGTTGTCTTCTCCGCTTGTGCTTTCATTGTTATAGATCTTGTGAGCTGCCTAACATGATCAAGATCATCTATTTGTAATGCTACATGTTGTGTTTGGCGAGATCCGATGAATATAGAATATTATGTTAAGTTGATTATCAATCTATCATATATGTGTTGTTTATGTTCTTGCATGCTCTCCGTTGCTAGTAGAGGCTCTGGCCAAGTTGATACTTGTAACTTCAAGAGGGGGTAATTATGCTCGATAGTGGGTTCATGCCTCCATTAAATCTGGAGAAGTGAAAGTTCTAAGGTTGTGGATGTGCTGTTGCTACTAGGGATAAAACATTGATGCTTTGTCTAAGGATATTTGTGTTGATTACATTATGCGCCATACTTAATGCAATTATCTGTTGTTCGCAACTTAATACCGGAAGGGGTTCGGATGATAACCTGAAGGTGGATTATTTAGGCATAGATGCATGCTGGATAGCGGTCTATGTACTTTGTCGTAATGCCCCGATTAAATCACATAGTAATCATCGTTGATATGTATTGAATCTTTATTTGTCAATTGCTCGCCTGTAATTTGTTCACCCAGCATGTTAGTTATCTTATTGGAGAGACACCACTAGTGAACTGTGGACCCCTCCATTCTTTTACATCTGAATACATTCTACTGCTTTTACTGTTCTTGCAAACAAACACCATCTTCCACTCGATACGCTTAATCCTTTGTTTTCAGCAAGCGGTGAGATTGACAACCTCACTGTTACGTTGGGGCAAAGTACTTTGATTGTGTTGTGCAGTTCCACGTTGGCGCCGGTTTCACCGGTGTTGCGCCGCACTACATTCCTCCACCAACAACCTTCACGTGCTTCTTGGCTCCTACTGGTTCGATAACCTTGGTTTCTTTCTGAGGGAAAACTTGCTGATGTGCGCATCACACCTTCCTCTTGGGGTTCCCAACGGACGTGTACATCTACGCGCATCAAGCTATTTTTTCTGGCACCGTTGCCGGGGAACTAAAGAAAAGTTATACCACAGAGAATTGCCTCCCACGGCAACAGTATTTTTTCTGGCGCCGTTGCCGGGGAGATCAAGACACGCTGCAAGGGGAGTCTCCACTTCCAATTTCTTTACTTTATTTTTGTCTTGCTTTATTTTATTTATTACTTTGTTTGCTGCACTTAAACAAAACACAAAAAAATTAGTTGCTAGTTTTACTTTATTCACTGTCTTGTTCTCTATATCAAAAACACAAAAATTAGTTACTTGTCTTTACTTTATTTGCCTAGTTTACTTTATTACTGTTATAATGGGTACTCCTGAAAATACTAAGTTGTGTGATTTCACTAGCACAAATAATAATGATTTTATATGTACTCCTATTGCTCCACCTGCTACTACAGCAGAATTCTATGAAATAAATTGCTGCTGAATCTTGTTATGAGAGAGCAATTTTCTGGTGTTAGTACTGATGATGCTGCTGCCCATCTTAATAATTTTGTTGAACTTTGTGAAATGCAAAAGTATAAGGATATACATGGTGATATTATAAAACTGAAATTGTTTCCTTTCTCATTAAGAGGAAGAGCTAAAAATTGGTTGCTATCTTTGCCTAAGAATAGTATTGATTCATGGACTAAGTGTAAAGATGCTTTTATTAGTAAATATTATCCTCCTGCTAAGATTATATCTTTGAGAAGTAGCATAATGAATTTAAACAATTTGATAATGAACATGTTGCTCAAGCATGGGAGAGAATGAAATCTTTGGTAAAGAATTGCCCAACTCATGGACTGACTACTTGGATGATCATCCAAACCTTTATGCAGGATTGAATTTTTCCTCAAGGAACCTATTGGATTCAGCTGCTGGAGGTACTTTTATGTCCATCACTCGGGCGCCGCGACTAAATTACTTGATGATATGATGATCAATTACTCTGAATGGCACACTAAAAGAACTCTCAAGGTAAGAAGGTAAATTCTGTTGAAGAAACCTCTTCTTTGGGTGATAAGATTGATGCTATTATGTCTATGCTTGCAAATGGTAGATCTCATATTGATCCTAATAATGTTCCTTTAGCTTCATTGGTTGCTCAAGAAGAAAATGTTGATGTGAATTTCATTAAAAGTAATAATTTCAACAACAATGCTTATAGGAATAATTATGGTAACAACAACTTTAGGCCATATCCTTCTAATGGTAATGGTTATGGTAATTCTTACAACAATAATAAGAGTGTACCCTCTGTTCTTGAATTGATGCTTAAAGAATTTATTAGTACACAAACTGCTTTTAACAAATCTGTTGAGGAAAAGCTTGGTAAAATTGATGTTCTTGCTTCTAAGGTCGATAGTCTTGCTCTTGATGTTGATCTTTTAAAATTGAAAGTTATGCCTGAGGAAGTTGAAGATGCTAGGTTTGCTAAAACAAATGCAATCCAAGTTAGAATTAATGATAATATTAGAATGTTGGCTGAATTGCATGCTAGGTGGGATAGAGAAGAAAAAAAACTTGCTAAAGAAAATAATGTAGCTAAAGTATGGACTATTACCACCACTAGTAATGTTAATTCTTCACATGTTGCTGCACCTCCTACTATCAATGGTAAAATAATTGGTGTTGGCAATGTTTCTACTCCTAGTGCAAAGCGTACAAACTGCCTGAAATTGTTTGTGATAAAACTGCTGAAATATTTCAAAATATTGGTAACAATGATTCCATTGCTGTAGAACATAATGGTTTAGATTTTGATGATTGTCATATTACTGAAGTTATAAAGTTCTTACAAAAACTTGCTAGAAGTCCCAACGCTAGTGCTATAAATTTAGCCTTTACAAAACATATTACAAATGCTCTCATTAAAGCTAGGAAGAGAAATTAAAACTTGAAACTTCTATTCCTAGGAAGTTAGAAGATGGTTGGGAGCCCATCATTAAAATGAAATTCAATGAATTTGAATGTAATGCTTTATGTGATCTTGGTGCAAGTATTTCTATGCCTAAAAAGATTTATGATATGCTTGACTTGCCACCATTGAAGAATTGTTATTTGGATGTTAATCTTGCCGATAATGTTAAAAAGAAACCTTTGGGGAGGATTGATAATGTGAGCATTACGGTTAACAATAACCTTGTCCCCGTTGATTTTTTTGTCTTGGATATCGAATGCAATGCATCTTGTCCTATTGTGTTGGGAAGACCTTTTCTTCGAACCGTTGGTGTCGTTCGATACCTGATCCTCGAAGAAGTAGGGCCATTACAGGACGGGAGTTCTTCTCACGATGGGGCCTATGGAATTAGTTACAATGGTTGTGGTTGTGCCTCTAGGGATCCGGCAGGCGCACGGATCTAGGGTTTACATGGAGAGTTACAAGTTGCTAACTACCAATATCTTGCCGTGCACGTCAAGGCTCAAGGACACGATGACAGGCCTTGCTGGCATCCTTTTTGCTTGGTTACAATGGTTGTGGATGCCCCCCGGATCCGGCTTATAAAGGCGCACGGATCGTTTACATGGAGAGTCCTAGCCGGAATACAGTTGCCTAACTACACAACATCTTGCCGTGCACGTCAAGGATCCTCCTTCCTCATGGTCCTGGATGATACTTTATGGGCCTCCACGATCCGGCCTCCTTCGTAGGCCAGCTGGACTTCATCCTTCATGATCAACAGAGCCGCCCGATGGGCCCCATGCCACCATCATAGATCTAGGCCATGTCGTTGATATACCCCCACGCCCCAAGTTCTCCGAGATTCATCATTCTTCCGTCTTCATACAACTCGAACCGAAGAGAATCTTGAAGAGCTTCCAAACTTTCTTGCTTCCGATATCATTTACTCGGAAATTCACATGTCCTTCAGTAACGATAATGTAACGGAGTTTGCACCTTTCCCGCGCACAACTTCCTACTTTCCCGCGCTAAATTTTCGGAGATGCGAATCTTTTAGCCGGAAATTTCGGGAGCGCACGGTTAAGTTACCTCCACGTCATTTTACCGCTTTTAACCTAAGACACGTTATGCATCCAACGGTGAGACCGTTCAGCTTCCGCCGTCGGATCTGAAATGCGAATCTCCGCGAGGTCTATAAATACCCTCACGCGCGGTAACTTCCCATTCTTTTCACCTCATCACCACTTCATCTTCCTCCTCGCGCCGCGCCGCCCGTCAGATCTCAACTCCGGCGAGCTCCGCCACAGAGAACTCCGCGCCAGGTCGCTCCAAGCTTCCCCTCGTTCCAAGATCGTTGCGGTTGATCGGGAAATCTCCCCGCCGCCGATTCGTGGTCACGCGGGTCGTTTCACAGCAAGTTCGGCGACCTTCATCCTCGCCGGAGCATCGCCGGTTCGCCGCGCCATTGACGGTACGTGCACCGGACTTGTAGAAGAAGAACTAGATTAGAGTAGTTTCCGGTTACTCAAACACTTTGCATGGGTGCAGCCGGAAGCATGCCGATTGATTCACACTGTACTGGTAGTTCTCCGAATAGCCCGGATCCCAGTTCATTAGAGCCAATCTGTCCGGATCCCATAGCATATCTACCACCATATGTTTCCGACATCCGGCTAGCTCAACCTTTTTCCGCATCTTCCCAACCAAGCTAGGCCGGATCCCAACCGCTCAAGAACTTGAAGAAGAACTCCAAGGGCAAGCTAGAATGGCAGCCAAGGTTCAGGAGACGGAAAACAAAAAAGCCTCCAAGGCTCGGAACCGCGAAGGAGAGCGGGGTCAATGGTGGCCCTGCGAAACCACCGATACGGAGCTTAGAGAGCTTCAAAACGAGGGTATGATCTCCGCTCATTGGAGCTTCATACGCGACACCGTCGTCCCCAAGCCTGGAGCCGGAGAAGTGGTCATGACCAAAGCTTGGGTGGAACGTGGATTATCGCTCCCCTGCTCGGAATTCTCTCCGTCCTCAATACGTACGGGCTTCAGCCCCACAACATCTGCCCCAACTCGTATCTTATGCTCTCCAACTTCGCAACACTTTGCGAAGGGCATCTCGGAATCCGACCAGATGTCATGGCAGTTCTTCTTCCGAGTGAAGAAGGAAACAAAGGACAAAGCCATGTTGAACTGCGGGAGCATGACGTTCATGCTCCGACCTGGCCGCATGTATCCTCCTCATGACTCGCACGAATCCGTCCGACGGAACGCCGGATGGTTTTACGAGAAGAATGTTCAGTTCCGAGATCCACGACGGTCTTCCCAAATTCAACAACGAGCCTCCTGAAGAGCTCGCAAGCTGGAGCTTCATCCCATCGCTTTTCCTAACTCCCATTTTGGAGAAGGCAGCGCGGAGAATCTCCCGGCTAGTCCACGACGGGCTAACCGAACCCAGCTCACACTTAGCTGGTTCACCCGGCGGATCCACCGCGCGGTATAATGCGCGGTTAATCTGCGCATACACCGGGGCGGATGACCAGCTCCGAGCTACCCGCCACGATCTTCCGGCCGATTCTCTCAAAAGGAGATTCAAGACGCTGGTGAAGATAGGCCGGGGTCAACCGATCCCAGAATTGATCAAGGATATCTACACAAACGACCAGTGTCCTCCGGTAAGCTCTGATCCCTTCGTTACTTCAAACTTCACAAGTTTTTGAATGTTGACTAACATATAAAACCTTTCCCTCCAGCTCGCTACATTGGCGGAGGAAAACGCACCATGTCGCCCCGTCAACGCGACACGGCGGAGGAGGTTCCGGATGACGAGGAGGAGGAAGAGGAGCAAGCACCCCGCAAGGCAGCTCCTCGACCTTCAAAGCGTCCCCGCGCCAAAGCTCTCCGGCAGCGGCGGCCTCCGCCAAGAAGCCCAAGATCATCAAGCCCTCCGCTAGACTCAAGGAAAGCGGAGCGGGAACATTTGAAAATGCTTTCCCAGTAAACGCTCACGCCCCATCATCCCCCGCCCCGTAAGTTTCCGAGTATGGCACATATTTACTTTGATGCAATTGTTACTTATGCGATCTTCTTTTATTTGTTCGCAGAACTCCGACTACCGCTGCCACTCGGACCACCAGCGAAGAGCCCATCACAAAATATATGAAAAAGTCTCCTCTGGTCCGCAACCCAAAGCGCTTCCCATACGCCCACCGCCATCTCCTCCTCGGAACAATCTCCCTCCCGCCAACACTCCACCGGAAATAATTCCGCCGCAGCGAAAAGGGGGGCGGAGAGGATCCTAAGGCCAAAGGCCCCGCCCAAGAAGAAACAGAAGTTCAAGGCCAAGGAGAGGCTGAAGTTACTTCCTCCGAGAAGGTCGGAGCCGGTGCCGGCGACGTCGTCGTTTTTCCGAAAAACTTCGGAGATCCGGCTGACCTCACTTCCACCCCCAAGGCATATGCTACAAAGTTCTTCAACAAGCTGACTGAGGCGGAGAAGTGGGAACTTGAACAAGACCTGCTCAATGATACGTCCAAAACGTATCTACTTTCCCGAACACTTTTGCTATTGTTTTGCCTCTAATTTGTGTATTTTGGATACAACTAACGCTGTTTTCAGCAGAATCGCCCGGTGTCTCGTTTTTGTGCGTAAATCCAACTTTCGGGAAAATCCTCGGAACAAAGGCCCTATTTTACCAAAATATTGACGGAGCCATAAGGGCAAAGGAGGTGGAGGCCCGAGGGCCCCACACCACATGGCGGCGCCGGGGGGGCCCGCGCGCCATGTGGTGTGGCCCCCGCCGGCCTCCAACGCCCCTTCGGACTACTTATTGGTTTCGACTGAAAACGCACGGAAAGTCGCCAAACCCTCCAGAGAGCCGCCACATCGCGAAACTCCGTCGGGAGCCGAAGTCTCCGTTCGGCACCCGCGGACGGGAATTGAGGAGATCTTCACCGCCATCACCGCCAACGCCTCTCCATCGACCAGCCATGTTTCCCCATCCATGTGTGAGTAATTCCCCCGCTGTAGGCTGAAGGGGATGGTAGGGATTGGATGAGATTGGTCATGTAATAGTCATAAGATTGTTAGGGCATAGTGCCTAGTATCCGTAGATGTCACTTTTATGATATTGTTGCAACTTGTTATGCTTAATGCTTGTCACTAGGGCCCGAGTGCCATGATCTCAGATCTGAACATGTTATTGATTCATGAAGATATTCGTTGTTTATGATCTTACCCGCAAGTTGTATACACATGTCGCTGTCCGGAACCAATGGCCCCGAAGTGACAAATCGGGACAACCGGAGGGGATGGTAGTGATGTGAGGATCACATGTGTTCACGGAGTGTTAATGCTTTGCTCCGGTACTCATTAAAAGGAGTACCTTAATATCCAGAGTTTCCTAGAGGCCCTGGCCGCCACCGCTGGTAGGACGGAAGATGTTGTGCAAGTTTTTCATTGCGAGCACGTACGACTAAATATGGAACACATGCCTATTGATTGATTAGTACTTGGATACCGTTTTATTATTATCTGCAAATGCCCATGCTTTGATTGTTACATGAGTTTCTCTCATCCATGCAACGCCCAAACTCCCCGTGCCTACGTATTTTAACTCGTGTTTACTATAATCACTATGCTGTCTTTATTTCCGCGCTGTTATTTCACTATTCCTACTGCCATAAAACTGTTACTACGATAAACTCTTGCGAGCAAGTCTGTTTCAAGGTGAATTGACAACTCCGCGTTAAGGCTTACAAGTATTCTTTGTCTCCCTTGTGTCGAATCAATAAATTGGGTAATACTTCCCTCGAAGACTGTTGCGATCCCCTATACTTGTGGGTCATCAAGACTATTTTCTGGCGCCGTTGCCGGGAGCATAGCTTTATTTGGAAGTTCACTTGGATTGATATTGTTCGCTGAAATTCTCCATTATGGGTAAACCTCGCGATACTAAGATCGCCATATTACCATCCACTACAAGAAAAGGTACAACTCGAGTACCTCCGCTGCTCTTGATTCACCCTCCGTGATTGATAAACTTGTTTCACCGCCACATGCTTCACGTGTGGTATGCTGAATCTGAAAATTCTCATAATATTGATAATGTTTCTGCTGTGCTTGATGATAGTGGTTCATTGGGATCTTTTCTAGATGCTACAATTGCTAAGTCTAGACAAATTGAAAATACCGAAACTCCTAATGCTACTACACCTGTTAATTCACCTGAACTTGATTATTCTAGTGATGATCCCGATGAAGATTATGTAGAGCTTGATGATGATTTTATTGAAAAATGCAATGCTACTACCGATGCAAGAAAAATTAAAAAGTTGCTTGCGGAACATGCCGTTAGATATAAACCATCTCCCGATCCTAAATTTGCCACATCTCCTATAAATATTAGGGATAAAGATTATGATTTTTCTCTGATCTATCTCATATAGCTATTGTTGAGAAAACACCCTTTTGTGGTACTGAAAAAGAAAGTGTGTTGAACACTTGACCGAGTTATCTACTCTTAGTGGCGTGTTTTCCGATGATGTCAAGATGCGTACTTATTTTGTCGCTAAAATTTTTCCATTCTCATTAAAGGATGATGCTAAAACTTGGTATAATTTGCCTCCTGGTTCTATTAAAAGTCCAACTGACTTGATGTTTTCTTTCGAAAATACTTTCCTCGCTAGTGCTCAACATGCTCGCTTTGCAGAGAATTTATAATTTTGACCAGAAGATGGAGAGAAATTGCCCGAGGCTTGGGCGAGATTTTGCCTCTTATTAGAGCTCAGCCTGACCATGATTTGGAAAAGCATGATTTACTTGATATATTTTATAGTGGACTAACCATTGAGTCTAGGGCATACCTAGATAGTTGTGCTGGTTGTGTTTTCAGGAAAAGAACTCAGACGACGCTGAAGAATTATTGGCTAAAATAGGCCGGAATCATGATGATTGGTCTACACCAACCAACCCCGACACCGATAGTGAAGAAGAGGGGTATGATTAAATTAAATGATGAAGATATGAGGGAAGCCAAGAAGTCTCTTAAGGAGAAGGGTATTAAACCCGAAGATGTGAAGAATTTACCTCCTATAGAAGATATATGTGAGACAATTCCCCTTCATCCATGATTGAGGTACACTCGCTTCAACACTTTACTAGGGAAGATATTTCGTATTCAAAATCTCCCGCTCAATGCTTAGATGAATTTGATAATTATATTGTTAAGCAAGAAAACTTTAATATGAGAGTAGAGAATCATTTAATGGAAAATTCTCAGCTATTAGTGAATTGCATGGTATTGTGGAGAGAACCTCCAATGATGTTAAGATACTTGTTAAACATTTTCAAATGGTTCAAACTCAAATTGATCAACTTACTAAAGTGCAAAATGACTTGTTGGGAAATAATTCTAAAGAAAAACATGCTTATGAAGTAACAACTAGAGGTGGTGTTTCTACCCAGGATCCTCTATATCCTGAAGGGCATCCCAAAAGAGTTGAACAAGATTCTCAATTAATTAAAACTAGTGCTCCATCTAAGAAAAAGAAAAAGAAACATAAGAATGTTGTAGAATCCTCTGAACCCGTTAATGATCCTAATAGTATTTCTATTTCGATGCTGAAACCGAAAGTGGTAATGAACATGAGGAAGATAATGATAAGAATGATACCCCGATAAAGAAGAGGTTGAAAAAGAACCTGACTGCTAAAAATAAAAAGTACACTAAAGAAGATTTTATTACTGAGAAACATGGTAATGAAAGAGAACCTTGGGTTCAAAAGCAAATGCATTTTCCTGCTAAGAAACTAAAATCAAAGGAAGAGGAACATTATAATAAATTTTGTGATTGGATGAAACCTTTATTTTTGCAAATTCCTTTGACTGATGCTATTAAATTGCCTCCTTATTCAAAGTATATGAAAGATATTGTTACTAACAAAAGGAAAGTCCCCAATGAGGAAATTTCAACTATGCTTGCTAATTACTCCTTCAATGGTAAGATTCCAAAGAAGTTGGGCGACCCAGGTATACCAACTATTCCTTGTTCCATCAAGAATAATTATGTTAGAACTGCTCTATGTGATTTGGGAGCAGGTGTGAGTGTGATGCCTTTTTCTCTTTATAAGAGACTTGATTTAGATAAATTGATACCAACTGATATATCTTTGCAAATGGCGATAAACCTATTCCCGTTGGTTTATGTGAAAATGTTCCTGTTCAAGTTACTCAGCATTGCTTGATATTAACTGATTTTGTTGTGTTGGAAATGCCTGAAGATGATAATATGTCCATTATTCTTGGAAGACCCTTTCTTAATACTGCAGGGGCTGTTATTGATTGCAATAAAGGCATGGTTACTTTCAATGTTGATGATAAGGAACACACTGTTTATTTTCCCAAGAGGATTGATAAAGTTTGTGGAGTCAATACAATTTTTAATGTGAAAACTATCAAAGTGGGATCCATCGATTGTCCTATATATGAGCCCAAAGAAGAATATCAAACTCTTGTGATTGGATCCATATCAATTCAATATAAGGTAACATGATTGATTTGAGGTTTATTTCTTATGTCATATAAAATTTATTTGGTAGCAAGACTTGATCAACCTTGTTAACAAGTATATTTTATTACATAAAAGAGCTAAACAACACTTCTTTCTTTCTTTCTCCTTCCACCTATTTTATTTGCTGTAGCACTTTTGTTTTGCAATATGCTTTAGTCATTTAAGATTTTAGAAATCATTTTCCTGCGCAGTAATCATTAATTTAATACCCAGAAATGTGCATTTTTCAAAGTTCTCTAAAAATTACAAAAATTACACCGTTGGTCCTATTTTTCGACGAGGCACCTGGGAGCACCAGAGGATGACCGTGGGGCACCAGGTGGTGCCACACCATAGGCCGGCGCGGCAGCAAGGGGCCGCGCCACCTTGTGGTGTGGGCCACCCCTTGCCCCACTTCATCATCTCTCAGCACCTTCTCTCTCCCGAAAAGCTCGTACCAAGTTTCTCTCACTCGCGTTTCTGCTCAAGAACTCGCGATTTTTCGATCTCCTTGCTCAGCCCAGATTGTCTGAAATTTGGCACATTTACTCCTTGGTATGTGACTCCTTTGATTGTCCAATTAGAATTTCATTTGGTTGAGTATATCTTGAATATTTTGCTGCTGTAGATAACATGTTTAGTGAGCTTGCATGCTTGTTCTAAGTGGAAGAAACTAGTTTTGATGCATGTTTAGTACTCTAGCAAGTTCCTATAGTAGTTCCCTCAATTACACACCTTGAAATCAAATTTTATAACGATCGTTGAAAAATTTCAGAAAATGGAAGGGAGTGTGCACCAACTTAACCAAGAAGAGTTGGAGGTACAGCAAGTTATGAGAGTCCATCGTGAAGAGGGAGTATACCCCTCTTATTACCCATGCACGGACTTTATGCGGAATGCAGGAATCCTGCAAGATGTGCAAACACTAATTTCCAATGCAGGATTGGGAAATTTTGCTGTTGGTAAACCTCACCAATATGCTAAACTAACGGTGTCGGTTGTGCAGGATTTCGAATTTCACCGGTCTCGAACTGACCCCATGGTCCGGTATAAAATTTATAACAAAACTATTGACTTGCCTTTCATGATTTTTGCACAGCAATTAGAGTGCCGCAGTTGGGATCCTGCGAGAAGATCAGGGGAACACCGCGGGAACTCTCAGATCTTTATACAAGGATTTGTAATGGGAGGAGCTTCTCCAATGATGGTGGTAAGATTAGTAGCATTCAACATCCAGCCATCCGCTACTTTGCCTATTTCATTACAAAGTGCGTTCTTGCGAGAGGATCGGAGGTAAATTATCTCCAAGATTTGGTTCTTAGCTGCCGCTTTGCAACGGATAGGACTTATAATTTGGGTGCTTTAATAGCTTGTAGACTTGCTACTAACAGTGAGAAAGGAGGAATTTGTGGAGGTCTTATCGCCTCTCGCTTATTAGCTATGCATGGTGTAGGTCCTCACCATTTAGATATTCCGCTTTCTATAGAGAAACTTGATGTTTTCTCCATGATCAGGCATGAGTTTATTTCAGATGCATCTAATTTGAACAACCTGCATTATAGGATAACTTTGTATAAGAAAAGTTGGAGTATAACTAAGAAAATTGAAAAATTAGTACACTTGCCTGCACCTGCTTTGTTTAACCTTGATGCCAGGACGGGTGGTCGATCACAGAAAATGAGCTAAACGCATACATAGAAAGGGAAAGCCGTCGTGCAAGGGAAGATGTGGAGGAGGCCGAGGAGCATCCCGACTCTTCATCCGATGCAGCGAGCTCCTCATATCAACATCATGGGCATGTGGAACCTCCACGATATTCTTCTGCGCAGGGGCCCTATTACCACTCCATGTATGATCCACCGGCGTGGAACTCCGACCCTCGTTGGAAATGAACTCCACTTAGGCCAAAAGCCTAAGCTTGGGGGAGGTATATCACTCATTCTTTGCATATTATGGTTGCTGGATACTTGTACATACTTGCTTAGTCTCTTAGAGTGGTTTTCTAATGAGAGGAGATGATTTGGGGAAGTGCTGTCCAAAAACAGATTCTGTGCTGTTACCAAAAAAATTCGTACGCACAGCCAGAACGTTATTTTGAGTTGCCAATTTTTGAGCATGTTCCCCAGGTTGTTATCTAACTTTCATTAGTTGAACACTTTTGGTCTGAGCAATGGAAGATTTTTGTTAATTTCGATTTCTGTACTGCTGTCAGGATTTGGCAGATTTCTGTCATCCTGCTTTTCTGTGTTCGTTAGTTTGCATTCTTTTGTTTTCGCTTTGTTTCTTTCCTAAAACACAAAAAGACCAAAAATATTTCTGTTTTTTCTCTTCACCATTTGGCTATTTGGTTCTTTGCTCTTAGTTTACTTTATTTGCTATCGTTAGTTTGCTATAAGAAAACCCAAAAAGATTTTGCTTTGTTTGCTTGTTTTCTTTCGTTCTTGTTTCTAATTCGAAAACACCAAAAATATTTGCTGTTCTTCTTTGGTTTGTAAAGTTCATCATGAGTTCAATGGTCTTCGGTGGCTGGAGCGTGGTTTTCATTTCATATTATCCAAGCTACACAAGTGAAAAGGCAATAATGACGATCTACGACAATCTGATTGTGGTGAGAGGCTGGTATGAACTCTATTTGCTTTCATTTTTGTACATATACTCATCCATGTGAGCATGCTTAGTTGGTTCATGTGAGGTATATGTTATTTGAGAAAGTCTAGTAGTTCATGATCTCTCATGTTTAGTTCCAATTTATTAATATGAGTAGTATGTCATGGATGTTTGCTTGCATTGTTTTATTCATAAGTAAGCATGGCATTGTGGTATCCTCCTCTGAATAATTCATTTATATCAACTTGGCACATGCTCACGCATGCATATGACTAAACAAAAAAGGTCAATTAAGCCTCGATGATTTATATTGCTTCAGAGTTCTTGTATCACTTTTATGCCTCCGTTAATTTATTTTGCCGCAAGCATGATTATGACAAGTTATCTCTCTTGATTTTTCGCTCCCTAGTCTTTTGCTAGCCTTCACTTGTACCGAGCGGGAACGCCGCTCGTGCTTCCGAACACCTGAAAACCAAGTTGTTCCAAAAGTGTCCACCATAAATACCTATGCATGGCATTTCAAACCATTCCAAGTAAATTCTCATGCGCTACCTTTAAAACTTTCAAAATGCTTCTCAATTTGTGTTAATGTTTCATAGCTCATGAGGAAGTATGTGGTGTTTAGCTTTCAAACTTGTCATTTACTTTTGACGGACTCTCATATGGACTAGTGGCACTTCCGCTTATCCAATAATTTTGCAAAAAGAGCTGGCAATGGGATTCCCAGTCCCAAATTAATTAACTTAAATAGACACTCCTCCATGGTTTGTGATTGTTGGACGGCACCCGAAGGATTCGGTTAGCCATGGCTTGTGTGAGCAAAGGTTGGGGGGAGTGTCATCATCATAATAAAACTTAAATAAAAAGGCACTCCTTCATGGTATGTGATTGTTGGCAGGCACCCGAGGATTCGGTTAGCCATGGTTTGTGAAAGAAAGGTTGGAAGGAGTGCCAACCAAAAATAAATAAATGGGAGCCGCTCTTGTGAGTCCGATTGATGAGGTAGTTAGTGTACCCATTACCATTCGTTGACAACAACAAACACCTCTCAAAATAATTTTACTCCTGCTTTACAAATGAAAAGCTCTAGCGCATGTTAATCCCTGCTTCCCTCGCGAAGGGTCAATCTTTTACTTTTATGTTGTGTTCCATTCTTTCTTTGAGCACTCGTCTTGAGAGCACAACTGTCATTCTTAGTATAATATGCTTGTCTCAAAATATGATTGATCGTGGTATAACTTTGATGCTTTTATCTTTGACAATCACTACTTCTAGTCTTTCTATGAACTCAAGAGGTGCCTCGGCATTTATGTTTTGCCGATCAAATACAGGCAAGCGAGATACCACTTTATCATATTCTCTTATGAACATTGCAATCCTGCTTATATACATGATTCATGGTGCTTATTATTAATTGTTGGTACCTCTCCATGATTGACATAGCTGTTGGATGATCTTATTTGCATGTATCTTATTATGAACTGCTTAAGTATTAGCCATAGCATGAGAATATATACATCATATGAGCAAATGTGTTCGTGAAAGTTCTTTTATCGCTCTTGTTAACTCGAATTGCTTGAGGACAAGCAATAAGCTAAGGGGGGAGTTGATACGTCCAAAACGTATCTACTTTCCCGAACACTTTTGCTATTGTTTTGCTCTAATTTGTGTATTTTGGATACAACTAACACGGACTAACGCTCGCTTTCAGCAGAATTGCTTCGGTGTCTCGTTTTTGTGCAGAAATCCAACTTTCGGAAAATCCTCAATTCAGCAGGCCCTATTTTACCAAAATATTGACTGAGCTGCAGGGCAAAGGAGGAGGCCCGTGGGCCCCACACCACATGAGCATGCGGTGGCCCGCGGCCATGTGGTGTGGCTCTGGCCGGCCTCCAATGCCCCCTTCGGACTACTTATTGGTTTCGACCGAAAACGCACGAAAAAGTCGGTCGCGAAACCCTCCAGAGAGCCGCCACATCGTGAAACTCCGTCGGGGAGCCAAGTCTCCGTTCGGCACTCCGCCGGACGGGAATTGGAGGAGATCTTCACCGCCATCACCGCCAACGCCTCTCCATCGACCAGCCATGTTTCCCCCATCCATGTGTGAGTAATTCCCCCGCTGTAGGCTGAAGGGGATGGTAGGGATTGGATGAGATTGGTCATGTAATAGTCATAAGATTGTTAGGCATAGTGCCTAGTATCCGTAGATGTCACTTTTATGATATTGTTGCAACTTGTTATGCTTAATGCTTGTCACTAGGGCCCGAGTGCCATGATCTCAGATCTGAACATGTTATTGATTCATGAAGATATTCGTTGTTTATGATCTTACCCGTGTTGTATACACATGTCGCTGTCCGGAACCAATGGCCCCAAGTGAAGAAGGGACAACCGGAGGGGATGGTAGTGATGTGAGGATCACATGTGTTCACTGGAGTGTTAATGCTTTGTCCGGTACTCTATTAAAAGAAGTACCTTAATATCCAAAGAGTTTCCCAGAGGCCCGCGCCACCTACTGGTAGGGAAGAAGATGTTGTGCAAGTTTCTCATTGTGAGCACGTACGACCAAATATGGAACACATGCCTATTGATTGATTAGTACTTGGATACTGCTTTATTATTATCTGCAAATGCCCATGCTTTGATTGTTACATGAGTTTCTCTCATCCATGCAACGCCCGTTAAATCCGTCCTGTGCCTACAATATTTTAACTCTCGTTTACTATAATCACTACCGCTGTCTTTATTTCACCGCTGCCGTTATTTCACTATTCCTACTCGCATAAAACTCATATTACCGATAAACTCTTGCGAGCAAGTCTGCTTCAGTGCAATAAATTGACAACTCCGCGTTAAGGCTTACAAGTATTCTTTGTCTCCCCTTGTGTCGAATCAATAAATTGGGTAATACTTCCCTCGAAGACTGTTGCGATCCCCTATACTTGTGGGTCATCACTCAACGCCATGCTGAACAATGCCTGGGGGAAACCGGATGCCGCGACGTCGGAAATCCAGGAGTTTAAGAAGGATCGGCCTGCTTCGACAAGCTTGTCCGCAAACAAAAGGTACTCCCCAAGAGCCTCCAAGCATGTAGGCGGAAACTAGGTACTAGTTAGCGCTTAGATGCTTTAGAGTAAAGCCACTTTTGGAAAGATTTTTTTTTAAATGTCGCAGTTCCAAGCATGATGTCGGAAAGATTCCGGCAATAATGCTTCAAAGGACCCCACTATTTGTAGGCGGAATTTTTACTCCCGCTCCGATTGTTTTTTACAGGAACAGCAGGCACCGCACTATGAGCTACACAAGAATATTGCCCTGCAGCGCCGCGTTACCTTGGGCCAAGCGGAAAATATCCGAGCCCTCAAGAATGAAAATGCAGAACTGAACAAACAAACTGGCGGATGCCCAAGGTTGGTTTCCGCCTTTCTTGTTATTAATTCTCGTTCCGACTTTGAACTGTATTTAAATTGAATCCTTATAGGCGCATCTTCTTCCCTTGCTACGACCTCCTCCGAACTTGAGAACCTGCGCTCCTCATACCAAGAGTTGGAGACGAAGCTGAAGGAGGCGGAGCAAAAGAAGGAGCAGCCGAGAAGCAAATCAAGGAGAAAAACTCCGAGCTCATCAGGGAGAAGGGCGAATTCTTGCAAAGCGAATGTGATAGCGAGACCATCAAGAGGCAGCAAGAACTCAACGGACTCCGAAAATACATGGAGACCGCGGAGCATCATTGGGACTTGCTGGCCACAAACATCCTGGGTACGTATACTCGGAGTTTCTTATCTTGATGTACAATTTCTTGTGCTCAACTTGAATTTTTATTCTTGTATTTTTGTGCAGAGCCGCTTGGATACTCTGAAAGGCGCCGGAATAAATTTCCCCGGACGATGTTCTTTCTCTTGCTGGCGATGATTGCAAGGATCTTATTTCCGCCTCACGGAAGATATGCCACAACTTGTCATTGAAGAAGAGCCGCACCTGCGGTCTGCGCAAACTGGTCAAGCGGATGGACATTCTTCCGGAGCTGGTAACGGATCTGCAAGCTTCATCAGCCCGAGGCGCGGCTGCCATGACTTTGACTATGTGCTTGGCGCATAACCCGGAGATGGATCTTGACCGGGTAACTACCGGTGTTCCTCCGACAGCAGATGTTGGTGCGCCGCTAGATGTAGTAAGTGGCTATGACACCCGCATCGGCGAGGATCCGTCACGACGAATTCTACGACAAGGCGGTTCTCTGCAGACGAGCCCTTGAAGCTGAACTTCAAAAGAACGTGACGCGGAAGCCCGACCTGCGGAATCCGGAACCCAGTTTACCTGGACTAGCTCCAAGGATGCTCCCCAAGAGGAACCCAAGTCCAGCGCTGCAACTTCCGAAGAAGAAGAAGAGAGCGAGAAGATGTATCGTCTCCGGCCGAGGACGCCAAAGGGAAAGATCCAGAGGGCAATGCTTCTCCGTCCAAGGCGGAGTGAAAACTTTTATGTCCTGCGGATAAAACAATGCATCATTTTGGCCCCACGAGGTTTGTAATATAACTTAAATTCTTAAGTAGTTAGGGACGAAACAAGCATGCATGCGTGGGCGGATAATACTTATCCTGCTATCCATTTTAAGATTATTTGCATGTGTTGTTTCTTGAAAGCAAGTGCTGGTTTCGTAATTTCCGGCTTGCCCACTTGACCTTCCACGAGCCGGAAAACCCGTGCTGGAAATGCTCGCCAGCGGCGACGAAGCCCAATGGCAATCCGTCAATAACCGCGGAAACAAGCCCCCAGCCCAAGTGCCGAAGTCGCTACCAGAATCCATGAGTTTGCAATGAAAATTTCCGCCGTAAAACTTAAGCTTACGTCCCAAAGGACGATTTTGAAAATCAACTTTCATACACGCCTAGGCGAAAGATCCAGCTCTCGCGGCTTTAGTTTTAAAAACATACACGATCCAAATGAAAAATTAAAGGAGGTAAAAGACTCTAAGAGTGAACCAAAAGCTTTATTTCATTGATCATGTATCATAGATATTACAAGTTATGTAAAGCGCTAAGTGTGGAAAGGACGTAGCTGTGCTATGTTCCAGGGACGATCTGTTTCATCATATATGTCACCCGGATCTTCTCGTTTTCATTTCCGGTGCCAGGGTCTATCCTTTAATTCCCTAAATCAACGAGATAGTAGGATCCGTTGTGTAGTACTTTGCCGATGACGAAAGGTCCTTCCCATGGAGATTGCAACTTGTGATCTTTCACCCGGCGCGGAGGACTAAGTCTCCGACCATGAACGAGCGGTTCCGAACTCGACGGCTATGATAGCGTCGGAGCTTCTGCCGGTAAATGGTGGAGCGTTGGTCAGCTAAATTCCGAGCTTCTTCGATCGTGTCCACAGATAGTTGTCGAGCTCACAAGATTGTAGGCGGAAACTCGGTGAATCATGGATGATGTCATGGGAGCACAGCTGATCCGTATACCAGAAGAAAGGGAGTAAATCCCGTTGGACTGTTAGTAGTTCAAACTCCACAAAACAGAGTCTAGCTCACAGCCCCAAGCCCGCTGCGCGGCGCAATGGTTCTTCAAGGCGAGGCTTGATTCCGGCCAGTATAAGGCCATTGCCTGCTCGACCTCGACCGTTAGATTGTGGATGGGCCACGTATGCAAGGTCAAGCCGGATCCCAACTTCATCGCAAGAATCCTGAGTTCTCCCTGCGCAAAGTTTGTGCCATTATCTGTGATTATGCTGTGCGGGATGCCGAATCTCGTCACGAGGCTGTAAACAAATTTTAGTGCCGTAGCACCGTCGGCTTTTCTCACTGGCTTTTCCTCGATCCACTTACTGAACTTATCAATAGCGACCAGAGGTATTCATGACCACCATGAGATGATTTCTTTAACTTACCAACCATATCGAGCCCCTGCACCGCGAACGGCAGTGTGATAGGAATGGCCTCAGCTCTTGGGCCGGAGCGCTTGGTTGAGTAGCGTGACCGACAACCCTAAGAAGTTTTTACCAGCCTTCTCAAGATCTTCTTTAGTCAAGTGAACCAGAAATCCTAACCGAAAAGCTTCTTGCAACGATGGGACCTGGGCGGCATGATGCCCGCAATCCCCTTCATGGATCTCTCTAAGGATTTCAATGCCATCTTGACTAGAGACGCATTTGAGAAATACCCCGTTTGCACTTCGTTTGTAGAGCTGTCCATCAACAATTGTGTAGGATCTTGCTCGTTCCGATGATCCGACGTGCGTGGACCTCTGCCCTCCCAACTTTTGATCAATGAGATAGTCTAGAAACGCTGAGTCCAGCCATGACTGCCATCACTCCTTAGCCGGAGAGACCCAGATCGGGATTTTCCTGTTTGCACCCCACCGAGGGTACTGTAGATGCTCAAGAAAGATTCCGGGCGGAATGGTTTCCTGCCGGATCCGAGCTTGGACAAGATGTCCGCCGTGTTATCGTCTCTCCCGACGTACTTGACTTCGTATCCGAGAAGCACTTGGCGATCTCGTCCACTTTGTCTATGTAAGCCGCCATGACGGAGTTTCTGGCGTTCCATGTTCCGGCTACTTGTTGTGCCACCAGGTCGGAATCTCCGCAGCATATGATGTGCTTGATCCCACTTTCCTTAGCGATGCGCATCCATGTAGTAGAGCCTCGTATTCCGCCATATTGTTGGTAGCTTCTCAAGTGAATCTGCAGTAATACTGCAGTTCTTCTCCTAGGTGACTTCAGGGTAACCCACCCCCGAGCCTTGATGTTGCTTTGATCACAAAGTGCATGACCCAAAGCCTGTGTTCCGCATTGTGTGTGCCCTCCAGAGTTTTACCCAATCCGATGAAAGAATCCTGAGTTACTGCGCCTGGGCTTCGTAGTTGATGTCAGAGGGTGATAATTCGATGCCCCATTTTGCTACGCGTCCTGTTGCGTCTGAGTTGTTGATGATTGCTGCTGGGAGCCTTGCTCACCACTGGTCATTGGGTGCTTCCTGAAGTAGGTCTCACTTCCGGCTGCCTCAGGAAAACTCCATATGCTGCTTCCTCAGCGAGGGTATCTCGCTTGGATTCCGTCAAGACTTCGCTAATGTAATAGATGGGCCTTTGGACTCCGTGCTCATATCCTTCTTCCTTTCGCACCACCACGATTACGAGGCTGATAACTTTGTTGGTAGCCGCATGTAGAGGAGCATAGGCTCACTCAGCTGGAGCTGCCAATATAGGTTGGGAGGAGAGTATGTTCTTCAACCCTCAAGTGTTGCTTCATCCCAGACAAATTTGTCTCTTTTTCTTCAGAGTTTGTATGAGGTAAGGCCTTCTCGCCAAGACGGCTAACTACTGATTGCCGCAACGCAACCAGCTAATCGTTGCACATCTTTGAGACAAGTTGGCCTTTTAATGTTCAGGATAGCCTTGATTTTTCCGGGTTAACTTCAATGCCCCCGTGAGAAACAATGAAGCCAAGGAGTTTTCCTGCTGGTACGCCAAAGACGCACTTTAGCGGATTTAACATCATCTTGTACCCTCGGAGATTATCAAAGGTTTTGCTGTCGCCACAGTCGGATCCTTTCGGTCATGACCGCGATGGCGTCGACGAGGCGTGCACGTTGGCCAATTTGGTCTTTCAGCACCGCCGCATCGTACGTTGGTATGTGGCACCTGCGCTTTTCAAGCCAAAAGGCATGGTAAACATGCGATGTGCCAAAGGGTGTGATGAAGGAGGTCGCCTTTTGGTCGACTCCTTCATCAGGATCCGATGATACCCGAATATGCGTCAAGAAAACACTCCGCCCCGCCGTCGAATCAATGACTTGGTCAATGCGCGCAAAGGGAACGGGATCTTTCTGCAATGCTGCTCAGAGTAATCGATGCACATTTAGTATTTCAGAATTCTTTTTGGGTACAAGGACGGGGTTTGCGACCCAATCAGTATGGATAACTTCTACTACAAAACCTGCCTCTAGTAACTTTGCTAATTCCATTCCTATGGCGCGGCGCTTCTTGCCCCAAAGCGTCGCATAGCTTGCTTCACCGGTTTTGCACCCGGATTTATGTTGAGGTAGTGCTCACGAGTTCCCTTGGTACTCCGGACATGTCGAAGGTTGCCATGCGAAGATATCCATGTTAGCTCGAGGAACTCGACGAGCGCGTTCCTATTTGGGGTCCATGTTGGCTCCGACTGAAACCTGCTTGGAGTTGTCACCTTCAACGAGGTCATGCTTCTTGGTTTCTATCGCGGTCTTGAACGAGGTCTTCTGTTCGGAGATCCGCTTCTTGGTGGTCTCGTATCTCGCTGATCCACCGCAGCTCCGAGCCTTGCAGCTCCTCTCCAAATATGACATTCGCAAAGGCGGCCTCGCCTTCCTCGTAGTCCCTAGCTTTCTTGTAGTCTCCGGACACGGTGATCCAACCGTTAGGACCGGAATCTTGAGCTGTTGTAGATGTAGCATGCTCGCGTGGAACTTGTGGTAGGTGGGCCTGCCGATCACGTGGTAGGAGCTTTTGAAGGGCACCACTTCAAACGTGATCATCTCTTCGCGTAGTTGTTCACATTGCCGAAGGCCACGAAGTTTGATGCTGCCCAGAGAGTTTGCCTTCTTACCCGAACCACACCATGAAATTCAGAGCTGTGTTTGAGCTGCTCCTTGGTGAGGTTCATCTTCCAGGGTCTCCAGGTACATGATGTAGCTCCTCCGTCCATAAGGCACTTGGAAAAGTCATACCCGTCTATGCGGGGACTCACAACCTGAGCGTAGCACTTCTTGGGGATGACGGCCGGGTGATCCGACTCGTCGAAGGTGCAGGCTTTCTCCGACCACTTGACATACCGCGCACCGCCGAACCGTGGCGTTCAAGATCCGGAGCGCCCGATTTTTTCGCGGACAGGGTTCCGAGGAAGGTGTGGTAAGTTCGACACTCTTCTTGCCAAAGGGGTTAGATTTGTTGGCTGCGGTACTCCTCCTTGGGTTCCGGCAAGCGCATCCTCGGCCATGGCCTCGAACCGTCCTCCTCTTTGTCCTTGTTCTTGGCCTTGTTTCCTTTGCCGCGCAAAGTGGGTGTCCGGCTCGCTTGTATCTCGCCTCCGGTCGTTCTTCTTCAGATCGTGACCCACTTGGGGCTGCGATTGGTATGGGTGACTGTCGTAGCCGATCCGTATGGGCCAGCACGCATATCCCCGTATTCCTCGTACGTTTGGGGGCGCGGGATCCGCCAGCGTGATTCCCGCGCGCGCCGTCGCCCCCGCCGCTCCGCTCCACGTCCGCGCCTCTTCCGCCTCCCGAACCCTCCGCGTTGGAACGTCATGGCTACCATGTCGGATCCTCCGCCTTCCGCCCGTGGCTCTTCCGCTTGTTGGTGCCGACGCCGTTATCACGGTTTTTCTCTGGGTGCAGGGTATGGCTGTAGCCGCGAGATCTCCGCCTGCGTCGCATCGGCGGGTATGACGCTGCGATGTTTATCATCTCATCAAGAGTGAGCTTGTTCGCGTTCACCAGCAGTAAGCTTGTGGCGCAACAGCCCTCCACGCTGCAAACCACCAATGAAGGCGTGCATTCCTGTGCGTTCTACGTTCTCGCACTCGCTTCTGTTGCCAACCATCGGTGAGGAAGCTCCTAGATGTCTCACCCTTCTTCTCGATGCAAGCTTGAAGATCGGTGGTGGCCGGTCTCTTGTAGGTACCCCGAAGTGGTTCTCGAAACCTTCTTCAGGTCCAACCAGCAAAGATAGTGTTTTCCTCAAGGTCACCGAGCCAAACACGAGCTGACCAATAAGGTACAACCGGAGCATGCAGGCTATATTCGTTCCTCCGGCGAAGGTTACTGCTTTGTAGTAATCCTCAATCCGTATCCCGCCCTCGCCGCTATCATAATGCTTCAGGTTTCTCGGTAGCTTAAGGTTCAAGCTTCGCTTTGGTTCCTCCTGATCATCGGCCAAAACACCTTGGACCAATGTAGTCGGATCGTACTCGTTGAGGCGATCCCGAGCATCGCCGGGGGCACCGCCGGAGACGAGCGGAACGGGATCTCCGGCCTCTCCGCCCGCTTCCACCTCCGCCTCCACCGGTGGTGGCGAGTGAGATCCGCGAGGGGCCCGAAGATGTTCTTCCGATTCTCTCGCGGCTCCCGTGGCCGGCTCCGGCTTTGGCTCCTTCTTGGTGGTCGCCTCCGCTGCTCCGGCTCCCGCGTGCTCGTGCGCGCTCTGCTCCGGCTCCTCCTTGGTTCCGGCTCGCGTCCTTGGCTTCGCGAGGCTCAGGCTCGCGGCTTGATTCCGACGAGGCTCAAGCTCGCGGTCTTGGTTCCGGCTTCGCGTGGTCCCGGCGTACGCCTCGCCTTCCGTCCCTAGAGGCAGACACGCGATGTTGATTCCACCTGGCCCATGGGGCCTGGTGTTTCCCAGGACTGCGACGTCGAGGAGGTAGCGGAGGACGCGAAGCTCGGTGGTGGTGATGGAACACGATACTTGTCTCTGCCAGTATACATCGGATCCTTTCCCTTTGCGGATTTTTCGGGGTTGAATCCGAGGACACCGGGATTGATTCGGATGCTCTCGACTTTCCTTCGGCTCAGGATCCGGTGCGCGATTCGCCATCACGGTGAGACCTGTCGGGTTCTTCTCGCTGGATATGCGTATCTGGATTGGATGCCAACCCGTGCGAAGTGTCCCCTTGCTCGTTGCCGCATTGCTGAGGCAACGAGCTTCCTGACGTAGTTGATGTCAATCTCCCCGTCCTTCTTTTTCAGGAGCTCCGCAGCCTTCTTCATGTTATCCTTTGGGGTTGCGAGCGGCTGTTGTTCTGTGGGTGTTGCAAAGGTAATCCTGCGGGGAGGGATGGCTTCTCGAGCGATCCTATCGGCCTCCGCCTGCTGAGAGGCTAACCTTTTCTCCCACTCCTTTCGGAGTCCCTTGGCTGTCGCCATCATTTCGTCGACTTCGCGATCCTTTTTTAGGGAGTAGTCCACAAAATTTGCAGCTAAGGTTCTTCTTCCATCATTGCGGCCGCAGCCCCTGGCGAACTTCGAGCAGCATTTTGCTGCTTGCTTTAAGGCCTCCGGCTGCCTCCTGAGTTATTGGTTTGTTGAGAATATCGATCTGCGACTAGATCCATGCGCGCTGCTCGACCATCTCTTCTCAGGACAGGACATCCTCGTGGTCGTGCCGGCCCTAAGGGAGGCCTCACGTTGGATGGTCCCTGGCTGGAGTTGGAGGCTTCGCTTCCTCGTTTCCTCGCTGATCCGCGGTGCTACGCATGAACTCAGATCCTGGGCGGATTCTACTAGCTTGCTCACCGCCTCCGAGTTCCTCGAGCTTGCGGTTGAATTCCTCTGTCTGGATGGCGCCGTCATCTTCTTCCCCGATCGCGAGCTCCTTCGTCAAGCGATTGTATTCTTCAGTGCCTATTGAGGAGGCATCGCCGGAATTTGCGCCGTGTTACCGAGATTGATTTCTCGTGGTTTCGGCTCTTGTCCGGGAGCGTCGCTGTCTCCGATCGCTTCGTGATCCGAGCTACGTTGTTTCCGGTGCCTCAACTCGCAAAGGATCGGCCTCGTCCCCGTGGAGGGCGTCGCTGCGGTATGGGCCAAGAAGTGCACGAAGACACCTTTGTTCTAACACCGGGAGACCCATGCGGATCTGCATTGGTCTTCCACCGTTTTCTCTTGGGGGCGGATTGGGTGGGTTTTGATTTTCCAGATCAAGGCGGAACCTTCCTTAGGAAGCTCCTGCGACTCGGACGGATCTTCGCGACGGCGTCCAACTCGCCGGCGGACGCGTCAGCGTTACTTACTGCGTTTGCTGAATCGACGGCCTCGCCAATGAATATGTGGATGCCGCCGATTGGGACGATGGAGAGCTTGACGGGTTTGACCTAGCCGGAATCCAGAACTCGTCCGGGCGGACGATCGGAAAATTCTCGGCGTAAAGTACGCGCCCCACACGATCGAGTCGTCGTAGCTTCCCATGGCGGAGCACCCTGGTTCCGCCTCCGACGCTCAGCCCCCACGGTGGCGCCAACCGTCGTTGCTATCGACGATACCCGGAGGAGGGATCCTCACGAGGGGAGAAGAAGTAGGGGGGGCGGAGTGCACACGGGACGGTGGTACGCGAGTTACCCACTTCCAACACCTGCACGATGACAGGCCTACCGCTGCTTGTCTGGAATTATCGGGGCGCTGCGCGTTGTTACAATGGTTGTGGTTGTGCTCTAGGGCTCCTGGATCCGGCTTATAAAGGCGCACGGATCTAGGGTTTACATGGAGAGTCCTAGCCGGAATACAAGTTGCCTAACTACGGTACAATATCTTGCCGTGCACGTCAAGGATCCGCCTTCCTCATGGTCGTGCTGGATCCTGATACTTTATGGGCCTCCACCGATCCGGCCTTCGTAGGTCGTTAGGATCCGTCCAGTTCCTGGGTTGGACTTCATCCTTCATGATCAAAGAACTGGGACGCCCGATGGGTCCCATGCCACCATCACCGTCTGTGGGCCACCCGGGCTTGCCGGATCTAGGCCATGTCGTTGATATACCCATAAAGTATACCCACAACACTTGGTGCTGTTATTGATATGAGAGAAGGTAATATTAAATATCAATTTCCTCTCAAGAAAGGTATGGAACACTTCCCTAGAAAGAGAATGCAGTTGTCTTTTGATTCTATTATTAGAACAAGTTATGATGTTGATGCTTCATCTCTTGATGTTACTTGATTTGCACTTTCTGCGCCTAGCTGAAAGGCGTTAAAGAAAAGCACTTCTTGGGAGATAACCCGTGTTTTATTTTATTTACCGTATTGTTGAGTCTTGGAAGTTGTTTACTACTGTAGCAACCTCTCCTTATCATGTTTTTGTGCCAAGTAAAGTTTCTATGCTAAAGTTGATGTTATATTTGGGATCGCTGCGCAGAAACAGCATTGCTGTTCACACGAATTCTCGGCATAAGTCTCTCGTAAATTCAAAAAATCTGAAAATTTACGACGTGATCCTCGATATGTACGCAACTTTCATTCGTTCTAAGTTTTTCCATTTGAGCAAGTTAAGTGCCCAGTCCAGATGCATCTTTACGGACTGTTCTGTTTTGACAGATTCTGTCTTTTATTTCGCATTGCCGCTTTTGCTATGTTGAATGAGTTTCTTTGTTCCATTAACTTTCAGAAGCTTTGTGCAATGTCCAGAAGTGTTAAGAATGATTGTGTCACCTCTGAATATGTGAATTTGTGGTTATGCACTAACCCTCTCATGAGTTTGCTTGAAGTTTGTGTGAAGGAAGTTTTCAAGGGTCAAGAGAAGAGGATGATATACTATGATCAAGAAGAGTGAAAGGTCTAAGCTTGGGGATGCCCCGGTGGTTCATCCCTGCATATTTTAAGAAGACTCAAGGGATGCCCAAGGCATCCCCTTCTTCATCGACAACATTATCAGGTCACTTCTAGTGAAACTATATTTTTATTCCGTCACATTCTTATGTTCTTTACTTGGAGCGTCGGTTTGTTTTTTGTTTTGCTTTGAATAAAGTCGGATCCCGCCATTCTTATATTGGAGATATAACGCTCTGCTTTTTCTTATGGAACACTTGTGTTCTTAATTGTGCTTTAATGTTCATGGCGAAAGCTCATTGCTTCGTTAAATTGCTATTTGGTTGAATTGGAAACTGCATATGGTTTGGCAATTTGGCAATTGTTTGAGCTCTCATAGATCATGTTTAAGCTCTTGCATCATGTAGTTTAATCTATTAATGAAGAACTACTGTAGAGCTTGTTTAATTTGGTTTGCATGATTGATCTCTCTAAGTCTAGATATTTTCGGGTAAAGTGTTTGAACAACAAGGAAGACAAGGTAGAGCCTTATAATACTTGCAATATGTTCTTGTGTGAGTTTTGTTGTACCTGCTCATACTTGTGTTTGCTTCAAACAACCTTGCTAGCCCAAACCTTGTACCGAGAGGAAATGCTTCTCGTGCATCCAAACACCTTGAGCCAAACTCCATGCCATTTGTGTCCACCATATCTACCTACTATGTGGTATTTTTCTGCCATTCTAAAGTAAATTACTTGAGTGCTACCTTTAAAATTTCATTCCTCTATCTTTACAATATATAGCTCATGGGACAAATAGCTTAAAAACTATTGTGGTGATGAATATGTAGTTATGTGTCTTAATTCTTATAAGTTGCTTGTTGAGCGGTAACCATGTTTTCTGGAGACGCCATCAACTTTATCTTTGTTGGATATCATGTGAGATGCTATGCATGTTCGTCTTGTCTGAAGTAAGTGGACTTCACGATCAAATGGTTTGAGTATGCATATGTTAGAGAAGAACATTGGGCCGCTAACTAAAGCCATGTATCATGGTGGAAGTTTCAGTTTGGACATACAACCTCAATCTCTTATGAGAATATTAACTATTGTTGAATGCTTAAGCATTAAAAAGAGGAGTCCATTATCTCTTGTCTATGTTGTCCCGGTATGGATGTCTAAGTTGAGAATAATCAAAAGCGAGAAATCCAATGTGTGCTTTCTTCTTAGACACTTGTACAGGCGGCATAGAGGTACCCCTTTGTGATACTTGGTTGAAACATATGTTATGCGATGAGAATCCGTGTTTCCGAGCTAAGTAGGACAAGGTGCGAGCACTATTAGTACTCTATGCATGAGACATGCAACTTGTAGGAAGTATTATGCATAGCACATATGAATTATTACTATCGTTGACAAAATTGTTTCTATGTTTTCAAAAAAAAAAGCTCTAGCACAAAAATAGTAATCAATGCTTCCTCTGCGAAGGGCCAATCTTTTAATTTATTGTTGAGTCAGTTTACCCACTTCTTCTATCTTAGAAGCAAACACTTGTGTTAACTGTGCATTGATTCTTACATGTTTACTTATTGCACCTATTATATTACTCTATGTTGACAAATATCCATGAGATATACATGTTACAAGTTGAAAGCAATCGCTGAAACTTAATCATCCTTTGTGTTGCTTCAATGCATTCTACTTTGAATTTATTGCTTATGAGTTATCTCTTATACAAGTCTTATTGATACTTGTCTTGAAAGTACTATTCATGAAAAGTTTTGCTATATGATTCATTTGCTTAGTCATTATCTTTGTTAGCAATCTTTTGTTCAGATCACTCCATTCATCTCATATGCTTTACAATAATGTTGATCAAGATTATGTTGGTAGCATGTCACTTCAGAAATTATTTGTGTTATCGTTTACCTACTCGAGGACGAGTAGGCTTGGGCTTGATACGTCTCAAACGTATCTATAATTTCTTATGTTCCATCCTACTTTTATTACAATACTTGAATGTTTTATACATACTTTACAGATTATTATACATTTTCCGGCACTAACCTATTAACAAGATGCCGAAGTGTCTGTTTGCTTTGGTTTGAAATCAGGAAATATTCTCGGAATTGGACGAAATCAACGCCCGGGGCCTATTTTTACACGAAGCTTCCAGTCCGAAGAGGAGACGGTGGGGCCACGAGGTGGCGACACACCGGCGGCGCGGCCTGGCCACCGCGCGGCCCTAGTGTGTGGGCCCCCGTGACGCCCTTTGACCACCCTTCCGCTTAAAGCCTCCGTCGCGAAACCCCCGTACCGAGAGCCACGATACGGAAAACATTACTGAGAGGCCGCCGCCGCGAATCCCATCTCGGGGATTCAGAGCCTCCGGCACCCTGCCGGAGAGGGGAATCATCAGGAGGGCTCTACATCATCATGCCCGCTCCGGATTGATGCGTGAGTAGTTCATCCTTGGACTATGGGTCCATAGCAGTAGCTAGATGATTGTCTTCTCCGCTTGTGCTTTCATTGTTATAGATCTTGTGAGCTGCCTAACATGATCAAGATCATCTATTTGTAATGCTACATGTTGTGTTTGGCGAGATCCGATGAATATAGAATATTATGTTAAGTTGATTATCAATCTGTCATATATGTTGTTTATGTTCTTGCATGCTCTCCGTTGCTAGTAGAGGCTCTGGCCAAGTTGATACTTGTAACTCCAAGAGGGGGTAATTATGCTCGATAGTGGGTTCATGCCTCCATTAAATCTGGGACAGTGACAGAAAGTTCTAAGGTTGTGGATGTGCTGTTGCTACTAGGGATAAAACATTGATGCTTTGTCTAAGGATATTTGTGTTGATTACATTACGCGCCATACTTAATGCAATTATCTGTTGTTCGCAACTTAATACGGAAGGGGTTCGGATGATAACGAAGGTGGATTATTTAGGATGATGCATGCTAGCGGTCTATGTACTTTGTCGTAATGCCCTGATTAAATCACATAGTAATCATCGTTGATATGTATTGAATCTTTATTTGTCAATTGCTCATGTAATTTGTTCACCCGCATGTTAGTTATCTTATTGGAGAGCACTAGTAACTGTGGACCCCGGTCCATTCTTTTACATCTGAATACATTCTATTGTTTTTAGTTCTTTGCAAACAAACACCATCTTCCACTCGATACGCTTAATCCTTTGTTTTCAGCAAGCCGGTGAGATTGACAACCTCACGTTACGTTGGGGCAAAGTACTTTGATTGTGTTGTGCAGGTTCCACGTTGGCGCCGGTTTCACCGGTGTTGCGCGCACTACATTCCTCCACCAACAACCTTCACGTGCTTCTTGGCTCCTACTGGTTCGATAACCTTGGTTTCTTTCGAGGAAAACTTGCTGTTGTGCGCATCACACCTTCCTCTTGGGGTTCCCAACGGACGTGTACATCTACGCGCATCACATGTCCGGTGGTGCGGGGCGACAGGTCCGGTGGGGCGGCAGATCCGGCGGCGGGGCTGCAGCGCGAAGAGATGAAAAAAGAAGCATATTCTTAGAATATGCTCTTTTACAGTTTTCGTATACAGGGACTGCTAGACGGGAGGTGTTTTTGTCCGGTTAAAAGTACTCGCGTTTTATATACAGGACCCTCTACACGTGTTTTACGGGGCGGAAATTTAGAGGGTATGTTAGACATGCTCTAAGTTAGATGGTGCAAGGTCTCAACTTTCGTTCTCTACATAACGGCATTACTCTGCTTTTCTCTAGGCGTACTAGCTGAACAATTCATCATCCTAGTTTCTGATATAACAAAAAAAGTAGCAGTGTTACTTCTATACATATTTTCGTTTGTATTTTTTATGTGGTACACGATACTGATATGGGAAAATTTGCTACATAAAACTAGCCTTTTTTTTTGCGGGTAAAAGAGGATTTTATTACTCCATAGGGATTACAAGCAGGTCATGATCGAGCACCTGATCCAAGCAATCAGGACCCGAGCCACACCATGTATCAGTTCTTCCCTCCGCTCTGGCGAAATTCGCGAGGCAATGACTAACCCTATTTTGTGTACGATCCACTTTTACAAAGGAAATAAATCTACTACCACTAACTAAGACTTTAATCTCCGAGATAAGATGCGTGAGTGATGAACGATCCTGAGACTTCTCCATGATCGCATCCACCAGATTTGAGCAGTCAAGTTCCACAAGAATTGGCTTACCACTCCAATGCAAGGCCAACATTAGGCCTTCATGGCAAGCCAATGTTTCAGCCTTCATTGGGTCAGCGCAATTGCTCAAACTGCGGCAAGCGGACATGATCACATGTCCTTTCTCATCTCTTAACCATACCTGCACCAGCTGTACCATCCTCTAGCTTAAAAGAGCCATCACAGTTCAGTTTGACCCACCTTTGTGGTGGCAACATCCATCTCTTAGCTTGCGGTTTCCTTGGGCTTAGAACGGGTGGATCATCGTTAGCGCCATACAACGCATGCTTGCCCTTGATGAGAACTTCGGTAGGGAGTTCTTGAATCTGTTTGAATGTTTTCAAGTACCCAAATAGGAATCGCTTTGAGCCCTCAATCGCAGGAAGAGGTTTGGCATGTGTAACCTCATTGTGAGAAAACCACACCCGCCAGGCTATAAGCAAGATTGCATCAATCATTTGTGGTTGGGCGTTTTGTTAATAATGCTCCGAAGGTTACTGAATGTATACAGCAGCCATGTTGATTAGTTGCTTCTTTCTTGACAGTAGTTTATAGGGATTTTTGTTGATTATCTACAATCTTGGTAAGAGAAGAGTACAAAATTTTGATTGAGTGAGGCCTAGGTGCAACATCTGATATTCGGTTTTGGAGTTCACACCCCTCCACTACTCTAGTGAGAAGCAGCAGCGGCAGCTTCTTTCTTTGTACTCTTCTCTCCAGTCCTTTCCTTCCTCCTTCCTCTGCCCCTCTCAAGCAATTTCCTCTCACACTACTCCTCCTCGCTCCTCCCACGGGCACTCCCAGCCGTTGAGGCGGCGGCGTCGGGCTTTCGCGACTCGTCCGGACCCAAGGGAGACGAGATTGGGAACGAGATGGAGGCGGCGGGTGGCGGCGGCGGGCTGGGCACGATGCGGGCGCTGTTGGCCATCCTACAGTGGTGGGGATTCAACGTCACCGTCATCATCATCAACAAGTGGATCTTCCAGGTACCCCCGCTCTCCCATCTCCCATCTCATGGTCGCCATCTCTCTCCGATTGGAGATTTCCTAGTAACCACGCCCAAAGAACTGTCTCTATAAAAGTCCATAGATTTATTGTACTCTTCGAAGAGCAATTCGTTCGTTAGATTGGGAGGATGCCTGTGCTGCTCATTCAAGATAATTTGCGTGCTAGGTTAGTTCTTCTACTAAACCCACCTACTACCTCATAGTGGAGGAGGTTGAGGCTGGGTCACTGTCAGTCGCTAAGAAAATGTCTGCCTCTAGTTGGTCCATACACTGATTAATCCACATGATCATGACGGAACTACAAGACTGTCCTGAATTATAATGTCATATTTTTGCCATAAACTGAATTGAATTATTTGAGAATAATGTGCTTGATTTATTATACTGGATAACCGTATGGGATGAGATTACTAAACCTCGCGTTTCTTTTAACCTCGAGTGAATTTGTTCTCATAAACGTTACTACCTTTTTCTATGAAGTTGATCAAAATTAAGAAAGTTTGGTTTAGGAAAACAGCTAAACATGCATTTATCCCAGGACTGAGGGAGTAGCTCAAAAGGAAAGTGTTAATCCTAGTACTAGCTTCCGTGCAGAAACTGGACTTCAAGTTCCCTCTGACCGTCTCCTGTGTCCACTTCATATGCTCCTCAATCGGGGCCTACGTCGCGATACACGTGCTCAGGGCGAAGCCGCTCATCCAGGTCGAGCCAGAGGACCGCTGGAGGAGGATCTTCCCCATGTCATTCGTCTTCTGCATGAATATCGTGCTGGGGAACGTCAGCTTGCGCTACATCCCTGTGTCCTTCATGCAGACCATCAAGTCGTTCACTCCTGCCACCACAGGTACGCGCATCAAGTCCATGCTCTTTCTCCGAGTGTTGTCATGCCGCTCTTTTCTGATAGGCTGGCTCGTTTGGTGATGCAGTTATTCTGCAGTGGTTGGTGTGGAGCAAGCACTTTGAGTGGCGCATATGGGCTTCGCTGGTCCCGATAGTTGGGGGGATACTCCTAACTTCAATGACAGAGCTTAGTTTCAACATGTTTGGTTTCTGTGCTGCCATGGTTGGCTGCCTCGCCACGTCTACAAAGACCATCCTGGCAGAGTCCCTACTCCATGGGTACAAGTTTGACAGGTACATGCTAATATTATTATGGTGCTTTAGTCGCTGATGTAGTCTGTAATGTTTAAAACATTTTACCTTTTTTTTTTCCTAAATGATAAAGTGGTCTGTGAGTTCAACGATGATAAAATTTAGTTCTTGTTGTAGCATTACCGCCAAATTTCAATCTTGCAAGTTCTTGCATGTCTCAGCAAGATGATTTTATTTCCTGCAGTATTAACACAGTGTACTACATGGCACCCTTTGCCACCATGATACTGGCTCTACCAGCAATGTTGCTTGAAGGAGGCGGCGTAATTGACTGGTTCTACACACACGACTCGATCGTTTCTTCACTGGTTATCATCCTGGGCTCAGGGGTGCTTGCGTTTTGCCTTAATTTCTCCATCTTCTACGTTATCCATTCAACCACTGCAGTGACCTTCAACGTTGCTGGCAACCTTAAAGTAAGACTTGTATGGACGATGTTTTCTTCCCTCAAGTTTCTGCTCTTTTGCTACTAGAATGAACATTTTGGTGCTGTAGGTTGCTGTTGCGGTACTGGTCTCATGGTTGATCTTCCGGAACCCTATCTCCTCTATGAATGCGATTGGATGTGCAATCACGCTTGTCGGCTGTACTTTCTATGGGTATGTGAGGCATCTCATCTCCCAACAACAGGCTGCTGCCCCTGGGAGCCCAAGAACGAATTCACCGGGGAGTCGGGTGGAGATGCTCCCCCTCGTAGGAGACATGCAAGACAAGGTTTAGCAAGAAAGCCATTCCATTTCCGCAGTTGATGGTACATTACGACGTTTGGGCGTACAGATGCTACGCTAGGAGAAGCCAGCCTGGTAGAGGGTAATACTTTCTTATGAGGCTGCATATGAGGGTTGTTGAGTCATTCTAATTTTTATAGGGTTGTTGGTTATAAGCTTAACTAAATCCCCTGCTGGAGGATTGGTTTTCTTGTTTGCTGCCACGTGTTTAGACCTTAGGCTTGCTGGTATGAAAATTAATGGCATTACGATTACAATGTGTGTCATTTTGGCATGGAAATCCTGTTACACACTGTCTCCAATTGAGTAAACAAACGATCTAAAGATTTATGTGATTATACTGATTGTGAATTTTACAACCACCAAAGACTGTGGGGGGTACATGTATTTTGAACCTCACTTGCTCCAACAAATTGCTAATGGGAGGGCCGGTGAGAGTGAGTTGAGTTGAGAGACGCCTTGTTGATGTGGTGATGCTTAGTGTCTTTGTGCCTTGTTTTGCTTCTGAGATTGTCTTGCGTAGTTTCTTGTGATCGAGTGGTGCTGAAATTTGTCATGAACTCTGTTAATTTCGACTTGATGAACTGCTTTGGCGGTGAAACTGGTCATGAGCTTTGTTGATTTCATCATGCCTTTGGTGTTCAATGGGACTGGCCGGATTGTTCTTGCTCACTGTTATTTGACATTCTTGCGTTTATCATGTGTATTACTTGTTGGAACAACAGTAACTGCACCACTTTGTAGTTGCAGCGTTTACATGACCACAATTTATCAGCTGGTGTGAAGTGTGAACATGCGTGTGCCGGTGGTGAAATTGGTCATCAACTTTGTTGATTTCCTCAAGTTGACAGTTGTGTAACTTCTTTGGTGATAAGTGTCGAGAATTCAGCATGTTCAATCTATTCCTTCTCTCTCTATTGGTCTCACCTACAAGAGGCATTTAGTTACTACCCAAGGTACAAATACAGCACATCTAAACCCTGTACAGCTCTGCTCTCATCCTCTCGTGCTGCCATCTTTAAGCAGATCAGTCAGGCCATTTCAGTTGTCTTTATCACTCCTACTTACGGGAGGTAATTGATTGCCGAAGCTTACAAATCAAAACTGCATCTAAACTACTGTACAGCAGCTCTGAACATGATCACGCTGCCATCTTTTATTCTTTGATACATTTTTCGTTCTCAGCTGCTATTTGTCCATGAACTGAGTGAGGGTTTTTTTTCTTTCCTTGAATTTAAGCGGTTCAGATTTATTTTCTTTCTCTTGGATTTTGTCCATGAGAGCTCCAAGTTGTCCCTATTATTACAGTTGGTAGCTTTCTGTTTTTCATTCTTCAGGTGTTCATTTATCAATTGATGCAGAGGACGAAAAACACACTCATTTGTTCATTGTTTATATACTGAAGTTATTGTTGTTTTAATTTTGAGTTTATGGTGCTGTCGTGCAAGACAGTGCTGCAGAAATGAAGGTATGCACATACTCTGAAGGTTATTGAATTTACAGCATTTTTAAGGATGTTTGTTGATTATCTATCATCTTTGCAACAGAAGAGTGCAGAAATACGATTTGTTGAGGCCTAGGTTCAACATCCGAGACATTCGGCTTCGGTTTGGAGACCATGTAAGTGTTCATCTCTTGTTTATGCGGGAAGAGAGGTCAAGAGTGAGAAGGTTGTTCTCACAGTCGCATACAACCAAATAGTATCTGATACTGAACATACCCAATCAGCAGATAAACCACTAGACCTAGTAAATACGCCTGAGCTGTGAGACACATAGTGCACCTCTCTTTGTGTTTTACTATCCATCACGGCGCTTAACAAACAACTTGGCCACCCTCATGATTTCTTCATACATCATACCAATTGGTGAGAGGCTCTTCGCATGATTTACTGTCGTGATCAGTGCCTGGCAGGTTGTCAAGCTGATACGTTCTGCAGAGCTGGAGTGCTTTCAGGCAATGCTTCAGCTTCTTCAGCATTAGTGCAGCGCCCTGTCATGTCAGCGGCCGAAATGACCAAATTTCCAGTGGTTGCGGCCACAAGCTCACAACTTCCGCAGTTGCCACGCCTTGTCTCCCGCAAAAATGATGTGTCAATCTTCACTTACACATTAGTTGTATTAGGAGGCTTCCAGTAGCTGTTTTACGTCGAGTCTAAAAGGTTTCAGTTCTGGGGATTCTAAATTTGCCGGGGCTCATTGGTCCACATAGCTGTTTATCCTTGGACATCTTACAGCAATCTCATTGATGTTGCCGTTCAGAGTATTAGCGTAGTTTAACTGTCCTACTCTTCAGTTATGTTTTTCGTCCATGCCTGATTCCACTACTATGTACTACCTCCGGTCTTAAAAAATTGACGCACCCACCCGCCTAACTACATGCATGCGCATGCCTCCCACCGGCGTCGATTAAATCCGACCGGAGGGAGTACCTATCTGCTTTTCCTTTATCTTAGAAGGCTTGTCCTTACAGTTTTTTTGGTTGTTTTAACACTTAAAGTGAGGCACATCGACATAGGCCAACCAAGAGGTTAATCAAGGAATATGTATATGGGTTAGGTTTCTGCAAGTTATTTTTTAAAAGACAAACATAAAGCGACAGAAATTAACACTTAATTTATCTTCCTCCCTTGTATGTGAACCCTACAATGTTGGGAAAAAGGAGCAATACTTATTTGGAACTATTGTTGTGCAAGAGGGTGATTTAACAAGCAGAGGTGGCATTAAGAACACGGAAGTTCACCGGGGCTTCTGAGGAGTATGTGATCTGCAGTGGTTTCAGCTTGGTGACGGGTTTGTTGAGGGTGCACATTCCACTGCTGTCCACCTCCACGAAACTCGCATCCGGATGCAGAATGCTGTTCTGGAGTCCATCGCATAAAACATGCACATTCGTCATCTTACAGGAACATGACGTCTGGAACACTGCTGCGTAGACCTGTTGGTTTTGGATTACATCGCCTCCAATCTTCAAAACCATGACCGATATGTCAGACTTATCGCAAGATCTTTCGGCATCACCTGCATGCATTTAAAGAACTATTAATCAGGGCTAAGTTGGAGTTCACCCAAAACCAAGGAGGATCTGTACATGATTATGAGTGTAACTCTTATGAAATATATACCTGAATACAAGTGGCAAAGAAGGGTAGCTAGGAGGAACGTAAGAGTCATAGCCTTAGACATGGTATAGTTGTCACTAGTCCGTTTTTCGTATGTGGGCGTTCAAGAATATGAAGTGTATATATAGTGCTCGACCAAGGCCGTAAGATTTAATAAAAAAAATTAGCAAGTGCTTGAGGAAATGTATAAAATGCGCACGTATTAAATTCTCGCGAAAATCTTTAATAATAAATATAGAGTAAGGAATAATGACCAAAATAGGAAATAGATTATATATGGATATAAAAAGGAGGAAGTAAGTAAGATTCCTACCATCAAAGACGGATGCCAACAAAGAAAGCGTATAATTAAAATTATGGATGACATTAAATTTGTAGGTTTGGGTCCTCTACAAGATCAAGTCATCCATATTTTTGTTTTCTTTTCTAATTCTATCACCCATGCAGGTAGAACATGAAATATTTCGATCAATACTTCATGAGATTTAAGCATACGAGAATATAGTTTTATGATTTAAGGCGAATTACAATTGTACTAAATAATTCTTTTATAAGTTCTATATTACTGTTTCAAACTAATCTACCCCTACAATTCTATATCTCACTTTAAGAATTAATTTTTTTTTATATTTCAGAAAAAATTGCATTCAATGTCCATAAAATTATAAAATTATTATCATGGATATATTTATATATACAAGTTTTACAGTGGTTGGTATTTTTAATAACCGTCTATCCATCTCAATCTGGTGATGATAAATAGACGGAACCAGAAATTTAGGACCGGAAAATAAAGTTGCATTTTTTAGACTTCCATGGGCAACTGTAAAATCTAGTATGTAGAAGAAACCTACCAATTGATGGGGAAAGGGGCAACAGGAGCATTATCATAAACAAAATTTCCTAAGCCTGGTCCGAGAGCTCTAAAACACAAAAAGGAACATCTCTGTATTTTTTTAGGCTCTTGTAACATCTCTGTATATTTTAGGCTCTTCTAGGCCAACATTGACACAAACATCCAGGAAAATAATTTTAGAGCCACATGGAAATTAACTTTAAAGCAAACTATCTGAACCCATACATATTTACTTACAACCAGTCTGTAAACATGACAAACCAGGCTTTTTTTTGCGGGGGAGAAACCATGCATTTAACAGTTCTGTTAACAAATAAAGCGAAGGGGAAATGCACTGTTTGTCTGTTTCTATATGCTAGATTTCCTCTGCGATGAAAAGGGGAAAGAGGAAAGTAGTCATTTACCTCAAGGGAATGCAGAGAGCAGACTGGAATGACAAAGCTCAAAGCTGCAAGGAAAAAATAAAAAAATAAAAAACATGGTGGTAAACTCACAGCTGAAGAATTACTATCGGGGCATTCGTTTATAAAAGAAGCTAAATATCCCACAATGTTGCATCAATGATTTCCTCGATCTTTCTAACATGAAAAATATTGTGTACTCTGAAGCATACCAGTGTCAAAATAACGAAGGTAGATGGCTTATTCATCTATGCATCAAAACCTGAAAATATGATACAACTGTGTACTGTTGTATTACGCCGCTCCTAAATAAATAGCTACCTGATTGCACAATGGCGGAGCTGTATGATAAAGAATGCATAAAGCGTCAGCAATTTACACAATTGAAATCAACTATCTATTTCTGCAAAGGAGGCAAAAGAGCTAGGAAAATAGAGGATGGCAAAAAATATATGCAACAAAGAGTACTAATCCTTTTTAAACCGAAGTACTGCTCACAAGAAGTAATCAAACACAGTTTCTCAAACTGATAATTTTTTATTGGAAATTGATAGAAATTAATCGTTTATTTCCAGATGCTTTGTCATTCCCTTTTTTTAATTATTGCTATGCGAGGAATAGAATTCTTTGTGACATGCCCAAATTTGGCCCTTTTCAATCCAGGTCATGAAAATTTTGACCCTTTTCTTTTATTGGAAAGAAAAAGAAAGAAAAGATGGATTGGGTTGAACCTCGGAGTCATGAAAATTTGGTAAATTATATATTTTTTAAAGTAGTTCAATTTATTTTGAGCAACATAACTAAGTAGGATGGAATTTAATTGATGTGCTATTGCAATTATTATTACCCAAAGTTTTATTATAGTAGCCAAATTCTTCATAAAACGATGTCTATCTTTCTATGGCGTTTTCCAATAGTTATTCAGGGTACTCATTACTTTCATAGCATAATCAGATAAAAAACAATTCTTTTACCTCTAATGCCTACTAATAATCAGATAAAAAGTAATTCTTTTACCTCTAATGCCTACATGGGAAACTTATATTCAAAGCTCTATACAGAAAAATATGAAAAATCTGAACACTTTTTTTTGAAACGGAGGCAAAAGCTTTTCCTCATCTATTAATTAAGAAGAAGTTGCTCAGTTTTTAGGAGAAAACCGAGCGAAAACCTACAACAACAGGACGAAGCCCATACCAACAGCACACCCACAAGAGAACAACATCAAAAGAAAGCAACCTCTAAACCAACAGAAGGGAGGCAAAATCTAAACACTTTTGAGTCCAGTCAGCAGAAGTCCAGTTTTTGGCCAGCAGAAGGGTAGGATACTAAAAACTAATTCTTTTACCTCTAATGCCTACTAATAATATGCTTCTCAAGAGAATTAGAAATAGTAAGCATGTGATGGCGCAAGAAGATGAAAGACTTATATCCAATAGGTCCACAACCAAAAAGAATTAGGTAATCAAAGAAGGGACAAATCAAGCTGCAAAAAACCAAGAAGGAAAAGTGAAGGGGGTTATTTTTGGTACCTAGCAAATATTGACCAGATATGCAATAGCCTGGTCCCTCTTCTGTTCTAAACAAACAAAACTTGTTAGCGTGTCCTGCCAAATCAACATCAAACTCTTAGGGCTTCATCAAAGAATTAATATGTAGCTGATCCTGACCAGGTGCAAGGATGCTTCTCGAACACGAATTATGAAACAACTGCTGGCCTGGATAGCCAATATTGTTTCAGGCCATCGACATGTCAAATAAAGAAGGGTGGCTACTTCTTAGTTTACTGAGCAGTAGAATGATGTCATCGAATCTCAGTTGCAACCCATATTGTAAATCATAATTAGCATGGATCACAAAACAAATCTAACGGTCAGAATGCACTTTTCTAGTTGCAACCTAACTTGCAACTAAAAAAATCAGTTGAAACCCCACTTGCAACTGAAAAAATCTCAGTTGCAACTTAATTTGCAACTCAAGTGCACAAATCACGATGCAAATCTGATGTTCATGGAATCTATTGAACCCTAAGCTAATTCTCAATCTACTGAGAATTCTCAATCTACTGAGAATTAGCAAATCTGAATAAAGAATACAAAAGCCACTCCATGCATACTTGGGGATGATCTATTTAATTATTATATATTACCGTATGATACAATGTTTAGGACAATACATTTGCATTTTCATATCAATTTCTTTTAACAAAAAACATTTGGGCTGGTCTAGTTGGATGTGTTGATGTAGACAGACAACACCAAAAGGGTGACCGTGTCCCCCAAAACAGCATGTCCGGCGCTTCAGAGGGCTCGGCATTAGACTCGAGAGTGTTAAAAGATGCTATGAGGAATGATCGCGAAGATGCATTTGTTTGTACCACAGGGTATGCCACGTATTCTTGGATTTTTATTTCTCATATTATCTTGTTGTTGGCTAACATTTTTTTACTTCACAAATAGGGACTTACTACCTAGTGGATGTTGGCTACACCAATGGATCTGGATTTCTATCTCCATTCAGATCCACTCGGTACCATTTGAAAGAATGGGTTGCGAGTCAACAATAAACCCAGAACTACAAAGATTTGTACAACTTACACCATGCTCGTGCGAGAAATGTTGTAGAGACGTTTGACTTGTTGAAGAAAAAATGGGCCACCTCCGCTTGTTGTTTCATTTCCATAGAGGACTGATACGTCTCCAACGTATCGATAATTTCTTATGTTCCATGCTACTTTATTGATGATACCTACATGTTTTATGCACATTATATGTCGTATTTACGCATTTTCTGGAACTAACCTATTAACAAGATGCCGAAGAGCCAGTTGTTGTTTTCTGTTTTTGGTTTCAGAAATCCTAGTAAGGAAATATTCTCGGAATTGGACGAAATCACCGCCCAGGGTCCTATTTTTGCACGGAGCTTCCAGAAGACCGAAGGGAGTCGAGTGGGGCCACGAGGTGGCCGGGTGACGGGGCGCGGCCAGGCCGCGCGGCCTGCCCCCTGGCCCTCGTGCCGCCTCTTGACCTGCCCTTTCGCCTACTTATAGCCTCCGTCGCGAAACCCCAGCACGAGAGCCACGATACGGAAAACCTTCCAGACGCCGCCGCCGCGAATCCCATCTCGGGGATTCAGGAGATCGCTCCGGCACCCTGGAGGGGATTCATCTCCGGAGGACTCTACACCGCCATGGTCGCCTCCGGAGTGATGAGTGAGTAGTTCACCCCTAGACTATGGGTCCATAACAGTAGCTAGATGGTCGTCTTCTCCTAATTGTGCTTCATTGTTGGATCTTGTGAGCTGCCTAACATGATCAAGATCATCTATCTGTAATACTATATGTTGTGTTTGTCGGGATCCGATGGATAGAGAATACTATGTTATGGTGATTATCAATCTATTGTTTATGTGTTGTTTATGATCTTGCATGCTCTCCATTATTAGTAGAGGCTCTGGCCAAGTTTTTACTCTTAACTCCAAGAGGGAGTATTTATGCTCGATAGTGGGTTCATGCCTTCATTGACACCTGGGAGTGACAGAAAGTTCTAAGGTTGTGATGTGTTGTTGCCACTAGGGATAAAACATTGATTCTATGTCTAAGGATGTAGTTGTCGATTACATTACGCACCATACTGAATGCAATTGTCCGTTGCTTTGCAACTTATACTGAATGGGGTTCGGATGATAACCTGAAGGTGGACTTTTTAGGCATAGATGCGCTGGATGGCGGTCTATGTACTTTGTCGTAATGCCGGATTAAATCTCACTATATTTATCATATCATGTATATGCATTGTTATGCCCTTCTCTATTTGTCAATTGCCCGACCTAATTTGTTCACCCAACATGCTTTATCTTATGGGAGAGTCACCTCTAGTGAACTGTGGACCCCGGTCCTATTCTTTACATCGCATACAATCTAATGCAATACTTGTTTTACTTTTTTGCAAACAATCATCTTCCACACAATACGTTTAATCCTTTGTTACAGCAAGCCGGTGAGATTGACAACCTCACTTTCTTGGGGCAAAGTACTTGGGTTGTGTTGTGTAGGTTCCACGTTGGCGCCCGAATCCCTGTGTTGCGCCGCATCACATTTCGCCACCATCAACCTTCAACGTGCTTCTTGGCTCCTCCAGGTTCGATTAAACCTTGGTTTCTTTCTGAGGGAAAACTTGCTACTGTGCGCATCATACCTTCCTCTTGGGGTTCCCAACGAACGTGTGAGTTACACGCCATCAAGGACCAGGTAACACATGTTCATACGCAGTAGTAATGATCCATATTGAACAACCACTTCTGACTACAAATAAATATTTCCATATTCGAATAATTAATGTGTGTTGTGTGTTACACAACTATTCAAGGGACATAAAACATTTCAGGCATAATTTATTGCTGCAGGAAGTCGATGCTGAACTAGCAGCTATTGCTTCTGAACCTGCAGATGATGCTAGTTTAATTAGAAATGGTCCGCTTTTAGGGAGCAATTTGCCGAAGATATGTATGTTGAGTACCTCGTGGTCCATGCATAAGTAGAGATAGAGTAGAAATATATGCATACATGTGTTACATCACTGTTCTGGTGCTTTTGTGTTTCATATTTTATGATGCATCATGTTTCGACGAATATATACACACATCTATATATGTCTCAACGAGTATAAGTGGTAATAGAGCTTACGTGCAATGGTCTCCTGAGATGAACATAGCATTGTTGGACACCCTTGTTGAGCATCACAAAAAATGGTGACTGTGCTCAAAATGGTTGGAAGCTACATATGTACAATGATTGCATTAATCATGAGAAGGAGACATGTGGTTTTGACATCACAAAGGACAAAATCCAATCAAGAACTAAAACATTTGACAAGCATTGATGCTTGCTCAGAGTGGTTTTGGATGGGATTCCAGAAAAAAAACATGGTGGAGGTTGACACTGATGAAGTACGGTCTCGTTATGTTGAGATGCTTCGCACTAAATTTTATTTTATGCTTACTTTTTGAAACTGGATTACCATTTGTGTAGGACAACAAGGATGCAGGTTGCTATAGGAAGCTATCCAGACTATATATTCGAAAGACCATGCAAAGGGTGCAGGTGCTAGGACAAGAGTTGAGTCTATTCAAGAACAAGTCACACCAGGTCCTGAAGAATCTCCAGAAATGCCTTAGAAAATGTAACGAACCGGGGAAGCTAATTGTGCATGATGCGAGAAATAAGGACATATTTTGATGAATCTTTGAAAGCAACCAAGCGACTTCCTATATCAAAGGTAACTCCTCCAACTGAAATCTATGATGGAGTAAAGAAGATAGGTTTGGAGGATTCATATCTGCTAAGAGCTTATCGGAAGATGATCATCAATGAGCGCTTGTTTGAGCGCTCCCCGAGGAAATGAAGAAGCCATGGCTCTTGACCTTGCCTTGATGGTTGCTATGATAAGTGGTGGTTGTTATAAAGTACTATCTACTTTCTTATTTATGAATTATGCACTTTATGTTACGTGTGTCATATTTGTGTGCTACAAGAATTATCAACTTTGTGATATTTGTTAGAGAAAAAAAATTATCCATGTTTAACTGTTGTTGGTACTTGACAACTTTTTCGTGTCATGTCGTGTTGTAATTTCCATCTCATTATGATTATTTTAATGTTTTAATATGTATGGAAATAATATATATAGTATAATATACACATGTTATTTTTGACATATGCACAAGTTTATATTGTCCAAACTCAACAAAACATCAAATTCCTCGATTTGTACATTCAAACAGTAATTGGAATTGGGTATACCCTTTGATTTCAAAAACAAATTCCAAAGCGCACCCAAAAAAACATAATTTGAATTGGAGCCAATTCATTTTCATCCTAGAATTGAAATTTCCAGACTAATTCAATTACAAATGCAATTCACTGCATCCAAACAAAGCGCTAGTCACTAGAATTTTGCTGAACAATACTAGTGATTGTTGTTGAATGCCTGTTCCGTTAATCGTTAAGTATTGCATCCATCTCATGGCCTATTTAAGTTCTCTTTGTTGGATTGGAGGGGAAAAGTTTCTCTTGACGAATAAAAGCTTTAGCTTGTCATGACTCAGCGATGAAGTCGCAATAACATTTTCGCACAGCGTCAGCCCATGCGTTATGCTTTCTTCCAATATCATATTCTCACTGTAGACCATGTGTTATGCTTACTTTTCAATTGCTTCGGTGGCGCGGGAGTGAACGCATCTGTCGAGGCACAGACGCAGAGTGAATACAATTCTACACGGTGCCCAATGAAAACACGCAGGAAGGAGCAAGCAATGTTCTCAACGTAAGTGAACTGCTAAAAAAGATGGGCTTGTCTGAACTCTGATAAATACCACCTCAGTTTCAAGGAATAAGGCACCTTCGTTTTACGAGCTTTTTGTTTGACCAAGAATTACTTCAAATAGATAAAAATTATTTGTATGAAATTAGTATCATTAAACAGTTCTCTTCAATACGAATTTCACGATTCTAATTCCATATAATATAATCAAGATATTGTTGCTCAATTTGTATGGTCAAAGTTCATCTTGAAATACACGTGTGCCTTATTCCTTAAAACGGAGGTAGTAAGAACTACTGGTTGTTACAAGAGCCAGCACAGTTTGACAAGTAGATTGTCAATGGCTTTCCCCTCCTCAAATTCCAGACGATATTATAGTTGTAGATAGATAGAAAAATAGAAATCAATATGTAGATAGACAGAACCTCTGACTTTGTTAATTGCTATTACATGAGCTTCATCCGATTCGACATGCAAATGTTCTGACTGACATGAAAGCCAGTAACATAGCTGCCGTACCAGAAGCCCGATTACCCCTGATGCTTATTCTTGAAATACTCCACCACCTTGTCTGCATCAGGCCACCTCTTTCGCCGCCTCGACTTCCTTGAACCTCTCGGCCCATGCGGCGAATAGGGGAGTCTTGGTCGTGTCAACCAGCGCCACACCGAACATCCTGTTGAACGCTTCCAGCCAGAACAAATGGCACCCGACAACGATGTCCAGGTTGTTAGAGTATCTATCATGATACATAAGTTCAGATGAACCTAAACAGAAGTTCAGATAGAGATAGATGGAAGTTCAAATGTACTTGTGATGATCTGATCGTAACTATAAGATCAAGATCATCCCTTTCTTTTCTCTGTTTGTTGTAACCCTCCGTGTATCTATCTCTGCCGATGTTGGCCTATATAAATCAACACGCAACCGATGGAAGTCCCCATCGTTAACACAAAAACCTCTAGCGATCACATGGTATCAGAGCTAGCTTCCTAAAACACATCTACAAGCCTCGCCGCTCCACCACCATCGCCATGAAAAATCCCCTAGCTGGCCTAGCCGTGAGCGAGAAGCTAACCAGATCAAACTATCTCCTATGGCAGTCCCATGTCCTCCCCCCGATTTGTGGAGCTCGTCTAACGAGTTTCCTCGACGCCAATATGGAGGCCCCGCCAGAAACCATCGTCGTCGACAAGGACGGCAAGTCCTCCCAGGAGACCAACCCAGCCTATGATGCATGGGTGGCGATGGATCAGCAGGTTCTATCGTTCCTGCTCAACAGTCTTTCACCTGATATTTTCATCTCTGTTATTGGGACGGAAACAGCAGACGTCTAGGGAGCGATCAAGTCCATGTTCGCCTCCCAGTCCAGGAAACGCATCTCCAATCTGCGTGTCGCCCTCGCCAAAAAAAGGAGAACATGACGACGACCCAATTCTTCACCAAGATGAAGGGCCTAGCTGATGAACTCGTTGCAGCGGGTTGGCCGATCGATGAAGAAGAACCCGTTGAGTATATTCTCGCCAGCCTCGACGAGTCCTACAACCCCCTCTTCATCGCCATTGGGGTCAATGGTGCATAAGACCTCACCGTGGGCGATCTGTACGCCCAGGTCTGCGCCTACGACAGCCGCATCGAGCTTCTCAGTGGCGACACCGACGGAGGCTCCTCCGTCAACTCAGCGCAGCGCGGACGTGGAGGACCGCGTGGACGCAGCGGACGCAGAGGAGGCCGTGGCTACAACAACCGCGATCATGGTCATCAGCAGCATGGCGGCGGCAGTGGCCCTTGTGGAGGAGGCAGGAGCGGCAAGAAGGACCGCGACCTCGTCATTTGCCATATTTGCGGCAAGCCAGGGCACGAAGCCTGGAAGTGATGGCATCGCTACTCCGAGGATGAAGAAGAAGAGGAGAAGGGCGCCAAAGTTGCATCATACGGTGTGGACACCAAATGGTATGGTGATACCGGTGCCACCGACCACATCACCGGTGAGCTCAACAAGCTCACCATGAAGGAGAAGTACACCGGCCGTGCGCAAATTCTTGCGGCCAATGGGCAAGGTATGAACATTAGTCATGTTGGTCATGCAATCGTTAATACCCCCTCTAAATCCTTGCATCTAAAAAAATTTCTTCATGTTCCACATGCCACAAAATATCTTGTCTCGGTTCATCGCTTTACTAGAGATAATCAAGTTTTTATTGAAATTCACCCGTGGTATTTCTATGTCAAGGATCAGGCAACGAAGAAAATTCTTCTTAAAGGACGATGTGTGTGTGGCCTCTACCCGTTGATATCTTCATCATCCATCAAGAATAAAAATGCCTTTAGCATCACCAAACCTTCAGTTGTCCGATGGCATAGTCATTTAGGACATCCCTCGTTTCACATTGTTCAACAAGTTCTTAGCAATTATGAACTCCCTTATTCGAATAAATCTAGCATTGAGTCGGTTTGTGACTCTTGCCAAAGAGCCAAAAGCCACCAACTCCCTTATATGAGGTCTACTAGTGCATCTACCTATCCCTTGCAACTTGTGTTGTCCGATGTATGGGGACCAGTGATACGTCTCCAACGTATCTATAATTTCTGATGTTCCATGCTTGTTTGATGACAGTACCTACATGGTTTGCTTGCACTTTATACCATATTATGGCATTTATTGGACTAACCTATTAACAAGATGCCACAGTGCCAGTTTCTGTTTATTATGTCTGTTTATTGCAAAGGCCCAAAAACCAAAGTGCTCGGAAAAATCCGAAAAATTACAGAAATTCTATTTCGTCGGAAGACTCACGGAGCCGTAAGGGCAAGCCGAGGCCCAGGGCCTCCTCCCAATAGGCCGGCGCGGCCCGGAGGGTGGTCACCCCACCCCGTGAGGTGGGCCCCTCGGGACTCTTCCGACTCCGACTCTTCGCCTATTTAAGCCGTCGTGACCTAAAACTTCGACACCGATTGACGAAACTCCGAAAGACTCCAGGCGCCGCCACAGCGAAATCCAATTCGGGGGATGAAGTCTCTGTTCCGACTCGCCGGGACGGAATTGCCCCGGAGTCATCCACCGCCGTCTCCACCGCCATCTCACCGCCATCGCTGTCTCCATGATGAGGAGGGAGTAATTCACCCCGGGGCTGAGGGCTCCGCGTAGCTATGGTTCATCTCTCTTTATGTGATCTAGTTGAATATCATCTATGTGCTACTCTAGTGATGTTATTAAAGTACTCTATTCCTCCTGCACGGTGTAATGGTGACAAGTGTGCATCGTGTAGTACTTGGCGTAGGCTATGATTGTAATCTCTTGTAGATTATGAAGTTAACTATTGCTATGATAGTATTGATGTGATCTATGCCTCCTTCATAGTGTGATGGTGACAGTGTGCATGCTATGTTAGTTCTCGGTGTAATTGTGTTGATCTATCTTGCACTCTAAGTGACAAAGGATTAACTTGTCAATGCCTACAGATTGTAGACTAGGGTTTTGCTAGAAGTAGAGGGCAAGTAGATCTCGAAGGTTTAGGCGAAAAGTACTCGATGATTATGAAAACTAGGGTTATGTTGACAGTAGATTCGATCTTTCTTGTCCCTCGACTCCCCTTTATAGGAGGTGGAGCCAGGGTTTCGTTTTGTACAAGTTACGAGTCCGGGACGGTTTCTAACTCATCCCGCCGGATTACAAATAACTCTTCCTATTACAACTCTAGCTTTCCTTAATATATCTTGGACTCTCGAATCTTCTTATTCTTCGAGTAGTGGGCCTTCAACTCCGGTACTATCTTTGCAGGCCCATTTGGGATGCCTATGTCAGTAGGCCCCGAGATTTTGCTTGAATCGAGAGTCAAGGGAAATCTCATCTATTTATATTTTTTCGAGAGCTTTTATTTATGCTTCTTCACATAAAATTCTATATTGTACAGGGATAACGGTAGTTGGGGCTAGTTCATCTGACGGATCAGGTACTAGTTAACTGCTCTAGTGGCAATCCGCAAAAACCTACTTCAAGATCACGTCCCGGACATGATCTCTGGATATGGTGAAACTTCGACAAAGCCGCTTAAGGTCTTACCATTCGTCGAGTCCCAGTCAAATTTATCACCTAACGGTCCGTTAGGATTTTCTTCGATCTCTGTTGATACGATAAAAGTAGCAAGCTTTGGCGATGCCACGCCGTAACGGATCCTCTTACCTTCGCAAATTTGCGGCATTCGAAATTGATCGCAACTTTGCTTGAGATATTGTCGAGTGCTTTTCGCCTTTGGAATAGCATTTTATCGAGTCATATTTGATGACTTATTTTGTCTTCCTGGGAGTATATGTAGAGTTATCTTTGTAACTCGAAATATACTCACTTTCGTTTATTTTGATAAAACTCATCGGGCACGCGAACAAGTTCCCGATGGGAGTAGCTCGAGGCTACATCCAAGAACTTGTGTTGGGTGTAGGCTCCACAGATTAGTATCCGTTGCCGCTCTATTGATAATCTTTCTCGACAATTTTATATTTATCGGAAGGTAATAAATCCCCGATGGGAGTAGCCCCCGAGGCTATGAACAACTGTTTTGCATTTGGTCATAGCTCGCCTTTTCTATCTTGTCATAGTCGAAATTTTCTATTTTTCCAAAGTAGCCCCGAGCGTTTGGGCAAAAACTTGTATTTGATCAAAGGCTCCAAAAGTATTCAAATGATTTATCCTGTCGCCATTCTCTTTTCATTTTTCTTGTCGACATATTTTCCTTTGTCAAATTCTCTTCATCTCTATCAATAATTGGGATTTTTTCTGCCTTGTGGGTCCATTGTTCCCACCACATTGACACGTCGTAAAGTGGGGGACACACGTCCTCCGCTTTTCCTGGCGCACGTACGGTAATGCCTCCATTCCTTCCCGTAAAAATACCCTTTTACCCTTGTATCTACGAGATCCTTTTTCACCACACGATTTCTTCATCCAACGGTGCACCCGTCGTCCGAATCCTATATAAACCTTTCTTCAACCTCGGTCTAGTCCTTCGCTTATACGCACATCTATTCCCCTCGCAAAAACTTCCCCGCGCCCAACTGTTTGATCTTCCGCACGCCAAGCATTGCTTTGTCCACCGTTGATGCCACCACGCACGCGTCTCACTCGCCACAGCACGCCTGACTCATCAATGGCCGCCGCGGATCTAGGAGCCGTGGGCGAGGTCCAAGGTCACGAACCAGGACCTGAATCCTGAAGAAGCCGGGGATCACCAAGAAACCCAAAGCGGTTTGCTTCCTAGTGAAGAAAGCTACATACCCCTCCAATGGGGTACCGGTAAGTTTTGTCGACCATCTCATCCGCGGTTTATCCGCCCCCATTCATCCTTTTCTCCGTGGATTGCTTTTTGTCTACGGTCTTCAACTTCACCACCTCACGCCAAACTCAATCCTCCATATTTCCATTTTCATTACCTCTGCGAAGCCTCCTTGGCGTCTCGCCCAATTGGGCGCTATGGAAGCGCATTTTCTTCTGTCGCCGCAATGGCTCTCACAATGTCGCCTATAATATAGGCGGCGTTGTTATCTCTATCCGCTCCACTGCCAATTACTTCGACGTCAAACTCCCCGACTCCGTTCAAGGGTGGCGTAAGAGGTGGTTGTACATTCGTGAGGAAAACCATGGATGCGCAGAGGACAACATCCCTCCGTTCGATGGTGACGAAAAAATTCTTCGTCGCCGTTCTTGGGATGCAGAGGCTACCGAAGAAGAAAGAGCTTCGACTGAGGCCTTGATGACTCGCATCCGCGAGTTGCAAAATACTCGCGGCAAAGAATTGTCAGTATCCAGATTATAGTGTATTTCCTTAAGAGTAGAGTTCAGCCTCTTCAAGCTCGCAAATTTCCTCTTTGGAAATATACTGGCGATGAAGACGTGGATCGGCTGTCGACAGATTTGGAGGTGAAGGACTTGGAAAAACTTGTCCGAAAAATCACCTCCCTCAGCAAAAAAGATTCTATCCCTTCTTCTTGTCGCGTGAAACCATACAGCGCCGCCCATGCACTTCCTAAGGTAAACATTGTCGCGTAATTTTCTTATTGCCTTGCTTTTTGCATTGTGTGCTCCTTCCTGATATCCTTCCCTCTTTTTATACAGGACCACCCAAATCTTGTTTCACTTCCTCCTCTTCCGAAGCGGGGAAGTCGAAGAAAGGGCCGTTATCTCCGATGATAACCAAGAGGCCCCCTTTTTGAATGAACCCGCAGATTCTCGAAAATCTGCGGGATCTGCCGAAAAGGACGCTGCCTCCGAAGGCACCGCATCGTCCAATCTCCTCCTCTTGTCCGTTTCTCCAAAGAACAAAAGGAAGAGGGATGATGTCGAAGATTGGGACTTCAAAACCCGAAGAAGCTGATCCTTCGTCGCGAAGGCAGCTTATGATCCATATTCCCACCTCATCGTTGTAGTTCTTTTCTATCTTTTTTTTGTATTTGAACATTCGTGTCTATCTTGTTGTTTATATTGTCGACATTTTACTTGTAGTGATGAGGAAGAAGAGGTACCAACCGCTGGTGTGGCTGCTCGAACGAGCCGTCACATACATTAGTCGCCTCGAGACGCGCCAGTTGGGCAAGAAACTTCGCCTCCTCGACGTAACGTCGACATCGCTACTCCTCCTTCAAGCCCCTTGTCCCTTTGTCGAAAAGGGCGAGGACGGAGATCATCCCGAGCCTACTCTCCAATTGAGTAGCTCCTCTAACCCTCTCTTGAGGATGATAAGTTCTTAACTTCCTTGCCATTGTTTATGTCTTCTTTGTTGATTTCTATGTACCATTATATTTTTCTCATACCGCCATTTCCTTCTATCCCCTTTTTTTTAACAGCCTTTGATAAAGGATCTTTTCGCATCTGCACCAATTTGTTTCGGTACCGTGAATATGCTAGTAAAGTGAAGGTAATGCTTTACTCTTTTGCTTCTTTTCTTTTGCTCCCTTTGTTGTCGAAATTTTTAACTATATTTATCTTCCTTGGTGAAAAACTGGCGGAAGCCAATGAACGTGCCAACACACTTGCTCAACAATTAGAGCAAAGGAAAAGGCTCGCAAAAAGGCTGAGTCAGATGCTGCTGGTGCTCTGCAGTAGGCCGATAAGGCCAAGGCCGATGGCGCGGTGTCGAAGATCTCCTGAAGAGACTTCACGATGCCGAAACTTCGCTGAGTGAACATATAACCGCTCAATCTGCTCGCGAAGAAGCCATCCTGCGCATAAGGACCCAAAATCGTCGTTTGTCTGCAGGCATCTACCCAATTCAAATCTTTGGATCTTCCTTTACTCGTTTGTTGCTAAATGGATGTTCATTGTTTCAGCTAGAACGGCTCAAGAATATGAGCTTGAAGATCCCGATAATGATCCTCTGCTTGACGCCGTTTCATTCTAGTTTCACGGGACGGAAGCACGTGAAGGTATCGACGAAGCTAAAGCAGGACTGTTGCGGTTCTTCCCCTATTTCTTCCCAAAGAAAGAGGCACCGCAACTTTCCTTAAGCTAGCCAAGTGCTTTAATCGTCCCAAGATCTTGGGCTGAAGATGCGCCATGAAAACCAGAAGGTTGCCGTTGAGAGCACTCGTTGTCCTGTCGATACCAACAAACTATTGATGGACCAAAGTTGGCGACACGGATCAAATTGAGCAACTCAAGTGGCGATCTTTGGTCAATGCAAAACCCAACACGAAGAAAGTCCTGGCGTATCTTGGGGCCGCCTCGACTCCTAGTTCATCGAGGCCGGAGGTCTAGTTGCTGCCTCTCCTTTTCTATTTTTTTTGCTTTCTTTACTTCTTTTGCTATTGTCGTCACTTTAGCCTTGGCGACAATTATCCTCGCTAGTCCCTTAGAAAACTTTTGTAATGATGGTGTAAACTTTTTAGAAGCAATGAAATTCCTCTTGGTACCGTCATTGATCCGAAGATTTTATTTTCCAGTTAATATTTGACAATTATTCGACCAATCCTTGCTCTCCCAATGCTGCTCCCGCATCTTCCTTGTCGAAGAAAGTAGAAACCGATGACAAATTCCGTGAAGGTCCCTCAAGCACACCTTTGTCGGAAGATTTGCAAGAACTTCGACAAAGCTTCAGTTCACGAAGAAACAATCGCTTAAACTCATGGAACAATCTCGAGAGTCTTCTCAAAGAGAGAAAATTGCACTCCATCAAGCTCAAACCGCCATTGCTGAAAAGGACTCTCAACAAGGTCAAGCCGCCGCCGTGTCTCGGAAAATTCCATGCTCCAGCCGCTAATAGATGCTAGCTTGGATATGGGTATGTTTGATTATCTTTGTCGCGCTTCTTTTTCTTTGCCGCTTGCCTCCTTATTACACTGACTTGTTTTAAGAAACAATAGGTGCTTTTTTGGATACTGCCCCGAAGATGAACGTGTCGAGGCTCGTTCCAATGTTCTTCTTCGGCTTGCCCGTGAACAGTGGGTCGACTTTTGGGGCACGCCTGAACGGACTCGCTAAATCGTGAGATTTCAAGATCGCGCGCTCCAGGTTCGCGTGAAACTTCTGTACCAAGACCCTCTCAATGGTTTATAACTCTATGTTTCCTGGAACATTCAACCAAAAACTCTTCCGAGTTAATGGAGAAATTTAAGGATGCCCACCAGATCCATCACTTTGTCGAGTGCTCAACCGGTGGCTGGCGCCGATTTTGCCCTTATAATGCTTCGATCTTGCCACTCAAAGCTTGATCTGACCCAAGTTGTTGAGAAAGTTCACGAGAAGGTACGGCGCCGAAGAGTTGGTATCGATCGTATTAACACGAAGGTTTCTCCTATAGCCGAAGAAATGATTGAAGATCTTCTTCGGATGGATGCCGACTTTTTTGCCGATGGTCATTATGCTGATTTTCTTGGCGCTGCTCCCGAAGAAAACAGAGTGACCCTTGATGATATATTGAATCAAGACTGATTATTTTCCTTTGGTAGATAATTCTCCTGTATAAATCATGATTATGATTCTATTGTGAAGCAAACAGCATATTTCTATATTTGTCTAGCCCCCGAGTATTTTCGGTGGCTGTTCGTTGTATTTGTATAATGCGAGGTTTTTAAACCAAGGCAAGATAATATACATTGTATACTATTTTTGTGGGTGTAAGTGACATAGGCATCCCAAATGGGCCTGCCAAAGATAGTACCCGGAGTTTACTGAAGGCCCACTACCCGAAGAATAAGAAGATTCGGGAGTCCAAGATATGTTAAGGAGAGCTAGAGTTGTAATAGGAAGAGTTATTTGTAATCTGGCGGGATGAGTTAGAAACCGTCCCACTCCGTAACTTGTACAAAACGAATCGCCTCCACCTCCTATATAAGGGGGAGTCGAGGGACAAGAAAGGATCGAATCTACGTCAACATAACCCTAGTTTTATAATCGCCAGTACTTTTCGCTAAACCTTCGAGATCTACTTGCCCTCTACTTCTAGCAAAACCTAGTCTACAATCTGTAGGCATTGACAAGTTAATCCTTTGTCAATTGGCGCCGTCTGTGGGGAATTAGAGGCTGCAAGGATCTGATCTCGATGGCACGCTCAAGATCTTCGACATCGTCAACAGCAAGCAACGCGATGGATCGAGGTAACAAGGAAAAACCGATCTATTCAATTTTATTCCTCACCCGCCCTCCCGTATGGATGCATGTGCCTATCTGGAGGAGCCCATCGTCATGACGTTCGGAGAATTCCGACAGGCGCCAACAAGGAAGGATCCTACCGTCTCGAAGTTCCGATCTCGCCGGAATTTTCAGCGGTCGACTCCAACTTTTCGTCGAGTGACGGGGAGTTTTCGTCGACATACTTCGTCGACAACAAGGCAAGCGAAAAACTCGCCAAGATCTTCAGCAACACATCCTTCGAGTCGTCTGCGGACTCCTTTATAAGCAGCGACTCCGACAGCGTCGACAACTTCAACTTCATCGACAAGTCTGTTGCCATCGGAAAGGTCTTCACCACTCTATATGATGGTGTCACCAATCCTGACAAAAATCAATGCGCAAAATATCATATCTATGTGGTAGAAGGGGCAGGCATCAACCCACAAACATCGAGGCTTTCGACGAATTGGGAAACCATACGTCGATCCCGCCGATCTTAGACATGGCTTAGGCACCAAATATCCCGGATCTTCAACTCGCGCAAGAGTACAGCTCCCGCAAGAAGCGTGGGATAGGGCCGCGAGCCATGGATGGTTCGGAACCTATGACCACCACTGCTACCGCACAAGAACTTCAAGCATATCAATATAGACTTGCTCGAGCAGAGAGTTAGAGCAAACAAAGATCCTAATAGAAGGAAAGAAGCGCCTTCGCATCGCGCACGCCGGCAGATTTAAGTCGCCTTTCAGAAATACGGAGATAGTCACAGAGAAGCTCGGAGGAGAGCAATGTCTCGACCGCAAAACATACCTGAAGCGAAAGAGGAAACATAATCCAAAATCTCGACATGTCCTTTATGTCGATCGAAGAAAGAGAAATATCATCCCAAAAACGCCGAGGCAGGTTACATGGCAACACAAGCATACATCTTGCACCTCCTGGGGCCCCGAGAGAACCATTGTTCAATATGGCAATGGCCGGAGTAGGGGTCATGGGAACAACGTTTGCAACAACGCCTCCCGAAGAAATCCCACAAAATAGTCCACGACCGCACAGTTCAAGACCCACCAAGAGCAAGTGGAGCAAGAGACACAGAATTCAAGTAAGGGTGGACGAGCGCGACAAGAAAGAAGAGAGCGCCAGCGAGCTTGCCGACGAAGATATGTGTGGCCTCCGTGTTTTACGAGAAGAGTTCGAAACTCGAGTCCCAAAAGGGTTCAAGTTACCCGAGAATTTCAAGAAATCCTGCAAGATCCCGAGGATTGGCTCGTGGATTATCTCGAGATGGTAAAATTGATAGGAACCAGAGCAACAGCTATGCAAAGTATCCAAGTTCACCCGAGTGGTGCCGCAAGATCGTGGATAAAGAAACTCCCTTGAATTCCATCGACAGAAACCTTTGAGGACATCTTCGTGAAGAACTTCCGATCCACCTGCAAGAAACCCGCGTCATTGGAAGAATTAAGGGCGTGACAAAAACACGACGAGTCGATGAGGATACATAGCGGTGGAACATTATCAAAACCTGGGCAGAGGACATATCGACGAAAGAGCCATAGATGTCGGAAGGTGGAATCCGACGAGCAGATTTCGTCGAGGACTTGGGGAGAACTAATCCCAAGACAATTTCAGCATTGATGGAAATCGCTAACAAGTGGGCAGATGGAGAAGACGCAATATACAACAAGCGACACAGGTCGCCAGAAGAAGATCGTGGTCGATGCACAAATAGAGGCGATTTTCTCGCCGCTCTACAACAACGATGCTCCCGGCCATATATCGGCTGGTTTTCGGAAATCCTGGAGGAAATAGTCGAGATGATTATCAAAGGAGTAACGAGCAACAAGGCGACAATAGAGGTGATTTTAGCGCAACAGACAAAATAGTGGACCAAGGATTCAAAGACCTTATGTATCCCCGGGGAGATGATGAACGGTCCGTGTCAAATGCACTTTTACCTCGACAACAATGGAAAGAGGCGGGACATCTCGTAAAGATCGCTGCAATTTTTCGCAATGCTGAGCCGCAGTGGAATCGCAACGCTCACAAATAAATAAATCCCTCGAGCCAAGGAGCGAGATTCACCTCCCACCTCCTCCCGCAATTACCGAAGAAAATCGACACCTTAGAATTGCGGCAGCACCACATCCACCTCCATATGTTGACCCCAACTAACCGTGTGGTCTCGATGATTCAGAAAGCTAGGCCGTCCAACATGGCGCAGAAGGTAATATCTCGACAAGTGTTCATGGCGAGAAGATGCCTCCACCAACACGAGTACTTAAATTGGTCGGGGCAAGATATCGGCTTCACAATCGCACATCCGCAGCAAGTCCCTCGACCAGACAATCGGCGCTCATCTTACCCGCTGTAATCGCTGGTTTTGACGTGTCAGAGTTTTCATAGATGGCGGCAACAGCTAAACCTCATGTATGCAGACACATTGAGGAAGATGAACATATCCCTAGCAAATCTGAAGCCAATTGACACACGTTTCCACGATTACACCATAGAAGCCAAGTTACCCATTGGGCAAGATCAACCTCGACGTCTTGGAACCCGAGAACTACAGGATAGAGAACCAGTTCGAAGTGGTGGATTTCCCTCGCAATATCACTTGTTGGGACGACTGGCGTACGCTGTGTTCATGGCGTGCCGCATTATACATATCTTGTGGAGGTTGCCCGGGCCTAAGGGACCTATCACAACCAAAGGAAGCTTTGCACTGTCCGATAAATGCGACAAAGATTTTCATCTACTGTCGAAACTTTCGGATGCTAATATGGCACTAGGTTCACCGATTATGATGTGTCACGAGGTAGAAGACCTTCTAAGGAGCCAACTTTCAATATAAACAAGGATTCAAAAGAGGTACAGCCACCCGACATCTCAAAGAAAACGACGTCCATTGCCGCAAACATGGATGTCGCATAGGAAAGCGCGCTCGTCGAGTTCCTCCGTGAGCCCTGGAGAATCTTCGCATGGTGTCCAACCGACATGCCAGGAGTACCAGGGAACTTGCGAGCACCACCTCAATTTGGACCCTCTCGCACGACCTCCAGCAACCTTTGCGGCGTTTCGAGCCTAGCCGCAAAGCCATGTTATCGTAAATAGATCGACTCAAAGATGTCGGGTTTATCAGAGAAATATCTATATAAGCCACATGGGTAGCTAACCCGATGGTGCCGAAGAAACACACAATAGTCCTTCGCATGTGCGTCGACTTCACGTGTCTCAATAAACATTGTCCCAAGGATCATTTCCCTCCCAAGGATCGATCAAATCATCGACTCCACGGCAGGATGCGAACGTCTTTCCTTCCGGACGCATATTCCGTTATAACCAGATTAGACTAAAAGAAGAAGATGAAGCCAAGACAGTGCTCATCACACCTTATGGCGTGTTTTGCTACAGAACAATGCCTTGGTTTGAAAAACGCGGGAGCAACATATCAAGGATGATGCAAGAAGTGCCTAGCAACACGATCGGAAATGTACAAGTCTACACGATGATGTCGTAATAACATCAAAGAAAGGGTCGACTTTGATCGAAGATTTGAAGAAAACCTTCGACAACCTCGACAAGTTCCGCCTCTCAGTGAACTGCAAAGTGCTCTTTTGGAGTTCCGCAGAGAACTTCTCGGCTTCTTAGTATCAACAAGGGGGATTGAAGCTAATCCCGAAAAAATACAGGCCATCGTTACTATGAGAAAGCCAACAAAAAGAAAGAAATACAACAAATGACGGGCGAGTCGCAGCCTTTAAGGTTCGTCGCAGGCTAGGAGAAAAGAGCGCTACCGTTCTATGCATTGATCAAGCAAGGGGAAAAATTTCAATGGAACGAGGAGCGATAGAGCTTTCGAGAATCTCAAGCGAGCAATTTCGACACCGCCGATATTGGTGGCGCCAAAAGAGAAAGAACCTCTCCTCTTGTACATCGCAGCTACACCTTGATGCGCGTAGATGTACACGTCCGTTGGGAACCCCAAGAGGAAGGTATGATGCGCACAGTGGCAAGTTTTCCCTCAGTAAGAAACCAGGTTTATCGAACCAGAGGAGCCAAGAAGCACGTTGAAGGTTGATGGTCGCTAAATGTGATGCGGCGCAACACTGGGATTCCGCGCCAACTAGAACCCGCACAACACAACCAAAGTATTTTGCCTCAACGAAACAGTGAGGTTGTCAATCTCACCGGCTTGCTGTAACAAAGGATTAAACGTATCGAGTGGAAGATGTTTGCAAAGAAACGTGAAACAAGTAGATTGTATGCTATGGAAAGAATAGGACCGGGGTCCACAGTTCACTAGAGGTGTCTCTCCCATAAGATAAAAGCATGTTGGGTGAACAAATTACATTCGGGCAATTGACAAATAGAGAAAGGCATAATAATGCATATACATGACATGATAAATATAGTGAGATTTAATCCGGCATTACGACAAAGAACATAGACCGCCATCCACCGCATCTATGCCTAAAAAGTCCACCTTCAAAGTTATCGTCCAACCCTCCAATTAAGTTGCAAGCAAGGACAATTGCATTAAGTATTGTGCGTAATGTAATCAATAACTACATCCTTAGACATAGCATCAATGTTTTATCCCTAGTGGCAACAAGACATCACAACCTTAGAACTTTCACTGTCCTGGTATCAATGAAGGCATGAACCCTATCGGAAGCATAATTACTCCCTCTTGAGTTAAGAGTAAAAACTTGCCCGAGCCTCTACTAATAACTGAGAGCATGCAAGATCATAAACAACACATGAACAATAGATTGATAATCACCATAATCATAGTACTCTCTATCCATCGGATCCCGACAAACACAACATATAGAATTACATATAGATGATCTTGATCATGTTAGGCAGCTCACAAGATCTAACAATGAAGCACAACAAGGAGAAGACGACCATCTAGCTACCGCTATGGACCCATGGTCTAGGGGTGAACTACTCACTCATCACTCCGGAGGCGATCATGGCGATGAAAGAGTCCTGGATGAACCTGCTCCTAAGGTGCCGAGGCGATCTCAATCCCCAGATGGGACGCGGCGGCGGCGTCTCTGTAAGGTTTTCCGTGATCGTGGCTCTCGCATCGGGGGTTCGCGACCGAGCTTTAAGTAGGCGGAAGGTCAACGCGAGGGGCCACACGAGGGGCCCAGGGGGCGGGTCCGCGCAGGTTGGGCCGCGCCGCCACCCCCCGGCTGCCTCGTGGCCCCACTTCGTTAGGTCTTCCTCTGGAGCTTCGTGCAAAAATAGGACCGGGCGAAAGTTTCGCCCAATTCCGAATATTTCTTTACTATTTCGAAACCAAAAACAGCAGAAACAGAACTGGCCTTCGCATCTTGTTAATAGGTTAGTTCCTAAAATGCATAAATATGACATATAATGTGCATAAAACATGTAGGTATCATCAATAAAGTAGCATGGAACATAAGAAATTATCGATACGTTGGAGACGTATCAACATCCCTAAGCTTAGTCTGCTCGTCCCGAGCAGGTAAACGATAACAAAGATAATTTCAAGTGACATGCCATCATAATCTTGATCATACTATTTGTAAACATATGTAATGAATGCAACGATCAAAGCAAAGGTAATGACATGAGTAAACAAATGAATCATATAGCAAAGACTTTTCATGAATAGTACTTCAAGACAAGCATCAATAAGTCTTGCATAAGAGTTAACTCGTAAAGCAATAAATCAAAGTAAAGGTGTTGAAGCAACACATAAGAAGATTAAGTTTCAACGGTTGCTTTCAACTTGTAACATGTATATCTCATGGATATTGTCAACATAAAGTAATATAACAAGTGCAATATGCAAGTATGTAGGAATCAATGCACAGTTCACACAAGTGTTTGCTTCTTAAGGTGGAAGGAGATAGGTAAAACTGACTCAACAATAAAAGTAAAAGAATGGTCCTTCAAAGAGGAAAGCATCGATTGCTGTATTTGTGCTAGAGCTTTATTTTGAAAACATGAAACAATTTTGTCAACGGTAGTAATAAAGCATATGAGTTATGAAATTATATCTTACAAGTTGCAAGCCTCACGCATAGTATACTAATAGTGCCCGCACTCGTCCTACTTAACTTGGACTACCGGATCTTTGCATGCCATGTTTCAACCAAGTGTCACAAGGTACCTCCATGCCGCCCGTACAAAGGTCTAAGGAGAATGCTCGCATTGGATTTCTCGCTTTTGATTATTCTCAACTTAGACATCCATACAGGACAACATGGACAACAGATAATGGACTCCTCTTTAATGCATAAGCATGTAGCAAAGTTATTATTCTCATATGAGATTGAGGATATATGTCCACAAAATAAACTTCCACCATGATTCATGGCTTTAGTTAGCGGCCCAATGTTCTTCTTAACAATTTTGCATGCTCCAACCACTAAAATGATAGACCTTCGTGACAAGACGGACATGCATAGCAACTCACATGATATTCAACAATAGTTGATGGCGTTCCCCAGAACATGGTTATCGCACAACAAGCAACTTAATAAAATATAAAGTGCATAAGTACATATTCAATACTACGATAGTTTTTAAGGCTATTTTGTCCCATGAGCTATATATTGCAAAGGTGAATGATGGAATTTTAAAGGTAGCACTCAAGCAATTTACTTTGGAATGGCGGTAAATACCATGTAGTAGGTAGGTATGGTGGACACAAATGGCATAGTGGTTGGCTCAAGGATTTGGATGCATGAGAAGTATTCCTCTCGATACAAGGTTTAGGCTAGCAAGGTTATTTGAAGCAAACTCAAGGATGAACAAGTGCAGCAAGACTCACATAAAAGACATATTGTAAACATTATAAGACTCTACACCGTCTTCCTTGTTGTTCAAAACTCAATATAGATATTATCTAGACCTTAGAGAAACCAAATATGCAAATCAAATTTTAGCAAGCTCTATGTATTTCTTCATTAATGGGTGCAAAGCATATGATGCAAGAGCTTAAACATGAGCACAACAATTGCCAAGTATCACATTATCCAAGACATTTTTAGAATTACTACATGTAGCTTTCCAATTCCAACCATATAACAAATTAACGAAGAAGAAACTTCTCATTGAACATTATGAGTGAAGCCTAAGGACACATGTGTCCATATGCAAGCGGAGCGTGTCTCTCTCCCCCAAAGTGAATGCTAGGATCCATCTTATTCAAACAAAACAAAAACGAAAACAAACCGACGTCCAAGTAAAGAACACCGATGTGACTAAAATATAGTTTCAGGGGAGGAAACTGATGATGTTGTCGATGAAGAAGGGGATGCCTTGGGCATCCCCAAGCTTAGATGCTTGAGTCTTCTTAAAATATGCAGGGGTGAACCACCCCAAGCTTAGAGCTTTCACCCCTCTTGATCTTAGTATATCATTCTCCTCTCTTGACCCTTGAAAACTTCCTTCACACCAAACTTCAAGCAAACTCATTAGAGGGTTAGTGCATCATTAATAATTCACACATTCAGAGGTGACACAATCATTCTTTTCACTTCTGGACATTGCATAATGCTACTGGACATTAATGGATCAAAGAAATAAATCCAACATAGCAAAAGAGGCAATGCGAAATAAAAGGCAGAATCTGTCAAAAACAGAACAGTCCGGAAAGACGAATTTATAAATGGCACCAGACTTGCTCACATGGAAAAACTCAAAACTAAGCTATGCACATATCTCTGCGTATCACGCGTAAATTGGCAGATTTTTTCTGAATTTTCTACAGAGAATTGTGCCCAGATTCGTGACAGACAGCAATGCTGTTTCTGTGCAGCGATCCCAAATATAACATCAACTTTGACATAGAAACTTTACTTATCACAAAAACATGATAAGGAGAGGCACAGTAGTAAACAACTCTCCAAGACTCAATAAAACAAAATTGCGCCGTAGGTAAAAACATGGGTTGTCTCCCATAAGCGCTTTTCTTTAACGCCTTTCAGCTAGGCGCATAAAGTGCAAATCAAGTAACATCGAGAGTAGAAGCATCAACATCATAGCTTGTTCTAATAATAATAGAATCAAAAGGCAACTTCATTCTCTTTCTAGGGAAGTGTTCCATACCTTTCTTGAGGATAAATTGATATTTAATATTACCTTCCCTCATATCAACAACAACACCAACAATTCCAAGAAAAGGTCTTCCCAACACAATTGGACAAGATGCATTGTATCTCATATCCAAGACAACAAAATCAACGGGCACAAGCTATTGTTAACCGTAATATGCACATTATCAATCTCCCCAAAGGTTTCTTTAACATTCAAGCTAGATTAACATCCAAATAACAATTTTTTAATGAAAAGTCAAGCATATCATAAATCTTTTTAGGCATACCAAATACTTGCACCAAGATCACATAAGGCATTACATTCAAAGTCATTGAATTTTCATTTAATGATGGGCTCCTCAACCATCTTCTAACTTTCTAGGAATAGAAGTTTCAAGTTTTAGTTTTCTCTAGCTTTTATGAGAGACTTTGTAAAGGCTAAAATTATAGCACTAGCATTAGGACTCTTAGCAAGTTTTTGTAAGAACTTATAACTTCAGAGATGTAATCATTAAAATCTAAATCATTATGAGCCACAAAAGTATACTAATCATTATCTTCAAGGTTGGAAAATTTCAAATAGCTTTATCACAAGGCTCAGCTAGCTTTCTTTAGCAATTTCAGAAGCACGCCAAATTAGAGTAGAAACATTGCCAACACCAAATTATTTTATTATTAATAGTGCAGCAACTTGTGAAGAATTAGCATTACTAGTGGTGGTAATAGTCCAAACTTTAAATGCATTATTCTCTTTAGCTAGTTTTTCATTTTCTTCTCTATCCCACCTAGTACGTATTCCACCATTAATCTTATATTCTCATTAATTCTAACTTGATGGCAATTGTCTGTAGTAGTAATCTTATTATCAAGATCATTGTTAGGCATAACTTTCATTAAAAGATTAACATCCGAGGCAAGCCTATCAACTCTAGAAGCGATAGTATCAATTTTATCAAGCTTTTCCTCAACAGATCTGTTAAAAGCAGTTTGTGTACTAATAAATTCTTTAAGCATGGCTTCAAGACCAGAGGGTACACTTCTATTATTGTTGTAAGAATTCCCGTAAGAATTACCATAACCATTACCATTAGCAGAAGGATATGATATCTACCATAAGTATTACCCTAGTTGTTCCTATAAGCATTGTTGTTGAAATTATTATTTTTAATGAAATTCACATCAACATTTTCTTCTTGAGCAACCAATGAAGCTAAAGGAACATTATCTTGATCTACATTAGATCTACCATTCACAAGCATGTATAATCACATCAATCTTATCACCATAGGTTTCTTCAACAGAATTTACCTTACCTTGTGGAGCTCTTTCCGTGCCATTCGCTGAGTAATTTATCATCATATCATCAAGAAGTTTCGTAGTCAGCTTCCTAATGTAGATGTACATAAAAGTACCTAAAGAAATTGAATCCAATAAATTCGCCAAGAAAATTTAGTCCAGATAAGGTTTGATGATCATCCAAGTAGTCACAGTCCATGGTTGGGCAATTCTTTACCAAAGTTTTCATTCTTTCCCAAGCTTGACATGTTCAGGATCTAATTGTTTAAAATTCATTATGCTACTTCTCAAAGAAATAATTTAGCGAGGATAATATCTACCAATAAAAAAAGCATCCTTGCATTTAGTCCATGAATCAATACTATTCTTAGGCAAAGATAGCAATCAATCTTTAGCTCTTCCTCTTAATGAGAAAGGAAATTCAGTTTAATAATATCACTATCTACATCTTTATACTTTTGCATTTCACAAAGTTCAACAAAATTATTGAGAGGGGCAGCAGCATCATCAGAACTAGCACCAGAAAATTGTTCTCTCATGACTAGATTTAGTAAAGCAGGTTTAATTTCAAAGAATTCTGCTGTAGTAGCAGGTGGAGCAATAGGTGTGCATAGGAAATCATTATTTGCATTTGTGAAGTCACACAACTTAGTATTTTCAGGGTTGGCCATTTTAGCAAAAAAAATAAAGCAACTAGATAAAGTAAATGCGAGTAACTAATTTTTTGTGTTTTTGATATAGCAAACAAAAAGATAGCAAATAAAGTAAAACTAGCAACTAATTTTGTGTTTTGATTTAGTAAACAAAGTAGTAAATAAAATAAAGCAAGACAAAAAACAAAGTAAAGAGATTGAGAAGTGGAGACTCCTCTTTCAGCGTGTCTTGATCCTCCGGCAACGGCGCCAGTAAAAGTGCTTGATGCGCGTAGATGTACACGTCTCATAGAACCCCAAGTGATAGGTTGTATGACAAAGACAAAGGGTGTTTTCCTCAAGATGAAACCAAGGTTTAATCGAACCAAGAGGGAGCCAAGAAGCACGTTGAAGGTTGACGGTCGCGAAATGTGATGCGCGCAACACCACGTGGATTCCTATTACCAACTAGGAACTCGCACAATACGTTCAGTATTTCACCTCAACGACATGAGTGTTGTCAATCTCACCGGCTTAGTGAAATAAAAGATTAAACGTATCGAGGGAAGATGTTTGCAAAGAAAACAAGAAATGAAGTAGATTGTATATGGAAAGAATAGGACCGTCCACAGTCACTAGAGGTGTCCCAAGATAAAAGCATGTTGGGTGAACAAATTAAGGTCGGGCAATTGACAAATAGAGAAAGGCATATTAATGCATATACAAGACATGATAAATAAGTGAGATTTAATCCGGGTATTACGACAAAGAACATAGACCGCCATCCAATCGTATCTATGCCTAAAATCCCACCTTCAAAGATCGTCCGAACTCCAGATTAAGTTGCAAAGCAACACAATCGCATTAAGTATCATGAATGTAATCAATAACTATGACCTTTAGACATAGCACTTCAATGTTTTATCCCTAGTGGCAACACACATCACAACCTTAGAACTTCATGTCACCCAGGTATCAATGAAGGAATGAACCCACTATCGAGCATAATTACCCTCCCTCTTGGAGTTAAGAGTAAAAACTTGGCCGGAGCCTCTACTAATACTGGAGAGCATGCAAGATCATAAACAACACATGAACAATAGATTGATAATCACCATAATCATAGTACTCTCTATCCATCGGATCCGACAAACACAACATAGAATACAAATAGATGACTTGATCATGTTAGGCAGCTCACAAGATCTAACAATGAAGCACAATAAGAGAAGACTACTCATCTAGTTATCAAAGCAGGACCCATGGTCCAGTAACCATCACTCATCACTCGAGGCGATCATGAAGGCAAAGAGTCCTCCCAGAGATGAACTTCCCATAGTGGTGCCGTGAGGCGATCTTAATCCCCGAGATGGGATTTCGCGCCGGCGGCGTCTTCCGTAAGGTTTTCCAGACGTGGCTCTCGCACCGGGGTTTCAAGACGGGAGCTTGCGAGGCGGAAGGTCAATGCGAGGGGCCACGAGGGCCCAGTGTGGCTGTGGCCGCGCTGGCCAAGGAGCCTATCGCGCCGGCCAATTTCCCCGGTCGCTTCGTGGTCTCACTTCGTTAGGGTCTCTACCTTCCTGGAAGTCAGGTCAGACCTCGGGCTGAAAGTTTCATTCAATTCCGATAAGAATATTTCTTTACTAGGATTTCTGAAACCAAAAACAGCGTAAAACAGGAACAGCAGAAAACAGATCTTGTTAATAGGTTAGTTCCAGAAGAAGCAACATGACATATAATGTGCATAAAAAGTGTAGGTATCAAATAATGTGGAAAGGAACATAAGAAATTATCGAGACGTTGAGACGTATCACACTTCAGGCCGCACGGCTCTCGTAGTCGAAAAGGAAGAAGAAGGCAAGCTTCATGGAGTTCAAAGGCCAAAGATATTTCATCAAATGGCACCGCCATTCCAAACAGCGGTACCCGCCATATCAAAAGCTAGCATATGGAGTATTCACTACCAGCAAGAAAAATTGCGACACTATTTTTCGGCGCACCCGATAATAGTGGTCAATGAGGCTCCCCTTATCGAATATACCGAACAACCTTAAGTTACTGAACAATTCCCTTGCAATTAGAACTTTCCCCTGACATCACGATGAAAAAGAAAAGCACAAACGCAGGTCTACCCATTTCAGTCACAGTGATGGAGCTACAAAACACGGACCCCCAGCATCAAGAACTTGGACCATGAACTCAATGTCCAAGTGTGATATTAGTCTCAAGGCTACAAGTTGAAGTATGTTCTGCGCATGACGTTCCCAAACGCATCTAACAATGTAGCTGTAATATGAAGCTCACACACGGGATGTAGATAAAAGCAGGAAAAACCCACTGAAATTTTCTGCGACTCACGCTGGTAGCACAAATAAGTCATGAACCAATGCATGTCGTCAACGAAACATGATAGCATACAAAGAGGTGCACAACGAGTCAGAGAAGATTCGATGGTTACAGAACTACATCAGCAGCAAAGAGGAGAATGATGAGCCGACGTTTCCGCAAAACATCGGGTCACAATGCCTTGCAATTCCTCCTGGTGTGTTCTGGGAAGAGATTAGAGAGATCAACAAGCCAAGAAACGAAGGAGAAAAAGAGAAACCTTCGAGTATCGCCAAAGACACAACAAAAGGAAGAAGAGCAAGAGCTAGTCATGATGGTGCAAATTCCATGGATGCATGCCTATATTATATATCTAAGGAAAACTATACCCGACGATCCACCAAGCAAGGCGAATAATTAGGTTTATCAAAAGCTTTACCGTGGTAAAAGGGAGCCGTACAAACGCAAGATCTCAGGTGCTACAACGGTGTGTTACACCCGAAGACGGAAGGATCATCCTAAGGGACGTGCATGAAGGAATATGTGGGCACCACGCGAGCAGAGCTATCGCGGCTAAGGTTTTCGGAGCAGGATTTTTATTGGCTACCAAGAATCGAGGATGCGAAGGAAATAGTGCGAACTTGCGATGCGTGTCAAAGATTTGCGGCAAGACCTCACTCACCAGCAGCTGAACTTATGCCAATCCCACTGCCTTGGCCCTTTGCTCAATGGGGTCTCGACATGGTGGGTAACGCACAAAAGCTTCATTGTGAGACCATACAATAGGAACACTGTCGACAAATTCACCAAGGGGATAGAGGCGAAGCCAATAAATTAATTAGATGCAAGATCCGTAATAAAGTTTAGAAGAGCATTGTTTTTCGGCTTTATACCTCACAAGATCGTCACGGTATAATTCATAGAATTTTTACTTCCAAGGAGTTCAAAGTATAAGCCAGTAAGTGGGTAAGAAACTAAGTTTATGTCCGTCGCAGACATCCAATAGGTAACAATGGTCAAGTCGAAAGGCCAATGGGATCATCTGCAATGGCATCAAGAAGTCACTAGGACCTTGGAAAAGCTGTGGCTACCCTGGCCGAGGAGCTACCAAGTGTTTGTGAGTATCCAACAACGCCAAATACAGCGACGAAGACGTTTCTTTTTGGTCCACTGGCGTTTTACTATATTGAGATGGAACACGATTCTCCACGAGTCGTAGAATATGACGAAGAATCTCGAGAAAAGCTTTGAGGATGATGCTGCCCACGCACTATGAAGCTCAGACTAAGTCCCGTCACGAGTCGCCAACACGCAAGACTAAAAACTATCACAGTCGACGATCGCGGCCAAGATCTTTCCAAGTGGTTGACCTAGTCTTACGACTAAACCGTAAAAGCCATGAAAAACCCAGTCACTCCCGGCTAGGACCATCATGCTTAAGTAATAGAAGAGAGCATACAGAATTAAAGACAAGAAGACAAAGGGATTGACGAGCCAACCCTCTTGGAACGTGGCACGCCTCGTGCGTTTCACGCCTAGATGTCGAAACATAGTCTCCCCTTTCTAAAGCTTGGCTACTGCACCGCAACTTCATGAAGTTTAAGACGACTCTTTTCCTTTTCTAGGCACCGAGCGGCCGAGAAGGTTTTTAATGAGGCAGTCGCGTTGCTGCAATATAATAAAGATAGTGGAATTATATATCTTCTTCCAGACAAGATCAGGGGTTTCTCCTCACATGATACAATATATATAAATACAAAGATTTAAAGAAGCATCTTGCCTTGGTAGAAAAATACCGCCAAAGCAAAAGAGATATCGGATAAAATAGTGATCAACAAAAAGCCCGGGGGCTTGCACCCGCACAAAATAGTACACAACGTATATTATCTTGCTTTGGGACAACCTCGCATTATAATAAACAAAAGATATTGCAATCAAACCGCCCGGCTTGGAAGATAAAAATAAAATACAATGACTTTACAATATAGCTCGTTTGTACAGGATACAAATTTCGGGATAAGTTCGTCTTCAAGGATTTCCTAACATATTGTCTATGGTTAAGCGCTGTTATTTAGCGCGAGTACTATGCTCAGCGTAGGCTACCCTTCACGAAGAATTCGAATCCATCCTAGAAGTTCATCCATCATATCTTCTACACTGAGTAACAATATCATCATATTTACCGAAGTTTCTTTTCCTCTTCGACATCTTCTCCAAGCATTTTGGGACAACTTGCCCCACGTCTAATTTTGGGTAGCAAATTTTTATCATGATCATCGCAAACCTTGCACCAGCAGCTAGTTGAGCTCGTACAAAGCCGTGGATGCGAGGAGCATCTCGAAATTTGTCCATTAATGCAGGAAGGGTCTCTCGGCATCTTATTGCGAGGAAACATGGTACCATAAACCAGACAAAGTCCTTGTACAGAAGTCAAGATATTCGCGAACCTGAAGTGCACGATCTTGAAATCTCACGATTTGGCGGGTCCGCCCAGGTGCCCCAAAAAGTTGACCCATGTTCACGTGCAAGCCAAGAAGAACATTGGAACGAGCCTCGACACGTTCCTCTCGTTCGTAGTATCCAAAAAGCACCTATTGTTTTTAAAACAATTCAATGGGCAATAAGGAGGCGAAGAAAGGAAACGAAGAAGCGAGATAAAGACAATGAAACTTACCCGCTCATATCCAAGCTAGCATCCGTTAGCAAATGAGCATAGAATTTTCCGAGATGCACTGCGCTTTCAAGAACAGCAGATCCTTCTCTGATATAGTATCCCGAGCTTGTTGAGCGCAATTTTCCTTTTCGAAGATTCTAGACGCTTCCATAAGTATAAGCGATTGTTTCTTCACAAACTTCGGAGTTGTACTCGAAGTTCTTTCAATTCTTCTGTCAGATCCATACTCGAAGAATCATCAAGGTTAACAGGACAGAAGACTTCTTCAAAGGGACGAAGGAAAAACTTCGGGAGGACCAGGAATTGACGAATAATTGTCAAAAATCAACCGAAATAGAAAAACGTCGACATCAATCATTGAGACAAAGTTCGACTTCCATTCATTCTTGTAGTATATACATATCTATTACAAAAGAAGGACCTCTACAAGACCTAATCATCGCCAGGAGCGCACAAATGACAATACCAAAAGGAGGAGGTAAACTAAAACAAAGCAAAAGAATATGAAACTAGACCTCCGGCCTTGATGAGCTGGGAGTCGAGGGTGGCTTGATCCCGAGATATGCCAAGATTTTCTTTGTGTTGGGTTTGGCTGCTTTAATCAGCGACCTCCCCTCGACTGCTCTATTTGATTGGTGTCGCCAACCTCATCCAATCAATAGTTTGCTCTGTCAAGAACTGTGGGCAACAGTACTTTCGACAGCAACCTTCATGTTTTCTTGGCGCATTTTCAGTCCAAGGTCCTCTGCTGAATTAAAGCTCTTGGCAAGGCCAAGGAAAGTTGCGGGTTGCTCTTTCTTCGGGAAAAAATAAGGAAAAAGCCGCGACAACCCCGCTTTGGCTTGATCAATGCCTTCGCGTGCCTCCGATCCATGAACCTCGAGAAATGACAGGGCGTCAAGAAGAGGATCATTGGCGGGTTCTTCAAGTTGAAACTCTTGAGCTGTTCTAGCTGTCAAAAAAGAAACTTATTGAGCAACAAACAAACACAGAGAAGGAAATACAAAAAATGATAAGTGGTACTTACCGACGAAGCGGCGACTTTGTGTCTTTAAGCGCTTAAGGATCGCCTCTTCGCGAGCAGATTGGGCAGCTATGTGATCGCTCAGTGAAGTTTCAGCGGTGTGAAGCCTTATTCTAAGATCTTCGACACCAGTCACGACTTGGCCTTATCACTGCCGAGCACTAACAGCATCTCACTCAGCCTTTTTGCGAGCCTGTTCACTTTGCTCTAACCGTTGAGCAAGTGTGTTGGCACGCTCATTGGCTTCCGCCAGTTTTTCTGGCAAGGAAGAAAAATATAGTTAAAAACTTCGACAACAAAGGAGCAAAAGGGCAGAAGCAAAGGAGTAAAGCGTTACCTTCAGCTCTACTAGCATATTCACGATACCCGACAAATTGGGTACCAATGCGAAGAAGATCCTTTATAAGAGGCTGTTAAAAAAAGGGATAAAAGGAAATGGCGGTATGAGAAAATATAATGGTACATAGAAATAAACAAAGAAAACATGAACAATGACAAGAAAGTTAAGAACTTACATCCTCCAAGAGAGGGTTAAAGGAGCTACTCAATTGAAGAGGCAGGTCTGATTTCGTCCTCGCCCTTTTGACAAAGGGGCTTGGGGTTTGCTCTGAGAGTCATGGAGTACATTTTGTCGAGGAGGCGACGTTTTCCCCTTCGACCGGCGTTTCGAGGCGACATTGTATGTGACGTACCTCGTTCGAGCAGCCACATCAACAGTTGGTAACACTCTTCATCATCACTACGAGTACAAGTCGACAATATAAAGGCAAGATAGACAAAAAATCTTCAAAGTACAAAAAAAAACAGAAGATGGTACTTTAACCGATAAGAGTTCCGAGGTATGGATCATGCCACCCCGGATGAGAAGGAACAGCTTCTTCGGGTTTGAGGTGCCGGAAGCTTCGTCATCCCTTTTCCTTTTGTTCTTTGGGGAAACAGCGGAGGAAGGGATTGCGTCGACTCGCTTCGCTTCAACTTCCTTTTCATGGGAAGTCGCAGATTTGTGAGAACCTGCGACTTCACTTTCATGAAGAGAAGAACCTTGATTGTCTTCGGCAACGATAGCTTGTTCTTCGACTTCTCCATCCTCAGGAAGGGGAGGAAGAGAAGCCATAGTAGGATGGTTCTGCAAAATAGCGACAAAGGAAAAATTAGCGAGATATCAATACAGTGAGATGCAGGGAACATTTGGAACAAGATAAAAATCGAGAAGACAAAAATACCTCGGGGAGAGGATTGGTGGAGCCATGGTCTCCACGCGGCAGGAGGAAGGAACAGGATCTTTCTTGTTTAAACGAGAAATTCTTCGAATCAGCTTCTCCAAGTCCTTTGCGAAAGATCACTGGAGAGCCTATTGGCGTCGTTTACACCAGTATATGTCCAAAGGGGATTTTTGCGAGCCTCGAAGAGGCTGCACCCTAATTCTAAGAAAGAAGATTTGAACACAGATAGCTCTTCGCCTCGAGTATTTTGAAGTCGACGAATACGAGACATAAGTGCTTCTCTCGCCTTTTTTTCTTCTTCGGGCTTCAGCATCCCGGAGCGGCGGTTGAATTTTGGCATTTCCGTCGAAGGGGATTATGTTGTGTCTCCAGAGTTGGCACTTCTTCGTGAATATAGAGCCACTGCGCCACCCTTGGACTTAATCGGAAATTTGACGTCCATTCAACGTCCGCTCGGACACAAATAACAACGCCGCCTATGTTATAAGTGGCGCTATGAGGCATTGCGCGAAGAAGGAAAATGCGGTTCCAAAGAGCCCAATTAGGAGGGACTCCAAGGAAACATTCGCACAATAAGATGAAAATGGAAATATGGAGGATGGAATTGGGGGTCAACTGGTGTAGTTGAATCCATAAACAAAGAGAAGGCCAGGAGGAAATCGTGAATAGGGGCAGAAAGGCCGCGGATGAGGTGATCAACAAAACTAACCCGATACTCCATTGGAGGTTGGGATAGCTTTCTTCGCTGGGAAAGCGGATGGCGTCCTTCTCTTCATCATGCCAAGCTTCTTCATCATGTTGAGGTCTTGGTTGGAGATTTTAGATCTCTCCCGTCAAGATCTTCGGCGGCCATCTCGGATTCTGGAGTGGTGGCAAGACGCAGGCGCTGGCATCAACGAATGACAAAGCTGCTTGGGCGCGAGGATCAAACAGAGTTGGGCGCAGGAAGTTTTTGCAGAGGAGAACAGCGGCGCAAGCGAAGGACTGGACCGAGGTTGAAGAAAGGTTTATATAGGATTTGGACAGAACAATGCACCGTTGGATGAAGTAATCGTGTGGTGAGAAAGGATCTTGCAGATACAAGGGTAAAAAGGTATTTCTACTGAGATGGAATGGAACAGGCGTTACTATACGTGCGCCAGGAAAAGCGGAGGACGTGTGTCCCCCACTTGCACGACGGGTCAACGTGGTGGGAACAATGGACCCAAAGGCAAAAATCCCAATTATTGACAGAGATGAAGAGAATTTGACAAAGGAAAATATGTCGACAAGAAAAATAAAAAGAGAAATACAGGGAAAATCTTGAATACTTTTGAGCCTTTGATCAAATACAAGTTTTTGCCCAAATGCTCGGGGGCTACTTTGGAAAAATAGAAAATTTCGTATGACAATATAGAAATGGCGAGAGCCTATGACCAAATCCAAGAATTTGTTCATAGCCTCGGGGGCTCCCATCGGGAGCGCGGGTCGCGCACCCGATAAATATGAAAATATCGTGAAGGATTATAAAATAGCGGCAAAGGGTACTAATCAGGAGCCTACACCAAGCACAAGTTCTTGGCCGTAGCCTTGGGGGCTACCCATCGGGAACACTGTCGCGTGCCCGATGAATTTTATCAAAATAAATGTAATATATATTTCGAGTTACAAAGATAACTCCACATATACTCCCATCGGAAGACAAAATAAGTCATCAAATATGACTCGATAAATGTGCTATCTGCAAAAGCACTCGACAATATATTCTCGTAACGCCAAAGCTGAATCAATTTCTGAATGCCGCAAATTTGCGGAGGTAAGACCCCGATCCGTTCGCCGGGGCGTGGCATCTCAAAGACTGCGCTCAACATTTTTATCCGTACATCAGATACGAAGAAAATCCTAACGACGCGTTAGGTACCCGATAAATTTGACTGGACTCGACAGAATGGTAAGACCTTAAGCGGCACCTGTCGAAGTTTACACTAGTATCCCGAGATCATGTCCAGGACGTGATCTTGAAGTAGGTTTTTGCGGATTGCCACTAGAGCAGTTAACTAGTACCCGATCCGTCGATGAACTAGCCCCAACTACCGTTATCCCCGTACAATATAGATTTTTATGTGAAGAAGCATAAATAAGAGTTCTCGAAAAATATAAACGAGATTTTCCTTGTTCACATTCAAGCAAAATCTGGCTACCGACATAGGCATCCCAGCCTGCCAAAGATAATCCCTTTACCAAGGCCCACTACCCAAGAATAAGAAGATTCGGGAGTCCAAGATATGTTAAGGAGAGCTAGAGTTGTAATAGGAAGAGTTATTTGTAATCTGGCGGGATGAGTTAGAATCCGTCCACTCAGAATTTGTACAAACGAAACCCCGGCTCCACCTCCTATATAAGGGGGAGTCGAGGACAAAGAAAGGATCGACTCACTGTCAACATAAAGTTTTCATAATCGTCGAGTACTTTTCGCCTAAACCTTCGAGATCTACTTGCCCTCTATCAAGCAAGATAATATACGTAGGCATACAAGTTAATCGTTTGTCAAGAGCCCCCGAGTCTTTTGTTGATCACTATTTTGTCTGTATCTCTTTTTATTTTGGCGAGGTATTTTTACCAAGGCAAGATGCGTTTGCGTTCGACACTGTGTTTATATATATATATTGTATCATGTAGGGGAGAACCCCCTGATCTTGTCGGGAAGAAGATATATAATTCCACTATTCTTATTATATTGCAAGACCGCGAGTCCGCCTCATTAAAAACCTTTTCCAGCCCCACTCGTGCCCCGAAAAAGGAAAAAGAGGTCTGAAAATCGCGGCGTTTCAAGACATTGTAGCTTTACAGGGGGACTATATTTTCACATCTAGGCGTAGAAACGTCGAGCCAGGCTACGCCCAGGGATTTGGCTCACAATCCTCGTCTTCTTGTCTTGATTCGTATGCTCCTCCTTCTATTACTCGTGACGATGTATGGTCCTAGCCAGGGTGACTCCAGTTTTTCATGGCTTTTTTGATTGAGTCGTAAAACCAGGTCACCCACTTGGAAAGATCTTGGCCGCAATCGTCAATTGTGATAGTTTTTCAGGTCCCGCTGATATTTGGCGACTCGTGACAGGACTTCGTCTCGAGCTTCATCGAGTGCGTCGACATCATCCTCCAAAGCTTTTCGAAGTTTCTTTCATATTGACCTGGAGAATCGTGTTCTATTTCTATCCCAAGACTCGCTTCCACCCGTGGACCAAAAGAACTGCTTTCTGCCGCTGTATTTGGCGTTGTTCTGATACTCCACAAAACACTTGGCAGCTCCTCTAGCCAATATGCCTAGCTTTTTCCAAAGGTCCTAGTGCGTCTTGATGCCATTGCAGATGATGCCATTGGCCTTTCTTTGACTGACCATTGGTCTGTGGATGTGCGACGACAAAACTTAGTTTTATGCCCACTTCAAGACAATATGCTTTGAACTCCTTGAAGTAAAGTTACCGCCGTTATCTGTGACGATGTGAGGTACTCCAAAGCGAAAGACAATGCTCTTCACAAACTTTATTCATGAGCGCATCTCTGTGAATTATCGCTTCTATCCACTTGGTAATCTACTGCCTACCAGTGTGTATCCTCCCGGCGAAGCTTTGTGCAATTTACCCACCATGTCGAGACCCCATTGAGCAAAGGGCCAAGATAGTGGATTGGCATAAGTTCTGTTGCCGGGCGAGTGAGGTCTTGCCAAATCTTTGGCACGCATCGCAAGTTCGCACTATTTCTCTTCGCATCCTCGATTGTCGTTAGCCAATAAAATCCCGCTCAAAAACTTGGCTGCATGGCTCACACTCGTGATGCCCGGATATTCCTTCATGCACGTCCTTAGGATGATTCTTCGGTGTAACACACCGTTGTAGCACACCCGAGACACTGCGTTTGTATCCCCTTTTACCACAGTGAAAGCTTTGATCGCCTAATTATTCGCCTTGCTTCGACTGGATCGGGGTATGGTTTTCCTTAGGATATATGATATGTAAGCCTGCGTCCATGGAATTTGCACCATCATGACTAGCTCTTGCTCTTCTTCTTCTTCTGCCGTGTCTTTGGCGATACTCGAGGGTTTCTCTTTTCTCCTTCTTTGTTTTTGCCTGCTTTGTTGATCTCTCGCTAATCTCTTCCCAAAACACACCGAGGAATCGCGAGGCATTGGGACCCCTGTTTGGCAGAACGTCTGGCTTCATCGTTGCTCATCCCGCCGATGTGGTTTACCTCACAACCATCGAATAACTCTCTCCACCCATTGTACACCTCTTTGTATGCTATCATACTCTTGACTGCATCGCATTGGTTCATGACTTGCTGTGCTACCAACTGTGAGTCGCCTAAAATTTTCACGGTTGCACCGCAAGCTTTCGCCATCTTCATCCCGTATGAGAGCTTTATTCCGCTTCATTGTTAGATGCGTTTGGGAACGTCATCCGCACAACATACTTCAACTTGTCGCCTCAGGTGATACTAATATCATGCCCGCTAGCACCTTCCAATCTTTTGGACCCGTCGTCTAAGTTCATGGTCCAAGTTCTCGATAAACTGGGGTCCCGTGTTTTGTAGCTCCATCCACTCTGCAATGAAATCGGTAAGACCTCGCGATTTTATTGCTTTTTCATACGTGATGTCCCGAGGTGGAAAGTTCTATTCCCCAAAGGAGACACGACCCGTAGCCTCCGGGTTGTTTAGTATATTTGATAAGGGAGCCTCGTTGACCACTATTATCCAAAAACAAAAGTAGTGTCGCAATTTTCTTGCTGTCGGAATACTCCATATGCTAGCTTTGATATTGCTGGACCGCTATTTTGACGGCGACAGACTTCGATGAAATATACCGGCTTTGAACTCCATGAAGCTTGCCTTCTTCTTCCTCTCACTAGGGCCGTGCTGACCACCCGAGGTGTAGGCACATACACAAGAGGAGAGGTTCTTCTTTTGCGCCACCAATATCGGTGGTGTCGAAATTGCTCGCTTGAGGTTCTCGAAGGCTCATCTGCTTCTCTCCATTGAAATTTTTCCCTTGCTTGATCAATGCATAGAACGGCAACGCCTCTTTCTCCTAGCCTCGACGAACGCCGCTTAAAGCTGCGACTCGCCCCGTTAATCGTTGTATTTCTTTCAGCTTTGTTGGCTTTCTCATAGTGACGATGGCCCGATTTTTCGGATTAGCTTCAATCCCCTTGCCGATACTAGGAACCCGAGAAGTCTCTCCCATGAACTCCAAAAGAGCACTTTGCCTGGGTTCAGCTTGAGTGCGTAACTTGTCGAGGTTGGTCGGTTGCTCCTTCAAATCTTCGATCAAAGTCGACCTTTCTTTGATGTTATTACGACATCGTCGATGTAGACTTGTACATTTTTTCCAATCTCGTGTTGCTAGGCACTTCGCATCATCCGCGATATGTTGCTCCCGCGTTTTGAGACCAAAGGCATTGTTTTGTAGCAAAACACGCCATAAGGTGTGATGAATGCTGTCTTGGCTTCATCTTCTTCTTTTAGTCTGATCTGGTTATAACCAGAATATGCGTCCAGGAAGGAAAGACGTTCGCATCCTGCCGTGGAGTCGATGATTTGATCGATCCTTGGGAGGAAAGTGATCCCTGGGACAATGTTTGTTGAGACACGTGAAGTCGACGCACATGCGAAGGACTATTGTGTGTTTTTTCGGCACCATCACCGGGTTAGCTACCCATGTGGCTTCAGATATTTTCTCGATGAAACCAAAGATCTTTGAGTCGATCTATTTCGATAACATGGCTTGCGCTAGTTCAAAAACGCCGCAAAGGTCGCTTTGACCGGTCGGCGAGAGGATCTAAATTGAGGTGGTTCTATGCTCCCTGGTACTCCCCGCATGTCACTGGACACCATGCTAAGATTCTCCAAAGGTCACGGAGGAACTCGACGAGCTGCTCTATGCGACATCCATGTTTGCGCTTATGGACGTCGTTTTCTTAGGATCGGGTGGATCTGCACCTCTTTTGAATCCTTGTTTGTGTTGAAAGTCGCTCCTTAGAAGATCTCCCTACTGGCAAGACATCATAATCGGTGAACCGGGTAGCGATATTCTCGCTTTGCATCCAAGGTTTCTGAAACTGATGAAAATCCTTGTCGATTTATCGATAACCGAAACTTCCCTTGATTGTGATAGGTCCCTTAGGCCTGGCAAATCTCCACAACAGATATGTATAATGCACCGCTTTGAACTTGGCATACGCTGGTCGTCCCAACAAGGCGGATATTGCGACGAAATCCACCACTTCGAACTCCGATTCTCTATCCCGTAGTTTTCTCGTTCCAAACCGAACGTCGAGGTTGATCTTGCCCAATGGGTAACTTGGCTTTTCTGGTGTGTACCGTGGAAACGTGTGTCCTTGGTTTCAAATTTGCTAGGATATGTTCATCTTCCTCAATGTATCTCATACATGAGGTTTAAGTTGCTGCCGCCATCTATGAAAACTCGCGACACGTCGAACCGTGATTACTGCGGGTAAGATGAGTGTGATTGTCCTGGTCGAGGAACTTGCTGCGGATGGTCTACGATTGTGAAGCCGATATCTTGTCCCGACCAATTTTACTTCTGTTGGTGGAGGCATCTTCTCTCCGCCATGAACACTTGTCGCGAGATTACCTTCGCGCCCGTTTGATGGCCTCGCCTTCAGATCGAGACCACACCGTTAGAGTTGGGGTCACCGATGGAGGTGTGGTGCCGCGCAATTCTAAGCTGATGTCGATTTTCGTTTCTGATTGCGGAGGAGGTGGAAGGGACGCTCCCTGGCTCCCGAGGATTGCTTATTTGCTTGGGCATTTGCAACGCGCCGCAACATTGCTCTAAAATTGACTTTTGGAGATGTCCCGACTGCCTCTTTCCATTGTCGAGGTAAAAGTGCATTTGACACGGACCGTTCATCATCTCCTCAGGAGACACATAAGGTCTTTGAATCCTTGGTCCACTATTTTGCCTGTTGCCGCGAAATCACCTCTATTGTCACCTTGTTGCTCGTTGCTCCTTTGATAATCATCTCGACTATTTCCTCCAGGATTTCCCGAAACCAGCCGATATATGGCCGGAGCATCGTTGTTGTAGAACTGGCGAGAAATCGCCTTCTATTTTGATAATTTCGACCACGATTCCTCTTCTGGCGACCCGTGTCGCTTGTTGTATATTGCGTCTTTTCCATCCGCCCACTTGTTAGCGATTTCCATCAATGCTGAAATTGTCTTGGGATTAGTTCTCCCAAAGTCCTCGACGAAATCTGCTCGTCGGATTCCTGCCACGAACGCATCTATGGCTCTCTCGTCAGATATATCCTCCGCCGAGTTTTTAATAATGTTCCATCGTATATATTTCCTCATCGACTCGTTCGTGTTTTTGTCGACACGCTCAACTCTTCCAACGACGCAGTTTCTTGGATCGGAAGTTTTTCACAAAGATGTCCTCAAAGTTATCCCACCGATGGAATTTAGGGGAGTTTCTTTATCCAAGATCTCGCGCACCACTTAGGTGGACTTGGATACTTTGCATAGGTTGCTCTGGTTCCTCCTACCAGTTTTACCATCTCGAGATAATCCACGAGCCCTGGATCTTGGCAGCCGTCGAACTTCTTGAAATTCTCGTGTAACTTGCCCTTTTGGTACCCGAGTTTTTCGAACTCTTCTCGTAAAGCATGGGAGTCCACACATATCTCTTCACTATATCATGCGAGTGCCGACGCTCCTTCTTTCTTGTCGCGTCCGTCCACCCTTACGGATCGTCGTGTCTCTTGCCCCACTTGTTCTTGGGGGGTCTTGAACTCGCGGTGGGTCGTGGACTATTTTGCCTAGGATTTTCTTCTGGCGTTGTTACAAACGCGTTCCATGACTCCTACTCCAGCCATCGCCATATTGAACAATGGTTCTCTCCGGTCCCAGAGGTGGTCTGGACGCCAAGATGTATGCTTGTGTTGCCATGTACCCGCTCTCGGCGTTTTTGGGATGATATTTCCCCTTTCATCGATCGACATAAAGGACATGTCGAGATTTTGGATTATGTTTCCTCTTCTCGCTTCGGGTATGTTTTGCAACCGAGACATTGCTCTCCTCCGAGCTTCTCTCGTGATTATCTCCGAATTTCCGATTGTCGACTTAAGTCCGCTTCGGCGCCTGCTTGATACTAAGTGCCTCCTTCTTCTATTTAGTGATGTGTGTTTTTCCAACTCTCTTACTCGAGCAAGTCTATATTGGTATGCTTGTAGCTCTTGTGCAGTAGCGGTGGTCATAGGTTCTCGAACCATCCATGGCTACAGCCCTATCCCACGCCTCCAGGGAGCTGTACTCTGCGCGAGTTGAGGATCCAGGATATTTAGTGCCTAAGCCATGTCCGAGATCGGGATCGACGTATGGATTTCCCAATCGGCGAAAGCCTCGACGTTTGCGGCGTGCCTGCCCCTTCTACCACATAGATCTGATGATATTTTGCGCATTGATTTTTATCAGATTGGTGACACCATCATATAGAGTGTGAAGACCTTTCCGATGGCAACAGACTTGTCGATGAAGTTGAAGCTGTCGACGCTGGGAGTTGCTGCTTATAAAGGAGTCCGCACACGACTCGAAGGATGCTGAAGATCTTGCGAGCTTCCGCTTGCCTTGTTGTCGACGAAGTATGGCGACGAAAACTCCTCGTCACTCGACGAAAAGTTAGAATCGACCGCTGAAAATTCCGCCGAGATCGGAACTTCGAGACGGTAGGATCCTTCCTTGTTGACGCCAAATCGGAATTCTCCGAACGTCATGATGAGCTCCTCCAGATAGGCACATGCATCCATACGGAGGGCGGGTGAGGAATAAATTGAATAGATCAGTTTTTTCCCTGTTACCTCGATCCATCGCGTTGCTTGTGGTTGACGATGTCGAAGATTGAACGTGCATCGAGATCGCTCCTTGCAACCTCTAATTTCCACGTACGGCGCCAATTGACAAAGGATTAACTTGTCAATGCCTACGGATTGTAGACTAGGGTTTTGCTAGAAGTAGAGGGCAAGTAGATCTCAAGGTTTCAGCTGAAAACTCGGATTATGAAAACTAGGTTATGTTGACAGTAGATTCCTTTGTCCCTCGACTCCCTTATATAGGAGGTGGAGCCGAGGGTTTCGTTTTGTACAAGTTACAGTCCGGACGGTTTCTAACTCATCCCGCCGGATTACAAATAACTCTTCCTATTACAACTCTAGCTTTCCTTAACATATCTTGGACTTCCGAATCTTCTTATTCTTCGAGTAGTGGGCCTTCAGTAAACTCCGGGTACTATCTTCGGCAGGCCCATTTGGGATGCCTATGTCACTAAGGTTATTTAAATATGAATATCGAATATTGTGGAGCTTGTTAACTCCGGCATTGAGGGTTCGTGTAATCCTACACAATTAGTGGTGTTCATCATCCAACAAAAGGGTGTAGAGTAGTCCTATTATGTGATCATTGTTGAGAGTGTCCACTAGTGAAAGCAGGATCCCTAGGCCTTGCTTCCAAGCATCGAATCTCCATTTGTTTACTGTTTGTTGCATGTTTACTTGCTGCCATATTTTATTCAGATTGCTATTACCACTCATATACATCCATATTACTTGTATTTCACTATCTCTTCGCGAACTAGTGCACCTATACATCTGACAAGTGATGCTCTGTAGTGTAGGGATTCGTAGCATAGAAAACAAAAATTTTCCTACGGCGAACACGCAATCCAAGCCAAGATGCAATCTAGAAGACGGTAGCAACGAGGGATTATCGAGACTCACCCTTGAAGAGATTCCAAAGCCTACAAGAGGAGGCTCTTGTTGCTGCGGTAGACGTTCACTTGCCGCTTGCAAAAGCGCGAGAAGATCTTGATCACGACGGTCCGGCGCACGAACGGGCAGCACCTCCGACTCGGTCACACGTTCGGTTGTTGATGAAGACGACGTCCACCTTCCCGTTCCAGCGGGCAGCGGAAGTAGTAGTTCCCTTGAATCCGACAAGACGACGGCGTGGGAGGCGGGTGAAGAACTCCGCGGAGCTTCGCAAAGCTAGCGAGATGGAGGCAGGGGGCGGCTAGGTTTGGGAGGTGGCCGCCATCAATGGCGCGCCAGCTTCAGGCCTGGGGTGGCCGGCCCCTCCCTCGCCCCTCATTATATAGGTGGATCCCCAAGAGTTGGTCTCCAAGTCTTCGAATAAGACCCGAACCAAAAACCTTCCATATGCAAACCTAGCCAAACTAGGAGTCCCACTAGAGGCGGGGTTTCCACCTCCCATAGGTGGGTGGCTGCTTCTAGGGGGAGTCCACACTCCTCCCCAATAGGTTGTCCGGAGGTGGAGTCCCATGTGGACTCCACCTTCCTCAAGGTTTCTTCCGCTTTTCTAGAACCTTCTGAACCTTCCATAGAACCTTCCGAATCATTTTCAAACACATAAAATGACATCCTATATATGAATCTTATTCTCCGGACCATTCCGAACTCCTCGTGATGTCCGGGATCTCATCCGGGACTCGAACAAATATTCGAACTCCATTCCATATTCAAGTTCTACCATTTCAACATCCAACTTTAAGTGTGTCACCCTACGGCTCGCGAACTATGCGGACATGGTTGAGTACTCACCCGACCAATAACCAATAGCGGGATCCTGAGATCCATAATGGCTCCCACATATTCAACGATGACTTTAGTGATCGAATGAACCATTCACATACGATACCAATTCCTTTGTCACGCGATATTTTACTTGTCCGAGGTTTGATCATCGGCATCACACTATACCTTATTCAACCTCGTCTCTGACAAGTACTCTTTACTGTACCGTGGTATGTGGTCTCTTATGAACTTATTCATATGCTTGCAAGACATTAGACGACATTCCACCGAGAGGGCCCAGAGTATATCTATCCGTCATCTGGGATGGACAAATCCCACTATTGATCCATATGCTCAACTCATACTTTCCTGACACTTAATCCCACCTTTATAACCACCCATTTACGCAGTGGCGTTTGATGTAATCAAAGTACCTTTCCGGTATAAGTGATTTACATGATCTCATGGTCATAAGGACTAGGTAACTATGTAACGAAAGCTTATAGCAAATAACTTAATGACGTGATCTTATGCTACGCTTAATGGGTGTGTCCATTACATCATTCATACAATGATATAACCTTGTTATTAATAACATCCAATGTTCATGATTATGAAACTAATCATCTATTAATCAACAAGCTAGTTAAGAGGCTTACTAGGGACTCTTTGTTGTTTACATATCACACATGTATCAATGTTTCAGCTAATACAATTATAGCATGGTATATAAACTTTATCATAAACATAAAGATATATAATAAACCACTTTTATTATTGCCTCTTGGGCATATCTCCAACAGCCTCCCACTTGCACTAGAGTCAATAATCTAGATTACATTGTAAGGTACCTAACACCCATGGCATTCTGCTGTTGGTCATGCTTTGCCCTAGGGAAGCTTTTTAGTCACCGATCTGCTACATTCAGATCAGTGTGTACTTTGCAAATCTTTACTCTCCATCTTCGATGTACTCGCGAATCGAGTGGTAACGCAGCTTGATATGCTTCACTTCAGTGACCTTGGTTCTTGTGCATTGGCGATGGCACCCATGTTGTCACAAGAGATGACTAGTGGGTCCAATGCACTAGGAACCACACCGAGCTCTACAATGAACCTCTTCATCCATACCGCTTCGATGAGCCTCTCGAAGCCGCTATGTACTCCGATTCCGTTGAGGATTTCGCCACCGTGCACTTCGAGCTCACCAGCTTACTGCAGACCATTCAATATAAACACGTACGTGACTTAGAGTCATCAGATCGTTGTTCCAACTTGCATCGGTGTAACTTGTTACAACGAGCTCTTGGTCACCTCCATAACAAAGAAACATATCCTTAGTTCTTTTCAAGTACTTCTAATATTCTTGACCGCTGTCCGTTGTTCTATTCTCGGATCACTTTGATATTCTGCTAGTCAAACTAGCAGCATGTGCTATATCCGGTCTTGTACATAGCATGGCATACATGATAGAGCCTATCACGAGGCATAGGGATCCGACTCATCCTTTCTCTTTCTTCTCGCCGTAGCCGTCCTTGAGTCTTACTCAAGACTTTGCCGTAACATAGGTAAGAATCCTTTCTTACTTTCGCCCATTCTAAACTTCTTCGAATCTTGTCTATGTACTGTGATAGCCCTATTAGACGCCTTGATCTATCTCTATAAATCTTGATGCCTAATATGTATGATGCTTCACCAAGGTCTTTCATTGAAAAACTATTATTCAAATAACCCTTTACACTGCTTAATAGTTCTATATCATTCCCAATCAATAATATGTCATCTACATATAATATGAATGCTACGTAGCTCCCACTCACTTTCTTGTAAATACAGGCCTCTCCATGACACTGTATAAACCCGAAGTCTTTGATCACCTTATCAAAACGTCGGTTCCAACTTCTCGATGCTTGCTTCACTCCATAGATTGAACGCTGAAGTTTGCATACTTTGTCAGCATTTTTAGGATCGACAAAACCTTTGGGTTGTACCATATACAACTCTTCCTCAATGTCTCCATTAAGGAACGCCGTTTTGACATCCATCTCGCCAAATCTCATAATCGAAAAATGCAGCTATTGCTAACAAAATCCTCACAGATTTTAGCTTCGCTATGGTGAGAAAGTCTCATCGTAGTCAACACCTTGAATTTGTCGAAACCCTTTGCGACAAGTCGAGCTTTATAGACAAAATATTACCATCAGCATCTGTTTTTCTTTTGAAGATCCATTTATTCTCGACAGCCTTGCTATCACGTAAGTCTACCAAAGTCCATACTTTGTTATCATACATGGATCCCATTTCGATTTCATGGCTTCTTGCCATTTGTTGGAATCTGGGCTCATCATCGCTTCTTCATACGTCGCAGGTCTTCATCATTGTTATCCACAATCATGACATTTAGACAAGGATCATACCAATCCGAGTGGCACGATCCCTTGTCGATCTGCGAGGTTCAGTAGCTGTCTCATTTGAAGTTTCATGATCATTATCATTAGCTTCCTCTGGTGGTGTAGGTGGCACAGAACATTTTCCTGCATCGCTACTCGATCAACGAGTAGAGATTCTTCAATCTCATCGAGTTCTACTTTTCTTCCAGTCACTTCTTTAGTGAGAAATTCTTTCTCAAGAAAGGTTCCGTTTCTAGCAACAAAGATCTTGCCTTCGGATCTCATGATAGAAAGTGTACCTATAGTTTCCTTAGGTATCCTATGAAGACGCATTTCTCCGCTTTGGGTTCTAGCTTGTCCCGTTGTAACTTTTTTACATAGGCTTCGAACCCCAAACTTTTAGGAACGACAGTTTAGGTTTCTTATTAAACCATAATTCATACGGTGTCTTTCAACGGATTTTGATGGTGCTCTATTTAAAGTGAATGCGGCTGTCTCTAATGCATAACTCCAAAATGATAAAGGTAAATCAGTAAGAGACATCATAGAACTAACCATATCTAAGAGAGTTCGATTACGACGTTCGGACACACCGCTTCGTTGTGGTGTTCCCATGTGTCAATTGTGAAAGTATTCCATTTTTTAAATGCATGCCAAACTCATAACTCAGATATTCACCTCCGCGATCAGATCGTTAAATTTAATCTTCTTGTTACGTTGATTTTCTACTTCACTTTGGAATTCCTTAAACTTCTCGAAAGTTTCGGATTTATGTTTCATTAAATAGATATACCCATATCTACTCAAATCATCTGAAGGTTAGAACATAACGATAACCACCGCGCGATGCTACACACATTGGTCCACACACATCTGTATGTATGATTTCCAATAAGTCGGTAGCGCTCCATCATACCCGAGAATGGAGTCTTAGTCATTTTTCCCATCGACATGCTGCATCTATCAAGTGACTCAAAGTCAAGTGATTCAAGTAATCCATCGGTATGGAGTTTCTTCATGCTTTTCACTCCAATATGACCAAGACGACATACACATATAAGTAGAATTATCATTCAATTTAATTCGCTTAGCATCAATGTTATGTATATGTGTATCACTACTATCGAGATCTAACAGAAATAAGCCATTCTTTTCAGGTGCTCGACCATAAAAGATATTATTCATAAAAATAGAACAACCATTATTCTCAGACTTGAATGAATAACCGTCTTGCATTAAACAAGATCCTCGATATAATGTTCATGCTTAACGCGGGTACAAAATAACAATTATTTAGGCTTAAAACTAATCCCGAAGGTAGATGGAGGAAGTGTGCCGACAGCGATCACATCGACTTTGGATCCATTTCCAACGCGCATCGTCACTTCATCCTTCGTAGTCTTCGTTTATTCTTTAGTTCCTTTTCGAGTTACAAATATGAGCAACCGAACCAGTATCAAATACCCAGTACTAGTACGAGAACCAGTGAGATAAACATCTATAACATGTATATCGATATACCTTCTTCTTCTTCTTGACAAGGCCGCTCTTCGATCCCGCCAAATACTTGGAGCAATTACGCTCCTGTCCCTTCTCCTTGCGTAATAGCACTCGATCAGGCTTAGGGCCAGACTTAGGTTTCACAGAGGCGTGGCAGCTTTCTTGCCACCCTTCTTGAATTTTCCCTTAGACTTGCCCTGTTTTTGAAACTGGTGGTCTTGTTGACCATCAACACTTGGTGCTCTTTCTTGATCTCAATCTCAGCAGCTTTTAGCATGCCAAAGAGTTCAGGAAACTCCTTGTTCATGTTCTCGCATATTGTAGTTCATCACAAAGTTCTTATAACTTGGTGGCAGTGATTGAAGGACACGATTAATCCCCAGTCTGTTAGGAATCACTATTCCCAAGTCATGAGTTTCTTCGCATGCCCGGTCATGACGAGCATGTGCTCACTAATGGAGCTGCCTTCTTCCATCATACAACAAAAATGTTTCGATGCTTCATAGCATTCCACGGCCGCATGAGTCTCAAAATAGTCTTCAACTCTTTCATCAACTCATGGTGCTCAAAACGTTTTTGAAGATCGGATTCCAGACTGCATAAGATGGCACACTGAACTTGAGAGTACCGAGTTTTCCGAGTCGCGTAAACATTCTTTACTTCATCGATTTCAGTTTCTCAGGAGGGTCACCTAGCGGTGCATCAAGCACATATTGCAGATTTCGCCATTGAGGAAGATCCTCACATGACGGAACCGGTGAAGTTGCTACCGTTGCTCTTAAGCTTTTCTTTTCTAGAACTGGTTAAAATTGATTGGGGACGCCATATCTACAACATATTTGCAATAGTTTAGACTAAGTTTATGACAAATTGAGTTCAAATTTTAATTCAACATAATTAAAAATCTAGGTGAACTCCCACTCAAAACAATATCCCTCGCATTGTCTTAGTGATCACACGAACCAAATCCATCACACCTATGCCCGATCATCACGAGACAAGATGTAATTTCAATGGCGAACACTCAAAGTGTTCATCATATCAATCATATGATTCATGCTCTACCTTTCGGTATCACGTGTTCCGAGACCATGTCTGTACATGCTAGGCTCGTCAAGGCCACCTTAGTATCCGCTGTGCAAACTTGACCCGTTGTATGCACTTGTTGATTCTATCACACCCGATCATCACGAGATGCTTCAAACGACAAGTCTTGGCAACGGTGCTATAGGATGAACACTTTATTATCTTGAAATTTTAGTGAGAGGGATCATCTTATAATGCTACCGTCGCGATCTAAGCAAAATAAGATGCATAAAAGGATTAACATCACATGCAGTTCATATGTGATATGATATGGCCCTTTTGTCTTTGCGCCTTTGATCTTCATCTCCAAAGCATGGACATGATCTCCATCATCAACGGCATGATCTCCATCATCGTCGGCAAGCACCAAGGTCAATGGCGCCGTCTTCATGATCGTCCTCCATGTAGCAACTATTACAACTACTTTGAAATACTACTCAACATGAAATTTAAAGACAACCATAAGGCTCCTGCCGGTTGCCACAATACAATAATGATCATCTCATACATAGTCATCATCACATTATGGCCATATCACATCACCAAACCCTGCAAAAACAAGTTAGACGTTCTCTAATTTGGTTTGCATATTTTACGTGGTTTAGGTTTTCGAGTAAGATCCAATCTACCTACGAACATGAACCACAACGTGATACTAGTGTTGTCAATAGAAGAGTAAATTGAATCTTCACTATAGTAGGAGAGACAGACACCCGCAAAGCCACTTATGCAATACAAGTTGCATGTCGAGCGTGGAGCAAATCTCATGAACGCGGTCATGTAAAGTTAGCCCGAGCCGCTTCATCCCACTATGCCACAAAGATGCAAAGTACTCAACTAAAGATAACAAGAGCATCAACGCCCACAAACCATTGTGTTCTACTCGTGCAACCATCTATGCATAGACACGGCTCGATACCACTGTAGGATAACGTAGCATAGAAAACAAAAATTTTCCTACGGCGAACACGCAATCCAAGCCAAGATGCAATCTAGAAGACTAGCAACGAGGGGATTATGGAGACTCACCCTTGAAGAGATTCCAAAGCCTACAAGAGGAGGCTCTTGTTGCTGCGGTAGACGTTCACTTGCCGCTTGCAAAAGCGCGTAGAAGATCTTGATCACGATCGGTTCCGGCGCCACAACGAACGGGCGCACCTCCGTACTCGGTCACACGTTCGGTTGTTGATGAAGACGACGTCCACCTTCCCGTTCCAGCGGGCAGCGGAAGTAGTAGCTCCTCTTGAATCCGACAACAGACGACGGCGTGGTGTCGGTGGCGGTGAAGAACTTCGGCGGAGCTCGCTAAGCTACGCGGGAGATATGGAGGAGAGGGGGGGGCTAGGGTTTGGGAGGGGGTGGCCGGCACTTCACGTAATGCCAGCTTGTGGTCCGGCCCCCTCCCTGGCCCCTCATTATATAGGTGGATCCCCAAGAGTTGGTCTCCAAGTCTTCGAATAAGACCCGAACCAAAAACCTTCCATATGGTGGGGAAACCTAGCCAAACTAGGAGTCCCACTAGAGGTGGGGTTTCCACCTCCCATATGGGGGGGTGGCCGGCCCCCTGGAGTCCACTTGGGACTCCTCCCCCACTAGGGTTGGCCGGCCATGGAGGTGGAGTCCCATGTGGACTCCACCTTCCTTGGTGGTTTCTTCCGGACTTTTCTAGAACCTTCTAGAACCTTCCATAGAACCTTCCGAATCATTTTCAAACACATAAAATGACATCCTATATATGAATCTTATTCTCCGGACCATTCCGGAACCCCTCGTGATGTCCGGGATCTCATCCGGGACTCCGAACAAATATTCGAACTCCATTCCATATTCAAGTTCTACCATTTCAACATCCAACTTTAAGTGTGTCACCCTACGGTTCGCGAACTATGCGGACATGGTTGAGTACTCACTCCGACCAATAACCAATAGCGGGATCTGGAGATCCATAATGGCTCCCACATATTCAACGATGACTTTAGTGATCGAATGAACCATTCACATACGATACCAATTCCTTTGTCACGCGATATTTTACTTGTCCGAGGTTTGATCATCGGTATCACACTATACCTTGTTCAACCTCGTCTCCGACAAGTACTCTTTACTCGTACCGTGGTATGTGGTCTCTTATGAACTTATTCATATGCTTGCAAGACATTAGAGCGACATTCCACCGAGAGGGCCCAGAGTATATCTATCCGTCATGGGATGGACAAATCCCACTATTGATCCATATGCCTCAACTCATACTTTCCGGATACTTAATCCCACCTTTATAACCACCCATTTACGCAGGGCGTTTGATGTAATCAAAGTACCTTTCCGGTATAAGTGATTTACATGATCTCATGGTCATAAGGACTAGGTAACTATGTGAAAGCTTATAGCAAATAACTTAATGACGTGATCTTATGCTACGCTTAAATGGGTGTGTCCATTACATCATTCATACAATGATATAACCTTGTTATTAATAACATCCAATGTTCATGATTATGAAACTAATCATCTATTAATCAACAAGCTAGTTAAGAGGCTTACTAGGGACTCTTTGTTGTTTACATATCACACATGTATCAATGTTTCAGTTAATACAATTATAGCATGGTATATAAACTTTTATCATAAACATAAAGATATATAATAACCACTTTTATTATTGCCTCTTGGGCATATCTCCAACATTGGGGACACAAGAGACTTCTTGCTTTGTGGTTGCAGGGTTGCTTGAGAGGGATATCTTTGACCTCTTCCTCCCTGAGTTCGATAAACCTTGGGTAATTGATGCGCGTAGATGTACACGTCCGTTGGGAACCCCAAGAGGAAGGTATGAAAGCAAGTTTCCCTCAGTATGAAACCAAGGTTTAATCGAACCAGAGGAGCCAAGAAGCACGTTGAAGGTTGATGGTCGCGAAATGTGATGCGCGCAACACCAGGGATTCCGGCGCCAACTAGGAACCTGCACAACACAACCAAAGTACTTTGCCCCAACGAAACACTGAGGTTGTCAATCTCACCGGCTTGCTGTAACAAAGGATTAAACGTATCGAGTGGAAGATGTTTGCAAAGAAAAGTGAAACAAGTAGATTGTATGCTATGGAAAGAATAGGACCGGGGTCCACAGTTCACTAGAGGTGTCTCTCCCATAAGATAAAAGCATGTTGGGTGAACAAATTACAGTCGGGCAATTGACAAATAGAGAAAGGCATAATAATGCATATACATGACATGATAAATATAGTGAGATTTAATTGGGCATTACGACAAAGTACATAGACCGCCATCAACTGCATCTATGCCTAAAAAGTCCACCTTCAGGTTATCATCCGAACCCTCCAGTATTAAGTTGCAAAGCAACGACAATTGCATTAAGTATTGTGCGTAATGTAATCAATAACTACATCCTTAGACATAGCATCAATGTTTTATCCCTAGTGGCAACAGCACATCACAACCTTAGAACTTTCTGTCACTGTCCCAGGTATCAATGAAGGCATGAACCCACTATCGAGCATAATTACTCCTCTTGGAGTTAAGAGTAAAAACTTGGCCAGAGCCTCTACTAATAACGGAGAGCATGCAAGATCATAAACAACACATGAACAATAGATTGATAATCACCATAATCATAGTACTCTCTATCCATCGGATCCCGACAAACACAACATATAGAATTACATATAGATGATCTTGATCATGTTAGGCAGCTCACAAGATCTAACAATGAAGCACAACAAGGAGAAGACGACCATCTAGCTACTGCTATGGACCCATGGTCCAGGGGTGGACTACTCACTCATCACTCCGGAGGCGATCATGGCGATGAAGAGTCCTCCGGAGATGAATCCCCTCTCGGGGCCGTCTCCGAATCCCGAGATGGGATTCGCGGCGCGTCTCCGTAAGGTTTTCCGTATCGTGGCTCTCGATCGGGGGTTTCGCGACGGGCTTTAAGTAGGCGGAAGGTCAACGCGAGGGGCCACACGAGGGCCCAGGGCCGCGCGCCAGGGCCGGGCCGCGCCGGCCACCCCCTGGCTGCCTCGTGGCCCCACTTCGTTAGGTCTTCGGTCTTGGAAGCTTCGTGCAAAAATAGGACCCTGGGCGAAAGTTTCGTCCAATTCCGAGAATATTTCTTTACTAGGATTTCTGAAACCAAAAACAGCGAAAAACAGAACTGGCTCTTCGGCATCTTGTTAATAGGTTAGTTCCGTAAAATGCATAAATATGACATATAATGTGCATAAAACATGTAGGTATCATCAATAAAGTAGCATGGAACATAAGAAATTATCGATACGTTGAGACGTATCAGCATCCCCAAGCTTAGTTCTGCCGTCCCGAGCAGGTAAAACGATAACAAAGATAATTTCGAAGTGACATGCCATCATAATCTTGATCATACTATTTGTAAACATATGTAATGAATGCAGCGATCAAAGCAAAGGTAATGACATGAGTAAACAACTGAATCATATAGCAAAGACTTTTCATGAATAGTACTTCAAGACAAGCATCAATAAGTCTTGCATAAGAGTTAACTCGTAAAGCAATAAATCAAAGTAAAGGTGTTGAAGCAACACATAAGAAGATTAAGTTTCAGCGGTTGCTTTCAACTTGTAACATGTATATCTCATGGATATTGTCAACATAAAGTAATATAACAAGTGCAATATGCAAGTATGTAGGAATCAATGCACAGTTCACACAAGTGTTTGCTTCTTAAGGTGGAAGGAGATAGGTAAACTGACTCAACAATAAAAGTAAAAGAATGGTCCTTGCAGAGGAAAGCATCGATTGTTGTATTTGTGCTAGAGCTTTTATTTTAAAAACATGAAACAATTTTGTCAACGGTAGTAATAAAGCATATGAGTTATGAAAATTATATCTTACAAGTTGCAAGCCTCACGCATAGTATACTAATAGTGCCCGCACCGTCCTACTTAACTTGGACTACAGGATCTTTGCATGCCATGTTTCAACCAAGTGTCACAAAGGGTACCTCCATGCCCCTGTACAAAGGTCCAAGGAGAATGCTCGCATTTCGGATTTCTCGCTTTTGATTATTCTCAACTTAGACATCCATACCGGGACAACATGGACAACAGATAATGGACTTCTCTTTAATGCATAAGCATGTAGCAAAGTTATTATTCTCATATGAGATTGAGGATATATGTCCAAACTGAAACTTCCACCATGATTCATGGCTTTAGTTAGCGGCCCAATGTTCTTCTCTAACAATTTTGCATGCTCCAACCACTAAAATGATAGACCTTCAGACAAGACGGACATGCATAGCAACTCACATGATATTCAACAATAGTTGATGGCGTTCCCAGAAACATGGTTATCGCACAACAAGCAACTTAATAAAATATAAAGTGCATAAGTACATATTCAATACTACGATAGTTTTTAAGGCTATTTTGTCCCATGAGCTATATATTGCAAAGGTGAATGATGGAATTTTAAAGGTAGCACTCAAGCAATTTACTTTGGAATGGCGGGTAAATACCATGTAGTAGGTAGGTATGGTGACACAAATGGCATAATGGTTGGCTCAAGGATTTTGGATGCATGAGAAGTATTCCCTCTCGATACAAGGTTTAGGCTAGCAAGGTTATTTGAAGCAAACTCAAGGATGAACAAGTGCAGCAAGACTCACATAAAAGACATATTGTAAACATTATAAGACTCTACACCTGTCTTCCTTGTTGTTCAAAACTCAATACTAGATATTATCTAGACCTTAGAGAAACCAAATATGCAAATCAAATTTTAGCAAGCTCTATGTATTTCTTCATTAATGGGTGCAAAGCATATGATGCAAGAGCTTAAACATGAGCACAACAATTGCCAAGTATCACATTATCCAAGACATTTTTAGAATTACTACATGTAGCATTTTCCAATTCCAACCATATAACAAATTAACGAAGAAGAAACTTCGCCTTGAACATTATGAGTAAAGCCTAAGGACACATGTGTCCATATGCAACAGCGGAGCGTGTCTCCCACAAAGTGAATGCTAGGATCCATCTTATTCAAACAAAAACAAAACGAAACAAACCGACGCTCCAAGTAAAGAACACAGATGTGATGAATAAAAATATAGTTTCAGGGAGGAACCTGATGATGTTGTCGATGAAGAAGGGGATGCCTTGGGCATCCCCAAGCTTAGACGCTTGAGTCTTCTTAAAATATGCAGGGATGAACCACGGGGCATCCCCAAGCTTAGAGCTTTCACTCCTCTTGATCTTAGTATATCATTCTCCTCTCTTGACCCTTGAAAACTTCCTTCACACCAAACTTCAAGCAAACTCATTAGAGGGTTAGTGCATCATTAATAATTCACACATTCAGAGGTGACACAATCATTCTTTTCACTTCTGGACATTGCATAATGCTACTGGACATTAATGGATCAAAGAAATAAATCCAACATAGCAAAAGAGGCAATGCGAAATAAAAGGCAGAATCTGTCAAAAACAGAACAGTCCGTAAAGACGAATTTATAAATGGCACCAGACTTGCTCAAATGGAAAAACTCAAAACTAATGAAAGTTGCGTACATATCTGAGGATCACGCTCGTAAATTGGCAGATTTTTTCGAATTTTCTACAGAGAATTGTGCCCAGATTCGTGACAGACAGCAATGCTGTTTCTGCGCAGCAATCCCAAATATAACATCAACTTTGACATAGAAACTTTACTTGGCACAAAAACATGATAAGGAGAGGTTGCTACAGTAGTAAACAACTTCCAAGACTCAATAAACAAAAAATTGCTGTAGGTAAAAACATGGGTTGTCTCCCATAAGCGCTTTTCTTTCCTTTCGCTAGGCGCAGAAAGTGCAAATCAAGTAACATCGAGAGTAGAGGCATCAACATCATAGCTTGTTCTAATAATAGAATCAAAAGGCAACTTCATTCTCTTTCTAGGGAAGTGTTCCATACCTTTCTTGAGAGGAAATTGATATTTAATATTACCTTCCCTCATATCAATAACAGCACCAACAGTTCGAAGAAAAGGTCTTCCCAACACAATTGGACAAGATGCATTGCATTCGATATCCAAGACAACAAAATCAACGGGGACAAGGTTATTGTTAACCGTAATATGCACATTATCAATCCTCCCCAAAGGTTTCTTTTTAACATTATCGGCAGATTAACATCCAAATAACAATTCTTTAATGGTGGCAAGTCAAGCATATCATAAATCTTTTTAGGCATAACAGAAATACTTGCACCAAGATCACATAAGGCATTACATTCAAAGTCATTGAATTTCATTTTAATGATGGGCTCCCAACCATCTTCTAACTTTCTAGGAATAGAAGTTTCAAGTTTTAGTTTCTCTTCTCTAGCTTTTATGAGAGCATTTGTAATATGTTTTGTAAAGGCTAAATTTATAGCACTAGCATTAGGACTTTTAGCAAGTTTTTGTAAGAACTTTATAACTTCAGAGATGTGGCAATCATCAAAATCTAAATCATTATGAGCTACAGCAATGGGATCATTATTCCCAAGGTTGGAAAAAATTTCAGCAGTTTTATCACAAGCAGTTTCAGCAGTTTTAGCAATTTCAGGCAGTTTTGTACGCTTTGCACTAGGAGTAGAAACATTGCCAACACCAATTATTTTACCATTGATAGTAGGAGGTGCAGCAACATGTGAAGAATTAGCATTACTAGTGGTGGTAATAGTCCAAACTTTAGCTACATTATTCTCTTTAGCTAGTTTTTCATTTTCTTCTCTATCCCACCTAGCACGCAACTCAGCCATTAATCTTATATTCTCATTAATTCTAACTTGGATGGCATTTGCTGTAGTAGTAATCTTATTATCAATATCATCAGGTTTAGCAGCCATTTTATTAATTAAAGAGGATTGTGATGCGGACATGTATGAGATTCGGGTTTCAGCATTTGAAATTTTAGTTTGCAACCAGAAATCTCCCTATTCAAGTTTTCAAGTTGATTTCCTATATTCTTCAACAAGGTAGATTGTTCATTCATAGTTTTAGTAAACAATTGATTTTGCTCATATTGCGATTGCATAAAGTTTTTAGTGGATCTTTCAATTTCTAGCATCCTTTCCTCATATCTTCCATAAGTATTACCATAGTTGTTCCTATAAGCATTGTTGTTGAAATTATTATTTTTAATGAAATTCACATCAACATTTTCTTCTTGAGCAACCAATGAAGCTAAAGGAACATTATTTGGATCAACATTAGATCTACCATTCACAAGCATAGACATAATCACATCAATCTTATCACTCAAGGAAGAGGTTTCTTCAACAGAATTTACCTTCTTACCTTGTGGAGCTCTTTCCGTGTGCCATTCAGAGTAATTCACCATCATATCATCAAGAAGTTTTGTAGCCGCCCCCAATGTGATGGACATAAAAGTACCTCCAGCTGAATCCAATAAATTCCGCGAAGAAAAATTTAGTCCTGCATAGAAGGTTTGGATGATCATCCAAGTAGTCAGTCCATGGGTTGGGCAATTCTTTACCAAAGTTTTCATTCTCTCCCAAGCTTGAGCAACATGTTCAGTATCTAATTGTTTAAAATTCATTATGCTACTTCTCAAAGAAATAATTTTAGCGGGAGGATAATATCTACCAATAAAAGCATCCTTGCATTTAGTCCATGAATCAATACTATTCTTAGGCAAAGATAGCAACCAATCTTTAGCTCTTCCTCTTAATGAGAAAGGAAACACTTTCAATTTAATAATATCACCATCTACATCTTTATACTTTTGCATTTCACAAAGTTCAACAAAATTATTGAGATGGGCAGCAGCATCATCAGAACTAGCACCAGAAAATTGTTCTCTCATGACTAGATTTAGTAAAGAAGGTTTAATTTCAAAGAATTCTGCTGTAGTAGCAGGTGGAGCAATAGGTGTGCATAGGAAATCATTATTATTTGCATTTGTGAAGTCACACAATTTAGTATTTTCATGGTTGGCCATTTTAGCAGTAAATAAAGCAAACTAGATAAAGTAAATGCGAGTAACTAATTTTTTTGTGTTTTTGATATAGAGAGCAAGACAGTAAATAAAGTAAAACTAGCAACTAAATTTTTTTTTTGTATTTTGATTTAGTGCAGCAAACAAAGTAGTAAATAAAATAAAGCAAGAAAAAACAAAGTAAAGAGATTGAGAAGTGGAGACTCCCCTTGCAGCGTGTCTTGATCTCCCGGCAACGGCGCCAGAAAAAGTGCTTGATGCGCGTAGATGTACACGTCCGTTGGGAACCCCAAGAGGAAGGTATGATGCGCACAAAGGCAAGTTTCCCTCAGTATGAAACCAAGGTTTAATCGAACCGTAGGAGCCAAGAAGCACGTTGAAGGTTGATGGTCGCAAATGTGATGCGGCGCAACACCAGGGATTCCGGCGCCAACTAGGAACCCGCACAACACAACCAAAGTACTTTGCCCCAACGAAACAGTGAGGTTGTCAATCTCACCGGCTTGCTGTAACAAAGGATTAAACGTATCGAGAAGATGTTTGCAAAGAAAACAAAAACAAGTAGATTGTATGCTATGGAAAGAATAGGACCGGGGTCCACAGTTCACTAGAGGTGTCTCTCCCATAAGATAAAAGCATGTTGGGTGAACAAATTACGTTGGGCAATTGACAAATAGAGAAAGGCATAATAATGCATATACATGACATGATAAATATAGTGAGATTTAATTGGGCATTACGACAAAGTACATAGACCGCCATCCAAACGCATCTATGCCTAAAAAGTCCACCTTCAGGTTATCGTCCGAACCCCCTCCAGTATTAAGTTGCAAAGCAACAGACAATTGCATTAAGTATTGTGCGTAATGTAATCAATAACTACATCCTTAGACATAGCATCAATGTTTTATCCCTAGTGGCAACAGACATCACAACCTTAGAACTTTCTCACTGTCCCAGGTATCAATGAAGGCATGAACCCACTATCGAGCATAATTACTCCCTCTTGGAGTTAAGAGTAAAAACTTGGCCAGAGCCTCTACTAATAACGGAGAGCATGCAAGATCATAAACAACACATGAACAATAGATTGATAATCACCATAATCATAGTACTCTCTATCCATCGGATCCCGACAAACACAACATATAGAATTACATATAGATGATCTTGATCATGTTAGGCAGCTCACAAGATCTAACAATGAAGCACAACAAGGAGAAGACGACCATCTAGCTACGGCTATGGACCCATGGGGGTGGACTACTCACTCATCACTCGAGGCGATCATGGCGATGAAGAGTCCTCCGGGAGATGAATCCCCTCTCCGGGTGGGGAGGCGATCTCCTAATCCCCCGAGATGGGATTCGCGGCGGCGGCGTCTGTAAGGTTTTCCGTATCGTGGACTGGGGGTTTTGCGACGGGAGCTTTAAGTAGGCGGAAGGTCAACGCGAGGGCCACACGGGGGCCCAGGGGGCAGCGGCCGGGCGGCCGCGCCGGCCACCCCCTGGCTGCCTCGTGGCCCCACTTCGTTAGGTCTTCGGTCTTCGAAGCTTCGTGCAAAAATAGGACCCGGGGCGAAAGTTTCGTCCAATTCCGAGAATATTTCTTTACTAGGATTTCTGAAACCAAAAAGCAACAGCAACGGCTCTTCGGCATCTTGTTAATAGGTTAGTTCAGAAAATGCATAAATATGACATATAATGTGCATAAAACATGTAGGTATCATCAATAAAGTAGCATGGAACATAAGAAATTATCGATACGTTGAGACGTATCGTAATCCACTTAAGGGAAACTTGTTGCTGTTCTACAAACCTCTGCTCTTGGAGGCCCAACACTGTCTACAAGAATAGAAGCACCCGTAGACATCAAGCTATTTTCTGGCGCCGTTGGGAGGAAAGGTAAAGGTACTCACACTCCGGATCTCGCTACTAAGCTATTTTCCGCGCCGTTGTAAGTACTCGAAGCTATTTCCTTTAGATCCCGCAATTGCATCTTTTGGTTTCTTGTTTACACTAGTTAGGCATAATGGAAAGTAACAATGAGCTTCTTATTCTATTTCTGAGTTAAGACATGGATTGTTTGCTGCGAAAATTAAAAAACCTATGGAATCTTATTTGCATGCTGGTAGCAATGATATTAGTATGAACGCTTTGAACACCATTGTTGTTAATGATATGGAAAATTCTAAGCTTGGGGAAGCTGGTTTTGATGAGCATGATATTTTTAGTCCCCAAGCATTGAGGAGAAAATTTTCTTTGATGATACTTTGCCTCCTATTTATGATGATTATAATGATAGTGGTCTTTTGGTGCCGCCTACTATGGAGAGTGAATTTTATTTTGATGATACTATGCCTCCTACACTTGATGAGAATAATAATGATAGCTACTTTGTTGAATTTGCTCCCACTACAACTAATAAAATTGATTATGCTTATGTGGAGAGTAATAATTTTATGCATGTGGCTCATGACAAGAATGTTGTATATGATAGTTATATTGTTGAGTTTGTTCATGATGCTACTGAAAGTTATTATGAGAGAAAACATGGTTATATGCATCTTAATAATATTAAGTTTCCCCTCTTTATGTTGAGAATCTTGAAATTGCGCTTGTGTTGCTTTTCTATGCTTGCCACTTTGTTCTTCATGAATTTATTTGTGTACAAGATTCCTTTTCATAGGAAGTGGGTTAGGCTTAAATGTGTTTTGAATTTGCTTCTTTATGCTCTCTTTTGCTTCAACTCTTATTTCTTGCGAGAGTATCATTAAAATTGCTGAGCCCATCTTAATGGCTATAACGAAAGAACTTCTTGGGAGATAACCCATGTCTTTATTTTACTACAGAAATTTTTGTTTTATATTTGAGTTTTGGAAGTTTTTTTACTACTGTAGCAACCTCTCCTTATCAAGTTTTTTTGCCAAGTAAAGTCTCTATGGTAAAGTTGATACTAGATTTGGATTGCTGCGCAGAAACAGATTTGCTGTCTGTCACGAATTTAAGCAGAAGTCTCTGTAAAAAAATCAAAAAAATCTGCAAATTTACGTGTGTGATCCTAAGATATGTACGCAACTTTCATTAGTTTTGAGTTTTTCCGTTTGAGGAAGTTAAGTGCCCCTTCCAGGTTCGTCTTTACGGACTGTTTTGTTTTTGACAGATTCTGCCTTTTATTTCGCATTGCCGCTTTTGTTAAGTTGAATGAGTTTCTTTGTTCCATTAACTTTCAGAAGTTTTGTGCAATGTCCAGAAGTGTTAAGAATGATTGTGTCACCTCTGAACATGTGAATTTTTATTATACACTAACCCTCTAATGAGTTTGCTTGAAGTTTGGTGTGGAGGAAGTTTTCAAGGGTCAAGAGAAGAGGGTGATATATGATCAAGAAGAGTGAAAAGCCTAAGCTTGGGGATGCCCCGTGGTTCATCCTGCATATTTCAAGAAGACTCAAGCGTCTAAGCTTGGGGATGCCCAAGGCATCCCCTTCTTCATCAACTTATCAGGTTTCTTCTATTGAAACTATATTTTTATTCACCACATCTTATGTACTTTACTTGGAGCGTCTGTGTTTTTTTTCGTTTTGTTATTTTCATTCTCTGAATAAGTTCATCCTTGTGTGGGAGAGAGACAGGTTCATATGAACACATGTGTTCTTAGCTTTTAATGTTCAAGGGCGAAAGTTGATCGCTTCACTTGTTGTTATTTTGTTGGAATCAGAAAATGCTTCATATGGTCTTGAATAATTTGATACTTGGCAATTGTTTTGAGCTCTCATATATCATGTTTAAGCTCTTGCATCATGTAGTTTAAATCTAGTAGTGGAGAACTACTGTAGAGCTTGTTGGAATTTGGTTTGCATGATTGGTCTCTCTAAGGTCTAGATATTTTCTGGTAAGAGTGTTTGAGCAACAAGGAAGACAGTGTAGAGTCTTATAATGTTTACAATATGTCTTTTATGTGAGTTTTGCTGCACCGGTTCATCCTTGTGTTTGTTTCAATAACCTTGCTAGCCTAAGCCTTGTATCGAGAGGGAATACTTCTCATGCATCCAAATTCTTGAGCCAACCACTATGCCATTTGTGTCCACCATACCTACCTACTACATGGTATTTCTCCGCCATTCCAAAGTAAATTGCTTGAGTGCTACCTTTAAATAATTCAAAAGTTATTACCTCTTATTTGTGTCAATGTTTTATAGCTCATGAGGAAGTATGTGGTGTTTATCTTTCAATCTTGTTGGGCAACTTTCACCAATGGACTAGTGGCTTCATCCGCTTATCCAATAATTTTGCAAAAAGAGCTGGCAATGGGATTCCCAGTCCCAAATTAATTAACAAAAATAGACACTCCTCCATGGTATGTGATTGTTGGACAGCACCCGAAGGATTCGGTTAGCCATGGCTTGAGAAAGCAAAGGTGGGGAGGAGTGTCATCATAATAAAACTAAAATAAAAAGGCACTCCTTCATGGTATGAGATTGTTGGCAGCACCCGAGATTCGGTTAGCCATGGTTTGTGAAAGAAAGGTTGGAAGGAGTGCCACCCAAAAATAAAATAAAATGGGAGCCGCTCTTTGAAGGTTTGTCGGCAAGGGGGTTAGAGTACCCGCTACCATTCGTTGACAACAACAAACACCTCTCAAAACTTTATTTTTATGCTCTCTTTATGTTTTCAAAATAAAAGCTCTAGCACAAATATAGCAATCGATGCTTCCCTCGTCGAAGGGCCATTCTTCTACTTTTATGTTGAGTCAGTCTACCTATTTCCTCCCATCTCAAGAAGCAAACACTTGTGTTAAATGTGCATTGATTCTTACATACTCGCATATTGCACTGGTTATATTGCTTTGCATTGACAACTGTCCATGAGATATACATGTTACAAGTTGAAAGCAACCGTTGAAACTTAATCTTCCATTGTGTTGCTTCAATGCCTTTACTTTGAATTTATTGCTTTATGAGTTAACCCTTATGCAAGACTTATTGATGCTTGTCTTGAAAGTACTATTCATGAAAAGTCTTTGCTATATGATTCAATTGTTTACTCATTGCATTAACATTGCTTCGAATCGCTGCATTCATCTCATATGCTTTACAATAGTATGATTAAGATTATTTTGGTAGCATGTCACTTCAGAAATTATCTTTTTATCGTTTACCTACTCGAGGACGAGTAGGAACTAAGCTTGGGATGCTGATACGTCTCCAACGTATCTATAATTTCTGATGTTTCATGCTTGTTTGATGACAATACCTACATGGTTTGCTTGCACTTTATATCATATTATGGCATTTATTGGACTAACCTATTAACAAGATGCCACTGCCAGTTTCTGTTTATTATGTATGTTTATTGCAGAAAAGGCCCAAAAACCAAAGTGCTCGGAAAAATCCAAAAATTACAGAAATTCTATTTCGTCGGAAGACTCACGGAGCCAGAAGGGCAAGGGGAGGCCCAGGGCCTCCTCCCAATAGGCGGCGCAGCGGAGGGGGTCACCCCACCCGTGAGGTGGGCCCTCGGGACTCTTCCGACTCCGACTCTTCGCCTATTTAAGCCGTCGTGACCTAAAACTTCGACACCGATTGACGAAACTCCAGAAAGACTCCGGGCGCCGCCACATCGCGAAACTCCATTCGGGGAGTCTGTTCGGCACCGGGACGGGAATTGCCCGGAGTCATCTCCACCGCCGTCTCCACCGCCATCTTCACCGCCATCGCTGTCTCCATGATGAGGAGGAGTAATTCACCCCGGGGCTGAGGGCTCGCTGTAGCTATGTGGTTCATATCTCTCTTTATGTGATCTAGTTGAATATCATCTATGTGCTACTCTAGTGATGTTATTAAAGTACTCTATTCCTCCTGCACGGTGTAATGGTGACAGTGTGTGCATCGTGTAGTACTTGGCGTAGGCTATGATTGTAATCTCTTGTAGATTATGAAGTTAACTATTGCTATGATAGTATTGATGTGATCTATGCCTCCTTCATAGTGTGATGGTGACAGTGTGCATGTTATGTTAGTTCTCGGTGTAATTGTGTTGATCTATCTTGCACTCTAAGGTTATTTAAATATGAATATCGAATATTGTGGAGCTTGTTAACTCCGGCATTGAGGGTTCGTGTAATCCTACACAATTAGTGGTGTTCATCATCCAACAAAAGGGTGTAGAGTAGTCCTATTATGTGATCATTGTTGAGAGTGTCCACTAGTGAAAGGATCCCTAGGCCTTGCTTCCAAGCATCGAATCTCCGTTTATTTACTGTTTGTTGCATGTTTACTCGCTGCCATATTTTATTCAGATTGCTATTACCACTCATATACATCCATATTACTTGTATTTCACTATCTCTTCGCCGAACTAGTGCACCTATACATCGACAAGTGTATTTGGTGTGTTGGGGACACAAGAGACTTCTTGCTTTGTGGTTGCGGGGTTGCTTGAGAGGGATATCTTTGACCTCTTCCTCCTGAGTTCGATAAACCTTGGGTAATCCACTTAAGGGAAACTTGCTGTTGTTCTACAAACCTCTGCTCTTGGAGGCCCAACACTGTCTACAAGAATAGAAGCACCCGTAGACATCAACCAGCACCCATGTATGTAGAGTAATATGAGTACTATGTAAGCTTCATCGATGATTTTAGTAAATTTTCATGAATTTATCTTCTCAAGAAAAAATCTGATGTCTTTCAAGTGTTTCATAATTTCCAGCAACTTGTTGAACGCCAATTTGATAGAAAAATTCTAACCATCCAATCTGATTGGGGTGGTGAATATGAAAAAATGAACTCCTTTTTTTCGAAAGATAGGAATTGAGCATCATGTGTCATGCCCCTATGCACACCAGCAAAATGGATCTGCTGAAAGAAAGCATCGCCACATTATTGAAGTAGGTCTTGCCCTTCTTGCAAATGCATCAATGCCACTCAAATTTTTGGATGAAGCCTTCCTAACCGTCGCACATCTCATTAACATGTTGCCTATCAAAGTCATTGATCATGAAACACCCATGGAACGTCTACTCCACAAAACACCAGACTATGCTTCTCTTCGCATTTTTGGTTGTGCATGCTGGCCAAATCTCTGCCCCTTCAATCAAAGAAAATTAGCTTTCCGATCCAAATAATGCGTCTTTCTTGGCTATAGTCACATGCACAAAGGAGTTAAATGCCTAGATGTCACTTCTGGTCGAGTTTACATATCTCGTGATGTTGTCTTTGATGAAATGGTGTTTCCATTTGCTAGTCTTCACTCCAACGATGGTGCTCGCCTTCGTCAAGAAATTCTTCTTCTACCTGAATCACTCCAAAACCCATTGGTGTTATCTCAAGAGGGGGAACAACATTGCACTGATCTAACACCTAATGTTTCTGTAATTCCTGGTGTTGCAAGTGCTCTGCAGGAACAACACAATGCAGGCGAAAATTTCGTTGAAAACAGACAAGAAACAAGGCCAAACAGAGAAAATTTGGAAGCTGACAGAAATCGCGCCAGACACGAGGTGGATTTGCCTCGGATCACGGAAACCTTGGACAGCAACAGAGAATCTGCGTCGGGATCCGGGGACGTGTCAGCGTCTTCCTCCCGATCCGCGGCAAGCCAGCCGCGGGCGACACGTCGCGCGGTCCCGCAGTGGAGCCCCACAGTCGCAGGCATGCATCTGGCGCGCGTGCAGACCGGTCGCCATCAACCGCGTCGCCACATGCTGGCGACCACCAGAACGACGCCGCGTGGCACGCGTCGAGTCCAACACGCGAGAGTGCGTCCTCGGCAGGATCTTATGCAGCCTTGGATCAAGGGACGCATAGATCCTCTACGCATGGCGAATCTGCAGCCCAACCAGCAGCACCTCCAGCCTGGGTAATCAAAAACTGGTCATGCTAAACCGAAAATTTATATTGATGGTACTGTGAGGTATGGCTTATCTTGCTCCGCAAATGAACCTGAAACTTTCCAGTTAGCTCTAACTGATAAAAAGTGGAAAGAAGCTATGCATGATGAGTATACGGCTTTAATGGAAAACAAAACATGGCATCTAGTACCACATAAAAAGGGAAACAACTTAATAGATTGTAAATGGGTCTATAGAATCAAAAGGAAAGCTGATGGTACAATTGATAGATATAAGGCTAGATTAGTAGCAAAAGGTTTTAAACAACGATATGGTACAGACTATGAAGATAATTTTATCCTTGTTGTTAAAGCTACTACTATCAGACTTGTTCTAGCTGTTTCAGTATCAAAAGGATGGAGCTTGAGGCAATTAGATGTGAAGAATGTGTTTCTTCATGGTGTTCTGGAAGAAGAGGTATACATGAAGCAGCCACCTGGTTATGAGAATCCTAGTGCACCCTATCATGTGTGTAAACTTGATAAGTCACTTTATGGGTTGAAACAAGCACCAAGAGCATGGTTCTCCAAACTAAGCTCAAAGTTACAAGAACTTGGTTTTCTGGCATCTAAGGCAGATACATCACTCTTTATATATAATAAGTCATGTATTATCATTTTTGTGCTAGTATATGTTGATGACATCATTGTTACTAGCTCCTCCAACAAAGCAATCAGTGCACTCCTTCAAGATCTTAGTTCTGCTTTTGCACTAAAGGATCTTGGTGACCTACATTTCTTCTTGGGAATTGAGGTAAAGAAATTCAATCAAGGTATTATATTAACCCAAGAAAAATATGCTTCAGATTTGCTCAACAGAGTTGGACTAAAAGGGTGCAAGACACTACCTGCTCCATTATCAACATCAGATAAGCTTTCTATCACTGAAGGAGAACTTCTAGGACAGAGGATAGTACAAGGTATAGAAGCATTGTTGGAGCATTACAGTATTTGACTCTCACCAGGCCAGATATAGCATTTTCTATCAACAAGGTATGCCAGTTCCTCCATGCTCCCACTACTGTACATTGGACAACTATAAAGAGAATATTGAGGTATGTCAGTGGTACAGTAAGTCTTGGATTAACCTTTAAGAGATCTTCTTCTACATTAGTGAGTGCCTTCTCAGATGCAGATTGGGAAGGGTGTGTAGATGACATGAGATCTACAAGAGGTTTTGCTGTATATTTTGGACCTAACCTAATTTCTTGGAGTGCTAGAAAACAAGCAACAGTACCAAGATCAAGCACAGAAGCTGAATATAAATCTCTGGCAAATACTACGGCAGAAGTTATATGGATTGAGTCTTTATTGAAAGAACTTGGAATCCGAAGAAATGAAACTTCATTCCTATGGTGTGATAATATGGGTGCAACATATCTCTCTGCTAATCCTATATTTCATGCTAGGACTAAACATATTGAAATTGATTTTCATTTTGTAAGAGAAAGAGTAGCAAATAAACAACTCGAGATTAGATTCATTCCATCAAAAGATCAGGTGGCAAATGGCTTCACGAAAGCTTTACCAGCTTGGCAATTTGAAGAATTCAAGTACAACCTCAACCTTAAGAAGGCTGTGATTGAGGAGGGATGTTAGAGTATCTATCATGATATAGAAGTTCAGATGAACCTAGACGGAAGTTTAGATAGAGATAGACGAAAGTTCAAATGTACTTGTGATGATCTAATCGTAGCTCTAAGATCAAGATCATCCCTTTCTTTTCTCGGTTTGTTGTAACCCTCCATGTATCTATCTCTGCCGATGTTGGCATATATAAATCAACATGCAACCGATGGAAGTCCCCATCGTTAACACAAAAACCTCTAGCGATCATACAGGTAACCCACAGAGTTGCCGGCAAAGAAAGGTTTCCCGTTTGAGCATTCCGCTAGGGCCACCTCCAGTTGTCTGATCACCCCGATCGTCTCATTAGTCTTCTCTGCTCTCTCTTCCTCCGTCGCCGCTCTATGGATGCCGAAATAAGCAGGGAATAGCTGCAAAAAACACGCCGCACCATTGGTTCCCGGATTATACGAAAGGAAAAAATAACACTGACACTGTTTGTCGAAAAGCACAGAAAGGAAAATGTGCACCTTGTCGTCGGTGTACGCAGCCCAGAAACGAGCAACGACGCGGTGGTAGGGCTCAGTGGGAAGGATGGAGCGGCCTGCGGTGTCCCAGAGCTCGTCCACGAACTCGACGATGGCTAGGGACTCACAGATGGGCTTGCCGTCGTGGATGAGCATGGGCACCTTCTGGTGCACCGGGTTGGACTTGACGAGAAGCTCACTCTTGTTGCCCATGTCCTCGCCGATGTACTCGTAGCTCACGCCCTTCATTTTGAGTGCCATTCGAGCGAGGACCGCGAACGGGCTCACCACCGCGCCGAGTAGCTTCACGTGTCCTTCATCTGCCATTCTTCTCTTCTCTCTACTGCTTTGTTATTTATATAGCACGAAGCATACTACTAGCTGAAGCCTGAAAGTTGCTGCCAACACTATTTATATGTGATCACTAATGACGCAACATACGATGAAATCAGATCACGGTAGTTGCAACCTTTTCTAGTTTCGAATTTTGAAAAAAGAAAGAAATTTCAGCACCCACCCGCATATTGGGAACCAGCTTTCAGTCTTTGCATCAGATATGGGCATAGAGCCAAAATTTTGTGCGAAACGTCAAAGCAAAAGGAAGAAGCATTAAAATCAACTATGAAGAGGAACAACTACAACAGTCAGTTATTGAATCTTTCAGAGTTAATTACTATGTTATCCGTTGTTGAAGCTGCAATTAAGCGCCCCTGTTGTCAACTTTGCCTTTAGGCCCCGCAAAATATAGCCCCGGCCCTAGAGAGTAGAGCAACATGTGTACGTGGCTATGTGCGTCAGCACTGACGTTAGCTTGCAATTGTTTGCCTTAATCAGTCAAGTGCTTTTCAACGGAGTGCTGAACAATACTAGTAGTAGTGATTGGTGTTTAATATCTCTTCACCAGATACTAGTGCAGTAGTGCTGAACAAAGCGTCGACATCCCCTAAGAGCTCTAAGCTCCCAGGGTTGGCAGCGACTCTCATCGATTTGCCTGTCGTTGTCGTGGATCCCACCCGGAGGGGTGTTCCCACTGCCATTTCTTCGTTCCGTGATGGGCCGTGATTTGGCCCACGGCATGCGTGTCGTCGCGGTATCTATTTCCCGGCCAAAATTCCTGCTGCTCAATGCTTGCATGTGGTCAACGTGTCGGCGAGGCAACGGGGCTGCGGGTCGGTTCGGGGCTGCTTTGACCAGGTTCCTTCTTCGTGCTGCGGCGGGTCGTAGAGCTGCTACTGCCAGAGCCGGAAAAGACTCCGATGCTCCTTGTGAGCTCCGTATGCCGGTGGCGTCGCCCGCTGCGAGTGAGCTGCTGTACTTGGCAGCCGCGTCAGGGTCGTTGTTGAGCGCGGCGCACTTTCCGGCGGCGATGAGCATGCCGTGAGCCCGCATGGCCGACGGCGGCCGCTATCCCGTACTTGAGCGCGGCGTCTTCTGCTCCAGCCCCTCCCGCTGCAACGTCAGGGTTCGGGCTGGGCAAACGGCGCGTGATTGGAGGGGGACTGGCAACAGTTCCGGCGCATTACCAAGCGGTCGATTTGGATAAGGAGGTATTCTCAGCTGTCGTGACGCGTCTTATTACGCCCCCCAAACTATCAGGCTTGTTGATTCAGAACTACTCTCACCAAATTAGAGTGATGCGGCGGCTACTCTTACAGTTTGGTGTGTTTCTTTGATAGGGGTGATGACTGATGAGGCGTGGATGCTATGGAGCGCTGCAGCTTCAGAAGTGCTTCAGGCGTGGCGGTGGACCCATGTTTTATGCTACCTTGGGAGCGAGCGGTGGATTCGAAGGAGGATGCTGGCACAAGACGCTGTCCGCCTGCCCGTAAGAAAGGGATAAGGCGCGCAGAGGGGCTCTGGTGAGGATGATGACGTGACTACGAGAGGATTCAGATTACTTCTATGTGCATACTGTCATGATTAACACTACAGATTCAGATTACATGGATTCACATATTGGACTGTATAAATTGTTACAAAATAGCTATCTAGAACAACAATATCTCTAGGGGAGATTTGCATCCTCAATTCCTCATCAGTTTGCGTGAGGACTGATTCGCCTCTAGACACGTCCATTCGTCCCTTTCTGTGCCGTTTTGGTACTCTTCGAATAGCTCCCTCTCTCCATCCTGATCTCCATGCCATGGTTGTAAGTAGTCCCCAAGATCCATGATTATACCAATTCTTACTTGCTCTAATTGTTAATGTTTCCAGTCATTGCAAAGAACGGAGATAGCCTTTGGGTCAGATGATCAGATCATCTCCCTGAGATCTCTCATCCTAGGTGGTATGCTTGTAGATTTGTTGGTGATATACCTTGTTAGAAATCAAAGCTAAATATAATCTAGCATGCTGGTTCTTATGTGCAATCATCAGAAACATCGGAAACCCATCTTTGCTGAGTATTAGTCATAGAATTAATTCAAATTTTGTGCACTTGTGACTACTGAAGTACTATTTCAGCTCTAGCTGTGAATCTTGATTAACTTACGACATTTTTTTAATGTGTTTTGCACTTGTGACAACTGAAATACTATTTCAGCTCTAGAAATATTGATTAGCTTACGACACTTTAAATATTTAGCTATTTATCTTGGTCTTGGAGCTGTAGATTCAGTAAACATTCATTGGGGAACCTTTAGAATAATTTGCCCCCCTGCTTGAAGGATGGTTGACCAATCCTTAGAGTTTATGAATGAAAGAGTATCTATCTCCTTTTAATGTCACGAACTCAAATGCCATGATATAGGGAGTTGAACTTTCAGAAGTGTAGGCTACACCTCCAGTTGAATAGTATGTGTAAGGCGCACCTCCAGTTCAGTGGTGTGTGTTTTTCTAACCTCTCGCCTTTTTTTATTTTCAGCAAAGTGTCACGTTAAGAATGGAGAAGTTTTAACAAGATGTCATAATGGATTTATGAGAGGAGAGACATCAGACTACAGTTGTAAACTTTATAAAGAGATTAAAGGACGCATTGCACCAGATGGATTTGAAAGTTTGGAAAGAAGTGATAACCAAGAATACTGAACTTGATTATTCCCCGGGTGTGATGATCAATACATAATCATATTTGATACCGATTTATCACTCTCTCTGTTGGAAAGGTACTTGGGTCAAGCATCTAGGCCATACAATATTTGGAAATATTTTGTTGTACTCTTTGTGTATGCCCCACAAATTATCTTCTGAGAATGTAGAAGAAATGAATAACACTCATACCAAATTGAACGAATTAGTTAAAGATGATTCCTAGAAAAACTTAATTAAACAGTCTCAGTGCAATGAGAGAGCTCCAAATTTATTTGAGATAGCTATTGGCAACGGCTTGCGGTTTACTATGGTACAATTAGAGGTTTGTTAATATGTTTAACCAACTATATAGTGAAATTATAACATGTTTCCAAAACTAATATTCTTTTATTTATCCATGTATTCAGGAACCAATTTAAAAAGTATAAGGCGGATCAAATACCCGCAGAATGTTTGGCTTATCGCTATGTACATGTCCCCTTCCAGTGCAGTAATTTCTCTTCCTGTAACTACTTAGTGTATGTATATCTGTAATGATATATTAGAATTCATATGCTAGCTAATTTCCAACCTGCCGGCAGCAGACCATGTGTTAGTTTTTTTTTGTTCCTAATAAACACAAAAAAGCATGCTCAGCCAATGTTTAAGCAAGAACAATAAGTACTTGTGATGTCGCCGTCTGTTAGTGATTCAACTTAGGCCCATCATATATGTAAGCTTGCGAGCTGTTTTAAGCAGCAATAACATAGGTATTTGTGATATATTCATGGAAAGTATACAAATTGCTGAGGACTGGCCATTTCTTGTTTTAAAGAGAGTCCAGGTTACCAAGTGGTAATATGAGTTTGAGAATCTGTAAGATCAGAAAGCTTGAAGGCGCTTTGATATGGTTTAGGGTTTAATCAGCTATCTGCTGCTACAATTAAATTATTATTGTTGCTTATTGAATGTAAACAGCACACCATATTATTGTTGCTAGATATTGCCTAAAGTTGTAGATCATGTTTTGCTGTTCAACCTCCATGATATTACAACTCATATTGCTGAACGGATATAAGAGGCAAATATGCTTTTTCTTTTTAGAATCATGAAATTTGGGTACAATAATGTTCTAATACACTATCTGCTTCTTTATTTGTTAGACTACCATTTATACTATTGCAATAAGTGGATATATTCTTCATATGATGTTTAGACAAGAAGCTAATTAGTTTAAATGACAGCTGAATGAGTAATCATATTGAAATTGTAGGTTCCCATTTTCTTAGTTACATGAAGGAGGAAAAACCTTTGCTCATAACTAATCCTAACATATTCTACGTAAGGATGAGCCTACCAATTGTACACCCTGTAGCTTCTAAAGGGTAAGAAGAATCTAGATGTTTTAAATAGAAAAGATGGTGTCTTTATTTTTGTGAAATGTAATGTATCCTTACCGGTGGGACAAATGTTCACGCATTTTAGCCATTATATGATTTTCATCTTTTGCTGTATGCATGTTTCCGTGGACATAAAGGTTGAGTTGGTTTCATTTCAAGGAACCATGCTAAACTTTTTGTTCCTTCGAGAAAAATATTTTTTGCTGGCTCTGATATCATTTGTTTATAATTGTATTATCCTGTAACTTATGTTCTACTGTAATTTTGACTTAACAATGATATTTAGAAGATGTGGCATTCCATGTTTATAAATCTCTTACTGTGTGAATAAACCCCCTGCAGCTAAAAAAAATGCCAAAAAAATGCCAGTTCATTATTTGGGGATTCGTGCATAGGTCTTCAGATTTATGAAGTTATGTATAAAAGGTTAGATCACTATTTCTTTTCTCTGATATTCCCCTTCTCTGTACAACAAGTCACTTGGAGGGCTCGAGTTAAATATGAAGTTTTCATAAAATCCCAATTCTATAAGCACAGGGTGTGTCTGGGTTTGAGGCATTTTACTTCAGGAGTTTTGTTGCTTTGTCGTCAGGCAATTTAGCTTTGGAGTTTTTCTGGTTTGTGTCAGGAAATTGGAATGCGTGTTTCACAAACAATATATGCAATATTTGGCAAGATAGTTTATGATCTAACATAATTTATAACTATCTTTTTTTTATTCCCTGTTGGACATTGTTGTAGCGTGGGCGTGGGTGCTGCATCGAGCAAGCATTCAACTGAGATGTTTTGCCAGTACAGAGCCAGCAACAATGCTGAACTCTTGTTGTGGTTGTGATTAAAAGCTCAGCCTGGCCACCATTTATGCTTAGTTTATGTTTGTTTCTCTCCTCAGGCACCATAGAAATTTACACTTCTCTTATTCAAATGCATGTAATATTGTCAGAGACGATGTTGTGATTATATACAATTTGCAGCCGAGGCCTGTACGATATGATCATAAGTAAATAAATAGCTGCGGAAAATGTTTTAGTTATTATTTTTCCTTAATCCTTTCTACTAGAATAAATTTATAAACTTTGCCCGCCTAAGATGTTGCTCTGTAAAATTTCTAAACCTACTTCATGTCAGTTATCTTGGCTCATATAATACTCATTATCTATATAACATGTCACTTGGAGGTCTCAGGTCTTGTTTAATGCTCTACCAGTCATATCATTGTTGATTTTGAAAAGAAATATGGGAAAAGGATATATATTTTGTTGTTTTTTACCAAATTGTTATCATCACACTTTCTGTACACGTGTTTTCAGGTGTTGGTCCCTTGTTAGCTTTCCTACTATTTCTTTTTCTTAGTGAATATATATTGTTGTTCTTCCGGTAGATTTTTATCGGGTTTTAGTGTTGTATACACATTCCCCACTTTGTTCGGTGTATGTTTTTCTAGCGGGTGTAACTTCTCCTATGAGAGTTCTTTTATTTGCATAAATATACACTGATTAGTGAGGTTATCGCAACACAGCTAGCTAATAACACATGTGAAGCCAAATATATGTTTATCAGATGAAAAAGTTAAATGATAACAGCAAAAAATGGCGCAGCAACGCGCGCGAGGTCCATCTAGTCATGATCTATTCATGTCACTTTCCTTGCATCACGAAAACGAAAGCTTCTCTTCCGTGAAAACGTAAGTTTGTCCTGCTACCTAGCTAGCGCCGGAGTAAACGAGTGCGCCGGGGGATCGTGCATATAAGTTTCGAAGGCTAATGTTGAAAACACGCATAAAAGGAGCAAATTTATCAGCAGAACCTTTTTCGATAAAGGGAATTTTTAATATCAAAAGATATCAATTACATCCAGCCTATTCAACAATGCAATGCACTAATAACATTACGGATGCACACAGCTAAAAAAATTAAGAAATAAAAGTCCCGCTACAGTATCTCAGCCCTAGCAACAGCAATACATTCACCACCAAGACAACACCTAAAATTCAGACTCTTCAAAAGCGACGCCTCCAACAGGGAACAGCGCGCCAGCGCCGTCGTCGTCCGATCAAAAATCTTAGGTTTCACCATAAAGATAGTCTCCGCTCTCAAAACAATGCCTTCAACAAGGACATTGTCAGTCACAACCAGTTAAGACCAGACTTTAAGTTTTCACCATGAAAGATAAGACTCCGAACTTCACATGTGCTGCCGCTCTCACTTTCATACCACTGCTGCAAGTCCGGAACACCAAGCAAGCCCCTCAATAGCGCAAAGACTTGAACCTCCATTAGCTAGTTCTCTAATCCGGCCTTCATGATATTCTCTTCTTCTGACTACACCATGGATCAGCTGTCACTTGATGTCAACACAGAAAAGAGCTTCGCGCAGCTCCCTCCAGAACCAAACGGTCGGAATAAAAGCATGTGTGCGCACAACCGAGTACCACCGATCGAGCAAACTCCAGGCAATGGAAGCACTGTTACATTTGCCGGCGGCGCCTTCAGGAAATCAACACTCCAGCCAGATCATGAAGGGTAAGCCTCCGGCAGGTCTTCATCTTCGCCCAAGAGAGACCCTAGGACCGCCACCTTTATTCAAGTCGGGCCCCCACACCGCCGACCATCCCAGGCTAGCCAAGGTTGCCGCCGGAGACACCAAGCGCAGATCGCGTAGTTCGGAGACACCGCTCACGCATGGGCAACGCCGCAGCCGGACAGCCAGCCCACCACCGCCGGTCGCTAATACCACGGAGAGGCGAGGAGAAGAGGACCTAGGGTTTCCCTTGCAGCCCGCCTCCACCCGTACCTCCGCTGCCGGCATGGCTCCATCAACGGGGCGCAAACCACCACCTCGTCGTTCGTCGTGCCACCGCCGAGCCGAGCCCGAGCGCCGCCACCGAGGCCCCCGACGAGAAGGTCGCGCCCTGGCCGGAGGAGGGAGACCCACGTCCAGCCCCCGCGCGCGAGAGGACGAGGGGTCCCCACCGCCGCTAGCGCCGACTAGGCTTCGCCTAGCCGCGCCCCATGGCGGCGGCGAGGGAGGGGAGGGGGAGAGAGGGGTGGCGGCAGAGCGGTTTTAGGGTTTTCTCCCACTTATCAGCAAAATTGAACTACCGAAAGAGTCAGGCTTCAATGAACTCTGATAAAAAAGAACTAGTAGAATGACGAGCATGAAAGTTTTGCATTTCTTTTGGGGCGTTTCTTGATGTCTTCTAATTTTTGACGTGATGACATATAAATAGACAGAAACAGATAGGGGTAGATGGAACAACCAAAACAGAATTAGGCAGCTTTATTCAAAGAAAATATATCTGTCGCTGTCTTTGCCGCGAGATATGGGATTCAACCGATCCAACATTGTCCATCACTAGTTCTTTCGCTTTACAGCGAGAGCTTCAGCCCGACGCTTCTTGGCGTACTCCGCCACTGTGTCTATCTCCGGCACCACCCCATTCACCGCTTCCGTTTCCCCGAACCTCGCCGCCCACGCGGCGAAGGTCGGACTCTTGGCCGCGTCAAGCAACACCATGCCGTACATCTTGCTGAAGGCTTCGAGCCAGGACAAATGGCATCCCACGACAATGTCCAGGTAACCGACGCTGTCGCCGGCGAAGAAGGCCTTCCCGCCATCTGCCAGGACCGACTCCAGCTGACTGATTGCCGCAACCGTGTCCTTAACCTTCTCTGCTCTCTCCTCCTCTGTCGCCGCTACATTAACACCGATATAGGCACGGAGCAGCTGCAAGAAAACACACGGCCAGCAACAATTGGCACTCGCGTCTCGGAAGAAAAGAAGAACGCCTGTACTGGCAGTTCAAAAGCATAGATCTACGCACCTTGTCGTCTGTGTACGTGGCCCAGAAACGAGCGACGGCGCGCTGGTAGGGGTCGGCGGGGAGGATGGGTGCGCCAGCGGTGTTCCAGACCTCGTCGACGTACTCGACAATGGGCAGCGACTCGGAGATGGGCTGGCCGTTGTGGATGAGCACGGGGACCTTCTTGTGCACCGGGTTGGACTGGAGGAGGAGGCTGCTCTTGTTGAAGAGGTCCTGCTCGATGTACTCGTAGCTGCGCACGCCCTTCAAGTTGAGCGCCATGCGTACGCGGGCCACGAACTGGCTCGCGTCCCCGCCGAGCAGCTTCAGATCTCCTTCAGGCGCCATTCTTCTCTTTTTGCTTGCTGCTAGTACTTGTGTTCCACTTGTTCTCCTTCCTGTGAAACAAGAAGCTCATTATATAGCAGGATATGCCTACGGGACGCTGCGGCTGTTCGAGTGCTGGGAAGCCGTAGTGCGTGGGCGTGTTCATCATCAGTGACGCAGCCATAGTTGGTCAACCCTTTTCCACTGGAGTGTTGACACCTGCCTTTGGAGTATTATTCATCCTCTGATCTCTTCATTGTTTTGGTTGAGGTTTTCTATGGTGCCTTTTTCTACTATACTTGTGTAAACTTATACAACGGTTTTTTTTCCAACATGACAGAGATGAGACCCAGCAGCCAGGTCTAAAAAGTAAGATTACCTATAATGGGGTAACATAGCTAGCAACATGTATGCAACTTAGGCATAAATTGATATGGCATAATTGAATAGGAGACGATGGGAATAACATAATATGTTACCATCACATAACTTTTTCAATAAAAAGGACTAAATTAATAAATAAAGATATTCTGTTGCCACACCTATTAAGGTGTAGCAACCTAAACTAGCATGTAAAAAAGGTTCGGAAGTGTAAAAAAGGTAGCATGCCAATTATTCCATGCTAGGAAATTCATGAGCCTGGAAAACACAGCGCTCAGATTGTATGAGCATAGAAACCAGCTACAGAGAACTAACTCTATCACTCAACATCTTGATGAGCGTGTCAGGGCAAGCATCATATTCCTTTGATACGCACCCTCAGCGGCGCTCACCTGGACCTGTCAAACACATCGACTGCCACTGCCGGGAGTTTTCTGGATCCTCAACGGAGAGCCGTCATTTATTTGTCCTTCTACAAACCAGCCCACTTGTCAATAAAGCGACACATATATAATGCAATACAGATATATTCGCTAGAAAAAATCCTTGAAAACAAGCTTTATTTCTCGTTTTCCATATTACCCACAGAAAGGTTGTCAGGCCCATAGCAACAAGCTTCTTCTGGTAACCATAGAAACTAGATACAAATTGCACACACCATGCAAGGTTACTTGGGACACTAGGCAAATCAAAAGCACACCGTACTATATATACTCCAAATAAAACCAGACTGACCAACCCAAGTGGCTCACCCATAAATTCGACGAGCTGCTCCGGGCCCTCCTAGTTGACTAGGCATTTTCACCAGTTCCTTCATCTTGCGAGATGAATGAACAGGTGAAAATGCCTAGTCAACTAGTTGGTTACAGCTTATCACAAACTACCATAGAAATAAGTTTAACTATAAATTTGGCAACAAAATATGAGATACATGCCATAAAAATTATACCGTTGGATTCGTATTCGAAAAATATTTTCAATAATATAATTTTTATGATATATATATTATATTTTATTGACCAAATTAGTAGTCAAACTTGTTTCTCGAAGTGCGTAATTGCTCATTAATCCGGTATGGAGGTAGTATTTAATTCCACACCGCGCTGCGAGTGAGATGGCTATGGCAATCATGGATGGACGTGGACCCATGCAAACCTTGGATTGGGCTACCTATCGATGATCAAGTTAGATAACTCTTTGAAGCTTCGGTTTCCATTCAGCTAGGCGACTGGTGAAACCGCAAAATGCTAGCATGATGCTTGGTTGTTTGACATGTCCTTGCACATCGCCTTCCCTGACTTGTTAGAAGCCTGCACAAAAAGATCCCTCTCGGTTAAAGAGGTCCTTGTTGATTCGAGATGGTGCAGGCACTTCAAACTTGACCTATCCCCTGTGGCTATTGTTCAGTTCACTGATCTTTGGGAAGTTGTCCAAACATGGCGGATCCTGGGAGACTTCTCCTTCCTTGCACTTGACCGGCTTTTGCATCGTAGGCTAACCTCTGAGAAGTGGTACTTCTTTCCTGCTGTTCTAGGGCCTCACGAGGTTATAAACCTTATCATTTTCTTCCGGAGTTCGGTTTGTCTCAAGTATCTTCTTCGCCACCACGATGTTGTCCTTGTTTGACATGTCCTTGCACATCGCCTTCCCTGACTTGTTAGAAGCCTGCACAAAAAGATCCCTCTCGGTTAAAGAGGTCCTTGTTGATTCGAGATGGTGCAGGCACTTCAAACTTGACCTATCCCCTGTGGCTATTATTCAGTTCACTGATCTTTGGGAAGTTGTCCAAACATGGCGGATCCTGGGAGACTTCTCCTTCCTTGCACTTGGCCGGCAGGCTTTTGCATCGGAGGCTAACCTCCGAGAAGTGGTACTTCTTTCCTGCTGTTCTAGGGCCTAGCCCACGAGGTTATAAACCTTATCAATTTCTTCCGGAGTTTGGTTTGTATCAAGTATCTTCTTCGCCACCACGATGTTGTCCTTGGGTGTTGCCATGACCTGGTTGCTGGATTTATCAACGTTGGGCAGATTGTGTACCTGGACCTTGGTTGGAGGCACGGTGTTCGGGGCAGCGTTGAAGTTGATGTACCGGGTAACTCCATGATCATTGGCGAGTTGTTCCTTCTTCTCGAAGATAATCCACATATACTCGGTTTCGAGGTTGTTGAATCGCTTGAGTGTGGCTTCAACTTCCGCCTTCTGTTGTATCAAATCAGAGCTTGCTTGTGCAATGCACTTGGCCTCCTCAAGGAGTTCCTTGCGCATCCCATCGAGCTTTGTGACTTCCTTGACACGATCCAGTGTAATGGGAGTTGCGAGTAGTGTGCCGAAAATCTTATCTTTGGGAGTGACGAATAGGTTTGGAGCTGCTAAATAACCAGGCGGAACCTCCTGTAGAGTTGGAATAGGGGGTGCCGGGGTGGTTTCACCCTAACCGGATCCTCCATATTCTCAATTGTCTGTTCTGCTCTTGCGTCCGAGTGCATGTCGTCATCATTGGTTTCGTGGCCGTCTCCTCCGATCTCTACCAAGCTCGCAAAGACATGTTGGGCGATGGATGGCGGATCGACGATTCTTCCATAGCAACATTTTCCTCATCCAAGTCATCTGACCGTTGGTCAAGAGTCTCCAAAATATTTTCATTGTTACCTCCAACTTCACTGGAGCTGGAAGCTAAGGTAGATCTGATTTGACCGACAAAGTGATACCTCAGGTCTCAAACACCTGGCTAGCCAAGGCGGATCTACATTGGTCTTCCACCGGTATCTCCGGTTGGGTTGGGTCTTGAATATTTTAGATCTAAAGCGGTTCTTCCTGCATGTGGGAATTCCTGCCCAGATCGATCTTCCGCGAACGTATCTAGCTCAAAGGCGGTCCGTGCGGGTCTTTGCATCGTGACGGTGTCTTGATCGCTGATATTCCCGATGAAGATGTGAATACCACCGATTGGAACAGTGGTGCAATGGATGGGGCTTCTCCTAGCCGGAATCGAGACGTTGCCGGCATAGAGGATGCTCCCGATCATGACAGTATCACTGATGCCTACGAAGGAGGATCCCACCCAGATCCGTGCTCCATCATTGCGTGATCAACGAGTACACCATGGGGGATACCTCATGGCGAGGAGAGAGTAGGGCAGAAGGCGGGGAGCTACCGGGACGGTGATACACAAGTTACCTAGCTTCAGATGTTATGACGATGGCGAGATCCTACAACTGCTATAATTTACTATATGGGCAACGAGTGCGTGATTACAATGTTGAGATTGTCTCTCCAATTGCCTCAAGGGCTCCCAAGATCTGTTTTATAAAGACGCCAAAATTGAGGGTCTACATGCATGAGTCCTAGCCGAACACTACTAGCGATATCCTAACACGAAACACAACTTGTCGTGGATGTCAATTATTTTGCCTCACAAATGTTAGTACGAATCCACCTAGCACCGTAACCTGGTTGGACTCTCCATTTTGATCCATCAGCAACTGGACCACGCGGTCGGGCCATAGGCCCCACCAACAACTCAGCCACCTGGTCGGGCCATTGGCCCAACCACCATGTGTGGACCACCCGGGTTTGCCATTTGGCATATCTCTAATGGGTACATGCTTGAGGATCTTTGATATTTGTCGCGGAAAAATATGTTGAGATCCTATACATTTGTTAACATCAAAACCAATATTCTCAATGTGATAAATTAACACTTTTTATGAATTTGGTAAACTAATTGTAGGTTGCATTTGCTGAGCAGTTTTAGAGCTTCCTATTTATGGTTTCAAGGCAAACCCAAGAAACATAACTACACAGGAGGATGTGGTTATCACTAATTTCGTCATTCAATTTACTCCTTGGATGTAAATTAGAAGCTCGTCATCACTAATTTTATGCATGAGAATAGAAGTCTGAATAGTTTATTATTTGGTTTATACAACATTTCTAAACTGCTCTATCTTCTATGATAGGAATTGAGATATTCGGCATGCATAGTTGTGTCCACGAACATATGTTCAGAAAATATTAATCAATTGGAAAGTTTTTAGGATGCATGTAAACTATGCTTGAGCAACAACTACTGCTTAAACATATGAATTGTAAGTTGCATGCCATTTATACATTGTTATAACCTCCCAAGTAATAGAACACACCACTTCATCGTCATCAACAGCAAACATGATATCATCATATGCGTCCCTCTGATCTGTATTGCCCCACGTACTCATAGATGTGTGCCATCGTCATTGGGCTCAATGGTGGTGGACTCCTTGGAGATCTCCTTTGCCACACTATTGGCTCTGTCAAATTCCTCATCGATATTAGGAAAAAGAAAATGACTTTATATCATTACTCGTTGTTTGTACTATAGCATATACATATTCCTGATATCTATCAGAACCTTTTGCTCAACTACAACTTCAGATGGATTGTCGTGAGCTAAAGATTTTGGTCACAATAGATTGCACATGTAATATTAGGATATATATCAACAAACGTGAAAAAGTTTAAGCTCATTACCCAAGTGAAGCCATCAATTTAACACAATTGTCAAACATATATAATTATGTAGTATAAAATGTTTAGGTCGTGCTCAAAATAATTGAACCAGCAACTTAAAAAAACAAATATATACCTAAAATTTGACCATTTTTTTAGCAATTTGGGGAAGGTTGGGTTCACACTCATTGTCCTTGTACATAAGCATGTGTACCAACACATTGTTACATAAGTCGTAACCGCCTTGCAAATGAATTATATGTATATCTATCACGAAAAGCTAACATTTATAATTAACATGAATATTGAATACTCACCATGTCATTTGCTCATGTAACTTCTTTCTCATTCCACAATCGCATAAATTTTAGATACAAAAATTCTAACATGCTACTATAGCGATGTACACATTGTTGTTAGCAAAAGTGTAGATAAAATAATATATCATGGTTTATTGCCAATCATATTGGCGTGATGTGGCCATATGAAAACGTCATCATTCTAGCCAGGAATTGCAATTTGAAGAGAAGTGTTAAGATGGAATGAAATATCTTTCAACTTTAACTTATCATTTTTTTGAAATCTTCTTTTCCAAACGTACGTTCGGTACAGGATTGCGATCAAGTATAGTAATAGTTGGCTTAGTCATGTTAAACAAAAATATAATGAAATGGCTAGTAGTACGATATGGTGTCAAAATCCGCATAAACTTGGACTTAGAAATAATATGCATGTAACAACTCAAACAATTATACCAAAATAGCGGTCTTACCAAGTTGGGGGATGAGATATGAAAGCACATCCCTGTCAACAATCAAACATTCACTGTGATGTAGCGTTTAGCGTTTAGTCTCACACAACTAAAAGACTTTATAAAGGATAACCAAGGTATAGATACCTCTTGTTTCAGCATGGCTGTACGGGTTACGCTCCAAACTCCAATGGTTCAGTGACACTCCATATCATGAGAACGGGCCGTCGGTCCGTTGTTTACCTCTGCGGGAGCGCAGGCTGCCGGCCAACGTTCGAGTCCTGGTACTCCCGCTGTGCACTCATGGAGTTTCTTCTATATAAAAAAAGCCAACGGGTGCTAGTGCCTGGGTTGGCCTCATTTTTTTGACACTCCATATCATTATATGGATCTCCAATTTTGTGATTATATTTATGTTCAGTTCATCTGACACAACCACCACATATAATTGTTTTCGTAATTCTAATAACCCTTACTCTCATCTCAGACCATAGTGAGCGACTACATAAGAGACCCAAGGCTTCATCCACCGTTTGAAACTCAACGCTACATAATAACGAGAATGTTTGACTGTTGACTAGGGATGCACTTCCATATCTCATCATGCAACTCTGCACTCGTTAAGACTGTTATTTTGTTATAATTGTTTGAGTTGCTGCATACATATTGTTTCTAAATCTAATTTTATGCGGATTTTGATATCATATGGTGCGACTGGTTGCTCCATTCTATTTTTGTTTAACCTTGGTGAACAAACTATTACTATAATTGATCCCAATCTTTTACAAGGCGTAAGTGGAAAACAAGAATTAAAAATAAGATAAATTAAAGTTACAAGATATTTCATTCCACCTTAACATTTCTTTTCAAGCTGCAAATCCTGGCTAGAATGAAGACATTTTCCTATGGCATCGCATCACACCGGTTGGATTTCCCAAGAAACCATGAAAAGTTAGAATGCATGGCATTAGAATTTGTTTTCAATATTTTATCTACATTTTTTCTAACAACAATGTGTACATACTATAGCAACATGTCAAGATTTTTGGTTCTAAAATTTATGCGATCGTAGTTACACAAGCAAATGTCAAGGTGAGTATTCAATATTCATGTTAACTATAAATGTGAGATCTTCGTGATTGTTACATATAATGCATGTACACACCGGTTACGATCCTATGAAACAATGTGTTAGTACACATGCTTACGTACAAGGACAACGAGTGTGAAACCAACCTCCCGCAAGTTGTTAAAGATTTGGTGAAGTCCTAGGGATTTGTTTCTTTGAAGTTGCCAGTTCGGATATTTTGATCACGACATAAACATTTCACACTACATCATTGTAAATGTGTGACAATTGTGTTATTTTGTTGGTTTCATTTGGATAATGAGCTTAAACTTCTTCAAACATCTATTGATATATGTCCTTATACTACATGTGTGTACGTGATCTAGATCTTTGACTCCGCACAATCCATCCGAAGTTGAATTGAGTAAAAGGTTCTGATAGATATCAGGAATATGCCACAATCAATGGGCAAGGACATAAAGTCATTTCCTTTTCCTCATATACATGAGGAATTTGACAGCGCCACAGCTGTGGCAAGGGAAATCCTCAAGGAGTCCACCATTGAGCCCGGTGACGAGGACACGTATCTATCAGTAAGTGGGGAACATGAATCAGAGGGACACATATGATGAAATTATGTCTGCTGTTGATGGCGATGAGGTTGGTGTGTTATTTGTGTGTTCTATTACTCAGGAGGCCATAACAATGTACAACTGGCATGCAGATTACAAGTAATATATATGTAAGCAGTTGCTACTCGAGCATAGTTTACATGGATCCTGAACTTTCTAATCGGTTGATTTTTTGTTGAACAAATATTCCTGGAGTCAACTGTGCATGGCAAATATCTTCAGAAAATATCTAGTACCTCTCCTAGAAGATAGTGCAGTTTAGAAATGTCTTATAACAATCACGCACCTGTATAAAGGAAGGTGCCTCTAACGAAAACCTAAAGAAATGATCTACGAAGGGAAGGGAAAGACCGTTGGCTAAGTGACATTCCACTATGATTAAGTAACTAGATGGACCTCGCGCGCGTTACTGCGCCATTTTTTGCTGTTATCATTTAACTTTTTCATCTGATAAACATATATTTAGCTTCACATGTGTTATTAGCTAGCTGTGTTGCGATAACCTCACTAATCAGTGTATATTTATGCAAATAAAAGAACTCTCATAGGAGAAGTTACACCCGCTAGAAAAACATACACCGAACAAAGTGGGGAATGTGTATACAACACTAAAACCCGATAAAAATATACCGGAAGAACAACAATATATATTCACTAAGAAAAAGAAATAGTAGGAAAGCTAACAAGGGACCAACACCTGAAAACACGTGTACAGAAAGTGTGATGATAACAATTTGATAAAAAACAACAAAATATATATCCTTTTCCCATATTTCTTTTCAAAATCAACAATGATATGACTGGTAGAGCATTAAACAAGACCTGAGACCTCCAAGTGACATGTTATATAGATAATGAGTATTATATGAGCCAAGATAACTGACATGAAGTAGGTTTAGAAATTTTACAGAGCAACATCTTAGGCGGGCAAATTTATTCTAGTAGAAAGGATTAAGGAAAAATAATAACTAAAACATTTTCCGCAGCTATTTATTTACTTATGATCATATCGTACAGGCCTCGGCTGCAAATTGTATATAATCACAACATCGTCTCTGACAATATTACATGCATTTGAATAAGAGAAGTGTAAATTTCTATGGTGCCTGAGGAGAGAAACAAACATAAACTAAGCATAAATGGTGGCCAGGCTGAGCTTTTAATCACAACCACAACAAGAGTTCAGCATTGTTGCTGGCTCTGTACTGGCAAAACATCTCAGTTGAATGCTTGCTCGATGCAGCACCCACGCCCACGCTACAACAATGTCCAACAGGGAATAAAAAAAAGATAGTTATAAATTATGTTAGATCATAAACTATCTTGCCAAATATTGCATATATTGTTTGTGAAACACGCATTCCAATTGCCTGACACAAACCAGAAAAACTCCAAAGCTAAATTGCCTGACGACAAAGCAACAAAACTCCTGAAGTAAAATGCCTCAAACCCAGACACACCCTGTGCTTATAGAATTGGGATTTTATGAAAACTTCATATTTAACTCGAGCCCTCCAAGTGACTTGTTGTACAGACAAGGGGAATATCAGAGAAAAGAAATAGTGATCTAACCTTTTATACATAACTTCATAAATCTGAAGACCTATGCACGAATCCCCAAATAATGAACTGGCATTTTTTTAGCATTTTTTTTAGCTGCAGGAGGTTTATTCGCACAGTAAGAGATTTATAAACATGGAATGCCACATCTTCTAAATATCATTGTTAAGTCAAAATTACAGTAGAACATAAGTTACAGGATAATACAATTATAAACAAATGATATCAGAGCCAGCAAAAAATATTTTTCTCGAAGGAACAAAAAGTTTAGCATGGTTCCTTGAAATGAAACCAACTCAACCTTTATGTCCACGGAAACATGCATACAGCAAAAGATGAAAATCATATAATGGCTAAAATGCGTGAACATTTGTCCCACCGATACATTTCACAAAAATAAAGACACCATCTTTTCTATTTAAAACATCTAGATTCTTCTTACCCTTTAGAAGCTACAGGGTGTACAATTGGTAGGCTCATCCTTACGTAGAATATGTTAGGATTAGTTATGAGCAAAGGTTTTTCCTCCTTCATGTAACTAAGAAAATGGGAACCTACAATTTCAATATGATTACTCATTCAGCTGTCATTTAAACTAATTAGCTTCTTGTCTAAACATCATATGAAGAATATATCCACTTATTGCAATAGTATAAATTGTAGTCTAACAAATAAAGAAGCAGATAGTGTATTAGAACATTATTGTACCCAAATTTCATGATTCTAAAAAGAAAAAGCATATTTGCCTCTTATATCCGTTCAGCAATATGAGTTGTAATATCATGGAGGTTGAACAGCAAAACATGATCTACAACTTTAGGCAATATCTAGCAACAATAATATGGTGTGCTGTTTACATTCAATAAGCAACAATAATACTTTAATTGTAGCAGCAGATAGCTGATTAAACCCTAAACCATATCAAAGCGCCTTCAAGCTTTCTGATCTTACAGATTCTCAAACTCATATTACCACTTGGTAACCTGGACTCTCTTTAAAACAAGAAATGGCCAGTCCTCAGCAATTTGTATACTTTCCATGAATATATCACAAATACCTATGTTATTGCTGCTTAAAACAGCTCGCAAGCTTACATATATGATGGGCCTAAGTTGAATCACTAACAGACGGCGACATCACAAGTACTTATTGTTCTTGCTTAAACATTGGCTGAGCATGCTTTTTTGTGTTTATTAGGAACAAAAAAAAAACTAAGACATGGTCTGCTGCCGGCAGGTTGGAAATTAGCTAGCATATGAATTCTAATATATCATTACAGATATACATACACTAAGTAGTTACAGGAAGAGAAATTACTGCACTGGAAGGGGACATGTACATAGCGATAAGCCAAACATTCTGCGGGTATTTGATCCGCCTTATACTTTTTAAATTGGTTCCTGAATACATGGATAAATAAAAGAATATTAGTTTTGGAAACATGTTATAATTTCACCATATAGTTGGTTAAACATATTAACAAACCTCTAATTGTACCATAGTAAACCGCAAGCCGTTGCCAATAGCTATCTCAAATAAATTTGGAGCTCTCTCATTGCACTGAGACTGTTTAATTAAGTTTTTCTAGGAATCATCTTTAACTAATTCGTTCAATTTGGTATGAGTGTTATTCATTTCTTCTACATTCTCAGAAGATAATTTGTGGGGCATACACAAAGAGTACAACAAAATATTTCCAAATATTGTATGGCCTAGATGCTTGACCCAAGTACCTTTCCAACAGAGAGAGTGATAAATCGGTATCAAATATGATTATGTATTGATCATCACACCCGGGGAATAATCAAGTTCAGTATTCTTGGTTATCACTTCTTTCCAAACTTTCGAATCCATCTGGTGCAATGCGTCCTTTAATCTCTTTATAAAGTTTACAACTGTAGTCTGATGTCTCTCCTCTCATAAATCCATTATGACATCTTGTTAAAACTTCTCCATTCTTAACGTGACACTTTGCTGAAAATAAAAAAAGGCGAGAGGTTAGAAAAACACACACCACTGAACTGGAGGTGCGCCTTACACATACTATTCAACTGAAGGTGTAGCCTACACTTCTGAAAGTTCAACTCCCTATATCATGGCATTTGAGTTCGTGACATTAAAAGGAGATAGATACTCTTTCATTCATAAACTCTAAGGATTGGTCAACCATCCTTCAAGCAGGGGGGCAAATTATTCTAAAGGTTCCCCAATGAATGTTTACTGATTCTACAGCTCCAAGACCAAGATAAATAGCTAAATATTTAAAGTGTCGTAAGCTAATCAATATTTCTAGAGCTGAAATAGTATTTCAGTTGTCACAAGTGCAAAACGCATTAAAAAAATGTCGTAAGTTAATCAAGATTCACAGCTAGAGCTGAAATAGTACTTCAGTAGTCACAAGTGCACAAAATTTGAATTAATTCTATGACTAATACTCAGCAAAGATGGGTTTCCGATGTTTCTGATGATTGCACATAAGAACCAGCATGCTAGATTATATTTAGCTTTGATTTCTAACAAGGTATATCACCAACAAATCTACAAGCATACCACCTAGGATGAGAGATCTCAGGGAGATGATCTGATCATCTGACCCAAAGGCTATCTCCGTTCTTTGCAATGACTGGAAACATTAACAATTAGAGCAAGTAAGAATTGGTATAATCATGGATCTTGGGGACTACTTACAACCATGGCATGGAGATCAGGATGGAGAGAGGGAGCTATTCGAAGAGTACCAAAACGGCACAGAAAGGGACGAATGGACGTGTCTAGAGGCGAATCAGTCCTCACGCAAACTGATGAGGAATTGAGGATGCAAATCTCCCCTAGAGATATTGTTGTTCTAGATAGCTATTTTGTAACAATTTATACAGTCCAATATGTGAATCCATGTAATCTGAATCTGTAGTGTTAATCATGACAGTATGCACATAGAAGTAATCTGAATCCTCTCGTAGTCACGTCATCATCCTCACCAGAGCCCCTCTGCGCGCCTTATCCCTTTCTTACGGGCAGGCGGACAGCGTCTTGTGCCAGCATCCTCCTTCGAACCCACCGCTCGCTCCCAAGGTAGCATAAAACATGGGTCCACCGCCACGCCTGAAGCACTTCTGAAGCTGCAGCGCTCCATAGCATCCACGCCTCATCAGTCATCACCCCTATCAAAGAAACACACCAAACTGTAAGAGTAGCCGCCGCATCACTCTAATTTGGTGAGAGTAGTTCTGAATCAACAAGCCTGATAGTTTGGGGGGCGTAATAAGACGCATCACGACAGCTGAGAATACCTCCTTATCCGAATCGACCGCTTGGTAATGCGCCGGAACTGTTGCCAGTCCCCCTCCAATCACGCGCCGTTTGCCCAGCCCGAACCCTGACGTTGCAGCGGGAGGGGCTGGAGCAGAAGACGCCGCGCTCAAGTACGGGATAGCGGCCGCCGTCGGCCATGCGGGCTCACGGCATGCTCACCACAACCAGCAGGCAGCAGATTGACGGACCCCCGCTCATCGCCGCCGGAAAGTGCGCCGCGCTCAACAACGACCCTGACGCGGCTGCCAAGTACAGCAGCTCACTCGCAGCGGGCGACGCCACCGGCATACGGAGCTCACAAGGAGCATCGGAGTCTTTTCCGGCTCTGGCAGTAGCAGCTCTACGACCCGCCGCAGCCAAGAAACAACGAACGAAGAAGGAACCTGGTCAAAGCAGCCCCGAACCGACCCGCAGCCCCGTTGCCTCGCCGACACGTTGACCACATGCAAGCATTGAGCAGCAGGAATTTTGGCCGGGAAATAGATACCGCGACGACACACATGCCGTGGGCCAAATCACGGCCCATCACGGAACGAAGAAATGGCAGTGGAAACACCCCTCCGGGTGGGATCCACGACAACGACAGGCAAATCGATGAGAGTCGCTGCCAACCCTGGGAGCTTAGAGCTCTTAGGGGATTCTATTTTTTTCCTGATGGTGTTGTCATTGACGTGAGCAAGAGGACCTGCACGCCACAGTACATGGACAACAAAATATAAATCAAATTTTATTTGAGTTCTCTAACATCATTAATCTGGTAAATTAAACCAAGGATAATTCAATGCTACATGAGCTGCCCTTCTCAAGCGTTGGATAATTTAATGCCACAGTACGGACAACAACTAAATCAAAGGGTGTTGGATAATTCCATGCTATATGTTAGAGATATATTTGGTATATGTACGGTTTAGGTAGTCTAGGATAGAGATAGATTTTGTGTCTTGTCTTGCACTCCAAGATGATCCCTATACGCCTATATATACTCGCCCATGAGGCTCAATAATACATCCAACATAATCTCTCTCCCTATCATGGTACCATATCTAACGCCGAAGCGCCCAAGCCGCTCCCCGGGAGGTCGATCTCCATGATCTACTCGGGCCCGAACCCGGTTCGTCCGCCGATCCGTTGATCCCTCCTCTTTTTTTTTCCAATCAGAGATTTTTCGCTTGCCGGGTCGCTTTTTGGTTTTACCGATCATAGATCGGATTGAGTCGCCCATCGCCGTCGTCACTGCGCCTCTACTCCAACCTCGGCGTCCGCACCGCCATCTTCATCAACCGCGCGACCCGCACGCGTCACACACGGACGCCTACGTGCGACGCAGCGTTCTCGCCGCGCGGTCTCCATTGCTGGTCCGTCTTCGCCGTCATCGCCGGGACATCACCGACAACGTCGCCAACGACTCCAATCTGCGGCACGTCGTCCACGTCATGGCGCGTACAGCGCCGCCGTCGGTCGATCAACCGGCCGCGCACGTCTCCGCCACGTCCCGAGCACGCGCCTATCATCGATCGAGCTACGGGTTGCCGCGTCGCCGCCCACCGCCGCCGCCTTAGGTCCATGCTACGGCCTCGACACGCCTTCCAAGGCGTGTACGTTGTGGTGGCCTCCCGCCGCCGCATCGACTCGCCCAGCTACGTCGGCCTCGGGCGAGGCGTCGCCACGCGATCTACCGTCCCGCGCCGGACGTTCTGGCTGCCTCTGCGCCGCCCCATCGGCAGTGCCACCGTCAGCGCAAGGTCTACGTCAAGCCGCCGGGTTCCTCCTCGCCAACTTCGAGTACCTCGACACCGGCACCCGACCACGACATCGACCACGGCATCCCCTCGCGCGGCTTCCTCGACCAAGGTTGCAGCACCCACGCTCTCGGCTACCTCGACATCGGCACAAGGGCTACCACCTCGCTGCGCCTCGCGCTTCCTACAGTCAAGCATCCGCGACGCAACTCCGTCCACGACGCTCCCGCTGTTGCGGGGAGTGTCACCTTCTAGGGTCCACTTGGTTTATCTCCGTCGACCGTGCGCCCACGTTGTTCACGTCACTACCGCTACGATTGGGAGTGTTAGAGATATATTTGGTATATGTACGGTTTAGGTAGTCTAGGATAGAGATAGATTTTGTGTCTTGTCTTGCACTCCAAGATGATCCCTATACGCCTATATATACTCGCCCATGAGGCTCAATAATACATCCAACATATTCCGCCAATCTCTCTCCCTCTCTATCATTCTACACTATAGAGTTGGCCTTCTCAAGCGACATATAATTCAATGCTACATGAGCTTGTGTGGTAACAGGATGGGCACAATGCAACTAAAGAGAACAAAATAAATGAAGTATGACAGCTGCATCAGCAGTCCTAAGAACTTGGAAGAGTCCAAGCTGCATCAGCAGTCCTAGATGGAGACACAACACAACAGTATTTCCGTGGCGATCCATGAAACTAATAATCAAAACCATCTATTTGATCAAAGTTCAACTAGTTATATGTTGATATTTCTCAAAGATCCATGTGGAGCTCTTTTCTACCTTCGAGATCTAACCTACAATGTGAGGTGTACAAAGAAAAAATAAACTTTGTAAAAAAGAAGATTCTAGAATCTCTTCCATGCCCCTGTCTTTACAAAATTTACAAAAACTAAAGGGAATTGAACATCAGCAAAACTGGTTGTAATTTTGGGATATGCAATGTACAATTTTGAGACTTAGGGCAATTAAGAATTTGAAAATTTAACAATTATTGCATCAAGCTACAATGTCACTGTAGGAGAATGCTATTAATATTACTAGATGATACCCCGCGCGTTGCCACGGAATTTAGTAGAAGAATATTTCGTGATAACAAAATTCAGCACAACATGAGAGTACAGTAGGCCAAACAGATTATCATCGCTGTGAGCAACGATGAGTCCATAATTGAGTACTTGAGTAAAGGATTCACGTGATTTCAAGAATTGACACCACAAATTTTAATCAAGAAATTATATGCATAATATATTTATCTAACCTTTCAAGAACACATGGATAGGAAACCTAATGTGCACAAAACATTATATGGAACGTTGTGTGCACAAAACAGTTATTAGACGAATTAGATGACAGTGGAAATAATATATTGGAGATTTTTTATGCTTCTAGTCATCTTAATTTTATAAAATAGTAACAGGTTATATCTTTGTTGTTTCACACTTTTCTATTTAATCTTCAAACGGGAAACAATAACTATGATTATAGTAATGGGTGAATATACATAAGACTCATCAATGTCTTCTAATAAGATAGTAGTGGTTTTCACTAATACAAATACCGTAATACTCCTTTTCATGCAGTTGAGTATTTCCTATTTGGGCATCCATACATCTGAAGATGAATTGTTGCAGGTCCTCCTCACGTAGCTAGAAACAGTGAATGCGCATCTAGCAAGATATATCTTTTGCTAATATTTTCAGAAGATCTGCCGCAACTTAAGGTGCATAAACCACAAGTTCTGCAACCTTTTGGAGGCAATGATATACCTGAAATCATATTGTGAGCAGTGATGAAATAGGCATGTACAATTTGTAGTCGAAGCGGTTTACCCTTTCAGATTGCAATGAAGGTCTAGAAAGTAGAAATACTTGGCCAATCGATGTTGAGATTGATTAAGTGTGGAGGGTAACATAAACCAAACTATATTTTTTGTATTCTTCAAACTGTAAATAAATCAAAATGCATAAGCAAACAGTTCATTGAACACAATGAATACAATCCTATTTTTTTCTTTCCTTGCGACAGTAAGGAGCTTACAATAGGGCAACATAAAAAATAAAAGATGAGTAAATTTGCTTGAGCGTGATTGTCCAACTGGTTCTGAAAAAATTAAAGATGAAAGGAGAACATGTAATACACGAAGATGGCCAGTTTGAAACTGCACAACTTGCAACTTACACATGGAGAAAAAAATCAGGTTCAGTGTTAAGGACCTCGTCTTTCTTCAGGTACCTGTTGTGTGCTGCATTGGCAAGATTAACCAGGGGTCAACCAAGGAGAAAAGAGGTGCTAGTCTGCTCAAGACAACTGTATACTGTATTTACTCACGTTCTAGGTACAATGTAAAGTAATGGAGACGGGCTAAATCTTCTGCAACTGTACAAAAAAAAAAGGCTAAATCTTCTGCAATCAAAACATCGGAGGACAATCACAATCTGAGCAAAACTTCTCACGTGCACATGAAGGATGTCCACGGGAGCACATGGGATGTACTGAGTGAGAGAACACTTGGCCACGTGTTAGGTGGAACACGACAGCGACCTCCGGCCGGCGCAAGCGCGTCACCAACAGCGAAAGTAGACGGGCTCGTCTGCATTCTTGCAAGCACTCTATTTGGGAACGAATGCTTCTTCTTGAGATGCAAGGCTGATGGAAGTAGAACTGGGCACACTGGTACCCATATCCGTCTGCCGCAGATGATTGCACTTCTTCTGGAGATGCAATGGATTTATAGGAGGGGTTGGGTCATGGGAGGCGAGCGGAGGGAAATAAAGTGGCAGCCGCCTGATCGCCTACCTTAGTTAATCATTAGTATTAATTCTTGGATCAGTGCGTTTCTAATGCGAGAAGCCAGGAGATTGAAAACCGAAGGTGCTGCAAAGGAAACTAATCAGGTACACGCTGAGGCAAACAATAGCAGCGCTTAGCGATGGATTTAATCAAAGGTGGCTAGACTATTGGATTTCTAATGACATGGCTTCAGCACATGGCATGAAGAGTGATGTGGACCAATTAGATACTTGCTGATGTGTATAGCTTGCATGTTGAGAGAAATCATGTAGTGGGGGTCTCCTATTTAGAGATAAAAGATTTCTAATGACATGGCTTCAGCACATGGCATGAAGAGTGATGTGGACCAATTAGATACTTGCTGATGTGTATAGCTTGCATGTTGAGAGAAATCATATAGTGGGGGTCTCCTATTTAGAGATAAAAGATACTTCACCTTGTGCTCTTTCTTTCAGTAACTGGCACCTTAAAAATATTGCACCAACAGATGAACACACATTGAATTACATTTCTTTCGGCACAAGCAGATCATCATTAAATCGGTCAGCACACACAAAAGACTAGAATAGCAGACTTCCACGAAATAAGAACATCTACAAACCAAGTAGATATACACCATGGAATTATGAAAAAAAAAATGTACGATGTACTATTACCTGGATGAGCTGTTAGCCCGTATGTATGCAATGTTTGCTCCTTTGACTCCTATTATATCTTCTGCACAGATAACTAGTATTTGAACGGTTTGGGTTACCTGCACGTCATTTGTTCTTATCAGCAACAATTCAATGTAAACACATGTTAGGGTCTGCTAGCAAACAACTATTATGATATCTGTAATAAAAAGATTGGTGGATGGGATGCATATTCAACAGGAACGAGGAAAACCCACATCACGGCTTGGGAAAAGCAAGCCCACGAATTGCTCTTGAACCAAAAATCTTATGGAAAGAAAAGAGGATACATGCAAAACCATAGGCAAGAGATACCTGTGTAAGTAGAGGGCCATCACCATGCATTCCAGAAGGTCGTAATGCTGACAAGATGAACAATAACAGCAATTGTCATATCACCACACACATCATTCAGGCTGGGGAATCACAAATACGTTAGGGAACAACAATTGAAGGTTAAAACAAAATTACAGAATATTATTACAGGATAGGACGGGTCTTAGACTGCAATCTTCACATTAGATCCAAAAAGAACCTGTTGAATCAGAAAAATGATGAATGGCAATGTCAAGTGAACAGTAAACTTAACGGGGGAAGAAGAGGGTCTGTTCTGAACCTGTACACGAGAAATGTCACATTTTGCACCATCACAGACAAATATATCTGTTTCTTCAATACCAAGATCCTTATAGTAGATTGCAGCAATTGCTGCCCTAAGTTTCTGTACAAAAATTAATGCACCATTTTACGATTATAAAAATAACAGTTTAGGACGGAACATGTTAAGGAATAACCCAAACATGTAATTGACAAGATAAGCTTTAAATATAATGTAGCAGAAGTCAAGAGTCACAAACTAGTAAAATGAAAGTAAGAATCAACTTATCAAGCGACAGATAGTTGATCTCTCCAGACAGAAAACTCAACATCTAGTTAACAATTAAAAAATAACTCGTTGAACCGGAGAATCAGATGTCATTCGATGTTTAGTAAACCTACATGGATTAGCAGAGCACTTATCTTACTTGAACGATGTCTATTGTTGGATCGAAAGAAAAAAATGCTACACCCTCCATTCGCAAATAGATGAAATTTAGATATGGCCATATGAGCACGGTCTCCAACATGCAACCTTGATATTACTTTTTATACAGATATGTTTGTATGAAATTATAAATTTGTGTACTGCGGAAATATTTTTCTGGTGAATCTAATGATATTATACTTACCTAACCAATCTAAATAGTTTAATATAGATTACAATTTAAAGTTAGAGAAGTTTGATTGGACAAGTTTGATTTTATGTTTTTTAGGGAGTACGGATGAAGGTAGTAGTAAAGTGAGAAGAGATAGTACCTTTTTACCTTGTTCAGTTCCATAACCACTGTAGCCATCCACTATGGACAAACCAAGTGTTCTCTGCATTTGTATGCAGAAGGAAGACCCATCAAAGAAGAATATTGAATTGCAAAAGAGACATTATGCAGCACATTGAACATATGAATTTGCTTAGTTCACTCGTGCAAAGATGTACTGTTTCGAACATGTGAGTCTCATGTGGAACATCTAGGAACATGTTTTCACTGAATGAACTTTTATCCTTCTCTTATGATAAATAAAAGGCAACATAACTAGTAATTCATTATTTTAAAAAGGATGAGATACCTCTGCCATGGCATTTGTTATGACCTCGGGAATGAGCTCAGTTGTGTCACCTATCCCCAGGCTTATAATTTTAGCATCAGGATGTTTGAGCAAATGAGCTGTTCTCCTCCTGGCAATCTGAATGGCAGTTGAGAGATTACCACAATGAAACAAAACCTCCAACACAATAGCATCAACAAGAACAGAAGCAAAAGAAAAATGATAATGCAACAATACCTCGTGAAACAAATAGCCCGCTTGGAGGTTGGCTATGTTCCCATTCCGCGGAACCTTTGTCGTGTAAGCTTCACCATGAAAGCAGAATCATTCAGTAAATTAGTAGTATTGAACGTGGGAGCAGGTTGAAATTTGAGAGGATTAGAAGCGAGGAGTTAAAGGGAAAGGATAGTACATGTATCGGCTGACAGAGGTCTGCTGATGCAGCGGATATTAACAGGCAGCCTCCTCGTCGGTCGGAGGTGGCTTGACTTAGATGCCCTGGAAGCATGCTACTAGTTAGAAGAACTCGTCGCGGTGCCAAAGGGCGCGGTACACTGCAGAACAGGGGAGAAATGGGGTGCCTGAGGGAGAAGGACGACGACGAGAGGAAGGATGAGGGGCGGCAGGATGAGGGGAGAAGGACACTGAATGAACATGTTCCCATCGTCATCATCGGCATGGCAGGCGTGGCGGCAGCTTGTCTCGATAGCAGGAGGGAGAATCGGTGCTGTTATAAAAGCGACAAGCAAATAACGAAGAACGAAACAAGAACACACGCAGGGGACACAAGATTTAACGTGGAAAACCCCTTCCAAACGAAGGGAAAAACCACGGGCGCCACAACTTCACTATATCGGGAGGTGTTTACAAACGCCGTGGGTTATCTTATAATCGATAAACCTAGCCGGGCTTACAAGATGTATATATAGGCGGTGTCACCGATCCGTACCGACCGCGGGGGCTGCCGCCCCGCACCCCCTCGCAGCGTCCTGCAGGGCACGACGTATGGGCTAACTCCTCTGCCCAAGCCTCCGGCGACGCTCCGTCAGAAGTTAGCCTCCCTTTAGCATATGAATTTGGATCACAATACAACAGGTGCCAGCTTAGCCCTCCCACGACCACGCAGCTAAACTGTAACTTTTTGCAGCTGTAAGTAAATTATGCACAGGGAAAGCACAAATTTGAAAACAGAGGAAGAGTCTGTTTCGAGGGAAAGCACAAATTTCAGAATCACAAAACAGGTGTAAGATCCCTTATACATTCTGTGTTTCGTGGATACATATGGACATTGACCGTTATAAACGACCCTACACTAAGAAATAGAAGAGCCTCATCACCTACTTTAAGTTAATGTTTACTTTTCTTCACACAGCGAACAGTTCTAAATGCCTTAAACCTGGAAATGTGTTACGTACCACGTTTGATGAGATCAATCAACGCAAGAACTATTCACGGTACACTGTCTTGCTTCAAAGTCTCAAATGATCTATCCGTTCCGACTATCAAAATAGTAAAATTATCTAGGGGTGGGGTGGGGGAGGAGAACAATCTGAAGCACTTACTAACATTTTCCCAAGCACTTACTAACATTTTCACCCTTCCTTTACAAGAATTTTATAGAATTATTACTTCCTACTAAAGTAATTTAAACCCAAAAACCCTTTTTTTTTGCGGGTAAAACCCCTAAACCATTTTAACGCTGGGAGAATCCAAAGTACGCAAAAGTTCCGCTGCAGTAGTACAGTAGCTCTTACCATTCATGACTGCCGGCGCGGAAAATATGGAAACGACGTTATAAGGGCATCCCCACCTTTGTCCTCCTCCTCCTCGCGACGACGTCCGCCGCGCTGGTGCTCGGCGCCGCCTCCCGACGACTAGAGGTTCTTGTCCGGGTCGAGCGTATTGATGACCGATTGGAATAAGGCTAAAACCCTAGTGGGCCGCATATCTTCCGTGGGTATTTTGGCAACTAGGTGTAGCAGGCCTTGTGGCAAAATCGAAACAAAGTAACTCGCTCCGATTGTCAGTATTTTTAGTTTAAATTAGCTTATAAACATGAACAAAATTCCATGGAATATTAACGATGATGCGCATCTTCCTAGGCCGCAACGGAAATGGAAGCATGAGAACTTGCGAAGACTGCATCGGCTTCTTGAGAGTACAATCTTACGATGACACGGAGATTGAGCACGGCGTCTGTGATTAGAGAAAAAGGACTGCAGAGCCGCGGTTAGCCCGTTACCATCTTTGAAGACACACATTGGCGCCACAGCATATGATGGTCTATGGCCCTCCAACTGCTTTTCCAGTTGGAACTTCTATTTTGTGGCCAACTGTTCTGTATCTTTACCTCGTAACGTTACATAGATTTAGACACAACAGAGAAGTATTATCACTATGACTGATTGTATTGGTAATCACATATGTCTATTCGATCAAAGTTCATGTTGCTTAATCTCAATCTCAGTGATCCATTTAAAAATATGTATAATAAAGACCTCTTTTCATTTTTTTGATACTAGTACAAATGCCCGTGCGTTGCCACGGGGCTCAAAGTATCTTTAGTTGCCGCAATATATAAAAGTAATGCACGTGAAGATATCCAAGTTTATGTAGGAGAGCCGCCACCACCAACGCAAGCTGGCAACCCAGCAGACCACGCTCTCGGTTTCTAATCTCCTCAACTCGTATCATCTCATGTTGACGTTGTCTTAGGATTGTAAGCTATCCAAAACCAAATTCTTCGTCTGGCTGCTTGTCAGTCGCAGGTGCATACTCGTGACCTCTTTCTGCACCAAACCACCATCAATAAGAGTTATCACAAATAAGAAAATAGAATACTAATATTGTGCAATTTTGGCCATACCTACTTGTAATTTTTTTTGAGAACTCATACCTACTTGTATAACAAGTTAATATCATACCACATGTTTTGAATCACATATACCTCGCAAAAACAATATTCAATTGAATTAGAAAACAAACCATTGCTAAAATATCTAGATGTCAGTTAAACATTCCAATGAAAGAGATAAAATGCTAGGACATAAAAGTTTTTTTCAAATTACGCAATCTCCTATCAAACAAAAGAATATGTGGAAAATTAGACGAGTCTTCAAAAAAGAAATATCTACTGAACTTTATACAATTGCACTTTTAGATATTATGATAAGTTTACCTGTTTATCTCAATTCTCAGACTATAAAAATTGTACATAGTAAATAGCTGTTGTACATCATCGGAGGTGCAAGGCTGACTAATTATCATAGTTCAGCTTCTCGTGAAAATTGTATGGCTAACTAATCATCATAGTTGTAGCTAATGAAGCTCGTTCAAATGGGAACTCCAAATCTCAAAGCTTGATACATGAATAGTAGGCATCAATAGTTGATATTCTGCACGAAGATCTCTTTAACTCAAGGTATGTAAATATCTACTTCAGTCAATTTAGATGTACAGCTACAAATGGACAGCTACACTGTGTCTGACATTGAGCCCAGACGTAGTGGGTTTGCGGATGCTTTAGGTTGATGTCTTCTCTTTCGTTTTTCTTGTAATTAAAACTTAAAAGGGTTATGTATAGTGATTGAGACAGTAGTGATTTCTTTGCCAGTGCGTGCAAAGCTCCTATTGCAGCGTACACACCAGCCCAGCATAATTGGCATGAAGAATTTTTGTGTATAGCCTTTTAGTTTAATAGGATATGATTTCTTGGCAGTATGTTGGACAATAATTTGATATTTTAAATCGTGTCAATTCAACAAACATTCTGGTATGATATTAGCAAAAAAATGTACCACTTCATCTTAGAGATCTTGTAGCTGAACCGGAACAACCAACATTTCAAAAGCAACAAATCAAAAGAGAAGAGTACAGTGTTCTCTTCAGCCCATCTGCAAGACATCACATATATAGATAGATGACTCCATAGGTACAACGTTGGCATCAATCACACGTATTAAACTATTAGTTAAAGTATCCAGCAATTTGAAGTCTCCTATAACAAAATCAATGGGTTCTTCATGAGACAAATCATTTGCAGCATTGGATCAGCTCTCGCCGAAATGGAGATCTCAACTGGAAACTAAGAAGCATACACCTTTCAATGAAATACATAAACATCAACGTACAAATTCATAAAAGAACAAATTATTAATAATAAGACCATGTTGGATCAGCTCTCGCCAAATATTATCAAATTATAAATTCAGGACTTGTACGCTCTCCAAGAAAAATAGCCTTCGTTGCTGAAAATAACTAACTATTTCGAGGGGGTAGGGAAAAGTAAGTATGCACGGATATGTCATAGGCTCCAATTTCTCATGTTCAAAGCTTTTCATGGTTCATGTCATTGGCCGGGCTAGGTACTGTCAAATAGTGGTAACTTGGAGCAGTCCTAGCCGAAGTCCTCACATTTGACTTCTCTATTTTGTAACTGGGGTAGTACCTTAAGGATTTAACTTGTATTTTTCTTATGTGCTCTGGAAGACTTCAGGAAACATTTTTTAAAGGATACTGGTGCTGTATTTTTAGGTACACCATTGTGCTTTAAAAGTTCCAGTTTGGTTGCCTCCCATAAAAACCATCTTAATTTTTCCTACCATTTTGTATTTCAAGGAATCTAAGGCAGGTTCTTACATTAGTCTTGCTTCTGATCTTGTCTAGTTATTATCTCTTATCTCTTCGTAAAATCGGCTACCTGGATTCAGGAGATTGCCAATAAATCAAATAGGCTCCAACCATATCAAGAATATGCTCTACTTTTCAAACTACAGATCGGTCTCCACTTAGGTAGGTCTCCATTTAGGTAGAGCGCTTGGCAATATGATGTGTTCCCTACTTCTGTTGGTACATGTTATGTTTGCAAATTCATGAACTGAACCCCGAATTACAAAAAAGTAGGTTGATGCAACAACTCAAAAATGATGATATTAACTTTTATATCCTTTCATCTAGATAGTGGAAATACATATATGTACGAATATTTCAATATGGAAAAGAAAAGGAGAAAATAGCTTTGCTAAGGGTATTGATTTACCTTAGTTTATGATCTTGATCCAACAGAGCAATCATTTATGGTTGGATCTTGTTCTTTCTAGGGCTCAAAATCTGAGGTCACACCACAAAAAAAGATTAGCTTGTAGGACAAACAATGCATTGCTGAAAAATTCCTGTCATCAATATACAGAAATTTGCAATACAAAACAAAACCAGATGAAAATTGTTGCAGTGATGCAGGTCTGGCCGGAAGCCGGCTTTGTCCATTTCCATGGTTTGCTAGTATATGCTGACTAACACGACGCAGAAGCGGTGCGACCGGGCGACCTGGCCGGCGACCACCAAGACAACATCCACTCATCGAAGGCCTGAATCAAGAACGACAGTGAACTATAAGCCTGTTATCGGCATCTAGCAGCGCTAGACCCGTGCGACTGCTTCGTCGATAGAGAGGACGCATTCAGCGGGAGGACATGTGCGGCAGTGACACTCGGTGCGTGCGTGACTCATTGCCCCAAAGGATGCAACTAAGTTGCAAGCCTACAACAGTGTATACAAAACTCCAGGTAGAATTAAGTTAAAAGGTAATACACATATACTACATTAGCACAACCACTAAAACACCAACCGAATAAACTTGCATAGTTTTTCTGGAGCAACTGAAAATACTAACCAGAAAAAGTCTAATACCCAGATATGGGAGTAGTCCTCCCACCACTATACCTACACGGCCTGATAATCAGCATGCAAAACTGTAGTAGGAAAAGAAGAAACTGAACCTCTTATTTATCCAACAACTCATGCTGGTTTGTCCCATGTGACCATCATTTAAATTTTGCTAATACATCTGACAAAAATTTAAACATATCCAGGATGATACACTTTAAACTGGAGCCATACTACAGTGTCACCAATTATAAGTGATCAAGAAAACCATGGAAATACCTGTTTAATGCTCCAGTTGCTTGGAAGGGCATCGTTAGCGTAGAGTAGGGAGATGGTGTTGGCGCTCTTGCACATCTAAAATGAGCCGATCAAGGGTCCAATATTAGCATCACACACAACATCAAAATGGATCGGGAAAATGAATTATGTGCAATTCATGTCAGAGCAGCATACATATGTAGCATGAGCAGGAACCAAAATGAAAACTAATTGACATATTTCAAAGTCACCAAAGAGAAAACACCTTTTGTGTGGTATTAGGCAGGCACACTGTTGATGCCGTTCTTGAGGGAGAGAAAATCGGCTACAAGTGGTGTGTGGTGACACAACTGCTATCGCCACAGATTTTGTAGTCAAGCCAATAATTTAAACCAACTTCGATTCTGTAGTGAATGAAACAAATATCAGTCAGCATAATGGGAAACGCAAATGATTCTAAAATGTAGATAAGTAGATACAGAGCATGTCACTAAGCAATGAAATATTAAGCAGTAATATGTCGAGCAATACATGAAACAAACATAGCAAGGACTCGAGTTAGTAGCTCAAATAGAGCAACAACTATTTCTCGAAGCTGAAACGAACATAGCAAGGACCTGAAGTTGGGTAATGATCATAGATTCATAGATCTTGAAGTGATAAGTTCAGTCTTCCGAGAAAATAAATGGTACCCATGTTTAAATTAGAACAAAGGCTATGATAAGTTTGTAAGTGCTATATAGCATCATGAATAAATTTCATCCCTCGGAAATGCTTCCTGTTTTGAGACTTGGCAGTATACAGTCTGAGCCTGATTACCAATTCTAATTCAGCTACCATATGTGTCAATCAAAATACACAGAGTATGTACTGGTTCATATATCATAAATTACCTTGCCAAGCCGGCACTACGACGGAGAAATAAACACCAGAGAAGAACCCATTTGACAAAAAATAACTGTTTTGAGAGCAACTCCTACTAAATATGAGCACGTACGAATTATCTTAAAAAATGCTTAAATGCCACCTTGTTCCTATCACTAAAAGGTGGGGAAAATAAATTAGGAAATAAGAACAACAAATTAGAAAAAAAAAATCTAAATACTTTTGATTTTAAAATATATATACTCTGCAGCGGACTATTTTTAATGCAGTTCAACTGAGACAGGATACGGACACTTTGCCAATTCCAAAAGTCTGCATTAGTTACTGTCATGATAAAAGTTGTGCTAGGAGGAGCACAATACACTAATACAGTGTGATGCAGATCGTCTTTGGATCCACATAATTGTTCACTTCTTATGATGCTAGCACACTGTAGTATTGAGACTGAGTGTTGACACCGAGAACTAAGTGTTATAGATCACAAAAAATTTGAAGTTGCATGTTGGCACAGAGATTGTAACCAACGATCTCATTGATTTAGATGAAGTAACACGAGCAAAGTAACTTCACAAAATCTAGAAGGAAAAAATGTTGAATCCATATGAACTAACTTTGCCACAGAGATACACTTAAGAAATGTCGATGTAAATAAAAAGCTACCAATTGAACACCAAGGAAGCTTTAGTAGCTTATTCATGCTCATGTCGTAGAATGGAATTCTGGTAACTCATTCGTAAATAAGAACTCACATCCTTGGCTAAAATAGTATACCTGGTTATAATTAGTAAATAGCACGTCTTCTAAAATCCTGATGCGTGTCTTTCACCAACATACTGAACTCTGGCAATTCCTTGTTTCAAATCAAAAGCTCCAGGGTCATCCATGGTTATAGCAAGAAATGCAAACCCCATGGTTGCTAGACATCCTCTTTGATACCATGGTAGCTAAAAAGGCGCATAGGTGCAAGATGAAGAGCACCAGCTCAGTTGTCAGTTTGGCGTGATGCGTCGGCACACTGACACCCAAAACCTTCATCGCTGCAAATTGTGACCAAGAAGAAAAATATTACATACGGGTCACGGTCATTAGAAGAAAACTACTGACAGAAGTCATGGTCCCAGATCCCAAATCCTTCTATTTGGTTGTGCTGCAACTGGAAATGAATGTACCTACATTTTTTAGAGAAACTGTAAGAACAATCTCACCTAGATATTTCTGTCATTTAATATTTTTTTTGTTGAGTTGAAAATAAGTATTAGAGAGCTAGAAAACGATTAATTTCTACATATGAGGCTTAATTTTGCAATGCCTGGAATAAATAATGACTTATACCTTCCAAACTTATTATTTGGTGTATAAATATATTATAGAGCTAGAAAAGGATTGTATGAACCTTCAAAATATGATTCCTTTTCTTTTCCTCTCCCAAAATTATAAGAGAAATCAAGGTTCCATGTTAAATTCTGAAATATTTTCCTCACTCTGTTTACTAACTACCAAACTGAAGCGACTGTCAGGAATCAAGACCCATTATACATTTGTAGAATTGAGCATAGCCTAATTTATTTCTAGTTAAACAAAACGATATTAGTTGGAATAAAAATATGCAACAACAGTACCATAGTAACATAGTACATTTCCTGGATAGACTTGGAAATGGAGAACCCACATACAGGGTCCCTGTAAAGGATGGGCACATAATTTTTGTGAACAGAGAAAGATATAATCATAATTGTAGTGGTAGGGAGGTCATGTGTTTACTAACCCATATGTCAGGAAAGTGTTTAGGGTGCTTACAAGGTAAACAAAGTCAATTTATGCATGTGTGATCTTTTCATCCTCTCAGCCGGTGTACATAATGGCGTAAGCAGACACAGTAGGCTGAAATGATTAACTACTTCTGTTAATTAGTAATAGTTAGTGCTGCTAATCTTCACTTTTTATGCCTTTCAATTAATATCTTGCTTTGTGTATGCATATGCTAATTGTTCAAGGGGCCTGGCGAGTTACCTGCTCCAGGTTGTTCTAATGGCTCCATTCCCGAAGGCACTTGCCTTGGCGTAAGGAAGGGCATACACTATACCTGAAACACATGTAGCAGGTGTGAATTAGCGAAACATATATGGATATCCACAAAACAACTTCAGTTAGACATTTAGAGTAGCCGTTATCAAGTAAGATCGATGAAGCTGCATGATTCATATATCATGATCAATCATAGCATTTTAAGACTTAGTGATCAATGAATTACTTTAAATAGCTCTTTTGTGCTTTCACAACACATAATTTCGGACCGCCAATTGAACAACTCGATGTTGGCACTACTGCAGCCTTTTGATCCCAATCTTGTTGCTCATCCTGCAATTTCACAACATTGTTCAATCCATTAGATGGCCTCAAATATAATTATATTGCACTGCAGTATTGCAACAAAGCCAATTCAACTCATGTGCTCAATTCAAATAACATAAGAAATGCACATCTAAAATACAAAACAGAAAATGTGCTAGATTTTGTGAATCATTATTACTCACTGATTTTTTAACTTGCAGTTGTGGTGAAGTTACTTTGTCGGTTTAATGCGGAATAAACTCACAAATCTCAGCGGTCCATGCTACAAAATCCTTCTCTGTCATAGCATGGAACAGATTCTTGGCCAAGTAAACGTGACCACACCTACTAATTCCCATACACATTCAGCAATAAAATTGCATAGGAAGAGCTCCTTGAGAAACCCAGATTTCATAATAGTGTAGTGTACCTGCATTGCCTCGGACCAGTAAACCGCTGAGCTAAACCATTTAGGGTAGTTGGAAGTTGCAAAGGTAAGATGAACTCGTCAGGCCGAACCTCATTGCTGATCACTCTAAGAAACTCATGGATACATGATCCTACTTCGCCGAAACTTATGGATACCGCACTCCGGAGAACATTCCACATAGCATCTCTGAGCTGCATACAGTCGAACACCTTCCGTGCTTCCTCCATGACATGCAACTCTGTACATACCCAGATGAACCCAACAGGGTACACCGCTGCAGCCGCGGCAGTGCTCCCCGTGATATTTCTTCCTCGATCCAGAGCGGGTGTCCCCGTGAGTCATGGCCAATGAAGTCTTTACTCTAGACGAGGGAGACGACGACATGGATTCGACATAACCGCGCCGCCGAGGCAAAGGGAGAAGGGGCGAAGGGATGTGGAGATTTAGGCGGTTGATAACCGCTCTCTACTGCCAAAGGGAGGAGGGGGCGGCGGGCTGTGGAGATGGAGGCGGCCGGCAGGGGCGGCGGGATGTTTTTTTTTGAAGGTAGAAACTTGTATTCATATAGTAGCAAGGATACATAGAAACAACATGATCAAATACAAGAACAACCCAGATGGATACAGGTGGAAAACAACCTGAAGGCCTTCGTCAACCTCTCGCCGTAAAAGCCGGACACCAGCAGCCTCAGCGACGACCCTTGGCGCAGGAAGGATCCCTAGCCACGAGGCGAAGATGGACCGCAGTAGCCACCAGCCCCTAAGGACTGGATCTGTGACGCGCGCCGATCCCGCACCGCTCCTGATCTGGCCTGAAACGACCAGATCCCTCCAACCTGAACCGCAACTCTCCCTCCGCAGCAGCACCACCCTCACCACCCTTCATCCTCCATAGCTCAGCAGCCCCACACCATCGAAGGAGGGAACGATGGCGCGTGGACAAGCGGGCCTGAGGAGGGGATCCCCAGGACACGCGCTCTCCATCGTGGGGCGGCGGGATGGGGATTGCGTCCCGTGTGAGGAGCGAGGGTTTCGGCTGAGTTCCCGTTCGACTCGAGTTAGTTGGCTTTGGCCCAGTTGGCCCACGCGGGATGACGAAGCAAGGTTGACGACCAAAACTTTACGTATCGAGAGGTAGGCAGAATAAGGAACCTGTTCCTCCTTTACAAAATTATAAGAGAAATCAAGGTTCCATGTTAAATTCTGAAATATTTTCCTCACTCTGTTTACTAACTACCAAACTGAAGCGACTGTCAGGAATCAAGACCCATTATACATTTGTAGAATTGAGCATAGCCTAATTTATTTCTAGTTAAACAAAACGATATTAGTTGGAATAAAAATATGCAACAACAGTACCATAGTAACATAGTACATTTCCTGGATAGACTTGGAAATGGAGAACCCACATACAGGGTCCCTGTAAAGGATGGGCACATAATTTTTGTGAACAGAGAAAGATATAATCATAATTGTAGTGGTAGGGAGGTCATGTGTTTACTAACCCATATGTCAGGAAAGTGTTTAGGGTGCTTACAAGGTAAACAAAGTCAATTTATGCATGTGTGATCTTTTCATCCTCTCAGCCGGTGTACATAATGGCGTAAGCAGACACAGTAGGCTGAAATGATTAACTACTTCTGTTAATTAGTAATAGTTAGTGCTGCTAATCTTCACTTTTTATGCCTTTCAATTAATATCTTGCTTTGTGTATGCATATGCTAATTGTTCAAGGGGCCTGGCGAGTTACCTGCTCCAGGTTGTTCTAATGGCTCCATTCCCGAAGGCACTTGCCTTGGCGTAAGGAAGGGCATACACTATACCTGAAACACATGTAGCAGGTGTGTGAATTAGCGAAACATATATGGATATCCACAAAACAACTTCAGTTAGACATTTAGAGTAGCCGTTATCAAGTAAGATCGATGAAGCTGCATGATTCATATATCATGATCAATCATAGCATTTTAAGACTTAGTGATCAATGAATTACTTTAAATAGCTCTTTTGTGCTTTCACAACACATAATTTCGGACCGCCAATTGAACAACTCGATGTTGGCACTACTGCAGCCTTTTGATCCCAATCTTGTTGCTCATCCTGCAATTTCACAACATTGTTCAATCCATTAGATGGCCTCAAATATAATTATATTGCACTGCAGTATTGCAACAAAGCCAATTCAACTCATGTGCTCAATTCAAATAACATAAGAAATGCACATCTAAAATACAAAACAGAAAATGTGCTAGATTTTGTGAATCATTATTACTCACTGATTTTTTAACTTGCAGTTGTGGTGAAGTTACTTTGTCGGTTTAATGCGGAATAAACTCACAAATCTCAGCGGTCCATGCTACAAAATCCTTCTCTGTCATAGCATGGAACAGATTCTTGGCCAAGTAAACGTGACCACACCTACTAATTCCCATACACATTCAGCAATAAAATTGCATAGGAAGAGCTCCTTGAGAAACCCAGATTTCATAATAGTGTAGTGTACCTGCATTGCCTCGGACCAGTAAACCGCTGAGCTAAACCATTTAGGGTAGTTGGAAGTTGCAAAGGTAAGATGAACTCGTCAGGCCGAACCTCATTGCTGATCACTCTAAGAAACTCATGGATACATGATCCTACTTCGCCGAAACTTATGGATACCGCACTCCGGAGAACATTCCACATAGCATCTCTGAGCTGCATACAGTCGAACACCTTCCGTGCTTCCTCCATGACATGCAACTCTGTACATACCCAGATGAACCCAACAGGGTACACCGCTGCAGCCGCGGCAGTGCTCCCCGTGATATTTCTTCCTCGATCCAGAGCGGGTGTCCCCGTGAGTCATGGCCAATGAAGTCTTTACTCTAGACGAGGGAGACGACGACATGGATTCGACATAACCGTGCCGCCGAGGCAAAGGGAGAAGGGGCGAAGGGATGTGGAGATTTAGGCGGTTGATAACCGCTCTCTACTGCCAAAGGGAGGAGGGGGCGGCGGGCTGTGGAGATGGAGGCGGCCGGCAGGGGCGGCGGGATGTTTTTTTTTGAAGGTAGAAACTTGTATTCATATAGTAGCAAGGATACATAGAAACAACATGATCAAATACAAGAACAACCCAGATGGATACAGGTGGAAAACAACCTGAAGGCCTTCGTCAACCTCTCGCCGTAAAAGCCGGACACCAGCAGCCTCAGCGACGACCCTTGGCGCAGGAAGGATCCCTAGCCACGAGGCGAAGATGGACCGCAGTAGCCACCAGCCCCTAAGGACTGGATCTGTGACGCGCGCCGATCCCGCACCGCTCCTGATCTGGCCTGAAACGACCAGATCCCTCCAACCTGAACCGCAACTCTCCCTCCGCAGCAGCACCACCCTCACCACCCTTCATCCTCCATAGCTCAGCAGCCCCACACCATCGAAGGAGGGAACGATGGCGCGTGGACAAGCGGGCCTGAGGAGGGGATCCCCAGGACACGCGCTCTCCATCGTGGGGCGGCGGGATGGGGATTGTGTCCCGTGTGAGGAGCGAGGGTTTCGGCTAAGTTCCCGTTCGACTCGAGTTAGTTGGCTTTGGCCCAGTTGGCCCACGCGGGATGACGAAGCAAGGTTGACGACCAAAACTTTACGTATCGAGAGGTAGGCAGAATAAGGAACCTGTTCCTCCTTTTTAAGTAGTGTAGATTTAACCTACAATCTGATGTAAGAATAGCCTTTGCCTATAGAAAACAGATGGTAGAAACTCTTCATTCTCGTCTGGACAAGATTTACAAAAACTACAGGCCATTGAGCATAACACAAGATTTTGGAACTTCAGGCAGTTAAAATTTTGAGGAGCTAATTACTGTTGCATCAAGCCACGACGACAACAAAGAACAGTGCTATTATACCACGTCATGCTTTTTTCAGTAACTGGCGCCATGCAAATATTGCACCAACAGATGAATTACATTTCTTTCAGCACAGGCAATCGTCATCAAATCAGTCAGCATACACAAGACTAGAACAGCAAACTTCCTCGAAATAAGAACATCTATAAACCAAGTAGATACTAAAACAGACAACTGGGATACGATACGACCCTACCAGTCCCACCGACAGGAACATAAAGTCAGCAGAGCAAATGTTGCCGACATATACAACGATCAACCAGGGGCAGGTACAGTGTGGCCGCATGCTTAATGACAAACAGCTGCCAGCTAGTACCGGTAAGTAGAACCATATCCACCCAGACCGGATGATGAATATCCACTGCCATCCATGCTAGAATAAGATGGCAGCGATGATGACTGATAGGTCGAACTGCCATACTGTGTGTAGCTCGACCTATATAATGGATCTAATCCTGCATAGCTGCTCCTCACAGGTTCTCTGTGTGCAGCCAAGGAGTCCTGAATGAAGAGGACAATATTTCAAGCTCAAAATAAGAACATCTACAAACCAAATACGTATAAATGATGGCATTATGAAAAAAGATGTATGATGTGCTATTACCTGGATGAGCTGTTGGGCAGCTTGTACTTGGGACGAGGTCCCCTTTATTTCAACAGTTATATCATCAGGGCTTCCCATACTCTCTTGAATTGTGACAACAGCACCACTGTTAGCCCGTATGTATGCAATGTTTGCTCCTTTGACTCCTATGATATCTTCTGCATAGGTAAGCGGGATTTGCATGGTTTGGGTTATCTGCATGTCAATTTGTTCTTATCAGCAACAGTTCGATGTAAACAAATATTAGGGTCTGCTTACAAACAACTATTCTATGATCTGTGAGAATATTGGTGAATGGGATGCATATTCAACTGGAATAGAAGATCCACATAATGACTTGGGAAAAGCAAACCCAGAAATTGTTAATAAACCTAACATCTTCTGGAAAGAAAAGATGAATGCAAAACCATGATCTGTGAAAATATTGGTGAATGGGATGCATATTCAACTGGAATAGAAGATCCACATCATGACCTGGGAAAAGCAAGCCCACGAATTGCTAATAAACCTAACATCTTCTGGAAAGAAAAGAAGATACATGCAAAACCATAGGCAAGAGATACCTGTGTAAGTAGAGGGCCAGCACCATGCATTCCAGAAGGTCGTAATGCTGACAAGGCAGGATCTCGTCCATATAGTGACACACCCGAGCGATGAATGTTATGTTCTACCAGCGGTTCTCGTTCAAGATACAAATGCTCCCTTTTCATTGGAAGAGCGTATTCATCACGCGCTTCAGGTTGGTGATTTACTTGTGCAGAAACAATTGAATGATGTGGCATATCACTCCAAGTATCAGCACTACGATCTTGACTTACTGGGGCATTCTGATAAAAGTACAGGAAAAAGATGTATTAGGAACAGTATGGCGAAGCATAACATGAGTTAAAATGTATGTGCTTACGGTCTTTTCAAACAATGGAAGTACACTATGGTCAACCAAAAACTTCCGGAGGTGATTAGAAACTGCTTGCACTGCTTTTAGAACTTTCTCTGTTTCACCCTGTATCTCAACTATCCTTTCATCGTCCGTTACATAGAAAGGCCGGTCTCGCTCATCTACACAAATTTATACCCATTGTGAGTTATATGACATATATTATACATGACTTCTTGCATTCTCAACGCAATAGAGAATTTAATGGGCATTGAGATATTAAATAATACCATGAATAAGCATATTCTTCTTCGTCGTTAAAGTGCATAATATTTTTGTAGCTCTAGAAATATGATCCTTTAACAAATTATGTTATGTTGTTCTTTTCTAGTTCGAATTTTGTTCAATTATCTTTTCTTCTGTGACCAAGAGTAGAATACAGTTCATTCTTAAGTTGTACTCCATATAGATATCCGACTAGAGCTCTTAGCACCTTTTCGGATGATGCTTTGAATGAGCAGCATACCAAAGTATGTGTTGATTGCAGAAGCGAAAAATTCAAGAACTATCTCTCATGAGGCCAGTCAAATACTACCGATATGATGAAACATTTTCGTACTGGAATATGGAACTAATAGAAATGCTAAATCTTGCTACTAACCATAACAATAAATTGGAACGAAATCCAAGAGCAAGACGATCACTGATGTATGAACGCAATTGTATACTAGTATTAAAATACATCGGCCAAGGATATATTACCGACTGAGATAACCCTTATTGTAGCACCGGTGCCCTCCTGGATTGCCTTGATTGAAGCACCTTGCTTCCCAATGAGGTTAATTGCTTGAGCTCCAGGAACCAACAACCGGGCAGCACACACACCAGGTGCGGTAGCTGTCTGGGTTGCACCTTCAGCAGCTCCATCTGTTATTCCGTTGACACGCTTAAAAACTCTAATCAGAGCGTCCATTGCTGGAGGCAGCTCTAAGCCTGGATCTTCTTTTCCAGACACCAAAACCTGGAAATATCCAATAGCCATTGGTTTAGTCCGTTAATCCAAAAGAGGCCATCGAGCATGTAGTTTTATTAGTACCATGCTTAGATAACAACAACAAACAAACATACCATCTTACGGAAGAATAAGATAAAAATGATTTACACCATCGAGAACATAAAGAGTTCTTACATCACATTATCGTACCAAAAGAAACACCGTGGTAAATAAAACAACCATATGAAACAACTCTATGTGCACCACACTAAACAGACGAAACTCGCTTTTCTGGAAAACATTGTGAAGGCTACGTATAAAATAGAACACACCTCTCTCGAATGTTAATGTACAATACTACAATTCACCAAAATAAATGTGACACAGTCATGCAAAAAATGACCCAAGCACCCAATCATCCTAAGAAGATGTCTTTTTCGTGTAACAGCCAACCAAAATAGCACTTGAAGCACTACAGGTTCAGACAATCGCACCACTTCAAGGCAAATCATCTCAAAGTGTACTTATGTCAAAGCACAACCAGTACGCAACCTAATTGCCATGCAGATGCAACACGAATTGGACATGTACAACAGATAAAATCGTAATTCCATGGTGCTACGAAATCTAAAACCATCAGGCAATTCGATCCCCAACAAGCCAACATCGGATTCCTGACAGGCCATAAGCTTTTCAAACGCGTGCAAGATTGAGATTGCGGGTGGGTACTCACTATGCGCTCGGTGGCGCCGACGGGGCCCTCGAGGACGCGGACCCTGGCCTTGGTCTCCTCGACGAGGCGCTTGATGAGCTCGCCCTTGCGGCCGATGATGCTCCCGACCTTGAGCACGGGCACCACCATCCGGAACACGTTGTCCCCAGGCCACCCGGGCCACCTCTTGGCCTCCGGGACGGCCTCCGCCGAGGCGTCGGCCTCCGAGGCGGCCGGAGGGGGCGGCGACGCGGGCGCCCCGGCCTCCGTGGGAGCGGCTGCGGCAGCGGCGGCGGGGTCGGCCATGGCGGTGGCAGCTGCCGACGCGACGACGGCTAGGGTTTGGGTGTGGACTGCAGCGTCAAGTGGGAGGTGCACGAGATCTGGCTTTGCGGATTGATTTTTTCACGGGCTCATATGGGCTAGATATATTAGGCTTTACTTTCGGTCTGGGCCTGGCCGTGGCGATGACGGTGTAGCTTCTGCCTTCTGTTTTGAGTTTTGACTATTTGACTATAATTGTGATGCTCTTGTGGCAATACACTGAAAAAGAGATCTACTCTACTTCTAGTCTTTCTAGCATTATTAATTTTGTTGTTGTTGTACCTATATTCATTCCTGCAGTGAGGCAATTACACATACCTCCTAGGGTTCATATTTCCCTTTGGATCCTTGCACGGAGTAGACCGATGACCAGGGATAATCTAAAGAAACGGAAGTTGCATAAGCCCAAAGACTGCATTTTTCGCACTGAGCTTGAATTGATACACCATCTATTTTTTGGTTGCATTTTTTCAAGATAAATTTAGCCTTGCATTTCAGCTTCTTTTGGTGTTGATGCTGGCAACTCTTATGAATCTGTAGCCAGACTCTAGGTGGCCAATAAGAGACATGTCCTGCTTAAATTTAGTTTATGCAGTTGTGCTTTGGAGTATTTGGAAAGTTGGAAATGGCCTCCTTTTTTACACCAGTGGCGTACCTATGTGTAAGTGAGGGGGCATCCCCACCCGACTTGCAGGAATCTCAGAAGAAAATTAGCACCTAGTTGGCACGAAACTCCTACACGGGAAGAAGACAATCTAGCGCACGAGAAGGCCACTCCAATAGTAAATAAATCACGAGACGGCCGGTCTCCAAATCAGGTACCTTGGCAGCTCGATCTCCTGAATGTTGGCGGGCAGCTCGGTAGCGGGAATCGGAAGTACAGATGAATGTTGATGAACTGGAAATTAGGTTTTGATTCGTTGGTTTACTCTAGCTCATGGTCCACGTCTTCCACGAGTAAATTCTCACCTAGCAAACTTGTCTCATTCGTATGTCCTAATCAATAAACTTGGAGGATCCCTAACAATTCTGAACGCCGGATCTGCACATCCTTTTAGTGTGTAAATAAAATCCCATATTGGAATGTCGTAGTGTATTTATCATGCTACTTTCAATACTTGTCAAAATATATTATATTGGTTTTCACTACTTGGAAAGATGAATAATTGTCATGCTTGTTTACAATACTTGACACATTAAAGATAGTTGTCTGTTAGTAACGTGTTTATCATGATTTTTTAAATTGTATGGTTATTCACGTGAATTCCATTTTGGTACCCCCTTCTGCTATTGTGAAAACTTCATTCTATAAGTATGTTGGGTATCAGCATTATCACGCCCCTACATTCTCTTCATTTGCTTCAAGATTGTAAAAATTGTTTGTTCCATGTCATTAGGATATACCATGTGATGGTGGAGATTTGCTCGTTTGGACATAAGCGAATGACAAGCACAAATAGGTTTAATACATTTTGATGGTTTATCATGAGATTTATATCGGCCGAACATTTTGCACCTTGTGTTCGATTATAACTAGATTTGTGCAGTCTAATACATGTTGGTTGTTTCATTTTGATGTGACCATATGCAAATGGGGGCCCCGTAGTGATCATGTTGCGTGGGCACGTTCTTATGTTAAGGCCCCCCGTTCTAGTTTTCAGAATGGTCCCCAAAATCTCAGGAAAACACCCCCCCCCCCCTCCCCTATGAATCTTGGGCAAGCTGCTAGCGGGCAAGTAGAGGGCATCCGCATGTTCTAGTACTGCTCCTGGAGAGTGGGTCAGGAGATCCGGCACCAACACATTGGATGATCATGCTCCTAGGTCACCGGAGGTGAAGAAAATTGCTAGACCAAGCATATGGGCCTTCCCCACTTCGGTCTTGTCTCCACTCAGTCTCTCTCCCATGATGCCTGAGCTGATGTGATGCATCTATAACTCCTGTAAATACTTTGATGTTGCCGTTCTAGAATTTCCCTTATGTGGATGGTTTTAGTTGGAGGCTAGTTTGGCTGTAGGCTTGTAGTTAGTCACTTTTGCTTTGCAAAAATGATGTATGAATCTGAACCTGCAATTTTTGCATGGATTCGTTCTTGGAATGGAAACCGGGGGCATACGCCTCTCCCAGTCTTAGAAAAAATGTGGCATGTTGTGGTGTCCACGTGGGGCTAAAAACTTACACTTGTGTTCATTCATTTTCCATTCTATAGGGTTTTTGTTTCATTTTCCTCCTACTTCGATCAGTTAGTTTGCAGCCAATGTATTTCAGTCTATCTATGGTTAGCTGGATTCACCAAATGAAGTTGCTCCTGGCTGACTTAAAATATCATGATATGGTCACTGTAACATCTATTGTTTCCTCACACAAAAAGATAATCGTTTGAAAATCAATTATCAAAGTGTGGGTATTTATTTGGCCTCTAGATGGTCAATGAGCAAATACTACCTCTATACATAAATTGATGTCTTAGATTTGTTTAAATATGGATGTACCTACACATTATTTAGATTAGATACATCCTATTTATGGACGAGGAAGTAGTTGATATGCTTATATAGGTCAACATTGATTACATTCAAAGTAAGGATAACAAGGAATTTTCTTCTTATTCACTGAAGATTGACTATGTATACGAATTAGATTTTGAAATAATTTTCGGTGTCCGGGCGTTGACAAAATTGGGTAGTTCCCTTGAGGATACCTGGTGTATGCTGGTACTTTCTATAGCATCATGACATGTTGTTGTGCTTTTTTCTTGCTGCTGTAGAGGTGGAGTGCTCGTCCCGGTGCATGTTGCATTCTTGTTTTCATATTTTAACTTGGGTCATTAATTTGACCAATAATACATGTGACACTTGTTCAAAAAATTATATTATCAATAACTTTGTTCAAATATGAATTTAATTGTATAACTTTTATGACATACACTTTATATGTTGGTAATCAAATGAAATGTCCTACTTAAACCTAAAAAGGTGTGTGTGTGTATGTGTGTGCCAGCTAAATGAGGACAGAGGGACTACATCTCCTTGATGTTTTAATTTATTTATTAAAAAATCATGCGGATAGTATTCCTCGGAATTTTCACATGGTAACTAACTATTTTTTCTAAATGGTAGAACGTCTAAAAAGGGCATACCCCTTCCTATCATAACTTTTGTTGTGGTTTTAGTTCATATAAACATAGTCAACTCGTGGGTTTGGTCTAGTTAGTTTTCACATTATTTAGTAAAATCAATTTTACACGAAACCTCAATAGGACAGAGAGCTCCAACGATCTAGGGAAGAACATACATGGCCATGCTAAATACCATATTTGATTATTTTTTAGTAGGCCTCTTGCAAAGAAGGCATTTGTGTAGCATGGTATTAAATGAGGAAATATACGCTTGTTATAACATGATATGTTACCATAATATCGGGTATCCAATAGAAAAATGACACTGAAGTGATGAATTTGTGTACGATATTACAAATACTATGACAAGGACCATGGAGGCAATAATATAGACTGATATCATATGCATAATACTAGTCCATAGCCCGTTACGAGTGTCCTTATTAGGAGTTGGCTATTGTGCCATAGATTACGGCATGATGAACATAATTGCTGGCGGATCATCCATGATGGTTTCTGACATTGCTGGAGCGACATGCAATTGGGCAGTATTAGTTGTGTCTCGCGTTAGGACGGGTGTGGATTTTTTAGCCTGAGCATAGCTCATTTTTAAAAAAAAAACAAAATCGACATTTCGAAGTTTTAGAAAAATCCTATGTAGATAATGATGAGTATCAACCTGCAAAAAAACAAACTACAAATAGCCTAATTTTTGGCTGTGCAAAAATGATAAATCTGCCAGATTTGGGGGGGGGGGGGGGCTGAAATTTTGCACTGCTCACATTTTATATGTCAAATTTTGTCATTTTTGCCAGCCAAGAATATAAGGTATTTAGAGTTGATTTTTTGCACAGTGATAAAACACTCCATTATCAACATCTGGTACTTTTTTGGAATCTTGTGAGACTTTAAAATGTTGTTTTTGAAAAAGAAAAGGAGCTATGTATATATAGCTCAGGCTACACTTCGTGGTTTCCAGCGTTAGGACGTCATATACTCATATTCATTGTTTGCGCCTTGTAATTGTATTTTTTTATCAGGAGATGCTATTGCTTAATGCGAGCATTTTTTTTCTTGAAGAAACATGCCAGCCGGAAGTATAAATGGTGCCGAGTGGGCACCTTTTGTCACCTTGTGCCGAGCTGGTCACCGTCCATGGGTTGGGTTACACACATGTGCGAGTGTTTCTACCTTAATTCAACGCCATGTGTCGATGATCTATTTGATAATGCTAGGTGGAAACCCCTGTGGTAACCAAGTGACTCACTGACAGCTATTTCTAGACATGAAATAGAACTTCTATTGTCAACTTGCATTTGTGCGAAACAGTAAAGGAATAGAAGTTTCCTCACACTTGATTTCCAAATGCGGTGCCACGAAATTTACTCGTTGCAACAAGGTTAAATCAGAGCAGTTTACAGCGAGTTCAAATGCGAAGTTATCATACTTACTTTCTCCGTTCTCAAATAATTGTACTTCTAACTTTGGTTTTAGTTAAATATTTTAAATTTAACCAAACTTGTACAAAAGAGTAGCAACATATATGACATCATATCGTTATATTGCGAAACTATACTTTAAAACTGATTAAGTCATATTAATGTGCTATAAATATTACTATGTTTTCTAATAAAATTGATCAAATTTAAGAAAGTTTGACTTAAGGCAAATGTTAATAGTACACGGACGGAGGAAGTTGGCACTAAACTAATTCACTATGGTCCCCATGAAGTCTTCTCCTTGTCCTCATGTCAGGTACTAGGTAACTGGTCTAGCAGATGAAAAGGATAAATCTAGGGAATTTTGAGAACAGGTGTCCTGAGCGTTTGTAAATACGTGCAAGTTTAGGTATGTTTTAAGTTAAATTTTATTAACTTTGATTAACTTTCTAAAAAAAAGTAGCCATATTTATAACACTAAAGTAATATTGTTAATTCATCTTGGTATTTAGTCCAATAATGTAATAATTTGATGTCACATATGTTTCTATTTTCGTGTAAAAATTTGGTTAGATTTAAAATGTTTCACTTCCAAAAAAGAAAAACATACATTTATTCGCGGACGGATGGAGTATGTCATAAAAATTAAACCATTAGAAAAGTTTTTGAACCAATGGTATAATGTTTATGACATATAATTCACAAGTCTTATTGACTTAATTTATGGTTAAACATTTTTTGTTAAACTAGATAAACTGGTACGGAGGGGGTGTAACTTTTATGGCATATGCCTCACATGTTGTTGATCAAATTAACGATTAAATTTTTTCTCAAAATGCGTATTGCCCTAATAAATTGGCTATCCCTTCGTTATAAGGCCTACGCGCGTCCCTAGATCGTTAGCTTGACTAACAGAATATAAATTATATAACATAAAAATTATATCATTAGAAAGTATAACATCTAAACTTTTTAATGATATATAGTTTGTAATATATATCTTGTATTACGGTGGTAAAATTTACATCCTATGTATATGCGTAGGATCTACGAACCGGAACGAAGGTAGTACATAGACGGGGTAGTCAAGCTCAAATGCGAAATCGTCATATTTTAGTAGTATAACTAATTCACCTTGGTCCTGGTGAAGTCTTCAGTTGGTCAGCTACTACTGGGTAACCGGTCTAACAAATCAGCAAAGGATAAATCCAGGAATTCTTTAGAACATGCATGTACCAGCAACCCAGCAAGGTTTAAAGGCAATGGAAGGTTTAAAGACGCCCACACAAATTAACACATGATTTCTGTTGCACAGAATGGGTGCTGCCGAAGTGCTTGGAAAAGGTAGCCCCCAACCAAATCCACCTCTATTTCACAGGGAAGCAAAAGCAACCAAAGGAAATGGAAGCCTTCATGAAAAGGAAAGAAAACCAACAGTGGCCAAAGAGTCATGCATCACACAGTCCCCAAATGGGTTGCTTCCTGTGATCCTTTTCGCCTCAGATTCCCCACGCATGGGGTAGGGTAGGATTCACAGGGTTCAAGTGCCACTAGCCTGGCTTTGGCGATCGGCACATCACATGCATAGTTGAGCTAGCTAGTGCTCCACGAGTACCCACATGCCAATCCTTGTTAGACCATCCCCACTCGTTGGCGCTCCCCACGCCCAAATCTGGCGAAATTTTTGTCCGGATTGGAGGAAGATTTGGCGTGGGGAGTAGTAGTTTCCCAGCCGCGTGCCCAGGCGTAGTCGACGAGGCGAATTTAAAAAACGGAAACTTGACAAACTACGGCTAAAAACGGGTGAATATAGACTAAATTTAATGATATTTATTACATAACGGAGTTCATACATAGAGGCCGAATTCGACTATATTTCGAATTCGGCTAGGGGAATTCAAATGCTAATTCTAAAACACGGCGCTCTACATGCCTAAATGGCGGTAGAACACCGTGTAGTCGCCGTCGTCGTCGTCGGAGCCGTCGTCCTTCGGCTGCGGCCCTTTGCCTGCTGGCCTCTCCCCACCACCGGGGATGGCTTGTACATATCGTCGTCGGAGGACTCGAGGTCGACGACGGGGACAACGACCGGAAGGAGGTGTCGCGGGACGCGAAGCGCGGCATCGACGTTGGCGGCCGGCGCGGGCGGCGCGTTGGCGTGTGGAGGCAGTCCGCAGCTCGCTCCCTGGCGCTCCCATCGCGAGGCCACAGTGCCGTCCGCGCGCTTCTCCTCCTCCATGTCCTTCAGCGACCTGGCGATCGCCTCCGCCATCGCGGCATCCTCCACGCGCTTGATACGTCCAATTTGCATCACTATTTTGTATCATAATTTGCTGTTATTCATTGATATATTTCATATTGGGACACAATACTTATGTTATTTCATCTATTTTGCATGTTTCATCATCATTGGAGGATCAAACACCGGAGCCAGGATTCTGCAAAAAGCACCGTCGAACGCAATATTTAAGATCAACTGTGGAAGGGAATTTCGCGTAAATTCCTATTTTTCCGATGACGGAGGGAGCCAAAAAGGAAGAGGAGAAGAGCCATGGGCCCAGACCATAGGGCGGCGCGGCCCAAGGCCGCGCGCCACCCTATGCTCGGGGGCCCATCCCTTCGCCTCCTTTCTTCGCGTCTCTTCGCCCAAAACCTAAGCCACGAGAGAGGACCTCACGAAGGGTTACAGCCGCCTCTCGGGCGGAGAACACCGAGAGAAAGAGCTCTCCGGCGGGCAGAATCCGCCGGAAATTCCTCCGGAGGGGGAAATCGACGCCATCGCCATCGTCATCGAGCGGACATCATCTCCATCATCATCATCATCATCTCCACCATCTACACCGCCATCACCACCGCTGCACCTCGTCATCGCTGTAGCAATTCGGGTTAAATCTTGATTGTTTGATAGGGGAAACTCTCCCGGTGTTATTCTATACTTGTTGTAGATGCTATTGAGTGAAACCATTGAACCAAGGTTTATGTTCAGATTGTTATTCATCATCATATCACCTCTGATTGTATTCCATATGATGTCTCGTGAGTAGTTCGTTTAGTTCTTGAGGACATGGGTGAAGTCTAAATGCTAGTAGTGAATTATGGTTGAGTAATATTCAATGTTATGATATTTAAGTTGTGGTGTCATTCTTCTAGTGGTGTCGTGTGAACGTCGACTACACGACACTTCACCATTTATGGGCCTAGGGGAGTGCATCTTGTATTCGGTTGCTAATTGCGGGGTTGCCGGAGTGATAGAAACCTAAGCCCCGTTAGTATATCGATGCAAGAGGGATCGCAGGATCTCAGTTTAAGGCTGTGGTTAGATTTATCTTAATTACTTTCTTGTAGTTGCGGATGCTTGCAAGGGGTATAATCACAAGTATGTATTAGTCCTAGGAAGGGCGGTGCATTAGCATAGGTTCACCCACACAACACTTATCAAAACAATGAAGATTATTAAACCACATGAAGCGAAAGTACTAGACTAAAATCCCCATGTGTCCTCAAGAACGTTTGGTCATTATAAGTAATCAAACCGGCTTGTCCTTTGTGCTAAAAAGGATTGGGCCACTGCTGCAATTATTTTCTCGCATTTTATTTACTTGTACTTTATTTATCCGCAATATCAAAACCCCCTGAATACTTGTCTGTGAGCATTTACAGTGAATCCTTCATCGAAACTGCTGCCAACACCTTCCTCCTCGTTGGGATCGACATTCTTACTTATCGAAGATACTACGATACACCCCTATACTTGTGGGTCATCAAGACTATTTTCCGGCGCCTGAGTGGCGCTATTGGTAAGTGGAATTGGGAAATTTACTGTTTGTGCTGATTTTGTTTCCTGCTGCTATAAATCATTATGGAGAGATCTTTCTTCAATTTCTATTTGGGAAATCTACTACTACTGCAACGGTAGTGGATGAAGCGCCAGGTGAGGAAGTAGTACCATATAAAATACCTATGAAAATTATTGAACGTGTTATGGATAACGCTATGAAGGGGATGGAACTGTCCATCCTGGTGATCATTTATTGTTTTTGCATGAATTATGCGGGTTATTCAAATGTGCAGGTATTTCTATGAATGAAGTTAGAAAGAAACTATTCACATATCGGTGCTGGTAAAGCGGCGCACTGGTATAAATTGCTGAAGAATGGTGATTCTATTGATTGGGAGGACATTGTGCCTTTATTCTACTCCAAGTTTTATCCTCCAAGTGAAATTCATGAAGATCGGAACCGCATATATAATTTCTGGCCTCATGATGGAGAGAGTATCGCCCAAGCTTGGGGGAGATTGAAGTCTTTAATGCTCAAATGCCCCATTCATGAGCTTCCTGGTAATGTTATTATTGATAATTTCTATGCAAGACTTTCTTTTCAAGACAAGACCTTGCTGGATACTTCTTGTTCTGGATCATTTACACGCAAGAATGAAGAGTTTAAAAGGGACCTTCTTGATCGGATCCAAGAAAATACTGAAAGATGGGAGAACGACAAAGATAGAGAATCAGGTATAACTTATGATTATAAATGCATTGAAGCTTTTATGGATACGATAAATTTCGTAATATGAGTGCTACATATGGTCTTGATTCCCAAGTTGTTGTAAATCTTTATAAAGCTTTTGCCTCTCATTATGAACTGCCTAAGAAGAATTTTGATAAGTATCATGAACCATATAAAGATAAAGTTGATTCATCTGTAAACAAATGTGTAGTGATTGAAGCTGATAATGTTATTCCAAGCTTATATTGAAAAACTCCTTTCCCTGCTAAAATGAAGGAGTACTCTGTCATATCTAGTGCGGTTAATAAAAGTGAAAAGAAACCTAAAGAACCCGAAGAACAAATTAAAATTGAGCTGTTGCAATAGTTAAAGATCTTGTGACTGAGAATGTAGAGGATGGTCATATTATTTTCGTGAAGATGCTTCTAATATTGTTTCACATCCTAATAAATCCAAACAAGTTAGTGTTCCTATGCTATCTGTTAGAATTGGTGATCATTGCTATTATGGTTTATGTGATATTGGTGCAAGTGTTAGTGCTATTCCTTATGAACTTTACACGGAGATTATGCACGAAATTGGTTCTTGTGAACTTGAAGATATTGATGTGGTTATTCATTTGGCTAATAGAGAAACTATTTCTCCAATTGGTATTGTTCGAGATGTGGAAGTTCTATGTGGTAAGATTAAATATCCTGCTGACTTTTTGGTACTTGGTTCTGCTGCTAGTGATCATTGTCCTATCATTTTTGGTAGACCTTTTCTAAATACTTGTGGAGCTATTATAGATTGTAAGAAAGAGAAAATTTTGACTAGATTTCTGGTGAACCTTATGAATTTAACTTTTCTAAATTTACCAAAACTCCTTATAAAGCTGACTTGCCTAGTAATGATTTTAAAATGGAGCAGTGTGCATCTATTGTTCTTGTTCCTAATAATCCTTTGCACAACATTTGGAGAATAGTGAAAGTGAAGCTTTTAGGAAAGAAAGAGATGAGCTTGAGGAAATTTTTCGTCGCCAACCTATTCTCAAGCATGATTTACTGGTGGAAGATTTGGGTACAACACCGCCACCAAAGGAAGATCCTGTTTTTGATTTAAAGCCTTTCGATAATCTTAAATATGCTCATATTGATGATAAGAAAATATATCCCGTTATTATTAGTTCTAAGCTTTCAGAGATTGAGGAAGAAAGGTTATTGGAAATATTGAAGAAACATCGAGGAGCTATTGGCTATACACTTGATGATGAAAGGGATTTCTCCTTCTATTTGCCAACATGCTATTAATATGGAAGATGATGCAAAGCCTGTTGTTGAACATCAACGTCGTCTAATTCCGAAGATGAAGGAAGTGGTAAGAACGAGGTATTAAAACTCCTTGAAGCTGGTATTATATATCCTATTGCTGATAGTAGATGGGTTAGTCCTGTTCATTGTGTTCCTAAGAAAGGAGGAATGACTGTTGTGCCTAATGATAATGATGAGCTTATTCCTCAAAGAATAGTTGTAGGTTATAGAATGTGCATTGATTTTCGAAAAGTTAATAAAGTTACTAAGAAAGATCATTACCCTTTACCCTTTATTGATCAAATGCTAGAGAGGTTATCTAAAAATACTCATTTTTGCTTCCTTGATGGTTATTCTGGGTTTTCACAAATTTGTTAAAGCTAAAGATCAAGAAACCACTTTTACTCCTTATGGAACTTATGCTTATAGGCGTATGCCTTTTGGTTTATGTAATGCTCCTGCTACTTTTCAAAGATGCATGTGTGCTATTTTTCATGGTTTTTTGCGAAAGTATTGTAGAGGTGTTCATGGATGATTTTTCTGTCTATGGAAATTCTTTTGATAATTGCTGCGAAACCTCGATAAAGTTTTGCAGAGATGTGAAGAAACTAACCTTGTTCTTAATTGGGAGAAATGCCACTTTATGGTTAATGAAGGAATTGTATTGGGACATAAAATTTCCGAGAGAGGTATTGAAGTTGACAGAGCCAAAGTTGAAGCAATTGAGAAAATGCCCTATCCGAGGGATGTTAAAGGTATTCGTAGTGTTCTTGGTCATGCTGGTTTTATAGGAGATTTATTAAAGATTTCTCTAAAATTTCAAAGCCTCTTACTAATCTTCTTCAAAAAGATGTACCTTTTGTTTTTGATGATGATTGTAAGGAAGCTTTTTAAAGAAAGCCTTAACAACTGCTCCTGTAGTTGAACCTCCGATTGGAATTTGCCTTTTGAAATTATGTGTGATGCTAGTGATTTTGCTGTAGGCGCTGTTCTTGGACAGCGAGTAGATAAAAAATTAAATGTTATTCATTATGCTAGTAAGACTCTTGATGCTGCTCGAAGAAATTATGCTACAACTGAAAAGGAATTGTTAGCTGTGGTCTTTGCTTGTGATAAGTTTAGACCTTATATTGTTGATTGAAAGTTACAATTCATACGATCATGCTGCAATTAGATACCTTATGACAAAGAAAGATGCTAAGCCAAGGCTTATTAGATGGGTACTTTGCAAGAATTTGATTTACATATTATAGATAGGAAAGGTGCTGATAATCCTGTTGCTGATAATTTGTCTAGATTGGAAAATATTGCTTATGATCCGTTCCTGTTAATGATAGTTTTCCAAATGAACAATTGGCTGTAATAAAGGTGAGCTCGCGAGAGAGCCCTTGGTATGCGATTATGCTAACTTTATTGTTTGAAGTATTTGCCCCAACCGCCTCAAAGGAGGAAATTCTTTTATGACTTGAGGCATTATTTTTGGGATGACCCACACTTATATAAAGAAGGAGTGGATGGTATTATGCGAAGATGTGTTCCTGAATATGAACAACAGGAGATATTGAATAAATGTCATGGAAGTGTTTATGGAGGACATCACGCTGGAGATAGAACCGCGCAGAAGGTTCTACAATCAGGTTTTTATTGGCCACTCTTCAAAGATGCAAGGAAATTTATTTTATCTTGTGATGAATGTCAAAGAGTTGGTAATATCTCTAGACGCAATGAAATGCCTATGAATTATACTCTTGTTATTGAACCATTCGATTGTTGGGGATTCGACTTCATGGGTCCTTTCCCTTCTTCAGAAGGTAACACTCATATACTTGTCGTTGTTGATTATGTTACTAAATGGGTAGAAGCTATACCTACAAAGAGTGCTGATGGTGAGACCTCTATAAAAATGCTTGTAGATGTTATATTTCCTAGATTTGGAGTACCTAGATATATTATGACTGATGGAGGTTCTCATTTTATTCATGGAGGTTTTAGAAAAACTCTTGCTAAGTATGGTATTAATCATAGAATTGCTTCTGCTTATCACCCTCAAACTAGCGGTCAAGTAGAATTATCAAATAGAGAGATTAAAGCTATCTTGGGTAAGACTGTTAATAAATCTAGAAAGAATTGGGCTAGTAAATTGAAAGAAGCACTATGGGCTTATAGAACTGCTTATAAAAATCCTATGGGAATGTCACCTTATAAAATGGTTTATGGAAAAGCTTGTCATTTACCTCTAGAATTAGAGCACAAAGCTTATTGGGCTGTTAGAGAATTAAATAAAGATCCTAAATTAGCCGGTAACAAGAGGTTGTTGCAATTAAGTTCTCTAGATGAATGGAGAAGTGAAGCTTATGAAAATGCTAAACTCTTTAAAGAAAAAGTTAAGAAGTGGCATGATAGAAGGATCATCAAAAGGGAATTTAATGTTGGAGATCAAGTTCTATTGTATCGGTCTCGTCTCAGATTCTTTGCAGGGAAATTACTCTCGAAGTGGGAAGGACCATATGTTGTTGAGGAGGTGTATCGTTCAGGAGCAATTAAAATTAGTGATACATCTCCAACGTATCGATAATTTCTTATGTTCCATGCTACTTTATTGATGATACCTACATGTTTTATGCACATTTTATGTCATATTCGTGCATTTTCTGGAACTAACCTATTAACAAGATGCCGAAGTGCCAGTTCCTGTTTTCGTTTTTGGTTTCAAATCCTAGTAACGAAATATTCTCGGAATTGGACGAAATCAACGCCCAGGTTCCTATTTTGCCCGGAAGCATCCAACACCCGAGAGCCGCGAGAGATGGGCCAGGGGGCCCACACCACACCGGGCGCGGGCCCCTGGCGCGCCACCGGTGGTGAGGGCACCCGGTGCCCCTCCGAGGCTCCCCTCGCCTATTTAAAGGTCCTGACCTAAAACCCCGACCGAGAGCCACGATACGGAAAACCTTCCGAGCCGCCGCCATCGCGAAGCCAAGATCGGGGGACAAGTCTCTGTTGGCACTGCCGGACGGGGAATTGCCCCGGAGTCGTCTCCACCGCCGTCTCCACCGCCATCTTCACCGCCATCGCTGCCTCCATGATGAGGAGGGAGTAATTCACCCCGGGGCTGAGGGCTCCGCTGTAGTTATGTGGTTCATCTCTCTCTTTATGTGATCTAGTTGAATATCGTCTATGTGCTACTCTAGTGATGTTATTAAAGTACTCTATTCCTCCTCCACGTGTGTAATGGTGATAGTGTGTGCACCGTGTGAGTACTTGGCATAGGCTATGATTATGATCTCTTGTAGATTATGAAGTTAATTATTGCTATGATGGTATTGATGTGTATTATTCCTCCTACATATGCATGATGGTGATAGTGTGCATGCTATGTTAGTTCTTGGTGTAATTATGTTGATCTATCTTGCACTCTAAGGTTATTTAAATATGAACATTGCATTGTGGAGCTTGTTAACTCCGGCATTGAGGGTTCGTGTAATCCTACGCAATGCGTTCATCATCCAACAAAAGAGTGTAGAGTAGTCCTATTATGTGATCATTGTTGAGAGTGTCCACTAGTGAAAGCAGGATCCCTAGGCCTTGCCTCCAAGCATCGAATCTCCGTTTGTTTACTGTTTTGTTGCATGTTTACTCGCTGCCATATTTTATTCAGATTGCTATTACCACTCATATTCATCCATATTACTTGTATTTCATTATCTCTTCGCCGAACTAGTACACCTATACACCTGACAAGTGTATTTGGTGTGTTGGGGACACAAGAGACTTCTTGCTTTGTGATTGAGGGTTGCTTGAGAGGGATATCTTTGACCTCTTCCTCCTGAGTTCGATAAACCTTGGGTAATCCACTTAAGGGAAACTTTGCGCTGTTCTACAAACCTCGCACTTGGAGGCCCAACACTGTCTACAAGAATAGAAGCACCCGTAGACATCAAGCACTTTTCGGCGCCGTTGCGGGGAGGGAAGGTAAACGGCACTCACACATTGGCAAGCCCGGCAACTAAGCACTTTTCCTCCCTCGTCAACTACGCGCAAGCACTTTTCGGCGCCGTTGTTGTAGGGAAAGGTAAAAGGCACTCATACTTCCTGTAATAGTACTTTTGGCGCCATTGTGTGTGTGCTCGAAGCTATTTCCTTTAGACTCTGCAATTGCGACATTTGGTTTCTTGTTTACACTAGTTAGGCATAATGGACAACAATGAGCTTCTTATTCTATTTCCTGATTTAAGACATGGATGGTTTGATGCGAAATTAAAAACCCATGGAACATATTAATATGAATGCTTTGAACACTATTGTTGCTAATGCTATGGAAAATTCTAAGCTTGGGGAAGCTGGCTTTGATGAGCATGATATTTTTAGTCCCCCAAGCATTGAGGAGAAAATTTACTTTGATGATACTTTGCCTCCCATTTATGATGATTATAATGATAGTAGTCTTTTGTTACCACCTGTTATGGAGGATAAATTTGATTATGATTACAATATACCTCCTATATTTGATAGCTACTTTGTTGAATTTGCTCCCACTACAATTAATAAGAATGACTATGCTTATGTTGGGAGTAGTAATTATTTTATGCATGAGACTCATGATAAGAATGCTTTATGTGATAGTTATATTGTTGAGTTTGCTCATGTTGCTACTGAAAGTTATTATGAGAGAGGAAAATATGGTTGTAAAAATTTTCATGTTACTAAAACACCTCTCTATGTGCTGAAATTTTTGAAGCTACACTTGTTTTATCTTCCTATGCTTGTTACTTTGCTCTTCATGAACTTGTTTATTTACAAGATTCCTATGCATAGGAATCATGTTAGACTTAAATGTGTTTTGAATTTGCCTCTTGATGCTCTCTTTTGCTTCAACTACTATTTCTTGCGTGCATCATTAAAACTGCTAAGCCCATCTTAATGGCTATAAAGAAAGAACTTCTTGGGAGATAACCCATGTGTTATTTTGCTACAGTACTTTGTTTTATATTTGTGTCTTGGAAGTTGTTTACTACTGTAGCAACCTCTCCTTATCATGTTTTTGTGCCAAGTAAAGTTTCTATGTCAAAGTTGATATTATATTTGGGATCGCTGCGCAGAAACAGCATTGCTGTCTGTCACGAATCTGGGCACAGCCTCTGTAGAAAATTCGAAAACATCCGCCAATTTACGAGCGTGATCCTCGATATGTACGCAACTTTCATTAGTTTTGAGTTTTTCCATTTGAGCAAGTCTGGTGCCCTTTAAATTCGTCTTTACGGACTGTTTTGTGATTCTGCCTTTTATTTCGCATTGCCTCTTTTGCTATGTTGGATTTATTTCTTTGATCCATTAATTTCCAGTAGCTTTATGCAATGTCCAGAAGTGTAAATAATGATTGTGTCACCTCTGAACATGTGAATTTTTGATTATGCACTAACCCTCTAATGAGTTTGCTTGAAGTTTGGTGTGAAGGAAGTTTTCAAGGGTCAAGAGAGGAGTATGATATACTATGATCAAGAGGGTGAAAGCTCTAAGCTTGGGGATGCCCCGTGGTTCATCCCTGCATATTTTAAGAAGACTCAAGCATCTAAGCTTGGGATGCCCAAGGCATCCCCTTCTTCATCGACAACTTATCGGGTTTCTTCTAGTGAAACTATATTTTTATTCATCACATCTTATGTACTTTACTTAGAGCGTCTGTGTGCTTTTATTTTTGTTTTTGTTTTGTTATCTTAGTTCTCTGAATAAGTTCATCCTTGTGTGGGAGAGAGACACGCTCCATTGGTTCGTATGAACACATGTGTTCTTAGCTCATAATATTCATGGCGAAGTTTCCTCTTCGTTAAATTGTTATATGGTTGGAATTAGAAAAATGCTACATGTAGTAATTGGTAAAATGTCTTGGATAATGTGATACTTGGCAATTGTTGTGCTCATGTTTAAGCTCTTGCATCATATGCTTTGCACCCATTAATGAAGAAATACATAGAGCTTGCTAAAATTTGGTTTGCATAATTGGTCTCTCTAAGGTCTAGATAATTTCTGGTATTGAGTTTGAACAACAAGGAAGACGGTGTAGAGTCTTATAATGTTTACAATATGTCTTTTATGTGAGTTTTGCTGCACCGGTTCATCCTTGTGTTTGCTTCAAATAACCTTGCTAGCCTAAGCCTTGTATCGAGAGGGAATACTTCTCATGCATCCAAATCCTTGAGCCAACCACTATGCCATTTGTGTCCACCATACCTACCTACTACATGGTATTTCTCCATTCCAAAGTAAATTGCTTGAGTGCTACCTTTAAAATTCCATCATTCACCTTTGCAATATATAGCTCATGGGACAAAATAGCCTTAAAAACTATCGTAGTATTGAATATGTACTTATGCACTTTATATTTTATTAAGTTGCTTGTTGTGCGATAACCATGCTTGGGGAACGCCATCAACTATTGTTGAATATCATGTGAGTTGCTATGCATGTCCGTCTTTCCGAAGGATCTATCATTTTAGTGGTTGGAGCATGCAAAATTGTTAGAGAAGAACATTGGGCCGCTAACTAAAGCCATGAATCATGGTTGAAGTTTCGTTTTGGACATATATCCTCAATCTCATATGAGAATAATAATCATTGCTACATGCTTATGCATTTAAGAGGAGTCCATTATCTGTTGTCCATGTTGTCCCGGTATGGATGTCTAAGTTGAGAATAATCAAAAGCGAGAAATCCAAAATGCGAGCATTCTCCTTAGACCTTTGTACAGGCGGCATGGAGGTACCCCTTTGTGACACTTGGTTGAAACATGGCATGCAAAGATCCGGTAGTCCAAGCTAAGTAGGACGAGGTGCGGACACTATTAGTATACTATGCATGAGGCTTGCAACTTGTAAGATATAATTTACATAACTCATATGCTTTATTACTACCGTTGACAAAATTGTTTCATGTTTTCAAAATAAAAGCTCTAGCACAAATACAGCAATCGATGCTTTCCTCTTTGAAGGACCTTTCTTTTACTTTTATTGTTGAGTCAGTTCACCTATTTCTCTCCATCCCAAGAAGCAAACACTTGTGTGAACTATGCATTGATTCCTACATACTTGCTTATTGCATTTGTTATATTACTCTATGTTGACAATTATCCATGAGATATGCATGTTGAAAGTTGAAAGCAACCGCTGAAACTTAATCTTCTTTTGTGTTGCTTCAATACCTCTACTTTGAATTATTGCTTTACGAGTTAACTCTTATGCAAGACTTATTGATGCTTGTCTTGAAGTACTATTCATGAAAAGTCTTTGCTTTATGATTCACTTGTTTACTCATGTCATTACCATTGTTTTGATCGCTGCATTCATCTCATATGCTTACAATAGTATGATCAAGGTTATGATGGCATGTCACTTAAGAAATTATCTTTGTTATCGTTTTACCTGCTCGGGACGCAGAACTAAGCTGGATGCGATACGTCTCCAACGTATCGATAATTTCTTATGTTCCATGCTACTTTATTGATGATACCTACATGTTTTATGCACATTTTATGTCATATTATGCATTTTTGGAACTAACCTATTAACAAGATGCCGAAGTGCCAGTTCCTGTTTTCTGCTGTTTTTGGTTTCAGAAATCCTAGTAACGAAATATTCTCGGAATTGGACGAAATCAACGCCAGGTTCCTATTTTGCCCGGAAGCATCAGAACACCCGAGAGCCGCCAGAGATGGGCCGGGGGGCCACACCACACCCAGGCACGGGCCCAGGCCTGGCCGCGCCACCGGTGGTGAGGGCACCCTGGCCCCTCCGAGGCTCCCCTTTCGCCTATTTAAAGGTCCTGACCTAAAACCCCGGCCGAGAGCCACGATACGGAAAACCTTCCGAGCCGCCGCCATCGCGAAGCCAAGATCTGGGGAGAAGTCTGTTCGGCACCCTCGGACGGGGAATTGCCCCGGAGTCGTCTCCACCGCCGTCTCCACCGCCATCTTCACCGCCATCGCTGCCTCCATGATGAGGAGGGAGTAATTCACCCGGGGCTGAGGGCTCCGCTGTAGCTATGTGGTTCATCTCTCTTTATGTGATCTAGTTGAATATCGTCTATGTGCTACTCTAGTGATGTTATTAAAGTACTCTATTCCTCCGTGATAGTGTAATGGTGATAGTGTGTGCACCGTGTGAGTACTTGGCATAGGCTATGATTATGATCTCTTGTAGATTATGAAGTTAATTATTGCTATGATGGTATTGATGTGTATTATTCCTCCTACATATGCATGATGGTGATAGTGTGCATGCTATGTTAGTTCTTGGTGTAATTATGTTGATCTATCTTGCACTCTAAGGTTATTTAAATATGAACATTGCATTGTGGAGCTTGTTAACTCCGGCATTGAGGGTTCGTGTAATCCTACGCAATGCGTTCATCATCCAACAAAAGAGTGTAGAGTAGTCCTATTATGTGATCATTGTTGAGAGTGTCCACTAGTGAAAGCAGGATCCCTAGGCCTTGCTTCCAGAATCTCCGTTTGTTTACTGTTTTGTTGCATGTTTACTCGCTGCCATATTTTATTCAGATTGCTATTACCACTCATATACATCCATATTACTTGTATTTCATTATCTCTTCGCCGAACTAGTACACCTATACACTGACAAGTGTATTTGGTGTGTTGGGGACACAAGAGACTTCTTGCTTTGTGATTGGTTGCTTGAGAGGGATATCTTTGACCTCTTCCTCCCTGAGTTCGATAAACCTTGGGTAATCCACTTAAGGGAAACTTGCTGCTGTTCTACAAACCTCTGCACTTGGAGGCCCAACACTGTCTACAAGAATAGAAGCACCCGTAGACATCAATTAGCTCTCTCCAAGGCAATGCCACACAAGTGGTGAATGGACAAAGACTCAAGCATTATATCTCGGGTGATTCCTATAATGTTGATGTTGATATTATTCAAGTGGAAACACCGGAGGCCTTCATCAAAGGACAAATTGACATCCCAGAACTGGACTTTGAATAGGTAACAAGATAGGTAATAAAAGGTCGCGTTTACCTTTCCGAACATTATTTCTGCTGTTTTTAGAAAATATGAAAAATTACGGAATCGAAACAGTGGAAAAGACGCACGAGGGGGTACCATAGGCGGCGCGGCGACTCAGGCCCGCGCCGACCTATGGTCGGCCGCCTCGTTGCCCCTTCCGACTCGTTTTCGACCTGGAACCTTCCTTTTTGTCGTAAAAATATTTGCTATATAATCCCCCGGACCCCTGGAGGTCCGTAATATCGTTTTCTCGTGTTTTGTTTCGAGCTGTTTTGCCAGGATCTGCTTCGATCTAGATCCATCATGTCTTCGTCGGGAACTCAGAAGGACAGCTTCTTTGAAGACGTCGTCAACCGTACATGAACGAGTGAAGATGCACCCCAAAGAGTTGCAGCTCGTGGATGGAGAGTTTCAGATCAAAGATGTCCAGGGTCCTAAGGGAGAAGGGAGCTTGGAAGACAGGATGGAGAAGCTGGAACAAGAGGTTTTCAACTACAAGAAGATGGCTGAGCGTGAAGTGGATATCTTTCACAAGATTGTGTCTGAACTCATTGATGGATACAAGAAGGAGACTGCAAAGCTGTGGGACGATATCTTCTCACTTCACGACACCACCAACAAACTCCAAGCTCAACTCTATGATGTCCATAATCAGAACTGTGAGTATGAAAACAGGTTTAAGCGCATAAGTCATGCTGCTAGTTTCAGGTTTCCGGAGACCAAGATGTCTTTTGTTGATGGAGGGCCTCTTCCATGGAAGTCTGATGACGACAAAGATTCACCATCATCACCGAAGGAGTAATTCATCATCGGTATTGGCATCCCCTTGGTTTGTTTCAAGCTTGGGGGAGTGCCGCGGTATCACATCATTATCACCACCTTTATCTTTTACTATCAAGTAGTGTCATATCATGAGTAGGGAAGTTATCATATGGAATAGTATGCAATGTGGAAGTATCTCTCTTAGTTAGTTATCTATGTATCCGTTGGTGTGAGTTATCGTTATGAAATATTAATGAGAAGTCTTATCATTTACTTTTTGCACACCTTATTTTAGTTTGCAATCTCCATTATATGATTACTCTTGACATGAGTATTGATATCACTTTGGGAGCATCAAGTAAATCTATTTGGTTTTGGCAAACTTAGCATTGGTCAATAGCAACAACACCCTGATGTTTAAATAGAAGAGAAAAATACACTTAGATATATTACTATTATCTCTATGCTTAGTATTCTTAAGTTAAAATTGCTTGTGCTTATGAGAAAGATGCATGATTGTTCTAGCATATGTATATTTGTTTGTTTCCCTCAACCTTTATGCTTGCTATTAAACCTTGCTAGCCAAAGACCTGTATCGAGAGGAGATGCTTCTCATACATCCATAACCTTAGACCAAACCTATGCCATTTGTGTCCACCATACCTACCTACTACATGGTATTTTCGCCATTCCAAGTAAATACTTCATGTGCTACCTTTAAATTATTCAAATTACTACTCCTTATTTGTGTCAATGTTTTATAGCTCATGAGGAAGTATGTGGTGTTTTATCTTTCAATCTTGTTGGGCGAACTTTCACCAATGGACTAGCGGCACATCCGCTTATCCAATAATTTTTGCAAAGAGCTGGCAATGGGATTCCCAGTCCGAATTAATTGATTTAAAAAGACACTTCTCCATGGTATGTGATTGTTGGATGGCACCCGAGGATTCGGTTAGCCATGGCTTGTGCAAGCAAAGGTGGGGAGGAGTGTAATCATAATAAAACTAAAATAAAAGGGCACTCCTTCATGGTATGAGATTGTTGGCAGGCACCCGGGATTCGGTTAGCCATGGTTTGTGAAAGAAAGGTTGGAAGGAGTGCCACCCAAAAATAAAAATAATTCATGGGAGCCGCTCTTTGAAGGTTCGTTTGGCAAGGGGGTTAGAGTACCCGCTACCATTCGTTGACAACAACAAACACCTCTCAAAATCTTACTTTTATGCTCTTTATATGATTTCAAAACTTGAAAAGCTCTAGCACATGATTTAATCCCTGCTTCCCTCTGCGAAGGGCCTGTCTTTTACTTTTATGTTGAGTCAGTATACCTATTTCCCTCTATCTTAAGCAAGCAATTAAGTTGTTGTGAACCAATCATTTATGCTATGATTCAATTGCTCATGTCTTTTATACTTTCTTGTTTAGTACCAATTTTATCTGAATGAATATGACTTTGGAGTTATCAATGATTATGAGGAGATTGTTATGATTGAATATGAAAGCCCAGCTATATAAATTCTAATATGAAAGCTTTGCTTAGAAGTACAATCCGTTAGCAGTTCTCTGACCAAGAACAAAGTTTGCCATCACCAATTATGATTTCTTATGCACCTTTACTTGTGATTTCTCTTTACTTATTTCGAGATGAGTTATATGAGGAAGTTGTTTACTAAAATGTCTTGTGTGAATGAATATGATGCTTCTTGTCCGTATTTTATTTATCGACTCTTCACTCCATAAACATGTGGTCTTGTTTATCGAGCTCAGTTTCGCTTGGGGACAAGCGAGGTCTAAGCTTGGGGGAGTTGATACGTCCAATTTGCATCACTATTTTGTATCATAATTTGCTGTTATTCATTGATATATTTCATATTGGGACACAATACTTATGTTATTTCATCTATTTTGCATGTTTCATCATCATTGGAGGATCAAACAAGAGCAGATTCTGCTAAAAGCACCGTCGAACGCAATATTTCGGAAGATCAACTGTGGAAGGGAATTTCGCGTAAATTCCTATTTTCCCAGATGACGGAGGGAGCCAAAAGGGGAAGAGGAGAAGAGCCACTGGGCCCAGACCATAGGCGGCGCGGCCCAAGGCCGGCCGCGCCACCCTATGCTCTGGGGGCCCCACAGCTTTCGCCTCCTTTTCTTCGCGTACTCCTTCGCCCGAAAACCTAAGCCACAGAGAGGACCTCACGAAGGGTTACAGCCGCCTCTGCGGGCGGAGAACACCAGAGAGAAAAGAGCTCTCGGCGGCGAGAATCCGGGGAAATTCCTCCGGAGGGGGAAATCGACGCCATCGCTATCGTCATCGAGGGACATCATCTCCATCATCATCATCATCATCTCCACCATCTACACCGCCATCACCACCGCTGCACCTCGTCATCGCTGTAGCAATTCGGGTTAAATCTTGATTGTTTGATAGGGGAAACTCTCCCGGTGTTATTCTATACTTGTTGTAGATGCTATTGAGTGAAACCATTGAACCAAGGTTTATGTTCAGATTGTTATTCATCATCATATCACCTCTGATTGTATTCCATATGATGTCTCGTGAGTAGTTCGTTTAGTTCTTGAGGACATGGGTGAAGTCTAAATGCTAGTAGTGAATTATGGTTGAGTAATATTCAATGTTATGATATTTAAGTTGTGGTGTCATTCTTCTAGTGGTGTCGTGTGAACGTCGACTACACGACACTTCACCATTTATGGGCCTAGGGAGTGCATCTTGTATTCGGTTGCTAATTGCGGGTTGCGGAGTGACGAAACCTAAGCCCCCGTTAGTATATCGATGCAAGAGGGATCGCAGGATCTCAGAGTTTAAGGCTGTGGTTAGATTTATCTTAATTACTTTCTTGTAGTTGCGGATGCTTGCAAGGGGTATAATCACAAGTATGTATTAGTCCTAGGAAGGGCGGTGCATTAGCATAGGTTCACCCACACAACACTTATCAAAACAATGAAGATTATTAAACCACATGAAGCGAAAGTACTAGACTAAAATCCCCATGTGTCCTCGAACGTTTGGTCATTATAAGTAATCAAACCGGCTTGTCCTTTGTGCTAAAAAGGATTGGGCCACTCGCTGCAATTATTTCTCTCGCATTTTATTTACTTGTACTTTATTTATCTGCATATCAAAACCCCTGAATACTTGTCTGTGAGCATTTACAGTGAATCCTTCATCGAAACTGCTGCCAACACCTTCTGCTCCTCGTTGGGATCGACATTCTTACTTATCGAAGATACTACGATACACCCCTATACTTGTGGGTCATCAGCGCTTCGCCTCCTCCTCGGCGAGCTGGATTGCGGCAGCCTCTTTCTTCGTCCTCTTCCGGCCGCTCTGCGGCGCGGAAGGCTGGTCGCGGATGACGAGGGCGCCGCTGCGCCTCTCTGGTCGGCGGCGGAGACGCCGGCTCCTTCTTGACGCGGACCGGCGTCGAAGGCGATGTCGCCTCCTCCTCTTCACCGGCGCCAAGGATGACCTCGGCGCCGATCCGGAAGACGACGAGCTGGCAGCCATGCGCCGTGGCTGCCAGACGTTTCCCCGGCGGCGGCTCGCCGATGCCCTCGATGGCGGGCATCGTGAGCACCGGGAAGTTGCCGCCCTGGATGTGCTCGAGGACGGCCTCGAGATTCCGCCGGCGCGCTCCACCAACGTTTGCGGCCCGCGAGTTGTTGCGCGGAGGCGGAGGCGGCGCCGTCGGGCGACTCCGCTCCCACCGCCGCAGGAAGTACGAGTTCCACGCCGTGTAGTTGTCGGGGTGGTGGCGTGGCTCGGCACGCTCCTCATCCGTCATTTTCATCCGCGCCTCCTCGATCTCGATGTCGAGTAGGTCGCCCCGAGGCGGCGGCGGGATTGGTACGCCACCACGACTCAGCCGCCACCCACCGCCGGGAGGCCTCGTCACTACTAGGAAAAGGGCTATAGCTGCACGCAAGTGGTGCCGGCGCACCACCATAGGCATGCGCCGGTGGAACATGTTGCCGGCGCACCAAATAAGCGCCGCGCCGGCGATGGACCTATCTGCCGGCGCACACGAAAAATAGTGCGCCGGGGATAAAATTCGAAGAGATCTGGCTGAACAGTAAAAATCTGGGCACCTTACCCCGGCGCACCTCTATGGTGGTGCGCGGTGGTAGACAATTTACCACCGGCGCACCACCATAGAGGTGCGCGGGGGTAAGTTGCCTAGATTTTTCCCTCCCCCCCCAGGAATCGCCTTTTCAGTTTTCGAAAAATAATAGAAAATGATAGAAAATTCAAAAAATAAAATCCTCTGAAATGCCCATGTAATATGTGATCTAGTTTTAGTAAAAATTTGAAAATTTGAATTTCGATGTATTATGCAAAATGGCGTCATCTTTCGGTAAAACGGGATTTATGGTTGCATACGACCTCCGATGAAAAACTTTTTATATCAAAATCTATCTACGCGAAATTTCCTATTCGAATTCAACGGCCTACGGCCGTTTGGAGAAAAAATGGATTCGTCAATTGGAAAACAGAAACAGGACTTTTTGAGATTTAAGATTTGGGTGAAAAAAAAAGAAAAATTACCCCCGGCGCACCACCCTACTTGGTGCGCCGGCAAGCAGTGATATATATTGGAGCCGGCCCTCCTCCCTCTTCTCTTTCCTCACTTTTCCCCCTTCTCCTCTTTCCCTCCTCCTCTTCTCCTTGCAAAATTCACGGACCTCCTCTTCCTCCTCCTCCGGTGACATCCCTCCTCCACCTCGGGCCTCCTTCTCCTCCTCCGGCGTGAGCTGCTCCTTCTACTTCACCTCGGGCTTCCTCCGGCCTCCTCCTCCTCCTCCTCCTCCTCAACCTCCACCTCCGGCTCCTCCTCCTCCACCTCCGGCCAACTCCTCCTCCATGTCCACGGCCACCTCCATCTTCACCTCTGGCCTACTCCTCCTCCTCAACCTCCTCCTCATCCTCAGACTCATCCTCCTCGTCCTACTCCTACACCGGCGCGGCAACGACAGCAAGGTGGCCCACAGTAACACGGAAAACGAACACGAGCTAGATCTAGATCGGCTTTTTTTTTGGTTTCCTGGATAACTTACTACCGGCGCACTAGGCAGGTGCGCCGGGGATAACTCGTCTTACCGCCGGCGAATTAACGTGCGCGGCAATAGCTCGTTATCACCGGCCCGTTCCTACCGGCGGGCTCTAGTGCGCCGGCAGTAGGCAAATTTGGTGCGCCGGCAATAAGCGTTTTCCTAGTAGTGCGTGTCCGGCGGGCAGGGGTACCCCGCCTGGTGGAGGAGGTGCCCCTCCCACGCGTGGAGCGAGCAGCGGGGGAAGCCGTTGTTGGCTGCGCCGTCGTCGTTGGAGAATGCCATCGTCGGAGAGTAGAGGGAGAGTGGACGGAGACGGAGAGTGGAGGGAGAGTGGATCACGGGGTACGCCTCGCGAGCGGCGCGTATATAGGTGCGGGCGCGGGGGATTAATGCGGCGCGTGGCGACGCGTCCATGGCGACGGCGCGCCTTTGACCGCGTGGGTGCGCGGAAGACGATGCGTGCGCGGAAGACGACGACATTAACTCGCCGCGTGGACGGCGACTGCAGGCGGCAGCTTTACACGCACGGAAGACGATGTGATGAGGACGACGATCGGTTTCTCTCGCCAAGTTGGGGCCACCACGCGCGGGAAGTTTCCTCGGTATTTCCCGCGCTTTCGTTTCGAGCCCGAGCGCTCCCCGGGGGGCTGGGATGGCGTGGGATCGCCGGATGAAATTAGGCCCACCCGGACGAAAACGAGGAACCGGGGCGCGACTGGGCCGAATTACGCCGTCCGGATGGAAAAAAGGCTCGCCGGGGGCCGCGTCGGGGGGACGAGTGGAGATGCTCTTACACATGTGGTAGAAAAGAATTCCAGTTACACTTGCTGGAACTGGAAATTTGCTGATTATCTTGTAGTACAAACAAAATATTGATCACCTTCAACAATGGCGGAACACCCATCAGATGTGAACTCATTTTACCTACACAATTGCATTGCCTAAGAAAATTCACCTTGGAAAAAGTTGAAATGTGTATCTGTAGAGAGGGACTCATCTACAGACTACAGATATTTCTCTCTCTTGCTGTTAGCTTATCCTTGCTATCGAATTTGCTTGTGACCAACCATGTTCTAATCCAGCTCACCGCATTAAGGCCAAAGGCATTATATATTACTACAGCGCAAAAGGCGCAACCACTAGCCCTACATCTACATGCACACCACGTTCCCGTCCTTGTATTTTTTTCACTCTCGCGTATACTTGATGCGATGCATCTACTGTTCCTGATCATCAAATCTTCTCCTCCTCACCTGTAACACCACCCAAGATGCTTTTCCATGTCTCTGTAGCGTATTATCGTTTGTGCATTGGACCTTCGCTTGTTGTCTCTTGTGAAGATTTCAGGCATAGTAACCTGCACAGTAACGTGGCTGTTCTTATTTGCAGGAACTGTATGTGATTACTTCTTTGTCCCTGCAAAGAGGGAACTGAAGTCCAAATATTGTTTACTGTCATTTTGAAAAACGCGTATGAACAAACATTGATGCTTTCATTATGGAAATTCATGTATGTCCCTGGCCAGTGACACCTTCTGAGTTCTGACTGAAGCTGTTTCTTATTAGGGTATCTGAATCTGTCACTGACAGTTGAGCCTGCTGCGCCAGAAACCAATGTCAGCCAGAAAGACTGTCATTTCAAACGGCTCTCATACTATATTCAGAGTTCCTACCCGTTTGGAAATTATTTTTCCATGTCCCGTCATTTTCAGTAACATTCCGGCAAGTCCAATTTTGTCCCAGCACTGCAGATATCACTGCAACACATAGTAAGCAAGAAACATGCCATGTTCTTAGCAGTAACCCGACTGTGCTCCAATCTCCACCATCCCACGATGTCAATCCATCCATCTAATCCTAGCAAGTTACCCTTTTTCGGCGAATAATTTGATCCAAAAGGGGGAGGAAAAAGCAGGGAAAGAAAGCAAGGCAAGCAAAGCACGCAGTGGCTGTGTGTGCTGTGACTCACATGCACACAGGTTAGCAGCATCCGCTTAAACAAATGGGCACAATCCCAATCCGATCCGTGCTTCCATTCATGATTGATCCTCCTTCCAACAATGGCGAAATCCGTCCTAACTAACCAACACCTATGTACCAAGAACGGTGAAAAAAAAAGATAGAGGCCAAGATAGCTGACACCGCAAGGACAAAAAAAGAAGAAGAAGAAATAAGAGCTCGATCGACCGGTCGATCAGACAGTGAGCTGCAGCTGCTGCTTGTGGCGGTGGCAGCTCGTGGCGGCGGTGGCGTCGACTTGATCCTGCTCCGGCAAGTAGTGCTGCATCAAGCGGGGGGAGACGGTGTCGATGGGTGACGGAGGCGGGTGCTCGAGGTAGGCCATCTCGGTCTGCAGCACGGAGCAGTAGGAGGCGAAGGTGGCCGGCGTGACGTTGAGGTCGAATGCGACGCCGAAGAGGAAGTCCACCTCCAGGTAGTTCATCTCCATCAGGCTGATCCCTCCCACCCTCGCGAAGTAGGCGTTGTTGTAGCATCTGCATTGCAATTTCCCACATCCGTCACAATCAATAAATAAATCATGATAACTATGATTTTTTCGACAGCACGCAAAAGCTTTGCACATCGATGCATAATTGACAACAACTTTATTTTGATGGCGATGCTCTAGATACACAATGGCTTGGATAGCAATGGTGAATTGTGCTGGCGGCAATTGGCATAGACCTCGAAGTACACTGGACAGCTGTCCTCGTGACCAGCTAAAAATGGCAAGGCTAGCTTGGCCTTGGTTGGTGGCATGCCAGTTGGAAAAACAATGGTATAGAGATTTAAAAAGATAAGAGGTCCGGGCCCACATGGCTGGCACACAATGGGGGTCCGTGAGGCCGTGTGTGCTAGGCAAGACACAAGACAGGGGGCATCGCAAAGTCAGATCAGATCAGAGCCAAAGCTACAACAAGCTCTATTGTACTGCAAATTAACCGCCTCAATTATGTACTTAACCGCCTCAATTGTGGATCAGTTTGCAGGTCAAGTTGATCTCACTAGCTAGCTACAACAAGATGAATGCAGGTTGTATATATATAATTTGGAAGTTTCAGAATTGTAAAAGAATGCAGGTTGTTAGACTAAAGAACTTGGTAAGATCACACGGACCAACCAAAGAATATAATTGGGTGGATGATGAAACTTACATGTCGTCGACGAACTTGACGGCGGTGAGGATGGAGGTGATGAGGAGGCGGTGGACGTTGAAGGAGTCGACGGCGAGGGCGGGGCGGCGGCGCAGGAAGCGGTCGAGGTAGATGTAGGCGACGACGTAGCAGGATGGGCTGCATCCGGCGAACCGGAAGATGCGCTCCAGGTACCCGCCGACGGAGATGGCCGGCTTCGTCAGCCCCTGGAACGCCGACACCGCCTTCTTCTTCTTGGTCTTCTTGACATCCTCTTCTTGGTCGTCATCGACGTCGTGCTCATCCTCCTCCCGTATGCGCCGCTCCACCGCTGCGACGACGTCGTTGCGCTCCGCCACGCGCTCCAGCAGCGCCGACAGGATCGAGACCACCCGCGGCACCGCCTCCTGGTCCTCGCCCCCCGCCGCCATCGTCGTCAGCGCAGCTGTCACGACGATCGATCGATCCGTCGTCGGTCGGCTGGTCTGCTCTGGCTTTGTCGGAGCTGGAGGTGAGAGAGGGCGGGAGGAGGGAGGTGAGGTGGGAGTGGGAGGTTGTGGTGGTTATAAAGGGTGGGAAAGTTAAACGCGAGGAGGTGGAGAATTCACGCGCGCTCTGGTAGAGCTAGAGCCTGCTGGCCTCTGCTGCACGTCTGTACAGGTGGATTTTGTCGGCGGCGTCGTCCATAGCGTAGCGGCACCTGCATCCATCTGCCGTGAAATTGCTCTTGCTCCAGATCGTGCAGGTTGTGGCAGGTCAGTCTCCGTCGTGCCGTCGACGACGATCCATGCCAAGCTCATCCGTCTGCTGTATCTCATCTCAAATTCTCCACTCCAATTCCACGATAGTTGGGCATTTCGCACGCCAGTCCATCGTGTATTTGCCGCAACCGGCGAAAATCTCGCGACCGCGTGCAACGTACGTGCCCAGCGACTGCTCCTGCTCGCCTAATCAACGACCAAACGTCTGCAACTGTAACTAATTTCATTGATTTTTACCTTCTTCTACGACGTGGATTTCACTGCGTATCGATCCATATTTTCTGAATTTCTGGTGTTAATTTGAGATGGTAATTAACTAAGCGACGTAACGTACTCCTGCAGCTGGAACAGGAGCATGTGTGTCGTACTGTCACGCGAGTGTCGAGTGCGATTGACGGAGGGTAGAAAACGCCTGGGCACGTAGTAATTTATTTCAGGGGGAAGCATCGGAATCTGACATGTCTGTGTGGGGAGCAGTACATCCGATTCGGTCACCGAGAGACAGCTAGGCCGCGCACGTTGCTCCTCACGTCGGACCACCATGCATGCATGTGATTCCAGCACCAATCATCATTTGTTTTTTTTTCTTTTGTTTTTTTGTACTACATCTTTTTTTTTCTCAAGAGATACGATTTGTTATGCTATTTTCGTTTCATTAAGTATAAAGGCATCTCTAGCCGATCCCCTAAAAAAGTTTATGGCAAAAAAAAACTTGGTTTTAAGAACCTAAAGTGGACCTACCTCATCCCCCCAAAAGTTTAGAGGAGTAAAAGTTTTACTCTTCGTGTTGGCGTACTCCCAAAAATATTCAGCCCGGCCTCTCGAGAGAAAAAACTCGACCCTCCATGCACCAAGACTCTTCTACCGCTCGCACCGCATCGTCACCGATGTCGCCTACGATGACCACCAATAACCTCCGGCAACACCCCGTAGCCTTCGCCAACACCGCCCTACAACCCCACTCTGATTCGCTCGCCGAGCTCTGTTGTTACTGGAATCAGCCTTATTTCAGTCGATGTCGTCGTTCGATTCATCGCCAAAAACTCCAACCAGTACTAACCTCCTCTGCAGTCGAGTTTCAGCCATCTCGCAGCCCCGCCGCTGTCATTCGATCCGTCGTAGATCTCGCATGTCCTAGGGCTGCCGCGGCCCCCGGTCACAACCATTCGACCCGTCGTCGCCAAGTCTGGCACATCTATGGAGATGGAGAACGCCGAACTGGTCTCCGTGCAAGCTCTCACCCTCATAGGAGCGACAAAACCGACGGCAGTGACGTCCTCCCCTTCTCATCCCAAGGACGAACCCATGGCGTTTGACACAATGCCGACAAGGTTGTTTGTCTTTTTCTTCTTGTGAATGAGATATGATGATATATGCTGATAAGTAACTTAATTTCATTTGAAATCCGTAGATGAAGAAGTGTAAAAGGAGAGAGCTCAAATGGACGGATAATGAGGATAATGCATTGCACTTCGCATTGTACTCCGTCTTGATGAGGCATTGTACTCTCGAGTAGAGTTAAGCAACCACAAGAAATATTTTGGCAACAAATCCATGAGCTCTTAATTTAACAAGTCCACCAAAAGTGGAAAAGATAGATCACTAGCACCACTATTAAATTGGTGGAACATTCTTGTTAGGGGTTCCAATGTTGGCTCGGCTTGCTCAAGTGAAGAAGTTAGAGCACTATGATATACTAGTCATCAACGCTCATTGTTCGCAGTAAATATGTACTCGGCCTGCTATCCATGTTCTTCCAAAGGAGAGATATATCTCGCAACATAAATGGGTCAATCTTGCCTCCGACTGCTATGTTGCATGAGCATTAGTGCCACCGTGAAATCTAGGAAGCAAGGAACCCCTGCTGGTCCACAAATTTTAGGAGTCCTAGGGCAACACATAATACCAATGGCCCCTGTTCACACCGGTAGGGGGGGGGGGGGGGGGGGGCATAGCCCCCCTATAATCGAATCAATGATTATGAAAATATTCATTTCTTTTGATAAGTATACGAATATCAGTTCACTAATTTAGGGAAGGAACGGTCGAATGGACGTAGTAAATTTTATTACCAGATTATTGCAGATAGTGCATGGAGTATCCACTGGAACAGGACGTACGCAGAAGTTCAAAGAAAAATAGGCCATCCGAAACAACGGATAGCACTGTAAAATTGACGAAATTGAACTATGCTGAGTGAACCATGAACCTACGTTGGGTGTATAAGTTAGGGACATGTTTTGGCACTTAATATTAATTGTTTGAGTTTTTTTTCCAAGAATCATAACGTAAGTTTTTTTCCCAATAAACATCAGGGTTACGATATTGACTTGCACAAAACACAAATTGATTCGAGCTGGATTGACACCAAATTAGACTGCTAGGCTAAGTGGTAGGAGTATGTGGCAGTCACCAATCAGAACTTGATGCCTCACGAGTTTGCAGAGCGGGCATGCGACCCCATGACGGATGTGCACCGACAATTACTAGGATACATTTTATTGGTTTGTTTTAATTATGATCTATGATATATGTACATGAACTATGAGATTATGCTATTTATTTGTATGCCCTACAAGACTATGATAAGGGTTGTGTATTTTGAATGTTGTGGATTTATGGATTAAATTGCAACAACCTCGGAAGTTTTTTCGGAAGTTAATTACAAAAGATCATCTAGGAACCACTTTTAATTATAGGGGGTGGGCTCGGATGCCCTAAGGGTGTGCGAAACACCAAACCATGTAAACGGGCCGGTGGCAATCTATTTCAATTGTTTCACAGTTTCAATCCTCACTTTCAAACTAGCTTAAATAAAGGAACTATCCTAATCTAAACCTTATAAACCGCATAACGGGTTTTTGCACACTCCTAATGAGGTATGCCAATGCATGTTTAGGCCCCATTTGGCATCAAAGTATTTTTGAAGTATTCAGAGAATACTTTGATTTCTGAAAATATCAAACTATTAAATACTTTAAAGTGTTTTGATCCAATAAATAATGTGGTTTTAAATCTGAATTATTCTCTAAAATTGTGGTTTTTTAAAATATGGGAGAAAGAGGATTGTCCCTCTTTAAAAAAAGAGAAAGGAGAAGTGTTGTGGTATTTATTAGCCATGCGCTAAAGTACTTTGGTTTTAAATAGTCCAGTAAAAATATATTGATTTATCAAACTGATCCTTAATCATCTATTGCGTGTTCTCCCTTTTCAGAGTAAATTACGCGTTTACCACAAAACCACTTCTTTAAGATTGGTTATTAAAGCAATGGGCCTGTATTTGAGCTATCTACAACTTGAAGCCTAAAAAAGGTGGTTTTATGCACACAAAAGGGTCGAAACTGGTTTTCCATGTACCCATAGTCCTAAAAAGTAGTGGTTTTGTGCAATTTAGTCCTCTTTTATCAAGACTAGTACACCGGTACGTGCTCAGCACGTTCAAAATTCAACTTGTGAAAACATTTACGCTGAAGAAAACACAAGATTCCTTGAGAAATCAAATTAATAAACTGTTCTCTTATGAAGCTCTTTGTTTGTATGTAAAGCTGCTTGGACGTATTATGCAATGGGTTGTTTCAGTGTGCATCGTAAGATATATTTATCAATATGCAGTTATGTACCACAATAGAATTCTCTTCTAGTCACATGTATTCATGGAAGAAAACATTATAACATATAGACCAAACGATCTTACATCAGATTATCATTACATATATGGGGATGGCTAGTATTGTACTCTAATTACAAGTAGACATAGCTAATGTAATGTAGAAGTCTGTCCAATATTGATCCATCCTTATACAAACTTTGGCCACACAAGATCCTATTAAGCATTCATGATTGGCCGACTGCAGCAACCCACACTATCTCACAATCTCACGTCTTCTGGATGCCTCCTCTAATTTCTGAAAACTTCGCATCCTGAAGGTGCTACCCGGCCTGGCGTGTCGTTTTTCATACGTCTCGGTTTCTCCAGAATACTCACGTCACTCGCTGGGTACCGTAGCAATGAATCCCTCTCCTCTGGACCATACGATGGACCCTCATCAACGGTCAAAATTCCTTCTCACGTTCACGATTCAAAATTTCAAAACTCGCACACTATATAGGAGTATAGATAATAGCCGAGAGACAAGGACAGGTTGACATGGGCGGGTGCCCAAGCCTAGAGCTAGCCAGTGAGCTACGTGGGGGTTATTTCTCTCATATTATTTTTCATAAACCTCTCTTAGTCACATGCCTATGTTCGAGCTTTCACGCTCACAGCCGTAGGTTGAAATACTCGTGTAGCATTAAGGCTCCAGTGTCTCTTCGCTCTAGCATCTAGTTAATCAACTCTCAACCCCTGTAAATCCCAAATCGATACCATTTTACGTATGTCTTGCAAAAGTTAAAAGAAAAATAATTTACAAAAAAAAGTGAGTAAGAGATTGATATTGCCCCTGACCTTCATTGACTTATCTTCGTCTTCGCATAAAGAGACTGGCAGAAACATGGTACAAATATGCACGGTAGTTTATGACATGGTACCAAAAAGATCCCATTGAAAATATACCGTTTATGACCTTCATTGTAAGTATGATACGTCATATTTTACAACATGGAGCGAACGAGTTGTCAGTCGTTAAATTTTGTAAGTGGTGTTGGATGGCAACCGCTAAGATCTCTCGTTGCCTTGTGGCAACTCCTAACTGATCCACTTAGCAGAACATTTGCCCGATATTGGAGTCCAATTGAAATGGACACATAAATGGTTGAAGGGCAATATATTATTTTCTCACTCTTAGTTATACTGTCCAACTCAGATGACGTCCATTTTGAAACAGCACATCCTAGTTGTCTAAATAGATCTTATAGTTTTCCCGTATTGTATCCTGCAAATTGTTGAACAATATTTCTTCCAAAGGTATTGCTCGGGCCACGTCTATTGAAAGAAAAGTCTGTGGATTCGGATTCCGATATTTGAAGTCTGCGAGCTGTTTTTCCCCTTGTTCAAATGAAATTAAGAAACAGCCGTATGTATGGATGGATCCGATCAGTTGGCTATGGAAGGAATATGCCCGCAAGAAGGCACATGTGCGAGTGCGACACCTTGGCACGTTACACTGTTAGTGTGTCCCCTGTCCTGGTCCACTTTGTCAGGTATTTCCTGCATTTGTTTTGCCCTTTTGGGATTTAATAGCCGGTTTTATGGGATCCGTGGTACTGGTCCAGCTTCCGCTAGTGACTCGTCCATGTGAGAGCGTACTAGTTTATCCTGATGGAGCAAAAAAAAGTTGGATCATGCATCTTGGGTTGCATCCGCAGATGCCAATCATCAGGTTTAAGCAATCGATTAAATATCTCCTCCCCAAAAGATGCAGAGATGACACTCTGAGTCTGATCTAATCTAAGACATGCACCATATAAGTACATGCACCAACCATCTTGTCACGTTGGACCTACTTGGGGGGACATAGTTTTTGCTGGCATTTCATATGATAGTCCTTCATCGCGAACTGAGAAATTAAGCAATTGCCTGAAGTATTTTAGGTTTAGAATTTTCTGGAAAATTCTTATGATGAAGATTATCTCTTCTAAACATGATTTAAACATTTTTTAGTTTATTCATGTTTGAACCATGTGTTTGCGACATGACACAATGTACTACTTTTGATTTTTGTATGCTTGCTTAAAACAAGAAGGGCGGGCCTGGTGCAGCGGTAGAGCCTCTCCGCCTGTGACCAAGAGGTTTTAGGTTTGAGTTGCGGTCTCCTCACATTGCGCTTTGTAAGGGTAAGGCTTGTCACTAACACCTTCCCGAGACCCTACATAGTGCGGGAGCTCTCAACACTGGGTACATCATTTATACTTGCTTAAAACATATTTTGAGTTTGTAGTTTTATTTTGAGAGGCGCTTCTCTCTCTCTCTTCCTCCCTCCCTCCCTCTCTCTCTCCCCAATAGAACCTTGTTTACCTTAGTGAAACCTCTCCCCAATAGAACCTTGTTTACCTAGTTTCACTATCCCCTGCTCCATATGACCATATTGCCTTATGCATGGGAAGCATGTGGTGACCAATGTGCTCACTTCTAAGGGCATCTCCAACGGGACGACGCATTTGCGTCCGCGTGAACAAAAAAACAGCTCTAGCAGCTAGACGTAAAATGACCGCATCGTCCGTTTAGACGCAAACCTGATCTAAATTTGCATCAAGAATGTTTCTGTGCGGACGCGTCCCGCGCGTCCGTTTGTTTTGGCCAATGGTGGCCACACAAAAAGAATCTTTTACTCTCTCTCCTCTGTAATAAATACATGTCAGGCCACATGCGGTCAATAAATGGACCTTGCTGCTGGAAGAGAGACAGACGCATATGGATATTTGACCATTTTTTGTGTCCGTGCCCGACGCAAATAGACACAAATGGTGTCCAAAATACGCTGGGCCGTTGGAGCTGCCCTAAGGCCATATCATCTTAAGGAGGTTCTGCGCATCAATTGGTTCAGAGACCGGTGACTTTCCTTCTTTAAAAAAATCATCTTGACGAGTGAGGTCGGCCTGCTAATACCACCTCAATAAATAATTATGTTTGAAAGAAGAATTTGGGACCAAGTTTTGGTTCAAAGTTTCACATATATAGTTCAAACATGAAAATGACAGTTTTTTTCACGAGTGAACAGTGAATAGTGGGGGTAGAAATAATAAAAAGGGATACAAATATACTTAAAAAGCCAAAAATGTTAAACCTAGAACATGTATACTAGTATGACATTGGGAGGTACGCATGTGTGTGTCACTAGGTACAACTCACTTCAGCAAAGCTTAGTCGGGAGTACATACATGCACATCAATACAACCTAAAATTCGAGTTATTGTTAGTTTAGTTTCAGTAGTTCTACTTCTCTTCAATCTAAATGCGTATATCAAGTATTTTTCTATTTATACAAGATTCATCCTAGCCAGTAATATCTTCTTTTGTAATCTAATGTTGGATTGTAACCAACTCAAAGTTTCTTGTCCTGATTTTAATCTCAGTGATGAGCAAAAAAAAGTCTCCTCCATTAGCTTGATAACCTCGAAACAATCAAAAGCCATCATCAACTTCGACACACCCAAATCCTCAGCTAACGCAAATACGCAATAGCCTCTGCAGATGTCATAGCCTCAAAAGTTGTTGGATTACTTACACCTTTGATAGTCCTTGACGAAGCAACAAACCAATAATCCAATATCATCTCTACAAATAGCACTCACTGCACCATGGCTTTCATCCTTGTGACTGCCCCATCAACATTAAATTTCATCATGCCTAAGGACCTTAATAATGCCTGCATGTGCTCTCAACCAACAAATAATAACTAATCAGAACCCAAAAAACAAGAAATACATGCTTAAAGAATTTATTAGTACACAAACTGCTTTCAATAAAACTGTTGAAGAAAAGCTTGATAAAATTGATATTCTTGCTTCTAAGATTGATAGTCTTGCTCTTGATGTTGATCTTTTAAAATTGAAAGTTATGCCTGAGAAAGTTGAAGATGCTAGGTTTGTGATACGTCCAATTTGCATCACTATTTTGTATCATAATTTGCTGTTATTCATTGATATATTTCATATTGGGACACAATACTTATGTTATTTCATCTATTTTGCATGTTTCATCATTATTGGAGGATCAAGCCGGAGCCAGGATTCTGCGGAAAAAGCCGTCGAACGCAATATTTGGAAGATCAACGTGGAAGGAAATTTCACGTAAATTCCTATTTTTCCAGATGACGGAGGAGCCGAAGGGGAAGAGAGGGGAGCCAAGGTGGGCCTGCACCACAGCCAGCGCCCATGGTCTGCGCCGCCCCGTGGTGTGGGGGCCCCACCCCTTTCGCCTCCCTTTCGCGTACTCTCGTCCCGAAGCCACAGAGGACGTCACGAAGGGTTACACGCCGCCGGGGCGGAGAACACCAGAGAGAAAGAGCTCTCCGGGCGGAATCCGGGGAAATTCCCTCCGGAGGGGGAAATCGACGCCATCGCCATCGTCATCGAGTGGACATCATCTCCATCATCATCATCATCATCATCTCCACCATCTACACCGCCATCACCACCGCTGCACCTCGTCACCGTTGTAACAATTTGGGTTGGATCTTGATTGTTTGATAGGGGAAACTCTCCCGGTGTTATTCTCTACTTGTTGTAGATGCTATTGAGTGAAACCATTGAACCAAGGTTTATGTTCAGATTGTTATTCATCATCATATCACCTCTGATTGTATTCCATATGATGTCTCGTGAGTAGTTCGTTTAGTTCTTGAGGACATGGGTGAAGTCTAAATCACTACAAGAAAAGTTCTGATAGACAACGTCCCAAAATCGTCAACTAAGGGGCATTTTTCGTCGCCTATGGGCCTAACCCGACGATATGGGTTCTGTTGTCGAAACTGCGTCAGGCAAAGTCCAACGACGATTTTTTCGGTCCATCGCGCTTGGCGCCCTTCCGCCACGGAAAATCGGACCGTTGCGGAAGTGTTTTCGGGAGCCCGTTGGCCGACGTCATGCAACCGACACGTGGCACGACCGTTAATGCGCTTAACGGCGTTAACCGGCTGAAACCCCGTGGTAGATGGTAGGCCCACACGAGGCCTGCCACGTCTTAAGCGGGCCGGGCCAGATGACATAGTTTGACCGGTCAACTATATAGCTGGGCTGGTCCATTAGTTACGTGGGCCGGGCCTAACCTCTAATGTTGACGGTCAAAACTTAAATGGGCCGGCCCATTTAACATGTGGGGTCCCACCTTCAAGCTGGGCCGGGCCAAAAACAGGTGGGTCCCACTTTCCTGTTAAAAGGCGGCCCATTTAGTGTGTAGGGTCCACCGTATAGCAAGTGGGCGGCCCAACAAGCTAGTGGGCGGCCAAAAACACAGGTCCCACTTTCCAGCTAAAGGGTCGGCCCATTTAGTATGTGGGGTCCACCATATAGCAAGTGGGCCGGCCCAACAAGGTGGGCCGGGCCAAAAACACGTGGGTCCCACTTTCCGTTAAAGGGCCGCCCATTTAGTATGTGGGGTCCACCATATAGCAAGGGCCGGCCCACCAAGCTAGTGGGTCGGCCAAAAACACGTGGGTCCCACATTCTGTTAATGGCCGGCCCATTTGGTATGTGGGGTCCACCATATAGAAGTACCCAACAAGATAGTGGGTGCCAAAAACACGTGGGTCCCACCTTCCTATTAAAGGGGGCCCGTTTACCATGGGACCACCATATAAAGGGTGGCCCAACAAGATAGGGTGGGCCAAAACACAGTGGGCCCCACCCGTTGAAGGGCCCAATTAGTATGTGGGGTCCACCATGTAGAGTGGGCCGCCCAACAAGATATGGGAAAACACAGTGGGTCCCACTTTCCTCTTAAAGGGCCGGCCCATTTAGTATGGGGTCCACCACAAAAGCAATTGGGCGGCCCAACTAAGTAGGGGGAGGGGTCCACCTTAAAGCAAGTGGGCCACCCAATTAGAGTGTGGGGTCCACCTTCAATCAAATGGGTTGGCCCAATAAGTAAGTGGGCCATTTAGTTGTTTTATATGCCGCATAATAGGCGCTATAGGAATTTGCGGGCAGGCACATATGTGATTTCGCTTAATTGGGCCGTTTAAGGGATGGGAATTCGTGATTTAGATACTGAGAATATTTACGCAGCATTGATTTCTGTGGATAGCCTCACTTACCACAAGCACCAAAGAAAAAATGCGCGAAAGAACTATAAAAACTAACTAAATATTACATCAGCTGCAAGGCATTGAAAAAATATTACAGAACCCAGAGAAATTGAATGGTAATTAAACCTAGCAATACAATGAAGCGATCCGGCAATCTTTTAAGTTGTCCATGCAGCACCTATATCCGAAACAAAGACATTACAAGTTAAGACAACAACAATGGAAAGGCAAAGACACTACAATATTGTTTGCCAAAGAATTTGGAACTCATCATTTCGTCGTTATAACAAGATCATTGTAATGCGCACAATAAGCAAACAAAGAGTGCATGCCGCATACCAACAACCAATATAACAGAGCATGTTAGAATGAAACAAGCAGACTTACTACTGTCGAGTCCCATGCAAACCAACATGTTCAGGGAGTACAAAATTGGCATGAACAACATAGTAGCAGGCTATAAATTTTGTAACAACGACTGAGCAAGATGAAGTTATGATGGCTACATCTACAGAGCAGGGAATGTAAACCAAAAATAGAAGTTACGATGGCAAAAGCTAAAGAGGAGGGAATGTGAACCAACATGTGCCAAGTGCAATTACTTCATTTTGGCCGTGAACTAAATAATACTTCCTGAACTTATAGTGAAGGGGATGCAAATCAAGATGTTTCGGGATATAAACTTGTAATGAGCAACACATAGAGGATAGTTAATGCTGGAGCTTAGGATGGACCAGATACAGAATATAGTGGGATCACCTGTGAACTTGTATAAGAGGGAATGCAAACCAATATGTTCAGCTTTCCATATGTGAGCGTCATGCCAAGTCAGAGAAACAAGTCAATAATGCAGCTTTTGAAGAACAAGATGGCACGCAAAATTATTATCTAGTAGTATGACAAGTTTATTTGTACTACAGGCTAGATAGCAGAGTGATAGCATGCCAAACTAAGTCCTTACTTTGTTAGCTTACAATGAACTAGATACAAAACAATGGCATCACCTGTAGTACAGGGAATGCAAGCCAACATGTTCATGGAGTAAAAAATTGGCACAAACAACATAGTAGCAGGCCATAATTTTTGTAACAACGACTGAGCAAGATAAAGTTATGATGGCTAGATCTACAGAGCAGGGAATGTAAACCAAATATAGAAGTTACGATGCCAAAAGCTATAGAGCAGGGAATGCGAACCAACATGTGCAATTACTTAAAATTGGCCATGAACTAAATAATAGCAGGATGTTACTATAATACCTATAATTTTTGTAACAACGACTGAGCAAGATAGAAGTTATGATGGCTACATCTACAGAGCAGGGAATGCAAACCAAAATGTTCAATCGCTTAAAGTTAGCAATGAAGTAGAAAATAGCAACGTGTTACGGTCATAGCTAGGAATGAACTAAAAGAGCTTCAGACAAACAAGCATCTGAACCCAGAACATGGCGCTAAAACAAGGGACTTACATTAGGAGAAGCACTCTGTGGGAGTCACAGCAGATCTTCCTGGGGTTGATAGATCCGGTGATGAAGTACGCTACATGTGCTACTTGGGGTTGGAGAGACGGCCATTACACTTCATGGTTACTCATCTCGTCTGCAAAAACGTAACGGCGCGTCGTTAGCACAAACAGGTTCCCCCAAGATTAAACAAGAACTTGCAGGCAAGCAATAGAAAAGCGACAGTAGAAGAGTTTAGATCATGCACGGCGCCGGTGAAGCAGATCCGGTTCATGCACAGCGGTGTCGGTGAGCAAGATCCGATGCGGTGGACGACGGATCCGGCGAAGCGGCTCCGGTGGGGTGGACGATGCCGCAGCTGAAGCGACTGCGGTAGACTGCTGGATGAGCATATGGTTTCGAGGTTCGGCGGGGATGATCCGGTCCGGTTGATGACGGCGTCGATGAAGCGGCTCCGGCAGGCAGCCGGATGACGAGGATCGCGAGGCCTCGGGTAGGCCAGGGAAGTCCGGCGGGGATGTTCCGGTGCGGTGGTCGTGGAGGTGGGAGAGAGGGACTTGGGAAGTTCCGGTGGGTGGTCTGAGGGAAATGAATTTTTTTGGGAGGGTATCCGGGCTAGGGAGGTGGTGATCCAAAAAATGACGGGCAGACCCCCCCACCAACCGACTTTGCTGTCATCTCCACAGGGGTAGAATGGGAATTTGGAAGCGTGTGAAATTTTTGTATTTTGTAGGCGGGAAGTTTTGCCGCTATGAGATTTTGAATTTCGCTAAGGTCCAAGTATAATGATAAAAAATTGTGAGACCGTACTAGTACCTCTGTTCAAGGCCGAGTGCAAAATCAAATCATCATCACCTTGAATATTGGTCACTACCATGGTCATGATCTATCTCTGAAATTAGCGTATCCGCTATATCAAAGTATAATGATAAAAAAAATTGTGAGACCGTACTAGTACTTCTATTCTAGGCCGAGTGCAACATCAAATCATCATCACGTTGAAAATTTGTTACCATGATCATGATCTATCTCTGAAATTGGCGCATCCGCTATATCTTTCAAAGTATAATGATAATAAAAATTGTGAGACAATACTAGTACTTCTGTTCAAGTTCGAGTGCAACATCAAATCATCATCACGTTGAAAATTTGTTACCATGATCATGATCTACCTCTGAAAATGGGCGCATCCGCTAAAACTTGCAAAGTATAATGATACAAAATTGTGAGACCGTACTAGTACTTATGTTCAAGGTCGAGTGCAACATCAAATCATCATTACATTGAAAAGTGTGTTACCATGATCACGATCTATCTCTGAATTTGGCGCATCCGCTAAATCTCGCAAAGTATAATGATAAAAAAATTGTGAGACTGTACTAGTACTTATGTTCAAGGCCGAGTGCAGGATCAAATCATCATCATGTTGAAATTTGTTACAACGATCATGACATATCTCTAAAATTGGCGCATCCGCTAAATCTTGCACGTGGCGCATCTCGGTGCGGAGCAACAAGTCGGTGCTATCAAGGTTGAGGCGTCGGTAGCGTCATCGGGCTCTCCTCTTTTGATAGATCTTCTACATGGCGTGGCGCACCGCCCACCGAGAAGCAGTCACATGTGAGATCGAGGTGGAGACGTCGCCGGCATCCTCGAGGCGCGACCGCCCTTCTACGAGCCAGAGTCGACTCAAGGTATGAATCCATGCGCTGTCGCGTCCCTTCTGCATATGAAGTGGGATGCCTTAGATTTATTGTTCTTCTCTTACGATTATTTCTAGCCGGACATGTGTGCTCTTTCTCTGAATATATTGCTTGAAAAGCTAACCAAGTTACTTAAATTCACTTCGTTCTTAATCTTGCGTGCTAATTTTGTTATTTTTGCTGACAGTGGTGCACGCAAGGAAATTTATTTCTGGGTGTGCTGAGCTGTTAGGCCTAAGTCGAAATCCTCAGCTAAACAAGGCCTCAGCTTAACACATAAAAAGGTGTTCAATCTCGCCCACAATGTCCTCTTCTTTCCTCTTCCTTTATTGGAACTTGTTTTGCAGACAAGGAAAGTGGCACGTGTAATGTGAGTAAAACCCTCTTAGCCAAAATCAGCTACGAGCAAGATTTTATGTATTGTAGATTCCCCAATTGACTCTCATCCCCAATGTAGTCTTTTTTATGTCAGTATAGACTTCTTTACTGGATGTATATACTATCGTACATGGCATGCATTTGCCTAATGAGGAGCATTGTATTGCCATTCTAGCCAACCTGATCGATCTGTCAAGCTTCATGCACGAGATGCCATGTTTAATTTACTCCCTCGCTCCGATCCATATTTCTTGGTGTAAAATGAATGTGAATCGGAGGGAGTACTCTTCTTAGATAGTACTATACCAGTTCAAAAAAAAGTACTGTACTACTACATCACAAATGCATCAAAAGAGTACTACATCACAAGACCACCACGGTTGTACTAGTAGAGTTTAATGCTTAACTTCCAAAGGGAATAAGATTACACATATGAACTTTAAACAGGCGCTGTCCGATGTCTGCTTGTTTGGGAGCACAACATAAATAATACTACCCCCGTCCATACATAAGTGACTAAACTTTGTCTGAAGATGGTTTCATCTATATATGTTTTTAGTGTGTAGATACATCCGTATCTTGAAGGAAAAAGGTGAGCCGCTAACTTTTTGAATAGAGTGAGTAATACAATTCGGATAAACAATGGTGTAGTAAAACAAATACTCCTGCCCATCATAAAACAAAACACAGACTGACTCAAATATATGTACAGATCACAAAAAAGGTTTCATCAGAACCCGAACATATACATGCAGAGATGACCGTTTGATCACATAAAACAAAGGTTTCGTGGCATATTTATGCCCCCAAAACAAGCAGACGTAGGACAGCGCCAACGTACTAGCAGCTAGCACTATGGAGCTGCAGTACAAACAAATGGTGCAGCGACATTTCCACCAGAACGAAAACTAAAAGACATCAGACCAAACAAAAGCTGGGCTATCACTTCTTGCCCAAACAAGCCTTGCTCCTTCATATGCGACTTCCTTTTCTCTTATGGATGTTGAACTTTGAATTAGATGGGTTCCTGACAGCGCGTTCTTTTTCGTGTCCTTGATGTTGCACTCTGGATCAGGTCGGTTACTGTCAGGAAATGAACAAATTGATCAGCAAAAGTCATATGTAAATGAATGCAAAGGTTACATATGAATGACTAACCCGGTCTAACTGAGTAGGGATGTAAAGTGCACCAACGTCTAGCAGAATTGTACTTTCTCCACTGCCAGTTGCTCATATCTAATTGGAATACTCCCTCCTTTGCCCGTACAACCAGCTCATTTTTGTCCTCAAATACGCAGAGTAACCTTACTGCATGTTTCCAATTGTATGGAAATGATGTGTCAAGGCCAAAAAAAGTATCCAATTCAAAATTTATATGACATGTCCATGACTCGTGATCGCCTGTTGATGATCTTGTACTGGCCCATGTTTGTAGGGTGAAGTCTCTTATAACAGCAAGGGCAACATCTCCATTATGTCCCTTGAAGATGTGAATGTTAAGCATGAATATATCATGCGTCTCATGAGGGCACTGAATATATTTCAGAGCCTTCTTTGCATGGTCAAGCTCAATGATATATCTAGACTTCGTTGGCCAGTACAAAATACCCCCTATGAGAGTTGCCGGTCTACGGTCAATCTCTGACAGCATCGGAGTTGATCGAGCTAGAAACTCCCATTCTTTTGAATCTGGTGAGTAGATATGAGCCTGTGCATCGTAACGTTTAGTTGTTATCCAAACAACCGAGAACTTGCCACAATGTGTAAACGGTTCAGAGTTGTTTCTCGAACAGAGAATTGAGCCGCTGCTTTCAATTGTGTGATTGCGCCACAATGGTGGTTCTGGTATCGCTGTGAGAACTTGCCTAATTGGATCCCAGACTGATATATACCCACTGGATACATTAGAATGGAGTAGCACCATACCATCGCGGCATCCCAGGACATAGATTTTGGGACCGTTCACTTGAGACGGGATTGCCAGCATCTTCAAGATGGCCGGGTGAAGATCATGCTCTGTGATGAATCGATTGTCCTCGGAGTTGTTGGTGAAAAACCCTAGCAACGGGTTTCCTCCGTTGTGTGACACAGTTAGCTTTCTGAAATAATTGCTTCCCATACATTGCCTCCATGCTTTCTTGGTGCCTGATGCAGCTAGTAAGCAGGTTGGATGGGGAGGAAGCCTGACAAGAATCTGAGAGACTACATCTCCAGGCAGATCGTTGATTGTTGTGGGTGTCCTTCGACTGAAGCTGGTAGGATTATGCAAATCGCACGATGCATCGTCAAAATTATGTAAACAGCACACTGCATCATCTATTTTTTAAAACAAAATGCAACATCTAATTTGACTAAGCAGCAAAATGCATCATCTAATTCATCATCAAAGTTTCCTAAACTGCATGGTGCATCAGCAAAATCAAAATAGTGTAAACAGCACAATGCATCAGCAAAATCAAAATAATGTAAACAGGACAATGCATCAGCAAAATCAAAATAATGTGAACAGCACAATGCATCAGCAAAATCAAAATATTGTAAACAGGACAATGCAATTGTAATCCTGTTGCATAATCAATGAAGCCCTTAATTTGCAAAAAAAAAACACCACAAAAATAGGACGCACCAACGGAAGGCAATCTCGCATATACAGTAATAATTGCTAACGTGTCAACACGATTGGAGGAAAAAGAGACCTCTACAGGACCCAAAACGCTGTGGTAACATCAGATGGGGTTAGCTTTGATATAGGTAATAAAATGTAAACAGCACAATACATCATCTAAGTTGACAGCAAAATTCTTCATCGAAATTTCCCACACTGTTCAAGGAATCAGAAAAATTACCTAAAAGGCTAAAAGAGCAAAATGCATCATCAGAGTAAAATATATGTAAACGGTACAATGCATCATCCAACTTTTGGCTAAACAGCAGAGAGCATTAGCTAGGTTGAAAAAAAAACAAAAAAAAACCATGAAAAATTCCTGAAGAGGTGAGTGCATCAGAAAAATTACTACCTAAAAAGCATAATGAATCACCCAAATTACAAAAGAAGCAGAATGCATCATCAAAAATACAAAAACATCTCAATGCATCATCACGTCTGGTTTGGGCAAAAAACCCAATCCACCAGATCTAACCTCATTGCAGTTGGGGAAGGTAGAACTTACAAAGGGGTTGACGAGTCACGATCAAATGCAACAAGCGCCGCCTTAGATGAAGTCACCATCCAAGCTCTCGACGCGTTCAAAGCAGCCAGCTTCGAAGCCTCCGACGGTTCTCCCGGCTGCGCCGCCAAAACTCTCGAAGCACGCGCCAAGACTTTCCAACAAAATGCAGCTTCGATACGAGCATTTGCCAGCGCCACAGCGCCCGGGCCCGTCCTAGCCACCGCCTTCGCCTTTGCCTCCGCATCCGCATCCGCATCCGCTTTACATGTCTCCGCCGATGCATGCAGAGCATCCGTCTCCGCTTTCCATGTATCCGCCGACGCAGTGTAGGCATCGAGCGACGCCGTTTTCATTTCCTAGAAAACCCAGTAAGTTACTCACATTGCAATCCCCAAATTAAGGTTATATCGAACACAATGACCGATGAACCTCTGTACTCGCCGGAGGTTGGAGATGTACATACCTGCGAAGATCGGTCCGGTGGTGCTTGACGGTGGTGCGTCGGGGACGGGGGAGAACTCGGCGGGGAGAATGGTGGCGCGGCCCAAGACGGCGGCGCGGAGAGGGGCGACGGTGCGGTCATCGAACCTCGGCAGACAGTATTTTGTATATATATATGAGAAGAAGAATAAAGTCTGGTCGAATGAGGCAGCGCGACCGGCAGAGTACAACCGAAGGCTACTAGTGCTACCTTGGAGTATTGTAGTAATACTATAACATAATAAAAATAATGGCCTTGTTTAAACCACTCTTGTCAGTGTGGCATCGCGTCCAAATTTAATGCATTCTGTGGAAATCGGAATAATGCTGTAAAAACTCTCATACTAGTGTGGTATATAGCATGCACCGACACTTTTCAACAAAATGTCGTCTCCATTTCATAGGAGACTGCTTGCACACTGGGATACGATGCTGACATGACGAAGGGCGCAGAAGTATTTTGGAGTATTTCATTCGAGCAGATCGGGGCGACGGTGCGTCTTTGGAGGGAATACCGTGTGGTGTGTCTTTGGAGGGAATACCGTACGTACTTAGGAGTATTTCATTCGAGCAGACTGCTTGCACACTGGGATACGATGCTGACATGACGAAGGGCGCAGAAGTTTGCGAAAATGGTTGTACTACCATCCGACCATTAGTATAATCATTGCGCGATAGCTTACACGAGAAGGAAAAGAGCCGAACAGCTGTGGATAATAAAAGCATTTGGCTCTTCGAGGATCCTTCTTCTACTGCCTTCTCAAAGGAGTACTACTATTGTAATCTTTTTTTTGTTTTTCTGGGACCTTCGGGTCCCTTCCCCGTTGAAAAGTGAAGTGTTTCGAATACATTCATATGCCTATGTTTCTATTTTTACAAGCAAATAAATAACAAAGGATGACTCAATGCACAAGTTGATCTCATTTTGAAATTTTTTAAAACTTCTTCTATTGTATTCAAATTTGATTAGAAGGAGTCGATCGATTGTACATGCCAATCGTATAGCTTGGTGGGTGGATTGGCATTTGAAGTTTGGTCATTGTGTTCTTGTTTGTTACCACCCTCGCAAGGCACGTCCAAGTATTTCCTGTCAGAATTTATGGCATGTATGTAGTTAAATAACCTACATTATTTCAATTATGAGTTTAATTACTAGGCAAAAGCTTAAAAATCCATATATAGTTGCAGATTAAGATGAACAAATCCTTGAACCTATATCTACAAAATTGATGGCACTAACACATCCTACCAAGCGGAAAGCATGTCTACCCTACTGCTTCCAAAAGGTGGAATTATGACAATAATGTGCAACTGTTAAAATTTGGTAGCCCTCCTTCACAATTAACACACATCTAGCCATTTTTGTACAGTAATAAAAAAGGGAAATCATTCTTTCATGCATGCATATAATTGTTAGAATCTCTTGTTTGTGAAGTTGCTTAAAATACGATCTCTTCCAAACTTGAGGTCATATGATAACTAAAAAGTTTTGTATGGCGGGATTTTGCATCAAAGTACATGCGCACAATACTCACTTGTGGGCAGAAAGCCAAACAAACTCATATTACTAGGTTTGTATTAATTTGTTCTAGAAATTTCACCATCACACATGATTTTGTGCTTGCGTTAATTTTACTTTAAAAACTTCTTCCAAATTCAAATTTTCTTCAAACATGCCAACGGTACATGTCTACCAATTAATAATTAAGGGTACACCACACGTACTGCCTCGTAGGGTACATAAAAATTTACTATATTTTATGGCATGTACTAATTTCACATAATCTACAACTCAATGTTGAGTTTAATGATCAGCCCAGAACTAGAAAACAAATATACATATAGTTGCAAATTAACCTAGAAAAGCTCTAGTATCCTTTAAAACCCTAGAAAATGGACATGCATGCATGCATCCTACTCATAATAATTAATTAAGGTCTCGATCTCTATACTGCTCACGAAGTTTGGAATTCTGGCAAATATGCAACTTGTTTCATTAATTTACCATGGCGAGATAGATGCATGCACATCGATCACTTAAAAAATATAAAGTTTGTAAAGGATTTGGCATCCATATATGCTCACCGGATATATAGATAAGGCCAAGCAAACACATCGAATATTTGTGAAGAAATGTTTTTGCTAGAACCTTCAAATTTTTAGATTTACATCACACACAAAGAACACACCTTTAATTTCGCCAGGTTTGTGCACTAATAAAGTACTCCTACAGTACTAGAAATTGGATTGTTCTACTCCGGAGTGATATGCTCACCGGAGTATTTTTGGATCTTAGCTGGAGCGGCGTTTGGCGGTTGCACGAAGCCGTGCTGGATGTTAAGCCTGTCGAGGCACGCCTGGTGGAAAGCGTGCGCCACCTTAGCCTCATCGGCGCGCCGCTGCAATGCTGCGTCCCTGGGATTTGCAGCCGCCGCATTCTTAGCCTGCACGAAAGCTTGCAGAGCATCCCGGCATCTATAGAGTGCCGGGAACATCACGTTATATACGAGCTCCTTGGCGGTGTTGCTCCTGCAAAGGGCGTCGCCGTGATGCGCTTCGAAAGAACGGCCTGGCTCCACGGCCGGCACCGCCTGAAGTGCGGTCGGATTAGGCGGCTGGCCACGGGAGCTCCCTGCCTCCGCATCGTTCGCGCCGGCCGGGAAGGGGATCTCACCTGCTGGCAAAGAAAACCATGCGGCATGCGCGGGCGGAAAAGCCGGCCAGGGCCGAGCGGGCGTCGCATGCGGGGTTGCGTGGGAGATCCCTGCCTCTGCATCCATCGGCCCGCACGGGAAGCGGCTGGCGAGGGGCTCCACGGCCAGCGCCGCCGCCGCGGGCTGAACAACCGGCCAGTGCAGAGCGGGCGGGTTATGCCTTGGTGCGCGATGGACGAAGCGAAGGCGGCGCTGATGCTCCGCTTCCTCGTCGGTGGTAGGACTACGCGCGCGGCGACCAGAGCCAAGTCGGAAGGCCATAGATATGTCGATTGGTCACTTAAGCTGGAGAGGTTCTCTTACCATTTCGGAGAAGCGGAGTAAGAGGAAGTTGTTGCTTATACGGGTTCACTGCCACGTTGGGTTAAGAGGGGCAAAGTTGGTCAATGCCTAGGAAGTTGGAATCGTTTTGGCCCCAATTTTTTAATTACCTTGCGGTTCATCTCTCGGTCTCTCCCACCTCTTCACTATCCCTCCCCTTGCCTCCTTTCATGCTTCATCGTAGTGCATCTTGTTTTTCTAGCACCTTCACAAAAATCATACACATTTGGCCGATTCTGTCATTGTGTGCACTAATAAAGTAAAAAATCCATTATATGTGAATAAACGTTTAATACACTAGCTCGCAAAGATGTTTCTCAAGGCGATATGCACAATGCCTGCCAAAAATGGGTCATGATAACTAAATTTCGTGTTAATTTTTGCATGACATGTACTCACTTGTGTATGAAGCCAAGCAAACTCATAATCTATACCAAAAAAATGTGAAAGAGTTCTTTTTAGTATCCTTCATACATGGGGTTCCTATTTTTACTTTCTATTTTTACTAGTTACAAGTACTCATGCATGAAAACTTTTGAAAATATGTGCATTTTGGGCTGTGTGGAGACATGGTACAATAATATATTCAAGTTGATATACAAAGTCTAGACATATTCAAACTAGACAAATAATGTATCTAACCCCCTAACCCTAAACTCTGTCTTATGAAGTCAAGCATGCATGAAGAGAATTGGTTTTGGGTTTCAAACATGGAAATTTCAAAATCATCCCAAAAGCTTCATTTTAGAGCGACTAAGAAGGATCCAGGCTTACCTTTCCATTTTCATGTTTTAAACTTGTTTAAATCTTGGTCAAATCTAGGATTTGACCAAGATTCAAATGGGCATAAAATAAAAAAATGAAAAAATGAAAAACCAAAGCGCACATAGTCTTCTTATATGTCATATAGTAAGCATTAAAGTTGGTAAACAAGGTCTAGACATATTCAAACTAGACAAATCATGTATCTACCCCCTAACCCCTAAACTCTATCTTATGACGAAGTCAAGCATGAAGATTAAGTGGTTTTGGGTTTCAAACATGGAAATTTTGAAAACCTCCCAAAAACTTCATTTTAGGGTGACTAAGAAGGATACAGGCTTCCCTTTTCATTTTCATGTTCTATACTTGTTTAAATCTTGGTCAAACCTAGGATTTGACCAAGATTCAAATGTGCATCAAAATTCCAAAAAAATCAGAAAAATGAAAAACCAAAGCACATAGTTTTCTTATGTCATATAGTAAGCATTAAAGTTGATAAACAAGGGTCTAGACATATTCAAACAAGAAAAATCATGTATCTACCCCCTAACCCTAAACTTTGTCTTATGTAGTCAAGCATGAAGAGAAGTGGTTTTGGGTTTCAAATATGGAAATTTCAAAAACCTATCAAAAGCTTCATTTTAGAGTGACTAAGAAGGATCCATGCTTGCCTTTTCATTTTCATATTTGAAACTTGTTTAAATCATTGTCAAACCTAGGATTTGACCAAGATTTAAATGGGCATAAAATTAAAAAATCGGAAAAATGAAAAACAAAAGCACATAGTCTTCTTATGTCACATATATATATAGTAAGCATTCAAAAGTTGATAAACAAGGTCTAGCTAGACATATTCAAATAAGACAAATCATGTATCTACCCCTCTAACCCTAAACTCTGTCTTATGAAGTCAAGCATGAAGAGAAGTGGTTTTAGGTTTCAAACATGGAAATTTCAAAAACCTCCCAAAAACTTCATTTTAGAGTGACTAAGAAGGATACATGTTTCCCTTTTCATTTTCATGTTTTAAACTTGTTTAAATCTTGGTCAAACCTAGGATTTGACCAAGATACAAATAGGCACAAAAAATGAAAAACAAAAAGCACATAGTGTTCTTATGTCATATCGTAAGCATTCAAGTTGATAAACAAGGTCTAGATATATCCAAACCAGACAAATCATGTATGTACCCCGTGTCGATCTTATGAAGTCTAGCATGAAGAAAAGTCGTTTTGGCCGGGTTTCAAACATGGAAATTTCAAGAACATCCCAAAAGCTTCATTTTAGAGCGACTAAGAAGGATCCAGGCTTACCTTTCCATTTTCATGATTTAAACTTGTTTAAATCTTGGTCAAATCTTGCTCAAGCATGAAGATAAGTGGTTTTGGGTTTCAAACATGGAAATTTCAAAAACCTCCCAAAAACTTCATTTTAGGGTGACTAAGAAGGATACAGGCTTCCCTTTTCATTTTCATGTTCTATATATACTTGTTTAAATCTTGGTCAAACCTAGGATTTGACCAAGATTCAAATGTGCATCAAAATTCTAAAAAAATCAGAAAAATGAAAAACCAAAGCACATAGTCTTCTTATGTCATATAGTAAGCATTAAAGTTGATAAACATGGTCTAGACATATTCAAACCATACAAATCATGTATCTACCCCTAACCCCTAAACTATGTCTTATGAAGTCAAGCATGAAGAGAAGTGGTTTTGGGTTTCAAACATGGAAATTTCAAAAACCGCCCAAAAACTTCATTTTAGAGTGACTAAGAAGGATACATGCTTCCCTTTTCATTTTCATGTTTTAAACTTGTTTAAATCTTGGTCAAACCTAGGATTTGATAAACATGGTCTAGACATATTCAAACCAGACAAATCATGTATCTACCCCCTATCGACCCTAAACTTCGTCTTATGAAGTCAAGCATGAAGAGAAGTGGTTTTGGGTTTCAAACATGGAAATTTCAAAAACCTCCCAAAATTAAAGCTTCATTTTAGAGTGACTAGTTAAGAAGGATCCAGGCTTACCTTTTCATTTTCATGTTTTAAACTTGTTTAAATCTTGTTCAAACCTAGGATTTGACCAATATTCAAATGGGCATAAAATAAAAAATAAATAAAATAAAAAACCAAAGCACATAGTCTTCTTATGTCATATAGTAAGCATTCAAGTTCATAAACAAGGTCTAGACATATTCAAACCAGACAAATCATGTACCCCTAACCCTAAACTTTGTCTTAATTATATATGAAGTCAAGCATGAAGCAGAGAAGTGTGGTTTTGGGTTTCAAACATGGAAATTTCAAAAACCTCCCAAAAAGCTTCATTTTAATTAGACTGGCTGGTTAATTAAGAAGGATCCATGATTAATTACCTTTTCATTGTCATGTTTTAAACTTGTTTAAATCTTGGTCGAACCTAGGATTTGACCAAGATTCAAATGGGCATAAAAATTCAGAAAAAAATCGAAAGAATGAAAAACCAAAGCACATAGCCTTCTTATGTCATATAGTAAGCATTCAAGTTGATAAACATGGTCTAGACATATTCAAACCAGAAAAATCATGTATCTACCCCTAACCCTAAACTCTGTCTTATGAAGTCAAGCATGAACAGAAGTACGGTGGTTTTGGGTTTCAAACATGGTAAATTCAAGAACCTCCCAAAAGCTTCATTTTAGAGTTACTAAGAGAAAGATCCAGACTTAATTACCTTATCATTTTCACATGTTAAACTTGTTTAAATCTTGCTCAACAAACCTAGGATTTTACCAAGATTCTCAAATGGGCATAAAAATCAAAAAATGAAATACCAATGCACATAGTCCTCTTATGTCATATAGTAAGCATTCAAGTTGATAAACAAGGTCTAGACATATTCAAACAAGACAAATCATGTATCTACCCCCTATCGACCCTAAACTCCGTCTTATGAAGTCAAGCATGAAGAGAAGTGGTTTTGGGTTTCAAACATGGAAATTTCAAAAACCTCCCAAAATTCAGCTTCATTTTAGAGCGACTAAGAAGGATCGATGCTTACCTTTTCATTTCCATGTTTTAAACTTATTTAAATCTTGGTCAAACCTAGGATTTGACCAAGATTCAAATGGGCATAAAAATTCAGACAAAAAATCTAAAGAATGAAAAACCAAAGCACATAGCCTTCTTAATTATGTCATATAGTAAACACTCAAGTTGATAAACAAGGTCTAGACATATTCAAACCAGAAAAATCATGTGTATATCTACCCCTAACCCTAAACTCTGTCTTATGAAGTCAATCATGAAGAGAATTGGTTTTGGGTTTCAAACATGGAAATTTCAAGTACGTCCCAAAAGCTTCATATATTTTAGAGTGACTAATTAAGAAGGATCTTGGATTACGTTTTCATTTTCATGCTTGAAACTTGTTTAAATCTTGGTTGAACCTAGGATTTGACCAGAATCAAATGTGCATAAAATTCTTAAAAAAATAGAAAAATGAAAAACAAAAGCACATGGTCTTCTTATGTCATATAGTAAGCATTCAAGTTGATAAACAAGGTTTAGACATATTCAAACCAGACAAATCATGTATCTACCCCTAACCCTAAACTCGGTCTTATGAAGTCTAGCATGAGGAGAAGTCGTTTTGGGTTTCAAACGTTTAAGCCAAAAGCCCCATTTCAAATATTTCAAACTTATTCAAATTTGGTTCAAATTTGAAAGACACACAAGTTATAGCACACATAGTGCATACATTCTCACACATACTGCACTAGATGCTAACCCGGCCTATAGTTTGAGGCCATTGGATGAGGTCGAAAAAATCTTGGATTAGAAATGGGGTTGTTCGAACCCCGTAGTTGGATTTTTTGAACCTTGATCTGTAGTACTGGGCAAAACCCTAGTTTAACCTATTTAATTATAGATTCGTAGGTCGATTTTTCTACCTTTTTATTATTACTATGCAGCACATGTGTGTTTGCCCGTCGAGTGAAACTCGGAGGAAGAGGGATCACTCGGAAGGAGAGAAGAAGGGAGAGAATTATGGTGTCTCCCCTTTTTCGGGTGATGATGTTGACTTTTGTGCAGGGTTTGTCAGTGAGCAGGAGGTGCGAGCGAGCGAGCGAGTCGAGCGAGGCCGAGAATGAGAGAGATTTTTTTTGTGAGAGGGACGACCGAAGGAACAGAAGGACCCACAGACTTCCAATACGCATCCTGATGCGTCTTCTCTTGACAAAGAAAATGGCTGGGAGTTTGCGTACCTATTGCACGTGACTTGTGCTCACTGAAGTGTGGGACCTCACGCATGGGCACCACACGTAAGTGACAGACCTGTTGGTGTAAAAACTCGGTTGATTATTATAGTGCATTAGAACAAAGTTTCCTATGGATTCAAGGGTAGGAAATCCAAGTTAACTCATTTACATGACATTATTTTTTCCATGAAGCAAAGTTAACACACCTATCAATTGGTACATTTTGGAGTGACTAAGAAGGATCCAGGCTTACTTATTCGTTTTCACGTGTAAAACTTGTCTAAATCTTGGTCAAACAAAATTGGCAGAAAATTCAAAAAAAAACAGAAAAATGAAAAACCAAAGCACATAGTCTTCTTATGTCATGTAGTAAGCATTAAAGTTGATAAACAAGGTCTAGACATATTCAAACCATACTAATCATGTATCTACCCGCTAACCCCTAAACTATGTCTTAAGAAGTCAAGAATGAAGAGAAGTGGTTTTGGGTTTCAAACATGGACATTTCAAAAACCTCCCAAAACTTCATTTTAGGGTGAGTAAGAAGGATACAGGCTTCCCTTTTCATTTTCATGTTCTATACTTGTTTAAATCTTGGTCAAACCTAGGATTTGACCAAGATTCAAATGGGCACAAAAAAATAAAAAAAGCACATAGTGTTCTTATGTCATATCGTAAGCATTCAAGTTGATAAACAAGGTCTAGATATATCCAAATTAACCAGACAAATCATGTATCTACCCCCTATCGACCCTAAACTTCGTCTTATGAAGTCAAGCATGAAGAGAAGTGGTTTTGGGTTTCAAACATGGAAATTTCAAAAACCTCCCAAAATTCAGCTTCATTTTAGAGCGACTAAGAAGGATCGATGCTTTACCTTTTCATTTCCATGTTTTAAACTTATTTAAATCTTGGTCAAACCTAGGATTTGACCAAGATTCAAATGGGCATAAAAATTCAGACAAAAAATCTAAAGAATGAAAAACCAAAGCACATAGCCTTCTTAATTATGTCATATAGTAAACACTCAAGTTGATAAACAAGGTCTAGACATATTCAAACCAGAAAAATCATGTGTATATCTACCCCTAACCCTAAACTCTGTCTTATGAAGTCAATCTCTAGGATTTGACCAAGATTCAAATGGGCATAAAATAAAAAAACAGAAAAATGAAAAACCAAAGCGCACATAGTCTTCTTATATGTCATATAGTAAGCATTAAAGTTGATAAACAAGGTCTGGACATATTCAAACTAGCTAGACAAATCATGTATCTACCCCCTAACCCCTAAACTCTGTCTTATGACGAAGTCAAGCATGAAGATAAGTGGTTTTGGGTTTCAAACATGGAAATTTCAAAAACCTCCCAAAAACTTCATTTTAGGGTGACTAAGAAGGATACAGGCTTCCATTTTCATTTCCATGTTCTATACTTGTTTAAATCTTGGTCAAACCTAGGATTTGACCAAGATTCAAATGTGCATCAAAATTCCAAAAAAATCAGAAAAATGAAAAACCAAAGCACATAGTTTTCTTATGTCACATACATATATATAGTAAGCATTCAAAAGTTCATAAACAAGGTCTAGACATATTCAAACCAGACAAATCATGTACCCCTAACCCTAAACTTTGTCTTAATTATATATGAAGTCAAGCATGAAGCAGAGAAGTGTGGTTTTGGGTTTCAAACATGGAAATTTCAAAAACCTCCCAAAAAGCTTCATTTTAATTAGACTGGCTGGTTAATTAAGAAGGATCCATGATTAATTACCTTTTCATTGTCATGTTTTAAACTTGTTTAAATCTTGGTCGAACCTAGGATTTGACCAAGATTCAAATGGGCATAAAAATTCAAAAAAAATCGAAAGAATGAAAAACCAAAGCACATAGCCTTCTTATGTCATATAGTAAGCATTCAAGTTGATAAACATGGTCTAGACATATTCAAACCAGAAAAATCATGTATCTACCCCTAACCCTAAACTCTGTCTTATGAAGTCAAGCATGAAAAGAAGTACGGTGGTTTTGGGTTTCAAACATGGTAAATTCAAGAACCTCCCAAAAGCTTCATTTTAGAGTTACTAAGAGAAAGATCCAGACTTAATTACCTTATCATTTTCACATGTTAAACTTGTTTAAATCTTGCTCAACAAACCTAGGATTTTACCAAGATTCTCAAATGGGCATAAAAATCAAAAAATGAAATACCAATGCACATAGTCCTCTTATGTCATATAGCTAGTAAGCATTCAAGTTGATAAACAAGGTCTAGACATATTCAAACAAGACAAATCATGTATCTACCCCTATCGACCCTAAACTTCGTCTTATGAAGTCAAGCATGAAGAGAAGTGGTTTTGGGTTTCAAACATGGAAATTTCAAAAACCTCCCAAAATTCAGCTTCATTTTAGAGCGACTAAGAAGGATCGATGCTTACCTTTTCATTTCCATGTTTTAAACTTGTTTAAATCTTGGTCAAATCTAGGATTTGACCAAGATTCAAATGGGCATAAAATAAAAAAACCGAAAAATGAAAAACCAAAGCGCACATAGTCTTCTTATATGTCATATAGTAAGCATTAAAGTTGATAAACAAGGTCTAGACATATTCAAACTAGCTAGACAAATCATGTATCTACCCCCTAAAACCCCTAAACTCTGTCTTATGACGAAGTCAAGCATGAAGATAAGTGGTTTTAGGTTTCAAACATGGAAATTTCAAAAACCTCCCAAAATTCAGCTTCATTTTAGAGCGACTAAGAAGGATCGATGCTTTTACCTTTTCATTTCCATGTTTTAAACTTATTTAAATCTTGGTCAAACCTAGGATTTGACCAAGATTCAAATGGGCATAAAAATTCAGACAAAAAATCTAAAGAATGAAAAACCAAAGCACATAGCCTTCTTAATTATGTCATATAGTAAACACTCAAGTTGATAAACAAGGTCTAGACATATTCAAACCAGAAAAATCATGTGTATATCTACCCCTAACCCTAAACTCTGTCTTATGAAGTCAATCATGAAGAGAATTGGTTTTGGGTTTCAAACATGGAAATTTCAAGTACGTCCCAAAAGCTTCATATATTTTAGAGTGACTAATTAAGAAGGATCTTGGATTACGTTTTCATTTTCATGCTTGAAACTTGTTTAAATCTTGGTTGAACCTAGGATTTGACCAGAATCAAATGTGCATAAAATTCTTAAAAAATAGAAAAATGAAAAACAAAAGCACATGGTCTTCTTATGTCATATAGTAAGCATTCAAGTTGATAAACAAGGTTTAGACATATTCAAACCAGACAAATCATGTATCTACCCCCTAACCCTAAACTCGGTCTTATGAAGTCTAGCATGAGGAGAAGTCGTTTTGGGTTTCAAACGTTTAAGCCAAAAGCCCCATTTCAAATATTTCAAACTTATTCAAATTTGGTTCAAATTTGAAAGACACACAAGTTATAGCACACATAGTGCATACATTCTCACACATACTGCACTAGATGCTAACCCGGCCTATAGTTTGAGGCCATTGGATGAGGTCGAAAAAAATCTTGGATTAGAAATGGGGTTGTTCGAACCCCGTAGTTGGATTTTTTGAACCTTGATCTGTAGTACTGGGCAAAACCCTAGTTTAACCTATTTAATTATAGATTCGTTGGTCGATTTTTCTACCTTTTTATTATTACTATGCAGCACATGTGTGTTTGCCCGTCGAGTGAAACTCGGAGGAAGAGGGATCACTCGGAAGGAGAGAAGAAGGGAGAGAATTATGGTGTCTCCCCTTTTTCGGGTGATGATGTTGACTTTTGTGCAGGGTTTGTCAGTGAGCAGGAGGAGCGAGCGAGCGAGCGAGTCGAGCGAGGCCGAGAATGAGAGAGATTTGTTTTTTTGTGAGAGGGACGACCGAAGGATCCAGAAGGACCCACAGACTTCCAATACGCATCCTGATGCGTCTTCTCTTGACAAAGAAAATGGCTGGGAGTTTGCGTACCTATTGCACGTGACTTGTGCTCACTGAAGTGTGGGACCTCACGCATGGGCACCACACGTAAGTGACAGACCTGTTGGTGTAAAAACTCGGTTGATTATTATAGTGCATTAGAACAAAGTTTCCTATGGATTCAAGGGTAGGAAATCCAAGTTAACTCATTTACATGACATTATTTTTTCCATGAAGCAAAGTTAACGCACCTATCAATTGGTACATTTTGGAGTGACTAAGAAGGATCCAGGCTTACTTATTCGTTTTCACGTGTAAAACTTGTCTAAATCTTGGTCAAACAAAATTGGCAGAAAATTCAAAAAAAAACAGAAAAATGAAAAACCAAAGCACATAGTCTTCTTATGTCATGTAGTAAGCATTAAAGTTGATAAACAAGGTCTAGACATATTCAAACCATACTAATCATGTATCTACCCGCTAACCCCTAAACTATGTCTTAAGAAGTCAAGAATGAAGAGAAGTGGTTTTGGGTTTCAAACATGGACATTTCAAAAACCTCCCAAAACTTCATTTTAGGGTGAGTAAGAAGGATACAGGCTTCCCTTTTCATTTTCATGTTCTATACTTGTTTAAATCTTGGTCAAACCTAGGATTTGACCAAGATTCAAATGGGCACAAAAAAATAAAAAAAGCACATAGTGTTCTTATGTCATATCGTAAGCATTCAAGTTGATAAACAAGGTCTAGATATATCCAAATTAACCAGACAAATCATGTATCTACCCCCTATCGACCCTAAACTTCGTCTTATGAAGTCAAGCATGAAGAGAAGTGGTTTTGGGTTTCAAACATGGAAATTTCAAAAACCTCCCAAAATTCAGCTTCATTTTAGAGCGACTAAGAAGGATCGATGCTTTACCTTTTCATTTCCATGTTTTAAACTTATTTAAATCTTGGTCAAACCTAGGATTTGACCAAGATTCAAATGGGCATAAAAATTCAGACAAAAAATCTAAAGAATGAAAAACCAAAGCACATAGCCTTCTTAATTATGTCATATAGTAAACACTCAAGTTGATAAACAAGGTCTAGACATATTCAAACCAGAAAAATCATGTGTATATCTACCCCTAACCCTAAACTCTGTCTTATGAAGTCAATCTCTAGGATTTGACCAAGATTCAAATGGGCATAAAATAAAAAAACAGAAAAATGAAAAACCAAAGCGCACATAGTCTTCTTATATGTCATATAGTAAGCATTAAAGTTGATAAACAAGGTCTGGACATATTCAAACTAGCTAGACAAATCATGTATCTACCCCCTAACCCCTAAACTCTGTCTTATGACGAAGTCAAGCATGAAGATAAGTGGTTTTGGGTTTCAAACATGGAAATTTCAAAAACCTCCCAAAAACTTCATTTTAGGGTGACTAAGAAGGATACAGGCTTCCATTTTCATTTCCATGTTCTATACTTGTTTAAATCTTGGTCAAACCTAGGATTTGACCAAGATTCAAATGTGCATCAAAATTCCAAAAAAATCAGAAAAATGAAAAACCAAAGCACATAGTTTTCTTATGTCACATACATATATATAGTAAGCATTCAAAAGTTGATAAACAAGGTCTAGCTAGACATATTCAAATAAGACAAATCATGTATCTACCCCTCTAAAACCATAAATAACTCTGTCTTATGAAGTCAAGCATGAAGAGAAGTGGTTTTTGGTTTCAAACATGGAAATTTCAAAAACCTCCCAAAATTAAAGCTTCATTTTAGAGTGACTAGTTAAGAAGGATCCAGGCTTACCTTTTCATTTTCATGTTTTAAACTTGTTTAAATCTTGGTCAAACCTAGGATTTGACCAATATTCAAATGGGCATAAAATAAAAAAATAAATAAAATAAAAAACCAAAGCACATAGTCTTCTTATGTCATATAGTAAGCATTCAAAAGTTCATAAACAAGGTCTAGACATATTCAAACCAGACAAATCATGTACCCCCTAACCCTAAACTTTGTCTTAATTATATATGAAGTCAAGCATGAAGCAGAGAAGTGTGGTTTTGGGTTTCAAACATGGAAATTTCAAAAACCTCCCAAAAAGCTTCATTTTAATTAGACTGGCTGGTTAATTAAGAAGGATCCATGATTAATTACCTTTTCATTGTCATGTTTTAAACTTGTTTAAATCTTGGTCGAACCTAGGATTTGACCAAGATTCAAATGGGCATAACAATTCAGAAAAAAATCGAAAGAATGAAAAACCAAAGCACATAGCCTTCTTATGTCATATAGTAAGCATTCAAATTGATAAACATGGTCTAGACATATTCAAACCAGAAAAATCATGTATCTACCCCTAACCCTAAACTCTGTCTTATGAAGTCAAGCATGAACAGAAGTATGGTGGTTTTGGGTTTCAAACATGGTAAATTCAAGAACCTCCCAAAAGCTTCATTTTAGAGTTACTAAGAGAAAGATCCAGACTTAATTACCTTATCATTTTCACATGTTAAACTTGTTTAAATCTTGCTCAACAAACCTAGGATTTTACCAAGATTCTCAAATGGGCATAAAAATCAAAAAATGAAATACCAATGCACATAGTCCTCTTATGTCATATAGTAAGCATTCAAGTTGATAAACAAGGTCTAGACATATTCAAACAAGACAAATCATGTATCTACCCCCTATCGACCCTAAACTTCGTCTTATGAAGTCAAGCATGAAGAGAAGTGGTTTTGGGTTTCAAACATGGAAATTTCAAAAACCTCCCAAAATTCAGCTTCATTTTAGAGCGACTAAGAAGGATCGATGCTTTTACCTTTTCATTTCCATGTTTTAAACTTATTTAAATCTTGGTCAAACCTAGGATTTGACCAAGATTCAAATGGGCATAAAAATTCAGACAAAAAATCTAAAGAATGAAAAACCAAAGCACATAGCCTTCTTAATTATGTCATATAGTAAACACTCAAGTTGATAAACAAGGTCTAGACATATTCAAACCAGAAAAATCATGTGTATATCTACCCCTAACCCTAAACTCTGTCTTATGAAGTCAATCATGAAGAGAATTGGTTTTGGGTTTCAAACATGGAAATTTCAAGTACGTCCCAAAAGCTTCATATATTTTAGAGTGACTAATTAAGAAGGATCTTGGATTACGTTTTCATTTTCATGCTTGAAACTTGTTTAAATCTTGGTTGAACCTAGGATTTGACCAGAATCAAATGTGCATAAAATTCTTAAAAAAATAGAAAAATGAAAAACAAAAGCACATGGTCTTCTTATGTCATATAGTAAGCATTCAAGTTGATAAACAAGGTTTAGACATATTCAAACCAGACAAATCATGTATCTACCCCCTAACCCTAAACTCGGTCTTATGAAGTCTAGCATGAGGAGAAGTCGTTTTGGGTTTCAAACGTTTAAGCCAAAAGCCCCATTTCAAATATTTCAAACTTATTCAAATTTGGTTCAAATTTGAAAGACACACAAGTTATAGCACACATAGTGCATACATTCTCACACATACTGCACTAGATGCTAACCCGGCCTATAGTTTGAGGCCATTGGATGAGGTCGAAAAAAATCTTGGATTAGAAATGGGGTTGTTCGAACCCCGTAGTTGGATTTTTTGAACCTTGATCTGTAGTACTGGGCAAAACCCTAGTTTAACCTATTTAATTATAGATTCGTAGGTCGATTTTTCTACCTTTTTATTATTACTATGCAGCACATGTGTGTTTGCCCGTCGAGTGAAACTCGGAGGAAGAGAGAAGAAGGGAGAGAATTATGGTGTCTCCCCTTTTTCGGGTGATGATGTTGACTTTTGTGCAGGGTTTGTCAGTGAGCAGGAGGTGCGAGCGAGCGAGCGAGTCGAGCGAGGCCGAGAATGAGAGAGATTTGTTTTTTTGTGAGAGGGACAACCGAAGGATCCAGAAGGACCCACAGACTTCCAATACGCATCCTGATGCGTCTTCTCTTGACAAAGAAAATGGCTGGGAGTTTGCGTACCTATTGCACGTGACTTGTGCTCACTGAAGTGTGGGACCTCACGCATGGGCACCACACGTAAGTGACAGACCTGTTGGTGTAAAAACTCGGTTGATTATTATAGTGCATTAGAACAAAGTTTCCTATGGATTCAAGGGTAGGAAATCCAAGTTAACTCATTTACATGACATTATTTTTTCCATGAAGCAAAGTTAACGCACCTATCAATTGGTACATTTTGGAGTGACTAAGAAGGATCCAGGCTTACTTATTCGTTTTCACGTGTAAAACTTGTCTAAATCTTGGTCAAACAAAATTGGCAGAAAATTCAAAAAAAAACAGAAAAATGAAAAACCAAAGCACATAGTCTTCTTATGTCATGTAGTAAGCATTAAAGTTGATAAACAAGGTCTAGACATATTCAAACCATACTAATCATGTATCTACCCGCTAACCCCTAAACTATGTCTTAAGAAGTCAAGAATGAAGAGAAGTGGTTTTGGGTTTCAAACATGGACATTTCAAAAACCTCCCAAAACTTCATTTTAGGGTGAGTAAGAAGGATACAGGCTTCCCTTTTCATTTTCATGTTCTATACTTGTTTAAATCTTGGTCAAACCTAGGATTTGACCAAGATTCAAATGGGCACAAAAAAATAAAAAAAGCACATAGTGTTCTTATGTCATATCGTAAGCATTCAAGTTGATAAACAAGGTCTAGATATATCCAAATTAACCAGACAAATCATGTATCTACCCCCTATCGACCCTAAACTTCGTCTTATGAAGTCAAGCATGAAGAGAAGTGGTTTTGGGTTTCAAACATGGAAATTTCAAAAACCTCCCAAAATTCAGCTTCATTTTAGAGCGACTAAGAAGGATCGATGCTTTACCTTTTCATTTCCATGTTTTAAACTTATTTAAATCTTGGTCAAACCTAGGATTTGACCAAGATTCAAATGGGCATAAAAATTCAGACAAAAAATCTAAAGAATGAAAAACCAAAGCACATAGCCTTCTTAATTATGTCATATAGTAAACACTCAAGTTGATAAACAAGGTCTAGACATATTCAAACCAGAAAAATCATGTGTATATCTACCCCTAACCCTAAACTCTGTCTTATGAAGTCAATCTCTAGGATTTGACCAAGATTCAAATGGGCATAAAATAAAAAAACAGAAAAATGAAAAACCAAAGCGCACATAGTCTTCTTATATGTCATATAGTAAGCATTAAAGTTGATAAACAAGGTCTGGACATATTCAAACTAGCTAGAAAAATCATGTATCTACCCCCTAACCCCTAAACTCTGTCTTATGACGAAGTCAAGCATGAAGATAAGTGGTTTTGGGTTTCAAACATGGAAATTTCAAAAACCTCCCAAAAACTTCATTTTAGGGTGACTAAGAAGGATACAGGCTTCCATTTTCATTTCCATGTTCTATACTTGTTTAAATCTTGGTCAAACCTAGGATTTGACCAAGATTCAAATGTGCATCAAAAAATTCCAAAAAAATCAGAAAAATGAAAAACCAAAGCACATAGTTTTCTTATGTCACATACATATATATATAGTAAGCATTCAAAAGTTGATAAACAAGGTCTAGCTAGACATATTCAAATAAGACAAATCATGTATCTACCCCTCTAAAACCATAAATAACTCTGTCTTATGAAGTCAAGCATGAAGAGAAGTGGTTTTTGGTTTCAAACATGGAAATTTCAAAAACCTCCCAAAATTAAAGCTTCATTTTAGAGTGACTAGTTAAGAAGGATCCAGGCTTACCTTTTCATTTTCATGTTTTAAACTTGTTTAAATCTTGGTCAAACCTAGGATTTGACCAATATTCAAATGGGCATAAAATAAAAAAATAAATAAAATAAAAAACCAAAGCACATAGTCTTCTTATGTCATATAGTAAGCATTCAAAAGTTCATAAACAAGGTCTAGACATATTCAAACCAGACAAATCATGTACCCCTAACCCTAAACTTTGTCTTAATTATATATGAAGTCAAGCATGAAGCAGAGAAGTGTGGTTTTGGGTTTCAAACATGGAAATTTCAAAAACCTCCCAAAAAGCTTCATTTTAATTAGACTGGCTGGTTAATTAAGAAGGATCCATGATTAATTACCTTTTCATTGTCATGTTTTAAACTTGTTTAAATCTTGGTCGAACCTAGGATTTGACCAAGATTCAAATGGGCATAAAAATTCAGAAAAAAATCGAAAGAATGAAAAACCAAAGCACATAGCCTTCTTATGTCATATAGTAAGCATTCAAATTGATAAACATGGTCTAGACATATTCAAACCAGAAAAATCATGTATCTACCCCTAACCCTAAACTCTGTCTTATGAAGTCAAGCATGAACAGAAGTACGGTGGTTTTGGGTTTCAAACATGGTAAATTCAAGAACCTCCCAAAAGCTTCATTTTAGAGTTACTAAGAGAAAGATCCAGACTTAATTACCTTATCATTTTCACATGTTAAACTTGTTTAAATCTTGCTCAACAAACCTAGGATTTTACCAAGATTCTCAAATGGGCATAAAAATCAAAAAATGAAATACCAATGCACATAGTCCTCTTATGTCATATAGTAAGCATTCAAGTTGATAAACAAGGTCTAGACATATTCAAACAAGACAAATCATGTATCTACCCCCTATCGACCCTAAACTTCGTCTTATGAAGTCAAGCATGAAGAGAAGTGGTTTTGGGTTTCAAACATGGAAATTTCAAAAACCTCCCAAAATTCAGCTTCATTTTAGAGCGACTAAGAAGGATCGATGCTTTTACCTTTTCATTTCCATGTTTTAAACTTATTTAAATCTTGGTCAAACCTAGGATTTGACCAAGATTCAAATGGGCATAAAAATTCAGACAAAAAATCTAAAGAATGAAAAACCAAAGCACATAGCCTTCTTAATTATGTCATATAGTAAACACTCAAGTTGATAAACAAGGTCTAGACATATTCAAACCAGAAAAATCATGTGTATATCTACCCCTAACCCTAAACTCTGTCTTATGAAGTCAATCATGAAGAGAATTGGTTTTGGGTTTCAAACATGGAAATTTCAAGTACGTCCCAAAAGCTTCATATATTTTAGAGTGACTAATTAAGAAGGATCTTGGATTACGTTTTCATTTTCATGCTTGAAACTTGTTTAATTAAATCTTGGTTGAACCTAGGATTTGACCAGAATCAAATGTGCATAAAATTCTTAAAAAATAGAAAAATGAAAAACAAAAGCACATGGTCTTCTTATGTCATATAGTAAGCATTCAAGTTGATAAACAAGGTTTAGACATATTCAAACCAGACAAATCATGTATCTACCCCCTAACCCTAAACTCGGTCTTATGAAGTCTAGCATGAGGAGAAGTCGTTTTGGGTTTCAAACGTTTAAGCCAAAAGCCCCATTTCAAATATTTCAAACTTATTCAAATTTGGTTCAAATTTGAAAGACACACAAGTTATAGCACACATAGTGCATACATTCTCACACATACTGCACTAGATGCTAACCCTATAGTTTGAGGCCATTGGATGAGGTCGAAAAAAATCTTGGATTAGAAATGGGGTTGTTCGAACCCCGTAGTTGGATTTTTTGAACCTTGATCTGTAGTACTGGGCAAAACCCTAGTTTAACCTATTTAATTATAGATTCGTTGGTCGATTTTTCTACCTTTTTATTATTACTATGCAGCACATGTGTGTTTGCCCGTCGAGTGAAACTCGGAGGAAGAGGGATCACTCGGAAGGAGAGAAGAAGGGAGAGAATTATGGTGTCTCCCCTTTTTCGGGTGATGATGTTGACTTTTGTGCAGGGTTTGTCAGTGAGCAGGAGGTGCGAGCGAGCGCGAGCGAGTCGAGCGAGGCCGAGAATGAGAGAGATTTGTTTTTTTGTGAGAGGGACGACCGAAGGATCCAGAAGGACCCACAGACTTCCAATACGCATCTGATGCGTCTTCTCTTGACAAAGAAAATGGCTGGGAGTTTGCGTACCTATTGCACGTGACTTGTGCTCACTGAAGTGTGGGACCTCACGCATGGGCACCACACGTAAGTGACAGACCTGTTGGTGTAAAAACTCGGTTGATTATTATAGTGCATTAGAACAAAGTTTCCTATGGATTCAAGGGTAGGAAATCCAAGTTAACTCATTTACATGACATTATTTTTTCCATGAAGCAAAGTTAACGCACCTATCAATTGGTACATTTTGGAGTGACTAAGAAGGATCCAGGCTTACTTATTCGTTTTCACGTGTAAAACTTGTCTAAATCTTGGTCAAACAAAATTGGCAGAAAATTCAAAAAAAAACAGAAAAATGAAAAACCAAAGCACATAGTCTTCTTATGTCATGTAGTAAGCATTAAAGTTGATAAACAAGGTCTAGACATATTCAAACCATACTAATCATGTATCTACCCGCTAACCCCTAAACTATGTCTTAAGAAGTCAAGAATGAAGAGAAGTGGTTTTGGGTTTCAAACATGGACATTTCAAAAACCTCCCAAAACTTCATTTTAGGGTGAGTAAGAAGGATACAGGCTTCCCTTTTCATTTTCATGTTCTATACTTGTTTAAATCTTGGTCAAACCTAGGATTTGACCAAGATTCAAATGGGCACAAAAAAATAAAAAAAGCACATAGTGTTCTTATGTCATATCGTAAGCATTCAAGTTGATAAACAAGGTCTAGATATATCCAAATTAACCAGACAAATCATGTATCTACCCCTATCGAACTAAACTTATGAAGTCAAGCATGAAGAGAAGTGGTTTTGGGTTTCAAACATGGAAATTTCAAAAACCTCCCAAAATTCAGCTTCATTTTAGAGCGACTAAGAAGGATAAACCTTTTCAAACTATGATTTTCAAATTCTGGGCATAAAAATTCAGACAAAAAATCTAAAGAATGAAAAACCAAAGCACATAGCCTTCTTAATTATGTCATATAGTAAACACTCAAGTTGATAAACAAGGTCTAGACATATTCAAACCAGAAAAATCATGTGTATATCTACCCCTAACCCTAAACTCTGTCTTATGAAGTCAATCTCTAGGATTTGACCAAGATTCAAATGGGCATAAAATAAAAAAACAGAAAAATGAAAAACCAAAGCGCACATAGTCTTCTTATATGTCATATAGTAAGCATTAAAGTTGATAAACAAGGTCTGGACATATTCAAACTAGCTAGACAAATCATGTATCTACCCCCTAACCCCTAAACTCTGTCTTATGACGAAGTCAAGCATGAAGATAAGTGGTTTTGGGTTTCAAACATGGAAATTTCAAAAACCTCCCAAAAACTTCATTTTAGGGTGACTAAGAAGGATACAGGCTTCCATTTTCATTTCCATGTTCTATACTTGTTTAAATCTTGGTCAAACCTAGGATTTGACCAAGATTCAAATGTGCATCAAAATTCCAAAAAAATCAGAAAAATGAAAAACCAAAGCACATAGTTTTCTTATGTCACATACATATATATAGTAAGCATTCAAAAGTTCATAAACAAGGTCTAGACATATTCAAACCAGACAAATCATGTACCCCCTAACCCTAAACTTTGTCTTAATTATATATGAAGTCAAGCATGAAGCAGAGAAGTGTGGTTTTGGGTTTCAAACATGGAAATTTCAAAAACCTCCCAAAAAGCTTCATTTTAATTAGACTGGCTGGTTAATTAAGAAGGATCCATGATTAATTACCTTTTCATTGTCATGTTTTAAACTTGTTTAAATCTTGGTCGAACCTAGGATTTGACCAAGATTCAAATGGGCATAAAAATTCAGAAAAAATCGAAAGAATGAAAAACCAAAGCACATAGCCTTCTTATGTCATATAGTAAGCATTCAAGTTGATAAACATGGTCTAGACATATTCAAACCAGAAAAATCATGTATCTACCCCTAACCCTAAACTCTGTCTTATGAAGTCAAGCATGAAAAGAAGTACGGTGGTTTTGGGTTTCAAACATGGTAAATTCAAGAACCTCCCAAAAGCTTCATTTTAGAGTTACTAAGAGAAAGATCCAGACTTAATTACCTTATCATTTTCACATGTTAAACTTGTTTAAATCTTGCTCAACAAACCTAGGATTTTACCAAGATTCTCAAATGGGCATAAAAATCAAAAAATGAAATACCAATGCACATAGTCCTCTTATGTCATATAGCTAGTAAGCATTCAAGTTGATAAACAAGGTCTAGACATATTCAAACAAGACAAATCATGTATCTACCCCCTATCGACCCTAAACTTCGTCTTATGAAGTCAAGCATGAAGAGAAGTGGTTTTGGGTTTCAAACATGGAAATTTCAAAAACCTCCCAAAATTCAGCTTCATTTTAGAGCGACTAAGAAGGATCGATGCTTACCTTTTCATTTCCATGTTTTAAACTTGTTTAAATCTTGGTCAAATCTAGGATTTGACCAAGATTCAAATGGGCATAAAATAAAAAAACCGAAAAATGAAAAACCAAAGCGCACATAGTCTTCTTATATGTCATATAGTAAGCATTAAAGTTGATAAACAAGGTCTAGACATATTCAAACTAGCTAGACAAATCATGTATCTACCCCCTAACCCCTAAACTCTGTCTTATGACGAAGTCAAGCATGAAGATAAGTGGTTTTAGGTTTCAAACATGGAAATTTCAAAAACCTTCCAAAAACTTCATTTTAGGGTGACTAATTAAGAAGGATACATGCTTCCCTTTTCATTTTCATGTTCTATATATACTTGTTTAAATCTTGGTCAAACCTAGCTAGGATTTGACCAAGATTCAAATGTGCATCAAAATTCCAAAAAATATCAGAAAAATGAAAAACCAAAGCACATAGTTTTCTTATGTCATATAGTAGCATTAAAGTTGATAAACAAGGTCTAGACATATTCAAACAAGAAAAATCATGTATCTACTCCCTAACCCTAAACTTTGTCTTATGTAGTCAAGCATGAAGAGAAGTGGTTTTGGGTTTCAAATATGGAAATTTCAAAAACCTACCAAAAGCTTCATTTTAGAGTGACTAAGAATGATCAATGCTTACCTTTTCATTTTCATATTTTAAACTTGTTTAAATCATTGTCAAACCAGGATTTGACCAAGATTTAAATGGGCATAAAATTAAAAAAATCAGAAAAATGAAAAACAAAAGCACATAGTCTTCTTATGTCACATATATATATAGTAAGAGCATTCAAAAGTTGACAAACAAGGTCTATACATATTCAAATAAGACAAATCATGTATCTACCCCTAACCCTAAACTCTGTCTTATGAAGTCAAGCATGAAGAGAAGTGGTTTTTGGTTTCAAACATGGAAATTTCAAAAACCTCCCAAAAGCTTCATTTTAGAGTGACTAAGAAGGATCCAGGCTTACCTTTTCATTTTCATGTTTTAAACTTGTTTAAATCTTGGTCAAACCTAGGATTTGACCAATATTAAAATGGGCATAAAATAAAAAAATAAAAAAAACCAAAGCACATAGTCTTCTTATGTCATATAGTAAGCATTCAAGTTCATAAACAAGGTCTAGACATATTCAAACCAGACAAATCATGTATCTACCCCCTATCGACCCTAAACTTCGTCTTATGAAGTCAAGCATGAAGAGAAGTGGTTTTGGGTTTCAAACATGGAAATTTCAAAAAACCAAAAGCTTCATTTTAGAGCGAGTAAGAAGGATCGATGCTTATCTTTTCATTTTCATGTTTTAAACTTATTTAAATCTTGGTCAAACCTAGGATTTGACCAAGATTCAAATGGGCATAAAAATTCAGACAAAAATCTAAAGAATGAAAAACCAAAGCACGTACATAGCCTTCTTAATTATGTCATATAGTAAACATTCAAGTTGATAAACAAGGTCTAGACATATTCAAACCAGAAAAATCGTGTATCTACCCCTAACCCTAATTAAACTCTGTCTTATGAAGTCAAGCATGAAGAAAAGTGGTTTTGAGTTTCAAGCATGCATGGAAATTTCGAGAACCTCCCAAAATAAAGCTTCATTTTAGAGTGACTACGAAGGATCCATGCTTACACCTTTTCATTTTCAAGTTTTAAACTTGTTTAAAACCTGGTCAAACCTGGGATTTGACCAAGATTCAAATGGGCATAAAATTCAAAAAAATAGATAAATGAAAAACCATAGCACATAGTCTTCTTATGTCATATAGTAAGCATTCAAGTGGATAAACAAGCTCTAGACATACTGAAACCAGACAAATCATGTATCTACCCCTATCCCTAAACTATGTCTTATGAAGTCTAGCATGAAAAGAAGTGGTTTTGGGTTTCAAACATGGAAATTTCAAAAACCTCCCAAAAGCTTCATTTTGGATTGACTAAGGAGGATCCAGGCTTACTTTTTCATTTTCATATTTTAAACTTGTTTAAATCTAGGTCAAACCTAGGATTTGACCAAGATTCAAATGGACATAAAAAATCAACAGTTTACAACAGCACACAAAATAAACATGAAATTACATCTAAATCCCTAACTTTTACATGGAGGACCCCAGGCTGAAAGCAAGAAATGCGATCGGGTCTTGAATCTTGATGCGTCTTCTCTTGACAAAGAAGATTGCTGGGAGTTTGCGTACGTACATCACGTCACTTGTGCTCACTGAAGTGTGGGACATGACGCATGCATGGGCAACACACGTAAGTGACATGGATTCAAGGGTAGGGAAGCCAAGAGAAAAAAACGAGAATTTGGACAAAAATAACCCAATCTTGCTAGTATGTCGAAAGTTTGTTTTTCCCAATCTTTTCGACTTTGGGTTATTTCTGTCTATTTTGCCGAAAAAACGAGGACAGAGACTGGAAACGGTGATGCATCTAGCTTCAGAGTACGTCAGATTAAGACTTCATGAGCAACACTAGTCTGACGTAAGTACAGTGTATACAGACAAGACAGGGACTAGACATTGCTACCCACGTCCCTCTGCGCCCCTTCAAAGAAATCATACTCCGTACTAGAATCTCGAAACGTAGGAATTAGTCTGACACGATTTCTGATTGTTTAATTCATAGGATTGCAATTTTCAGAATTCATTGACAATACATTTTTATACAAAAACAAAAAATCCTTCATTGTGTAACCGTATGTTACTACTAGTATTTCTTTTGGTTTTCACACGCAATCAAATGTTATTGGATCCAAATACCGTTGTTTCTCAATCCTATATATTTGGAGATGATCATCACTCTCTAATCATACAATTTTCATATTCCCGCACTTTGAAAATCTTGCGAATAATCAAAGCAGCCAAAATCTATGGTGTGTATTGTATATGTTTATGCCATGCTTAGTTTCATCGAATATTGTTTGGTTGCATCGCGGGGAAACCGCGTGAATTTAGATTAATTGTTGCATGTTTGTTTGTGGTGTGACCAACTGCTTTTGCAACGAAACAACCCCCCCACCATGTACGCATTGTTTGGGTCGCATGCATGATGTGTACAAAATGTTAAAATAGAAATAATGTAGGAATTGAATATGATTGCATGTTGAATTAATCCTATATGAGAGAAATCACACAAATTTGAATTGCATGTTCTTTGGTTGTAGTGCTACACAAAAAACACGTGAATTAGTATGAATTATCATGTATTCAAGAATCAAAGGAGCCACTGAGATTTGAATCCCACAAAATTTCTATGAATTTTCTTCGAACCAAACAAGCCCAACAAGATTCCAAAGGAATATAATACAACGAATCAAACAACTTCCGTTGTTGGAATATTTCCTTAGGACATCAATCCAATAGAAACTATATGATCCAGTTTCAGCGACAATCTGGTCGGTGTAGGCTCGAGGAGGCCAATTGTATATATATGTTTGGACCCGGTTGGTTGAGTGATCATGCTCGTGACATCCAGCCTGAAAGGTAAAATTCGGGCAAGGCCAGCGTGACGCCACAATACTTTTGAAATATTCAAAAGCGCGTAATATTTGTGAAATTTTAATAATAGCTACTACTTATGTGAATTTTTTTCGTTCATACGCTTATTGGGGGGTAGGCTAACCCTAATGGCCTCCTCAAGATCCCTACCTCTACCAAGGTTTCCCGAGTTCATCCACCTCGATGGGTTCCTTGCCACTTTCGACCATGTTGTGGGCATCATTTCGGGTTCCCGTACCACGGCCAGTCCTTTTCAGGAGTCCCGAACCCGATGCCATAATATTTGTTTGAAAAAAATTCAAGACCGCACAATATTTGTTGAAATAAATGAATAAGCATTTTTAAATAGCTAAATAAAAGAAGTACGAATTTTGAAAAATTTATTTTTTCTAAAACATTAATTGGAGCATTGACATGTTGAACCCACTTGTCGATTTTGCTATCAACATGACTAACTAGCTGATTAGATAACCAAGTGGTGAAATTTGCAACATATTAGACCACCACATGGTGGAAACTGCAAAAAAAATGTCCAAGTGGTGGTTTGTGCAACATATAGAGCAGTACAGTATATGGTAGTACAAGATGAAGAGGCCTCCAAGATGAATGTGCACTGCCGTGGGCCCGTGGTAATATATCATGATGATGGCAAAGGATCTTTTCTCTGCTGAAACTGTCCAGAGCTGATTTGATGAGACAAAATACAGCTCCACGGCGTGCAAGGACAGTATACAGTACATTAGCTTCTTCTCGGGTCACACGCCTTCACGACAGGTGCAGTAGTGCAGCAGAGACCAGAGAGAGAAGGCACGCCCGTAGTACTCGTATTATTGATTTCAATTCAAATTGTTTTTTTTGCCTGCTTCTCCGTCTTCTTCATCTCCATCTTCTCTGGCGACCCCGCCTACACCAGCAGCCCCTGCACCACCGCCGCCATGCCTTTTTCGGATCATCTCGAGCCACCTGTTTGATGGTACTAGTAGGAGTTGTGGACTTTTATCCATATCGCTCTACCAGCTGCCGCTCGCACTGTCCTCCAATACCTCATACCCAAACGCCAGCGTCCCACTCCCACACCCCCACACCCACTTGACCGCATCCTTCCAATGGCGAGATCGATCAATGAGAGTGGCAGTTCTTGGGTGTTTCCTGATGGCCCCCTTGAAGAAATCGCATCCCGATGCGATGTCATCACCGCCGCGAGCCTCGTCGGTTCATGCAAGTTTTATCATGATTCAGCAACACAAAGTGTAGCTCTGCCTGCATCTCAGCCGTTTGGCATGCCCTGTGTTCTTCATACTCACCAAACTGAGGTACCGCCCGCGCACAATCCCTTCTCCCGCGTCCACAAGTTCAAGCAGCAGGGTGCGCAGAAGGACAAGCAGCATGATGCAAAAGATCGCAAGGGTACCTTGTGCCAACTGACGCCGCTGGACAGGATCTCTTCCGATGCCGTGATTCCAGATGGTGGTACGGGCATGTGGGCAGGCGCGAATGGAGATTGGATCGCCCTTCTTGGCTTCCCCTGGAATTGGGAGCTTGTCAATGTGTACACTGGTCGCCGGATTCCTCTACCACCAATAAGTGAGTTTAAATCCACCCCGGATAAACTTGTGTTCGAGTCTAATGATCAACATCTTCAACTGCTGAAGATAGCTATTTGCCGAGTTCCAACAGCTGCTTCAAATTATACTAGTTTCTCTGTTCTTGCCATCTTCAACGCGGCAATTGCAGTCCTTCACTGTGCTTCTAGCAGATGGACAGTTCTTGACAACCAGTTCTTAGCGTACGGCTACTCCGATGCAATCATCCACAAGGGTATTGTATTTGCTGTAACTCAGACAGGCGAAGTTTATGCATGGAATCAACTTTCTTGGGGTAATTTTTCTCATCTCATATGATGTGTTTTCGCTATTACCTGCTAGTTTCAGATTTAGCTTTAGCCTTTTTCTTTTTGTTGTGCAGTTTTCGTGTCATGCCTGTACCTTTCCCCCTCTATATTCAATCAAAATCAGCAGCGATATGCCTTTGAGTCAAAATAAAGTACTCCCTCCGATCCAAATCAAATTGACTCAGCTTTGTCTAGCCAGTGCATCTAGCTAGACAAACTTGAGTCAATTAATTTGTGCATATCTAGCTAGACACATCCAGTTGAGTCAATTAATTTGGATCGGAGGCAGTATTTTAGCTACATCATTATTCATGTATGTAATGAACTAATCAAGTTTTGCTGAACTGACTTCAAGCTGTGCTTTCCTTTGCAAGGTCCTTTGTTGATCAGCACGGCACCTATTCCGCCAGAACTTGATGAACAAGGTCGGTACAATCTTGGCTCCTGGTGGTTAGCACGATCTCCTGATGGTTCTAGACTTTTTCTGGTCCATACCTGGGGCGTTACTGACGGGCGGGATTATACTGGACTGGTTCGGATTTTACCTGCTGCTGCTACCTCTGAGGGTCGTCATGGTCGCACTATTCGCGGGTATGGTAAGGGTTTACTTGGCTGCGAGGTGTACAGCATGGACACCAGTCAGTTGATGCCACCGAGGCCATGGAGGAGGATTATTTCCCTTGGATCATATTCTCTCTTCCTTGGAGTGAACTATCCGATTATCATTCCAGTAGAAGACGGGGCAGAACATGACCGTCCAAATATGGCGAGAAGCAACTCTGTTTACACATCGCACCATGCAGTAGGCCTTGCATATCCTCCTTCTCCAGAAATTTGCCGCTTCAGTTTGAATTCTGAAGACTGTACTGTTGGTTTCCAAACCAACATTAGATGGACATGGCGGCAGGTTCCGTTGTGGCTCATCCCAAGCTTCGCCAACGCCCGGCAATGGAACCTGCCTTCGCGTCACAGGTCCAGAAAGAAGGGCTGATGTACTTTATGTAATACTCGTGTTGTAATGCAAGATTTGTATCTGTTGAACTATTTCATTTGCATGTTTATCTCTACCTAGGCTACTCCCTTTCCGTAGTTGTGTTGTACTATCTGTTGAACTATTTCCTTTGCATGTTATCTCTACCTAGGCTACTCCTCCGTAGTTGTTAAATTGATGTAATGCTCCTACAATGCACGCTACACTGGGCGTGTGGCCTGTAATGTTATCAAACACCTTTTGTACTCGTTCTAGTAAGCATTTCACACTATAGCTCACATAATTAAAGTACTCCTACAACGTATTAGTTGAAAGATATCTCTCATAAGTAAGTACCCCTCTTTGAGCTTATGCGAAACATAAATGACTATTTTAGAAATATATACTCTCGACACAAGATTATATTAAAAACAATGGTACATAGTTCTATTAGAAAAAGAAAGTGTGAATAGTAGAATGATGGAGAAGTGTTTTTTGAGGTCTGTGCATAGCTAGTGTTCATGGTGCAAAAGCACTTAGACTAGTCACAATGGGAAGTATACTAGTCTATGATACAACACCTTCAATGCATAGTATCATGAATTAGTATCATGCAATGTTGCGAAAAACCAATTATTCATTTCTTTCCAAATAGACTAGCTTTGCGAGGATGACAAAACATTTCTTTATTGCCCTCTCGTATGAATCTCCTCCATACATCACCTCTCATACCGATTGAAAGCCATTCCAAATCGTTGGTTCAAGACCATGAATACCAAGCCAATTTTGTTAGCTAGTTGGACCACCCTCGGATTGAGAACCAACGGTTGAAAGAAAGGTGGGCGCCAACTCATATTTTTTTCTCGAGAGTCCGACACTTGATGTTGATTGCAAAGTTCACAAAGGCCAAAATTTTGACATCCTCTTTGTGCAAGTCTTGCCACCATCCAAACTCGGTTTTGAAGTACCAACCAAGAAAAAAAAAGCTTGCACTTTGGAGGACCCCATGGACCATGAAAATTTTGAAAAACTTCCAGTAAATCATGCATATTTCGATTTATATTTTGGTGAAGTTTCATTCGATTTGAATCATAGGTTTGTGAGCAAATATATATTTAGTTTAAACTAGTGCTCGAGTACGTAAGAATCTATTTAATCACAAGCTAGTCATCCGAATGGGATGAAATATTCATAGATTTTAAAACAAGGAATCTACATATTACTGGATTTTTTTTCAAAATTTTCTGAATAGTTTTTCTTTTTTAGCTTCGAAATAAGAGATAGTTTGGAACGTTGGATCTCAAATGGATGGTAGATGGTGGGACACAGTCACAATGTATCTTGGAAGCATCAAGTCACTGAAGCTCTGTCCGGTTTCCACACCAAGCTAGGAAAGGCATTGAAAATGAAGTTCTGCTCTAAAACATTTCTCATTCCATTTTGGTGCTCGCGCGGTTGCATGCTGCCCACGTGTTAAGGTACGTGTCTCTGGCATGTAGAGAACTACGATTATTGGCGAAAAATATATCGAAATGGAAACTGTAAAAAAAAGCCCTCTCTGGTCAACCTGATGTGACGAGACATCACTGCACCAAACGTCGTCGCAAATTTATAGATGGGTGGCGTGCTAGTCTACCAACAGTCAAATCGGCGCCCAGTCGCAGCAGCAGCCTAGAGTACTACCTAGTTTTTGCCCCTTGCATGTCTATCATCTTCTTCTTCACCCCGTTACAAAAAAAAAATCTTCTTCTTCACCCTCCCAGAATCACGCGCACGCGCAGGATCTCGATCCCCACCACGCCGCATCACTAGTACTACTCCGTATACCTTTCTCTCCTTACCCCGGCCGGCCGCGCGCCGCATCGTTCCTTCCATAGCGCTCGCCCTCTCCTCCGAAAACCCCAAGCGCAGTTGCATCCGCCATCCACCTAAATCCATCTTCACGTGATGGATTATTCTAGGCTTTGCCGGGGCGGCGGGGACGGCCACTTGGAGGCTCTCACCGGCGACAACATCGACCTCATCGCTGCGCATCTGGACGTTACCTACACCGTCCGACTTGCTGCATGTTCCAGGGAGCTCTACGACATGATCAGCAAGGATGAAGGTAAGATGCACCATTGGGATGAACCCTGCCTGCTGATGCCTCCGCCTGCTTATTGGTTCGATGAACACTGGGACGTGGCGAGAGCATCTCGTCTGCATGATACCGTGTACGACCTGGTGCCCCTCGACCATCCTCGCCGTTCTGTCGCCCTGCCGTTCATGCACGACAGAAAATGGCTTGGCGCGAACGGCGACTGGATCGCCGCCGCCGATCATCATGAGTGGTGCCTCGTGAACGTCTACACCGAGCGACATATCCCCCTTCCATCCCTACCTGATTCGAAGATTCGTCATAGTATTGTTTCATCTCGACCTGCATACTCTTTTAACTGGCGTCCAGAAATTTATTTGTTGAAGATTGTAATCTGCCAAGTGCCCACAAAAGGTGGGAGGTACGCAGATTACAAGCTCATCGCCTTGTTCGACAAAACGATTTTCTACCTTGAAGGGGGTGGCGACTGGAGAATGCTGGAGGCCCTTACACCTGCACCTGATTATCCAAATTACTGTGATGCCATTGAACTCCGTGGCCACGTTTTTGCGGTGGACGAAACTGACGGCTCCACGTACTTCTGGGACACCGCAAATGGTATTTTTTCAGTCCTTATGTTGCATTGCATGATACACTGCCTTAACCAATGAAGTTATTCATGAACTACCTTGTTTATATTTTACCTTTCTTATATGACTTAATGATCACACCCCCTTTTGCTGAATATGAATGAACCGTTGCTTGCAATGAATTAGTAGTACTAATTAGTCACCAACAAACATAGTATGCTCAGTATGTGATTGCATTCCTGAATTAGTAACTCTACGCCACTGCAGAATATGGGTGTAATTAACCAGTATCTCAAAAGATAACGTGGCACTATGAAGGCACCCTTTTTGATAACCTTTTACACCCATTGTTTCATATATAACTAATTGATTTTGCCTCCAAAAGGAGGACGAGAGACCCCCGCCATCTGCATCAGAGAGATGCATAAGGACTTTCATAAGTATATGACTTAACGATCACATCCTTTATCTGAATATGAATGAACCGTTGCTTGCAATGAATTAGTACTAGTCAGTCATCAGCAAACATAGTATACTCCGTATGTGAATGCATTCCTGAATTAGTAACTCTATGCAACTGCAGAATATGGATGTAATTAACAAGTATCTCAAATGTTAACGTAGAAACAGAAAAATAGAAGAAAATCGTTTGTAATTACATGCGTAGCTTATATTTTCTAGAGATCGGGGAAAAAGCCTTGATTGGATGTACCTACATGCAGATCAAACAGTTCTTTGTTTATATCGGTGAACAATCTGCAGAATGGTATAATTAATTTTGTTTTTGATACATTTTTTCTCCCATTTTCTTGAATAGATTTCAGTTTCCCACAATTATCTTTCATTAGTGATTGTGACGTCCCCTCATTCAAAATAACTCAGGTTATCTTTTTCCTAATTCAATGATATTTAAGTTTGAGTAAGTTTACGATTAATATCTACAACCTCATATATATATAAGATTTAGCACCTGCAGGCCTAACAAAGTTAGCTGCCTCTAGTCCCCTGTATAGTTCTTTCTTTTTGCTTTCTCAGTTTTTCGTAGCCTTGCTACAACCCTGTATGCTCTAATATATAATGATGCACGACTAGGCATGTGTTCGAGAAAAGAAAATCTAAATATCTTTTGTAATATATGAACCTATATTGATGTTTTAGATGTTGGTAGTATAATTTTCGATAAACTTGAACAGACTTAAATCAGTTTAACTTAGCACAACCATATAGCGTACCTTTTTTAGAACGCGAAAATGAGGTAAACAAATACCATGTGTACCCTTTACTATCAATAGTAGAGAAGAGATTATGAACCTTCAACTCTAAAATGCAAATTCTTCTACTGAATGGATAGCTGCATCTGATACCTATTTTGCAAATGTTACCAGACTTGGGGTTAGCTACAAAGAGCATTTCTTTCTTGTCAAGCTTCATGCACTACCAACACAACCAAAAGTCCGAACTGATCGCAAGGGCGGCAATCCACTTATACAATTCAACACCCCCCGTCACGTGTGATGGGAGACAAGTCAACATGTGGAAAGACTCAGAGGTATAGCTCAAGAGGCATATAAGTGGACTCCGAGGGGGCAACAACAATTTTAGGATAAATTGCGAAAGCCAGGACTCGAACTCGAGACCCTGGCTCTGACACCATGTCAAGCTTCATGGACTAGCCAACGCAACCAAAAGTCCGAACTGATGGAAAGGTCTAGGCAATCCACTTATACAGTTAAACATTTCTTACCCTTCGGGTGGTCACAGGGAAGCTCTCTAATAGATCACTTAAGACAAAGGGAATTAACTACAGCACAGGACTTAAACTTAAGATGATATATATTTGTCAAAATTTGAATGTATCTATATGCTTTCACTGTCTAGATACATCTGAATTTGGACAAATCTCAGACACTTTCGGTGGGACAGAGGTAGTATATAACTGTGTATACACTAACTAGTGTCTAGTTTTGACGAAGTCTCAAAATCGTCCGTGGGTATCGGATGGGCCTAACCGATATATTGGGTTGTCGAAACTGCGTCAGGCAAAGTCCAACGACGATTTTTTCGGTCCGTCGCGCTTGGGCGCTTGCCACGGAAAATCGGACCGTTTGAATTTGGGAGCCCGTTGCTGACGTCATGCAAACGACACGTGGCGACGCCGTTAACTGCCAGTTAACGGCGTTAACCGGCTGAAACCCCGTGGTAGATGGTAGGCCCACACGAGGCCTGCCACGTCTTAAGCGGGCGGGCCAGATGACATAGTTTGACCGGTCAACTATATAGCTGGGCTGGTCCATTAGTTACGTGGGCCGGGCCTAACCTCTAAGGTTGACGGTCAAAACTTAAATGGGCCGGCCCATTTAACATGTGGGGTCCACCTTACAGAATGGCGGCCCAAGCCGTGGGCCAAAACATGTGGGTCCCACTTTCGTTAAAGGGCCGGCCCATTTAGTGTGTGGGTCCACCGTATAGCAAGTGGGGCCCAACAAGCTAGTGGGGGCCAAAAACACAGTGGGTCCCACTTTCCGGTTAAAGGGTCGGCCCATTTTGTTTGTGGGGTCCCTACAGCAAGTGGCCGGCCCAACAAAATAGTGGGCGGGCCAAAAACAGTGGGTCCCACTTTCCGTTAAAGGGCCGCCCATTTAGTATGTGGGGTCCACCATATAGCAAGTGGGTGGTGACAAGATAGTGGGCCGGGCCAAAAACAGTGGGTCCCACTTTCTGGTAAAGGGCCGGCCCAATTAGTATGTGGGGTCCACCATATAGCAGGGTACCCAACAAGATAGTGGGCGGGCCAAAAAGCGCAGTGGGTCCCACTTTCCTCTTAAAGGGCCCATTTAGTATGTGGGACCACCATATAGCAAGTGGGCCAACAAGATAGTGGGCCGGGCCAAAAAACACATGTGGGTCCCACTTTCCTGTTAAAGGGCCCAACTAGTATGTGGGGTCCACCATATAGCAAGTGGGCCGGCCCAACAAGATAGTGGGCGGGCCAAAAACACAGTGGGTCCCACTTTCCTCTTAAAGGGCCGGCCCATTTATTATGTGGGGTCCACAAAAAGCAAATGGGCTGGCCCAACTAATTAGTGGGCCGGCCCAGTAGTTGGTGGGGTCCACCTTAAAGCAAGTGGGCCAGCCCAATTAGTGTGTGGGGTCCACCGTAAATCAAATGGGCTGGCCCAAGAAGTAAGTGGGCCAGCCCGTTTAGTTGCTGTTTATATGCCGGCATAATATGCGCTTTAGGATTTTGCGGGCAGGCACATATGTGATTTCGCTTAATTGGGCCGTTTAAGGGATGGGAATTCGTGATTTAGATACTGAGAATATTTACGCAGCATTGATTTCTGTCGGATAGCCTCACTTACCACAAGGACCAAAGAAAAAATGCGCGAAAGAACTATAAAAACTAACTAAATATTACATCAGCTGCAAGGCATTGAAAAAAATATTACAGAACCCAGAGAAATTGAATGGTAATTAAACCTAGCAATACAATGAAGCGATCCGGCAATCTTTTAAGTTGTCCATGCAGCACCTATATCTGAAACAAAGACATTACAAGTTAAGACAACAACAATGGAAAGGCAAAGACACTACAATATTGTTTGGCAAAGAATTTGGAACTCATCATTTCGTCGTTATAACAAGATCATTGTAATGCGCACAATAAGCAAACAAAGAGTGCATGCCGCATACCAACAACCAATATAACAGAGCATGTTAGAATGAAACAGCAGACTTACTACTGTCGAGTCCCATGCAAACCAACATGTTCAGGGAGTACAAAATTGGCATGAACAACATAGTAGCAGGCTATAAATTTTGTAACAACGACTGAGCAAGATGAAGTTATGATGGCTACATCTACAGAGCAGGGAATGTAAACCAAAAATAGAAGTTACGATGGCAAAAGCTAAAGAGGAGGGAATGTGAACCAACATGTGCCAAGTGAACTAAATAATACTCCTGAACTTATAGTGAAGGGGATGCAAATCAAGATGTTTCGGGATATAAACTTGTAATGAGCAACACATAGAGGATAGTTAATGCTTGAGCTTAGGATGGACCAGATACAGAATATAGTGGGATCACCTGTGAACTTGTATAAGAGGGAATGCAAACCAATATGTTCAGCTTTCCATATGTGAGCGTCATGCCAAGTCAGAGAAACAAGTCAATAATGCAGCTTTTGAAGAACAAGATGGCACGCAAAATTATTATCTAGTAGTATGACAAGTTTATTTGTACTACAGGCTAGATAGCAGAGTGATAGCATGCCAAACTAAGTCCTTACTTTGTTAGCTTACAATGAACTAGATACAAAACAATGGCATCACCTACAGGGAATGCAAGCCAACATGTTCATGGAGTAAAAAATTGGCACAAACAACATAGTAGCAGGCCATAATTTTTGTAACAACGACTGAGCAAGATAAAGTTATGATGGCTAGATCTACAGAGCAGGGAATGTAAACCAAATATAGAAGTTACGATGCCAAAAGCTATAGAGCAGGGAATGCGAACCAACATGTGCAATTACTTAAAATTGGCCATGAACTAAATTATAGCAGGATGTTACTATAATACCTACAGTATAATTTTTGTAACAACGACTGAGCAAGATAGAAGTTATGATGGCTACATCTACAGAGCAGGGAATGCAAACCAAAATGTTCAATCGCTTAAAGTTAGCAATGAAGTAGAAAATAGCAAGATGTTACGGTCATAGCTAGGAATGAACTAAAAGAGCTTCAGACAAACAAGCATCTGAACCCAGAACATGGCGCTAAAACAAGGGACTTACATTAGGAGAAGCACTCTGTGGGAGTCACAGCAGATCTTCCTGGGGTTGATAGATCCGGTGATGAAGTACGCTACATGTGCTACTTGGGGTTGGAGAGACGGCCATTACACTTCATGGTTACTCATCTCATCTGCAAAAACGTAACGGCGCGTCGTTAGCACAAACAGATTCCCCCAAGATTAAACAAGAACTTGCAGGCAAGCAATAGAAAAGCGACAGTAGAAGAGTTTAGATCATGCACGGCGCCGGTGAAGCAGATCCGGTTCATGCACAGCGGTGTCGGTGAGCAAGATCCGATGCGGTGGACGACGGATCCGGCGAAGCGGCTCCGGTGGGGTGGACGATACCGCAGCTGAAGCGACTGCGGTAGACTGCTGGATGAGTATATGGTTTCGAGGTTCGGCGGGGATGATCCAGTCCGGTTGATGACGGCGTCGATGAAGCGGCTCCGGCAGACAGCCGGATGACGAGGATCGCGAGGGCTCGGGTAGGCCAGGGAAGTCCGGCGGGGATGTTCCGGTGCGGTGGTCGTGGAGGTGGGAGAGAGAGGGACTTGGGAAGTTCCGGTGGGTGGTCTCAGAGGAGAGAGTGAGGGAAATGAATTTTTTTTCGGGGAGTTTCGGAGCTAGGGAGGTGGTGATCGAAAAAAATGACGGGTAGACCCCCCACCAACCGACTTATGCATATGGACATTGTTGTCATCTTTACGAGGGTAGAATGGGAAGTTAGAGGCGTGTGAAATATTTGTATTTTTCGAGCGGGAAGTTTTGCCGCTGGAATGAGATTTCGAATTTGGCTATAGTCCAAGTAATACAAAAATATGAGACCGTACTAGTACGGTCAAGTGTCACATCAAGTCATCATCACGTTGAAAATCGGTTACCACGAGCATAATCATGATATATCTTGAAAATCAATTTTGAAAAGCCCTTCTGAAATATTTCGGGATTGGTACTAGGAGATTTTGCAGCTTGACTAAGTAATTTTTTTTCTTCGAAAAGGGGATATGACCCCAGCCTCTGCATCGTGGTGATGCACACGGCTTTTATTAATAATCCAGTCGCAACAAATGTATGTTTTTTTTTTGCAAGGAGCAACAAAAGTATGTTGTACAGATGGTCCAAGTAATATATACTCGTGATTGTAATATAAGGCCAGGGGTAGACCGGAACCATATCCTCTAACGTAGAGATGACAAGTCAGGTAAGCACAGTGCTTAAGTAGTGCAAAACGTAGAAGAAAAATCAGGAAAATGTAACAAATACTGTACGTATTTACTGTAGCAACCACTGTATATTTTTACTGTATAAAAAATCGTATAAATATTTTAAAAAGATAGTCATAATTTTGATTGTTACTAATTATCGTAAATGCATATGGCTTACATATATTATGGAAGTTAATTTAGATCAAATTAGACTTAATCATGTAGATGTGGAGAAGGAAAATTAGAGAGGTGTAGCTTACCCGACTTGTCTATTGCACGTTAGAGGATCTACTTCCGGGGTAGACCATGCTACTTAGACTACTCATAGTGGGAGTAACTAAGGAGTATTAACATAGAGCTGGTTGTGGTAACTAGCTATGTTACCATAACACTTTTCAAGATAGAATGAGTCTACATACTAACTAAAACAATCATGCATGATAGTACTACATCTAAGTTACTATGCATTATGAAGGTAGTAACATAGAGTAGTGTCATATGCATGCGGAAATTCAATTTGGCTCCCGGGTGCATATGCTCCCTCTACCAAAAAATCATATTTTAAAATGTCGAAAAAAATTAGCAAAAAATTTACATGTACATATTCATAATATATGTTCGTTCGTCAAGTTTCACGAAAAACCAATATTTTTTGTGGTCTATGTAAAAAAGAGAAAACTTATCTTGTGAAAAGCATTATTTTTAGTACTGTGTTTTATCTTTTTACACACGTCACACGACAAGTCGCAACTTTTTAAGGGCGTAGCACGAGAAGATGTACATGCGAATTTTTTGTTTCATTTTTTTGAAATTCAAAATATGTGTAAGATGCATTTCAAAATGGAGGGAGCATATGCTCCTATGTTTCAAAACACCAGTCCCGCATGCGCATGACACTACTATACGGTCACATCAAGTCATAATCACAACCAAAATCAGTTCCCATGTACAAATATTTTGGATTTTATTGGCGGGAGATTGTAGCGCTTGACAGATATTTTCAATTTAGCTGGCGCTAAAAAAATACTGTACTAGCAAAATTGGTAGCTTACTGTAGTACTGCCTCCTTTCAGGGATACAAGGACAAGGACCAATCAACTAAAATAATGTATGAAAATGGTCACCAATGGGCCAACTAATAGTTATACTTTTCCCATGCAGCGCAATATAAAAAATACTACAAATCAGATTAAACCTTGATTAAATATTGGTGCATCCAATCCATTCAGTTTTCATTTAATCCACATCACCAAGGAAACAACCACCAGGTACATAACAAGTGCAGATAGAAGCACCAACAAAATAGTTCAGCATCACAAACCCTTTCACACAACCAAGGGACACCTTTGACTGTCAGTGTTCACTGTGGTATTCAGCATCTCCCACACTTTCTCAGGATGTTGCCCAGGTGGGCTTGACTTGCTTCTAATCCTGCAGTTATACGGTGGATGACTACTCTTTGTGCAGCCACTATTGCTCGTTCCTCTTTGAGTAGTTCCTCGAGAACATAAAAAGACAATGACTTGGACCTCAACCTGCGCTTGGGCTTTGACTTGGACTTGGACCTCGACAAATTAGTTGTGAACCCAGCATTACGCAGGAATGTGTTGTTGGCTATACCATGACATTGTAGTACCTTGGAAAATGAATTCAGACATTCTTCCTGGGTTTTTTCTATACCATCTTTCTTTGGTTTTGCCAGCTCCACTTTCATGTCAGACTGAGGAGTTTTCAGTTGTTACACATGTGTAAGAGAAGAGATTATAATGTGAAGACATGTGTATGAACTACCTCTAATAATCCTACAAACTGGCATGGCTGATTACCGCATATACATTTTAGTAAGAGCATGTTACATCATATTGACATGTCTTCTATTGCTAACACGTAATAGCAGGACTATAAAAATATGCATGGATCCATGTGTAGAATTCGTAATGTGCATGATATTGCTGAGAAGTATATAAGTGAATTGTACTAGCCCTTTCCAGCAGTTCAGACATTTGGTTGTGTTGGCTAGTGCATGAAGCTTGACAAATATGACAAGATATTTCTGAATACAATTGAAAACCATAACTGACATTAGTAGAGAATACTTACAATAACACTCTGTGCAAAATGTCCAGTCAAACCATTTCTGCTCGTCTGGCACACCTTGAATTGCTCAAGTAGACTCATCTCTCTGTCTGTACTCTCACAGTATGCTTGCCTTGCCTTCTGATATTTTCGCAAGAGAAAATATAAATTAGTTTCACAACCACGTCACATGCCGACATGCGACAATTGAAAGTTTTCAAAAAAAATATAAATAAAACAGAGACATCAATTTACGATGTATATTGTGCATCTATAAATTCTAAATGATTTACTAATTTAAATATAGTTGTACAGATAACATTCCTTACCATACAGTAGAGGTGTCCAATCAAGCTACGAGATCCTGTACGCTGTTGTAAACGTACATTATTACGAGCACGCATGTTACTTCGAGCGATGAACTACAAATGAAGACTTGTGAGACACATGCTTAAAAAGGAATCAGTAATGTGATCTTGTCTCACTGTCTTCACAGAACATACCAAATTCTTTTGAGCAGACCAATACTCAACAAGATCACACCATTGATCATCAGTCATCTGTAGTATAGGAGAGGTTGTTGGAATATCGCTAGGAGTCCTCCCAGCAAAGTATCTCATCTTTAGCCTATGGCGCTCCTGGCGCAACGCTGAAGAGAATATGCTCCTGATAACAGTGATTACATTCTTCATGTCATCATCAAACTCAAGACATGTCTGTTTACAACAATGGGAACCGTTCATGTGTTAGATAGCTAGCCAACAGAAAGCTAGAGGGAATGTGAACGAGCAACATGGTATTGTTTACGAAAATGACTTACATGTAACATGTGCAGTAAACCTTCAAAATGAGAAGGGGTGTTTACGTGTTGTTTCCATGATGGAAAGATAGGAATTTGAGTCCTGACAAAAACGCCTGTGATCGATGCTATATTAGATGATTCTTGTGGATCCAGTGGCCTTCTGATACCTGCTATAACTGATGTGATGGGAAATCTTGTTCCCATTCGGGCAATCTTATTTTTAAGTGATTTCAAAGTCGTTGGCCCCCTTCGTTTTCTTGGTCGTGGTGGAACTGCAAATTTAAGCATTACATCAAGCTATCAAGGTATTTATGTAACGGAGCATGTAAGGGAACACGTACCTAATTCGGCCCCACCATCATCTTTAAGGAAGAAGTTGTCTCTGGCAGGACTAAATGTCAGCGGGCGATCGTGATTAGTTAGGTGTTGAGAACCTGCTGTTGAAACTGGGTCTGCTGTGAATTGTTCTTGGGTAACTGGATTGGCAACAGGTGGCTGGGGAACATGTGGTTTGGTATTTGCTCCGTCTACAGCTTTTAGACCAACCGATGTGGGGTTAGGTCGAAGCTTTTTATGTTGGTGTTTCGCATTACAATATTTTTTTGCCTGGTCATCATTTTCAACTAGATTAGAGTGACTCTGAGTCTGAGACCTTGTTTTTACTCTGTTCACTGCATTTGTTTGTGATCTGACATGACCAGCTTGAACCCTTTTTATTTTTAGGTGAGCTGGCAGATATTGATCTTCCTGTTGAACTATGTTCTTCACCTTGTTGGTATTTGAAACGTCCTTACGTGAAGTCCCTGATGCCTGCCAGAGATAAACGGTACTTCAATCAACAAAATCATATACATGCTTGATACGATTATGGAACATAAGAACAGCAAGCCAAGACATGATGAAACATATGTTATTATTATGTGTTAACTGAGCAGATGATAATGCTATAACTTGGGCTGGGTTGGACAGATACATCACAGTTATTGAAGATGCAACAATAATGCCAATGAAAAGAGCGAGCAATCACCTTGGGTGGTGGAGTAGGGTGCTTGACAAGGGCATCCTCTTTACTCAGGTCTCCCTCAGACTCTTGTTCAGTAGGATCAAGTTCTGAATAAGAAAATGATTGTTATCGATGGAGACAGGAGAGGTGTTTGATTGTTCACTGGTGATGCCTATATTTTCTCTCCGGCCCTCTTTGTACTCTACTACAGTATCTTTAGCATGCATTAGAAAAAAATGCTAACGAGATTTATCATGGAACTTTGAGTAGAGCAGTAGAAGGGCAAATTAGTAGTAGCAAGTAGATGATAGCTCAAAAAGGAATAAAGCGTAGATCAAAAATAAATGATTTCCCTGTGCATGCCAATTGATGATTACAAGATTTATAAACATGCAGTTTAATAATGTCGACTAATCACTCTGCAGGCTTGACTTCTACTACAGTCATACCAGATAGCACCAAACAGATTGTAGGAAAAGTAAACTTGAAACCCCAGATCGCACGAAACTGATGTTCGGAAATGAAATGCATAACGGAAGCGGCTAAACACCAACCTTCGCATGGGGAGTGGACGGCTTTACGCTTTGGTTTCGCGCGGTGGACCGGTTGGGCGCGGGGTCTACCCATTTCACCGTGCGGTAGACCAGGGAGTCGGGAAGCAGATCCGACGCAGCGGCGGAGGTGGACGGCGTCCCTGAGCAGGATCCGGCGCGGTGGGCGTCGGCTACGGTGGAGCACAAATGGTGCGGTGTGCGCCTTCGTAGGGGAAGCGGCTCCGGCTTGCTTGACAACGTCTTCTCGGACACTACAGCGTCTGGTCAGGAGGCTGTGGTGGCGAGGTGGGACGGTGGTGCACTGCCGTCGTCGGGCGAGATACTCCGATTCGGTGTGTGACGCGTGAGAGATGTGGGATTCGGCGCCTGTGCCGGTGGTATGTTTTAATGGCTGGGGTGAGATTGGCCTTGGCCAAGAGAAGAACCGCTGGGGACGTTTTTGATGAAAGGATAAGATCGGAAATTCGAACATTTGAAAATTGGAGGCGGCAACCCGAGCTATTTTCGCCGCTGTTTTGGCGCTTCGTTGAAATGGTTTGGTGGATGCGCGAAAAAAAAATGGACGCGGTCCGACCCCATCAATGTCTCATTTGTAAGCATGGGCGGTACGGCAGCCATCCTACCTTGATTTTTAGTGAATATCCATCCATTCATATATATGTGTTTTTTTCTGAATATTTGAGTACTTAAAACGGACTTCATATGACAAAGTTGCGCCTATTTTAGTGAACACTGCGTGGAGCCGATTTCGAAAACAAAACATGGACTAGGTACCAAAAAACATATATAGACTCGTTCTCCGCATTAAAAAGATTGATGTATCATGGATCTTAGTATATGTAAAATAACCTTGAGCTATTCATTATCATACGCGTAGAATTGAAGACTTCAGATATTTCTTTATATTTGAAAGAAACGCCATGTTTCATCCGACAACATTTATCATCTCATTGAGTTGGCGCTGATTTTATATGTGGTGACGAAAACAACTGAGGCTCCTTTGATTTATAGGATTTAGATCCTACGGGAATTATTCTACACTATTGGTTATATTCAAAGGGAACATATCCCATATGAATCTTGTACTACAAATCCTATATGAACAAAACATTAGGTCATCCCTCATGGAAAAATCCCTTTGGTACAATCAAAGAAACTCATATTCCCATAGGATTCAAATAGACAAGATGTACATACGTTTTTCCTATCCTATGACTTAAAGGACTCCTGAAATGGCTCGACAACAAAGATCATAAATTCCGAGTTGTGCATCGAGCAAAAGATATTGAAAAAATTCTTGATCGATCCAATTACAAAATGATTTTCAAAAGAACTAAAGTTTTGCCATTACATAATTGGTATGTATATAGGTTCTACTTATAATAAAATATGTTTTGGTTTATTGGGATTGCGTTAGAATTACATGCATCACAATGTCTCGGGACTATTTCGGTATTTACCTCTTCTTTTAGAGTTCGCCCTATCTAAGATTATTTCCGACATTCGCCAATGTTTGCAAGGAATGGCATGCAGTCGATTCCCACCCTGTTTCAGAAAAAATGAAGAAAAAAAAGTGAACTTGTGGCTATAAAATGATAAGCTTGAATTTTGATATGTTTTTTTTAAAAAAAACTAACTTCAAAATATGGCCTACCATTTTATATAAAAAACCATGGGTCTTAACAAAAATGCCCAAGGTAAAATGTGCATTAACATTTTGGGGAAAGGTGCAATAAGATTTCATTTTATTGTGGGAAACAAATTGTTGTTGTTTTTTTGCCTTTTCTGAATAGCTAAAAAGGTGTCATCTTTTTTC